>OY804258.1:83951548-86489115 GCA_963680825.1 Meiosimyza decipiens | reverse complement strand
TCGATGAGCTTCTTAGTGCTCAGCCAACAGCTATTAATACAGTATGCGGAGCACCTGATCCCACAGCCGGTGCATCAGCTAATGATCAGACAAGTTGGTATTTGGACGAAAAAACGCTGCATGGGAATATAAATCGTATTTTAGTTAAGTTCTGCATGCCAGCTCCCATAGTATATAGGTGAGTCTGAGAAGAAAAGTTAAAACTAATATTTTTAACGATTTAAAATTTTCTAGTGATGTAAATTATTTAACAAATTCCGCCCCACCGGCTGCTGCCGAATGGAGTTCTTTGTTGCGTCCATTACGTGGACGTGAACCTGAGGGCATGTGGAATTTACTCTCAATTGTGCGAGAAATGTATAGACGTTGTGATCGTAATGCTGTACGTCTTCTTGAAATTATTACGGAAGAATGTATGGCTTTCGATCAGATTTTAATTTGGTGGTTCCAGACAAAGCTCTCACTTATGATGGGCTCTCATGGATATAGTGGTGGTAAACATTCGAACACGCATTCGAATTCAAATGCATCGCAACATGCTTGTAGTTCACTTTGCGATGAGATTGTAGTACTTTGGCGTTTAGCTGCTTTAAATCCTGGCTTGGCACCTGATGAACGCGATATGCTGCATGCGCAATTTACGGCCTGGCATCTGAAGATATTGGACCGGGTTGTAAAATGTCGTATGTTACCTTCATCATACAGCAGTAAACATCAACAAAACTCTAGGTTAACTTTGTTATTTTGTTAATTTTCAAAGGACTCAAAAACACTGATTTTTCACTCTTAAGCTCGAATCTTATCAACCGTAAACTGAATCCAAAGAATCAGAGTTTTCGAAACCTTTCAATCTTTTAATTTATTTTGTAAATTATTAAAAAATTAGTTTAAAAAATTGTCTCAAATTTTATTCCACCAGAACGGATGCTGAGTTGTTTGTTGGATTTAAACCTGCTATCGAAGCTTGTTATCTTGATTGGGAAGAATACCCTATAGCAGGCATAACACATACGCAAGATACAAATCCAATTTACTATTCCCCATTTACATGTTTTAAGCACACAGACATGAAGAGTGAAACGAATAGTGGCCAAGTCAATGCCACGCAAGCTGTAATGGCAAGTAACAAACATTATAATTACATCAGCTCATCAACAGATCATGGAATGCATTTATACAAGCAACGTTACGATCGAACGTTACGTGACCGTTTTTACATTTCATCAAGCAATAACTCGAGTAATTCATCGAGTGATAGCGTTAATGCGAGAATCAATGCACTAGGCGGGTTAGGCGCTTCGCTTGGCAATCCTGCTTTATCTAGCAGGTCAACCATGACAGATAACAGTGGAAATATTGGTAGCTTAGTAGGCGCTGTTGGTGGAAATGTGTCCGTTGGCATATTGCCAGCTATTGATCTACCGCGACGAGTTGCTGTAATGGGTGTCGGTCTTGGCGGCGATGGTAATCGGTCAAGTGCAAGCAGTGAGGGTTTCTGTGAAAATGATGATTTCGGTGGCGATAGTAGTAGTAATAATTTGTGTGCTGAAAATGCACGTGCACTTGAACCACCCGTTGCTTCATCAAGCGCAAAAAAGCACGTTTCAAAATCAGACTCGCTGGGAAGCTTTGTAGACTCATCAGCAAGCTTAGAAGCTAGCGCCGATGGAAGTACAGAAAATTTGAAACTACCCGACACTTCGTCGACTGCAACTGCAAACGCTCTAACTGGGAAAGTGCCATCTTATCAAACTACAGCATCGGTTTCATCAGATACATCTTCGTCCTCTTCGAACTCATCTTCTTCGTCGATGTTAATAACCGCAGCTGGAGTGGAAACAGCAACTGAAGTAAATATAATTGTCACTAGTGGTAGCGTTAGTGAGAATCGTCGCGTATCCAAGGATGAATCATCTAGTTCTTGTGATGAATGTGGCATACAAGATTCTACAACAGGTGCAACGTCAGCAGTAGAGTCAGCATCAGGAGCACATAGCTTGCAAAAAATAACTAGCACTTCAGCTGCAGCTCTGGATACACTATTGAAAAAGTCCACTAATGAAGTGCAATCTAGTGCAAATAATATAAAACAACAATACTCGTGTGTAAATACGTGCTCTCATTCCCAGGCTTCTACAAGCGCAGCAGCTGCAGTCGTATTAGCCGTTGCTGGCACTAGTGCCACAGCAGGATTTCCAAACACTGCCAATAATGAGAAACCTCATATATTTTCCAATGTACGCCCAACAGAGGATGCATGGGACATACTACTTGCACGTGCAGAAGGATTACATGCTCATGGTCACGGCAAAGAAGCTTGTATACTTGCTGTTCGTTTGGCAGAAGAAATGCTTGCGAATCCTCCAAACTTAATGCTTGAACTTCCGCCACCACCTAAGCGAAAGGGTAAAAATAAAAATATTAATCCAATTTCTCACCATCTTACGGTGTTGGCATCATCGACCTTATCTAAATGTGCGTTTCTATGTACTGTGCTCTCCGAAAACTTAGAACACTCCCATATAGGTTTTAGAATTTGTTTATTTGCCTTGGAAATGCCGAGACCACCTGCAAGCACAAAGCCACTTGAAGTTAAATTGGCTAACCAGGAAGCAGACATACTTGCCTTGCTAAAGAAAATCCCACTTAATCAACCAGAGCTACAGGTGATTCGAGAACGGGCCGAGCAGTTAAAAAATGGGACATTTAAGACACGCGGCGAAGCTCTACTACCCATAAATCTTGTCAGTTTTATTTTTGATGCTTTGGTGATGCCATCAGTAACTGGACGCGAACAAAGAAATAAAATAATGACGATGTTCTATCGTATGTCAACAGATGAGAACTTGGGTTTTGAGGCGGCTGTAGCAGCTTTGGGCTTAAAGGCGAATGTCTCAGAAGCGGAGCATCCGTTGTTGTGCG
Source organism: Meiosimyza decipiens (assembly GCA_963680825.1). Lineage (NCBI taxonomy): Eukaryota > Metazoa > Arthropoda > Insecta > Diptera > Lauxaniidae > Meiosimyza > Meiosimyza decipiens. The sequence goes on along the minus strand of OY804258.1, from coordinate 86,486,193 downwards.
AAGGAACTCGTAGACAACGTGGCGACTTAGCTTTGACATTACTTTATTATTATAGAGACGAACCACGTAAAATTGCCAAAATTATGGAAAAATTATTGGATCGTGACATACACATATTGTTAAAAGCACCATTGTTACCATCTTATTACTCAAATAATCCACCAGTGCGAACACCAGCATCACAGGTAAGTTACGAAAAAATGTTGTTTTAATTCAATACTGACGAGATAAAAATTATGCTGATATCAGATGTTAGACAGTTGTATGAAATTGCGTCCCTAACATTTTCGACTGATGCAATTTTTATTTATATCAGAGCCGTAAAAACTATATGTTCGGCTCACATCGAACCTCAATAAATCTTAAAGTTTATGAAAATGGTGATAAAAATTGAAAGTGCATTAATTTTCTACTATGCGAATTAAGGTAGAAACTGATTTTTAATCCTGTCAGATAGTCTTTTTTTACTTAAATTCGACGCTACCGACATGAATCTGGTTCGAAAGGTATTTTTTAGTACTTAATCTCTTACCACTACAACGAAAGTTATAAATCCTTGATTGTAATAGGTGAAAGTTTGTAGTATGTAACTTTTTTCCTAAGAAAAATCAACAAAAATTTCCTGAACAATTTTTTGAAAAACAAATAATTTAAAGGATGTATTAATTTTAGCAGAACGCTTTTTTTTAATGATGCATTAATGTATATAATTTATTGAAACTTTGAGAGCATATTTTACACATTATGTATATGTTACCGGACAAACTAGTCTTAGGCCGAACTAGTTACCGCTACGGCTAAAGATAAGCAATGAAATCTCATACAAAAGCAATGTGGCTAGTGAAGAATAAGATAGTAGCAAAGTAGGTCAATAAAACATCAATTTCATTGTAGGCTTGCCAAGTGGTATGTGAGGGTAAGTCGAATACCGGCTTCGCTATCTACAGTGACTTTTGCATTAAAAACAAATTGCATACTCTTAGGCACATAAATCAACTAGTTTGGCCTAGGATAAACTAGTTGATCCTTAAAACTAGTTTATCCTTACAACTAGTTTTGCCGGTTAGATATATACAACAAAATATTGAAATCTTTATTAAGCATTTCCTTATTTCCTTGGGAGGTATGGAAGGTGTCAGGTGCCACCCATCGGAGGTCACCACCAGACGTAGCCGTTTGGGTACATTCTGAAGGTCACAATTTTCAACTGAATGCAATAGGCTTTCAAATTAACTTTAAGGAGGTGCCACACTTCTATATGAACTTAACTTCCTCCAACAAAAATTGAATTTTTAGACGTGTTTAAGCAAAACAGCATAATTTATTGCCATTTTTTTGCAACAAGAAAATTTTATCTATTTAATTTTAATTTAATTGCGTAAGCGTAATTGTATAAAGAAACCAACTTTAATTTTTTTAAATTATTGGTTAAATACTTTTTGAGCTAGATTGCACACAAACTCAGAAAAGTTGTTAAAAAAAAAAATTCTCCAACACCTAACAAAGGTCGCTCACTTATTCCATAGTTTGACTAAGAATTTATAGAATAAAAAAGTCGTTTTTCTAAAAGTCTCTGGGTTTCTAAGCCGATTGGGCAGTGCCCCGTAAGAACCGTAAAATATTTTTAATCTTTTTCTGGTTCAAAGTACTCGCTGGGGATAATTTAAGTGGATTTTAATGAGGTACAAATAAACAAATCTGTAAAAAAGTTGTGTTTTGGATTACTTTTATATATATGTATGTAGATTTTCAGCACTTTTTACGACTGACATATCCTGATCGTTTTAAAAATAACTGAACATTTTCGTTTCAGTCTCGTCGAGAGGAGCATGAATATGGAGGATCTGCATTTGGATCTCACAACGCTGCATGCATGAACGATGTGTTCCCTTCGGATTATGGGTCCGTTGGTGGAAATAGTCGTCCACATAGCTCAACCAGTGCTGAACTAGAAGTCGGTATCAGCGCTTTGAGTGTCTCTTCGTCTCAAGGCAGTGGCGGGGTTCTCAATCCTGCCTCGAGCAGCTCACAAGGTTTGACTTCCTCAAACGGAGGCCAATCCGTTTCCAGTGGAGCAACAAGTCGAACAAAGGAGAGCAGTAGATATAAAGGAAAACGCGCCTATCCGTCCATTCCGAATCAACCATCGGAGGCTAGCGCGCACTTTATGTTTGAATTAGCAAAAAATGTTCTCACAAAAGCGGGCGGCAATTCGTCCACATCGCTTTTCACACAGGCTACGACTAATCAAAATCATCATGGATCACATCGTGCGCTGCATATGTGCGCTTTCCAACTGGGCCTGTATGCACTTGGCTTACACAATTGTGTCAGTCCCAATTGGTTATCGCGCACATATTCCTCGCATGTATCTTGGATTAATGGACAGGCAACAGAAATAGGAGCACCTGCAATAAGTTTCCTAATCGATACATGGGAGGGCCATTTGACACCACCAGAAGCAGCTGGTATGGCAGATCGTGCCTCCCGCGGCTGGGATATTAATATGGTGTATCCAGCAGCTGAACTTGCGCTATCTGTTTTACCACATGCTGCGGCTTTGAATCCCAATGAAATTCAACGAGCAATATTGCAGTGCAAGGAACACAGCGATCATATGCTGGAGCGCGCTTGCATAACTGTTGAGAATGCTGCAAAGGGTGGAGGCGTCTATCCGGAGGTGCTCTTTCAAGTGGCACGTTACTGGTATGAGTTATATCTGCGTAACACTCCAAACAGTGAGCACGAGCAGCACGATGATCACCTCGATCATTCGGCAGTCAGTTTCAGTGCTCTGATAGAATCACAGCAGCATCAGCACGAGTTGCAGCAACAAATGCAAGCACAGCAGGTGCAACAAGCTCAAGCGCAAAAACCGCCTGGCGCAATGGGTGGTCCAGGTGGTCTTATTGGTCCGCCGCAAGGCATGCAGCCAACTGGACCGCCGGGTGGTGCTGTTCCGGCACCACCTGGGCAGCAGCAAGTTGTGGTTACTACAGCGCCACAAGTGTACCCACAGGGAGTATCTACATTAGCACCCATAGGCATTTCACCATACCCTCCATACAGTTTTTGTCAGGGAATTTACCATCATCACAATATCACGTATCCGGCCAATCAAATGCAGATGTTTATCTCTGCACCACCACCACCACAGCCATATCCAGGCTACCCACCGCCTCCACAACAGGCTGCACCAGGACCTGGGCCTGGTGGTGGTGGTGTAGTGGGCGGAGGCCCATCTCATCCACCATCGTACGTACATCAGCCAGCAGGTGCGGGCGCTGCATTTTCGCAAATGCAACCACAACAGTTGCCGCCTCAGGCTTACCAAACATTACCCGCTTTTCCACAACAAGCTGCTCAAGGTGGACCAGCTCAAATGCCGCCTCAAAGTATGCAGCAAGCAGCGGCAGTATATTATGGACAGGCGCCACCGTCGTCACATCCATCACAGGCAGCCGCAGCACAGCAGCAAATGCGTCAGCAGCAACAACAACAACAGCAAGGTATGTATCCATCATTTGTGCAGGCGCAACAGATGCCCCCGCTACAGCCGCATGCTCATCCGCAACCACCACAGCCACCAGTACGTCAACGACATCCACATCAGTTTACGTAAGTGCTGTAAAATTTATAGCTAAAATAGAGAGCTAATAGTTTACGTATTTTTTCAGTCCCACACAGTTACGTTATTTGCTTGCTGCTTATAATGTAGGTATGTTGGCCATGGAAACGCTTGCACGGCGAGTACACGATGAACGACCACAAGCTAAGTATGCACGCAATCCACCTTATGGTGAGGATGTCAAATGGTTATTGCGGATTTCCAAGAAACTTGGCACCCAATATTTGCACCAATTTTGCATATGTGCAGTTAACTCCATTGTGAGTCCATTTGTGCTGCACGATGTGGCCATTGAATCGGCACATTATCTGGGTAGAAATAATCATCAACTAGTTATGCAGCATTTGCGATCTGCATTAACGCCATTGGTTCAGAAATGTCAACAAATGTAAGATATTAGTGTAGTAAAGCAGAAGATGATTTTGAATTCAAATAATTTGTTGGATTTTTTTTCAGGTACATACAGTGCATTCATCAAAAGTTGTATCATTTAACGCAGGCAGACTACGAGGAATTTGCAAGCATAATTTTAGCAGCTCGTGCTGCTTTTCAGATTACTCCCGAAGGAAGCGCACAGTTCAAGGACTGGTTACAATCTATAAAAAGGTATATATGTTTTAATTTTACAGCATAGACATTTAGAAAGGTTTTTATGATATCCCAAATCTACTACTCTACGTAACAACCCAACTGAAGTTTTCAAATGGGACAGTAAATAAATTTATCTCGTTAGTTTCTAAGCCACTATCGTGTCTTCTACAGATTTGTTATTTCAAAATTAGAAAAAAATATTTAATTTTACTTCAAAGTATTAGTTTGTATTCGTTGAACTTAGGATACGTACGTATAAATCTTTAATAAAAATACAGCAATACCTACTTGATTTGAGTGATCTAGATGCAAAACCTGCTATGAACCAAAAATTAAAAATGATTTTTTTACACGTCTGATCAAGAAACTTATCATAAACCATTTTATAAAATGTGCATTGAATAATATCCATCCTCGTTATAAACCATTAACTAAAAATGTGCGTTGAATAATAGAGAATTAGTTGGAAAACCTGCCATATTTCTTCAATTCTCTTCACAAAGAAAATTATTTTTTAACACATTTGGTTGGTAGATGTGTTGATGAGTTTACAAAACTTACACTCAAGTGCTTTAAGAAATATGAAAACAGTGATTATTTCATGTGCAGGGTGCCAAATAGCTATCTTTACATTTAAAACCAAAGTTGTTTTGTTTCTAAGTCGTGAAGCTTCAAAGCATTTGAAAAATTGCAAAGCCATATTTTCTGACTAAAAAAAATCATGATATCATAGAAGCTGCAAAAACCTTTGAGTACAGATTTAAGTTTCGGAAATAGAAATAAGTTATATGGTGCTAAATGAAGCGAGACATGATTTTTTGCTATAAATCTTCGTATCAAACCAGGTGAACAGGTGCGTTCTCGTGCAACAAGCACCAACTTTGCGAATATTTGTATTCTGAACGATTCGTACGATTTTGTGGCATTTAGACCTAATGTAACTTGGAATTTTGTACACTGCATTGCTCCATTTGATTTGACGATGCAAATCATGTGGAATTTCATAACTCAGCTATTTGGCAAGATAGCGCAGCCAACTTGAGCGCGTTGAAAAGAAAAAAGAGACACCTTTTCAACGATATATAATGTCGGTGTTTGGTGTTATGCGCTCACGCGGTAGTTATTATGACTGGGTGCAAAGTTGTATCTGTGTCTTGGTACGATACGAGATGTTCAAATTCGAAGCTCACAATATCAAAATTTTGCTAAAACCTCGCTTTCATTTTGGCTCGACAGAATTTTAGATAAGACAAAGGTTATGGAGAAAACAATACCATAAAAATATACATTTTATCTTGGCATTCGATGTCGTAAGTAAACGTGCTGCTGCCGCCCTTTCTACGAAATGATGTAAAACTGCTAAAGGAAAACCGGCCGGAATTCAGCAACTGGACGGTTTATTCAACAAAACTCATAAAGATTAACTTTACCTATGAACATGTGCTATAGGTTAAAAACTAAAGGAGTATTATTTGGTGAAAAATGTCTTTTTTTTTGAGATATTTAGCGTTGAAATAGATCTAAACTCGAAAACTCGGCAATACAAAAGCAATTTAGTTTTTTGATCCATTAGTCGAGGCCTACCAGATAATGGTATGAAAATGATTTAAAACAACAGAAATAGAGTCCATTTCAGGCACTTATTTGATCCGGTAAGCTTCAGAGACTAGAAATTAGATTGAGCCTCAAACCTATTACTAGCTAAACTAGATAAAAAATTCCTGACAAATTTTAAAATATAACTGTTCGAACTTTTTAATTTAGATCAAAATCCTGTAAAAAAGAGTTATGGACGCAAATAAACGCTGCACTTCAAAGCAATTCCAAATGACAAAGGCTTGATTCGATCAGCACAACGATCACGTCAGCAACAACAGCATCAACAACAAGTAGCGATATCGTATTAGCAACGAATAATATAGCAACTGCAGCACCGCATTCAGCTGGATCTATCTTAAGTAATAATTCAGTAACGCAGCAGCAACGACAACAAACACAACATCAACAAAATCCACCAGCAACCGAGCAATGGAGTGAAACCACCGGTAGTAGCAGCACCAGCAGTAACAGAAAATTTATTATACAATCAGCTACTGCTGCCGCAACACCGGATTTATCATCAATATCGGTTTCATCGTCGTCGTCATCGAATGCAACAACCACAACTTGTACATCATCTTCATCTGCTGCTGCATTATTTAGCTATAACCAACAGGAAATAATATCAACGAATAGCTTCAAACAGCAGCAACCGTATGGTGTTACACAGCAACAATATTCCAATGCACTCAATCATCCACCACAACCACCACCACCGCCACCTCCCCCGCCAGCAATTCCTGCTTTTTCATCTGTAGATACTTTTCACCATCAGCAAATGCAATTGCAGTTGCAACAACAATTTGAACAACATTATACATTGCAGCATGTGTATCAACAGCAGCAACAGCAACACAACATGGAACAAAATAATTCAAATCAAATCTATTCAAGTGCAACAAAACAACAACAGCAACAGCAGGTTTTTCCACCGCCTACAATAATACAAGAGCAAACGCAGCAAAATGTTTATTCATCAACATTGCTGCTTGGCCAGCGTCTGCAACAGGAACAAGTTTATCCAGCAACTATGCCACAAGAGCAAGCAATATTTTCTGCGGCAATGTTAGCTGGACAACATCAACCACAGATTTATGCAACATCAACCACGACAACTACAACTGCTGAAAGACGTCTAAAAGATGCGGCCGCTCATTCAAGGTGCAAACAAGATCAGCAACAGCCACATTATTGTCAAACTGTTGCAACAGGAAATCATCAATCAACAACACAATCACAACAACAGCTGCAAGCACATTCACAACAACAACAACAACAGCAGCAGCAACAACAAGTGTTTCCAGCAACAATGTTGGCCATTACAGCAACTCATAATGCAGCTGGTTCTGCAAGAAATACGCATAACTTAAATGTCATTGCTGCAGCTCCAATTGTTGTTGATTTGAGTAATTTCACAGTAAATTGTATGGCAACTGCAACAGCATCTGTGTCATCAGTAGCCAATAGTAGGAATAGAATTGATGCGATGCAACCACAATATGGCGCCAATCCAACACAAAAGTCACAGTCACAACAACATCATTCTCAGTTGGCTGAATAGCAACAACCGCAACAAATTCACGATTACTGTACTATAACAGCAATGCGAAAATCTCCACATCAAAGTCATCAGAAACAAATGTCTGAGCTTTAACAACAGATTTACTATCAAATTGCATATGTCTGTAAGAAATTATTTATATTTCTCTCTCACTTACACATCTTATTTCTGCTATTGTTTATTAGCAAATTTTGTTGGTAACTTTTAAAATTTAAAACTTCTAGTTAAAATATTTAAAATTTCGTTCAGCTTATTTTTCTCTCTCACTACTCAACGATTTTACTGAATATCAAGCTTCATCTATATTAAAAAAAAAATCTAAAATAAAACATAAAAATCAACAAAAACTGACCACCGTTCATACGTTTAGAAATATAAACATATATAATTACAACAAATTGTTAAAATTTTCATGATTTAGACTGACTTCAAATGTTGTTAATTTAGCACTTTTCATTTAATTTATTGTTTTGTTTTTTATTTCCTTATTATTTTATGTTAGATATTTAAAATCGTTATATATTTAAAAAATATTTAAACTAAGAACTCAGATGCTCAACTCCAAAAATAGCATCAAATACTTTTGATTATATATGTTCTTGAAGTGAAACTATTTCCAAAACTTTTCACATGACTTAGTGCATCTTTATTTATTACGATTTGTCTCGTTTTGTCTTTAATTTTAATGCTATAATTTTTTTGTCTGTAATTGTCATGCCTAAAAACATGCTACTATAATTTGAATGAAGAATAAAATGTCTAGCCTAAGCTAATAGCAGTGGCGTCAATTCGGTAGGGCTGGGGAGGGCATTGGCCCCCCAAAGGTCTGATGCTAGATATTATTCAATACATCAATTCAATGAAACCATCTAATAGTGGTGGAATTATAATTCTCGCCGTTCCAAGGTTTCGCTGAAGTGACGCCACTGGCTTATAGTACTCATGTCTATTAACATAAAGAATACTGGCATAATGTAACACTTAAAAATCGAGACGAATCGAGATACATAACTATAGGGTTATATAACTCCACACTTTCGTTCATGACGACTCTTTAATTGATACGACGCACAATGATTCGTCCCATAAACAAATATCAAAAAACTTATCATAGAAAATAGGAAAATATTGGTATCGTTTTAAAAGTAAAACTAAATATGTAACACTAAAATGATAAAAAATCAAATTTGCGACCGCTAGAGGTTTCAAATGTTGACTGTTTTTGTATGAATTTTATTTTCTAACCCCTTGACAAAGGGGTAAGAGAAAAAAATTTGCCAGAACCACTATTTTTGAACAAAAATTCCGAATTTTTTTTTGTAAAGGTAATAAATTAACTGAATTTAGATTTTTTAAATAGTCAAAATAAAATGAAATCTAAAAAATTTGCGTAACTTCAAAATTGCGGCTCTTTGATGCATGAAATTATAAAATTGCAATTTTGCGAAGAAAATTAAAAAAATAAGTGGTAAAAGCCGGTGAATTTTTTTTATATATAATTAGTCGTGACCGTCTACTAATAAGCGCAAATTTCTAGCCAATTTTCTCAAAAATTTTCATGTTTCAATACATTTTGGATTCATTGCTTTGTATATTATATATAATACATTTTAACACAAGTTTTTTCTCCCGATAATCGTCAAAATGTATAATTTTTATGACATTACCTTTTAGCATCAAAACGCATAAAAAAAATCGGTAAAAAACCCCATTTACTCAAAAACTATTAAAAATATTCAAAATTTTTAACGTTTTTGGACTGTATGCCATTATTCACTAGGAAACGAAATTTCATTCCATTCTGATCAATCCTATTATTTTCCATCGTTTGTATTGAGACGAATCATTGTGCGACGGCCAGTGAGAGTAGAAACAAAATTAAAACTGAAATAAAAACTATCTGCTTTGTTCGAAAACATTTTTAAATGATTTAAATGGTTACATTACAAGCAAACCGAAAGATGGTCTGTTGCTTCATATTTTTGTATACAAAAGATGCTATCACTTATCTGAAGCGATGAAACAAAATTTTCAAACGGAAAGCAACTCACAGATTCAAGGATTAAAACAAATGAAAATTACGTGCTTGCTGTCTTGGAGCCAACATTCGCTCTTTTCGCCAATCCGCGCCGACCTCACTTTATACAGTTGGTATTTTAATATTGTTACTAAATTTAGTTTGCTAGTTTTAACCTTTCGTTTTATCTCAGGATTGTGATTAAATCATAAACGCGCATTTTAAACTTAAATGTTAGCTTTGGTTTATTCATTTAAATTAAAACAATTCTTTGCAAAAAAAGGACGCTACCGAAAATTCTTCACACTTTTTAACTTTTTCAATGACAATTTCTTGATTTTTTTTTAATTGCATGTTTATATGTCGATCTATGCAGATTTTCTTTTATTGCTACTTGATATTTTGTACGTGTTCCAGTTCACTTACTACGAAATTGTTTCTGACGTTCTAAAGTGAGCATGCATTTATCATGTGCATGCAATGATTTAACCTTGTTAGAAAGAAACTTAGTAAAATGTAGTCTATCATTAGCGACAAAAAACTTATTAGGTCCATAGTTTATAAAAAAACAATAATTTCATCCGGAAGCCTTAGAATATAAATTTCAATGTTTTCTAGGACAGAAAACCATCAGAATCTCCTTGGATTTTGCATAACGCCTGTACTATTATAGTAATAACATTTAATTTCTTCTGATAAAATGTTTTACTTTTGAGATAACATTTTGGTTCTACGGTCCTTATAAAAACTTGGTTTGCCTCTTACCATTCGTCAAACTGTTGTGTCATATTGTACTTTTACAATCTGTCAGTGACAATGTGTCCATTGCCCTTTTGACAGAAACTTGTGAAGTGTAGTGAAATTACGTTTCCGTTGACGCAATGGTCGAATGGTTAGGTAACTCTTGCACTACTTCGACAAATGTTTGTTGATTTTTTGTTTGCCTTGCTAACCGTATTCATTGGGTCGCCTTCTTTCACCATGTTCAGTTGCATACTTCCACGCTTTCAAAGCTTTGAAATCTTTCTTTTGGAAAATACTTTTTAATAAAAGTGTTCCATGACGTTCGACAACATAGCCGCATTAAATTTGCGTGTTGATGTAAATCTTTCCATTTTGGTTTTAAAATATTATGAATAAATAAAATAAATAATTCAAAGCAATGTCTATGAAATCCAAAGCAGAAAAGTTCTAAGCTCTTAAAATATTTGAATCTATTTACTATTTGTAAAGGCATCACCATAATATTATTTGAGTCTGAATTGTGTTTTACTTCATAGTTCGTATTGGAGTTGACATACAACAAAAAAAATTTCCAAAAAAAAATAGAAATATTTAATCCGTTTTTGGTTTTTAGATTGTGTTCATTGACAGAGGTTTGCAAAAATATAGAAAGTACCATGCGTTGGAGTTGCCAATAATGCAGTTCAATAGATTTTGTGTTGCTTAAACCGAAACTAAAGTCAAAATTTTGAGATACTTAAATGCCGAAAATGTTATTTTTGTTTATAACCAGTAAATCTGTTGGCCTTCGACAAACTGAAGGAAATGTATAATCAAGGGTTTTTTATGTTGAATCCAAATTTGGTGTTAGAACTCATTCAGGCTTTTGAGGTTTCCTATTTGAATGGAAAAAATTCATGTTCTCGTACATTTATCTTATGTTTTCGGCACGCTGAATCTAAATTCAGGCACAGAATTTTTCATCACGCCAGGCTTTTGAGATAATTGTAGCATGGAATGACGTGATGCAAAAATAAATAGGGATCGATAAATTTCATTCAGATTGTCGAAAAGCTTGATTTACTGGCTATGAACAAAAATAGAATTTTCTGTACTTAAGGGCTAAAAATCTCAAAACTCTGGCGTAATAGAAAACATTTGATTTCAGGTACGGTTTCAGCAGCATATGCATTGTACTTTTTATACTTCTGCAAGCCTGTGTAATTATTTTTAGCTTGTAACTTAAATTTATTTACATTGTTCATCATAATTTTGAATTTTAAAATTTTTTTGACTTATATTCTTTTTATTTTTAAATTAGCTCATAAAGAAAATACATAATATTTTTGATCTACATTTTTTATACACCGTCGTAATTATAAGTTAGCTCGTAGTTCAATTATTTTTTATTACTTTACAATATTTTAAAGTAAACGTTAATATATTTTTGTCGCTTTTTAAACTTTTATTTTTTTTTTACATTATTATTATTTACGAAAGAGAGTTGAGGAAAAAATTGATGATTTTTGTTTTATTTTTTGTTTATCACACAAAAATTAAGTTTTGAATAAATATTGTTTTTGAATTTATTTCAAAACTTGCAATTATATTGTTTTATTTTTGCGTTTGTGTTATAATGGTCTAAACTGGATATAATTTAATATTTTCGTTTCAGTTAACATCGATCGGACATTTTGATTTTTTGGCGGCCAATTACAGAAGCTTACACAGTAATTATCAAGCATATATTCTTGAGGGGCGATCATAGGAGTTGTAATTCATAAAAAGTATCAAAAAACTTATGTTCCTATGATCGCTTACTAAAGATATGTACATACATATGCATGTATGTATTGATATAAACCATTAAAATAAAACTCTGCAAAATGAGGTTCAATCAATAGCTGCTGCAAATCGCTTTAGAGCAATCCAAAGTTTCCATCAAATGCATTGTATGACCATAAACTAATTTCAACACATTCATCAATAGCATGGGTGGCCAAAGTTTAAACCAATGCGGGCGACCTGCTTTTGAAATTTTTGCCGGCGATCTGCTAACCTTAAAATAGTTATTTATGTGGGCAGAAATATTCCAAAAAAAATTGATTGCGACGCACCTAATTTGCTGATCTATGCTATTTACCATTAACAACATTTTAACTTTTCACATAAATATTTCCATTTTATATTTCATATTTTTCTATTGAATTTACATAGGGTGTTTAATTTTAATTTTACCAGCTTTTCGCATCGATATGTTACCCAAATAATGACCATCGTTGACTGAAAGACTATCAGATAAAAATCTACTTATTTTTTTTAAGCTCAAACGAAATACCAACATAATACTGCCATAAGAAAATAAACTAATGGGGTGTCTTAAAATAAGTTTTTATTGTTGACCCTTATCGATCTTCTTGAAAACTTGATATGGACTCTGCTATAAAATAACTGCATTTTTTTATAAAAATTTTTATTCATTTTACAGAAAGATGTAGTTTTCGAATTAAGAACTTAAAATTAAAATAAACAAACTCTTTCCATAACTCTCTATTTAAAAAAAAATATAAATTACGAAAACTTTGATATCAAAATCAAGTTGGGACGAATTTTTTCCAGAATTTGCAGACCTTTCAAGTGAAGAACTAAATAAATTTAACAGCAGGATTGGAATATACCTATAATATGTTTTTAATTTGAAAGGTATGTTCTAAATTTGAAAAGCCTGCAGAACTTTTCGTACTTTGATGTAGGGTTTAAAAAAATGTATGTAAAAAAAGATTAAAATGGGGCTTTAACGAAAAAATGGACTTATATCTTTTTTCAGCATGTAACACCATTTTTTTTTTTGTAATTCAACTTTGAATATTACAGAGCTTTCGAAGTTTGGTAAAACTCTAATAACACAGTTCGACAAGCCTCAGTATCTGAAACCCAAATATAGTTTTCCGAAGGTTTTCGACGCGTCGAATTCGAGGTCAGAATTTCTCTGTTAGTTTCGGTTCTCGAGATATTCTAACCCAAAACTGCGTGTATCACAGTTTTTCAAGGTATTTGAGGTTATATTACATCGAAAGATAATTTTTGCCTATGAAACCATTAATTGGGTCCAAAAGAACTACTCTTTCTCTTCAAAATACACTTTGAATTAAATCCTTTTTCTCCGAAATTTTGTATATATTATACAGATCTCCATACAAAAATCACATCAAGTATCAGTGAGCAGAATAACTGCAAAATATGTAATAAATAATAAATATATAACGATATTTCGGAGAAAAAGAAAGATACCAATGTAAAAAAATATCGGGCAAATATTTTTTTTTAGTGCAGAGAATGTCAAAACTTTAAGATAATCGGAAGGATTCAGGTTAAAAGAAATAAATAAAAACTCGACTAAAATACCCCAGACACAACTCATAATTACAACTGCCAACCGATTTTCAATAATTTATTCACAATTTACATTTACATTTGATTCATGCTCATATGCCCAATGCTTTTATGTTTCAAAGTCATATAGTTTGGTTATAAAAAACATGAACTTTTGTTATATGTTGCCAACGTGGCCAAGGAATAATGTATGTGGTATGTGCTATATAATAATAATAGCGAGTTTAATACATCAAATAAAATCTAATAAGTAGATATTCTTAAAGAAATAAAGAACAACTACTGTGCATAGAAGTTGTAAAACAAAATTCACATTTTTCGAATTAAAATATTTTAAAAAGTCACTGTAAAAATTGTTTTAAGTTAGGTTCATCTTCTGAGGTACTTTGTTCTTTGTGCAAAGTGCAGAAATAAATCAATTTTCTTATCAAATATAAAATATAAATAATAAAATGTGTTCAGTAAATGAGTTGACAATTTTAACAAACTCGGTTTTCTTCACTTAATGATTTTTTTTTTTAGCAGTCAATAAAAACAAAAGTTTTTCCATAAATAGATTTTTGAAAAATTTGGTTCAATTGACTTTGGAACATTTGAAAATGAAACATAAAAAATATCGTAAATTATGAATAGTTGATATTTCCACGAAAAGTTTTGTCATTTGTAAGGATTTGATGCTATTTTCCAAGCATCACTGCTGCAAAGAAGAACTGTAACTTAAGCATAATAACAACAACGAATACCAGTGATTTTGAGAGTCCGTGTTATATGATGTTACTGCTCACCTCTAGCTAAACTTAAGAAAAATGGTTTTAGTTTTTTTTTTTGAATAATAACAAAGAAAAACTAGAGGCTTGGTCCCTTTAACTCCAATTGATTTATAAAAAAGGTGGAAAAAGCGAATAATTTTAATATTTTCACTTGGTGAAACTTAGTTTTCTCATATGAATTTCTCTACTACCTGTAGGGTATGCATAGGTCAATCAGGGCGTGAAATCTTGTGATATCTTTCAAAAAAAAATAACTATATTTTGTTATTCTATAAAAGTGATATCAATAATATCAAAATCGGCAGCCCAAGATGAAGTTCGACAAAGTTCTGTTTTCTCCCAATTTAATTCTGAATCTAAGGATGTACTTTCATTGAATTTCAAAAAAAAAACTTCACTCCACCTCAATATATAATACATAGCATACGAGTATATATATGTTATGAAAAATCGATGGTTGGTTTTAAATTATGCACAGGGACTTTGACTTTTAACAAGTTTCTGGATACTATTTGACATTTTAAGTCAAGTTTCTATCCATTACAATATTCCATACTTTCGATATTTTTTGAAATTACTCAACATTTTTCGACTTAGATTGACTTCTTCAGCTTGTATACCCCACACTGTTCGATAACTGTCGATATCAATCGGCTTTTTCAAAATATTTTGTAACTTTTCGATACATGAGTTGCAAAACCGGCCAGGTCAAAAAAAAAAAAAATCAAATTTTGAGATATTCTCATATATGAAAATCTAGACCATGCTTATTTTTCTATGTTTTTTTATTAAAAAAAATTTTTTGACAGAAATATTACATTTTTTAAATTTATTTTTGATATATAGATTTCAAAACCGGTCAATATGAACTTGCATTCAAAACCGGCTAGTATATTGATATCAAAACCGGTCCAATCTACTTTTTTTTCAAATAAAATTTGTTGATTTCTGTGTCAAACCAGCCAAGTCCATATTCACTGGACTCAAAAACTTAAGCCGATGAAACTCGAAAAGTCAGATCTGACGTGTTTTGAGTAAGAAATTTTATATGCTGTCATGTGGGAAATACTTACGTTTTAATTTTTCAATGAACATAGGTGAAGGTAAACCTCTTCCGTTGTTTATCCAAAAGTATTAAAAAGGAACTTGGCCGGTTTTGCAACTGGACGCCTCATATATTGAGATATTCGATACTATTAGGCCCATATCAGCTTTTTTGAACTTTCAGATATTTTTTGAAAATTTTTCAATATGCCTCAATTTTTTTTTCGATACTATACCTTTGAACTTACTCATGTTCTTTTGTTTTGAAAATGAGTTTCTTTGAATTACATGTTCTCGGAATTCGTAGATTTTTTGCGCTTCATTCAGTTGTCGCTTCCAAATATAAAATTTAGTTTTTGGAACAGAGGACTTTGCTTTGGAGAAGCAAACTTGGAAAGTATTTGCATATATTTAAACATTAATTGATATAAATTCCTTTCTGTCCAGAATGATACATTATTTTTAAACTCAAGCCCTAAGTAAAAATCGGTAGAATTAAATGTAAAAATGATCAAAGGCCATACACTCACACGATACATTGGAGGCTGCATAGGTCGTTTTAAAGCAGCGCTTAAGTAACAGTTTCTTTGGTTTGAAACAAAAGTTTTACAGCAGAATCAGAATCCAAAAATTTTGAATTTTTTTTCAGTGTTGTTCAGAGTGGTAGAGTCAACCTACATATTGTATTTCGAAATATCTATGAGTGCTTTATAATAGGTGGTGACGTTTAAAATTCGAGAGAAAAAATGTATTAAAGATTTATTAATTTCTTCTGTATTTCAACTGATATTTTTTTGTTTTTATATAGTATTAAAAAATATTAATATTTAAATAATGATATCAGGCAAAAGTAACTTAAATTTAATTTATTAGAAGAATGCTAAACATATAATATAAGAAAGTCATTCCTTAAAAGGTTGACTCCTACCAAAAGTTTGCTTTCACAAGAAAAATTGTAATAATGTAGTGGGAGTCTCCACGCGATGGGCTTGTTTGCCGTAAATGCCATTTTGTTAGTTTTTAGTTGGGACTAGATCCAGTGGGTGCTGAGCCGATTCCTTCAAAAGTAATGAATGGTTTTGTCTGTAACTTTACAACGAACAAGCTCTCAAAGTAAGATGAGTTTATCGGGCAGTTTTTTCAGTAATGTCCATTGAAGTCTTAACTCGATTTCCCATAATTGCTAAAATCGCAATCGATTTCCCATAATTGCTAATATCTCTCAGTCCACGATATATTTCATATTAGTCGTCCAGATGCAAAACCTACTATTTGCTTTGTGGATAGTTGGTAAATACTGTCGCCAAACAAGATATCCACATGATCACAAAGGCAAGTCAAATTTTCACAATTGGTCAGATAGCAGGTTTTGCAATCAGGCAATGTACCCTTCTTAAAACACATTACCCCATTATGAAATTTTTCAATTTTTTTGGTTCGAATTGTACAAAAAAATGACATCTCGCAACCTGATCAGGTGAAATCTCTCATAGGAGAATGTAATTTAATATATAATGTCAGGAGTTCTGGTGAAGTTTCAGAATTGTGGAGCATAAAAAATTTTGTTTTGTATGGCTACCCCGTCAAGCACAGAAGGGATAAATTATTAATTTTTACACAAATATTTCTCATTTATCCTCTATAAGAGTTTGACAAATTTTTAATGCAAAGTTCTTCATCGTTGCATAAAATTTCATAAAAATCATTACAAGTCATGGCTGAGGACATAGAACTTTAAAAAAATTTTTTTTTTGTGGTTCCACCTCTATCAGCGGCCATATTTGCTCCGTCACATAAATTTATTTTATTGTTATATTTTTTAAAAAAAATTTCACGAATTAGTTTTTAAAGTACGTAGAACTTTTTGCACAATTCCCATTGTCTCAAATTTTTGCATAAAGTTGGGCAAATCTTTCGAAGAACGACCCATGAATATAATATGTATGTACATATAAATATTAATATGTAAAAAAAATGTATTTTAATAAACAAAGTATATTTATTTCTACAAAAATCTATTAAGAAGTATACACATTCTATACAATTTTATTATAAGAGCTGTTTTAATATATTTATCTGAATAATTTACACTGTTACATTAGGTATATTCAAGCATTACCTCATACTTTACACGGTCTAAGAATCTAAAAAATAATCAAAAATTAAAAATGTTTCTTTACACACTGTAGTAGCAAACGTTATAGCACACTTTCAATCCTAAACTATGAAGATTTAATAACTCTTAAGTAAATGCTGAAAGTTTTCGTTTCAAAATAAATATATTATTACTTTTGCTTTAAAAATAACACAAATTAATTGCTCCTATTAAATCGTTTATAATTCGATACAATTCAACATATGAATTGTTAGCCGTGCTCGAGCCGCCGGAGTATTCTACCATTTCGACAAATTGCTTTCAAAACCACAACAAACGGTTATTGCATTAACCTCCTACATTTAATATATTTTATATATATTTAAGTACAATATAAAAACAACACTTCTTATACTTTACTGTCACAAGACCCTTTAGCTCAGATTACCAGGTGACCAAGATACATTATGACGACGCTCAGAAAACTTCAACTTTTCACCCCGATTGGCTAAAAAGTTCTCGGAGATGTATCAGTTTTTTGGGTTAGATTATGAGTAAAAGTTATATGCCGCCGCTCTCGGGCAGAAAGGGCCTAACACATATTTTTTAAATTTCACAGGAGTAAAAGCAACTTTAAAACCTCAAATAAAGAAGTTTTTTTAAATACGATTTCCAAAACTTTTTGTGGGTCAGTTAGGAGAGGCTATGACGTCAACGTTAATGGCGAAAAGTTCACCAAATGTCATTTATCGTACATCAATCATTATTTGACACTTGAACATTTGCAGCAAAAATTGGCATACTCGACATATATTAAAAACGGCAGCACTTATATCAAGTTTTGAATACCATAATTACAGCCCCTGTGATTACCTATTATATGACGTCATAATTTTCGTATACGATAAAGTCGAATATGTATTTGTCCCTTCCATTTATATCCTTATATATTCGTCTTCCTGAGGGACTAGGGGGGAGATTTCGCAAGCATTTTCTAGCTTAGACCTTTATCTAACTAACGATACAAATATCGGTAAAATATATAGACAATAAAGTAAATTTCGGGGAAAAATTTGTTAGGGCCTTTCTACCCGACAGCAACGATACATACATATAGGAAACTTTATTCACAATTTATTATAACTCAAGCACCACTCTCTTTTAATGAAGTTAGCTATTAAAAGCTTAAATTGTATATTTCATTGGTTACAGATATCAAAACAAAAAAGGTGACACCGGAGGTCTATTTAATAGACCTACTTTTTTCAGAAAATATATCTCCTAGATGTCGTTATGATGACGTTTTAAAAATGACAACAGCTAATTTTGGGGCCAAAGGTCACAAGAACTTCGTTATTATTAACTATCGCAAAGCATTACTTTTGTTCAGACTGAACCTATGTGTGTCTAGTCGATAACAATCTATATATAAGGCGACCAGTTGCAAAACCGGCCAAGTCCTTTCTTCACACTACTACATCTATGTTCATTGAAAAATTAAAACGTATTTCCCACAGCATATGAAATATCTTAGTCAAAGCACGTCGGCTCAGACTTTTCGAGTTTCATCTGCCTATGTTTTTGAGCAAACAATTTTGGACATGGCGGGCTACGATCCATTGAACATGGACTTAGAGGGCGTGATGAGGAGTGACCGAACAACAGGAGTTAACTACGTAGTGTCAAAACTTACGACAAATATTAAGACCTTATAATTCTTTCATTATTAAAAAAATATTTTCTTTCCACATGGGATGATAAAAAAAGTCCAATAATTTGATTTCATGAAAATATTTTAAATATAACTTTGCAGTTAAGCACTTTTGATACAACACAAAGCAATTACCAAGTAATTCGTCTAGTTTTGATATATTCTTGTCTTGTCAGAGGTAGGATTCCAAAAGTTGACGCGCAAGCCTTTAATTTTGATTCTTAAATTCAGCGCAGAAAATTCATCTATTTTGGAAAAAAATGTATGTGTCAACTTAAAAAATAATGCCTTAGTTTTGCACCGTATGTTGTATATTATTGTCAGCAAGAAAGTTAGTGCAATGCTTCTGTAACTATATTTATTTATGTGGAGTTTAACACGAGGGATGTCCCAAAATTAATGGTCATTTCATTCGATTGATTCAAAACACAAATTTTATGGTTGGTGCTTTCAAGCGTTTCCAAATTAGTGCAGATTAAGATGCAAGCACTTGTGCAGAACAGAGCTGTAAAATACTACAGTTGCAGTTAAACGAATTAAACTTACAAACTGCAGTCATACAACTAATTCTAAACTGCTCTCTTTTTTAAATAAAAGGTCGTCAATTTATTTACCAAAAATTTATTTCAATATTGACGACTACAAAAAAAAAAAAGAAGAAAAATTAAATTATTTTGGAAAGGCCGCTCATTTATTGATTTCACCTTGGCAACTCTGGACAGTGGCATACCATATACTTACGGGAGTTTGGGGTGAAGATGCAATTTACTGCCCCGTGGAAAATTTTTCTTTCCTAAAAGAAAAAAAGTTAATGCCGCTTCACATTCTAAAGACCTTAGCAAAATGTAATGTAGCCTCGTCTATGAAAAAGGGGCTTACGTGCGGAAAAAAGTTTTTGAGAAAACAGCTGTTAAAAGTATACAACTCGTTTCGTCTATCCAAACCGGCAAAAAAGAGGAAATTTATTTTTTGACACCTAAGCCCCCTTTTTATAGACCAGGTCACATATATTTCATCTTACAAACCGCATGCGGCCCCTGTAGACCTAATATTTTCATTTAGTAAAAAAAAAAGTCCACAAAATTAATTCAATATGCTAAAAGCCTAAGACGATTTTGCCACTTCCCAAGCCATTGCACCAGGGGATACTGCCACTTTTGTACCCTCCCTAGGAATGGTAATGCTAAGGTAGTCTACTTAGACTACAGTGCGTTCTAACTGAACTCTTGATGAAGAAATATTTAATACATTTGGTGACTGACAATCATTTCCTTAAGAGTGCCTGATGCCTGGAGTTTTTTTTTACATTCATGAATGTTTATGAAGCTTTAATAGCTGCAGCCTTTTGCAATCTTAAAAATGCAACTTCTAAAATACTTATTCGATCTATAAAATTCATACGATTTCTTATCCGTAATGTGTTCTTTATTTGGCGCAAAAATTTTAATTACTTAAAAAAAATGAGTAAGCAAAAATGAGTCGCCCAAAAGTCCAAAACTGGCCATGTGCCTCAAGAAAAATATTTGGAATAATGGCAACTCCTGAGCACCTTAATATACCCACGAATTTCTTTTTATAAGAAAAAATTGGCAGTTTTGCAAGCGAATGTATTTTTTGAAATTTATTTTATGTATGGTTCATAACATGTTTTTGGATCGAACTCCTGCAACTTGAGGTGAAAAGAATTCAGCGGCATCAAAAAGTCAGTCATTAGCATTTTTGGTCAGATGACAGATTTTACTTCTAGAGTTTTGAAAAAACAAAAACTAAGTTTCTAAAATGCAATTTAAATATGCTGATTATTTGATTTAACTCCTATGATATCCCCAAAAAAGTTACGACATCTCTTGTGTTTCATCCCATATTGAATTTTATATGAAATTTTTTGTTTATTTTTTATTTATTTCAATAATAAAAAGTTTTATTTATTATTATTCAGTAGATACATGTTAGAACACGATTGAATGTCCGATATATAAATATATATAGAATTGTAAAAAAATTAGTAAACGAAATTTAATACAAACAACTAAAAAGCTGTTCAGCTAAATATTATACACACACACATACATTCATGTGTTATGTGTATATATAAATATAAAAATACTTATTAAAATTAATCAATCTTTAGAATGTTACAAAGCTAAGTGTTTGTAGTGAAAGCAAAAATGCTTATTATATTCACAATTTGTATTTTACATAAGTCTCTTAAATTCATATTTAATAAAGCAGAGCAAAATTTATGTATGTGCATTAGGGTGGTCATTGGAAAATAAATGTTTCTTGCGATGTTCTAAAACGTTAGAAATTCATAAGGAAAAAACATAGAATTTTTGAGCGCGGAGTCTGTAAATGTTGAATGGAGTAGATGCTACTCGAGGAACAAAGTTTGCATACAAATTGGATACACATTTACTTGTATGGAAAATATGCTACGTTCAATTAGCAGACATGAAAATAAAATAGTTCTACAAGCGCTTTATTTTTCAACGGCTACGTTCTTAGTGGGCGACAAGCAAAATGTATTTCCCAACGACCATCCTTATATACATGTATACTATATATTATATAATATAGTAACATAATTAATATACAAATATACATACTTATATGTACTTTAAATATATGCTATTTAAATAAATAAAAAAAGGAAAAAAGAAATACATTACAATAAACATAAAAATTTTAGCATTTTAAAATTATCTAATACTTAGTTACTTATGAAATTATTTGTTTTTTTTTTAATTTGTGTTTTTTTAAATTACTTTATACAAAATAATTCAAGTATGCATACATGTATACATTGAGAACTAACAAAGACATAAACTGTAAATGTATAAATACAATACAATACATATAATATTCAAGAAAAATAAATAAAATACATAGAACTAACTATATCTCTCTCTCTCTCTCTTTCCGGCAATAGCACATACAACTCTTCTCTTTTAGTATTTCTGCATTAAAATAATGCTGCATACTTTATGACTAATAAACTGTTTTACATGTAAATAAGTAAAGAAAAATCTACTCACTGCAATATTATAGTAAACAATAATAATAAATAACCACTCATTTTAAAACAAACCAAAAAATAAAATTACAAAAAAAAATATTTTATTTGGTGTAATTTTCGATTTTAAAACAAGACATTAATATATTCTACATAATATAGTACTATATTTAAATAAAAATCATATATCTACATTACCAAACAAAAAAACAAAAGGACAAATTATTTAAAAATAATTATAAATATACAAAAAAAAAACAAAAAAACTTAACAGCAGAAAACAAAAACTAAATCATAAAAAAAATTAAAAATAAACAACTTGAAACAAGCAGTGTTTTTTTATTCATCAATTCCGCTCTTAAGCCACAACGGTTTAACGCTCTACGCGGTAAGGTACAGAAGTCTCGTTGCTTTGTACGCAAAACACTTGAATTTATATCGAGACGCCAACAAGTATGCTATATTTTATGTTTATTTTGGATCCAAACTAGCTAATAAGCAAAAGTAGAGGCATTGGACTGGATTGATAAGCACGTCGCAATATACAACTTTTTTTTCTTTTAAGCTACTTTAAAAAAGATTAGAGTTTACTGATTAGTTTGGAGGTATGTTTTAAATTTTATGAACTATTTAAATCTTATCTAAGTAAAACTTTTAACTGTCCGTATTCGTACTACTTAGAATTCAATCTCAGGAAATCTTTGATAGAAGAACTTCGTTGGACAATATGTTGCTTAAATTAAATTTATGCTTTAAGAGTCGCACAAAAAGTGACATGAAACAAAATTTTTTACGAAGATCACAAGAAACCTGAGATGATTTTGCAAAGTCTCTTGACATACCAGAAGTCTAACCCTATTACGCTATTCCGCTTACAACAAGTTTTCTATCCGGACCGATCATAAGCCGTAGAACGAAGGCTTACTGTACTTGAATGCCGTATTGCGGCTTAAGGGCCAAATGAGCAACACAAATTAATAAAGTGCGCAGTGCAGTTGAGTGCCAGCTTGACACAAAAAACGTAATTTTAAATCTAAATAAAATGGAAAAAAATTAAGTAAAACCAAATTTTTAACAAAAAAAAAGAATTTTTTGCAAGCTATGGTATGACTATTTCCAAACTCTTTATTTTTTCCATCTTTGGGACGCGCACTTATCAAAAATTATCACAGAACTGAACTGAACTATAATCGACATATAAATGACTTGCGGTAACCTTGATTTCATTTGCATTTTTGATTTATATTAGATAAACTTTTTTTTTAAATTGCGATATAGTGCAGTTCCGGCCCGGCCGAAACTCGCATACCCTACACTGCATTGAAAGTACTTCGTAAATATATTTTAAGAATACGTTGACAAGTTTGAAGAGGTTAAATAGGTCGAAAATAATGTAAAAGTGTTGAAACAGTTGAAAGAAACTGAAAATATCTAAAGAATATGGAAACCATTGAAGAAAGTTGAAAGAAATTGAAAAAGTCGAAAAAATATGAAAAATGCAGAAAAATCTATGAAAGAGTCGAAAAAATACAGAAAATATCGAATAAAGTTCAAAGATATATTGGGATAATTTAAAAAAGTCAAAAGAATATGGAAATTTTTGGAAAAAATACATAAGAAATGAAATAGACGAAATATGCCACGTTCAGTTTTCCAAGATCACATACTTTTCATTCAATACATTATATTCGTGATTGGCATATAACATTTTAGCACAATAGCTTGTATAGTTTGCGATATATGCCGTAATTTGTCTTAAAGTTAAGGGCGGTGACATTGGTACAATCTAGTCTGATTTTTATTCAGAATTAGCTTTCCATAAATAAACTTCTGACACCGAATTTCAGTGTGATTGCTCACATATTTCGATTGATATGCCACTTAGCGATTTTTACTTGTATGGGAAGTGCCACGCTCATTGGTGCTATATCGCACGCTTTTGACTCAGACATATCTTACAGCAAGTAAAACACTACAATATTTCACTGAAAATATTGCTTAGATCTTTACGTTAATGTGGGAGGTGCCACGCCCATTGATGCAATCCGGTCAAAATTCATTTAATTTTAAAGCTTAAAGTGACTGGCAATTATACACCATATTTTATGAAGATTACTCCCATGGTACACTATCTATAACATAATACATGTTTTGCTTATATAGGAGGTGCCACGCCCACCGGCACTAATGTGCAAAATTTTTGCAATTAAGTATCTTTAAGCAAGTATGTATATCTGCTATATTAAGTTCCATAATGATTACGTTGTTGGTTCTCTTATTATAACGTTTGTAAATATTGTGGGCTGTGCCATGCCCTTAAAAGAGTTTTTCCAGTATACTGACGTAGCTTCTTGTATTGATGACTGCTTTTCCTAAAATTGTTAGGAAAATAATGTGTGCCAGTTTTGAGTTATAAGACATCAAAATATTCAATTATTAAAAAGTGCCACGCCTACTTTTCCAATTCCGCTCACTTTAAGCACAATTCAAGATATATATGATGTGTATCCGTGTTCCAAATTTTATCACAATATCTTGCACGGCTTGCGAGTTATGGCGTTATAAAAGTTAAAATTTAGTGCTGTGCCACGCCCCTTTAAGAGTCTTTGCAAATTTAAGACCTAGTCCAATCTTAATTTTGTTCACTTGCTCACCAAATCTCCAAGTTTCATCAAAATCACAGAAACTTTCTTCAAAATGGGATGGGGTATATTTAGATAGCGTATGGGTGGTAGGCGTGTCCGTGAACTGATATCGCCCATTGCTTTTAAGAATGTGTGACCTTTCATTGAGTTTGCTTGATTAGTTTTCCCGTAAACCTGATTTCAACAGACAGACAGACAAACAGACAGGCAGACGGACAGACAGGCAGACGGACATAGCTATATCGACTCAGGTGGTGACACTGATCAAGAATACATGTGTACACTTTTCTATACCTACCA
Source organism: Meiosimyza decipiens (assembly GCA_963680825.1). NCBI lineage: Eukaryota > Metazoa > Arthropoda > Insecta > Diptera > Lauxaniidae > Meiosimyza > Meiosimyza decipiens. The sequence goes on along the minus strand of OY804258.1, from coordinate 86,461,103 downwards.
CGCCCCCTTCTATACGTTACAATCGGAATGACAAAGTGAATGTACACCCTCTGTTTAGGGTATAAAAATATAAATGGAGCCATATAACATCTTTTATAAAAATCATACCCACATAATTATCATATCTATGTTTTAATGGTTAACTAAACTCAAAGTAGCTTTCCTGTTAGAGCTCTGTTAACTAACAGTATGTTATTCAAGAATAGAATTTTATTAAAAGTCTTCACAACATCAGCAGCGGTACAGTTACTTTTGCGTTTATTTGATTGAATTTCCTAAGTAAAAGCTAACATACAACAAGTAAACTTAAGTTCTTATCAATGACAAGCGCCTCCAAGGCGTAACCACTTGCCGCACATGCTAAACGCTAGAGGCTGCGCGCTAAGATTTTCTTATCACTCAAAATTGCAGCGACAAAACGCTGTTATAAAAACGCTCAACAACTGTTCAAAATTTGTCATTAACTGACGATTTCTACCCTCAAGCGGTCAACATAAACAGTGGACAAACAGAAGCTTTTTACAGGCAAAAATTTTCGAGCAGAACGACAGAAGCGTAACAACAACACCAACACCAACAACAAAAGCACTAGCGGTCGCCTGACTATTCGAGCACTACGAATTCCTTTAGTTGCAGACGAACAGCTGTGGCAAGCGGTTGCACGTTGCATTCAAATAAATTAAATCTTCTTCGTTTTATTTTTGTACATAAAGTACTGTAGTGTTTTTTTAAAGTTTTTGAGTTTTAAGCAAAAGTTAAAGTTTTGGACAAAAATGCCATTCCCACGTGAACAACTTGACAACGTAATGACCGAACAACTAAGTAAGGCGGACACAATCAAATTACGAAATAAACATATCGGGTAAGTTTTAAGAAAATATTATTTATACATTTTTTAAAATTATTAGTTAAGGCATATAAGGAGTGGGGGGTTTCCTTCTACCAAGTGAATATTGCAACTATGCATAAGTGTTCGTTAACCTATAAATACTAGGGTTGTTCTATTGCCTGTGTGTTTACTTACAGTTTTGAATGTCGCCGTTGTCATGTTCTTTCTCTGTCAAGGTCATGGACCAATCACACCTGAGTACTCGGTGCTCTGTTCTTTACATTTTCTCTTATTTACGTAGCAGTTCTGTTGAATGAAACAAAAGCTTCCGCCATTCTTCTTTGTACGAGTAAAGCTCATGCATTTAAAGAGCAAAAAATGCGCCCATTCAGTTCAAAATAAAAAGTTAATAAGACATAAATTTCGCGAAATTACATTCGTCTCTACTGATATTTAAAATAATACAAATAGGCCAACTTTTAATGGATTTTCTCTTAAATAACACACAAATATTATTCTGAGTGCACAGTTGGGAAAATATATCCATTTTCGCTATTTGCATAATAACTCGTGTTACCATTAATACATAGATGCGCGAGTTGGGAAATGTCAGTCAAAAATATGCTGAAAAATCATCCAAAAATGAGAAAAATTGTTTCCTCAAAATAAATTCAAGCATTTTTCAAAAATTACAGGAAAAATCAATCGAAGAATTATTGCCTAAGTATATAAATGAGAAATCTTCAAAAACAAAACATAGCTAAAATTTAATAAATATGCAAGATAACCCATAAATGTAAAATAAATTTATTTAAAATTACTGAAAAAAAAATTGGGTGCAGCCAAAAGTATTATCGCTAATAAAATCAATTCATTCAAAACAGTTGGGCCTTAATGAAATTGAAAATAGTTCGACAACGAAAAGGAACTTACTCCAATATACCAAGTATGGAAAAATTATGCTAATAGAATACGCCTTAAACTGTGATAACAGTTTTAGAAGGGATGTTTTCTAAAGCAATTGTTTTGTAAAATTTACAATCGAGCAATTTTTTCTTGTGAAAATTTAGCCATAAACTAAATGGAAAAACTACCAAAAAGCTTGATTTTTACCCGGGAGCTTTGCCATATAAAAGTGAGGCTCAATTTAATACGAAAGTATTTAAGCGATATTTATTTTATTTCGGCTTGGTGCTAATATTTGTTAAAATCATTTTTTTTTTTCAAATTTAGATTAAAACAGGCTATATCCTGTTAGTTTTCTATTTTCCACAATGATTGGTGCTAATATGTCTCTTCATTTTGAACCTTTTTCCATCGACTGGTGTCCTATTATGAAAATTGACAGTGGCCTTAATTTTTTCAGTTCCTTAAAGTATTAAGTTACTTATTACAATTCCTTAGAGTGAATAAAATTTTCAATTTCTAGTTTTGATTTTTGAATGAAATCCACAACAGTGATGGAGTTTTCGGTACATTTGTAGTTTTTTCGGTAAATTTGCGTGCTGAAAAATTGTCGTCTGCACGTTCGGCCAGTTTTCAGTATGTACCGAATTTCTTGATTTTTTAGTGCATTTGGCGAATTTTAAGCACATTTTCAGCACATTTCGGTACATTTTCGGTACATTTGGAGAGTTTATAATAATTAAGTAAATGAAAATAATCAAAAGGTAAATGAAAATAATCATAACGTGTAAATTTATAATAATTACCTTTTCTTTCCTTTTTTTCTGAGAAAATGAAAATAATCGTGTCTTGATTTGTAATTTAATGTGAAATATATCTCAATTTGGTAAGGGATTTGAGACAGGAAAAGCAAGAATCTTTTCTTTAACTAATTTTTAGAAAAATTTCGAACATTTCAGTAAAATTGGGTCTTCAAAAAAAAAAAAGTACATTCGACATCACAAAAGTTAATTTCATGTCTCATATACTGAATATTTTCACAAAACCCAAATGCCATCACTGATCCACAATCGAATTAATTTCTTTTCACATGGAATCAAATAAAACGATTCAAAATGCTGTAAAGCTCTGTGCATCTCAAAAACTTACGCATAATAGCTGTCAGAACATTTACTTGAGTTCTTTACAGATAATACAGGGTACCTTCTAAAAAAAGGATTTTTATTTCCCATTCTGAGATATTTTTTCTTTGCAAAGTGGATTGTGCTAAAATGGCGCTATTCTATTTATGTAATAAAATATTTCACTGTTTCTGTTTCACTAAAAACAAAAGATTACAATTTTTTTTTAATTAATGGTATGGCTTGGGGGAGGTCCACGAAAAGGTTGGTTTTACACTACAGCTACTATTATATGTACTGTACTGATTGGTTTGTCAAACCGAAAAATTAAATTTTTTATTTGGTTTAGTTTTTAGAAAATCAAAATTTTTTTTAAGTGCCATTTCAATATTCTTTGAACTTACTACTACCGAGGTTTAATAAGCAATCATATAAAAATATATAGATAATTGGCTTTGAAAATGATTTTGAAACTTTTTCATGAATTTTGATTGGTTTTAATTTCATCAAAGCCGGATAATCCTTACAGTAGATATTTGCAAAAATGCCATCTGATCGCACCAAATGCAAGACTGACATAACTCAAAAAACCTGAAGTGGGAGAAAAACGCATATAAAGTTTTCAATATTTTACTTTTTATATGAAAATGATGAAAGGTATATCTACATAAACTCTTCTCACAATGCGAGTTTTTAAGAGACCTTTTTGATTTTTGTACACAAAATAAAACATAAAATGGCAGATATTTCTGCATCATTAACTCAAAAATCACGTTTTTCTTGAGTAAAGTGAGCAATATATTTTTCTGATCGCATCGAAAGGTCAAACTTTTATATTCGTTTCGCAAATGGAACCAGACGGCATAGACTTTAAGCCCACTTCAAAACAGATTACAAATAACATTGATATGGTATAGGATAAATATTTATTTTAATTTTCTGAAAAATTGTTTGTGGCATAAATCTAACCTTTGCACTCGCTAATCAGACTATTTAAAAAATGAGACTCAAAGTATTGTTCTTAGCAATTTGAATTCGAAAAAATTTATTTTTCTTCGGAAAGGAGTGATGCGATAAAGACAAGTTGTTCTTCGTGATTACGCTGCATGCCAACGAAAAATTCACAGTTCAAAATATATCAGTCCATTGTCTGTGTTTAGTCTTATTCTTAATAATTATTCTCGCTAAACTTATTTCAAGAGATCCACTCCCTTAACGTAGCTGTCCGTGTTTCCACACTAGTCCCCGCATAAAATAGAAATTGACTTCGAATATCCTTGAGTGTCTTGGACGTTACCTTTTGGTTTTTTTTTTGTTCGCGCTAGTTTTTATTAAAACTCGCCGCTCTTTTTGAGAAAAGACAACAAATTGTGCCAATTTTTATTAAAATTTATTACCTCCGACTATAAAAAAATCACTCAGATTTGGTTCCCTTTTTCGCCTGTTGCACTATTTTTCTAAAAATACTTCAAAGCATAATTTATCACATCAGTCATAGTAAGCCCTTACCACAGTATAACATCGCATTCAAAATTGTTGTAGTTGGCGTTACTGAGCTAAATTTAAAGAAGGGAAAAGTAGAAAGAATATAAATCTAGATTATTTCATATTTTAATAAAATTAGCTACATCTTTTTTAAAAAAAAAAAATTTTTTTTAAAAAAAAAGTTGCTTAAAAACTTAGAATAACTGCTATATCTTGAAAACTATGGCAAAGATTTCAAACTTTCATGTACCAATGCCTACATTAAATAATCATTCATATGAAAACCCAACTTCTAGCGATTTTTCAGAAAGTCTTTCCCCAACTCTACTTGCTCCAACTAAGTACAGTTCTCCGCAAAACAATAGCAACAAAATCACTGCGTTGCTAAAAAATCGTGTATCTTTTTTATTATTTATGATTTTTTTTTTGGTTCTGGTAACCCTATTTTACAGAAGCTACAAAAGTTCACATAGTTTTTCTCATTCATATTCGAGTTTTTCAGTTATGTGTCGCAAATGAACATATCTTGTTTTTAATTTTTGGAGCCTTATAAATATTATACGTAGACGTTAAAAATTTTATGTTATTAAGTGCTTTTTCCCTTTTTGTAACTTAATATGTGACAATTTTTGCAAAAAAGAAATTTTCTTTTCTCCATATCTTTTCAAATATCTACATCTTGACTTCTTAACTCGAACTCGAATTCGAAATATTCGATAAAACTGCAGCCAAGCATGTCAACTCTTCTATCGTTCTGATCCATTGAAAATTGTTCGTGGACAAGGTCAGTACATGTTTGATGAAGAGGGCACACGCTATCTGGATTGCATAAATAATGTGGCTCATGGTAAGTTCATAACTTAATTTCTTTAAACTAAAATGATACTGTGCAGGTTCCTAACTTATTATCATAATTTAGCAACAGAAACGCCAAAGCAGTGTGAACACTTTGTTAAGTCGTGTTTTCATTTTTTGTATTCGAATTATTTATATATAGTACTTAAGTTGAAATGTAGTCTCAGTACATTATATTGAAACAAATGACTTTGGCGAATTTTTCTTATCAACGAAATTTTTAATTGCGCTTTATTGCAGACATGTAAATTTCATATGTAGCCAGAGATTTTTATGAGACTACTCTTAATTAAAATTTATTTTAATTAATATATTTAACTTATACGAGTACTTAAGCAAAAGAAACATATTATCTATGAAACATTGTTCAGCAACGTAATTCAGGGAGCAATAGTCTTAAGATTTTCCTAAAATGATATTGCTAATATTTAGTATCAGGTTCAAGGTGATCATGAAACGTACAAAAATGTTCCTAAGAATAGGCGAATGCTTATCAGCATTAGTAAATTAAACTTTTGCTAACTTTTTTTTTTTTATTATAAATCAACTGTAACGATATTTTCATGGGATTAGATTTTTGATAACAGGTATGCTTATCAAAAATAAAAGAAAAGTGCCATATGTTAAAATCAACGAGCACCCTATTTAAATAGTTTCGTTGTATTTTTAGTAAATCCTGACTATTGCTGTTGTAAGGTTCGATAATCTTCTTATGGGTTAATCACGTTTTTCGCTATAAGGCAGGTAATATGCATAATTCAACCTTCAGTTGATCTGTTATTTTCCACTTCCCACAAAGTTTTTTAATCTTTTCAGAGGTAGATGACGTACCTTTTCTCAGTTGTAAGTTGTAAATTTTAGCGCATTACATTTACTTAAGTGAAAATCCATTCTCGTTTAGAATTTTCCATTGCACATCCCATGTAAGTCAATCGAGTTTGTTCATTCGCAGCTGTGGCTTATCACTTTGAATTCACGTGCATTTGTAACAAGATCATATTCGCGAACAAACGTTGAGAGTTTACACATCTATAAACACTCAAAACAATAAACCCCGCCCCGCCGCTCCCCCCTGCTTAGTACATCACAGTTAGCGTATTGTGATAAGGCATTTGAACTGATTATATAATTATTTAAAAATAAACAAAAACAAAAAACAGCTGATTAAGGATTAAAGTGAACAAATTTTTCCATTGCAATATAACACTTTGTTACGAAAAAAAAAAACTGAGTATAGCGGTTGGTTGGAACGTGAAAAAATTCACTTTTGTTTATTCGTTTCGTTTATGTTGTGCAGTAATGCAGACTGTTCCCTTAAAATCGCAAGAGATGTTTTTTTACATCGCTTTGTTACTTGTTTAGGCATACATATATGTATGTACATATATGTATGTACATATAAGCATATGAGGTGTTGCCACCGGTGATTGCTACGCCACTACCAATAAGTCAAATTGAATGATGACACACCCATTGTCTGTTTATTTCAGTTAATAATTTCTGAGGAAAGATTTTTTAATTAATTTTTTTTTTGGAAGATTTCCTTCAATAAAATCTTTCCACTTAGGTCGCACAAGACTTTTCGCCGAAAGTTGTTTTTTTCCCCCAAAATCGTGGACAATAAATTAAAGTTAGATTTGAACCTTCACTTAATCTGGGTGCTTGGACAGTCTTCTTGAAACTTGACACTTAGATATATCTTTTACATCACTGAAACTCGTGACGTAAGCGAAGTCATATGAAAATCAGACCATCGAAAAAATGAAACACCCTACTGGACATTGATGGTAATTGGAAAAAAAATGAACTTGCTAGGCAGGAAACTTCATCACAAATTTCTTAGGATAAAGAAGGTGTTGGCTTGTAAAACGCCGCTTGCAAAATGATTTTTAAAGCCGATGGAGTAAAAAAGCTAACACAAGATAAGCCCAAGGGTCTTCATACAATACAAAAAAGCATAACTGACCGGAATGGATTGGTCTCTTGCAGTAATAATCCGCATTAGACTTAGTGTCGCGTCAGTTAATGCTGAGATGACTGGCCACTATCTGATCGTCAGACATGCGAAGAGTTTCGAAGTTCAGTATTTTTCGGCCTTGTTACGCTTTCTTCGAAGCAATATCAACGATTGCCGCAAGTTTTAACATATCGAGAAAATCTTAAGCATCAAAACATCGTTTTTCTATTTTGGCAGTATTATCATCACAAAAGGCGGAACCACAGAAGAAGTAACACTAAATTATGAATATTTAAATTAAGTGTTCGATTGGTGTTGCAGTTTGCTTGTGAATTGAATCGCAAGCACTCTCTTAGGACGAGTACAAACTTTTGCGAATTCCTTACATTAGGGGCATGTGAGGATATCTTGAACTCGCATCATTTCGATACCCGAATTTCATTTGGCTACCTATCAATCTTAACTGAGATTATGGAAAGACGTTGGCATTTTATAGGTTGAGCCATCAAAAAAAATGCTAAAGATCAGTGTTTGGCGGAGTTCCACGGTGTGACAGATGCAGAACTTCGCTACAACCAGTCTCTTAGGATATTAGTAATAAAACCATTTTATATTCGGTTTTTTTACTTCTGTATAGAAGTTGGAGGGATGATGTGAAGAGAAAGTGGAAACATAAAAATTTTCTTTGCGCCTGCCTCGCACTTGCCAGAAAACGAGACAAAACTTTTGGTTCGTTTTTATTTGATGACCTGGATGTCCTTAGACACCTTGGTATAGATCAGCGTTGTATTACATACAGAATACAACCAGAGTTGGAAGTGAATATAAATTTGGTCTAAATGAGTCAGTTCTTAAACTTACTACCACTTCTATCTGAACGAAGACCATTTAAGGAGAAAATCTGGTGCGTTAATTATTTTAGAATCACTGCTGAATTTGTGTGAAGTGGCTGTCACTTAAGGCTTACAGTTTCACCTCCATAGTTAGTAGTAAGGTACATAGTACCTAAAAATACTTTCTCAATAATCTATAAACGTATACGTAACATGCCTCGATTGCGTGAATTGAATTTACTGTCAAACTTATTAAATTGTTAGGTATCCACTTGAAACTGCTTTGTTTCAATGGTGCTTTTTATTTAATCTCAATTTGTGTTCCAAAAGTGATTGCAATCATGTGCGACTTTTTTCAATCTAAAATCACAATTATTGCAACAGACATGCAAACAGAGATAAATCTAATTTAGTTTTCAAAACTATTTTAGGAATCATCGACATACTCGTTCTATACAAAAAGCATTCTATTAAAAACACGAGCCCCCAAAATCAAGTGTTAATAAAAAACGCCATTTCGCAAGTAACTACGTCATTGCATTAATGAAAATCGTCTGATGTGAACATAATTTCATAATGTAAATATCACTCAGTTGACGTAAACAAATCACGAGAATTTAAATTCCTGATACTGGGACTCATTTAACTGTGTTGAGGAAAATAGTGAGCACGTGTATATAACGATTTAAGTACATGGGTACCTGCTCGCATTTAGAATGGACATAATATTGAACATTTTCGAGATTCATTGAAAAAGTTGGAGTATGTTTATTGAAACTTGAATAAAACTAAACAATTTTTTATCGTGAGGGGTGCTTTAAAAACACAAAACTCGCACAGAGTAATTAGTGTGAGCTTCACGTGCTCAGGTTGGGGGACAAATTTTTAAAGAACTCAAAACAACCGAAAATAAGACTTCTCTTATCATAGTACATTACTAGTCAACAAGTGGTTTTTTTATTTTTAAGTAAACATTCTGAACATATCCATTGCATTGGTCAACATAAGATGTAATTTTACATTATAGACATTGCCCCACTGTTCTTAATACTTTGCAAATGTTTTTCCCATACGAAGTTATTTAAATTTTTACAAAATGTTATCGGCAAAAACTTGGCATATTTTGTATTTCTGTTACATTCACGAGAGTCGAATGCATAGGCATGATACCCTCATTGTACTCTCATTTGACTTATACTCCGCCAAACAAATAGTTCATTATGCTAAAAAATAAATATCAAAAAAAAAAAAAAAAAAACTAAATTTTCATTCTATCATAATGTCATATTATATTTTGTCAAAAACTAATGCCAAAACTATTTTCTACAATATGTTGAAAAATCTATGGACGTTATTGCCGCACATTGTTGCTGAGCAATGTATTTCAACATTTTTAATCTAAACCAGAGATGGCCAAGTCGAATAAAATTTAATTATTTCGGCTCCATGACAAATACGTTGAGCTCTTATATAAATTGGATAAAAAATGTAATTTTTAGATTACACAAAGTGTAAATAATATTACACTGAAACAAACAACAATGAAAATTTAATATTATGGAATTCGCCGTTACTTGTGTTCTTTGTCAACATTTTCTGTCACTATTCAGTTCCATTGTTTTTGTTTTTTTGCAATTTTCTATTCTGCAAAAATAAAGCAATACCAATCATCCGAAAAAAACACGCGGCCGCGGATCACCGCTTGCAACGAAAAGTGTCACAACACATTTGGCTTCACGCTTGTCCATCGCAAGGGACGTTATTGTTGTAGCGATAGCTTCCATCGCATTTTGTTTATTGGATTCTTTTTTTACAATTGATACAAATCGAGTTTGCAAACATACGCACTGGCTCTTTTGATCAAGTGATTTCCGGCTCCCTTACTTAGCTCTACTGGCCATGCCTGGTCTAAGCACTCACACTGCCGAAACTGTGACTTAAAAAAGTTTAAATAGCTATTTCTTATAAATATCCATGTGATGTGAAAGCTTCATCCCATTCCATTTTTGCGTTTAGTTAAAAGTCGAAACCATACAACAAACTTCTGAGGCGGCATGAGCTAAAATATCTTAGAGAGGGTTCCGATACCAACCGCTTTATGTCATAGAGAAGATTTTCATTGCAATTGTAACTGAGCGGGATATTTTCAAATGGGTGTGGCACATACGTAAAATCAAATAAAAAAAATTTAATTGTGTGGCCTGCTGGAAGTTTCGTTATGCATTTCCTTGAGTAATTTCTTCAACAAAAATCACTACCTATCTGTATAATGATTTCTGTTCTGAAAACATATCAATTATTGGCTTTGTTTCAAAACTCTTTGTTTTATCACGTTTTATTATTTTCCGCATGAAATTGGCAACTTGTTCACCAGTGTAATCAAAACATGTTTACTTGCTTTAGAGGCCAAGCATGATCACTAAAAATAAAACATCATTTAGAGCGTTCTGTACAATTCACATGTTGCTTATCAGGAAATGGTCAGAGGGACTGACAGAACTGCGAGTATCAAGTAGTTTACAAATACAAAAAACGTGCTTTTGCTATTTGAGGCTACCAAGTGCGTCTAAACTCGAATGCTTGATAGCGTCGTCGGGGGGTGTTGCTTGAACACTACGCAGCCGTTGATGTAGCAATCACGTGATTCAAGAATCTCACATCACAGATTTAGAAGCGCAGTAGAATGCGAGCGATTGCATTTTGAGTGCAAATGCGATAAAAAATATTAAATTCATTTTAATTTAAAAGTTGACACAATTTTTCAAGATTAGCAAAACATACACTCGTTCGTTGAAATGCGTGCAATCTATGTAGATATACTACGAGTATATATAGTATATGCACATAGTTTTATTTCTTATTGCAATTTTATAATGCATATGGCTCAACACTATGAACTTTATCTAAGTGGGCCAAATTTTTTTTTTATGTATGGCGCAATTTTATGACATGCCTAACGCCCACTTAACAATCCTGTGCACTGTTTTCAGATGAACTTTTCAATAGCTCTTATACGAGTAGTGTACTTACTAGTTGCCGTACAAAGTAAATGCGTCAACTTTTCTATTCAACCACACATTGATGCTATAAAATCTTATTAAAAAAATAACCAACGTTGATACTTTTTCGCTCTTTTGTGTCCTTTAGGTCTTTACGGTGCATAGGGCCTTCACAAAACTCTTTCAATAGGCAGCGGCTTGCCAAGCGGCCGCTTTTGACGCGTTAATTGCATGTCAAAGCCAAGGGCCTTGTAGAAATTGAAAAATTTGGGAAAAAGCCGTTAGTTGGTAAATGAACTATTTTAATATTGGCGACCCATAAATAAAAGGTCATCAAGTTTTTCCCAAAAAATAGAAACTTGGTAACATTTTCAAAAAATTAATTATATTACTTGGGAAAGATAGTTGATTCCTTGTTTTCAACTTGGTAACCCTAATGAGCACAATCATCAGTATATTTTCAGAATTCGGCGATCACAACTTTTGTTCAGTATACAGGTGTGAAGGGGTAAAGGCTTTGTTAATTTTAGCATAGATATTAATTTTCGCCAAGTGTTAGGACGCTGCCCAAAATAAGTTAAGTTAGCCACTTCCTACTTCTATAATGCTGGCTTCATCTATCATGAAACTATTGCCGGCTCTTGTTGGGCGGTTTTCGTTTTATTAATGTTGTTTTTGAGACCCAATTCTTCTGAAGAAAATCTGACTGCAGTGAGTTTCTTCTGCACATGAGACTGCTTGGTGGCAAAAAGTCATGTGTCGTCAGAATAAGCGAGGCTATCCAGGATTTTGGTCAGGTTTAAAATTAAATTTCAACTAGGTCTGACTTTGTGCAATATTTTCTTAGCCCATTTTTAAGTTTAATATAAACCAAGTACTTTCGTCAATTTATAATTCAATTTTTTTCCGGTTAAAGTCCCTCAAAACAGCTCAAAAATAATCATTTTTTAATGATCCAGTTAGTTTTACAAAATTTTAATATTTATACTATATGCTACACAATTGTGATAAATCATTAAAGTAATTTTTTCATATTGATAAAAAAAATCGATGAAAAAATCTTCTATAGAAAGCATCTCAAGTTTTGAAATGACTTTTATAAAATGGATTAAAATTTTAATCATTATTTGTTGAAAAAAATTAACATTCAAAATCTGGGTTCAAATCCACTCCTGTACTTTACTTAATACTTGAGTGCTTCAAATCTTTTACACTGCGCTATTATCCACTGATCGATATGCTCCATTTTTGTTCCATGCTGCCACATTTCAAGTAGTAGTACGCCTTTAAAGAAGTTTCCTTAAGACTCCTAAGAAAATTACAATCTCTTTCAAAATAAGGGCAATTATTAAAAATAAGCCGATGGTTTATCTTCATCTTATCTAGCTCTGTGGAGATATCAAGAAACCCGCTTTAACTTTCTTAGCTCCTAAACCGACAGTTAGTGCGCATATGTTACATATCATATCATAGAGTTATTACAGCCTATTTGCTATAAAACTTTCCACTCACGCAGTGCTTAGTTAATGTAATTTATTGTTGTATAATGTAGTTGAAGTATTATTAGAGAAGCCAAGAACAAACAATAACACGCTAAGACATTTGTTCAATAATCAAAGAAAAATTTCCACCAGACGGGCTCGACATTAGACCTGTGAGCACAGCAAATAGAACACGAGATATTCACATGGCTACCGCACGCCTGATAACGATAAGCAACACAAAATATGAAATGTAGCACGCGATCAAAATCGTTCGTTTTCAGAGTAAACAAGCGACAGACTCGGCCGAGAATGAAACCGCTTGGATGGGTGCGGCGAATGCGAGGAGGCATCGCAACAATGTCCGTACTTTGAATTCAGTGCTGTAGTACTGTAAACAAATGAATTTGCCTTATACTCGTAATCAGAATGGAACACAGCAGAAGAAACGTTTTCACGAATCGAAGAAGCACGTGTTACTTTTTTCCATATGTTAAAATTTGATAAGTAGTTTTTGTCAAGGTATTGTTATCAGCAACAGCTTAGTTTTAACAAAAAATAGAAATCTATTTTGAACAACAAAACTATTAAAAATAATATTAAAATTAAAAATATTCATCTATCCGGCCTCAACGATAACCATATTCTGTGATTAGTTTGGTTACGTGACAATAAATTTAAGCAAAAAACCTTGAGAATAGAAGACTACAACAACTTATTCAATGGGAATATTAAATATTATATTAAGGTATTCTTATTTTGAAACAAAATCTTATCACTTGTAGAACCAGCGTCCAATATCCACGAAAAATCCGTCCTGCATATAATAAGTATTATTACATTGTCGAAAGAAATGATTTTGTGGTAAAGTTTCTATGGGGATAGTTCAGGTCTTCTTTTGAACTGAGATCATAATTTACATTTGTCTGTACTAAAGATTTTGGTTAAGGATATATGTCAATTTTTGAACTTCGTTGTTAAAAGGTCGTTACTGCCCGGTTTTGAAATATCGTAACTGAATAATTTTTAAAGAGAAAAAGCTTCAGCTGCAAATGAATATAGCGAAATCGAAATAGTGAAAAGGAAATAACAGTTCATTTGTTATTCATTTTTTCGCGGTTTTTCGATACCTATATTGTCTTCTGTTGAATTGTTTCGCAGTACTTATCGACTTTTATTGATATCTATGACACTTTCAACTTCATATCGACTTTTTGGATGATATATGATACTTTTCGACTCACATATATGACGTTTTTCGGTACCATTCAGTGTTTTTCGATTTATTTAGATACATTTTTATCGATTTTTATTATATTCTTGGAGGTTTTTTGTCTTGCGATACTAATCGATTTCATTGACTTTTTCATTAATCGACGACTTCGAAGTTATTCGATACTTTCGACTTTCATAAACTTTTCTTCCGTTTTATGTCAACTGTCTCTTAACTTATCGATTTTTACCGAGAATCTAATTTGTATTTCTTATTTTGGACATTTATTGAGTGTTATAAGTTTTTTCGATACTTTATATTTATTCGATTTTTTGTTCAGACTTTTTATTTTAAAAGAATTGAAACGTAAACATCAATCCAATATTTTTTTAACTCTTCGAGCCTCAGTCGACTTTCTTTATTCGATATTTTTGACTTTTTTCGTTTTAATTCGACTTTTTCGATACTAAACGACTTTTTGGTTTTTTTTTTCAATTTTCAAAGTTTTACCGACTGTTTTACTGACTGATTTGTTTTCGATATCTTGTATTCATTCGCTCTTGTATTTTGAGTTTTTATTTCGTATGAGTAAAACATTCACTTTTGGTGTATGGATCAAACTACACACTTTGTCTTAAACAGTTAATATACAACGTTCAGATGGCAAGCATTTTGTAATCAAGAGGTTGCAACATGTTTTTGGCTTGTATGGAAGGTGCAATGCTCATTATTACAGTTCCTCTAATTTTAGGAATAGCTGCAGTAAATCCGTTTGTCTAAGGTTACTATGCACCCATAATTTCGAGGGCGTGTCATCTGATTTCCATCTTCGACGGAAAAGCTCATAGGTTCGAAAACTTTTAGTCAACTCGAGTAAAAAGCTTAAATTTTTCTAACAGTACTCGATTTGTCTCTTGGTCATCTGGTAGCCCACGTGCGTCATCAAACATTCCCATACCGAGTTGGATTACATTTATACTCTAAATGTTATTATTTAGGGTTTCGGCTTACATCATATCTACATATATTAAGAGGATTAATAAGACAATTAATAATTCCATGGAGTGAAACGAATCGAAATCTCTTCGATAGTTTCTGAGACTATCCAAGACATAAAGCTGAGGCGCTCGGAAACTCTGTTTTATACTAATGTGTAGAGATACATTAACAAAATGCATTTAGCGAACACTTCCTGTACTAACTATATGTTGGTACGTTTTTGTTAAGGAAACTACTTAATATTCGCCAGAAAATCTACGTCTCATCTAAATGATCATAATAATTTACTTATTTCTACTCCTACTATCAAATGATGCATTTGAAACATAAATTAAATAAAATAAAATTTGTTTTTCAGTGGGTCATTGCCATCCCAAAGTTGTGCGTGCAGGCTGCCTACAAATGGCCACGATATCAACCAACGCTCGTTTTCTGCACGATGAGCTCGTGCAATGTGCCAAATCGTTGACCAGCAAGATGCCTTCGCCGCTGTCGGTTTGCTTCTTTGTCAATTCTGGCTCCGAAGCTAATGACTTAGCTTTGCGTTTAGCAAGGAACTATACCAAACGACAGGACGTTATAACGTTGGACCAGTAAGTTAAATAAATGTTGATGTGGTAAACAGCATAACACCATTTCACCTTTTCTTTACAGTGCATACCACGGTCATTTGACTTCGGTTATGGAGATATCACCATATAAATTCAATCAGCCAGGTGGTGAAAAAAAACCTGACTATGTGCATGTTGCTCCCTGTCCCGATGTCTATGGCGGCAAGTTTATCGATAAACATTACGGAAACGGTGACATGGCACAAGTCTACGCCAAGAGTATCGCCGACATCTGTGCTAAACAACAAATGAATGGTAAGGGTGTGGCTGCATTTATTGCCGAAAGCTTACAAAGTTGCGGTGGTCAGATTATACCACCGGATAACTACTTTCGTGAAGTATACAAAGCGGTACGTGCTGCTGGCGGCCTTTGCATTGCTGATGAGGTTCAAGTCGGCTTTGGCCGGGTAGGCAGTCATTATTGGGCTTTTGAGACACAGGGTGTGGTGCCGGATATTGTTACTGTCGCCAAACCTATGGGTAATGGTCATCCTGTTGGTGCAGTAGTTACAACACCGGAGATTGCTGATGCGCTACACGCAACTGGTGTTGCTTACTTTAACACTTACGGTGGCAATCCAGTGTCATGCGCCATTGCTAATGCAGTGATGCGTATCATCGATGAGGAACAGTTGCAAGAGAATGCCCTCAAAGTGGGTGACTATTTGTTGCGGCAGTGCCGTGAGCTCATGTATGAGTTCGATGGAATTGGTGATGTACGTGGCATGGGCCTCTTTGTTGGCATAGAAATGGTGAAAGATCGTGAAACACGTGAACCCGATACGAAAACTGCTCACTGGATCGTCAATCGAATGAAACAGATGCACAAAATACTTGTGTCTTCAGATGGACCCAACGATAATGTGATTAAATTGAAGCCACCAATGTGCTTTAACCATGAAAATGCTCAAGAATTCATGCTGGGTTTCCGTGAATGCTTAACAGTGTTGAGCAAACAACGTGACGTACATGTCGTCCAGATGTCAAGCACATTTGAGAGCAACACGATGGCCAATACCACCAAAATATTTAAGAGTCATGATCAATTAATTAAATCTGTTTAAAATTAAGCCAAAATATGTTATAGTCTTAAGTGTATGTATAGTTTGATTTTATGGATTCAATTAACCTTTATCTTCTAGTATCTAGAAAAGTTATGGTCGTGTATGTATTCCTTGTTTCAAAATTTTTATCATTAATATGGTCGAATTTTTAAAATTGTAATCCAACCACATTTCTGATATCTGAAACGAATGTGGCAGTTGAAGAAACGAGTGCCTATAATTATGCCATATAAAATATATAAAATCTGTAGCACATCAATGTGAGATATGAAATGTTACATAGTTTAAGGCACTCTTTGATTTCACTATGTAAAAATTAAGACAGATATCAGATTAGGGAGATGATTTTAGTCACACCAGTTATACTAAACATTGGTTTTTCCAAAAAATATCTGTTAATACAATAATATTTCTTAAAGACCTGTTTGATTCAAATATCATATAATCATTTAATATTTAAGTATTTAAGATTTATTTATGAGTTATACTCAAATTATATCTAGCATTATATGCTTACATATTTATAAACAAAATAAAAAATATATTATATCATCAAAGTAACAATTGTTTCAATATAAGATTGGTGCAGGAATATATTTCCAAGAGGATTATACAAATTTAAGCACATCAACAATATATGTTTAAAGCACGGCTTTTTGAATAACACAACATCTTATAAAATTTATCAAAATACAAATATTATAATAAGTTTACAATTAATTATAAAATATTTACAAAGGTATCCTGGTTTCAGGACTTTAAAAACATTTGTTTCTTATATATACATAATTGACCATACGCACTTAAATATTATGATAACATTGATAACAACAACAACAAAAAAAATGCTCATTTAGGGTACAAGCCTGGACCTTGCATCATCATTAAAATTTCCATCTGTTCGGGAGGTATCATCATCGGTGTCATATTCCACCATGAGGCTTGACTGGCGTCCAACCTGTCCCAATCTACGTTGTTCTGTTGACTGTAAGAGTAATACATTTTTTGAATATTTTTTTAAAAATTGTTTCATGCTTAAAATACTCATAAAATTATTAAATATTTAGTTAAAAACACAGCTGTTTTTATACCCTACACGGAGGGTATATTCACTTTGTCATTCCGTTTGTAACGCATAGAAGGGGGCGTGGCAGGTATGGAAAAGTATATATATTCTTGATCAGCGTCACCACCTGAGTCGATATAGCTATGTCCGTCTGTCTGTCTGTTGAAATCAGGTTTACGCGAAAACTAAGCAAGCTAATTGAATGAAATTTAGCACACAGGTCAAACTTTCTTGCAAGCTGCTAGCATAAAAAAGGGGCGAAATCGGTTCACGGCCACGCCTTCCGCCCATACTCTATGTAAATATACCCTAGTCCATTTTGAAAAAAGCTGCAGCGATTTTGATGAAACTTGCTGAACAAAATTAGGATCAGGCTAGGTTTAAAGTTTGCAAGGGTTCTTAAAGCGGCGTGGCACAGCCCTAAATTTTATCTTTCATAGCGCCATAGCTCGTAAACCATGCAAGATATTGTGATGAAATTTGGTACACGAATGCAGATCTTATAAATCTTGAATTGCGCATAAAATGGGCAGAATTGTAAAAGTGGGCATGGCACCTTTTAGCAATTGAAAATTTAGACTTCGTATAACTCCAAATTGGCACATACGATTTTCATAAAAATTTTAGGGATGATACCACTGAAAATAGTCATCAATACAAGTTTATTCAATATTCTGGAAAATATTGTTGAAGGGCGTGGCACAGCCTACAATATTTACAAACGTTATAAAAAGAGAACTAACAACGCAATCGCTATGAAATTTAATATGGCAGATATACTTGCTAAAAGGTGTCTTCTTGCAAAATTTTGGCACAATAGTGCCGGTGGGTGTAGCACCTCCCATATGAACAAAATACGTTCAATGCTATAGATAGTGTGCTATGAGAGTAATCTTCATAAAATTTTGAGTGGAGGTGTCGGTTACTATAAGCTATGAAATCAAATGAAACATGACAAGATTGCATCAGTGGGCGTGTCACCTCCCTCATTAACATAAAGTTGTAAGTGTTATTTTAAGTTAACTATTGGAGCAATTGATCTGAAATTTGATGTAAGTGGTTTACTGGTTATTAGGTACATATGAATCAAAAGCTTTTGAAATAGCAACAGTGGGCGTGGCACCTCTCATACAATTAAAATACCTTAAGTGGCTATCGAAATATATGAGCAATCATACTGAAATTTGGTGTAAGAGGTTTGTTTATGGAAGGCTATTTTTGGATCAAAATCGGACTTTATTGTACCAGTGGGTGTGTCACCGCCCTAAATTTTAGGAATAATTACGACACATGTCGCAAACTATACAAGCTATTGTGCTAAAATTTGGTTTGTGCATGTCAATCACGAATATCATTTATTGAAGCAAAAGTGGGCGGAATTGGAGAAGTGGGCGTGACATATTTCGTGTTTTACATTTTTATTTTATTTTCTTCAACATTTCCCTTATTTTTTCGACATTTTCAACCTTTTACCTGTTCCCGATCAATTTCATTCGACATTTTCTTCGACTCTTTTATTAATTTATCAGTATTTTTCATATTTTTCGACTGATTCAATTTCTTTCAACTTTTTTCAATGGTTTTTATATATTTTCAGCATTTTCAGTTTTTTCCAACACTTTTCAACATTTTTGAACCTTTCTACATTTTTTTCGACTTATCCAACCTCTTCAACATTTTTTTAACACCTATTTAAAAAGCACTTCCAATGCAGTGCAGGGTATGTGACTTTCGGCCTGGCCGAACGTAACACCTTTACTAGTTAGATATTAGTTTTTACTTTGACGTGTATATGTAATTATCCCAAGTAGCATCGGGGGAAGTTATGAAGACAAAAATCCAACTTACAAAACAGTGATGCCTTTAAAATGGTTTTGTATCGTAATTAATAAGATAATTTGGCTTTGGCATAAATTCTTGTTAGAGCAAGCTGTAAAGTCATGATATAGAGACCGCATGTCTCTTATGTCTAAATACAGCATAAGTTACTTGCCTAATATGACGTCTCATGTTTTGAGAGACACACGAGAAAGGACACATTATTGTCCAGTTTTTATAGCTTTACCAAAACAAATGTGAGAAAGATATGATTTGCCTTTGACATGCAATATAATATATGACAGGTAGCCTAGTAGGTAGCGCGCAGGACTATGAATCGCTGGGACATAGATTCGAGACTGACTTTACAAATTTGTTAAGTAAGTAAAAATTAAATTTGATAAAAAACTAAAATTATATATAATAAAGAAGGTGTCTTTTAAACAGCTCAAAAAAAATACCTTATCAAGTCTCTTGAGAGATTATAAGGAGGGGAAATTGTCTTTATACTTCATACACTTTGTATATATTATACGTGTCTTTCTACTTGCCTTTAAAAGGCCTGTAAAAGAATCTATAAATTAAGCCTTTTCTTGCTTCTAGGGATGTATGTAATCTTTCGAAAAAGAGGAATTTTCAACTTTATCAGTGAAAAAATACATTTTGAGAAGTTGAATTATTGTAAAAAGAGTGTTACATTTCAACGCAAGTGTAGAAAAAGCTTTGTGAGTCAACCTTAAAGTTATCATATTGTTTATGAAAATGAATAAAATTTTCAACCAAGAAAACAGTTGAAGCGATCAAATTTGCATGCCATTTGATTGAAAAGTTTCAACCTCACGGTTTAATTTACCGATCCTTAATAAATTAATTTTTCGGCTTTCATAGGATGAAATAAATGCATGCATATTTAAATGTTTACTTAATATACGTATTGAAATTTTTCAATTGAATTTAAGAATATTAATTTTGTTAGGGAGAGAGGTAGAAGTAAATGAACTCGTACTAATGCCATTCACACTACATAGTAAAATTACAATGTGACATTTGTAAAAAAAAATTGAGAAAAAAGATTAAATTGATTATGAGCGAAAAGGATAAGCTATTGTCTGAATTGCGCCTACAAAGATCTGTAGACATACTGTTCGAGTCAGTATTTGTGCTTATAGTCCTAGAAATCAAGCGTAAGAGTATGTTGAAATTTATTGACTAGTGGCGATTTGCACTTATATGTGAACAACAACAACGTTAGCTTACACCACACAAAATGTTGTAAAATTACAATGTTGTAAACTCTGTCTGTGCCGTCATAGGTTTGATCTGGGTAATTGAAATTTTGGAAGAGTTTTCTTTAAGTTCAATGCTAAAACATCGGCCTAAGGAAAGGAAAACAAGATGCACCTTTGATGTATATATATTGTTCGCATTTTCAGCCACTCGAACAGTAAAAACAGAATGTGGCCCCTTCCATGCTACTAAAATACCCAAAACGCTATATCAATGCAGCTAAGGCTGATTTTTTCAATGTTTTTTTTGTCAAATTTCAATGAAATCGGATTGTAGACAATCGCAAGCCGCGAGGAAATTTTCATGTACGAGTATGGAAATAATCCTAAACATTTTTTGATTTTTATTCAGCCAGCTGTTAGCACAGAAATGAGTCTCTTTTTAAAAGAAAGTAGATCGGAAATTATGTACATCCGTCGTAATTATGTCGCTATATCGTAAATTTTATCATGAAATGTGTTATCGTTTCGAATGAAAATGTTAAGTAAATAAAGAATGAAAAAAAAATAATAAATTCAGTTTTCGATATTTAATTTCAGTTTGTTTTGAACATACTCCAAATTTTCGCATCAAAAAAGTGATGAGACCGCTGTAGATTTATTCAATAGTTCTAAAAAACCTTGGTGTGAAAGAAGAAGAAAGCTACCAATTTTTGACCAATGAATTCTCAAAGATTTTCTAGATTGAGTTAAGCAATATGGATATCAATTGATGAGTGGTTTCATCAGCTATAAAATTATTTTGCGCGCGTTACAAATCGATCGTATAGTTTTCGAGTTAAAACAAAAATTAACAAAAAAAGCAGTATAAGAATTAAAAAAATACTCAAAATTAAATGGGAATATCTGAAGGGATTTGTATTTTATACATACATAGGTATTCGTGGTTAGGTAATTTGTTGAGTTATACACTCAATATGAAAAAGTTTCAAATTGGCTTAAATATTTACTAAAAGGAAAAGGTTTTAAAAAATTACGAAATGGATTGCATGATATCAACACTTTACTAAATTTTTACCAGTTCTTGCTACCATACTTGTTATAAGTTTGGACGAGTAGTTGAGTCTCTCATTGCTCTCAAAAGTTCACTCATATCCTCTAAAATTCTTTGGCAAAGTAAAAATTTAACTAAAACATACGGGAACACAAATATTGAAATATTTTAACTTGTGTGGAGGTACCACGTCCCATCTGATTCCATTCCAATGCAAAAATTGTCTGTCAAAACATTTCGTGATTTGTCGTTTACTTAGTATTTTTGGAATTTGCATGATCACTCACACCCTATCTGTTCATGTTATAAATAAAGAGCTCAATTACTTAGTTCCTTTAATTCGCCTGTAAGGTTATTACAATCAATAGATCTAAAGTTACGACGAGACTTCCAAGAACGAATTAGGGGTTTTTTTGGGAGACCTTCATGTGATCGATTTTAATGCAGAAATAGTTATGTTCAGTAACACTTTTTTTTCGTGTTCAAAAATACTGTTCGGCCTTGTGATTTCTCTCCCAGTTGTTCAGTCATACAAAATATATCCCTAAGCGAAAAGTCAATTTCTTGTAACTATCTCGCTTTGGCAACTTTGTGAACCAGAAAAAACAATTTTAATGATATTCAAGGTCATTCACGGTCATTTTTCATTTACCTTTGTTGTTTCGAGCATAATTCCCGAGCCCACCTCGCTCGACGTTGAACTGCGCAAATATCCTTGAACCGGCATATTAAATTGAAGTTTCGCCTGTTCTGCCTCATATGAGGCTGTTGTTGTTCCGTTGCTGCCACCGCTGCTGCTGTGCATCTTCGACGATAGTGGATTCTGGAAATGCAGGTTGATATTGAAATCTCGATGACCTTGTTTGATACGATGATAGTACAAGTACCCAAGTCCAGCTGTGATCAGCACTATGAAGAGGATGCTTAAAGTAACGATAGCAGCTACGTGTGATCCACCAGAAGCTTCTTCCCCATTGCCAGTTGATTTTACGAGCAAAGCACTGTGTGTTACCTCGTTGCTGGTCTTCTTTGGACAATGCACACTTTCACTGACGATGCCATCTTCGCACATACATTCATAGCTGAATTCGGAGAGAACACAAATTCCAGAACACTTTGCCATATCACAAGGATTTGTGTTCAGTGGTTGTCTTGAAACACCATCAATAACAATGTCTTCGGCATTAAGAATACTAAGACTAAAAGCCTTACAAGTCCGAGCGCCATACAGATGACAACGTATGGCCTCTTTAGCTCCGATATTAACAATGAATGCTTGATTTTCGTAAACACTTAAGCCGGATGGGTGCATTATGAAGTTACCTTTTTGTATTAACGTGGAGACCGTGCGACTGCTACCCAGCTTATAGCTAATTGACTGTAAAGTTTTTGTGTGTGAGTCCACAAAGAAAAATAGTTTTTTGTATGGATCGGTTGTCGTAGCCGTTATGTAACCACCATTTTTCGATATCAGCGCTTCGTGTTTATTGCCATCCAAGGCAGTCATTATAACTTCCGAATATGGCGGGTTAAAGGATTGAGAACGAATTATAACATGGAACAGCAAGCGATTGTATGCGTCGACTGTAATAGCTTTAAGATTATCACGTGGCCCAGCTTGCAATATGTTGCCACACATCTTGGCGGCAAAAGAACATACTTTTACGGTATACAGTTTACTTCGACTTACAACGTATACATTGTCTGAAATATAAAAATAAGAAGTATCATCGCGGGTGTAGATATAATGCTGTTATGTTTGCACCAAAAAGTATCAAGTCGATAAGGTAAGTAAAGACCAAAGTATCGAACAAATCGATTAAACTATGGAATTGTTTTGATTGAAAGACGAACGTTATGTTAACTAGGGTAAAAGCAAAGCCGTAATTGAATCAGGTCATATTAAAATTTGGGAGACAAGTGAATACCAAGTAAATATACTAAAAGCAAGTCCAACTTACCCGTTATCCAATCAACAGCCACCTTTGTTGGAATTTCTACTGAAAGTCCAGCTTTAACAACGCCCGTTTCCATATCAACTTGATATAGTACGTTTTCATTATCTGTCGTAAAATAAGCAAGTCGTTTTCGCACATTCAAATCAAATCCAGCAATTTTTGAGTCCATTGTCGACCATGCAACACGCAATATTATCGGTTGTTCCGACATGCTGCGGACCTCATTATGTGTGGTAAAGTATAACGCCGATTTGCTATCTATAGACTTACAAGTTGCTTTATCCGTGCGCAACATAAAGTTCGGATAGCAGCTACACCGATAAGATCCATGATTATTTTCACAAATCTGTGCACATGGATCGATGTCTGCACATTCGTTAATATCAATGCAGGAACGCTTGTCTGCATCTAGCTTATAGCCCTCAAAGCAGGAGCACACTGCACCAGTAGGAGTAGGGCGGCACTTGTGCCTACATGTGCCTCTACCTGAAGCTGTCACCTGACAGGCTGTTTTACAAAGCGGACCTTCATCAGCACCAGTTTCACAATCTGCAAAGCCATCACAGACACGCGTTAGATCGACGCATTGCCCATCCCGGCAGTCATACATGTTCGCTTCACAAGCCTGCTCACGTGAGTTCATTGCCATAGCGGTACCGTTCATGCCACGTTCACAATTTTCCTCATCGGATCCATCCTTGCAGTCTCTCTCATGATCACAACGGAAATCTGTTCGTATGCACTCTTTGCTGCTCCTGCATTGGAATTCGTATATACTACACATAGCTCCACAATTGGATTCGTCTTCACCACGAGGGCACTCAGCAGTACCGTTGCATTTTGCTGTTAGTTCGAGGCAGATCGCTTGATCGCTTGGACATTGGTACATCTTATGATTCTCATCACCGCATACAATTTTACGTTTCTTTCCACTACTTAGATCACAGTTCAGTTCATCCGATAAATCGCCACAATCATTGTGTCCATCGCAAACTAATTTTGAATCTATGCACTGGCCAAGCAAACATTTATGCATGGTGGTGGGGCATTCCTTTAGTACTGGTAATGAAGGCAAATGATTTCATGCTGTACGAGCAGTGAGGAATTACACAAATAAAATACTCACCGCACTTGTCATGTTCATCCGAGCCATCTGTACAGTCTAACTTGCCATCGCATTCCCAACCTTTCGCGATACAAGATCCACTATTGCACTGGAACATGTCTTTTCCACACATCATACGACCGCCAGCTGCACTCTTCCCTTCGCTATCTTTGCAATTTGTTTCATCAGAGCTGTCACCACAATCATCGATACCGTCACACATAACGCTTAAATCGACACACTTCCCATTATCACAGGAGTGTTGGTGATCATGGCATTTTTTTGTTTTGTCTGCAAATAAATAAAAAATTGCTGGAGTAGGATTTTCCTTACGGCTCGCCGCTCAACTCTATCTTACCAAATTTCTCACAATGTTCTTCATCGGAACCATCACGACAATCTTTCTTGCCGTCACAACGTTGTGTGTTTTTGAGACATTGCTCGGTATCGTGACACATAAATTGGTCAAATAAGCAGACAACACCTTTACGCTTAACACTTTCTGGGTCACAGTGTTGCTCATCCGAGCCATCAGGACAGTCTTTACGGCCGTTACAACGACGTGAAAATGTCAAGCACTCCCCAGAATCACATCGGAATTCACAATCCAGGGGTTCAATGCAAGTACGATTTGAGGCATCTTTGAAAACAAGACCTGCCGGACAAAGACATGTACCAACAAACTTACCCAAAGCGACGCAAATATGAGAACAACCACCATTTGCTTGCTGACATGGATGTTCAACAATTAGAGGAGGTGTGCTGCCAAGTATTGGTATTTGTTGTGGTAACATTAGATTGTATTTTTCTTTAGGAACTTCAATTTCGATGCGCTTCATTGGACCCAGATTACTCTTATGAGTCCAATAAATAAAAGGTGATCTCATTTCTGACCAAAAGAGATCATTATCCACAACGGCAATAGCATATGGACGTTTCAAACGTCCCCGGAATGTATACGCATGTAGAGTGCGGTAATCTGAGAAAGAAATACGTCCAAGATTGCTATCGGACCAGTACAGTGTTTGTGTAGAGTAGTCGGGTATGAATTTTAAGCGATCACTACCCAACTCGTCCTCAAAAACATGATGATGCTCTCCAATACCATTCATGGGAATTTGATCAATATGAATTTGCTTACGTTGACGTAGTGCGACAAACATTATGCTAAGATAAACAAATTCAGTTACATGATACTAAAAGCATATGTACGAATCATCTTACCCATCATCTGGTATGACAGATATACCAACAGGGATCTCCAAGCCTGAAAAGAAACTAACAATCGCGCGTTGACGTGACCTGAGAGACATAACCTCAACAACATGACGTTCAGAATCAGTCCAATAGAGCGTGTAAGCCAAGTGATCTGAGAATAAAGGGAGGATTAAGTCTATAGCCTATAGCCAAATTATAAAAGATTTTTAATTCAAATCATTTCGATTTAGCTGAGAGAAGAAACTGACTCAGATGTATCATTTAGTTGAAATGGAGGCAGTACTGACATTGCTCATCACTTTTAGTAATAGAAACAAAATTATTTACCAAAAGCCAAGCCAGTGATATTTCCTAAGTTTCCACGTGCCAAGGTTGTCATATTGTTATTAGCAACGTCATATTCATAAATAACTTTTTGTATATTATCTGCTATGATGACTGTGCCGTTGACGCTGTTGTAAGTCATCTCGTTTATGAACATTGGAAGCTGATGAAACTGTGATATTTTGTGACGTCCAAATGTAGTGTGCTCAATTTCTAGCAGGTAGGTATTTACACCCACAAATATTCGCTGCTTCTTATGTGTCTTCACACAACGCATTTGATCCATGGCCAATATCATTCCATCGGGGCAAGCACAAGTGGAACTATTGTTTTCAGCCAACAAGCACATATGGGAACAATGCGTATTCATGCAGGCATGAGCGGTCTTTGGTTGTTTCGCTGAATGGTAGACATGCACTGCATATATGGTTCGATCCTTTGCTACAACCTAAAAATTAAAATTTTCAATAAGACTCGAATCCACAGATTTCTACATAAATATAACAGAGTTAATATGTTAATTTCATGACCAGAAGTCTAAATATTAACCAGCCTTAGCCATAAAACTCAATTTACAGGTAACCACTAATACACATAGCCCAGAAAAAATCAACGAAAGAACGTGCCACGATAATAGTCATTGGTGAATGCTATATAATCGTGTTGACATTGACGTGATGGTGCCATCACACACATATTGCAGGACACTTTCCCAGATCGTGTCTCCCGTGCTTCCATTTCATCGATTACCATTGACCACAAGGTCATCCGAGTTACTTGAAGTCATTGAAGATGCGGTTGTCCTAGATTATTATGGAAACGTTCGCTAGAGCAGAAAATACGTTAATAGGAGTAATGTTGGAGAGAATTGAAGGCACTCGCTAATGTTGGTGCACGTTGGAAGAGTTTTGTGGAGGCCCTATTCTCCGTGAGAAGATAAAGGACAGGAGAAGAATAGGTCCATGTAAGCAAGCACTAGGTTCTGCCAGCACTGAAAGACGACATTCGATGAGAACAAGAAAACATGCCACTGGAAGTATTGAGATAATGATGGTGATGAAAAGTTCTATAAAAATAGCACCGATTCGCATCAACACTAAGTGGAACCATATCTATGATGTCATCTTCAGTAATTAATGGAACAACATTTAAAGGTTTTAATAAAAGTAATAAAATAAATCATCGTTTTGTAATTAAGAAAAAAGTTGTTTAAGCCACATACATATATCAAATTGGATTATAACTTTTAAGCCACCTTGTATATGCTCATATTCACTAGGGTTAATAAAGTCTGGTCATAAATATTATTCAATAAAATTAACTCCTTCTAACCTTATGATCCTTTCCAGTAAATTTATTGCATGAGTGAACACTTTTTGTTCCCCAATCAGACCAATACAGCTTATCTTCAAACACTGCAATACCATACGGATGCTTGAGAATCTCATCAAGCACTACACGTCGATCAGTGCCATCAGTTCGAACGCTCTCCATTGAAGAAAGTTTCGCATCAACCCAATAAATGCGATCATTGTGCATATCGAGTGCAATACCATTGGGCCAGTGAATGTTTTCGGTGACCAGAGCAACTGAATGGGTTCCATCCATTGAGGCACGTGATACCATTGGCTTAAGACCCCAGTCAGTCCAAAAGATTTGTCCACGTTGTGGCCATAAAGCAACACCACGAGGTTGATGAACATCAATGGTAACAAGAACAGTACAATGAAAGCCATCGTTGGAACAGACCGCTATGTGACGCATTACATTATCCGAAAAGTAAATGTTACCTAATGAAAACAAAAATAAAGATGATGACAGTCATTAAGTAAACATTGGTCGATTTCATAAGATTTAACGAGCTGGGATATCCTTTGTTTGAAAGCGCAAATACGCTATTTTGAAGCTCATTTAAAGTTTTCCCACAGTCACAGAAATTGTTAAGTCCATTTCTATTCATGGTATCATATAATAGTTATACCCTATGTTTCAAACTTTACCTTTATGTTTTGCAACGGACGTCTTCTATTCGAGATATTGTCTTTTAAAATGAATCATTTTTGAATCTATTCAAAGGACTTAACTGTGCTCATATCAATTAAAAACATCTTAAATTCAATGTTACAATATCTCGGCAAACATCACTGGTAAAACTTTAAGGAAAGAGGCCAAACAGTTTCTGTGGGTATGTGACAACTTTAAAGAAAGGAAATAAATACATATCAGAGTCCTGACATGAAAAAATTACAAAAATTTACAGGCCTGTGTTTTCATTTATTATTCCCTGAAAGTATTTTCTTACCTGTTAGCCAATCAACGGCCAAATCTTCAGGCGCATCTAAGCCGGAGGTCAACAATATCTCCTGTTGAGTACCATCCGCATTAGCCTTAACAATACTCTCTGCTTCGTTTTGTATATTTGTCCAATAAATGTTCTGGCCATCAAAGGATACCCCAATGACTTTGGTTAAATTTCGTGCAACAGTAGCGACACGATGCGATTTCAAATGTACACCAACAACTGCGATTTGCGTTGAGTATAGCAGGACTGCATCCTCGCCTCCCGTCACGCAACTTTTGTTGTCGGCTGCAAGCAAATATTTATCATCACACAAGCAACGATAGCTACCAGCGATGTTTTCACAGCGTTGGGAGCAGATGCCGTACTGTTCCATGCATTCATTTACATCGACGCATGCATTTTGGAGCGTTGAGAGACGATAACCTTTCGGACAAATGCATTCGGGTCCAGAAGCTGGTAGCATATGGCATTTTGACGCAGGCGGACATTTGTGATCAGCGCAGTTGTTTTTAGGTGCGCTGCATCGAAACGATTCATCGCTACTATCGGGACAGTCGTTGTTACCATCACAAGCTTTAGATAAGTCGATGCAGGTTTTGTTGTTGCGACAAAGAAATCGTTCCTCTTCCAGTAGGCAGTTTATTGCTTGAAGTAAAAAGTTACAATATTTAGTGGAGTAATTATTCTCTTTATCCTTAGTGTACTTACTACAATCTTTCTCATCGCTTCCATCGCCACAATCGTCGACTCCATCACACACCCATTTCTTACTCTCCAAACATTTTTTATTGGAACAGAAGAAGCCGCGACAACTTGCCTGTGCCTTAAGACAACCGGCTTCTTCATCAGAATTATCGGGACAATCTTTTTTGCCATCACACATGAAATCTAATGGTACACATGACTTATCTGACTGGCAGATATATTCATAGTCCGTGCACTTGCGAGGTGAATGCCAGCCACCAATACCAATGTCCGATGACGAAGACGATTTAGTACCAACACGTGATCTACTGCCTCCACAATCGATTTCATCTTCACCACCGGGACAATTTTCAATACCATTACATACTAAATCTGCGGATAGGCAGGCTGTATTTGTTTTAGAACATTGGAACCAATTCGGTTTGCGGCAGAGTTTAGCATCTGGTAGAAAAAATAGTTAACTTAATCGTAAGAATTGAATGAGATATTTTAAAAAAGATTTATGTAAATCAAGGCCTATACGAAATTCGTTCGTATCTCAAAATTGTTATGTTAATCATAAAATATATGGCCTTCAAATATTGTGTAGACCAGAGGTGGACATGGTGCTGCTCCAGCACTCTAGAACTTACATACATATGAGTGAGTTTGTATGCACTTAGGTAGGATTGACCTAACCCAGTAGGCAAGGGCAGGAGCTAGCAGGCCCTCTAGTAGGCCTTTCTTGGTAAGGACAAGGCCTTGCCACCTCCTTTCAAACTTAATTTCTTTTTTATAAAACAGGCTTTCTTTAGCACACCTGATAGAAATACTGTTCAAGCAGCTTTTCCTACATCGCTTGCGTCAAGAGGCCTTCTAAGACCGCTTGCCGTAGAAGGGGTCACACAAGTACTTTGAAAAAGTGAAATTTTAATATCTTTTAAGACCTTGTTTAATTGTCTGCTGGGCAATAACATGAAAACGATATGTCGTACGTAAGAAAATTTTTGGAAATATCTCCTTGTCTGAAATTTATGACAGCTATAAGTTATTGTACAACTTATAGAACTCAAGATATTCACAAAAAATTAAAATTTTTACATAATAATTTGCTCGAACTAAATATGTTCTTTATCAATATAACTAATTCAGCGCAAAACTCGATGACAATCGTTTTTCATCATTTGCTCCCTCTTATGATCAATGTCCATAAGTAATTATTATTGATTGATTAGTTATCCAAGATAAATATGTAAAGGCTTCATCGGTCAAACCAGACACTATTTTAAGAGAAATATTTGTGGCTTTCTGTAGTGCAAAGCGTAAGCTAATACAGCTATGAGAATGGATTTCAACCCATAGTGTCTTCCACCCTGAATTCAGTGGGTCAGATAAAATTTTAAATTTTAGCTAAAACAGTTCAAACGATATACATTTATCTATATAAATAAAATAATAGCTGTTTTCAATGTCCGCGCATCATGCAAAAGTTATTGTATCAAATTTGTTCATTTGAATTCCTTAGACGTTTGGTCTCAACCTCCATCGTGAACGCGGTATTCCAACTAAATAAAAATTTATTAAAATTTATTAAAAAACTAGTTGAGGTATTATCTTTGGCCAAGCCGAAACTCTCATCCCCTACACTGCATTGAAGGTACCTTTTAAGCAAATGTTAAAAAGTCGTTTAAGAGGTTGAATAAACCGAAAAAAAAAAAATTTTAAAAAAGGTTGTAACAGGTTGAAAAATGTTGAAACCGTTGAAAAAGACTGAAAAAGTCGAAAAAATATTGAAAATTGTGAAAGAAGTTGAAAGCGGTTGAAAAACTTAAAAGAAAGTTGACAGAGGTTGAACAATGTTATAATCGCTGAACAGTCGAAAAAATTTAAAAAAAAGGAAAAAAGTGAAAGAGGTTCGCTAGTAGCAAAAAAAGGATTTATAGCTTTTTTCACAGGTCGTTTAAAGACAAGTAGAAACACAAAACATTTTATTCATAAATTCTTTATACGGGCTTATAAGAGCCATTTGACGAATGATGTATAAAGACACTTTCCCCTATTTGTTATCTTTCAAGAGACTCGGTAAAGTATCTTTCTCAGCTGTGTAAAAGTCACCTTGAAAACAACTAAAAAATATTTCCGGTCTTAGAAATTTAATTGACTTTAATTAATTATTATGGAAATTGTAGAACTTTTATTACTTTAATTTCATTTTATTATCAAACTTAACTGGTAGTACTTACGATTTACAAATTTTAATGTCAGTATCGAACCCATGTCCCAGCGATTCATACTCCTGCGTGCTAGCTACCAGGCTACCCGTCATATATTATATTACATGTCAAAGGCGAATCATATCTTACTCAAATTTATTTTGGTAAAGCGATGAAAAATGGAGAAAAATGTGCCCTGTCTCATCTGTCTCTGAAAACATGAGACGTCATATCAGTCCAGTGACTTATATGGCTATAGTATTAAAACATTAGAGACATGCGTTCTCTTTGTTATGATTTTATATATTGTTCTAGCAAGATATTATAAAACCAAATTTCTCTACAAAGCCGAATTTTAGTTAGAATTTTAATACAAAGCTATTTTAAATATGTCACTGTTTTTTAAGCTGGATTTTTGCCTTTATAACTTCCCCTGATGTTACTAGGGTTGCCATATATGGTATATATTGGACAGAATTAAGGGGTTGAATAAGTTAAAAGAATATGGAAAATAATGAATAAATCAAATAGAAATGAAAAAGAATAAATATACCACGCCTACGCTCATGTTTCGTAATTAGTTCCAAAGTTTAGGGTGGTGACGCACCCCATGATACAATACGAGAAATCCAGAATAAGCTTTTCATAAACAACCTTTTTACACCAAGTTGTACTACAATTGTTCACGTATATCGATATATATGCTACTTGGGGTATTTTACTTTTATGGTAGGTGTTAGGTAACAGAGCTCCACATCCGCAAGTGCGGAACTTCCGCTTGAAATCGTACCTCCCCTTCGCCTCCGTACATTTAAGACCGGTAAAACGGAGATATAACGGAAGTTATGATATCCACTTTAGAGCTTACAAAGTGGAAATGCAAAAACTGTTTTGACTCAGCTTTCTAGTTGTGTCAGATCTTAAAATCACTTAGTAGCACCATTACGAATGTTTTTTATATGTGAAAAAGTAAAGTAGGCTGGTCATATATTTACTTCTGAATTCATATGTAAGTTTGAATTTTTGCTATCCACTAAGGAATCGATTAGAAGGAAATAAAACAGCAAAACTATTGTTTATTAAATATAATTTGGCACTTATTAATTTCAACTACTAAAGACTAACCAAGAAAACCTTATTTTGATTCTAAGCCATATGAAAAACCCAATGAAATGTTATTTTTTTTTAATTATAAATACAGACTTATAGATTATAAAGTGTAAAAAATATTTATTTTTAGATAGGTGGTTTGCTTAGGCTAAGTTGCATTTTATTGTTTTGCTAATGCTGGTAGGTGGATAAAACCAGATAAGCTTGACCATAGCTAGAAACTTAGTTAGCGTGGCTAGTTTTTGCCTAGCTCGTTTCGTAACAAATGCTTATGCCTATTTCAAGCTAAAGTCTTAATTAAATCTTGAATTTTAAAAATTTTCAAATTATTTTTCCAACTGCGCTTCCACTTCCGTTAAAACTCCGCGAAG
Organism: Meiosimyza decipiens; assembly: GCA_963680825.1. Taxonomy (NCBI): domain Eukaryota; kingdom Metazoa; phylum Arthropoda; class Insecta; order Diptera; family Lauxaniidae; genus Meiosimyza; species Meiosimyza decipiens. Next base: position 86,428,301 of record OY804258.1, on the reverse strand, counting down.
ACCAATTTTTGGAACTCCATATCCGCTTCCACGTAGATGACCTGCGTTACAACCCTTGTAGGTGACACACCATTGGTGTTATTTCGCCCGCTCTTTATTCAGAAATACGTTCTAACAAGCCATCTACATTAAATTTCATAGCAATTGCTGCAATAGTTCACTTAAAATAGTACTTACAAATTTATATTAATGTGGGAGATGCCACGCCCACTGACTCAATCCTGTCAAATTTAATTTAATTTCAAAGTTTATAGTAACTGACATTTATTCACCAAATCTTATGAAGATAACTCTCATTGCAAACTATCTGTAACATTAAACGTTTTTTGCTTAAATAGGAGGTGCCAAGCCCACCGCTACTATCGTGCGAAATCTTTGTGGTGAGATACCTTTCAGCAAGTTTATCTGTCATATTAAATTTCATAACGATTACGTTGTTAGTCCTCCAATTATCACGTTTATGAATATTGTGGGCTGTGCCACGCCCATCAACAACTTTTTCCAGTATACTGATGTAGCTTGACTGTTTTCAGTGGTATTATCTCTGAAACTTTTATGAAAATCGTATGTGCCAATTTTGAGATATACGGATTCAAAATTTTCAATTGTTGAAAAGTGCCACGCCCACTTTTCGTATTCGACCCACTTTAAGCGCATTTTTAGATATATATGATCTGTATCCGTGTATCAACATTCATCACAATGCGTTGAATAGTTTACCAGTTATGGCGTTATAAAAGGTTAAATTAGGGCTGTGCCACGTCTCTTTAAGAGCCTTTGAAAATTTAAGGCTTAGCCCAATCCTAATTTTGTTTACATGTGCACCAAATTATCTAGTTTCATCAAAATCGCTGAAACCTTTTTCACAATAAGCTTGACCTTATATACATAGAGTATGGGCGTTAACCGTGTCCGTGAACCGAAGCCATCCATTTTAGCTTTAACTAGCAGTTTGTAAGAAGTTGCCAAATTTGATTCAATTAGCTTGCTTGGTTTTCCAGTAAACGTGATTTCAACAGACAGACAGACTTAGCTAAATCGACTCAGGTGGTGACGCTGATCAAAAATATATAAAGCTTTCTATACCTACCACATTGACAAAGAGAATATGCCATCTGTGTAGGGTATAAAAAGAAAGGGTAGTGCTAGTAGACCAGTGGCGCTGAAAGAACTCATACGAATGCCGCGTCTTAATATTTTTCAGCACGGATATCTAAATAAATGATAAGTGCACATTATCAGACTAGACTTAAGATTTGGTAAGTAAATAAGAGCATTTAACCAAAAAAATCGATCAGTATGTCCATAGGAGAAGCCGGGGCAAAGTAGGTTAACCAAGTTTTCACAAAAAAAAAAAGTTTTCTTTTCGCACAATTAATTTGATATATGGAATCTATTAATGTTATCAAGCTTATTTTTTTCTCAAGAGAAGATGTTTATTATTGCGATGCAAAAAAAAAAGTACGTTTCTACTGCTTTGCCCCTCGGATGGGGTAAAGCGGTAAACGAAGTGCAATACATAAAAAACGATAATTATACATTCGTTTTAATTTTCTAAGAATACAAATCCTGTTTTTTGTGTGTGATGAATGTACGTCGAAAAGTGGCAGGACTTTTCTGTTTTTCGAAACTCCTGAAAACTGTACAAAATGACGGAATCAAGTGATGAGCAATGCCGCTTTGCCCCTACCACTCTGCAACCATGAACTATGTAAGCATACGGAACCGTGAAACAAAAAGTTTTCAACATAAGCAAATCATTGTCAACAGAAATCAATGTCACGACGTCATACTTTAGCTTTTTTCTTAAATGTTTGGTATGAAATAAATTTACTTAAGTTGAACATCCTCAAATTTTACATCGACCGCACTCATTTTGATGAGCCCCGTGGTTCTCGACAACCGAAGGTCTAAATGTCGCTATATCCTGGCAGTTGCATGAGCACTGCTCAAACACAAATTCCTTATAATTAGAATACATGGCGTTAGGATAAATATACAATTTGTAATGCTTTGGCTCGTATACCGCTTTGTCCCGCCTTCCCCTATCATATCATTTTAATAAAACTTTTGATATTTTTCATAAGAAAAACGCTTAAAAACAAAAATTCTTAAACAAAAACGTACACTTTGGCAGATTATTCTTGGGGTTATAATCATTCCAAAAAACGAAAAAAAAACATAAGTTTTGAAAAATCTATATCTCTTAAATCGCTTACTATAATAAATAAATTAAAAAAAACTATACAGAATACTGCCAACCAGTAATAAAATAAATTTCAAAAAAATCCAAATGGTGTCCGATTCGGTGTAATGTAACATTTCAATATTAATTTATTTAGTAAAGTAAAAATCTTGAACTCAATTCAGTATAAAAAAGTAGAGAATTTCGTATACCTACCATATACCAGTGAGAGTCTTAACGATAATTATACCTTCTTTTGTTGAATCAGTGGATCAATTTTTCAAGTCTTGATCTAAAAACGATTTTATTTGGTCTATATAGCAATTTTGAAAACCAGCAACATTTATCTAAAAATTGTTTTCTGAAAATCTCAAGTTTTCAAAATATAGCTTAGAAAGCTGAAGGAACAATGAGTTTTTAGTGTATGAGGATTGGAATGAGGATGTAAATGTTTAATAAAAGCAAAATAAAAAATTAATTAATTTCCTCTAAAAATCTTTGTTTTCCAAGCACTTAAAAGCTATAATGATGAAATGTAATGAGTTGCCAAAACCATGCTGAAGAAAAGAATGTGAGTTCCAATACAAAATCTCCGATCAAACATTTTTAGTCGCGGATGGACCATATATCAATCGCTGATACGACAGTTAGTTTGGAAAAAACTGTCTAGGAGTAGCGACTTATTCCAGCGATTCGCATATGAAGTATAAGGAAGAGTTTCAAGCGATTGTTAATGAAGGCGACATAAATTTATATTACGTCCAAGTCTTCCAAATGTTTGCTAGACTAAATTGTTTAGCTCGGTCGCAGAGAATAATAAATAGCACATCGTTATAGAGCTATATGTATGTACACTTAAATTTCAACTTAAAAACATTTGACCCACATTTGAGTCCCATATTAATTTTGGCAGTAAATATTTTTAATCTGGACCCTAGATCTTTAGCAATGTGACAACAATTTTAATTGCCCGGGAGGTAGCGTTGCATTTTTCGAAGCAGTTTTCTCCCACTTAATTTTGTTTTTGCAAATGATAGTTTAAGCACAGCTGATAATCTAAATAAACATCAGTTGCAAGAATCGTGGTGGGATTGATTGTTAGAGGCTGATAAAATATATTTTGTCTCGGAAAGCAAGCCACCACAAGTGAAATTTACGTTTTGATCAATGTTGTAGAGGAGATGAAAACACATCGATTTCATACCTGAAAAATTTCCGTACGTCAAGATTTGACCCACTTTTCATAGTTTTGGAATTACTAATAACCATCTTCATTTTCGAAAAAATACGGATTTTATTGAAAGTTTTCCATTTTCCATTCTGAAAGCCACACCTTACGCCCAAAATAAATATTTTTGCTCAAAATTAGAGTATTTATAGGAAACTTTAAAACAATGAAAATTGGGTCAAATATTGTTGTTTGGGGATTTTTCGGACATGAAATCGATGTGGTTTTTTCTGCTCTACAACATTAGTCTCAACATATTTTTCTACTTTTGGTTTATTTTCTGAGTTATTGCTCAAAGTTTTTTTGTCGACCTCTCATAACCAGGCTCACCACTATTCTGCCGGCTGACGCTTACTTTGAGTATCAGCTATACTTAAACTATCATTTACAAAAAATTAAGTGGGAGGAAATGGCTTCGAAAAATGCAACACTACCTCTCGGAATATAATGATAATTTTGGAATTGGAGAGTTTTGAAATATTTATTGGGTGCTTTCTTTTGTCAAAAACCCGATGCGGGAACAACGTGCTTACTAGCTTCTCTAATTTAAATTTATCCTTCGCAATTTAACACACCACTCACCGCAATCCGATTCATCTGAATTGTCGGTGCAATCAAAACGTCCATCACACATCTTCTCCTGTAAGATGCAGCTTCCGTCACTGCATGCGAATTGGTCTTTGCTGCAGGGAGAAAATCCAAGCGTTTGTGGCCATAGCAGTAATATCAGGGTTAAGCGCAAAAGTTCACGAATCAGCGGTGATGCGTGCAGATGCTGCTTCGGCTTTTTTTTAATATGTGGCAACGGTAAATGTAGAACAACGGCCCTGAAAAAGATTTATAAAAAATATATCGCTGTTAATGCAAAATTTTTCTTTTTCTCCTAAAAATGTGTGAAGTGTAACCAAAAAGAGTTTTTCAATTAAATAAAGTTTTAAAATTACATTCTACTTTAAAGCTTAATGATTTTGGAACATATAAAAATGTCTTCAAATCATAATATCGAATTAGCACGTGTTCTTAAGCTGACATTGGTAAGATCTTAGGTCAAATTTAGATTTATTAAAATGTAATTTGTATCAAAAGTTTTTAATACATTTGAATCAATATCTCACGCACTTACATTTACTAGCTCTCACAAAAATGTTAAAAATTTAATTTAAACAAAAACTTCGTATTGAACTTTTAGGAATTTTAATTTAAAATTGTATGTAAACTAAACACAAAAGAAAAATCTATGATTTTCACAATAAAAATTTATTTCAGACGCAACAAACGTATTATGACGAATTTAATGTTACACCACAAGAGCCGCCTCTGCAAAAGACCGACTCACACTAAATTCTTAATTTCATTTCCAACTCGTTTTCCCGCTAAAATTTAAACAAAAAATTTGCCGTTATGGGTTGTGGATCGATTTTTTTATTTAACTTCGCTCTAAAAAATTGGTTTTACTTCACAAAGCACAGCCTAAAAGTATGTTATACAAATTGTACTTTTCCGATTTGTATTGTCGAAACAACAGAGACTCAAACCAATGCAGAAATGTTGTTCCATATTTACATGCGAAAAAGATTGTAAAACGCTCAGTGTTGGCACAGACGGTTCTCCAGAAACCCATGGTCCTCCAGGAACCCATCTCTTTTAGTTCTATTTCTTTCAAAACTTTTCGTTTCCTTTAAAATCTATGTGGAACATAGCAGGATAGACGAATTCAATATGTGTTACCAATTCTTAAAATTTTGTTTTCCAAGAATGAATTTGATCTCGCAGAGCAAGTTAACACGGAATTTTGAACTTTGTCTTGCCATGATGATATAAGATGAAATGCAAAATCAATAACCGATTTTTGGTATAAAATAGTAAGGTTGATTAATAGTTTTCAGGAGCATTTGTTTCCAAACGTGTCGAGGATTACTAAGGGGCTTAAATGCATACCCCATCCTTCAACGAGTGTCAAAATAATATTTTTATAACTTAATTTAAATAAATCAAATCTTCCAAATAGACCGAAGTTAGAAACAGTTTCGGAAATCTTGGAGACAAGGAATTTTATGAGTAACTGCTTTAATTACAAATTGTCAGCAGAAAAAAATTGTAGTGCCTTGTAAAATTATAATGAGTCAGACACTGATTCAGAATAAATGTATAAAATGAGAGCATTAGTTTTTAAGTTTATTTTTTATACACAAGACTGAATTTGAAAATGTATTCATTTGGTTATTTATGTAACTTATTAACGTATGCTTGTGTTTTTCTTCTTTTTCCGATATATGGTACTATTTTTATGATTTTGGTACTTTTTCTGCCGGGATTTGATACCTTTTCAAATATGCACACGCCAACACTGATAACGATAATGTGTTGATCATATCGGAGGATTAGCATCTTTCAAGGTCATTTTCTCCTGCTTAATTTTTTTTGTAATTGATGGTTTAAGTAAGGCTGCTAATGGAAATAAAAGTCAGTCGTCAGAAACTTGGTGGGTCTAGTTGTGAAAGGCCGACGATAAAAGTTTCGCTCAATAATTTGGAAAGCACGCCGCCACAAGTAGAAAATTATGTTAAGAGCATATCTGAAAACCATATGTTTCGCCCAAAATAACTATTTTTGCTCAAAATTATAGTATATATTGGAAACTTTAAGGCGGTGAAAGGTGGGCTAGATCTAACGTATGGAGATTTTTTGGATATGAAATTGACGTGTACTTATTTGCTGTACAACACTGGTCTTCCAATATTTTTTTACATGTGGCTTACTTTCCAAGTTATTGAGTGAAACTTTTTTTGTCGGCATCTCACAACCAGATCCACCTCGGCTCGAGCAACTGACGCTTATTTCCATTAGCAGCCTTACTTAAACTATCAATTGCAAAAAAACTATCAATTGCAAAAAAATTAAGCGGGAGGAAATGGCCTTGAAAAATGTAACACTGCCTCCTGAACCACTTACATAAGACTCACCCAGTATATAGGTACATACATATATATGTATATAGTGGGTTCCATTTTAATTTCCCCAGGCTCATTTCTCGAGAATTAGGTATAGATTTCCAGGGGCTCAAATAACCTTTGAAAGATCAGAGTTGACCTCTGACATTGAAAATTTCTTTCAAGGTCAAAGGCAGAATCACTGATATTTCAACCCCTGGACACTTCACTTGTATGTACTCATTTTTTTTTTCTTCATAAAATGCTCATTGTTTAGTTCAATATCTGCGACTAAGTGCCACTCTGGTTTCTCCATTGGAAGCTTAAAAGATCTCTTAATAGCTTGCATTATTATTTATTGCAGTAAAAAAAAAATGGAAAACTTATAAAAGTAGTTAGACAAGAAAAGTATTACCTTCACAAAAACTAATTACACAATTTTCATTGTATGAGAAGCCCCACAATTTAAAATCTAAAGGAAATTTTAGTCGATGTTATACATTGCGTCAGATATGTATGCTAAGTTGTGTTTTTTTTCATTATAGATATACAAACCCTCATGGATTGCTATACAAATGAAGAATGCCTGCGAAGGTAATGAATGTATGGGAACATTCTGCAAACTAAAAAATAAAAACTTCTTACCATTCACACTTTTTGTTTTATTCAATTTAGCATTGTGTCATGGTTAAAAGACCCTTTATATATAGCATATACATTTTCTTATATCCCAATAGACGCAATCAGGGCCGAGAGGAAATCGGGGTTCAGTGAAATTTTACATCACTTTCGAAAAGTTTAACACTTAGAAATAACTGTCATCGTCTTGTCTTTGACCAACCTCATTTTTCCATTAGCACTCGATACTCGTTTGGTGACTTATGAAACACAACATTTTTGGCAATATCGAGCATAATCAACAGCGAAGCCAAGCTAATTCCAATGAAGATATGCCAAAAAAAATTGAACCGGAACAATTCCATTCGATTCATGCCTTCGAGCAGTTCACTTGAGATACATCAGTATTGGGGCCTATTTTACGTGTCCAAATTACGAATCCTCATAGATTAAATCTCTCTCTTTTTAGTTCAAGTCATTTCCAAATATTCAATGAAGATTTTACAAAGATATTCTTCGATTCAGACTTAATTTAGGTGGTATATCGTGATTTACCATCATTTTTGAAAGTCTCAAAAACGTGTGGTTGTAATGATTATAATTTCAAACTGCGTAAGCTAATTGGGATTTCGAGATATCCTCCTAGTAATACAAATTTGTGTGAAAGTTATCGAGCTAGGAAAGATTGTGCTTACAGATTTTCAATTTACCCTACTGTAATGGTTATAAAGAAACCGAAATCATGATGGACAGGCCCTTAAGATCGAAGATTGTAGACATAATGCATTCTTTAGGGCTATATTCTTTGAGTTCCAGAATATTTTTAAGAAATAAGACCATGATCAACAAAAATATGAAATTATCGCCTAATTTTTCGCTAAAGTCAAAGTAACATAGCTCGCAAAAATCTATTTTTTGCTGGAAAATTTAGAATACAATATTTTAATATTAATACTGACCATGCATGGGGGTAATGCATTACTTTTATATTTCCACTAAATTGAGTGGTGATGGGAAATTCTTCGTTCCATTATCTCTAAATTTAGTTACAAATTTTCACTGCCTTTAATGGATATATCCAACTAATATAGTGATAGTGAAACATTTTTCAATAATCCACTTCAGGTGATAATGGGAAATATTTGCACAGATGAATACTCGCATCTGTGTTTTCAACTTAATCTTTCAAAATTTTCTACAGTGAAAATAGAATATTTGGAAGACTATATTCTGATCATGATACCCTTAGCAAATGCATGAGATTTCCTACAAAGCGATGAAAATATCGGCTAATTTTCCCCGCTAGTGTCATTGAAGGTGAAATTGCAAAAAAACTACATATAACCTGTGACCACTCTACTGTGGTTATATCGTTTTAGTGAAAATTGGAAGTTTTCTATTATCAGTAATTTAATATACTTTTGGTGAAGTATTAAATGGAAAACTTACATTATCACTAAAGGAATCCACTGATCTATTGGTAGTGGGAAGATAAAGCATAACCATCATATCTGATATTGACCCACTGCGAAATGAGTTTTAATTAAATGGAAATGTTGGCTGAAACATATAGCTTTTTGCTGAACTTTTTGCCTCCCAGATTGGTTTATATTTTTTTATCGATACCAGAAGATTGATTTGCGCCAATATTATTAAAACTGTTGTGAGTACCCCACCGTCATGTGTCTATATCTTGCACTGAGGGCGTGTTAGTTTTGAAATTCATATATATTTTGTCGGTGCTTGATACAATTTTTTTCTGTTGCATCTGAACCAAATACTGAAAACATGAAACAAGAAAACATTCATTATAATTTTTTTTTCTTTTTAATTTTAGACTGTGTCGTAGCAAATTAATTTTTTTTTTGTTGTCATATTGTTATTAGCATGAATACGACCTTCATGGATAGCATTTTGTACATCATCTGCTATGATGACTGTGCCGTTCTCATTTATGAACATTGGAAGCTGATAGAATTGTGATATTTTGTGACGTCCATACTTAGTGTACTTAATTTCTAGTAGGTAGGTATTGATGCCTACAAATAATCGCTGCTTTTCATAATCATGACATTTTTTTGTTTTGTCTGCAAGAAAAGTAAGAAAATTATTGGAGGAATTATCATTTGACTCACCTCTCAATTCAAACTTACCGAATTTCTCACAATTTTCCTCATCGGATCCATCCTTGCAGTCTATCTCATGATCACAACGGAAATCTGTTCGTATGCACTCTTTGCTGCTCCTGCATTGGAATTCGTATATACTACACATAGCTCCACAATTGGATTCGTCTTCACCACGAGGGCACTCAGCAGTACCGTTGCATTTTGCTGTTAGTTCGAGGCAGATCGCTTGATCGCTTGGACATTGGTACATCTTATGATTCTCATCACCGCATACAATTTTACGTTTCTTTCCACTACTTAGATCACAGTTCAGTTCATCCGATAAATCGCCACAATCATTGTGTCCATCGCAAACTAATTTTGAATCTATGCACTGGCCAAGCAAACATTTATGCATGGTGGTGGGGCATTCCTTTAGTACTGGTAATGAAGGCAAATGATTTCATGCTGTACGAGCAGTGAGGAATTACACAAATAAAATACTCACCGCACTTGTCATGTTCATCCGAGCCATCAGTACAGTCTAACTTGCCATCGCATTCCCAACCTTTCGCGATACAAGATCCACTATTGCACTGGAACATGTCTTTTCCACACATCATACGACCGCCAGCTGCACTCTTCCCTTCGCTAACTTTGCAATTTGTTTCATCAGAGCTGTCACCACAATCATCGATACCGTCACACATAACGCTTAAATCGACACACTTCCCATTATCACAGGAGTGTTGATGATCATGGCATTTTTTTGTTTTGTCTGCAAATAAATAAAAAATTGCTGGAGTAGGATTTTCCTTACGGCTCGCCGCTCAACTCTATCTTACCAAATTTCTCACAATGTTCTTCATCGGAACCATCACGACAATCTTTTTTGCCGTCACAACGTTGTGTGTTTTTGAGACATTGCTCGGTATCGTGACACATAAATTGGTCAAATAAGCAGACAACACCTTTACGCTTAACACTTTCTGGGTCACAGTATTGCTCATCCGAGCCATCAGGACAGTCTTTACGGCCGTTACAACGACGTGAAAATGTCAAGCACTCCCCAGAATCACATCGGAATTCACAATCCAGGGGTTCAATGCAAGTACGATTTGAGGCATCTTTGAAAACAAGACCTGCCGGACAAAGACATGTACCAACAAACTTACCCAAAGCGACGCAAATATGAGAACAACCACCATTTGCTTGCTGACATGGATGTTCAACAATTAGAGGAGGTGTGCTGCCAAGTATTGGTATTTGTTGTGGTAACATTAGATTGTATTTTTCTTCAGGAACTTCTATTTCGATGCGCTTCGTTGGACCCAGATTACTCTTATCAGTCCAATAAATAAAAGGTGAACTCATCTCGGACCAGAAGAGATCATTATCCGCAACGGCAATATCATATGGACGTTCCAAATGTCCCCGGAATGTGTACGCATGTAGTGTGCGGTAATCTGAGAAAGAAATACGTCCAAGATTGCTATCGGACCAGTACAGTGTTTGTGTAGAGTAGTCGGGTATGAATTTTAAGCGATCACTACCCAACTCGTCCTCAAAAACATGACGATGCTCTCCAATACCATTCATGGGAATTTGATCAATATGAATTTGCTTACGTTGACGTAGTGCGACAAACATTGTGCTAAGATAAACAAATTCAGTTACATGATACTAAAAGCATATGTACGAATCATCTTACCCATCATCTGATATGACAGATATACCAACAGGGATCTCCAAGCCTGAAAAGAAACTAACAATCGCACGTTGGCGTGACCTGAGAGACATAACCTCAACAACATGACGTTCAGAATCAGTCCAATAGAGCGTGTAAGCCAAGTGATCTGAGAATAAAGGGATAATTAAGTCTATAGCCTATAGCCAAATTATAAAAGAGTTTTAATTCAAATCATTTCGATTTAGCTGAGAGAAGAAACTGACTCAGATGTATCATTTAGTTGAAATGGAGGCAGTACTGACATTGCTCATCACTTTTAGTAATAGAAACAAAATTATTTACCAAAAGCCAAGCCAGTGATATTTCCTAAGTTTCCACGTGCCAAGGTTGTCATATTGTTATTAGCAACGTCATATTCATAAATAACTTTTTGTATATTATCTGCTATGATGACTGTGCCGTTGACGCTGTTGTAAGTCATCTCGTTTATGAACATTGGAAGCTGATGAAACTGTGATATTTTGTGACGTCCAAATGTAGTGTGCTCAATTTCTAGCAGGTAGGTATTTACACCCACAAATATTCGCTGCTTCTTATGTGTCTTCACACAACGCATTTGATCCATGGCCAATATCATTCCATCGGGGCAAGCACAAGTGGAACTATTGTTTTCAGCCAACAAGCACATATGGGAACAATGCGTATTCATGCAGGCATGAGCGGTCTTTGGTTGTTTCGCTGAATGGTAGACATGCACTGCATATATGGTTCGATCCTTTGCTACAACCTAAAAATTAAAATTTTCAATAAGACTCGAATCCACAGATTTCTACATAAATATAACAGAGTTAATATGTTAATTTCATGACCAGAAGTCTAAATATTAACCAGCCTTAGCCATAAAACTCAATTTACAGGTAACCACTAATACACATAGCCCAGAAAAAATCAACGAAAGAACGTGCCACGATAATAGTCATTGGTGAATGCTATATAATCGTGTTGACATTGACGTGATGGTGCCATCACACACATATTGCAGGACACTTTCCCAGATCGTGTCTCCCGTGCTTCCATTTCATCGATTACCATTGACCACAAGGTCATCCGAGTTACTTGAAGTCATTGAAGATGCGGTTGTCCTAGATTATTATGGAAACGTTCGCTAGAGCAGAAAATACGTTAATAGGAGTAATGTTGGAGAGAATTGAAGGAACTCGCTAATGTTGGTGCACGTTGGAAGAGTTTTGTGGAGGCCCTATTCTCCGTGAGAAGATAAAGGACAGGAGAAGAATAGGTCCATGTAAGCAAGCACTAGGTTCTGCCAGCACTGAAAGACGACATTCGATGAGAACAAGAAAACATGCCACTGGAAGTATTGAGATAATGATGGTGATGAAAAGTTCTATAAAAATAGCACCGATTCGCATCAACACTAAGTGGAGCCATATCTATGATGTCATCTTTAGTAATTAATGGAACAACATTTAAAGGTTTTAATAAAAGTAATAAAACAGATCATCGTTTTGTAATTAAGAAAAAAGTTGTTTAAGCCACATACATATATCAAATTGGATTATAACTTTTAAGCCACCTTGTATATGCTCATATTCACTAGGGTTAATAAAGTCTGGTCATAAATATTATTCAATAAAATTAACTCCTTCTAACCTTATGATCCTTTCCAGTAAATTTATTGCATGAGTGAACACTTTTTGTTCCCCAATCAGACCAATACAGCTTATCTTCAAACACTGCAATACCATACGGATGCTTGAGAATCTCATCAAGCACTACACGTCGATCAGTGCCATCAGTTCGAACGCTCTTCATTGAAGAAAGTTTCGCATCAACCCAATAAATGCGATCATTGTGCATATCGAGTGCAATACCATTGGGCCAGTGAATGTTTTCGGTGACCAGAGCAACTGAATGGGTTCCATCCATTGAGGCACGTGATACCATTGGCTTAAGACCCCAGTCAGTCCAAAAGATTTGTCCACGTTGTGGCCATAAAGCAACACCACGAGGTTGATGAACATCAATGGTAACAAGAACAGTACAATGAAAGCCATCGTTGGAACAGACCGCTATGTGACGCATTACATTATCCGAAAAGTAAATGTTACCTAATGAAAACAAAAATAAAGATGATGACAGTCATTAAGTAAACATTGCTCGATTGTGTATGTCAATTTCATAAGATTTAACGAGCTAGGATATCCTCGCTTGAATGCGCAAATACGCTATTTGGAAGCTCATTTAAAATTTGTCTATTTCTATTGCTAGCATCTATAGTTATCCGAAGGGCTAACAAAGGGCCTTTGTTTCAAATTTTACCTTTAAGGTGTGCAATAGTCGTCTCCTATTCAAGATATTTTCTATTGAAATGAAACATTTTGGACTCTTTTCAAAGGACATAATTGTGCTGATATCAATTAAAACTAGTAAAGGTGACATCTTCGGTCAGGCCGAAGTTTCACAGACCCTACACTGCATTGAAAGTCGTTTTTAAATTAATGTTAAAAATATGTTGAAAAGGTAGAAGAGGTTGAATAAGTCCAAAATATGTAAAAAGGTTCCAAGAGGTTGAAAAGTGTTGAAACAGTTGAAGAAAACTGAAAAAGTCTAAAAAATATGGAATTCATTGAAGAAATTGAAATAGTCGAAAAAAATGTAAATACTAAAAAATGTTGGAAAAGCCGAAAAAATGTGAAAAATATCGAAAGTGGCTTAAAACTGAAAAAAGTTGCAAGGGTTCCAAAGTGTTGAAACAAAACAAAATTGATGAAAAAGTCGGAAAAATAAAGAAAATGTCGAATATAGTTGAAAGAGGTTCAAAGAGGAGATAAAAAATCTATGAGATATAGTATATTGAGCAAAGTTAAAAGATTGAAAAGTCAAAAGAATATGGAAAATGTTGAAAAAAATCAAGGAGAAATTAAAAACTCGAAATATGACACGCCCAGTTCTCTAATTCTACCTTCTTTTGATTCAATAAATTATATTCGAGATTGACAAGCACAAGCCAAATTTTCATACAATATCTTGTAAAGTTTCCGATATATGCCGTAATTAGTCTTAAAATTTAGGGCGGTCACACAGGTACAATTCCGTCCTATTTTGATCCAGATATAGCTTTCCATAAACAAACCTCTTACACTAAATTGATTGCTCACATTCGTAATAAAATACCTTTTAGCAAATATATCTACCGTACTAAATGTCATTACGATATTGTGGGATGTGCAACGCTCTTCAACGAGATTTTTCAGTGAACTGACGTAGCTTATATCAGTGGAATCGTCCCTAAAATTTTTATGAAAATTGGACGAGGCAATTTTGAGTTATGCGGAATAAAAATTTTTAATTGTTGAAAAGCCTACTTTTCTAATTCCACCGCACAATTAAAGATACATATGGTCTGTTAGTGTTCCAAATTTCATCAAAATATCTTGCACGTTTTAAGAATTACGGCGTTACAAAAGTTAAAATTTAGGACTGTGCCACAACCCTCTAAGAGCCATTGAAAACGTAAAGTCCAGCCCAATCCTATTTTTGATCATATGTGCACCAAATCACAAAGTTTCATCAAAATCGCTGTAGCTTTTCTCAAAATTGGCTTGGTATTACATATATAGAGCATGGACGCTAGGCGTGTCCGTCAGCCGAATTTCGATATGCTAGCAGCTGGTAAGAAGGTATGAGCTATGTGCCAAATTTCATTGAACTAGCTTGCTTGGTTTTCCCGTAAACGTGATTTCAACAGACAGACAAACAGACGGACAGAGCTATATCGACTCAGATGGTGACGCTGATCAAGAATATATATACTTTTCTATATCTGCCAAACCCCCTTCTATGCGTTACAAACGGAATGACAAAGTGAATATACCCTATGTGTAGGGTATAAGAATCTTAACTTTAATGTACAATATCTCGGAAAACGTCAATGGTAAAATTTGAAGGAAAGAGTTCCCACAAATACTTTACTCAAAAGAGCATTTGTAGCACTTTCACGAAAGGATACACATCAGAATCCTGCCATGAAAAAAATTACAAAATCTTGTTCAGAACATAAAATCAACAATTGGTTTTCGAATAGCAAATTAAATTTAAAAATTTACAGGCCTGTGTTTTCATTTATTATTCCCTGAATGTATTTTCTTACCTGTTAGCCAATCAACGACCAAATCTTCAGGTGCATCTAAGCCGGAGGTCAACAATATCTCCTGTCGAGTACCATCCGCATTAGCCTTAACAATACTCTCTGTTTCGTTTTGTATATTTGTCCAGTAAATATTCTGCCCGTCAAAGCATACACCAATGACTTGAGTTAAATTTCTTGCAACAGTTGTGACACGATGCGATTTCAAATGTACACCAACAACTTCGAATTGCGTTGAGTATAGCAGGACTGCATCCTCGCCTCCCGTCACGCAACTTTTGTTGTCGGCTGCAAGCAAATATTTATCATCACACAAGCAACGATAGCTACCAGCGATGTTTTCACAGCGTTGGGAGCAGATGCCGTACTGTTCCATGCATTCATTTACATCGACGCATGCATTTTGGAGCGTTGAGAGACGATAACCTTTCGGACAAATGCATTCGGGTCCAGAAGCTGGTAGCATATGGCATTTTGACGCAGGCGGACATTTATGATCAGCGCAGTTGTTTTTAGGTGCGCTGCATCGAAACGATTCATCGCTACTATCGGGACAGTCGTTGTTACCATCACAAGCTTTAGATAAGTCGATGCAGGTTTTGTTGTTGCGACAAAGAAATCGTTCCTCTTCCAGTAGGCAGTTTATTGCTTGAAGTAAAAAGTTACAATATTTAGTGGAGTAATTATTCTCTTTATCCTTAGTGTACTTACTACAATCTTTCTCATCGCTTCCATCGCCACAATCGTCGACTCCATCACACACCCATTTCTTGCTCTCCAAACATTTTTTATTGGAACAGAAGAAGCCGCGACAACTTGCCTGTGCCTTAAGACAACCGGCTTCTTCATCAGAATTATCGGGACAATCTTTTTTGCCATCACACATGAAATCTAATGGTACACATGACTTATCTGACTGGCAGATATATTCATAGTCCGTGCACTTGCGAGGTGAATGCCAGCCACCAATACCAATGTCCGATGACGAAGACGATTTAGTACCAACACGTGATCTACTGCCTCCACAATCGATTTCATCTTCACCACCGGGACAATTTTCAATACCATTACATACTAAATCTGCGGATAGGCAGGCTGTATTTGTTTTAGAGCATTGGAACCAATTCGGTTTGCGGCAGAGTTTAGCGTCTGTAAGAAAATTCAAATAATTAAATCGTTAGAATTTGATCATTTATTTTAAAAAAATATATAAGGTGTCTTAAGAAAAATGTCGAAGTTTTTGTCTGAAAATTTAGTCGGACATTTATTTCTGTACATTCGACTTAAAGAAATCAAGATCTTCATGAAAAAATATATTTTATTAATGGAAAAGTACAATGTACGATATGTATGGGAAAGAGATCTCCGGAAAATGCTTCAGTTTTTACAAAGAGCTAGTTTTTGGCATCCTGAACAAAAGATTCAATAGACAGGACAAAATCGTAAAACAGGATTTTGAGAGGTCTTACTTTACGTACATTTAAATTTTCTTTTATTGTGATCTTGTGCATATGTACATCCCATAAGAAGAATTCCTCAGAAAAAAATTTTTTTTATTCTCAAAAAAAAAATCAAAATAAGCTTTTAATGGAGTTACAAATCATCAGTGCTGAAAGCATGGCACAACAAAATATCACAAATAAAATCCTCAAAGAGAAGGCTTTCTCACACAAATTGACCTACAAATGTGGTCTATATGTGAATTTACTCAAGGGAAAGGGATGTGCTGCATGAAGCCATTTATTATGCAGCTTTATCTCGAAACGCGTTTTTTGAAAAATCGATTTTTATAACCTACACAAGGTGTATTGATTTTATCATTACGTTCGTAACGTATAGATGGAGGCGTAGCAGTTGTAAGAAAGTGTATTAATACATTTTTGATCAGCGTAAGTCTGCTGGATCAATTTAGCCAAGTCTGCCATTTTTTCCGTATAAATCCCGACTACGGGAAAATCATACTAGATAGTTTAAAATGTTAAGTGCAATGGCTACATTTTTTATTATAGCTCGTGGAATAAATAAAAAGCGAAATCGGTTTGCGGATACGCCTGACACCCATACAAATAAAACATTTAAAGCTCTATACTGAGATAGTTTCCATAGGTACTAGTACTAGACACAAAATGGATGCATTTTTACGTGAGAGTGTGGCACCTCCAAGACAACCAAAAACTTGAAAGTGGAATATTGAGTGTTATTTAAGGAATTGCAACCGAATTCCATGGATATACAAGAAATGGTTTGTATAAGCTGTACGTAGATGCTAAGCAAATTTTGACCAAATAACGTGGCACCGTAATACAGGGAAAATTTTCAAAAGGGCACAGTTATATGAGGATCAATAAAAAAACTTGGAACGGTGCAGACTAACACTGGACAAAGGACTTTTATGAAACTTTTACTGATAATGCAGTGAAGGGTGTTTAATTTTGGCAAGGCTAGAGATAACATCCTCAACAGTGCTGTTTTAATTTACATGCACACTTTTTTAATAATGCACTCAGACTTTAGTCACTTCAATTATTGGCTGATTGCCAAATGCCCGTATTTTCAACTTACACGTATGGAAGCTAACCCCATGTAGTAACTTCCCTCCAGTACACCTCACTAGTGAGTCACTGATGACTTCACAGGTTACCAGTAATCATCACTGGTTACCCTCCATATGAACGGCAATGCGATTCACTCATGAATTTAACACGGGGATGTCATTGGCAGGGAGTACACCCTGAATTACCAATCACTAGCTATCTCATTGGTGAAATATACCAATACCAAACACTAGCTATCTCACTGATATAATATACCAATACCAATCATGAATTCAGTGGCGTGCCGTGGCGTTTTCAGCAGGTTATTCAACGTGTATGTGTTGTTTAAATATGAATGCCTTTTCTTAGTTTTTACCAGGACCACGACGGGAACGTGATAGACTGAGATACCATTTTTATTTTTTATATATATTTTTTTTGTTTTTTCCTGCTTTTTAATATTTTCTTATTTAATTTTTTTTAAAGTCTTTGTTAATATTTCTTTTTTATTCCAAACAGTTTTATTGGTATGTCAGTTCAATACTACGTGGTTTTTTAAGAAAATTTCCTGAACCTCATCATAAAAGCTCCTTTGCTTTTTATTTCCTTAAGAAATACTTTTTCTATGGAAATTAAAGCCAGTTCCGACAATCTCTGTTCGTACATAGTATTTCTCGAAAAGTCTTTATGCGCTTGAGTGCAGAGAATGATCTTTCAACCGAGCTACTTGAAGTTGGAATTGTCAAAACTAAGGAACTTGGCTTTAAGATTTCTGAAAACGTATCTTTCCGTTTCGGATCCGTTACGGATCCGTTCCCTCGAATTATTTATCCGAAACGGATTCAGTTTCGGGTCCGATTCGGATCCGTTGTCGGATGAAATTCCTCTCGAAAAAACGGAAGGATCGTCCGCTTTGTCGGACGGATCGTAACGAATCCGAAACGGACGTCCTGCGCACCTGCGCACCTTAGAGTAAACGCCACTGAGTGACTTAAATAAGTAAAACAAAAAAAGTTCTTACATTTTATTTTTTGCTTAAACCAGACATACTCTCGCGATTATGTTGGATCGTGGGCAGTGAATTTTGTCCAAGAATACTCAATTCGATTCGGAAACATTGTGCGACTCTGTTGCACGACACGGTTCAAAATTCAGGTTTAATTTTTCAACCGTTCTCAAAAATTTTTGGTTGAAAACAACATTTTTGCTTTTTATACCCTACACAGAGGGTATATTCACTTTGTCATTCCGTTTGTAACGCATAGAAGGGGGAGTGGCAGGTATGGAAAAGTATATATATTCTTGATCAGCGTCACCACCTGAGTCGATATAGCTCTGTCTGTCTGTCTGTCTGTCTGTCTGTCTGTCTGTCTGTCTGTCTGTCTGTCTGTCTGTCTGTCTGTCTGTCTGTCTGTCTGTCTGTCTGTCTGTCTGTCTGTCTGTCTGTCTGTCTGTCTGTCTGTCTGTCTGTCTGTCTGTCTGTCTGTCTGTCTGTCTGTCTGTCTGTCTGTCTGTCTGTCTGTCTGTCTGTCTGTCTGTCTGTCTGTCTGTCTGTCTGTCTGTCTGTCTGTCTGTCTGTCTGTCTGTCTGTCTGTCTGTCTGTCTGTCTGTCTGTCTGTCTGTCTGTCTGTCTGTCTGTCTGTCTGTCTGTCTGTCTGTCTGTCTGTCTGTCTGTCTGTCTGTCTGTCTGTCTGTCTGTCTGTCTGTCTGTCTGTCTGTCTGTCTGTCTGTCTGTCTGTCTGTCTGTCTGTCTGTCTGTCTGTCTGTCTGTCTGTCTGTCTGTCTGTCTGTCTGTCTGTCTGTCTGTCTGTCTGTCTGTCTGTCTGTCTGTCTGTCTGTCTGTCTGTCTGTCTGTCTGTCTGTCTGTCTGTCTGTCTGTCTGTCTGTCTGTCTGTCTGTCTGTCTGTCTGTCTGTCTGTCTGTCTGTCTGTCTGTCTGTCTGTCTGTCTGTCTGTCTGTCTGTCTGTCTGTCTGTCTGTCTGTCTGTCTGTCTGTCTGTCTGTCTGTCTGTCTGTCTGTCTGTCTGTCTGTCTGTCTGTCTGTCTGTCTGTCTGTCTGTCTGTCTGTATGTCTGTATGTCTGTCTGTCTGTCTGTCTGTCTGTCTGTCTGTCTGTCTGTCTGTCTGTCTGTCTGTCTGTCTGTCTGTCTGTCTGTCTGTCTGTCTGTCTGTCTGTCTGTCTGTCTGTCTGTCTGTCTGTCTGTCTGTCTGTCTGTCTGTCTGTCTGTCTGTCTGTCTGTCTGTCTGTCTGTCTGTCTGTCTGTCTGTCTGTCTGTCTGTCTGTCTGTCTGTCTGTCTGTCTGTCTGTCTGTCTGTCTGTCTGTCTGTCTGTCTGTCTGTCTGTCTGTCTGTCTGTCTGTCTGTCTGTCTGTCTGTCTGTCTGTCTGTCTGTCTGTCTGTCTGTCTGTCTGTCTGTCTGTCTGTCTGTCTGTCTGTCTGTCTGTCTGTCTGTCTGTCTGTCTGTCTGTCTGTCTGTCTGTCTGTCTGTCTGTCTGTCTGTCTGTCTGTCTGTCTGTCTGTCTGTCTGTCTGTCTGTCTGTCTGTCTGTCTGTCTGTCTGTCTGTCTGTCTGTCTGTCTGTCTGTCTGTCTGTCTGTCTGTCTGTCTGTCTGTCTGTCTGTCTGTCTGTCTGTCTGTCTGTCTGTCTGGCTGGCTGTCTGTCTGTCTGTCTGTCTGTCTGTCTGTCTGTCTGTCTGTCTGTCTGTCTGTCTATTTTGAAAAAAAGTTGCTGCGATTTTGATGAAAATTGGTGATTTGGTGAAGATAAGAACACAATTAAGATTAGGCTAGATTTTAAGTTTGCAAAGACTCTTAAAGGGGTGTGGCACAGCCCTAAATTATAACTTTTGTAACGCCATAGCAAGTAAGCCGAGCAAGATATTGTGATGAAATTTGGTACACGAATACAGATCTTATGAATCTTGAATTGCGCATAAAGTGAGCGGAATTGTAAAAGTTGGCGTGGCACTTCTTAACAATTAAAAATTTCTCCAAACTGGCACATACGATTTTCATCAAAATTTTAGGGATGATACCACTGAAAGTAGTCAACAATACAAGTTACGTCAATAGACTGAAAAATTTTTTTTAAGGGCGTGGCATAGCCTACAGTATTTATAAACGTTATACAAAGAGAACTAACAGCGCAATCGATATGAAATTTAATATGGCGGATATACTTGCTAAAAGGTGTCATCTTGCAAAATTTTGGCACAATTGTGCCGATGGGTGTGGCACCTCCCATATAAGCGAAATACGTTTAAAGCTATCGATAGTGTGCTATGAGAGTAATCTTCATAAAATTTTGTGTAGAGGTGTCGGTTACTATAAGCTTTGGAATTAAATGAAACATGACAAGATTGCATCAGTGGGCGTGACACCTCCCCAATTAACATAAAGTTGTAAGTGCTATTTTAAGTGAACTATTGGAACAATTGATCTGATATTTGATGTAAGTGGTTTACTGGGTACTAGGTACATATGAATCAAAAGCTGTCGAAATAGTAACAGTAGGCGTGGCACCTCCCATACAATTAAAATAACTTAAATGGCATAACTATCGAAATATATAAGCAATCATACTGAAATTTGGTGCAAGAGGTTTGTTTATAAAAAGCTATTTCTGGATCAAAATCGGACTGGATTGCATCAGTGGGTGTGTCACCGCCCTAAGACTTAGGAATAATTACGGCGCATATCGCAAACTACACAAGCTATTGTGCTAAATATTGGTTTCTTTATTGAACCAAAAGTGGGCGGAATTGGAGAAGTGGGCGGAATTGGAGAAGTGGGCAGAATTGGAGAAGTGGGCGTGGCATATTTCGTGTTTTTCATTTCTATTTCTTTCAACATTTCCCATATTCTTTTGACATTTTCAATCTTTTACCTTTCTCCTTCAATTTCATTCGACATTTTCTTTATTCTTTCGACTTTTTCATCAATTTTTCAGCATTTTTCATATATTTCGACTTATTCAATTTTTTCCAACTTTCTTTAATGCGTTTCATATTTTTTCAACATTTCCAGTTTTTTCCAACACTTTTCAACATTTTTGACCCTTTTTACATTATTTTTGACTTATTCAACCTCTTCAAAATTTGTTAACATTTATTAAAAAAGTACTTTCAATGTAGTGTAGGGTATGTGAGTTTCGGCCTGGCCGAAGATAACACCTTTACTAGTTTTCCTTAAAATTTTCAACATTTAAGTAAAATTTTTCATCCTCTACTAGTTGAATTCAATACATATTTAATGATTTCAACCTGAATGATGAATAATTCGACGCACAAGATAATTTTTTAAACTTTTTAGTAAAATTTTAATACTTTCATAGTTGAAAAGTTTTCTAATCAAAAAAAACTCAACTCACAATTTTTTTGTCAGCTTTAACATACTTGATAAATTTTCCTAAATATTATTTTCAATCTCCAATCTTAAATTTAAGTACTCATCAAGCAGAGTGTGCTGAAACTATCAGCTTCAAGACCAAAAGCTGAGAAAGATTTCCTAATTTTGTCAAACAATGCACAGATCAACTACCAAAGCCTTGCCATAGCGAGGAGAATTACGTTGGCATGGCAACGACATGGCCTAATTTTTCCAACTATTTTTAACAACGAGATTGATAATATAATTTTATGATTCGTTATTACTTTTTTGTTTTCAGAGTTGTACATTTACGACATCAAATGAAGAAAGATAGTAAAGATCTGTGTGAATGATGCCAGACTGGCTCTCTGGCGAATGTGTGTGGCGCTCAAGCACAGCTGATAAGGACTTGGAAATAACTTTTCGGACGATATGATATGTATGGGAAATTAAGTTGAAGAAGCCATATGAGAATAGTGGTGGCAATCGATTAGTCCTACGAAAAATAAAATGAGTGATCCTTGTTGTGGATTCCCGATCTGGACAAGAGAGAGAGGAGTAGAGGTGTCAGTTATAGAGTTCCCGCATATATGACATGAAATGGGTGCATTTATATTTTATTTTCATTTCAACCTTCTGTGCAACTTTTTCAACTACTTCGGATGAAAAAGTAAACTATTTTCTTGCATTTTTCAACCGACAAGGTTTTAATTTTCAACGCATGATGCTGAAAATGCCTTTATGTATAACTTTCTCAACCTAAGTAAGACGAAAGTTTCAACTTTTTTGGAAAGAATTATATGTCAGCTTAAAAAGTTGAAAAATTATACTTAAATTAAGAATCGTGTATAATGTCTGAGTAGGGTGGTCCACTTGACAAAGAGTGACGTACATATGTATATAAAAATTTTCCATATGATTTACATGTAAGACGTACAGGCTTCGGCGCCAACTTTTAAAATGTAGCTACAGAGCTGGCTAATTGATGTCCTATTAGATGGCACTTATTTGCCATGCCAAAAATTTATGTATTTGGTTAAATATGAACTGAAGTGGAGGGGCACAGTTTTTGAACTTTTCTTGCAAAACCTTATTCTCAAATGTTTGTAACTTTTTTCCGGATGCATAAAAATCTTCACCTCAAGTGATTTCAAAAGGGTTTTCTACTAAGTTTCAATGAGTTAAAACTTTTTTTTAAAAAAAAATTTTTGAGGTTTATTTTTGAAAACATAAAATTAATATAATTTTTTTTATTGTTAGGCACCTTTTTTTTAATGAGTTGGAAGTATTGACCAACGAGTAACCAAATGCGCCAAATTTCACCTTTTGTCACTTTTTTCTTCGCACTGAGTTCTTAGAATTAGTAAAAATATTCAAAAAAATATTTTTTTTTTATAACCAAAAACCCACTCAATGCATGTAAATTCCAGGTTGCTTTTCATATAAAAAATGGATTTAAGCGTTTCCATATCAGGGTAAGCACTTTCCACTTTGCAATTTTTTTTCGCTGCAGCAAAATTACGTTCGTTGAGGTGGAAATTCGAAAAAATGTATTTTATTGAACGTGAAATAAAAACATCAAAAAATTTTGTTTTATTGCAATGACCATAGCTGAATTTTCACCAAAAGTTCTCACATAAGAAGGCCGATTTGATTATAAGAAAATTTTTCTGAAAATTCCAAGCTTTCAAAACTGGGGACTGTAATTAGAGTGTAAATGTATAATACAAAGAAAAAATATATCGGGGAATTAATTTCCTCTAAAAATCTTTGATTTGCAAACACTAAAAAATGAAAGGGTGAAATGTTATAACGTGCCAACATCATGTTGAAGAAAAGAAAGTGTGCATAGAGCCGTTCAAAAAAAATTCCATTTTTTTCACGATGCATCAGCGGATTACAATAAACTTACTGTATGTCTTCTTAAGGATTTTCATTAAAATTGAAAACTGTTTTAAGCTTTAAAAAATATTGATTTTAGAAATGGTGGGTGGTTTCCGGGCTATTATAGATCGAGGAATTCGAATCCATGACTAGATTTGCTTCTTCTATTTTTTCTTATAAAAAAATTTAAAAATGATCGGAAAAAATGAAAAAGTAACGATTTTCTACTTTAAAGTAGAACCACCCGCACTTTGTTGGAAGATTAGATAACCTCTTTAACTTGCTGCATTTTTGAAATCAATATTTTTTAAAACTTAAAACAGGGGGCTCTAATCCAGTTTTCAATATTAATGAGAATCCGTTTGACAGGCTTAGTCTGACACATAAGCCTTCTGTAATCCGCAGACACATCGTGAAAAAAACATAAAGTTTTTCTTTGAACCGCTCTAAAGTACACACACACATACATGAGTTCCTACTCCGCGGGAAACGGAAGCGCATACAAAGCGCTTTGGATGTGCTTCAAGGGAAGCAGGCAGCTGCTTCCAATGCACTTCTCACTGCTTATCATTTTTATCATAAGATGTCATTGCGGGGATGCACACCTTTGGAAGCACATGAAATGCGCTTCCTTAAATGCTAAGCAGAGTCACATTGAGCTTAAATTCATCAGATCAGATTAGAACCTAGGTCTCCTGCTTTATTGCCGTGTTCTGAGACACGCACACCTTAACCAACTGAGCTACTCTTATTTTAATATAATTGAGAATAATAATACAATATTTTTCTATCAAAATTAAATTTAAAGTTGTTGTCGTTAAACTGCGATAGTAACAGCACGGAATGCCTAGGTTCAAACCCCGGTGGATGCGCAATAAAAGCTTTTTTTAAAACTAATTGTAAATAAAATTTTGAATTAAATGCTTCTGAAAAAACACATCTGACGTGCTCCCTTTGGAAGCTGCTGCCAGATTTCCCGTTGGGTATAAACATAACATTCGTAATTTTAGCATGTTGGCTTCCATCAAACATTTTGAATCGAGAAAGAATTGCTGATACGATAGATTTGATCGCATCCGAGCTTATATTCTGATGCCCCAATCGATAGATTGTTGTCTGTTCGGATGAAACTCTCTGGAGGTGGCGACTCATCCCAGCAATTCACTTGTGAATCATAATGTTTGTTAATGAACGTCAAAATCTTCCAAATGTTTGCTGGGTTGTATGGCTGTGCTCGGTGATAGGATAATGACGAATTTTAAAACATTTTCTTTACAAAAATTGTAGGGTTTCATAGTAGTTTTGAGAGAGAATATTCTTAGCCTGGGTCCTAGATCTTTAGCAATGCGCCAAAAGTTTTCATTTTAAAAATTTTAATTGAATAATTTACACGTTTTTGAACCGAAGGTGCCAAAGTGATTTTTTTTATTGTGTAAAGCGGAGAGGAGCAAACGTGTTTAATGGCGTTTTTTCCTTCTCCTATGCAAATTCGCATGTTAAAATGCCACTCACCGCAATTCGATTCATCTGAATTGTCGGCGCAATCGAAACGTCCATCACACATCTTCTCCTGTAAGATGCAGCTTCCGTCACTGCATGCGAATTGGTCTTTGCTGCAGTGAGAAAATCCAAGCGTTTGTGGCCATAGCAGTAATATCAGGGTTAAGCGCAAAAGTTCACGAATCAGCGGTGATGCGTGCAGATGCTGCTTCGGCTTTTTTTTAATATGTGGCAACGGTAAATGTAGAACAACGGCCCTGAAAAAGATTTATAAAAAATATATCGCTGTTAATGCAAAATTTTTCTTTTTCTCCTAAAAATGTGTGAAGTGTAACCAAAAAAAGTTTTTCAATTAAATAAAGTTTTAAAATTACATTCTACTTTAAAGCTTAATGATTTTGGAACATATAAAAATGTCTTCAAATCATAATATCGAATTAGCACGTGTTCTTAAGCTGACATTGGTAAGATCTTAGGTCAAATTTAGATTTATTAAAATGTAATTTGTATCAAAAGTTTTTAATACATTTGAATCAATATCTCACGCACTTACATTTACTAGCTCTCACAAAAATGTTAAAAAATTTAATTTAAACAAAAACTTCGTGTAGATGCAGGTAATTCCCTTTTATACTGAGCTTTTAGGAATTTAATTTAAAATTATATGTAAACTCAACACAAAAGAAAAATCTATGATTTTCACAATAAAAATTTATTTCAGACACAACAAATGACGAGTTTAATGTTACACCACAAGAGCGGCTTCTGCAAAAGACCGACTCACACTAAATTCCTAAATTCTTTCCACTCGTTTTCCCGCTAAAATTTAAACAAATATTGCCGTTATAATTGCGGAATAAATTTTTTTTACTTTAGTGAAAGAATTGCCTAAAGGTATGCTATACCTATGTTTTTCTGATATGTATTTTCGAAATAGCTAAGACTCAAACCACTGCACAAATATTGCTGCATATCTACACTGTCAGTATTTCATCAATGTCATTTGTGAGAATGAATGACATTAGTAATTTAACAAATAATAGTTTGTACATTGGTGACAGCGAGTTTTCATGTGCGCTGTCGCTTGAATTCGGAGTTTTTTTTTGTTGTGTGAATTCGTCGATGCACAAGTTCGCTGTCGTGTAAATGGAGATTTGTCAAAAACGCTTAACTTAATAAATAAGTAAAATAAATATTTAAAATAGCATTCAGCTAAAATGAATTTTAAATTAAAAATATATATGAAAAATAAGAGAAAACATCTATTATTATTAATTTTCCGTCGGAATTTTATACTACGTCGTAGCAAACTATTTTTTTTTTGTTCAGCGAATTTGTGAGTCGATGTTACTAGTCGACGCTACGTGCAAACCAAATAGTATAAACATGAAAAATATTGTTAATCCGACCTGTCGCAGAATTCACTTATAACTTATAAGTTATAAGCTAAACATAATTTGGAAGGTTCACTGAAATACCGCTAGCGTAAAATCCATTGTCAACGTTTACACGAAGAAACTCTTGAGAGAAAGTTTTCCTGTTTGTTGGCAAGAAGGGTGGTGTACAGAATTTGTCGTACCCGACCATAATATTTTAGTAAGCCATAAAATGTTGTATAGAAATTTCTGGACAAAATGGCTTGATAACTTTAATGTTTGATCATGTAAGCGGTATAAGCAATTGCTGGACGAACATGTATCAATTCCTAAAATTTTTGTGATATATGCAAAAAATTATCACGAACAAAAATCTTCTAGGAATTATAAATTCGAAATAATTGCATGGTTATTACATGTACATATGTTGTAATATAGGTTCCTTGCAGATGAGTTTGATATGTATCGCCATGGACTTCATATTTCTAATAGTCTTCCAATCTGTAAATTTTACAGCCAGCACTACCTATTTTACAAAAATATGGCATTTCGACAAACTGACATTTCAACGCGTATCAAAATTTCGTTATTCTTTTTCGCACGTTTTTGACAGTACCTAACAGTGATGGCGAAAAAAATTCAAGCAACTATCAAAGAAGAATAACGGCTTTTAAAATAAAAAAAAAAAAATTAGTGCAATGGTGGATTTGCAAATTAAGACGAAGAAGAAATCTTAGTAGAATAGCAGTGGACCAAAGAGATGAAGCTCAATTGCGTGAAAAAATTCTGCTCACATGTCAGAGAATGCGTGTGACTCGCACAAAACAATGATGCCGTATGTTGTAAAATAAAATTAGTGTAAATTCTCTTTTTATTTGAGATATTGTTAGGCAATTGGGGGAATCGCTTGAGAAATTTAAATATTTATGTAGCATCATACAAAAAATGTTTCAGAGACTTAATTTATTTCATGCCTGATATTGCGGTTTCAAAACGATGTAAATTAAAAAAAAAAATATCAACAAACATTTTGTATTTAAACAGCACCCCAATGTGCACAAAAACGGATGCGGATCCGTAACGGATCCGAAACGGACCACATAAACGAAAAAAAAACCGGAATCCGCTTTTGCGGATCCGTAAGCGATCCGGCTAAAATAATAATGTTTGAATTAGCAATCGACAACTTGTCAAAATGAATCTTCACTTTTTCATTTTGATAGAGAAGTAATTAAATTTAAGTATGTCAGAAAAATAATGAAAGTAGCTGAGTTGCTTAAGGCCTTAACCAAAATAGACGTGACGAGACGATAGCAGCTGAACGAACGTTTGTACTCGTTACGTCTGTTTTGCCATTTAATCCAAAATGCTACGTTAGCAAACGAATCGAAACAGATCAGCTGTTCTGCAATCCCATAGATAAAAAATATTTTAGCAAACCAAAAATTTTGTGCCAAAAGCAAAAAATGCGTGAAATTACTGAGAATTTAATAAACTTGATTGAAACAATAAATAGGTACATACATAAACTGTTTACATTATTCCCAAATTTTAAGATAAAACTTTAAGAAACAAAATTTCGCAGCTACCCCTTCTATGCTTTGTTCCTCTCATTTTTATTACCATATTTTGGATGGCATTTCAGATGAATTCCATGTACATCCCTCACAGTAGCAATTACATAAAAAATCTGTCATTTTAATTACTTATTGTTGAATTTTACTTTGAAAATATTGTTGTGTGCCGGCAAACAGCTGGTATGACGAGTAGTGACGCTTTGAAGTTCGGTTCTTACGGAACAACTCGTCTCGTCAAAATGTTTCGTTCACTTTCGATCAGTTACGTTTGTTTATTTTGGCTATTACCATTGGCTTACATATACTCGAACTTACTCGTCACGTCTATTTTGGTTGAGTCTTTAAGATGAGCATCTATGAACAGCGGCAGGACGCGCAGGTTCAATTCTGATCGGTGGCAGGTAAAAAAAAAATTAAGTTCCTTAATGTTTTCTTATCATATTCACTTAATAAAAATAAGTTGAAAAGAAGGATTAAAGAAAATAGATGGAAAATAAGTAAAAATTCAAAAAAAAAAATTAGATTTGGGAAAAAATAAAAACAAAAGAATTTTTTTATTGCGTTATATATTTTGTACAGTAAAATCCGCCTTATGAAAGAAAAAGGTCGTCTCGAATCCGTTTTATTTAGAAAAACGAATCCGAAAAGGATCCGTATATGACGTCCGTTTCGTATCCGTTACGGATACGAAAAAGCGAATTCCGGTTTTTTCCCGTTTTTTGGATCCATTTCGGATCCGTTACAAATCCGCAAAGCGGACGATCCTTCCGTTTTTTCGAAAGGAATTTAATCCGACAACGGATCCGAAACGGATTCCTTTTTGAAAGAAAATTCAATTTAAAGTAATCACTGATTTCTTCGCAATGGAATAAGAAGTTTAACGCGCATATATAGTGTTTGATAAATAATCCGCAGGAACGGATCCGTTTGGCACATTGGGACGTTGCAAGTTCTGATATTGTGAAAATGAAACACGGACGGACAAATTCCACAATTTGGAACAAATGCCGTTGACAGATTCTCAATTACGCTACGTAGTTTTAATTAGAATTTTAATTAGAGTTTTCTGGGACAAAATTGCAAAAACATGCTGCAAAATGTTCAGTCCAGTTGGAAGTATTTTTTAAACATCCCACACTTGCACTACTTTTTTTTGATCGAAATTTCGAAAACTTTGGGTTTTTAAACTTCTGACATTCCGACGCATCCAATATTCCGATTTTCTCTGTCTCACGTTTTTGACAGTACCAAACAGCGATGGCGAAAAAAATTCAAGCAACTATCAAAGAAGAACAAGCGCTTACAAAATATAAAAAAAAATGAGTGCAATGGTGGATTTGCAAATTAAGACGAAGAAGAAATCATAGCAGAATAGCAGTGGACTTTTATTTTCTTTGGTAATTCATTGCGACTACAGAGTGCTCGAAGTGCAAAAGTGTTTGTTTGAATCTAAAAAAGAAATTATTTTATATTTCGCAAAGTGCATAAAATGAGTGCGAATGTTTGCGGAAATTGTGCACTAAAATAAAATTGGAAAATTAAAGGAAACAAGTTTTCAAAGGTTTAAAGCAAAAAATAAAAGTATAAGCGAAAAGTAAAAGTAAAGTGGAGGAGGGAGGAAGTTACTTGCGCAAAGTGAATAAGAAAGAAAATTACAAATTAAATAAAGTTTCAGAATTAAGATAAAAATTAAATTAAACTATCGGTGTTCGAAAAAAATGACTGATTCGACGGCGGCCAGTGGGCCTCGCGTTGTTACCATTTATAAAACGGAAACTGGTTTCGGTTTTAATGTGCGTGGCCAAGTGTCTGAAGGTGGCCAACTGCGCTCCATCAACGGCGAACTCTATGCTCCGCTGCAGCACGTCAGCGCTGTGCTGGAAAACGGTGCCGCAGAGAAGGCAGGCATCAAGAAGGGCGATCGCATTCTAGAAGTGTAAGTCTTACTCTCTGTCTCTTACAAAACTGCCTCCAGTTTTAATTCCCCACCGTGTCTCCCTCGACCAATCCAATGTGGTAGCAATCACATTAGCATGCAAAATACTGTTCGGTTACAAGTGGAAAAGGCCTTTGTTGAATTGTCGCCGCAAATTTGTTTGTTTAGCAAAGAAAAAATACAAAAAAAATTGACTCCCTTCTTTTGATTTCCAGCTTTATGGCTCTAATGACCTGTTTTCAACTCCACCCCATTATGTCGTTTGTCGGCTGTTTTTTCTATTATGTGGCGCAACCACTTTTGGTGTCCAATTTTTCTCAACAGCAAATGTTAACTTGACTGCAGATGCGGCATGTTCTGTTCTGCTTCTGTTCGAATTTTCGGTAAGCCTTTCGATGCCTGATTTGAAATGTTATTTAGATTTTAGTTTCAAAATGTATTTCTGTAACTGAGTTGCACCACAGTAAAAAAATAAAAGGTGACTCAACAATGTTATCTCTAGAGCAGAAAAAACCTGTCTTAACGTTTTAAGGTAGACCGAAAAAACTAAATGCATGACTGACAAAATTTGGTTTTATTTCGAATGATAACTGAAAAACAGAAATTTTAGGAAGACACAAATCTAGTTTAAGTCCATCTTGTGTTTTTGTTTCATTCAAGCGGAAATAGGGGCGGATTATCGAGCTGTAAACGAATTGCCAATAAAAAAAAAAAATTGTGAGCGCAGTAACTTGCGGGGTGATGTTTTAACTTGTTTGTGCTTTGTTGTGTTGGTATAGAAAAGTATCAAAATCTTAATGTATCAAATATCGTTAAAAAAGCGGATAAAAGTTTAAAAGTGTAGAAACTTAGAAGTCGAAGCTTCCATTAATATAAAAAATATTTGATACAATACATTGGCATTGAATAGTGTCGAAAAAGTCCATTAAAGTCAAAAAGTTACAAATCATTTCGAAAATGTCGATTCTAATCGAAAAGTATCAAATTGTAACTAAAAGTCGATAAGTTTACAGTAGCATCGAAAAGTATTGAAAAAGTCGATAAAATCTGAAAGTATCGAATTGTATAAAACGTATCGGTAAGTCTAAAAGTCTCGGATAAAATCAAGAATTTAAAAGTTTAAAAATGTCGAACAAAAAAATATCGAAACAGTCTAAGAAAATTTAAAAAATGCTATGAATATCGAAAAGTATCGAGTTGTATCAAAGCAGTAAATAGTATCGAAAAAGTTTCAAAGATCTAATAGTATCAAATAAAATAGAAAAAGTTTCATTTGTCGAATAGCATCATAAAAGTGGATTGAAAACTGTTGAAAATATGGTAAATATTTAGAAGTGGGGCTCCAGCCCTAATCTGGTCCAACATATTGTTCACCATCGGGGTACTTTCTAGTACCTAAAAATTGTAAATTCATGATGAGAACCACATTTAAAAATAAATTTAATTTAAACTTTTCTTTAAACCTATCTTATCAAAGCAAATTTTATAAACATGCTAGCTGACCCGGCAGACGTTTTTTCTCACTCCCTTACAGCCCAAGAGCTCGTTGTAGAAAAGTCGAGTGTATAATATTACAGGATGAGATATACGGCAGACATGGTAATGCATTATTGTGAAACTAACCAACCAGAGTTGCGATGCCAAATCAATCCCGATCCCCGAAAATGACCGAATTTTGCCTAATTTTGTTGTTTTAATTAAATATATAAAAAATATCTACTTAATAATTCTACTGATAGAACTCAAAGAATCCTAAATATAATATACGAGGCTGTAATTTCGAAACCTGTTTTTAGGGTCATTTTTGCTAACATACATATATTGATGCTTCAAATATTTGTTAAACAATAGAACTCGATGAGCATAAAGAGAGTAAGTAAGTGTTGCCTTGTCGAATCCTATCATAAAAATGGGTTGCCATCCGTTTTTAGGACCAAATTTTCTTAAATGAGTGACAACCCATGTTTGGGGCAGGATTCCACAATTCAACCACATATATTCTATTTAGGCTCTTCGAGCTCTATCATTTGGCACACATTTCAAGCTGTTATCTTTATTATTGAAAATTAAACCAAAAAATCGGTGGAAACCTATGTTTGGGACGGGATTCTGCAACGCAGCTCCATATATTAGGTTTAGGCCTCTTCGAGTTCCATCCTTTGGCATACATTTTGAGGTGTAATATTATACAGTCTTTATTAACACAACAAAATTGCCTAAAATTCGGTCATTTACGGGCATCCTGGTTCGTTAATTTCACCAAAATGCGTATCCTGTAGTCTTACACACTCGACTTTTCTACAACGGGCTCTCCTTCTATAATATAAAACTAATTACTCCAATATAATAAAGCGCCCTAACATAATCTTCCAGGTAACACAAAAGAAATATGATTTCATTTGCCAATGAATGAACAGAGCGCCCTCTATAAAAATTTTTTGAAATTTAAATGTTCCTATGCTAATCTCCTTCTTTTTACAAACAAAATGGCTGTACATTTGTCAGTATCGGTTAAATTTTTTGAGAATAATCTTGTTTTTTATATATTCATCGTGATGTGATGCGTAAAGCTTGAAGTGAGACGTTAGCGTGATATTAATGTGTCACAGAATGTGTTGATTGACTGTACTCGTCAGTTAAAAGGTTGACACATCAAAAATTTTCACTGGTAAAGCAATCCGAATAATACTGAAACATATAAAATTCAAGCTACACAGATGATTAATGAGAAGCAAGTTTCTTCAAGTTGACTTGTATGCCTGAATCCGGTGCTGGACATACAAAAGTATGAGCTGCGGTCGAAGGTCACCCACTTACCCTAAATTTACTTCGACCACGGTCAGGATTTACATCCTGCATTATATCCAACACCGGGTTCTCTAGCCACGGTGTTTTTGAGTTAAGATTTCATTACATATTTTTAGGCTTAAAGGTAACTACATAGTTTGGGCAGGAAGAAGTAGTTTTTCCTAAAAACTGGTTTGGCCAGGAACATATACATAAATTATACATGATGTTTAATATTATATTTGAGTTAAAATAAGTTTGAATGAAACATACTGATACAACTTTGGAGTTTTTTTAAATTTTTAAAATTTAATTGCACTTTGAGTTGGACTCCAGTCCACTTTTATAACAAAATTTACAATTATTTTGCAGAACACAAAATAAAGTAAATTCATTGAAATTTGAATAAACATTATTATGAAAGATATAAATTACACAAGACAATGCAACAGCAGAAAAGTTGATCGTTTTAAGTTAGTTATCCCATTTTCCTCAGTCAGCTTTATTTTTCGACAGGGTTGTTCAACTGAACAAGGCGTCCAGGTCGTGACATGTGCCTTGTTGAGTTTTTCTTGTTTTTCCCCGCAAAAAGTTTAGAAATTCATGGTTGTTCAGCTCGTAAAATTGTTTATGGTATGACTTTTCGACGTTTTAGGAAGGTTCGCACACCAAACGCTGAAGAGTTTTTCCCGACTGCTGTTTTTTCTCGACTTTGGTGTTTGAATACTTCAAAGTTTTCCGTAAACTAGGTCACTTGTACTTGATTTCTAATGCCGGCGCCCGAAAATTTCTGAACAGGACACCAATTGCCCTCGAGCCGTCACTGGCTTTCGAGACATACTGTCAAGATGAAAACCAAGATCGATTTTATTTTAAAATACGAAGTCAACTTCTCAAAAATCCAACTTCATGCATTTATTTTTGACAAAATTTTATTAATTTTCGAATAACTAGTTAGTTAAAAACAACTTGTTTTATATTGAATGCATATTGCAATGAAAACTAAGAATTTTTAAGGAAATGGGGCACAATTTCCCAAATGTATATCGCCCAAAAATAATCTCTTATTTTGCGCGTTTGCTCATAAGTAATTTCTTATTTTACGCTATCGTTCCGTATAAACAATTTTCCAAACGAACTTTAGCCTAATATAAAATATATACTTGCCATAATAAAAAATTACCCAAAATAAATATTTATGTATATTCCAAAGCAACCAAAATCGAAATGGATAGTCGCTCAAGAAAATGTTTCATATTTCAAAGGACTTAACATGCTTAAGAGAAAAGCACCGATGCACAAAAATTTAAAATAAAAATTGCGCTATTTCATCGGATATAAGTATTGCAAAATTTATGTTTATAAAAAGTACAAGGCTCATGATGAGAAGCTACTCTCGAATTTTTAAAATAGCTAGATAGTTATACGATCCAAGATGTACTTCATAGTAAATTCTCGTACAAACGGTATGACAAACTCCTAATTTTTCATAGTAATTTTTATTTCAAAAGAATCGCCAAGAAACAAAAATGGACAAAATGACATAAAATTTGACTAAAAATTCTACAATAAAATTTCTTGTAAAAGGCATAGCAGATTTTAGATGTGATTTTGTTAAACCTAACGCTCAAAATGATGTATACATTTTACGTGAGATTTTCGTAGGCATTTATATTTTTATTCTTTAAAAAAAAAAATATGAACAATTCTCTAATTATTGATTTGTTATTTTGGACGACGACTGTTCATTATGAACTATTGCGCAATTTAAAAAAAAAACTAAAAGCTAATCACCAAACGATAATATCTGCTTTTGGCCAATTATAAATAATCTAATTTTTAGAGTAATCGTTCATTATAAACAATAGTTTAAATGAACAGTCGATCAATTCGCGATGAATACAGCCCCTCATTTTTTGCCTAGTTCCGATGATATAAGCTACGTTCACAACCTAACCTGTATAAATCAGTGCAAATTTTCTTAAGTTTACAGAGTTCAAACAAATTATTTACGACTTTCGATCGCTATGTCTCTAAAATTAGGCAAAATTCAATGCTAAAAATGTTATGCAGTTAAATGAAACATTTTCCAAGAAGCATTCCACTAAGAAAAAAAACTCTTAACCCTCAGCACTGTAATTTAAAATGCTCCAAATTAGTAAAAGTACAACAATTACAGTAAAGGAATATACATTTTCGAAAATAAGCTAGCTAACAAAAATTATACGTAACAGCGTGTTAATGCAACCCTAACTTATAGCGTGTATTACAATGTTTAAGGTTGTTGTTTTTCGGCAAAGGGGAGCACCACGTGGATCGATAACTTTTGGTAATGAGGGGTTGTTACATTTCCTAACGTTCACATGTGTGTATGGTATTTTGCTCATTTGTGTATTTGCTTGTATTTCATTTTATTTTTATTTTTCATACTAATGAGTGACTGTTTTCAACATGATTTGAAAATTATAGGCACGCATGTTCTTTGTGTCATTTAATCAACGCTTTCAACTTTGATCTCGAACTATTGAATTGGTCTAATCATAATTTTGAATAAGAACTCACATATGAAATTTACAACAAATGAACAAATTGAAGACGTGAAATATATCCAAATTCGTTGTATATTGTAATATTATTGTTAGTATATACAATAATTAAATTAATTTCATAATTTAAATAGTTGTTTGAAAATAGATCTGACAATTATCACTTATCCACGGTGCTTCGGAAGACGATCTTAATAAAAAACTGGGCTACTTTCGATTTTTCAGTTAACTATCTATATATAAATACGTGAACATCGAAACTTGTGGCATTTAGTTTTTAGTATTTATTATATACACAGGGGAATAAAACTTATATCAATGGAATGGTACTGTTTCATAGGTGTGCACAAAATAAAAAGTAATGGGTGTATGTTACCGTTAAGACAGAAAAATTATGATTTTATCCAAACATATTTAATTGAGTCGTTGGCGTCAAAAACGAAATGTTGTGTAGTTCTTAAGCTACGGAGGGACTAACAAAAATTCGCTTAGTTGGCGACATCTTATAAATATTTATTAAATTAAAAATTACATATTAGTTATTTGTTATAGTCTTACAATATCTCATTTTAATTTTCATAAAGATCGGTCAAAATAGATACAAGAAAACGTAAAATTAGTGAAACAGTGTCAGCAGCTGTTCCAGTGCCAACGCAGCAAGAGACTCGGATTGCTATTCTTTTCGAATTTCGGCGTAAGCTCAAGCCTATGGAAATACTTTGTGAATGCCAAATAGCATTTGTAGTGTATGTGCCATCTCTCGTGTCATAGTGGTTCCGAAGATTCCACACAGGTAATTTTTCTGTGGAGGATGAACCTCGAAAAGGCCGCCCAAAATCTTCGACTGACGATGTAATTGTTGCGCTGGTGAAGTCTAAAATTGACGAAGATCCAAGATTGACCTAGGAAATGATTGCTGAGGAACTGGGCTATAATGCCATGGCTGTATCACAAATATTAAAAAATATTCTTGGACACACGAAGAAATCTGCTTGATGTGTTCCTAGAATTTTAACTGATACTCAAAAAGAGGCACGTGTGCGTTTTGCTAAGCATTTTCTTGAAAAATTCAAAAACGGAGAGTCTAACACTTTCAAGAAAATTGTAATAGATGATGATTTTACAAATACGACCCGGAAACCAATCAACAACTCATGGTATGGAGCTCAGAAGGTGCAAGTCCACCTGTTAAAGCAAGTCAACAAAAGTAATGATGTCAGTTTACTTCACCAGTGTACGCTGTCAGGAATCGAAGAAATCGTCCAGCAGCTTATTCCCCAGATCTAGCACCTTGTGACTTCTGGTTGTTTCTAAAAAGAAAAAAAAAACTAGTAAAGGTGTTATCTTCGGCCAGGCCGAAACTCACATACCCTACACTGCATTGAAAGTACTTTTTAAATAAATGTTAAAAAATTTTAAAGAGGTTGAATAAGTCGGAAATAATGTACAAAGTTCAAAAATAATGAAAAGTGTTGGGAAAAACTGAAAATGTTGAAAAAATATGAAAACCATTGAAGAAAGTTGAAAGAAATTGAAATAGTCGAAAAATATGAAAAATGATGAAAAATTGATGAAAAAGTCGAAAGAATAAAGAAAATGTCCAATAAAATTGAAGGGGAATGGTAAAAGGTTGAAAATGTCAAAAGAATATAGGAAATGTTGAAAAAAATAGAATAGAAATGAAAAACACGAAATATGCCACGCCCACTTCTTCAATACTACTTTTGGAATAAAAATAATATTCGTAATTAAAATACATACGCATACAAATTTTAGCACAATAGCTTGTATATTTTGCGCTATATGACGTAATTAGTCTTAAAATTTAGGGCGGTGACACACCCAAATGTACAACCCAGTCTGACTTTTATCCAGAAATAGCTTTACATAAACAAACCTCTTACACCAAATTTCAGTATGATTGCTCATATATTTCGATATTTATGCCACTTAACGTATTTTAATTGTATAGGAGGTGCCACGCCCACTGATTCAATTCTGTCAAGCTTCATTTAATTTCAAAGCTTATAGTAACCGACACCTCTACACAAAATTTTATGAAGATTACTCTCATAGCACACGTATTCTATAGCATTAAACGTATTTCGCTTATATGGGAGGTGCCACACCCACCGGCGCATTTGTGACAAAATTTTGCAAGAAGACATCTTTTAGCAAGTGTATCCACCAATTTCATAACGATTGCGTTGTTAGTTCTTTTTTTAACACGTTTATAAATACTGTAGGCTGTGCCACGCCCTTAAAATAAAATGTTCAGTATATTGATGTGGCTTGTATTGTTGACTACTTTCAGTGGTATCATCCCTAAAATTTTAATGTAAATCGTATGTGCCATTTTGGAGTTATACGAAATCCAAATTTTTAATTGTTAAGAAATGCCACGCCCATTTTTACAATTCCGCCCACTTTATGCGCAATTCAAGATTCATAAAATCTGTACTCGTGTATCAAATTTCATCACAATATCTTGCACGGTTTACGAGCTATGGTGTTATAAAAGTTGAAATTTAGGGCTGTGCAACGCCCTTTTCATAGCCTTTGCAAACTTAAGACCTAGCCTAATCTTAATGATGTACTCATATTCAGCAAATCACCAAGTTTCATCAGAATCGCAGCAACTTTTTTTCAAAATGGACTTGGGTATATTTACATAGAGTATGGGCGGAAGGCGTGGCTGTTAACCGATTTCACCTATTTTTATATGCTAGCAGCTTGCAAAAAGATGTGAGCTGTGTGCCAAATTTCATTGAATTAGCTTGCTTAGTTTTCCCGTAAACTTGATTTCAACAGACAGACAGACACACAGACAGACAGACACACAGACAGACAGACAGACAGACGGACACAGCTATATCGACTCAGGTGGTGACGCTGATCAAGAATATATATACTTTTCCATACCTGCCACGCCCCCTTCTATGCGTTACAAACGGAATGACAAAGTGAATATACCCTCTGTGTAGGGTATAATAAGAGGGTATCTCTTCAACAGCAACTAGGAGATAATAAATGTCGTTAATGATGAAATTACAAAACTGCAAAAAACCGATTTTGAAGACTGTTTTTCACAGTGAATTTTATGTAACTACATATCATGAAAAAAGATTTCCTAAAATTTTTTATCGAACTCTTTGGTTCGCAACCGGAAAAGATTTAATTTGAGGTTATCAGGAATAAAATGAGGTTGGACAAAATTCAAGACAGAAAAAATAATATATTAAATATAACTATATTTCTTAAACATATGTATGTAAAGGTATAACACTACAAATAACTACAAATAAAAAGCTGTTGGTGATAATTTT
The DNA here is from genome assembly GCA_963680825.1 of Meiosimyza decipiens. NCBI lineage: Eukaryota > Metazoa > Arthropoda > Insecta > Diptera > Lauxaniidae > Meiosimyza > Meiosimyza decipiens. Next base: position 86,389,542 of record OY804258.1, on the reverse strand, counting down.
CGAGTATAAGATAGAGTCAAATTTTGATGTAACCAATGACTACGCAAAACTGTGCTGGGAAGAAATATATAACTATTAAATTAATTCCAGCGACACTTTTTTAATAAATAGTTATTCGTTGTTTTTGGATTTAAAGGCCTCTTAAAAATAGAGTTCTATAAAAATGCACATTTCTCAATTTATGCCATCTTAAAATATTTGCATAATTAAAATAAGATTCAAATGGGGTGGTCCATCTAGCGTTTGGAACTTGAACTACTGGTGTTTTTGAGTGTTACAACTCTAACGTCAGAGAGTTAGTGTTATATCTTCAGTTAAGGAAATCAGTCGATACTTTTCGTTTTCGATTCGCTAAATGATCTATGGAAAGCTTAGAAAAAGATGAGCATTTTTACCGAAAAATAACCGTTTCTGGCGAAGCTTGTGCACAGATCCGGTGCAGAGAAGCGAGTGCACCCTCAATGAATAAATGTTTGGTGTGGCTTCTGGAGTGACGGTATCTTTTTTGTATCACTGAATATTTGTGGCCTGTCTTCGTATGGATTTGGACAACATTTGGTTTCAACAGGATGACACGCCGTGTCACACAATCGATCTTTTGCGTGGAAACTTTAGAAATGCGTTATCAGCCGGTTTGGTGATGTGCATTGGCCACAGCGCAGCTGCCAATTTGACTCCTTTGGCATATCATTTGTAAAGAACCATTAAAGATAAGTGTTACGCTAACCATCCAGCAACGACTGAGGCTCTTAAGGAGAAAATAGGTGTTGCCATCGGTCTAACAGAGCTCCATACTGTCGAAAATGTACTGAAAAATTGGGTTCATCGCATGGGCTACTGCAAGACCAGCCGAGGAAGTCATGTGAATGAAATTGTGTTTCATAATTAACCGGAAAGATTGTATCTACGAATAAAAAAAAACAAATTCCAAACTATGAATGGTACATCCAAATAATTTCATATCAAAAAATATTTTTAAGTTGAAGCTTAAATTTAATGTGTGCTCTATAACAATGCGCCAATCACGCATATTATTTACTTTGGTCTTATTTGCTTTTTATATACATATGTATGTCATTTATTAACAAAACTCAAAATTAAATAGGTTGTTGTTTTTTTTTTTCAAAATACTTCATCTTCGTGGTTAGTAACATCATTACAGTTACAGGCAGACCGTACAATACAAGCACAGACCTATGTAAAGAAAACAAATTTAAATACAATTGAACGAAAAATGGTGAATTCTGCTAATTTAATGAATTATTGCCATTACGAGTAGTGTTGTTCGCACTTGCAATGCATCGCCTCTTGCTCTTTTCTGTTCCCATCAACATATGAAGTAGTATCTGTTGTTGGTATTGTCGCTGTATGTTGTTTGTTTTTTACTAGTGGTGACATTCATTGTTTGTCGATTCGCTTTGTTTGTGGCTGTTGTGGTTATTTGACTATTTGGTTGTTCGCTTTATGACTTTGGAGCCTACGACGATGTTGATGATGTTGATTCGTTCTTCTCCTGTTGCTTTGTCTGTGATTTTCATTTGTTGTAGGCTTCAACCATCAAAAAACCGTTCTTTGTCAACTGATTTTTTGTTATTTTTGTTGTTGTTCATGGATCGAGTAGATAACACAAATTCTTGCGCAAAAAAGAGCATTGCACACACTAGGACGAACCATCCCAGGCCTCGTAAGGTGTTGCTGCTCTGGACCCTCAAAGTTGTTGCTGCGCCACTGCAAAATCGCGTTGTGTATAGACCAGCGATGGGCACGTTGAGGCACTTTTCGCCACATGGCCCGAACGCACAAACAAGCAAAAAACAATTCACATAACTTCAACGCTATTGACGCACATCGTTGACTTGAGTTCAAATGAAAACAACAAAAAAAAAAAACGCACTTGTCTCGACGAATGTAGGAATTGTTTTTATTTGTAGTGCAATTTGGTTTTTTTTATGCAGTTGAAATTAAAGCAAAAAAACTTTAAAATTTCGTTTGTTGTTGCGCCCTTTTGCTAGATTTCCATGCCCACCGCTGGTATTTGATTGATTTGAAATGATGCTTTAAAATTAGTTCTTCTCCTTAAAAAGTAACAAGCATACATTTTTTTTGCAAACATTTTTTTATGAAAATAAAAATGTGCTTCGTTTCTCGGGCTGAATTATGTTTGAGTCGCTAAATCCAAATCAGGCATCCGCTTTATTCTATCACGCACGGTGGTCTTAAAGGTGATAAAAATTTGCCTATGGGTCATTCCATCTATAATGGCCCTATCATCACCCTCATGTTTTTTAAATAGGCTGAAACTTTTTTCAGTGATTGGTCTATCATGTAGAAGATATAAAAAATTCGATAAAATTTTTTTGACCAATATTATTGCTTAAAAAAAAAGTTTTAAATTGTGTTCAAAAAAGCTCGTAAGTAAAACGAAAAAATTCATTGATGAATATAAACAAACCAACACAATTCATATTAGCTTTTATATTATTTTTATGTAAATGTGCACTAGTAGATGACAAAAGAATTGCAAATCTGAATAAATGAAGGCCTAAATGTTTCCTATGTGCTAAAAGATAAAAAAATTAACTTTTTCAAAAAACATCAATTTCCCAAATACTCCATCACCGATTTCAGCCTTTATAGGCTCAAAATTTTTAGAACAAGCAGTAGTACCATCCCTGAAAAGTTTATCCATGTTTTTTTTCACAATATTTGATTTTACAAGCATTTAAAGTTAAGATTTATAATTTTCAATGTAAATTGAAACTTTTAGAATGAGAGCGAGAGAACAAAATTTGAACTGATTTCAGCCTTTTTATGTTCAAAATTTTCAGAACATTCAGGAGTATCATCTCTGAAAATTTCATTCATTTTTATTCACATTCAAGAAGAGCGAGAAAATTCGTTATATTTCTTTCATAAATATTCCACTGTATACACACTCCTTAAATGCTTGTAAAATGAAATAAGGGGAACAAAAATGAATGAAATTTTCAGAGATGATACTCCTGAATGTTCTGAAAATTTTGAGCCTATAAAGGCTGAAATCGGTGATGGAGTATTTGGGAAATTGAAGTTTTTTGAAAAAGTCAATTTTTTTATCTTTTAGCACATAGGAAACATTTAGGCCTTCATTTATTCAGATTTGCAATTCTTTTGTCATCTACTAGTGCACATTTACATAAAAATAATATAAAAGCTAATATGAATTGTGTTGGTTTGTTTATATTCATCAATGAATTTTTTCGTTTTACTTACGAGCTTTTTTGAACACAATTTAAAACTTTTTTTTTAAGCAATAATATTGGTCAAAAAAAATTTTATCGAATTTTTTTATATCTTCTACATGAAAAAAGTTTCAGCCTATTTAAAAAACATGAAGGCAATGATAGGCCCATTATAGATTTAATGACCCCTATGCTAATGAAAGATTCGTCTTATGGGAATCGTTCTCTGAACGCTCTGATAAGAAAAAACGTCGAGAACGAAACTGAAGCTGAACGCCTGATTTTTTTTGTATAGTGATCCATTTATCAAGAAAAAAAATTTTTTTTTTCGGCCTCAAATGTAGTAAAAAATAAAACATTTCTTTTCTTTTGTACTGTTTAAAAGAATTGTCTTTTTGATTTTTTTTCGACTTAATATATTTTATGAAAAATGGTAATGGCAAAAATTCATTTTAACCACACAAAAGAAAAAAACATTTTTTTCACCAGTTTTGTAATTGAAAAGCTTATTTTTACGAAAACCGTTTTATTTTTCCCCTCTACAGATTAAAGACTTAATATATCTTTTGATTTAAGGCGTGCTTTTCGGCTTGATTAAAAAGAAAATCTTGAAAAATGACGGAAAAAATGTTTTCATAGAATCGAATACATAATTTCAATATATGATTTTTTTCATTAACTCATTAATAAAATCTGTTTTGCTGTATGCTAAACTATCCTCCTGTTTAGAAAAAAATAGATTTCTGCTCAATTTGCTATCATCTGGTAACAATGCTCTATGCTGTGACTCACATCTGAATGAAAATTGCTATCTGCGGCTGTCAAAGACAATGTATTGCAAACGTTTACTCTTGTTGTTGTTGTTACTGTTGTTGTTGTTATTATTATTATCACAGTGCATTTAATGAGTTTTGCTTCAGCAGTAGAAAAATATGCAGAAGAAGAGAGTAGTGTGCTATTAAAGTTTTTATTTTTCATTTTATTCGAACGGAGGCACCGTCGTCGTCACATTCATTCATTGTCGAGATATGAATTCAATTGTTGTCAACGTACATACAAGAGCACTCGCTCAAATTTGTATTGTTGTTTCAGACAACAGAAAGCAATGTTCATATTGTTTCATTTGTTTGGGAACATGCTTATTTCATTTTTGTATGAAGCTTTTTGTTGACGATATGGTTTGAGATGTCCTATTATCTTCACAAGGATGCCAAATTCTGAATTCAGAATACGGTAACGAAACAAATCATTACATTTTCATTAGTTATGGCTTTGTCGAATGAAACCGATATGAAACTTTAAAATATTTACTCTTTATGTGAAATTGAAAATCCTTTTAGGATCACTATTTCAATAAAATGGTGTAGCTATAAAAAAAAACGAAAATTGTGTTTTTGTTATATAGGTATATATATGTTAGGCGGTACTATTGGACTAGATATTGACGTTTAGCGCTCAGAATGTGGTTACCTAAAAATTTCCTATGTCCCACATTTCGATCGGTAACAGAACTTTTTCGCTTTGTAAATAAAATAGTTTAAGTGTTTAATTAAACTAAAAACGTATAGTTTTTGTTAGATTATTCAATCTACATAGAATTCTACGATTGCGATGCATACGACCTAGTTTGAATTAATAAGATTTGCCATAATTTGACTCGAAACATTTAGGTTTTTATCTTAATTTCCTGTTTGAACACATAATTACTCTATTGATTTAGGTTTTAAATTTACATTAACATGCACATAAACATTGATGAGCAATTTTGACTAATAATGGCAATGCAATTGAAGCTACTGTTTTTGTTTGCTAAAAACTGAAAGATCTTAATCAAAACCTAAAATCGGATTCAGGTAATTCAGTGGACGGAAACAGGCAAAGTTATCACATGCCGGTCGGTAAATGATGTACCTCGTGTTTTTGAGCATCAATTTTTTTTTTATTTCTAAATAAAAACTATCATTTAAACAATTGTTATCTTATTTTTTCCATGGGAAACATATGTAACAATAAATGGGTAATTTTAGTGAAATTACATATCATATTTATATATCCTGGAGAAGATTCAAACAGACGTGCTGATAAGTGGTCGGTAAGTGGTGCTGATAAGTGGTCGGTAAGTGGTGCCTTTGCGTTATTAGAGGTCTGCGTGAGTGCACTCGCTCTGTACATGCTGTCGAGTACAATGGTTCTATTGACATTGTGCGAATCATCAGTAGATTGCAACAAGACAGAGCTATTGAACGACATGACTTGTGATTCGTTTGCATTCAGACTCGATTTGATTATTAATTCGGTGTCAAATTTATTCAAGCCGAACAAAAACATTTACAACACCGAAAATGAAAAAAAGCAATGAATGCAGATCTACATACAAAACATTTTCAACAAACTGGTAAGGGACTTGGAAGAATTTTGGGCCGAAAATATATGTGAAACTAAAAATGGTTCGATTTGGGGTAAAGGAATGATAATAGAAAGGGCCGAAACGAGAGATATCAATTATGGATTATTGGTGTTGCTTTTTAAGCAATGGCTTTCGGCGTATTAATCTTCTAAAAAGTTGATTATCGCAAAATATCTCTCGAATTGATCACGCTGATAGCAAATTGGGATCATCTTTAAATACAATCTTTTGTATTTCCTTGGAAGTCAAAAAATAATTTTATTTTGTTCCACAAATGATCCTCCGTTCAGATATTTCATCCGTTTTCCGTGGATGTTGGGGTCCAGAAATGTTATTTGTTGATATATTTTTCTTAAAGTGTTTTATGGCATTGATCTGAATCCTATTGAAAATCTTTAGCACCAGTTAAAAATGAACATTTCGTAGAACAAATTTTATATCTGGAGGAGTTATACCGGGTGGCAAAGGAGGCATGATAAAAGACAATCCCATAAAAATGCCAAAAACTAATTGGTCCTATGAAAAAGCGGTGCAAAGCTGTACTAACAAATAAGGGTTTTCCAAAAATATTTCTGCTCGAATTTTGTCAGAAATTTAGTATCAAACCTTCGCGGAACGAAATGAATCTATTTACAGGTGATCGACGTTGTAAAATATTGAAAACTTATTCCCAAAGCAAGTGCTGTGCAGCCCTAATAGTTCGAAATCAAAAAATCATCTAAGGACTGTCCGAGAAAAAACTTGCGTTTGGTTTTTCAGTTATAAAAAGTACCCAATAAACTTTCTTCTTATTTTTATTAATAATGGCTAGTGTACAAAATATAAACAACTTAAAACTAACTAACAATTTTTTTTTTCTATAACAATTTCTTACTTTTTCTTAAGGTCCTTAATTAAATTTTGCACAGTTGTTTCATCGACAGTACGGTACGATCTTTTGCAATTAAGTCTGAAGTCTGAAAAAGTTGCTTCTAAGGGCACAGGTGCATTTGGCCTGGCAAACCATATATTGCTTCGGAAATTTAGAAATTTTTTCTATTTGAATTTACTAGGCACATGCTCCTTCTTCGGTGACGTATAATATTCGAGTCCATGTAGCTGCTTAACGTTAGTTTCGCCGTCCATAAGCCAGCAATCAAACTTAGAAAGGTACCTTTCATACAATTTTCGGGCTCGTATCTGAGCCATCAACTGTTTTTCTTCAGAACGATCTGGTACTTTTTGAAGTCTATATGTCTTCAGCTTACTTTTCTCCTTTATTCTTTGTACAGTAGACTTTGAGGTACCTGCTCTAGCTGCCAAATCTCGCACTGAGGTGTTGGGATTCTGCCTTAAAAGACACTTCACCTTCGCCGCTAGTTTTGGGTTAGTAAATTCTGGTTTTCTGCCTGAACCTTAGAAAGTAACAGTTTAGTGCTGATTATGAAGTGCTGCCATCTTCATTGGCCTATTTTTTTTTTCGAAAATGGAGGAAACTTTCTCAAACCCGATGAGCCAACAGTTGAATAGTTATCCTCTTACTCGTAGTTTGACCGTCGAGTTTCATAAATGGCGTTTCATGATAACATGCAGAAATATTGTTTTATATTGTAAGATACTTAATTCTTTATTTTCAAACAAATATTTTATGTACTATATGACACTTTAATTTTAGTTAGGTATTTTTCTTTGGCTTAGTACATTTAGCTTTGTTAATTTATAAATAACTAAGTATTTAAAAATGAAAATTTAAAAATCCTAAAGCATACGTTTTACACACTGTGCTTTTTTAACTGAAATTTTATGAGTTAAAAGAAAACACGACCAAACAACATTATTACAGTAGAAATGTCTTGAAATTTAATTCTTATCGATTGCGACTTTAGCTTATTACCAAAGGATAAACTAAAAATAGACGCAGAAAAAAAGAAAACCATTTCAAACTGAAAGTGCCTTTTAGTATTCACGACGGAAAGGCAAATCTGAAATGACGGTATACCCTAATTTTATGCTTGAGTGATTTGCTTTATGTATACTCACAGTAAGGTATCAGGTGTTGCCATAAAAAAGTCAATACGACTAAAAAAAATCTATATGTAAAAATATTGCAAATAGGTGGAAGGCTGACAAGTCATTCTAAATGGTCTGTTTCTATTATTGGTCCAATTCTTGTAGATGTTGATGCGTAAAGCAAGGTTATTCTTAAGATGCATAGAGAAATTAAAATCGTTTGTTAGTAAGCAGGTGCAGCGGTCCTAAGTGACAAAAAAATTACTTGCCTTATAGCACCCCGAAGTTTTCCCTGGAATTATGACTCTACTACATCTGATAAACATGTTTTCGCAGAGTAATTTATTGGCATTGCTCTACGGATCAAAAATGCCCAAAGTATCGTACGTACGGCTGTTGCCTCTGCCGTGTTGAAATTAATGATCAACAGCCCTATATTTTCAGGTTCTGTTTTGCACAGCTTGATAGTTTTCAGCTATATAAGATGAAAAACGTTCCTCAAACGGTAAAATTATTCAAGCCATTAAAATTTGTATAATTCACAACTTTTGTCTAACATAAATTAGTGTGAAATAAACGTAATGTGCCATGTTTATTTTTAAGAAATGGATACAAAAGCTATGGGAAAGCGGTACAGTGTGCGTGAATGTTCTCTCATGGAAAACGGTGCCAGAAACATTGCTCTACAACTTAATATGTAGGGCAGCCGAAGAACGAATTATCACGATAGTGCGATGTTCTATCGAGCACCATCGTACCGATTGGCCTAATAAGATGTCCGAGTTTTGCGAGAAAATGTCTGAACTGATGGCACCAGTCCATACATTTTTCTAGAGCACATCAGGTCTAAACACCCAATGATCCGACTGGTGGTAGAGCTTTTGGCGGCCTTGGCAGACTTCCATGCGGCGCCTCAGACGCTGTCAAATCTATAAGCCAGCTCATAGGAAATCGCTGGGAACGATCGTGCCTGACGAACCAACTTGACTGATCAAAAGAATACTCAAACCAAATTGTCAAAGCCCCCAATCTCACCAAAACCAACGCTTTGAACGATATCCGTACTGATAAAAAAAGAATATAAAATCTTGAAGATCGCTGAGACACGTCCTTGCAATGTTTTCCAGAAGCATTTACCATGGCAATGTACAGTTGTGCACAGAATGCTTCAAAACTTTTCATAATTTTCAAAATCAAGTTGTCCCCAAATGAAAAGAATCGATTCTGACCAAAAACGTTTTTCGTTCATTTCAGAAAGTAATGCATTTTTTGATATCATTTGTGCTCAGTGGTCGAAAAATCGACCACTCACTTTTGCGTGCGCACGGCTCGCAGGAAAAATGGCGAATTGCATCCGTAGTATTTTTAACATCAAATATAGCCTGAATAGAAGAGAGAAATTATTTTTTACCCAATTGTTTTTACCGACTTTTATAAAAAATAAAATCTCGAAAATTCTCCGCTCCAAGACCCGAAAAATCAGTTAAATAATCGAATCACGCCAAACCATAAACAATTTATGTTGGCAAAGGTCCAAACTAACGTATTAGCTAAGCGCTTAGGCGATAGCACTTTCTGTCTAAACTGAACAAAATGCGAAAGTTACAGCTCGAAAAATCGACCGCTGGGACCTAATGGGTTGGAGTTAAAAACAGCTCCTGATATTTCGATGTCAGTGGCTCGTAAGGACTTACTAATTAAATTATTTTGATTTCAAACAGCACAATGCCGCAGCAAAACAAGTAAGATTGCATTTATCGTCAGTGGCATTCTGCATCAAATCTCCAGTCAGCATCATGTGCGCAATCTTGACTGATTTCAAATAACGTGTCGTAAATGATCCCTGCATAGTAACGAAATGACCGAATTGACTCAACTCGGCTTAATGCTTAGTGGCTTTTAGGTTAAATTTTTATCCATGTGGCGTAAAAATCTTTTCAACTACGTGTCGTACCCTGTATTACCCCAAAAAAATTGCAGCAATTTTGAATTATTTGCACGCGTTATTTACAACTAACAATAAGTTTAAGGAATGCGCGTAACAATTTACAAAAAATATGTTTAGTTCTTTCAGCTACTAGATCCATCATTTCGTTTTGAATATCTTTACTTAAAAAGTGAGAGCACTGTAGCCTGGCAACGGCTTTATTCACGTGTTCCCTCATCACATCATCAAAAAATTTCCCTTTCCTTTTTTGTAAGGTGTGTCAGACGAACCTCTAAAAGATAATTATTCCCCTCAAAGGAACATGATGACGGAGAAAAATCGTTGGACGACATTTCGCCAGTGATTTATTTTCGATTGTAATGTGTTTTGTTGAGCCGAGTCAATCGTTTCGTTACAATGCAATCTATTAGAAAGCTCTAGCGCAAATGGAAAACACTCCACTCATGCAATTTTAATGCTTCCAGTTGTTAAATCCTGATTGTTCAAGCCGCGTATGAGTGTACTACCCATAACCGTATAAGGTTCTCGCCATTAGTTAACGTTCTTTTCAAACAGTTGATGCAAATCGGCGACATTCAGTTAGGACTATCCCAGAAAAAACTTAGGTTTTTTATTTTTTGTATTATACTCTACCTGATAATTTTATAGGTCTAAAAAGACACAATATTTGTTCTATATAAAGTGACGTTTAGTATGATGTATAACACTTGAAGATAGCACTTTTAACGACAAAGATGTCTAGGAAGCAACAAAAAGTCCGCAAACTGATTTTGTCCACCTACCTGCAAAATCAAAAATTAAAATATTCAGCTATAGCAAAAATAGTTGATTGCTGTGTTATGAACGACGAAACTTACGTCAAAGCAGATTTTAAGCAGCCATCTGGGCACAAATATTATACATCACCGAAATAAGGGCATGTGTCTAGTAAATTCAAAGAAAAAAAAAATTCGAAATTTCCGAAGCAATGTATGGTTTGGCAGGCCATATGCACCTGTGGTCTCAGAAGCAGCTTCTTTGTTGCGCAAGGCACAATCAATTCCAAAGTTTATATAGACGAGTGCCTCGAAAAACATCTTCTACCATTTATTCGTGCACATGAGGGTACCGTGATGTTCTGGCCAGATTTAGGAACTTTTCATTACTCTAAAGCTACGATGCAATGGTATGCAAGTAAAAATATCAATTTTGTACCAAAAATAGCTAATCCGCCCAACTGCCCAGAGCTTCACCCAATTGAAAGATATCGGGCTCTAATGAAAAGAGATTTTCGAAGGAGTGGTAAGAATGCAAAAAATTCACAAGACTTCAGACTTAAGTGGAAAAAATCGTACCATACTGTCGATGAAGCGACTGGACAAAATTTAATGAAGAGCCTTACGAAAAAAGTAAGAATTTTTTATAAAAAAAAAATTGTTACTTAGTTTTTAGTTATTTATATTCTGAACACTAGCCATTATTGATAAAAAAACGATAAAAGACTAAATAAATTACTGGGTATTTTTTTATAACTAAAAAGTAAAACGTAAGTTTTTTCTGGGACAGTCCTTATTTAAGGGATATTGGATATTGTATTGTGATTTGAAGGCCAACGTTTTACCAAGAGCACACGCATTTCATCAGAAATCACTTTTATCCAATTTGCTGGGTCATCGTTGTGCATTCCAATGGCGAATTTCTTGTACGAGTAATATCTATTGAATGCAGAATAAAAATATACTAGTGAAACATTTTTTCTATCTACTTCAAAATTACTCGTACCTTTAGAGTCAGCAGCGCTTTTACTTGAGACTGAGTCTGGAGCATCTTCAGCGTTATTATTATACTCGTCAACAGCAACAGTAGCATTGCAGTTAGCATTGAAATCGGCAGCAGCAGAATCGGAAGACTTATTTTGAATTTTTTTTTAACTGAACCTAGACTTTATAAAAAATTCAATAAAACTCTTTAAACGCTGTACAAGCCTTACCATGGATTCCGAAGTTTAACCTAAGTTACTCCGAAATCTTTGTGACAACTTTTCATTTTCGTTTTCGCGAATTTTCGTTTTATAGCGCTAAGTAGGCTCCGGTTTTTTCATTTTGGTAATTTTTTCTAATTAAATTGAAGCTGCCTTTTATTTGTAATGCCACATTTAGGGAGTGCATGTTTTTTTAGCAACTAAATAGTTAAGCGATGTAATGCCACCTGGTTACTTACGGCGTGTGAAACGCAGTGGCACTCAAATTGAACATCTAATTTGTCTGGTTCTTAAAATTCATTACCCGACTTCTTCAACGTGTGAAGAACATTAGATGCGCGAAAATTTTCAAAACGTCAATGCAAAGGTTCGTCTCAATCCCAATATCATGTGATTATTAATAAAACTAGTAATGGTGTTATCTTCGGTCAGGCCGACTCTCAAATAACCTACACACTAAGCACTTTTTTAAAAAAAAGGTTGAAGAGGTTGAATAAGTTGAAAATATTGTAAAAAGGTTGGAAAAATATGAAAACCATTGAAGAAAGTTGAAAGAAATATATGAAAAATGCAGAAAAGTTGATGAAAAGTCGAAAAAATAAAGAAAATGTCGAATAAAATTGAATGGGAAAAGTTGAAAGGTTGAAAAGTCAAAAGAATATGGGAAATGTTAAAAAAATAGAATACTTTGGGATCAAAAAATTATATTCGTGATTGACATACATACGCATACGAAATTTAAGCACAATAGCTTCTGTAGTTTGCGATATGTGCCGTAATTATTCTTAATATTTGGGGCGGTGACACACCCACACCACACCCAATCCAGTCCGATTTTGATCCAGAAATTGCTTTCCATAAACAAACCTCTGACACCAAATTTCAGTATGATTGCTCATATATTTCGATAGTTATGCCACTTAAGGTCCTTATATTGTAAGGGAGTTGCCACGCCCACTGGTGATATTTCGCCAGCTTTTGATTCAAATATACCGTATAGCCAGTTAACCACTTATATCAAATTTCAGATCAATTGCTCCAATAGTTCACTTAAAATAGCACTTACAAATGTATGTTAATGTGGGAGGTACCACGCCCAGTCAAATTTAATTTAATTTCAAAGCTTATAGTAAACGACAACTCTACACAAATTTTTATGAAGATAACTCTCATAGCATGTGCCACGCCCTTCAACGAAATTTTCCAGCATATTGACGCTTCTTGTATTGATGACTACTTTAAGTAGTATCATCCCTAAAATTTTTATGAAAATCGTATGTGCCAATTTGGAGTTATACGAAATCCAAATTTTCAGAAGTAAAAAGTGCCACTCCCACTTTTACAATTCCGCAATTTTTATACACAATTCAAGATATATAAGATCTGTATGCATGTACCAAACTTCATCACAATATCTTGCACGGCTTACGTGCTGTGGCATTATAAGAGTTAAAATTTAGGGCTGTGCCACGACCCTTAAAGAGCCTTTGCAAATTAAAAACCTAGCCTAATCTTAATTTTGTTCTCTCAGACAAACAGACGGACACAGCTATATCGACTCAGATGGTGACGCTGATCAAGAATATATATATTTTTCCATACCTGCCACGCCCCCATCTATGCGTTACAAACGAAATGACAAAGTGAATATACTCACGGCGTAGGGTATACAAATAGTGAATATGTATCTTAAGTTTTACAAAATTTGGCGCCCCATGAGATTGGCGACCTGGACAACTGCCCACTTTGCCCGCCCCTTCCGCCGGCGCTGCCAATTTGTCAAGTTGTATTGCATTACACAGTAGTTTTCTTAGCAGACAGTTATGTAAATTAAATTATTTATTATTGCTTAACTAACGCTTGCTAGGCGGGCAGGTTTTTAAGTTGATTAATTGTTGTTGGTAAATTTAATTGCGGATTTAGAAACAAATTATAAGCAATAATTGTATAATATGTAAACCAAACTAAAATTAATTAAAATTGTCAATAGTTTTCAAGAATCCATAAAGATATGAAAATATATTTTGCGTTATTATTTATCAAGACTTCCATCCAACAGCAGTAAGGGTTCTTGTTAACATCGAAACATATTTTCTGTAACTGTTGGTTCATGTGCCGGCAGTAACAGACAACCATAATAGTCCTGCTTGAAGTGCCGGGATTGTATTAGTGTTATATACGGTGAAAAGATTGTTCCAGTCTAACAAAAACTGCCCTCACCAGCAGTAAGCAGTTTTGTTAAGAAGAAAAGGGTAAAATAAGATCTAAGGCTTGTGGAGGAAACCCCAAATGCAACAGAAGAGACGACATCTGCATCCTCCAATCGTTGTACTCTTATCTTGCAGCTCAAATATTAAGCCTAATAGTCAAAGGCTAAATTGACACTTCAAAAATCACTTGGCCACTTCTTTCGATACACCGAACACATGATCTTTCACCTCAGGTTGAACCGATATGCCCAGAACGTCAAGATAATATTGAGAAGTCGAAGAGAAAAATTCATTCGTCTGTTAGTAAACAGCAATCTTGCAAGCATTGAAACCGACCCGATAAGCACGAGCTCAAAGATTGATCATAAAGGGTGTTTTTTTTAGAGGTATAGAGCTTCGAATTGAAATAAAACACAAGAAAATCGTTTTAATGTCCATCAATTTGGCTTTATTGGAAGGATAATTTTATGCCATTAATGTTTAAATATGATTTCGGGCATGTGGCCGCCGCGGCTGCCTCGAATAAAGCCAATTCTACAGATCCAATTTTGAACCACTTTTTCGAGCATATGGGGCCGTATGTCGGCAATAACGCCACGAATGTTGGCTTCCAAGTCCCCTAACGTTTCTGGTTTGTTGGCGTAGACGAGCGACTTCACATATCCCCAAAGAAAATAATCCAATGGTGTCAAATCACACGATCTTGGTGGCCAATTGACAGGTCCATTCCGCGAAATTATGCGCTCATCGAATGTTTCCTTCAATAAATCGATTGTGACGTGCGCTGTGTGGCATGTAGCGCCGTCTTGTTGGAACCACAACTCATCCACATTCATGCCATCCAATTCGGGAACAAAATAGTCGGTTATCATGGCTCTATACCGGTCTCCATTAACGGTAACTGACTCTCCAGCATTATTTCGGAAGAAGTATGGCCCAATGACTCCACCAGCCCATAGAGCACACCAAACAGTCAGTTTTTGTGGATGTAATGGCGTCTCAAGGGTCTCATGTGGATTCTCTTCACTCCAAATGCGGCAATTTTGCTTGTTGACGTAGCCATTCAACCAAAAATGAGCCTCATCACTGAACAAAATTTTGCGATGAAAATCAGCATCGAGATCAATCTCATTTTCGGCCCATACACCAAAATCACGACGCATTGAATGGTCTCGCGGCTTTAATTCTTGCACAAGCTGGATCTTGTAAGGTCGCAAGCCAAGATCTTTGCGCAAAATCTTCCATAAAGTTGATGGACAAAGCTCCAATTGCTGTGCACGGTGGCGAATCGATTCATTCGGGTCCTCTTCAACATTCTGCTCTACAGCGGCAATTGTTTCTTCGGTGCGCACTGTTCGACGTCTCTGCGGATGCGTATTATCACATAGAGTAAACGTAGTGCGAAAACGATCCATGGTTAACCGAATTAATTGCTCTGATGGACGATTATGTCGACCATAAAATGGACGGAGCTTGCGGTAAACTTCGCGAACTGAACCATTATTTTCGAAATAAATTTGCACGGTTTGCAAGCGTTGTTCTTTTGTCAACCTGTTCATGATGAAATGGCAAACCAAACTGAACATAAATGACATTAGAGTTGCCAGATTTGACCATAAAATGCCAGTTTTATCTCTATTCGAAAAACAAACCTCTAAAAAAACACCCTTTACATAGCTCAGTTGAGAGTATGTAATTCATAGAATACATTTTCTCTAAACTCCCACAGAGGACACTTTACAAAGCAATATGAGTGACAGATGTTGCTTTAATGAATGGATTTAGTAGATGGTTGATGACAGAGAGTCATCGATAAAAATATGGAAGAGGGACGAGAATTTGAGTGAATCCTATTGAACTCCACTATCGATGCAATATTTATTGTATATGAAGGCAAACCGTTTATAACACCCGAGTTCAACGAGCTAAGGATCAACCGATAACATATGTTATGTGATTAGTTTTGATGCGAGGGTGCGATGCCACAATCGATGAAATGTCTTCGAAATATGTAGTGCGACAACCAATCTTTTATTGAAAAAATGGAATACATTGTTCCACATTTCGCTGACAAACACCATCAGATCTCCGGTAGAGCGGGCTCTGCCAAAAATCATAATGTAAGTAATTTATTGCGCTCCAGTTATTTAACAAAGTAGAAGTTTATTACACTCTCCATAACTTTGCTATCTGAGGCTATTGCATTCTTACCAAAAATGCTTGCCAAAAGATTAGCTTTAACATTAGGGTCAGTGAAGATTTGGTCATTCACGCTTCTTTGAAAATACCAAAAAAAGAACAAAAATATAATGCATTGAACCCTCTCTATTTGGCCAATGTAAAACAAGATATCAACAAAAGGTTTTATCTAAGTTTGACTTTGAATTACTCTTAGGGAGTTATTAAGATTGTCAAAATGTAGACATTAAATTAACACCCTACTTTCGAATGCTCTCAATTAAAAGCTAAAGTCATTTGCTGATATTTTCAGTGTATGATCAAATCAAACCAGATTGAGCACAAAGTTGATAATGCTTTGAATATTAAATAGATGTATTTATTAACTTCAAGTTTGCATTTAGTACGCTACATTACTTGCTTGAATTCTTAAATTGATGAGAGAGCATTTACTTCATTCTATTTTTTAATAATTTAATTAATTTTTCTGCTATTATTTATTATTTATATTTTCATTTTATAGTTAATTTTTTTCCTTGTACACTGAATTGAATCGCATTCAACTTTGTATTGATGAATACATCCAATAAGAAATGTATGTACAATCAAATCTATTGTAATGACTGTAGCAAACAACGTAGTCGACCAATGCTTGTTAGTACCAGTAGCGATTAATATTTTTATAACGACGAAGTATACAAATAACTTAAAAATTGAAGAACACAAATCATTTGTTTTGACGACCCCAAAACAGAATTACAAACTCGAAAGATAAAGAAGACTACAAATTGATATTCGGCATTGTCAGTTTTGCACTTAAGATAAAGTTAAGAAAGTCATGGCCTAATTGAAAATAAACAGATGATTAATAAAATTAGATTATTCTTGAGAGCATGCTAAAACCTTACTTTCACAAAAGCCAAGAACAACTTTAGGATAACAAATGCAGCTTGTTTTCTTATGAGTGAATCTTCAAGTTCTTATCTTTACAGGAATGATAACGTGCAACTTTTGCGCACACGTATTCATTAAGTTTTGTTCTCTTCTGTTTTGTTGTTTTTTGCAATCTGTTTCGTTTTCTCATTTGTTTGATAATTTATTTTGATGTTTACAACTTGCTAAAATCATAATTGTAAAAATTCCAAATTTTAAGGTTATCATTAACTTGAATTCCTTGCGAGCTTGAAATCTGAATTCAATAAACGTTTGACTTTCAGTCGCTCAAGTTGGGTTTTGCTGTAAGAAGTTTTAAGCTAAAAGTTGTTGCGTTGTGCGCTTTAAATAAAGCTATCTAATTTAAATTGTTGCTTAAAATGTTACCTTTTAATTTTGTACAAAATGGAGCATTGACTACTGGACGTATCTTAAGTGACTTTGAGAAAAAGTGTCTTAGGTAATTTTTTACGTATAAAAATTGTGTAAAACTCTATGAGCCATTCAAATGTATTAACTTAACAAAATAAATTGTAATGTGAGTATTTTAAATGTAAATTTTATTTTCCCGGCAAACTTGCATTTACACTGTTGAGTTAATATATGTACAAGCCTTAAGTTAACTAGTTAAGTATATGAATATGTCCGATAAATTCGATCGCAACGCATAATTTAAGTTGGAGTTTTGGCGTTACTTGCGTCTTGCCATAGTTTGTTCCGAAAGAGCTCTACAAAATAACTTAATTTTTCTGTTTCACATCACCAGAGGCTAGAAATTCAGAAGACTTAATCTCAATAAAAGTATTCATTCGCACGCAATATTTCAATGTGTAATGTATTAGGTGCGCAACTAAGTTCTCGCTGTTTTTTGTTAGAAATTGCAACTTTATTGTGAAAAAATAGTTACAGATGAATCAATCAAAGTATTGCCCATTGCTAGATACCACTTTTCCCCATCTTGCTGGTAGAGCTCGGATGTCATCACGGTAAAAGTGTTCGTCTCTTGAGGCTATCCACGAATAAAGCTATTTTTTGAGGTCTTAATAGGAGTTGAACTGCTGATTAGCCAGATCATGTGCCATTGAACGGAACAAGTAGTAGTCTGACGAGGCAATATCTGGGAAATACGATGGGTGGGGTAGGACTTCCCATTTGAGAGTTTCCAAGTATGTTTTCACTGGTTTAGCAACGTGAGGCCTAGCGTTGTCATGCAATAGGATTACTTTATCGTGTCTCTGTTCGTATTGGGGCCGTTTTACACGCAGTCCTCTGCTCAATCGCATCAGTTGAGTTCGGTACCGTTTCCCAATGATGATTTCATTCGGTTTCAGAAGTTCATAATAGATTACACCGACCTGGTCCCACCAAATTGAAGGTTTTTGGCTTTCCTTCACGTGGTCGATCGTCGATGTCGAAATCATGGTCTTTAAAGCGACGAAACCAATCTCGGCACGTTGTTTCGCTCAGAACATCATCTCCGTAAACCTTTTGGAGCTCTCGATGCGCGTCAGCCGCCGATTTCTTCGATTGAAAGAAGAAAATCAACACCTCCAGCAAATGACGATTATTTGGCACAAAATCAGTCATTTTCGAGCAACCACAAACAGACTATGAAAACACAAAATCTTAAAAGTGTCATATCGGTTTATTTACCATATGCTTAGGCTAGATTCATAACGTTTCGATATGAACCAAATCGACCAGCTTTTACCGCTAGCGCCATCTATTGACAAACAGCGAGAACTTAGTTGCACACCTAATTTAATTCAAATTGTATAATAAATATCACAGCTCGAAATGTATGCCAAATGATAAAACTTGAAGCAGCCTAAAAATAATATATAGGGTCGCATTGTTGAATCCTGTGGGTTCCCACCAGTTTTTTTGGGTCAATTTTCATTAATGAAGATAACAGCTTGAAATTTGTGCCAAATGATAGAGTTCGAAGAGTCCAAATAGAATGTTTAAGGCAGGATTCGACTTGGCAACACTATATAGTCTTTTTAGGCTCTTCGAGCTCTATCGTTTGACATACATCTCTAGCAATAATATATATTAATAAAAAATACCCAAAAAACCGGTGGCAACTCATTTTAGGGATAGGTTTCGAGAATGCAGCCGCATATGCCATATTTCGGCCTCTTCGATATCTATCATTTGTCACACATTTCGAGCTGTAATATTATTCAGTTTTAATTTAAACAGGCATCGGGACGAGCTTCGGCAAGCCAACTCTGGTTCGTTAGTTTCACCAAAATGCATTTCTATCTTTCCCGTGTATCTGTATCCTGTAAACTTATACACTCGACTTTTCTACAACGGGTTCTTGGGCTAACATAAAAAAAATCCCCAAAGCTTTTCTTTTTCTTTTTCTTTTAAAGATAATTATGTGTGCTAATCCGACTTTTATGATTATTTTTGTACATATCGTTTGATATTTGCACTTCGGATTAAACAAGTCACGTAATAATCTCCTTTATATGTATGAAGAATAATTAAAACTTTTTAAACTGTTTTAAAAAATAAAAATTTGTGGTTAAGCAAATAAATAATTAAAATATTTTATTTTTGAAAATAGGAGAAACAAACTTTTTTAAAACAAACGTGATTAGTCCAGATGTTCTAACCAACGGAAAACCAACTAAAATTTTTCATGTTAAAAGTGAAATGATGTGCTCTAGTCTGCCTTTCCGCCAGATGGTTAGTTTGTTAAAAAAAGAAATTATTAAATAAAGATAAAGAAATTTATTTGAACTCTTGAAGTTGTATAGTCTGAGTGAAATTTTTGCAAAATTTCATCAGAATAGTAAGAATTTCACTTAAAGCGTTTTATTTTTAAAATATCCATAGAAAGTGTGGGTAGTAAGAAGATCAGCGTTACTTAGTCGTCTACTTACTCCATCAAATCCGGCTTCGCTGATATTTAATTGAGTGGAATACGATGCTTTAATTCTTTCACAATATCTTGCTTATTTTTATTCAAATATCGATGGTTGAAGACTTAGAATCCAAATTCAAATATAACAATATTTTTGTTTTTTAAAAACCTCGAAAATTCTTTACAATTTCTTACCCTCATATAGTTAAACTACTGATAGCTCAAATGAAATATGTTTAAGAAACGCTTAATATATGTAACTTTTAACATAACTTTATCTGAGAATTTTTTGTCTAAAACCTGATTTTTCAAAAAAGGAGTTAATTTTCTTATCTCTCTTACCATTTTTAGTTACATGAACGAACGGCCAAACTAGTTACCTTTAAGCCTATAGATATTTAATGAATTTTTAATGCATAAGCGCTGTGGGTTGAGAAGACTAAGACAGTAGAAAAATGAGACAATAAATCTTATCAATTTCATTGTGTCGTTAGCAAGTGGTAATGGAGGGTAAATTAACGGTCATCGGCCGCTGCTCCTCCAATATGTTCAATACCGGATTAGCGGTAGCCTTTGACCGCTGTTCAGTCTATAATATGTGCTACACTGGCTTCGCTATACACATTGCTTTTGCATATCAATTAAATTGCATAGTTTCACGCATACTAATCAACTAGTTTGGCCTAGGAAAAACTAGTTTATCCTAAAAACTAGTTTGTCAACAATTACACGAGAAAACTTGAGAAAAAGTTTTCCTGTTTGTTGGCAAGAAGGGAAAACGAAAGGGTGGTGTACAGAATTCCTCGTACCCGCAAATTCCATTTCGTTCTATTCGTTAGCTGATATTATATATTATATTATATATTATATTATATATTATTGTTATTGCGAGTTGACGCAGTAATTGCTTTGACGTTTTCTTGCACAAAGAAATTCTAATTTCGTGTGTAAACGCAAAACAAATTTACAAAAGAGAATAGACAAAAATTTGTCCAAATTTCCTCGTGTAAACGTTGACTTTGGCCGGTAACATATACACTTACAAAAAAAGTTCAAAGGTCAATTCAATGTACTTTGTTGAAAAGTTCATTAATAATGTCTCAAAAACTTGACGTGCTTGTGCGATTCCGAAGCCAGGTTTAGATTTTTCATAGTGCTCTACACTGGCTCTCTATTTTTTCAGATTTTGTTGAAATATATGGTATACTATACTATATAAAATAAATGTGGATGAATAAATAATTTTTTTTCGTTTTATGATAATTTTTTTAAAAAAAGTATCTGAAACCAATCCTTAATTTTGTCTTCCCTCATAAAAAATAAATAAAAAAATATCGGGTAGATTTGACAATAAAGCCCATTAGCGCTATGAATATAAAGAGTTAAATAATAGTATTAATATAACTTTATCCTTATTAGTTATATATAGATTTTTGCTGATGAAAGCAAATTTAACCTCTATGGGTCAGATGGTAAGAAATTTATTTGGAGAGAAACAAATACAGAGCTCAAACCAAAAAATTTACGAGGAACATTAAAGCATGGCGGTGGGCATGTGATGGTATGGGGTTGTATTGCATCTTATGGGATTGGTAATCTCGTTTATGTTGAAGGAAATATGGACAAGAATATGTATTTGAAAATTCTACAAGACAATTTGATTCAAAGTTCCAAAAATTTAAATATAGAAAGCAATTTTCGATTTTACCAAGACAATGACCCAAAACACAAGTCATCAATAGTGCAAACATGGCTCATTTGGAAATGTCCCCATATCATCGCAACACCTGCACAGTCTCCAGATTTGAATGTTATAGAAAACTTGTGGTCTGTACTAGAACGAGGAATTCGAAATCACCACATAAGACATACAAATGACCTCAAAAGTGCACTCATGATCGAATGGAATAAAATTTCACTTGAATATACTAAAAAATTAGTGGATTCAATGCAAAAGCGTCTCAAAGCCGTGTTGGACCAAAAAGGTTATCCTACAAAATATTAGCGATTAATTTTTTAACAAATTTTATGTGAATTTATCACTTTTTTTACGATTTGTTTTTGATGGGTCATTTAAGCTGTGACATGAATTTTGTTTAAGTTTTTTATTTTTTTCATGTAACTTTGTAAAAATTGAATACTTTTATTTTTATTTTGTGTATAATAAATAAAAAGATTTCAATCAAAAAAACTACATTCAATTTTTTTTTGTTTTGTATTAGAATAACGGTTTGTATAACAAAATAATTATATATATGAGGTGGGTCAAATAAGCTGTGAGCCACTGTATATTGATTTTTTGTCATTGCGCTTTAAAGTTCCATCGTTTGATTCCAATGGATCAATCAAAATTGAATGAGTGCCAGAAAGCACTCCAAAATACTTCAGCTTCAGTATTCGCTTAATTAATGCAAAAACTTAAACAGAAAATTCTTTCTTTTCTTTTAGGAATGGTGTCAGCGTTGAAGGAGCAACTCATAAGCAAGTTGTTGATCTTATAAAATCGGGTGGAGACTGCCTAACATTAACAGTTATTTCCGTAACACAGCAGGTAAGGCTTATTTTTTTTTGTTGAAATAAAATTTGCATAACGTTAATTAGCACTAACATTAAAAATCTTTTTTTTTAGGAGGCTGAAAGACTGGAACCACAGGAAGATCAAAGTGGTTATTCATACATTGACTATTCCGATAAACGCTCATTGCCAATAAGGTAAATTAAAAAATAATTAATTTAAAATATCCTTCTAGAGTTAAGAGTCAACAGTGAAAGTTTTAATATCGTTGTACTAATCTTCAAACCCATACCAAAAGAATGAAACTTTAGTTATCAAAATAGGTAGGTGCTATAAAAGCAAAAAAATAAAATACTAATAAATTTCAACAAAAGCCACTCCTCAAAGAACTGAAATTTTTACCGACACGTCACGGTCATATTACCTCGAATACCTTGTAAATTGAAGAACAATGTGAGGATTTTTTTTTGCTCGTGAAAACAAATTTAAGTACATACCTATGTGTAACAAAAAACCTCTAAATAACGGCTTTTTCCGAAATTTTTCAACTCCTTCAAGGCCTCAGGCCTTGACATTCTTTGAATATTTCCGTTTAATATAAAAACTACGTAGGT
Source organism: Meiosimyza decipiens (assembly GCA_963680825.1). Lineage (NCBI taxonomy): Eukaryota > Metazoa > Arthropoda > Insecta > Diptera > Lauxaniidae > Meiosimyza > Meiosimyza decipiens. The sequence goes on along the minus strand of OY804258.1, from coordinate 86,366,689 downwards.
GTAAAAAATTTGAAGTTTGCCTAATAAAGTACTACATATTTCGAATAGTTAAGCTAAAATTGTATGTCACTTTTCACGACGAAAAAAGAAAGATTTTCGAAATTTCACAGTTTTGTTGCATTAATAAATAGTACTGAAGACTGACCATAGTTCAGTTTGCCGTTGGCATAGGATGCTATGTTTAAAATTGAAATTAAAACAAAAAAATTATGAATTTTCAATAAAACCTTGTCGTTATACAAACATTACAATCGTTAACCTCATTTCGTCAAATATGGCTTGATAAAATTTTGGATAGAATAATAGGCGCCATGCCTTTTGGTTATTATAATAGCTCACATAGTTCAGTTAATGCAATCTTGTATGTTCCATGCTTACTAACGCAATTCCGCCCAGCGTTGATCAAGTAAATGCTTTGCCTTTGATTTAAATATCATAACGATTGTTGCAATAACAAGACCAGCAATCGTTCTAAACGGTAACGTTTTATTAAAACTTATATTTTTCCAAATTTCCTTTTAATTGCTCACATGTATGTAGCTTACTAAATACTCGTATAACACTAGGTTTTATGTTTTTTTCTAACTGAATGTCGTGTTAACTTTTATCTGAACTACCTTTTGTATCAAGTCTCATTCATTCATCTGCGTCCAGTAGTTGATGAGATATGAGAAATTTGATTTTGGAGGGCGTGTCATCGCACATTTTTCTAAACAAACTTTGCAAAAACCTTCCATGAAATCTTCGTGAAAATTCTATTTAAAAATACTTTTGTATGAGGGCCACCCTAAGTATGCACTCTAAGTAAAATGCACTTAGTGTAAATTTCATGTGAATCGATTAAGTGGCATTTGTAAAAATGCCATTTTAAAAATATTTTTGTATGAATGCCACATTAAATAAAAGTTTTACAGCCTATGTCCTATTCGGAGAAAAATCCAACAAATCAAAGACAATTAAAATCGATCCAGCCGTTCAGTTATAAATGTTGTAAATTACCACGACTTTATTTTATATAAATATGTTACCGGCCAAACTAGATTTTAGGAAAAACTATTCACGGTTAAGCCTAAAGATGTGCAATGACATTTTAATGCCAAAGCGCGTGGTTAGCGCAGGTTACGACAGTAGCAAAGTGAAACTACAAAATTTGTCAATTTCATTGCATACTTGGCAAATGGTAAGTGAGAGCAATTGGGAGGCCTTCGGCCGCGGCTCAGGATTTACATCCTCTAATATGTCCAATACTGGCTTCACGGTTAAGTTTTCAACGGCTGGCTTCACTATTTACAGTGCTTGTGCATTAAAATTAAATTGCATACTTTCAGGCCTTTAATTAATTAATTAAACTAGTTTGGCCTAGGATAAACTAGTTTATCGTGAAACTAGTTTTGCCGGTGACATATATATATATATATATATAGATTGAAGGTGCATGTCTACCGCTGCAATACCGACCACTTCTGCTTCAGGAACACCTAATAGCGAGATCAGTTCTCATATTAAATTTTATAGTACTCGTAATTTCTACAATAGTTAATTCAATATTATGTTTTCAATTTTAATGTATAAGGGAGGCAACACGTCCACTGATGCAATCCTTTTAACTCTTTATCCGGTAAATTATTTTAGTAATTAACGTTATCATATTAAGACAGTTCAGAAAATATATCCTTTAAAGTTTTTTCTTGCATGAGGGATGCACGATCACTGGTGCATTTTTAACTACTATTTGTTCGGAAATTGTTTATAGTCATTAGACCAGCTTGTTGTAATTGAAACATCCGATCAAACCACTTTTAGTTCAAAGTTTTGGTAAGTAACTAGACCATACCATATTTTAAAGCCAATGATCCAAGCTTTGTACGAAAACAGTTGGTGACACCTGTAAGCACAGGACAGAATGTGGGCGAGGTTTGCCAAGGAGTCGTTGCACCTCCCGCTCAAGCAAAAACTTTGATAAGAGCACTAAACAATTCACGCATATTAGTAGTATTGGACAAAAACTGAACTGTGCTGTACAACCCCGGATAGATCAGCGCTGGATTAAGGCAATGTGGGGCTTGGGACTAAAAACTGAGAAGGGGTTCCTTCCAACTAAATATAAACAATTTTTTGATGACCACCAAAAAAAATTTATAAAATTACATATCGATGACAAAAAAAAATGTATATCATAAAAGAGCCCCTAGTAGGCTTTCGGCATGTGGATATATTGATAGTGTAACCAAAAAAAAAACATAAACCCATATAATTCGAGTTCTATAGCCCCTCTACCCCTACCTTAATCCAGCGCGCCCCCTTGAGCTTGTGGTCCAGGGATATAGCTCCCTCCATCCCTACCTTTATGCAGCGCTGACTCTGATCATTATAATCAAAATTCTTTAATATATCTCTTTTCTAATTTTCAGTATTCCCGATTATAACATAATAAATCGCAATGGTGAACGTTACATTGTTTTTAATATACACATGGCCGGACGCCAACTGTGCTCGAGACGTTATCGCGAATTTGCTAATTTACACTCCATCCTGCGTAAAGAATTCGTTGGCTTTAATTTTCCCAAACTGCCAGGTAAATGGCCATTTCAACTTAGCGAACAGCAATTGGATACGCGACGAAGAGGTCTTGAACAATATTTAGAAAAGGTTTGCGCTGTCCGTGTGATAGCTGAAAGTGATGCTGTTCAGGATTTCTTAACCGATTCTGAAGATGATATTTCTGCATCGCCGGTCGATATTAAAGTAATGCTACCTGATCACGAAGTGGCGACCGGGCGACCGTGTCAGTAAAGAAGTCAGCAAATGCTCAAGTTGTTTGGGATATACTGGTGCAACGTGCCAATCTTACATCGTATACACAGCAATATTTTTATCTGTTTGAAATTGTCGAGTATAATTTCGAACGTAAACTTCAACCGCATGAGATACCGCATCAGTTGTATGTGCAAAATTATAGCACAGCGTCAAGTACGTGTCTGTGCGTGAGAAGGTGGTTATTTTCAGTGGACAAGGAGCTGTCACTGCCAGATGGAGAACAGGCGGCAAGATTCATATTTTATCAGGTAAGTAAATGCAAAACTCTTAGTAAGGTGAAATAGCAACCTTTAGTAGAAATATAGATTATGTATATATATAATATTATATCTTTTTTTCACACTTAAGGCCGTTGATGAAGTTAATCGTGGTAATATACGCGCTGAAGAACGTCTCTACGAATTAAAAGCATTACAGGATGCAAAAAGGGCTTCAGAGTATTTAGCGTTAGCACGCACTTTGCCTGGTTATGGCGATGTTGTATTTCCACATTGTTCCTGTGATAGCCGCAAGGAAGGACACGTTGTACCCGCTGTTGGTAAGTATTAAAATGTAGTTCATAAATAAAGGCCAGAAAAGGAATTCTTCTAATAACTGAGATAAAATTGAATCTGTGTGAATGTGCTCCCTGACCATAAATTCAAAACGATGGGACGGTTTTCAGAGCTACCATTTTTATTTTTTTTGTTGAAAATAATGCCTCTGCCTCTTATATTTTAATTAAAGCGAAATCACAATCAAAAATTTTAAAGTCAACGTAAACTTTTGCGACTTTGCCCATTTTTACATGTAGTAAGAATTTATATCACGTTGAGTACATAACAACATTAAATTTCAAAATTGCTGATGTAGTTCTCATCGTATTATTATATTGCATTAGTTAATGTTTGCTTCCATAAGTAAATCTGCGCCCACCTGCATAGGAGAATCCGCGGAAATACACAGTTTTCGAAACTTGTGCATTTGCGTTTACAGTTTTCGAGTGTTTTAGTTACCAAATGAGCAGAGAGCGCATATCTCGTTGAAAAATGTTTCGTTTAAATTAAAGATAGCCGCAATACCAACATGTTCTTGGAGCTCGAAATTTGGGAGGTGCCACGCCCACTGATGCAATCTTGTCAAGTTTCATTTAATTCCGAAGCTTATAGTAACCGACACCTCTACACAAAATTTTACGAAGATTACTCTCATAGCACACTATCTATAGCATTAAACGTATTTCGCTTATATGGGAGGTGCCACACCCACCAGCACAATTGTGCCAAAATTTTGCAAGAAGACACCTTTTAGCAAGTATCTCCGCCTTATTAAATTTCATAACAATTGCGTTGTTAGTTCTCTTTTTATAACGTTTATAAATATTGTAGGCTGTGCCACGCCTTTAAAAGAAATTTTTCAGTATATTGACGTAGCTGGTATTGTTGACTACTTTCATTGGTATCATCCCTAAAATTGTAATGAAAATCGTATGTGCCATTTCGGAGTTATACGAAATCCAAATTTTTAATTGTTAAGAAGTGCCACGCCCACTTTTACAATTCCACCCACTTTATGAGCAATTCAAGATTTATAAGATCTGTAATCGTGTTCCAAATTTCATCACAATGTCTTGCACAGTTTACGAGCTATGGCGTTATAAAAGTTAAAATTTAGAAGGTTTGACCTTTGTGCCAAATTTCATTGAATTAGCTTGATTAAACTTGATTTCAACAGACAGACAGACAGACAGACAGACAGACACACAGACAGACAGACAGACAGACAGACAGACAGACAGACAGACAGACAGACAGACAGACAGACAGACAGACAGACAGACAGACAGACAGACAGACAGACAGACAGACAGACAGACAGACAGACAGACAGACAGACAGACAGACAGACAGACAGACAGACAGACAGACAGACAGACAGACAGACAGACAGACAGACAGACAGACAGACAGACAGACAGACAGACAGACAGACAGACAGACAGACAGACAGACAGACAGACAGACAGACACACAGACAGACAGACAGACAGACAGACAGACAGACAGACAGACAGACAGACAGACAGACAGACAGACAGACAGACAGACAGACAGACAGACAGACAGACAGACAGACAGACAGACAGACAGACAGACAGACAGACAGACAGACAGACAGACAGACAGACAGACAGACAGACAGACAGACAGACAGACAGACAGACAGACAGACAGACAGACAGACAGACAGACAGACAGACAGACAGACAGACAGACAGACAGACAGACAGACAGACAGACAGACAGACAGACAGACAGACAGACAGACAGACAGACAGACAGACAGACAGACAGACAGACAGACAGACAGACAGACAGACAGACAGACAGACAGACAGACAGACAGACAGACAGACAGACAGACAGACAGACAGACAGACAGACAGACAGACAGACAGACAGACAGACAGACAGACAGACAGACAGACAGACAGACAGACAGACAGACAGACAGACAGACATAGCTATATCGACTCAGGTGGTGACGCTGATCAAGAATATATATACTTTTCCATACCTGCCACGCCCCCTTCTATGCTACCTACCTCTGTCTAGGGTATAAAAATGAAAAAATATTTCTTATGGTTATGATTTAGGATATTTTGGATTATAAAAATTTTGGGAAAATATTTAGATTTTGTGTTAGTGATGTGATAAGGACAGTTTTAGTCAAATTTTCACTTTTTTCCTAAACTTTAAAATTGCAGTAAAAATCGAGTAAAATGAGTAAAATTGGCCAAAATATTCGGAAAAATAATTTTTATTTTATTGTAACTTTTTTTTTCCCTCTATGACGCCATCAATTTGTTTACTCTAAGGGTATTCAAGTACATATTACGCAACGCAATTTGGTGGGGTCTTGTGAAACGCAACGATGCGTTACAGGGGTGGGAGGGGGTTTCGAACAACGCGTTACTTAACATTGTTTTTGAAGTGAAACTTCTATTATGCATAGTAATTAAATGTAAGATTAGTAGTAAAATGTTATTAGGACAAATTTGACCCCATTTTAACATCTTTTAAACTTAAGCAAATGTTTATTAAATAACAACATGAATAAATAAATGTACAATATACGCATGTGTTGGGAGTTTGAAATCTCTTATTTTATTTATTACTGCCGTCAACACGATTAAAACAATAACAAAGATATTTTAGCGACTTTACGGTACTTTACGCAACATAATTGTGACTTTTAGGTAAACATGGCCACTTGTATGTTGCGTTACGTTTAAGGAGGGGGTTACGGCGCGTTACCATTTCAAAAATCTTCAAAAATTGCGTTACTTAATATTTACTTGAACGTCTCCTTATGTGCAATATAACTGTGCTTAGGAAGTCTGACATTAGGTTTTACCTGAGGCCGTGTACCCTTTAATCGAAAGAATTAAGGTATAAATGGTACTTAACATTATCAACTATTTTGAAACAGAAACTCGAACGTAAAAGCAGTACAAAGAAATACAAAAACTTCCCATCTAAAAAAGCCACTTCAGAATCTTGAAAAAGTAAATCTAAAAATTCAATAAATCATCCTTATAAATTCGAAAATCTCGGACATTTTATCTTAAAGAAAAATATTTATAGAAACTCTTAAGCACAAAAAATACCCAATAATTTTGTTGATAAAAAAAATATGTCAAAAGTTTCTACGCAACTCATCAAAATATATCTTTCTACTAATTGATGCTTAGTTTCTGAAAAAAAATTCAAACAAAGTTGAAAAAGAGTACAATGAGTTCATTCGAAATACGCAGTGCATCGGATCAAAAATAAAGACACTCCCAAAAGAATTACGGTTGCTCACGTTAGGCACACTCAACTATGTTACAGCAAGGTTTTCCCTCCCTATTATATATAATATAGGAAGTTTAAGTATTGCTAACTTAAAGCTCACAGCTCCCATCTGAGCAGGCTGAGGTATTTTCTGTCACAACTTGCTGGGTGTTTCAACTTGTTCAGGAAGTTGGAGTTTATTCTAACACATTTAATATTGTGTCCCAACTGAATACGCCTCAGTTAAATATCGTTAAAACTCGCTTAACACCATATCTTTGTATAGTAATAGCTCTGTCATAGCTCAGAATCCCATACGATTTAAAAAAAAGATGAATTATTTAAAAATTAACTAAATCATTTTGTGCACTTAAAAAATAAATAACACGTACATAAAAATCTACTGGACAAAAGATCAAGAAGAAAAGTAAGCTAAAGACATAAAGAGTTCAAAAAGTGATGGCTCAGATGCGACCCCGAATATTGTATGAAAGGTACCTGACTAAATTTGATTGCTGTGTTATGGACGACGAAACTTACGTTAAAGCAGATTTTAAGCAGCTACCTGGGCACAAATATTATACATCACCGAAAAAGGGACATGTGTCTAGTAAATTCAAAGAAAAAAAAATTTCGAAATTTCCGAAGCAATGTATGGTTTGACAGGCCATATGCGCCTGTGGTCTCAGAAGCAGATATTTTGTTACGCAAGGCGCAATCAATTCCAAAGTTTATATAGACTAGTGCCTCGAAAAACGTCTCTACCATTTATTCGTGCACATGAGGGTACCGTGATGTTCTGGTCAGATTTAGCAACTTTTCATTACTCTAAAGCTACGATGCAATGGTATGCAAGTAAAAAGATCAATTTCGTACCAAAAATAGCTAATCCGCCCAACTGCCCAGAGCTTGACCCAATTGAAAGATATCGGGCTCTAATGAAAAGACATTTTCGAAAGAGTGGTAAGAATGCAAAAAATTCACAAGACTTCAGACTTAAGTGGAAAAAATCGTACCATACTGTCGATGAAGCGACTGGACAAAATTTAATGAAGGGCCTTACGTAAAAAGTAAGAATTTTTTATAAAAAAAAAATTGTTACTTAGTTTTTAGTTATTTATATTCTGAACACTAGCCATTATTGATAAAAAAACGATAAAAGACTAAATAAATTACTGGGTATTTTTTTATAACTAAAAAGTAAAACGTAAGTTTTTTCTGGGACAGTCCTTAGTTTATTCGTGCTACAATTTCTTGCAAAGAGTCCGCTTTGTACATATTATGATGAAAATGGTAGAACAGTCTTGGGAAATACTTTAGACAAGAATTTATAAAATTGGTATAAGATGGCTGCAAAAAAGAGTCGAATGTTCAAAGTATTACCGGAACCAAACCGCACGTTACTTAATTTATGTAGTTAAAAATCAAACAATTTCTAAAATTTTGTTTTTTGACTCTGACTATGAATAAAACTTTACTAGCACATTCTTTTAGAATTGAAAAACGATGTATTCACTTTTTGTAAAAAATATTGAAAAGCAGATACGGACTGTCAATATTTAGTCATTGATATGTATTTTGCTTATGTGAGGCCCGACATTCTACATACATACATAGGTCAAAATACGTACCTTCTTATAGAATGTTTGTAGATAAAGTTAAAAACTTAAACTATGCGTTTATCACCAATGGTCGTTTTAGAGGTCTTTTTAAAAACCAAATTTTAATTTTAAATAAATTAGGTCAAAAATTGTCAACATGCTGTATTCATTGGGGCTTTCCTGTAATGAAAAATGCATAAAAGTGTGTTTTCAGTTCTGACAATATGTACTGCTTAAAAGTCTACTTCAATATTTATTATTAACTTCTAGTGAAGGTCTTATGCATAACTAGACAAATATTATGTAATAGTTTTTACTAACTCACATACAATTAATCTCCAATTTTTTTAAGGCATGAAAAGTTTTCGTCTGCACGCCTGTCGAGAAGATGGTGCGCTAGAAGCGCAAATGGTAGAACTAACTTGGGATAGTATCACACGTTGGGAAAGCGATGAAGAATCAATGTCATTTTGCTTTCAATACAATCGTCCAGATAAACCAGCCAGATGGGTAAAAGTCTACTCGCCATATGTAAGTTAATGAATAAGATTACGAAACATATTGTATTGCAATAACATATAATTAACTTTTAACTAGCACGCTTTTCTGGCTGATTGTTTCGATCGAATAATGGAAGAACGGAAGTGGGAGGATAGCGGTGACTAACATCATAATGGTGATATAAAAGAAATCGCTGAGTCGTAAATAGGTTCAAAGTTGTGTAAAATTTATTAAATGTATTTATTTGTATAAGTATATCAAGCAGTGGCATTTTGCCTTGACTGTGTCTCAATCTCTATTTTACATTGTCTCAGAAGAATAATTGAATCGGGCATTTAATTTTACCATTTTATAATTTACAAAAAGTTAAAATTCTTAAATAAATTCGAAATCTAAATACATATTTCTATCATATTTTATTAACTACATATATAATATTAGACATGACATATTAAATTATATACATATATCATTTCCTGTATTCACAATCTTGAATATTCGTTCGTTTATAGTAGAATTTATTATTATTTCAACATATTGTATAATATTGTTACAACAAATATTGAACATAAAAAATAAATCATTAATATAAAAATCATATAATCAATATACATATATATTTATTGAATCAAGACAGTAAATCATATACGTTCAATTTTGCAGAGTATAATAACTAAGATGCGATAGAACGCAAATAAATTAAAAATTATAAATCAATGAACAAAATAGAAATCTTTGGATATTTTAATGTAATAGGCAATTTTTTATTCTGCACGAAAATAGCATCTTCTGCACTCAAGTCTCAAATTGATTCTATTTTCTACAAAAGAGAAAAAAAAGAAAATTGTAAAATTTTGAAAAGCAAGGTCAATTTAAAGAAAAAAAATGTTTCGCTATTAATTGAAAAGTTAAAAAGTACATAAGCTAAAAATCACTTTTAAGATTAATAAAATAAAAATGTTATGCATAAATAAAATAAATGTTAAAAATAAAATATCACTTAATATTGAACTCGATATTCTGAAATGAAAATGAACAAAATAGTCAAAGATTAAAAATTAATTTTCAATCAAAACATTTATTTTGTGATTTTCGTTAAGTTGAATTTATTTAATAAAAAGTTTTAAGAACTTAAGTTTTTTTTAGAGCGAATAGAAAAAGCTTTAAGCCTTTAACTCTAGACATTTCCATTTATGAATTCATTTGTACATATAACTATATATATAAATATAATTTCAAAATTATTGCAAAGTAGTGATAGTAAAATTATACATTTAACTCGTTAAAAAGTGTTCAAAACGTATGAGCGCATACCAATTTTTAGACCCGGGGATTTTTTAAAGAAACCCCGCGTCTAAAATTTACTATTAATATGCGTCATTTAGTTTCGAAGGTAGCATTACAACAGCAAACATATAACGCTTATTAAAATACCAGAGGTTTATCTCTTAAGTATAATGAGAATTATAAAGCTGAGTTGATTTAATTTATAATTAGCTCCTATTCAAAAGAGCATATTATAAAGAACTTAGCTACTTGAAAAATTCCATTTATTTGGGATTTAGTTAAAGTTATGAGTTTCTCTTATTCGTGAAAGAATATTAATTAATTCAAAATAATATTTTCTGTGTCCCAGAATTGATTGTTCAAAATGAATTAGTTGAAACAAACTCATATCATTAGAATTAGAAAAATGGGAACAATCCTACTTTTTGTGTTCAGACAAGAACGCGAGTTATCACTCGCGATCATTATATGACTGAAACTTTCACGTTAACGGGTTGTTCACATATTACTTACAGTGGGTGAAAAGATCTGAGAATTTGTGAGGAAATGTGGCATGAGTGGGTCACATTAAAGAAATGGTTTCCCTCAAGTGACGAAACAATTTATTTAAATTAATACTAGATTCGGCATCAGTCTCTGTTGTAACGCTGCCTTTTGGAATTATTGAATTCACTTACATTTCCTCCCTATTGGGTATTACAATTATGCATCATCACATATGAAGGGTGATTTAATTGGATGTTACAATTTAAATCTGACAATATTCCATGCCTGTCAAAAATAAATAGCTGATGTTCGACATCTCTTATTATTAAGTATTAGCATTTTAAATTATGGAGCGACATTCAAGAGAAAATTCAATTGCTAAAACCTATCTCCAAAATGAAGAACATTAAATAATTGCGTAATGATTTCGGTGACCGTAATCCTCCATTTCGTGTGATGGTTATAAAATTAATGGTGTGCATGCCATAAAAACAGCGGGAGTCTGCAATGTTGTTCCTGGCGGCCACTTGGCTCATATCATTTGTCATTTTTAATTTCAACATTTCAATATCATAGCTAAATAAAACTATAAACAAATTATCAATGAACTTTATTTCACATCTAAATTGTAACTCACAAATAAATCAGAGTGCGGTTTGTATAATGATATCGGTATTATCAGTTAAACATTTTTATTGGAAATGATTTCAGGTAATAAAATTAATATAAAAATCAGCTGAAAATGTGCGTAAGAATGTAAGAGTGTAAATTGACATAAGTTGTCACACATAATTGGGGTGCTTGTTTTGAAAATTTGTACTCTGTTAACTTTACTGAAGTCATTGTCGTTAACATTCCTCATATTCAAAATAAAAAAAATAAAAATTTGTTGATTAATATTTTTAGTAAATATATAAAATGTGAAAAATTAACGAAAAGAGAAGTACATACATACATATAATAAGAGAACAATCTAAAACTAATATGCACTAAACCATAGCAGCATATTGTAGTCACTAATAACTACATATACTAAATTAAATAGAGCTTATTGCAGACTGGGCAAAGCTAACGAAAAACAAATTAAAATAGTTTCACTAAAGGCTTTTTTTGTAAGCCAGCAGAAGTTTGTTTTTGTTGCATCTGTTTTTTATCTAAACAAACGCCTTAAACTATGCAATCAAACTCTACTTTGTAAAAACACAATTACCATCGCAAAATTCGCTTTTGCTTAGGATGGCTTTTAAGAATCTCAATATCCAAGCATTTTTTTGCATTTATTTGTGATCTCTTAGTTATGATAAAATATATATCATTCTTTTCATAGTTTTCCTTGTAAGGATTTCATAGACAAATGAGATTTCATAATGTAAGGTGTTTTTACAAAGTACGGAAGTCATAGTTTAAGATAGGCATTCAAATGCCTCAAGCAAACTGCACCCACCCTGTTTTTGAGCTGTTATTGTAAAATTCTGTGCCGATATTGTATTTAAATTATTAAATTCATTATTGGTTTTTGCCCAGTTCAATTTTAGAATCAAAAATCATCAATTGGAGCAATCATTAACTAACCCCAAATGTTTAAAAAAAAATATTCTAAATGAATTGAATAGAAACGATGAAAGCAGCCAATAAATCACTAGACCATTTTTCAATTGTATTGCTGCTAGTATTTAATTTTTATCTTGATATTATTACGAGTATATTGTTTGTTTATATATTTTAATATCTCATTTACTGAACTTTTTGTTTATTGTGATCGATTGTATAGAATCATGTAATGTCATAATTTTCATAAATAAATGCTGTTCTGTTGAAATGAATGCGTTAAAATCAATACTTAATAAAACATTCTTCTTAAATAAAAATATTAAAAAGTATACACTTAATTTGTTTTTATTTTTTTATGATGAAAAATGTTTATTTTAATTAAATCACTGCAGCTCAACTCTAGAAATTGATCTAGAAAATGAGTATATCAGGATCTAGTATATCACGAGAAAGACTCATGGTCGAAATTTATATAGAATAGATTTTTAAAGACATTTATGATAACGGATTTGGTTTTCAAGATGCACGATGTGTAACTTTCAACACCGCTGGCAGCGCACAGAGTTTAACAACGTATATCTCAAAAACAAAATGACCAATAAAAAAGTTTTCTGTTATAAAAAATAATTATGTATCGAGTCCTTACAAAAATCAAGAGTCAAGAATTGACTGAACCTGAACCTAAAATACAACCTTATGCTATAAAGGCAGGATAAATTTAAGTCCCTCTTACATAAGGTATATGAATTTTTTCGAAATATTGGTTATTCAAAATAAAATGTATATTTTCTAAAACAAAATGTGGAGTAGATTTTCAAAAAACCTTCACTATATAAAAATAAATTTGTTTGAATACATGAAAAGCTTAATATGCACTCAAAACTAATTATCATAAACAATTCGTAGAGCCTTGTTTTCAGCTTTTCCCTAAAATGTTTATTTATTTTGTTTTGCTTCACTGGTTTGTAATATACATGAAGAATTAGGGTGTGCAGGGGCCCCATGAGGTTTTCTAAAATGAAAACCATCTAATTTTCCTAGGATTTTTGTAATGCGAAGCTGATTTTCTAAATACAATGTTTTTAGATAAAAAAATTTTTGTAGGCTAGGGGCGGCAAATTCCATCTTTGCCCCGGGCGCCGAATGTGCACGGTACGTCACTGCATGTCAATAAACGGTTTGATACAAAAGAGATTCCAATTAATTTTCAGTAATTTACACTCGTAGTATCAGACATGATAAATACGTTAACAATGTTGTAAACATCACATTATGGTCTACTCAAAAACTTCGATATTAGACATGATAGGTATGAGATAATAAAATAATAAAGAAATGTGTTAATTAAATCATAAAATGATGTGATGTGAACAAAATGAAAAAACATAATTGTAATAGGAAACCAATCGTTTGCGCCGTTCGCAGGTTTGATCTAGGAAACTGAAATTTTGGGAGAATTTTCTGCAAATACGGTTCTATAGCATAGGATAATGAGAACGAAAATTGGCCTTTTCAGCCACACGAAAAATGTGGGCTTGGTTTGACAACGAGGGGTGGCCTCTCCCATAGAAAAAAATAACTAAAACCCTATATCTTGGCACCTAAGGTAGACCTTTTCTACTTTTTAGTTAGTCGGATTTTTTCGTAAAACTAGGATGCTCAAATTTTGGGACAATGGGTGCTAATCCAATGATTTTATTGGGTGGGAGATGCCACGCCTTGCTGTCAAGTTCTAAATGCTTTCTACAAGTGAAATGAATGCAAACAATTTTAATTTTTTTAAGAAACTAACACCATTAGTAACCAGAAAATTTTGATTTAAACTAAAATTGTTTAATTTACTTTAACCTGCCTCTGAGATTTTCGAGTATATTATTACATAAAATGGTTCAAAAGCGTTTTGTATAACAAATTTAAGCTTCCTAGTCTTAAGTTTAAGGTTCAATATTTGTGATTTGTATACTATGACGTGTCGATATGTTCTGGCGGGAAAAAGTCATCAACCATAGTGGCAGGAAACTATTCTACGGATAATTCTGATCAACTTTGCGAAGTTAACAATGGGTCTAAAATCAATTTCCAGCCTCCGCTTTTTTACAAACAGGTTTAGAACAGTACAGTTGAGCCTCGATTATCCGTCAGGCACGGGGATGACCGCATGATGGATGACCGAAAAGACGGTTAATAGCAAACACATAAGTTTCAGATCTTATATTCTAGGTTAGGTAAGGTCAAACTAACAATAAGTAATTTTAGAAATGTCCGCAAATCGAACAGATGTATTTGTTAATTGTGATGTAGAATCTCGACATTGTGATGAAGGAGATGAAAGTTATTTATCTTTCCGTCCTTAAAACACATTGGATGCAATAAATTTCTTGAGACATGTGTTTAGGAACTCGGGATAATTCATAAAAGCTTGTTTTTATCTTCCCTAAATATGAGCTAAGAGGAACGAAGCACAGACGGAACGAAAATAAGCCGTCGCATAAATACCAGGGGATGAATCGCATTTTATTTATTTTGATAAGACGACAACGAAATTAAAACATGAAATGAAATGGACCGTGACGGTTAACGCAGGTGATAGGAAGACGAATATTCGAGGCTCTACTGTACTTATATTGAAATTTTCAACAATTACAAAGTATTTCATATTTTTAGCAAAAATTGGGCCAATTCCTCCATTTTGATGTCGTTGGAAAGGATTTTTGTGTCTCTTTTCTGTATTTAGCATGTGCCCGCTTTAAAGATAGTTGCGTGCCGAAGCGCCAAAGTAGAAAGACAATAAATAAATTTATTTATTCAAAAATGAAAATCTTACGAGAAGCTTTTTTGCAACTTCTAACCGTCACTGACATAACTTTTTCGCTGAGTTTATTTACAACACGTCAAGAAACAGTTGTTAACAAGTAGTTGAACAAATCTCTCTGTACCTTGAATATTGGATGGAATTATTGGTCAAGTAGTGGTTTATCGTTAGATCTTTAATATTCTATAAAATGATCACATGGAATGCTTTTAGTAAAAGGCAGCTCAGTTAAAATGCTGTTATCCTCTAGGTCGATCTTATTCGGATAATCCGTACAATCGAAACATATGCGAGGTTTTTTCGTAACATCTAAGCTCTGATGTATCATTCTTTTCAAGACAACATAAAACTTTTTTATATCACCCTTTCGCGTATGTTCTTGCGGCCATCGTGGTGCATTGTTAATAAGACGTTTTCGGAGTGCGAAAAATACGAGTTATGCTGAACTACAGTCATTTCAGTGAGATTCTGGTGTCGTCAACTTTCTGTCAATAGCTTGGTCAAACATGACATTTTGTAAATAGTCAGGCATTAATCCATTAGTCCTTTTTAATTTATGTAAAGTCACATGTACATTTTCCAATAAATAATATATTTTTAGTCCAATCTAAAAATAACTCCAAGTCTATGAGTATTAGATATGAATCTTGTTTCCTTCTGACAATATTCGACCAAGGAGTTTAACTTTTAGGAACATATCTAAGATTAATAATTTCGGTATAGGTATAACTTCTTTCAAACTCCAATTAATTTATTTCGTACTTGACGTGCAAGGCCTTTAAGTGAAAACATTCCGCTTTCAACCTAAGCTTTTCCACTCAAAAGACTATAGTACTTCAATATATTAACTATTATTTGGTAAATTAACTTCAATTAAATCATTTGGCCGGCCAAAGATAGCAATATCTTGATGTAGCATATGCAACAGGCTGGATCTGGAGGGTATGGATCTTATAGGTAGCTCCTTTTTGTTGAAAAAAAACGAAAACATCACGAATTACCTTACGTTTCCATTGACAGATTTATCAATGATGGACTTTAGTTTTAGACATAAATGTTTTATGTTATCTTCCGAATTTAGTACTTTAGCGCTCTACTATCCTCGTGAAAAAATCAAGATGACATGAAAGATATAAAAAGAAGACAAAAAAATCTTTACAACGACATCACCATGACCGATTTAACTCAATCTTTGCTGAAAATACGAAGTATTTCGCAATTGTTTCCATTAAATTTAATATTCAAATTCAAACCAGTTTCTAAAAAAACCGAAGGCTCAAAATTGATTTTAGACCAATAGTTTCTTTCACAAAGTTGCTCAGAAGTGCCCGTAGAAACTTTTCCTGACCCTTTAAAAAAAAAAAGAAAAATCGACCCGCCCTAATGTATACATGCGGACGGAAATGAATCCATAAGCCTCTCGATAAAAATCGCTTTAGCACAAAGAGTTGTAAATAATTGCTGCCAATTTTTTGGGTATATGTTATGAAAGGAACAGTAATTAATATAATGGCAACTTAAGCATAGCGCTAAGCAAAGCCTTTGAGAACTATCTTGATACAGGTAATGTGCTTGATTTCTTGAGCGCTTGCGATAAAGTTGAAGAAACATTGCTGTATAGACAGTGGCGTCACTTCACCAAAACCTTAGGAATTGCAAATTGGAATTACAATTCCACCATTGTTAGTTGGTCTTAATTGAATTGATGTATTGAATAATAACTAGTATCAGATCCTGGGGGAGGGGGGCAATGCCTTCCCCAGCCCTACCGAATTGACGCCACTGTGTATAGAATTATGCAGACACGGCGGACTGGAATCAACTTTAAACGCAACATCAGTTTTAACGAAAATGAAGTATGGCATATTGTTCCTCATAAACTGTGAAATCGCCCAAAATTTTAAAATTTGAATGCTAAATATCTCCAGAGCTGTTATAGATATTGTAACGTAGTTTTCGCAAAACTTATATTTTATTTTTTTTACTTTATATAATATGAAAACTATTACGCCAATTATAGTGAAATGTTAAGAGTTTACTTACTTTAAGAACTTACTGTACAAAAAATGTGATAGGGTGAGTATGCATGATATCTCTTATACACAAAATTTGTTTTATGCGAATGATACATTGCATACTTATCGACTTTGTTGTACTTAAACATCGTAACAATATCTTCAATAGTTTTGGAGATATTAACACTTTGTTGTACCTAAACATCGTAACAATATCTTCAATAGTTCTGGAGACATTAAGCATTGACACTTTGATGGCAGTGCCATCTTTCTGAGAAGTTCTAGCAAAAATATTTTGTTGTTCCATTTTAACATCTTTTGGTGCACAATTTCCCATTTTTTAATCAAAATCGATTAAATTATTAAAACCTCAATAGGGTGGTATGTGTGTAGCAATATCCAAAAATGATATTTTCCATGGGAACTTACCGCTTTTTCTAACGCTTTAGACTATGAGAAAAAAGATATTTAATTGATATTTTTGTCGCATTTAGACTTGCTGCCATTCCGCCGTGTAGACGTGACTAAGTTTTTTTTAAAAAACCACAGCGGAAGTTGGACAAGAATTTAGAAAATCTATCAATAATCGATTTGTCACAAATGAGATTCCAATTCATTTGATTCACACATATGTTACTACATATGTCAGATATGTATGTCAATATACTAACAAAGTTGTCACATATCATATAACAAAATTATGGACAAGAGATAATAAAATAAATCAATAAGCTAAAATGTGCTAATTATATTATGAAACATGTTAGAGCGACTTTAACCATTTATAATTCAATTATATTTATTTCAGAATATCGCAAATCGTTCTTGGTTCTTAATGAAGTTGAAGGTTGCTTAGCTACTTCCATTGTCAATTGGCCAGAACGTAAGGAAAGCAGTAAGAGTAATTTATGCTAACATATGTAAAGGTATCCATATGTGCTTAATCGTACATATATATCGGCTAAGTTGTTAGTATGGCAGAGTCGAGTGTTTGCTAACATAAGTTATCAGAATTAAGAAAATATCGTAATATAAAACGCCTGCGACATAGCTCGCAAGATCGCATGCAATTTTTCCTCAATTTTGACAAAATGTCTACGCATCCCTGAAAACGCCTGTCCTCCATTTTGTCGACTTTGTGTTTAATGAAATGTATATCTATTGAAAACACGATTTTGTACTCAATAAAATAAATTGAACGTATACACATAAAGCTCAATTAAATAACACACATTTGTCGAAAACTATTTTCGAGCAATCTTTCGTTTGAAAAAATAAAATTTCTTCTCCAAAATGGGCCAAAAACGAGTACCATGGTCCGGGTACCATTTTTCAGATCAAAAACGCTTCTTTCCATGGTCCCGAGCCTCCCTTAGTGATGTCTAAAACTGTTTTTCGAACTATGGTTCGCTTGAAAAAAAAACATTTTTCCCGAAAACGGGTTGAAAAGGAAAATTTCCAGGGTACTGAGCCACCCAAAGTGATGTTCAAAATCCTTTTTCAACCTCTTCCCATCGATTGGAACAAAAAAAAATGTTTTCCCGAAAATGGGTCGAAAACGGGAACTATGGTTTGGGGACCATTTTCGGGACAAAAACGGTTCTTCCCCTAGCCTTCGTTACTGATATCCAAAAATATTTTTCGATCTTAGGTTCGGTAAGTTTCGAATCGGGTGGCATGTGTTATGCTCCTCAGAGCACAATGATGCACTTTTCACATGGTAACGTACTGATTTTATTTCGTTCCATTTCACAAAACATTATGAGAATAAATTAATGTTCTGTGCTCGCTCAGAGACGTACAAAAGAAGATTGGTTGTATGCGCTCTTTGCTTGTGAAAAGTATGTGTACTCGTTAAAACTTCGGCTCGCAAACTTTATAAGGTAAAATAAACGTTTTATGTTTGCACAAATTAAATTCGGCACAAATCACGATTGAATTGTACCATATTGTACATTTTCGTATACTGTTACTAAGTCGTTAACGCTTGAAAAAAATCTACTCGCCAGAGTCAGCACCATACTGTATCGAAAAGAAAACATACTATGGCGTTGTTCGGAGCATATAAATGACTAGCTCGACTACACTGGCGCTTTTGAATGCATCCATCGCAAATGCATCTGGAATCAGGATTGCCAAGTTGGAAATGACGAATTAACGGCTTTCCAAAAAGCCAAAAACGTTGTTTTTTTTGGTCAGCAATATTAAATAATTTGTAAAATATGCCACCAAATTTATTAAAACTTTTCGGAAAAAGCTTACGACCTTTTTTTTTTTGGTTGCATTAAAGTAATTTCACCTCCACTTAACGGCTTTTACCTCCAATTAACGCCCTCCTACTGTTTTGGCATGCAATTAACAGGCTGGTTGCATCAAAAACGGCCACTTGACAGCCCTGTCTGTAATAGATTACACGGAACTATAGGTTATTAACCTGATTAAGACTCAATGTAGTTCAACATAACGTAGAGCTTACAGATCCTTTGGAGTCCGGAGTTCAATATCGTAAAAACATATTTCTTGTTTCTTCATACCGATCTTTATATTAGTTGGTTTTTGAAAATTTCAAAACTGAATACATCAAAACGTGATGGAATAGAGTAATTTTCACTTCAGATGCAATTTAGCAGCTTAAAATGCGTCGGCAAGTTCGATATTTTTCGAAATTTGGAAATTTCGATGCTCTTAGATATACTTCGCCACATTTCATTTTAATCAAATTTTCTTATACTTTTCGATACTAATCGTTGTCCTCAGACTTTTATCGAGTCCTTCGATATTTCTCTATGCTTTGATATGCATATATTTTATCGACTTTTTTATCTTATTCTGCAATTTCGTACTTTTATTTTTCAATACTTTTACAATTCGCTACTATCGATACTTTTGGATATTATTCGGCATTTTTCGACACATTTTGCCTTTTCTATACGCTTCGATTCTCTTTGGCATTTTAGAGCTTTTCGATACTTTAAGATTTATAGCGACTTATATGAAGTATGCATCTCAACTATTTGATTTTTCTCAACGTTTCGATGCTTTTAAGTACTTTCATTATAACATTCGAGCACCTTCGACCTAGATGTCGAAGGTTTTCGGTACGTTCGATACTATTGGATACTTTTCGACATTCCCGTTGCTGTTGTATACTTTTCGACTTTTATCAACTTTTTGAATACATTAAACATACATATGTGATAATCCTTGCCATTTATATAGTTATTCGATACTCTCATTATTATTCGATACATCTTTGCCATATTCGACACTATTCGATACTGACATGGTGCAGCACTTTTAAGTTCACACAACATGCCGCGAGTACTTGTACTCAACCGCTTTTTTTCTTATACCCCCCTTAGAATTTTTATTTCCAATATGGAGATAAAACGATCATAAACAAACTAATAAAACAAAATTAAAAAGATAAATGATTTCAAACTTAATTATCAAAGCAAATATTGACATTAAAATCTTTAAAAAGGTACTGCAGCTTACAAGCAGGGCGTATGCGTAATCCTCAGGCAAATAACATTGATAAATAATTAACATGCCGACGATCAACGTACCTACGTATTCTGGCACAATGCCGACATAGCGCATTATCCTCCAGCAGCAAAAACCTGCGAAGTTGTCTTATCTACGTATTGATCATACCTACTGGAAATTAGTGAAATTATGCCACATTTTCATATGTAATTAGAGACAGAAGTTCACACTTTGCAGTACGCTAGCGTACATAGCTCTTGCCTAGTGAGCTTTGGTGTATCGGCTGGATATTCTTAACATATTACTGCGATCGTATTTTACACACTTGTCGCGATCACTATTTTTTATTATTTTATTTTAACCGATCACTGCCAAGCAAAACGTTAACTGGGTGCTAAACAACTTGTCAGCTCTGGCCAGTTAGCAAACGGAAACGGACTATCGAGCAAGCTGGTTATTGGCTTGATTGTGCGCGGCGAACAAGCGAGTGACTGTGAGTGCACGCGTGATAGCAGGCGATCAATGGTGACGATCCCATGCTGCTAGTGACCCACACTTCATGTGGATATTAAATTCTTTTTAAACGTTTGCATTGGGAAAACAAAAGAAAATACGGAAAAGTTGCGTATTTTCACGCGTTCGCAAATTTATTGTGTTTTTTTTTATATTTGCAATCTGCTATTTATAAATAAAAAAATAACAAAAAAACAACGGAAAAGTGTTGGCGCGTGGTTGCCTGTTTGTGTTTAGTCCAAAAAATTCGGATATCAACGTTGACACTTTCGATGTGTAAATCTCTTTGTTGAATTCTTTTGTTTTCAAATATATGGAAAAGATAAAAAGGCTGTTTTGTTTTATGTGGTGACAATTAGGAAAGAATGTCTGCATATAAATTAAATGTTTTTTGTAAAGTGTTATTTAATTGAATGATTTAATTAAATTCTCAAAAACTTTATCTACTTCTTCTGCCACCCTATATCCAGCATTAAATAAAACGATTTAAAGCTTTTCTGAGAAACATATAGTAAGACGCCAATATTCTTCAACAACTTAAGCTCACGTTAAAGCCTGTACCGGATTTTGAACTCAAAGATCTTTTCAATTTCCTGTCAAGCGCAGAGTTTTCCAGCAACACAATTTTGCTTTGCGAAGGGCTCTGGGCTGGGATTTCCAAGACATTCTAATTACTGAGAAGATACGAAGATACGTGCGTTGTTCGACTCCAAAGTTGAAATTCTAAAAATTCTAAATCTAAGGAATATGTCACATTCCAAAAAAATGAATACCAATGAGAC
This sequence comes from Meiosimyza decipiens, assembly GCA_963680825.1. Lineage (NCBI taxonomy): Eukaryota > Metazoa > Arthropoda > Insecta > Diptera > Lauxaniidae > Meiosimyza > Meiosimyza decipiens. The sequence continues at coordinate 86,345,020 of OY804258.1, read as the reverse complement.
TAAAGAAGATACAGAACAGCGAGTGCCGCTCGTTCCACATATTGTCAACGGACATCAGGATAATGAAGACATACCGTATGCAGATGATTTTGCATCTAATGTAGAGTTATTCAGTGCTGGCCGTAGGGTATCCTTAAGTGAGCAACGACGAAATCTTGATTTGTCTATAACAATGAGTTTAGAAGAAGAAAAGACACCCCAAAGTAGTAATGATCAGTTGGACAAATCTGGTAACAGTTCCAATAACACTGACAATGAAAATGATTCATCGGACATTATTATAAAAGTGGAAAATATCGGAAGAAACCTTAGACGAAATTCAATATCTCTGCCATCGGGAATTAATGCTCTAGATTTGGAAGCGGTACGTTTAAAGCATCAACAAATGCAGGATCAGGAACCATTAAGCGAAGAGGATAATGCTATTGAAAGTCCTACAGGAAGTGTAAGTAATGACTGTTTTTTGGTACAGATCTCTGACAGCCGAATAAACAAGGCTGTCGACGTATAGTTTTTATTTTTGAATTAGGTGTATGATGGGCTTAAGATCTCTTTATAGCAAAATTTAAACTTCTTTTCTACATATCCTCATGTATTCTATTCAGAAAGTATTTTTCTACACTCAAACACCAATGTCGCAGGATGTATTCCAGAGACATATGATATAAAATGCTATTTTTTTTATAAATTATATGTAAGTTAATTAGTACTTTAAATTTTATTTAAAAATCTAAGAACCTGATTTCAAAGGCTCTGCAGTATAAATTTTTTTAAGATTCCTTCATTCTCTGATTACAGAAACTATGAATTTGCGCCAATTTAATTTCAAAGTTTTTTGTTCTTATCATAACTTTAGTATTTGTGGCGCTAAAGGTCAATGCACATCAGGATAGGCCGAAAACTTACTTTTTTGAATTAAATTTGGTATTGGGAAAAAAAGCTTCTGCAGTAAGGGAAAAAAATCAATGATTTTATGTTTGATTCAGCCATAAGCGCTCATGATTTATCCTCAAAGCCGAAAACATTCATATTGCATATATCACATTTCGATATAGCGTCTTGGTTTTTATTTAAAATATTAACTTTTTAGTGAAACTCTTTAATTTTTAATAAAAAAAGGTTTTTCAAACTCACATAATAAATCTTTTGAAAGATACTTTTGAGCATTACATCTTTTTTCCATCGTAAATATCACAAAATTGCTTAGATGAGAGCCCACAAATCGTCATGTCAAGACTTTTGTCTTTTGCCCTTGTTGGCTTTTATATACAAAAACAGCATTGTTGTTACCTATAATGGGTATATTATGAATGAACTCCCCCTAGTTTCACTAGTTTGGAAGGTGCTACGCCCCGCGGTCGATTCTCATTCATATTTTGTAAGATCTTTGACATAGACCAAATTTCAAAACTCTTGCTATGAAAGGAAGCAACATATAGCGTTTTGAGTGTTTTTGTCGTATGGAAAGTACCACGCCTTGTAGCATCATCCCGTAATAAATTTCAAAGCTTCTGCTATCAAAGGTGTGCAGATATAGCGTTTCAAATATTTTTGTTGCTTGAAAGGTGCCACGCCCCGTTGCCTAGTCCTCTCTTTATTTTGTGAGGTGCTTAGCATGAATCATATGCATCCTAACACCAAATTTTAAGACTCTTGCTCTCATAGGAGCCAAGATATGGCGTTTAAAAGGTTTTTATTGCATGAAAAGTACCACGCCCCTTGTTTTTATCAAAATAAAATATAGCCTTTGTTACTCAGGAATAGTGTAGCTTTCTATTGGTAGATAAAGTTTTGGAATCGGTTCAGTATTTTCAGATATTAACCTCTACATACAAACAAACAAACTTTACGTCTTTATACTATACTTAATAGTATAGATGTGTGATGTATACAACACCCCCGAATAATTTATGTAGCTTCCGGTGTCAGGGGGTAGTGGGTGAACTTTTTTTCGAAATTCTCTAGCTAGGCTAGCATTAATGATTTGAAGTCAACCATATTGTGGGAAAAATAACTTTGGAGATTTGATCATAACTTATCTGAAAACTGATATTTCTTGGGAAGTCTATATTTTCATTTCATTCTAAGTAAGGGGATCATGTGGTAAGTACCTTTTCTTGCAAGTGATGGTGTTACCAAAATTAAGGCAATGAATTTTACTGCTAAATTCAAACACAACCGATCGACTATTTGAGATATAGAACATCGATGTCGCCCAAATGAGATCACCACACCAGTTATGTATAACTGAAGAAAGATTCACTATATATAATGAACTATCGGAAACAGAAAATGCGCTGAGTTTGTGGGCTTAACAATCAAACGGGTACTAAAAAATTTTCAATGAATATTTCGAAATGAAAAATCATTCAAGGAATTTGATGTAAGGAACTATTTTAAGTGCTTTTAGCCTGTTCGAATCAAAAAATTACTTATATATATATGAGATAAAACTTGTCGAAAAACCAATTTTTCCAATTTCAAAGAAAATTTGTTAGGAATACTTGTTTTCAAATATTTTTGACTATATAAATGTAAGCGATTAATTTTTTTTTTAAAACCAATTTTTAATTGTCTCCGTACGATTGTTATATGAGGCTTTACGCATAAAAATGTAGCGTATTAAAAGCTATAGATGAGGTATACTTTCATAAGGATTATATAAATATATACAGTAGGGCGATTCAAATTTTTTTGCAAGGAGAGCTTATAATAATAATATTTACTGGTGCCTCATCGAACTTTATGGTTTTCCATACAATTTATATTGGAAAGAATGGCTTATTGGACAGTTTAGTGCATATCTCGTGAACAAAATTGAAAACTTTCTCATATTTGGAAATATACCTAAACTCTGAAAGCTTAAAAACTGACGAATATCTTGATACTTTTTCATGAAAAATTTTATGTTCTCTCCAATGATTCCGTTTGTGCAAGATTTTTCTTTCACGAGATGTGGACGAAACTGTCATATGAAGCATTCTTTCTTATATAAATCGTATGACAAACTAAAAAGCTCGATGAGCCACCAATAAATATTATTATTAGGAGTTCTCCTTGCACTATAACTTTACTATCATGTACCTTTAACTATTACAGTGTGCCCCATATTAATTTACCCAAGCCAATATCTCGAGAACAAAGTCAGATCGCGATAAATGTCTTGGACAAAAGCTACAAGGTTTTTATGGTGCCAAATAATAGTGACCATACCTTGATCTTTTATAAAAAAAAGAAAAAATTGGTATATATCTTCCTTATGTTATATTTTCTATAGTTTTTGCGTTATTGATAAAAACAGTTTAGGTCGAAATATCGCCTTATATCATTTTTTCTCCTAAACTATCAATTTTCAGTAAAAATCGCTCTGAGTAACAAGTTTTTAAATTTATTTTAAATTGTGCCATTCTGATCTCACATAGGCTAATGCGGATATATTTTACATAAAACGGATATTTCTGCCTCATTGGTTAGCTATAATTTTAAAAAAAAACTATTCACATTTGAAATGTGTCCTGTTGAATTGTCTTTTTGCTTTGGATTTGCCCAGTAAACCGGTCCAAGAAGGTGCTGAGTGAATAAACACGAAAATTATTACTTTTGCATTTATTTATTTTCATTTTAGTTTATTATAATTTTAAAAAAAATATTGTTACTTTTTCTGTTGTAGTTTAATAAGTATATATCTTATATGACATCAACATTTTTGAAATTTGTTTAGGGGTTCCCAACTTATTTCTATTTACAGTTTCGATCGGCTATCAGCCAAATTTGGTGTGTCAACCAAGACCTCTAATTTGACACCGCAATCGAGAGAGCAGATTATATAATGCTGCCCACGTGTTGGCATACTTTTTTTGTTAATGTAAAATGATTCACAATTGTCATGCAATTGCCAATTACTTTTAGTTTTCGACCCCTTCTCTGCCAAATGAACACTAATGCTATTGATTCACTACTATTGTCCAATAAGACAAAAACTTTCACGATGACCGCGTTGATGACATCGGATCTTGGATCACAAGACTTTTGATTTACTATCGGTTTATTTATGAAATTACCTACAGCAAAGGAATATCAAATAAGTGGCAATGTTTTTACATAGAATCACCACTACGCGTATTACGAATCGTTTCGCAAGATATCAAAACAAAAACTTTTCATGCGAGTCCCGGTTATCTGGTAGCCCTTTTTGAAAACGGAATGAAATACCAATTCCATCCGGTATGTCGCTCCACTTGCGAATATGTCCCCTTCTCTCAATTTTCGACAGTGAGGCTTTTGTCAATCAGATGTTTAATGATATTGTTTACCGAGCTTCTGTCAGTAAGCAGTATCTTCTTCAGCCAGGGATATATTTAAACCAGATTCAAACTTTTTTAAATGTTCTATCAATACAGTAATACAAAAAAAAATTAAAGTTTTCTATGTTTGCAACGATATATTCATGTAGAAGTGATAATCTGTCCAGGCATGGAAGAGAAAATAATTGCCCAGCTCTTTACAAAGGTCACCGCCAACTAAAATCTACTGCTGTAGACCTGGGCATTTTTGGCAATATACTGAGTCCGGTCTTGTATCTAATAGTTTAAAAGATAGAATTCTTGCTGTTTTCGAAGTTACTGGGTTCCTTACGCTCTTAAATTAGAGTTCAAGCTTCCTTTAACATCCAAAGCTGAAACTTCGTACCTATAGTGCGATCACGAACTCAAAATAATATCAACTGCCCGTTTTTCCAGTTGGTAGCAAAAGCTCACCAAGGCAAGAGGGTTTTTGAGCCTATCGGCGAAATATTGAAGGCCTGTTGATTATTAGTTTGGGTATTATTTGATTTTCTGTTTGCAGCGATTGAAAGGTGATACGTTCGGTCACATGAGTTGTTAATTCCGAGCAGTACCTATGGCTGTGCTCTTACTATTTCTTATCTGATAAACATTATCTAAATCAACCGGTTATGGAAATATGGTGGATTTCTACAGACAGGAAAGATCTAGTTAATTTTATAGCATTATTTTAGCTTCCCATAACTGGGCGATTATCTTAGCAGAAGTTCAGAAATCTAACTTGTGGCATAGACATCATGTCTGTCCACTATGTCTTCAAATCGACTGCAATTTATGTAACTTTGTTATAGCCTATTTAATTATCAAATAATGAGAAATAAGTGCGACTCCGAAACTACTTCAAATCAGTTAAGATATAGATATGTGGTTATAGTGGATTGAATAGGCCTTATCGTCCTCTCCCGCTTGACTCTATTACCTGCGACACTCTGCATTTGCATAGAAGAGTAGGTTAGTCTTCTTATTTTCCCCTCAATTTTTTGAAAGCTTTTGTATGAAATTTAATGATTTTAGTCATAATAATCATATTTTTTAATTAAAAAATTTATTCCACGACAAAACAACAACAAAACAAATATTAAAACAGATGTAAACAAGTTCGACTATGATGACAATACCGTAATTAAATGAAATTTGCTGTGACTCTTATGTTAATATGACAGTGTTTGCAGATTAATTAACAAAATGTTACAAAATTAATGATAGTTCACGTTATTTTTCACTATTTCCATCTAAAGCAAATAAAGTTCACAGTGGCATCGCCACGTAGGTGTAACTCGGGATCTAACGTACGCAAGGCTATACACAATGAAAGAATAAGGGGGATGTACATACCTGCACCACCCTATGACTATGAAATGATTAATTATGGAGATAAGTCTTCTTAAAAGCAAAACTCATGCATCATAGAACATACTCGTATAACACTGTGCTACAAAATAAAAATTAATAATAGTGCTTTTGGCACGCTGCAACCGATATATGAAATTAAATAAGTCGAAAAACCCCAACTTCAACATTTGGTGCGAAGTTGTAAGCATCTTTCCTAGACTGGTATTGTGCCGATGAATCCGAAAATACTTTCTGTTTTGGTCCATTTAGTTTTATTTTTTGAAATTTTTTAGGTTTAACATGTAAGAAAGTGCATTACTGGCCAAATTTATTAATTTACTTTAGGTAAACCACATACAGTGAAAAGTTTTTGTTCATATTTGATAAAAAGTTTTCATTTAATGTACAATGGCATTTTTGGAATGGAAACAACCCGCCATCAACAAAATATAATCAATTTTATTTAGACTGTGGAAAGTTAAGGTTTCAGATCATGGAAAAAGTAGAATTTTGGACATTATATGGTTAAATTTGTTAAAGTTCAGAGTAAATCCATAGAAACGGTTTACAAATTCAGATTCAGCGACCTCAAAACGACCAAGTCAATTGTCATTTCTTCTGTAACTCACTAACACCTAACTTCGTGGGATATCCGGCCATTTATTTTCGGGCATGCACTCTTCTGCATCATAGGGACATTTCCACCTCATATGCAACAATTTCGCTAATATTCATTATGATTATTATTATACCTAAAGGTGTGGAAGTCTGTCGTATCACCAGTGCAACCCACTACCAAAAGCAAAGATAAGGTATGTTCATGGATCTGTATCAGTGATGGCATTTGGGATTTGTGAAAGTGTACTGAATCGAGACTTGAATTGTACTTTTCAGAAAAAGAAAAATGTGCGAACTTTTTCCAAGCACATTACTTACAAAAAAATGCAAAGGTCCTCAAAATGAGATATATTTCACATTATATTACAAAATCTTTTTGTACCGTTTATTTTAATTCTTTCGTTTACTTAAGAAAAAATTTCAGTATTATAAACTATCCAAGTGTACCGAAAATGTACTGAAAATGTGCTTCAAATTCGCCAAATGTACTAAAAATGCGGCAAATACTGAATGTGCTGAAAATTTGTCGAATGTACCCACGACGATTTTTCATGTCGCAAATGTACCTAAAAAAGTACAAATGTACCGAAAATGCCATCACTGATCTGTACACGTGCATCCTTTTTTGTGCTCTGGGCTGCACCCAGTGTTACCATATTTAGAGTTTTTTTTTTTTATATATATTACAGTTTTTTTGTTTGTTTGTAGGTGGGTGTGCCCACCTCTGCTAATCTGAGAAGAAAGTTTTAACGAAAAATTCAGCCTGTTTCGACCAATCTGCGTAAACTTTTCGTTGTTCATAGCCTCTGAGTAGAGCTGGGCACTACCCCACACGTAGTTCTCTTCAATACATTTGTAGTTGTGTTGTTGTGTGCTTTTCAAATAGAACTGAATTGATTTTTACGCTTTTTGCTTTACATACATATATGATATATTATTCTCTTTCCACCGCAGTCGCGCGCGCGCTGCGTTTTGCTCAGCTACGCCTCTGAGCTTCAGTTCTTGTATTGACTAAATTTTTTAAGGGTGAAGGTGTGCGTACAGATGTAAAATGCGCCAAAGGAAGCCAGCAAGTTTGCACAATAGCTTCGAACGCTGACCAATCGACAATTCCGGTGCTATGGCCACATTTTCATAAAAACGGGCAAAATTCTCGGCTGAACGGATGCCACAAAATGATGCATACGCCGCCTTACTCTTTCTCAAAGGCCTCCAGTCTCTTAAAGTTTATTCACTACGTTACGAACTGTTTGCTCAGTAGGACCGTAAAACTGATCAGGATCGTTAGTTTTGTAGTATAATTGAAAAGAGTTTAACCTCGTTGAGCGCTAAGAGAGCGATATATTCGTAAGCGTTTTGAAACAAATTGACGCAGAAGGCAAGGGCAGGAGCTAGCAGGCCTTCCTTGGCAAAATTAAGGCCTTGTTGCCTGCCACCCCTCCTTTCAAACTTACTTTCTTTTTTATATGAAACGTCCCGATAAAACAGGCCTTCTTTACTCTTCAAGCAGGTCATCCTACATCGCTTGCGTCAAGAGCTCTTCTAAGACATAACATGAAATAGAAGACCAGCCTAGCAACATGCACACCGTTCCTTACTTCTAACCATTTATCTACTTTTGATGTCGTATAAGTACAATGCAATGACAAAAAAGTAATGTCGAATCATAAAACATTGCAATACATGAATAATAAAAAAATTCATGAAGTCTTGCTTTGCCTTCTTATATCAGGCCTTATAGCACTGCTGCTGTGGGAAGGCCTTATAGCACTGCTGCTGTGGGAAGGTATAATAGCATTTCATGAATATACACTCAATAGAGTGTAACTATTCTGCCAATTAAATTTTCACTACTTATAAAATTATCTTAATGTTAATATTGACAGATTGTAAATAAAATCAAAAATCATATTAAAAAAAAAAAATTAGCATACATGTTTTTATTTGCATGAAAATTTAGTTTTGAGAAGGCCTCTTACAATAGCAGCAGTGCTAGGCAGGCCTTCTCCGGGGAAAGCCTTGTTCAATTGCCTGCTGGGTACATTTGATAGTTTTTACGCACGTGATTATTGACAGCTGTCTGACTTTTAGGACTGCCAAAATAGGAAATTCGAGTTTGGATCTCCGTTGAAAAGTTCGAGTGTCAACTATATAATATCTAAGCAGGCAGAGCTCTGGAGTTAATTTACTCTTCAGCGGCTACAATAACAAATTAAAACAAAAATGAACAAATCATTTAACTAATGAAAGTTTAAGACCGAAAAATTTCCAAAATCGTTTATTACTCTTTGCACTGTGTATTATAATTGGAATAACATGTGATTCAAATGATAAATAAAAAAAAAACATCTAAAAACCATTACAAGCCTCCGAAGCACTCGTAATGCATACAAAATTAGTAAATGACATTTTTTTTTTAAACGTGAAATAAAATTATTTATGAGCTCTGATGATTATAGTCAGGGCCGCAATTTTTTTCTAACCAGGCCGGTTGCAAAGTCAATAAAGATTTTGTTTTTAGCATTCATTGTTATAAATGTTAAATGATAGTGGTGTTATTTCTGTTCAGACCTACATAAATTATAGTACACTGTATTAATAAGAAGTAAGTAGTATGGTATTTGCCTCAATGTAAGTTATTGAGGTAAGCTTTTTAATATGACTGATATGACTTTCATTTCCACCTGAAGACAACAAGCTGGCTTTGTGCAGCTCAAAAGATACATCATGATGTTTCCTGATAAAGCGTTTCCTTACTATACATCAAATAAAAGGCTGTAAATAACTTTATTTTATTAGGCTATTTTTTTTAATTCAACAGAAACGACATAAAATATTTTTCAGAAATCAAAAAGTAAAAACGCCAGCGAATTGAATTTTTCCCATTACACTACATATTATTTTCCTTGTAAAATTCTTCAAAATACATTGGATATTTTGTTCCATAAGATTTTTCAACTTGATTTGGAAACTTTTACATTTGAGTTTCATTTCACTTAGTCTGTTGTATTTTCGAATTTAATATTGTCTCTGTCATATTTTTTAAAATATGTAACAAAATTGCAATTTTGGAACACTTAATTTTCTACCAAAACATTTTAAATTTAAAAAAAAAGAGTAAATTGATGACATTGAAATACCATTTTGGGCATGTCACAAAAAAAAACATTAGTTAAAATACCGAAATTTGAGTTTTGTCCAGATAACCTAAAAACATCATTAGCCCAGAAAAATTTTTTTTTTCAAAAGTCCACGTACTGTATGCATATATTGTATTTGAAAAACTCTTTTATTTTTCATAGATTTTGAAAAATTGCAGCGCAATAATACTTATGCCAAAATGATTTATTGTAAGTTCTCAATTAGTCAAATACTGCATATAAAAAAAAAATCTTAAAATACGGCAACTTTAAAGTCTAACTTTTGGTAAGCAATTCTTCATATACAAGGTGGCCCCGTATTGAGCAGCTTTAGTCCAGAACTCGATTCTCTAGTTCATTGTTTGTAAAAATTGTGTACGAGATGGGGAGTGAGTATCTTGAACATTCTCTGAGTTATAGGGTGTTTAACAAAGTTTACTTAGAGTAGTAACATACTAACCAATATTGTTTCATAACTAAGTTTTATAGGAAGAGCAATAAAATGAGTGAGTTTCATTAGGAAATAAATCACATATATTTGGTGGTACCCTGTTTTCAGTTCGGAATTATCGCTCTTTAAAGTCAATAAAAAGTTTTTTCCCAATTTTATGGCAGCTTGTTGGTAAAAATGTATATCTTGAAAAGCGTACGACTCAGGTCTAAACATTGTGTGGTGAATTTGAAGGTACTAGTATGGTGCATTAATATATATATGAATAAGAAGCCATATTTTTTACGGTAACTTTGGAAAAAAACTATAACTTAAAAAAAAAGTTGAAAAAAAATTTCAATAAAACGATGATAGTGGGCTTATTAAATTTGTGGGGGTAGGGAGAGATACAGAGAATCACTTAATGTAAAAGTTTTGGTCAAGATGACGTTATGGATGACTACAACTGAAGAAATTAAAAGTACTTAATATAGAAAATAATAAAAACCTAAAAATCACCTTGTCTACTTTAGTTAGCGTAGGGCAGGATGCTTATAAAAAATAATTTCAGTACATTTAGTTTTAGTGTGCCGTAAAAAAAGCGGTATTTTCCTAATTTTTTCATCAAATTTTATTTTCCACTTTCTTTCTTTCAACATTCATTACGCAACCGATTTTTGCCGTCTTTTCATTTCATCGAACCCTGCACCTTGGGCGCCTGGGGAAGATATTTGCCACTCCCTACCGTAAGAAATAAAGGTCCAGATCATTTCCTATTAAGCAAAAATTTAATTTCATATTATGAGGACACATTTTTGCCTGTATCTTTTTGTGGAAACATAATGAACTATAGGCGATTGTTGTGGTTTTTTATACTGATAATTTTCACAACCACCCAAAAAAGTTTACTGCCCTAGAACTGAGATTTTGAGGAGATATGTGAAATTTATTTCATGCCACTCGTTTCAGTCCGTCCAGATGTGCAATATAAACATGTCCTATTAAAAGTAATTCTTCACTGTTGCATGGCTTAATCAAACAGTTTATTCCTTGTTCTGAGAAATACTTTATCTTTTTTTTGGTCCACCCTTAACATGTAAAGCTGTTTATGATGAGATTCACTTGAAAATTTCTTTTAAGCACATAGTCGGATTATTTCCAATAAAGCTACAAGCCGTAAAAAAATACCAAGGGTGGTTATTTTAAGAAAATGCCTATGACCATAGGTGGATCTAGCACCTCTTTTAGTTGAAGTAAAAGTCAATGAGCGACATTTTAAGAATTATAAATGAGCAAATTGGGAACTTCTTTCACATTTTAAATTTGTTCTCAATTGCAATGAATTTTTTTTTTTTTGTTATAATTCTTTAAAAAATCTTTCCAATCGTCTTGTATTGTTGTAAGTGTAGTCATTGTAATTCCATTGAGTGAATGCTCGTATGCAATAAATATTAAAATTGGGTAATATTTTTAGTATGACCTAAGTAATTTCAAAATAATTCACGATGAAAATTAATACCAATTATATATCGATATTTAATTTTATGTGTCAACGTGACTGGCGGTCATGAAAACCGCACCACTGGCAACACTGTTTTTATATGAAAAAATTTAAACAATCCCGTTATTTTTTTAACTTTTTGTATTAAAGTATTACAAGTGTATTGACAACAAACAATAGTTGTTGTAACGCGTTTGCTCAAAGCAGAAGGTCGTTTTTTATACTAAGTGCGGTAATGGGTGCAAAATATAAGAAGCTTTCACGTGATCAAAAAGTGAGAACTTTCAGGATATTTCGGAGCCCCTAGAAAGGAAAAAAGGTTCTGGTCTGAAACGTGCAACCAGATGGTCAGATGGCCTAATAAAAAAAAATAGTTTGAAGGAACGATTCAAAAGTGCAGTTGCGATACGGGCAGAGCAAGCAACGCATCATTTCATTAATATTAGTGTGGAGACTGAGCGCAGGATGTTGAGAGATGGAAGACGTCCTCCAAAAAACTATAGCTGACACAGTCAATAAAAAAACGCGTCTAACTTGGACTAAAACCTATAAAACCCATAGAGCCAGATGGTCTGGGGAATTTTTTCTTACTACGTTCGTTGTCCTCAGCACTATTTAGAAGGAAATATGACTGCGGAAAAATGTGGGCGTGCTATAAAGGAGTATTAAGTACTTATCCTGCACTACAGATGCAGTTTTACAGGATGATTCTGCGCCTTGCCACCGTGCAAAATCGGTAAGCCTCGCATACAATTTTTTATTTGATTTTTCAAACTTTATAATTGCAAACAGGATATAAAAAAACAAATCCTTTTTTTACAGCGCGAAAAAGCATTCACGGATATCGAAATTTCGCGACGGGCTTGGCCAGGAAACTCGCCGGATCTGAATCCCATCGAGCACTTGTTGCATATCATGAAGCGCAAACTTGCTGACCAGAAGCCTGAGAGTAAGAAAAATTATATTTAGCTTTCGATAAGGTTTGGCATAATGTAATACAGCACGAAAACCATGGTTTATTCCATGCCATTAAAGATAATGGCTATAATACAGACTAAAGGAGGAGCATATATATATTTTTTTTGGTAACTTGATATATTTATTTAAAAACAAATTTAAAGATTAGAAGACTGTGATCAGATTTTTTAAAAATATATATTCGAAGGTCTCGTAAAAGTATTAGTTTTTTCTCATATTATTGTTTTAAGTAAAAAAAAATTTGATATGTAAAACCCAGATGAGATTTTTTGTTTTCAAATTATGTGATAATATCAACTTAATGAGAATAATTAATAAAAAATAATTTTTTTTAATAAAAATCTCAATAATATCGAGTTTTTATGGCATTTTGTCGTGGTGCTGCTTTTATGACCTACAGTGTATACATCGATATTTATTTTTATGTGTCAACGTGACCTTACGGTTTGAAGAAAACGTGCACCTGGTACGAACTTAACGATCCCGTGTACTTAATTCACGTATCGGGCACTAAGCGGACAGTGAAAAATAAAATGAGTTTCTGAAATTTGTTCATAATCGGCCTAGTAGTACTTCTAGAAGTTGGTTTTTTGTTTTGTACGAAGCTGGGTTGTCAAGTTATGAACTTCTAAAAATTGAGGTAATATGAAGTTCGAATGTTTCGGAAGCAGAAAGCTTAAGAAAATTTACTATGATATACTAATAAACATATTGGTACTTATAGGAAATTGACTGTTTTTTTCAATTGAGGCGCTGAAAGGAAAAGTGGTGTAAGTCGATTTTATGTCAGTTTGGACCAACATAATTGTATTGTAATAAGTTAATTTAACTTGTGCTGAATTGCAGTGCTTAAAAAAATAGTTTAAAGATGGTTTTTTTAAATAAAACAGTCACCTTTTTCCTCCAAGATTTTTTAGATTGAACTGAATGTTTTGGAGCGAAAATATATCTTACAACACATTTCCGACAAAGATTTCTTAGATTGAACAAGATGTTCTGGTTAATACGTTCAGGAACAAAAGAGTACCATAGTTCAGGGTTCTAAGTTTCTTTTCTTGGAAAAATATTGAACATTGTGGGACATAATTTGAAAAGTAAAGTTTCATTATAATTATCAACATCAACATATCAACGTCTTTTTCGTGGTCTGTCAGCGGTTCAGAGTCATCAACGATCTCATCAGAAGATGTAATTAGATTTTTGAAATAGTCATGATCAGAGCTACATAAAATATTTATGAAAAACCTACGAAATATTTATGTAAATATGGACGAAAAGTGGGCAAAATATGGACGATAATATTTAGGAAAAAAAAGAAAAGATGAATATATATTCTTTAATTGCTTTTATAAACGCTCGAGAAAGTCATGGAAACGGTTACGATGGATCAGGATATGTTTTCTCAAATTTTCAAATAAAAATTATGGGCGGCAGTTTTCCAAGGTTCTTTTATACGCAGCAAACGTACGCTCAACATCACGCGTTGCTAAAGATTCATATTTGGATACTTCAATCTCACGACGGACTCATTGGATTCACCCGTTTTTGGAATGCCTAATCTTCTGATCGACAACATAATTGAGTTTCCTGAGAAATTGTAGTTTTCTCGTAATTGCCTCAAATCTAGGTCGGATTGATTCAAATGTTTCCAAGACACCAGTGAGAGATTCGCCCTTTTTCTTTGTTTTGCCTTGTTATTGTCAGAGAATTCATTTTTTAGATCTGGTAATTGAATTGTCTTTCGGGCTTTGTTGGTACATTTTACTTATTTTTCATCGACAAAATCTAGCCAAATAAACAGCGACATAGATCCAGGAACCTCAGCGAGTTGTAATCGGTTGTGAAGGAAATATCGATATGAGTAGCTCTCTTCGAAAAGGAGCTTGCAATTACATTAGAAAAAAGAGTTCGATTTTCAAAATTGAATCAATCAATCAAAAGTCGTCGAAATATTTGTCCGAGAATCGAAACTAGAAAATATTGATTTTCGGAAAAAATTGTGAAAAAATTTATATAAATTTGTTTTAGTTGAACAATATTTTGATTGAATTGTACAGTCTTAGCAGAAACCGATGTTTTGTGTGAAATTTCACAAATCGGTCAATGCTTTTTTTAACTAACATGACAGAGACAACAAATGGAACAATTTAACTTGGTAATTGGTGACATATGTTTCGGCTATTACCACGATTTACATATTCACATACATATATACATAGCCTCATGTCATGTTTGTTAAAAAAAGCATTGACCGATTTCTGAAATTTCACACAAAATATCGGTTTCTGCTAAGACTGTACAATTCAATCAAAATATTGTTTAATTAATTAATAATAACAGTCGACTAATAACAAATAAAATTTCTAAATTTGTTTTATTTAAATTAATATTTTATGTTGCCCTGGTCATGATGTATCGGTGGTATGAATGGTAGTAGATTGACGATGTCTTCGCTGTTGTCACAGGTCTTGGTCTATTGTACAGGTTACTTGGTTCAATATTTTTAAGCAAACTCGGCCTTTTTTTCGTGTTACTCGTCACAATGTTTATAGCTGTGAAAGACATCCGTTCATACAAAGTTTCTATGTAATAAAAATTACTTTAATCTCAGTGGTGGTAGGAAAAGAAAAATGTGCCTTCATTCTTTGTTAATAAACGCGTGAAGGAAAAATGACACAAATAAGATTTCCGATGGTATCCTTCCAAACATTATTGACCTGTAAAAACCACCAACACCCTCAACCATTTGTGTTTTTATTTGAATTCTAGCTACAAGTCGCACTCGTTGCGGGTGCCAGAAGAAAATCAATCAACTCTTAGGAAGTTTTTCATTTAGCCTCATCCACTGGAATTGCAGCAGCCAACCCTCGAGAAAACAACCGTCCATAGTTACGCTCATAAGAACTCAGGGTTTATTTTTTTTCGAAAGCACATCTAAGTAGTCATTTTTTCTCATCTAAAATTATTTACTCTCCACCTGTGATATTATTTTTAGTTAAAGTTTTTTGTAAGAAAATTTGATTAAAATGTTTCATGAGGACATTTACGAGTGATGCTAGAGGGGTAGTGTTTATGAAAAAAATGTTTGTCTCTTCATGAGGAATGACTTTACTTCAGAAACTAAACCTCCAAAACATGTAATAAAAAAGTTGTGAAGCGAAAGTTTCGTAAAATTTGAGCCCACTACTCCATATTGCTCTAATTTTATATCAGTCGATGTGCCTCCCCTGGGTCAGAATATGACACATAAACCCGACCCAAACTATCAAAAATTCTCACATTTCATGAAACCCCCTCACATTACGGGCATTACATCATATATGAACAGCCGCTTAGCTCTCATTTTTGTACATAGTGTTATTATTTAAAACTGCCAAACAAGAAAAAAATTATATATTTCAAAACCGAGACAAATGTAAAACGAGCTATTTTTGATGCCAATATGAAAGCATTATTAAATATCGTTTTTTTTTGCGTATATTTCCGTGGTTCAAAATTTATCAACTATTTATTGCAGCTGTCTTGAATTCTGCCCTCTAAATATGACGCCTGGCCTTATGAGTGTTATAATTAAAGACTTAAAATATAATAAATTATTTCAATCAATTACATATGTACCTATCATATCAAATTAAGTGGCAGTAAATTACGAAAGAAGATTCATATTGATATCAATAAAAAGCTTTTTGACGGAAAATGATTTATTTGTAACTCCTGCGTTTTAGATTTCAACAGCATGTGCAAACACTTCCAGCACTTCTTAATGAAAACAATATTCGTATCGGCTTTAAAAGCAAATAAACACGTTCTTATCCTCAACAAGATATTATACACGCCTGTGTATTATTACCTGTGGCAAATTGAACTGTAAAAAGTGGATACTTAGCCGCATAACAACTCAACTAAGTAAAAATCGTTTACTTTATTTAATCAATTGTTGTCAGACGTTTTCGTGGTGAGCATTTCGGCCACTTTCCGTATCGCCACTTGTCCCGACTGTTGCTCAGAATAGCTCGTATAATAACAGTGATCAATCAAACCAAAATCAAATTTCAAGTGCCCATGGTATATTCTAAATTACAAGATTTATGACCTCAACGCTTGACAATAAAACTTTCCCGATTGCATGTCATCAATAACAAAATATCAGTTGACTCAAAACAATATATCACTTTGGCCCTAATCAGGTGCACAGTGCGGTAGACGTTCAGCTTAATGACTTCAATTATAGGTGAATCCAAATAGCTTTACACAACAACAGAAATAGCTAATCCCAATAACAATGTAATTATCCGTGGAAAAATAAAAAAAAAACTTTCAAAGCTGTCGCTATAAATATTCCACTTTTTCTATTTGTTCATATCAAATTATTTCGCAGCACTATCAACGGCACTGATCGGTGGTGGAGACTTAGCTTAGGGTTCTATAATATAATCTACCTTAGATTGCAATTTCCCATTTCCATTAGAGTTTAGTTTTCACTCAGTTCTCGACGGTTTCACAATATGGTTAGAAAAATTGCATCGCATATCAAGGAATAGATGCTTAAAATCTATCTCTGATAGTAATCCGGTGTGAAATGAATTCTTAAACATTCGAAAGTTGGAGTGTGTACAATTAAATACTTCCACAAGTAAAAAAGCGAAAATCGCATATTACATTTTTTAATAATATGTTGTATGTGTTAATAAATTAATTTCAAACATCGTGTACCTACTATATAATATAAGTAGTGTGTACCATTATTTTGAACACTCTTTATCAGCTGTAAAACATTGATGTTAGTTTGTGAGCTCTGAACCAAATGAAATTTAAAAATAAGTGAGTGTACTGCAAGCTAAAGTGAATTTAGAAATTATGGGTACCGCCAGCGGCGTACCGAGCACATTCGACGCCCGGGACAGAGATGGAATTTGTTGCACCTACCTAAAAAACTTTCAACGTGAAAGATTTTTAATTCCAAAAAAAAACAAAAAAAAAGTCCTTAAAATTCATCATTTAGCTATATGCCAAACATCAAGGTCTCCAAAGACATTTCGTTCGAGGCAACTGCGCCCTTCGACCCCACTAGGTACGATAAACAGCATTGCTAGTGGTTTTAAGACAAATTGGAATTGTAGTTGGTAGTTTTGTTAGAAATAAACTGAGAATGATTTTTAAAAACTTTGGAACTTGAATTAGAAAATTCGAGATAAGTTTTTTTTTTAAATAGAAATATTTCTGTACATTCTCAATATTTTTCGAATAATTTTTTTTTTAAATGTTTCGCTTCCATAATTTTTAAGAAGATTTTGGAAAAAAGTGTAGCTTTCTTTCAGCAATATTAAAAAAGTATTTCATTAAATACTAAAAACTTAAATTTTGGCGTAGAACAAACTTGAACTGTTTTTTTATGGCTCACTCATGATAACTTTGAAGTTCATTAACAAAAATAATTTGCGATTTGAGAAATGTTTGAAGGTTTTGCCAGACCCTCGGCTTTGGTATGAAACTCTGGGCTAAATCGGGTCGATCCCGGCTAGTTTGCAACTCTGCTTCTTACCCAAAAACCAAAATATACTTGTCCGAATGTTTTTGACGAGAATTTCTCTGATTGCTTCGGTTTTCGAGAAATTTTATTCTAATAGTGTGTAAATAACGATATGCGCGATATTTGAGGTTATGTTACATCGAAAGGCACTTTTTTTTATAAGAACCTTAGCGGCACCATGGGGTCGTGAACAACCCCACAGGATTTTTGACAAAAATCCGATTTTACGAATAAACCCAAGTTTAGCCTCACGTAGCACAAAAAGATTTCCAAAAATATCCCTAATATTCATTAAATTTCATAGAGTAAAGTCATTTCAACACGCGTTCACAGTATTGAAGTTTAAAATTGAAAATTAGCTTTTTTATAATCTTTCTTCAACGTGGGGCCGTGAAAGACCCCAAAGTGCCGGATTGTTATAGAATTGAAAACCAGAGCTGAAGTGTCAAATCAGAAGTCAAATTCGAATTCAGCGTGTCAAATACTTTCGGAGATGTATAGTCTCGTTTCTGGGCCTGAAATTTTGTCGACCTGTGTTATTATAAACTTTGGTTTTTCCCTTATTTTTTTATCAAAATTTTTGGTCTCTTACATATTTTTTTGAATTTTTCAACGCTTATCGACTTACGCCAATAATGGACTTGATCGGCTTTTGTACAAATTACAACATTTTTCTTTTTATTTTCTACTTTTCTTCTTCTTTCGCCGTCTTCGATAGTATTCGGGATTTTGTGACTTAACAAAACATTACAAAAAAATAAAAAAAACGAATTTTCGGCCTTGCTTTGTATCACTTTTTGTTTGGGTTCTTAGCAAAATCTACAAAAAGACTTAGAAATTCTCACCTATCGGCTCACAGGACACTGATGAATCGAAATGACAATGAACGAAACCAATGAGTTTAATGTAATTTTTTGGTGTTATCACGCACTGTACTGAACAGTCAGCATTATTTAGTTCACACATCGCATTTCCCTCAGGTTTGTTTTTGATTCGAGAAAAAATTTTCGAATAAATGACCAAATATGGGATAAGTCAACAAAACTTTAATTAATCTTATCGGATATTATTTTCTAGCAATAAAGATTGGCATGAATAAAAAGACATAACTTGAAAGATTAGCTACTTAGATTATTTGTTTTAAAGCATTGAATGTATTGTGGACTAATTCTTCTGGAAGACTTATCCCATATCCCCCATTGTTAAGCCAATGTTAAATGCTCTAATATTTCAACCAATTTCCATCTGTGCACTAGTTTTGCTAGGCACTGAGAGAGATGAGTTTGATACAACGAACCAACAGATTCAATTGGTTCAAAGCTCTCAAACCTAAAGAGTGATTAAAAATAATTAAAAGTCAGTCTTTGAGCTTGTGCTCTATTGTATTCCATCATCAGTTTAACAGCAACAAGTCTAGAAATCTTATCGCGTCGGAAATATGTAATGTCATCATTTTAATTTTTAATAAAACCAATGCTGGAGATGCAATGGAAGTGTACAAGAAACTTTAAAATGATTTTAAAGTTTCAAAACTAAAAAAACAGTTTTAGCTAATTAATACGAAAAAAGTGATTTTCCTTTTCATAAAGTGCTTTGATTACGCCATAATAAAATAATACCAGGGAGCGCCCAATCCACAATTAATAAAAGTAATACAAAAATGGATCAAACTTCCACTGAGCAATCAACGGCGAATCACCTAAGTTCGACTTTTTGTGACAGAGATCGGTCACTATCATTGGGGAATCTGAGTGTTTGCATTCACTCACAATCAACTAAAAGTGATTCTATGAGTAGTGTCAACAGCATACTGGATAAGGCAGGTAGAGATTTTATTTATACTCGCATATAAATAATATGTAGTTTAATCTGTATTTACTAAATAAAATGCTCACATACTGCACAGGTGCTACGTAATATTCATATTAGTAAATCGTCGTAATGTACTTGAGGAATGTTGTCACTAAACAGGACTATTCACCTATTTTATTTTATTGTGGAAGTTGAAACGTATATTTGCTCTAAGCTGTCAGTTAAGTATGATATTGAACTGTCTTTATATTCCAGGTCGCTTAGTATTAGGTGCGCAACTAAGTTCCCGCTGTTTTTGTTAGAAAATGCAACTTTATTGTCAAAAAATAGTTATAGATGAATCAATTAAAGTATTGCCCATTGCTAGTACCATTTTTCCCATCTTTCTAGTAGAGCTCGAATGCCATCACGGTAAAAGTGTTCGTCTCTTGAGGCTATCCACGAATCAAGCCATTTTTTGAGGTCTTCATAGGAGTTGAACTGCTGATCAGCCAGACCATGTGCCATTGAACGGAACAAGTAGTAGTCTGACGGGGCAATATCTGAGGAATACGATGGGTGGGGTAGGACTTCCCATTTGAGAGTTTCCAAGTATGTTTTCACTGGTTTAGCAAGGTGAGGCCTTGCGTTGTCATGCAATAGGATTACTTTATCGTGTCTCTGTTCGTATTGGGGCCGTTTTACACAGCTGTATGTTACCTTAGAGGAAGTGATTGGAGGTCAATGGTTGATCAGTGGGTGTATCAAGTAGAATATGGGACAGTGGGTGCGAGTTGACAATATTCTCTGCTGTGCAAATTAGACTGTAGTTGGTATTTTCCTAGAGAGCATCGTTCAGCATGCGGAATTTATAGACACTTAAAAACCCACTCTACATAAGTGATGGCCTTTTCGGTATATTTGCGTCCTGAAAAATCGCCGTCAGTGATTCGACAAAATTTCAGTACATTCGGTACACTTGCTGCATTTTAGTACATATAGCGAATTTTGAGCACATTTTCAGTACATTTTCGGTACACTTGAATAATAATTACAATGTGAAATATATCTTATTTTGCTAGGGTTTTTGAGATGCCAAAAGAAAGGTTGTTTTTTACATATTAGTAAAATTAGGTGTTCAAGACAAAAAAAAAAGGCTTTTCGTCGCACTTCAAATCACCGCCTTTATGGGTGGTATACCATACAACAATTTATTGTACTTTAAAACAGAAATGATCAGATGTTAAAAGGAAATATCTCACATCAAAATAGGGCCTTCGAGGATATCATCGAGAGTAATTCCCTTAAAATTTCTTTACCATCGCGGAAAGCATTATTATTAGAAATAAAAAATAGTTTGGGATTTATTGAAAGTTCAGTTCAAAATAGTGATGGAATTTATGGTACACTTGTACTTTTTTCAGTACCATTATACTTTTTTTAGTACCATTGTACTTTTTTAGTACCATTGTACTTTTTTTAGTACCTTTTTATTTTTTTTTAGTACACTTGTACTTTTTTCAGTACAAATCAACATCAAGTACATTCGACATTTAGAACATTTGGTAAATTTGGCGCTATTTCAGTACATTTGAACTATTTCTAAAACTTATCATTTTGTATTAAAAGCTAAAAATTTAAGTATCATTTTGATGTTCATGACAAAATGGAACATTCCCCATATAAAAAGAACTTTTGAAGTCACGATTCAGTACTTTTCCACAAAACTCTAATGCCATCAATGGTTCAAACAAGTTTTCAGAGTTTTTAATACTACCTTTTACATTTTAAACTTTTTAAATCCAATCTACTTTATTTAGGTATAGAAAATATTGATATTCTTTGATTTTTGTATGAAAAATCCGAAGCATTGGTACAGATATTCCGGAAAGGACATTTGGAAGAATTTTGTTTTTGAAATTTGATTGGCTCAAAATTACCCTACTTCTTGCGATTAAATATTATTTGGAAGTGTTTCGAATTCTAGCAACATAAAACAATTAAACTAAACAAGTGTATTAGAAATGTTTTGAAAATGCTCTGAATATACTAAAAGTTTGTTCAGTGTACTTTAGAAAAGTGTGAATTTGAAGGAGAAATGTAAAATTGGACTGAATATTACCTGATATGCTTGACCAAAACCATAATTTTGTTGCTTAAAAGTTCATAATTTTGCTGATACTTGTGAAGGTGAACATGAGAGTGACAGCGCTGCAACTTGGGGCACCCTCATTCCTTTAATACTATAAAATAAATATATAATCATTTAAAATTTATTTTTATTTTAGCAGATCGTAGATGATGAAGGCTCTATATTATTTACTGTGCCGGAAAAGATCCAAGCAACAACAATTCAATATGATAAAGAGAATGAGGATAGTGATGATGAACTGGGGATAAGCGGACGAAAGCCAGTACACCGGTAAATATATAAATCAAAGATTGAACAAATTGTTACGTAGAATTATTTGACTTTTCATGAGAGAATAACAAGTCAAGGGATCTACTAGGTACTCAAAATCTTCTTCTTACTTCTATTGCTCAAAAATTTGTGCTTTAAATGAAATATTTTTAGTTACATTTTCAAAAGTAAATTTATAATTCAAAAAATATTTAAAAATTTTTCAGATATTTAATGTTCACAAAAAATATGTTTTTTGATAGAATTTTAATAGGAAACACTAAAAAAACAATAATATTACACCTCGAAATGCTTGCCAAATGATAGACATCGAATAGGCCGGAATATAATACTCACTTTTTATTAATACATATTAATGCTAGAAATGTGTGCCAAACGATAGAGCTCTAAGGGTCTGAAAAGAATATCTGGGGTTGCTTTTTCGAACCCTGTCTTAAACAAGTATTCTATATAGACTCTTCCGAAATATCGATGAACCCATGTTTGTGGCAGGAGTCAAGAATGCAATCTTGTATATTATGTTTAGGCCTCTTCCAGTTCTATCATTTGGCATACATATTGAGGTGTAATATTATACAGTTTTAATTAAAGGGCTTCCCCGTATATCTTATCCTGTCATCTTACATACTCGACTTTTCTACAGCGTGCTCTCCGCCTAATATGTCTTCTTATCGTGGTGATATTTGCTGGCAAGCTGAAAAGAAATTGAAAAATATGCCGTTTTTTGGAGCAACAACCTCAAAGTTTGAAATGATTTTTGGATTATGCTTTCCAAATCAGGGCTTATGAAAATTAATATTTTTTTTAAACTGACTAATACTCGTAATATCTATATATTTGAAGTATGAACATGAATGAAACGTGAAACTGAATATGAACATTAACTGAAAGATATTTTACCATACTATTAGGAACTTTTGTAAATTTGGATAGGCACTTACTAGCTCCAAAATTTCAATAGCCATAGTTGCTGCTAAAAATGTGCAGTTCTAAAATTTTTTCATCAGAAATTGATTTTTTTTGGAAATGAAATTTCGCAGGATTGTACTTTAAGATAAGAACAAGAAAATCATATTTCACTTTTGATCTAAAGGGGTTACATCCGCAGATATTGCCATGTAAATACTGAAGCTTTAACTCATAGAACTTTTTATAATATTGAAAAAAAAAAAAAGAGAGATGATGTGGAGTAACCATTTTACCATATCAAATTCAGTTCCACTGAGTCCTATTCCACTAACTGTGTGGCATTGTGTTCAGACGATCTTGAAGTAACTAACTAGGAATGTCAGAAAAGTGCGCAAATGTTTCATGTTTTGTGACGTAATCTCCTGGACTATAAGCTTTCGCTAGACTCTGTGCTCGTAGTCGATTTCAGCTTGGATTTAAATTTTTCCCAATATTTCGAGAAGTTTTGGTTGTCATTATTAAAATATTGGACTGAAATCCATACAATTATTGTTGGGTCGAATAAAAGCATTTGGATGCCCGGGACATATTGCCGCTTACTTGTTAGTTGTTGTTTTGAAACGTGTGATTTTCTATAATATTTTAACTTACAGTGGCTCACATCAAAGGTCGCAAAAAGTTACCATATGATTTTAGCCAGTACAAAATCTTTTTTTGAAACATTTTTTTGTCTTCTATTTATGTTTACTGCAGAAGAAAGTTAAACTAAAGTAATGGTAAAAATGGCCATTTTCAAACAAATATATAGCACTTTCTCAGGATGCCGACCAGATAGTGGGCTAAAATTTGGGCTGTGTGCTATCTCTCAAGGCACTTTGATGTGTTAAAATTGGAGCACAGTCGTATTTTTTTTTTTAAATTTCATACGTCTGTTATAAATATGTAATATCATTAAGAAGTAAGAAGTTTGGAAATTTCAAAAAGAGGTTCATGCAGTAGCAGTTCGAATAGTTCCCCGCAAAATGAATTTGAATGGCCGAGTGGCACAGGAAAAGCATCAACAAGAAAGTTCGCTTGAATTTCGCAAGAGTTCACATTTCAAATGATTCTTATTTAAGAGCACGGTAAACACATTTTTTTAAAGAAGTGGTTAATATTTCTACAAAAAGTTCAATGTCCCACATGTCTTTTTACACATCTTTTATGGATTGAGAATCCTTCTTGCAAAGGAGAAGAAGAAGACAATAATCTTCACATTTTCTATTTCTTAAAAAAGCTGCTCTGATTAAATTACTACGAAGTTAATTTCTTCAAAAAGTTATTTTGAGCCATATCTGCTTGCCAGCGAATTATTAGCACCGGCATGGTGCTGACAATTAGTGGCGGACCTAGGATTCTCTTCAGGGGGGGCTGACATTTTTTTTAGTGAAAACGCACATTGATTGAATTTTTCAACGAAAAATATTTATATTTTTTGGTATGTAACAAAAATGAAAAGGTTAAATTTAGCCCTTATAAAACATAGAGATCTTTTTTATCTAATCAGTAGCCCAGTCGAGGGTTTCAAGATGGTGAGGTTTCTTCTGGCAAAATAATTCTACGATTTCATCTGAGCAGATATCGATTTCTTTATTAATATTTCCCAGAGCCAATCCATTCAAGCGGTCTTCTTTCATCTTAAATACGATTTCAATCCTCTTAACACAGAAAAACTTCGTTCTGGTGTTGCCGAAGTCATTGGAATCCTGGAAAATATTTTTAGTAAAATTGTGATGCCTGGGTAGAACGATTCCATTTTTTTGCTTTTGATAATGGTCAATGCTTCCATTGCATTCAAAGCATCTTTAAAATCGATCTTACAACAATACTGGTGCCACAATTGAATTTCGGATTTGAGCTCAATTTTACTGCAATTTAAATCACTTTCGTAAGTGAGAGTAGCCTCCACGATCTTGTCAACTGACACATTCGAGTGATTTGCCAGTATTAAGAATTCTAAGGGTAAAATGCTCAAAAATTTACCTTGGAATTTTGATTTTAGTTCTGAAATCATATGATCCAAGTAAGGGTTGTATATTGCGGCTCTAAAGCATTTGAGAGAGAAAAAAAAAATTTAAATAAAACTAGTAAGTGCTATCTTTGGCCAGGCCGAAACTCATATACCCTACACTGCATTGAAAGTACCTTTTAAAAAAATGTAAAAAAAAATTCAAGAGGTTGAAGTCGAAAAAAAAGTAAAATGTTTGAAAGAGGTCGAAAAGTGTTGAAACGGTTGAAAAAGACTAAAAAATATGGAAACCATTAAAGTAAGTTGAAAGAAATTTAAAACGTCGAAAAATATGAAAAATGTTAAAAAGTTGAAAAATTCGAAAAAATATGGAAATTGTTGAAACATTTTGAAAGCGGTTGAAAAAGTCAAAAAATATTTAAGAGGTTGAAAAATATTGGAACCATTCAAAATCGACGAAAAGATCGAATGAATTAATAAATTAAAATATGCACCGCCCACTTCTCCAACTTCGCCTAGTTTCGGTTCAATAAATCGGTGTCCTTGCTTTGTTCTCAGTCTTCTAATGTTTCAGAGATAAACATTAGCGATCCGCTGAAAGTATCAACGCATTCATGCCTTTCTACCCATCTGGTCGCACACAATGTTTTTAAACAATTTTTTTTTGTTTCTGGACTCCGTTCGGAAATTTTATCTTTTAATTGTTGCACTCTTTTAGATGAGTTCGAGATAAAGTTTGTCACTGATGAAACTGTGACTAGCATGTTACGAATTTCAGAATCATCGCATGATTTGCCTACGCACAGATTCTGAGAGTGACTGAAACAATGGGTGTAAAATTCTAAGGGTTGGTCTTCAGATATCAAAGCCTGAACACCGTTGATTTTCCCAGCCATAGTCGAAGCACAACTTCACTGTCGTGTGAATAGGGACTTGTGCCTATATGTTTGCGTTGAAATGTCAAAAATGATTATATCAAAATTTAAGCAAAATAAATGTTTTTAGCTTAAATTAATTTTAAAATTTAAAATAAATAAATTTTAAAATAAAAATATAAGAATAGAATAGACTTTTTGGTGGCAATGTTGTAGTAACATGAACTTAGGAAACAATGTGGCCACAATTTCAAACTTATGTATTATTACCACTATTACATAAATCTTATTTCATCTTATATTTCCTTAATAAATGAAATAAATTCAGGATTTTTTTGACATTAATTTAGATATTTAAAACAGTAAATATGAAGATCTATGACTATTTAAGAACGTTGTAGTCTTAATATACAAGTTATGCGTATGCGCACAGTTGCATAAGCTGACTTCAATCAATGCATGTACAGTTTATTTAGGTCTTAAGATTATTGGTTGGCTATGAAAGTGGAATAGAAAATCGTGAGCCTGTAAATAGAAGACGGGGGAGTGGTAGTGGTGGTGCTGTTGTACTGTATAAAGAAACCAAAAAAAAAATGTTCGTTGATATATTTTCTACATCACAACACTTCACCACCACAAACAATTTTTTCGATTTCGATTTTCTGAAACGTTCTTAAATCAAAATATTTTTCGGCGGATGCCAGGAGCAGGCTACAGCCCCCATAGCCCCCCCCCCGTTGGGACCGCCACTGCTGATTTTTTCAAAGGATAAGAAATAAATCAGCTGCTTCACAATGCTATTGATATTCATAAATTTCCAGACTTCATCTTTAAAACTCAATTCAAATTTTCTCCTTAGGATTTTATTTATCCGTCTATAGATGTTAGGTTAGGTTAGGTTAGGTTAGGTAGGAGTGGCAGTCAGTTACGAAAAACTGACTCACTTAGACCAAACATGATCCGTTGTGATACCACAGGGTGTTTTACTACACCCTCTCGTTGAACCAGCCAGAATTCGTTATGAAACTAATTAGCTGACCTATACTGACATGTCTAAGGTCATCCAGGTCATCAAATAAAAACGACCCAAGTGCTTTGTGCCGTTTTCTAGCAAGTGCGGGACAGGAGCAGAGAAGATGTTTAATATTTTCCTCTTCCTCCACATCTGCACAACTTCTACAGAAGTCAAAGAACCTAACACCTAATCTCTCCGCATGTCTGCCGATGAGGCAGTGGCCAGTTATGACTGCGACAACTGACGAGACACTATGTCTAGTGCGAGAAATTAGTTCTGACGAACGCTTAGCATCCCATTTCGGCCAGATTTACCTAGTTATATTACAAGTTGACCCTTCAGTCCATCTTTTATTAGCATTTTTAACCATTTCTTCTTTAAGCAGAAACTTGCAGGTAGCAACTGGCATGCCAACACTTTCCTTGTCCTGAGGAATTTGTGCAGTAGTCCCCTGCCTAGCAAGTTCATCCGCTTTGCAATTGCCGTCAATGTTCCTATGCCCAGGCACCCAGATGAGGTGAATATGAAAATGTTGAGCCATCTCGTTTAGAGACGAGCGACATTGTTGGGCCACTAGTGAGTTTAGGAAGACTGATTCTAGAGATTTGATAGCTGCCTGACTATCTGAGAAAATATTTATGTCCTTTTTGGATACAACATTCTTCCTTAGCCAGGATGTTACTCCCTCTATTGCTATAACCTCCGCCTGAAAAACGCTGCAATGGTCTGGTAACCTCGCAGCAATTCTTAACTTCAGTTCCTTGGAGTAGATACCATAACCCACTTGGTTATTTAGCTTGGAGCCATCAGTATAGAAATTAATATGACCCCTTCTCCCCGGGAATCCTCCCTTCCAGTCATCCCTTGATGGAATATGAGTTACGTAATCCCTGTTAAATGAGATTCCTGGAACAACATAGTCCAACTTGGAGGGTACAGACCTCAAGCTATGAAGAATAGTTGAGTGCCCTATTCTACTCTCGGACCAGCAAATAGTTTCCCTGAGTCTAATGGCAGAACAAGCTGTCATCTGTTTACCTAACAGGTCGAGAGGAACGAGATGTAAGAGGACCTCTAAAGCGTCAGTTGGTGTAGTCCGCAGAGCACCGCTGATACACATGGAAGCCGCCCTTTGAACTCTCTGTAATTGTATGTAATAGGTGACCTTGTCTAAGACCGGCCACCACACCACCATGCCATATAATAGAATCGGTCGAATGACCGCTGTGTATAGCCAGTGAATAATACGAGGTGATAGACCCCATCTTCCACCTACCGCTTTTTTGCAAGAGTAAAGCGCTACGGTTGCTTTCCTTACTCTTTCTATAACATTAATTTTCCAACTTAATTTCCTATCCAATACCAAACCAAGGTACCTTGCGCTATCTTTGAAGACAAGTCCAGTGCCTTTTAGTGAAGGTGGTTCTATAATTGGAAGTTTGTGATTCCTAGTAAAGAGTACTAATTCCGTTTTGTTCGGATTTACACCTAAACCTGCCTCATCCGCCCATGAGACTAGTATGTTTAAAGCATCCTGAAGAATTTCACACAGTGTATTTGGATATTTGCCACATGCAATTAGTGCTACATCATTCGCATAGGCAACAGCTCTACAGCCGTGCCTGTTTAGTGACATAAGCATCTTGTTTATTGCCAGATTCCACAGTAGAGGAGATAGTACACCCCCCTGCGGCGTTCCTTTGCAAACGAACCTATTTGTCTTGGATTTGCCAAGATTGTCTATAGATGTTGAAAGCTATTAATACAGAAAAACAGAGGCGGCCTTAGCCATTGCGAGGCTGCGCGGGTATATGTTTGCGAGGCCGTTGCCTTTGTAGAACTAGTTTTAATGATGTTATAAATGCAAAGTTATTAATAAATAAATTTAGATTCTTAAAATTGTTTACTGAAAATTGACATCTGTGTCAAAAGCATTCCGTAGATATGTTTTAGTAAATTTTAATTTTGAAAAACTTCTTTTAGCAAAAGGGTTTCTAAAAGTTTCTTGATCACCACTTTTTATATATTTACATAAAGACCCGCATTGATTTTCTTGTGCCTGCTTTCTTCTGACGGGTTGTTTTATTTTTAAACTACCGAACTCAAATTTTCTACCGGCATCACGATCACCCATAAAAGTATTGAATAAAACTAAGCACAATCATTTTTTTATTAATTAACTCTTTAATAGAAAAATTAATTATGTTACGATATTTACGTAAGATCGCACAAAGATCACTTATTGAAAGATAAAGGTTATGCAACGTAACGCAAACTGCTGCTGCAACATAAAAGCATAAGCCGGCGACAGTTCACACTGATAGCCTGTCAATGATAGGTGAAATGAAAATCCCCGAATGTAAATCGTAAACACCACAATAACTACCACGTAAGAATGCGCGGGGTAAGGCGAGAAATTCAAAAAAATATTAGTACCATTGGTACGTTGAAAAATTATTAAACAAAAACATTTGCATATCTTTAGGCGTTGGTAAATAAGGTAGTACATAGTAAGAATTATTGTTTGAACATAAAAAAATGACTGGAAACTGCACAAGTCTTCCGCGACGCCGAATGTATCTATGTTCTGTACTTTCGGCTGCGTTTTCATAAAATTATGCTGCGATGGTATGTTTGCCCTCATGAGGACACGTGATACTGATCTGACGGGATCCAAAACCCCAAAGAAATTTTGGCTTTATGCCTGTATTTTTCGGTCATAATCCCCATTTCTTTTTTGGGCTTATAATCACTTTTATTATATCCGCTATTAAGAGCGGTCATATTTCCC
The DNA here is from genome assembly GCA_963680825.1 of Meiosimyza decipiens. Lineage (NCBI taxonomy): Eukaryota > Metazoa > Arthropoda > Insecta > Diptera > Lauxaniidae > Meiosimyza > Meiosimyza decipiens. The sequence continues at coordinate 86,315,337 of OY804258.1, read as the reverse complement.
AAAACTAATTTGGGGTCTATGAGCGTTTTTCAGGTGGACATAAACCCAACTTCTTCATTTGTGTTCAGTGTTTTTAATGCAAAACAACAAAATAATTTCAAGCGCAAAATGCATTAATTGTCAGAGACCAACTCTAACAATTGTAAAGGAACAAAAACTGGGCAACCAGCTGCTTAGACTAGTTTCAATGGCCGCTACGTCATATCATCAGCAAGCTTTGTTAGCCGACGATTGAGAGTCTGCAAACACAACATTTTTTTGGGCACTATGACCATTGGGGTTACCACATGGCACCGATGCTAATAAAGGAAATATAAACATTTTTTTATACCATGCTCCATTCTATTTGTTTTAAACGGAAAAACAAAGTGTGAGACATAATAATAATATATTGCTACCCAGTAGGAAAAGTTCCATTCACTTTTTTCGTGCATGATTTTTCAACGATGTTCTTTCGCGAATGCTTTCATTTTAGCTAAGTTTTTAAGTTAGTTTTTAAAGAAAACATTTGTTAGTATGTGTGATTATATGTATTTTAATATAAAAAAAATGAGGTCGCCGTTGTTATTGAGCATTGCTCAAATTAAGAAATCTTTATATTTATTCCTCGAAAATAAGGCTTAGTTGACGCGATCTACAACAGCTACAGCAACAAGCAGAGTTGCGGAAAATTATTGGATCCAGAATCCGACCACCAGAAGCTGAGGTATAAGCGTGGAAAGATTTCCTTTTGTTCAACTCTTTCAAGCATTGCACTGATTAACTGCAAAAGCCTTACCATAGCGAGGAGAAAAAATGTACATACCTACTACTCTCTCTATCTCTCTCTCTAATTGTTATTGTTTTCCAATTAAGCTTTGTTGTTACTAAAATATGAAAAGCAATAGCAATGAATAAGTGTGTGTGTGCGTAATGTAAGTGGATCTTGATATTTGATGAGAAAGAATAAGGGAAAAACAACTTCCTGTTACCCATGTTATTGTTGTATGGAAACTTTTATTTTTGATTAATTTTTTGGAAGATGTAATGCATTTTTTTTAAAAAATGTAATGAATATTATTGGAAAGTTTCTGCTTTTTTATTATTAAAACTAAGGGGGCGTTCAAGTATTACGTAACGCAATTTGGGGGTCTTGTAAAAACGTTACGATGTATTGTCGGGGAGGGGGGGGGGGGGTTCGAACAACGAGTCACGTAATATTGTTTTTGAAGTGAAACTTCTTTAGTCAGAGTGATTCTAAATTAGGTGTGTGTAATGAAACGCTTTCTTTATATGTTTATTGAATAACAACAATGAGAATGTTTTATTAAAATGATAAAAGTTTACGGGATCTAGATTATCTGCAGCAATAAATAATACCATAAAATGGTCAGCTTCGAGATCAGCTAACCAAGAGCTAAGATATATAAGCGTGGAAAGGTTTCCTATTTTTATCAAATTTGTCAAGCAATGTGCACTGGTTAACTACCAAAGCCTTGCCATAGCGAAGAGGAAAACACTCGCTGTTAGGTAAATATGGCCACTTGGGTGATACGTAACCTCTAGGGAGGGGGGTACAGAAAAACGTTACATGGGGGAGGGGGTCAAAAATCTTCAAAAATTGCGTTACGTAATACTTGAACGACCCCTAAATCATTGAAATCGAGCATACATGGGTGATTGCAAAAAAACTCTCCCTGTTTGCGTGCGGGGTATTACTTTACAGCTTAAACTAAATTTGGCCTTACCCTTGAAACCAATCTTCTCATATCTACTCTTGACCATTCGACCCAATTTTTAAAAAATTCTAACTGCATGTTTTAAGAACCCTCGGGTGGATGTTTATGGGTAAAATGCCTTTAGCGTGGCATGTCCCAAGTGACACAATTCAAGGAAAATTTCAAATAAAATTTTCAGAAGGAATAGCTTATACAAATATGTTTGGGACTCTTAAAAGCTTAGTATAAAACTATAATTTTTTAAAACAACAACAAGATTAAAATTTTCGTATGGATTTATGTAAAAATTGATGTTTCCTATATATGTACGAGTAATGGCTCACAAAAATTGTAAGACCGTGTTTGAAAGAGGAAGCTATGTGAAATATTTTTATTATTTCGGTAAAAAACAACCTGGCTCAAGGAAAAAATTATTTATTTTTGTTAAACGCATATTCAAATCATTTAGAACCGAGAAAAATAAAGGGGCGAATCAGTCAGCCTCTGCCCGTCATCTTTTTTTCGAAATTGAGTTAAACTAACGTGACTAGATATCTGTCAACAAAACGCATAGCAGGAAAAATTTGATGAAACATTTTTAAGGATTCGTTTTTTTTTGCAAAAAAATTTGCTATTTAATAAAAAAATAAAAGACGTCTTAACTTTTTTAAAATCACTTATGTATTATTTCCAAATTATTTTTATACAATAAAAAAAGCAAAATTAAAATTTCTTATTTCCAATGAAAACGCGATGCATTTATTAATATTTTTGTGTTTGTAGAAAAATGCCACCGGGACCGGGAAGGCCAGTAAGGGTTCGTCAAAAGCCAATTCTAAAATTCAGATCTGGTTAGTATGTACAGAACTCTAACCCGATTTTCGGGGGTTATTACTAGTACTTCTTTAATTTACTTTGCAATACATATTGGTTCGAAAAATGATATTGACAACTATAATTTTTCAATAAATTTTTATTTATGTACGTTGCTTTATGCTTCTTTCTGTTTTATGCCGTTTTGATTCTTTTGAATGCGAGCCTTTTTTGGTTCAATCGGTGGAAGGGGTCCCCAAAGTGCTCGATTACGAAATATATTTCATATGCAACTTGAGTTGATACAAGGTCCCCAAAGAATTCATTTTTACGGATCATTTTTGTAAAAAACTTTTTTGTTATTGTGTGTGAACTAAAACATTTTGACTTAAGTTTTTATGTCTGAGGAAGGAATATACCGAACGGCAAAAATTGATGAGGAAGGTTATTGGTGTCTGAGTTTGTAAAAAAAAAACGTTAGTGTGACTGAAATTGACGTTTTTCGCTATTTATCTTTAAAACTCGAATATCTGCAATTCTAATTTGTAGGAAAAAACTGAATATGGAGTTTGCTTACAACATGAAAACTCTTCAGACATTTTGGGTTTAGTCTCTGGTTCAACAATTAGTTGGACTACTTAGTATATAAATTGAGATTAATATTTTTGTAATTTTTTTTTCTTCTTTATCAATGTAAATCAGTGGATTCAATTCATGTTTCGGGGATGCTGCTTAGTGGGATATATATTTTTTCTTAATTATTCACTTGCAACGCTCCTATTTATTTGAAAATATTTTAAGCGTCACATGATATAACTTCGAACTTTCGATTTAAGCGACATTAGAACTCGAAGCAGTCATCATCTAAGAAAGTATCATCCAGTTAGTTCTAGTCGAGACCTATCGGTCTGTCAGTATTAAAATTATCTAATTCTTCGATGCTAGCGGAAGAGCTCGGAAACTAAAAAACTGAATTCATTACATGCCGTCAAGTAATGAAACAAAAATCAATGAATTAAATTAATTATCGTTTGCCGTTTTTCGTGATTTCATTTAGTCTGTCAGCATTCCTAAGATCGTTTGTGTTAATGGAAATTTAGAAACATTCAAAGAGATTTCTCTCTGCGATCAAATTGAATCGAATTTAATATTATCATCATCATACACAGATCAGACATTACTTAATTTTGTAAATTCATTATCTTACTCACTGCATGCAATACTTGACACCAAAAGCACAGGCAAAGAGTAAGACATGCATACGTACATACATACATACATACAAACATAAGTATCTAAAACAGGGTGCATAAGCATAGATCAACATTTTTTATCTTCGCCTTTGTGAAGTCAAAAAGAAATGTATCTATTAGCAACGACATAGTTATATATCGACAAAGTCAAAGTGCGTCGAAAATTTTAGGGTCATATTGAAACGTAGAGAAAGTGTCGATGAATGACGAATGACGAAAAATATCGCAACATATCAAAAAAGTTTATCGAAAAATAATAAATAATATCGAAAAATTTCAATAAGTATCAAAAATGTTGATAAATGACGATGAAGTCGAAAAGCATCGAAAATTGGAAAAGTCAATCAGAATCGATTAGTCTCGGAAAAGCATCGAAAATCTTGTCAAAACTCCAAATATATACTATAGAAGACTATTGAAAAGTCAAATTATGCCGAATATATCAAATAAATCAAATAGTATGCATAAGTGTCGAAATATATCAGAAAAGTTGGAGAGTGTTCAATAGTTTCGATAAGTCCAAAGGCATCAAGACTGTCGAAATATATCTAAAATATAGATATAGAATGGTTATTTTTTTTTAAAAAAACTAAACAAGCAATCAGAACTGAAGGTAATTTGTGCTATATGCGAGTAGAACTCAAATTACGACATCGAAAGTTCAAAAACGCCTTGCTTGACAACTGTAGATTCAAAACTTATGATTTGAATACCAAATTTGAAGGGTTTTTATAGCAGGTTTTTTTTTAAATTTATGCCATTACTTTAAAGTGGATAAGTAACCACAACGGTAATACAACATTTTTAGAAGATTTTCCTTATCTATATAAATAAAGCTTAATGTTCGTGGCGGGCAGTGTTGCTTATGGACTCCTGAACCTTAAAACCGATCGTGGAAAGATTTGGCACATATGATCTGAAAAAGGTTCGCAACATAATATGGTTTGGATTAAATGGGTGATGCCATGCACCCCCGCCCTCCCCCCCATATAAAAAAATAATATTTAATTAATCATATCTTGTCAACTATTTCTTGCAAATAAATGATACATTGTACATATGTAAAAAGTAGAGATAAAAATAAGATTTAATTAAAAATGGGCAGTGCCACGCCTCCATATGAGAAAAAATCAACTTTTTTTACACTTCAGCAATTATTTGACTCAGACGAATAAGATTTGGTACATATGTTTTTTGAAGTTTGTAAAATGTTCTTAGCATAGTTTGGTTTCGAAAAACTAGGCAATACCACGCCCTCCTACATAAGAGAAGAATTAAATTCATCATATCTCATAGACTATGTGACGCATATAAATGAAACTTGGTGTGTATATGTAAAAGAGAGGCAAATGTAAGTTCAATGCAAAATGAGTAGCACCACGCCTCCGAAATGAGAAAAAACCAAACATTTTGTTTTATCTCTGTAACTATTTGACGCAGATAATAGAAGACAAGGACTATAACCAAATTAAATTCATTCAAAGGTGCTGATTCCACGCATTGAAATGATTCCCACCAAATCAATTGTTCATTTATGCATCAAATGGAAAAACCAAAAACATTGTTCATCCACTCGGACTGAGATAAAATATCAATAAAAATAATTTTTACTTATTTGGTCCAACTAAAATAAAAACACATTATATTTTATTTTTTGAGGCGTAGACACGCGCACTGTGTTCTGCTAGTAGGTATATAAAGTGAAGGTTTTTTGAAAAACTTAGATGTTGTAAGATTGGGTGGAACCATCTATTATACCGCAGTTTAAGCAAAGTTGCTACATATGACCAAGCTATTTTAATTTCCAATAATCTAACTCTTGTGGTATGACCGCAACTTTTTCAAAAAAAAGTTATATCATGTGGCTTAAAGCGTTTCAAGCGCAGCAATATCTATAGATGAAATTGCTCTCAAGATGGTCCAAATTTTTTCAAAGCTTGCACAAGCTCAGTTCGCACAAGTCAAATATTGGGAAATCCAACGAAACTAAAGGCTTAGTTTCCTTTGATCTGCACACACCCATTGTCCTTGGTGATATTTTATCGACATATCAAAATAACGATATCTCAAGGGCTATCGTTATCTATGTTTGCTAGATATTTTTGGCACACGATATATCAACATTCGATATCAGACTTTTCATATCGGTTTATGATATCGGTTAGTAACAGAATGGTTTTTTGGAATTTTTTTTTTTTAAGAATTTCAATTGAAAAATAACTGACTATTTTTCAATCTAATTGCCGAACACAATGATCTCTCTATCTCTCTTATGTTCATTCATTTTCTTTCTTGCTCTGATTTTTTTTTTGTTTTCTGCATTCGAGTGTGCCGAGTGCGTAGGTGCGGTGGCACTGTGAGACCAGCTGACAAAAACTCGCGTGAAAATGGACGGTTCACAAATTTGTTCATAATGACAATATCTAATAGAATAGGGTAATATGTAGATTGCAAGAAACCATTTAAAAACCCTTAAATTAAACGCTTGAAATATTAAAAGTCCTTCGGGTAAGCCAGATTAATTTGTAGATTATAATGAATACCATTTGAAAAACTGAAACCCTCCGCGTTCGGTGAGGTACATAGATTAATTTCTAGGCTAGAATGAATCATTGAAAAAACGAAAACCCTCGGGTTCAGTTACCTGGGTTTATTTGTGGGTCAGAACAAGCCTTAAAAATAAAAAGTTCTTCAGGTCCAGTAAGCTAGTTTTTTGAAAATCGAAAATACAAATTTTAAGACCTCTCTAGGCGCGGCAGCATAAAGTTAAAGCATAAACTTAAAGTATAAACTTTGCTATGTACATTTTCATCAGCTTAGACCAAAAAGGTGTGCATACATAATATAATCACCAATAATCAATATAATGCTCAAAGAATATCAATATATCGCTTATCGTTATTTATCGCACTGTTAAAATATCGATATCCGATATTTAATAAAATATCAACAAGCTTTTATATAGTACAAGCCGACTCACTCATCTTAACTGATATTATAATTTTTCTTTGTTTTGCTAGGTCTATATTTAGCCCTAGACTGTTTGACTTACTTTTCAATTATGTAAGAAAGAGCTAAATGGGTGTTCCAAATATTTTATATGATCTTACCTACATATTCGAAGGTGAGTTCGGTAAAAAACGAAGCTTCTAATAAAACTCTGTACAGTGAAATCGGAGCAATTTCGATTGATGTCAACTTGGCGTAGTTTGCGGCTGCTGGGGTCGAATCAGACCACCAGAACATCAATCCCTTTAGGAAATGCTAGTTCATATATTGAACTAAATTTGAGAATTAGAATCATAGTTAATTTTTTTTTAAATCAACGTAAGTGCTAATAAAATATTTAGATAACTACCCTGTATTATACGTAGTAATATAACTGCCGTATAAAATGCTCGTAAATTGAGATTTATAAACTGCTTAAGGCGAATTATTTATCAGAATTTTTACATATTATTGGCGTGTAAAGAGAAGCAGCAAAGAAAGAGAGATTTTGTTTTTTGATCTAACAAGATATCTCCAGTATCTTAATGGTGAGCGTATCCGAAAGATAGAATTTAGTATTATAACGCGATTGTAACTGATAACAGTGAAAAAATAAGATTGTTTTTCTAATTTACACATCTGAAGATAAATTGAGCTCAGATGAAAAAGATTTTAAGTTAAAGAATTTTTGTAAGTTATTTTTGTTGGTTGGTGAAATAAAAATTATACTCCTAAGGAATAACGAAAAAGCGGCAAACGCGTCAAAGTATTTCCATCTTAAGACGAAAAATTCCAATTTCTTGCTCTAAAAAACAACATCGAACATACGCGTGAAAGTGAAAGATTAATTATTTAGTTCATCAGATTTGATATTTTTTATTAAATGATAAGACAATTTGAAATGTACCCTGGTGTGATAAAGTCTCTATTTTTACAAGCAACTGCAGTTGCAAATTCAAAGAGAGTTCGTTCGGCTTAAGTTAATTAAATTATTAATGATTAAATTAAATCTAAAAATGGTCCTAATGAATGCAAAAGTTTGTAAGTGTAAACGATTTTTGAAGTTAAGTCTCTTTTGCTTGCGTTTAAAGTACCCAAAATGTGTCCAAAATACTCCAAGCCAGCGTTGGGCAGTGTCGTATTAAGATAGGGACTAGGGTGTGTCAGAAGCACGGGCCCTAAGCTTAAGACAGTCGCATTGACGGAAGCTCATATGGCTTTTCAAAAGCGAGATTCTGATGTCTTTTTTTTTATCATCACTTTAAGCACGCCGTGTCAAAGCCAAGCTTTCAAGCAACGTGAAATATGCTTCGTGTACAAAATGTGATAAGCAAAAAAACTGTCTTAAAAACTGTATTGGGTGGGCATTGCGAGCGTGGTGGGTGCGCATTAGTTAATGTAGTCAAATTTGCTTCCAACCCAAAAATAGCCAACCTTTTGGGTTTGTTTTCTGCAAGGAAAAAAAGACAACTCGAAGTGCAAAAATCAATGTTTCGAGATAACGGTAAATTAACCGGTAATTGGCAGGGTACCAAACGCTTTCTTCAATTTTTTTTATTTCAAGTCTGAGAGGTTTGATGTTTACGGCAAAGTTGTTCCATATGAAAAGAATAATTGAATTGCTTTGTGACTCAAAGTATGGAAAAAACAAATAAATTTTAATGAAAGGCATAGACATCAGGAGTTTTTAAACGTTCTCAAATCGTTGTTGCGTCTGAGCTAAAAGAAAAAAAAAAAGGTTTTTTTTTGCTCACCACAATTTGACTCCTGATTATCCCACTTTTAGCTGAAAAAATTTGATCCCACTTGCCAATATCTTGACTACGCCGCTGATTAGGACCACTCAATGAAATGGACCAATTCATTTTTAAGTGAAGCTTTTTTTAGCGGACATATTTGAAATGAAAAAAGTTTAACGAAAATACTACATGGGTCAGAGTGCATAAAAACAATCAAGCTCGTGTCGTCATAGGGGGTGCTGTAAGCACTCCTTTACTTATTAAATGTTTTTGTATAGTTTTACTTCCGATAGCTTTCGGCATATGCCAAACCATTCGATGCTTGTCAATGCTGTTGAAATTCTTCGATACTTTTCGATACTCGCTGTTGCTTTTTCGACTTTTTTCTTTATAATGCGACGCAGATATAAAGTTTGTAAGCCACTTACTAAGGTTTTTAACAATTAAATGCAGAAATTTATGAGCTCAATAACCTGAAGCTTTTCATTATCTCTTCAGTTTTAAAGCCACCTGCATCTTTCAGTTAAGACGCATTAACTCGTTTTACCTCACCTCATCATCTTAGTTGTTATTCGACACTTTTGAAATTCAGCTAGCCAACCTAATTTTTTTAAAATAGCTCCCATAACAAAATCAAAAATTTTAATTCCTAATGATTCATATAACATCAATTCCAAAAAATATATTCAGAGCAATAGTGTTTATACTCCAAAATGAGATAAAATTCATTGATATTAAAATTGGAAAATCCCATTTTAATTAAATACAACGCTAAAATAATTATATATCTTAATGCATTTTTTTGGTCCACTTCTGATATAGATGCAAAAAACATGAAGGAGAATAAGTTGTTTCCGCTAAGGCGTTTGTAGAATTCAATTTCTCAAGTCTTTGATAACTCAAAGCAAACGTTTCCCTTAAGCATCGTTTATGGACTTAAGCAAATTACTTGCTCACAATTTCTAACTAAACTAATCAGAATTCTAAACTACCTTCAATTGAAGAGAAAAAAAAATTGTTTACATTATTAACATTTATAATATAACATACAAACATATAGTATATTCAATAACAAGTTGTTAACACGATTATAATTTGAGTGCGCATTCATATGTACACAGCAGTGATATCTACGGGATTTACATATTTCACAAAAAAAAAAACTAAAAACAAGGGGCCACTTGCCACGGGCGCCAGTATGGACGCGCACATTGCGGAGTTTAAGGTTAACGCTGGACCTCTTCATAAAAAAAACCTCATGTTCTAGAACTCTAAGCAAATGTTTGAAATTCGAAAATTTCAATATTTTTGAGAATGTTCTTAGACAATAAAAATAAAATAAAGGTTGCTACACTGAGCAAACAATTTAATTATATATGCCAAAATTTGGTAATAATTAACAAATAGTATATTTGATATAGGTGAATTAAAAGTTTGATATATATTAAAATTTCACATATTACAGCGAATTGAATAACATAACTGAGTCAATTATATATTTGGTAATAATTAACAAATCATATTTTGGTTGAAACAAATATTTTGGTTGCATCAATCAATCGATTGTTAGTAATCACTAAATCATTTATTTGAATAAAAAATACTTTCTTTTCGTAAACGTATACATTCATTAATATCGATTTGTGCTAAAAACCGATGACCAAAAACGATTTTTCCAATATCGTTAGATCCTTATATAGGATGTCGTTTGTATTTATACAATATACAAAGAATATACTTAAGTAGAGTTTTACTTGAATATGTTGTGAATTGCAAAGTTTTCATGTTAATAAGAAGTGAAATGAAATAAAAATAGGATTAAGAAATGTATATATTCAACCCAATCAAATTTTTTCAATCGACTCAAACTAATAGAACGTTTGACCCAATAAGCAGCAATTAAAATTTCAATTAAGGACATGGTAATTACTACCAAAATTTTTTGATAGTTAACCAATATTTTAAAAATGTATCAACCAAATACATTTATTTAAAAGCGTACTATTTTCTCAGTCTACCAGAGATGGGCACCATTCGCGTATTTCGTCGTGACACGAACACGCACGGCGTACAATTAAAGAATTAAAAAAAATCAGTATCTTGTCCAAAAACGCTCACGATGAATATTGAATCCGGCCCTGGGGGCAGAGAAGCGCTTAGTAGTACTATAATATGACAATGTATTGCATAAAAGGCTCTGCTCAAAAAAACCCCATTACTATTACCTATCTTATATTACTTTAGTTCATGAAAAATAAATTTGCTATTAACGTGTATTGGAATTATAATATGATATAAAACTTGCAATAAAAAAATACTCGGTACTTGCGATCACCTCAAAACTTGCACAGAGCTCGATTTTCATTGCATGCAAGAATCGAGTTTCTACTGTATTCACATAAATTTTGACTTAACTCTAATACGAGCTCACGTTCTTTTAGGGAGTGCCTAAAAATAACTCTTCGGCAGCCTAAAGCTTTAAGCAAGTGTTCCTTTGGAAGGTTGTCTTCTCCTGAGGCGTGATTTAGCCGGTCGAGTTCACAAGCTTTAAAACCTGCTTGCAAGCAAGGCATCTACCTGTGTGCCATTTCCAAGAAACTTATCCACAGTACTTAGCTGCATAAGTGCTTAGTGATGGTTTATAGCAGTGGTGGGCATGGAAATCTAGCAAAAGGGCGCAACAACTACATCAAGCAACAAGAAACTAAATTTGAAAGCTTGTTTGCTTTCATTTCCAAATTAGCCAACTGCACAAAAATTACCAAATTGCACTGAAAACAAAAACAATTGCTACATTCGTCGAGACACAATGCGGCGCCGTCGCTAATGCCTGTATGTGTTGTTTTTGTTTTCGTTTGAACTCAAGTCAACGCTGTGCATCGATAGCGTTGAAATTCTGCGAATTGATTTTAGGTTGCTTGTGCGTCGAATAACTGTTCGGGCTATGAGGGCGGAAAATGTCTGTACGTGCCCATCGCTGGCTTAGAAAATTGCTCGTAACAATTACGACAGTTAGCCGTGTTTATATGCCAAGTACTTCGCAAGTGCTAGCATCGGAGTATCGATTTTTGTCGGCAATGCCAGGACTTGTGAGCGATGAATGCGGTGATTTCTTCGACATCTTCCAACTTCTCTTCATCGACTTGCTTGCTAAGCTCAATTGAACTCAGAGGAGGTTCAGAACAGCTAACCGAAACTTCTTATATTTCTTCTGCGAACGCGTGTTGTATTTCGTTCAGAACTAATTTATGGTTTTACCCTTTTTATAAACGATTTTGCGTCACAAAAATCGGAAGCTTTTTACGTCTTATTTTATTGCTTCTCGTTAATACATTCATAACTAATGAAATAAATACAGGGTGTTTTTTTTTTGTGTTGTACAAAAAAGAAAAAAATTTGTTTAACCCTTAACAGCTCTACAAAATTTGATATGTGAAAAAATTATACTTTTGCAAAGATCTCTGGGATTTTTAATTGATTAAATTCCATGCAAGGATGACTTTTTCGATGATTTTTCCTGACTATTCAACGTTTTTCGACTTTGTCGAATTTTTCGATGTTTCCATTATCGAATTGTCGATACTATTCGACTCTTCGATAATTTCCGATACTTCTCAACTTTTGCGATGTAGCTCCGTACCTATTACCCAATCGACTTTACAATGATTTTCAATACTATTCGATATTTTTCGAATGAAATTGTTTTGGTCGATAATTTTCAAACTTGGTCAACTTTTCCACACTATTCGTTAGTATTAACAATTTTGGTAGAAATTGATGCCTACTTTTGCATTTTTTTCAATATTTTTTGAAAGGTGTTTCGTTTTTTGCCGACTATTCGATGTTTACCAATACTCTTATGATATTTTTCGAACTATCCGTTCATTTTTAGTTCTGTTCAACACTTTGATCTTTCTCACTACTATTCTACCTACAATTCCATGTTTTACTAGAGGTATCGACTATTTCGTTGTTCTCTATACTAACCGACCCCAATCGAGATTTTTGTTACCATTCCATACTTTTCCACCTTCATCGATATTTACGACACATTTCGGTTACGACACATTACGTTTTGACTTTTCTTTAGTTCCAGAATCATAGCGACATTTTTGGTACTATTTGATTTTTTCAATGTTCGGTTTCGGTAACGATGTTTTTACATATCTTTCTATATTTTTATCTTTTTCGATGTTTTTCGATACTTTTAGATTTTTTGAAGATTTTTCGATACATAACGACCTTAATTGACTTTGCAAAATTTTCCGATAATTGTTGATGCACTGCAACTTCTTCAATGCTTTTCGATACTATTCCATGCTTTTTTGGTGTTTTCGATATGAACGGTTTTTACAATGACCGGACGAACTTCATCTATTTCTTGAGATATCGAGGCTCTGAAACTGAAATTTCACCAAATTACACAAAAATTACAGGACAACTATTTATTAGCGTATCTAGGGAGCGGTTAGGGGCGGTAATATGGTATTCGGATAATGAAATTAAAATTTAGGACTGATCCGATTACCCAAGTTCGTACCGGATCTCTAATAAGACCAACCGTGTGGGGATAATATTTTTGGATATTTAATAACGAAATTATTCTTCAATTTCTAGTGATCGTTTTCGCAACAAAAGAAGGGCATCCATAGCACCGTTACCATCGCTACGATTAAACAGCAGAGAAATGTTAGCGAGTGACTACGACACGCACAGCTTGGCCAGCAACCAGGCTTCAATAACAAGCATAAATTCACTGGCCAGCTTGTTAAGAGAAAAAATGCAGGTAATTTGTGGCTATACCTCTTCCTCATTCCTCAAATATTTGCTTACACTGATAAATTTCCTTTGCTTAGGCCTTTCCACAAATGATACGGAAGAAGAAACGTGAAACAAAAGACTACAAAATCAAAATTTTTGTGACGATCATGTTTTTCATAATCATCTTTTTGGTAAGTACTCGTAATTGATAAAAAATTTCAACGATTTTTTTTTTAAATCTTGTTCTCACTTACAGATCGGTTACGCCTATGTGGGATATCATCGAATGTTACGTACAAAATCGGTATTTGAAAAGATCAAATTCAATGCCGAAACCCGAGTCTTTCAAATTTTCAGTCATGATGAGAAACGGGTCATATCAGGGCAACTGGCTGTGACACTCAATAGCGATCTCAATCCATTTCATTGTCTTGAGGATAATCGAAAGACGGACGGCAGCGTGTGTATGGAATGGAATGGCATTGCGCGTTTATACATGAACTTCGATGATATGGATGTCTTCCGTTGTTACACCCTAAAATGGCAAGCTTTAAATCCTGGATTTTTTCCAACCGATTGCTATGAGCTGACACCTGATAACGGGCTCTGGTTCGGAGGCAGTATAACAAAAAGCATGGATTGGTCACTGAGTACGGCCAACTTTGATTTTGCACCATTTGGTAGCGGAGATACGACGGTGCATCAGTTTGGCAACGCAATAAAACGTTACTTTCTCAATTCCATTGGGGTAGCAATGCAAGTGAGTGAAAAGACCCCACTGCATATATCAGTGAATCGAAAGAAGAATCAACTTTGTCTGCGTGCTATGAACGATGAGTTCTCATTCGTTAACCGTCTGACACCTTTGCCCGAATTGGATTATAGAATCTGTACCACCGAAGGTATACGCAGTCTTCACATGCTTATGACTCAAAAAAGTCTTTGGGATGGCCTGAAGGAATCTGACATCAAGATATTGCACTCACTAATCGAGGAACCGGTTTGGAAGATACCTACTGAAAGTGAAGTGGAATCGATCAATGAGACAACTATATATAACTACTCGCAAGAAGTGATCTCCATAGGTCTGGGACACATTCTGGTGAATGAATTCTGGCAGGAGAATATCGGTGACTTTACAGTCGATCGATTGCGTTTTCCAACTTTGAAGGATACTCTTGATGTTTTGCATCGACGTGGCTTTAAAATCGTCTTTACCATACAACCTTTCATAAGCACCGATAGTCCTAGTTTCAAAGATGCTGTCAAGAATAAGCTGCTTATATATGAACGCTACTCGGACCGTAGCATACCGGCACTTACACGTTATAAAAGCTCTTCCAGCGCTGGTGTACTGGATATAACGAATAATGCCTCAGTGCCATGGCTGATGAAGAAGCTGAATGCCTTAAAGAAAGAATATCAGGTCGATAGCTTTTACTTAGATCTTGGTACTGGCTACAATTTGCCACACTACTACCAATGCAATGAGACGTTGGATAACCCAGATAAGTACGCAAATATGTTTACACTGAAAATGCAGGAAGCAGGATTTATTGGAGTGTCTACCGCCAGCGTTGTACCGAAACCTCCAGCATTTCTTAGCCTCCCGCCAACTAATTCCTCGTGGAAGGGCTTGCGTGAGGTTCTTTCAACAGTGCTCAATTATGGCGTGCTGGGATATCCATTTGTCTTACCAGGCGCCATAGGTGGCGACTACAGTTTGCAACGTAAAATAAGTAAAATGGTTTCTTTTTACTCGTTGGGACAGCCAGAATTGCCTGAACAAGAGCTATACATACGCTGGATGCAATTGGTGACATTTTTGCCTTCGATGCAATTCAGTCATTTACCCTCAGAATATAAAAGTGATTACGTGGCTGATATTGCCAAAGAACTGTCCAATATAAGGCTGAAGATTGTTATTCCGATGTTAAAGAAATATCTCAGTGAATCGATGAATGAAGGTTTGCCGCTGGTAAGACCTTTATGGATGTTGGACCCACAGGACCCAGCTTGTATAATTGTTAGTGATGAGTTTTCTGTGGGAGAGGAATTGATTGTTGCACCGATATTGGAGAAGTCAATAGAGGAACGTGAAGGTTAGTATATAATATGACTACGCAACTGGAAAAATATTTTGTGTGGCATTCCAAACTAAAACGATTGCGGCGTACTTTGTTAGAGGAGTTCTTTATAATCGACAAATAGCTGGTTTACTCTTAGCTTGCGTCCGGGCAAGTCTACTATATATTTGTGCAATCAGTCTCCAAAAGGAGATTTTCCAATTTAAGGTGTAACTGCGAAGAGAGCTATATGAATGGGAGATGATTTTTCAGGAAAAAATTAGTTTTTTCTTGAGGACTATAATACGTCAACCGAATATTGGAAATTTATTCAGGATTTTCTAATAAGTGATGCAGTAAAGCGTCTACCAAACTTCTTCATTTCATTGAAATTTTATTAAATAAAAATACGCAAATTAGCAACCACTGAGAAAAAACTAAGAGTGGAATCCTCAGCAAAATAGTACACGCTTTCCGTCTGAAATGATGGTGGAAACGATCGCTGAAAAGAGAAGCGCATGAAGTTTCGAAGAGAGTTGAATGCATTTACCAATAACTGTGAATGATCGTAGAGTTTTGTGTATGCTTTGTGGTCCATGACAAGATCAAGGACACAGAAGAGTAAAAGTGATCTTAGTGTGGATGTTAACAAAATCATCTCTTCAAAAAAACTTAGCCTAATGCTAGGAAGTGCTGAGACCTAAGATCTGTCTGCATGTGTGTTTGTAGAAGTCACTATTGGAGCTGGAGAACTACATTGGTAGTCAAGTTTCTCAACCATTCCAAGAAATTGACACTTGGACTTGACTTTTTCAATTTCATGCCAAACAAAATTAATTAATTTTTCAGTAAATTTTAGGTATCCAAATGTGAAAATAAAAATTTTAAAAACCTATCTATAGGAAATTGAAATTCGGACTCGATTTTTCGAATCAATAGCAAGAGCTTTCAATTCATTTGTCGATGCCATTGCAGTTATCGAAATGTCCAATTGATTTGATTTGAAATTTTCATTATCATGGCAGTAGCAGTTCCTTTGACGATTCCAGCCCATAAATTGAAATTTGAAACTCAAAAGGAATATGATTTTAACGAATTGGAAAAATTAATTTTGTTTATTCTTAACAGCGATGGAATAAATTTCATGCATTCCTATGAAATCGAACATCAATATAACACACAACACTCAAACACAAAAATATGACAACCCCTGAATACCCCTATTATTATTACCTAATTAAGTGTACTGTTCCTTTTCTACTTGCAGTGTATTTGCCACAAGGCGTTTGGAAGGACGGTATTGATGCATCCCTACGCAAAGGTAGCCGTTGGATACACAGCTATAAGGTGCCTAAGGACAAAGTAGCCTACTTTATAAAAATGCCCGATAATACTAGATTTTAATTAGTTAAAAGAATAACACCTTAATGCCGATTATTTAATCCTCAGCTAAATGTTATTTCTTAGCATAAGAGATCTATTCGAGCATTAAAATCAAAGCCTTGAAAATGTGTTTCATCTCAAACGGTTACACGAGTATTACTTAGATTTTATTACAAAAATGAAAAGAAATAAAAACTTCAAAAAGACAGACGTAAATCAGTTAAGAAACCGAAGTAGTTTTTAAGTAGCAACCTTAAGATAAATACGAGTATGTTATTAATTTAAGTAAATACAATCTTACAATTCGTGACCATGTTAAGTCTTAATATAAATCATTACAAATAAAATTCGCAAATTAATTTTAGAAATATATAAATAAAAATAATTTATGTTTTAAATATATTGTGTGTATGTTTAAGAAAACAACATCACTTTGTCTAAGGACCCGCTCAGCGAGCACATTTCATAAACTCGACATTAACAAAATGACGTTACTCATTTTGTCCATCGATCTACAATCGGGTAAGAGTTCGTCACAGACTTTTGTGTCCGCAGGACGTGTTGCGTTATTGCAAACAGCATCGTCAACGACAATCTCATGCTCATCGAGACAAACTACTGAGCGCCGCTTAATTGGTAGCGGTATGCCTGGCCATTTACATGTCTGGGGACAAAGTTGCCATTCTGCCGTCCACCAATGTGCCGGACATTGGTTTTGATTGCAGCGTCGCGTAATTTTTATTGGACGCTTGTTGAGAGCATTTGACCAGCAAAGTTCTTCTTCATCTATAACTGCAATGAAAGCAAAATAATTAGTTAGTCAGTCAGTTGCATACCCTAAAGGTTTGCACAGCTCCACAGGGAAAATATCAGTGCGACTATTTGATGAGTGCAGCTCAGAGATTCATGGCTACAACGCTTAGTAAATCGAAATTTCTCACAAAACTCAGAGCAAAATGTATTACTGCCATCAAATAGTGAGGATTGCCATTTCCCATGGGCTATGCCATCAAAGCTAAATGCATACCAACCTTTTTTATTTTGATAACAAATTGGCTCACGATATTGTAAGCCACCACCACAGGTAGTCGTACAAGTTGTCCATTCACCCAGTTCCCATATGTAATCCAGAATGCTGTTACTTGATGTATTCTGTACAGGTAATGTAAATTCGTAGTAAATGCCATCATTTGATTCAGTGCCACGCACGATCGTCTATAAAAAACAAAGATTTTTTTTAATTTACATGACTCCAAAAGAAAGGTTTGATTCAATTCAGTACACTCAGGGTTGCTTAGTTGAAACGAAGCAACTCGTCTCTAGTGGCAAAAAAATGTTTCATAGCTTCTTTTACAAGCCTTTTAAAGACAAATAGAAACACAATATATTTTATTTATGAATTCTTTATGGGGACTTATAAGAGCCATTTGGCGTATGAATTATAAAGACATTTCCCCTATTTCTTATCTTTCAAGAGACTCGGTAAAGTATCTTTCTCAGCTGCTTAAAAGACATCTTGATAACACCTAAAAAAGATTTCCAGATTTCCAGATTTCCGTTCTTAGGGATTTTATTGTTTTTATTTATAATGCAAATTGTAGAACTTTATTATTTTAATTTTACTATCAAATTTAATTTTTACTTACGATTTAGAAATTTTCAAAGTCAGTCTCGAACCCATGTTCCACCGATTGATACTCTTGTGTGCTACCTACTGGACTACCTTTCATATATATATTACATGTCAAAGACGAATCATATCTCACTCACATGTGTTGTGGTACAGCAACAACAATCTCATGTGGCTCTGAAAACATGAGCCGTCATGCTTTCCAAGTGACTTATATGGCTACACTATTAAAACATAAAAGACATGTGGTCTCTTTATCATGATTTTATATCTTGTTTTAGAAAGGGCGTCGCAACCGAGGGGGTGTCAGGGGCAGGGGGCAGAAATAAGTTAAATCATAATTCGATCAACATTTTTAGGACTCAACAAACCTTTTTATTAATGTGATTATCTCACATCTTGAGTCTATCGAAATGTGACAAAGTTAACATTTAAAAAAGATATATACTCGTTTTGTATATATATTTGAAATGAATTGCAAAATGATTTGCTAAGATTTTATCTACTGTCTGAAAAAAAAAAATTTGACACAGCAAGACGAAAATTTTCGATTTTGATTTTTAAATTCCAAAATTATTGCCTATAACTTAAGAAAAGAAAATTTTCAATACAACAGTTAGAAAATAGACGTTAAATGCTAATATGTCTTAAAGGTTTTTCGAGCTGACGTGTACATTTTGAAATACAAGCGTCCGAAAATTCAGGTATTTTTAAATTTTGTGATTTTCAAAAAATCGTATTTTCGAAAATAAGTTCGGAAAATCTTTTGCCAAAAACACATGTCGAATAGTTTTTGGCAAAGGATCCAAAAAAAAAATGTATTTTGAGAAATTTTAATTTTGAAGCAATCTTTCCATTAGTTTCTGAGTGTTAGAGTCACAAACAACGCATAAAGTTAAATCCACTAAGCAGATGTAAGTTGGCATATCGAGTCGAAAAATATCGATATCAACAACCGTTTCTAGTATTGGCGATAATAGTCGAGATAAGAGATGTATACTCAATAGGAGCGTACACAGAATCAATCAACTCATCAAATTGTCAAAACTGGGGATATTCTCAGATGATTTTGAACTGACCAACCTCCGTCCTCAACTCCAAATATTGAAAAACATGCCTGGCAACAAACCAACGTGCTGCACTGAAACTTCGGATATCATTTGACGCAACGGAACACCTTCCAGATCAAGTTTATCGACCGGTCAATTTAATAATGACAGTGCCAGGTTCAGCAGCTTCTTGTGAAAGGCCATTTAGCGCTTTGTGACAATTTAAGACTTATCTTCGTTTAAAAATGACCCAAAAAATCTTGCCCATACAACGCTCCTTCATGTTTATAACGAAAAACTGGATCCTTAGATTTGCCAAGGAGAGTATTCATCTCTCTTTTGGAAACATTTGAACAAAACTTACTTCATCTTTAATTAATGGAAATTGCAACGAATAAAAATACAATTCTCTTTATGTCTCGTTCTAGAGTATAGAATAAATCCTTTTTTTTTAGAAAAATTTATCGACCTTTTTTATTTGAATTTGCCCTCCCCACATGAAAA
This sequence comes from Meiosimyza decipiens, assembly GCA_963680825.1. Lineage (NCBI taxonomy): Eukaryota > Metazoa > Arthropoda > Insecta > Diptera > Lauxaniidae > Meiosimyza > Meiosimyza decipiens. The sequence continues at coordinate 86,295,454 of OY804258.1, read as the reverse complement.
ATGTCGTTGTGATGCCCCTGTGTTCTAGCAAGGTATTATAAAATCTAATTTCGCTACAAAGGTGATTTTTCTTATAAATTTTGATACAAAGCTATTTAAAATACGTCACTGCCTTGTAAGCTGGATTTATGTCTTCATAGCTTCCCCTGACGCTACTAGGGCTGGCCATCTAAAAAAAAAATTATATTTTCCTGAAATGGTAAAAACTAAAATTCTTTTTGGTAGTTCAACATATCTTTGAAGAATTTCCGAAATTTTTATTATTTTCCTACCAGTTCCTCAGTTTTAACGTGAAATTCTGGGCTTGGGCGGGTCAACACCAGTCGAATTTAATTGTAGCTTAAAGGGATTGCAAATATGCGAAATTAGTTTACGCAAACGCCCATCGAAAATACAAATAAACCGATTAAAACGCTACGAGGCGTATACTGAGAATGTTATTTAAGATGGCAACAATAGAAGCCGCTCAAGCAAATTCAAAACAAAATCAAAGAATTGTTCCAATTTTATTTAAATAACAAGTAGGCCAATTTCAATGAGAGGGTGGGCCACCTCTCTTAAAATCAAATACTTTAAAATTCATAGAGTTCTTTAGAGAATGCAATCAAATTTCACAGAAATACAAGAAAAGATTAGGACAAGCTCTATTGCTACGATGCAAGTGGGTTTTATGGGTACATCATTTAAATAAATTTAGCACAATTACGTATTCTTGGTGACTATCACTATCACTATCACTAATAGGAACTTTTTGTCGCTAGTACAAATTTAAATTAAAAAAATATGTTCCTCGGCCCCTACAGCTGGATTTAATATAGTGGTTTAAGACTTTCTGCTAAAGGATTAATTACTTCCACCTTACTTAATTGCTTTGGAAAAGAATGTCCTTCAAGTAATACCATTACAGGAAATACGTGAATCCGTGAAATGTTGAAGAGGCTGAAGGCACTCGATACTGATCGTGCAAGTTGGAATAACTTTGTGAAAGATCTGTGCTCCGTAAGGAGGTAAAGAATTCAAGAAAAAGCATCAAATAGAAAAAAAAAATCATTCACAGAATTTTTTGTGAAAGTTTTTTACCAACTTTTTAAATTTTTGCCAATGCACTAAAGTCAAATAGTGAATGTCTGTCACATTAAAAATTTCTCCTACCAGAGGTTTTCCTTTGATGGTAGTGATTAAGTTTTAAGTCCTGCAAACTAAATTAATTCTAAGACTTGAAAACATTTTTTTTTTTGCTTGTAGCACTTGAGAGAATTTTACCCATAGGAAATTTTACCTTACTCGGAAAGAAATCGAAACATTTTTTGCGTAAGAAATATGCTGGTAACACTAAAATGAAACACCCTTTAACCAACATATGTATAAATATGTCATACAAATAAAGTTTCAAACTCACATATAATGTAATGGAATGTTCAATAGGCTGTGGTATGTTTATAGTTTCCTGTTCATCTTCACGATCGTACATACCCTCGGCGCCGGCTATAATAAATTCTCCAGGCATCGAAATGAGGCTACAAAAACAATTTTAGCCCTAAAGTTACAGTTTTATATATTTAGATGCCATAATACCTTTCGCCATTCAGATAGAACTGGCTGCTGTTCGATTTCGCTATGCTAAGGAAATGCGGTGAGTTATTTAACTCTTTGATGACAATGTGACGCGCTTTTGCTGGAATGGTAACAATTTCCGCATAACCTTCAGTAACATTAAAGTTTTCATTGAAAACTTCCTAAGGAATGCAATGAAAATATAAGTCAAGTGGTTTGAGCCATTATGCTCAACTACGTACCTTAATCGGTTTGCATTGGTCATTATTGCCACCACAAACACCACAACGATCCTCTTTCAAATCCGAATCAATTGTCCAATCACAACCAACTTTCTGAAAAATAGCTCGTTTAATTGATCACCTCAAATTTTAAGAACTTCATCAATTTATCATATACCACCAGCGATCTTACCTTGCAAATGCCATCAATGCACATGTTGTTGGTACCCAAAGTACATGGTGTACCATCGGCCACAACATCACCCCAGTTAGCAATTATAGTATCATCGAGATCGGTGCAAAAAAGCTTACAGGGATTACCTGAAAGTGGGAAGAAAGTTTTTGGTTTATAATCAAACGCTTATCAAATATGTTGTTTGAAGATCTTATTGAGATTTGGGAAGAAGACCTGTTCATAGGAACCTTAGTGAAAATATCATAAAAATGGGGGTCAAAACAAAAAGGCCTAGAGGAAAAACCCTTTCACAAGAGTCAGCGAAAAAATAGATCCACTTATCCGAAACAACAAGCTGGTCTTCGCCAGAATTGTCGCGGAGCAGATAAGTAAGTGGCGTTACGTTGCGCTTTACTTTCATTGGCTACAGCATCACCTTCGTAACGTCTGGTCTTCTTAATTCCTGTCAACGACAACGAAGCTTAAGTCTTTGACTCAAACGTGAAGCCAGTTCTTTTGATACCTGGTTCACCAACAGTACCCGGCTCCACAGTTTTCTAGAGCTCACAAACAATTGCCTTCGTCAAATTCTGAAAATTTGGTGTTCTAGGAGCATTCGTAAAGATTCATATTCAAAAGGCAAAAACAGAAATAGATTGCACACATGTTGCAGAAATCACCAACTGAAGTCTGCATTGGAGTGGGACCCTCAGGAGAGCAGAAATTTCAGCCGTCCTAAACCATTGTGGAAACGGTCGCTAGAATAGGAAACACGTGAAGCAACGAAATGTTGGAGAGGATTGAAGACACTCGCAACTGGTTGTACACGTTGGAACACTTTTGTAAACTCCTCATGCTTCGTGAGAAGACACAGTACAGAGTGGTAACACAATTTTGGGTAGTGCAACCTTGACATAGAATTTTCATCTTATATGTCTGGATTAATGGATAACATATATGACACCACTCACACTAAGCATCCCTATTTCTTTTATTCTAGTCTCAATTTCTTTGCAAATCCTTTGCAGAAGTTTAAGTTTTATGAACTACTCAACTGTTCGAAGCTGCTCTCTTATAATAAGAATCCATTTTGGTCTTAAGCAACCTTAATTAAATCTCATAGAAACATTTTTTTCAAAACTTACTTTTATCAAAAAATGGTAACCATTTATAGGTTCCTCCTTGATATGGCACGTCATTAAAAGTAGAGCACTGATACGCACGAAAACTAAGTTCGCCTTCTGAACAAGAGTTAACATTGCAAATCTTGTACCTCTTACGTTCACCAATACAGAACAGACCTCCATTTGCTGGCAATGGATTGTTGCATTCTCGCTGCTGTATCGAAACACCACCACCACAAGTGCGTGAACATTCATTCCAGTCGGACCAGTTACCCCAACCTCCATCGATTGGCACAATTTGCTGCATGTGCACGCAACGTCCATTCTGGCACCACTATGTTTTATAATAAAAAATTAAAAGTTAATAAAATCTAAACTGTGTACCTAAATATAATAAGCAAACCTTATGTTTCCCACAACGTGTTCCGGGTGCTGTCGGACGCATATTAGTAATGCATTCTCCATTCACTTTACACCACAATGTCGAGCAAATCTCATTCATTGATGAGCAGGTCCCCACATCGCTATCCGTCACATTAAATTGCAAGCGGCACTGCAATTCGGCATTGTACATAATGCCTGGTTGCTTTTCTGGGTAGTTGTACTCAAGTGACTTAGGTGGATTGTCGAGACATTCTCCGAGCCCTTGGCTAACAGTGTGTGTTATAAATTATATATATAAATAATCCTATTTAGAATGCTTCGAGCTACTTACTCCAGAAAATGCGTTATGAATTTACGACTGCAATTGGACCAGCAAACTTCCAAGGTATCTGCTCCAAACGTTGGTGTCATTATGTGCACAATTGAGCCTACTCTAGGATGACAACCGATTTTAGCAGTGTCGTGAAACATTCCAAAGCTGCGAAAAAAATATAAATTTAAGGGAATTAAAAAGGTGAAACAAGTAGTTTTCTTTTTTTTTGAATTAAAAGATTCTTTTTTCACAATTAAATTGCACCTTCTACAGAATATTATTCTCAGAAGATTGAAAAAAGGAAAGTGAAGATTATTCAAACAAAGTTGCTCCTTAATGCTTTAAAAAACTTGAGGGTCACTGAAACAGTTTTGGTGGGGAGGGGGTTTACAGCTAATGCCTTTAAATCAATGCCGGACAAATCCAAACTGTTGCGGTTCAGTTGCAATTTGTCGAATGTGCGTCAAACGCAGTGTATTGCTCTCTCGCTGAGAATGATATATGCAGAAGCAGAAAAGGCTTCTTGAAAAAGAGCAGGAGCCTGTACCGCCCCTTTAAAAACTAAGCAAGATCAGGCCTTAAGTTGAAGGAATGTAAGTATCACTTAAGTTGAAGGGTTGAAAGAAGGCCTTCCGTGGAAGATAGGTCTGTTTTGATGATTTTTAAAATTAAATTACAAAAATTATATTTACAATATATGAAAAATGGCTGAAAAATGGCTGAACAACATCTGCGAGAGATCTGAATTAAGGCAGTTGCATTAACCGAGCTAACAACGTGCTGTTAGAAAGTATTTTTACAGTAAAAGATGAGTTTGAGAAGGCATTTAAGCCCAAAGGTATGCAATGAAATTTTAATAAAGTATTTTGGTTGTAAGTCTTGAACCGCGCCCACCAATCCTAACTTTTATACAGAAGAACTGCGACACGCAAAGTATGACAGTAAGAACTTATCATTTTAAATTGAAAAGATTTGATTCCATTTGATAAGTTAAAATTTCAATTGATAGGTTTATATTCCAATATAAAGTTTTATTATCTAACTTTAGTTGCTAAAGGACTTATCAATTGAAATTGATTTTAACATTTAAAAATTTATTTGTTATTAGTCGACTGTTATTATTAATTAATTGAACAATATTTTGATTGAATTGTACAGTCTTAGCAGAAACCGATATTTTTGTGTGAAATTTCACAAATCGGTCAATGCTTTTTAACAAACATGACAGAGACTACAAATGGAACAATTTAACCTGGTAATTGGTGACATATGTTTCGGCTATTACCACGTATATACATATTCACATACATATATACATAGCCTCATCAGACCAGTTTTTGATTAATTTGTACACGGATTTGAACCCCGACCATTCCATGAATTATGTTTGGACAGCCGCTCTTAACACTTGAGCCATGAAGGGAGTTCTCCAAGACGTGTACAAAGTGCAAATTTGATTTTAAGCACACAATGCGCCACATGCCATCTCTTGTCATTTCTTGTTTGCCATAGCTTTGTTGAACCGTCGGTTCAAAGACTTGCTATGATGAGATTTTTTCGTATAGTTGTGATTTGCACCACTTATGTATATGAAAATGGATGATCATCCATTCGTCTTTGAACCGACGGTTCAACAAAGCTATGGCAAACAAGAAATGACAAGAGATGATCATCCATTTTCATATACATATATATACCTTAACATTAGCCATAGTTTGGGCATGGCGTGCGTATGGAAAAATTATAATATTTCGTTGAATAAGTATTATAAATGGAATGTTTAAATAAAAAAACGCAAAATGTGAGAAAATGTTAATAAGCCACCGAAAACTTAAGTTCACTTTTTAACTGCCTTTTTTTCCAATTGGTACAAAGTTAGTTCAAAATTTTTTGATGCGCGTTAAACTACCTTTAAAGCACGCCCATGTACTTGGGAATCGTTTAGAAGATAACGAAGATATAAATTTTAATATGACAGAAATCGCATCCTAATGTGCCTCTTCTCTCCGGCATAAACGAACATTGGCCAAAATGCTGCTTTTCGATTCTAAAAAACCAATACACAAAATGTCACGTGAATCGCAGACATCGTGTCGTGGCGACTTTCCCTTTGACGTCAAACAGGTGATATATTCCTTGAAATGTATTTTAAATTGATATATTACACGTCTATGTTAGATTTGATTTTCTTTAATGACTTACTTACTCAGACCTTAGTGGGTGCAGATACATAAAATGTTTCAAAAATACCGTAAAATCAAAAAATTGCTAAAACCACAGCTTCCGTGGCGAACGCATATTGTAGGATTTCGGTTTCTTTTATTTCTACCACAACTCTAACCTTACGTCTTCATAAGTATTTTATTGTGTACGCTATAAAGAGACTTACGAAATACTCCACTTCACATTAATGACAATTTTTTGTCTTTTTAAGGCGATTTACCAAGGCAAATGTGAATAAAATATGATTCGCCTTTAAAGTATAGCATAATATATCACAGATAGCTTGAGGGGTAGCGTATAGGGTCATTGGGAGATGGGTTCGAGAGCGACCTACAAGTCGTAAGTAAAATATTGAAATTTAATAATAAAACAAAATTATATATAATAAAGGTCTATATTTATTATAGCTGAAATGGAATTCCATATGCATGAAAAATCCTCACAAATTGATCTAAGAGTGACAGTCAAGGTGATCCGAAATGGTCTGTCAAAAACATGGTAAAAACGTGCTTTTCAATGATAACGAATGGCTATCAAAACTAACTATCGATGTATTGCATTCCAACAAAATATAATAAGCTCATGTATGAACAAATGTACATTTTAAGAAATGATCTAATTTTGTTTATGTTTACAAATAATTATATAGCGCGTGGAATAACTTTGTATAACAAGCACAAATAAGATAATTAATTTGCTCTTTGCATTCGAGATTTGCTCGAATTATAATGCGATTGTACGTACGAGTACTTAACTTATCAAGTGAAACATTCAATAAATAAAACATTATTCAAAGCATGCAATGACGTTTCACTTGACACCTGACCAGCCAACCAGCCAGCCTGTTTGTCTGCCAGTCAAGTGGCCCACCATGCAGTCTGCTATCAATTAAGTTGTTCAGTTCTAAATCAATGCGAACACGGTAGACTGACAGGCGCGCTTGCGTGATTTGCTCATTCAGCCCGCTGTGAAAATCCACTTGCCACTTTATGAGTTTACTCACTCGTGCGAATGCATGCCATGCCCCATGCCGGTGGTAATGGTAAATCTACATAAGCAAAAGCAGCGATCAATAGATTGACTAATTGAATTTGAATGAAAATTGAGACTTCACTGACTGAATGGTAACGACGAGTATCCAACAAAACAGGTAGGCGTATTGCGATCAATAGCACGAGGGAGTAATTCGTACCAATTCATCGACATCATGCTGTGACATAACTTGAGTATGCGCTGCTACGGCAGTATCGTAGGTACGTGAATAAGAGAAGCGATTCTGACAAACGTATTTCCTGAGTCACTGCTATACAAAAACAAACGTACATACATACATATGTAGTTACATGTGTATATACCATGCATACACATTAGGGTGATGCAAAAATTCTTCAAGTGGTTAACTTGAAATCTTCAAACTTTAGATAGGTCTAAAAACATTTCATTGCAGTAATATACGTGAAATTGGCGTAACTAAGGCCTCATTATATTTTTTCAAATATATTAATGAAATTTCACAGCAAGCATATTAACCGAACGGACTATCTTATATATTGACTTCCCGATATACTTTATTAATCCATAATTGTTTATTTAATATACATAAGACATTGAAGCTCAAACCACTTTTGAATTAACATGTGGAAGTGGCATCAATTGAGTAGGGCTGGGGAGGGCATTGGATCACCCTAGGATTTAATACTAGCTATTATTCAATACATCAATTCAATAAAGCCATCTAATAGTGGTGGAATTCTAATTCTCACCTCCCCCCCCCGAACGTTTTGGTGAAGTGACGCTACTGGCATGTGGTAAATAGTTTTTTTGGAGGATCAAAAAGTTCAAAAAATAATAATACGATTTTTGCAAAAATTTTTTCGATATATTTTCAAAAAACCGTTTTATTTTTCTATCATCGACCCGTAACTTTACTAACATATTGCAAAAGCCTCAGATATTTCCATTTACTTATTATGCGATTTCTTTCTGATTATTAATTAATTTCCTTTTTAAAGTTCGAGCAGTGTTGTGTTAGATTTTCGTATGTTGATTCCGAATCCGGGCTCAGAATTGCTCTGTTACGTAAGATTTTTGAGATGTTCTAACCAAAAAGTGCAAAAAACATTTGAGGTTATGTAGCACCATAAATTTTTTTTGAAAACCAATGTGTGGGCTCTTAAGATACAAGTCTTCTCCTTTCAAATGCCGCTAAGTTTACTCAAATAACTTTTGTTTTTCCCGAGATATGTAAGAAATTTTCATGTTTGTGATTTCCCAATGCCTGAAAGCTCATTGAGGACACGTGTATATCAAAAGAATTCGAAAAATTAGATAACTCGAAATAATAAAGCGAAAAAAATTACATTACTAAAAACTCAATGGCATTTGAAAGAAGAAGAATTCTGCTACATAACCTCAAATATGTAAAAAAAATCAATGTTTTTTGGACATTTAGGTTAGAACATCTCAAAAAAGAAGAGTTCTGAGCCCGCATACCCAATAAATCAGCTCTGAAGTCAAAAAAAGGAAATTAAATATCGAATTTGTAGGACTGCGTTATTTTTCTACCAGAAAAGCTAAAATAGGTCAAAATTTAAAAAAAATCGTCAGATCGAAACATACTTTTTTGTGCCACCCTGATTTATGTTATCATTCAAAGCCGTATTTAACCCAGTTGGAATACGTGACGCTTCTTGTTTTCTATATTTCCATAGATATAATAAGAATTAAAGTATTCAGTGCCGAAATGGACTATCTGCATGAGATCCACACCTGAGAAAAATAACATTTCAGTTAGATATTACCATTTCGTTATCTCAGAATACTTTCAAATTCTCAAACCGATCCGATGAGTGGACATATCGTAAGAACCAAGTAAGAGCAAACTATCGTCAAAAAAATTTGATTAGACTTTCGTAACTCTTTGAAAAAACATTAAAAACATTTTGTGATTTACTTTTTCATTAAAACACCTTTTTCATAACATAATTGAAAAAATTGGAGAGGTCATAAGTACAAGCAGACCATAGAAATTGTCCAGACTTCATCCACATTTTAATAATGAGGGATGGAGCCCATTTCCAATTAAATGGTTTCTTATCAAGCAAAACTCAGGATGTGGGCTAACAAGAACAGTTCATCAATGACATCCACTTCAGTGCACCAATTATTTCGGTGTATCGTCTAAGATGATCATAGGTTTATATTTCTTTATAAATGAAGCCGCGTGATTTTGAGAAAATTGTTGAGGGACACAATGGCTCAGTAATGGGACACCTTCGAATAGCGCCTTATTTCACGTATTAGCGACTTCAAGTGGTATCAACGTTTACGGAATTGAGTCGCTCCCGACTTTTTTTTTGGCTAATTTCAAAGAACGATTGTACGTAACGTAACCAACCGTACCAACTTCTATTTGGACCGTAGTCCTGTGTACTTCGAAGTACAAATAAATTACCCCCTTAGTTTACTTCTTTTTACGAATTAAGAAATAATTTTCCCTTCAATTTGCACTTCTTTTTGCTCCAAAATAGTTGGTCAAGCCAGTGACCAATCTTAAACTGAAAACCAAGATCCGCTAAAAAATGTACGCCATCACACCTCAACTTTTCCGAAAAGTCATGAAAATGTGAAAAATTGCCATCATTTGTGAGAGGTTTAGGCCAATTAAGTTCACGGCTTGAAATAAGAAAGTTATAGTATAATCAAACCATACAAGACATTTTGCCCACCAAGCGTTGTATTTAAAACTAGTAGTGTCCGCGGCATCGCACGCGCATGTCTCGTTGTTTATTTCATAATGAAATCACTCTCTGAACATCACATTCCATCTTTTCTTTTCAAAAGTACCAAAAAAAAAAAGGAAAGAGAGATTTTTCTTTGAACTTTGAATACTAACGGCATAAATGAGTAGGAAAAAAAGTAATATAAGCACAAAACTCTCAAGAAGAACCATAAGCAGTTCAAAAGCTTAAGCTTAAAAAGAAAAATTACATTAAAAAATAAAAAAAATTAGTATGCAGTAATCTTTTTTAGCACTAATATGTTGTTTTAAAAATAAAACTATTAAAATCGGCTAAGTATATTTTGCGCCAAAGCGTTACAAACTATTTTCATAAAAGCAATTTTATGTAAGCAGTATAGATATAGTTTTCCAATACACATATTTCGAAAACTAAAGATTTTCAGGAAATGTATCACATATTTTGATTATAAAAGCACCAAAGACTATCAAAGCTAAAAGTACATTTTCTTATTGGGAAGCAATCTTTTGACCAATTCATTGGAAACATGTAAACCTAATTAGTATTATTGAATTCATAATAACATACATATGTACATACATTACGGTAGCAGTTACAGTACCAACTGCTCTACATGTGGTAAATTAACATTAAAGAAAATAATCTTTAATGGATGCGTTTGATTTATTCTAATAAAATAAATGGAAGCTAAGGAGTCCGCCCAAGTTCAAGAGTTGTCACTATAATGCAAGGGAAGGCGCAAGGAATTATCTTATCACATGCTGCTTTGATTTAAATTGGTAATTATACTATATAGAATGTGGACATCACCACCGAGTTTGTTTTTAATTAACGTATGTTAATTAGTCGACTGAGTAATCGAATATAGTATGTACATTTGCAAGTCTTGAGACCCATGTTTCACATATCTTTTCCAAACATCGACATAAGTTGGGAACCCCTGAATTATGTTCAATTAAATAAGTATCAGCTGAAATGTAATTCAAATAGCTACACAAAACTTTAAATAAAAATCAATAGCGACTATTTTATTTGCTGAGTGTGTGTGCTGTGCATTTTTACGCAAGTACCTTCCCAAGCGGAAATTTGAGCGCTTCGTGATAACCTCTAATAAATTCATACATTGCATGACTTTGGAAAAGATCACTTTGCTTATATTCACATTTAAAGTCTGCGCATAAATAAGTACTTATATACAACTAAATAGTTGTGCAACAAAGTGCCATTGTGGCCTTTCCATGAGAGTGTGCATAAATACGATCAATAGTATCCTAAATAGACATCCTGAATCGCATACCTTTTCCTTTTCCTTAGCTGAGTAAACAGTGCATCCATAAAAGTAAGGGAGGCAGCGTTGCATTTTTCATTTTAATTTAATTAATAATTGATAGTTTAAGTATGACTTATAATCTAAATAAGCATCAGTCACCAGAATCGTGGTGAACCTGGTTGTGAGAGGCCGACGATAAAAGTTTCGCCCAATAACACGGTAAGTAAGCTACATGTTGTAAAATATGTTGAGACCAGTGTTGTATACCAGATAAAAACACGTTGACGTCATGTTCGAAAAATCTCTATACGATATGATTTGACCCACCTTTCACCGTTTTAAAGTTTCCATTTAACACTATAATTTTGAGCAAAAATAGTTATATTATGCGAAAAATCTGGTTTTCAGATTCGAACGATTAATTTTAATAAAAACCTCCTTTTTCGAAAATGAAGATGGTCATGAAAAATGTTAAGACTGTGAAAAGTGGATCAAATTCTGTCATACAGAAATTTTTCGCGAATGAAATCGATGCGTTTTCGTCTGCTCTACAATATTGGTCTTAAGATAATTTTCTACTTATGGCTTACTTTCCGAGTTATTAAGCAAAACTTTATTCGTCGGCCTCTCAGAGCCAGACTCACCACGATTCTGGCAACTAATGCTTATTTCCATTATCAGCCTTACGTAAACTATCAATTAAATTGCAAATAAATAAGAGGGAGGAAATGACCTTGAAAAATCAAACGCTGCCTCCCGGACTATAATTTTATTAGTGGGCTTTAAGAAAATTGGACGTCAAAAAAGTTGGATGATAAAAAGTTGGACGCTAAAAAATAGGACAACAAATGAGTTGAATAACAAGAATAAAGAAGTTAGTCAGGTGAAAAGTTGTAGAGCAAAAAATTTGATGACAAAAAAGTTGGGTGACAAAAGTTTCAACGCAAAAAAATTGAGCGATAAAAAGTTGAAAGCACAAGAAAGACGGACAACTTGAAGTTGAACAACAAAATAGTCCGTACGGCAAATTATTTAACAAAAATTTTTGTACAGTAAAACAGTGTGTTTCACGGAAAAGCAAAATTTGTTTATCGTCCGATTTCTTTGTCATTCAACTTTTTTGATGTCACCTCTTTTTACCAAGAAATATAATTCTTTATGTGATTCATTTACGAAAGAAGAAATGTACAGAAAACTATAGATTCTCTTGATGCGCATCAGAAATTCAGCATTTTCCCGTTGGGTTATTACAGATGATTTTTTTTTGAATCGTTTTTCATATAAAAACATAAAAGAAATTTTTGAAAAACCTGCTGTGTAGGGGATATCGACTTTTAGGTAATTTTACAGTGTACATCAATAATCGATCGTTTGAATACGGGGGTAAGTCCATACCCATTCGCTTGGTATTTTGTTTAAGGATCATTATACTTTTGATTTGTGGGAAACAACATAAAGAAAATAAACGATTTACGCCCACTTTTATTGCTCAGTCTATATAGGACGTTTAGTTTTTGATTACGCCGCCATTATAACACCTTCATTAGTTTTATCTTTTTTATGATTTGAAGTATCACAAATTAACATCTATTTAAATTGATACTCACTTATGTCCCAGCTCATGCGCGATCGTGTGTGACAACATGATGCCGTTGTCTTCATTGACGCTGCATGACTGTTTCGGCTTACACATGCCGCCTACATTAGCCAGACCAAGAGTCCTGAGATAACGCAAAAGATAAAATATTTTGAATAAATATCAAAAGTTATAATCTTACCGCCTTATTCATAGTCAGTTTATGGAGTGCTCATAGGTAGTAATCTCTGTACCATTTAGAAGCGCTCAATAAATCCATTACAAATTATTAAGAATAAGGCTGTAAGTGGTTATCCAGTCAAAGGATTAAGAAATATTTAAGGCATTAACGTACATGCAGTTGTTCCCGCAAATGTTCTTCCGCGTTATAAGTATGGCGACATCATGGTGATGAGGATCAGTATCATTTGCCATGTTGAACTTGTGTTGCCAGCTATGGGAATAGATAATAAAGTTTTAATTTTTTTTTTAAGTTTCAGATGTAAGCGATTAATGTAATACTGAAATTCAGTACGAGTACTGGAGTGGGTGTTTGGTATTAATTTTTAACATGAACTTAAAAAAAAGGATGTCGCGACAAAAAATGCCTAGTGAAAAAAAATCATTCGTTAGCTTGCAATATTAGCATCGATATGGTACATATACTTAAAATATGATATCACTCGTTTTCTCTCGAAATGGCGATGTATTTGCTAAAACAACATCATACTCGGATAATTAAAAATAGGTTTTTAGAGCAGGAACTATAATTCACTGAAACTTAATGACTGCATTTTTTAAGTCATAAATCGGCCATGTTCTTTCAGGATTAAGTCTTCTGTGCCAGAAAGTAAATTTTTAAGAGATTACCAATGTATCTGGTGGGAGTTTTCTGTGGTGGTCATTTAAAGAGGTTTAAAATAAAAAAAATTTGCTCAAATCGTGAAATACGTGGAATATGAAATTGTAAGGGGCGATATCATAATACTCCAAAGCTTGGACTTTGTATTGAACTTACAGTAATATATTTTTGGCTATGCTGAATCCAAAGTGGAACATTTCATGTGCCAGAAATGCAGGGAAAACTGTAGAGTCGTGACCAAAAAACGATATCATGTAAGCCATACGAAAAAAGTTGTTGTTGGAAATACCCGTATCATGGAACTTGGCAAAAAGACTTCTCATTTCGCATAAAATCGTCCGAAAACGTGGGCGAGTTTGCGGAAGAGAGCCTTTTATAAAAAAATTTAAGTCACACTAAAGAATCTTGAAAGCAGGTGATATTATTCAAAAATATAAGGAACGTTATATCCTTAGAATTTCAAATGGGAATATTATGCAGTTTGTGACAGAGACGCCGGCCAATACAATAAAACGTAAAGGTCGAAGTGAGCGAACTTAGTCAAGCAGATATGGATCTCCTATTCAAGCAAAAACCATAATATGTAATCCATTGAGAGTTTAAAACAGAAATCATACAGAATATGGCTCCCATTTTACGTCAAAGAGAAAGTCGACGCTGCACGATGTCTTCAATTTGTGTGACATTCTATGTATTGGTATTCATGGGAAAAAAAAAAACAACACTTTCGGAAATTTTATTATGGAGCATAGTGGGACTTTAGTTTCCGACGACTTATGGTACAGTCTGAGTGAGCAATGCCCAAACTATGGCGACCAATGTATTTTGATCTTCTAAAATAGTGATCCAATGTGCCAAACGGATCCATATCGAATTCGTTACAGATCCGTTCCTTCGGTTTATTTATCCGAATCCATTACGGATCCTACAAAGCGGATTCCGGTTTTTCGAGAGGAACTTCAAACAAAACGAATCTGAAATGGATCCGGAACGGATCCGTATATAACGCCCGTTTCGGATCCGACAAAGCGGATTCCGGTTTATTAAGTGGAATTTCATAAGAAAAAGAATCCGAAACGAATCCGAAACGGAGTCCGTAACGGATCCGTTTTATTTAAAAAAACGGATCCGTTTTATTTAAAAAAACGGATCCGTAATGGGTCCGATTTATTTACAAAATACGTATCTGGAACGAATCCGTATATGATTTCCGTTTCGGTTCCGTTACGGATCCGACAAAGCGGATTCCGGTTTTTTGAGCGGAATTTCATACGAAAATGGATACGAAACGGAATCCGAAACGGAATCCATAACGGATCCGTATATGACATCCCTTTTTTGTGCATATTGGGGATGCCCAGCTCAACTACCCAAAATGATACTTGCGAGCCAAACAGTGTACGATGAGGGGTGCTTTCAAATAAAACGTGAGAGGGGTTGAAAACATAGTACACTTACAGAACACATGCAAAGAATTGAGAACGTGAGCTTAATTTGAGAGAAGAAAACCTTATTTGTGTATCTGCTTCCCCGCAAGCAGCTTCTACACACCTTTTTTTGTCCAGGTTATCTACACTTTGTGAGTTATGCTCTTCAACATTCCGAAGTTTTCTCTTGCTATTTAGTACTAAAATAAAAAGATTTACACTTTTCTTTTTTCCGGTTTGGCATTCGTTTTCGTTTCAATATAGCACGCACACATATGAGACCCACTAAAGGCCTCATACCATTTTTTTCTGCTCATACAAAGTACCCTCTTCCATCGGTGAAGTGCTCGCTTGCAAAATTTTATGCGCTTATTTAAAGATATTTCACAAGTAAAATTCCAGGCTGAAATTTCGCCCGTACTTTTTTTAGCCTAAGCAACAAGATTTTCATGTGAGAGCCAAGAAGAAAAATTTTGATTTAAAATAAACCATCCTAGTGTATGTATTACCGGAAAAAACCTGATAGGCCAAACTAGTTAACAAGACATTAATGCATGTGAATAAGCTTTGAGCTGCCGCTTATAGCCGCCCAGTTTCTAAGCGTTACTCTAGAAGTACTGTGGTTATATGGATTGACTAATTTTGCCTAATACGCTTTGGTGCAACTAGTTTGGCCTAAGCAAGACTATCATCTTCTGAAACCCAGCTTTGCCATTAATATAACATATATAATAATGGTTGTTGTTAGAAATGGAATGAGCCATTAAAAGATCAGCATTATAAAACGCTCCACAAATGATAAATTAACAAAATCAAACCCTACATCTTGAAGAGAACCACCAACGATTTATAGCATGCTCCTTCCACTTTTGCTTCTCGCGGAAATACTGCGTTATATTTTATACCATTACGGTTTCCAATATTGCGGTATTAACTTAATAATTTTTCTCCATACTAGGTATTTCCTTCAAAGAACGATTTGGCTAAAATATGTACCCTAAAATTTTTCCAGTGTATAAAAGGAATAAAAACAAAACAAGTTGCTTACAACTGCTTACTATGCAAAACAAAATTGCGCCAATCCTTATGTGATCTACCTATGACTTCGAAATAACTCCTGCAGCTAAGTACGTCTAGACTCCTATCTACTCGTTTTATCTTATCAAACGGACGCAATCAACATGCATCTGAATGAATCGCGTCAGACGGACGGCTGGCGCCTGGCGCACAACCACAAACCGACTCAATAAACACCGAACTCAAATACAAAAATAAAAAAAATAAAAAAAAATGGAAAAAATATACATTCACTCTAGGGCAGACGAAAGAAAAAGATGCCATTCATGCCCAAATTACTACACTCGTCTGCTGTAACTCACCCACAAAATGTATCCAGATTTTTCTGTGCATTTTGAGTCAGATTAAGATCCAGATCGTCTTGCTCCTGTAGAATGATTTTCACAACGACAATCTCAATTGAGTTGCCAATGCTTGGATCCTTGTAGAGAGCAGAGACCATATTCATTATGGTCAAAAGATAGGTTTCCACGTCATTGTGAAAGGTAACCATTGTGGCATCGGCAACGATCAGTGTTTC
This sequence comes from Meiosimyza decipiens, assembly GCA_963680825.1. Taxonomy (NCBI): domain Eukaryota; kingdom Metazoa; phylum Arthropoda; class Insecta; order Diptera; family Lauxaniidae; genus Meiosimyza; species Meiosimyza decipiens. Next base: position 86,278,967 of record OY804258.1, on the reverse strand, counting down.
TACATGACGTGGGCTGCTAATTGAACGTTTCGTGCGAGACGATAGTTCAGCGTATGCTGAGGATGGTAATGGTGACGACGCCGCTGCATTGCGTTGGCTGTCTTTGGTAACACTGTTGGGCTGGTGTAGCTGTTGTTGCTCTTGTTTGGGTGCTGTCACCAAAACTTCCTCCGCGGTCTTATATTTAAATTTGATTTGAGGTTGTTGGTGCCGTTGATGTTGATTGTGCGGATAATGACGACGTATTTTTCTTCCACCTTGAATCTTGACCTGGATTTCATGGAAGCGAAATTGTGCAGCCACAGACGAAAGAAAACGCATGAATGGGAAGTTGGCAGGTATTGTGAAGAACAGAGCATGGTGAAAAGAAAGATAAAAGGTGAGAATAATTTTTCATTAAAAATTTGCATTTTTATCGGATTTTGTTTACAAATTGTTTTTCGTTACTTTGCCCTGCGGTTGCCACTCGAGTCTCGTTTCGATGCGTCTCCTTGGTTCCTTTGTGCCACAGTTGCTTACCGCATGGAGGTGCTGCTGATGCTTTTGCTGGTGATGCTTGTGCTGATGTCTTTTCTTATTTCGACTACGATTTTTTTTCTTTTGTTTGTTTTTCTGAAAAAACAAAAACAAAAAAATTATATAGGCAAAAGTAGGAGCGAGAGAAAATTGATTTTTGGCCTGCTTGATTTTAGTATGGACCTTCAATGCTTAAATATTTAGTTATTCAAAGTCAGAGGTTACAAAAGCAGTTTTTTATTTTTTTTTTCGAATGTATAACGACAAACTCAAGCAACGGATAAAGTTGTATTTCTTTGATAATATTTCTTTCGATAATTGTCGATATTATTTGATTCGACTTTTCGAACTTTTTGATAGTTTTACATACTAACTTAGGTACATGATACTTTTCGACATCTACCTACTCTTATGGACTTAATGATACTCGATTTTTATTGAGTTGCTGATAAAATCGGTATTTTTCAATGCATTTATGAAACTTTTCGATAGTACCAATTTCAAACTATCATCCATTGCTCTTTGAAACTTGAATTTTATAGAGTTTTTCGATACTTTTCAAAGTTTATCGACTTCTTATCTTTATAATATGCGACTTAAATTTATATTTTCGTTACTTCTCGATACAATTTGATACTTTTCGTTAGTATTTTTCAATGCTTTCGTTTCTATACAAATCGATACTTTTTGACATTCTTCAGCTATTATAGATTTATTTGATACTTTTTGATTTTGTGACACGATTTGATACGTTTGAAGCTTATCGTCTTCCAAGGAGATTTGGTACAAATCGTTAAATTTTGATTATAATCGGACTTTTGATATATGAGCTCTCATCGAGTTTTCAACAAGACACATTGCTTCTCGATTTTTTCGATGCTTTTCAAGTTTCATCAGATTATTCGATAGTACTTATCCGATATTGTTTGAACGCCCTTTGACTTTAATCAATATTTTCAATGCTTCTCGATAATATTTAAATATTAATTTTCAACTTCTTCGATGATTTTCGACTTTTTTCAATTTATCAATACAACCCAATATTTTCTACGTATTTCGTCGATTTCTTTGATACTTTAAGAATTTTTTGGCACAATTCGACATTATTAACGCACAATGAGATGTCGACACTACTCGTATTTTTTCAACTTTAATCGAGTATTTCAAATTCACCCATTTAGTACTATCTGATACTTTTCGATATTCTTTGACTTTAATCGATGATTTTTAACTTTTTAATGCTTTTGGTATTTTGATATACTAGAAGCTATTATTGACTTTGCAAAATATTTCAATGTTTTTGACTTTTTGACACAATTTGTCAATATTACATGTTCAACACATATCGATACATCTTGGAGCTCTTCGACTTCATATACTTTTTTTTTGATACTAAACCAAACTTTTCTATTCTATTTGCTATTCGTTACTATTGGAATTTTTTGACATGTTTCAAATCTTAAAAAGAGTCTTACTATGGAATACTTTCTGATATTTTCGACACTCTTCAACTATTATAGATTCCTTTGTTACTTTTCAATTCCACTAGATAATATACGATGTTTTCCAATGCTTTTCGATACGCTACACAACAAAACCATGATAAATTGGAATTCGCATCATACCAAAACCCTATTCCATTGGCGTAGTAAGCACGTGCGCACCCGCTTCATTTCAATTTGCTACCGAAGCCTTGGCAAAAGCTAGTAACATTTTTGCTTGGGTGTAGGGAAGTTTGCCAGACAATTTTCATTTTCAGGTTATTACATTTGTAGGATGCAACAATTTGGACAAATAAATGCAAAGACTGTGATGTTTACGTGATTGTTGGTCTATCATTCTGGTCTTGTCTGTTTTAGCTGCAATCTGTTTTGTAGCCTCCTACTTACAAAATTTTAATAATCTTAGTCTGAATAATTGGGTTTTTCTTGTTTTTTACACTTAATTACATATATTTTAGCTAAATTACCTTTTCTTTAATTGACGATCTGTGAAATACGACATGCGGATGTCCGCTTGTCGGGTGGGCGTCATGATGCTTTGATGGTTCGATATAATACTCGTTGTTTTTAGTTTTAATATGACCAACCTGTTTGAAAATATACACATATTCGTCTTAATCAAAAGTATAATTTATTACTTTAAGTTAAATAATGTAATTAGTACCAAAAGTCAATTAAGAAAGAATTTCTGTCACACTTCGGAAAGGGCAGGAATTAACTCAAAAAAATATTTTAAGCCCAAATTGTTGCTTAGGTTTTTTCAATTACTCATGCCAACCACATTCGAAATAAAAAAATGTCGAAGAGTTGGTACAATATGGAAGTTTATAGAATTTAGTTTTCACTTGAAGAACGAATTGTTTGTGTCTCACTTGGTTCTCGAAATATTGTGCTTAGTTTATGGACAACTAAGTAAATGAGTAGAGATTCGATTGTTGAACTTGATATATAGATTACACACAAAATGCATGTGGTAGAAATAAGTTAATTTTTCGTTTAATTTCGGCTTTTATTTCAATATCTTCTTCAGTAAACATATCAAATCATATCATTACTAAATGCTATTTTAGAACTCTTCTAATTTTTAGCCGATTCCTAAAGATCGCAGTAAAATGATTTCTAAGAATTGGCTTAAAATAATATAAAAATTGATACTATATCTTCTTGATGAACTTCTTCTTTTCTCTAGATATCAGCGGCTGTCGAAAAAAATTTAAAAACAAAAAACTCGTGTATATAAGGTTACAGATTGGGTAGTTCAGGATAGATAGTGATGCGTTTTGGTGAAACTAACCAACCATGCCATGCCAAAGCCCGTTCTGATGCCAGAAATTTTCCGAGTTGTGGTCAATTTTGTTGAAGCCTGTCCCAAACTTGGGTTGGCACCGGTTTTTTGGGTCACTTTTTGCTAATTCAGATTCTAGCTTGAAAACTATACCAAATGTTAGAGTTCGGAGAGCTTTAATAGAATATACAAACATGGGTTGCCATCCATTTAAGAAAAATTAGCCCAAAAATCGGGTGGAAACCCGGGTTTGGAACAAGATTCGACAAGGTGGTTATATATTCTACTAATTAACCTGGCGAACTTCGTACCGCCTAAGACTCAATGAATGTCATGTTACCTTTTAACTAAACTACCTTTTATATCAGGCCCTATTCATCTGCGTCTAGCAGTTGATAATACATAATGAATTTGATTTTGGAGGCCTATTTTTCTAAACCAAACTTTGCAAAAGCCTGCCATAGACCATAAGAACCATTTCAAAAACAACTATGAAATCTTTGTGAAAATTCTATTTAAATAATACTTTTGTATGAGAGCCACCTCGAGTATGTACCCTTAATAAAATGTTTGCGGCCTAAGCTGTGTCTCATAATATAAAACACCACGTGGCGTAAGTTCCATGTGGATCGATTAAGCGGTCTTCGAGAAAATGATATTTAAAAAATATTTTTGTATGCGGGTTACCCTAAATATGCACCTTAAAAAAATGTTTCGACTAAGCTATGCATTTTAATATAAAAAACACATAGTGTAAATTCCATGTGTATCGATTTAGTTTTATGGCCTATAGCCTATTCTGCGCAGAGAGGAATCCAAAAAAACAAAAATTACTAAAATTGGTTCAGCCATTCTTGAGTCATAAATGTTGTAACTAACACCTTTTTTGACTTTGATTTATTTATATATAGACTTAGGATCTTCTAGCTCGATTATTTGGGATTGGGTGTGGCTTCTCCCATGGAACAAAATCACTTAAATTGCTATTCTCGGCACTTATACCAAGTTGTAAAATTTGGTGCATGAATCCAATTGTCTGCAGTAAGAACTGCATAAATTGTAAGTGAGCTTGTACAACGGAAAATTCGGGAATACCTAGTCGCATATAATTTTAATTAAAATAATAAAAATGACCGAATTCCGAAAATTTTCGAGCATTGGGTTGGGCTTTGGCAAGGCGACCGTGGTTGGTTAGTTTGAGCAAAATGTCTCACTAACTTTCCTGCGCATCCCATCCTGTAATCTTATACGATCGACTTTCTTACAGCGGGCTCTCGGACTAGAAATGTAAAGGAGATATTTTCATATTTTTAAACATACTAAATGGCATACAGAAATATTGATAGAGATTCTTATAAAGTTCGGGTGGGCAGTTCGACACTCGAAAATTTTGCGGTACTCTACACCGAGGACAGGTCTTCCGTCGGGTCTGGCCACATCAGCTCTTATCATAAGAGTTGTCTTTGCGGTCTTCAATTGAGCAGGAAACTTTTAGCAATTACAGCATCCGTCCGATTTAAAATTGAATGACTCCTTAGTGAGAATTTCTCATATTCTGTCTCCTACATTTGAACACTCAATGCTAGTTACAACAAATATCTCTCCAGAGCGTGCGTTTCACTGTTTTCGAACAGTTTTTTTGAAGGTGTGCAAATTTGAAGCTTAAAAGATTTCCGATCAACATCGAAGGTACTTTGCTTAGCTGTACAATATATATGCATATAGCAACCATTGGTTAAATTTATAGATGAATTGCTGATATATAATAAAGTACATTTGAAATTTACTAAAAATTAAAATGAATTTTTTCCAAAATTTGTAAATGATAGAAAATGTAAAAACTCTTTTGATATCGGAGCACTCGTAAATTCCGTAGGCAGTCATCATGTTTCAATTTGTTCCCCAGTGTAATTGAATAATGTAGGTACAATATATCAATGTTTACATACTTACGAATAAAAAACGTACAAGATATTTGTCACGTTTTTATAACACTTTACTCCAGCAAAGAAAATAATTAATAACAAACGATAATCGGCCATTAAAAGTGTTTATGACTATAATGACAAATAATTGTTGCTTCCGTTGTTGTAAGAATAAGAAATATGAGCTCTCGCAGCACGAGCTACGAGTGTGGCGAGGAATACAAGTAAATCCAGCTCCGGGCTCAGGCGGCGCCAGACAAGCCACACCAAAGAAATGCTCAACACGACCACGACTGAACTTTATTTTTTTTTTCGCTGATTTTGTTTTATTGTTACAATCATTATTTATCTTCATGTTAATACCTTTGGTGGGCGGTACCCTGGCTGGCGCGCTCGTCGATTGGCGTGCTCTATGGTAATGCATTCGTAATGGTAATGTAATACTCGTAGCTTAAGTTTGTGAAGGAAGTGAAATTCGCAAATTGTGCTAGGGTGGATTACAAATAACTTTGATATTAACAACAACTTACAAGACCTTCGCATGTCGATAGCGCCACCCTTGATTCGTTGTGTCCACGAACTTTGCCATGAAAATGACAATTTGTATTTTTTGCTGGTTTCCGACGTGTCCGTAAATCTCGCCGGTGTCGCTCGATAACTAGATGTGGTGTCATAAAATAGCTATGTGGCCTAGATTTTTTCAATGGCTTTTTACTTATTTCGTTTGCTAAATTTGTGTGGACTACTCACTCTAATTCCAGATGCAATGTTTCATTATTAACTTCTAAATGATAGTGTAAGTCTTTTGAATTGCCTTTGTTGTTGTCATTGTAATTACTTAAGTAATGATCACGATGTTGCTGCTGTTGATAATCCTGCTCATGGTAATGGGTTAAGTTGTGCGTCAAAAATTCGCCACTTTTATTAACTTTGCGTGGGATCACAAGATGACCAGATGACAGTTCATTCGAGTGCATACCTGTGGTATAAAAATAATGGAGTTATTAACTGCGGCATATCGGTTATACGAGAATTTTCAAAGTCTTAAAAAAATGTGTTATCTTTTAAAATATTAGTTTTATGTTAAAATAAATTGATTTCTTTTACAGAGTGGTCCGGATCTAAGTAGCGATACTCTAACGTTCGGTTCACTAGCTCATTGTGAGTAAAAAACTAGTAAAGGTGTTATATTCGGCCAGGCCGAAACTCACATACCCTACACTGCATTAAAAGTACTTTTTAAATAAATGTTAAAAAAATGTTGAGGAGGTTGAATAAGTCGAAAATAATGTAGAAAGGTTCAAAAATGTTCCGCCCACTTTTGTTTCAATTAATGACATTCGTGATTGACATGCACAAACAAAATTTTAGCACAATAGCTTGTATAGTTAGCGATAGCGGTGACACACCCACTCGTAGAATCCAGTCCGATTTTGATCGAAAAATAGCCTTCGATAAACAAATTTCTTACACCAAATTTCAATATGATTGCTCATATTTTTCGATAGTTATGCCACTTAAGGTATTTTAATTGAATGTGAGGTGCCACGCCCACTGTTGCTATTTCGCCAGCTTTTGATTCACATGTACCTAATACTCAGTAAGCCACTTACATCAAATTTCAGATCAATTGCTCGAATAGTTCACTTAAAATAGCACTTACAACTTTATGTTAATTAGGGAGGTGCCACGCCCACTGTTGCAATCTTGTCAAATTTTATTGAATTTCAAAGCTTATAGTAACCGACACCTCTACACAAAATTTTATGAAGATTACTCTCATAGCACACTATCTATAGCATTAAACGTATTTTGCTTATATGAGAGGTGCCACACCCACCGGCACTATTGTACCAAAATTTTGCAAGAAGACACTTTTTAGCGAGTATATCTGCCATATTAAATTTCATAGCGATTGCGTTGTTAGTTCTCTTTTTATAACGTTTATAAATATTGTAGGCTGTGCCACGCCCTTCAACAAAATTTCCCAGAATATTAAATAAACTTGTATTGATGACTACTTTTAGTGGTATCATCTCTAAAATTTTTATGAAAATCGTATGTGCCAATTTGGAGTTATACGAAATCCAAATTTTCAATTGCTAAAAAGTACCACGCCCACTTTTTCAATTCCGCCTACTTTATGCGCAATTCAAGATTTATAAGATCTGTATTCGTGTACCATATTTCATCACAATACCTTGCACAGTTTACGAGCTATGGCGTTATAAAAGTTAAAATTTAGGGCTGTGCCACGCCCCTTTAAGAGCCTTTGCAAACTTCAAACCTAGCTCAATCTTAATTTTGTTCTCATCTTCAACAAATCACCAACTTTCACCAAAATCGCAGCAACTTTTTTTCTAAATGGACTTGGGTATATTTACATAGAGTATGGGCGGAAGGCGTGGCCATTAATCGATTTCGCCCATTTTTATATGCTAGCAGCTTGCAAAAAAGATTGACCTGTGTGCCAAATTTCATTGAGTTAGCTTGCTTAGTTTTCTCGTAAACCTGATTTCAACAGACAAACACACAGACAGACACACAGACAGACAGACAGACAGACGGACACAGCTATATCGACTCAGGTGGTGACGCTGATCAAGAATATATATGCTTTTCCATACCTGCCACGCCCCCTTCTATGCGTTACAAACGGAATGACAAAGTGAATATACCCTCTGTGTAGGGTATAATTACGTATGAGGGGGGAGGTCTATCTTAAATTTCATCCAATTCAATTTTATACTCACAATAAAATTCAAGTGAGTCATTGTGATGGTGAATTTGGTTTCCAAAAAAATCTCAAAGTTTCTCTTTTTTTCCGAAACGTCCCTGTGTTCCTAACACACGCCAAACTGGATGCGAGAAGCATCCGACTTAAGCAAGGATTGGTGAAGAATTTTGAAGACTCCATATTCTCGGTACACTCATCTGATTCGGAAGCATGCATATCAGAATTAGTTTCGCCAAAATTCATATTTAATTGAAGTATTGGCGTATTGGCACATGGAAGATTCAAAAACTCAACGACATAGGAAAACAGCACCAAATAGTAAACGAGATAATAAAATTCAGCTTCGAAATATTAGGGATATTAGGGATGTCTAAACTAGATGAAACAGCTCAAGTTTGACTAAAAAATTTTGGCAGTTGAGAAATTGATCTATGTTGTCACAGAGTCGGATTTCTTTATATTATTTTTTATTATTTTAAGAACAAAAAAATATATAGACCATTTCTGTGTAAAGAGACGCTGAAAAAATGGCTTCTGTGACGTGAGAGTCAGGAGAAGTGCCGACATCAGTTCCGACAACCACCATCTTGTGGCTTCGCTTCGGCTCAGACCCACGTAACAATCAAAAAGTTCATCCTGTATGAATTTAAGGATGCTTGCCTTCGAAAAAACACCATAGACAAAGTAAACTCAGCATTTCTCAATTGGCAAAATATAAAATCTTCATTCAAAACAGCTAGTGCGACCATACTTGACTTTACCCAATGGAAGAAAAAACCCTGGACAAGTGACGTTACTTGGAAGATCCTAGCAGCAAAACGCGCAGGAGATGAAGTGCGAACAAGAAACCCCATACAAGATTACGCAGAAATATATATAACTCTCTAAACTAAGAACTAAAAGATTCAACCGTCCACCTACACCCATAAACACCGGTATCGCGCTCGCAAGGCTATGAAATATCTTAAAAACAAAAGTAGGGGCGCAGATCTATAGTTGCCGAAATATTGAAAACTGTAAGCTCATAGCTGAACTTCTGTACCTGGACCTTATCCAATATTGGAAAGATGGATACATACCTGAAGAAAGCCTCAAGGAACAACTTGTGAAAAGGGTACGTATCTCTATGCCATAAAAATAATTTATCCGATGACAACAGGCAGGTTTTCGCCCAAACAAATCGCGTATTGATAAAATTAGCCAATACCCTTTGCATTATCTCGCCTTATACTATGCTTTGATAAGTTGGGACACAGTTATTAAAGAAGTTAGTGTCAGTTTAGAGTAGCACTTGTATCTTTAATTATAGGACATTTGTAGGGCATATTTCGTTCTGTGGAGCCTGTCATGCCTGGCATTGTGTTTTTAGTACCATTCCTTTGTTGTCTAACATGAGGTTTTTAAATATTTCAACCTCTGTCTCGGTCTTTTGAGCAAAAACTTTTTTAGTGAAAAACTTATTTCAAATGAGGTATAAAATTAACATAAAAACATATTTTATGTTCTTCCTACCCTAGGGACTTATGTCTTACCTAGTTTAAAGTGCTTTACAGGATTTAGTAAATACATGTTTCCATAATAAGTTGGTTCATTGAAAAAAAGTGTGTAGGTAGTTTTGTCGGAAATATTCCGTTCCAAAAAATGTGGTCACATTTATTTTTGCATAAGATTTCGTATCAAAGAGATAGTCGCTATAAACCATTTGTAGCGATATTTGCAAATACTTTTATAAAATAAAAAACAATATTCATTCATAAAATTTTAAAAAAAATCTCGAACCTCTGAGCAGATAACAAAAAATAAATCTGCAATTAAATGAACAAGACATTCAGCTTCGTTAGTTCACTTCGAATTGGCGTTTTATTTTAATTAAGCGATTAAACTGCAATCATTTGAACACAAATTTAAATTCACGATCTGATTGAAAATGATACACACGTCCTCAGTTCGAGAGCTGGAGGAGGAGAATGGAACGCAGTACTCCGATTTTGGTTCATAAAAAAGTATCATCAACATTTAATTGATTCAGCGGCTATAAAGTTTCACAATTATTTTGATTCAACCAAGGTCATCCAAATGACAGTTAGATCCGTTTTGAATGGAGTATATGAACCATGGACAAATATATGTTGGGGTGGCTTTTAACAAAGTTTTTTTCATTCCTGCTTTGCTTAAATCATTGTGGCTTAAGTTTTTAAAAAAATTTATTTCTTTAAATTTGGTTATCGGTATTATCACATGAAAGGGTGTGCTCATTTTTACCGCATTCTCTAGGATTTGACGATATGGACAAAATGGGAGGGCTAAATCAAATCATGTGTTACTTAAGGGGGGGTAAAGTTTTGGAAGTGAGATTTTAAACGAATTTTTGTTAATTGTTTTTGGAGATATGGCTTCATTATTTTATTTTTAAATTACATAGGCTTTTTTATTATATTTCAAAGTATAATTATATAAATTTTTAAGTAAAAATATTAAAAATTGAGGCATTGGTGGCTATTTTCCCCAGACACGTCAAAAAAAAAAGAATTTGCCGTGAACATTAGAAGTCGTCACTGGATTATTACGAAGAGTTTTTCCATTTTTATTGATTTTTGAGTTTTTGGCATCATTTAGAAAAAAAAGCAACAAAATTTTGTGTAAAAAAGTAAATAAAAAAAAAATTATCTCGACGTAATTCAATCACAAAATATTTAAAGAAAGTCTGTGCAAAATTTCACGATGAACGGTCAATTAGTTTTTGAGTTACAATGTCCACCGCCTTGAAAAAAGTAGTTTCGAAAAAATAGCCACCAATGCCTCAATTTTTAATATTTTTACTTAAAAATTTATATAATGATACTTTGAAATATAATAAAAAAGCCTATGTAATTTAAAAATGAAATAATATAGCCATATCTCCAAAAACAATTAACAAAAATTCGCTTAAAATCTCACTTCCAAACCTTACCCCCCCCCTCTTAACAGGCCGGCATTGTAATCTATACAAACATGTCTTGAACAAAAAGTTCTAGAAAATTGTCAAAGGTAACATTCTGAAAATTGCGAAATAGTAACTAAAATTATTACTCAAAAAACAAATAGTGGGTAGAGCAGTGTAATCAGCCTTGGTGCACAACCAAAAAATTAAAATAATAATTCGTTGTATCGAGCAAACCCTTAAAGCGAATGCAACAAAATTTGGTAAGCGTTAAATGCTACAAAGACCCAGTGAACAAAAAGTGGAGAGGATTACGTATGCACGTGTGAGTGGTATCCTCATATAACCATTTTCCAATTTTTTATTTTTTTTTTCTCAATGACTTTTTGTATCAAAACGTGTCTGTCTGTCAGACTAATTTATATTCGCTTTAACAGATTTTGGTCAATCTGTTTTTTTTTTCGTCTTTTAGTCCGAAATATTTCCAGAGAATGACTCTGTTACAAATTTTAATGTAGAGCAGCGATGGGCACGTAATGGCACTTTCTGCCCTCATGGCCCGAACCGTTATTCAACGCACAAGCAACCAATTCAGAGAATTTCAACGCTATCGACACACAGCGTTGACTTGAGGTCAAATGAAAACAAAAACAACATACACAGGCATTGTGTCTCGAAGAATGTAGCAATTGTTTTTGTTTGTAGTGCAATTTGGTTTTTTTTTGTGCTGTTAGCGAATTCGGAAATGAAACATTGTGTGCGGAGTGAAATAGATATACGCACTTTGTACACTTCAAGGCCATATCCCCCCAACAGCTCAAGTGCTGGAGCGGCCGTCAAAAATATAATTGCAATCCATAGGACTGTTAGGGGTTCGAGTCCAAGTACAACATTAACCAAAAACTGGTCTGATGAGGCTATGCAAATATGTATATCAATAGGTATATATATGTGGTAATAGCCGAATCATATGTCACCAATTACCAGTTCAATTCGTTCCATTTCTTATCTTTGCCATATTTGTAGCGTTGATCAATTAGTAAAAATTTACAAAAATATTGGTCTTTGCTGAAAGACTTGAAGTTCAATGTATTAATGTTTAATTATAAAGCAAAAAAACTTTAAATTTCATTTTTTGTTGGTTGATTTTGTTGTTGTGTCACGCTTTTGCTAGATTTCTATGCCCACCGCCGATGTGGAGTATGAAAATGAAATGAAACGAAATGTTGAAAAATTCGAAAAACGTTAAATAATTCGAACTATGTTAAAATAAATCAAAAAATTAGGCAAAAATATCGGAAAAATTGAAAAAAAAGAAGAAATTTGATGATACATTTCGATAAAATTGGGTGTCTCGGAAAAGTTGATACGTTAAATAATGCTCAAAAATGTCGAAAAAATTAAGAAACCACGATAAATATCAATAAATAACGGAAATACATGGAAGAGTTCGAAAAAATCGGCGCACACATTAGAGGTCTGCGCAAGTGCATTTGCTGTGACATCAGACTCTAGGAGTTACTACGAAGTATAAGTCAAGCGTGGCATTCAGCAACTCATCAGAACCAATGACACAAAACAAAACGATACATCGTTCTGCTTGTTACTTGTAGTTCTTGCTTACTTTGCCTTTTGTTTTGTTTTGATTTGTGATTTGCGTACGCAAAAGCTTGGTAGACTTGCAATCGTGTGCACTGCGCAGATCTCTAGTACACAGGTCGAATAAGTCGAAAAATTTTTATAAAAGTCAAAAATATCGGAAACAAATTAAGTACAAAAGGCAAGACAAAAAAAATTAGAAAAACTTTAAACATATAAATTATGTAGAGTACGAGTATGTTATAGATATACATAGGATGCAAATTCAGTATAACCTCTGTGAAGAGGTTAATTAGCAATGCTCACCAGCTAATTTTTCTAGGGCCAGGACACTCCACATTTGCACTAATGTTGACAGGAACAGTAAAATTTGCCTTCGTTTTTCCATAATAACGACATTAAGTAGCGCTTATTTTTATTAAGTGTTTGAATAATTTTTGAGCTTTGATTATTTTCAAAAATGTTTTCACTACTTCAATGACTTTATCCGTTGTCAATTAATTTTATAATTTTATTATTTATTGTAATCATTGCAATAAAAACATGCAAATTGTTTGTAGAATATTTAATAAGTTGTTGTTTTTCTTCCAATTCTATATATATATCACGGGTAACTTCAAATCAAGCAATCTGTAAAAAAAAAAAGAAAAAATATTATATCATTGAGTTGGGTTTAGTATTTAAAAGTTTATTGTAAAGAATTTAAAATCAATAACTTGGCGCCACTGCGTTGTGCCCATTGCATTTTTTATAGAGTGGCAGTACCTACAGTTTAATGCAGAGAGTGTTGGAGCTGAGAGTAAAAATATTCTTCACTTGACCAGTACTGTCAGATGAATGGACTAATCCGTTTTGAACTGATTTTTGGGAAAACAATAAACAAGAACGGGTCTCAGAACGGATTTGAAACTCATGATATTTCAATAAGCATGCCTGATGTTGGCAAATTTTCAACTTTCAACTTTCTCTCTCTTTCTAATGAACGGAAAGAAATTAACAAGGATAGCATGACAAGGGCACGCCAGACTGGCGTCGCCAGATCTGCTCGCTATTTAATCCTATATTTTGATCATCAATTACACTCTTATACCACGAAAGCTCTTTTAAATTCTTCCAGTTATCACCAAACTGTTTTTTTTTAAATAAAATTTCTACATTTTTCTTTTTGTTCATAGTCAATGGTAGTGTAACTAGGTCTGTATTTGGGATCTCCAACAGCATATGAACAATACTAAAGGTTCTTCAGTGACTATAGGAAATACGTCTTTTTGCACGAACAAAAATTAAGTGGATATGTGCCGTTTTGTACGATATAGCGATTTTTAATTAAGAGTTTCCATTGGAAATCTATCTTTTTTGTAACAGATTTTCAACTAGAGGATAAATTTCAGCATGATAACGGCGATAACATTCTAAGATTTGTTTAAGGTCATAAATGGAAATAAGCCCTTTTAAAAATCACTCCTCAATTAAACAAAAACTTATATTGTTTACTCAATTCAAACTATGTTTTACATACAGCCACTGAATCCGAATCCAGAGTGATTTGGGTCCCACTTGAATGGTGTGTATATTAGTAATGTAAGCTTCTCTGGTGTAAGCATGTTAACCAAATATAAAGCTAAAGTCATACCATAGCACAACTTGCAGTAAATTAAACTAAACTTTAATAAAGTAAGTATATGGGGGTAAGGCCAGGGTTAAATAATTGGGAAATTAACAAATGAGGACAGGATTTAATCAATTAGTAACATATATTGGAGGTAATGGTAAGTGCGGTAAATTATACAGGTTCTGACAGTTCTCGAGCAACAGGGAGAGATATTTGAAATTTTTCAAAAAGAATTTAATTATTTCACCCTAACATCTACGTAATTCACCCACTTAACCAAATTTAGTTATAAACTAAATTTGGATCCCTTACTTTTCGTAGTTAATTTTCTTGCTGGGAGTAGCTTCACTCATACTCTCTCAAATTTTCTCACAAAGAATTTTAATAAAAAATTTAAAAAAAAAGTACGGGAACACACTCAACACGGCTTATCTCGATGGACATTAGCAAGATCCTACAACGCTTTAAGCCTTTTTGGCTGCTATCAGGCATATTTTGAGGGATGTTCTGTAACCAAAATGAAAAACCAACCCTTTTAAAAAATACAATTTTTAACCGATAAATAATGAAAATACCAAGAAGCTATCTAAATAAAAGCTCAAATTTCATATCGATTTTTGGTGTGATGTTCGAATACTTTCATTTCACTAGCACGTCAAAATATTGAGATATATCAGCCTGCTTTTAGGCCGCCTGGTCAGATTCGGTGTAGGCACTTCTCTGTGATAGCACGTAAATGGCTTTAAGCACTGAAAAAAAAATGTTTTTTCTTGCTACAAGGTCCGCTAATTACTACAATGAACAAAACATTTCATTTGTAAAATTCTCCTACATCTAACCTGAAATTATCAAAGCAAATAGGGCTGCACTAAAGTACTTCCATTAAATGACGATTTATGATCCATAATACTTTATGAAATGCATACGAACTGGAAAATATCCACTAAAAATGGGGAATATAAAATATGTTCAGAAAACATAATGCCGGCAAAACCCATGGTATCAACTCGATCTAAACAGCTTACAGTAGACATTGGCAATTCACCAGATAATTAGCCGTGTGTCTGTCAATGGAGCTGATAACATCGCTCAAACGAAAGACGAGCTTAAGCGCCACATTACGTCATCTATTGGCTGGTTTTTTTAATTTTTTTCACTCTTTTAAAGAAGCCGCCGACACCGCCACCGCGGGTTGCTGCCTTAAATTATAGGAAATTTGTATTTTTAATATAAACATTTCAGCGATCGCATTAATGTGTTTACTTTGTTAATGGAATTAATAAAGTGAATATCATAAATTAAGACTTTATCGATATGGGAAAATTTAATTTGTTAATTATGTACGAATTTTAGAGACACATGTATACATGTAAAGGGTGTTTCTATTGATGTACTTTTTCTGTGAAAAAAAAAAGAAAAAAGCTGATATTTGACATCTGTTATCATTTAGTATAATTACTCCAAAACTATTCCAGAGTTAGAGAACGTTTCGTAATGTGCTGTACTGCAGGACCTTTACCAAAAAGTGTTCAAAAATTTCATCTAAGGACAGAAGCCTTTCATGTATAATGGTACTGTTTCAACATCATATTTAAATGAAAATATCAACAGTTTATAAAAATTCAATACGTTTTGTTTCATATATAAATTGTTACATTCAATTGAATCACCCTATATGAGTGTATTTTATATTCTTTTTTGCTTATTCAGCGTACACATGCGGTCGAAAACCCGTGGCGTCAAAGAGACAGCTTTAATTTTTGATGGCTTTTGCTAATTGTTGCTTAGTTTATTGCTTTTTAATTAGTTAAATTATTTAACGAAATTTGTTTATGATAGCAATGATTTGTTTTTTAATTAGACTTAATTTAAATGCGCTCCTATGTATTGCAAATTTTAAAATGCACTTTACAAAGCCGATGTATATACTAAAGGTGGGTCGAAAAAACAACTTTATTGTGCGTCAAATCGTAATAGTGAAAAAATCGATTGACAGTAGTGAAATGATTTTTTTTTACACCGTGTCGAGGAACCTATAAGAAACTGTTCACCTCAAACTTGATTGAGCTGATATACCCGGTATATTGAGAGTTCTTGGTCTCTAAATATCTATGTTAGTCATATTAAGGGGAGGAGAGCAACGAAACGACCCATTCATTTATGAAACAACAGACGACATAAGCTCATGATAACATTTGAATTGATCCGATCTCAGTAGCCGATTGTTTTAAAGTTTTTGGAGGGCGCGTTATTGATATCCCGCTTTATTTGCTCATTCTCTTCGCGTTTTCAAGAGCAATATGAATGACAGATGTTGCTGCTGTCTGGAAAAGAAAGAATTTAGTTCGAGCTTGAGGAAAGCCGGTGATCGATAAAAACAAGATTGAGGGTTGGATGTAGCATAGATACGTGGGAAACTCCAGGATTCATAGATTGTTTATTGAAAGTGAAATCGTCTACCACTAAACTGATAGAGAGGCCACTGCGTCTTACGAGCAACAATTTAACCGATTCCATATGCAATCTGATTTTGCAACAACGGTAATTTCACTGAAAAGGTGAACATATTGGTTTTATTTTTCGGTGAGGGACGGCTTTGAATCTCTACTAGAGCTCTGTGGAAACCATATGAATATCACTATGTAATTCGTTGCACTCCATAAAATTCATATAGTGACGGTTTATAACGCTTTTGATAACTTTGGAGAGGGTCTCTTTTTAAGGTAACTAGCAATGGTCGAGCTCGTGTTGAAGCACACTCTCTAAACACAGGGGCAGATATGCCATTAGATCTAGAGACTTTGCTTATGTTGAGGCTCGGAAGGATTATTTTTACACTTCTTCTTCGAAACATAAATGGTTTGAAGGGCAATGGTAGAGTTCCATTTGGGAGAGTTGTAAGAAAGATTAGCTATGTCATGGGGTCAGTGAATATTTCGTCATTCATTAAAATAATTGGAATACTCAATGAATAGTATTACTGATATTTTAAGCTTCGATGCAAAGCCTTTCAGTTTTAGCATCAACATCATATTTCCGTGATGTGACGTCTAAAAGAGAATCTTCCTTAAATTCGGGCTGTTATAGAGGAACCAGAAGTGAGAATGAACTTGAAACTTAACTCATATTTCAGATATGTACTCGTTCAGACTTTTATATGGTGAGGCCCTTATGAGGGGAGGATAATGGCATTTGATGATGCCTTTGTACACCTGAGCTTCGCTAGTGCCATAACTTGAGAATGGAACATGGGCTAGACCGAAAAACAAATATATCAAAGATATAATGGGACTGCGCAAATAATCCGAAGAATGTAGTTGGTCTAAAAATCAAGTGAACTGAGTATGATCAGTCTCGCACTTAACGGCTGAAAAGCAAATTATGAGACAGTGTGGAAGAAGCTTAAGCGATTGAGGAGCGTACAAGCCTGTAATTACCTCAAAAACGAATTGTACTTAAGCTTTATTTTTGTTCATCACTTCACTTCATCATACCACCGATGTATTTCTTGTAAAATTGCGGTTCTTGGAGTGAAGGCTTTGGCTAGGCCTAAAAGCGAATGGAAACTTGCCATACTAACTACTATCTTAAGCTTTTGGGATAATAGAACAAAACTTTAGGCTCCGGTTTGAAATATGAGATTTTGCCCGATAAGGCTGAAATTTTTCACATATTTTTCTAATATAAGTGGGCAAGTAATCCGCACACTGACATTTCGACAAGCGACAAAGTGGTTTACATACATATGAATGTATGTAGGAATCTAACAGTGTTTCTTGAACTTTTGCTTTTTAGAATGAGACTGAATATTTGCGATGATCTCAAATTTCAGAGATTGAAAAATCAAGAACTTTACCGGTAAGTGGAGTAAAGTTTCACGTAAGTTTTCGGTCTGCCAGTGAAAGTTCTGGTTAAGATTTAGCTGATTGTATAGGGAGAAAACAGCCCAAAATGACATTCTAAGCTTTTAGTTTTAAAAACTCTATTTTGAGACAAAAAATCACAGTTGATTTGTCTTATGCTTAAGCAGATATTATAAGTTGCACAGTAGAAATTGAGAGACACTGTTGCGCCGCAATTATCGACGAAGTTGCGCTCGCTGATATCTTGCGTTCGATCTTGGCGGCATGCGTAAATTTACTACGTGTCTGTGATCTTTTAAGTGTTAAATTTATGCATAAATTTAATCGAATTAAATTACAAATGTTCATGCATTTGAAGCATATTAGATGTTGTTGCAAACATGAAATGTTGCAACAACACACAGTCTGTCCGGAAGGTGGGGTCTGAACTTATTTTACCTATAATCTGGGTAGTTGGTTGTCATTGCTGTCAGTTTGCCGTTGCAAATTATTCAATTACAAATCCACCTTTATGCGACACATAATAATTTTGATTTATTGAAGTCAAATTTGCATGTAATAGAGGTTTTCGTGTGTGGCTGGTAGGAGTGACGAAACAGTAGCATTTTGATAACAAACTGCTTATGAACATCATATATCACAGAGCTAAAATGTTAAGCTTCGGCCTTCAATATTAAGGATATGCGAAAAAGGCATATGTACGCCAAACATAATGTATAAGCTGTATATAAAGGGTGTGCCAATAAGAGTACAATTTTTAAATTTTGTATAATTTTGTTTTCGTGCAAGTGGCAACTCTGAAATTCGACAGCTGTAGCCCATGATTGTTCCGATTATTAAAAATGGAGCGATATACAAAAGAACGAAGTATTATCATTGGCAAAACCCATTACAAAAAAAAAACTAAAGTGAATGCCGATTTTTCAAAATAAGTCATCTATATGGATGAAGCGCATTTCCTTCTGAATGGCTTCGTGAATAAACAAATTTGTCGAATTTGAGGTTCAGATAATCCACACGGACAAACCACTCGTCAGGCGGCGTAATTGGGCTTTACTTTTTTTTAGAAATGAGGCCGGAATTGCAGTCAATGTGAACTGCATTCATTACAGGAACATGACAACGGAGTTCTTGTAACCCCAACTGAACGGCGTGGAGCTGAGTGGCATGTGGGTTCACGGCGCCACATGCCACACCGCGCATGAAAGAATCACTTTATAGCATCAACGATTTCTAGACCAAATCATCTCACAAAATTCTGATGTCAACGCCATTTGACAAAGCCATTTGACAAATCGCCAAGCGATTTCTTTATTTCGGGCTTTGTGAAATCTCGGGCTTACGTAAATAAATCAGAAGCTATTCTTAAGCTGAAGGACGAGATACAAAGCGTCATCGATGAGATACAGTCACATCTTTGTGGTAAAGTCATAGGAAATTTCATGAAAAGAACAATGACTTGTCAACAAAGCAGCGGTGGCTATTTGCCGGATATTTTATTCCATACCGAATCGGAACATGTCTAATATACAATGCAAAAAAATATCACAACTAGCTCAAAAAGTACATATTTTTATTTTTAAATAAAAAAGCGCACTCTTATTGGGACACCCTTTAATTTGTCTGGCAAATACGCTTGAATACATTTAAGCTTTCCACTAAAAGAGTTTGCATATTAAATTGTTTCATTATTGAAATAGAAAAACATTTATTTTGAAAGGAAGTTCTTCCACAGTATGTGTTCGGTAAGCGACTATCTTTAAAGTTCCGTAGGCCTACAGCGTTGTTTGAACGAGTAGACTCTATTGGTCTGGGAGGTAGCGTTGCATTTTTCATGGTCATTTCATCCCTCTTAATTTAATTTTTGATTGAGAGCTTAAATATGGCTAGTAATCGAAATAAGCGTCAGTCGCCAAAATCGTGGTGAGGCTGGTTATGCAAGGCCAAAAATTAAAATTTCACTCAATATCTCAGAAAGTAGGCCACAAGTAGAAAAATATTTTAAGATCAATGTTGTAGAGGGGATGAAATCACATGGAAAAATTTCAGCATAGCAAGTATTGATCCACCTTTCATAGTTCTAAAACTACTAATAGAATTTCCGAGAAAAGTGCATTTTCGATTCAGCTCTAATGCGTATCTATCTAGCAGAACCTCCACACTGAGAAAGAAGAAGTTTCTAACTGGCAAATTTAATAGGTTGTGTTTAATATTGTAAGCATGATATTTATTTATGGGAATTGCACATTTGATTGGGTCAAATATATACTTTGTAATCCTTTTTCTTACTCAGTGAATGTTAAATAAAAATAATAAAAGGTTTGATAATACTTCAGTAAAATATTACTTAAATACCTTCAACTTGGTGGACATTTAAGAAAATAAGGTTGTCATGATATTCGAAACCATCGATGTATCGACGTATCGACATTTCCTTAAATCGATATTAATTAATTTATGTGTTTGCAAAGAAATATTTATTTCGCCTAACACACGATATGGTAGTTGTTATCACGTGATTGTTTGCGATAACAAATATTTGTTTCAACATTTGGTAACTATTACCAAACACAAAATCTTCATATTTATATGTATGTGGCGGGGTATACCTAAAATTTTTTTGAATTTTGATTTGGAATACATTATACTCAAATAGAGTAATTTTTACGTTGAACGTTTGACAGTTGACTTTGTAGCAGTCGCTAGCTTTTTTCCACTTCAGGCAATGTCTATTTCAAAAAAGTGACAATTCGAGCAAACCAACAAACATTAGTTGTTTAGCGGCACGCGAGCTTTGAAACTTTCAGACTTCTGCAAGTTTCCTACTTGGCTATATATTAGAATTCCGTCCAGAGCTCTCAAACATCTTCAATTTGCGAATTATGAAATTGAAAATAGTGCGGCTTGCTTATAAGAAATATTTCATGGTCAACTTCGACGATTTTAGTGAATATACGGAGGTGAAGGGGAGTACATTTTGTTTCCGACTTAATTTTCGGTTAAGCCTAGATTTGAAAACTCAGACCTGCACTTTAAGGATCGCATTAGACTTTTAAATCTTATTAATTTTGGCAAGAGACTCAAGGTAATAATTACAGTTAAGTAAAACTCGCGCTGTGGTGTAAGCACAGTTGCCTCAACTCACACAATGCAAGAACATCTGTGGCTCTTCCGCTAAGATCCGAAAACGTAGCCTTACAATTTCAAAAGTGTCCTTAAAATGTTTTTCTCTTGTAGCAAATTAATATATTTCGGAATGATCGAACAGATTTTAAGATCCAGATGGTTTCGTCATTTTATCATTTACTAGAATGAGTATGACAACACATGACCAAAAACGATGGCTCCATATTTTTATCTTCTAATGGAAAATATCTTCATTTAAAAAAGATTTTAGTTTCAAATAGAAAGTTTAATTCTTTAATGTCATATTTCCTTTTGCAGCAGGATTACTTTAAAATCTTTACCTTTTTAAATTTAAATCTTGTAAAAAAACAAAAAAGAAAACTAAATGATTTCGTAGTCACAAAGTAACATTTGATTTGTGACGTGACTATGCCCACAACTTTTGCCATAAATTGCATTCCATTATTTCGTTTCTTGAGAAATATTATTTATTTGTGTTGGCGTTGTTGTCAGCGACATTGTTAGCGTTTTGTTTTTAAATTTATTACCAACATTAGCTCCAAGCTGATGCGGCTCATTCTATTGACGTTTTAAAAGCAGCTTAGATCATCAACATCTTCATCAGCAGCGGTGATTTTGTTAAATTATGTTATTGATAAGATCTCTGGCTGAAAAGCATTGTTTTTGCTTTCAGACATTCTGACGAAATTCCCACATGAAGACACCCACAAAGTTATCTGGGTTTCACCGAATCTACAAGCACAAAATCAAATTGACCACATATGTTGGTATGAAAATGAGCTGCTGCCTTATAGTTTGTAAGAAACAAATGGAGCGCTCAGATTGAATCAGACGGCCAGGTCAACTGTGTGTGACAATGTCGCACCAATTGCATCAAGTAGAAGATTGGAAAACCAAAGAGTGACACGCGGCGAGTGTCATTTATTGATGAAGTCTCGAAGGATAACAGATGTTTCTATAATGCACCAACATAGGCAAGACCTGAAAATTGTAATGATGAACACGTGCAGTGAGAGATAGGGAAAAACATGTGCCAAGAAAAGAGCTTTCCTTGCATGAAGATCGTGGGACTTAATTTGGAAGAATAAAGTTCGCCACGAATACTCAGAAATTATTACGAATAACCTAATTTTTCAGGGATGTTTCTTCACTTCCAAAAAATCGTTTCGATTGCAAGCCAGGGGATTTGAGGAAAATTCGAGTGAATATTTATCCATGATAGGAGTATTAACTTCTATATCATAGGTATCTCAAGTCAAAATATAATGATTTTTGGGCCCATACATTCGTATTTATCCACATGCATCGTTTTTTTGAGTACATTTACAGCCATAACAGAGGTCATCTGGGATAGAACTCCGAAAAAAAATTTTTTTATTTGGGAAATTTTCCTCTTTTTTCGTTCAAAACATCCGACAGCGGAACTCTCTCTCTTTTAACATAATTTGAAAAGAATTCAAAACTTAAATACTGGCAAATCTCTTCTCCATCCATTTATGTTAAGCCTTACAATGTTTTTTAAGATATCCCAATCTTACTGTGTAGTCCTATATTGAAATTTAATAAATTGAAATAGTTTTAGCTGCTAGGACGTTTTATCTAAGTTCAGGGCAGTATGACTACAGTTGAACGTATGGACATACCTTTGAGCGTTACGATTAATTTACGTTATCATAGCGCCCAAAAATATTATGTCGCCGAGTTGGGCGCTTTTGAAATTAGCTATTCAATTATACTTCAATCAAACAAACGAGTAAACTGATTATTTTATGCCAATTAACATGTTATTAAAATAATAAATAAATAAACAACTTATATGTAATTGCATTTGCTGTGTAGAGTTTATTTTAATACCCCAGCAGGAACCTTATCATTTGAAAATTGAAACAAGTGGAACAATTGAGACAATCGGAGCCAAAATGGATTGTCTAGGAAAAATGAAAACACACACGAATTATATAGCCACTCTGCGTGTTATCTTTCAACTAGGGTTGCCAAGTGGCCGCTTTTGATGCGGACAGGCCGTTAATTGCATGCCAAAGCCGTAGTCCGCGTAGGAATTGGAAAATTTCTCAAAAAGCCGTTAATTGGAGGTAAAACTCTTTCTATACATTTATACAAGCAAAAAGAAAAACAAAAGGTCACACATTTTGTCCTCAAAAATAAATTATTTAATCCTGTCAAGTCTTCATTTATACTTGGTTGATTTCACAACTGTCTTTGATTGCATTTATAGCGGTCAATTTGGAATGGACTGGAAACATGAAATCTTCCTATCAAACTTATTATCATCATTAAGGCGTAGTACAAGAGCCTTTAATGTCGCATCGTGATATTTCACCACCAATCAAACCAAATACAGAGCTCAAGCAGGGTCGATTGATGTTGACCATTCTATTTGTAATTGTGCTGGAGGAAGTGCTGAGCCGTATGGGAATAATGCAATACAATAGCCCTTTCGGGTTCATATGAAAAAGCTGGCTTATGCCGATGTTATCACTCTGTTGTCATATAGATCGTCCGATATACAAGCCAACCTTACATGACTAAGCGATCAAGCAGGCACTGTTGGACTACGTATTAACACTGCGAAAACTGAAATATTCCATCAGTGTTGCTTTGTTCTCTTAAGCACACTGCTGAGACCAATACAATCTTTTGTAAATTGCTGCTTGAGACTGAGCTCGCACGTTCTCAAATCATAAACTTCATTTGAGTACCAACCATATTCCTGTCTCAACTAAGATTGTGAAAAGATTTTGGCAATGAACAGGTCACACGATCAGGAGAGACGGTAGGAAAGCCAAAGCGTTGATCACTTTTGTGCAACTCGCACGGACATAGATATAGAGGAAAACACATAGCAACATGGAGCCAAACGATAGATAATGATATGTAAGAAATCGGAACATTGACCTAGGCATCGGAATAGCCATAGCTATTTGCTGAGGCCCCACGCTCCTAAGGGAGTGATATATAGTTATATAGAATAATATTATTAGTATTCTAACTTGGCATTAATTTTCACAACACATATGGCTTTTAAGATTCTGAAGAAAAGCAAATTTGAAATTTCAATAATACTCCTATTAGATAATTTTAACCAATTGAACCAATGGTAAACATATTGCACAAAATTTTAAGACAAAAGAATCCATCAGAAACTCTTGGCATGAGTGTAGAGTGATCCACTCTTTCATGAGTAAAAAAATACCATTTTAAGTCAATCGAACCAGCTATGCTATGTACATTACATCGGTGCTGAAGCGATTTTTATCGAAAAACCATAGGTATATTTGTAAGATTTGTAAAAAATAATCGAGAGTGTCGAATTGCACAGAGTGTCGAATTGCACAGTTTTGGAGGCCAATTTATAGGGCTATTTTTTTAGATATTACAAAATTTTATTTTAAATAACATTCGATAAGCCAACCTCTTGGAACCACATGTTGTCCGGTTCAATGCCAGTTATGTGTTCGGAAAGAATTATTTTGTGATCAAGCTCTGGCAAAAACTGCCATTGACGTTAATATACACCTAGATACAGTTTAGAAGAAATAAGGCCCGATGTTTCCAACGAAATTCATAACGCATATTCCTGCGATATTTCAAAAAAAAAGATTGACAAGGAAACCATAGATAATTTCCAAGTAAATCTAAATTGAATTAAAAATTTAATTGACAAATAAGCGAGTGCACTTTGCAAGATTCCTGCTAGGGTGACACGATGTGTTCAGTGACCGTAAATTCGTCGCGTTCGTTACGATATTCAGTCAGGCATAGTATTAAGTGATCTTACGTTTACATTTTTGTTCAATGAAGAGCTTTTTCTTTAAATATTTTATGTGAATGTTGTTGTACTCGTATTGTTTTAAGTGCCACTAAAAACACTTAACTTTACGCTACACTAGAGCATAATCTCGTTTTTGCACGCACACAAAATACCTCTGCCTCTGTTAAAAGTGCAGCTCTTTCGGCCCAACCGATCGTTAGCTGGCTCGATCAAGCGTTGGCTCATTCATATGCAGTATATTCATTCATTCATTCATTCACTCAGTCATTCAGTAGACGATGACGGCAACTCCTTTACTCGCTTTAAAAAAAATATTTTTGTGAATGAAATGCGAAACTTTTAGCGTAAAATAATCTCGACGAGTATTTGGTTTATTTTTTCGTTTTGATCTTTTTAATGTTTTATTCGCATGTGGGCTGTTTCATATGTTGGCGTTTTTTACGTGTTGGCTAAAATGATCTTTTTTTTACATCAAAGTGTTGTTGATGCGATAGACCGGACATTAGTCCGGACTTATGTGGTATGCATCCTAAATGGTTTTTATTATTTATTAACGATAAAATTGATGACAAGTAGTAATAAATTGGCAATAACTTATGGCTTAAAAAAAATATTGTTTGCTTAACTCAAGTGATGGTTAAGGAGGTTGAGTTTCATGTTGAAATTTTTCTGTTCTAGAAGGTAATTAAATGGTTAATGAAATATTTGCCCATATTTCACATAACTTTCCAAGTGAGAGATGATTTTTGATTCCAGAAGGTTAACGCATAACCCAAAGAACTACATATTTACTTTCCTTTTGCAACACACAAAAACAGAGTCGGAACTACTGTCGGGGATTTACACAATGAGTTAACTGTTTAGGGAAAGTTGGCAGAGTTCTTATGTTAAAACTTGATTATGACCGAAATTCTAACTTAGCTCTAGACTTAAATGGAAAAACAGAAACATTCTATTTCTTCTATTCTTAAAGTTTTAGTATTAACGGCCAGTTTGAGGACCCGTAAAATTCAAAAAATGCACTTTGTCCTTAAAAATACGAATTTGTTTGAAACATTAAAACATTTAAAACTTCTTTTTATGAACTCTTATGTAATTTTCGGAGCTTAAACGGTATCTGAACTTCATTTCTTTCTTATCACGTCCAGTTTTTGAGTCACGAAGTCATATGTTCCCAAAAAAAAATCAATTTTGACTATTTACCTGGGACAGCAAATGATTTGGAGCATTACTGAGTACAGGTAGTCCCCGACTTACGACCGTTCGACTTACGACTATTCGCACTTACGACCAATTTTTTTTTCAATTTTTTTCATAGAAAATGCTTAAAATAGTTTCGGGGAGTCCCTAAAATATGTATATGAGAAAAAATTTAAAAAAAAACTGGAACTGGCTGGAACTAGTAGTACAGTATGTATGTAATATTTTTCTTTAGTTATTTTTTATGAAACTCGACTTACGACTTAATCGACTTACGACCGATGACTAGAAACCTATCTCGGTCGTAAGTCGGGGACTACCTGTACACAAAAATGCACCAGCGAAATTTTGCTTTGAAATCAAAGTTAAATTTTTTCAATCACATTTTGTTAGCTAAGCGTATTAGGAATAGTATCGGTACAGTTTTTGATATAATTGGCTATTTTTTTCGAAACTATCCGAATATGATTTTTGGATATTTAGCCAGCGTTTTTCTCAACTCTTCTCATACTCGAAGTCTATTACCTCCAGTTCTACTGATCGGATGGCCGGCTTTCTACATTTAATACTTTGTGTTGTAAGCTCAATGAACTCTGAGATACTGCAAGGTATGATTAACATTAATAATCCAGGAAGGAATTTGAGACATTTTCGTTTCTTAAGACTTGATATATGTAATTCTAACTACGCTCGTTTTTGTGCATTCCGGTGTATATGTTATGATTATAATACCCTTTGTCATCTTATTACACCCGTGGACTCTTACAATGTTATAAAACAAAAAATAATTATATATCTTAATTCTTGAAATTGCTTATTTTCTTTCGTTTCTGCTGCACAGCCTCTGGGCTTAGTAAAAATTTTATTTAATTTGTGATCGGATATTGCTCAACCCATCATTTCGTTTAAAGAAATAGTGCAGTCCCGGTCACCGAACCGTACTATAGACGAGTGTGCCTATCACGTACGGTTTCGTTTAATGAACGCAGAGCAGTCCGGGTTGTTCGTAGTCGGTCACCGATCCATACGATAGACGAATGCGCCTCTTGTGCGGTCAGGCGGGTAAGTGGGACCACAGTGACCGATCGCAAAAAAATAAAAAATAAAAAAAAAAAGCTTTTGAAGTGTACAAATAAAAGATAATAACAATTCAAAGGTTTAAATAGTTCTTAGAAGGTGATTCCCCAACTATGTACTTAGAATTAATAACATTTTGTTTTTTGTTCATTTATTTACAACAAAAATTATTTAACAAAATAATTGGAGTCTCTATTAGATCCGAAGTTTTATAATAATAATAATAGAGTTTAGCTACTACAGATATTAGCCTTCTTAGCTATTTAGCTTGAAGCTTTAAATCAGATAAAAAGCTTTTTAATAAATAATGGAGATGGAAAAAATTATTTTTCTTAGCTTTATCGCACTTTCCCAACATACCCACTCACACCATGTGATACAAATATTAAAATGATTATATGTGTAATTTTACATGGTCCAAGGCGTAAATGTTAGAAAAAATTTACCCTGCATGCTGTGGGGCTCGGACAACACAAACATAAAAATACAGACCACCATTAAGTTACACATTTAGCTACAGTTAGTTATCAATCGCAGCTTGAGTTGACCTTTTGACAAGCTAATGTTATAAAAATCGCAATTATTAATAAGAGTTGTCATGCGATTAAAAGGAGCTGTAGCCATATAATTAGTTCTAGTAACCGGTTGATAAAATAATTGATAAGACTTACGAGTGCTTCAAGACGCTTAATCAAGAAGCTCAGGTGTAGCAAGAGACCCAGTTACAAGTTGATGCAGATAAAGTATATCCGCAATATTGCTACGGGACTGCAAATGTAATACCCTCAAACGATCCTCATAACAAGGAATGTTCAAAGAGCCAGTCCAATTCAAGCCATTCAGAGCAAAACGAATAAAGTTTTTTTGAATTCTCTCAATTCTATTTATATAAATATTATAAAATGATGACCACACTTGGCTCGCGTACTCTCATTGAGGACGCATTGAAAATCACCGTTTTTCAATATTTTCGCACAAGGAATCTAAGCGTGCGACAATTCGAAACATAGAAGCGAGCATCTGAGATCTCTAACGCAAGCTCACTGGTCCCAAATCAAGTATTTAAAAAAAAAGTTAAAAACCAAAAACAAAATTATTATAAACATTTTTTTGTTCAAAAATGTGCAAATTCCGATCTAATAAAAGATACACTTTTTCGAAAATGGGATTTATAGCTAAAAGAATAGAGAATACAAAATAAATTTTAGTTGGGGGAACAGCCTGTTAGAATTATTTATTTTTTTATTTAAAAAATTTGAAGCTCGTGCTAACAAGAGTAAATCTTATAATTAAGCACTAAGAACACAAAGTTTGAGCTTACAGGCAACATAAAAAATGCAGTTACAATTTTCAAAAAGAATAATGACATAACAAATTTAAATTAAGTTAAACTAAATTACATTAAGCAATATACCTATTACAATTATTAAAAAATAGTCACAAGCAATTCCACTAGTTTACAAAATGATTATTTTTTTCTTGTTCCTTTGATGAAAGGTTACTTTTCCTATGTACTTTTTTCTGCTGAATTCGGAAATGAAAATGAATTTTTTTTAAATGGTATAGTTTTCGAGATATCGAGTTTTTTTTTTGATTTTTCGTCCTCTTTTCACTTTAAAGCTCATATCTGGAGCTTAAAATGCCCAATTGAATCGTTTATAGTATCAAATTTAAGTGAAAAGAGGTCGAAAAAATTAAAAAACCACAATATCGAAATTATCGAAAAATCACGTGACATGCACATATAGTATGTATGTATGTATGTATGTGTGTATGTATGTATGTATGTATATATGTATGTATGTATGTATGTTTGTATGTATGTATGTATGTATGTTTGTATGTATGTATGCATAATTGTATGTATGACGTCAACTGAATTTGTCCAAAGATGCAGGAAAAAAATTTTCATCGCATTTATAGAAGTCGAGATTTTTTCTCACGAAATCTGTGCGGTTTGTAAAAGAATGACCCATAGATGGTATTGTACCTATACCTAGAAATGAAAATAGTGTATATACATAATTTATGGTGCGTCTGTTAGTAATCGCATATCTTCTGAACGACTTGACAGATTGAGATCATATTTTTTTTGTAAATATTTTTTATGGACTCCGGAAGGTTCTTAACATAGTTTCAAATTCTTCATATCTCATCAACTATTTGACACGGATGAATGAGACTTGGTGTTGGCGTTGAGTCACCTCCCACCTCCGTCTGTTGCATACAAGCTTGCGAACTACTCAACGTATTTCTATAATTTTGTTTAAAATGCTTCTTATGGTCTGTGGAAGATTCCTAGCAAAGTTTTTATTTTGAAAAATGGACAATGACATGCCCCCAAAAATTAAATGCATCATATCGCAGCAACTATTTGAAGTAGGTGAATGAAACTTGGCACTTGGTTTGCGCATAGGTAAATTTCAATGAAAAAATTGATTTTTTTTCTCAAAGGTTTCTTATGGTCTGCGGAAGGCTCTTAGCGCAGTTTGATTTGGAAAAAATATGAAGATAACCCGCTCGCAGCCTCAAAAAATTTAATAATTTCACCGTCAATTATTTTTATTTAATAAATAAAATAAGGTTAAAGGATTCCGCATTCCAAATACCAAAATGAGATATTTTTCATTTTACAAAACCTCATGGCACATTACAATTCATTACTTTAATTAAATATCTTACAAACCCTAAGTACGCTAATGGTTAAGGTAAAGAAGACTACATTCTATTCTTTATAGTAAAGAATTCAATTGATGAACAAATGTTTCAAAACTTATTACGTCTAGCCAGCAAATAAATAATCCAAAATGAATTTGTTCCCCAGAAATTAATTTATTTGCAAGTTAATTCACCTAAAAATTCTGTTTTGAGCACTGTGCAAAAGGAAGTAAGAAAATGTCAAAAATAGGCGTTCCTGTGGAACTTAAAACTGACGCTTTTCTGTATGCTTTTGAGCGCGCTGCATTCGAATGTCGAATGTGATTATATGACAGACTCAGAAGACATGAGAATAACAGCTGAAAAAATATATTTGTTTCATGTCAATGGACAATACCGAGGGAATTACTCCAACAGCTCGTGAGCTTATTACGGAGATTATTGAGAAAAGCTTGAAGTTTGTTATAGGCTTTTTTACTTAAGCTGATTATGGCTTAAAATACCGGCTATATCATGAAATATCACCTCTTATAGGTGCCGAAAAAAATTCGATCTGACTCTTCTTAAATTTTTAAGATTTTCAATAGAAGTTACTTGTATGCAGTTATTACTGATTACGTTCTAGGAAATATCTAAGTATTTTTATGCAAAAAAAAACTCGTGATTTATTGAAAATTTCAAAGCGATGTAAGGTATGTTAAGTATTATCGTATCAAGGTGTTTTCATTTTATCTACAAATTTGTTTTTTCTTTTATTTGAGGCTTACTTTTGGAGTAGTCGATTACCTATATTTTTTTTTACTAGGCGATCATTTCCCGTCAGCTAACCACTAATTAAATGGTCAATCTCCAAAGTCGCAATAAGGTATGTTGAAAATACCATAAAAGCAACTTTATAATTTAACAAGAATCTCATAATCCCACAAACAAAAGTTTCACGAGCTCTCGAACTGAAAAGTAATGTGTTGGAAAGTTACAGGGTTACCAAGTTGAAAATAAAAGTTCCCGCTTTAATAAAAAAAAAAGTTGTCTCTAATGGTAAAAAGAAAAAAGTTAATGCATTTCTTTTGTAAGAACGTGTCACAAAAACCCTTCAATTTTGTTATTTCAGAATTTTTTGAATTCCTACTAGGTACCCAGCATTAACATGGAGTTCCGGAACTTTTTTTATACGAACATGAGTTCTTAAAATGGCAATTTCTTCACCAAAAAAAAAAAAAGCTGCAGAACGTCAACAAAAGTTTTTTCCTTTCAAGGTTACTCCCCGTCGCAGCATTATCATAGTTTTCAAAGTTTTCGCTAATATTAATAGTTCTAGGTAGAAAAAGTTTAGGTTCCGAAAGTCACAGCTTAAAATTTTATTCAATGAATTCGCAGCTTCCGCTGTAAAGTCATTAGTTTTAGCAAATGATACTATTTTCTTAACATCATAAGTTTAACTTTTATGTTGACATCTGCCAGGTTGTTTTTTTACCTTAAATATATTCCATTGGCGGAATTTATTGCAATCACAGCTGCTTAACTTTTGACCACAAAAACTTTATGATGCATCCAAATAACTTGCACAAATTTATGTATTATTTTTTAAGACACAATTAATAAAAATTATAGCAAATATTCACAAAAGAAGACGAACTTTTTTATTTTCACATATTAATTCTGTATCTCGTTAGAAAGCAGAAGACTCAACTTTTTAACTAATTTTTAATAGCTTAAGACTGAGAAAATCGCAGAGCCATATTGTTCTTGAGGCTAAATAGACATTACGAATTTACAAAACAGAAAACCTATGTTCTTAAAACAAAATGCCGACATTTGGCACAAAAATAAATCACTAAAAAAATCAGAATAAACACCGAACACCGAAGTTCCGATTGATCGCGCGATCCGCTGGCAATTATTATTTTTTTACTTAACCACACCATGGAGCAACCAGCAGTTGCAGGCGTTAAGAAAAAAATATTTATGTACTTTTTTGTTGATTTTGTTATTTTAATTTTTGTTTTTTCATTCACTTCCACACTTCACACACACGTTTATATCCAGCTCGGTGGGGTGTGGTGCCGCAAATGACAATAAAGTTCGTATCCAAAGGTTTGGCGCGCGTTTTCGAATCACTTACAGGCACCGCGAACGTGAAATACAATGTGCTGCTACTCCGCTCCGACTAGAACTGAAGAAATGCGCGACGCAATCCTACGAATGCTCAAACAGCGACTGAGTGGAAAACCAAAAGAGACAGTATCTTAAAAAGGGGTCTCGATCGAGAAATCGTCTGCGTCGTCGTTTTCGTCGACATCGACATCGACATCGTTGCCGACGCGACGCTGTCGAAGTAGTCGTTATCGGTTTGGCTTTATCCATCTCTATTTGTTCAATTGTGTTACCAAAGCCAAGTGACTGGAATCCGTATGATATCTCTATAGGAGCAACTAACTGGCGTCAGTTGCCGGCACCGTGTGAATATACGAGCATACATATGTATGTATGTGCATGTTAATTGAGCTGATCATGCCGATCAATCGGTCGATCGATCGATCGTTTGAGTGAATGTAATAAAACGCGGCTCTGCTTGCAACCACAACAGAGGAGCGATACCAATATGGTTGGCGTCGCAAGCCGCAACTTCATTATCTTTAAAATACGATATACGGGTGCATTGAAATTTCTATTCGCACATTGTGGTATTTTTCAAATATGTTGAGTACGGTGCAAATTATTTTTGATATAGCCATATTATGCCGTTTCTGCTTTTTAACCTATCTACACTAAGCATAAATAAGTAAATAAGTTTTTATACCAAATTCAGATCCGTTTTGTGTAAACTTTTAAACTAATTATTATCTTAAGATAGAGAAGATAACGGGATATGAAATTATATAGTTGCATAGGAATGTATGGAACCACGATCGGGTCAGCATTGGGAAAAAACTACTTTTTCGGACGATTACATTGGCGAATATCATACGATAATTTGATATTTTATAAATAAAACCGGCAAAAAGTTTTCAAGCGATATCTTCTTATTAATTTTAGAAAATACTAATAAGAAAAGTTGGAGAAGTCATATGGATTGAACTTTGTAAAAATATTGGAAATATGAAATAGATAATTGAAGTACCATTCTAAGGAAAAAACTTTAAAATTTATATAAAAGCAGTTTCCGCTCAGCTCAAAAATTAGGAAGAAAAATTTAAAATATTCCTGAAAATTTGACAAGCCCATAAATAGCTCAAAAAACTTGTGTAAGCAGGGTTGCCAAAAGACCAAGATTGATATAGTCAAACCCCGAATTTCATGTTAAAACAGAAATAGCCACGAATCGGACGAAATTTATCGCATGGACTTAAAGTTTTTGTTCATTTTATGAATTAGTTTTTTAAATTGCTAACCAAAATTAAAAAAATAATTCATTAAACTGTTTTACAAAAAAAATTTGCACTATACTATATAGAATGAGGGAAAATTTTATTTTTTTAGAAGAATGCGCAAGTCGTCTTACGATACCTCAGTTTTGTTTAGCTAAAACCTTATCTCATATGAAAATCAATCTACAAAATTTGTTCTGTTCTACAATTTTGTTTGAGTTATGTTTACCGGTTCAGCTAACACAATTTGAGTAAATGATCAAAAACAGTGAGTCGGATTATTTTCCTTTATACGAAACAAGCATTTGTACTAAGATTAATATTGATCTAATAGGTGCATCAAAAGCTTAAGTATCGTCTTTCACACTAACACCAACACAAGCTCGTTTTCCATTAATTGTTTTATTTTTATCTATACTATTTATACAAAATTGCTTACATGGGAATGGTTTGTAACGCTTTAGCGCAAAATATACTGAAGCGATTTGAATCATTTATTTTTTAAAACAACATGTTTGTGCTAAAAATCATTATTGTATACTTATTTTACTTATTTTTTTAAAGCTAAATACTCTATTTTTACGATTAAGGTTTATCAAACCTCATACAAAAAATGTTGTTTGATAATTCGTTGCTTACGACTATGCTGTTTCTTGAATTCTGTGTTGATTTTTAATTCTGCTCATTAGTACCATTTCTATCTGGTTTCGAAGTTCGTAGGGCAAACTCTCTTCCAATTGTTTCTTTTTATACCCTACACAGAGGGTATATTCACTTTGTCATTCCGTTTGTAACGCATAGAAGGGGGCGTGGCAGGTATGGAAAAGTATATATATTCTTGATCAGCGTCACCACCTGAGTCGATATAGCTGTGTCCGTCTGTCTGTCTGTCTGTCTGTCTGTCTGTGTGTCTGTCTGTCTGTTGAAATCAAGTTTACGGGAAAACTAAGCAAGCTAATTCAATGAAATTTGGCACACAGCTCACATCTTTTTGCAAGCTGCTAGCATATAAAAATAGGTGAAATCGGTTAACAGCCACGCCTTCCGCCCATACTCTATGTAAATACACCCAAGTCCATTTTGAAAAAAAAGTTGCTGCGATTTTGATGAAACTTGGTGATTTGGTGAATATGAGAACAAAATTAAGATTAGGCTAGGTTTGAAGTTTGCAAAGGCTCTTAAAGGGGCGTGGCACAGCCCTAAATTTTAACTTTTATGACGCCATTGCTCGTAAACTGTGCAAGATATTGTGATGACATTTGGTACACGGATACAGATCTTGAATTGTGCATAAAGTGGGCGGAATTGTAAAAGTGGGCGTGTCATTTCTTAACAATTAAAAATTTTAATTTCGTATAACTCCAAATTGGCACATACGATTTTCACTAAAATTTTAGGGATGATACCACTAAAAGTAGTCAACAATACAAGCCACGTCAATATACTGAAAAATTTATTTTAAGGGCGTGGCATAGCCTAAATGTTTATAAACGTTATAAAAAGAGAACTAACAACGCAATCGTTATGAAATTTAATATGGCGGATACACTTGCTAAAAGGTGTCTTCTTGCAAAAATTTGGCACAATTGCGCGGGTGGGTGTGGCACCTCCCATATAAGCGAAATACGTTTAATGCAATAGATAGTGTGCTATGAGAGTAATCTTCATAGAATTTTGTGTAGAGGTGTCGGTTACTATAAACTTTGAAATTAAATGAAGCTTGACAAAATTGAATCAGTGGGCGTGGCACCTCCTATACAATTAAAATACCTCAAATGGCATAAATATCGAAATATATGAGCAATCATACTGAAACTTGGTGTAACATGTTTGTTTATGTAAAGCTATTTCTGGATAAAATCAGACTGGGTTGTACATTTGGGTGTGCCACCGCCCTAAATTTTAAGACTAATTACGTCATATAGCGCAAAATATACAAGCTATTGTGCTAAAATTTGTATGCGTATGTATTTTAATTACGAATATTATTTTTATTCCAAAAGTAGTATTGAAGAAGTGGGCGTGGCATATTTCGTGTTTTTCATTTCTATTCTATTTTTTTCAACATTTCCTATATTCTTTTGACATTTTCAACCTTTTACCATTCCCCTTCAATTTTATTGGACATTTTCTTTATTCTTTCGACTTTTTCATTAATTTTTCATCATTTTTCATATTTTTCGACTATTTCAATTTCTTTCAACTTTCTTCAATGGTTTTCATATTTTTTCAACATTTTTAGTTTTTTCCAACACTTTTCATTATTTTTGAACCTTTGTACATTATTTCCGACTTATTCAACCTCTTTAAAATTTTTTAACATTTATTTAAAAAGTACTTTTAATGCAGTGTAGGGTATGTGAGTTTCGGCCTGGCCGAAGATAACACCTTTACTAGTTTTTTGTTACTTTTGAAGAGAGAATGAGATGTTACGAGAGTAATTTCGTTATGAAAAACATACGACGAGGCGTGCCCGTGCAAAGCCGCGGGTACCACTAGCATATTATATTTGCTTACTCCTTTGAACAGGAAGCCTTACGATTCTTTACGTTTCAAACTCGGAATATGCTTCTTGAAATCTTCTCTTTTGCTTTATAAACATATACGTCTTTGATAAAGGTTGAAGAATTTGAAAAAAATGAAGAAAGTGAAAAAGCCAATAAATGTTGAATAAGGTCGAAGAAGTCGAAAAAGTTGGAGAAGTGGTTAGAAGTTCAATAACTGAAATAAGTTGAAAAAGGTTGAAGTGTCGAAGATAGTTGAGAAAGTGGTAATTTATTGACCTATCGAATTAAATACCAGAAGACCGATCATTGTTCGATTTTTCGATATGATCCTATACATAGATTTTCATTGAAATTAAAAAATTTTAACTCTTAAGGAAGTGTCACAGCCGTTATGTTATCCTGTTAACTTTTTAAATTGAATATTATACAAACATTACGAATGTTGGGCTATAATAATGTGCTACGCCTACCGGAGCAATTTTTTTTACATTTTCGGTTCCAACTTGCATTATTTGGTTATTTTTGTTAATGAATTTTTGACAAATTTATACTTTTATTAACTGGAAGGAAATTTGGTAGAACTGCACTGAGAATTAGTTTTCTACTCTTAGGAGATTTTGAATTTCAAATGCTCGTTCGTAAAAGTAATTGAAAACCGCGAGAACAATTTTTCTCAGGAAATTCATGATAGGTGTAGTTTTCTAGTAACAAACCAATATCTGTCTACTATCTTTGACAAAATAGCTAAAGTGTTGAGGTAGTCAAGGATTTTACCTAGCTTACAGTAAACATCAATTTAAACATTAAAGTTTTTAATAGAGAGCCGTTATAGATTGGAACTACAGCAACCTCTAGGCTTAAAGCTGTTTTTTCAAAAGACCAATTAATTTAGCCTATTGCTATGTAAATCCAAGTGTTGCAAAATGTGCAAAGATCTAAATTAAACTCTTACGTATATATGGTTTCTGATGAGGATGTATTTCATAAGTGCATTGACTCGATGAAAATAAAAGGCAAAGTTCCAGATAAAAGAATCTTCAGTCTACAGTCACCAGGTCCACAAGTCAGTTTAAAGGCAGTAGATCACCATTACCAGATTTTTTGACCTGCGAAATTGAATAGGATTCTGCTGTGATCAAGGAGTATGGAAACCAATAAAACAATAAGTAGCTACACCATCGAGGACTTACATAGATTCCAAATATATATTATGTTTTAATATTTTATAAGAGTTCATTATGTTTGGGACAACTTTTTAAACACTTTAAATACCATCTTTAGGAAATCTCACTATTAGTTTTCTGCTTGCATTCTATTGCTCAATATATGCAGAAAGTCCTATTTTTTTAGAAAATGCTTCACTGTGAATCATGCTCAAAATTTTATAATTTTTTTTGTCTCTTGTTGCTCCATTATTCAGTGATGTGATGCTATTCGTCCAAATGCTACTTTCAACAGGCCCAAATCATATTATCCTATTTTCTTATTTGGTCTTCATTTATAATTCACTCTGCCAATTGCCAATTGCCATAAAGACGGACTTTATGAATTTCATTGAATGATTCCATAAAATCATACCTTGGACGCTAGCAGAGCGATGTGTATTGAGAGTCATGTGCGAGTATTTTTGTTTTTCGGATTTCCACTGCTTGCTGCCGCCGCTTTGAAATCATTTTCTCTCATTGAGTCATTATCCACAATTGACTTGGTTCTGCTATGTCTGATTGACTACCACCGGCACCGGCACCAGCATCGGCACTAGCACTGGCGCTATGATGGACACGAATTTGTAAATTGTTTTGATACTTTACCTTCGGGTTAGCGCCACTGAGAGGTTTAATTTTTTTTTTATTGTGTTTTCGTTTTGTATTGCGAATCTATGATCAGTCGAAATACCGACGATCATTTTCTATTTTTGTTTCGTTTGTATTCCTTCTCGCGATATCGTGATTCTTTTGATTTCGGTAGCGCGATTATGCGGTGAAGCTAAAAACTGTCTGTCGGGATATTGGTGATTCGTAGAACCCATTAGTGTTATAAGATCGCTAGGGCTTAAAGCAATTTATGGTTATGATAATTAATTAATTTGAGATTGTGAAATAATTTATTTTTATTCTTTTTATTGCAGTTTTAAGAAATACCCAAAACACTTTAATTTATGCAGAGTTTTGCTATGCTGGCTGGCTGATTCTGTTTAATATTATTATCGAGAGCAGACTGTAAGCTCATAATGAACGCTTATATAAATAATTTTTATTGCTTTTCATTGTAGTCGATCGGTAGTCCCAAAAAAAAATTAATTCTTGAATGACATATGTACATTAGGGTGTTTATTTTCAAAATTTTGTAGTTGTATTTTCCTGTTTTGTTTTTTGGTTACATCTTAGCTTGAGGTTTGAAAGTAATTGCCCCAAAACTTGAGCTTTACGAAAAAACCGACTAACTAAAATGTAGAAAAAGTGTGCCTTAGATGCCTAGATAAAGCGTTTTAGATATTTACGTTGTATGGGTGGTGCCATCCGCTGAAAATGTCGACAAAATACACCCGAAGGGGGAAGAAAATTATACCAAAATTTCAGCTTCCAAGATCAAACATGCGAAAGGCGCAATCATTTTGATTTCTATCACATTTCATATGGAAGCAATGAATTTTTTAATAAAGCGAAATGTGTCATTCG
The DNA here is from genome assembly GCA_963680825.1 of Meiosimyza decipiens. Taxonomy (NCBI): domain Eukaryota; kingdom Metazoa; phylum Arthropoda; class Insecta; order Diptera; family Lauxaniidae; genus Meiosimyza; species Meiosimyza decipiens. Next base: position 86,240,580 of record OY804258.1, on the reverse strand, counting down.
TTTTTCTGCTTTTTGTTTTTACCTTCTTAGATAAAAATAATAGCCGTAAGTTGTTCATTTACGTAATGGCCTTTTTTTTAGTTTGATGTTTTCTGTCTCTGGCTTTTTGTAAAGTTCATAAAAAGGTTTATTTGTCAAACTATCTGTTTTTGCATGGTAATACCTCCGGAACTATGTCCTGGGTAGATAGACGAAGTATTTCTTTTTGGTTCCTATCTTAGAGTACATACACAAACCCATGAAAAATTTAAAGCATATCGGAAATGGTTGTGTCCGAAAAATTTTAATTTTTTGTCGAAAATCTTGGAATTAACATGCAGTTGCTACGAAATTTAGTATACAGCTGCTATTCACACTCAAAGTGGGACACCGCATTCAAATTCCCTATTTCTGAGTTAAACTCTAAAAAATTAAAGTTACAGTTCGTGATTAAAATTATTTTATTTTTTTATTTTTAGTACACTTGCAGAGCAACCTGTTCAATGTATTCGGGGCTTTTGTCTAGGGTCGTTGTCCTGTTGAAATTCAAATTTGTCTTTAATGCCTAATTTTGCAGCGCTGTCGACAATATTTGCTTCTAAGATGTTAACAAGACCCTTGCCGTCCAATATACCGTCTACAAAATGTATTTGCCCATCACCACCCGCCGACACCAGCCGTCTACATGTTCTTGGCGCAGCTCCCTTCAAACAAATCTCTTCCCATTCGGCCCATAAATATTAATTTTGGTCTTATCAGTAACGAAAATCTTTGGGGCAAAAAAAAAAATATCAATAAGGAGGGTAAAAACATACTTACCGTTATCGAAATCTTTCGGCATCTTTGCGTTCATATTCTTAGCTGGTTTGAAGTCTTAGTATGGTAGGGGGTCGGGTATGATCTGGGGCTGTGTGTCGGCGGGTGTGAGCATAATAAAAAGAAGTTCAAATAAAAACTGAAATTTGTCTTATTATAATTGAATAAAAATCTATTTATTTATTTATTAACATTGATAGCTAAATTCATAAAAATAAAACTAAAAAAAATCTTTATAGCATTGGCTACTTACACCTTCAGTTACATTAAAGTGTAACATTATCATTATCATTTGAATAGCAAATTCAATCATAATTTTTAAAGTATATCATGTAAGTTTAATAATAAGTAATAGTTCGATAAAGTATGGGTATATTAAGTTTTATAAGTTATGTATTAACAGGTGCTGGGGTGAGGTGATTATGGGTGAAAAGTTTAAGTCGCATGATAAATTTTGGTTTCTTTTAAAAATTTTATGATTTTCTTTATGTTTACTATGTTAATGTTATATATATAAACTAACAGTGGGTTTGATATTATCAATAAAATAAGAAAATGAAATTCATTTTTGCTGTTTTTGATTTCGATATTTTTTATATGGTAATGTATAAAAAAGGAAATAATTGTAAACACAAACTAGAACTTGAATTTGAATTCTAGCTTTTAACTCAGAAATAGAGCACTTGAATGCGGTGTCCGCCCCACTTTAAGTATGAGTAGCCGCAGCTAACCTGCTATTATTTTTGCACTAAAAGTTAAAGGCGATGGCACTTCCAATTTAAACCCATACATTTGTACGTTAGAGGAGATGCAATAATTCCATTTACAAGGAACTATTTGGTCCTCCTCTAGATAGCACAAAGAATCGGCAACAAAATTCAGTCGCGCAATACTTCAGGTCTGCAAAATTATTTTGAGACACATGCGACCATATTGAGAGCATTTCAAACTTTATTCCCAGACATTACCTCGCCAGAAAAAGGCAATCAGTTCCAATTAGGGTTGGCAGGTGCCCTGTTTTGACCCGGTCAAGCTCGGAACTGCGGGTCAAAGCCGAGGGTAGGAGTTGAAAAATTTCTGAACAAAGTTAATAGATGATTTTTGTTAATAGAATACATTTTGAACGATTCCATAAAAATTTGTGTCGAAAATTTTGATTTGAAGTCAGATACATTCTAAGCATTAGTTGAAGAATGATATATAAAAAAAATCAACAAAATAAAGGATGCTGTATGCATTTTTAAACAAAACTGATCACAGATTTTTCCATTAAATTCCTCATAGTTTTTAAGATCTTTCCTTTCAAAAGTGTTCATTTATGTTTAACAGAAAAATATCTTTCAAACGAAATATTAAACTGCATACTCACGTGTTGCTGTCACTGATTGTGTACCTAGGATTCGTTTAGGATACGCGTGTCCAAACGATAAACTCTTCTGCAATATTCGTTTAGCACGATCTTTCGACATAAAATTTAGAGATTTGATATCAAAATACTGGCAGATCGCATCATAACTGTGAATATTAAAATGGTTTCATCTTGTCAGAGATATTTATCAGTATTTGAGTGGTTTAACTACCGTCAGCAAAGCACGATAAAATTTAAATCAAAATTCATTCTACCTACATTCATATACCTACATACAAAGCATAAAACCCGATCGAGAGAATGTCGTGCACTTAAGATATGGATCTATTTAAAAATTAAGTTTGCAAAATTCTATGTCTCATTAAAAGTAAATTAATATTGTTTTATTAAAATTCTGATTTTTATTTATTTTATTGCTGTTCTGTTCTGTTGCACAGGCGCCATTGTCTGGCGGCAGCAAATTACGGCGACATGTCTGGAGAGTATGGCATGTGTCTCCATTTGCCAGTCCTTAATAAACAAAAAAAAAAAAATTATTTCCACCACAGCGACGCCAAGATACAACAACAACAATTACAATATATTTATCCAACAATCTGCTGAATTGATTGTTGGAGATCTCTGTTGCTCTGCCCATCACTCGCGTGACTTTCCAACTTGACTTGTGTACAATACGTGAGACCTCAACTCAGTCAGTCGCTCAGTCAGTCAGTCGATCAGTTTCGTCGGTGAATGACTGATTAAATGCGACAGAGTAATGATACTCTTACAGTAACTTTAACAAAAATACCAGCTCCCACTCAATATCTCCTCTAACCGACCTCTAGAGAGACGAACTGATGCGTATTTGTAAGTTTTGTTGTTTTTGTTATTGTTAGTGCCTGTATTCAACATAAGGAAATACTATGACTTCGAATTGATTGAGCATCGATTTGTCACTGTGACATCTAAAAATGCAGACAAACTAATTCCTGTACATTATATCTGAACAGAGGCGCATTTGTAAGCGAGTGGCGGCAAGTTGGGCACTTTTAAAATTTACTTTCCTATTTATTCAACTTTTAGAAATAGTACATATGTTTTTCTGTCTGCTAAGAATTGGTACATATTGACATTCTAAATATTTACCGGCTTTGAGTCAAGAGAAAGCTAAAGCTGTAGAAAATGTTAAATGTTTTCGGACACATTTTGTACCTGTGATATGTAAAGTATAATGGAGAATAAGTCAGTGCAAAATAAGTTTTCGGCAGCTTTGTAAGCAAAAGCTTATTGCTCTTGAGCGAACCAACCGATTTCAATAAAACTTTAGTATATTAAACGAACTTCAATTAATCGTGTGGATGTTTACAAAAATAAAAATATTTATTTATAATTTTTTAACTGTTAACCTTTGAACTTAAAACGAAGTACAAAAAACGCAAAGCAATATTTAGTTTTTCCCTCTATTCAGAAAAGATCTGAATCCCTTTGCAGGACCCGGGACCGCCCCTAATGATGGTAAAAATCTATTTTCGAACTCTTTCCATTAATTGGTGCAAAAAACTATTTTCGAATATCGGCTGAAATCGGGCACTTTTGGGACCCGGGATAACCGTTGTTATTAAACCGTGATTCATATAGTCCCAGTTAAGAAATGTTTCAATTGTAAAATTTAAAAAATATAGCTTGACTGTGTTAATTTTGTAGTTTTACAAAACACTGGTCAAAGTAGGGGATCCAAAAATTTTTTTTTAACAACGTAAAGAACATTTTCTTCAGATCGATAATTATTGGCAATGGAAAAACAATTTTTTATGGATAATAGTTATGAATCAACGTAAAAAATATTTATTGAAAAATATAAATTATTAGCAATTAATATCCGTATATAATATATCTTGCCAATAACACTGTGTGCAAAAATTAGACAAAATTAGTTTTGGAGCACCATCGACTGACTTAAGCCACGGGAAATTTGGGGTTATGTCACGTCAGCGTATCAAGACAATGGTCAATTAATTGGTAATCAATGGACACAGGTACAAATGCTCTTCTACGACTTTTTTTATTTCAAGAGGTGTGGTGTCTGAGACAAAGTGGCAAAAAGGTTACATTCTCCATAAAAAATGAACTACAAAATAAGTAATTTTTTCATTTTTTTTTTCTTCATGTATTCAATTCCTTATTTCATATAATTTTAAATGTACATATTATTACTACATATATCTATTTAAATTGTTTGCAGAAATTTGATTAAAATGCTCTATAGAGCGGTTAAGCAGTGGTGCTGGAGGGGTAGTGCAATTAAAAAGATTGTTTATATTTCCATGAGGAACAAAACCACTTAGCACTGAAATAAAAGATGTAGAAAAGCGTATGTAGTTGTGCTCACCGTTATCTAGAAACTCTGACGTGTAGGCCAAAGTCTGGAGGCAGACACAAGCTCAACGTCCTCAAATTACCCTTGGTTGACATCAGTCAATGTTACTCACATTTCACTGCGCACAATGTAATTATTACTCGTATTAAACAACTTGCAGTAACTTTCTCTAAAATTGGGCCATTTTTTCAACAACAAAAATAATCTAAATACTAATATTCGAAGACACTGTTCCACAGATGTACTAAAAAAAAATTAAAGTGTATATGTTGCCGTTAAGGCAGGTAAAATGCAGAGAACATACACACATGATTTTCCCATACAAAAAAACTTTATCCAATTAAATGGAACCTGCAAAGGCATCTCTTTGGAAAGACTTGTCGGGATTAGCCTACCCAAGTAATAATTATTTTATGTCGTTGGTTATGATGTAAAGCGGCATTTTTTTCTTCAGATTTTCAAAAAGTGTAGAGCAAATATTATTGGAGAGAAAAAATTAATTGCTTATAAAGAAACATCTGTGGAAATATATTTTATTTCTAAGTTTCCAAACGATTAACTAAAGTCTAATTTATCCTTTTTAATATGCCAACGTTTCATTCAGATCGGTTCACTTGCTCAAGAGCTACAAGATTTATTTTTAAAGTTACCTTAAGTTTAATTTTGTCAAAACTTTGTTTAATAGCTCGCTAAATTCATACGTTAAAAACTTTGCTTTTGGAAAAGAAACCACGCCTACATATTCAAACCAGCCTATTTTTTCGAATGCGAAATTGTGTTGTCATACCGAAGGTAGGTACCACTCCCATTTGTCAAAAACTGACTGATTTCTCCAAGCTGACTTCTTCTTTAATCAGTGTTTGCTTGGCTTATTGGCTATAGAATCTGCCAATTTACTCTAGTATAGATTTTCTCTCTTGTCGGCCAGTAAGTACAAATACAATTTAGTAATCCATTTTATTTTCGTCCAATGTCCAGCAAATGTGTTATAGCTTAGAAACGACTGTATCGTTTTTAAATTATCTTTCATTCGATTGAGATTTTCATAAGTTAGGTTCAAGGACACTTATTGAAAACATTTTAATTATCTGCTCTAAGAAGCAGCTTTATTTCAAACTGAGCTACATTTCGATATCTTCAAAAGTCCAACACAAAACTCTCCCAAAAGTATTTTTCATCAGAGTTAAACATTTCGCTAAGAAATTTGTAGCTTTCTTTTAAAATTCATAGAGATTTGGTAATTAAAAAGAAATTAACACTTTAAAAACTTGAAGCATCAGGCTTTAAATAGTTTCTATCAAAATCAGATGATTACGCAGATCCTGTTTGAGGAAAGAAGAAAATTTCCCATATAATTTTTTATAACTTCATTTTATTATATCGTTCTTATCTAAACTTAAAATTTTATTATTATAATGGACTTAACTATTATTATCAAACCTCAATTTGATCCATGTTCTTTCTAACTTTAGTATGGACATTGAGATGTGACCTTAATTCTCCTTTAGTTATAAATCTCTTTTCACAGTGCAAGCACTTATGGTTCTTTGTTCCTTCGTGTACTTTTTTATGTAAGTACAATCCATTGCGTGACTGTAGACAATGTCCACAAATGTTACATACAAATCGTATGTTTCTCATATGAGTGTTGGCGTGTTCTTTTAGTTCGCTGATTTGCTTAAAACCTTTTTGACAAATTTCACACACATAGGGACGTTCGCCAGTATGTATGCGTAGATGTCGCCTCCAATCATCTGAGCGTAGAAATGATTTACCACATTCACTGCAGAATTTTTTTAACTTTCTTTCCAGATGGGTTTGCATGTGACGTGAAAGTGATTGTAAATGACTGAACATATGTCCACAAGTACGACACTTAAAAGCTTTGGTATTAGGATGAACTTCAGAAACATGTGTTATTAGCAATTGTTGTTGAGAAAAGGACTGAAAATGAAAAGAAATTGAGGTTATGACCAACGTTTTGTAAATCTCAATTTAAATCATATATAAGTTCTTATGCAAAATGGACCGCTGATTTCGGAAAACATGATGAAGTAATTCTTTAAGGTTAGGATTTGAAAATGTCCCGACTTTTACAACCCTATGACATGTGAGATTCATTTCTGCAGATAGTTGTAATCTACTTCGTTGTAACGGGTTTTTGCGTTTTTAAGCGCATGGTTTTTGAAAATTGAAAAAAGAACAGAAAATTTGCAATAGTGAATGAAATATTTTTTTGGAGCAATACATTACTTCCTTCTATTTACTTTTTAAAGATTATTTCATCAAAATGTTGCCCGCGGCTACGCCTGAGGTTGTTCATCCGTAAGCTCCAATTTTGGCATGCTTTGTCCAGCATTTCGGCCGGTATCTCACCAATGGCAGCTGTTATGTTGTCTTCCAGGGCTGAAATTGTGGCTGGCTTATCCCTGTACACGACAGATTTCACGTAGCCCCGCAAAAAATAGTCTGGTGGGGTCGAATCGCTTGATCTTGGCGGCCAATGGACCGCTGCAAAACGTGATATTAATTGCTCACCAAGCTCGCCTCTCAATAGGTCCATGGCATCGCGTGCCGTGTGGCATGTGGCACCGTATTGTTGAAACCACATGTCAACCAAGTCTAATTTTTCCATTTTGGGCAAAAGAAAGTCGGTAATCATCGCACGGTACCTTGCTCCATTGAATGTAACGTTGCATTTTTTAGGGTGTATTGGCAGCATTTTTGAACTGCCCCTGGTTGCTCTTCAGACCGAATTCGGCAATTCTGATTGTACACACCCATTGAGCCAAAAAAGCTTCCTCGCTTAAGAAAATTTTTCAATAAAAAATTGGATCTTCACATTTCTCACAAGGCACGAAACTCGTTAATAAAATTCAATGATTTGCAAGCGCTGTTCGGTTGTTAGTCTATTCATGGTAAAATGGCAAACCTTACTGGGTAATTTTGGCGTTGACACATGTTACAATCACGCGTGAGTTGTCAAAAAATTTACATTAAAAAAACAAATAGCAAAAAAATTATCATTGACTTTTTCAAACGTATGCTGCTTCTGATATATCAACCAACCATTGAAATAAATCAAATGACATCTAATTTTAATGTACAGTGAGTCAAAAAAAGTTAAAAGCGTTAAGATTTTTTTTAATAATTAACAAAAAAAAGCGTTATTAAAGTTTAAAAAACTGAATGAGATAACTTCAGATGTGACGATACCTCAGAAACTAGGTATGACGAAGTTTGTCGACCATTTTTTGCGTACTGCATCTAAATCATTCAGATTAAATACTATTTATTTTCGTAAACTATTATTAAAATAATTTTTTTTTTTCTTAAATTGGGCTTATGCTCATAGTGCGTAGAAACTGAAAATCTCAAAAAATAAAATTTAGGCTGTTGCTCAATTTACTATTTCTGTAGCAAGGGAGTTGAGGTTAATTTTCTATTAGATCTTGGTGAAAGTCGCTTTCCTTTTTTTGGCAATATCAAGACCTAGACAAACGCTAAAAACTTGCGTCAAAACAGTAATTTTCCTTTTCACCACAGAGTTTTTATCGGACAACGAAGGAAAAATAAAAACAAACGCTTTTAGGTACTTATTAATTTTGCTTAATTCGTACGCGACACAAAATTTGCCGCACACAAATTGTGTTCGAAAACATTTCGTACAAGGAATGAAATTATTGTTATAATTTTCAATCGATTCAAATAAATATTTTCTGTTGCATAATGAAAAGGTTGTGCTACTAAAGATTTCCGTTCTAGTTATCTTGAATATATCTCTCGTCTGTTCATTTCAGTCAAGCTACATTTTTATGGTCCTTAATTTGTAATCATATTTATGATGAAATTTGCACATGGTGGACACAGATATACAGAAACTTAAAATTTATTTAAATCCACCATACACCTATAGGACTGTGGAACAAAAATATTAGAGTGTAGACAAGTAATTTCGAAGCAATAAAATCTTTTGGAATCGGTAGCAAAAATGAAAATCCACAAAATATAGCGAACATTTTACTTTAGAGAATTTTATCAGGAGAACTTCTGTGTTTGAAACACGTTTACGGAATAAACATTAGTTTCTCAATATAACGTTTAAGGCTTGAGCTTGTTTAAAAGTTAGATCCGGTGCCTTACTTTGATATTTAGCTTTCGATGCTTTGAGAAAAGTTCTCGTTTTAAAGTTTTGAATGTAAGAACGACGTCACAAATTACTTCGAAATAAATTGTCACGCACACTCATATAAATAATTCAGTGTGATTTCTTAAACAAAATAAAGTAAAACAACATACCAAGTTGCAAACCACACATGTTAAATCATTCAAAAGAGCTTTGCCTTTGTTACGTTTTCTATTTGGATTTTTTTCATCCACATTGTTATCCTGTTCGTTTTCTTCTCCATTATTACCATCGGCTGTGTATACTTCTTCTGACTTCATATTCAGAGAATAAACCATTATATCAACATCAGTATTCCCATCGGTTTCCTCGTCCGCTTGAAATTCTTCATAAACGTATTCTTCAATGGACTCACTGGTGTGTTCCTCTAATGGCAGTTTATTTTCTTCGCAGAAAACTTCTTGCAAATCAACAGATTCTTCGCCTTCGTTAGTTTCTTCAGATAAAACATTAACTGCTTTTGTTAGTTTTTCACGTTCTTCATCATTAATTTTTATTTCGAAATCATTATCTGATCCCGGGATGTCAGCATCTTGACTATCGTGCTCGGAATTTGATTCAATTTCAAGCAGCTCTCTTTCTTCAATACCGTTAAAGCTACAATCTGCCTCGTTTATTGTTATATCTGCCGCAGATATTTGTGCAATCTCTGAACTTTCACTTTTCATCCCATCTAATTTGGCCAGCATTTTTTGTAAAACGGTTTCAGCACGTTGTGTTTGTAGCTTAAAGAAGTGCAAAGATGATATCTTAGAAAGACAAACTTTACAAATTTTAGCAGGCAGACGATCATCATCTAAAATCTGAAATTGAGAAAATAATTAACTTAATTACTTTATGTAAGAATTAAAAAGTTCGGTGAAATTATTCGCAGTGTGAAATGAAGTCAAGCTTTTGAAAAATAAATGTTTGCCAAAAAATTTCCATAAATTTAAAGAGTTAAATCTATATATTATTACGTGAACATCAAAATTTATGGTACACTTTTATTGTATTTATTATAAAGAGAGGAGAATGAAACTAATAGCAATGGAAAGGTACTGTTTCATAGATGTGCAGAAAAGAAACATAATTTATTTATGTACCCGTTAAGGCAGAGAGCATACACATTTGATTTCTTCATACAAAACGCTTTAACCAATTAAATGAAAGCATTTTGATCGCGTTTATGCCTATGAGGTATTGTTATAAAGCTTAAAAAAAAACTAAGATTTTAACCAAATACATTTTTATGAGCCCTTGGCGTTAAATAAACTTTTTTTTGGGGAACTCAAAGCGTATGTAAGCTATAAGCATGCATGTATATAAATAAGCAGTGGCAAAACGGTTCCATCACTTTTCAACTGCCATAACATTTGATTTTTTTCTTGTTGGAAATGCTATGAATTGAGACAGTGTAGAATATTCTAATAGTAGCCAGCGCCACACCTCTAACAGGAAAATATGTTTCCACGGCTAAACTAATAAGCCGAAATTTTGATGAAATTTGGTAAGGAGATAGATTGAACTTTAATAGTACAACCACCATAATACAGGGTGATAGGCGATTTGATGAAATTTGGTATAGAAATAGTTCGAACTCTGAGGAAATGTATTTGTTTTAAAGTAGACGGTGCCACTCTCCTAACATGTAAAAATGTTTCCACAGCTAAGCTATTGGACCGATTTTGATGAAACTTGATTTGACTTGACGCTAGATTGAAGTAAGGTATAGAGATAGGCGTTGGGATAGGACAACATGATATCATGATTTTATTTTAGATAGCGATGACATTTAATCGGATAAGATGGCACTGAACTGATTTGTATGGTTTCTATAATGGTCGAATTTCAAAAAGTGGGCCAAATCTAGTAGTAATTATTATATAACAAAAATTTTTCAGTTCAATTTTTCATCTAAATACCACTCCAAATTTAAGATCGGATTTCATTCGCATACTTTTGTTAAAATTCTACTAGCAATAATTTTGATCTTTCTTCTGCAAAATCTAGTTAACGAATAGCTTGACTTTAAAAATTTTACTTTACTGAGTCGTTCTAGTAAAGTAGATAAGACTACATTTAAAAGTTTTAAAATCGACGGCAGATAGCATTGCGGGCATAGCGTTACCAGACAGACAATTCGGACTTGGATTTTTTAGTGCTGTTTAGATAACACTTTTTATGTTTCAGAAAAATTAAAGGGACATATCTAAGAGTTTTCATATTTCATAATAAAAAAATAACGTTTAAGCCAAAGTTGCCAACGGTATGCGGTTAGAAAACAATTTTAAAATCGAACTACATGCTATTGAGATGTTGCAAAATATTTCAATTTAAATTTCAACTTTTTTAAATTAAATATTAACGAATTGAGTGGAAAAGCTATCACACTAACAAGTTTCAACAAAATCGAATCATTATATGAAAATATATTGAAAAAAGAATAATTGTTTTGCTCCTTATCAACAAATTTTTAAAACTTAAATATCCCAATATTAACTCTTTCTAAGGAATGCAAGTCAAACGACTTATGACGAGTTATGACTTCTGACCTTGATTTCAGCTAAAATTGCCCAATGTGCAAATTTAAAAATTTTGGTTTTTAAATAAAAACCAAATTATGATTTTATTTTAGCGACCTTTATAAATTTATAATTATTGTTTAGCTGACTCGAGGTCAATTTTGAATAAAAAACAGATTTTCAAATTTTTATTTTTAATATATTACACCTTAGGTAACAATAAAAAAATCATAAAAAAATTATATATAGAGGAAGGCGGGGCAATGCAGTTTACGGTGCAAAGCAGTACAAAGGACATGTTTATCCTTGCATTACAACGCCATCTAATGTAATTATAAAAAATTTGTGTTTGAGTAGTGCTCATGTAACTGCCAGGTTATAGTAACATTTCGACCTTCTGTTGTCGAGAACTACGAGGTTCATCAAAATGAGTATAGTTGATGTAAAATTCGAGGATTTTCGACTTAAGTAAATTCATTTCATACGAATCATTTAAAAAAAAAGCAAAGTATTACGTCGTAACATTTATTTCTGTTGAAAATGATTTGCTTATGTTGATAAGTTTTTGTGTCACGCATCTGTATGTTTAGATAGGTTAGAGGGGCAGAGTGGTAGGGGCTAAGCGATGTTGTTCATTACTTGATTCCGTCATTTTATCCAGTTTTCAGGAGTTTCGAAAAACAGAAAAGTCCTGCTACTTTTCGACAGCTATTCATCACACACAGAAAACATGATTTTTATTCTTAGAAAATTAAAACAAATGTATAATTATCTTTTTTATGTATTACGCTTCATATACCGCTTTACCCCAGCCGAGGGGCAAAGCAGTACTTTTTTTGCATCGCAATAATAAACATCTTTTCTTGAGAAAATAATGAGCTTAATAGATTCAATATAGATGTGAACATGCTTAATTGTGCGAAAAAATAGTTCATTTTATCTCTAAAATTATCAAATATTTTTTCTTCTAAGACTTTAGTCATCTATTTTTGATCAAAAATCTTAATCTTCATTTTTTCCATAAATACTTAAGTAAAAACATTTCAATGTAATTTCAAAATATCGAAGTAAAATGCGAATTTTATCAAGAGAAATCATCCAAAATTACAATATGTTGAAAATTTCTTAGTACTTGGGGAAGTATCCGTATAGAGAAACTGGCCACAAAAGTTAGGTTAAGTTTTAGATGACTTTTCCTATATTTTCGCTACATTTTGAAGTTTATCAATATTCCTGACAAAGCTAATGCTTCAGAAAATATTTAAAGTCCCGATGAAAAATAAATTTGTGCATACTACTAACATGGGTTTATCCCATATTAAGATATGTTTTCATGTGTGTTCGTTACTTTTATTTTATTTGATAAAATCTAAGGAGATTGTGTATCAAAAGACAGAGGCGGAGACTTCTTTTAAACATTGGGGGACATAACTTTCAAAATAGTCGAATCTTCGAAGTTTTTTATCGAAGAATTAGTATTGGAGCTCGTTTGTTGCAGTAATTTTTTAGCTCGCAAAATGTCTGAGTGCATGATTCTATTTAAAATTAGTCGATCCTTGTCAATATCTGAACCAAAAAACATGATAACTTCTTTTTGAAAATTGACATTGTCTAAGGAAAGTGAAATCTTTCGTGTAAATCTTTACTTTCAAAGAATTCAAAATATTATCAATAATTTTATGGTATTGACTTCTGAAATTTTCTTCGCTGTTTTGGAAACAATCTTCAGCACTATTATGTATTTTGCAGAGCTTTTATGTTTAGCACTTTTAGTGCAAAAACAAAATGCATTAATTGTTAGAGAATCGCTCCAACAATTGTAAAGGAACCAAATATGGGCAACTAGCTGCTTTATTATTCGCATCATCTAACTTTTTTGGAATTTTCTTTTGTGGTTTTCTTTTGGTAGTTCAATGCCTATGGAAACTCTTTCTTTATCAATTCCGTTCCAAATCACTGCGAAATCATCTCTAAGGTTGAAATAGTTACGCTTAAGTTTTCGATCAGTATTTTAACATTACCAAAATGATATTGTTTCTTCTGAATGGCAGTGTTGGAAGCATCTACGTGAGAAAAAATTTTCCTTAAAATAGATATTTTAAAAAAGAACTCAAAGAGATATACTTTTGCTTGTAATCTACTAAAATTAAAAGCTTAAAATATTAAAGTATTGGGGGGCAATGCCCCTCAAAATATTGTTTGGGTGCAAAAAGTGCATTGCCCCCATAGTCGTCGCCTATGTCAAAAGATACGTAATAAATTGTAATGAAAATATTTTTCTTAATACTATTTCCGTCCATTAAAGGTTCATCATATCAAAAAAACTACTCGAGATTTTGTGTTAAAATTCGGTGAAAACATTAGGTTAATATTGCCTCTCACTGGACCAAAAATTAATGAGGTGGTATTAATGGATGTGGTACCTAACATCTGTTCCATAAATTGTTGACCCATACAAATAAGTACATACAAATGTATATATCAAGAAAACTCCTGCACCAATTAAAATTCATTTCGTTATTTATTGTTACCGTAAGAGCTTATTGTTAAAAAAAATGACGCATCAGTGGGCGTGATAGCTCCAAAACATCGAATATTTTTTTGGATGGAAGGTTTTAAAGTTTTAGAGATATTAAGCATTAAAATTTCAGTTTGGCCAGTGCTACCTACCATAAAAGTTTCTACAAAAACAGTTTTTGTCTAGTTTTATTTCTTATTTATTAATGCACAATAGAGGTGTTCGATTTGTATGGAGCAAAAAAAAGTCTGCTCGATTAAAGATTAAGTTCTTACAAACATTTTGGCTCAAAATTTATAAAATTATTTACTATCATAATTAATAGCACCTGAAAATCAATTTTTTGGTATTTTTACACACATTTTTTATTTAAACCATTACAAAAGATGCATTTTCGTTTGGATTTACATTAACAAAGATTTGTTGGAAAGGTTGTAAGCTCTTTTATCTTCTTTGATATATCGTATGATGTTTTTGTGTCTATAAATTTGCGCGTCATTTGGAGTTAACTACAAAGTATTTGCAAAAATCTTTATATTTGTGCTGGAGCGTATGTTTTTGGCATATATTTTCCTCAGAAAAGGTTACCGGATAAAAATTCAGCCAAGTTTTATCCAAATCAGATATCAATATGGCAATTGAAATATAATCTAGAGCGAACTATAATGAGATCGATGTCACACGTTTTGATATTGTTGTTAAGTCTCTCCTACTTTTTTGCGGTGGTTAGTAAAAGCAATTTACATCCATGTACAAAATTACTATATATAAATTTTTAAGTATATTTAATTCTGGTTGTTGTAGGAAGATAGATGTTCGATCTATTGTCCAATTCCACCTACATTTTTCGAGCTGCTTTGTACAATATATTTTCATTCATGCTGAGAAAGTCAGCTCAGCTACAGTGTTTTATTTTTTTCTTTTTTTTTTTGTATGGGATGTGGAAGATGCCTAGCCCCTATTTTTCCTACAACTCCTAGCGCTTATATCGCTAGTTTAAGCTTCACAATAAGCGGACATATATTACAAGGACCACTCGACTTATCAGCATATACAGGTGATCTACAACTATACTTCGATAAGGTCGTATTATCTACGATGACCTACTAACCCAATGCCGACCTGACTAGTAGGTTCGGTATGCCAGCAGACTCCACATGATGTGGAGACGAAGTTGGACATATCGCTACGGAGAACCGATTTTTACTATTTAATATATTTCAGCGGGCCGTCGAGCCAATATTTGTTGGATAGATTGATTACTTCGATTGAATTGGCTAAAAACACATCACCAAGACCCTTTATGAGTTGTTACGCTTAATTACTATTATATTGCAAGACTTTTATGATACAAAACCTGTAATCCAGTAGCTGATAATAACATATCCTTGACGTTCAGCATTTGACCGTCCATTCCCATTAAACATATTCCATTACCGCTGAAGTCTGTGTTATCGCTGGCTTGAGTTTCTTGTAAGCAGGTTCGGCAGAGGTTCCAATTTTTCACTTCATGATAATGCAGTTGACTTTGTGTGTTCTCTTTAAACTCCAATATATTTTCGTAGTAGACTATTTTATCCATGAAAGTATTCATATTTAGTTTTAGAAATTTTTTGAAGCTTCCGCCTCACGAACGGTGATAAGATTGGACTCTTTCTGATGTAAATTAGCAAATTAGACGTAAGTCTTAATTAAAAATGTTTACTTTTTAGATCAGGCGCAGATAAAAGTTTAGTCAAATGTGAACTTTAGGAGTATCAAAACTCAATGAAAGCCATTTATTTTAAGAAATTTAGGAAGATTTCCCCTTTAATTCACTTCTATTTGTTGATAACTTTGCACATAATAATCAAATTTGACATTTGTCATAATTTTTATTATTATTTTTTTATCTGTCAAACTTGAGTTTTTTGAACTTTCCAGTGCATTTTCATGAATTCCTTCATCTGTCAAAGGGTTGCATCCTCCTTGATTCAATGTGAGGTTCCGCAACTGCTGTAGGGGCATATGGTGGTTTTAAGATAGCATTCATTGAGCCAGAAATTGTCAAGCTTGAAGCCTTGATGAAGAAGGTTTCTGCGGCCCAGTTCGCGTGACGTGTTTTAATACATGTCGTCATCGATTTTCGTGTCTTCAAGTAACTTTATTTTGTTCTAATATCTATATTTCTCTTATCTCGAATTTTTCACTAGATGTTTCGGAAATCAGCAACTGACGGCCGCCGGTAAGCATTAGAGTGGAACAAACATTGAGAGAAGCAGAAAACGAGGCCTTCTGAAATCACCGTGGCATCGATGACTACAACAAAAAATATGTACGTGAATTAGGGAAATGTTGGAAAGAACCGAAGGCACTCACTACTCATCGTGCGTGTTGGAAAAGTTTTGTGGAGGCTCTAGGCTCCGTGAGGAGGCATATGTCATAAGAAAGAGTTTGTTTTATTATTTGCAAGAAAGCGAGGTTGGTCCCATTGATAGTTTGAAATTCAGTCTTTAAGAACCCATATTGCTCTCGAACCAAGTATTGTAGGTGAATGTCGTTGAGAATTTAACTGTCGTGAGTCTAAGGCTGATCAGGAAATCATCCTATCTGAATCAAACGCTTCATAGATTCACTACACGCGGTCGTTATACGGCGTCTACACAAGACATAAGACTTAACCAAAATAGACGTGACGAGACGATAGCAGCTGAACGAACGTTTGCACTCGTTACGTCTGTTTTGACATTTAACCCAAAATGTTACGCTAGGCAACGAATCGAAACAGATATTATGAGGAGTGGTGACGGTTTCAAGTTCGGTTCTTACGGAACAACACGTTTCGTCAAAATGTTTCGTTTACTTTCGATCAGTTCCGTTTGTTTATTTTGGTTATTAACATTGGTTTACATATACTCGAGCTTACTCGTTGCGTCTCGTCACGTCTATTTTGGTTTAGGCATTAGGAATGACTTTGTTCTTATGTGTTTCCTGTCAAGTGCCCCTAAAGTCATCCTGATAGGAGTTATTCTAAGTGACGACTCATTTTCTTTATTTCTATGACTATCTGTCTGTCAGCTTGTTTTGCTTTTGTTTATTATTGTGTTTTTACAATTAAAAAACGCGCTCTTGTCAGAATTTTTGTGTTGCTTATTTATTTTTTATATGAAAGGCAATTTTAAGGTTGCATAATTTGAGTTTGTCAAGATAGTTCTAGCGTGTATAATTGTATCATATCTGAGGTATGACGAAAACCAACAGAAAATCAAATTCTTTGACAATTTGAAACCGCTCGTTTCGAATTGCAGGAACCTGTTAAATTTTCTTTGTTGACTGTTCAAATTCATTTTCAGTAATGAAATGTCTTAACATAATTTTCTCATCTCCTGCTTTAATAGAAAAAAAAATGTATGACATGACAAAAATAATAGCTCGTATAGACGCCGTGTTAGTGTCTTCACCTCTGTTAACGAGAAATGTCCGAAAGGAAATCGGAATCGAACAACAGTCGCACAGCTATTAAATTGAATGTACGTGCATGCGCCTAAAACTGAAAATGTCAGTTTTATTGACACATGTCACTTCAACGTACTGTCAAAAATTGACTAATATTATATCCGAATTAACTTATTTCGTTTGCTGCAAAATAATTTGCTTAATTTAGGTAGGTAAAATGTGTTGTAACACTTGTAAATAAAAAGCAAATTCAATTGAAAAAAAAAGTTTATTGAAATATATTGTAACTTACTCCAAAAGAAGTAAAACTAAATTTTCAGCTGTTATTATTGCTGTTAGAAAATGCTTACAGAATCTTATGTAATTGGAGGAACTTGTGGGCACTTCGTGAATTATGGAGCGGACAATAATGCTTGTGCTAGTATAATGTGTAGTGCTAGAAAGTGGTACCATTTTTTTTTTAAACAAACAACGATTTTGCTTTATTTTAAGAATTTTTTTCATTGCATTATATTGATGGAGTATTAAGCAAAGCAACATTATTTGTGTCTTGCAGAGAATATGATTCGTGCACCGCTTGTAAAAGCTCTGGGCACTTTTGGCTCTCCAACACATCGGATTGTTAGCAAAGCGGTGCGCACCAGTGCTGCCGTTGCCCAGATGCCAGCAAAGGCCCCCGAAAAAATTGAAGTGTTTGTTGATGATATTCCAGTGCATGTGCTGCCGGGCACAACTGTGCTACAGGTAAGATCCGAATAAATTTCGTTGACAAAATCTTAATGATTTTGCAAACAAAATCTGAACGGGCAAATTTAAAAATTTTATTTTTACTTTTTATAAATACTAAGTTACCTGAATTCAATTTTTTCTTCCAATGCAATACCTTTTTTTATAAATGTCATACATATCGATATTCATATTCTTTAACTTAACGGATTTTGGCATCGTATAAAACTTTACTTAAATTACATCCTCATCCTCTTTGCTCAGCAAAACTTCGAACTTCCAATAATCATCAGTACAAACGCAATATTCGGGCCTAATCTGTGCAGCATTTTATATGACAGATCTATTCCTTAAGGCTTTTCCTTATAAAAAGGTATAGTGTAATAATAACAGATCTCTCACCCAATAGATCTTATAAAATATACATTATTATATCTGACAAAAAATTCAAATATGTAGCTTTCTGTCATTTTTGGCGATTCAGTTGTGTACATTCTGATTTTACAAAACGCCACCGTCACTTACAGTTTCATGTCGACTCCGAATGGAGAAAGTCTTTTAGCGGTAAATTTCATTGTCAGTGACTTACTGTAATTCACTTACATATGTACGAAAGCGGACCCATGAATAAAACTTATATGGTAACGGGCTCTTTTTCACAGATTTAACAATTAATTAAATGACCAAAAAAGGTCATTCCAACGATTTTCATATATTAAATGGCGATGTCAAAGGGGCCCCCAGTAACGAAAATTATTTTTGTTTAGTTCCGTTAATGTCTTCTTACATGGGTGACACTTGGCTTGATATAGGGCTAGGTTAGTTTAAAAGGGTTGCTTGCATATAGCAAGATGAACTTGGAGGCAGTTTGACCATTGTGATACCCTACATATATATAAAAACAAAAATTTCCCCTCTAATTGCCTTATTGCATGGGGCGAACCACCCAGAAGACTTAGTGAAGTTGAGGATGCTGGTGAGTTCCAACTCAGCTAGTTCCTCAAGACCAACAAAGAATGCAGAACCAAAATATTTGGTTCGGCTCCTCATTAACCCCGGGCATTCGCAGAGCTGTCTCATCCTCTTCTTTATCTCCACAACTCCTGCAGAAATCTCTGAAAGGAGCACCATATTTGGCGGCCATATGGCCAATAACACTGCCCCGTCAGTACTCCTACAACAGTCCTAAGCTATTCTCTTCTGAATCTTTAGAGTGCATCCTTCCTGGATTCAGTTTAGGCCACATGATTCGAAACGTTCTGCATCCGGCGGTAAGGTTCCACCTCCTGTTGGTTTATTTCTTGATTATGCCCTCTATCCGATAGTGAAGTTCCGCCAATGGTATCTTAAAGTCTGGCTTCATATAACATCTGTTAGATTCGGGATTTTCTAGGTTTTTGATATCATATATGCATTTAATTATTTTCCTCATATTGAAATCGGTAAATCAACAAAAATACTAAAATACATTACAACAAAAACACTAAAATACATTACATTCTAATGTTGACAGCAACTTAACAGAAAACGATTGTAATACGTAATATAAATAAAAAAATACTTGCAAGCTAAGCTGTACAGTACAGGTTCTCTGAACCATCGAATGCTTCGATGGGGTTAAAAAATTTCAGGAAGAGTGATATCCAATAAAAAAAGCAAAAAAGAATAGCTTTTCAGACAAAAGTTTTATAGCATTCCTTGAATGATCTATAACTTCTTAGTGATTCATCAGCATTTAAAATAGTGCGAAAAAATTGTTGATACTAAATTTATTGCATTTACAACAATACTTTCAACATTACATTATTTCAAATTTTGATGAACCCTTTAGGAGTTACAGAATTTAAAGGCAGTTGCTTTAAAACCATTTCGTTTGTACACGTTTTTAGGCTGCTGCGCAAATTGGTGTAGAAATTCCACGTTTTTGTTATCACGAACGCTTGGCTGTTGCGGGCAACTGCCGCATGTGTTTAGTCGAGGTGGAAAAGAGTCCTAAGCCCGTTGCTGCTTGTGCTATGCCAGTGATGAAAGGTTGGCGCATAAAAACTAACTCGGAAATGACACGTAAGGCACGTGAAGGTGTCATGGAGTTCTTGTTAATGAATCATCCATTGGATTGTCCTATTTGCGATCAAGGTGGAGAGTGTGATTTACAAGACCAAGCAATGGCATTTGGTTCGGATCGATCACGTTTTACCGATATCAATTTTACTGGAAAGAGGTAAATATAACAATTAATAAATCAGTACTTATATTACAAAAATAAATATATTTCCGAATTAATTTTTTTTTAAATTCCCTTAGAGCTGTTGAAGATAAAGATCTTGGTCCTTTGGTGAAAACTATAATGACACGTTGCATCCACTGTACACGTTGTATACGATTTGCATCGGAAATTGCCGGTGTTGATGATTTGGGAACCACAGGTCGAGGTAACGACATGCAAATTGGTACTTATGTTGAAAAGCTTTTCCTCACTGAGCTGTCAGGCAACGTTATTGATTTGTGTCCTGTTGGTGCTTTAACGAGCAAGCCGTATAGGTAATGTAAACTCAATTTTTTCAAATAAGTGTTAATAGCTTTTCCACCATTTATGGTCACACTGCAGTATATAGTTATAGTGCATTAAAAGAAGCAGTAATCAGTAAATTTTTATTGATAGTGAAATTTAATTTTTTAAATTTTTTCTGATGCCTGATAATTCCAAAAAGAACCTTGAACGGCCATATTTTGGCCATCGATTCTTTAATTAAATAATATTAAATGTTCATGAAACATTAATTTTGAAAATTAATGATCAGTAATAATTAACTGTTTAATGCTATTTTTTTCAGTAATCGGTAAGATTTTGCTGGTAAATAATGCATATTAAATTGCAATATCCGTAAAAAAATTATTTTTACTGCATTTTTAATGTTACTGCAAAGTGCCCATTTATGTCATTTACATATTATATTTAATATATTTATTTATTTATTTTTGTAGCTTTGTGGCACGGCCTTGGGAAATTCGTAAAATCAGCAGTATTGATGTGCTTGACGCTGTTGGTAGTAACATTGTAGTAAGTACGCGTACCAATGAAGTTATGCGAATTTTGCCACGCGAAAATGAAGATATCAATGAAGAATGGCTTGCTGATAAATCACGCTTTGCTTGTGATGGACTTAAACGTCAGCGTTTAGTTACTCCAATGGTGCGTATGCCCAATGGTGAACTAACACCTGTGGAATGGGAGGGTGCACTCATCTCTGTCGCTAAAGCCGTACGAAAAGCACCAAAAGGTTCCGTTGCTGCAGTATCTGGTCAATTGGCTGATGTTGAGTCTATGGTTGCATTAAAGGATCTATTAAATCGAAATGGCGCAGAAACGTTGTGCACCGAACAAGGCTTCGCAATTAAGGGTTCTAGCACTGATTTACGTTCAAACTATGTTGTTAACTCAACAATTGCTGGTATGTTTACTTTTTTTTAAGTGTGCATATAAACTAACTATTTCAAGTTCATCTATTATAGCATTGGAACAAGCCGATGCTGTGCTTTTGATTGGTACAAATCCACGTTATGAGGCTCCATTGGTTAACACACGTCTTCGCAAGGCATATGTACAAAATGAGTTGGAAATTGCTTCTATTGGTCCAAAAATTGATTTGTCTTACAATCATGAAGTAACTAGTTGTTTGGTAAATTTGAAAATAAAATACAAGCCTCAATTTTTTAGCATTTGGGTGATGATGCAGGTTTAATTGGACGTGTTTGTAATGGCTCGCATCCATTTTCCAAAATATTAGAATGCGCCAAGAAACCAGCAATCATTATTGGTGCTGATATTTTGGAACGTGCCGACGCTGCTGGTATACACACTACCGTTGCCGCTTATTGCAAGAAGTTGAATAAACCGGTAAATTCATATTTTTTCGATTGATTATTGCTGTTTAAAGGCGTTATCTTTTATAAAGAACTGGAACTCTTTCAATGTTTTGCAAAAAAATGCAGCTCAAACAGGAGCTTATGATGTTGGTTACCAACCTGGCATTGAGGCTGTTGTGAAAGCCCAACCAAAAGTGCTGTTTCTTCTTGGTGCTGATGCCGGCAGGATTACACGTGATAAATTGCCGAATGACTGTTTTGTGGTTTATATTGGACACCATGGTGATGTTGGCGCATCAAGTGCTGATGCAGTTTTGCCAGGTGCGGCTTATACTGAAAAACAAGCAACCTACGTAAATACTGAAGGACGTGCACAACAAACATTAGTTGCTGTCTCTCCACCCGGCATGGCTCGTGAGGATTGGAAGATTTTGCGTGCACTATCTGAAGTCCTGGGTATGTTAAATATCAGTTAAAGTCTATATCGTAAAAATATAAATTTTTAATTCTTGATGTAGGTACACCGCTACCATACGACAACCTCGATGAGTTAAGAAATCGTATAGAAGATATTGCACCACATCTAACACGTTGGGGAAAACTGGAACCTGCAGCTTTTAATGGACTAACTGAACATGTCGCTGCTGTAAGATAGTTCAACATATTTTTAAAATATATGTTAAATTTAACATTTTTTTCCACTTTCTAAGTCCAAAACAATTGAAAACACTAAGATTGATGTGAGGCAAAAGGTATTACGTGATTACTTTATGACAGACTCGATTTCAAGAGCTTCACCAACAATGGCTAAGTGTATATCAGCAGCGAATAAACAACAGGCTAAGCAAGCTATTTAAGTTCGTAAATGCAAACTAATAGCTTAATTTATTACTTATTCAATAAAAGTGCAACAGATAAAAATGCACCTTTTAAGTTATTGCTTGACGTCTGTATAAATTGAGTATGTAAAATTCATACGTTAACTGAAGTTAAAATTCATAAAAACGTCGGTAACATATAAAAGAAAACTTAAGTGATACTGAAATGTTTAAGCTTGAAAAATGAAACAGTAGATTGTTTATTTTTTGTTAGTATAATTTTTAAATAACAAAACATAAGAGAAATATTTCAAAGATCTAATAAATAATTAACTAAATAAATAAACAAATTAAATACCAAATTAAAAAAAAATTAAAAATTCAACAAGCATGTATTAATCAGCATTGGGGTAATATGTATATTAATAATAACATTGTCTATAAATTGGAAATATATTTGCATATTGTAACAATTTTGAGTAACTACACAATTGGGTTGAACTTCTTTCGCTCACCTCTTCATCAAATCTAAATCTAACAACACAATTATTCACAAAGACGTAATATTAAGCGTGCTCAAAAATTATAAATAATAAATTAAAACCATGCGAAATACAAATTTAGTGTCAAACTATTTTAATGGCGTTCGTACAATAGATTCAAAGAAGCCCTATATTGACTAAAGAAATTACGAAAGTTGGCTTCGTTCTCTGAATCCTCTTCATCTGTTATTTCCATTTTAATGGCTGAAGGCATTTGTGGAAAATCATTAGAAAATGATGAGTGTTCAACTTTTACATTTTGATCATTGCTGCCTTTGAACTTGATAAATTCATCCATTGAAATCTCTAATTCGATGTCATTGTGAACATTAGAAGAAGTATAAATTTGATTTGTATCTTCGTCATCATCGGCTTTGAAAATTGGTTCAAGCGTAGAGGAAAGATTAAGAGAAGGCATTGATTTTTGTAGCTCGGAACTTGCTAAAGAATTGTCTACTTTGCACGGATTTTCATGTTCAATGGGTATTTTTAGTTCTATATGTTGATCGATTTCCAATGTATTGTTGTAATTGTTACTCGACCTAATGTTGATGAAAAATTAAAATATTATGAAACTGTAGCATAAATAAACTGTACCAAAATTAAACTGTAGAGATAAATGAAACTTGCTTTTCAACTGATTTGCAACCATTTTCATGAGGACTCTATTATATGCTTTGTATAATTTCGAATTTTTCAATGGTTAATATTCCGAGAGATACTCAAAGCATTTCTTAAAGTATGTTTTCAGTACACTATTCTATAAATATCAGTGCTAGAATTTTGGTGAATTCGATATAGTCATATGAATAAAAGGCTCTGGTTGGCCAAATTCTTCCAAGCAGATTTTACTTCCATGAAGTAAGTTCCGAAAAGGTTCTGCATCTGTATCTGGTACGAGTTTAGTGTGGTCCCCGTTCAATGCGGTCGAAAAGTGAGTTTTGTTCATTTATGTGTCTTAAATTGGAAAATGTATTGATCATGCATAGATTAAAGGGCATAATTTGCGATTAGATTCGACCGATGCGGCCATGACTCAAAAATATTTTCATTTGACCAAAAATCTATTTGTGTTTCTCTTCTGATATTTTTAATTTAATGTTTTTTCCTTTGAAGCCTACGTTTCAAGGAAATTGAAAAAAAAAACCTGAAAATACGCCAATTTTCTTCAAGTTCATCTGGCATTGGATCGAGTGTCTTTTTTATTAAAACCGCTGCGGTTTCGCGTTCAGCGATCATTAAACCTTTATAACACCAAGTTACAGCTGGTTATGTTTCGTATTGACCTGGAATATGACCTAGGAAACTCAATTTGATACTACTGTGCGCCGTTTTAGCTAATATGAATATGTACTTTTTCAGTTGATTGGCTCAAACAATTTACCTTTTCTCACGTTTCCGTTCAAAAAGGCACGTTATCCGCGTCCACGTTACAAAAAAAAACCATTAACAAAATTTAGTTTGCGTTAATAAGGTACCTTTATATAAAATTTATCAGCACTAGCACTAAATTATTACAGGGAATAGTAGTGATTTGATATTTCATTACTTACGTGACCTCAGCAACAATTTTTCTGACTTCCATAGAACCATCTTCGTACATGGGCAAGTAGTCACCGAAAAAATGAAGTATTTGATTTTTGCTGCAGTTGCCATAGTAACCCGCATATTCAGGACGAAAGTCTTCTCCTAAATGTAAGACACTATCATGTGGATTTTCAAACAGCTCAACGGGCAGTTCAATAACTTGCTCCTCCTCCAAACTAGGTGGTACTGCATTTCCAGCTCGCACCAAGGCATCCGATTTAAAGCGTCGCTGATGCAACTGTGCTGCCGCGTGTTCATCAGATGCCTGTAGCTTCTCTTGTAAAATACGTGTTTCATTTTGAAAATTCAAAATCGTCTGGAATCGCAAACGACTCTTTTGTATATTAGACAGTGCACCGTGTGACATAAAGCAAAGGTCACCAAGCATGCGCTCAACAACACGCCCCTGCATCTGCGCATATGCCTGCGTAGCAGCCAATTCCGATTGTAATGCATAAGCGTTAGTTCCAACTACAGACCGCCTGCGTATTTTTGCCAAGAGATCAAGACGATGCCGTTGGAAGTTTTCATTTTTATATTGCAATAACAAATCTTCTTCAGCTTCCGGTGTTGCATTTAAACGTTCAAATTTAAATTGTTCCAAGTGCTCCAGGAAGATGGATCGATTTTTAATTTTAAAAATGGAGCGCGATGAATTGAGGTAGTCCTCTAGTGCGACTAGATCGAGTAAAATTACAGTTCCATCACGATTCCAGCGAAGGAAATCACAAAAATCCAAGTGAACAACGAGCCACAGCTTGTAAGGGAAGGGAAAGTTGATGATATCTTGGCGGGTGACAAAGGACGCATTGTCCATATTATCGAATGTGGAGATGATGGTGTCCGATTGATGTTGCATGTTGAAGCAAAATATTTTATTGTTCTTTCCTATTAAATTTAACACGAAAAGTAAGAACAAATCAATCAGCAGTATTTTTCTTTGTAAAATAGTAACGTTATAGATTATCATAGCAGAAAACAGATGGCAGCACCATGATATAAAATATTAAAAACCACCGAAGTACAGACATCAACTAAAGCTACGAGGGACACCACATGCTTCCAAAGTAATAGTTGTGCGATTTTCATAACGACAATCAGCCTATTGACAGTTCACATACATATTGTTACATTGTCGATCGATTTTGATTTGAAAGTGAATTATAAAATTGAACCAAATTGGGGAATTCGATCGAATAACCTATTCAAATATAATTTATGACTTCTTTTTATAAGCATTTATGTATTCTTTAAAAATTTATCTCTTTGCCAAAGCATTTGATTGCACAAATTTTAAATATTTTGCGTTCCATATGTATTTCAATGATAAAAAATTTTTTATTTATTCCAGTTACTGTTCAACTATTTAATTGGTCACATTTATTTATTGCGGAAATGTCTAGGTGCTATAACAGCTTTCAGTTTTGCTATTTACACACACCAAATTTAACCACCAACGTACCGCATTGAAATAGTTTTACTGGCGTGACAGCGACTTTCATCGGCGTAGTAGTTCGATATTTCGACGTAAAAGTAGAAGACTTAAACAACAAATTGTGGTTGAATGTAGTAGATTTGAAATAAAATTACATACATTACTTTCAATGCATTATTTTATTAAATAGATCAAGGCAATATTAACAAGACATAAGTATTCAGTGATTAATATCTACAGTGCCATACCAAAGGTATGAAGTTGCGTTTCGGTTTTATTTCAGTTTTACGATAGTATGTGGCACCACGATCTAAATGCTTACATCCCTTAGTGTGTCCAACACCAGCTTCGCTAGCCGCAGTTATAATACATAAACGAAATATCGATTTTTTTTTATTTAACATTTTCGATTTATTTTGACGTGCTTTGCCGAAAAACATCGTCAAACCTCGGATATGGTAATCTCCCCACACTCACAAGTTTTTCCAGTACAGGAATGCTTTTTGGGTAAAGTCCTGTAAAAACCTGCAAATTGTACTAATGCGTTATTATACGGGAGTAAACTTAAGCCGAAAAAGTAAACAAGCATTTAATTTGGGTATATATTTGGTAAAATATCGAACATGCGCAATTTAACTGTTGTTCTGTACTGCCCTGTGCTTTCCTCAATCAACACTTCCCTATTGAATGACATAACCACACAAAAGCAATCCATTTGAGAGATGTGCTTCGAAGTTGATGGTGAGCTGTCCGAAATGGCAGCCTTATTCTTTTCCTCTTTGTAAAACGAAAATCGATACCGCACCGTGAAAGTTTTTGTGAATTTTAACTTTCACTTCTGTCGACCTGTAATTAAAGCCATAGACGTGCGAGGTTCTTTTTGTGTGGGGTTGTCAGAGTTTTGAAACACAAAATCAGTAAATTCAACGCAAAAATTCAGTACAAAATTTTTTACCTCATTCATTATTTTTAATATAAAAATCGCAGCTTAAATCACATCACAAAATTTTGAATCTATCTACTAAAAGCAAAGTCGGAACTTTTCGGAATCCACAAAGCTCAAAATATAACAAATTTTTCACATTACGGAACCTTATGGAGCCCCCACAATTCGCTGTTTTCATATGCTAAAAAAAATTTAAAAAATTAGTCAAATATGCTACAAAACAAGGAACATTTTACAGCCTCCTAGGAACGCTGTCAAAATTGTTTATTCATTCAAATAAAATCTAAAAATCAGTATAAATCGGTACCAATTGGTAAAAATCAGTATTTTGCGTACTGATGTTAATATCTTGAAAAATCAGTATTTTTAAAGAAAATTAGTAAAAATCAGTAAATGTACTGATAGAATCAGTACGTATGACAACCCTATTTTTGTGCCACACAGCTTCCAACTTTTTTCAAACAGCTGCAATGCCACCTTCTCTGATGTTTATATGGAAAACAAAAAAAAAATTCACTTACTTTTCCCCTTTCTTGATTCTAAATGAAAATAATAAGTTATGGAAGCATTGAAACAAAATCAAGGCGGCAATCTATTGGAGCCAATTCTAAGGTTGAACAGGTATCAAACCTTAAATCGCGTTACATACTTAAATTAGACACTCAGTATCTCTGAATCTAGCCCTAGACTAAATAAATACAATTTAGGTGAATTTTAAAAAATTATGAATTATTTTTTTTTTGTGGGACTGCAATTCAAACTTTACCCCATTTACACAAAATCTAAAATAAGAAAATTGAGGTATTTTATATATTATGAATCACCAGTCCCCACCAGTCTATTGAAGAATAAATATCATTTAAAAAAATAAAAAAAAGATGTCTTAAGTTTTTATTTGTATATAAAGTTAAAGTATTCTTAAGCAAAAAAGAGTTTCCTATTCTCCATAGTTTTTGAGATATATTGCTTCAAAAAATTTGAATCGACCCTTGTAGAATATACCTGGTTAGAAGCGTAGTTTAAACATAGTAATACATATTTGCGTACACATGTGTGAGCCGGTTATTTTGAAAGTCGAATAAGTCAAATAAGTTCAAATGCAAAATTCTGAAGTGCAATGCATATTCTACGGCTAGGCTGGTTTTATATACTTTTATAATAATAATATATAATAACACTTTTGCTCATCTGAGCGAAATTTAAAATCTGTGAGTCGAATGTGAAGTCAGTTTTTTGTTCGATGCTGAAATGATATTTACAAGCGCAATGCCGTATCCAGGATTTTATTTCGGGTGGGGTTGTGGATTTGAGATTTTTTCTACGTAGTGTATATTCTTTGCAAAATCGTTTCTATATAGTGTCCGTCAAAATATTTGGGGGGGGGGGAGTTCTATCCCCTAGCATCCCCCCTAGATACGGCCCTGAACAAGCGTTCACCAACAATTGTCTTTGTGAGTTCTGAAAATTTGGTGGTTCAAGATCACTGACACAATTCGATTTCAGTTCGTTGCACAAAACACCAAATGAAATCTATCGACAAACATTGGTATGAAATCCTCAGAGTAACAGGAAAAGCGGCCGTCCTCCATTAATCTTCGGAGAAATCTTGGAGAGTTTTGACGGCACTCGCGTGCACGAAGTGGGCCCTATGCTTCGTGAGTATATGAATAATCTCTACTACATACGTTCCTTCAAGTTTTTACTATCAAAACAATTCATATTTGTATTTTAATTTAATTTATTCAAGTATTTATTAGAAATCATAAACTAAAAATTTTAACAATTACAAGTATTTAGATATTTGCAGCGATACATGTTATATATATGTATATATGTAAGTGAAAATTTTATTTTAACATTAGCCATAATAATAAACATTTAATTTACATTATAACATTATTAAAGTATATTTATTTGATTATTAACTTATTTAATAGAGCAAACCTAATTGGAGTAAAAATAAAAGCTCCTTCAGAAAAATATGATTCAGTGTTAATTTAAAGACGATCTATAGTTGTATATCAGATAATATTTAACTTTATTCTAGCTATCTGTGAGAGTCGCATTTTATTTTTTTCTTTTTTTCGCATAAGTATCTAGAGGTTTAAATTCAAAATAAAAGTATTATCTAAATTATGCGTAACAAAATTTTTTTGTTGCATTCAAATAAAAGTTACGTAGTAAAGTTAAACGATTTCCGTTCAACTTTGGAATAATTCACCATGGGTATTTTCAATACCATTTGGTAAAGTTATCTTACGCCGTTAGTGAGATATTGCCGACTAATTACGATTGGCACAAGGATTCGATAGAAAAAAAGAAAATCTATAAAGAAGATCAAGAATCGCCTAGACGTTGTTTACGGGGGCTATTCACATTCCTTATCAACTGTTAAACTATTGACAACATAGTTCAGTTTCGGCAGTGTCCAGCAGTGCAGAAAGAAGTATTGGAAGACAGAAATATTCCCATAAGAAATAATTCAGAGATGTCAAATCACACGATAATAACGACCAATTGATGTCATCATTTCCACAATTTCAATGCGTGCTGCAGCCGTTCTATCCACATTTCCGGCACAAACATATGTCATTCACCATCTGTAAATAGCCGCCTCCATCGAAATTTATATTCCTCTAAAAAAATAACCCGTTACATGATCACTTACGTATAAATACGGGCAGAGCACTACCTTTGCTGCTGCCAAGGAATGGTAACGAATCGCTGTGAAAAGTGCATTGCAGTACAATGGCACTATATTGCAAAACATTAATTGTTATTTTGATTTCCACCCACAACACATACCTCAGCAAAAACCACTTGGACCTCACTAGAACACTATAAATTGACGAATAATTTTCAGAAGCAGAAAAATAAAAAGTTAAAAACTTGGGAAATAATTATTAAAACTGAATTTTATTTGCAGTACCTATTTCAAAGTGCACTCATGAGAAACAGAAACGAGAAAAAGCATATTAAAAAGACAATCCAAAAGGTCAGCAGATTTGCATTATTTCAGTTGCAGATAAATTTGAAACAATAATTAATTGAACTTATATGGTGAACATTTTTTTTAACATATACATATTAATGCGGCCCAAATTTTCAATCGACATCGGCTGCCCCAAGACATAAACTTTATTTAGCTCTTGGAAAACGTCACCAAGGATCTAAGTTGTAGGTGGAAGTTTTATCGCCCACAATTTCTTATGAAAATAGAAATTCATGCCTGCTATTTTTCGCAATTGTTTTTGGTTATGTGCTAAAGCTCAAAAAAGTTTGGGAGGTTGGCTACAGTTCAATTTACAGCTATGGTCTCAGATAGACTTTTTCTTTGAAACTAATGAAGTTTTAATTTTTTCCGTAGCGGAGGTCGATACCAGCAATATTAAGGCTAAACATGGGATTGATGCATTAAGTGTTATTAGTTTGTTTTGAAATATATCGACTATTACGGAGGATACTTCAGCACATATCGAGCCCTAACCGCTAAATTAATGTAAGTTGCAAAAAACAAATTTTAGGGGAAAGAAATCAAAAATACGGATTTGGCGATCAACCGACACGAACATGAGAATTGAACATATGAACTTTTAAGGAATCAACTCTTGTTCTATTCAAAAACTAAGACTAGGTTTGAGAAAAAAAGAATTCAAGTTGTCAGTCTTGTACTTTTTAAGTTAGTCTTCAATACTTACAAACAGTATTTTGATATAATTTTTTTAACCACTTTATTTAGATGTTTGGTTGGTGATTTACTTTTATATTTCATACATTAACGAACAGCACATTCAAATATTAATCAGATGAGACACCGATGACTGAATTTATGAAATCTATGAAAACTATTTGTTTCTTAATTTAAAAAAGTGACATGTGAAATGTGTTCATTGCAAGCATTTTTGATAAAAATTGACATCTATCAAACCATATGCCAGTCTCATTAAATTCGGATACTATGCATTACTAAAGTTTATTTTTCACATTCGTACTAGTAGTACAAATTTGATGGACACTTTACAGGAAATTATTGACACCTACAAAAATGTCCACTCCCGTGTTATAGCAAATTTGTCTAGATCAAGAATGATCTGGAAAGCTTTTGAAAGAATGGCTTCGAGGATGTTGAACAAATTCAGAATATGCGACAGAAAATCCATGCGGTATACGGACTTGTCGAAGTAAAGTAATAAATTCTTGTGTTGCTGCTGAGTTATTAAGCAGATACAATGAAAACTAACACTTCGAATGATAAAAGTAAACTATTTTTAAACAAGCAAGTACGGTACAGTTGTTTTTCCTTTAATTTTGTAACGCTACATATGTAGTATATACGCTTTCAGTATATGGCTGGTTAGCAATTATATCAATTGGCTTAAAACTATCAATTTCGAAAAACTGACATGAAAATTTGGCGGTTAGGTCTCGATGTATTACAAATAATTACAGTTTCTCCTCAAAAATTACATTAGATCAAAGGAAAATTAATGCATTGTTCCATGTTTTAAAAATCTCTTTAATTTATTTTTTCAGTTTCTGACGAACTAGTGCAATCGAATATGACATTTGGTTGAATTGTTAAAAAAATCTTAGAGTTTGTGTTTGCATTGGTAAATAGGATAAGTTTTAAAGTATAAACAGTTTAAAGATCTCATATAAATATACATATTTAAATCGAATATCACACGAAGGAATAACAATTATTCATTTTATAAATTATAAACGATTAAATCTTGCGTAATATCGTGGTGCGTTAAAAATATTTTCTAGTTTTTAGTTGCAGTGTTTTACACGCAATCAAAAAGAGGCGTCGTTCGATTTTTGTTTTTAATAGAAAATTATTTTCGTTTGCGAATAAATGATAGTTACATTATGTAGTTATAAATTTAACTCCATCTTAAATATCTATTTTTGATTGTTTTTTAATTTAATTGTTTAAAATATACTACGCCAACTTCAATTAAATCTTTAATTTATTAAAATATATGGTATATAATTAATAATAAAAAATAAATCAAGTATGTAATATATTAACAAAGTATTAGAAAAAAAGGAGTGATAGACAATTCAATAATAGAAAAATATTTTAAACAAATCTACTATTATGCAAGATTTTATGCTTTTTTGAATATATAAGATATTCAAACCTTTCAATAATTTATTTACGCATTGGTTTTTATTATATTTATCTTTTGCATTTTAAATAATTTAAGCTTTCTTTGTTTATTTATATAAAGTTGCATATACTAAATTACATTTTCTGTTTAAATTTATTATTACGTTTAATTTTTTTTTTGCATTTTTCTTTTTGTTATATAATTATATTTGTCCTACTAACTCTTGTATGTTACGCAGTAATTCTTCCATATTTCACAATAAATCTCTATGAAAAACCCATGTGTGCTTCGTGTGCGCAAATTTATGTGACAACCATTGAGACTCTAGAAGATTAAAGCGATCATTGCTGAGATATAGTGGCTTACCACGTCTGTAAAAAATAGAAATAAAATTAGAAAAAAAAAGTTTATAGTTTGTACAGTCAATGAAACTTAAAACTCGGGAAGAATGCACCGACTTTGTCATATAAGTTTTTGAAATCAGAAACATAGCGGTTAAGGGAAACAATTTTTTGGAGCTATAATTTTTCTAAGTTATTTTTTATTCATTTATTTTATTTATTGTCTTCATATGAATGCAATTATATTTTCCTCAATTTTTAAAGCCAAACAAACAACACAAATGCCAAAGCATAACAATAGTCAAACAAAAAAATTATTGAATTTAAGAAAAGTTGTTTTTAGTCTTTAAATTAACTTACTTCAAATCACGATCTTCTTCATCAAAGTCATCTAAATATAGGGATCCCCAGAGGCATGCACGACGCCCACGAATAACAATAATGTATGTTGAGGTGACAACCAGAAAAATACCAATACCGCCGCCACATGTTATTGTATGCTAAAGTCAAATAAATAATTAAAAATGTTAAAAAGAAAGTCAATGTAAGACATTTGATATAATTTTTTTAGTGTTTAATATTTTCTTTTAAAGCCTACAATCTGTCACACCTAATTTTATTTTTCTAAAAAATTTACAACAAAACAGCAAAAAAAAATAAGATCCAGAAATAAACAGAGTTCGGGAAAAAAAACTCTAGTGATAGGAGTCCTCCTAAAAATGAGAAAAGCATAAAAGGAAAATAAAAAAATGGCGAGTACAGCGATGCATTTGCTGTACTCCTTTCTTTTACACTCACGCCCACAAAATAAAATTTGCTTGAGCAATTATTGCTACGTACAAAGAACAAAGCAAAGGTTTATTTGACGCTTAACTACTCCCCTTGATCAAAACTTTTTCATTTCAAACTGTGCGACCAAATTCTTTGAAATAAACAATATGTTTTGCAGTGCAGTTTACTTTGAACAAAAACAGGTTAATACAAAAAATATATATACCTACGTAATAAACATTTTTAATAAAAAAAAGCTGAATTTAAATTTAAATATAAAATAATATTAAATAGTTTTCTCGAACGCTGCGTGTTTCCAGCTAGAAACCTTGGTCTTACTAATTGAGCTAAGGTATACCAATACTGAGTGCTGTCTTAATGTTAATGTTAGCAACCGATCAATTTGTTGCAAAAGGTCTTGAATTTCATATACATTTGATTTTAGTTTTTCTATGAAAATCGTGTGCACCATTCATGCTCCTATTATGAATCGATCCTTATTTTCACCTTGGGCATAATTACACCGATTTACTCTACCCACGAACAAATTCATTCTAATATCAAATCTCTTCTATACTCGCCACAAATGAGATAGCTTCTGATAATTTTTTGATGCGTAAAAAGAAAATCTCTAAGTTCTAGACTTGATATTAAACAAATGTTTCCCTAAGTCGAAAAAACAGCTTTACACCTAAAAATGTTAAAACTAGACAACGTCTAAGATTTCCACATTACATACCCTCACTGCTTCACAACAATCATTTTCTGCACAACAGTTTTGCTTCAAGCACACAATTGTACCGCACAGCAAACATATAGAGCTCTCCTTTGGAACCTTATAACAATTCAAACATGGACGTTCATGATAATACTAAAATTAAATTAAAGTCAATACATTTTTGTCTTTAATTTGTTGAATTATTTATATTTTTACCGTAAACAAACGCTCATATTCCCGTGGCAATTGAAGTAGTTTCGGCTGCTGCCACGCTGAGTGTTGATTAAGGAAAACTGGCTCCTTTACAGTATCGAATGGTGGTTGTATGTCCATTAGTTGCTCACACCAAAATTGTGGCAGTGTTTGTTCGGTGCCTGGTATAAAACATAATCCCTTGGATGCATTAAAGCAATCCCAGTCCATGGAATCTGTTACTAATTCCAGATAGTAAATTAAACGTACAAATTCAAGTCCAGGCGCAGATATTTCAGGCATTTCATGACGATAAAGATGCTGACGCAGTAAAGCAGCAATACGCAAATATGGCAAACAAATCGTTTGCAATTGCAGCTCCATGGACTTGAGATTAACTTCAACAGAGCCAGCTGAAGTGCCTGTGGA
Source organism: Meiosimyza decipiens (assembly GCA_963680825.1). Lineage (NCBI taxonomy): Eukaryota > Metazoa > Arthropoda > Insecta > Diptera > Lauxaniidae > Meiosimyza > Meiosimyza decipiens. Next base: position 86,205,925 of record OY804258.1, on the reverse strand, counting down.
AGAGGATGCCGCCGCCGCAGCAGCTGATGTTGATGGAATACTGTCGCGTCGCAGATGCGAAAGCCTTCCTGTGTGACTAAGCAGTAATGCCATAGCACTTCCAAGATAAGATACCGCCGTCGCATAACTTGTTGTTGAGTTGGGTCGTGTCGATGGACGTCGTTCAGTCGAGGGGCTTGTATTCTTTTCGGACGTGAGATGGTTTATGCTATATTTGGATATGATGTAATCACATTCCAAGTCTGTCAAAGTAACACACAGTTGTAAAACAATCTGGTAATAAAGCAGATTATACATAACTTTTACCATGCAGGTAAAATATTCTGGAAAAGAACAAATAGCAAAATTAATAAAAATCTGTATGCTAAATAAACAAGTTCTATATATTGTAATACCTTGGTCTAAATGCAAAGGAGCTAATAATATAAATTTTAACAACAATGCTATTGGATCGGCTAGAAGACTAGGTATTAATTCACGACAATGAGAAGGCACAGGCGCAGAATCGGTTACTGGCATGCCGGCCAGTGATGCCCACGATCTCCACAGCGGCCATTCGACAAGTACACGTACATGCACAGACAGCACATGCAGCAGCGGTACAATGCAATCCCGTTTTGCTTTATATCGGGTAGAATTTGCTGAGCATAGAGAGCCACCACGTTGAATTATCTCGGATTCAAGATTGGTGCGTGCAATTGACGTTACAAATATGAATAGGCTGCGGAAGGTTGGCGGTACACGCTTCATTTTACGATGCGTTATATTCGTCATGTTTTCCATGGCACGACCCATAGCTTCGGATAATTTTGTCGATGTCTGAAAAATAAATGGAATAAATGTTTGTGTTAAATACCAGAGTTGTGCTTTCAAATTTTAATTTGTGAATCAAGTTTATCGGAAATCATGAGACCAGGGGGTTTAGATCACGAAATCAAAATTGGGATTGAATTGTATATATAATTCCATTCCTAAGATTTTTGGTTTTGATCACTTAATGAAATGAAAGAAAATTGGAAAACTATATTTTAAATTACAATTCCCAGGAATAAAAATAGTTCGACTCCAATTTTGATTCGAAAATAAAACCAAGTTTTACAATGGGTTTTCAAAACTCGATTCGCATATTTTATGGATATTAATAAGGAGTGATTTTTTACATAAAGAAATTTGAAATGAAATTACAAAGCTACTTACGGGTGGTCTATCGTTTTCTTTAATCAAATTTGTTAATTCCGCTACCAATTGCTCAAACGACTGTTGACCGGATCTTACTACGGGCGTTGGTCGATCTAACTGAGGGCTTAATGGCAACACTGAGTTCGAAAGCTGTCGACACACTGGGCAATAAAATTCGCCCGGTTCATGCAGATGCTGTCGCTGTGTAGCATAAAGCGTCTTCAAATAAGCGTCTAAACAGCTAAGATGGACGTGATGGCCACAAGACTGCACATGCACTCCATTTTCATAAGCCATGTTGTTGGAGAGGTACCAAGACTCTTCGCCAAATTTAAGGCTTAAAAGTTCTGTACGTCGATTGAACTCAGTAGCTAAACGTGTACTATGCCGAAGACGTTCCTCATCTTCGTGCGACAGCGGTAACGGTAACCTTTCGGCGGTACGCCTTCGATGGCCAACAATACCACTGGATTCAACTAGCACAACCATACCAATTGGATTTGATTCGGTGCTAGCCGATGTACAATTACAAATAATGCAGTCATATTCTTTTTCACGTGGCTGCTCATAACCCTCATCATCTTCATCATCACCACATTCCATGCTTTGTCCAGCTGTTTGCATGAACTCTTTTTGCTTGTCTGCAAAATCTTGCATCATTTTCTGTTGACGTTCGCGCGCTCTTTTGCGTCGTTCGTCTTTTTCTTTCGTTTCTCGTGCCTTTTGCTCTGCCTGCTTTTCTCGCTGGTTGGGCCACAGGCGGGAACGAATATCGTCAATATTTTGTGCGCATAGTTCATCTCCTTTTGCGATTTTTCGCAATAAATTGCCAATAAAGTAGGGACCATCACCAATACGAGATTCCGATACTCGAATTTTTTTGTGGTTGCGACGTGGACGTCGAGGAGTCCGTTGACTAGAATCAGCTGAAAAAGAGTTGGATGCCGATGCGGATGTGCCAGCCTCATCGCAATCAATATCCATGGAGTCTTTTCTCTGCTCATTTTCAACGTCATTTGACGTCGATGAAGCTTCCTCATCTTCACCGTCACTTAAGGAGAAACTGTCTAGAGTACCACTAAGTTGAGAGTGTAATTTTAGCAACAAAGTAAGTATACTCTCTTCGATGGGCAGCTCATCCTTGTTGTTACCACCAATGGCGTTGTCAACGGTACGTTTTCTTGCACCTGCTTCAAAACTGCGTCGTGACCCCAAGCCACTAACACCACCGCCTAACGTATTGGAAGGCACAATATCCATATTGCTGCTTGGCACAGCGACTGGCTGGACACGCTGGAATGGCAATAACATGCCTGCATTATTTGTGGTAGGTGAGAACATTTCGTTCTGTTGTTGCTGTGTCCGATGTGGTGTATTGCGGCCTACTGCAGCCAATAGCAGATCTCGTCGTATAGCCACTTCCATACCACTTTCCGGCAGTGAGATGGGTTGCAAAGAGAAGCGAAAGGCCATTGAAGGATTGGCAGCATCCACTTGGTTGTCAGTATCACGCAATGAATCGTCATCCTGGCTATCACTACGTATAACAAGCGCTTGTTCCGGTACAATCGATAGATCTGGAGGAAGAGCAACTTCCATGTTTTGTAGGCGAACAGGCACCATTGCAGTTGAACTACTGCTGCCGCTTGCCAAGCCGATGGCACCATCATCGAGATCATCATCACTGTCGCCACCACCAATCATTGGCAAAGCGACTGGAACAGGTTCACTTTCTACATCAAAGTCAATATCTGTGTAGAAGGGATTTGACCGATAGTTAGCCGGCGTCACTTGGGGATCCTGAGATTTCAGTGATAGTTTAGACACTACATATCGTAAATTACAGCTCAGATTGTCAGTGGGATAACACTGAAACAGCTTGGGTGGATCACGGCGTCTCATATATGCTTTATTTTTGGTGTCACATTCTACCATAGCGGCGTTTTCATTACTACAACTTTTATCTTCGCTTGTGTCCACAGCGATTTCTAGCAGGAATACGGCCAACGCTAGCAGGTGTTCTGAAACATCACGTGAGTGCACAGCACGAAAGAGTATTGACAGTATGGTCGAGTGAAAGATGCGAGAATTCAGTATACGACAGGGATCGGTGAATGCAGCACCAACTGGACGCGGTGGTCTAAATGGGGGCCAGAGATTTCCACTGGCAGGCATTTTTTGCTTAGATTTTACATAGTTTGTGAATCGATCGAGTGACGATTGAAAATCTCGACGGTGCACTGCACGCAGAAGAACGTGTAATGGGTCGTAGTAATTCTCCCACACCTCATCAATTGGTGTAAACAGACCCTGTTCCAGATTTTCTGAACCTGAAGAAGGAGCTTTATAGACGGATAATTGTTTGAGAAATGTTTCAAAGTTTTTCGTGTGCACGTTGCCTGATCTTTCGGGCATCAATTCCAATAGTTGGGAGTGTGTTTTGTTTTCGGTAGCCAGTAAGGCGCTAATTTCAATGATACACTGTGTTGCTTCATCGTTACCTAGATTCGTGCGACTTGTGACCAGTGTTGCGAGAAATGTTAAAAATCCTTCCAACATTGAAGAATTCTCCATTTTTTGTGGTTGTTTAAGTGGCGCCCGTTGAAGCCAAGGCCCAACACCAAAAAGTTCAATCGTATTTTGCAAAAAGAAGTATTGATGAATGTTTGTAGCACAGATTTGCAAGAAAAACAGATCCATGTCAGCCATAGAGTTGCAAAAATTTGCTTGAATATAAGTCATAGCCTGTCCTTTGATTTGAAGTCCATTACGAACCCATTTTCCAGCAAGGATCTCGTAGAAAAAACTCTGAAAGGAAATAAAACACAAAAATTATGAACCTCTTTTTGTAGAGCATTTTAATTTTAGACAAATAATAAGAATTCAAAGAAAAAATGTCGTAATCAACCCTCTATAGTTTACATAAAGTTAATGTAAACAGCTTCAGGATATTTTCGTTGATCCTGAGAATTAGAGGTTCAAAGATAGTTCAGTTTCCATGTTTAGAATTTTTGGCGCACCATATACCCACATATTTATATTATAAAACCTATTTTAAAGATTTTAAGTTATTGGCAAAAAAATGGTTTTAAGGAGTCCTCTTCGGAGTGCAAAATAAGATCTTTAAAACTTTAATGAAAACGTTTTCTTCTCTGCGTTACAAAACTCGAGCAAATTAAGTCTGACAAATGGAAATAATGGAAATTGTTAACTTGTGTATACATACGATTTCTATATTCTCTTCAGAAAAAGAGTTTATATTGTTGTATTCGTGATTGCTTTAGCTTAGATGCAAACTTTTCTGAACGATTAGTTGAAATGCTATGGCTAAGGGTTGCAAATAACTCTTGGCACGTGGCACGATTTGTTCGATTTCGAAAAAAATCTGTGCCAAGCTGTACAAAGGGCATATTTATCCTGGTATTACAACGCCATCTAATGTAATTATAAGAAATTTGTATTTTTAGGTTATAGTGAAATTTCGAAATTCTGTTGTCGGGAACCACGAGGTTCATCAAAATGAGTGCGGTCAATGTAAAATTCGAGGATTTTCGACTTAAGTAAATTCATTTCATATGAACCATTTAAAAATAAGGCAAAGTATTACGTCGTGACATTCGTTTCTGTTGAAAATGATTTGTTTATGTTGATAAGTTTTTGTTTCACGCGTCTGTATGTTTACATAGGTCATGGGGGCAGAGTGGTAGGGGCAAAGGTTCATCATTTGGTTCCGTCATTTTATCCAGTTTTCAGAAGTTTGAAAATCCATTACTGCATTACACACGAAAAATACGATTTTTATTCTTAGAAAACTAATAAAGCAAATTTATAACTATCTTTAATTATGTATTGCACTTCGTACACTGCTTTATCCCACCCGAGGGGGCAAAGCGTTAGAAACGTACTTTTTTTTTGCATCGCAATAATAAACATCTTCTCTAGAGAAAATAATGAGCCTAATAACACTAATAGATTCAATATAGATCGAACTAATGACCTACATGTTCAATTGTGCGAAAAAAAAAAATATTTTTTTGGTGAAAACTTGGTTAACCCGTTAGGTATAACCCTTTGCGCCACCTTACTCAGCTTGGCAAAAACCCATCTGATCCAACAACTTCTTCCAGACAACATAGCATTGCGTTTGGATAGCTGCAGAGCTATCCTAAATCTCGCCAAGAATGACCAACAACTTTTCGAAACCAACGGGGCTGGATTTATGAACAAGATTTAATTTCATGTACCTTTTGGTATATCCCAATCTCGGACAATTTATGGGTCGTATTTCTAAGAAAATGTTAAATGTGCAGACGTTCATTCAATGGATATCACTAAAGAACAAAGCTTTAGAACTTCTTCCATCTACTTGTGCGAGTGGACAACAAAAATGACAACATATGGTTTCAGATAGATTACCACAAGCAACGATAAGCATGTGTTGATGTTGATGATTCTGTATATGGGGACACTTTTTACGCTCTTTCACGCAATTTTACGCTCTTTAAGCGCCTTCTCGTTCTCATTTTGACGCTCTTTGAGTGCCTGCTCGTCCTCTGGGCAGCACCGATTATGGCCGAGACCGCCACGTGAACAATATACAAAGAACTCTCGAACGAGAAGTATTTTTATTAAAGAAAGTTTTTTCTTATTTTATACATACGTAGTTTTATTCGTACTCGGCTACTTTTAAGTACATCCGAGTAATGACTTTTTTACAGTTTATACTAAAACTAGTTTGAAAACATTTTTATAGGAGTTATTATTTTTGGTATATGTGTACTCTGAGGGAACGATTTGCTTGAATATAAGAAATGTATATTTCATATAGAGCAATCACATTTTTATTTGTGTCAAATATATTGTATTTGGATCAAATAATGGTAAGTGTTGGCTAAAGCATCTTATGTCTGACTCAATCAATTATTGAATTGGTCCATATCAAAGAAACTTCGTTACATTTAAACAAATTTTGTCTCATATGTTGTATTCTTATTGCTATTCAACAAAGATTTATACAAAATTTATTCACCGGGAATCCAAATGAGTGTCATATTAGCGTTATATGAAGAAAATATCGTAGATAAGTACTGTCACAGAAAAAACTTACGTTTTTTATTTGTTGTATTATGCTCTACCTGATAATCTTATTAGTCTAAAAAGACACCATATTTGTTCTATATAAAGTGACGTTTAATTTTATGTATAACACTTGAAGATAGCACTTCTGACGACAAAGGTGTCTAGCAAGCAACAAAAAGTCCGCGAACTGATTTTGTCCACAATCCTGCAAAATCCAGAATTAAAATATTCAGCTATAGCAAAAATAGTTGCTGCATCAGAAAAAACTGTCTTTACGGTACGGTTGTTTCACGAAAAAAAGGATCAGGCAGAAAAAAAAGGCGACTGCACAAAGGACAAAGGAGAAAAGTAAGCTAAAGACATATAGAGATCTAAAAGCACCAGACCGTTCTGATGAAAAGCAGTTGATGATGGCACAGGTACGGGCCCGAAAATTGTATGAAAGGTACCTGACTAAATTTGATTGAGTGTTATGGACGACGAAACTTACGTTTAAGCAGATTTTAAGAAGCTACCTGGGCACGAATATTATACATCTCTGAAGAAGGGGCATGTGTCTAGTATATGTATGTAAAGGAAAAATGTCGAAATTTCCGAAGCAATATATGGTTTGGCAGGCCATATGCACCTGTGGTCTCAGAAGCAGCTTTTATGTTACGTAATTCCAAAGTTTATATAGACGAGTGCCTCGAAAAACGTCTTCTACCTTTTATTTGTAGCACATGAGGGTACCGTGATGTTTTGGCCAGATTTAGCAAGCTCTCATTACTCATTAGCTACGATGGAATGATATGCAAGTAAAAAGGACGATTTTGTTCAAAAAATTGCAAATCCGCCCAACTGTCCAGAGCTTCGCCCAATTGAAAGATATTGGGTTCTAATGAAAAGAGATCTTCGAAAGAGTGGTAAGACTGCAAAAAATGTACAAGACTTCAGACATAAGTGGAAAAGATCGCACTGTACTTTCGATGAAACAACTGGGCAAAATTTAATGAAGGGCCTGAAGAAAAAAGTAAGAAATTTTTATAAAAAAAAAAAATTGTTACTTAGTTTTTAGTTATTTATATTCTGAACACTAGCCATTATTAATAAAAAAACAAAAAAAGAACAAAAAAATTAATGGGTATTTTTTTATAACTAAAAAGCAAAACGTAAGATTTTTCTGGGACAGTCCTTACGTGAACACAATCTGGTGGATATACAATACATTTTGTTTTTAATTTCTATTAAAAAAAAAACGTGAATGTGACTTTTATATCAAAAATTTTTAAGTCAAACATTTGACTCACATTATTCACTTCATTATACTTAATGGATTATTTGTCGTTCTAGCATTAGTGCGTTATAGAATCGAGTTATGAAAAAAGCGTTACGAAATTATATAAAGGGTGTTTTTTTAGAGGTTTGTTTTTCGAATAGAGATAAAACTGGCATTTTATGGTCAAATCTGGCAACTCTAATGTCATTTATGTTCAGTTTGGTTTGCCATTTCATCATGAACAGGTTGACAAAAGAACAACGCTTGCAAATCGTGCAAATTTATTTCGAAAATAATGGTTCAGTTCGCGAAGTTTACCGCAAGCTCCGTCCATTTTATGGTCGACATAATCGTCCATCAGAGCAATTAATTCGGTTAACCATGGATCGTTTTCGCACTACGTTTACTCTATGTGATAATACGCATCCGCAGAGACGTCGAACAGTGCGCACTGAAGAAACAATTGCCGCTGTAGAGCAAAATGTTGAAGAGGACCCGAATGAATCGATTCGCCACCGTGCACAGCAATTGGAGCTTTGTCCATCAACTTTATGGAAGATTTTGCGCAAAGATCTTGGCTTGCGACCTTACAAGATCCAGCTTGTGCAAGAATTAAAGCCGCGAGACCATGCAATGCGTCGTGATTTTGGTGTATGGGCCGAAAATGAGATTGATCTCGATGCTGATTTTCATCGCAAAATTTTGTTCAGTGATGAGGCTCATTTTTGGTTGAATGGCTACGTCAACAAGCAAAATTGCCGCATTTGGAGTGAAGAGAATCCACATGAGACCCTTGAGACGCCATTACATCCACAAAAACTGACTGTTTGGTGTGCTCTATGGGCTGGTGGAGTCATTGGGCCATACTTCTTCCGAAATAATGCTGGAGAGTCAGTTACCGTTAATGGAGACCGGTATAGAGCCATGATAACCGACTATTTTGTTCCCGAATTGGATGGCATGAATGTGGATGAGTTGTGGTTCCAACAAGACGACGCTACATGCCACACAGCGCACGTCACAATCGATTTATTGAAGGAAACATTCGATGAGCGCATAATTTCGCGGAATGGACCTGTCAATTGGCCACCAAGATCGTGTGATTTGACACCAGAAATGTTAGGGGACTTGGAAGCCAACATTCGTGGCGTTATTGCTCGAAAAAGTGGTTCAAAATTGGACCTGTAGAATTGGCTTTATTCGAGCCAGCCGCGGCGGCCACATGCCCGAAATCATATTTAAAAATTAATGGCATAAAATATCCTTCCAATAAAGCCAAATTGATGGACATTAAAACGATTTTCTTGTGTTTTATTTCAATTCGAAGCTCTATACCTCTAAAAAAAACACCCTTTAGCTAGATTGTGTCACCAAACTTTGTCGTACCGAGTCTAACATTTTTTTCAATTGTCCTAAATTTAGAAATTTGAGTTTTTTATTTGTCTGAAAAGTGGCACACCACAGCGCATCAAACGTCACTTGATTTGACATCCTAACATTTTTTTTTTGCCAATGGCTTGCTAGAACCATTTCTGGTGATTACTTGAAATTTGTTTGCATTATCTTAAATAACTCTTCAAGCATATTATTTTTAATTTTTCCCTGGTATGGACGGTGCTTGGTCTTCTGGTGAAAAAGCTTAGTTTGAGTATGAAATTAGATTTCATTTCCGCAGAACACTAAGTAGTGCGTTTTTTGCCTAAAATAAAAAAAAAATCGGCTTCCTGTTCCGCTTGTTCGAACCAATTCCTAGTATTTGGGCGAAATTTGGTTGCATTACCTTAAATAACCCTCTCAGTACAGTGTTTCAAAGCACAGGCGGTAAGCGTGTCCATGAATCGGTTTCACCTATTTTAAATGGACAAGTTACAATTGGAGGGGTAACCTGCATACCAAATGTCATCATCTCTCATCGTTTCCACAGACGAACATAGCAAGATCGACTTTAATGGTGAAGCTAATCAGACTACGTACACACTGTATACTTAACTTTAAGTGTGCGGTCTTCCAAGCGTTACAATTGGAAGGACAGTGACTATACCCTGTGTCAAAGCTGTAAGAGGCTTCATTTACTTAAACTTTCAACTGACTTAAAAAGTAAAATAAAAAGATTTTTTTTTGCATTTGAATGTGAAAAAAAAGAACTCCTCCAGTCACCAGAACTTTTAGGGAAATGGTTGTAAGTCACCAAACGAAGTTAATTGCGAGAAGACACAATGTCTACTACAAACAGGTTCTTCCGGATAAGACTATCTAATTGCCAAATTCATCGCATATACCTTTTAGCAGGTAGATAAATTTGACCATATAAAACTGGTAAGATTCTTATCAGGTTTTAAGGTTTTTGACCACTTACTAATCAACTTTGTTTCCCTCAAATTTATTGTGACCTGGAACCCAGCTGGAGACCAAAGATTGCATAACAACAACATTCTTTTAATGTTTAATTTTCCTACTAGGAGGGTAAACATATATCTGTCGTAACATACATATACAGAGGTGGCGGAATAATTAAGAATGCTCAAGCCTTATTCCTGTTTCTTGTTCTGATTCTATTTATAAATAAACGAAATTTTTTAATTTTTTTTTGTTTTCAACAACTACATAAAAAGAAAGTCCAATATCAACAATAAAAATATTCTTAAATCAAAAGTAATTCATCACTTATGAACGAGGTTGGCGATATAATTAGAAACGATGACGCAAATTGTTAATATTCTTTGAGAAAACCTAAAATTTTGTTGGAAAACTTTAATTTGCTATTGCAGCTTTGCATCACTTTGTCATAGAAGCAATTAGTTTTTTAAATTTATTTTTCAACTTTATCTTAAAATGTGAATTCGTGATGAAATTCTTTATTCTCTGGACATCGGGCATACTACCGGCCATCAAATTCAACTCTGTAAAATTTAGTTACATCACTAAAAAGTACTTTTTCCATTGCAAAGCTGTCCAATTCATGTGAGCCTTCGGAAATTCATGATCATGATCTTCCAAAAAGTTAATTCTCGCGAAATCTCTTACGAACTAATCGCGGGATTAGCGATATAAGTATATTATATTTCATTGGAAGTCAAAAATAATTGTATTTTGGTTCACAAATGATCCTCAGGTCGATTATTTCATCCATTTTCCATGGACGTTGGGATGTGGGAACGTTTTTTGTTGATTTAGTTTTCTTAAAATGTTTTATGGCATTGATCTTAATTCGATTGAAAATGTATGGCACCAACTAAAAATGCATAATTGAAAGAAAAATGTACATATCTGCAGGAATTAGACCGGTTGGAAAGGCAAAGGAGGCCTGTAAAAAATAAATTAGTTGCTTCTATGCAAAAGCGTTGCAACAAAATATTAAATAAAATTTTAGCATCAACAATTCGTGTAGTCGTCCTTAATTACATCATCAACCTAGTTAAGAAGTGATGATTTACTTTTGATTTAGATATATTTCTATTGATGATATTCGATTTTTCTTTTACGTAGTTTTCGTTGCGTAAATAAATTGCTAAAAACAAAAAAAAAAATTGAAACTTCGTTTATTTATAGAATCAGAACAAGAAACAGGAATAAGGCTTGAGAGCTGTGTATATCAGCCAATCTTTAAATAATTGGATGCTTTGTTTTCTTTTGACTTTTTTAAACATTTGTTGTAACGAAATATCTCGCTATGGGGAGTAGGATAAAAAACATGAAATTATTTTTCCTTAAAAACTATAAATTTATACAGAAAATATAAAAAATTTTCAACAGAACATTTTTTTTTAATAATAGAGTTTAGCTACTACAGCTATTAGCCTTCTTAGCTTTTTAGCTTGAAATCAAGTAAAAAGCTTTTTAATAAATAATGGAGATGGAAAAAATTATACATGCAATTAATTTGTTATTTTTTTATAATTTTTTCTTAGCTTTATCGCACTTTCTCAACATATCCACTCAGACCATGTGATATATATATTAAAATAATTAAATGTGTAATTTTACATGGTCCAAGGCGTAAATGTTAGAAAAAATTTACCCTGCATGCTGTGGGGCTCGGACAACACAAACATAAAAATACAGACTACCATTAAGCTACACATTTAGCTACAGTTAGTTATCAATCTAAGCTTGAGTTGACCTTTTGACAAGCTAATGTTATAAAAATCGCAACTGTTAATAAGGGTTGTCATGCGATTAAAAGGAGCTGTAGCCATATAATTTGTTCTACTAACCGGTTGATAAAATAATTGATTAGAGTTACGAGTACTTCTCCGATTAGTATTAAAATGTATGTAATCAAGAAGCTCTGGTGCAGCAAGAGACCCAGTTACAAGTTGATGCAGATAAAGTATATCCGCAATATTTCTACGGGACCTCAAAGACTGCAAATGTAATAACTTCAACCGATCCTCATAAGGAGGAAGGTTCAAAGAGTCAGTCCAATTTAAACCATTGGGAGCAAAACGAATAAAGTTTTTTTTGAATTCTCTCAATTCTATTTATATGAATATTATAAAATGGTGACCATACTTGGCTGGCGTACTCTAAGTGAGGATGCACTATTGTATTATATAAATTCACCGTTACTAAAGGGCTATTAAATTCTTTTGCCCACCTCTTAATAAAGGCAAGCAGAGATGAGGATTTTTTATTTTCTTATGGTATTCATCATGTTAACATAGCTACATGGCAACTCTTTTTAGCGTTACATGCATTGCTCTGCATTTGTTATTTCTGTTTCCTTTTTGTAATAAATTTACTTGGTTAAAATGAGAGAGTTCCATCATTCTTTTGGTATGGGAAAACATAAAAAAAAGTTACTACATGCATGCGGCCAACGCGGGACACACTTACAGCTGTCTGGCCTGCGTCGCAGCTAAAACGACTGTGGCAAACGCACAAGCAGTTTTCTCTATTGAAACGCGAGTATCATTCGCACTGTGACGTTTAAAGTGAGCTGACGTTGGCGGTAAATTTCAAGCTCGCTTTAAAAATACGAACATAGAAATATATATAGAAGCATTGTGTGTTAATTTAATGTAAAAAATTCGACTTTGGATATACAGAAAGTTTTATTTCAAGCATTAAACAACTGAGCAAAAGAAGATTTGATTATTAAAAAAAAAATGTATGAAAAGAAATTAAATCACAGATAAATTCCTATAAAATTTTATTAAAAGTTTAGTGAAAAAGAGATCTCAATTTTTTATCAGAATGAATTTAAAAAAAATTAATGTCACACATTTGGTGTTATTCACGTTGCTTTCTGTAACTGTTCCTGTACCAAGTAACGCGCTTGTCGAAGATGTGTTAGATATTATTCATGTTGTCAAGGAAGTCACTACGGGTATCCTTAAAGCATGGGACATTGTGCAGCAAACATCGTTGGGGCAAAGTATAGAGTTTCCATTGATGCGAGAAAAACAAAGGAAAGTTTTGCAACGTCTCAAGGAAGTGAGCAGAATAATTGATGGAACTGAAGAGAAGGTTGGTGCTTTCTGTAGAAATAAAATACATCTTTTCAACAACATAATCTCGCTTTCTGTCGGTCTAATTTTTAGTATGCTAATCATATTGCTGCTTCCACGGAATCTATGAACGAATTCATAGCCAAAAATATACCACTAATGGCCAAAATGAAGGATATTACCGATACAATATATCGTATCTCATCACGGTATAAGGATATGCAAAAGTATGAAATACATCAGAATACATTGGAAATAACTACTTTGGTAACATTTGCCGAATGGACAGTAGCACCCAATACTAACTCTGTGCATCATCTGATGGATGTGCTACATTTCACACTTTTGGGTCCGGAAGAGAAATCCAATACATCGATGAACATGTTATCATTGTTGGCGCAAAATTATGAGGTAATGAACGAAGGTGAAAGGATATATGAGTCATAGTGAAAATCATAGAAGAAATCAATATATTGAGATATGGATATTGTATTAACTAAACATTTTCAATTGGGTTTGCGATTAAGAGTAATCAAAAGCTTTAGATGCTCATGATTTTATAGTGATTACGATGACTAACATGTAGCATTTTGAGAAAATGTAATGCTAAATTTGCGAAAACAGAAATGACACACTCTAAAATTTCGACTAGCACAGTGCAAAATGTAAGTTGGATTTTAAAAGCCTTAGCTGGACATAAAATATAAAAGTTTGCAAAATTCGGCATTGCATTTCACATTTAAGCAAAAAAAGTTATTGTCATAATGACGAGGAAGAGAGGGACTGTAATATGGAAAATAATATTTATGCGAAAAAGCACTTTAAATTGTTTATTTCAGTTAAGAGCTCAGAGCTTCGAATTTTTTGATTATTAATCAAATTAGCAAAATGGAATAACAAACAAAACTTCAGCATTGTAACTGAGTATAAAAATAATAAACAAAATCATAAAAGTTGGCAGTTGTGTGGCACCATAACGGTTAAGTTCAAGCATTAAAACAAAACAAAAAATAAACTAACTGTATCCTATATTCATGATCCAAGAATTAGTCATGAATTCTTAAAAAATATGAAAAACAAATAATACTTTAAAGCAGAGAAGCGATAATATTTAACTCGACTATCCGGTCTTTCATTGTGATATATGCATCGTACCTTCCGCGTATGTATACGAACTTAAGACATATACTTATATTTACAAAATATATATCCATATGTATGTATGTATTTGAAATAGGTTTATTATAAAATCAGACAGACACACAGACTAAGTGACAGACAGCGAGCAGCAAGTAGTTAATATTTTGGTCAAATATTCAAAGTGCTGAAGAGAAAAGTTGCAAAATTGCGACTTCTGAGTCATCACAAATCTAAATGTTAAACGTTTCTTGAGAAAGCATCTCTTAAGAAGAGAGATTTAATTTAATCAATGGTTTAATTTTTTTTAATAAGATAAAACGTTTTTCGGAGAAAACGTATGAGACAAATTATTGGAAGTAGTCTCAAACTTTTACTAGTGCACCAGGCATCAGCCAAATAAGAAAGTAACTAACTGATAAAAAGCGGATATGATTGTGGGTGCCAATAGGAATTTGAAGAAAAAAAAACGATCATCAATGTACAGACAGGAAACATTGTTTCATTGTATTTAACATATTAATTTACTCGTAGGTGATTACTCTTAAACATTAAAAATTAACGCCGCTGCTACAAAATGTTTGAATTAATTACTAAAACAACAACAATATAGTAGACAAAAAACAAAAAGTGGACAAAGGTCAGACATAATTTTTCGAATGGAAATTGTATGCTGATTAAATATCCCAGGTAGTCGATAACTCTACACGTCACATTTGGAGTTTAATACATAAAAATTTTTTAGATGCGCATTTGAAAACTTTTATTCAAAGTTTTTACATTCAAATTTGCATTAATTAGATTGGGGAAATGTTGATTTTTTTAAATTTTTGCATGTAAATCAGTAATTTTAAGTGAACATAAAACAATGTTTGGGAAAGTTGATAAGCTCAAACATTATCTTCCAGGAAATATATAAAATTTGACTCTCAATTGAAATTAATATGGTAAATTGAAATGTTGTGTAAAGATATCTTATCAAAATTGGAATACAATTGAAACATTTGTATAACTCAAAGATCTACAGGGTATAGATAGATAAAAGTACATTGATGACTTCAACTTAAAACTCGTATTTTTGTAATGAAATATTTTATAAAATAAACAAGTGAAATGAGCAAGGATAGGGGGAGGGGGGTAGTAGCAGGTGTTGTTATATTATTGTGAAAAGTGAAAAGAATTTTTCCTCCATGTAGTTTAAAATATGTTTTAATTATTATTGATATCACTTCGAATCAGCTGTGTTGTGAATGGATGTTGTGTGGCTGTTTTCCTATATACACCTGTATGTTATAAAAAACTGAAATGATTTATTTATTCCACAATGAGTGAAATTTCATTACCTAATTGATGAAAAATAGATAGAACCTGCTTTCAACTGAAATTGGTATTGTAAGAAATTCAAACTCACATTAATTAAAAAACTCTGCAGTAGATTCTGTTTTCTTTTAAAAAGTCTTTGTATAATGGGATTGATACCATTTTGTTATGAATCGCATACGAACTTATGAAAACATCAGACAGATATGTGCATAGGGGGGGTTGAGATGGTCAGTTTAATTGGCAAATCGTTGTGCACCCTAAGCTATTATCCTTAAAAGTCTAACGAAAATTTGCAGAAAAGAAAAGTGAATGATGAAGAGCTGGGAAATATTAAATAAGAAACTAAATCAGTACAATACATTGCATTAGGTAAACATAAACCTCCAACAAAGTTTGATAAGAATAAGTACACTTGAAAATATGACTTAATTTCCACCCGGATAAACAAATTGTCTTTTTGTGAATAATGCCCTGAATTTTCACTTGAACACAAAATGAAATAAGGTGTTGTTTTTAAATTTTTTGTTAGAGCTGCACGAGCTTTCTAACATTTTTTCAGCATAATTTGGGTTCAATAAAGATAAACTTATAGAAAGAAAATAATAGAAAGAAATATGACAACACTTTGCTCAAGTTTAAAGTCAATCAGTTATAATCGATTTTTGAGTTACGACATTTGACATGTAATGCGTCATATGGAAGATCAAAAGTCAATGGATTTTCTGATTCTTCATGTCTTTTAAATTGTCCATTACTCAGACTTGTGCAAATATAGACTTTGGTTTAGGATGATATAAACTACATAATACTCAAAGAAGCACGTTGATTTTGTAATGAATGGTCTTCGGTTAAAATGATTATAACTTTAGTATAATGTAGATTACATAAGTCTAAGTAGAAATCTATAGACACAAGATTGAGTTATGAGCAGTTTTAGTGGCATAAAGGATCAAAAATTTCGTATATGACTTATTCAAAAATAATGGTTCCAAAGACTTTTGCTCCCTTATATCTCTGATGAATGTAAGCCGATTCGCATACTCCATGTCGTGAGACTGAAGAAAATTAAAAACATGAGTACATGTCGATTTAAGGGTGCAATTGACGCTCATACTTTTGGTTTTCATTTACAGGAATCCAAAAATATAAATTTTTTTCTATTTAAAATTTTGTGCTATAGATTTGACGGGTATATGAATTTGGCAATTAATAGAGCATCACCCATATAAATTATTGTATTGCAACAAAAAGATATAAAATTGATCTTAAGACACTCCAATCTATTAAACGTGTCGTACTGGATTTCGGACCTTTTTTTTTAATTTTTCTTCTAATTTATGCAAACTTAATCAATTCGATGCATAATCAATAAGTAAGCAATTAAGTAAATGCATTCAAATCTAACAAGTTTTACTCCAAAATATTTCTTTAATACAGTTTAAATTGCTAAAAGCCATTCAGTCTAGTAGATTGATAAAAGCAAAAGTGTCAAAGCAACAATAATTTATTTGCCACTCTAAGCAGAAGAAACTTTGCGTTGCTTCAATCCCTTTACGTATTAAACAATGTCAGTGACCTAAATCAGTAAGCAGAAGAGGGGACAAAAAAAGTACAAGCTTTGCACATATGTTTCAAACCGAATGAAAATGAGTCAGTTTGTTAATATGTACTAATTACGCTATTACTCGTACTTGAAAATAAGAAGAACAAATAATAATAACTAAAACGACGAACATTTTATTTTCTATCTTTTGCTAAGAGCAACAACTTGTAGTCAGCTGGCAACCATATTGTAACATTAAACTTAATGCTTTATGAATTTGAAAACTATTTTGAACAAAGGGAGAGCAAACGAAATGTTCTCTTTGATTTTGTTGTCATAAGAAAAAGATGCACAACTTGAACATATGTTATTGAAATGTTCCAACCGAAGTTAAAAGAAAAGCATGCGGCAATCAATGACGTCAGTGAGCACAGTGGTGGGTGCGTTTAGAAAAAATTGATAATACAATAAATATCATGAAAGTTTCAATAAACCTTTAACACAAACGAGAGTATAGAACTCGAAAATCTTTAAGATAAAAAAAGTTGAACACCGAAAAATGTAGTTTTTATTGAGAACTTAAAACTGATGTAAGTTGGGTGAAAACTTAACTCTGTCCTCTGCAAATTTGGTCTTGCCTTAAGCTTTAATTTTCGAGTAGAGGAGTAAACATTTTTGTTAGACCTCTTTAAGCGGTCATTTATTGGAAATTAACCACTAACTAGATGACAGGTATTTGAATTGGTAAGGGGAATTACCATATTGCACTTTTTTATTACGAGAACTAAGAAAATGTGGAGAAATAAAAGTGTTACATTTGTGTTTTGAAAATGTTGGTTGAAATTTATGTTTCTAAAGCACAAGCGTTAATTTAAGAGAATGAATACCAAAAGCACAGAAGAAAACATCGAAAATAGCAAAATAGTCACGAATGAAACGCTCGATTTATGCATATTGCAAATTGTATTTCTATTCTGCTAATATATAATATAATAAAAAAAAATAATTAATTTGGTCGTTTGATGGACGACATACATACATATGTATGTGTATGCACTTTTAATTTATTTTGACTACTGGCAGTGTAGGCGAGTTTGAAATCGAAATAAGTGTCGATTTATTTCCAAAAAACATTTTTTTTTGGCTAAATCAACTACGAAAAGTTTATGGGTAATCAAAAGTTTATGGGTAATCAAAAGTTTATAAGGGAGCTATACTGAACCAAATTTCGTACATATCGCGCTGTATGTAGTTTTACTTCGGAAATGTGCACGTTTTTCGATACATATGTATGTTTCTAATAAATTTGAAACAGAGGATTTTCATTTTCTGTTATACATATATAATTAGCAAAATTAATCGTAAAATAAATATCATACTATCTAACACAATAGTGTTAGACTCCGCAACCAAAGCAGAAAAAATTTTTGGAGGGAAAGCGATGTCCATTTGGTCTGTACTGGGGTGATTCTATATATCGAACAATTTTGTATGTCTTATAAGCAAATATTTCCTGCTCTTTTCCTTAGATTAAGAAGTGGCTCAAATGGTTCTCTTTAGTTTTGGAATTTAGATATCGGGAAACGTAAATAGAAAATGTTAAAAAAAACTGTACAATCTATTTGAACCGTAATAATGCAAAATATTTATTTTTTTAACTTTTTATCAGACTTATTTTTGTTTGTACATTAAAACTGAAATTTCTATTTGTATAATTAAATGTAAGCATGCAATTGAAATAATTCTGTACTACACAGAATCGAACTGATAGATTGCATTAGATTATTTGAACAACAGAAGAAAATTTGAACAACTTTTTTTAACTATGGCTATACGCTGCATTGTTAAATATGTATGTACTTTTAAAATAATTCTAGTGCTTGTTTTATCCTACGCTTTGAAATTGCTGTTTCAAAATCAATTTTAGAGTAGGGCAAAAAATTAAAAGATTCAGAGATGAACTCATTTCATTTCATTTCAAATATCGAGCTGTCTCTAAGTTGATTTTTATAAGTTTCTTAAATTGATGTTGTGAATGCTTGGAACAAATATTATGATTGGACAGACACAGTAGACAAAAAGGAAGAGCATGAAGCACATTGTATGTACAGTACAATCTCGATTATCTATCCGTCACCTCTGTAAACCATCACGGTCTATTTCATTTCATGCTTTAATTTCGTTTTCGTCTTGGTATTTATGCGACGGATTATTTTTGTTTCGTCTGTGCTTCGTTCCTTTTAGCTCATATTTAGGGAAGATAAGAATAAGCTTTTATGAATTATCCCGAGTTCCCAAACACATGTCGCAAGAAATTTATTACACCCGATGTGTTTTAAAGTCGGTAAGATAAATAACTTTCATCGCCTTCATGACAATGTCCAGATCATCACAATCAACAGATTCAAATGTTGGATTTAAAGACATTTCGAAAATTATTTGTAGTTAGTTTGGCGTTCAATTGTAATCTGAACTTCTTTTGCGTATTTGCATACATATTGACAGCGAAGAAATTCTCAGAATTTTAGATTAAATCTGAAACTTATGTGTTTTCTATTATCCGTTTATTCAGTCATCTCCGTGCTTGACGGATAATCGAGGTTCTACTGTATCTGTGTTTCAGTATTTTCTTGACGCATCAAAATCTGAAATCTGCCTACTCGAAAACCATTTTAGCCTAAGTTACAACTTGATATTTTCCACACAGCAAGGGCTTAGCTTAAAAACGCATTTTTTGAAATTACTCACATTAATCTAAAATTACAAATGGATAGTTAGGCTCCCAATCCAATCTCTGTTTTTGAACAAAATTAAAACTTAACTCGTCACAGCTATCAACAATTAGAATTTTACGAAATTTTACATGGATATATTAGAAAAATAAAGTTTTCAAATGCAACCACTTTTTCTAGAGAAAATTAATTTTTTTATTTAAATGCAGCATCTGATTTCGACTCACGTCTAGCAAATTTTAGCGCTAGTCATATTAGCCAATTTTTAAATAAATATGGCCACTAGAAGTTGAAGATATATAATCTTTCTAAAAATTGATGAGCTAGGAAATCATAAAAAATTTGTATCATCTAATTATATCATCGAATAAAAACTCTAAAAAGTCGGATAAAATATCAATATACGAAATCGCATACTCAATCAAAGTTGAGTGATATATTTTTCAACGACTGTAAAGTATAGTCCGATAATTCTGCCAGTGGTTCATACAATGTTAAATGTTTAAGAAATGTAAAATAAAATAAAGTTCAAATCCAAAACAAAACAAAAATAATCGCAGCAAAAGGAGAGAATGATAATATGATTTTGTTGGTGGCAATGGTGGTGGTGGGTTCACCGTAATGTCTGTCTATTTTTATATGGGACTTAGCACAACTCAACTCTGCTCGATGGCTCTCCACTCAATTGGAACCGAAAGACAACGAAAGAAACATTAAAAACGAGGTTCACTTAGTTCGTATTAAATCTGAGCATTTATTATTGCTTCAAATCGCGTCGTGTTTAGATGGAAAAAAATTTATAAAATCAAAAGCGCAAATCGCTAAAATACTATAAATATACAATACATTAAATCTCAATTCAGCAATTTTTTTTGTCAAAGTGAAACAGAAAAAAAGCATCAGCAAATATAATGCGACTGTTTTCAAATTAAATTAGGAAATAGTTCTTTTGTTTCATTGTGATTTAATTGTGAACAAATAAAATGTGAACTGAAGTGTATCCATAGAGGCGATTATTTAATTATATATTCAGAGGGTGAAAACCAAAAAATCTGTACGAAAAAAAACATTAAAGTTCTTTGTTTTGCAAGTTAAAAATACTTAGATTTCTGTTTTAGAGTAACCCTGAGTCTTCGTTAAAAAAAAACATTCTTGCTGCGAGATTCGAAGAAAAAATAATAACGTAGGTCAAAAAATTATCAGCACAATTTGGCTTTATAATTTTGTTGACAATAAGCGAAGTAAAATTCACATTTGATAAAAAAAAAAAACAAAACGAAACTCAACTTCACAAAAATTAATGCGGAAAAAACTGCAAACAAAGCGATGCAACAACTGACGGCCTCTAAAAATGACCGCCACCTGGCGACACCCGCGTTTCTCTTGGTAATCTGTACAATCGGTGTATTTTTCTTAACGTTATTCACCCCGACTACAGTGGCGCAAATAAGTGCTCCAACCGAAATCAGAAATGCACTTGAAATTGACGCAGATCGCAGTGAATACTTTGCATTGGAGACCGCACTGTGGCAATATCTGGATAGACCACGACTTAGTAAGGAAGCACAACTGCGAAAGATCTATGAAACTCATCGCAAATTTGTAAATGAAAATTTGCAAAAAAATTTTATACCTGGACAATATGAAATTTTGAACCACTACGAATGGAGTTTATTGGAACGTGACTTATTGCAAATTGATGGCATTTTCGGATTCTT
Source organism: Meiosimyza decipiens (assembly GCA_963680825.1). Classification (NCBI taxonomy): domain Eukaryota; kingdom Metazoa; phylum Arthropoda; class Insecta; order Diptera; family Lauxaniidae; genus Meiosimyza; species Meiosimyza decipiens. The sequence goes on along the minus strand of OY804258.1, from coordinate 86,184,506 downwards.
TAGGGTATTGCACGTTTAGTGGATAGTGGTAGAATGTCATCAATTGTTTCTGACATAATTGCTTTGGTTCTTCTAGGGCTTTATGAACAAACAGGATAATAGCATTGATTTGGATGAGCGAGCTATTTTGGACATCACTGATACGGTACTAAAGAATGATAAAACATTCTCGATGTCACGCATTTTTCAGGATATTGAATTGGTGATGGTAAAACAAACACTTTACTATCGCGCTATGATGGTTAGTTTTACTTGGAAATTAGAAATTTTCCTAAAAAACTTGTAATTAAGTAATTGATACATATTTTTTTTACAAAAATCTACTACGCAGTGTATGAAAAACTGAAGAACTTTTTTGTAGCATAGCCTTACCATTATTTCGTTAATGAGTAAAACATGATTTTCCAATAGATATGAAAACAAACAATCTAGTTAATACCAGATTTAAGCTTGACGCTAGGATACCCATTCCACAGTTGATTTAATCAAATTCGAAGACAATGGAATGAAATCAGTTGAAATTAACCAAATAAAATGTATTTTAAATTTTGTGCGGCTTGAAGGGGAGTACTTTTTCTGCACCTTTTCGTGTGAATAATAAAAACACAAATTTTGCGGTTGTTTATGGTTCAATTTTTGTATGATGTGAAATAATGCAATAAGCATTTCAAAATAAAGTTCAAAAATTCCAAAGAAAAATCCTTTAGGAGTGCGAACAAATGTTTGAGATATGTGCTTATCTTATGATACTATCACAAACATTCAGCATAAAAAGTAAATATTAGTTTGTTAAATATTTATATTTCACAAAAGTAAACTTAATGAGAATAAAGGCGGATGCAATAAATATAATGACGCAAGCAACTTATTGAAACGAAATATATTGTCAACATATATAACATAACAAACTATTTTTAGAGTGATAGATTCCTACTAAAATGAAAGTGTTATCCGCAAAGCCTTGCAATATATTCTGATTAAATAACGTTGTTGTTTAAACAATGTATTTCAATTGTTCAAGTTTTTTAAAAATAATGTCAGTCAGGCAGATGCTGAATTCTCAACAGCACTAAAAAATTAAATAGTATAACTTAAAATAGGCCAATTATAGTAAATTATTTAAAATGTACGACAAATCAAGTTTTGTGCATGCGGTCGCATGCACAATTTGTTTAACCTGTTTAAAAATAAATTAACTGAAAATGGTTATTGAATATACTGCATAACTGAAAAGCTTTACTTTATTTACAAAGCTACAAGTAAGGTTTTGCACATGTAATTGCATTTTTTTTAAAGAGTGAAATGATATCAAATTGAAAACTTTAGGTATTTGATGCGGATTTATATTTTAACATATTTTATTTTTGACATTTTTAGGAATCTTCCGATCAAATATGTAGCACGCAACAATCAGCGCAACAATTTCTGTACTCGCTTTACACAGATATTGCTTTGACCGAACTGAAAGGTTACACCATGATGGAGTTTTCATGGATGATGTTAAGGGTATATGGAAAAGGTATGTTATAAGGAAATACAGTAAATAAATATACATAGTGAAAGTCTTAACAAATTTATCGTTAGCAACAATAATTTCAAACTTGCATAAGCTAGTGATCATATCAAAAATAGTGATTTTTTTACAAAATATATAAAACATAACACGACACGATCAAAATGCCAAGGTACAATAAAGAAACATACCAAGTAAAGTTTTTGATAATATTATTGTCCTGAATATATTTATGTACATACACATGTATGTAAAATAAAATGTCGCTTACGATAATATTGCTGCAATTGATCTATTTATACAGAATTGTTTTTTTTTTTTTCAAGGTAACTTCACGCAGGAAGCCGAACTGATGCGCATGGATTATGAAAAACGTGTTGAGCGAACTTTAAAACTATTGCGAGAAGTAATGAGACGTGCCGATCGTATAGTATGGCGTTGTGATCCCCCAAAATATATAAAGGGACAAAATTATGATGAGGTCACCAGACTGTTACAAGGTTTTATTGAAAACGAAGTTGATATGAATAATGAGGAAACATGTCGTGAAAACTGTGATTTCTATCAATCAACGAAGTCTCAAGGTTGCTTTAAGGACTTGTACTGTGCGCGACAACCAAGATGTTCTGGTAAACTATATCACTGCACTTATTTAGACTCCGACATGTGGATTTGTCCAGCGGTAAGTTTGGAAGACAAATATCCGCTAGATTATACTATAAAACAAATACTTTTCCTCTTGCAGGCGTCAAATAGTACGCGACGTTATGAGTACATTGAATACGAGAATGGCAGATTATTAGGCAAAAAAAATCAATGTGTTCGCGGCACAACAAAAGTAAGTTTTGTTTTGATTTAATACATATTACTACTAAGGGTGGCTCTTGTGTTAATAAATTAAAAGCTCTAAAAGCACAAAGAAATATGAAGTACAGTTGAAATTTATAAAAAATAAGCTGTTTTATACTGGCATCAGCAATCGGGACATGTTGAGATCAATGCTGACTCCAGCTATGAAAATTTTCATATATGATTGAAATCACATCTTTCTCAAGTTTTACGACGCTGGGCTAATTCAAAAGAAGATTCAAACGCAAATACTTTAACCCTCTTTTTATGTGATAAAATCAATTTATAGGTTGACTCGTGGTGGCGTTATCTATTCTGGCATTGCAGCTACTGCTTCTGTCTGTGTGATGAGCAAGGTTTAAAATCTGATCGCTATTTCAATTTGCGAGAGTCTCTCTCAGATGTTCTCAAAAATAAGTAAGTAAAAATTGAGACCGTCAATACCCTTAACATTAATTTGGTTTTATTATCCTTATAGAGTTGTTACTGGTTTACGATTCATCAAGAAAAACCGCATATTTCATATTCAAATACAGGAGGGTCAACTCTTACCACGTGGCGCCATAAACGCATCGACACTTGCATGGAAACCTGTAGATGATTATCAGATATTTGATCGCGATGTGCGAAATGGACACGACTATCATACGTTAAGCTTTGGTAGTCGTTCTATTGATTTAGATGATATACACACAGATGACAACAGCTTTGTTGTAACTGGTGTACGATTTCGAATAGTTGGTGCGCATTTAAATTTAGAAGGAAAACTAACGGAAATGGAATTCGAGACAGGCAAATTAATTTCACCTGAAGCAACCAGTTTCTGGAAATCAAATGATAATACAGACGTTAGCGGTGAAAAACGGTATGAATAAATTTGTTTTGCTTATGTGAATAGTTGGTTTTTCATTTTTTTTTGCTTTTCATTATAGAATTAAAATCGACCTAAATAGCCCAGATGTATCTACAAATACTCTTGTAAAATCAATACCAGATACAACACATAATCAATATATCGACTTTGTCAACACTAATCTGGACAAGGATGCCGCGCAAAGTACAGTGCCGTTTATTGATATACAAGATGTTATTTCAAATCCACCAGTGCCATTATCTGGCATTGGCATTTATCATAAGGGACGCAATGGTTATGGTGGCTTCTTAGCGCCTAAAATAATTACGTACGATTTTTCACCGCACGTTAAAATGGTGATAAAAGGTAACTAACAGCTTGATCCTTATAACTATTTTGTATGTTTTGTCAGTAAGCTTAATTATGATATGTATTTAGTTTTGTAATATAACCAAATCTAAGTCGAATGCATGAAGAAAATATGTAATTAATGAACTTAAAATTTTCAAGATATTAAGATAAAAACTGTCAGCAAACAGTATAAAAGTTAATTTAATATTTTTAAAATGTAGCACGGTTAGGAAATTAACCAAAAACGGAATACTTTTATGTTATGCTAAGTAAATATATAACACATGTAGTAAAAAATAGAGTACTATTTTCTTTTAAATTGGCAATATTCCAAACAATCCATAGTATGAATATGTAGTAGACGGTATGTACGTAAGTACAAAAAGAAAATAATTTTCATAAGTCATATAGGAGCTGTCAAATTTTACTGCAAATATTTTAAACATATTCAAATGTTAGAATCAGTGATAGACGCATAGTAGCAAATGAAGCTAAAAATTCAAAGAACAAACCGCAACTTTGGTTGTTGTCATTTCCATCAGCAAGGAATTAATAAAACGAATTCAAAAAAATTTATTGCGCATTTCAATTGCAAAACTCAACACGAAATCAGAGTACACCTATTTTAAGGTGACTTTGGGCCGCTGAATTTAAAAACGACTTTCATTTCGCTAAATCGAAACATGTCCAAAACCCCAGTCACCTTTGTGCATTTATTTTAAGGACTCTAATTCTATCCATACATTATGGTAAAAAATATTCAACAAAAAATCAAAGTTTTGACTTCATAAAGATTCGTTTGCAAATCTGAATACGGATTTGGATTCTTCATCATGTTTTTATTGCTATTGAAAGGAATGCAAAAAAAAAATGAGCAAAAAAAATTGGGCTAATAATTCGTTTTTCGGCTTGCGATAAATATAGCTTCTGCAAAGTGAAATCATTATTGATAGTATTTACCTCTTGGCTAAGGCTTTTTCATAATTTTTCCGAAGAGGTAAGATCGGAAGAACTTGTAAGGAAATAGACTCATCACAGCAAAATTAATTATTTAACATTCTTATAAAATTGTCTATAAGTACCTTGAAAGTAATATATCTCTGGAGGATAATGTAAAACACATTTAGTGGCCGGAAGACTTCATATTGCAACAATTAAAAAAAGGAAAATCATCAAAAGCTTCAACTACAACATTTTGATATTTTATAGTGTTGTGGTTGAAGCTTTGTAAAAATTGAACTTTTTATCTCTGATCTTGAATATTTTCCAAACGAGTCAACAAGAATAAAATTATAGTATAGATTTAAAGCAAGCATCCCCATTTTTATCTAGGAGTTACCTGCCTTAAAATTGTCCAAATTTAAGATTTCTAAGTTCTTAATCTAAAATTGTTGGCACTTTTTAATATCGAATTACAAATTTAAAATAAACAAAAATTTTCGCGCAACTCGCTTTGGAAGATCAAAACAGTTTATGGAAAAAGAAAAACGATGAACAACGTTACACTCAAAATAATGTCACTTTTAACCACTATCTTCTAAACCCTACTTTAAAGCTGCATCAATACTTCTTGATGAAAACAAGAACATTACTTCAGTAACAGTGATATTTTTATGAAAGGCTTCTTCGTTCATAGAACTTTGGCTATGTTAAAGAGTATATTTAATAAAAAAAATTACATATTTGTAAATGTGTTTTCAGTTATAGCTCTAGGTAAAAAGTTTCGACTACCCATGATTTAAATAATTTTATATACACAACACGGCGTCAAATCGGGTTGATCTTAGATATATTATTAAATATTTTATTATTTATTATAAAATATTTTATTATTTATTATATTTTTATTATTATTATTAGTTCTTTTATTGTTTATAAAAAATCTTTCAAGAATATCTATACTAACAAAAATTTTGCAGTCGCTAGTTATTTAGAGACTTTTTTTAATGTTCTATTGATGTAAAGGTCCTTCAATTATTGTCTGTATGTAGCTGCTGTTAATACTACGCTATACCGGTCAAATTGGACACACTGATAGTTCATTTAGTTCCTTACAAGTGTGTAGGAGTATCTTTATTTACTGTGTCTCAAAAAAATTTTATTCGCAATGGATTTTAAACATATCAGTGTGAATGTGTTTTATTTTGAAGGGAAGTCAGTTACGAACAACGCCAGGAATACAGAAAAAACTTCGGCTAAAGCACTGTAAGAATAAAATGTATATGATCTCTCATATCCGAAATTGTACGAGAATTGACGTTGGTTTGGGCACCAGACTTCATTTGCCTGCTCAGGTCACGGTTTGAGCGCCCATGACGGAGGTCGCCAATTTCCATTTCAAAAAGGCTCAGCACCGTCGCAAAAAGCTCGCGTGAGTCATCATTACTCTCAATAATGTGTGTCAAATTCTCATGATATGAATCCGATGAACATCTCTATTTCGGCTATACTGAAGGTCAGTGTAAACACTAAAAACACGAAAGTTTTAACGCTCTCAAGTCAATATTTGTACGGGAATGGAACAAGATTCTCCATACCTATGTTAGTATAGCCTACAAACGCATTAATTTCAAAAACTAAACGATTAACTAAATAATGCTAATAAATTCTGTGGAACGTTATGCAGTAGCCAACAGATCAATTGAAGGACCCAGTACATGTTTATTTTTTATTTAAATTTTTCTTAAGGAAGAAATAACAAAGTAGATTCTCCAGCATTTTCATGAGACTATAATTGGTAACAAACTTAAGTTATTGTGTAGCTACTTGGATCTATTACTATCTTAATGTTACACAGGGTGGTTCGCTTTAGGATAAAAATATTTTATGAGCTTATTTTCTGACTCATTGTGAGTAAAAATATGTGTGGAAGAGGAGTCTATTTTCAACATCATCAAATTTTTACAAGTATTTTTAAATGGCAAAGTATGCTGAAATGCTCCCATAAGAATTGAGAAACTGGAACAACTACTCACAATCGAGCGGAACGTCATGCGATTTCTGCGAGAGATATACAATTGGATGAACATATTTTAAATACTGTAGCAGCAGTGCCATCGATTTGCACACGTACTGAATTTACGTCTAAATATGGCGTGCCGGATTATCAACTTTCGTACCTTCATACATGCGATCTTGAAAATCCAAAGAAGAGGTAATTTCCACTAACTTGATGTTGCCCCTCAAGTTACTATGACCGAATTGTGTAGGACTTTTGTATGAAAAGTTCCAAAATCGATGAATTGGAAGTAACTGATCAATAAATTGGCCAGATCGGTAGAGCTTACAGTTTTCGACTTTAACCAATGGGGAAATATCAAAGAAAATGAGCGTTAGCTTAGTAGTTCATTTAGCAGGGTAGTCTGAAAAATAGTCATTTCGAGGATAAATTAAGATACATTTATGCCTGGATAACTATACGATCCAAGTCCACGTTTTGTATGTGAATTCGAATTTGTTAACTTTCCTCAAAACAAAGAGCGTCAAATAAAATATAACCGCATGGAGGCCGTAATTTATTCCCCATTTTTTGGTTAAAGCACTAACTTAGTTTGGCTTATGAAAGGTTAATTTACTGTTATTATTTCTTTTGATGCTACCATCAAAGACTGTGTAGTAAACGAAATATATTCTTCAACTCACCTGAACTCGCAATGGATGAATCATTAAAAGTGGCAATATATTAAATCTTGTGGGTAGCACTTCAGAGAGCGACATTCCCATTTTGGTTACAGCTTGACATACAAATGCAGCTAAATAACGATGCAATGGAAAATGAAATGATGCTTGCATCATTTCATCCTATAAAATAAAAAAAAATTGTTTTCATAAATTTATTAATTATTAATATAATGAGGTAAAATAACCAGACAACAAACAAACAAACCTTTGACAGCTTTGGTTCCAAAAAATAAATTGCATCCAGCCATTCGTGCAGTGTGTTCACACAATACGTGATTATCTTTTTAGCCAAATGAGCGTGCGTGCCATCTTTCAGATGTGATATAATGGACCACATTGGATACGCGCTCGCCTCCAATTCACATGAGAAGGCAGCATAATATGAATTCGGTTCGAATTCAACATGTGACGTTGTTTCGCGCACATTGACATTCATACCTTGCAGCATTAAAAGAAATTGAAACCACATATCGATGAGATTGTCATCACGCAAGAAAACTAAGGCCACCGATTCATGTGACAGCACATTATTGAAATCGGACACAAGCGGCCAATAACAATGATCCTTCATTACTTGACGTGTACAATCGATGACAAAGTGAAAATTTTTACCAGCGTCTGTATTTGAAATAAAAGTTTACATAAATATTTTCGGAGACTCAGGTTAGAGTTGTAAAGAATGCTTATCTACTTATTAATGATATTAAAAGTTGATTTTTATTGAACTTGGATCATGATTAAAGTCTTGTTAGAAATAGTGCAGGGACATAAAAATATTTTATGATAGCCTGAACTTACGTACGTTCGAGAATTCAAATGATTTACAATTCCAGATCGCTGGATAGAAAGTAAGAGTTTCGTGTGTAGTACTTTAGACAAAGAGTAATTAAGCACTTTAAAATGTATGGGCGTATGATTTTCTGGATGCGAAAAAGTCAAAAACATATTGTCCACAAAAAAAAAATTTAGTGAAAATCACCCAATACAGAGGAGCCTAAATAAAAAAAAATAATTCCTCAAAAACAAAACAGGTTCGTTTAAATTATTTAAAAACATGTTAAGGAAATATCAGATAATTGGCTTGATTTACAGATGATTTTTCGGGTGACTTTTTGGGTGATTTTAAATTTTTAGTTTACGGGTTCATTATTTCTTACAAATCGGGTCATATTATTTTTTAAGGAATAATGGATAGTGAATAAAAATTAAAACATACTCAAAATATTTTAATGCCTAAAATTTAAGGACATTATTAAAATGGAGCAATACATTTATTAAAGGAGAGAATATTTCTTACAATATTTTTCATTTTTATAAAACAAAATCTCGTATTTACCTCGAAAATTATTGAAACACTATTGCTTTTAAAGGCTTTTTCTATTTTGAAAAGCCAGAAGGAAACAGATATAAAATATCCGCGGGGTATTTTTTAAACTAGTAACAATAGAAATTTATTAAACCGATTATTCGCTTTGATGAACTTTGACTATATTTTCATTTCCGTCAGTTATGTATTGGGCGATTTTGCTACATTCTGGTTTTCTCTCAAAAGTTCTCATTAAAAATTTTTTTTTTGTGTGAAATTCAAGTTAATTCAACTTAAATCAAGCAAAAAAAAAAAATTCAAAAGAATTCACTAATTGAAGTAAAGCTCTTTTTAATAAAATAATTTACCATGTAAAGTATTTTGTATGAGTATTTTTGACATCATAAGTTTCAGACTAATGATCATTACATGCAGCAACGATAGTTCGTTAACCATTTTCAGTGCTAGACTCTCGTTTGAAAATAATTGTACACTCATGTGCACAACGCGGTTGCTAAGTGTATCGGGATCACGTGACATTTCCAAAACAGACGGAATGCGGCTGTAGTGCATGACAAAGGTGCGTGTGAGGTGCTCCTGAAATTGATAAAATCATACGGTTAACAATAAAAATACTAAGAACTACAACTAAGTTTTTGCTTGTACTACCTTGTAGTCTTGATCGGGTAACATATTTAGGAGAAAACAAACTAAATTCTGTGGAAATTCAAATTTGAATGTCCAGAAAATAAATTCTTCCAGCAATGTCGTATGCACCAATTTTTCACCTAATGCAGGTAAATGTTTATAATCATCGGGTGGTTCTGGACGTGGAAAACGATTTACGGCATCTACATATTTTTCACGATTTGATTGAAAAAATCGCCCATGACGTGTATCAACACAGGGTGATTCAGCGTAGTATTTATAAATCTACAGAAGAAAAGAATTAAGAGTAAAGTAAAACACAACACTTTGTTATCTTATATTGCACACTTACCTCTGGATTAATTAATGCTCGCGTCATGACCTTCCTCATTATCTCGCCCATGTTATTTAAATCGATGAGCATATTCGCAAATTCTTCACATGAATATGCTGCAATTGTATAGGTTTGCGATGTGGCATCGCTATGCTCACGAAAGTGCTGCAGCAGACGAAAAAGCAATTTAGGCATAATCGCTTCAGCTACTGCTAGGAGATTGTTAGGAACAGGCTCTTTGTTGGCACGATTATTAATGCCGTGATCACTGCAGAAACCTTCGGCCTTCATCACAGAGGTGTCGCCACAGTCGCAAGCGCCGCCTGCTTGCGATAAAAACATGTTGAAGTCATGATTTGTGTGATCGCCCTTTTTGAAACAATCGCGACAGATCGACATGCAGGGTGAAATGCCACAAGTGCGACATCGGTATGCCACAACATGTGGCACCCAAACTAAGCCGCATTTAGCGTGATTATCATAGCTGCGCACTGAAACGATAAAAGAAGAGAGAAAAATGAGTAAATACTGAAAAGTCTGTTGAGAAAAAGGTGTAATTAATTATTTGTATGTTGTGGCAGAATTAAATACAAAAGAATGCAGTAATTAAGTTGTTAACATTTGCTGAATGATGAGCTCTAAGAAACATGAGCCAATTTTAGTTAAGACTTATCTGTTGAAAACTCCGGCATGACGAAATGACCAGAGTACATTACACTAGTTAACAAGTTTTTGATGTGTGAACACATTTACTGAGCGGAATGAGAGAAAATTATAACATACTCGAACTACTAACTAGCTAGAGAGCTAATTGTTACTAGTGAAATGTCATTCTTTTTGTAATACTAAGAGGACAGGAATATCCAAGTATCAAGAACATTCCGGCACTCAAATCCTTTTTGGAAGAGGTAGGTTACAACATCAATACATTAAGTGCCAGCAGCAGTTTCATGACAATTTCATTTATTTGGGCAGGTGTCATAATGCCTGATGGCGGGACCAATATGGAGATGCATGCTAGAAAAGCATCTTTGGTTAGCTTTGTAATGTCTGGCACTCTTCGTTCCCATTAGCAACAATGAAACTTAAAATTTTCGAGTTCCAGTTCTTCTGCATGGCTGTAAACGTGGTTAACCAACAGCGCTTTGCTACACAATTTAAAAGTGTTTACCAACGATTCCCTTCACCGAATCCTGAAAATTTGGTGGCCCAGTGAACTTGACACAGCTTGTCCAAATCACCATCTGAGTTCTGCCGACAGGCATCAGAGTGGAATCCTTAAGACAAAAGGACACACAACCATCCTAAATCATCTTGAGAATAATAGTTGGCACATCAGTGAATCGGGCAAATGTAAATAACTACAAAAAATTGAAGTTACTAGTACTGGATGGTGGAAGACTTTTGTCAGGAATTTATGATTAGATGGAAATAGACTTTGGAAGAAACAACAAAAAATCACACAAGAAAGTGGTAATGACGCATTCAGTTAAGAGTAACCTTAGTGCTTTGATCATATACTGGTTGAAAAGCGGCGAGTTTGCAAAATAAATCGTGACACAGCATATAAGCATAACAGTTCCGAATCGGGATTTCGATGGAGATATATGTATGTTGAAACTAAAATAATAAAACCTCTATTGTGGAATTATAGAGCAGGCATTTTGTCAAAAAATAAAAATGAGTAGTAGAATAAAAAAAACCAAATACAGTGAAAGCTCGTTAATCCGAAGGCGTGTAATCCGAATTATCTAGTAATCCGAATTGAATTTATGATGCGTTACATACTCTTTACTCCGCATTGATTGCAACTCTGTAATCCGAATCTTTATTTTATTTTATTCTTCTGTTTTTTATTGCTGTGTCTAGGTTTGCAAAACTTTTTTGACAAAAGCAAGAATGAAATACTATAAAAAACTAACGGGACATCATTGAGATTCAGAGCCTACTACAGTGGCGTAGCGTGGTCATGTGCCGCCCGGGGCAGAAAGCTAATTTGCCGTCCCCGGCGAAAAAAAAATCATTACAAAAATAAATAACTAAAAAAAGGTCATCACTTCAGACAACTCTATAAACTTGAATTGAATTTGGTTGAATTTCAAAAATCAATGCACCGATTTTGTAGCTTTATAAATTAGCTTTCGTATAACACTCACATTTTTAAACCCCTGCAGGGCCTCCCAACTTAAGGTGACTCTTAGAAAAGAGAAACGCATCTTCTGATTAATATATCTCCGAAAATAGATCCGTGCAACGTTTTGTTTACATATTTATTTTTAAAATTAAAAAACACTTAATGAGCTACAATACAGATACATAAATATTGGACGTCTAACTCATAATTTCGAGATAATATGACTACTCCGAAACATTAACCGATTCTTTTTTTTGAAAAACATTTATTTTTCCAAAAAAATATGGTATTTATAATTTAAACTAATTACCTTAAAACTCAATTCATTCCCTTCAAAATGACGCAACACTTGTATAAAACTTAATCATATTAACGCTTTCCTACCAAAAAAATTAAAGTCATTCTGATGAATTTTGGCCAGATTTTTATATATTTTTGATATTTAGTCTTTTCTTCGACAATGTCACCACGTCGTCTCCAATATGTCCAACACCAGATTCGCTAGCACAGCCTGCGCTTTTTATGATCTTTATACATAAGTTCGGCCTTTTTTATTAAAAATAACATCGCATACTGAAGTAATGTTGTGATTGTAAAAGTTATAGTAGTTGTGGTTATAATCCATAAGTTCAAAAAAATTTATAGAACTAGTTTTTTTTTTTCGGTAAAAAAAAAGTCCATACAAAAAACTTAGCACAAATGTTAATTCATTTTAGAGAGAATGAATAGAGCTTCCTATCTTCTTCTTCTAATAAAATCATAAGGTTTCGTGAATAAAAATTGGTCAAAATTTCAGATATCTCGAGTTTATTTTTATTATATTATTGTAGCCTGACAAATTAACTTTCATATATCACCCACATTTTTTTGCAAGTATTCTCGAATTATAGCGATTTTTAAAAAAGCTATATCCACGCAACTTCCCATAGCTATATCTCCGAAAGCAAATCCGAGCGACACTTATTGATTGCATAGTTATTCTAACAATTAGAATCATAAGAAATCGCTATGTGAAATTGCCATTTTAGTTTCTTATACCTTAAGCGTTAAAGTTTAAGGTTATGAAATATTATATTACATATCGAATCGAATGTAACTTAACATTTCACAGCTCTTAAATAATCATATGGAGTGACTCAGACGCCTCAGCTTCGCAATCATGCAACACAAAATTTTTCAGCGCTAAATTAGCACTTAATATGCACTTAATTATGGCATTGGTAAAATTTAATTTAGTCAAAAATTTTATATATCCTTTGCTAGCATCTCATTCAGCAAGCAAAAACCTTAATTTTTTCAAGAATTCGTGCAGCACTACATTTTTTTACAGCACTAAATTAGTACTTAATAAGCACTAAATTATGGCATTGGTTACGTTGCATTTTGCTAATTTTGTTTTGCTGAATTAAAAAGTATCACAAAAATGCCTGTTGCTGCTGATGCCCGAAAATCAAAAGTGATAGAAATGACAATGGCAAAAGTTTAAGTCTCGTAGGCATACATCATTGAATAATTTAGGTTATCGCAAGCTGTCAAACTCATAGCCAGAGTGTCAAAATTGATTTTCAAAGGAAAAAAACAAAAAAAAAACTAATACAATTTGACACTACTATATATGTATGTTTGGAAGAAGCAGCATTTTTTTCGCAGTAAGATGTATTATATAATGATGGTAGGAATACCTGTATGGACACATACCGAGTTGTCAGTTTTGAGAATGGGTAGCACAGCATTAGGGGTCTTGCACACATGCGATGTTGCATGTGAGTTTGCGATGCAAAACAAAAAGCCGCTTGTTAGATTACACGATATTAATGATTGTGGAAAATTGCCGCCCCTAGAAGAATGCCGCCCGGGGCGAGACACCCCTCCCCCCCGCCCTCCCCACGCTACGCCACTGGCCTACTATGATTGATATTGTATATGATGAGAAGTACATATGTAATATTTGTGTCTTATTGCGTTTAGTTATGATTGGCATTGTAAGCAAACACCTCAATTTAAGTTTAGTATAAGTAACATGGCCAAAAAACGTACACATAGAACGCTATCATTAGCAGATAAGCTTAAAATAATTGAAGCAATAAAAAAATTTTCGAATATAGAGTTATTTCATATATGTATTATACATAAAAACAGCGTATTCAGTAATCCATATATATCGTTAATCCGAATTAGGGTCTGCAATCATTAATTCGGATTAACGAGCTTTCACTGTATGTGATTTAAAATATTAATTCTTCACAATGAATTAACATGCTCTGCAGTCTGATATACTAAGAAGTTTGTAATCTTTGAACATTGAGTTCCAGTGGGGACAGAAATTGAATATGGGTGCAAAAAGCACTATAGTGATTATTAGTAAGATTACGTCCTTATGACATACAATGTATAAACATAACAAAATTAAACGAAGCTTCTTACGGAGCACGACTCTTAAGTCTTTTGAAGTGCTTTTTCCTCTTGGGATAGTTTGAAAAAATTTGCGGTCCAAATTTTAACAATATTTTACATACACAACTTTTGAAATATTAGTATACTTTCCTAAAAGTAATAATAAATAAAAAAAAACATAGCGATAACAATTCAACAAGCACAGCATTTAACGATCAAATGACTGTTTAGTTACTCGAAATGAGGTAACATTTCAAAATTCAATTAAAATTGATTGAAGAGAGAATAAAAAAACAAAAAGAAGAAGCACTCTATCAGCGAATCAATGTGAGAGGAAAATAAGAGAAAATAAAACACATAAAAATGGTTTAACAAACCTAAACAGATACCAACGTTAAGGTTCAATGATCTTGACTGAGCCAAGATTGAGCTTACAGCAGCAAGAACACAAGAAGTAAAATAAAAATGATCAAACACCCGATCTTTGTCTGCAAGCAAAGTCGAATATAAGAGACAACAACAGATAGAGTATGAAACTTAAAAAGTATCATAAAGGAAGCTGGCAGATTTACTAAAGAAAAAACAAAACCTGGAGCCATCTGATTTTCTGGTTTGAAACACGTGCGTTTTAAGAAAATCATTAATTCGGTAAATACACATAGTTATTACGAGTGAGCTTATGGAAAATTTGGCAATGTTATTATGTTAAACATCACCTGTTTTAAGTTACATGTGTCAGACAGACTGATCGCCAAAGTTCGAGTAAAATTTCATTTAAATTATTCGAAAGATATTTTCTGGTAGTTAAAAATTTTACCAAAGCACCAAGTCGTAAGTCATATGAGAGAGTCTTCAAATGCAAAATATAGAAAATGTGTATTTTAATTGGTTTAGACCCAACAAGACTTGCAAATATGTAAAACAAGAAGAGGCCTCTAGAAAACAATGATTGAGAATATAAATAGTTACAGCTTGATTATACCAAATTTGTCAATAGCCAAACTCTTTGAATTAACTATTGTAATTTTCAATATAACCTTAGATTATGTAACTACTAAAAGTAGCACGTTGTAGTATATACTCTATTAGGTAAATTGTATAGTTAGTGTAAACGATTTGATATGAACTAACCGGCAATACTAATAATAAAATTATGAATAAATAAATATTCTGACAATTTTTGTAATTTTCCTGCAGTTTCTAATCGGTATAAAAATCTTAATGTGGAAGCAGCATATTTGAGTGGTTCATCAAAGGTAAACAGTATTTCATTGTGTCTTTATCTTATTTCATTCACATTTTTATTATACACAATCTATATACATATATTAGCAATATACGGCAACATTAAGTCGATTTTATGTTAATTAAGAAATGTAATCATGCTTTTTATTGAAATATATTTTTAAAAGTTATCATTATCTTATTAGATTATAATTTATGTAAGGGATTAAATTTGCGCATCTGGATACCCATACGTGAATAAAAAAACCTGGAAAATTTCTATTTAACAGTGGATGCAGCATCCTGTAAAATGAAGACAGTAGAAATTCGAGAGACTTTCTTTTGAACCAAAAATAGTTCTTTGATGTTATGGATCGTTCACACAACGAACATTTTGGACCTCTCCTTCCTCGTAGCCTAAGTCAAAATCTCAACCATACTAAACCGCCACCTTCCACTAGTTAGTAACGTCGCACATCTTCATTTTTACTGTGCCTTACATTCATAGTCAAATATATGACTTACAAAAAGGTTAATAAATTAAATAAGTATTTGATTTATAGTGAGTTAAAATTATGATATGTATCTAAATCTATATACACCAAAGCCTCGATTTGCGTCGTCCCGATTTGTGTCGTTTTCGAAGTTGCGTCGTTTATAAATTTTCGGATTTTCAGAGTTGCGTCGTTAAAATTTAAATTTTCTTTGAATAATTTTAAAATATTTTTTTCAGTGCAATTATCAGGGCTTCAAATTGAAATTGCTTCAAATTCTAATTATTTATTGGGGAACCCAATTTTTATGAGTAAATCATATGTTTTTCGATTGAAAATTAGTTTAAATAGTTTTTTGATACAGAAACATATTGAATTTATATTAAATTTAGTTTTAAAAAAATTTTAATAACAAATAAGTTTGGAACTAAAGCTAGAAATTTTAAAACGTTTTAAATCTGGTGAAAAGGCGATTGAAATTGCAAAAAAATTTGATTTGGCTCCTACAACTGTGAGAACAATTTGAACTTTTTAATTTTAACCATTTTTAATTTATATTTTATGAATTTTATGTTTATAATTAAAAATGAATACAATTTTTGTTTTAAAAATATTAACATAAGACTTAAAAAGGTGTTGTTATTAAAAAATAACCATTTTTTTCATAAAACTTACAACCAAGAACCAGGAACCAATTAACAAAAAACTAGTACAAAATGATTTCGATTTGCGTCGTTTCGAACTGCGTCGTCTTTTTGCGGTCCCAATTAACGACGTAAATCGAGGCTTTGGTGTATATAAAACAGAGTCGTGTTAGTTAGAAAATCTATAACTCAAGAACGTCTGCACCGATTTCAATTATCTCTGATTTGTTGGATTTTTCTCTTTTATTTAGGGTGGATATTTTGCCTTTTATATTGAGAGGTATGCGTAGGCTATAAACCTTTAAAATATCATTTTTACAAAGACCGGTTATTCGACACCGAATTTACACCATGTAGCTTTTATTTTAAGAGGCACACCTTAGGCCATAAACATTTTATTTAGGGAGGCTCTCACACAAAACTATTTTTTCAATAGAGTATTCACGAAGATTTCATAATTGTTTTTTAAATGCTGCTATGGAAGGTTTTTGCAATGTTTCGTTTAGATTAATGGGCGATGACACGCCCTCCAAAATGAATGGTACATATGTATATAAAAGGTACGGGCATAAGTAAGTTTCAAAGGAAAAAATGGCCGCTACATTTTTTATATATCAGCAACTATATGATGCAGATGAATGCCAAGTCTCATTCATCGTATAAGAGACAAAGACTATAAGAAATTAAACTCATCGCCCCACCTACCAGTTACTGCAGTTTTGTCACTGTAAGGATATAACAACTTCTGCCAGGCCTGCTTTATGTATGCAAATGAGTAGGGACAAAAGTTGGTTTCACTAGAAAAATGGGCTGTTTCGGTTTCACATTCATATTGAGTTCATACACTCCCCACCTACCGGAAAGGGCAGAACGTCTGCCGGGGCAGATAATATTTTAAAATTTTTTGATCTACATATGTACTTATTAAATAGGCAATAGGTAAACGGCCTAACAAGCAAAAATGTCACAATGTTGAAGAAATTTAGTTTGAAGATAAATTGAACCCCAAGAAAGGTTATGAGAAACTCCGAGTTTTTTAGGGTGGCGTGGCAGCGCTTTTAATTGAAAAAAAAAAACGCAGTCTCGGCTAAGCGACTTCATCGATTTTGATGAAATTTGGTATGGCGATAGATTAAATCCTGAGAAAAGATATTCGTTTTGAGGGGGCGGTGCCACGCCTTTAAAACGAAAAAAACGTTTTCACTGCTAAGCTAATAGATCAAAGAGCAAATGAGCAAAGGTATTTATTTTAAAGTGAACATTGCCACTCCTCCAATGGGAAAATGTGACTTCACAGCTAAACTTTTGTACCGATTATAATGAAATTTAGCATCGAGATAGACTGAACCTTCAAGGTATTTGTTTTCAAGTAGGAGGCACCACGCTCCTAACAGGAAAACTTGTTTTTTATCTAAAGTAATCGACTGATTTTGATCAAATTTAGTATGGAGATATGTTTACTGAATTCTAAGAAAGGAATAGAGATAGGGATAGGACATCGTGATACCATGATTTTTATTTTTGAAAGCGATAACAAAAAATTGCTTTTTTATATCAGTTTTTTAATACCAAAAAGTATTTTTTCACTAACGCAAATGCACCACTTACCGACCACTTATCAGTACGTCTGTTTGAATCTCCTAGAAGAAGATATATAAATACGATATGTAATTTCACTAAAATTCATCTATTTATTGTTATTGATGTTTCTCGCGGAAAAAATATGATAAAAATAATTTAAATGATAGTTTTTATTTCCAAAATTGGTTTTTAATAAACTGATACAGAAAAACACAAGCTGCACCGTTTTCCGACCGGCCTGTGATGATTTTGCCTGTTTCCGTCCACTGAAGTACCTGATTCCGACCGCTAATGTCGCCATAAGAAAAACGAACTTCATCATATTAAAAGAAGAGCAAAGTTATCGTTTTTCAAATAATTTGCGATTTTGATTAAAATCTTTTAGTTTTAAACAAACAAAGTTAACTTCTAAGTATAACAACTAATGTTAATCACATTTTTCACTGAGATCCATTAGGATAAATAAGAATAATAAGGAACTGGTTAAGTTTAAACATATTATTTCATGTATTAAAAAAAATAAAAGCACGAAAAAATTTTTTAAGCATAAAAACTAACATTATTCAGATTTCTTACGATCATTAAGTTCAGGGACGTTATAGGAACCACGATTGGGAATTAGTGAAGGACTCTAAATTTTACACATAACATCACTAATTTCATAAATTAAAATGTCATCCTTTTCAGGCCACTTCCAGAAGTTTTCGAATTTTTTCTTCCCATGGCTTTCATTACTTTTGGAACAGTATCGACTAGCTAAGATATTGTTACAGTAAATCCCAGTTCACCCATTCCCATAATTCACTAAACTAGAATATTTTCCTTCCTCTATTGTTAACACGGTCGGACCGCAGACATTTCCAGGACTTATGTATTTATTTTGTAATAAGTCTATTGTAGTAGTCTTTAGAACAATGTTAATTTTGTCAGCTTGCCTAATATTACATTCTTTCTCTTTTACATCAATAAAAGCCTATTCTAAATTTTTGCGAGGATAAGTTAAGCATTTTTTGGAATCCATGATGATTGACTGAAACAATAACAAGTTTTTCATAACTGACTGTCACTCTTACCTAGCCTAAACTAACAATAACAAGTGGTTGCATAATAACACTTTGTGGATACTAGTATCTGACCAAGGCGGACGGAAACAGGAATATAAAGAAACAAAAATTAACCCTATTTCCGACCGTATTCAATTTGATTGTAATAATTACGGAGATACATTTAGATGTATTTTTGTAATAAATAACTGTAGTATAAATTTTAATGTACCGTGCAGTATCAAAATATTCACAGGGAGAATATAAATAACTGTAAATTTAAAATCTAAACTTGTCAAATTATGGCAAATCTGATTAATTTCAACTAGGTCGTATACAGGCCCTACATCGCAGAATTATGTGTAGATTGAATAATCTAGCAAGAAATATACGCTTTTTGTTTAATTAAACACAAAAACTATCTTTTTTTACGATGCTTAAAAATCCTGTTACCGGACAAATGGTCGGAATGAAGAACGTATGAATTTTTTACGTTACCATATTCCGACCGCTTTTATTCACTTTATAAATCTTTTAAATTAATTAAAAAAGTGGTTATTACTTTGTAATTATGATAAGCATATATAAATGCATACAAACAAATATTAAAATATTGTCAGCTCAGTTTATTTCCGCTGAAAAATCGATAATCTTGAAACTCCTTTTTTATCTTTTTTTACACTCGCGAAACCATCGGAACGCATCGTTGCGTAGTTTTAACTCATTTGCCGAAAAGCCCGTTAAGATTTTAGAACGATTTTTTGACAGTCGGCGTATCAATATTCAAGGAATGAAATGCATTCATTTTCGCGCATGGACAAGGAATGTGAATTAGATTGGTAAGGTCGATCACATTTCACAGCATAACCCTGACAAAAAATCATATTACCAAATGTTGAACAACAATTCAAATATACCAAACTTACTCCAACAAAAATGAAAGTGAGCAAAGCGTATAACAATCTATGGAGTGAAAATAGTCCAGATTCATCTGAATATATTAATCGAAGATCAGAATAACTATTTATTTGGAATAAATGATATTCGATGCGAATATGAACAAATTGCAGAGGTCTTTCAGGTATACAACCTCTTTCACATCAAAGGTATACATATACAGGAGATGGGTTCTGTGGGTCATGAAAATGAAAGAAGTTATTTTTCTAATAAGAGCACAATTATTTACTTAGTATATACATGCCTTAAAAATATATTAATAGCTCTTAAGCTACTGAGCTGTTTTCAATCTTATTTTGAGATTAAAACATACTGTGACACTGAGGTTTCAAAAGTATGTCCATAATCCTTATTTTTGTAAATATCTGGACTTAATTTGTATAAAATTTGGCTCGAGGTAATTATCTTCGATTTAATTCTACACAATTTAATTTTTATCGACTTTTTCGGTACTTTTATAGGTTTTTTTGATTCTAGTCGATATTTTTTCATGTGTCGTTTTTCAATATAAAAAATCTGAAAGCATCCAATAATGCGTACATATGTCGATAATATTTGAAGAATGTCGAAAAGTATCAGAAAATTCGTATAGTTATAGACGTTATATATCGCAAAAGTTGAATGGTAGAAATAGTATCAAAAAAATTAATTTGTGTCGAAAATTTTATATGTAAGTTGGAAAAATCAGATAGTACATATCGAAACAGGTTGATAAAATTCAACGAGTATCATCGAAAAATATTGAAAATTATCTAACAGGTCGGTACAAGTAACAAAATTTTGGAAAACTCACATTTCACGCAGTTTTCAAATATGATTGGCAGTAGGCTAGATGAACGTATGTCAGTGACAACGAGTTAACTTTTTTGCCCAAATCACTTATATTTAAAGATTTATCATCGGAACTATGCGACAAAATTTGAGTAACTTAACTGTTGGGTAGAATTTATAACTCACATTATCATTTCCAAAGGGGCGTAGCACCTCCTCCACAAGCAAAAATCTTAATTTGCTACTTTTTTAATTTTTGTTAAAATACACCAACAACGTAACTGCTCAATACACATAGAAAATTAAAAAACTCTTTAAACTGATAAAAAATTTATATTAAGTAACCGTCCGTTTTTCTTTTCTTTGCACCTGCGAGTATGAATTAATCAATTAGTTACTGATAAAAATGCAATTTTCGTTTTAAACAAATTAACCATATGATTCTTTTTGGAAAACAAACAAAATATAACCATCAGGGTGATTCGTTAAAACTGTTTATCTTATCTCTTTTTTTAATAAAATTTACTGTCGTCGCAAACAGAAATTTAATTTAGTCCGAGCTCTTAGTTTGCAAAATTTAAGCGCATCAGGAAATTTAAATATTTGATGTGTAATATTTTCATATAATAAACTTTATATCTAATAGTTATAGAGCCATGCCTACATGAAGTTTAAACTGAAACTTTTTTTGTTATATGAAAACATAAGACCATACTTTGATTTTCACAGAAAAATTAACACCAAAATAAGAGACCTACTACTCGCAGTTTTCTCTCACGTAGCACAGGGGCTCCACAAAACTCTTCCAACGTGCACGATCAGTAGCAAATGCTTTCAATTCTTTCAAATATTTCCATCAAAGGAAACTTTTCCTTTATTAAAAGATAATTTGTATGGAAAATCGAATGAAAGCATTAGCAACTGAGAAGATAAAGGTTGATTGAGGAATTTTTTTCATAATTATCAATTTGTTTGTTATTAGTCGACTGTTATTATTAATGGAAATGGAACAATTTAACCTGGTAATTGGTACCTGATAATTGGTATTACCAGGTTAAATTGTTCCATTTGTTGTCTCTGTCATGTTTGTTAAAAAAAAGCATTGACCGATTTGTGAAATTTCACAAAAAAAAAATATCGGTTTCTGCTAAGACTGTACAATTCAATCAAAATATTGTTCAATTACCAATTTGTTTATGTGAACTTTAAAACATAAAAGGATTGCTTGGCATACAAAAATTAATGGGTGATGGTATAAGTTGCTTGTGTAGTAATTTATAATAATATATTTACTATTTATAATTAGTTATATTTCTTGTTAATAAATAAAAATAAGTTATTGCACCTATGCTGATTATACATTCCTTGACATAATCATATTTAAAACTAAAAACAAATAAAAAAAATTCATAGGTTCAGCTCTTGGGAAAGTAAATTTTCCCTCCAATAAAGTAAGCATATCTTTTTACTATTGTCATTAAATTGCAGAAACTTTATTTCAAAGGAGCAACAATAATTTGTGCTTATGAAATCAACTAACTTACGTTAAGAAACGCATGGTTTCAGTACATTTTAAAGAACTATTTGCGTGAATTCAATAAATTGTCTTAAAGCGGAGTAAGCTCATTTTTGGGTGTATGAAAAATATTTTAAGTCTGGAGTAAAAATTAAGTGTACAATATAGCTCTATAACTACTGCTAATATTCTATAACTCGACAGATGCTACGTATTTTTGGAAAGAGAATTTAAGAGTTCTTAATGTTAGCAAAACTGGTGCGCCTGTAAAAAATAAAATTCGTGGAAGTGCGATCATGATCATAACGAATACTCTGACAACTGTGACATTGAATTTGTTTCATGTCATTTGTCGCTTGCCAACAATAACAACTAGAATATAAAAAACAATTCAATTTTAAATAACATAAGTATGTACGTCGGTCGGGTAAATACATTTTTTGGCTTAACCTCTGTTGAACGAATGAAAATGCGGAAACTGAGCAGAATTGTCGAAAATAAAAGTGTTTTGTAGAGGAAGCTCAAGGTGATACCATACGACCGTCATCTAATCACTCTCGTAGAACCAACCAGATCTAAGATGATGATGATGAGATGAAACTAATACCGTTTTCCATTGGGAAAAACAGATTTTCCTCTCATATGATAGGTTTTCGATAGCGAATATATTTTTGTGGTGGTATAAATGCGTAATTCAAATCCCAGTGTGCACAAAAACGGATGCAAATATTTTGATTAAAAATCCAGTATAATTTTTATTATTACGTCTCGAATCCGCTATTTAAAAAAAAAAAATTAAGTCCGAAACGTACTCGTATATTAAGTCCGTTACGAGTTAGAGATGAATCCGAAAAAGTAGAAAAAGCCATTCGCGTTTTCGAGAGAAATTTTATACGAAAACGCATTAGTTTCGATTCCGAAATGGAAACCTTTTTCAACACCTATTTTGTAATAAAACTCTAAACTATTTTTAATTTGACAAAACAAATTTCATTTGCATTGGCGTCAATGAGAGACGGAGACTTTTAATGCCTACAAGTACAAACAGAAGTCATATGAACAAAATTTAAATCTTTCTATTAGTCTAGTTACCAATACAGCGACTCTAGTCAACTCTTTGAGTCTGGTGAGGGATATCAGTGCTGAACAGTGTCTCCAAATGAGACGAATTTTAAAATGCGGGCGCCAATATTTTAAGAAACGTTCTGTATTTGGTACAATTTAAAGATTTTAGTCAGATTTAGTCCAAAATGTGATCCCGTACTCGATAAACGTGGACACGAGAGCGATGATGAGAGAGTAATTAAGCTTCTCTCTTTGTCCAAAGTAACAGGACGTACGTTTTCTTTTTATTTTACTAATAAAAAAATAGCAGATCCAAACATGTTTTTATATGTTCATTGCAGCTGACATGATTTAAACTAACATGCACATCGATAAACAGTCAAACCACTTATTGCAACACTATGTTACGGACGGACTAAGTATAATAGATAACATATTTTACAACGTATGTTACCCTAAAAATCAAAACCAATGTCTGGAATGAGGAGTGCCTTCAAAGTATTGATTAAAGCAAAGAAATAAAACATCAAATTCAAATATGTACAGCTTTTAAAAAGTATTCTTATTTTGTTCAATCAACAAATAAATAAATAATAAGCAAATAAATAAAAGAAAAAAGAATAAATTAATGAATGAATGAATATGAAATATAAATAATGCACAGCAGTGACTGTGAAGAACTGTGAAGGATGCGGTGAAATTTTTTATTATTAAATGTTAAGTGTCATTTAGCAGTGTCAAAAGTAGTTACAATTTTGCAAACCATCAAAAAAGACAATGCCAACAGATACAGTGAGTATATTTTTTATGAAGAAAAAATTATATAATTTTGTTAAAATATAAACGGCTATTCTGAAGAAAAGTTGGATAACTACAATTTGTTTCTGAGCTGCTTTTCTCAAGGTTTATATTTTCTTTTCATGTTAAGAATAAAATTATTCCGTAAAAAAAATTAATTAATTCGTTCAACGCATTTCTTACTCTAAAGACCTGTTTTAGGTAGCTTTTGGTACGCTGAATCCGAAAATTGTTTATGCAACTCCATTCCATCAACTCTTGATTTCAAAAATCGCAAAATTTTATAATACTTTAATTCATCGTCTTATAGACGGAGAGCCCGCTGTAAAAGTCAAGTGTATCTATAAGATTACAGGATGGGATGTAGGGGAAACTTCGTGATGAATTTTGGTGAAATTAAAGAACCAGAGTTGCCTTGCCCAAAGCCCGTCTCGATATCAGAAAATGAATTTTAGCCAATTTTGTTGTTATAATTAAAACACCTCAAACTGTATGCCAAATGATAGAAATTGAAGAGGTCTAAACATAATACGTAGGGTTGCATTGTTGTATCCTGTCCAAAACATGGATAGGCACCGGTTTTTTAGGTCAATTTTCATTATTGAAGCTAACAGCTTGAAATGAGTCCCAAATGATAGAGCTCGAAGAGCCTAAATAGAATATATAGGGTTGCCTTGTCAAATCGTGTCCTTAACATGGGTTGCCACCCATTTAAGAAAAGTTGGTCCTAAAAACGGGTGGCAACCGATGTTTAAGGCAGGATTCGACAGGACAACGTTATATATACTATTTAGGCTCTTCGAGCTCTGTCGTTTCGCATACATTTGAAGTATTAATATATATAATAAAAATTGACCCAAAAAACTTGTGGTAACCCCACATATTATATTTAGGCTTTTTCGAGTTCTATCATTTGGCACATATGTCGAACTGTAATATTATACAAAAATACATCACTATCTTTCCTGTACATCCCATCTTGTAATCCTATATACTCGACTTTTCTACAGCGGGCTATTGAGCTACAAAGCAGAAATATTGTAGCCAAGCAGCGATCGTTGGCTCAACTTGAATGCAAAACTACTGCGCTTAATATATAAACAATTTTGGAAAATCCGATTTCCATTAAAATTATGTTTTTTTTTTTTAAAATACCGATTTAAAAAAAAACGGACAAAGTTTTAGAAAAGTCGTATCATATGCACAACAAAAATTTTTCTTTAATATTACAAGCTATACTTTATATAAACTCATATTTAATTCCATTCATTACCAACGTTCAATTTTCAACATCAAGCAGTTAATTTTTCTTTATTCAAATATCCTCAATACTCCCGAGCTTGATCAGTGACGCTGCCATTTATCGGTTTCCTTACCTAATGCGCCAAGGACCTCTTCTGTCCAAACTTTCTTAAACAGGGACTTTAACAACCCATCGGAAAGAGCAAAACAACATCTCGCGTACCAGTTAGTTATATGATAAGAGAAAAGTGGTTCACACGCTAAACAAATTTCTACAAAAATTTTAAAATTTAGTTATAATTTGCATTTTATGCAGTTTTTATTGATTCCTGTAAAATTTTATTTATGTGACATACGTTGTTTTTGAAATGTACGATTCATTTACGTGTGCAAACATATGTTTATCTATTTTTTATTTAATTTTGGTTGCAAATAATCTGTTATTGCTCTTGACGATGACGTAGCGCTAAGGCTGTAAGTTCGCCTGTTTGCTGTTGTTTGCAATGATCTTTTAGCGATCTACACACAATCGAGGGCATCGACTTGATCAACAGCTGTTCCGCCACTGCAATCATAACAACAAAATGCATTGCATTTTTGTGTTGATTTTGTTATTGTCTGTCTTGTGCGTTTCTCCTTGCATTTGATTTTAGACTTTACATTGCAGCCAAATGCCAAGTGCAAGCAACAGTGTTGGGGGAAAATGTGGTTAGTTTAGAAAGCGATAGCGTTTGGCTGGTGAAAATTATTTTGTACCAGAAAATGTGAATCAATTAAATGCAATTTGTTTAAGAAAAACTATGAGACCTGTTTATGATGTATTGATTTAATTTGATATTCTCAAATTGCATACAAAATTATTTTCATTTGATTTTTAAAAAAAAAAAAGTTACTTAAATCTATAAAGTAAGTTTTAATCATTTAGAGAAAAACTTCCTGCCAGCATGGTTGAAACAACTAAATTGAGGATGGAAATTATGCTAATCAAAAAGGAGGTGAAGCTGACTGATAGCAAAACCAAGGTCAAGTCACTTATCAAAATTTGCCAACTAAAAACCCAAGAAAAATATTGTGTAATCGAAACGACTTATGATAACTTTGGAGAAGCCTTTTGTATCCTTGTATCTCATCCAGTGTTCGAGACATCCAAAATACAACGCACGCTGTTCGAAATGGGATTTAAATAACAAGATCGATTACCAACTTTTCTTTTTAATGATAGCTATGTATATCGCGAACATAAATCAGTAATTATCAGAATCTGCTTAAGGGGGAGGGTGGATTAATAAGTCCGTGCCTTTTCGACTTGATTTTCGTATCCTGCTTCATTGCACAAAAATATTACCATGGACTAAAGCATATTTTTTCGAGTGAGAATGATAGATGAAGTCTGTATTTCGATCGAAATATTTAGTCTTTTTTTGAAAAATTATATACACATAGTTAACTAGTTACTGCATTATAATATACAAGACTTTCAATGTTTTATGAACACTTACCAATTTTTACAAATTCCTGAGGTGTACGTCCGCCAGCGATGAGCCAACGTATCCACTCAATATTATCAGGATTATCAATTGGTGTGCCTGGATTGAAGAGCAATTCCATTATCGAATTCAAATCAGGTGTGGCACCGCCACGACAACATTCAGCATTTACAAGTGCTGCGACCTCTTTGCGACTGCGCAGCTTAAACGATGAAGTACCAAAAAAGAAAGTCGGTTTGGCACCACCAGATGTAGATGCACCAGATGCGGCATCGGTGCTACCGGAGCTAGTGGTTCTTGCACTGACTCCAGGACTAACGAGATCGTCATCTGTTTCTGCAGTACTCGCAGATTCCCAATCGGCAAATTCAAGTGTGAGGGCAGCATTAAAGAGAGCAGCACTGGTGGTAGTGAGATAGGGTGACTGACGTGCTGTTGGCTGCGTCGTCGCCACTACTGTTGAAGTGCTATTGCTAACAGTTGTATTTAGGGGCAGATTTAAATTGACTACTACCGACAAGTCAACGTCTGAGTCAGTGGCTTCAGCGTCTTCGGCGGCGGCAGCGGCAGCAACAACATCGATGACATCGTTCAAACTATTGGCATCGTCATTTATATTTATATCTCCATTGGACAAATTGTCATCTTCATCCATGATTTACTTTTTGTTTATTGTAGTTGTTGTTTACTTATTTATGTTTTTAGTTTTATCTTTTTTTGGCTGCTACTTCTGTTAATCAAACGAGTTATGTTAAATTTCACTGCAAGTACGTGGAGCTGCAAGTGTGAAACGTGAGGGTTAAAAAGAGAGAGAGGGTTGATTTTTTATTTATTTTATTTTATTTTCTAATTTACTAGAATTTACAATGGCCAAGCGTTGCAATGCAAATTAGTCAAAATAAATAAGATATAAATAACAAGTACACATAAATTAAAATAAAAAAATCCGAATTCTCACAGAAGTTAAAGAAGCAAAATCATTATCTTGGCCCCGCGCTAGTGCTTTATAGAGGTATAAAATAAATATTGCCTCAACAAAATATCGATACTTATTTTCAGTTCTTGCCTTAAACTATCAATTATCTGCAAACATCGCACTGAGTAAAAATTTCTTAAAATTGGTCAAAATAATCAGAAATAATTTTTTTTTTCCTATGACATCATTATTTTTTTTTGGTCGAAAAGCGTAATTTTCATAAGAAATTGCTTAGTTATCGTAAAAAGATTTTGAGATTGGTCAAAAAACACATAAGAAGCTCGTAATACGGATAGATGCTTGTAATAGTAGTATGGGATATTTTGACTTGAAGCGTCTCCCACAGCCGATTTACGGTATTTTCTATGTATCGTTTGAAAGGTATTTGTTTTGACTTGACTTTTATCCAGAGAAATCGCATAGATTAAGGTTGGAAGGCTATGTAGTCGCGAAATTCAAAAATAAGTTCTTTAAACAGATGTTAGGTCACATACTATGACCTACAGATGTGAACGTGAAAATAGAAGTACCTTGTACTTTTATCGCAACTCTGTATATATCGGTTTTGTAATTTAAATTTTTCGGGAAATTCGATTAGAACTAAACACACAGAGAAGATTTATTTTAAAGTTTCGTAAAGAATGGAAATCTTATAAAATTATTATATCGTGCTCAACAAAAATGATATTCAACGCCATCAAATATGTATGTAGAAAGTTCGGAGAGAATAGGTGGAAAACGAAAAACTTCGCCGCAAAGCGATGGCAAAATTGTGGCGCTGTCCAATAAATCGGCTACCTTACGCTAGGGAAGATTTAAGTCATCAGTTATCTGCCTAGCTTGTATCTTTTTTGGACAGCACCACAATTTTGCCACCTATTCTCTACATATTTGAAATATTTTTATCAAATATTTCTTCTTTCATCGACTATAAAATTGATTTTCGCTGATCAGAAGTGCAATGTCGTTTCCAATATTCCGATATTGTATTATCAGATTTGAACTCCTGCATAAAGCCAGAAGCTCTAATAATTAATTAGTGTACAAATTGTTATTCAGGGCGTACGTGGAAAAAAATCATGGAACTTAATAAAATTTAGATGAAGCTACTGCTATTTTCATGTTCACAGCTGTATGTTCCGTCCACAGAATGTTACGACTATTTCTTCATAAGTTCCAAGATATTTTTAGCAGTATAGGTCTTATGTGAAAACTGAATCTAATTCGATTTAACCATTTACAAATTAGAGTGAAACATGTTGAATGTTGTTGGTGCAAGTGTCCATGTTCACTCAGATTTATATGGGTAGTGGGCGTGGCCGTTTACCGATATTATCCATTGGCGTGTGTGTGAATTACTGCGAAGTTTTGCCATTGTTCAACCCACTATGCGGCAGTCGAGCATCGCTACCCCAAGTAGCTGTTGCAGAACCCCACTCCCAATCAGGCAAAATAATTTAACGACATTATCGATTATTCGTATGCAATTATTTTGAATTTTTCCACAGCTATGCAATCTTTATCTTTTTAAAATTCCGATACATACAGCGAATATCGATTAAGTTCCTTTTTTTTAACAGATTTGACCAGCAATAATGCGAAGGATCGACAGCTGTGATCTAGCGATGACAGTTGAAAAGGCAAACAAATAAAATTGAAAAAAAAAAATAACAAAACTACTACAAAATTGGACAAAATAAATGTGATGTTAATTGCTTGAGTTTCTCTTGGCAATGACCTCCGCGTTTGCTCCACTGCAGCAACGTCGTACCTTTGCACAAATTCCTTGCGATTACAATTTCCTTTTAGTTTTTAGTCTTAAAATCAATAGATTTTTTTAATTCTTATCAATTGCTTGATGCGAAAAAATGTTGACTAAAAATTGATTTGGATTTATTTTATTTTTTTCCACTTTTTATGTGATATTTGTTGGGCTCTATTCTTTCTTAGCCCGTTCTTAAGCTATTTTTTCATTTTGCCTTTTTTTATTCACTCACTTTTGCACTCTTATCCGTTGTTCTTTTCTTTGATCTTTTTTTTTCAACACTTTTTCAATTCATTCCAAATTTAGACGGAATTCTTTTGGACACGTTTATTTTTCGTTTTATCATTTATTTGACTCGTTTTACTTTTGCAGATTAGACCAATTTTAATTTTGTATTGTTTTAGAAATATTTCCTTTTTAGTTTTTCACATTTTATTAAAATTGAAAAAATAGGCAACGCAATATTTTGTGAAACTCAACGTCGACGAAGAATTCACTACACTTCTCAATACGACGTCAACGAAGGCAGACGAACGAAACAGAAACGGAATTTGTGGATTGTCATTCGGCAGTGCTTCTTCTTCTACAACAGCGAATCAAATATTATGGCGAATTCATAAAAAACTACTTTAACAGAGTTGTAAGCTAATTTTTAATTTCTGTATGACAACATTGTTTTGTAGTATCGCTTTTCTCGGTGACAAGATATTTCAGAGACAGGTTAAGCGCTCGCACCGGACATTGACGTACCGTAACCAAATTGGTTGCAATAACTCAGTACGTACGTATTATGGAAGTCATTTGCTGGAAGTGATTAGTAAGTTAAATTGATTTTTTATGAATTTTACGGTAATAGAAATAAACAAAAAAAAACTATTTGCGAAACGAAATCAAAAATTACTACCACTACTACTATTATCATGTAGCTTAGGTCCGTAGGAACTGAACAAAATATCTATAGAAATATCTATATTGTGTCAGTTCGTTCCAATTTTGAAATATCACACTTTATATCATTTGGAGTTAAAATGTTCCGGGGGTTCCCCTGTATCAATCTCCGTAGTGTTGATCGGCAAGTTAACCAAGCGTCTTTCCTGATCGTGTGGCCTATCCATTGCCAGTCTTTTCATAATCTCAGTTATGATTGGAACATTCTTTAATACGGCTGGTTGGTAGTCAAACCAAGTTTGTGATTCCAGCAGGAATTTACAAAATTTTTCTGTCATGTAGAGATTATGTAGTGAAGTTAATCACCAGTTATTGCTCTCACGTCTTCAGCAGTTCCGCTTTGGTACTGAGAACACTGCTAAATTATCAGATCGATGTAATATTGCTTATATTATTTCGGTATACAGATGTTTAACTTTTAGGAAAGTTTTATTGTTGTAATATGTACGTAGCCCAAAATTGGCTGCCTGGTTGCTAAGTTGAGGTGAATAAATTAATTAAGCGGTAGGTCGTGAGCTGGCTAAAGGATCAAAATCCTATATTATGTGCAACAACGACATCACTTCGTTTTGGCTCCGGGCTTACAGCCTACACACACCGGTTCGCTAGTATTAAAGCCTCAATCAAATTTTTATATCTTTCAAAGTTTCAAAGAAAACTTTATCTTTCTAGGAGCCATATTTACCGTTTACATAATACCGCAGAGTGGATTTTTCAAAACTCAAATAGAGTTTAACCGTCCATAATCATCGCTAAATTAATAGTGGTATTCACACCGGCCTCGTCAGTTTGATAAATAAATAGTTAGTTGGTAATTCGGTAAGGCTTTTAACTGTGAAGGCAATATCGAAAAGTTGTGGTCACAAAGAGCAGGTGTTATTTAAATCGTAATGTAATGCGCCAAGTAATAGAATAGTTAAACATTTTAAATTGGTATAGAATTTAGGGTTTTTAACGAATTTTTCGCTATTTGTGTTTTTATCGTCAGGCATAGTGTCAAATATTCGATTGAAGTATGACATATGATAAGCGATTTTAAAGACATAAATATATGATAACTTTAGATATGAGGGGTACTGTTTTTGTGTTGAAATTTTAAATTGCGCGTTAAACGCAATATTTTTGATGTGCAGTATTTAATACAAAATTGGATAATAATACTGTGCTTAATGCGTAATTTTACACTTAAGTATAAAAACACTGTATGTAGCACACATGTGATTTTTAACAAATTGGTCAAAATATAAACCTGGAAGTTATTGGACCAATTTAAACTAATATCATAAATTAGACTATTTTTCAAATGAAATTGGTGAAATATTATTAAAAGCAATGTATATACAGAGGCTTACCGTGGATATCATGCGTCCGGGACACGGGGACTTACGAGTATCGAAACCACGTACTGTGAGATATGAAATCACAGTTCTAACCACTTCACCCCGTTGCTTGCTTTTTTCCAGCTCTTTGGTCATGCCTTTTGTTCACTGTGTCTACAATGTTTTGTGTCAATATAGCAGGGTAATTTTTTTTAAAAAATTTTCTCATAATTTAATGCAAGTTTTCTTTTTTATGGGGTCATTCTGTATGCTCGATTTTAGGTAAAAACTAGGTTTTGACTTAGAGCGCTCTTAATTTTGCGACTATAAGTATGGGCCATTAAGTTTAAATAATCATTACAAGTTTTACCAACGCCCCTTCAATTTTACTATGCGTAAACATTAGTATGTACGTACGTTCTCTTTAGCGAAAACAAATTTATAAAAAACACGATAAAGTAAATATAATCTTATAAAAAAAAGATATCCAAAAATATATATCTAAGCAGAAATGATTGTATGCTACCCGTACTTTCTGTACTTTGCTGTAGGATGTGTTTGACATCAAACAAATGGTTAACGTTAAACAGATCATATCGCTCTCCATTATATTAAATTTTTAAGCCATAACTTTTTAAATCACTTTTCTCAGATTATAGCAAGGTGGTTTACATAAATTTAAATGTTCCCAACTTACTACGATGTTTAGTATAGATATATCTACAGTTTCTGATGGTTTGACCATAGAAACTAACTAGTCCGGGAAGCAGCATACAAATGACAATCATTTCCTCTCCATACAAGATTTGACCAACTTTTACCAGTTTTAAATTTTCCAATAAATACTGTAATTTTGAACAAAGCTAGTAGAGAATATACCAATAGGATCCAAAGGCTTACACAAAATTTTAATATCAGATGCTTAGGACCTGATTATAGTTATATTAATGAGATACAATCATCTAATTTGAATTGATCCACAACTTTTGTAATTTTGTTCATTACATTTTTAAACCAAATGTAATAATTATGTAGTTAGAATAAGAAAAATGCTTGCACTCTTTGAATTATAATTGCATATATTTAAGTTACTAAATTATATATGCATTGCTAGTTATTTTGGCCGAAAATACGGTTTTGAGATTTAAGCGTGTTATTTTTAATTTAAAACTTTGAATAGAAACATGAAAGATGGTCAAATCGTGTCATTCCGAGACTTTTCAAGCATGAAACCGATGTTTTCATCTCCTTTACAACATTGATTTTAAAATATTTTTCTACTTGTGGCTTATTTTCCGAGTTAATGAACGAAACTTTTTTTCGTCGGCCTCTCTTACAATCAGGCCCGCCCATATGTTGGCGACTGACACTTATTGTAATTATTAGCCACACCAATTAAAAAAAAATACGCGGAAGGAAATGACCATGGACAATTCAACGCTACCTCCCGAACTAAACGGTTTGCGCGCTGACCATATGACTTTTAAATTACTAGCGAGAGTATCCTCTAACTGGCATTTTCTCAATGCACAGTATGCACTTGTCGCCATCCTAACCTAACCTAATCATGAAAGTGTAACCTGACAATCATACAAGTGGTGACATCGAGTATCGCGAAAACCAAGTCAGATATTAAATATTTTATTTTATATTTCTGCTGAGCTCATTGAGCTCTATACAAATTGTTTAGATGCGACTTTAATGTTGCAGTGTTTAATTTTGTCCTTTATTTTATTTATAAAGCAACTCTTAACATTTCTACCTTAAATTCACCACACATCAACCCAATGTAAGTTTCCTACCATTTCATTTCCACCTGTTTTCTTTTATTTTTTGCTTTCAATCAATTTACAATTTTGAGGTTTCGTTTTTTCAAGAATCTGCCGCCGTGCAGATCTTCAAAGATTCCACCAAATCTGTGATTTTCTTTTTTCTTATCACTTTTTTCAATATATCTTGGTCATCAATTTCACATATATCTACTTCCACAAAAGCAAATTAAAAAGTGTCACATAGAAAGAATGTTCCAATAACTCGTTTAGTCAATCACAAATTGAAGTTTTATTTTCGGAAATTAATTATTTTCTTTTCACATTCGCGTCGATGAACTTCAACTTCACGAGCCAAAAAAATACGAATAAGACAAACGTAAGCAAACAGCAAATTTGGCTATTGCAAGGAGAGCAAGAAATCTGACATCAAAAGTTGAAGCGAATTGTTGCCAGAGTTGCTCAATGAACTTCTGAACGCTAAATTTGTGATTCAACTGTGGCCTCTGTCGACTCCAGTTCAACTCGCATGAGACTTTTTCCTTAACCTACTTGCACTTGGTCGATCTGTAAGCACAATGAGGTTTTAATTTGATGCGCCCTTTGCAAATCCCTTGTAGTTAGGTTATTAGTTTTTGAGTGTATCTGAAGAAATTTTTTTCTGTTGCGAATAACTTTAAAGTTTCATAAAAAATATGTTTCGAAAAAAGTTGCAGCGATTTTGATGACTTTGACTTAGTGATTTTCTGCATATGTGAACAAAATAAGGATTGGGCTAGTTTTCAAAGGTTCTTATAGAGGCGTGGTACAGCCCTAAACTTTAACTTTTATAACATCATGTCTCTTAAACCATTCACGATATTATGAGTTTACGGATACAGAGCATATACCATATATCTTGAATTACACCAAAAGTGGCCGAAAGTGGATAAGTGCGTGTAGCACTTTTCAACTATTGAAAGTTGTGATTCTGTATAACTCCAAATTGGCAACTGCGACTTTCATAAAATTGTTGGAGATGACTCCATTGGAAACAGTCATTAATACAAGCTAAGTCAGCTAACTTGCAGAGCTAGTTGAAGGGCGTAACACAGCCCAAAATACTTGCAAGCGTTATATTAAGAGGACTAACAACGTAATCGCTATGAAATTTAATGTGGCATATATACTTGCTAAGATATCTTATTACAAAAACCTGACGCAATATTTCTTGTGGGCGTGGCATCTCCCATGCAAGCAAAAAACGTTTAAAGTTATAGATAGTGTGCAATGAGAGTAATCTGCATAAGATTTGGTGTCTAGATGTCAGTTTCTATAAGCTTTAAAATGAAATTGAATTTTATTTATTTAATAAGTACTTTATATGTAGTGTAGGATATGCGAGTTACGGCCTCGCCAAAGTCTTATCTTACATTTGCCTAACATGTTCACTTGAAATTATAAAATGATATTTTTAAAATTTAGAAACTGACTACAAGTTACCAGCCAGGATAACTAGTTTCTCTTAGGCCAAAATAGTTCATCCGAAGCGTGTTAGGATGAACCAGTTTAGCCTAGAAAAATTTTATTCCAAAAAACTATCCCGATAGGGTCCACACCACATGCTTAGTCTAGGAGCCCGCAGATCCTAGATCCATTATATTTATAGTCTTCGATAATTTTGTCGATTTTTGTCGTTGAACCAAATAGCAATTTCCCGATTTCAGTATAGGCAAGATTCATGAAATTCCAAGCTTTGCAATTGAGCCTTATATGCTTCACAGATTTGGTTTTCAATTAATATCTTCTGCCAAGTTGGTTGTCAATCGAAATCGTTAGACTTAATTATTAGTGCAAAATCTTCAACCCTCTGTTATTGCTACCGCAGCTCCCACTGTATTTCTTCGGCTGCCCATTTTTCTACATCAAATACTCAAATAGCGCTTCGTTGTGCCTGCAAGAAAAGTGTAATAACAAATAAGTTACAAAATAAAAGATAAACTACAGTAAAATTAATTTTTACTTTGCTGTTTCCCTTTTTGCCAACAATTCAATTCAAAAACGGAACCATTTCAGACTTGGAAATTCATATTAATCGGCTTAAGTCACTGGTTACTCCACTTAGCAACGAATGAAACTTGAAGATGAGACTAGCTTTAGCCCTTTTTTTATGATTTATCTTTGTTTAATAGAATTTTTTAGTGTTGACATACTTTCATACATACACTGTACTCACAGGCACAGGCGTAGTACTCACAGTAAGCACAGTAAAATAATTATAAATATATTTACCTGAATTGATTCTCCAAAAATCGCTGTGAAATCAAGGCAAACGCAACGCTCGATATGGTAAACATTTTGAGAAAATTTTTCAAGTGGTTGTAGCACAGAACTAACAATTACGTGTACAAACATCCAGTGTTTGGTCAAAGAAATGACGATGAGGCTTTTTATCGTAGTTAATATAAATTCTGGCAAACCTTAAAAATGTACCTTACAATAGATTTTGAGATATGACTGATAGGGGGAGACAAATGACATATTCTAAAAGCACAAAATCAGCGTCCACATAAAAAAAAATGAATATTCTGGCAAAAAATTTTATTTTTTAGATCAAATTTTAACACGGCGTATTAGTTCGGTTAAATCTTAATAAAAATATCTTTACGGCATGGAATCGATTTATTTTTTTCGACTTTACAAACTCCTACACAATATATATTTTTCGATTTGAGGCATACTTTTTATGTTATGGGTACTAAAAAATAAGAAAAATATTTTTGGGCATATTCGAATACATGAATTCAAACTGTAAACCTCTTTCTCTAAGATATCAAAAACCATTTCAAATTTTATAATGACATCTGAGTTTTATTCAGTCCCTATGGTTCCTGTCAACGGCTAGGCATTATAGAAATTCATTTGCTATGATAAAGTCTGCTAATATGGTGCGTTTATATGGAACCCATTTGTTGTTGTTCACTCAGCTCGTGTTGAACATATTTAAATAAAGTTCCTGAAATTTGCCTTACGGTCTCTAAATTTTATTGAGCCATTACCATCTTGGTGGTTGCTGTTTACTATTTAATTTAAAAACTTTGAATGAACGGCGCAAGGTTCAGTGGCTAATTTTCCTTTATGATCTTAATGGCAATATATAACTGTAATGCTTTTTTGGAAAAAATCAGTATAAATGTACCTGCAAGGCATTTACGTAGTTCTAGTTACTTTTACGTTAAGGTCAATTATGGTCTAAATGAACCAATAAATAGAGCTTTCATTGAGTTTAATAAAATTTGTACAAATCATGGCTTAGACTTTTACTTAAATAAAGATATTTTTAAAAATAATGTAATGAATTGTTATACGCTATAATTATTTTATATCTGTTATTATATAATGTTTATATTACGTTTTTAAGATTTTTATGCAAGTCTGTAAGTGTAAAGTGTGTCCATAGTCGTAAATAAATAAATAATAGTTCAAACTACGCATCTTTTACATTTCAATATAGAAAATTTATTTATTTTTTTACATAAATATTTAACATAATTTCTTTAGGCTGAAAACAATTCATACATTTATTTATATTCCTAATATCTAAAATCAACAGGCATATAGTTATGTTTTATGTTAACATTAAATCTATGCGTCCACATATTAACCTATAAATCAAATTTAATCAAAACAACGTTATACTAATATAATGTTAGTTTATAAAATACTTACAAGATTATCGTCAATATTATCACAAAAACTTAAGTCCAATAGCGATAGTTCTTTGCACTTTAGTAAAACACTGAGAAAGAAAATCATATTATTAAACGCATTTTCAAAGGAAAAGCTACACATGAAAAAACTTACTCTACATATCGTTCGGTGGAAATTCCTAAAACACCCATCAAATCCAGCTGTTCCAGATTAGGACACAAATTTGCAATATTTTCAACATCACGGTCAGTGATGCCTCGTACAGCTGCCAAAAATAGTTTTTTTAATTTTGAGCAGCTAGTAATCAATTGCTTTAGACTATCGCCAAGAGAAGCCTCACGTAAACTAAAATATTGGAGAGAGCAAATGTTAACTGAAGAGCTGAAAAAATTTTAGATGTCTTAAAAATAGTTTTTCTTACCACCAACCAAAATCCACCTCCTCTAAATCGCGACACTTTGAGAGTGCCTGCAAGCCAACAGCTGAGAGAAAATGCGATTTCCACATATCTAATGAGATCAACTGTTGATTATATTTGGAGAGATGTAATGACACTTCGTCCATGTTGACGCCAACACCACTAAAGGCTTAAAAAATGTATTTATTTAATAGAGTTAATGTCTTTTTTTAGAAAACCTTAAATGAAAAGATTGGACGGCTTCTCCTTAGCGTGCGGTCACATTTGGTGAAGGCACAGTTAGCAAAATATGTATAATAGGGAAAGGATTTCGGTTTGCATGTTTTAAAAAACTTTGTTGCAAAAATTTTTTTGGTTTTTATAATTTTTTACATCAAATTTGCAAAAGATCCAAAAATACATATTTTGTTGAGCAGAAAATAGCAAAAATCGATTTTTTTCTTAATTCAAGAACTCACAATGTAAGAAAATTCAATATGTGTAACGATTATTTCACAGTACCTTAACTTAAAATTAGAAAAAACAGCAAGTTACGCAGATACCTATAGGATAAAAATATGGTGTGAGGTAAATTAAGCAATTAGACAACAATTTTCTTATGGCTTTCAGTGTGCTGAATCTAACTGCGGTATCAGAATTACCCCACCGTTTTTGATTTGTTTATTAGGCTGGTTAGTTTTAGCTGAAATATATCAAAATTTACTAGTAAGTTTAGGATGACATCCTAAGGCTTCCTATAGCTTTACAGACCATTTAAGAAAATTGTGCTTTTGGAACTTAATTCTCAAAGTTCTTACACACTGAAAAAGTTTTGCTATCAGATTTCGATCAAGCACACTCGAAGTCATAATAAAAAGTGCACTGTTACTCTGATTTATCTACCACGCACCATCCTCTTTTTTATTAAATGCTAATGAAACTCACTGCTCTTTATATTTTACGGCCGGTTACCTTAGAGGATGCTAGGCACTGTGAGGTTATGACATTTTACTTATTTACCGAAGAAAATGATTGACTAAATGAAGATATAGTTACAATTCAAATGTTTTCTATGAGGATGAGGATTGATAGGGTCTAATTTTAGTCTATGAGATAGCCGAAAATTGGGGTTTAAGAACATTTTTGGTATGGTTGTACATTCAGGACACTTATTCTAAGTTGCTGTCGTAGTCATTGCGCTTTCTTTTATTGAACATAAAATCAGAGTAACATACTCGATAAAACAAAAATTGCAGTTTAACAATTTAACAAAAAGTTCTATTCATTTGCAAAATGTTAAATAAAATATCAACAACTGCTGTAGTAATAGCCGTCAATCGACTGCGACAGCAACTGCTACGACAAAAGCCGACATTTGACTGCGACAGCTCTTCGTGAACTGTTGCTTCAGCTTTTGAATATTACGAAGCAAACAACAAAAGCTGACTATCAACTACGACAGCTGAGTATATGCTCTTGCTCTAGCTGTTTATCGCTTTAACTATTACTGCGCAGCCCCAGCACAATTCTTGGGGATGTAACTAGTTCTTGCGCAGCAATTTAAACACAGTAAAAAACTAAGAAAATATTTCCAATTGTGTTGAACAACCATTTCAATTATAAGTAATTATTCAGAAGAAAATCAATTTGGAAAAATTGATTATACAACGTAACTGTCCGTATTTTTGCACATTGTTTGATTCCAAATGTTTCCGTTAAAAACATGTAATTCTGAAATCACATACGAGTGAATACTAACAGTCAAGCTAGAGGAACGGGGAATATCAATTCAGTTCTTAAGAAAGAAGATCTAATTTTAGACTATCTGACATTTCGATAATATACCTTATGAAGGCTTATACATTAAATTAAAAAACAAAAATTAATTTTATGTTATTCTATCGAATTCAAGTTTCACCAAATATTTCTCTCAACACGCTCTCAAATATAATAATTACCCAAGTTCAAATGCTTTAATTTTGGATTGCTCTCCAACATTGTCAACAGCAAATCTGGTTCAATCACTGTACGAAACAAATCTAAGCGTTCTAAATTTTTCAAATTTGCCAAGCAAGAAAAATTTACATTTGGTGAATCCGTGGAGCAGTTGCGCAAAGAAAGTTCTAGGGGAATAAAAAAAGTTATATAGTTTTGCGATTTTTTACTCAGAACTGTCACTACCTTTCAAGTTATCACATACAATGCCAAGTGTTTCAAAACAATTTGGCTTAAGAAATCTGGCTGAATTTAAGCGTAGGTGAGTTAAACTATCGCCACGTTGTTGCATGAATCTATAAAAAAACATAAAATTTAATAAATGTTATTTTGTTACATGTATATTAACTTTTTGAATTCCGTTGCAGATATGGAGTCAAAGAGACCACACCAAGATAAGTCCAACTTTTTCAAAACGGTTGCTCTTTTTGCTAGGGTGCAAAGTAAATCTGTAGTTGTCAAATGCCAATAAGGTTTTAAATTCAAATCACTATACAGCAATGGATGTGTGGAGACATCATAGAAAAAATGTGATACTTGACCAACACGAAACAATGATATCAGGTCCAGGTAGCCAAAAATATTTAGCAGAATTTCGAACTTGAAGTATGAAAAATAGCATTTTTAATTTCATCTCTAATATCGATCAAAAAAGTTACCGGCATATCTTTTAATCCAGCTTCTAGTGCTACGTCCATTTCTTCAGTATTTGTACACGTTTTATCAGCAACTGATGCAGTATCACTTAGCATTGCTGCTTCTGCCACAAATTTATCCAAATCATTAATAAGAAATTCACGCAAGCGGCTTTGATAGTTTTCTTTAAAACTCAGACGAAACTGCATGTTCTCCAGTTTACGAACAATAGGACCTAGACAAAATAGTTTAAAAACTTTTGTGATAGCTAAAAACTAAACATTTGCTTACTTAATTTGCCGGTACGCTGGCGCTCAAGGTAGTCAAGAAGATTTGGCATATTGCGTATATTAACACTTTTGCCACGCAACAGCACTGCATCAATTTCAGTAAAGTAATGCAAA
This sequence comes from Meiosimyza decipiens, assembly GCA_963680825.1. Taxonomy (NCBI): domain Eukaryota; kingdom Metazoa; phylum Arthropoda; class Insecta; order Diptera; family Lauxaniidae; genus Meiosimyza; species Meiosimyza decipiens. The sequence goes on along the minus strand of OY804258.1, from coordinate 86,143,722 downwards.
TGTGAATGATTAAATTCCAATCTAATTGTTCTGTATAATGAAAGAATTTCTCATAAATTCAATTTATTTTGGTTTCATTTTAAACTTACTTGGTGGGAAGCAACAGCTTTTTTAGTGGCGGCGAAAATCTTCGTGCTGCATGAGGTGTTGGTATATGCTCCTTTTCTTCCCATAGTAATACCCACGTTTTCGTAATGGTATACGCCCATATGCGAACTACTGCACCGGGACTAAACGTCTCAAATATGACAATTTCTTCGGCAATGACATAGTCTTCAAACTTAATAACTGAAAGAAATTAATTTTGTTATATACAGGAGAATATAAATTAACATCAATTGTAAATTCAACCCTGTAAAGCTATGACCCGTTTATTTTCATTTGAAATGGAAAATTTTATGAAGATGGCAGAGGTTAGAAACACATTTCATATAAATGCTTATGAGTTTACATTTATTGTCAATAAATAAATTTAAGATTTAGGCAAACAAAATTATTGTTCAATTAAATACATACTATAGAACAGACTTGGTGCTTCTAAATGACTTCAGTGTGCTGAACACGAAATCGTTGTCTGGCTTTTCCATCTCTTTAAAATTTCGGAATTATTCGTACTTTAATTATAAGTAATAGTGTTTATATACGAAATTCTTATTTTTTTTCTGTTTAAGAGATTAAATAGCTGTAGTTTTTTATTTTGTTTTCCAAATGGATTCTTTCATCCGCCGTTGTTCATTTAAATAAAAATGCAAAGTTTACATAGATTTTCACCAGAGATACAGAGTATATGATTTTTCAGATCTTTGAAAGTCATAAAAACCTTATAAGTTTTTTTTTTATTTAATAGTCTTATATATATTTTATAAATTTTTAGTTATTTTGAAAAAAAAAAAACCTTTTTGGACGTTTTTTGGACTTTAAAATGAAAATAATGATATAAATGTTGAATAATAGTTTTAGGATACGTCATAAGATGTCAGAGGAACATGTTTACCCATTTCTATAGCAGAAATATTATAATTATTGATATTAGTTCTCGATATACTAAAGGTAGTACGTATGTCATTATAAAGAGGAGATCAAACTTCAATATCCGAACTTTTTTGTTTATTAAAAGTAAACGCACATTTGGATTGGCATCTGGATCAAAACTTAATGGACATTGGTTTTTAAGCGCTGTAACGTTTCGGACTTGTAGATATGAAGACGACTTAAAACGAAACCCAAAAAAAAAGTTTAATGGTGTTAAATCGCATAATCTTGGCGATTAGTTGAAATCACTAGAACGTGAAAAATTGGGGTTTGACGACTTTTCACGATAAACAGCCATCGGTGCACCCAACGTGTGGGAAGTTTCGCCGTTCTGCTGAGCCGTCATGAGTTCCGACTTAATATTTTCCGTTAACGGTACTCGCCACTTACTGTTACATTGCGAAATTCAGAATTTCAAAGGATTAAGACCCAATGACGCCGCCTGGCCACAATGAGCACCTAACACTTTTTTTTGGGCATGCAATTGCCTCTTTTAAATCACATTTTCCTTACCCTATATGCGACAATTTTGTTTATTGACATACGGGGACAGAAAGAAAGTAGGTAAGGTTTTCATCCAAATTCATTAACAGCAGCAATATTCTTGACTAATCTGACACTACGATGATGTACACACCTTGCCTTGTCTATAATACTTCCAACTTTCTTCAAATATAATTACTGCGCCGAGGATTCATTGCTCAGGACAACGAAAGTGACCATAATCTTCCCGTTAATCTCGATACACAGTTCGAATGTAGTCGTAATTTCTGTAGAGCATTGAAAACTTTCAATGGTGATGGTGAAACAATCTGTTTCGAAAAATTTCGTATTTTTTTTTCGTTACAAACTATTTAAATGGAAGCTAAACACACCCAAGAAATAGAAAATCTACAAGTCACACCGTAAACAAGATTCACTTGCGTGATTTAAATTAAAAACATTTGCATGTTTCTAAAACTTACCAATAAAATCATGAGCAGGAACTTTGGGCAGATTTTGAGGTTGTATTTCATACACACGAGATGGAGCTTTTATCCACCAATTGCCATAGGTGCGCTAAAACGTAAATTACAATAAATTTTATTTGCTACGAATAAATCCAACTTACCATAGCAAAAGTCTCCGGGAAATCTCCAAATTCTGGAAATTTCGATGGTCTTCCTGTGATGTTAAGCGCTGTGTACGATATACTAAAATCACTGCCATATTGTGAACTAAAATCTAACACTTCCTGTGCATATTGTTCCACATTGTAACTAGCATAGCAAGCACCATCGACATTGATCGCCCCATTTGCCGATTCTGGGAACGCATCTTCATTGGAATTGAATCTGCTACGTGTGCCCAAAAAATCAATGACAGCGCCAGCGGCATCATTATCTGGTGGCGAAGTATCATTCGAATTAGAAGACATTTAAGAGCTTTCAGATATTTCTGTGGATTCAACGATGTGGTAAAGAGCGATACGCAGCGTTACGAAACTGCTGCGTTGCTTCTCAGGTACAAAAGTTCTGGGAAAATAATGCGACAACTGAAACAGTTTCGTCACAAAGTTGGCGTGAGTTGCTAAAGGCACAGTTGGACTTGGAACTTTGTTCTGAAAGGGGCGACGGAGAAGAAAACGATGGCAAAGCAGCCTTTTTTTTCATAAAGCAGATTCGAAACATATGAATTTTAAGATATGTTTGCGCTGTGATTTATTTCTAAGGTTTCCTTTATCCTTGCGATTGTTGTTGTTTTAAATTTTTCTGTTGTCGTATCACTTCAAGGCGAAGGTCAATCGCCGTAGAAGGCCAAAGTTGAGAACTTTTGCTTGCTTTTGGAAAAATGAAGTGAGCTACGTTAGTAACTACTCATTAATATTTATATTTTATAACTTATGCTTCAAATATGAATCATTGGTCTAATTAAATTAGCCGTAAAACTGTTTAATTGATGTTTTATCGTTCACTAAGGGCGTTCTTTGTTTTCAAAGTTGCTGTTGTTTAATTACATGTGGATGTTTATTTTATTACTATTGTGATTTTTACCCAGCTCCTTTGTATTTAATTTATTTTACAGCTCCTTTGTATTTAATTTATTTTACACGTATAACGTATTTGTTCTTTTGTTTTCGTTTTCCTTTTTCGCAAAACAAAACAGCTGTTCAAGATTTTCCCAAAAAAATTTTTACTGTTTTGTTATTATAATTTTGACATTTTAAATGGTTATGTTTAGTGGGTACTAGTGACGTTTTGTTGACATAACAGTCCCGATTTTATTTCAGGTATGCATTATTCAGAGCTGCTGTGTTTATGAGATTAGTAAAAACAGTTAAATATTCGATGAATCATTAATACATCAAAACTTGTCAAATTAACTGGTCGTTAAGAGCTCGAAGTAATATAATATTTTAATATATTGACAGTGTTTTCTCACATTTTAGTTTGTAATTTTTTGATTTTTTAAAAGATACTGTTTAATGCCTGTAATATTACTGTAGCATAGGCTCGTGTAAAATATATCGATTATCGATATTCAAGATATGAATTTTGACATTTTTGATTAAAGGTAAATCCGTATCCAGTTAAAAAAAATTCGTGTGGTCCAAACTTAACAAGTTAATTATCTAACGGAGGATGCTTGTGGGCAGCCTTGGGCACAGGAAAAGCTATATCTAAGGAAGCAATTCAACAAATTACGGAGTTCGATTGGGCTGTTTCAGCAGATGAAGGAAGAGAAAAATAAGTCGGGAATATTTTAGAGTACTTTACAATGTATTGTGGAAAGAGAAGAAAGCAAAGAAATCGACATCTTGGGAAATATTATTGAGGAGGAAAACGATAAAGCTCATGAAGAACTGTAAACTGAAAACAATTACGATCAAATTGATCAAAAGTCTCTTAGATAAAGATCCGGAATATTTGAGATACCAAATGTATTTGATATCTTTTTTACAAATGGGCATGGTTTATGATTCAATGATGTATGTTAGTGAAGGTACCTCTCTTTTTTATGGACTTCAGACATAAACCTTATTATAGCTAAAAATCTTCCGAACCATTACAATTTTTAGTTTTACTGCTACAACTGGTGCTTCTTAAAGCTTTAAAGAAAATGCGGATATTGGAAACTGGTATTTGAGAAATATGAAATCAATCACTACTTAGAATGTTTGCGGTGGTTTGACAAGAAATCAGTTCAATTGATATCTTCATACATAGATCAACTAGTTTGGTTTTGCTAGCGTTGGAGCGCCTTAGGTTGTGTTTGGTGAGAAAAAGCGTTGTAGGCTGTGTGAGAACTGAAAAGCAAGTTGAAACTGCCTATTATACTTATAGAATTTCAATTCAAAATGCGCTTAGTATGGGTTGGGACGCCATTTTTTGCATTTTATTTTTTTCAGCAAAAATATCGAAAATCTACTATCGATGTATCCGATATTTCCTTCTAGATATATTTCGATGCTGTTTGGAAACACCGATCTTCGATATTTCGATAATATTTTTTATTTGCCCAACCTTACTGTAGGATAGTTTTCCGTCAACATTTAAATTAGGACATTTGTTGATATGGTACTCTTTGGAGTAAATATCGGCCTTGCATCGTTTTGGAGAACTGGACAAAAAGTTTTTGTATCATATTCAAACATTTTTCCATATTTCTTGTACATTATTTTCAGCATTTTTAGTGGTTTTTTCAAAGCACTCTACATTTATCCGACTTTAGGTAGGTCAGCCCAAAATATTGGTATTTTCCTCTTAAAGCTTCTGCCGTAGACTCTTAGAGGTATACTTTCGGTCATTATCATAATTGCATATGCAAATGGTTTCATCGGGATGGAGAACATGCACGTAAACGGGTTGATCCAATTGTTCAGATGTATAAAATGCTGGATACATAGCGAACTAAGAAAACAAGACCCACATCATTATATTTATCCTTCTGTATGTGATGGCCTATGATAAATTGTTTACTTTAATCATTTATTTTCACTGAACTGCTAATACCAACTCGTAACTCTTTCGATGCCATGTGAAGTGCATTTTTAGTGTTCGAGAATGATCTCTTACTTGGAGGAAACTTCTCAAAGATTCTTCAGGCGTGAGATTTTGGCCAAAAGATTTTGTATCAGCGACCACCTGGCCTCTGAAACAAAGGCTTGGAACCGAAGTCCGAAACTAAAAAGTTTATTTAAAATGTTCTTTTTTGGATCTCCATTGTGGAGTTGACGTTTACTACAAGGTAAGAAAACTCATTGTCACCTCAATTGTAGCTATCAATAGAAATATTTTCTTCCAAACGTTTGACAGATGTTGGTTTGTTATTAGACAGTACTTACTTGGTTTTGTTTTCGTTGATCGCCAGTCCTACTTGTTTCGACATATCTGTATTCGCAAAAAGATTTCGCCGAGAAATTGCTGAGATATTGAGATGAAGTCAATATCATTTACATACCCATCAGCTGAACAGATTTTTAAGATATAATAACTTTTGTGTTTAATCCTGCCCTTAATACTGCATGTTTCAGTGCATTGCCCTGAAACGTATTCCGATGTTTAAAATATTTGGTCCGCAGTCGATCTGTTATGTCGGAAGTCACATTGTAAAAATAAAGCAGTGTGGTGCAGAAAGATTTAGGATGTACACATAGTATATTGGACAGGATTTTGTATGTTATGTTTTACAGGAATGTGTCTCGGTAGCTCTTGCAAGACAAAGGATCGCCGTTTTCGTTTGTGGGCAACTAGAGGTAGTGCTCGGCAGTCATCAGGCAAGCATTCCTCTCTCCAAACTTGAGTGATGGCTCGATTCATGCACTCTACCGAAACTTAACATCTATCTTAAAAAGTTCTGATGATAATCCAATCCAAATTTTTCCGCCTAGCTATCCAACATGATTCCAACATAACTGCGTACAGTACCAGTTTAACGATGCATTTGTTTGTTATCCGGGTTCACCTGGTTTGACTGTATCAGACTTCTTTTTGTGGGATTACTTGATAGAACGAGGTAACGTAAACAAATTTGGGACAATTTCCAAACTTAAAGAGAACATTCGAGTCCGACGTTAAGCACTTAAGCCTCAGAGAATGTGGAAAGTGGAAATAGCCTGTATTTGTGAGAAGAAAATTGTGATCGCTTGAGTGATGTTGTTTCTCGCACTTGATACTAAAAAATTCTATAAAATATAATAATTGAAATAAACTATGAAACAATATTCACACAGATTTCGTTAATTCTTTATTTTTTGATGTGCATTTTGTTTTTGGAAAATTATCGAACTGTTGACTTAACGAGTAGCAAAGTAACTAGGTGGCATGTGTTCCGTTTTAGTTCACTGCAAAAAAAAAAAATTGTGCGTATGTATAAAATAAATAACACAAAATCAGCTGTTACTGCTAGGTTAACGAAATAAAACATGAATCGGGTATTCACAGTTAAAAGCTTTAACGAACTTCCAACTAACGAATTATCAAACTTACGAGGCTGGTTTGAATACCACTAATCTAAAAATTAAAGTTATTTTTGTTTTACATCATTCAGTCTTTCAGTGACCACCCTGTCTTTAGTCGTAATGCCGTTAAGTGATGAGAGCAGATGAGCGAATAAATTAATTTCAAATCGATATCGTGTGTAGTCGTCTTTCCTTTCGATGATGTTGGTGTAGGGCAAATGAGCACAGTGATCAGACCCTGTAGTTTGAGCTTAACCAATTTAATGTTGTTTACCTCTACTTTATAATTTTGATTTTAAATTGGTTTTTTTTTTTAATCTTTCATTTCGCTGTAATTACTTTACACTTGACTGCTTTAATATAAAATTAAGAAACTGAATCTCTTTGCTCTTTCTAGTTGGTATTTTGCTAAGTTTTACCATGATTAAATTGATAAAATACTGAGAGATTGTGGTTTTATCCATTAGAAAATCAAGAAAACTGCATGACAAAGAGCCGAGTCTTGAGAGAAATTTCCATATTTTCAAATATAATTTCTTTTTTCTTTGGCTTGTAGCTTATTATTATAGTTTAAGCTTCTTTTTCGTATTCATTTGCTTGTTATCTTGGGCTTTATATTGATGTTTTTCACCGATTGCATTGTTGCTGGAAAAGTTGATAGTGACTGTTGTTTTTGTTGCATTGGCAACAGTGCATAACGTGCTAAAAGCAATTTCCTTTAATAAAAATAATTGTTGTTTAACAATACCTACTACACTGAGTAAAGTCTCAGCTATAAGCCCTAAGCTTTAAATAATTTCGTATATTGATAGTTTTCTATTAGTTGCAAAATAATCCCAGGGCAAGGTATAATGAACTGTGTTTTATATTTTCCGGTAATAAGCAAAGTACTTATATACATATATATATACATATTTGTATTTTATATACAAGTCATATTTAAAGGAGAGATTTTATGAAAACTTGTGTGCTTGCTGGCTTGTTCCTTAAGTTATAAAAATATTTTTGTTGTTGTTGCCAAAATGAAATATTTGTTTATAAAAACGCAATTTTTTTTATTAAATTATTAAAAATTAAATATTTTTTGGCACTCTCTAGAAAACTTTAACGATACAAAAGCAAGCATTACATATTTAAGATTCCGAATTATACTTTTTATTCATTGTTTCTCCTAAACTCTCAATTTTCACTGAAATCGCACTGAGTAAAAAATTTCTAAGGAATAGTCAAAATATTCAGAAAAATATTTTTTATTGTAAGAATGTGCCGAAAATCATAATAACTAAGAAAAATATCAAGCAAGAATGGATATGCCACCAATTTTCATTTCGATGATCAGTTAATGCCTTTGTTTACTTCATTTCCTTGGAAAACTGGTTGTGGATATTTAAGAACTTTGCTTCCATAGGCGATGCCACATTTACTTCTCTAAATGCTCCAACTTTTCTCTGTTTCCTGGTACCTATCCTAGTAGCAAAAAAAAAAAAAAAAAATAGGTTTTATAGCTTCTTTTACAGGCATTTTAAAGGGCAAGTAGAAAGACAACATATCATATTTATAAATTCTTTATAGGAGCTTATAAAAGCTATTTGGCGTATGAAGTATGAAGATATTTTGTTCACTCTTTTATATCTTTTAAAATACTCGGTAAAGTATCTTTCTGAGCTGCTTAAAAGAAACACCTAAAATAGATTTCCTCCGGGTTTCCGGTCTTACAGATTTTGTTGAATTTATTTATTTTATTTATTATGCAAATTGTAGAGTTTTATTATATTTAATTTTAATTCATTATCAAATTTAACTTTTGCTTGCTGTACAAGTTTGCAATCAACAAAGTCGGTGTCGAGCCCATATCCCAGCGATTCGGAGTACTGTGCGCTACTTACTAGGCTACCTGTCATATATTATATTACATGTCAAAGGCGAATCATATCTTTCTCACATTTGTTTTGGTAAATCGACAAAAATTGGCCAATAATTTGCCCTAACTTGTGTATCTCTGAAAACATGTGACGTCATGTCAGTCAAGTGACTTATACAGCAATAAGGCATAAGAGCCATCCTGTCTCTATTTGAAAGGCATCACTGTTTTGTAATCTAGATTTTTTTCTTCATAAATACTAGGGATATTAACTCATGGCAGGATCATATACAGTACACTCTCGATTATATTTACACTTGGTTATATGGACCCTCGATTACAAGCCCACATAGAAAATTTGTATGAACCCTCGATAACTATTTTTTTTTAAAAAAAATCAAATTGTCTTATTCGTTCTTAAAATTGAGTTTAAAAATACCCTTGGCTATATACATATAACGAGCTCAACATTAATTAGGTAATATAATCGAGAGTGTATACTGTATGAACATTAGGGTGATTTAGTTTTTTTAATTTTTGTTTTTATTGAAGTGCTGTTGCGGAAAAATTAAACCTATGGTATGAAAAAAATTTTCACGTAAAAGCAGCTTTTAGTCTCAATTTGAAAAGGTGGCACCGAAGCCTGTTAGTTTTACATGGGAATTGTATGGAAAAAATATATTTTATTCAAAAGGTCTGTGAATGAATAGGTGATGGATGTTGTTAAGCTGCTGAGAATAGTTGTTACAAGTAATTTTTAGCGCTAAGTTCGAATCTGGCGTCAGGTTCGACCCATCATATCAGGATTTAGAAATATTTAAGGTTAAGTATTAAACAAAAAAATCTTTTCAATGTCTACTCTCGAGGTTATATATAGGGTTCTAAAAATTATGTTCAGCTTATTTCTAATAAAAACATCATTTAGCACTATTCCTCTTCCTTAAAGTGGGATTTCAGGTGGTTATTTGAGTTGTTACCTCGCAAAGTTATAGCCATTTTAAAGTGACATGATTTTGAGCCCCTGCGAAACAACAATATTAGCCAAACAGTTTCAAATTCATGTCACCTTGAAATGGCTGTGACTTTGCGAGAAACATCACAGATAACCACTTGGAAGTTCATTTAAAATTTGATTTTCATGCAAATGAAACGGTGAAAGTGGAACTAGATTGGGCACCCATAGTAGGAATCACCAACTGAAGTCCGCCGGCAAGCATTGGAGTGAAACCCTAAGGCGGAAAACGCGGCCCTAATTCATCGTGTAAACGTTCGCTAGAGCAGGATATATGTACGTGAATCGGTAAAATGTTGAGATAATTGAAGGCATGCGCTACTGATCGCGCATATTGGAAGAAGAGGCCATACACTCCACAAGGAGCTAAAGAACACAAAAGAGATGAAAACCAAAACTTTGATTCGAATCTCGTAAGAATTGAAGGAAAAAATGAAGGAGGATTTCTGGTTAAAGCGTTAAGTAGCAAATGAAAAAAATCATAGTTTTGACTTTCGACGGCTTCCTGTAATTTCGTTGTGGCATAACTGAATGCCGAATCGGATTCTTTATCTAATCTTTCATAGGAGTTGGCTATAATTATTTTTTGATTGCTATTCTAAAGAAAAAAATTCAAAAAAAGTACCAAAAATTCATATTACTGGATGGTTTTTATATCTTTGACTAAGACCTTCCATAGTTATCTCGGAGAAAAAATCGGAAGAACTTAAGCAAAGCAGAAAGATGATTTAATCGCTTTTAATGCACATGAGCAAAATTAGTGCATCACTGCGTACAGTGTACGATGGTGATTGTCTTTTTTTTTGCTCAAGTGCATAGCTTTTATGCTAAACGCTTTGAAGTTTGCTTTAATGGAAGGTAGTGGTGGACATGGGCGATTATAATTTCATACAGCAAAAAGTTAGGTATTTAATGCATTACTTTTCATTACACTTATACCGTACACTTGGCGTGAAACGAGCAGTTATAAAATCACTGCAGTTTTGCATAGTTCAATGATTATGAAATTTATGCAGTGTACATAGAGAGAATTATTGGAATAATTGCTGACGAAACTTCCGTGGTAATTAGCTTTACTCAGAATAAATTCATCTGAAGAAAATGTAGAAAATGAAAATGAATGTTCAAAGTACTGCCGTTGGTTATCTCAAAATTATCTCCAATGGAACAAAAGGAAACAGCAGACATCATTTCAACACACATATCATACTTTTCGCACAGTGGTGAAAAATACATAATTGTTTGTCATAAAGATTTAACATACAGTTAGACTATTCGTATTTGGTACAAATGTTTCTTCGGTGATACCAATGCATACAATTGGAATAAAATTAACCAATGACCGTACCCCCTTTTTTCTTTTATCAGCAAATTTGGTTGTTCATAAAAGACGTCCGCCGCAAGGGGGAGGATCGTAGAAACGGGCAAAAGAGGATAGCAGGGTGATTGGTCGAGCCCTTTTCGGAAATTCATTTTTTATGTTAAAAAATCACATGAGTTTTTTCGTTTTTTTGTTCATGAGAATGGTGGGCTGCATAGCACTTTGTGGACGTCCTTTAGGGGGGAGGAGGGTAACGAAATCGGACAAATGTGGACAGCCAGGGAGGAGGGGATTAAAATTCAAAAATTTTTACGCACGTTTTTTATGTACGACCCCAAAGCTTAAAAAAGTGATTCCCTTACCCATGTCGGAAATAGGCGTAGTCTGCTGACTTTTACGCAAACTTAACTGTGGTTAATGAGCTCATCGATCGGGCTCGGCGTCGAAATACAAGCCTCTGCGAACAAGATAGCCATTCTAGCTGGGGCAAATATGGAGCATGCCCTAATATCGCAAATAGACAATATCATCATTGTTATAAACAAACGGAGCACGACATATAGGAACCTTTACTATTTAGTGAAGATATTTCCTTCGTCAAAGAAAGAATTCCTTGCTCATAGACTTGCAGTTTTGAAATTTATGAGACCTATTGCTTAAGCCAAGATTGATGTCTTTGTCACCACTGTGCAACATTCAAAATGTTGGCTCAAAGTAAATATCACTTAAAATGCGAAAAATTTCGAGCTCAAAATTATCATTATTTTTTTTTACTATTTATTGTACAATAACCACATCAACTTTGGTAACAAAAATATAACGAAATAAAAAAAAAACAAAAAACAACAAAACATGAAATCAGCGCGACAAACAAATGAGGTAAAGTCCAAAAAAAAGTAACAATTACCTCACCATATATTTAAGCCAGGTTAACAAAGAGCAACAAAAAATCAATAAACTATATAAAGTCAGCAAAAAATTATGTCGAAAAAGCATCACCAGCAGCAGCACAAACAACAAAAACTGGATATTTATTTACTTGCCAGAATAACACTCGGCGTTATTGTTTCGATGCTCAGAAGAAATTTCTCAGTCAACAAGAAGAGATGAAAGCAAAAAAATTATCATTAAAAACAATTTTCGCAGCGGCAACGGCCAAAAAAACCCTCGTATACTGAGAAATTTACTAAAACCATTCGTCCCTCCCACCTGTCTTACTACCGCAGTTTGCATGCCGATGATAGGAAAAAATGAAAAAAAAAAAAACATTACAGCAATTTATTATAATAATATTTTACTTACCAAATCATTCAACCTGTAAGCCACAATCTCATACTCTTTGTTGTCTTGATTGTGCGATCGGTCTTTTGGGTAGCGTGAGGTCTGTCGGGCGATGCGAGAGAGCGTAATGAGATTTTACAGTCAACCGACTTAGTGACTGAGCTCTGGCTCAGCTGCTGATCAGCCCAGCAGCAGTAGCAGCAGCAGCAAAATCAAACGGCCAAGCTGCACAATATCAAAAATTTTTTACATGCCAACCATTATTCAAAAAGTTGTGCTCCTTAAAGGTCTTTAAATTGCACTGAAAAAAAAAGAAAACACTAAGAACTAAATATGAAGAAGTTTATAAAAATTATCAAAATTATTTATAGGCAGATAAAGTTTGCTTTTCCTAAGCGTCGTAGGTGATTGCCAGATTAGCTTAATATTCTTATGTTCCATTTTCTCCAATTGATATATTAAATTTAGAAAAGAGCCTGCTGTAAACGATGGTGTTCTCAAAATTTTTATAGCTGTATTCAATGCTTAGGTATCGAACAGATCTTTAAATATGTTTTTACAAAACATACTTTATGTTTCGATAATAAATCGAACAACAGACAAATGAACTCAAAGCTATAATACATAAAATACCTAAAGTATTTGGCATTAAACCAAAAATGACGAATTTGATTTTTTAGCTTTCCAAAAAAATATCTTTTGGGAAGTTAAGTCTCATTTCTGCATGGACTGTCACATAAATAGTAAGAAATACTTAGCAAGCTCACAACTTTCAGTCTTAGAGCGCAATAACTTATTATCTATGTACTTCAGCTGGCAGGCTAATCTATTACAATAAATTCTTTTTGATAAGCATCAACCTTTATCCTCCACCCGTTAGTAGTTTCTTCAAGGTAGAACACAGCAACTGAAATCAGAGATGTTATAGCAGTGGGAGCAGATTTTATTGTTGCTGTGTCTTCGGAGTTCATCCTCAACATGAGAGCTACAGGGACATCGTCAAGTCTGTCTCTACTCCACTCAATTAAAAAATAGTGCAAAATACATCCAATAAATACATAATCGTTGATACGCTGAGTACACGAAAATCTTAAGAATGGTAAGTCTACCCCGATCTTTTTATAAATTATCAATAAACATTACCCCAAAACGTTTCCGACATGATTGAATTTCTGGGCATTCACACTTTGACTTAGACTTCAAATACTTTCACAATATAGTGCAATTTCTGATATATTTCCAACTATAACGCGATTTTTAAATTTTCAATAGGACACCGCCTTCCTAAGCTATTGTCCACTCGAATAAATAATATGGGGTAAAATTTAGATACCTTTCCAAACTGACACTTTATTCTCTTATTTCTTACAGAATCCATTTTTCTTGTACAGTCAAAAGACAACTATTAAGAGCATAGGGGAAGTTCATGTACCTTGGACCGCTTGTATCTTGGAGCAATAGCGATATTTTATGTTTGCAAGCGAATAGCTGTAAATAGTAACAGTACAATTTTCCCTATTTATGTAACAGATTTCAGCAACCATTTACAAGAGCCGTTTTAATTTTCGGTTTTTCGTCAACAAGGTTGACTTACGACCTGTGTAATTTTGCTGTGGTTCGACGACGAAATAACGGTACCTTATGTTTCTCTCCAAGTGAAATATTTTAAAATCGTATTATTCCGTAAGGTAAAACTGTTTTTTAATATTTTGCACATTTTGTGCTTAACTTGTACCTTGGACCAATGCATGGAATGTACCGCGAACTGGTCATAGCTAAGTACATAGTTTTTTTGAGTCGCAAAATGCTTTTCAGAAATATTCCTTGGAGCGAAAATTACGGTAAAGATAAAGGAGGTTATGGTAAAGCATCGCTAAAGAAAATTTAATTCACCATTTAGCTAAACGGTGATTATCTAGGAGCACTGCACTGATATGTAATATCAATCCAAAATTGATCATAATGGCAGAGGAAAGGTAAATGTTGGTAGCTTAATCTCGTGGTTAAAAGCACAATAAACTGTGGTCCAATCAATGAGGCATTGTACCTTGGACCACGTTGGCATTCTAATGAAAAACGTCGTTTACGTGGGTTTGGGAAAAAAAACTGCGGCTTTTGTCTTCATGTCATATTACCTAAAATATCAGTTTAAAATGTGGTGAGGTCTGAAAAAAAAGTCAGCCATTGTTTGGAGAGAGCAAATAATTTTCTCAAAAATGGTACAAGATACATGCACTTCCTCTACACCGATAAAGGTTTTTATAAAATAAAAGATTTTACCCAATTTCACTCTGCTCCACTGGTCATATCCAAAAAAAATGGTGCTAACAATTTTTTGTTAGAGCTCCTTTGGCTTGCTAAGTCCTATAGTAAATAGTGCTATATTGTGTTTGCATCACGCATTATTTACGTAAGAACTAATGCAATTTGTTTACATTGCCCATCATTTTGACAATGATCAATGCATTACTTTTATATTGATATTTTCACAAATATGTTGGTTATCGACATATCGTTTCACATTGATATGTTGAACGAATTTTATTGAAGCATAGAATGATTACTCTGGCTGTAAAAGTTTATCAAAGTCTCTTACTCAGAACCAGAATATTTTTACCCAGAGGTTTCTGATGAGTTGAACTCGAAAACGACCACAGAATATCTCTGATTGCACCGATTTTGGGTTTTTCAAGACATGCAAGGTTATGTTATATCGAGAGACATTATCTTTATGAAATCATTATTGGTATCCGAAAGTAACAATTTTCCTCCTCAAAACGCATTTGGATTGTTCAGATGTCCGGATTTTGGCATATAATTGGAAAAATCTTCCGTAAAGTATATTCTGGTTTCTGGGTAACAATTTGATAGCCTATGCTAAGTGCTTTCTTCTTATCTTCCTGGCGAATTTTCAGCATGCTAATATATATATGTATATTTAGTACATTAAGTAAAGAGGTTTTAAGGTTCCACAACTGATCTAAAATGGTTGGTTTTGCTAGCTTTCAAAATCAAATTCAGTCGTTTGTTTTTGGGTGTACCAAAATATGCCAGCCATTCCCTATTGCAATTTAGACGAGGAGCGCGATGTGAACACCTTATCTAAAATTCACCAGCATGCGCAACGCTCCCGAACACACTGAGTCTGCTTATTCGTGTGGCTATGTGTCTATATGTGTGTGTGTGCATGTATTTCTGTGCCTTAAGCCAAGTTAATTTAGCAACCTTAGCAGCTACCTTAACTGGTATCGCAATAGTTACCATACCTGTACCTGTACCTGTACCCGTTTACCTTTAGAGTCATTTAAATGTTGTAAAAGAGAGGGAGCGCAGTTGACGTAAACGTAGGCTGTAGCTGCGGCGTTCGAATACAAAACTTGAGAATAAAAAAAATTTCGTTTCTTTTTTGTTTTTGTTAAATTTTTTAAGTGTTCGGTGGTTTTTTGTGAAGTTTCTTGTTTTCGTCTCATGCGACGACAACAAATCTAAGCTTAGCAAGCTGGCGAACGTTTGAGTTTCTTGTTGTTGTCTTCAGTTGCCGTCGTGATATTGAATGGGTTGTATGCACCGTGGTAACAGACACCGTTATTCGTCAAGTTGCTTTCGAATGTAAATCGTCCGTCGACATCGTTGTTGTCATCATAGCCGTAGTCAATGGAAGATTTCGTGTTTTCTAAGCCCGGTTTTTTTTTTCTTGAACTAAAGTGTGGTCTCCTATTCGCGAGCTAACCGATCTTTGCTAGTGAAAAAGTCTTAAGTTGCACCAACTAAATTTGGATTATTCTCGGCCTTTTATTTCTCGTGATTTTTGTTGTATTTTGTGGATTCACATCCTCAGCAATGTGTACGTGATCACGTTCAGAGTGGTTTAGCTTAAAGAAAATCGTGGCAATTTATAGAAAAAAAAAAAAAATATTTCGAGTTTCGAGTGCAACTGAAAAGTGCAGATACTTTAGCGCTTATATGAGTATCTGTTGGATGCCAGAAAAATTCTGTAAGTGGTTTCGCAACATCCACTAATTCTAGCTGACAGCGTGCGCTGAATTTTGCTTTTCCATTTTATGATCCACGTTTTGAAAGAAATACTTTAAGCTCAATGGTAAATAACTTTCATAGATACAAATTGCAAAATTGCGTAGATACTTTTAAGCAAGTTCGTTTTGATAATTGAGCAAGCGTGTTGCCTCGCTATTTCTTTACATCTCCTTCGCGTTTTGTACATGCGCTCTGATAACACTTAAGAATTTGCAGATACCCACTGAAATAGTCGCACTGTGTGTTGCTGTATCCAGCAGATACAAGTTAAACATGCGCTAGCTACAGCAAATGTATGCTATGAGTGTCACTGTTGCTGCTGTAAGAATTGGCACAAACGACACGTTCCGATTCGATCAAGTGGAATAAACTTTGGCAACCTTAACAGCACAGCAAGGACACATTTGTGTGCCAGGAAAGAACCAGTTTTGAGTGCCTAGATGCAAAACGTTGATGGTGCTATACAATTTGTTAGCTATTTTATCGTGCTTATAGTTTTACTTATAAAAATGTTTTTGTGCATCTTAAGTTATACCGAAAAAAAATTGATTTCTTAGTAAACTAGGAATTATTATAAAGGGTGTCCCACTAAACTTTAAAAATAAAAACACATATTTTTTGAGCGAATTCTGATATTTTTATTGCACTGTAAAGTAGACATGTTCCGCTTTAGTATGGAATAAAATATCTGGCATATGGTTATCGCGGCTCTGATGACAGGCCATTGCTCTATTCATGAAAATTTCGTTGGCTTTTTCACAAAGATGTGACTGTATCTCACCGATGACGCATTGGATATCGCCCTTCTGCTCAGGAATTGTTTCTGGCTTATTCACATAAGCCCGAGATTTTACAAAGCCCCTAAGAAAGAAATCGCATGATATTAGTGACCGATTTCAATAATTTCCTTGAAAAAGTTCTCATTTTCTTCTTGTTTTTCTATGGGCCAATTAACGCATTGCTAATATTTAAAAAATGATAACATGTTTTTCTTTTGTTTAACGCTCCATTTTTAATAATCGGAACCATCATAGGTTACAGCTGTCAATTTTTAAAGTTGCTACTTGCACTAAAAAAAAAATTATAAAATATTTAAAAAGTGCACTGTTACTGGGACACCCTTTTTATATGTTAGTCTACTAGAACAGTGAAAATAGTTAAAAGTTTGCAAAAAATTGAGAAACGAATGAATACTGGTGTGAATTATGTAGCTGTTTCCCTGCTCGAAATTTGTTTGGCATAAAAAGCTTCGCCGAAATAAATATGCCAACTATTTATGCGATGAAAAACCAATTGAATGAGAAAATATGATTTGAGCTTCGAATAAATAATAAGCTGATAAAATTGGGCCAATTATTGGTCTTCTCAAATGCTTCATCTTTGTTCAATAAAATATTTACCGAGCTGAGCGCTATGCTCTAAGGCAGCATTACTTAGCACAATTCGTTTTTACCAGAAAAAAAAGAAAAATAAATCGTTTTATCAGAGAAGGCATTTTGCAGCAAAAGGTCAATAAGTTTGGCCACACTCAATTCCTGAAAATTGACAAATTTGAATAGGCCAAAGAAGTCATTTTAAAGGCAAATTTTTTTTTTAGGAACTAAGGTCATAAATCTCATACCAGAGACGTTACATTTAGTTTGAAATATGCAAGGAAAGGCTCTCATTTTACTGCTCATGTGTCAAATTTTAAATGCCATTAAGGATACTACTTACTAAAATGCTTCCTGAAAGTACGTTAACCTTATTTGTGGGTGCAAGTCTCCTTGGCTTAAACTGTATGGGCAGGTTTCATTTGAGACATTCGTACTTATAGCGCTTCTCAAAAACAAATTGTTGGATATCTACTCGTATCTTTCACACGATGTACTGAATCTGTTTTTTTGCCTTAAATTATTTCTCCAACATATTGTCACAGAAAAAATATCAAAATTTGGTATGTTCTTTCGCATACTTTTTCCCATAAAATAGAATCTTTGGAACATAAGTAAATACTATTTTAGCTCTTATTTATTAAAAAAAAATGAAATGAAAAAGGAAAAAGAAGGCCGAAGGTCGCCTTTTTTAATGCAAATTTTGTAGTTTTGTTGTTGTTGCTATTGTTGTTTTTTGCATTTTTGTTGTTGTTATTGTCGAAAAGTTCCAAGGTTTCAAGAAAATTTCTAGAGCTCGTTTATTTGTTTCCCTTAAAAATTGGATAGGCAAAGAAAAACCAACACTGAATAGCACATCATTTGAAATGACATAAATAGTTAGTGCATTAATGTAAATGTATGTTTTTTATAAATATTTTGCATAAAAATACGATTGTTTTAGAAGAAAGACATAAATTTAGTAAAATTGTCTTTTCTCGAAAATTATGGCACGTATTTCAAACTTTCATGCATTATTAAATTATATTTCATGTGACATCTATATTTTGATTTGTTCGCTCTAGGGCTTCCTAACCTCACATTGATTTTGTCCCAACTTTCAATGTCTATATCTCCAAAACTAGTCAGTATTGAAAGTCTGGTAAGGAAACAATAGATGGTTTGATAAAACAAAGGAGAGGAACTCCTACAATAAACTAATGCTCTGATTTTTTCATATCGATCTTAGGAGGTTTTGCGAGGCGGGGTACGTTTTTTGATTTCAAAAAGAGTTGGAATGCTGTTTTGGCAACCCAAATTATCATTTAAAAAAATAAGGTACCTCGCAATGTAAATTGATGTTATCAATGTTGTTTTCTGTGATATGTTTTAATTATGGGAGCTATAGAGTCCCACGACATACCCATCTTCAGCAGTAGCATAGCAAAAACTATGGTGGTTTTTGTAAGAATTTTTTGAAATATAAAGAAAAATTTAAGAAATTTAACAAAATTGCAAAAATTTGGGGATCAGAGCCTTTGAGGTCAAGGCTCGCGATCCGCTCTTCCTGCTATGCCAGAAGTTTTCAGTAAACTTGACGATATGTTGAAGAGTTTGGAAATATTAAGAACGAAGGCACGATGGACTTTTATACAAAATGAAAAAATTATTCCCTAAAAATTCACACGCTTTACTAAGGTTCTACCTTAAAGGACGAAAGTTTCGTGTAAAATGCAAAAAATTACATTTCAGATGATCCGACAAGGTGGTGTTCTTGGCTCAATTCTTTACCATATATACATTTATGACTTGCCAACAAACAACTCTATGCTTACATCTACTTTTGCTGATGACACTGTAATTTTGTCTTGTCATGCTGACCCTAATATTGCGTCATATACCTTCGATGAACATATGGGTCTAGTTGAAACATGGCTTTTAAACTGGCGAATAAATTTAAACGAATGTGTAACTTTTACACTTAATAAAAAGACTTGCCCCACAGTTCATCTAAATAACATCGCAATACTTCGGAGCACTGAAGTTAGATACTTAGGTATGCACCTCGGCAGACGGCTTACTTGGAAAGCTCATATCGCAAAGAATAAAATACAACTGAAGTTGAAAGCATCAAGCATTAATTGGCGTTTACATAAACATTCAAAACTTGAATATAAAGATCTTCTGTATAAAGCTATTATTTTACCTATATGGCCATAGGGAATCCAACTGTGGGACAGCGCATGCTTATCATATATAGAACTATGCAGAGGTCTCAGTCAAAAATACTTCGAACGAGGAAATCAAAAAGCAATCATATCAACCAAAACTGCAGCTGCATCCAAGCACACTGGCTAGGAACCATTCCTTATATCGAATACTTCTCGACTGAAGAGATAAGATTTACCACAACTGTAGCTACTATGTACACGAATACTGGCGACTCCTTCAACGACTCAAGACAAAGTTTGTTTTGAAAAAAAAATCAACATTTTCAATCAATGGCTTGGAAAAGTTCAACGTTACATTAGTTTCTTAAGATTTATATAGTCATTGTTAGTCTCCAAGCGAGTTGGATCAATAAATAATTAAGAAGTTTAAAAAAAAACAAAAATATTAAGAACCCGTGTAACTCTAAGCTTAAAAACATATTCTCCAATACACAGGCCAACATAAAAAACTTTTGGTCTTGCACGGAGGTCAGACTATGTTAGGTAGACAAAATCTCATTTTCAGTCTTATACCTGAACGTCAGGATATTGAGATAATCTGTTTCAAAAAGCGATGAACGCAGTTCGAGGCACTCATATGACTCTGGTTTTTTAATTTTTTTTCTTATAAAATATGATAGCAAAAGTATCTTTCTAAAAGTCTTAACGCATTAAAGATTATATAACCTTAGTTCATACCCTTAAGTCCTTTCTATGGAGATAAGAGAGGATTTATTTCAAAGAATACAGTAGTCTTAGATATGCTGTTTTATTACGTAAGGAAATATTAAAAACAATTTATTCCGAATGTCAGATATCTCGGAAAATGCATAAAAAACACCAATTTTCGCACATTTGAGCAAGAGTACCTGAAAGCTCTGACGTTTAGGAAATAGCTGTGTTTCATTTACCACTTAATCTTTAGGACTTGCTTGGCCTAGCAGAAATGAAGGAAAATCTTCATTGTGATACGGTTAAGATGTAATGCTCACTATAACACTAACGCTATAACATAGCGTCACAAAGGTCATACATACCTTTCGACCTTTTCGACAGTTTTTTTATCACACATGCAAATATCAATTTTCTGAATTTTTTTTTAAAGTTTTTCGTTATTAATTGATTTTTGTGACATCTATGGCGCTTAATCGACTTCGTTTGAATTTTTTCATTAATAAAATTTTTTTGACTTTAATCTTCTTCGATATCTTCACATCGACTTTTTTAAGATCTTTCTACTCTCTTTGCTTTTCCGGATTCTTTAACATTTTTCTGTTTCAACATTTTTCTGTTTCAACATTTTAGAATTTCTCAACAGTTTTCGACTTTTCAAAATATTTAAATGTTTTCGACATTTTTGACTTTTTCAAAATTTTTTTGACCTTTTTTATAATTTTTCGAATGCTTTGACATTTTTCAACAGCATGCAAATTTCAACTTTTTATTTTTTAACTTTTCAACAGTTTCTCATATATTTCTGAAGTTTTGAAAACTTTCCTATGTTGTACCTCGCATAGAAGTAAAAGCTTTTAAGCACTGTACTCTAACAACCGAGCAGTGCTTCAGAAATCAAATAGTTTGAAAGAGTTAATTTCCATCAATACTGTGTTGTTCAAGATAATGGCTTTTAAGTGTCGATGATTTTAGTTTGTAATCGATCTGAATAATTATATATTCTTGTGTTCATTTGAGTAAAATATTTCTCTCCACATTTAAATACCTCGTGCTATTTCTATAGTGGAAAAAAAAAACGGACTGGTTTAAGCCAACTGGTCAGAAAGCGACAAGATATTTTAGTTAACTGTCAGAATTTAAAAATTCATTCACTTTTTTCACATTGGTGTCGCATGTATCGCATTTACATTTTTCCATTATACTTAAGTCCATGAGAAGTGCTATGAAGAGAGGAGGCATAATACCACAACACAACTAGAACTTGAAATAAAACACTTTATTCCTCCTAATTAATTTGCATCAGAATATAATTTTAATTTTATTAACGCTTTGCTAAGATATAAAAATAATTCTAATTTTCAGAAAGATTTGTTAAAAATTTATTGATTTTTTGGATTAAAAATTAACATTTAAATTTTATAAATTACCTTCTACATAGCCAAAATTATTTAATTAATAAAACAGAACTTTTCAATACATTAAAATTGAAAGTTTAATTAGTTTTTAGGTTAGGTTAGCTAAGGTTAAGTTTGGTTGGATTGGATTAGTTTACGTTAGGTTAGGTTAGGTTATTATAGGTTCGGCTAGATTAGGTAAGGTTAGGTTAGGTTAAGTTAGGTTAGCTAAGGTTAAGTTAGATTTGAAGCTGAGGTTAGGTGAGGTTAGATTAGGTTAGATAAGGTAAGGTTAGGTTAGGTTACGTTAGGTTAGGTAAGGTTAAGTTAGATTTGAAGCTGAGGTTAGGTGAGGTTAGATTAGGTTAGATAAGGTAAGGTTAGGTTAGGTTACGTTAGACTATTTATGGTTAGGTTAGGTTAGGTTAAGTTAGGATAGGTGAAGATTGGTTAGGTTAAGATATGTTTGTAGGTGAGTTTAGGTTACGTTAGGTCAGGTTAGGTTAGCTTAGGTTAGGATATGTTAGGTTTGTTTATATTAGGATAGGATAGGATAGGATAGGATAGAATAGGTTAGGTTAGGTTAGGTTAGGTTTGGCTAGATTAGGTTAGATTAGGTTAGGTAAGGTTAGATAAGATTAGGTTAGGTGAGGTTATGGTTAATTTTGGTACGGTTCGGTAACGATCGGCTTGGCAAGGTTAAGTTAGGTTGGAATTCAATACATTATGTTGGGTTAAGCCACCCAACCAACCCCTATGAGTCCGAAGATCGCCTTCTACTACTGCCTAGCGCTGTACAGTAGTAAACTATATGTTTCAGCACATCTTTTTTGTCGGGTTAATTTCAGTTTCTACTGATAATATTTAGCTTTTAATTTTGTATTGTGGCATTAAATTTCAATTTGCTAATAATTCGCATCTCTTGCAGGTTTAAAAGGAGCTCCTATGGTAGCAAATGCAAAGTGTTGGAAAGAAAACTCAAAGACAATTGAGAAGTTTGCGGTGAAGTAAGACAAAAAGAAAAACACAGAGCTTCCTCATTAATTCAAATTACAATCGGAATGGTGTTGAAACAATAGAAAAAAAATCCCAACTATTGAACCATATTGAAGATCACATTAAAAAGAAAATGGCAAATAAATCATTGCGAATGGAAGGCCAAAGATATAAGTAGAAAGACAGGAAGAATCAAACACAGGAAGTCCATACGGTTAGAGCGAAGCAGTAACTAACAAGTGATTAATGTCCAAAGATTACAAGTGCATGAAAGATGATGATATAACTGCATATGATATTGAAATTGTAGAAGTCCAGAAGTAAAGGCGATATTAATTTATAAAGAGAGAGAGAGAGAGACGGAAAAGCGCCCGCGTGAGCAAACAGCACAGCAATACACAACAATACACATAGTAATTTAATACAAAATCATATTGTTGTTAAGCTAAAAGCCACAACAAAAACACGAGAAGACCCGTAAGAGGGAAGCAAACAAAGTAACAAAAGAAATCTTAACAATGGCTACAAAAACGGTTATAAGTTCTAACGAAACAACGTTGCCACAAACGCGTGGAATTTCAATTACAATCGACCAGGCGCAGCAACAGCAGAAACAGCATTTGGACTGCATTTCAAGTGCAACATCTAAGATTGCCATTTCACCGAACATTTCCACAGCTTATTCGTCTACTGCTGTTGCCCAGGGTAACAGCAACAATAATAACAACAACAACGACAACAGCAACAAGTTGGATACCAACCTCACCACCACCAGATATTCGACAACATTTATCGATATTAACCGTAATGAAGATGATGACCAAAATACAAGAACTGGTCTGACAAGACCCAAACACAACATTGTGGCGAAAGAGTCAACGATAACCACGACGATGTCAACTTTTCCACAACAACTGAAATCATCGACACCAAGTCAAGACGAAGTCAGCGACAACAACAACAGCACAGGAACACCATCGAATGAAAGAAGAAAAACCAAAGTAAACGTCGAAGAAGAAGTTGAGAAAAAAGCAGAAGCAACTACTAATGGACTTGGAAAAGTAGCGGCATCGTCGTCGAACGTTGATGATGATGTTGACCAACAGCGCATTAGTGTTAGTCATATTACCGGCGATATGGGTATGGGTACGGATGTTGGTATATGTATAACACATGAACATCATCATGACAACAATACGGAAAGCACCAAGTTGGCGCTGAAGAAACCAAAGCATGATAATGATGTACTGACCACAACAACAAAAACAACAACAACAGTAATAGCATGCAACAGCATTGGCGAGCAGAAAGACTTCAACGCAAATGATCATCACGAACGCCATGATCAGCCAGTCTTAAACGATCATAGCGATGCTAAAGATGATAATGATGTTGTAGAAAGTTGTCTTGGTGGTAGTAGTGGTGAATATTTTAGCAACATTAGTGTTGGTGCCTACGACGGTAGTAGTTTGACTGTTGCTGCACCAAACAGCAACAGCCCGTTTTGGCCTCAGTTGGAAAACAACGTCGTTGCGCATAGCTCATCGAAGAGTTTTGATATTGAGATAGATCCAGATTGTGCAAGTGCACTGACCGAAACACTAGCGAACGCGGACCAACCGAACTCACTTGTGGTCAAAATAAAAATTTCCTCAAACGAACATAACGGTGAAGAAGATAGAGCGTTTTCCTATGCGGAATCGAATTCAAGTGTTAGTGAAAATCGCGTACAAATAAAAAACAAAAATCAGATAATCCCAACAAATCTGTGTAGTGAGAACAAATCTAAAGTGACCGTTGTGAAGTTAAATGACTCGCAACAACATTTAACAGAAGTGCAAAAAACTCCCCCTCAATTGAAATTAAAAATTCTCGAAGACAAGATGGTGCAAAAACCGTACGCGCCCCAAAACGGTCAATCGAACGCGAACTCAAACGGAAATACTACGGTTACCGAGCTAAACGTGCCGAATCAGTCGTCCCCATCGTCGTCATATGTCTACTACATGATGTCCAGTGGTCAATTTTCACCCTGTGACACGCTTGATAGTGGCACAGGTAGCGATCTTGAGAGTAATGTCGTTTCCAATAGTCCGCCTCCAAAGATGCAAAGTAACTCTTCTGGCAAAAATGGTTGTGCACCGAAATTAGAGCTACATTTGAAGACAACAAAGATACGTCTTAATACGGGTGCTCCCACTACCAACGGCAAAGAGAAGGCACAAAAAGTGGACGCTACAAATGCACATCTACGTGCGGGTAGTCTCACTGACAGCGAGGAAAGTGAATCCTCACTAAGCTGTGATTCGCTCAATTCTTCAGAGTTCTTGCGTCACCACTCAATTTCACCCACTGCAACTGCACTTAGCAGTGTTGCCACCACACCGGCCACGCCCAGCAAGTCAAATGGTTCTTTTTTGCCCGACTCGTTATTGCGCGATATACGCGATCGTAAATATCCGACAAATGATTTTATCTCAAAATATGTGAACAACAACAATCCGACCATATATGAATGTGTCAACGTTGAGACAACGTGCAATGCTTCGCCAACACCTTTTCCACTTACTCCACCAGCCTTGAACTTTTCAGCCGTACAAGAAGCCGTTGCACATGCAAAATATGTTCGCGAACGCAACAATTCGAATTTGTTCACTAAACGCGCTGCGCTGCCGAGCAAAACTTTTGTTTTGAATGCCCATGATGGTTCTTTTGTCGACACTAAAATGAATTCCATGCCACGCAAGTACGAAGCGGACAAATACTACGATTTCCATGTGAATGAACACGAGAATTTCCGTAGTTTTGGCAACGGCAGCATTGGTAATGGCGCTGACTTATCCGATAATGGCGATGGCTGCAGCGAAGCGGGCAGTTGGATGGATTATGAGACCAAAAGTATGTCAAATGATGATGCTTTTGCTGGTTACAAGGATATACGCTGCAGTTCAGCTGCATCCACAATACGCTCATCGAAGGGAACGGTGCGCGGCGTCAAGAATCGTGTGCGTAATGGAATAGCCACGTTCTTGCAGCTTCAGCAGCCGAATGTCAAAGTGAGTACATTCTTATTTTCATTCACATTTTGAGAGATAGACAAATAAAATAGAGTCCCAAAACAACAGGCCATGCAGGCCATGATTATGTATTGTACAAAAAGTTCTTACGTGGAATCGAGAAATCGAATCAAGAAAATTCTAAAAATTTAGCTTCAAATTTAATGAGTAATTTTGTGAGAAAAATAAAAAGACATTAAATTTTTTTTTGCATTTTTTCTAAATTTTACTTTTGATGAACTTGGAAACTTTGCCTAGAAATAAATGCATCAATTTTAGGTCAGAAAGACCTCCTTACGAGTACAATAAAATTTAATATCTCAGAGATGTTGACCTACTTATGGTATATTTTGATATTTTTTTAGTTTAGCTTATGAAATTTGGAATGATTATTTAAGTTTTTTTTTTGGTGAATTTTTCCATTTATAGGACTTCATATGGAAAATGATACCAAAATAAAATGTAGAAATCACTCAAAAATCGTTTGTAAAATGGATTAGGGATTTCAGAGAACTTTGCTTAGGAATTATGATATCCCCTTGAAGTAAATTTTTATTTATTCGTAGTTTTTTGATTTTGTGCTAAATTTACGTTTAATTTATGAATTGCGGCTGTTCATATAAATAAGTAATGAATAAAATTTTGAATTTGATGCATTTCTTCTAAATTTTACGAAAAACTCGATTTTGCTAAAGTATGATCCGAAGTAACTAAATATAATACGATGTACTGAATTGGTCTATAAGATTCACAAGTCGAAGGTCAACAAAACCTGTACGGTACAATATGTAGTGCTCTCGAGATTTTTTCAAAAATTTTTTTTTTATATGACGATCGCAAAGTTTGACGAAAAATTGATTTTAGCGGTACTTACAGGATGAACAGAAAAAAGTTTTCAAATTCAGACGTGACACTTCAAACTTAATTTTTTCCCTTAAGGCTCGATGCAACTTAATTTTAAAATTGTTGTCTCCTCCACTCAAAACAGGTCACGACTCACATTTCTATATTTTTTTAGTTATTTATTTTATTTTGATTGTCACACAAAAACACAAATAAAGGAAAGATCATAACTAAAATTGGATCTTAATACCTTCTACAGGCTGTTCAAATCGAGAACTTTTTTTTTTGTGGATCCTATAATTGGCATTTAAAAATAAGCTTCTCTTAAAGAAACGCCATTGTCTGAAACATCGATTTCTTAAATTAACTTTATACATTTTATTTTTAATCATTATCTTTAAAACCTTTGAGCCAGAGCTTGAATCTTTAAAAACCGAAACAATTGAACTGAAGAAGGGAGTACTTAACGTTTGCTACTTTACTAGAAAACTACACTTCTTATAGAAATAATGGCTTAGTTTTTTTACTATTTTATGACCTTTAAGTTTTTTTGTGTATAGTCGTGAATTTTTTTTCAGTGTATTTACTTTTTTCCTTTAAAGCTCATGAAATAATGAAAAAACGCGCCGCAAATATTTTTTTGTAAGTCTGCTAGCTATCGG
Organism: Meiosimyza decipiens; assembly: GCA_963680825.1. Lineage (NCBI taxonomy): Eukaryota > Metazoa > Arthropoda > Insecta > Diptera > Lauxaniidae > Meiosimyza > Meiosimyza decipiens. The sequence continues at coordinate 86,116,552 of OY804258.1, read as the reverse complement.
GTGAAAATTAATTAAAATCTGGTAAGTGTTAATTTTGGTATCACCAAAAATGTTGTTGCGTTATCAATTTTTATTAAAAGGCTATTTCGTGCCACGCCCTCTTCTCGAAACATACCAACTATTTGTCTATAACTAGATCGAACCATATTTCGTATTTGTGCGAAATTTGGTTTCAATGCTCTCTCAGTGTAGCGCTCAAAAGCTTGTGCAAGTTTGCCAAGTTCACGTCTAGAGCTTTTCCGAATCATTCGTGCTATTTATTTGAACTTTGGTTCGAATACCTTAAATAATTCTCTTAGGTGCCTCGACTTCTAGTCGAAATTCGTTAATTTATTGTCCATGTTATTTTTGATATTCGTGAAAAACTTGGCAACTCTACATTTAATAGCTTTCTCAATATAACGAACTGATTTCGTCCATTTTCAATCCCAAGACACTTGTTTGAAGATGAAACCTATGTTCCGAATTTTATTTAATTATCTCACTTAGTTTTTTCATAAACGTGATGTCCACAAACAGACCAACACACAGACACCCACACAAACGGACAGACAGTCGGTAGGAGTGACAGTCAGTTACGAAACCGACTCACTTAGACCAAATGTGATCAATTGTGATATCACAGAGTGTCTGACTATACCCTCTTGTTGAACCAACCAGATTTCGTAATGAAACTAAAAAGCTGACCTATACTGACATGTTTTAGGTCATCCAGATCATCAAATAAAAACGACCCAAAAGCGTTGTAGCGTTTTCTAGCAAGTGCGGGACAGGAGCAGAGAAGATGTTTAATATTTTCCTCTTCCTTCACATCTCCACAACTTCTACTGAAGTCAAAAGACCTAACATCTAATCCCTCCGCATGCCAACCGATGAGGCAGTGGCCAGTTATGACTGCAACAACTGACGAGACACTATGTCTAGTGCGAGAATCAGACTCTTGAGTCCATCTTTTGTTAGAATTTTTTACCATTTCTTCTTTAAGCAGGTAGCAAGTGGCCGGCCAACACCTTCTTTGTCCTGAGGAATTTGTGCACCAGTCCCCTGTCTAGCAAGTTCATCAGCTTTGCAATTGCCGTCAATGTTCCTATGCCCAGGCACCCAGATGAGGTGAATGTTGAAATGCTGAGCTATCTCATTTAGAGGCGAGCGGTGAGCTTAGAAAGACTGATTCCAGAGATTCGATAGCAGCTAATCTATCTGAATAAATTTTTATATCCTTTCTGGATACAACATTTATCTTCAACCAGGATGCTACCTCTTCTATCTCTATAACCTCTGCCTGGAAAACGCTACAATGGTCTGGTAATCTCGCAGCAATCCTTATCTTCATTTCCTCAGAATAAATACCATAACGCACCTGGTTATTTAGCTTGGAACCATCTGTGTAGAAATTAATATTGCTTTTTCTCCCCAGGAGTCCTTCCTTTCAGTCATCCCCAGATGCTGATGAAGAATACATATATTTATCAACATTTGCCAAGCCTCCTTCTAAGCGTTACGAACGGAATGACATAGTGAATATACACATAAAAACATTTTAGGTCAAACATTTTGATATAGCGATCTTTGCGTCAAAAGAAATAACGGACACTCTAATTTACATATTGTATATATTTAAAGTCATGAATTAGTGGCGTTGTTTCATTCCGCAGAATGAAAATTTGACATGAGATTGCTGCTTTTCTTATGTTGACCACTTCGTTCAAAGTTTCCTCGAAACTTGCGGTCAAATTTGCTGTATTTTAGTACTTAATTATAACCACAGAATATTATTTCACTTTTCTTCTATGAGCAATATTTTAGTGCTATCATAAAAATGTTCTCTGTTTTTTGGAAACTTTTCAGTTTCATTGGTTTGACTTAATCGTTAGTTTGTACTTCGCCAGACTTCACAAATTGAATGTATCACCTGAAAGTATCTTTATAATTTATTAATTTGTGGCATAATTACAAATCATTTACATATTTAGATGGTATTAACCCCAACGGGGACATAATTTTAAATTTGTTTAGTACCCTCAGGGTGTTGCCATATCAACTTTTATTATTCACTTTGTGATTTATGACTTTAAATTAATGATAGAAACGATTTACCTGTCAATTGGACGAAATTTATGTCTGCCATTTGGAAAAAAGCCCACTTACTTAAATGAATTTAAGTTTTTGGAAAACAGCTAACTGCGCCTTTTTTTTACATCAAAGAGATGACACCTACAATGATTTGTTGGTAAATATGCAAATAAAAATGGGATCATAAAAAACCTTTCAATGCTATGAGTAGATAGATCTATGCATAATTGACAGCTGTCAATATCTTGATTTTTTTTTGTACATTCCAAATATGCAAACGACGATAACATAAGGCAATAAAGTAATACCACAAATTGGGGATAATTTTCTTTTATCAAAACAAATTAAAAAACAGAATCATATATTAAGCTTAGGCGTGTATGTGCATTGTAAATTGATTTAATTTCGTAAGTTAAAATTTAAATTTTTTTGATTTTACTTATCTACTATAGAGGTTAAACAGGGTTGTCAGCTTTAGGCCACAATCAGAGTGTTAAAAAAATGAAAATTAATTCTGCTCTGAAATACTCTGAACTTAGGTTAAGTTTTGAGATTCCCAAAAAAAATTATTTCCCATAAAACACAAATTAGAGAGTTAAGTCCCACTTTACAAATAAAATCAATCATAATTAAGAGAAATGCTCAACAACTGTACAAATGAGAACAAAAAATGATTACAAAACAAAACTCAAAAAGCAGCATAAATATCAGCATCGAAAAATCAAACCATAATTTTTGTGTGAGATTTAGCAAAAACTTAATCCTAAAAAAAGATATTTAACTTTAAGAAATAATCAAAATAAGTATGCGATAGCCTTTCTCAGCACAAATATGTTGATTTAAAAAAATTTTATTAAAATCAGTTCTGTATATTTTGCGCCAAAGCGTTACAAAGCATTTTCAAGTTGGAAATTTTATACGAATAGTATAGATTTGTTGACTTTTAACAATTTATTGAGAATTTTCTGGATACATTAATTACATAAAATTGAATAAAAATTTCACTCACTTTAAGTCAAGAGCTTCCATCATAGTACAGGAGCCAACGACGAGCCAAAATTGTGTGACGATTCGGTTATGTCATAGCTGGAGCAGTGAAAAAATAAAATTTTGCGCATCTGTACAAAAAGATTTGAATCACCCGTCATCGCTTAAAAGTTTCCATTATATATAGTATTTTTAGAGAAAAAATTAGTTATTTTAACTAAAATTTGTTTTATATCAGAAACAAGTTGAATCATAAAAATTACAAAAAATTGAAAGAACCCTCATATGTTCTGCCATTGTGCTCGTTTGGTACAGGCTCAAAAGCCTACTGATTGAAATTTAATTTTTTTTTTCATATATTATAAGTATATTTATTTTATTCTCATAAAAACGAAATACCCGAAGACGATGATTTTTGATTTTAAAAGATCTTAGCTCTTAATGGGTCAAGCGGTCCTATCTCGGCATTTCCGCACGGGACAGTTGCGAGCTTAGTTTCATTTTCCTGAACTAAGACTCTGGCATCTGACTTGAGTATAGTATGAGTATGCATTTGCTAAAAATACATTCAAAGGGAAATCCACAACAGGTGAGGTGCAATATATGCTTGGAATAATAAGTTGACAACACTTTGACAGCAACAACAATAACAGCCCACACAAAATGCTATTCGTAACGGTGGCTTTTGAGAAATCAAGTAGCAAAAGCGACTTCAAATAGCTCAAAATTCAACATCACTGATGCTGAAAAGTTGACATTTGACAAACTGATGCGACTGGCAGACAAACAGACAGACAAATCACACACTTACTAAACAATCAAACATTACGCGGCTTGACAAGCAGCTGCTTCTTGAAGCGAATGAGCAAAAGTTTGTTTTCCCAGCATAAGCTTAAGCGTTTGAGCCGAACTATTTTTGCGAAATTCATGCAGCATTTTTGAGTTGTTAAAATTTAGTGCTAATTTATGGTGTTGTTGTTTTATAGTTTCTAACTTAAAGGGGCTTGCTAAATTTTTGTTAAATGAAACAGCGGCGAACAGTTAAAGTCTGCCTGATTTTGTAATTTTAGTAGCAAAAAAAATAATTTTTTTTTTTTCAAGCTAACGCTTTAGCTTAATTGCATAAATACTGATACAAAACATAAAATATGACAACAAACAGTTTGTTTAATTAAATTAATTAATTTTTATCAGCCATATATTGCTGTAGCATTTGCTTGTCACTAATACGTAGCAGCACTGTTGCGCATGCGCGGTAATGCTGCATCACGTAGCGGTTTTTTAAACTTTTTGTTGTTGTTGTAATCACAGAGAAAGCAACATTTTTTTATAAGAGTAATAAAGCCACGAAGTGAACAGGTATCTGTGTTGTTTTTTATGTGGAAAAAAGGTCAATTATTTTTAAATTTTATGAATCTCATTGGCTATAATATAAAATTAATGGAACTGTTGAGAAATGGCGGTTTTTTGAAACTTATAAGTCTAAATGCTACATACAGCTCCGAAATATTATTTTCAATATTTTTTGAGTTCTGAAATTTAAACTTAGGGAGTAATGTCAACAATTCCATATCAAAGTCAAAATATATTACAATAGTTTTTAAGTTCCCATACGCACAAATGACGGCCATAATTTTTTTTTAAGTGAAAGAAGGGTTTTCCAAGACTTGTGATATGTTTTCTTACCGCCAGTGTGGCCATATTTCAAATGTCAAAATCTTGCGTTACTGCCAGTTGTATGCCCACTCGGCATGTGACGTTCATGAATCCTTATATAATTTCAGATACGTTACAGAAAGCTTTCATTTTCATTTTACAAAACTATCTACAATGTTTCAATATCCGATTTTTGCTTTCATTTGAAATGTTTCTGAAACGTTACAGAAACATTTCATTTCTTTTAACTATTTACAAGTCAATGCCTACAATATTATATAAATTAATTAAGGCATTAGTGATTTCATGCAGCAAACGTTGAATCTGAAACCTTTCAGAACCACTTCAGAATGATTGCAGTTGAAACATTACATTTGAAATACAAAAGATATTTTACTGTAGCGTTCCACTTGCAACTTTTCTGCAACGTTACGTACTGTTTCTGAAACTTTTTGAAACGGTACATGCCAAGTAGGTGCACTAAGGGTGAAACAACTTTTTCCGTACGACCAAACATTTCCATGATACAACGCCCATAGCGAATAGGAAGCGATATAAAAGCGATAATTTTTGCTTGTGGCTTTTTAGCAATTGAACATTGTAAGAAGGTGAAAATTTTCATTACACCAAGAGATACTGTATCCATAGGACTCATAGAACATATTATATGTATTTTTCCTTAAAATCTCTTGAGATAATGAACGCAGAAGTTTCCAGCCATTTCGAGTAAAAGAAATGAATAAAAAAATTGCAAGTGTTAGGTGGGGAAAGTTTTTTTGGTGTAAAGCTTTTTTTTGCAACAAAAATATTAATAAATGGACCTTCTTGATTAAAGAAACTTCCGAAATAATGGATTGTCTACTGTTCATATAGAAAATTTCTTATACTTCCTACATTCTATAACTTTTTCCACAAATTTTGAGTACTTGTATATTAAATTTTGACAGCAGAACTTAGCTATCAGCATCAATATCGATAATTTGGACAAGGCTGCTGATTTGATTAATTTCTTGTTCTTGAACAAAATGTTCAAAAAGACACACGAAAATAACTCTGTACTCTCATATCTGTATCTTTTGATCTTCAGAATGTTATTCAATGAATATGTCGGAAAATCAAACAATGCCAAGATACTGTGCAACTTCAACATTCTTCAACGATGATGTCATATAAAAAGTTTAGTTTAGGTTCTATTTCTTGTCGTTTGCTGAAAACGCTTTTGGTATAATTTTGTTTGCTCATTGTAGCGCAGACGACGATATGAAATTGATGAACAAATTTTGCTATTTATCAACATTTTAATAAAATAATATCGCAAGAGTGCTTTGAATAATGGAATAAAATGGAGTGATATAATTTATTTAAATTTAGTATACCAGTTTCTTTATCAATTGTGCCTAGTGGGACTCAAAATTGGTCCAAACTATTTCCCATGTTTCAGTAGTAATATCAAGAACAATTGAAAAGTGGTGACTAAATATCTTATTTTTACTTGTTCTTTATCTCCAAATGGTAATTATCTGATCGTTTAAAGTCCGGTTTGCATTTGTCTCTGACTATTCTACTCGCGAAACTGAGGACGGAAAAGGGCATTTTCTCTTATTAGCGGTGCAAAATTCAACAGTAATGATATTTTTCTACTTTAAATATTTATCTTTCATTAGATTTTTGTTGCATTCAAAAAGCGTTAACTAACAGACCTGTACTTTCAAAAGAAAGTGATTCAACGTGAATTCAATTTTTGATAAAAATCTTGATTATTGCTAAGATTTTGAAACAGAAACTTTATGGAATCATAAACGTGATATGAGATCATGTTCTCTAATACATCTCTTTTAAATTCAGATTTGGTTTGGCTCCGTCTACTTAAAAATCAAAAGTAAATGCACAGTTTTTTTAAAAAAAGGCTAAGTTTAACGATTTTTCATTGAATTAATCGTTTATCATGTGTATTAGAACAGAACGGGAACAGCAATTCCGATTTTATTTATACATGAATATTCCGTAAGTGGGTCAAAAATGAGTACAATGGTCCAGGGACCCATTTTTGGATCAAAAACGGTTCTTTCCAGGGTCGCGAGCCTCCCTGTCAAAAAGTATTTTTCGAGCAATCTATCGTTTGAAAAATCAAAATTTTTTTCCGAAACTGGGCCAAAACCAGTCCTTATTTGTTCAAAGTGCCATTTTGGTCCTCTCCCTTTCGATTCTAACAAAAAATAGGTCAAAAACGGTTTTATCCAGCATTCGAAGCCACCCTTGGTGGTGTTTCATAAGTAGCTCATGCAACACTCATACACTCATATACTCATTCGAAAGGAAACGATATGGTGATGGCATTCACTAGAAACGATTGTGAAACATACTCACATTCAGAGACTTCGCCATGAGACGGAATGGTAGCTCGTTTCACAAAATTTTCTGTGAGCGGTGAATCGTTTGAAAGTTTCAACAGATTCATGAATGGCAAAAATTATGAGTGGCTCACTGCTGCTCTCGCTATTATTGGATATTGTTTTTTAAAATAGCATGAAGTTTCCAGATTTTGTTTTTAAAAAAAATGTGCACAAATGCGGACAAAATCATTTGTAATAAGTTATTTGCATGAAAAGCATATAATATGGCATATCGATTTGCTGATTAAAATGGCAGAAATTCGTTTTATTTTAAAACGTCAAAGTTTCAAAAAGTTGACTTTAATCTAAAATCTATTGGGCTAATTTATTAAGATTTACAAATTATTTTTATATCATTGGAAAATATCTTTCAGATCACACCATTTAAAAAAATATAAATATATAGTATATATAGAGGTTCCTAAATAACATTTTTAAGAAATAGATCTGCAATTTTTAATGGCTTTATCCATGTAAAGCAGCGCACAGAATTTGTATATTTAAATTACACGGAAAATTGGCCCCTATAAAAGAAGTCGCTCAAAATAAGGAAGAAATTTTTTAAGTTTTCTGCCAGAGACCCACAAAATAAGAATAAAAATAATTTTTAAGTTTTTTGGCATATTTTGTACGCTAAAATCTGCACTTAATTAAGTTTTGGTTTAAGTTTCTTAAAACTGAAAATTATAAAAAATATTTAATAATCGAAAATTAACAAATGAGCTTAGCGGTTGTAGATTTTTGTGCTGCTAAAAGCTTGAAAAAGTGCACTGTGTTACGTCCCATTTACACAAAAAAACGCACATCTTTACTGTTGATGCAATGTAGGGCCTTAAATTTCTGGCAATGCCATTATCAGTTATCGTTTAAACTCTCTTAAGCGAATCGCTTCAAAATTTTTAGTTTAATATTTGTTCAAAATATAATTCAATTTAAATTTTCTCTAATTAAAAGTAGGAATTCATTATTTACAACAGTTCAGTGACACGATGATCGCTTAAACTATAAATTGATCACATTTGTCTCAAATGACTGATGGCTGTCTGCCGGGGTCAATACAACACTTGACTTAAATGTTAAAAACCATAAAAAAAAATAAAAATAATTGCAACAATAATGTTCCACAAAGTGTTCAACAAGTCGAACGTTTAAATATTAAAAAAAAAAAAATAAATAAAAAATGTGAATTGACAAATGCAAAAGTCCACGGAAATTATGTTAATTTTGCAATTTGAAAAAGCTAACGAACGCGTTAACATAAAAAACACACACACACATATTTTAGCCAGAAAAAATGCATTAGCTTATCGAAATTTCATATTAATTTTAATAAATCTCATTTAAAAAAAAACACAAGGAAAAGATGTTTGTGTTTTTTTCTTTTTGTTTGTTCAAATAATGCGAGATAAGATTTTGCACAGTTTGTTATGTTATGCCACGCGACTTTAAGTTTTAATTTTTTCTCTAAGCTTTTGATTTATTAGACAATATAACTAAAAATTGTTATCGTAAAAATTGCCAAAACATTAAGAAAACACATCAGTTAATAATAATATTATGTTAATAAATTGATGCAAAATCCATAATTTTATTTCAAGGTTATTTTTTGAAAGATCGGACAGTATAAATATTTCGTGTTGATTTAATAAGGTTTTTAAAATATTTGCTTAATTGTGTTAATGCAAGAAAATGTTTTATATTTAATTTAATTTTAAATAAATAAATATTTTATTGAATTACATTGTTCAATGTTAACATAAGAAATCATTGATAGCAGCAATTCATTCTAAACAGCTCCACAACCTAGGCGATATCCTAGTCAATTTCTATTTTTTTTAGTGTATGGCATATAAAGTAAATAAAGTAACATAAAAGATATACATATATATAAGATTTGACAAATTTAAGCAATGATTGCAATTTCAAAACTGTATGTCAAGGTTTTGGAGCCACTGGATTGTTGCGGGTGTAGCTTTGTTAAAGTCATCTATATTGCCTTCGTATTTTCTGAGTTAGCAGTCAGTTGTCAAGTTTTGAATAAATTGTCCACAGTCGCAGCACGGGGCGTCAGCGTATCCCCATTTGTAGAGAGTTGCTGCACATCTGCCGTGGTTTGTCAGCAATCGATTTAAGATAGCCCACGTTTTTCTGGGAAAATCATGCCCAGCAGGCATTAAAAATAGGTTTTGAATGCGTTTTTAAGTGTTGGCTCACTATCATTTGATCTGCAAAATGTAGGTCAAAATCAGATCTTTCCGCATCTTTTTGCATCTACAAAGGAAATATACCATTGGTTTTTCTCAAAGCATTTGAGATGGTAAGTCAAAACAGAAGACCCCTTATAGGTTCTTGTGAAAAATGCTGTCAAAGTGGGAAACTTTCAGTGATTTTTAAGTAATTTTTTTAGTCACTGTATTTTGAAATTTAGTTTGCTTTAGATTTGAAAAAAGCCTTAGCTTTAAAAGGATACTTAAATCATAAACTCGTCATTATTTTCAAAAAAGTTATGGCTGTTTAAACATTTCATCCTTTGAAATTCGGTGCACTGTGGTCTTATTAAGGACTACTCGTGCGACGTGTTTTCTATAAATTAAATGCAAAATTATTTTTAAATAGACTTTGAAACTACTGACAAAGTAATGATAAATAATTAACTTAATCTTGCACCCGTCCATGGTCAAATAATACGCGGACCGTCTATGGGGTCTACTGAGTAAAGAACTAAGGTCATTGCAACCAAACTCACCTGGAGAAAGAAGAAATATATAAAGTTGGTGGTATTGCTTATGTAGGCGTGTCACCTGACATACAAGCACATATGTGAAGTGTATTGGAAAATTTTGATTTGATACTAGTAAAGCCTGGGCAAAAAGAAGAGTCAGTGCTTCTTAGCTTGTTACGGGAACATTTAATAAGACAAAAGTCTAAAATGCCTTATGTTCATGTTGTCCTTGAATTAAAATGCATTTTTTTATAAATTTGAAATTTACTGCGCAAAAATTAATTAACATTTCTTCTTCATATGTAATAAGTAAAATGGTATTTTTTTTAGTAAAATTTTTTTTATTAAAATAAATGAACCAATCAAAAAAAAGATTAACATGAAGAGTTTTATATTCCCATCATGGTCATTAATTATTGCATTCCATTAACGAAACATTGTTTCATTGCGAATTGTTGATCGGTGCTGATGTTGGTGGTAATGCTGGTGGTGTTGGTTATTCAAGGTAATATGCATTAACAAATTATGTTGCATCCAACCAACCGTCCGTTTATCCATCACTAGTTGAGTTTATTAACTTAAATTGCAGCAGGTTGATGAGTTTATTTTATGGCTGCGCTCGATCATCTTTAGTTTACATGGACTGATCGTGCTGCTCTCATGCAATAAATGTCCGCAGGCTGATTTTCAAACAAGTTTTTTGTTTTTTTTTTTAATAAAAAATTGCATTACAAATTTTTTAATATTCTGCACAAAAAAAAAAATTTTAATTATTATTTACGTTACCAAACTTGATTCAGTTTTTGTGGTTGATTTTAATTTTGTAAGTGAAATGTAAGCGCTTCTTTAAGCGATGTTTTTTTAAACGAATTGAAAATATAAGCTCATCTATATTTTTTAATGTATAAACTCTTCTGGCTTAACTGCATTGATGTGATAGTTTTGGGAAAATCCTATAATTTATTGTCAAAACCATGTCTAGGTATAACGATTCGAATACCAGAAGACTGATTGTTGATTGGATTTTCCTTATGATCGCATAATTTTATTTCAGATTTATTTTATTTTACTTACCAAATCTCATCATTAAAAACTACGGAAGTAACATTTTCTTTGCTTCCATCAGCAATACAAGGTATATGCAGTATCGTTTCGTTTGTTTAAAAGTATCATAAGTCACGTAAATTCATCAAATGTTTTTATATTTATTTTTTTTTTACAAAAATCCAACAAAAACATAAAGTAGGAACTGAAAATAAATATTTAAAATGCCATTAAGTGCGCTTAAAATAAAATATATTATTAATGTATAGCATGCAAAGTTAGTAGACATTCGAACAGAAGCACAAATTCAGGAAAACATTTAACACTTCATATATTTTTTACGCTTCTTTAAATAACGCAATCACGATCGAATTTATAAATGATAGCATAGTAAATACTTACATACATACGTACATATGTATGGTATACTCGTATCTACCTGTTATATATATAAAAAAAAGTAAATTTATGTTTTTGCGTTGAATTTTACACTTTCGTTTTTATTGTGCCCACCAATGAAGCCGGATATAATTGCTGTTGACCATTGAAATACTTCAGATCAAAACATGATCGCAATACGAAAAGTTTCTTTTGGTATTCTGACTGTGACTGACGATCCCTCTCTGCTGTGAGATGAGGTGCCACAGAAATTGAAGGGAAGTTTTTCTTCTGCTTCTTCTCTGTTTATGTGGTAATTGATAAAGATTTCACTTTCGTTTAAAAATTTAATATGAAATTTGAAGTTTTCATTAAAGGTATGTTGAGTAATTGGCTTACATTCGGAATATTTATAGTGCGCTGACTCAACCTAGGATATTTCATGTTAATACATCTAGTTACAATGGAGTAAATTGGCGGTATTGAAGAAATGTAACGCTCGGCATATATCTGTCTTTCGACTATTTCAACATTTTTCAACCTTTTGCAATTTTTTTTTGATTTTTCCTACCTTTTTTTTTCGACTTTCGGCTAATTTCCTTAGAATAAGTAGGGCTTGGTTCCCTTGAAACAAACAAAGTTTTCATCAATCCAACGGCAATGCACTTTGACTAAAATGATATATTTATATTTTATTTGAGAAAAAATTTACACTTTTTCGGAAGCATACTGGCTCAATTAAAGGCATTTGACCGAATTTATTCTCAAAATGTGCTACCTTATAAGATAAGCATTTCCTAAAAATATTACGCTAAGTGTACCGACAGATGTTGTTCTGACCTTTCAGGTAGATGGTGCGATATTGTATGAACTCATGCGATGGAACGAAAAAGTGAAACAGCCCATTTTTGACCCTTCTTTTACATACATATGGTAGGCCAGGCAGACATTGTTACGAGTATGCCCTTACTGGCAGGTGGAGCGATGAGTTTAATTTGTTATAGAATTTGTCTTTTAAACGTACCAAATCTCATTCATGCGCACAGTTGCTGATATATAAGAAATATTGTTTTATTCGCATGTGGGAGGCGTGGTACCGCCTATTTTTTCTTTGAAACTCACTTTTTGTCCATATCTCTTATATATGTATGTACTAAGTCCCATTCATCTGCGTCTTGTAGTTGATGAGATATGATGAATTTGATTTTGGAGGCCGTATCATCGCTCATTCTTCTAAACCAAACTTTGCAAAAACCTTCCATACACCATAAGAAGCATTTAAAACTAAATTAAATTTCGTGAAAATTCTATTTGAAAAACTCTTTTGTATGAGGGTCACCCCAATTATGCACCCTTAATAAAATTTTACGGCCTTAGCTGTGCCTTCTCATATAAAACTTACATAGTGTAAATTCCATTAGAGTCGATTAAGCTGTCATCGAGAAAATGATATTTAAAAAATATATTTGAAGAGGGCCACCCTAAATATGCTCCCTTAATAAAAGTATTAAAGCCTATACTATGTATCTTAATATAAAAGATACGTGGTGGAAATTCGGTGTAAATCGGTGTTAAAAATATTTTGGTATGAGGGCCACCCTAAATAAAAGTGTTAAGCCTTAGCTATGACTTTTAATACAAGAGACTCGTGGTGTAACTTTCAAGTGAATCAATTAAGTGGTCTTTGTGAAAATGCTAATTTAAAAATGTTTTTATGTGAAGGCCACCCTAAATAAAAGTTTCATAGCCCATGGCACCCGTCTGATTTATACTAACATAATGTAAGTATTTTATCAAAATTGGGCGGATAATTTCTGCTTCCATAAGAGACTGACAGACAGACAGACAAAACCTGAATTTTATATTTTTTCCTCAGACGAACGAAGTTTTTCCTCGATATAAATTCAATTGCCAGAAATATAACTATGAATGCAACATACGGACGTGTAACCAGGTTGTAGGCAAAGTTTATATGAGGCACTACACGCCAAATCGGAACCATTCTGCCTTAGCATTTCTGTTTTTTTGTAACTTTTTTTTTATTACTGGTTGAGAGCATACTCCTTAGTTTCTTAAAATTTTTGAACAAGCTATTTGAGAGATATTAATTTTTGACTTTTTTTTTGATGCTCACATCTCAGGAATGTAAGCAAGTAAATTTTTTCATTTTCTTCTTGCTTAGTTTTTAAAATTGAAAGTGGCTCTAGCTTCCAAAATTTCGTTCATATGTACTCTAAGACTTCTGATTAACCGAGTCCTAAACGAGCGAAATGCTGACGTAGAGGCCATAATCTGTTGACAAATTCAAGCTCAGCGACCTAAAGTTACCCTCGGTTGACATCAGTCGATGTTCCTCGAGCAATTACTTGGGTCTAATATTTACACACAGTGTTATTATTCAGTTTGCATAAATAAATTAAGAACTATGAAAACAAACGAAGAAAAATTGTTAACTCGACTCTTATGCATCTCAAATGCTAAAACTTTCCGTTTTTATATTAATCAAAAATTGTTTTCGATTAGGCTCTACTTGTCCTTTTTCGCTAGTTAATTATCTTTTGGATTAATGATTAATCGCTAGCCAATGCTGATGCATTTAAACAGTTCAAATTTTTAGTACGAAAATCGTTTTCAAGAACCGTATTGCATCGAACAAAACTCTCTCTTCAGTTCAATTTTTGCTCGGTTATTGAGTGCAAAAATAGATCACTGGGCATAGTTACGTTGTCGTTTGTCATTTTTTGCTATATTCTTTGAAACAGGTGACTTCATTTTACTCTTCTATTTTCATTATAACACTTTCTACATCCTGGACACCATCCTTGGACACCATTCTACCCACATATTGAAAGATGTGTTTCCTCAACAACACATCCTTTGGTGACCCCTCTAAGGTTGTGGTCGAGAACGGCCCACCAATCTCTTTGCTACGTAAGCAAGTAAAAACATTCTGCTCGACCAAATCAAATCATACACTCTAAGAAAAAGACACTAAAAAAAAGGATGATAGGATTCAGCTTCTAGAAATTAGAGTAGAAGTTACATTTCACCCTTGTGCTCATTGAAAATTATCAAGGAACTCATTTGATCAAGACAATATCGCTCAGATCTTCAATGAATGTTAAAGTAACAAGCAAATAAACAAGGTGTCTTGTTGGCTTAGTAGTAGCAGCAGCTCAGATAAGATAAAGAAAAAGAAAAGTTGGATTTGATGAAGACACTCGCCTGAAATTTCGCTTTTATTTTATAAATGAAGATGAAAACTAACAACATCATTAAATAAATCATTAAACAATTAAAATTTTAAAATAAACTAATGTTCAAAACAATCAACTTGGTGTAGTTTTTGTGTTGTTGCTCCGGCTATTGTCTATCGTGCTGCTAACGGTTTAACATTTTCCCATACTCTACATATTTTATTATAAATTATCGCATATATCTCTCAATATATTGTACCTCATCTAAGCTTTCTTCCACTCATATTAATCGTTTAAATTTATTTTCTATTTTCATTTCTTTAGGCAATTTTTCAGTTGGAATTTTTCCATCGTTTTTTTTTTGTTGTCTCTTAAATAATACAAAAATAAAATTTAATAGATTTTATAATTATGTTAATCTGGATTTTTGTGTGTAGGCCCAAATGTTGGAATTTTTATGATTTACTAATTTTATATCAATACGATGATAATATGCATTTACTCTTTCATGGATGCGACAATCTTTGGGAACTCAGTTATCACTTTTGTAAGATGTTAATGTTTTGATTGTTTGTATTAATGCGACTATAAGAATTCATTATACATCAATTCTAAATTTAGTCTTTTTAATGATAATAAATTTTATTAAGAAAAGTTACTAAACGAAGTAATGCAGCGCAACGCAATTAACAGAACTATGAAATATTTAACCAAAAACTTTGAGTAGCAGAAGATACTAAACAACATCAATTAATAATTGAAAGTCACTGAATGAGCGACTTATTCCGATTTGTTGCGAACCTACCCACCCCAGTTAACGTTTTTCGCTGACCTCAGGATCCACCGATCACGTCAGGAATTTGAAATTTTTGAGGTTAAGTACTTAAAACATACGATTCATGAGAACTTCTTTATTATATTGCTTAAAATATAACAATTTTTACCATCCTTTTTTCGCAAAATAAGCTTTTAAATGGCCATCTATGATAATTCATAGCAACGTTATACCCAACACTCGAGTTTTGTATGTTTTGGTGGCCCTGATCAGAATCAGCCATTAACTCTTTCGGGTCTGTCATGCTGACGAGCCGTAATTACTAAAATTACCCATTTTTTACATCTTCAATAAGTGGTTACATAGCCCTATAGCAACATCTTTTGCTTCTGAATATACAATGAAACTCACATGACGGAATAAGTCAGAAACTCTAGTGCTGTGCTCTCGAACTATTACGATTGTTGACAACTGAACAGCTATATATGACAAATTTAAAAAAAACTAGTAAAGGTGTTATCTTTGGCCAGGCCGAAACTCACATACCCTACACTGCATTCAAAGAACTTTTTAAATAAATGTCAAAAAAATGTTGAAGACATTTAGATTTAGATTTTTTATTGAGACAGAAAATAATGTAAAAAGGTTCAAAAATGTTGGAAAGTGTTGGAAAAAACGGAAAATGTTGAAAAAAATATGAAAACCATTAAAGAAAGTTGAGAGAAATTGAATAGGTCGAAATATATGAAAAATGCTGAAGAATTGTCGAATGAAATGTTGAAAAAAATAGAATAGAAATGAAAAACACGAAATACGCCACGCCCACTCCTCCAATTCCTCCCAATTTTGGTTCAATAATCAAATCAAATTTTAGTACAATAGCTTGTATAGTTTGCGTTATGTGCCGTAATTATTCCTAAAATTTAGGGCGGTGACACATCCATTGATGCAATCCAGTCCGATTTTGATCCAGAAATAGCTTTTTATAAACAAACCTTTTGCACCAAATTTCAGTATGATTGCTCATATACTTCGATAGTTATGCCACATAAGGTATTTTAATTGTATGGGAGGTGCCACGCCCATTGTTGCTATTTCGCCAGCTTGTGATTCATAAGTACCTAATACCCAGAAAATCACTTGCATCAAATTTCATATCAATTGCTCCAATAGTTCACTAAAAATAGCACTTATAACTTTATGTTAATGAGGGAGGTGCCACGCCCACTGATGGAATCTTGTCAAGCTTCATTTAATTCCGAAGCTTATAGTAACCGACACCTCTACACAAAATTTTATGAAGATTACTCACATAGCACACTATCTATAGCATTAAACGTATTTCGCTTATATGGGAGGTGCCACACCCACGAGCACAATTATGCCAAAATTTCGCAAAAAGACACCACCGCAGGTATATCCGCCTTATTAAATTTCAGAACGATTGCGTTGTTAGTTCTCTTTTTATAACGTTTATAAATATTGTAGGCTGTTCCACGCCCTTAAAATAAATTTTTCATTATATTGACGTAGCTGGTATTGTTGACTACTTTCAGTGGTATTATCCCTAAAATTTTAATGAAAATCGTATGTGCCATTTTGGAGTTCTACGAAATCCAAATTTTTAATTGTTAAAAAGTGCCACGCCCACTTTTACAATTCTGCCCAGTTTATGAGCAATTCAAGATTCATAAGATCTGTGCTCGTGTACCAAATTTCATCACAATATCGAGCTATGGCGTTATAAAAGTTAAAATTTAGGGCTATGCCACTCCCCTTTAAGAGTCTTTGCAAACTTAAAACCTAGCCTAATCTTAATTTTGTTCTCATCTCCACCAAATCACCAATTTTCATCAAAATTGCAGCAACTTTTTTTCAAAATGGACTTGGGTATATTTACATATATATAATTTTTATATGCTAGCAGCTTGCAAGAAGGTGTGAACTGTGCGCCAAATTTCATTGAATCAACTTGCTTAGTTTTCCCGTAAACTTGATTTGAACAGACAGACAGACAGACAGACAGACAGACAGGCGAACGGACAGACAGACAGACAGACAGACAGACAGACAGACAGACAGACAGACAGACAGGCGGACGGACAGACAGACAGACAGACAGACGGACAGACAGACAGGCGGACGGACACAGCTGTATCGACTCAGGTGGTGACGCTGATCAAGAATATATGCACTTTCCTATACCTGCCACGCCCCCTTCTATGCGTTACAAACGGAATGACAAAGTGAATAAACCCTCTATGTAGGGTATAAAAACGTAGAATTAAAAAACGAACACACTGGTTTTTAATTATAGCTGTCACTAATTATACATATAATATGCACGTCTTAAAAAGTATTTTTTTGTAACATATAATGTTTTAGAAAAATGTTAAATTATATAAAACATTATTGCTTAAGAAGCAATAGTAAATTTAAGAAACACGCAATTCCATTATTCCATAAAAAATTTAACGTTACAGACGCTAATATTGAGTTTGGTAGGTTTTAACACTACTTAAAATACACGCCTATCAAAATGTAACAACATCATACAATTCAGACATTTTCATGTCTCATGTACTGGCCTACAACGCTCTTTGAGTTTCAAAGGATTCACACAACTCTCTACAGATTCGGAGTCGCCGAACAGAAATATATCTATTTGCCAAATTTTTAAGTATGCATAGCTGGCAGTTATTCTTTGCATATATATACATAAATAGGATTGAGTGTGTCAAAAATGTCAAGTTTGAACAATTTCGTGGACTTATTGAACCAATTTTTCGCGAATGTTTTCGATTATATAATCGTTTCCCTTTCACTTAAAAAGGAATTTTTATTGTATTTCATATGATACTTTTCATCGAAGGTACATGCAAATATTATTTCAGTACAAGAATCATACACTAAAATCGCTTAAAATGGTACAAAGCAACAATTTTCATCACTTAATTATAATAAAATCGCGAACATACGGAAAGCTTTCTAGCTACCACATTTCTTGAGAGCAATTTTTAGTAAATAGTTAAGATTTTTAGTTATTCGGAAAAATCTGTATTTGAACCCAACTCAACGGCTGCCTCATCAAACACATAAAATCATATGAAATATCTAAAAATATTTCAGAGAAAAAGTATAGCTTTTCAAGTACTATATGCAGTGGGATATAGTTTTTTGATATGGATATCTTAAGAGCTGATACCCAGATGGTGCTGAGGTTCCCAACTTATTCTTATCTGTATGAAAGGCTCAACAGATGGCTATAACTCTAACCCTATCGAAAAGCGGTTAGCACTGTGTGGTTGATTTGGACAAACCTTGAGGTTCAATATACCGTGTTGCTGCTTAATAATACTTTTTGGGACAACTTATCTACATAAAATTTTCATTTTATGCTTATTTCTGTAAAATTCAGATTTATTACTTAAGATATTTTTATTTTAGGCTAAGTATGTAGCTGAATTATATTTTGCTAACTGTCAATAGCTATTAAGACCATTTGTTCTATATATACATAATATAAATGACCTCTGAAAAACATAGAAAAAGTCATTAGCCCTTCGACATTCCGCTCTAACAATGCTCAAAGAATACTTCCTAAAAAGACTTAAAGCCTCGATAACACTATGCAACACAGTTATTGTTTTCAAAATGCCACTAAACTTTTCTTATGAATTTTTTAATAAAAATTATTTTTTTGAATTGGTTTTTAAGCTATGAATATTGAATTTCTATTAATTTCTCTCAAAGGCAGTATCATGTTTCTAAGCATATATATCTTTATCTCAGAACACACTAAAGCTTTTCCCCACCAACTGTCTGGATCGATCGAATTTAAAACGAAAATTCACTTAAGTTGGGCTGTTTTCTCCCGAACTTTGGTGACGTTAGTGACAAATACTTTCACTAGCAAATTAGATCCATAGAGCAACACTATGAGGGATTCTGCAATCGAAACATGTTTTGGTATAATGTTCAGTTTTTTATAAGGTAAAAGAGTACAGAAAATCATAAAAGAAAAAAAAAGTCAGCCAGAATCTTTTTAATGAAAATAATTGAATATAAAGTGACTTTAATTGAATAAAAATAAAATTTAATGAAATTAAATGGAAAAACTCAAAAACATTAAGTAATCGAATTCTGAAGGCTTCCCGGAATTGCCCAATATTTAGATATTTTTCATGGACTTTCCTGAACAGTGGCTTGTGCTCTGTGTAAAAGAGCATTTACTGCGATCTTGAATTTTTTTGTCGACTCAGTTAACTTCTCACTATGATTCTATTGATTTCGCCAATTTTGTTCAAATAACTGATCTTCTAAAAGAAGAAGGGAAGAAGTTCAGAAATACATATCACGTAAAACATTACCATATAATAGCGACTTTCATGCCTTACATGCCAAAATCTCTAAGTATAGTACATGGGTATTTAGGACACAGATTTTGTTTTTGATTTTGACGCATAGTGTAATTATTGAAACAACTTTATTTTTAAACTCATCACTTAAGTTTTATTAATGATGTTTTTTGTCAAGTTTTCTTTGAAATGCAAGCCATTTTGTTTCCTTCTTTAATATGCAAAGTAAAAAAAGAAAAAAATTAGCAAGCGGTTAATCTTCTCATACGCCGCATTTTTTGGATACAAAAATCATGTCAATAACAAAAAAAAAAAAAAACCCAACAAAAATCACCGTTGAAGTTTTTTAGTAAATAAACTTGAAAAAACAAACAAAGATATTAATTGTTGCCTTTCGGCAAAATTTTTTTATATTTTAAGTTTTTTTTTTTATTAATTTTGTTAACGAGTAACTTTAAGTCTGTTTATTTTAGCCACTATAGACGCATCATGGCTATTAACTCAATTAGTATAACGCCCACGCAAAAATGACAGAGCTGTTGTTCGCTCTAAGACACGTGAAACATAATTTGTTCCTCTTTTGGAAAGCTCACACGAAAAAGTGTTTCGAATAATTAACTAAGAAAAAGTGTTCATATTTCAATAAATATTTCCATAATGATTTATTTATTGTATTTTTTCCATTCACTATCAAAAATTATGATGTGACACTAATGCCTTTGAAACATCCACTCTCCATGTTTTCGGTTTTGAGTTTTTTATAGATAACTGTTGTCCAATCACTTTGTTAAGAATCGAAAAAAATTACTATGATTATTGTGAACATAGCCAAAAATCATTAAAAAATCATCTAAGAAAAGTGTAAATGCCCTTCCTTTAACAGGAGGTAAGGGACACAGATTTATAGAATCTCATTTCACACACCACTTTGTATGTAAAAAAGGTAACTGCCATGTTAGCAGAAATTTTAGTATGACGTAGCTTATTCCATCCTAATAAATAGCCTTTATGGGCACAAAGGTTGTAGAGATATAGAGCATTGGCATGTGACCAAAACTGTCCATAGGATGGTTTTGTGCATATATAAACTTTTGTTCAGAATAATATAAGTCTTATCAAATAAGCCAATTTCACCAAAATATTTTCTCATATAAAGTGTGGCGTGTTCCCTGAGCCCCTGATGAACAAAGGGTGGCTTAAACATGCTGTTTACACAGAAAATTTTATGTAAATGATAAAAAGTTCCAAGAAGTTGTGTGCTACTTAAAACGTTTGTTGGCCGAACCATTTTATTTAAGACACCCAACATTCAAGACGATCATTAAAGTTTGTATGGGTTACATTTCATTTGGGTTTTGATGTAGTTTTTCCTTTAAAGAGAAAGGTCAAAAATGTAATATTTGCAAAGATCTCTTCTGAATCTCTTTTACTGGAAATTTTAGGATCATATTTTTAATTTAATATTTTTTTTTTGAATTTCAAAAACATTCTAATTAATTGAACCATTAAACAAATAGTTTTGATTTATTTTTAAATTTTTTATTAAAATCTTACAAAAATTTTACGTGTTCTTTTCCGTTGTGACCAACATATTGATGCCGCCATCTTGGTTTTTTATAAGAAGCATACGGCGCATATTGAGCCCGCATACGTAAGTTTTTGTCACTTCAAAATTAGTTGGCAGCATTGATCCTGTTGACTTGGAATCATGGGCGTTTAAAGGGGGAGGGGAGTGCCGGAGGTGCCATGCACACCCCAGCATGTGGGAATACCACCTCAGAACTTTGAGCACTTAATACTTATATACATCTTTCAGGGGCCAACCCTACGCTGGAAAATGACTCTAGATAAGCCCATGCTTGGAATGTCCTATATGTATGCATTATGCTGCACTTATATGAAGTTACTATTAGGTATGTAATTGCTTTCAATATTAATGGTACACTGAGAAAAGAGTATGGTTCCTTTAAATATATGTATTTGCTTGATAGATTTTTAAAATATATTTTAACTATCAACAAATTTTTATAGTTATTAACTTAATTGAAATTTAAATTGTTGCTTATTGGGCCAACGTTCTATTAGTTTGAGTCGATTGAAAAAATTTGTTTGGTTGAATTTTACATTTGTTAATCCAATTTTTAGGAGGTATCGATAATGGAAAAATCGTATTTGGTCATAGGTTTTCAGCACAAATCGATATTAATGAATGTATACGTTTGCAAAAAGAAAGAATTTTTTTAGTCAAATAAATGATTTAGTGATTATTAACAATTTAATGATTATTGCAACCAAAATATTTGTTTCAACCAAAATATGATTTGGTAATTATTACCAAATAAATAATTGATCAAATAATATCATTAAATTCACTGTAATATATGACATTTTAATATATATCAAATATTTAATTCGCCTATACCAAATATACCATTTGTTAATTATCACCAAATTTTGCTATATGTAATTAAATTGTTTTCTCAGTGTACCTACCCATGTGTATCGTTTGAATGATCTTAGACAGTGCTTTAATGTTGACGAAACAATAAAAATCGCTAGTAGGCTTTTACATGCCACTTAAAATATGCATATATTTATGTATGTGTACATATATGTATGATATCATACACATTACCTTAGAATTGATTGATTTGCAACTGAAATCTAATATAGGCCATTCAATCGAACCTTCTGATATAAAATCCATTTCGAAGGCGACGTTCAGTACTTTAAATGTTGCCAACAATGCTGTGTCCTGGGTCTTTCCTTTAAAGCTGTACAACAGTGACGCCACTTGGGATTTTTGACCACATACTAAAATTGAACTCGGGATGTATTTTTTGAATGGCGAATGTATTTCTTGTGAGATATCCAGAAAATTTTAAAAATAATTAGCTGAAAAATTATTATAAATATTTCGAATGATGTGAAAATGTTTCGAATGTTGGTATTAGAAGTGAGTTCGTTGTGCTTACATATTTTTGAAGCGCAAATGCAGGTACTGAAAAACCGTAAAAATGCACTGAAAATGCCATCACTGCTCCAGAGGCCAAAAACTGTCTTTGAATTTGTTTTAAAATTTTGGGATAAGAGATATTAAGAAGTCAAAGTTTTCACCAGTAGAGCCTTCCAAGCAAAACTTACAATATCAATTTGTAGGTAAGAAATATAGCACTAAAGAAAGGTTTCAATGATATATTCATCAATACTAAAAATTATCTTTGATTTGAGTTTACTTATGATAAGAGATAATACAAGGAGAGTTTTTTATTCTATTAGTACCACAATTAGAAGAAAGAGTATTTCCAATGAGACATATCTAATTCTGTGACAGTTGTAGCTTGTGAGTATAGGGTGATCTAATAAGAACGTTTTCGTGATCTAATAAGAACGTTTTCGTGATCTAATAAGAACGTTTTCTCTCAATAAAGCGATTGTTTCTCCAGCTGTATGGCATGTTGCGCCTTCCTGTTGAAACCAGAGGTCGGCTACACCAATATCCTGAAACAATACATTGATCATAGCTCTGTAGCGAGCACCATTGACCGTAACTCGGGCTCCATTCGCATTTTTGAAGAAATACGTTCCGATCATGCCTCCTGCTCATAAACCAGACCAAACAGTACATTTATCGGAATACATTGGAAACTCCTGGATTGCTTGTGGTTGTTCATCGGCCCAAAGATGCAATTTTGCTTGTTCAAGTAGTTGTTCAACTTTGTCGCTAAGCACAATTTTTCGATATATTAATGGATCAATATGAATTTGTTGTAAGGCCCATAAACCGAAATTAAAACGTAATCCAATATTAGCCGGCTTCAATTCTTGTACGAGTTGTATTTTATAGGCCTTCAGACCAAGATCATGTCTCAAGATACGCCACAATGATCCATAAGAGATGCTCAAAGCCTGAGATCGATTACGAATCGATCGTTCACTGTTTTCACGAACACTGCATAAACGTTCTCTAAATTATGGGCTGTGTGCACTCTGGTTGAATGATGAATGTCCAATAGTGTAAAATTGGTTCGATATTTAGTAGGTCTATTCATGATTGAGTCGTATTGAATACTGAACACAAACGTCATATGGAAATGCCATTTGACACATGACAACTGACAAAACAAAACCGTTGGAGAAGAGACCTCGTATTGGATCACCCTATATATGACCTTATGCGCGCTAGGTCTTAACACAGTGCTGGCTAGTGCTTTCGATATTTCGAAGCTTTTTAAAAGTTCTACATACATAAAAGTTCTCAAATATTTCCCCGTCAGTCTACTACTTGTTCCGTTCAATGGCACATGGTCTGGCTGATCAGCAGTTCAACTCCTATGAAGACCTCAAAAAATGGCTTGATTCGTGGATAGCCTCAAGAGACGAACACTTCTGCCGTGATGGCATTCGAGCTCTACCAGAAAGATAGAGCAAAGTGGTATCTAGCAATGGGCAATACTTTGAATGATTCATCTGTAACTATTTTTTGACAGTAAAGTTGCATTTTCTAACAAAAAACAGCGAGAACTTTAGTTGCGCACCTAATAGTATGCGATGTTTTTTTGATTTTTACTAACTTTTCTTTGATTTGAAATGAGTTTTTGATTCTATTTGATGCCTTTATCGATATTAAACAGTGACGTCATTTCACCAAATCTTGGGGGAGTGCACGAGAGGATTATAGTTCCACCACTATTAGATGGGCTTATTGAATTAATGTAATGAATACTAACTAGTATCAGATGCTTGGGGGGGGGAGGGGGCAATGCCCTCCCCAGCCCTACTGAATTGACGCCACTGATATTAAAAACTAAGTACACATAAATGTAAGTGGCCAAACCTTATGCTACATGCTACATTTTTAGTTTGCATTTTTTACAATTGATGTCGATAATTTTTGTTAATTTCTTGCGCAGACTTCACAAAAATAGCAGCTCATTTGAAATATCTTCAAATAAAGCTTTTACTACTTTTTTTCCCTTACAATTATTTTATAGCCGTGTCAGTTCCTTTGTTATTGAAAGCATTTAAGTGGCAAAAAACTCCGATTCACCAAAGGCAAAGGCTGTGCAACTATTTAAATTTTTTTTTTAATAATAACTTTTTTTTTATAAATAAATAAAAGTAATTTCTAATAAAAAGCCTTACGGATGGAACTCAGTAGCCACAGGGGTTAATTGAAAGCTGCTCGGAGCGCTTGAACCTCTTATGCTGCACAAGGTGCTTGAGAGTGTGAGTTAATTGTGAATGAGTTTTGCTTTGTTTTTCGAAACCTTTCCCACGACACTGTTTTGTGCAATTTGTGTTTTATTTTTTAATGAGTTTATGATTAGATTGTCGATATTCAAAAAAAAAAGTCACTTTTACACACTTCGTGTCATTGAACTCAAAATAAAGTTGCTGTTTCATTTAAAGTTCCACTTTGCTGCTGCCAATCTTTGAATTTATTGCTAAATCGTAAAGATTTAAAAACATCGAAAATGCATTTTAAGATGAACATGAAAGAAAAAAACATCTTCATTGCGCACGCCTTCTCAGATTTGCCACTCATGCGAACGATTTGTTGCACTGCGCCCGTCCACTCATCGTGTCGTATGAGTAACCACGTAGCGTTGCTTTTGCAAGCGGAAAGATTGCGCAGTCACAGCATCACCTTTTTCAGCTCGCAAAGGGATTTTAATTTTTGTTAACAGCTAAAATTTTTTTGAAGTGCAACATAACAAAAATTCAAAAAAAAAAAAGTTAAGCGGCAACTGTCAAATGAACCGCAAACTAATTAGCAGCGGCAGTTACACCAACAATGCAATCGGCAGTAATGCGTACGCTGAATTGTTTGTTGTTGTCTGCAAGTGGACTTAAAATCGGCAGGTGTGTTCATTACTTCATCTTGCAGCGGCACATGACGGACAGTTGGACGGGGAGCTAAACATTTGGACAGACGATCGGTTGGACAACGTGACTTATTGATGGTTACAACACTTTTTTCTTCGGGTTTTCCTTTAGATTTTTACTTGGACTTTTTTTTTCTTTTTCAATTTGTTGGCAGCAAAACTTTCTGTTGTTGTTATGTTTTTGAATTTATTGCTGATACTGCAATTAAAAGCACCAAAAAAAAAAAATGCAACGAAATCTATAATTAAGGTCACTTAACGGCGCCAACAGGTGTTCCATGATAGTTAGTTGAAATAAACGCTCACTTGATGTGGACGTTGATGTACTGCATTTTGAAAAGTGCTAAAATGTAAAAAATATTTTATTTTGATTTGTTCAAGGGACAAGTGTGTAGTGCTCTACTCAGTGACTTGAAACGGTGATAACGTAATATATTTGGCTTGCAACTTTACTACATCTTGGTAGCCATGTTCAGGGACGGATTGAAGATGCAAACCACGAGGCTCGGGCTGAGCGTGGCATATTTTATGCGGCGGAACATTTTGAATGCAATTGATGGGTTTTTTCTTTCTCATTTTCAAATTTCTTAGCCTACATTTCAAAAAAGTGAGAATTCGGTCCAGACCTTGTTGTTAGATAGATGCAAATATCAATATATACTAGATATTCTTTCAGAATGTCGTTCGTTCCCCACCACCTCGGCCCAAAAATTGGAGCGACTTTGATATACTTATTATAGGAACATATAACTTTCTTAGCATAGCGGCTCCGAATAGACCACCTCTTAAAATATGTTGTTTCTTATGTGAATGATTTTATAGCTTCATAAGTGATAGGCTGAGTTCCTAAACGTCAGAAGAACAAAGCATCCCTGCAGTTAAGTTGCATTGATTAAACACATTGTAGTATTGACGATAAGAAGATCGAAATAGTTTTTCTTTATTGAAAAACGGGCTGTTAGGTCAATTTTGATTTTATGAATAAAACAATGTTAAATTCATTTGTTAATATGAAGATGTTGTTGATAAGAAGATCTGTTTGCAAAGCATCACTACTAACAATGGCGAACGCAGTTGCAAAAAAGATTATAGTTGTAAGCACTTCTTAAGCTTATTAATTACAAAAGTATTGATAAAATATCATTAA
Source organism: Meiosimyza decipiens (assembly GCA_963680825.1). NCBI lineage: Eukaryota > Metazoa > Arthropoda > Insecta > Diptera > Lauxaniidae > Meiosimyza > Meiosimyza decipiens. The sequence continues at coordinate 86,089,934 of OY804258.1, read as the reverse complement.
AATACAGAGGATAAAATTTACCTAAAAATTTGCGAATAAACTATGCATCACGAAAGCATCATCAAAACTATTAATGTGCAGTTTGCTTTTCTCTGCGCATTATAAACAATTTATTAACGTTCAGGGGCACATGACATTGCAACATTATAAAAGGTTGCATATAAGGTTGTATGACTGCAATTACGCTCACGTTTAGGAACTCAGCCATAATATTGATTTGTGCCACATTTTACAAAGCTCTTGCTAAGATGAAGAATCCAGCGTTCATAGAAACGACAAAAACAGCGTGAATCTAAGAGCGTAAATCTTTTACCCGTTTTCATATTTATTGTTTTACTACTTAACCACCACAGTAATTTGACTTTTTGATGTTTTAATAGAGCGTAAATCATCATCAGAAAAAATGACCCACATATTTCCACTATATATATATTTTTCTTTGCTATCTGGTGTAATAAAATATTTTTACGGTTTCAGAGACCTACTATTAATGCATTGTAGATGGCTTTAAGAAGGCTTTTTTCTAATGACTAAAAGCCTCGATAGCTAAAACTTTAGTTTCGTCTCAAGGGACTACACCTCTTGGAGGTACCGCAAAACAAAATTCGTCAAGCGTCTATCTAGAATTTATAATACCAATCGTTATAAGATCACGATTTTGTCAAATATTAATGCATTAAAATATATCGGTACATAATTTGTCGATAATTTCCAATAACAAGTTTTTATTCTTTGAATTATTAAATCGAGATTAATCAGCTCGAATATTTTCATCAAATAAAACTTTCATACGCCCAATACATAATTTAGGGACTAACACGTGAATGTTTTCGACTGAGAATGATGAGTTTAAACCCATATACTGTCGTTAGTTATTACCAAATATATCAATTATTCAATGACATGTTAACTCATTTCAAATATTTATTTCGTCTCTACCAAATATATCGTCTGTTAATTATTAACTATGTAATGTTGATAAATACATACCCTTTTCGTAGGTTTGAACTGCGCAACCTTCGTGCCACTCTATCTATTGCTTCACTGCAAAGCGCCTGCGGCCCATTTTTACTTTACTCGATCAATTATAATTCATAGGTTTTCTACTGATTGTTTATCAGATAAATTTTTTTGGCACGAGGTCAAATGCCTTCTCTAGAATGCACAGGATATGAATTGTATCAGCTTTATCGCTAATAAAGTCCAACTGATTTCCGTCTACGTCAGTACTTCGTTTTAAGCTGGATCCTTTCCAGAACTTCAGACAATCAGAGATCAGTCTAATGTCACGTTTCTGCAAAGAGTCATTTCAATATCTGAAATACGCGTTCGTTACCCAACCTTTAGAGAAGGTGTTCCATATTTCTACATATAATAATTCAAAAGGAGCAATTATCGATGATTTGCTTAAGGATATTAATGTTTTAGGTGGATCTCTCCATATCATGTTTCCGACACCGTTTTGTTTCGTTATTACTTTCTTTTATAAGAGCACGTAGCCCTCTCCAGTTTATTTTGGATTGTGTCCCTTGCATTTTCATTTTCATACGACAATTCTTAGCGATTCGACTTGATTTTTGATGGAGTGAGTAAGCCCATGTCGACACAAATTGTCTATTTAAACAGCTTCTTCAATTACTGGATTAATTCTATTTTAAATTTCCTTAGAAGTGTAATTTCAAATTGCGGTGTTCGCCGCTTATGAGGTATGCCATAGCCTCGAGTTTGTGAGTTCCATTGGCTGAAATTGCAAATGTCGCTGTTAACGTCCCAATAAGGTTCTTCGGTGAATATATCTGTGGAATCGAGGAATAGCAGCTTAAGTCGATCCGTGATGACAAACCAAAGCTACATGCAGAAAATGTGTGGTTTTACCTTGTGATCACAGATCGACTTTAGCTGATCTTCCTTGTGCCCACAGATATGCCATTCATTGAGTCAGCTTATCCCGACAATTACTCGGAAAAGAAGTATTAAAAGTTTTTCCATAAAACTCCTCACATTTTATATAAATATTTTTATAATTTATTCCATTTTTCAATTATGACAGTGACGTAATTTAAATTCGCTCCCAATCAATGAATTATTTTGGCAAATTAACATCATTGCGCTTTATTACATATCATAAACTTCACGCTAAGCGATTGATTTTAGGCCAAATACAACAATTTGTTATATACAAATTATATACTTTCATGGCATATAATACTTTGGTATTGCCTATATTACCGCGCCTTCTTCGTCACACAAGTGACCTGCTTTCTCTTTTTTTCTTGCTGACAAATGTTGTTATTTTCGTGGTGCTGCTGCTGCTGCCAGATCGAATTGCCGTCATTTTCGTTAAAGATCTGGCCAACGGCCTGGCAGGTAGTCAGCATTGCATTCAACACTCGATTGCGTTCAGCATGAAATCGTAGACAAGTTGCAAAACAATCTGCATTTGGTCAGTAAATACAACAACAACAACAACAGCAACAACAACGTTTCATCTGATTTGTTTTCCATCGAGATGTTGGCTAAGCGAACGTGTGTTTATGTTATGTTGCATTTGTTGAAGAAAATGGTTTTCCGTTCAAGAAACTTGTACTGATGTAAGCAGTGAATGTAAATTCTTTTTTTTATTATTGCAACAAATCAACATTTTAATGAATGTTTTTTTCCAAAACTCTTTATTGTTTGTCCATTTTGGTAGCAGAATTATCTTTTGAAATTTTGTTTTAAAATTCACTGGTTTATTTTAAAAATGATTTAAGAACACAACATGGCAACAGCGGTTCAAAAGAGATGCTAGCAAATGCTTTATTTTCGAGATGAATAACTGAAAACTGTAATTTATATTGAGAAGTGCAATCTTTGGAATTTTAATGTCTTATCAATCTGTGGTCCAACTGAACTCGCGCAGTCAATAAGTAGGTTTTTTCCTCCTCCAGAAAAGTTATTTAGTAGACTTACGCTTTTTTTAAAATAAAGCATTCACTTATGTTCCACACACACATGCAGACCAAGATTACCTTAGGTGGGAATTAATGAGTCCCGCGCTATTTCTATATAGGACAATCACAAAATTACCTGATTTTAATCGGATCACACGCAAAATCAAATTGACCCCACAAATGCGTTGGGGAAAATTAAACCACTGCTTGGTTATATTACAGGCATTTCTTCGAAAGGGCCAGTAAATTCTTAAAATTGTTATTAAAAAAAACGCATTCTCGAAAATAAATAAACACGGTCGAAATATTTAGGGCCAATCGTTAATCCAATTGGCTGTAAGTGAAATTTGTATTGCAAGGTAATTACTTTTCTGATGGCGTTTCAATGCTGCTTCACTTTGCATACTACTGTGGCTCGGATTCATAAATAAAACGAAAACCGCTCGCAATACATCCACTGGCATAGTTTCCAGTTTCCACATACTTTTTTCGTAAGCTGATTGAGGAATATCCTTCAGTGAATTCTCTCTTATGGCTTTAAGCGAATCATGGCGTCGTTCTCCAAGTGTATTTTATTTTGTTTTTCGGGTGACTACGGTGCTGGGTCCTGGGACTTTATGCGACAGTGGAATGTGGTGGTTTAAAATCTATAAAAAATCAGTCCTCCCGCAAATATGGCTGTTTTTGACAAACATACCGACGCAAATACTTCATGAGGCCTAAAAAATATTATTTGTTTACCGTTAGTTCTTTTGCAACGAATCCAGAATGCAGCCCCAACGCTTTATTTTGGGTTTCTACTCGTTTTTGAGACATCATTCCAAGGTCTGCGCTGCATGCCATATACGTAATCCAATGTCTCGTTGCCATTTACTATGCGCTTTATGAAAGTGGAATCCGTAGAAGGTCGTGAAATTTCGGCAATATGCTCTCTATGCTCTTTTGGCCCATGACGATTGGCGATGGCACGTTTCACTGCTAAAATATCAGTCAGAATATTTGAAGTGAACTTAAACGACATGTTAACCTTCTACCCCAACTCTTTAACACTTACGCGATGATCTTGGAGCACTCAATTTTTGATTTTGCCAATGCTTTCATTCCTCGAAGGCGTTGAAGGTAGACCCGATCGAGGCAAATCAATTACCACGCATCGGTCTCTTTGAATGTTTTATACCATAGATGGGCAAAATTTTGAAAGCAGGAGCTACATATAACAAAAGCAGCAATTATATAGTAACAACAGAAAAAAGGCCCGCCATAAATTCTATCTCAATAGAAAAAAAGTTCAGAAATAAATTGAATGCCAATTCTAATAATCAAACAAGAACAACACGAGTGTAGAAATAAAAGTACATTGATGAAACAAAAGGAGAGAAGCTGTGTTTTCAATGTCCGCATTGTTGTTTCCTTGGTTGCTTGCTTCACTTTTTCGTTTTTTTCTGAGTGATGAACAATAACAATAAAATGTGCATAGTATTGATGAGTGTATGTGTGATTTTTCTAAAGAAATGCGACGTGTTTGTTGTAAAGAGCCACAAGTGGCTCATTTTTCACGTTTTGCCCATCGCTGCTCTATACCATCCATAAGCCTGTGTTTTTCGCTGAAATATTTCGCTATTGGTGTTCTGCAGCATCTTGAATGATTTGACACACAGCACACGAAATTTCGTTTTTAACACAAAACTTAGGCCAAACTCTTTGTTCAACTGCTTTTTCCATTGTAAAAATCGCAGAGCACTAACGCTATGATTAACAGCAGTGAATAGATCGAGGAGTGACAGATCGCGCTGGTGCAGTGCTTTCAATATACAGAAAATATTTCTGCCGGCAGGATTGGCGCGCTCCTTTTTAATAATAAATTCCGGATACTTTTTGCACTACTTCATATGACCAGCAACTTTTTCAATGCGTTTGTCGATTTATCGATGCTTTTCGGAGTAGTTGCGAATGAAACCTTTTTGTTTATCATCCAAATTAGACCTAATTTGTGGCTAATATTCTTGTGATTTTGGTCTGTATTAATGTGGCATGGCATTCAAAATAGTAGAGGGATTGTCAAACACAACCTCGTGTAACCCTTAGATAAATAAAAAAATGCTATTTCCTCAAAATAGCAGAATCCATGAAACAGCACATACTTTTTACAATCACTGATTCAATTATAAATCTTTACAGAATAAAAATTCAACAGATTGTGAATTGAAATGTTTTGGATTTTACAGATATTGAGCGAATTCATCTAGAAAATAGCTTACAAACGCACGATCAGAACAAATTGTTTATATCGTACTGTACACCAATCGAAATATCAATCACAAAGTCGTCGATTAGTTATTTAGTTGTAACGCTTTGTGTTCAAGGTTACAGCTCCTGTCATTACGCATTTGCCAGTATGCAAAGTGCATGATTTAGAGCGCAACAACGACGGCTAATATATGTTGCAGTACACTGTGAGAAAAGTTTATTTAAGACTTAATGTATCAATTTCAAACAAAAATGTCATTTGAAGTTCCATAAATCCTCTAATTAAAATTTATCACAATAAAGTTGAATTTCTCGGCAATTGTCTTTTGTCTTAATGAAATAAATTTTGTCTTAACGACAACGAATGATTAAATAATAACAGCAAATATTATGTAATAAAGCAGCTATTGCAAAAGAAACCATAAAATCCACTTGATTACCTGACATTAAAGGTGTCCATTATATATTTAAAAAAAAAAAAACAAAATGAAAACAAATTAAATTGTTGTCTTATTACGTTATGCCAAATACAAACTTCTAGTTGATTACCAAATGCTGTCATATAATTTTGGCTAAAACAATTTTTTAATTTTGAAATGTAAGTGGGAAAAATGTACTCGACACAAGTGAACCGGTTCAGAACTTAAATGGTACCCGTTTGCACAAAGCGTCGTCCAGTAGTCAAATGAAACCTCAAAGACGAAATGAGTGGTGAGCAGATATGCAATTTAAGTTGAAATTTTGCAGCTATTTAAGGATGCCCGCCGCTGTAAGTATCCGTAGCTTAAAAAAAACCGTTAATGTATCGTTAACATCGTTAGGCCAGTTAGCGTTGTGCGTTAACGAGTCTTAACGTTTTAAATACAAACAAATGTTAAGCAAACCGGTTGCATTATATGTATGCATGTAGTTGTACATGCGCACATACATACAACAATGTTGACTGTACACATGCGCATGCGTGGCTTTGAACTTTATGGTGGCCACGCTTTTTGTCAGTTAAAAAATTATTAATAAAAAATGTAGTTTTTTTCGCATGTTTTTAGACTTTTCAAAATTGTTGTTGTTATTGTTGTTGCCAATTACAACTTGATCTCTTTTCACAGCACGCAATAAAGCTATAAATTCCAAATTGACACTTTTTAACGTTGCTTAAACTGCAAATTCAAATTGATTTAGTTGCACAAAACTTCAATTGGAAAGTGTAACGTTTTCATTTCACAAACATTTCATAGTTTGGAAAAGTGAAAATATTTGAGTATTAGAAACTTTCAGATTTATTTGTCAGATTCCGTGTCATCGCTGTAAGCACTGCAGACTTTGCTGTACATCTGCCAAAACGCTAAGTTCAATGAAGAATTTTGTTTGCGCATGTGCAGCAAATCTGAGGTCGAGAGATTGAGTTACCGCTTTGCAGGGCGATTTCTTAGCGATTCAAATGCGACTGTTTTGGAGCGCAACTTACAACTCAAATGAACATTTCGCAAACTGTTTGCAATCGCTAAATCGTAATGCAGGCGACTTTAGCATAGTTAAGTTCCAATTAAAGTTTAACTGAGCATAATGCTGGGGAATAAAGTCCTTAAGATTTCATCATTGAAAGCCAAAGCTTTATTTTTGAATGACTTGATTGTGATGAATCAAAGATTATTAAATTTAACTTACAGTCATTCAGCAAAGACCAATGTGATCGTAAAATTTTTTACTAATTGATCAATGCTCTTTTACTCAAGAAACATGACAGAGATATCAAATGGAACAATTTAACCTGGTAATTGGTGACAAATGTTTCGGCTTTTACCACATATGTATTTACATATATATATAGCCATGCCAGACCAGTTTTTGGTTGATGTGGTTCTTGGAATCGAACCCCTGACCGCTCTATAGGTTGCAATTTTATTTTCGACGGCCGCTCTAGCACTTGAGCTGTTGGGGATCTGATGAAGTTTCCACTAGTCCTATTATTTATTACTGACTTGTAGACTCCAGGAGTTGCCGTGCTAATTTCAGTCGTGAGTTTGATTATTGACAATTGAAATTAATTTTGAAATACATTCAGGGGTTCTGAATTTATAACGATTAATACACTGAGAAGCGATTTGTTTGAATATAAGTAAGAGGTTACATTTGACATAAAACAATTGAATATTTGATTGAGTCAAACATAAAATGCTTCATGCAACATACATTACTATTTGAACCAAATACAATATGTTTGACTCAAATAAATATTTGATTTGATCATTTGATGATGTCGAGATATGAAACATTCAAACAAATCGTTTGCACAGTGTAGGAGAGATATATCTGGAAATTGCGATGGTTACATCTTCAATATAAGGTGCCTCTTCTACTTTTTTGATACATATTCGCTATAAGTCCTTAACGCATTCACTGCCAACTACGAGTTATCTCGTAGTAGCAAACCTTACTCAACAGGCCAACTACGAGTTATCTCGTAGTAGCAAACCTTACTCAACAGGCCAACTACGAGATAACTCGTAGCAAGAACTTTGCGATTATATTGAACATAATTTTGATATGGCTTATTGAATTAACTTTATTATTTCGTTTTGGCACATGGAAAAAGTGCTTTTTTCAAAAAAACAAACAGTAACGGTTTTATCAAATTGGGAATTCCCCAAAAAGTAATGCCTTATTGAAGTTGAAGTTTTATACATATAAAATTTAGTCGTGCTTATATTTTTGAGATTAAAGGTTGTTTTTGATTTTCTTAAATAGTATTTGTTTTTAAATAAAATTTTTATCGTGTTGAAATGGAGGATGAAGACATAGAAAAATTTTTAGATAGTTTAGAAGTATCTAGTGACAACGATTTTTCTGCTGATGAAGATGAATATTAAAAATGCCTAAATTTATGTTGGCACCTGACGTTAGATTTATGAAAACGGCCTTGGCAGTGAATGCGTTAAGTCTTGAACAAAAAATTGGGTTTGCAAATGCTTTTCCAAACGCTCATCTTTGCGAAAAATATTACGAAAAACGTTGAGAGAGTGAACATTGTTATAACGTCTATACTACCACCCTAGTATAAAATTCTCGAAACGAAAATTTTTCTCGTAAATTTTAGCGCTGCAAATGTGCCGCGAATCCGAATCATATTATTTTGCATTGCACTGCTTACTAGAATATTACAAGAAAGTACAGGAAAAATTTTATATTTTCTTTGAATTTAAGTTTTCCAGTTTCCTAAGATTGATCTGAAACAGCAGTGAGGAATCAACTTAAGCAAATGTGATCAAACGTCAAGCGAACGCGCATGGAGTGAAAAAATATCGGATAAATACTGCAGTTGCTCTCATCACTAACTTTTTAGTTCAGTACCTAGCTCCACTACTCAACATACCCACTTCAAGTTTGGTCACTTTTACTGAAATAGTTCCCGCTGTATATCATTTTTAAATTTTCGCTGATATGGTTTTCGTCACGCCCCCTTAAACCAGCATCCATGAGATGGAGATGGGCAAGACTGTTATTTTTCTATCACTGTTTTTTTTAAACAGAATTGCGGATTAATTAAAAAAACTGTTTTTGCAGCTCCTAAGCAATACATCCTCATGGTTTTTGTGTTATTATTGCCGAGAAAATACTTTGTTAGTCTGCAAAAGTCGTCCAAAAGACGTTCTTGTAGCGTGAGTTGTACCCAGCCCTAGTATTCTCCTAGCACTTGTTTCCGTCTTTTATTACTTTTTAATCTGATATTTTAAGTTGCTGTACTTACAGCACTCGTCGACAGGAATGATAACTCGAAGCTTCGATTTTCAGTGTAGATATTTTATACTAAACAGCCCAGCTGACAGCTCGTGTACTTGGTTTTTCATTACTGTGAAAACAGCTGCTTCTAAGTATTAACTGCATGGGCTATGCCTGGAAAGTCGACGATTTTGTAAGCAGACTCTATTCCTTCTTCTTCCATCTTTGTTATTATAATCTTTCTGGACTGTGATATATCAGACTGCAGCTGAAAGCTTCGTTAAATTTAAAAAAAACCTGAATTTCTTATAATGAGACCAAAAATTTTGATATATTTTTTCAACTTTTTAGGTCATAAAATTAAAATTTTTTCGCAAATATTTTTCTTCTTAGGAAATTGCATTCGCATTCGCATTCGCAATTGCAATTTGTTATCCGCCATATGACAAATTTTTGAATATCGATACGAATATGTTAACATTTTGTCTAAAAAGCGCACAAGCTGGTAAAACAAGTTCGGTGTTGAATAGGAAAGTTGGTTGGCGGCAAGCCAACAGACCAAATCATTTTAGCGGCTGCCCCCCTATTGAGTTGAGATGTTTCGTAAATTAGATTCAATAAATGATGATAGCAAAGACATTGATTCAGGAAAATTTGGAATGACAGCTGCCACTTCGAAGGCCATTATATGGCATACAAAAGGAAGCCATAGTTTGTTCATTAAAAAATATTTTACATCATTAAAATAATGCTCTGATAAGTTGCAATTACACTGATTTTAATCTGCTTATGATGCATTATATAAAAACAGGTCTAGTTACCTTTATTATTGAATTTAAATGAAATGGCTATTTGTAAAGGAAATGGACATAAATTAACGAAAAATGTTATTTATAGGAGTGATAACATTAAACCGAGGCAAGAGTAGAGACGAAAGGGACTGTCTATTACAAATCTGTACAAGTGCCAATGTATGCAGATCTATATACAAATAGGCAGTTGCAAAACGGTTCCATCCCTATTTATCTGCCATAGCACAACAAAATCGCTAATTTTGTTTTGTTGAAAGGCTGTGAAGAGGGACTGTGTACAATTAATTTTTTTTATAAAAGTGGGCGGTTCCTTGCCCCTAAAACAAACATGCGTATAAGCTAATGGACTAATGATATTTGATTTTGAAATAGGTTGAACCTTAAGAAAGGTTATTAAGAAAGTAAGTTCTGTAAGGGGGCGTAGTACCGCCCTCAACGGGAAAAAACGATGTCACGGCTCAGCCGCCACACTGATTTTGATGAAATTTAGAATGTAGTTAAATTGAATCTTGCGAAAAGATATATGTTTTGAGTGGGTCGTGGCACGCCCCCTAACAGGAAAAGTTGTTTTCACTGATATATGATGGACCGAATTTGATCAAATTCGGTATGGAGATGGATTGAATCTTGAAAAAATGTATTTTTTTTTAAGTGGATGGCGCCAGTGATTAAATTTGCTAAAGAGATGTATATATTAAGCTCTAAAGAAGGGATAGAGATAGTGATAGGACAAAATGATACCACTCTTTTTTATATCAGTTTTCAAATACCAAAAAGTGTTTTTGTTTTAGGTTTGTAACTATAATGGTTGCATTTCAACCACTAGGCGATCTCTAGTATATTTAAATCATATTGAAATTGAAGATAAGACGAAATGAGTGGAACAGCTATAGGCGTTTCCGCAAACTAATTCTAGTGTCTTAAACTTGTCACCCGTTTTTAGCAACCCATGTTTGGGGCAGGATTCGTTAAGACAACCCTATACATTCTATTTAGGCTCCTCAACCTCTAACATATGGCACACATTTCGGGCTGTAATTCATGCACTTTTAATTAAAGTAACAAATTTGAAAAAATTCGATCATTATCGGGACGTGCTTTGGCATGATAACCGTGGTTAGTTAGTTTCACTAAAATGGATCACTATTTTTCCTGTGCATCCCATCTTGTAATCTTATGTACTCGATTTTTCTAGAGCGGACTCTTGAACTAATAGAAGACCAGCAGGTATACTGGATCAAATTTGTCTTAAAGTGGAAAGGACTTAGCTTATATTCTCTATGTACATAGGTAATATGTTTAAGTCGACTTAAAGTAATGTCGCAAACGTTTCAAAAGATTGGTTGGGTTCCTTTCTTGAGACGCTCTATAAGCCATGATCAAAAATTATCCTTCTTTAATGTCAATAATTTGACAGCATAATAAATTTACGCCACTTAAGTTTTAGTTGTGAAATAATTTTGAAACTTCATTTTGCATAAGAATAAGATTGCAATATACCAAGCTTTTTCAAAATTATCATCGCAAAGAGCACATAATATTTTGTTGAACCGCATTCAAAGCCGCGCTGGGTCGCAAGTTGGACACGTCTGATCTAAACCTTTCAATTGTATTCAGTATCTTGCAACATGGCTATACTATTTATAGCCAATGTAAAAGTTCAATTAAAAAGTAATTAATTTAAAAACAAAGCAGTTTAACTGTAAAAACAATACAGTGAGTTAGTAATTCATTCACTGAAGCCCTTCTCTTAATCTCATCAACTGCTCCAAATGGTCTACATTCAGCTTAGCGAAAAAAAACTCAAAGTGGGCCATATTAATAAAAAACTTTAACAAGTCATTCCGTAACAAATCTTTAGATTTGTTTTGCAAAAGTAAGTCAAGTTTTATTTTTGTTGTTGCTGGAAACTTTTGCTGTTTTTTTTTTATTATTTATTTTGATATTTCAAATGTTTTCGTATTTGATTTCGCCGATTAATTTTAAGATATTTATGATGATTCAGCGCATTAAAAGTAAGCCTTCGCAAGACCCAACGTAGACCAATTAAATACACGTGCGTTAGTGATCGTACAACATTGCAAGTGCTCGTACCTTAATGGCTGTCAATTTTGCGCTGTCTCATTGGTAGTACGAGTAGCAGCCGTAAGTTGTGTTAACACATTGCTAATGTGGTATCTCACTTGTACGTACCAACAGCGTGTATCTTTGAACTGCATTGAAGGTCATGAGAATAAAGTGGTATGGCTTATTACGACGCGACGTTTGCAGCAGCGCAATAAGCCAATGTAGGTATTAAATCAGTCAGAAAAGTGAATTTATTTTGCTGCAGCATTACAAGCTCTTTCATTCGAATGCATATTGCTGATTGCTTAGACTTGTAACTTTCAATTACTAATCTTGTAATCTCATTAGAGAGCACTTTCTGAAAATTTAACGTAATTGGTTAACAATGTCCATAGGTTAGTTTATATCTTGTGTATTGGAAATTGAGTTTTACTTTCTTCAAAGAACATATAATAAACGAGTATTTTCACATATTTTAATCCAACCAAACTTCAACCAAAAAAAGTCTTTTGGTATTTGGAAATTGATTTTTTACAGATTTTCGCCATACTGGGTATACCGGTCAGACTTTTAAAGGACATTCCCTCTGGGCTGCGCATCTATAGTATATGCATAAAATCATTTCAATATATGTGCTTATTCTTCACAAAATCTTCCGCAGAAATTGTTGAATTCGAGCATCACTTTTGCAGCATAAGAAGCTGTTGGTAATAACGCAATATTCTGTAAGATTCTGTTGAGTTTCAAAAGACTCTACACTTAGCTTTTTATGATTTCTTGCCAATACTACACTGAAGGAAAAGAAATATGATTTTTTTAAACAGACGCTGGTTAATTTACCTTTAGTTTATTTTTTTCGTGTTTCATTATTTTTATACGAATCTTAAAGCTAAACAGTAATAACGAATCATAAAACATTATTTAGATTTCATTGTAATGAAAATGTGTGTTGCGCACTAGCACAGGCTGATAAAGGAATTTTGGGCCAAATAAATATGAAAATTTAAAGTGTGTCCAAAGTGGTGTCAATCGATGGTTTGTAGTAATGGTCATAGAAACGGCCAATGAGTAATTTCGGGACTCCGATCTGTCCAAGAAAAGGTGAATATTCCATATGAAATATTGTGGATTGTCCAATCTGGACAAGAGATCTGGTCCTAGGAATGGTCATGGATTGGTTTTATTTTTTGAATTTTTTTGCAATTTCCTAGTCATTTTAAAGAGATTCCTGTTTAATATTATTAATAAGCCTCAATTGAGTCTAACCATATACATAAACCTTTGAATTACCTAGATTTACTTTTGTTATTTTCAATCAGATTTCTGGTTAAATATCCTAGATTTTACCTTGGCACCAAAACATTACATCTCCTAATTAAATTAAGCAGGTCCTAGTTGACTTTTGTCTCAGTGTAGTCTTCCACAGTAAAAAATATCTTTGGGTGAAGTGCTCTAACGATCTATACTAGGACCTACACCTCTGTTCGGTCTGGTTGAAAATTACTTGTTTATAACCTATATGAAGTAAAATATGTCAAACACAGGGTTAAATAAATTAGGTTTTATTATAATATTCTATATATAAATAGGTTCCATCTCTTTGTAACTGCCATTTTTAAAACACAACATAATCGTCAAATTTTTTCTCTGCTCGAAATGTTATGAAGAGGGGCAGTGCAGAATATAATTTTATTTCTAATAGTAGGCGGTGCCACGCCTCTAACAGGAAAAAATGTTATTACGGCTAAACTAAGAGACCAACTTCAATGAAATTCGTTATGGAGATAGATTGAATCCTAAAACTGCTATATGAGACCGCCTCTAATGGGAAAAACGCTGCCACAGCTGAGTTGCTACGCCGAATTTGATGGAATTTCATGTAGAGGTAGACTGATTCTTGAGTAGGTAAAGAAATTTGTTTTCAGTCGGAAGGTGTCACACCCCTTACATAAAAAAGCTACCGATTTGGATGAAATTTCGTACAGAGATAGATTGGACCCTAAAAAAGATATTGGTTTTTTAATGGGCGGTGCCACGCCTCTGTTTAGAAAAATGCTTTCACAGCTAAGCTAATGTACCGATTTTCGTGGAATTCAGTACATAGAATTATTGAGCCCTACGGAAAGGTATTTCCTTCTTAAGTCGGTGGTGCCATGCGCCTAAGAGGAAAATATGGTTTTACAGCTAAACTAGAGAAAGAGATAGGATAACAATACCATAATTTTAGTTTTTGTGAAAGATGACAAAAAATAGTTCTTCTTATGTAAGTTTTTACATGCCAAAAATATTTTTTTTTTGTATTCTACGATCATGGTTCAATTTCAATCAGTGGGCAAACCCAAATTCAAATCCAAGATTCTAAACTCAATTGGTAAAATATGTCCATAAATTAACAATGAACTTTATTATACAATTTTACGTCATGCAATAAGTGCAGTTTTTGATTGTTTTGTGGCGCACAAGCGACTTTGTCCAAGATTGAATCGTTCACCCTTTTTAGACGTATCATCGCAGAATTTCTTGTAGCCTTAGTGGGACTCCCGGTTTGTTGATAAATTTCTGTAGGCGATGTATCGTGATGTTTAATGTTAAATTGTATATTTGATGTGAATCGTAGACTCTTTAATTGTTTGTGATTCAATATAATTGAAACTGTGATTTTATGTTGATTTTATATTTTCATTTGGACATTAATTAATAAACGCTGAGCTGCCAGAATGTTCGCTGACTTTCTGACAATGACGAAAAATGCAAAGTAGCGCGTTTTTCTCGTTGTTGCTGTAGCCGGTTGGCTTGGGGAGTTCGTTGCAGTCTCAACGACCAAACGGCAGCACTTTGCGGCCGATAGTAAGACGAGTCCTAGAAGATGTTGAAGTTGCTGAGAGCGATGCTGAATTGATGTTTTTGGGTTTTCGGCGACACTCTCCTTTACAGCAGCAATATTTTCAAGTGAGTTACTGTCTAAAATCAACCTAGTTTCTTCAAATTTTTCAACCACTCTTTTAATTGTTGACACATTACGAGTAGGTGCACTTTCTTCCGCGAATTTCGCGAGTGGTCTCTGCGTAACTTTCCCCATTTTTGTAATGGGCTTTCACAATGATAAGGCGTTGTTCTTTTAGGTAGCGCTACAGTTTTAATAATCGGAACAATCAAAGGTTACAGTTGTCAAATTTCAGAGTTGCTAATTGTACGAAAACAAAGTTATACAAAACTTAAGAGGTGCACTCTTATTGGGACACCCTACACAATAGATATACAATTATTCGTTTGTTTTTTTTCGAGTAATTTAGCGCGTTGATTTCAAAAAAGATCTCCATTGCATATTCAATTATTTATTATTGAGACATACATAGATCTAAGAGGTTAAACATGTTAAGAACCCCACTTTTATCCGAGTTTGTGTCTAGATATTGATACCACAACCTTCGTTTTTCGATTAATTGTGAATTATTTATAAATACTACCGACTAAATTGCCAGAAGCATGTTGAGCAATAGATGGTACTATCGATTCAGCTGCTACTTTTGGGTGCATTTTGGAGCAACTGATCTGCAGTATAACTATTTTCTCATTAGTTTCATTACACTGATGGAGTTTGAACATGTTCCCATAACTTAAGATTTAACTACATGCAATTGAGTAAATTTGCATTAACACCTAGACATAAAATCAGTGAATACAGTTTCGATCTTTAAATATGCAAATCTGAATGGAATATTGTGATTTTAAAATCACTGTTGGACAGTGTAAGTGAAGTCCATTTTGGACTTTTACATAAATTACATTATTTGACAAACCTCAGTATCTTAACCCCAGCGGTTTTTGAGCCGCTGAATTCGAATCTGAGGTCAGAATTTCTCTAGTGGTTTTGGTTTTCGAGATATTCTAACCTGAAAGTGCAAATATCACAGCTTTTCAAAGTATGTGTGGTTATATTACATCGAATGGTAATTTTTATTTATGAAACCATAGATTGGATTCAAAAGAACTACTTAATCCCTTGAAAATATTTATTTATTATGCAGGTCCATACAAATCAAATTAAGTTTCAGTAAGAGAATGTGTAATAAATTTCAATTTACGATACTTCGGAGAAAATGGATATAATTCAAATTGCATTTTGAAGAGATTTTTTTGAACCAAGTTAATGGTTTCATAAATAAAATTTGTTTTTTTCGATGTAATATATCCTCAAATACCTTGAAAAACGCAACCGTTAGAATGTCTCGAAAACCGAAACCAGCTGAGAAATTCTGAGTTCGAAATCGAATTCAATACGTCGAAAACCTTTAGAAATGTATATCTGGGTTTCAGATGCTGAAAATTGACCAAATTTTGAGGAACCGTGATTTCTTATCTCTGAAAACCTAGCATAATATTGATCTATTTCTTAAATATTCAGAAATAAAATTGTGAAGCTTGGACGTGGCTTACGCCGCAAAATGAAAAGCCACACTCATCATCAATTATGCACTCATGTTTTCAATTCTGTCAAATGAGTATCGAAACTGAGTATGCACTATTGACATTTAGGTCCAGCCTTTTACATTGAAAATATCAATTTATTTACTGTAATGTCACATAAAAGCTATATGAGGGCCAACTAAATAGCACAACTTACTGCATTAATCTCTTACTTTCTTTTACATTAAATAAAATTTCCTAGAATAATTAGTTGAAAAACTTAAAAAAAAGTGAAATTAAAAGTACACCCAACCTTAAATTCTTCATTGTTGTTATTTGGTATGGAATGTTAGCTTTTGTGTCATTAAGCTATCTCTTTCTTAGACTGACTTATTCACCTCAATTCTATCCGATATGGCATTACGCATTACGGAAATAGAAGTTTTTTTTTCGCCCGTTGCAAAGTCAGATTCCAATCAACAGCTTAATACAAATGTGTCCAAATAACTTTCCACTGTCGCTGTCGCTGTCACCGCTGCGGTTGCCGTTGCTGTTGTGTTGTTATTGTCGCCGTTATTTTAGCCCACTTCAACTGGCAGTCAGTCTACTTTGGAAAGTAAGTCGTATTTCGGTCTCAATGTAGTCGATTGTGAGTGCGCGCACTTTAAGCCACCATTTAAGCATCGCTTAGAAAATGAGCTTCAGCGTCGTTTTCATTTGCTATCGCCATTTGTGATCTGATTATTTTATGGTTATGCTATCGTCATCTTTATTCCATCTACTTGTCGTACTACATTTGTTGTTTCTTCTGTTATTTTCTACTTTTTTCGTTTCCCCGCTGCAGTGATTTATATAATTGCTTTTTCTCTTTTTCTTTTAGTTGTTGTATTTTTTTAATTCATATTGTAATGCTAAATTGCACTTAACCTGTTCTTGCAAAACAATAAAATTTCCTGAATACTTTTCACTGGTGGAGTTTAAAGTTTTTATTGTGATGGTGATTGTGATTCTCTGTTCAGAAAAAACGTTTTATATCCCAGCAGCCAATTGAGAAAGGCCTGCTAGCACTGCTCCGATTGTAAGAGGCCTTCTCAAAACTAAATTTTCATGTAAATAACAAAAAAAATTTTTTTTTTTACTATGATTTTTGTTTTTATTTACAATCTGTCAATATTAACAATAAGTAAATTTCATAAGTAGTGAAATTTTAATTAGCAGAATAGTTACACTCCACTGAGTGTATACTCATGAAATGCTATTATGCCTTACCACGGCAGGCGTGCTATTATGCCTTCCCACAGCAGCAGTGCTATAAGGCCTTCCCACAGCAGCAGTGCTATAAGGCCTTCCCACAGCAGCAGTGCTATAAGGCCTCATAACAGAAGGCAAAGAAGAAGGACGTCATGTATATTTTTATTTCATGTATTGCAATGTTTTATGATTCGACATTACTTTTTTGTCATTGCATTGTACTCATACGACACCAAAAGTAGATAAATGGTTAGAAATGGGGAACGGTGTGCTGGTCTTCTGTTTCATGTTATGTTAAAGTGGTAGAGTGTTGTGTATTCAATGTCAAATTATAAATTAAGAAAACGTCACAAAAAATAAACATTAAAAATATCAACGCAAGACAGGTTGCCGCACATAAAAAAACAACATTTAACTAAGAGTCCCATGACGTATTAAGATTTAATTTTTTCAAAGTGCTTCTGTGACCCCTTCTACGGTAAGCGCTCTTAGAAGGGCTCTTGACGCAAGCGATGTAGGAAGACCTGCTTGAAGAGTATTTCTAACAGGCCTGCTAAAGAAGGCCTGTTTTATCGAGACGTTTCATATAAAAAAGAAAGTAAGTTTGAAAGGAGACGGCAAGGCCTTAATCTTACCAAGGAAGGCCTGCTAGAAGGCCTGCAAGCTCCTGCCCTTGCCTACTGGGATGTTAGCGTACGGCAAAATTAAAAAATTCAATAAGGCAACAAAATCCCACACGTACTCGCGAAAGAATAAAACTCTAGTTTACTTTCTATGCGATTTGAAGCGACACCTACGATTTGACTGGCATCTGCTTCATACGATTACATGAATTTTACTTTTATGATCTGTTCATTGGTTCACCTCTATAAGAGCCTGCGCATGCTTACAACTAAGTAGTTGTGCAACTGAGTGCCATTCTCCATGAGAACATGTAATGGGTGCTAAATTATTTTATTGCGTCTGCCTTAGATATTTTGTGTTAAGGGCATAGTATAGATAACGAAAACATAATAGGCAGACGTCCACACTGTCGTATTTATAAAAACAATAGTTGCTAATATGCGCAAAAAAACTTAAATGATTTTGTCATTTCTTCCAGAATTTCGTTGTTTTCTAGAATCTGAAAATACAAGAGGCAGACGTGTATGTCTCTTCTTTTTCCAAATATATAATATTGCGTCTGTAAAAATCGTTGATTTTGGTCAAAAACGTATATTAACTTTATGGCCAACAGCTTTTTCCAAATATTTTTATATATGTAGTGTAAACGCTTAAGAGAGAGCAAGTTGAAGTGAAGCTATTTTCAAATCTTAAAATTCTCCACTTGGTAAAATTTTTGACCGTCGAGTAGAGGTAAATGAAGTGTAGGCAGTCAGTACCCCTGTCGATAGCTGGGCGAATCGGAAATGTGTTGATTTACTCTTTGAATATAGAGGAATTTCAGTGTAGAAGGGTAACCTCAAATTAAACTCACTCGCACAATTTTTCTCACGCTCTTAAAAAGTTTTCGGTATCTCTTGGTCTCTGTTTGGCAGTATTGATTTAGATGCTCCATTGCAGTTACTTATTCTCATTCTGAGCCCTGATTGAAGCAAAAAACAGGCCAATTTGTCTAAAAAGCTCATTGATCGCAACAGACTTATGATGGATTCATGTGAATAACAATTTTTTCCTTTGTTGCCTCCCATTATGTGGCGTTTGCTTTTTGATTTCAATTAATTTAGTTTTTTTTCTCGGTTGCCTTGAGTGTAATTGATTTTTTTTTAATTCATTCATCTTCCGTACAAATTTTCTTAATTTATGGCTTTAAAGAACAGTTATGTACTAACTTGCCTTTATTTTAAAAAAACGCATTAGAAAGTTTGGTTTGTTTTATTTGGTAAAGCGGAAATTGAAGAAATTTTTTAATATTTACGGTTTCTTGCTAATTGTAAGTCTGAGCATAATTTTTAGTTAAAAGTTTTATTAATTGTTTTTTTTTTTTTTGGTATAATCAAACAAAAGAAATGTTTATTAAGCCAATATTATTCAAATGAACGCATTGTTGTGAACTTTAGTTTTTGTGAAAACTTAGCGTTACCTTTAAAATTATAAATGGAAGTGAACGTTTTGGCTGAGTGTTGAACTTTTGAAAATGATCACTGATCGAAAGAAAATAGTAGCAACTAAACGCACAAGAATCAAAGCAATAAAAATTTTATTAGATTCTATTGTTTAGGCGAACTAAATATTTGTTATTATTTAACATGCCATATCTTTGCACATTCATACAAATCCTTCTTTGGAAATTAAAATAAACAATCAAAACACCCTCTAAAATTGACTTCACTATGATTTGGTCGTTTCCTTTCCTATTTAAAATTGGCACGTGACATCAATTGCCACTTCAATGCATTGACCGTTCCAACACTTTCCTGCACACAAATGCCCACCATTAAATTTGCCAAAAAATTAATGGATTTCGGAGCGTGTGTGTCATGTTGTTGTTGTCTCACAGTCTGTTGGCCTGTCTATTTGGCTAGTGAAACAAAACAAGTAAACGCCAAAAGAAAAAAAAAAAATTATTTAAGTAAAACGCCAAAAGCCATGCAACAACCAGCTCGCTAGATGTACGAGTATTGTAACTGCCAGGCAACCGGGTAGGCAATGAACTAACAGAGTCACGAATCAAGATCACGGCTACAAGTTTACGCCATGCTCACAATGTCAATAAAAAAAGAAAGAAAAATATGAAAATTGAAAACCTAAGGCATTGGCCACTAAACGACTTTTCGGCAACAGGAAAATCCACTTATTTTGTGATCTGACTTGCACAAGACACCCAATGCAAGACATGTGGAAACTCCTAGGGAATTTTTATCTTTAATTAAGTGCGGTATGCAATGTTTATTTTGTTTTCATAAAAATTGGATATCTAAACAGTGTGTGGTCCAATATTGATGCACTTTTCATTGAAATAATTCAACACTGCACTGTAAAAAATGTTACTTCAAAATTATTTTGAGTAGTGTAGCGTATATAACATAATCACACCATTTGGTGACTTAATAAGGCTTTCACACGGGCATCAAAAATGGTCAATGCTTCATTCACATCGTTTTTGAATCGCATTTTTACAGATAGCTTTCACACTGACAGTTTCACGTTTTTGTTTGGCTTCAGCTGCGTTTTAACATGCCTTATCAATGCTGTCCTCTGCTAGCTGTGACCAAAATGGTCCTCTATTAAGATTTTATTTAAAATAATTCAGTAAACTAAACACATTTTATAAATAAAACTACTCAGGAACATACAAACTAAATATTCGACGTACTGTGTGATAGCGAGTAGAACCATTGTCTGCCACGTTTTGTAGAGGCAAGAGGATTTTTGCTGAGCATTATCTTGGTGCACAAACGACACGGACTCAAAAGATCTATAAAGATTCCCTTTATACAAAATTCTATGTATATTTGAGATCTTGGTATGTTGGCTAATGATGTTGGGTGCAGCACCGTGCTACTGCTATTTCGCTGTAATTGCAGTCAATGCTACAAAAAAAGCGGTAATTTATTCGATGAAGGTCAATTGCAGTAAACCCTGGCACTCGTTTATTTGCTCCACGGTAGTGCAAAGAGTGTTCATACGATCTGTTTGGACGAAACCCAGCTTGTTGTTTCCTGATAAGTGGTTCTATTTTTTCACTACGGACGGAATTGACAAAATGCCCCTGTAGTTCTGGCATAGCGATAAGTTTGAGGAAATCTTCAGGTATTCGTTCCTTTTCGCAAATTTTGATAACGACCGGGTAATTAAGTTCAGCAGTAAACTCTGGAAATGCTTTCAACGTTTTGCCAACTATGCAATCTGCTCTCGCTACTTTTGAAAGATGTTAAGTCCTTTGTTGTCTCGCTTATAAAAATGGGTACAAGGCAAGTCCGTGTGAACTACATTGAGGCAACGACTTATGGCAAATAATTACTGTCTCATAAGCCGTGTACAAGACTCTGATTTTTGAGGCTTCCTGGGATTTGGCTGCGAGGTCGTTATACATTTCTCGCTTGTATTTTGTTGTTGGAGGCTTTTATGTTCATATAGCTGAGTGGCATATTCCTTATCATTCTCAAAACATACTTAGAATGAGATTTTACTTAGCACACAGCAATCTTACGAGCCCTGATTCTGAGTAAAACAAATGGGTTGGGTTGTGTTTTTTTTGACAAATATTTGGTGTTGTAGGGTCAAAAAGTTTGCACAGCTTTGCATTCTATGGTTGAACAAATTGTGGACAGCATACTAAGATATTTTGGAGAAAGTCAGTAAACGAGCTAATCTTCAGAAGTTCAATCTGTTACCTGATTTGATAGCGTATTTTTTTAGTGGACTATTCGCAATTTATCGAATCTAAGCATGCAAATATCTGCAATATATCAAATAATTTTTTATGCAGATTTTATTACATCCGAAGCTTGTTACCTCCATTACAAAACTCAGCTATAAACCTTTTTTATTTTTTCTTTTATGATCCTCATAAAGAGTAGTAGTAGCATTTTTATAGAGACACATTCACTTTTTATGATTTAAATGCTCCATAAGAAGCAGACAATGAATGAATTTAATTTGAGCTCCGCCTTGCACTAAATCAACTGAAATCATAAGGCTGTGTGGCTAAAGTTTGTGCGCTGCCTTACGGTTTGGCGATTTGGGTAATTTGGGTTATGTGCATTTGCCGGCTGCAGTCAGGCTTTATTGGGTTAGCGTGTCATAAGCCAACACAGAGCGCAATGCCATAGGTACACGTGACATTGAATAATTTTTTTAGTTTTAATGTTTTTAATATTTGTTTTTATTGCAATTTTGACACACTGCGCCACTTTTGGGCATTAAGTTGTCTAATAATAATTGGAAAGGGGCAAGACAATTAATTTTACTAATTGAGATTTTTATTTTGGTACAATGAGCGGTGTCAAAAGTCATTAGAAGAAAACAATTGATACATTGCTACTAAGCTCGTTTTGTTTGCAATTCAATAAAATAAAATTACCATTAATACGATAACAAGAAGTCAAAATTCTAAATGAATCTTAAGGGAAAAAAGCTAAGAGTTCGGTTGGAAATAACAGAACTATTAAAAAACTGTCTGAGCACAACAATAAAATTAATCCTGCTAGATAGAATTCCTGCAGCCTTTGTCTTGAACATGATGACCCCCATATATATTTTACTGGACTGCGTTTGTGCTAATCCTCCTCGAAAGTGATGCAGAGCCTTACCCATAAAAACTACGAAAGCTTCTCAGCTTTCCAAGAGTTACATAGTTACTCCTGCAGAAATAATCAATCTATCTAACTATTTACATATCCACTTATCTATCTATTTATTAATACTAGAGTTCGCCCATTAGTTTAAATTTAACTGTGATAGTGACAAAACAAAAACAATAAATGCTTTTTCGTATTCAAAAGCTGATATAAAAAAGAAATATTTTTTGTCAACCTTCCATAAATCAAAATCAAAATCATTTCAATATTTCTATCCCATTCTTAGAACTCAATATTCATCTCCATACCAAATTTAATCAAAATCAGTCGATTATTTTAGCTAAGAAAATATAATATCTTGTTAAAGGCGTGGCACCACCCCTTTCAAAACAAATATCTTTACTCATTTAGCCTAGGTCCATGCCAAATTTCATTAAAATCAGTGAAGTAGTTTAGCCGTCACACCATTTTTCCCATTAAGAGCGTTGCCGCGCCCCGTTAAAGAAATGAGTTTTTAATCATCTCTCTTAGGGCTCAATTCTATCTCCAAACCAAATTTCATCAAAATGTGTACCTCATCTTAGCCGTGGAAGCGTATATTTCTGTTTTGAAGAAAAGATATTTTGCGATTATGTTATGTTATGGCAGTTAAAAAGGGATGAAACCGTTTTACCACTGTCTATTTATATACAATACCTATTGGAATTCTACTGCAAATATCTTCTTAATGGTTAGAGTAATTGATTAACTACATGAGACCTTTTTTTTAGAGCGTTCAATTTCCTATAGAAATAGTTGAAGCTCATTTGACAATAATTATTTTTTAATAAGTTACAAAATTCACAACAAAAAAATAATTTTCCTCAAAATACATCAATCTTTCCCTTGAATATCTTTCAAATGGTAAGATTAATGAAAAAAGTGTTTGAAATCATTTTTGTAGAGCATTTAATTTCCTATAAATATTGACAATGCAGCTGGTTTAACAATCTATTGTTGATAAGATATGACCATTTTTATATGAGACTAAATTAAAAATGGAAAACTATGATGAGCATAATCTTCCCGTTAATATTAAGAGCTCAGATTTGGTAAGTACTTTCTAGAGGTACCTAGGAACTAGTTTTCGTGTGTCGGATCCAAAAAAAAATATTTGATTTTTTTGACCCACCCTAATATATATGTATCTATTTATTTAACTAAAGATCATTGTATCTATCTTTTTATCTATTTATCTCTCTATCCTTTAAACTATATATAGTTCTATTTTGCTATTTATTTACCTATCTATCAAACCATCGATCGATTTATCTATTATCATTATATATTTCTTTCTATCTATCTATCCGATTATCTATCTTTTTGTCTGTCTGTCTATTCTTCTATCTATGTGCTTATCTGCCAATCTATCTGTCCGTCAGTTTGTCATCAGTCAATTTACAGATCTAACTATATGTCTGAGCATCTATCCATCTATCTTTTTATTTGTCAATCCGTTAATTTATCTATCTATTTATCTGTGTATCTATTTACCTTCTTATCCATCTATTTTTTTTTAATCAATCTCTCCATTTTTCGATCCACCTATTTGTTTATTTGTCTATATATCTCTCAAAGTGCCTATTTATAATCCATCTTCCCATCAATATATCTCTTCATCTATATATCTACCCATCTAACACCTACAAACTACTTTAAAATAAATAAATATATGTACAAAACAAGAGTCTTGCGACCTTCGATTTCTTGGTGTATAGTATATGAATATTTGATTATGTTGCGCTATAATTTATCAAAATTTATGAAAAATAAAAAAATTAATTTTTAAAATAAAAACTTTATTTTTATTATTGTAAGTACTAAATCTACCTAACAAATTATTAAGAACTAATTGGTCTTTCAGAAATGCAAAAAAATATTTAAGAATATTTTCTTCTATGGAGTAGCAATATTTTGAGTTTAGCCCGAAAATTTGCCAAAACTAAATACTGAGGTATTTTTAATAATTCCTTTCTTGAAATCTCACAAAAAAGCCAAAAATAGGGTAGTAGTAGTATCTCAATACTCTCTGTTTTTACTAAATTTTTTAAAAATATTGGTATGTGATGCCCATTTCACTCCCATATCTAAATGAAATCAAAATCTGACTTTACACTATGCATTTACTATAGAATCAGCGGCAAAGAGACGGAAGGACTTGCAAATTCCGAAAATATCGCAACAATCGCATTGTTGGGCAAACATTCAATGCCCAAACTTTGTTCAGCATTTGTGCCCATTTTGGCTAACAATGGAACATTTTTTTTTCTATAAATAAACGAATTTAGGCATCTTTCCATTTTGTTCACAAATAATAAACAAACGATAATCTGAGCTGTGTTGCTACAAAATATTTGAGTTTACATCATAAGAGAATTTTTATGGACTTTCACTCTATTGACATTTATATTTCCTGTATCTTTAACTGTGTATTCTAAAGAATTCTTCTTATTTTTTTTATCAATTCTTCTATTAATTATTTTATTTGTTTTGTTTCTTCCAGAACTACAAAGAAAAAGACTTGGGCAAAGTGGTACTCTACACCACAAGCATGGGCATCATACGTGAGACCTATGCCAAGTGCTCGAATGTCAAACAAATTTTGCGAACACTTTTGGTGAAATTCGAAGAACGTGACGTGTTCATGAGTGTCGAATATCAACAAGAGATCAAAGAACGAATGCACTCGGAAGCGATTAAAGTACCTCAACTGTTTGTCGAAGGGCAGCATATTGGCGTGAGTATTTTTATTTGATGAATTATCATGGCATTTCGTTATTATAGCGCCGCTTGGTTAATGCATCCCATCCATTCGTTGCAGCAAACAATGAGATGCTTTTGACATTTACCCAGTGTATGCACCCATGTAGCAGATTGATCATCTTGCTGTTTCAAAATCAAATGTTCTGCTGAGATTGTGAAGGCAACTCACGAAGTTGGTTGCATTTTGCCCACAGAAATGACGGCTTTATGCAGAACTAATGACTCTCATATTATTGTGAAGATGGTTATGATTTTATTCTAGCGTACATGAGCATGATTAATTGAGAGCGAACCCCAGCGGGAAAATATCATGGTTAGCAGAGTAATCCGTTTAAGTCAAAAAAAGAATGAAGCTAACAAAGTCTTTGTTTTCCTAAAGCACTTTACAGCACTAAACAGACAATTTTGTATGATTTTTATAATAATTCGATGCAGGCCGATCTTTTCATATCCATCACTTTTTAAATTCTTTAAGACGCTTGATAGCGGGGCTTTAGTTAAGTTTGTGAACGTGTAGGATAAGATCATGTTATGGCGTCCTCAAAAACTTTTTTACCCGGTAACACAAATAGGTTCAGTGGCATACCTTGAAAACATGTGCACCCCAGGGCAAAGAGTCAATTTAGTTACACCACTTAAGATAAAAGCACGTTAATTCTGTTAACTCTTTTAGTATTCATCATTACTATTCAGTACTATTTTAGTTTTATTGATATTTTTCCACTATTATTAAGTTTTCCGATACATTTTGACTATTTCGATATTTTTCGATAATATTTGATATCATATTTCTGCATATTCTCAATACTTTCTACAAAGTTCTAAGAATTATTAGTTTTCCGATACTTCTCGGCTCTTATCGATTTGTTGGATACTTTGAAACTATTTGATTTTTTGATAATTTTCACCTTCTTTGTTTTTTGATTGAAACTTTTCAACTTATTCTCTCCAGAAATTTATTGACTTTTTCGATGCTTAAATCGATTTTCTGTGTTCGATACTATTCGATATATTTGAACTTTCTCAATGTTTTTCAACACTATCAATATTTTTTCAATTTTTGGATGATCTTCCATAAATTGCTTTTACTTTGTAAAAAATACTTCGAGGTTTTATCGGAACGCATGAAATGTCTATGTATATGGGACATTTCATTCCAAATCGACTTTTTTTGGTCACCTCCTCCGGTTTCTTACAAAATTTTATATGTTTTTGAGACTGATAGTTGGTTTAATAAAACAAAATGTTTGCCCACGATCGGACTGGTCTCAAAAATTCTTATATTTATTAAAGTTTTTTTGAGAATTTTTCCAAAAATATCCAAGGGGCATACATTTCGGAAATCAAGTTTTTGTTGAACTAAACCAAAATTAAACGATGAATGTTAAAATTAAAATTTTTCATAATATCGTATTTTTTTTCTCAAAGAGCATTTAAAAACATGAATTTGAGGAAAAAACATCCAGATTGGTGCATTTTTCGCAAAGTTATGAGTTTTTGAAAAAAAACCTAAAATTTTGAAAAAAGATTCATATCTCTAAAATGGATGTTAAAAACAAATTTGAAAAAATTCAAGAATGCGTAATTAATGTAGCTATTTCACACAGCGCTGTATCTATTCCTTAGAGCAAGGATGCGCAGCTCATAGCTCGTTTGGCTCTTCCAGCTCTTACAACAATAACAAAAAATATTGAGCTCACTTCGAGCTCTTTCCTTTCTTCGAGCTAAATTATTTTGGACCGCAATCATCGCATTTCCTGTAATTTTTCCTTCAACGCATCGACTCTTGCCATTACTCAAGTTAAATAATTTCGGTTCGCTATCGTTGCATGGTTTTTGATTTTCGGGTTTTTTTACCAGCATTGATGTTGTTGTAACCAGCTCTCGAAAAAATTTTTCTGTGCATCTCTAGAGATCGCAATTTGGGATTGCGTTATGTTTGGTCATCACTCTTGCCAATACAAACAAAATATATTGGGTTCATATATTCTACCATGGGGAACTAAGGCACTTCATGAACGCCATTTAATATTGACCTAGCGTCATATGAAATATGGGTCCTACATTTTATCAAAAGTTTTATAGAAACAAGGCTGAACGATATATGTACATAGATTAGAACGGGTTAAGCCAATAAAAAAGTGTAAGTTATCAACTTGAAGGTATTTGAATACCTATCATGCAGTTTCGAAATATTTATGTAAGATATATTTTACTAATTGTAGCATTTTTCAGGCGGAGGTCATAGCGATAGAGGGGGTAAGATTCTGGCTGAAGATGAATGTTGTATCCAAAAAGGATATAAACATTTATTCAGATAGTCAGGCTGCTATCAAATCTCTGGAATCAGTCTTCGTAAACTCACTAGTGGCCCAATAATGCCGCTTATCTCTAAACGAGATGACTCAAGATTTTAACATTCAGCTCATTTGGGTGCCTGGGCATAGGAACATTGACGGTAATTGCAAAGCGGATGAACTTGCTAGGCAGGGGACTACTGCACAAATTCCTTAGGCCAAGGAAGGTGTTGGCATGCCACTTGCTACCTGCAAGTTTCTGCTTAAAGTAGAAATGGTTAGAAATGCTAATAAAAGATGAACGGAAGGGTCAACTTGTAATATAACTTGGCAAATCTGGCCGGAATGGGATGCTAAGCGTTCGTCAGAACTAATTTCTTGCACTAGACATAGTGTCTCGCCAGTTGTTGCAGTCATAACTAGCCACTGCCTCATCGGCAGACATGCGGAGAGATTAGGTGTTAGGTCCTTTGACTTCATTAGAAGTTGTGGAGATGTGGAGGAACAGGAAAATATTAAACATCTTCTTGCTAGAAATCGCACTTGCTAGAAATCGCCACAAAGCACTTGTATCGTTTTTATTTGATGATCTGGTTGACCTTAGACATGTCAGTATAGGTCAGCTATTTAGTTTCATTATGAAATCTGGTTGGTTCGACGAGAGGATATAGTCACACACCCTGTGGTATAACAATGGATCACAATTGGTCTAAGTGAGTCGGTTATTCGTAACTGACTGCCACTTTTAGCACTTTTTCTATTTTACAAGCAGATATCTTTCAAATATTTGTTTAATACAAAGGACCTATTATGGAAGTGAATTTTTAAAAACAGTTTTAGGTAGTTTAATTTATTGAAAATACTACACTTTAAAATTTGCGTTTTCGCATATTTGAAGATTTGACTCAAAATATAATTTACACCCTAGAAGATAAAAAAATTGTTTATTTTTTTTTTCAAAATACCAACTGATCCCCCACACTTTATGTTATATAGTTTTTTCTTTGCAGATAAAATATTTACAGAGATAAGAAAAATTTTTAAAATAAATTCATTCGTTTTTTATAACTTCGAAGAGCTTTGCTGCACTCAGAAGCGGAAAGGACCCAACTCAAAAGATGCATATTTGTGATTCTTATGGTATCGATTAGCTCAAGATATTACACATCTAATGAACTACACCAACTGTCGATATCCAAGTTCAAACCTATAAAAAATCTTCTAAGAAAATTTCCTCTATCTCAATTTTGCATGTATTTCGACCGATTGACATGAGCAAACATCAATTATCTCGATACGCATTTTTTTGAGATACGACCTTTTTGCTTCTAAGGGCAGCATAGCGCAACAATGGTTTGTCTTATACCGAAATGATTTCTGATAAAATCATCTGTAAAGTCGGAAACCCCAGAGATCAATTTATTTTGTTTTGGCAACAATGCACGCTACTTTTCTACAGCCGGCTCTTGAACTAAGTGATATTAATTTATACGAAATTCATATTTTTAGTAAAAATTTAACTTTAATAAAATTAATTTTCTCAAGCAAAAACGGGCCAATTGAAATTTTTTTTAATTTAATTTACTTACAAGAAATCTCTTACGCTGTTATTTTTTGAAAATCTGCCGTGTGCAAAATAACCGTAATTATTAAATGAGACGGAAAAATTCAATTATTCAACCAAAACATATTATGTCGCCGTCAAAGTAGGCTGTGCCGCTTACACCGTCCTACATACATTTTTCGTAAGCCTTCAGCTTCTGCAGCAAATTCGCTTTCTTGGCTTCAGTCAACTCAAAGTGCCCTCCTCTAAGTGGTTAACTTAGCTTCGGGAACAGGAAAAAGTCAGACGGGGCGGGGCTATCAGATGAATATGGTGCTTGGTCGAAGACATTAATTGAATTAAGCGCTGGCGCTAGCGTGAAGCAAAATCTATGAAGAATTCTTTACTAAATTACGCCGTTTTCAGAGAATTTTCAAATTCCTCAGTTGTAGCTTAACCCTCCGTTTAGCGATCACCCAAAAGGCGGTAAGCCATACTTTGTGGTCTGACAGCCCACATAATCCTTTTTGCAGAAGTGACCTATCAAATTGCGGCATGGTCTTTCCAAGTGTGACATTATGTATGAAAGCGGTGTATAGTATAGTTATGTATGTGTATGGGTTTTGTTCCATATTAGACCAAACTAATATAATGATGCATGCATAGCACTAAGCATTCTTCAATGGTAAAAGTTTCCTGATAGTGTTTGAGTGATCTATATTCCACTTTTCGGTGACCAGAAAAGCTTTACAATTTGTTTCACGCACAATTTCTATAGCTATAAATTGTATGCAAATTGAGATTGGATAGATTTGTTGGGCCTTCTCTAACGATTGGCGTATGATTGTATGTTCTAGCGCAACAATTTCAGCCCAGTGGAGTGGTAAGACTAACTTTACCATGCCTGGAACGGGAACATTCCCCAAGTGCGGCATCGGGCATAGCTTGACCAGCCAATAGTTTCATTTCTGCAAGGTTAGTATCACGAGCCCCATCAACTTGCAATATTCTCCTTCTAAATAAACTTCAATCTCAGCTGTTTCTCGGCATCTGATGCATCGCCACCAATATCAATCGGCACAAAGTCAAGGTCAGCCTGCTGCTCTCCCGTTCCAAAGGTTTCCTGCTTATAATTTTCAGCATTCTCGATAGTATAAAAAGAGTCAAGTCGCTCGTTACATATCTCTTTTTGATTAGCAGAAATATTACTAAAATGTGTGTTCCTGCGACCCTCTTTAAGCCATATATCAATTGCAGTTTCATCCAAATTCATATCCAAAATTATACTAACTCTTGAAACCAAAAACCGCTAGTTTTGGATCCGAGATGTTTATACATCAAAACTACATGCAAAACTGCTAGTAATGTCATACAAAAATCATTTTGACTGCCGTGGTCTGGCAGACCACAATGCGAAACAACTTTTTTTTTTTTTATTTTATTTTACTCGAATTACATTTTTCAAATACACCGCAGTCGATTCGTTGCATAACATAGAGTTTGACCAAGTTATGACACCAATTGCCGCAATACTTTCAGACAAATCAAAAAACGACACAAAAAGTTTCAAAATGGTCAGACAGACCGTAACGCTAATCGGAGGGTTAAAAGCGACGCGATAAATTTAAGTAAATAAATCATTTTGTTTCGTTTCAGAAGAAATCCTTTTTACACAGAATTTATCCTGCTAAAGTATTAATTCATACTGATGATTTTTATTTCCAAAATAATTGGTAAAAAGTGAATTAGCTAACGAATAAAAAGCTCACACAATAGCAACAAGTTAACAAGTCAAATTGTTTTTTTTTCTTTCGAATCACCATAATTTTCATTACCATAAAAATTGAATTGTTTCATGGAAAAACAGAGAAAAGCTTAAAAAAGATAAAGATCGGTTGATTGCATTCGCTGTCACGTCACGTCACGTTGAAGATCACAATCAGCAAAACGGAAAAACATAAAAAACAAACAAAAGTTAAAAGCCAAAATGTACGAGTATCTATGCAATGAAGCATCTTAACAATCACAACTTACTCGTACAACAACAATAAGATATCGTGCTCAAAATAAAAGTGGCTGAACTTTTCATTAAATGGCTTAGAAAGTGAAATTAAAAACATTGCAGGCAGGTACTCGAAGCAAAAACCACTGCCACTAACTATGAGTCTGCTTATTAAACAAATAATGTAATGTATTATGTTAAATAATGAGCAGCTGTAAAAAGTCACAACAACAAAAGATGACAATTTCAATGATCACGTGCAAGATGGATTCATTTAAAATGCTCACGTCGAACTTTTTTTGAAAAAGTTTTCTCGCGTTAATTTTTTTTTTTTTCATTTTTGCTTAGCATTAAAAATCAAAATTGCAAACTGGCCGTAGTTCCCATGCCAAGTGTAAGTTCATATATACGTGTATGCATGGCAACACTTGTCATGTGAAAGGTAACTCTCGGTACTTTAACATTTCAATGCGCATATTTATTTCATTATTATTATTTTCCAATTGACAAATGTCAGCATTATGTAAGGTAATTCAATATATGCATAGCTGTATGAACACAATGTTACCATCAGAAAAACTCTGCGTGGTAGAACACGCATTTAAAATCTGCAGCTTTTATTTAATGTATTATATAGTAGACGGAGAGCTAGCGACCGATTTGTCTTTTTCGTTTTTAAACGCGTAAGAATCGGTAAATGCTTCTATATCGCTTGAATAAGAAATGCTCTGACTGGCAGTGAGTGCATAGCGTGCACATTACAATGTTATTTGAAGTCAAAGGTCATTGAAAAAAAATTCCAACCCACCTCCGTCATGAGCTAAAAAGACTTAAGATCTGTAGGTGTAGTGAAGAAATGTGAAATTGACCCTAATATTTAAAATGACCATTTTGCCAATGTTCTTACCCAAAAGCATCGAATTATTTCAGGCCAGATTACATCCATACACACGCTATATAAATTTGACTTTATGGCTGTCAGTGAAAGTCATGTTGCCAAAAATATTATGAAAATCAAATCTAATTCCGCTAGTGAACATAATCTGCCCATTAAGCTTATTAAGTTAGTTTTGCCTCAAGTCTTGTGCCCTCTAACTCACATTATCAACCATTGTATAGCTAGTTCTTGTTTCCTAAATTGTGGAAGGTTGCTACTATTTTTCCAGTTGCTAATTTTTAACTGCGACTATGCCTAATGATTTCTGTCCAATCAGTTTACTATCGGCTCTCTCTAAAGTCTGTGAGTCACTGATGGCTGAACAAATACTTTTCTATATTAATAGAACTGGACTTCTGTCCCCGTTGCAATCTGTGTTCCACCCTGGACATAGCTGCTCCACTACATTTGTAAAAATTATCGATGACATTAGAACTTCATACGAAATGGATGATATGACTTTCCTTTGCCTATTAAACTTCTCCAAAGTTTTCGATAGTGTCGATCATGTCTTGCTTTGTACTAAGCTGAAGTCTCACTTGGGGTTCTCTGCCAATGCTGTGCAATTCCTTAAAAGTTATGTAAATCATAGACTGCAGAGAGTTAAAATTGGAAACCAATATTCTTGTTACAAGACTGTAAGCTGTGGTGTGCCTCAAGATTCCACTTTATTCATGGCGGACAATTGGTCTAATTGAAGATCTCGCATGTATAGAGAATGTAGATCTTCATAGGATTAACAAGTGGCTCACCCTTATTAAACTGAACAAGTCGCATGTTATGCCGATCTCTGACAGATTACTTTAATGGTACTTTAAGGAAATTTATTACTCCCTACGATACCTCAGAATGACGGCATCATTTGTTTTGCTTGAAACTCGAATCGTCTTGCTATACAGCCAGTAGTTCCTTTGATATCTATCTCGGAAGTTGTATGCAGTAAAGTTGATGCAAATTCACTTCATAATCTGCAGGGCGCTTTCAATAACATAACACGCTATGTGTATGGTTTAAGAAGACTTGATCATATTTCTGCATTTACAAAAAGTATTCTCAATTGCACTATCATGGATTACATTGACTTAAGAAATCTAATATTTTTACATTATATTATATATACCAAAACTCCTTACTATCTTTTCGAAAAATTACAATTCTGCCAGTCTTCTAGAAGCTTAAATCTAGTTATTCCAAATTTTAAATATATAAATACGTCTAGGTAGTTTTTTGTTAGTATTATTTGCTTATGGAATTCTTTTCCACGTATCATGAGGAACCTATAAAACATCTTATCTGTTTCTTACCTGCCTTAGCAAGAATCAAAATTAAATATCTCAGTCAGCAATTTTTTAGTATCCCTTAAGGAACTTAGAAAAATGTACCAAAGCACATTTTAACTGGAGGAATACCGACCACAATGAAACTTCAGAACTTTCAATTAAATTCAATGGAGGCTTTGTGATGACACTATTGACCCTATGGCCCCAAGGCGGCATAATTGCCACCATTGCAACTTTACCTAAACTAAAATGTTTGATAATTTTTCGCTTCCTATGAGTTATACAGAAATACAATTCACGCAAAATTTATAGAATAGATATTTTTTTTTTGAATAAGATTAAGTGTGCATGAAACATAGTTTAGTCATTGACTGGGGGGTTGAGGGCTAAACATAAGGCTCTACCCAGAGGTGAGCCAACAATACTTCATACTCATAATTAGTCCATTGACCATGCCAAAATTTTTTTCTTTTGATATGTGCGGAGGGTTAGTGTGAATAAAAAACCACATTTGGCCTCAATTTTGAAAAAAAAAAGAGCAAACCATTTTTCGACTATATCTTGAAAGACGTTAGCCTCATAAAATTTTTTTTAAGACTTTATTTTTTTATGTAAAGAATTGAATTCTCTACAAACTTGATCAAAATACTTTTTAAATTAAAATTGAAAATGGAAAAGTTATAGATAAAAATAGACTAAAATTTTCAAGAAAAATATCATTTCAAGGATATAACTTTTTTTCTATTGATTTTATTGAAAAAACACTTCAGATGATTTTTATAGACCATTTCATTGCAAATCATTTTCTAAACAAATTTTTTTAATTTATTTTATGTGAACAGGTGTAAGGTGTTTGCAAATATTCTAGTGTTATCAATATATCAGTGAAAGTGTTATCCAAAAAATATCTTTCTTGGTCTATAAATTCAATGTAATTCATGACTGATCTTGTTATGTTTTATATCTCGAAATAATGTGTTCAATGTAAATCAGTTGAGAGAAATATTTTCAAGCCAACTGCCAGACATAATAAATTGTGCATATAAATGACATGAGTAAATGAAATCCACCAATATGAAGCACAACTTTGGATAGATTAGAACCAGCATCAACGGCAGCTGTAGTGTCTCGAGCTTTCCAATTCTGGTCAAATGTAACTATGCACGTGCTCCGATAAAATGCCTTACATTTTCTAATGGAATGCAGAGGTGGTGTTTAAGGAGTGTCAAGAGTTCTGTTAAATGAGTTGTTATGAACAGTAAACATAGGATCCTACTCTTCTTAAAAGGTTTTTACGCAATTGCTTCAATTATAAACTGCTAATATTCTCAGTACATGACCATTTTCCATAAAGCCACATCAAGCCCGATGATTTTGTTTTACAATAGGAGACAACAGGTATCAAACTCAGTGTAGACCTTAGAGAGGGACATAAAATCGACGACTTTTCAGCTCCTCTGCAACACTGGTCTTAACACATTTTTCAACTTTCCGAGTTATTGAGCGAAAACATTTTCGTCGGCCTCTCTAAACCTGGCCCACCAAGATTCTGGAGACTAACGGTTATTTATATTTTCAACCTTACTTAAGCTATCAATTGCAAAAACAAAAATTAAGCGAGAGGAAATGACCCTGAACTTCAATTGCTTAACGTTCTTTATTACTTCTTTGAAAGTGATCAGTTCTTCGTAAATCATTGAAGAAATGTAATTAATATGACCACTCCTCTTTTTTGTATGTCCTTGATAAGGATTGCGAGGAGTTCTTTGTACTATACATTTCCATAACTTGATGATCCTGACGAGTAATTGGATTACTTTGCGCCAATATCACTTACTCACTTAAAAAAATTAATAACTTGCGAGTGCGACTATGTAAGGATTTGTGGAGGCTTCTTATCTTCAAGCACTATTGTTCTCCCTTAGATTTAACGCTGCTGTTGATCTCTTAAATAAATATCGGAAATCATTTTCACATATGAAAATATTTTTATTTTAAATTTCAAAGTTTGCAAACGAAGACATCTGGAGTGGAGTGAATTTTTTAAGCCAAGCCAGAAAAAAACATTAGGGCTTTCTTGGCGCGCAGTCAACTTCCAGTCGGCAATAACAATTGTAAACATTATTTTTATTTCTAAAAATTTTAACTCATTTCTATTGCACTTCAATGGTTTTGTAACAAATAACTAAAAAAACAATGCATTTTGAATGAAATATATTCCACCCCATTCACTTGGATTAGTTGCCTTGGATAATTGTGTGGTGTTGAACATCTGAGGCGTGAGTCTTTAACTCGTATGTAGTTGAGTAGATGGATGGATGGATGGATGGAATAAGCAATTGAAACATAAATTTCGAGTAAATCACATAAAGAAAGTGAAAATAATTTTTTTTTTGTTGGTTGCATGCAATTTGCGTTTTATTTTTATTGTTATTGTTTGCAGTTTTTATATACAAAGTTGTTAAATTAATTTCACTACAAAAACAAAGTAAAAAATGCTAATAAAAATTAGCATATAACAGCTTGCGTATAATAAATAATAATCTCTTTAAATATAACAATTAAAATTTACAGGAAACTTGATTTTCGTACATTAAAAGCACAATTCCTTCGTTTGCAGTGCGGCAAATCAAAAGACTTCAGACACGAACTTGCTTTGAATTTAGAAAGTTTCTTAGATCTTTTTGTTGAAGAAAACTTGAGCATAAGCCTATTTATGTTGTTATAATTGTGATTTCATTCACATAATGTTAGAATACTTCAATTTCAATAAAAAATAATAATTTTAATGTTAATAGTACGTAAATTGGCATAACAAAAGCCAAAAGATTAAGTTTTCGTTGTTGTTTTTCAAGAAGAAAAGTTCAAAAGCAATGCTAATTTGAACTTTTTATTTAAACATTGTTCTTACAATACCATTCCAACGCATTCTAAATGCAAATAAGCAAAATGTCTTCTATCGAATGCTAGCTCCAATGGGGATTCTGAAATTGTAGTCCATATTTCGTAGTTCTAAAAATCACTTACGCAAAAATTTGAATCATTGACAAATTTTTCGTAATCTTATCAATAAACTTAAAAATCCATTGCATAATTTTCAAAAAATAGCATAAATTTTTAATCGAAATTTTATAAATTTTGGAGTCTGGCCGTGCCAGCCTTGTGCTCAAATATTCAATAGAAAACTTTTTATATTTTGGTTAATTTCGTAACATAGAAAGTTTTATGCAATGCTAAGTCTTTTAAGTCAACTGAGGAAGAGATTCAACATCAATTTTTCTATGGAATTTTACAAAAAATGTAAAAAAAAACTGAACAAAAAGTAAGCAGCTTGTGATGGGAGTGCATCTCGTCTCCTTAACAAGCAAAAACTCCTCCTTAATGCGCAATTGAAAACAATTTTAATATTCTTTATATCTTCACAGAGCCTCCATAAAAATGAACTCTTTAAGAGTGCTGTCTGGAATCAATTTGACTTATTTCGGTAAAAATATGTAATCCTGTTTCTGTGTGTGTTGTGACAGCAATGAATCATTTCGATGACCTTGAAAAATTGTTTTTTTAACATTAATAAAAATTTAGTTAGTTACACTAAGGTATGTTAGCTTATCTCAAGTAAATCGTAGATTAAACTCCGATTTGGTCTTAATCGCCGATTAGTGACAAACATCGATAACTCATGTCAAGTAATCGGCTATTAACATGCAAAACGTCGATTAAAATTAATATGAGAAGTTTCTCCGATTAACCAAGTTAACTCGACTACGTTTGTTTTATTGAAATGATTCAATCAAAATTAATTTTCTCTCAAATGGACCTTTGTGGAAAGTTTTATGAAGACGAAATTATACAAAATCGCGAAAGGAAGCGAAATGAATAACAAAATATCCTTCTTAAATTCGTTTTCGACATTTTCCTGTAGATAAGTGATATATTTTTTTTTTTTGAAAACTGGATCCGAACCACCCACATAGGGTAGCCAGGCACCTCTCTGCTCAGTTCAAAAATGCATTTTCAATCTTTTCTCATCAATTGGTGCAGTGACTCTGTGTTCCAAAAAACTATCCAAAATACCTATGTTGAATTTGGAATCGCATTTTCGACATTTTCCCATCGATAAGTTCAGTATATTTTTGATTTAAAAACTTTTTGAAGCAATCGCTTGTGGTGTTTGGGACCTCTCTGCTGACTTTCAACATTCAATTTCGACAATTTTTCATTCATTGGTGCAATAAAATGTTTACGTTGATTTAGTCAAACCACGCGCTTACAGAGTCGCGGTCCTCCAGTTGATTTCCAATATCCATTTTTGAACTTTTGCCATAGATTGGTGCAGTAAAGTAAAGTTTTTTTCAGGAAATAGAACCGAAACGGATTTCCTGGGATCCAGATGTTTCCAAAAGTTAATTTTGGAACTTTCTTCATTGCTTGGTGGAAAAGTATATTTTCCAAATATAATTTCTGAGGTCAGGGCTCTGCCGGTGGTGGCCTAAATACATTTGCGACCTTTTTCCATCAACTGTTGTAATAATGTCTGTTCAAAACGTCAGTCCCTTTGAGTTTAAGTGGAGCAAACGAATTTATTTTTTTGTGATTTTCTTTTTTTGCTTCAGTAATCCAAGTTATTATACTTTGAAAAATCTTTGCTTATTCAACTTTTAAAGAAAAACTTTTATTTTCATCTTCGAACAATAAAAGCTAAAAATCTATGAGTCAAAAAAACTATTAACTTCAATCTCATAATATGTAAGTTGAAAGTCGACTTTAAATTATTTTCAAAAAGTTTAAAGTCTGAAATTTACCTGAAGCAAAATGCTTTTAGAAGTTTACTTCAAGCTTAGTAGTGAAGAAAACGCAAGTGGAACACTAAAAACTTTTCATACTAAAAACGATAAATGGTTCAAGACAATTTTATTTATGCTCGGAATTTTTTTTAAGTCAATTTTTTGGCGATAATTATTTTTTATTTTGGGTCATATTTCAATAAAATTACAAGTAATTTCCTCTATAGTTTCTGTGTAACGATTACTTTGCAGTTGACACAAAATTTCAAAAAATACACTCACCCACCGATTTTTCAAATAAAAAACATTTGACTATATTCCTTATTTTTGTTTCGAAATCGTAGTAAATAAATTTTTAGGAATAAACTATTAAATGAGTTCGTAATTTAAGTGTCCATTTTTGTTGCAATTGATTTATTTGAGCCCCAAGCACGCAAGTTCGTTTCTTAAGTTTTTCGTTTACTCAGCAAACCACACAAGAAATCAACAAACAAGTTATTTTTTGCTGAATATCTGACTTATGTTTTTCTAATTACAGGATGCCGAAACAGTGGAACGCCTAAACGAATCTGGTGAACTGCGTCAATTACTAAAACCATACAAGGTGAGACAAGAAATCACTCTTGCAAGAACTCTTGCGTAGAATATTCATTATTTTTGTTATAAGTCGCTGTTTTTTAATAACAAACCAAGTGCCAAATTAAATGTTTCAATTCTTCTATATATTCACAGTCAATTGCTGCTGCCTACACCTGTCAGACATGTGGTGGATACCGCCTATTGCCATGTCCCTCATGTAATGGCTCCAAAAAATCGGTGCATCGAAACCATTTCACAGCTGAATTTGTAGCACTCAAATGCATGAATTGTGATGAAGTGGGTTTGGTGAAGTGTCACAAATGCTAAAATGAAGCGCTGGAAACAGTGGTGACAGAAAACTTTAAGTATGAAAGCGGAGACGGAAGCAAGTCCAGTTGATTAATATCATATGTATTTGAATATAAGTAAAGTAATTAGTTTTTAAATATAAAAAGAAAACATTTAGTGTTTTAATTTATTTTTAAACTTTTTGTAATTTTTGCAAAGTGCAATTTACTCAGTAGGAAAACTAAAATTAAAATATTTAACACATCAGGAAAACATTTTCCTAAAGTGTAGTTTAAATAATAAATATTGAATATAAATTACATTTAAAACTAAAATAACTTTATATAATGAAACAAAGTTGTTATGTGCGGATAGCGACGGTTGTGATAATTTAAATGAAAATGTCATATGAGATGCAAAGTTTTGTTTAACTAAAAAAATGTGCACAAAATTGAAAAAAAACTTTCACAAACACTGACCTATCCCAAAACATAAATTATTAAAATTTTCATTAAAATTATTTTCTATCTTTAGTAGCAATCGCTTTTAGCATTAAATTTTTAATGACTTTATTAACACACCAGCGTTTCCTTTGTATTTTGACTCTTTTATTTCGTTTGTACGATAAATTCTGCACATAATTATGTTTGGCACTTAATAGCCCATCTTTCTCTGATATGATCAATTAAAAAAATATTAATTTTAATCAAATTATCGATCAGCGATAGTAAAATTAAGTTGTCAACTATTTATTTATATTGTTAGCCATAAAAAATGTTGCACGTAAACATTTAGAGTTTTTAAAGCATTTACAATACTAAACGAATCAAATTTGTATCAAAAGTCTTTTTTTGAAATGCTTTGTATTTTTGTATAAAATCTGTTACTAAAATTGTATGCAAATTATTTTTATTTTTAAGTTTTTAAATATTACAACGCTAAAATGAAAATTTTACTCAATAAATGTACATTTTACATAAAAAAAATAAATGACATACTTTTTTTCTTTAAAATTCGCAGTTGTGATAAAGACTTTTAGGTTAGGTTAGGGTTAGAGTGGTGGCTTAGCAGACAGTCTTGAAGCTATAATTAGCACTGGAGCCCTATTCTGTATTGTGATGCGAACTGTACTCTGAACTACATTGAATCATATTGGCTTTCGAATCGCACTGCTTTCGCATCGCATTACAGAATAGGGCCCCGGATTGTGCCGTTTTATTGCCACATTACGTGATCCGACAGATTGACGGATGTTAAGATACGAGGGCAATTTAATAATTCCGTGAAAAATGAAACAAGGAATGATTTTTGCCCCTAAAAAGCGTTTTATTTCTCAACATTGTCTCCTTTTAGCTCGATTCACTTCATCCAACGTTCCTTCTATTTTTTTATACCATCCGAAAAATAAGTTTTTGGATGGTCCTCAAAATAGGCCTCTTTTTCGGTGATGATCTCCTCGCAGGTGGTGAATCTCTTTCCGCCAAGCCATTTCGTCCGGTTTGGAAACAGAAAGTAGTCGCTGGGGGTCAAATCTGGAGAATATGCTGGATAAGGAAACAGTTCGTACTTCAATTCATCGAATTTTGCCATAGAAGCTGGGCATGTGTGAACGCGCGCATCATTTTGATGGAAGAACACTATTTTCCTCGTCAAATGGGGACGTTTCTCTTTCAAAGCGTCGTTGAAACGGTTCAATTCGGCTGCATAGTATTCGCCATTGAGCGTTCTTTTCGGTGGACGTTATCCAATGTAGATTATCCCAAAATACTGTCGCCTTAACTTTTCCGGCCAATAG
Organism: Meiosimyza decipiens; assembly: GCA_963680825.1. Lineage (NCBI taxonomy): Eukaryota > Metazoa > Arthropoda > Insecta > Diptera > Lauxaniidae > Meiosimyza > Meiosimyza decipiens. The sequence continues at coordinate 86,048,950 of OY804258.1, read as the reverse complement.
CACCGTCTTCGCCTCCTTCGGAGCACGTTCGGTCGGTGAAGTCCACTGCTTCTTTGTCTCTTGTGTGTAGTGATGGATTCTTGTTGCGTCCACGGTTGCTAATCGACGGAAAAAATCTTTCTTATCAATGTTCAACATCGCTAAACACGCCTTTGAATCACTCACACGATCGCGTTTATGGTCGATAGTGAGCAAGCGCGGCACCCATCTTGCGGATGTTTTATTCATATCCAAATGATTTCGCAAAATGTTCCACACCCATTCGCCTGAGATGCCTACGGCCTCAACAGTCTCGCGCACTTTAGCTCTGCAATCGGCCAACACGATATCGTGAATTTTAGTGACTATTTCTGGCGTGGTGACCTCATTTGGGCGTCCAGAACGTTTGGCGTCACTTGTGCTTGTACGACCGCATCGGAATTCAGTAAACCACTTGTGAATCATTCCAACCGATGGTACAGAGCACACGAATTCACTTTTTTCCATTTTCGCAAAAATTTACAACGGCTGCCAAGCACAAACTAAGCGTCACAGGGAGCTCAAATTTTGACAGTGGTCTATTAACAGAGGTTAGTTGATAGAATCAGTGTTGCATTTAAAGTTACTACGCAGGAAATTAAAAAATTCACTACCTTCTCCAATTGCTATATCCAGTTAGCTTTATTAAGAGATCCGATTTCAAAATCAGCAAATTCGCTGAGGTCTTTGAAGAAAGGTTTTCCAAAACATCTTTTCCTGACTCTTGCCAAGGCTGGACAGATGCAAAGAAATTGTTCGAGTGATTCACTCCAGAAACTGCGGCATGAAGAACTAAATGGAATACCTAATCTTTCATTATGCTCGCCGATTGCTCAGTGCTCAGTGCAAGTCGCTGTGGTTCTTGCGAATTCAAACCAGCTCCTAGACAGAAGGTAGGTGGTTCTCAGTTTATTATAAGACAGCCAGGAGAAGAGTGAAAACACACTCCGGTGTGGTTTCATTAAGAGAGGAACCACGCCTTGCTAGTTCATAAGCCCTTGAATTTCCCTCAATGTTAGTGTGGGCTGGAACCCATTTGAGAGTAATGTCAAATTGGTGTCCTAGCTTATTGCATTGCTCTACTATCTTCGATTCTATATATGCCGAGCTCAAAGCTTTGGATGCAGCTTGGCTGTCGGAAAGTATTGCTATCTTCTTCTCTGAATTAATACAGCCCACTAATGTACAGTCTACAATACTGACAAAAACTTCAGCCTAGAAAACGCTAACTGAATCAGGTAAATGGAAAGATTGAGAGATTGCTGGGATTTTTGGGTAGACTTCTGGGCCTACTCCATAGTACACCTTAGACCCGTCGGTAAGTATAGTGGCTTCAAAATTTAAGTTGAGAGTGCCCTCTTCCCACTGAACTTGCTCTGGAAACTTCACCTGAAAACTTTGCTCAAAACTTAGTGAAGGACCCATGTAGTCCGTTGGGGAATTCGAAAGTTCGATTGGTAAGATGTCCGGCTTCCCTGAGCTGATAAAAACTTTTAGTTCAGCACTTTGTCTAACAATCACAACCTTGTCTTTGACTTCTGCGATAGGTGTATGCTCTTAATAGTTGGGATGCCAGTGACACTGTAAGTCTTTCGAAAATAATGGTTTTTATTGGAAATTTACATATTCTATAATTTTCCCCAAATTGTTTTTAAATATTTTAAATAAATAAACAATGCGCTTCATCTCACAGTTCAGGCATGTGCCTCAGTTTTAAGAACCATTGAATAAATTATTTGTTGATATTTCAAAAAGTTTGATTGATGAGTTGTGAAAATTTATGTAAAAGGGAATGATTCAAAATATATGTTTTTTTAGGATAATAGTTAATTTGTACCTTACTAGCAGTCCCTTTAATTATCCATAACGAAAGAGCTCAAAGAAAACAGTAAATGTGTTTTTTGTTAATTGTTCTAATGCTATTCATTTATCATAAAGTTGTTTGCAGATTTATTTCTCTTGAGTTATTTCCAGCAACACGGTTACAAAACATTTTTTGTGACGAATTGCCGAATTGTTATGAAGCCTGCACTATCAACAAATACAACTGAACCGTAAGTCAACTTACTAGTTGCCTGACAGAAGGATTTTAGTCCAAAGACTAATGGGCTAATGGGTTTTGTATATAATAATTAACTTTGATATCATACCTGATAATTTTCTTAAGAGCTGAAAAAGTTAAAAAGTTAGCCAAAAGAACCTGCTACAATTACCTACCAGATGGTGTTAGACTGTCGTACACTTTAGATCTGAACATATATGGGTCATTCCTTTACAAACTGCACGGACTTAAAAAAAAAATTGAAAATCCTGCGTCTTTCAACAAACTTAGTCGCCACGTATATCAGGATTGATAATTTGCTGGATTTTCTCCAATCTTCTCATACTCGAAGCTAATTACCTCGAGTTATACTGATCGAATTATTGCCGGTTTTTTATTTATTTATTATGTAAGTATAAAAAAAAATCTATTCTCAACTTTGTTTTGTTGTCTGAACCGGCTGTTCGCCGAACTTTAATTAGTTTCAAAGAATAACATTTTGGTCCTTATCGTTTTAACTACAAAACCCCTTTTACGTGAACGTAGCAAAGTAGAAAATAAAAAAATCCGACATTGATTCAGTGAGTGTAACTGGGAATAGTAAATTTCAAGTGTGTGAAGATATGAAAAAAAAGGGAATATTTTGGAACAAACATTTTCAGGAAAATCCTGGTAAACGAATCAAAAAATTTTGTGTATATACTATCGGCCAAACTTGTTTTGAAGTTAAACTAGTTTTTCCTAGGTTAAACTAGTTCATCCGAATCGTGTCCGAACCAATATTTTTCGACCTTGTATCTTTTTTCTATGCTATAGCAACGTTATTTGTATGGGAAAGCAAAAACAAATTCGTTTCCAAGCGAGTAAATTCACAGTTGCTATGTATACATAGCAACTTCAATAAATGCCAGTATTATCTAGCAGTATTGAATTGTTCATACTTTTTGAAATGGAAAGAAGAAAAAAAAAGACAAAAAGAACCAATTTGAAATAAAAACAAGTAGAAGGAATAACAACGAGTACTCAAATAAACAGCGAGTAGGAAACTTAACAACTTGGTGGTGTTATTTGCACATAGAGAGTGACTTGGCGAATAATACGCAGCAGCTATTGCGGTCTGAAGATAAGCAACGATTAGTTGTTTACTTAGATGACGGAATGTCGTGATGAAAACATATTATGCCCACAGTAAAAAAAAATGCATAAAACGAAAATAGCAATCGCAACAACTGGAATTTTTCATTTTTTTATGTAATGAAATAAAAAATAGTCAACAGCATCAAAAATACGCTGTTGACTGACACGACTTTGTCGCCACAATCCAAAGACATTTGCAAGGTGTGCAACATGTGTCTCTATGCATGTGACAAGTCTTGTGGTTTGCTCCATCGCTTGTACCCTTCATGCGTTCTTCGTAATTGTACATTGGAGTGTTGCACTGCAACATTAAATAAATAAAAGTTATAAGAAAAATGTTTCTTCTAAACTAACTCCACCTAAACATTAGCTACCGATATTTAAATGGTCCAGTGTTGAAGAAAAATTTTCAGTAATCTTCAATGATACAACAAAATTTTAGCCCGGATACATTTTGATTAGTATTTTTTATGAAACACTCCACTGTGCAGCATTTCAGCTGCAACATTTGCAGCTTATGCTATTAGCAGAACATGGCTAATTTAATTAGACACCTGCAAGTGGCTCACTTTTGCATCGCACAAATAAACAACAACAGAAAAACCAATCGATTGCTTGGTTTTGATCGCATGCCAATGTCCCACATACTTGAAGCTCGGCAAAACTTTGAATGTGCAATTGAAGGTCAAATAGTTGGGCACAATTTGCATATCAAAATGTATTCACTAAGCATTTTTCAAAAGAGAAACATATGGAAACAAACAAAAGCAAGTCGTTTGTTCAGTCAAGTTGACTTAGCGTCTAAATCAGTTGTGTCATAATAAATTCTGTGGCAAAAATGAAAAACCGCTTATGTTGTCATAAGAAAAATCGAGTCAAGGCCAATTTTCCATTGGCTCTGGGTGAAATTACACTTTCGATTTTGCGCAATTTGATAAAATCTGAATTTACTAATGCTTAAAATGTACAGCAAATTTCACCAAAAATTTAAGTCGACTTAAGCTGTTACTCCTTTTGTCGCAGAGTTTCATGCACTCCATGTCAATATTTAATGAAAACTAAATTAAATAATGGAAAAAAGAAACTCATTGCCAACATCCAAAGATCTTAATCGCAAGACAATACACGAATCTTGCATTGCACACGGGCGGTAACTTCTTCAGTTGAAGATGCGCCGCTGGGAACCGCATCAACGCCACATGCACACCAATTTGAGGTGCGGTTAGGTAAGCACTTAAGACGATTTTTCGTTGCTGTTAAACTGTGAAAATTAAAATTTTGGTAAGATAATCAACATACAAAACATGTGTCAAAAAATATGCGGCGCACAGTGGAACAGATTGAAAAAATCAATGAGCAATTTCAATCAAATTTGTATGAATGGCAACAATCAAACTCAAGTTTAAATCAAGTTCAAATAGCGATAAGTGCATTGAAATGGGTCAAAATAGTACTGGGATGGAGAGGGTACAATTTTTGAACTATTTTCAAACGTCTGCAACTTTTATCTGGAGGCATAAAAAAAAATTTTAAGCTCAAACTTTTCCAGTAAGGTTTTCGAGTAAGGTTGGACCCCGATATCATATTTCAATATATCATTCAATCTTCGGCCACATATTTCTAGGTCAGCAGTAAGTTTCCTTGTATACTACTTCATCGCTCTCGGAATATTTCTATATCAAGCATTTTGCAATGCTGTTGGTATCTTTGTTTCGTGTTATACTTCAATGAACAAATATTTAATTTACACTCAAACGTTTCAGCTCTTGAAAAATTTTCAAAGAAAATCGTTAGAAAATACTTAGGGAATGAAAAAAAAAACAATAAAAATTTTAAATTTGTTTTGAGTTTAGTGGCACAGTGGGCTCGAAGGTAGACATTTTGCTCCAAAAATGTTCTATGAAACTTTCTATAAAAGCATTTGTTAGATAGGCAAATTGGCGGAAAGTTCATTGTTTCCACTTTATAAAAATCAGTTTACTTTTCTTTATCGCCTTTATATGAATGGTACAGAATTTTCAAAAATCAGGATGAAAAATGATTAAATTAAAAATTTCCAAACCTTAACAAAAAAAAAGATACATATCCATCGGATTTTGGCATTTTTTTTCGGTATATAATATCAGAAATTATGGTTAACTAAAAGCCAAAGTTTCACCTGCTTTTTTTAAAACTTTTTTATGATTATTTTTCTTCTGCAGCATTTGCAGAGTTTTATTTCGTCACATTTTGCAATCTTTTACAATAATTTTATCAAATGAGTGTGAAGGGAGTTGCTTAAATTCAGAAGAGAGCGGAAGCGGAGTAGCTAAGTGGTATTTTTCGCCTTTTCATCCCCTTGGGACAAAATATTTAAACTCGAAAGCTTTTCAATAGCAGAGAAGGTAAACTTTCGAAACTGTTTTTCTCCAATAACTTGTAAACTTAAAAGATATCACAAAATTTTTAGCATTTTTGAAAACAGTGTTGCCAAATTAATAGAAATTGATACCCATTTGAAGAAAAAGTCTCACTCACATCCTACCTTTATAAGGGAGGAAGGCATGTCCGTGAACCGATTTTATCACATTCACAAACTTTTTTTAGCTTTACCAAATTTCAAGAGTCTTGCGCAATTTTTACTATTTATGGCCCTCGTTCCATACCCATCCACTGTGCGACGTGTCAATGCATAGTGACATAGCTCGCAATGCTATTGCTGAACTTAAAGAAAATTAAGACGCAAGGTTCGTTAGAAATTCATAATGCACTAAAAACGTAAAAATATCTAACCCTACAACGATTTTAAGTCCCATGTCTGTAACTCATACACTAGTGAACCGGTTTTGACAAATACACTATGGATATTAAGACTTCCAGGAATTGTTAATAGGTGCCGCTGTCGGTTAAAAATCAGTGCCATTGACACTATTTGACTTTTATTGACGTCGTATAATTTTTCAGTCTCAGTATTTTGTACATAATCCCTGGAATTGAAAAGCGATTTTCCTAGTGGTTATGTAATTTTCGTACGTCGCACAGTGATCAAATTTTAACTTTTAGGTGGACGAATATATTTCATAAAATGTTTTTTGTGTAATAAAATTTTAAATATTAAAATAATTACAACACTTAGCACAACGGAACGCAGGTGAGACAACCAAGTCACTGATCACTATTTAGGGGGATTTGGGCACACTGAATCCAACAATGAGCTCCATTTTTTATCATCATACCTGCTTTTTGAGAAATATGCAGTCAAAACTGAAACTTTGGCCAACTTCATACACTAAAATTAAGCACACAAATTTTTGCCAAGTGTTCTTGATTACATATTCGTACATAAGCTGACTTCGTTTTTGAAAACCATGCTTAGTCATTTGTGTAAATTTATTTTCACTAATAGCATGCAACTTTGACAATATTTTTATTACATAATTTTCATATACTGATAAAAAAATGAAATCTTGTTCCCTTGTGTAATTTATAAAGTGTACGGAAAAGTTATCTAATTTCTTACATTTCTGCTTTTAATTCCAGCTGTTCGAGTAGAGCTGAAACTTTGCAGGATAGATAGGTGTTTGTTTCTTGAGGTAATGGACATAAAAAGGATATTTTGGGGTTAATGTTAAGTAAGATTGCAAGTAAGTCAACGTTTGTTTCTTTCTTACTAATTTTTGTTATATTGCGTTCAGTAAAATAATTGACACCTTTATGGCGACATTCCTGTGCATCATCCTCAAGTTGGTCGATTGGCAAGTAGGGAGTATAAAATCAAACATTTTATGGAACCTGCGATATATTAGATTACATATATAATAAAAGTCCCATGTTTTTTCATGTGTCTCTGAAGATAAAAGAAAGACAATGTTTTTACTAACAAATTTGCCTTGTGAAATCGAATCGAATAAGCTTCAGATATCATTTATATCTTCAACTATTTGCACCATTTATATGAAGTCCGAAAGGGATTTATAAAAACAGCACGATGTGATAATTGCGCTCACTTAACTCGAGAAAAATAAAATTAAAATACTTAAATAAGTTAGACCTGCGATGACTTTGTCGCTTAAAACCTATTCTCGGGCATCACTCTGGACAAAATGTATTTTAACATAATACGCAAACAAGACGTAAAAGTGTAATTCAACATTTTTTATATACTTCCTTCATTTCCAGAAAAATGTTTTTCATCCAGCTAAAAGGTAATCACTGTGGCATTTGGCAGAGGAAAACTTAATATTATGGTCGACTTCCCGTTGCTTAGCCAGAAACTATTTATAGGTCTTACGTCACCTAAGGAAGCCTTAAATTACAAAAAATCGCTAATGAAGCCATTGTTAATGTCTGCTGTATCATTGAGCAATGCTCCGTAATTTAAGTGTCGCACTGTACCCACTGTTTCTGTGTTCATGTCCATTTAATTTTAATTTTTATTTTCCAAAAATTACCAATTCTCAACGCAGTGAAATACAAAGATTAAATGAAAATAATTTCTTTGGTGCTTCGATTTTAGTCCGGTATTTGAGATGATTTACGCAATCGCTGGAAAATAATTTAAAGTTTTTAATTAAGTTGTTTGTTTCAATAAACAAATTAAATACGTCATGCAGCTTAAAAGTTGCATGTGTGAGTGTCTGTGTGTGGCACAACAATCAGCACGAGATGCATTTGGTTGAGCAAAACAAAAGACTTAAGCTACAAACTCCACTTGTTTTGTCATTTAAGCGAAGCAATATCGAATCGCTTAACAAAATCAAATTGAATTCTTTTAATCCAAACGAATATTTGAACAATAAAAAGAAATTACTTTTTAAATAAAATAAAAATCAAAATACAAAAATATTGTGAGATTTTTAGCTCATGCTATGGTGTTGATAAATATTTGTAGAAATACATACAAATGTTTTCTTATTTTATTTGAAACTTGCCAGTTATGCATAACTTTTTTTTCAAAACCGTTTAACCTTTTTCTTATAAAATATTTTATTAAAAACCAGTGAAATATGCAAATTTTTTCAGTCGATATTAATATTCATATTTTTCGCTTGTTCTTGTCAAGGACGTTTTTATCTCTAAAAACGCACAATAAATTCGCTTGAACAAATGACACTCGTTTACTGGTTTGAATCATCATCGTTCTTTTTGTTATTTAAATACAGAAGTGTTGATCATAATTCATCAGAATTTGTGGATGTTTTTTATATTTTAATATTGACGAAATGTACTTATGTATAAGCAATGCAATTTACTTTTTTCTTGCAGATTTTATAAATATTCCAAAATGGTTTCGAGCCTTTGTCCAGTGACAAAAGCTTATTTTTCCATTGAGTATTTCTCAAGTCAAAAATTTTCTTTGAAGCTTCTCTTTTGAAAAACTTTTTTGCTGGCCGACTTCGATCCGATTGGCTGGGTTGAGGACCACCCCAAAAAATGTTGAGCTAGCCGGAGAATCGTCAATCGGATACGATGAGCAGGGTCTCTGGCAATAAATGGCAATTTGAAAAAACTATTGAGAACTTACTATGGAAACATATTAACGAAAAACAGATAAATAGTTCCCAATAGTTCCTTTCCTAAAACCACTAGGCACCAAGTCAAACGAATTTACAATCAAATTAGCAGAAATTTTAAAAGTAATAAATCCACAGCATTGGTGTTGTTGGACATTGAAAAAGCTTTCAAGGATTGTTGTATGAACTAATTAAATTCATGTTCCTCATTACTCAATTAATGTTATAAGGAGTTTTCTTACAGGTCGCTACTTTCGGGTGTCGGCTCAAGGTGAACACTGAAGTAACATTAAAGTTCCAGCTGGAGTGCCCGTTGCTTTATATATTTTACTGCTCAGATATACCACGACCCATTAATTGTGAGTTTGCATATTTCGCAGATGACATTGGCTTTTTCACTTCCAACGTAATTGGCGAGGACGGCAGAAAAATCTTAGAACTCGCTCTTCGTGACACAATGTACTTTTTCCATCTTTGGAAAATCAAAGTAAATGTAGACAAAACCCAAGCAATCTTTTTCTCGCGAAAAAGACTGTCTATTTTCTTCTCCAGCTCTACATTAAGCATAGGAGGAGTTGATATACCCTGGTCCAGCCGTGTCAAATACCTTGGTGTTCACTTTGATACGAAACTTACTTTTAAAATCCATGTAACAAATGTAATTAACAAAGTTGACATCGCTGTAAAATGCTTTACCCGTTCATAAATATAAATTCAGTCTTAGATCATAACAACAAGTTGTCAATCATTCTATATGCCTCGTCAGTATGGGGATCCCACGGAAAAACCCACATAAATAAGTTGCAAATTAAGCAAAAGCAACCTTTGAGAATGATGTTAAGTCGCCCTTTTGACTGTTCTACTAATAGACTTCATGATGAAAATAAAATTTCCGTCGTAGTTAACTTAATAAGCACAAAACATCAAGTCGTCATTTATAACAGCCAGTGATTCCATATTTGGCTTTGCTCCACGGAACAGAAAACTCTGCACCAGTGACGCTACTTGAGACGCCATAGAGAAAATGAGAGCTGCAAAACCAGATGCAAGACTCCGCACAAAAATATAGCGTCCTAAATGAGGAACTAAAAGCCACCTGCAAAAAGAACAAGCGTGAAATCTATAACAACCTTCCAGCCAAAGCTCAACAAGCCGTAGATATTAGAGACCTCCGTACGGATCTACGAAATAACACGCAATATGGCAGGAAATAAATTCAGACAAAAGCGACCAGTAAAAAGCAAAATCGGGATCCTCTTAAAGACTGCGGATGACCAGCTAATCTGTTGGAAAGATCATTTTTCGGGAAGCATTTGCCGTCTACTTCCACTCTTAAGCGCTACGCCTCTTCCTGAGGGAAGACCACAAAGACCGGCATGGTGCCTGCCTTCAATAACGGGCGCAGGTCGTATAGTTGCCGAAATGTTGAAAGCTTCCCCGAAGTTCACTGTTGAACTTATGTACTGTGTTCTTACCCAAATATGGGAAGAAGAACGATTATCTGAAGACTGGCTCATTTCAACTTTTGTAATGTTCAAAAAAAGGGGACTTATCGCTATGCAAGAACTACAAGAGAATCATGATCCTATCGACTCCGCCCAAGGTATTGACCAAAATCCTGCTGACCAGGGTCAGCGTAAGAATAGAACCACTTATTCTAAGACAACAGGTAGGATTTTTCCCGAACAGATCGTGTATTGATAAAATTAATACCCTTTGAGTTATGGTGGAGCAGATAAATTAGTGGCAGGCGTCGTTACATCTAATTTTCATCGGCAACAGCATTGCGTTTGATCGTATCGACCGATATTGCATCTGGAATGCTTTGAATAGACGAGGTGCAGCACCCAAGATCATTAATCTATCAGAGCTCAATACGAAGGTTTCAAGTGAAGATTATCACATAATGGCGAACATTCTGTTCCTTTTAAGCCCTTGAGCGATTTAGAAGACCTCGGTTATGAAGATGACACATGCATCCTCGCCACGAAACAGTGAGACTTGTAAGAAAAACTAAATGTCGTCATATCTTCTTGGGAGGAAGTAGATCTGAAAATCAACATTAATAAAACAAAAAGTATGTCTATGCACCTAACCAGTGGCATCGATAGCTTCATAATATGCGAATCCAGCACATGAGAAAAATACAACTTTACTTACTTGAACCAGCATTATGACACCTGATAGCGGCACCAATAAGGACATCCATGCCAGAATCAATAAAGCGAATGTACTTTCACTTAGCTTCTTAATAATTGGCAGACTTCGTTTTTATCATCGAAAACGAAGCTCAAAACCTAAGAGTCAAACGTGAACCCTGTACTTCTGCCGTGAAACCTTGTTAACAAACAGTACCCTGCTACACAATTTACAAGTGTTCACCTTTGGTTGTTTTCGCTGAATTCTGAAAATATGGTGGCCTACAATCATTTCCAATTTCGAACTGTCAGTGTTCAATTTCCATTTAAATCAAACGATGAAAATTGAAATGAATTGGGCACACGTTGTGGAAATCACCGATTGCAATCTGTCGGTAAGCATTGGTGTGAAACTCTCAGGGTAGCAGAAAACGCGGCCGTCAGAGATAATCGTGAAAACTTTGTCTAGAGCAGGAAATTCATCATTCTGGGAAATGTTGGAGAAAGATGAAGGCACTTACTAATGATCGTGCATGTTGAAAGAATTTCGTGAAGGCCCTATGTTCCGTGAAGAGATAAAGGACAAACTAAGAAGAAGAAGAAGAGATCGAATCAGCTACAAAATTTTGACCTACACGTCAGCGTTTCACAACAACGGTAAATTTATGCGGATACAAGTGTTCTTCTAAAGCTTTTTATACATCAAATTTGAGGGATTTTATACCTAAGGCAAAGATGTTCCTCATGAAAACAACAAAACGTTTAATTGATATTAAATTTTTTGGAAAAATTTACAAAATTTAAATTTGAGTAAATACACGGCACACGGTGTTATGAACTTATTTCCAAAAGATGATCTAATGGCCCATCCACTCCCTTCGATATGTCCAAAGTTCATTTGAATCAGTTAGTTCATTCAAGAGCAACAATTTTTTGTTTGTTCGTACCGAATCAAGCAAACTTGGGCGAAATCTTATCTACTGTATTTACAATCTTTACGAACAAACTTCAAGGTTTGCTACCGAGCGGCAGATGGCGCTTGAAATCAGCTGTCAAACAAAAGTCAATTTGTAAACGTCACTGCAAATCAATTTGGAAAATTTTTAGTTGTTTTTGGTAAATCATCGAAATTTTTGTCGTGTTTCTTTGATGGTTAACTAAATAAATAATAAAAACCAGTAACAAAATGCAATATTTGCGAATATAAAAAAGAATGAAGTATTTAGTGAACTTAAAAAGCTGTGCCTAAATGAAAAATCAAATAAAAACGAAAACTTCCAACAACGAAAGACTTGCGGATTCCAAATTTTAATTTCAGAAGTGAACGCGCATACGGGCTTGGATGATAAGGTGAATTTGCTTATCGGAATTTGAACAAAGCTAGGAAGTAGAGAAAACAACTAAAAATAAAACTGATAAAAGACAAAAGAACAAAATAAACAACAACAGCGGTAGCAAAAAGGAAAACATGGACACTTCCTGGGACATACATGATGACATGAATTTGTAAGTAACAATGTGCGGTGGTAGTCGTGTCAGCAGGTGTCGGTTTGTGGGTGGAAAGCGCCTATACTGTAAGCAAGTGGCAACATAAGCGTTGTGTACTTGTGCTACATTTGTGGCTGCTGCCTCTGTCAATGGTCATTTATTCCACACTCGATAGTGCTTGACATACTCAGCGCTGGCTCTTGAACGCATTTAATTTCTTTTTACTTTTTCATCTTTTTCATTACATTTTATTTGCAGATATATAACGCCGGAACGTTTTATGGTGGAGCCAAATGGCAAAGACGACCTTTTGGTGATCGATCGCGTGTCGAATACGGTGAGAGTGCAATGTAAGTTTCTTTGTTTTTTTTTATTTATTATTTTTTATGGTTGGGGTGGTAATGTAAGTGGGTGGATGTGGTGCAAAAAAAGCTGAATGCTACATGTTATACAATTGATGATTTTGGGAATTATTTATGCTTCATTTGCGTCTTTAGGTAATCTGAGCGGTCTGAAAAAAAGCGTGAAAGATAAATAAGAAAATCTTTACATATTTGCTTTTTATGTACATTTGCATGAACACTTCCCACATACGTACATATATATTCATGAGTTTCTAGCGCGTATCCTATTTGAAAAAGAAAAAGGTGTTAAAAACTTATATTTTTTATTTATTTGCATGCCTAACATCAAAGTATTTGTAACATGATTTTGAAGATTAAGAATAGGCCAACATCTATGGGAAAACTCAAGCAAAAAAAATTAAACAACGGTTCCTATTGCAGTTGCTGATTTACAAAAGATAAGCAACTTTTGTCTGATATCTACTGTTGACTGTGCAATTCTGAAAATCGATTTGTCGGTAGTTTGTGACTATAAATGTTATTTTAGTAGATGCATTTTGATTGTTCGGGTTTGTGTGTTTATATCAAAAAATTATTAATTGGTAAACATTTTACGATTAAAAATATTTCAAAATAAGAACTGTATGCACATGCAACATTTTTTTGAGGATGTTGCTAATAGAACAAACAATTACCATCGCCAAAAGAACTTGCGAAAAGCTTTTGATAAACGAAAGTTGTTTATAAACCTTCGAGAAAGTTTTTAGGTTAATATTGAAAATGTAGATAGGATATATCTCGTAATCGTCGAGTGTTTATTGCCACTTTAATAGAACCCCTACAGTCGTCATTAAACAATAACTACAGAACTCACGATTGATTTTTTAAATGAAATAAATATAAAAAAACTGCAGTAAACAAAACTATTTTTTAACAAAATCACAATCCAAAAAAACATTCAGCTTTCTAAAAAGAGTTTTATTTTTAGATTCATAACTCAAATCTGTTGCATATCAAAACTGAAATTTACCCTCGCATAATATTAGCAACAGCCGTTTGAAACTTTTAATTAAAGACTTTCGCCGACTTTTATGATCGTTTGACCTTAAATAACATAATTTGAAAATAAAAAAGTTTTGATTCAGATATAGGCAAAACAAAAAAAAACAGTTCCACACTTGTTTCGTCTCTCATAATACGGGGTAAATCGAACGTAGTCAATTCGATTGTCATCGACAACGCAATGGGAACTACAGTTGAAACTCGATTATCCTAAGATCGTTTGGCAATTGATAATTCGGAAAATCGAAATCATACAAAAAAAAAAAGCCGTGTTATTACATATTAGGCTGAAATAAATTTAATGCATTAAAAAAAAAACTGAAAGAAATTTGCATAATGCCAGAACATATCGTAGAAACGCAAAATACGTCCTTTGCGATTCGAAATTGTTCCTTGGTGTTATTTTTATAATATTTTTTTCTTACTTCCAGCTAAAAGTAATCAACTAAACAACCAGGTGCCCACACGTCGTGTGTGTGGTATATTGGGCACTATACATCTACTAGGAGGCCAATATCTTATAGTAGCCACACATCGCTTATATGTTGGTATTATAAATAATGCTATAATTTGGCGTCTCGCTGGATATGACATCATTCCTTACATTCCATCCATAACGCATTTGACGCAAAGGCAACGTGAACAGAATGAGACCTATTTGCAGATGTTGCGAAAAACGTTGGATATACAATATTTCTATTTTTCATATTGGTATGATTTGACGCACACACAACAGCGCTTGCATGCAATGCCACCTGATTTTCTTAAGGTTTGCTTGTTTTATTTCACAATTAAAGGGTGTTTTTTTTAGAGGTATAGAGCTTCGAATTGAAATAAAATACAAGAAAATCGTTTTAATGTCCATCAATTTGGCTTTATTGGAAGGATAATTTTATCCCATTAATGTTTAAATATGATTTCGGGCATGTGGCCGCCGCGGCTGGCTCGAATAAAGCCAATTCTACAGGTCCAATTTTGAACCACTTTTTCGAGCATATGGGGCCGTATGTCGGCAATAACGCCACGAATGTTGGCTTCCAAGTCCCCTAACGTTTCTGGTTTGTTGGCGTAGACGAGCGACTTCACATATCCCCAAAGAAAATAATCCAATGGTGTCAAATCACACGATCTTGGTGGCCAATTGACAGGTCCATTCCGCGAAATTATGCGCTCATCGAATGTTTCCTTCAATAAATCGATTGTGACGTGCGCTGTGTGGCATGTAGCGCCGTCTTGTTGGAACCACAACTCATCCACATTCATGCCATCCAATTCGGGAACAAAATAGTCGGTTATCATGGCTCTATACCGGTCTCCATTAACGGTAACTGACTCTCCAGCATTGTTTCGGAAGAAGTATGGCCCAATGACTCCACCAGCCCATAGAGCACACCAAACAGTCAGTTTTTGTGGATGTAATGGCGTCTCAAGGGTCTCATGTGGATTCTCTTCACTCCAAATGCGGCAATTTTGCTTGTTGACGTAGCCATTCAACCAAAAATGAGCCTCATCACTGAACAAAATTTTGCGATGAAAATCAGCATCGAGATCAATCTCATTTTCGGCCCATACACCAAAATCACGACGCATTGCATGGTCTCGCGGCTTTAATTCTTGCAAAAGCTGGATCTTGTAAGGTCGCAAGCCAAGATCTTTGCGCAAAATCTTCCATAAAGTTGATGGACAAAGCTCCAATTGCTGTGCACGGTGGCGAATCGATTCATTCGGGTCCTCTTCAACATTTTGCTCTACAGCGGCAATTGTTTCTTCGGTGCGCACTATTCGACGTCTCTGCGGATGCGTATTATCACATAGAGTAAACGTAGTGCGAAAACGATCCATGGTTAACCGAATTAATTGCTCTGATGGACGATTATGTCGACCATAAAATGGACGGAGCTTGCGGTAAACTTCGCGAACTGAACCATTATTTTCGAAATAAATTTGCACGATTTGCAAGAGTTGTTCTTTTGTCAACCTGTTCATGATAAAATGGCAAACCAAACTAAACATAAATGACATTAGAATTGCCAGATTTGACCATAAAATGCCAGTTTTATCTCTATTCGAAAAACAAACCTCTAAAAAAACACCCTTTATTACATTTTACGAATTGATTACATTTTATGAAAAATTTAGAATGGTCTATTTGAACGTGCCGATAGCCGCTTTGTGTGGAATGGGAATTTGTTGCGCAACTTTAATTGCTCAGAAATGCGTAAATTTCAATTACCTATAATTTTGGGATGTAAGTTTATTTTTCATACTTGTCGTTTGCCTAGTTTTTAAAATTTCCACTTTTGTTTTTCAGTTGTTTCCATTAATCAAGTGCAAGTCAGTGGCCAAACTTTCTTCTGGTCCATCATATCACGTCGTTCTGTACAGCGTGCTGGTACACGTCTCTACTGTCGTGGGATCGATGAAAACGGTCATGTTGCCAATTATGTGGAATCTGAACAAATTGTAGAATATAATGGACAACGAATATCATACGTTCTAGTAAGATTTTTTGTGCTCTGCTTAAATTTTAGTATTTTCATGATATATTCTATTCATTTTAGACACGCGGAAGCATGCCATTTTACTGGCGTCAAAGTCCAAATCTGCGCTACAAACCACCACCCGAGCTGATACAGGGAAAAGACCATATTTTGGCATGTATGAAACATTTTGATGCTCAAGTTATGCTCTACGGCAGACAGGTGTTAGTTAATTTGGTGAGTAAACTAAGTAGAGTTTAGAAAATAACGTCGCAAAAATAACATTTTTGGAGGTAATTACAATTGCGCATAGTTGTAAAGCTATACATTAAAATTAAGGTGCAATAATTTTTCATATAGTTTGCGGTCAAAATTTAAGTAGTTTAGGACATATTTTAACATTAGAGATACAATACCACATATGCACTAAGATATTCTTCACTTTTATTTTAAGGTCGATCAAAAAGGTGCTGAGGGTAATTTAGAAAAGGCCTTTAAAACATTTGTACAACAATTAAACAATCCTAATTTGCGTTACGAAGCCTTTGATTTCCATCAAGAATGCAAGAAAATGCGTTGGGATCGTTTAAATATACTTATCGATCGTTTAGCTCACGAACAAGATGAATTTTCTGTTTTCCATCTACGTGATGATGGCTCACTGATATCTGTACAGGATGGTGTGTTTCGTGTAAATTGTATCGATAACTTGGATCGCACGAATGTAGTTCAAAGCATGTTGGCTAAACGTTCACTTACCAACACGCTGCAAAAATTGGGCATTCTACAGATTGGACAGAGATTGGAGACAGCTTCACAGAAATTCGAAATGTTGTTTAAAGGAGTACGTTAAGACTTCTACGAATTCTTATTTGTGAGAAAAGAATATGTTTACCTTTACCTTTATATTCTTTTCCAAGGTTTGGGCGGACAATGCAGACATGATTTCGTTACAGTATTCTGGCACTGGTGCCTTAAAAACGGATTTCACACGTACTGGTAAACGCACCACGGCAGGCATGGTACAGGATGGTATAAACGCACTGACACGCTACTACATAAATAATTTTGCTGACGGTTTCAGACAAGTAGAATTGCATTTGCTTTAATTTGTACTTATTTCTTATAAATCAAATTATTTTTTAAAGGACGGTATACATCTGATGCTAGGAAATTATGCTGTTAAAGATGGTGAAGGTAATTTGTTACCTTCACCACTTATAACAAATCGAGGTTGGCGTTATAATACAGTAAGTAGCAAATATTCACGCGTTTTGTTTATTTTCAAATTTTGTTAAATTGTTCATTTCGTTTTATTCTTGTTAAATAGTTCCCTGCTGTGCTTGTATTTGCTGTGGCAATGTTCTTTATATCTGCCATATTTCCATCCGAACTAAATACGGAAAGTTTACTCTTCTTGCTCTTCTGGGGCGCCATGATTGGTGTCAGCACTAGCGGTATTTTACACTATGGCACTGAATTCGTTGATTGGCCACGTTTATATCCACCAATAAGGATTGAAGCCTAACATTGGTGGTATCCCCATCGCATTGCACACAATTAATTGATTGTGCAATGTGATAATGATGCTGAAGATAACGCAAGCGTAAACTATTTGTTTTAGACTTAAATACTAAGATTCACATAGACAGTTCAATGAAATTTTTTTTTAGCGGAAATAATGCAAATCATTCGTTTGCTATGATATTTTATAGTAGACTTTTGCTATATTAATTAGAGACAAATACTTGTAGTAAACTGCTTTATTAATAAATAATTAGAAGTCAAATATTTTAAATTAATAGCTTATTGCACTATAATTTTTAATCAGGGACTTCAATGTTAAAAAACAAAAATTGTAGAACCTTTGCCTAGTACTTTAATTGATTCAAAAATATGTAATGAGTATATCAGTAGACATTTCTATAAACGTTTAATTAATTTTATTGAAACAAAATAAACCATTATAACGGAAATAATTCATACTATTAAAGATAAAAAATGTATCAAAAACAACTGAAACATTTAAACTGTTAAGCTTTATTTTTGATATAAAATCTTGCTTCGCCTTACATAATAAGGGGGTAGAGACAGCCCCTGAAGCAGTATCATGTTGGGAAATGCTGCAGGCTATGAATCAAAAAAATCAGCACACGTTGCTGATACAGATGGCTTAGAACATTGAGGCGGACCGGTTGGAATTTAACCAAAAAAATGAACCAGACGCAGAGATGAAAGAAACTGTACACGGGACAAACATACGCAATTGCAAATACTCTGGATGAAAGAGTTTATGGGCTAGAAGACGAGGTTGACAGCAATAAGTAGGAACTAAAAAACGAGCCAAGAACTCATGGGGTAAAAGAAGTCAACGCAGTCAAGCTCAAGACAATCACATACAACGCAACAGCTCCATAATATGGAACTAATTTTAATAAGTTTTCAAATGTGTCGAAGCTCGGTGTGAATAATTAATATACTATTTCGATTAAAATCGGTGCGGTTTATTCCATGAAATAACAGTTTTGTGCGAAAAAATGTGGTGTTTCTACGCAAATCCGCTTAAAGATCTTCGGATTTCTTAAACTATTTACTGGTGGTATATTCTCGAATGAAATAGTCCATTAAAAACAAAACATGTATAAGGCACTTACCGACTGAGCCCTAAAATTTCTTCAGACAATTGAAAATTACTGCCCGGAATTCTGCTTAAATACACTTTTGGAAGTACCACAGGGGCTGGCTGCTGCACTTAAGCAGCATTTGCCATATTAAATACTTTTCCAGGAAATAGCAAATTTAAAATAAAAAACTACACTGACACATTCAATATTACTTTTTTATATATATTTTATTGCACTTATCACAAACAAAACTCGCGATGGCATGGATTTCACTAGTTTTCAAAATTTGTAACTAATTTTATTGCAGAATTTTATTTAACACGTTCCCTGCCAAGCTGTTTTTCACTAGGTGTCATTTCTACGCCGCGTGTACCGAAAACAGTACACGGTAAGCGCTTTAATAATTTTGTATAAATTTTTGAGAGAATTTATATTATTTTCGAGATTATTAATATTAAAACAATAATGCATACATAGTAACATCAAAAAATAATATTTATTTCAGATTGAATAATTAAATAAAAATGAAGTACAGAAAAGAACATGAAAACACGTTGGCGTAGAAATGAAGCTAAGCGTGTACTGTTTTCGGTACACGCGGCAGGGAACGTGTTAAGAGATTAACAGGCATTTTCCTAGCGAAATTAACATTGACGAGTAACAGCACAATAGCGTTGCCACCTTTTTTATCGGAAGTGTGACTGTTAAATAAAGATAAACTATACGAGAGCTCACTTAAATGATTTATTTCGAATATACATGTTTCCCAAGGCACTTACGTTGCATATTATTTATTTAATTTACATTATACACTCTAACAGTATCATCATTCGATAGAATCTTTATTCCACATGATATCATCCCATAGTATTACAATAGTAGTGACAAGATAGTTATTGGTGATATTTTTTATTTTGATATATTGAAAGGCGATTTTATTTTTCGTTTATCGAAATTCGACATTTTTGTTTAAAGGTTGCTCCGTTTTCAATTGAAAATGTACTCGTGTGGTCCACACTCGTGTTATTCCACATGATATCATCCCATGGTATTACAATAGTAGTGGCAAGACTTGTTCAAAAAATATCGATTTTCGCGATATTTTTTTCGATAGTTATCGGTAATATTTTTAATTTTGATATATTGAAAGCCGATTTTATTTTTCGGCTATCGAACTTCAATATTTTTGTAGCTCCGTATTCAATTGAAAAGGCACTCGTGTTGTCCTAGACTTACAAAGTTATTAATTATCTTGCTTCCTTTTCGGAAGCATTTGGGATTGCATGAGCCAAAAATAAATTATGTACCTCTTAATAAATTTCAACTTGAAATCGCTAATGCACTTTTACTATTTTCGTCGTAATTCTCGCCTATTAGTCAAAAATAGAGAGAGCGACCTTCAACGACAGCAGAGAACAAATTCCCGACTTCAGGCTCTAGTACTCAAAAATTTCATTCCCCTGGTGGATGTAAAAAGTAGAAGGATACATCGATATCCTCAAGTACAAAGTGCTATGATCAAAATTTGACTGGGTTGAGTTCGGGGAGAAGGGGCGTTGTAGGCTGTGTGAGACTGAAATTCCATTTTCCAAATGCCTTAAATGTGGCGTTTATCCTTGCTGTAACAGCTGAAAAGCAAATTGAAACGTACGAATATATTTACAGAATTTCAATGCTAAATGCGCATAGTAGGGGTTGGAACGCCATTTTTTGTATTTCAATTTTTTTAGCAAATATATCGAAAATCGATTATCAATATATCCGATATTTTTTTCTCTGTTTGAAAATATCGATCATCGATATTTCGATAATATTTTTTATTTGCCCAACCCTAGCAGCGGCCTTTGTTTGAACTTATCTAAATGACATTTTTTATAGATTTCGGGTCGTTTGGTCCATATCTGAGTATCCGTGTCATTATAAACAGAAATCCATTGAACAAACTCCAATGAGTGCGACACAACTTCGGATATGCTGCTAAGCAATATTTACATTTTACTTAAATGCAATTATATAATTTTCCAGCATTAAGCGCCTTTAATTTTCGATTTTATTGTAGGTTCTTCAATTGTATTCAACTTTGATATTTTCTATTGTTGCACCCTATGAAGTGTGGTGGTAGTCGCGAAATCAGGATGACCACTGGCATATGATTTTGGATACGTGATATTCTAAAGCAAACAATGGTCATAATTTGATGCTACAACCAAAGCTCATGCTAAAATAATCTCTCTTAGAATCTAAGCGTTTATTTATTAAAATTATGTCCTTATCGTAAAATGTAAAGTTGTGTAGTCAATAACTTCAGCGCCTTACTTAACTTCAACTTAAAAATGCCAAACTGAAGCCAACCAACAAAGCAGAGAAGATAAAACAATGGAGCACCAAATATCAAAACTGATCGTCGGACAACAGTCGACAAACTAGTGGAATCAACAAAAATTCAATTGTTTTTGTGGTTTGTTGCTGTTGTTATTATTGTTGCTGCTGATAATTAAAATTAGACTTATAGTGGCGCCATCTAGGCGCTCTGTGAGCAGTTCTTTGCTTGTGTTGCAGTTCTTCATTCCTTTTGGATCGCACAGTTGCGATTACGAATGTTGCTGCTTGATCGCCCTGCATTCGTCCTGATTCCCTTCAGCAACATTTCTGCTGCCAATTGCTGTTCTCAAAATTGTGCCTCAAAATTGTCAACAATTTTTATCAACATTAAGTTAAAAATTTCGTACCAGGTTGTAGATAAAATTTGATTTGTCATTTTCTTAAATGTTTAATTTTTCAGAATTTTTTAATCAAGCCAAATATCTTTTGCAGTTCTTGACTAATTTTATTTGTTGGTATTTCTTTCGCTTGCTGAAGTCGAATCCATGAACACTATCTCTTCAGTCAAAATTTTCTTAAAGAGTTTATAAAGTTTAAATTTATGACACATGTAGATTTTTTCAAAAAATTTTACTGATATGCTCAACAAAGGGGTTAAGGAGTGGTGCTGGTGGTCTTTTCATGAGAAACAACTTTGCTTCATACACCAAACCCCTTAGACTTGAAATAAAAACAGTCGTAGAAGAGCGTTTAAAACCATGTCAATTAATGATTAATATATCGTTTTCTCGAGACGCTGACGTGTGGACCAAAATATGATGGCAGATTCAAGCTCAGCGATTCCAAATTACCCTACATTGATATCAGTAGATTTTCCTCCAAAAATTATGTTTCATTTTTACCCACTGTGTTATTTAACTAAATAAATAATTTACCAGTAAGCAGTTTAGTTGGATTATTTTTTTCAAATGGGGACTTAAGACCTATGAAATAAGAGCATTGCATAATTTCATAAAACACTTTAAATATAATTTTGGGGATGTTCAGGTATTACCTAAAGCAATTTCTGAAGAGTTTTGAGCCTCCCTCCTCTATGTAACGCGCCTTAACGTTTCTCTGTACCTTCTCCTCCCCCCTCGTCCTTAAGCGTTACGTAACACCCAAGTGATCATGTTTACCTAAACGTCACAATTAGGTTGCGCAAAGTACTGGCCTTCGTTATTGTATTAATCGCTTTTATACACACCTAGTTTCAAATCACCTCCTCCCTAAAGAAGTTTCACTTCAAAAAAAATGTTATGTTACGCGTTGTTCGAGCCCCCCTCCCCAACTTTCTTTACGTTATACGTGAACGCCCACTAACCAGCGGCAGGACTTTTAGAGATAATTAAAAAATTCCATAATTTTTTGCCATTCCGATTAAAAAGGTGGCAGCTCTATTGTGCCGTTACTCGTCAGTTTCAATTTCGCTACGAAAGCGCGTGTTAATTTCTAAAATAAAATTTTTTATTTGCTGTAATAAGTTTAAATTAATTAATGAATTACAAATTTTGAAAATTAGTGAAATCTACTTGTGTCCTCGCTGGTTTTTTCTGTGATAAATTGAATGAAATATTTAAGAAAAAGTGAAAATTTAAACCGGCGCCGTTGGCAGCGACCTCAGTGCAGTGCTTTGTTTTTTTTATTGCAAATTTAAATGCAATTTAATTGAAATTTCTTTGTTTGCTCAGTGCAACAAGTGCTTAAATTTAGTTTTCTCTATCGAAAATTGTGTAATTTTGTTTTATTTATTGAAAATAAAACATAGAAAAGTGTTTAGCATTGCAAGTGCTGCTTAAGTACCGCAACCACTGTGTTTCTTCAAAAAGTGTAATACAATGCACCCAACGTCGGATTTTTCGCACCTGTTCTTCAATGACTCAAGAAAGTCCCAATTTGTAAGTGATTCCTTCTCATTTGTATTATTTACCTCAGGTGGGCCATTTAATTCTGAAATAATCCACTTGTAACGTAAAGCTTCTGTTTTACCCAAACAATGTACATATAACTTTAAAAATGAAATAAGTTGTCAGTTTGGATTTTACATGAAAACACTAACTTTTTGTTTTATAAGATTCGATCATTATTATTCTACATTTCACTATATAAACAACCTGAAACTAAATTGAAGTATTGCTGATATTAATTATGCACACCCTTTATGCTTAGCCCTTTTTAAAACTCATGAAAAAAGTGGCGTAAATTTAGTTGGAATCTGTCTTTTTTACCTTCTTAAAATTCCATCAGATATTTTTTTTTCGAAACAAGAAATCACACACCCACCTGTAGTTGATCCACCTTAGGGTACACAATTTGTGGACATTATTCATTATTTAACATCTTTTTTGATAAAAAAAATAGCTTAATGTGATAATGAGCCACAGCGTTCTATTTCACCGACCCATGGTCGAGAGTGTAATCAAAATATTAATTATTCTGATGATCCAACTCGACACTCTAGGGTTAATACAAATCATTTGGTGTTCCTTGGCGTTACTGCGAGCAACGAGAACAACCCGACTTGCTTCAGACACAGTTTTTGGAGCTAACGTAGATTTTTTCTTTACCAGCAATGCGCCGCTTGGACGATTGAGTAAACGTGATACATTAATTTGCTATTGTTTTCGAATTTTGAAATACTAAGCTCATTTGAAAACACGAATGTTCAAAATTCACCTTTAGATAAGAACTAAACAATACATAAAAATCAAATATATCGGGAAAAAAGAGTATGGTTATTTAAATAATTACCGATATATATAGGTTTGCCAATGACCCGGGCAAGTCCCGGAATTTCATGTGAAAACCGGGGGCCTGCTAGGAATTAAAAAATTTCTGAAATAGACAGGAATAGAACAATGTTTGTAACATCGACTTCAAAGTTAGGTTGAACGAGCAAAAAAAAAAAGATCATACGTTTTTCACACACCAAATTGAAGTTTTATCATTTTATGAATTAATTTTTTAATACTGCTTGCTATAGTGCAATACGTAAACGGTTTAGGTAAAATTTTAAAAATTATTGATTTGTGTGACTATGGTATACATATCTTGACAAAGTTTATATAATCTTTATTTAAACAATTTATCATTAAACAATCTTGCTGATTTCCTACATAAAATAATTTCAGATAAAAGAAATATTACAACTTAAAGAGACCGTGTTAGACGCATTAACATGTAAGGATTTTTTGCACTTAAATGCTTCAACTGTTCATCGAAACCCTCTGGAGTTTTTTGTATCCAATGACGATCCAAATAGTAGTTGATGCAATTGGTGAATTCCTTCTCATTAAAGTTTTCTACGCGTACCGGCACAAATGGATCCAAATGTTCAAAACCTTGCTGGCCCAGCAGATAGCGTGGCAAATACGATTCCATATAGCCTTCGGTCATGCCAATTTTATCTACTGATAATATACAAACACCATTGGTCCAATCATAATTTGTGATGTCTAGAAAAGGTTTGGTCAGTGTCACTTTATCTGGGGTGATACGAACTTTATTATCAGTAAAAATGCGTGTCTCTGGATGGTAAAATGCATTATAGCCATCGATGGCGACCATAACTTTGCAATGTCCATCTGTAGCGAGTTGTTTAATTTCGGCTATCAAGGCAGCAATAGTGTCTGTTGCAAATTTTATACGTGCTATGCCATGCTCTACGAGATCAGAGAGCGTGGAGCCTGCAGGGGTCGTTTCACGCTTGCTCCAAACGTAATCTTTACTAGTTTTCAGCTGCAATGTATTAAGCAACTGCAAGTTTTGTGTTTTAAAGTGCACCAACCAAGCGGCAGCATCAAAAGGCAAATCAATATAGCCTTCCTGTGTGGCAGAGTTAGCACTTTCTTTTGGTCGCTTCATCCAATTCGGTACCCATGGCACGTGTACCAGCAGAAAGTTATTTTGGAACCCATAATGCAACACATGCGCCATGGTCAGTGTTTTGCCAGTGCCATTCTCACCATAGAGAACATACCGGACCGTTGGGCGACTAAAATCAGTATGTCGTATGTAATCGAGGAGTTCTAGCGCAGGTTTGCGCACCATCAGGCAGGATTCTGTAAACGTTTTTATCTGCATTTCAAATTGTTTGGGAAGCCCTCCATTCAGAAAGATTTGTTTCTTTTCATCCGCTGGAATGGTGTAGAATTTTCCCAAAAGCAAGTTTGTGTGTCCGCTAACATTAGATTCATCGATGCGGTAATCGGTGGCTGGAACAAGTGGCGCACCAGCGCGCGGCCGGTTTTCAGCGGCGGCTTCAGTACTGTAGCTGGTTGTTGGAAGCGAGGCGACTCGTGGAAATTTTTGGAGAAAACGCACTAACATGTCTTCTATTAAATTAAAAATTCAAGTGTTAAGTTTTGATTGTAAAAAATTAAATACTTTTATTTTAAATTCCACCAACTTTTCGTGTTTTACGTCTGCTCTGGTTGAAATGTCAGAATCAGCTGTTGTATTTTGTACTTGCACTACAGGACGCTGAGGGCGCTTTAAGAAAATTTAATGCATACTTTTAGGATAGAAGAATAGATGACCAAAGAATTATATATTAAACAAAGAAATATTTATCAAGGAATTATATATTAAGGAACAACCACAGAACAAAGAAGTATATAAAAAAGAAGAACACTCCGAGATTTGTCGGTAATTGGAATTGGTCAAATTGAAATTGAAGAATATTTGTGATTTAAATAATCAATTTCAATTCAAACTGCAAGGCAGAAGAATTTTTGTTTGAAGCAGGCGCTCAGCAAGTCAAACAACATGAAATATCATTTTTATACCCTACACAGAGGGTATATTCACTTTGTCAATCCGTTTGTAACGCAGAGAAGGGGGCGTGGCAGGTATGGAAAAGTATATATATTCTTGATCATCGTCACCACCTGAGTCGATATAGCTGTGTCCGTCTGTCTGTCTGTCTGTCTGTGTGTCTGTCTGTTGAAATCAAGTTTACGGGAAAACTAAGCAAGCTAACTCAATGAAATTTGGCTCACAGGTCGAAATTGGCGAAATCGGTTCACGGCCACGCCTTCCGCCCATACTCTATGTAAATATACCCAAGTCCATTTTGAAAAAAAGTTGCTGCGATTTGGATGAAACTTGGTGATTTGGTGAAGATGAGAACAAAATTAAGATTAGGCTAGGTTTGAAGTTTGCAAAGACTCTTAGAGGGGCGTGGCACAGCCCTAAATTTTAACTTTTAAAACGCCATAGCTCGTAAACCGTGCAAGATATTGTGATGAAATTTGGTACACGAATACAGATCTTATAAATCTTGAATTGCGCAAACAGTGAGCGGATTTGTAAAAGTGGGCATGGCACTTTTTAGCAATTGAAAATTTGGATTTCGTATAACTCCAAATTGGCATATACGATTTTCATTAAAATTTTAGAGATGATAACACTGAAAGTAGTCATCCATACGAGTTTATTCAATATTCTGGAAAATTTTGTTGAAGGGCGTGGCACAGCCTACAATATTTATAAATGTTATAAAAAGAGAACTTACAACGCAATCGCTATGAAATTTAATATGGCAGATATACTCGTTAAAAGGTGTCTTCTTGCAAAATTTTGGCACAATAGTGCTGGTGGGTGTAGCACCTCCCATATAAGTAAAATACGTTTAATGCTATAGATATCGTGCTTTGTGAGTAATCTTCATAAAATTTTGTGTAGAGATGTCGGTTACTATAAGCTTTGAAATTCAATGAAACTTGACAAGATTTCATCAGTGGGCGTGGCACATCCCTCATTAACACAAAGTTGTTAGTGCTATTTTAAGTGAACTATTGTAGCAATTGATCTGAAATTTGATATAAGTTGTTTACTGGGTAGTTGGTACATATGAATCAAAAGCTGGCGATATAGAAACAGTGGGCGTGGCACCTCCCATACAATTAAAATACCTTAAGTGGCATAACAATCGAAAAAAATGAGCAATCATACTGAAATTTGGTGTAAGAGGTTTGTTTTTGGAAGGCTATTTGTGGATCAAAATCTGACTGGATTGTACCAGTGGGTGTGTCACCGCCCTAAATTTTAAGAATAATTACGGCAAATATCGCAAACTATACACGCTATTGTGCTAAAATTTGGTTTGATCATGTTAATCACGAATGTCATTTATTGAAACAAAAGTGGGCGGAATTGAAGAAGTGGGCGTGACATATTTCGTGCTTTTCATTATTATTCTATTTTTTTCAACACTTCCCATATTATTTTGACATATTCGGTTTTTTCCAACACTTTTCAACATTTTTGTAGGGTATGTGAGTTTCGGCCTGGCCGAAGATAATACCTTTACTAGTTATTTTTCAGTTTGAACTAAAAAACGAATGCTCTCGAACAAGAGATCAATGGTGTTTAAGCTCCCAACATAAATATTTTTGAATTTGCATGGACTTAAGCCGATATTAAAATATCACGACGGTAGTTATAGTGTAATTTGACATTTTGATTTAGTTTCTTCTTAATTTTAAAGAAAATTCTATTTATTTGTCTATCAAAATTAGATTTTCGTGTTTTTTAATGCCAAATCAGTTTTACTGTTTAAACTATTCATATTTAATTTATTTAGGCATTAACTTGTTTTAACTTATGATTTGTTTCAAGTAAAACAAGAAAATATCAAAATAAAAGTTCATAATTTCGTTAAATTAAAACCCCTTAAAAATAATTCTGGTTACGACAAATAGTAAAATGTGAAACACATACAAGCGAACAAAAGGAATAAAATATTTGCCAATTTTCATCTGAATTTTGCAGCCGAAAAAAAACAACAACAATACAAATAACGGGATCGGTTGTGAACTGCAAAAAAACAACAACAAATATACGCATTTTGTTAGGATTTTTTCAACTGAATTTTTTAAGGAAAAAAGCAACAACAACAACGCAAATAACGCGGGATCGGTTGCAAATTCGTTGTTTTGGAGAAGTCAAAATAAAAATCCTGCTTCTGGATTTGGTGGTTGCCTGATAGCAATAAAAATGAATTTTCTCAAATGCAGGTTTAATGTAAAATAAATAATTTATTATTTGTAAAGTACAAATAAAAAACGGTGGAAGGAATACAATTATTGAATGATTCTCATCAGGGTTTTCCTCTTTTTTCTAATTACAGTTTATATTATATATTATTATAACCGAAAGGCTTCCTCTTTTTTAGTAATTTTTAATTGATTTAGCATTCATTTTCATTTTCTGATATTATAAAAACTTCATATAAATTTAAATAAATAAAATAGAAAATCCTAATAATATACAAAATGGCAGAGCAGAGGGAATTTGGCGTCATTGTTAAAAACCCAATGCGCAACATAAGCCAAAATCACATTTCTCCTGATTCTAAGACCATTGGTTTTACTTTGCGTTGCGCTACGGTACGTTCCAATTACCGACAAATCTCGGAGTGTTGTTTTTTTATATATAATTCTTTGAGTGTAGTTCATTTATATATAATCCTTTGAACCAACGGTGAATTTGGCGCATGTTGCGCATGGGGGTTTTAACAATGATAAAAACTCTTTGTGTTCTTTAATAAATAATTCTTTGTCTTTGTACTGATAGTGTATTGCAGTTGCTGCTAGACTGCGATATCCGTTTCTTCAAAAGTATTTGACAGTGATTTCAAAATGTTTTGTACAGGCCAGTGCATTTATAATAATGATAGGAAACCCACCGTGGGATAATAAGTGTTTTGATTTTTGTGTTAATACATATAGTCCGAAATTGCCATTACTATTTAATTTTATTCTAAGTCATTTTCTCGCACTTATCTCATTTTGCAAATGATAGTTTAAGTGTAGCTGATAATCGTAATAAGCGTCACTCGCCAGAATAGTGGGCCTGGTACTTTCCGAGCTATTGCGCAAAGTTTTTTGGTCGGCCTCTCACAACCAGGCCCACCACTATTCTGGCGACTGACACTTATTTAGTTTATCAGTCATACTTGAGCTACCATTTGCAAAACAAGTTAAGTGGGAGGAAATGACTTTGAAAAATGCAACGCTGTCTCCCGGACCAATATATTAAACAGTGGTGGCAATTCCGCTGCCATTATTTTTATATCCATCATTCAACTTTTTATACCCTACACAGAGAGCATATTCACTTTGTCATTCCGTTTGTAACGCATAGAAAGGGGCGTGGCAGGTATAGAAAAGTATGCATATTCTTGATCAGCGTCACCCCTTGAGTCGATATAGCTGTGTCCGTCTGTCTGTCGGTCTGTCTATCGGTCTGTCTGTCTGTCTGTCTGTCTGTCTGTCTGTCTGTCTGTCTGTCTGTCTGTCTGTTGAAATCAAGTTTACGGGAAAACTAAGCAAGCTAATTGAATGAAATTTGGCACACAGGTCACACCTTCTTGCAAGCTGCTAGCATATAAAAATTAGTGAAATCGGTTCACGGCCACGCCTTCCGTTCATACTCTATGTAAATATTCCCAAGTCCATTTTGAAAAAAGTTGCTGCGATTTTGATGAAACTTGGTGATTTGGTGAAGATGAGAACAAAATTAAGATTAGGCTAGGTTTTAAGTTTGCAAAGGCTCTAAAAAGGCGTAGCAACGCCCTAACTTTTAACTTTTATAATGCCATAGCTCGTAAACCGTGCAGGATATTGTGATGAAATTTGGTACACGGATACAGATCTTACAAATCTCGAATTGCGAATAAAGTGGGCGAAATTGTAAAAGTGGGCGTGACACTTTTTAGCAATTGAAAACTTGGATTACGTATGTTATATTTCTAAATTGACATATACGATTTTCATAAAAATTTTAGGGATGATACCACTGCAAAGTAGGCATCAATAAAAGCTTTGCCAATATACTGGAAAATTTTGTTGAAGGGCGTGGCACAGCCAGCAATATTTATAAACGTTATAAAAAGAGAACTAGCAACGCAATTGTTATGAAATTTAATATGGCAGATACACTTGCTGAAAGGTGTCTTCTTGCAAAATTTTGGCTCAATAGTGCCGGTGGGTGTGGTACCTCCCATATAAGCAAAATACGTTTAATGCTATAGATAGTGTGCTATGAGAGTAATCTTCATAAAATTTTGTGTGGAGGTGGTGGTTACTATAAACTTTGAAATTAAATTAAATATGACAAGATTGTAGCAGTAGGCGTGGACCTCCCTCATTAGCATAAAGTTGTAAGTGCTATTTTAAGTGAACTATTGGAGCAATTGATCTGAGATTTGATGTAAGTGGTTTACTGGGTATTAGGTATATATGGATCAAAAGGTGGCGAAATAGCAACAGTCGAATTAGTATTGTGCTAAGATTTGGTTTGCTTATTGAATCAAAAGTGAGCGGAATCGGAGAAGTGGGCGTGACATATATCGTGTTTTTCATTTCTATTCTCTTCTTTTCAACATTTCCCATATTATTTTTACATTTTCAACCTTTTACCTTTCCTTTTCACTTTCATTCGACATTTTCTTTATCCTTTGGACTTTTTCATTGATTTTTCAGTATTTTTTCATATATTTCGACTTATTCAATTTCTTTCAACTTTCTTCAATGGTTTTCATATTTTTTCAACATTTTCAGTTTTTTCCAAGACTTCACATTTTTGAACCTTTTTACATTATTTTCGACTTATTCAACTTCCTCAACATTTTTTTAACATATATTTAAAAAGTACTTTCAATGTAGTGTAGGGTATGTGAGTTTCGGCCTGGCCGAAGATAACACCTTCACTAGTTTATTTTCCTGTTAAAAAGGAAAAAGTGCTATGTCATAGCCCCAATGGATATGATTCCTAAAATAGTATTGGGAGCTATGACCATTCTCGACACTGGACATAACTTCCATGGGTTACCATGGGACCACTTTTGTTTTGCTTGGAAATACAAGACAAATCTTAATTAATTGTTCCATATTTATTTAATAAGACATTGGCGGACGTCATATTTGACGTTCTTACAGCCACAATCTGAAATAGAAAATGCGCCGTGAAATTCAGATCCGGCACCCGTATTGAGTCACCCAATAAAATCTGTTTCTTTCAAAATATCGTTTGGCAACGTCAAACATATAACTAAAAGAAACTCATTTACTATATCAAATTCAGAAGAACACGTTTCCGGCCCATCCTATTATACATAGCTTTTATTTTAAATTTAAACTAACCGTGTAATGATAACGATAACTCTTAATTTCATTGAATCGATGTTACTTATTTACCACTTAGGTATTTGTTCAAGCAGACGTTGTATAATTTTTTCTGTGGCTAAAAATAATTTAACTTTTTTATGCTAAATAAAAATCAAACAACGTAAAATCACAAAAGATTGCAACTCAAAAACTTAGTAACAAAACATGAAGAAGGTTAAGGTATTTCACACTTAATGAATAAATACATTCAAATTTTTGTTATGTAATTTTTATTTTATTCTGTTTTGCTTATTGCGAATGGTGATCAATATGAGTATTCCAATTGGCAGTATCATTCCGGCGATAGATATCTTGTACATGCTATAGAACCGAATAAATAAAATTATTATTTCATTTGATCGCTCACAATTCTTCTGGCTTATCGAATACAAGTGCACTTTCAGATGCACAGATGCACGTTCTAGTGGTTCCAGTTGCCCAATAATGCTAGTTCTATGTGGAATTTTCAATAAATATTAGCGGCTACAGGTGATGAGAACAGACGCAATCCTCGAGATAATGTGCGACGCTGAATTTGAATATGTTTCTGGATAGGGGTTCATTGTCTCTTTCCACTCATCTTGATATCACTTATAGAATTAGAAGAATATGAAGTTTTTAGAATATATGCAAGTGATTAGGGATATGCATAATACATACTTCGAATACTACTAAGAGCGAGTAATTGTGAATGGCCTCGTGACAGATCATAAAAATGTAAAGATTATCATTAACATCGTGGAGTTGTTGGTATAAAAGGTGTTGTGATTACTTACTCTACTGCTGTCACGCTTCTGTAGAATATGCGCAAGTTTCATTTTCAGTTTAACCCTGTGACTACACACATGATTAACACTAACCCAGGAGCATTTTATATTGCGCGTTACTCAAAAAAAGCATATTTACCCAGCAGGCAATTTAACAAGGCCTTCCCCGGAAAAGGCCTGCTAGCATTACTGCGATGATAAGAGGCCTCAAAACAAAATTTTCATACAAATAAAAATATGTATGCTGATTTTTTTTTTAGTTTTTTTATTATTATGATTTTTGTTTTTATTTACAATCTTTCAATATTAACAATAAGCAAATTTTGTAAGTAGTGAAATTTTAATTAGCAGAATAGTTGCACTCCATTGAGTGTATACTCCTGAAATTCTATTATGCCTTACCACTGCAGCAGTGCTATAAGGCCTTCCCACAGCAGCAGTGCTATAAGGCCTTCCGACATCAGCAGTGCTATAAGGTCTGATATTAGAAGGCAAAGAAGAAGGACTTCATGTATATTTTTATTTCATGTATTGCAATGTTTTATGATTCGACATTACTTTTTTGTCATTGCATTGTACTCATACGACATCAAAAGTAGATAAATGGTTAGAAGTGGGGAACAGTGTGCATGTTGCTAGGCTGGTCTTCTGTTTCATGTTATGTTAAAGTGGTAGAGTGTTGTGTATTCAATGTCAAATTATAAATTAAGAAAACGTCACAAAAAATAAACATTAAAAATATCAACGTAAGGCAGGTTGACGCAAATAAAAAAAAAACATTTAACTAAGTGTCCCTTGACGTATTAAGATTTAATTTTTTCAAAGTACTTCTGTGACCCCTTCTACGGTAAGCGGTCTTAAATGGGCTCTTGACGTAAGCGATGTAGGAAGACCTGCTTGAAGAGTATTTTTAGCAGGCCTGCTACAGAAGGCCTGTTTTATCGGGACGCTTCATATAAAAAAAGAAAGTAAGTTTGAAAGGAGGTGGCAAGGCCTTAATCTTACCAAGGAAGGCCTGCTAGAAGGCCTGATAGCTACTGCCCTTACCTACTGGGTAATTGCTGGTATTTCATTTTGTAGTATTGGAAAATATAAGGCAGTGTCAAAAATATTAAAAAAGTTCAGAAATTTTGTATGAATGTTAGAAAGCCAAAAAATTTGCAGACAGCCGAACATTTTTGGAGAAATCGAAGAAAGACAAAAATAGCGAAAGTTTTTTTGAAGAATCGAAAAATGTTGTTAACGTCAAAAAAGTCCAAAAATTGTGTCAATTTCTAAAAATGTTGTATTAGTCGAAAAATGTTGAAAAAGTCGTAGAGTGTTGCAAAAAATGTTTAGTTGTTTGTTGTTTGTTTGGCAGTCTTAATAATAACAAAAAATTAATGGTAACTGAACTTACAGCCATCAAGGAGCGATCAACTGTCATGATATATATTACAGGTTGATACAATGCGTTTTATTTATATAACACAAGAAAAAACAACAACACTAGATGCTATGTCAGCACTCAAATTACATTCGTTATATTAACGCAAAAACAACGAAGAGCTAATTTTTAATTTCAAGCAATTGATTAAGGACATCATGTCCTACTTCCATCCTGTCATGTTCAAGTCATAACTTATGACTCATAAGCAATCAACCAGTGTTTCACTCTAGAATGTGAACTTAAATTTTTATGAATTTGAAACAAATCGAAGGTATAATTTTCTATCCATATTTACGAATCCTGAAATGTCTCGTAGATAACTTCGACCGAAAATGGTCCATTGCGATCCCACAGGATATACATATGCACACATAGCTTACCTCGGACAACAAAGATTTTTTCTTGTACTTCTACATTTTCATTTTGCATAAAAAAATACATAAATTCAGTACATAAATAAATTAGTCATTATTATTAATAACAGAAAAATGTTAACACGACATGCTGATTTATTTGCATTATACATAGTTTCATGCTATTTATTTTGCTCTCATACTAGCAGTCTGAGTTATTACACCCTACACTGAATAGACATGCTAATTAAGTTTACTGCATTACCTTAACATTAGCGCTTATGGTTTTGCTAAAGTGCTGCAATTCAAAATCAATAAGACCAATACCCATTGCTAAATGAAATTGTCAGTGACCCTTGTGCTGATGAGTGAGAATCTCTAAGTCTGACATATTTCAAT
The DNA here is from genome assembly GCA_963680825.1 of Meiosimyza decipiens. Classification (NCBI taxonomy): domain Eukaryota; kingdom Metazoa; phylum Arthropoda; class Insecta; order Diptera; family Lauxaniidae; genus Meiosimyza; species Meiosimyza decipiens. The sequence goes on along the minus strand of OY804258.1, from coordinate 86,014,645 downwards.
TTTGCATAAATTCGTTGCGAACCCAAACAAAAAGTGAAACAAAGCAAAGTCAAAACTCCTTTTTATGTTGTGTCTTTGTTCTTGTAACTCATTTGAAATTACAGTTTTCATGCAAAAGCTTCGTTGCATGCTTTCTTGGCGAGTCAAAACGAAGTAGCAAGCGCAAATCGTACAATAAACCAGTGAGCGCTCACCGAAAGCTAATTTTTTGCATCTGCAAGAAAAGTGTAATGTCCTCAAAAATGAGCCTGTTTTTTATAAAACTTGTACCGAACCAGTACCTACAAACCAATATCATGTGGCAACATATTGTTACGAAATTTCCTGTCTCTTTTTAGGATAATTTCGATCTCTTACACTTTTCTGAGTTCGATCACTGGATTGTGTAGCAATTAAAAACACAAACTTTATTTAATTATAAAATGGTTTATTTAAATCAAAAGCGTTAGTTTTTAAACGGTACAATTGTTTATTTCCTTTAATTATCGATATTCAAACTCTAATATTGAACTGGCACTGTATAGACAATTATTTCACTTTAGCACTTTGAAATCCACTGTATTTCCCTATTGCTTAAGAACAACTGTGTCTCGACTGCTCAAATGACAACCTTTTATAGCAAATTCACTTCCTTCTTGAAAGTTCCACCACTATCCAGAATGTCATTTCCGGTACCTTCTAGATGGCGCTTATCAAGTTCAAGAATCATCTAGCATACCGCAGCGACATTCAGTTTATTCGTTACCTTCTAGATGGCGCTTTTCGAGTTCAAGAATTGTCTGACATATTGCAGCGACATTCAGTTCATTATTTCTAGTACAGAAACCACATATGACTGCCAGAGGGTGTTCGAGAACTGGCATACTGCAAATTTCGCTACAATATGTATAGTATGTCATGCGCTTTTCGGAGCTATATGCTGAGCAAACCATGTTCGAGTTGTAAATGTAGGGTACTTCGGTGGGCACTAAAAGCAACAAAGCTAATTTTAATTTCAATTTGCTACTAAAATTTGAGATATCACTCATTCCTTGCTGCACTGCAGCATTGAAAATTAATTGGTCTCTAATTATTAATTAACATTTGTATTATTCCACATTATTTTATTATTGCCACTATTTCTTATGTTGATTTAAATTGCAAGCGAAAGATTTATGAGCCATCTAATAAATGTTCATAATGAATTGCATAAAACAAAAAAGATGATTAAAGATTCAACATTCCAACTCAGAATTAGTTAATAGCAAAAAATGTATGTAATAAATTTAAAAGCGTGCAACTAAGAATGAAATAAAATTTTATACAAATGCGCCCACAATTCTACTGGCAGACTCTCTTGCTGTTTCGATGAAATTCTGAATGACATGGCTGTATTGTAGCAGGGTCAGAATGCGTGTAATATGTAAAAATTATTCGGCCAACCTGATCTCTATCGAATTTTGGAAAAAAGATTCTATGTGACCAAAAAAAGCTACAACATATTATAGAGTTATCGTTTGGAAATTTCCGAAAAGATTGTTTTTTCATAATTTTTAATTAATTGTTTGTTAGCAACTTATTCTTTTTCGAATTTAAAATTTTGTCCCTTTGCATCAAAGTTCGGAGGAACCTATATCAGGTGATAAAATTTTGGAGCTGCAATAATTTTAGGCATTATGATAATCAGGAATTGTTTGTTTGTTTGATATCATCGCTCTGTAACGCAAACCATTCACTATAACCGCATTTCAAGCCAAATTTGCAAAGAAGTGTGGCCCAATCACTACACAAAAAAGTGACATGCGGTGAATGTTTTCGTACTTGCATACAATTGAGTTGTAAATGTGCCATATCGGTAAAGATGATTTTCATAGCAAATTTTTCGTTCACTAGTTGCTGTTCTATCAGTCAATTAACAAATTCTCTTCGCTTAAAATGGCTTACAGGGTTTGAGATCTTGGATCAATTGGATCTTGTAGGCATGCAGAAAACGCTTAATTCTTGTGAACTACGCTGAATTGATGTCTCTGTCTTTGACTCACTGCAGCTTTATTTTTGATCCGCTATGATGACCTACTGTCTGCAATCGAATTAGTTTGTTGAAGATTGTTGATTGTTCTTCGAAATGATGACTCATTTGAACCTATTAGGTAAAGAAAAAATGGCGCAAAGTTGAAATCCAGCGCTGTTATGGAGACACCTTAATTAATACATTTGAGAAAACACAAATCCATATATAATCCATACTATATATGTAAGTATGCGGGGTGGTCTTCGTCAGATTGGCTAACCCCTCTGCACATTTTTCTCATTGCGATAAATATTTTAACTATACGATTTTAAAATTTTCGTTAGGCCTTTAATTTTTAAATGCCATTTGTCATTTTTGCAAGATTTAAAATTGGTGCTAAAGATGGCGTCCACAACAGAAAAGGTTACGAAAAATTTTTGTAAAATATTAAAATTTAATGAAAACTAGATGACCCGTTAACCTTCGTACCGCCTAACAGTCAATGAATGTCTTCCTAAATTTAAACTAAGCTAAGCTACCTTTCAGTACTTGATGATATGTGATGAATATGATTTTGAAGGGCTTGCCATCACCTATTTTTCTAAACCAAACTTTGCAAAAACCATTTACGTTTAAACAGAAACTATGAAATTTTCGTAAAAACTTTATTTAAAAAATATTTTGGGTCACCCTAAATACATATGCACCCTTAATTTAATTTGTGTAGCCTATGCCACTTAATATAAAAGCTACGTGATGCAAATTCGGTGTGATTCCATTGACCGATCTTCGTGAAAATGATATCTTACAAATATTTTTGTATGGGGGCCACCCTAAGTAAAAGTTTTTTAGCCTAAGTTACTTCTTCTTATATAAAAGTCACATGGTGTAAATTCCATGTGAATCGATTAAGTGGTTTTTGTGAAGATGATATTTCAAAAATTATTTTGTATGAAGACCACTCTAAATATGCACCCTAAGTGAAAGTTTTATAGTCTGAGCTATGATTCTTAGTATAATCGATACGTGGTGTAGGTTCCATGTCAATCGATTAAGTGGTCTTTGTAAAAAAATTTTGTATGAGGGCCACCCTAATTATGCATCCTAAGTAAAAGTTTTTTAAACTAAATTATGCCTCTTAATATAAAAGACACGTGGTGTTAATTTCATGTGGATCGAATGTGGTCTTTGTGAAAATGATATTTTAAAGACATTTTTGTATGAGGGTCACCTTAAATATGTAGTCTAAATAAAAGTTTTACAGACTATGTCGTAATCGGTCCAGCCGTTCTTGAGCTGTAAATGTTGTAACTAACACTACTTTGTTTTAAATGTATAGATTTTTGGTTTTTGAGGTTGTGTTTATAACAGTTTTGGTCAAAATCTCGTAAATTATATAATCTTAGTAAAAATCGCACTGAGTTAAATATTTTTTTTTATTGTAAAAATTTTCCTTTGTATGATGTCATACATTTTCATCATCTAAGGGTAGTTTTCATAAAAACTACCCTTAGATGTTGTGTCTAAAGAGTTCTTAAAATTTGTCAAAAAACACAAATTGGGAGATTTATGGACTAAAAAATTTATGACGTAGGAGTAAAGAAAAAACATTGTTGCTATAAAATAAAAAAAAAAAAATATTTTTTTGAATATTTTGACCAATTTAAAGAACTTTTTACGTAATGCGATTTTTACTGAAAATTGATAGGTAGTTTGGGAGAAAAATGTGATAAAAGATGAAATTTTGACTAAAACTATTTTTATCATTAACGCGAAAACTAATAATTTTTATAATCCAAATACTTTCTAAGTCATCCAAACTTTATATTCGAACTAAAATTTAATGTGACCTTTTCTGTGGTGGACGCCATCTTGAGCCACCATTTGTAATTTGTAATATCGCCATTAAAAACTAAATGTCTTCCGAAAATTTTGAAATCCCGTGCAGTCATTCATTTTAAAAAGTAAATATGCAGGGGGCAGCCTTTCCAAAGAACGGTACGTATTTTTTAACCAAAATGTTTTGTTTTCGCTCTCACATGAAAATTTTATAGTTTAGTGTTAAAATATAAAATTTTGAAAGCTTTAAGCATATGTATTACTTCCAGAGGTCCTTAATCGACACATAAGTTTTTTAATGCAAGTCTTAATAATCTAAAAGAAAAGTACTGCAATTTAGTTTTTAATTGATTTTTCATATTTGGACTTATCACGTTTTGACTGTACAGCCTGGAACAAATCATGTTTTCATTGAATTTGATATTTAAATTGCGCGGATATTATAAGAAAACGAGTTCAATTACTTACTATTTTTTTTTTGTTTCATTTACTGTCTTCTTTAAATTGAATTTTTACTTTTTATTATAGCGATGATTTTGTTCAGGAAAAACAAGTTCACGATGTGGAGTCATAACACAAAATTACACAAACCATAGGCCAGCCTAACGTGGTCCGCGTTTTCATTGAAAATAAAACATTTTACTTTGCTAGGGTTTTCGGTGAAAGTAGGGACCTTTGGTAAATATTTTAGAATTTTTTCTTAAAAATATTTCGAAACACATATCTGATTTTCTACGGTTTCCGGTTTTGAGTACATAAAAACAAACGAATTTAGTTTTCTGCTCCGAGTTTTGGTGAAAAATGTCTGGTCGCGTTAGGCTAGACTCTATATTGAGAATATTTTTCATATTTTTGATGAAATTGATTGAATACACTGTGCATCAACGCTATGTTTTCGTTAATTTTTTTTTTTAATTGTACATCTGTCGCATGAAAAGTAAAATAACTAATGTATATTCTGTATAAAACCTATGCTGCTCTGTCAAGATGCAGAAACAGAGGAGGAATAAAAATCGAGTTTAAGTTCAAAGTTTAGTGTTTGAAGAAGCGCTACATAAATACCTACTTACTAACTAAAGTGAAATATTAAACGTTATGTTTGTGTCTGTTACGTTAAAGGAAAAGCGCTTGGGCGGGGCCAGAACCCACAAGCAAAGCGAATTGCACGTAGACCTCTAGTTTTAGAAAAATAAATTAATTTAAATATTAAAATGTGCTCGAAGCACTTAAAACTTATATGGTGTGTTTTAGACTGATACAAAAAAGGTAGTGATTTATTTAGAGGCACTTAATCGAAAGCTTTTCATTTTACATGAAAACGAATCCCATAAACCGGATTCACCAGTAAACGCACTATATTCCAATTTGGACCAATTTTCTGTCTCAGATCATCTGAGATAATTATTTGCCACACATTACAGCCTCAACTTCCTGTTCTCAATAAAAATATCCTAAATTTTAGGAAAAAATTAATTTTTATGCTGGGATATGTACTAATAAGAAACAGCTCAATTTTTCAGTTATCTTTACATTCATTATTGTTAACTTAAAATTTGTTAAATAATTTAATTGATTTTACAAACATGAAAATATGACTTAAGGTACAACAATTTCATAATCATTATTACTTTTGTTTCAATTTAAATGTATTATATTATTCTATTTTGTCAATTTAAGACTTAATTTTACGCAACTTCTTATTCTTAACTATAATTTTTCGAAAAATGTAAGGCATAGTTCTTGAAAGTAGTAATGACTAAATGCTCATCGAGATCGAGTTCTTGCTTATAATACGTATACTGCCGAATCAGAGTAAATATCAAATTAATTAAATTTAAAATTTTTTCAACCAATTCTTGACGAATTCTTGTTTGTATATAATGAAAGGATTTCGATCAAGTGACTCTAACAACTCAACACTTTATTTTATTTTCGGGTCAGTCTAATATATGTACATATTTAAGCGTACTCCGTGTTGATTGTTTGATCACTTTTGCTTAAGCTTTTGAAACACAAATAATTAAGTGCTAAGTAAATGATTATCATAGCTTAAGCTAGATGTAATGACTTAGTGAAAAGCGTGTGAAACGAAAGTGCTAATTCTATTTAAAGCTTAAATTCCTTTTCTATGTCAATGTCAAGCCATTGACGTTTGCCTCATATATCGACCACTAAACACTGAGCAGCGTCTATGTGCGAAACCACAACTAACCAAATAAATGATGCGGCAAGTGCTGGAACAAAAGACGCATTGTTTTGGGAATTCCAAAATTTTCATGGTTCAGTTTCATATAAAAAGCAATTGCTGGACATTGACAGGCATCAGTCAAATTAACAAATTCATCTGAAAAGTTATTCAGAACAAAAAAAAAAAAAGCCAACACTTCTCCATCAAAATGAAGTTCTGCGTATGTGCATTCGCCTTAATTGCGTTCATTGCCCCAAGTCAGGCTACATTCGGTAAACTTGGATTTTTAGCCGATCTAGGAGGTGGTGGTGGATACGGCGGCGGCGGCTACGGTGGAGGATATGGTGGCGGTTATGGTGGATACGGTGGCGGCTATGGTGGCGGTTATGGTGGTGGATACGGTGGCGGATATGGCGGCGAGAATGTGGTGAAGGTTATTAAAGTTTCCGTTGTACCCGGCGGTGGCTATGGCGGTGGATATAATGGAGGTTATGGTGGAGGCTATGGTGGAGGCTATGGTGGAGGTTATGGTGGTGGTTATGGTGGTGGTTATGGTGGTGGTTATGGTGGTGGATATGGTATTGGTGGTGGTTATGGTGGTGCTATTGCTGTTCCAGCTGTAACCACCTCATCTGTGGTAACACCAGTTGTTACTTCAGTGGCTTCTCCAGTGATTTCGAGTGGAATCAGTTATGGTTCTGCGTATGGCGGAGGATATGGTGGAGGATATGGCGGAGGATATGGCGGTGGATATGGTGCTGCTATCCCAATACCATATGGTGGTGGATTTGGCAATGTGGGTGCATTCGGAGGCCTATGTTAAACGTCATTGTCAGTGATTTTATGTGATAAGACGATCGATTTGAAATAGCTTATGTTATAATTTAAAAAAAAATGTTGTACGACCTTTAAATAAAAAAGTATTTGGACGATAAAATTTATTTTGAAATTTAAGGAAACTTATTATTTATTATATTTACTTGAACGAGAGAGAGCCTAGAACTATTTTTATTATTTATACGGAATATGTTAGAGTAACAACCAAAAACTTGTATTAGGCAATCTTTACGTAAAGTTCGACGAAAATTTCGCGTTCGAACTTTCCAAATAATGTGTGAAATAGTGCCTTCCAAAGTTATCGTATCGAAAATCATCGATTTAATCGATCAAAATCTGAAAATAACAAATAGTATCTAAAAACTAAAAAAGTATTGAATTGCATGAAAACATGCAGAAGATGCCGATAAAGTATATACAAATAGTTAAAAAGTTGAAAAGTCCCGATATATCGATAATGGTGGAAAGCCATCGAATTGAGTTAAAAACATTAAAGTCAAAAAATATTGAAATACATCAATAATAGTTGAAAACTATCAAGTAGCATCGAAAAGCATCAAAAAAAGTTTCTGAGGGGTCGTCCATAAAAGTCGTCCGCAAATATTTTGCAATTTTAATCTTCAACCCTTCAGTATGTCCGCTTTCGTATGATTTCACTACCTCCCCCCTGAAGGACGTCCACAGGGAATTATGCTACCCTCCATTTCATTATGTTTTTTTTTAGTTTTTATTCGTTTCGTATAAATTAAAAAGAGCTAGTAAAGATGTTATCTACGGCCAGGCCGAAACTCACTTGCCCTACACTGCACTGAAACTACTTTCTAAATAAATGTTAAAAAATACATTGAAAATTAATTACCTAAAATGTTCATCAAAATCGTGTGTGCCAATTGTGAGTTATTCGAAATCAAAATTGTCAATTGTTGAAAATTGCCACGCCCGTATTAATTTTCTAGGTAATAGAACATATATTATTATGATATAAGTATATGCATACATTATTATTATTAATATTTTAAAGGCTTTGATCCCACAAATATTTTTATATGCTTAAGCGCTCCTGTGAATTAGTTTTCGAAGCACTTACATCACTGCACTTATCTATTTATTGATCCAACAAAAACGACTTTTATAGCGGTAAAAAATGTAGTTGCAATAAAAAATTTAAATATATATATCCCAAACATAGATCGTGAATTTTTAAGAATCATTGTCGAATTTTATGAACTAGGACAAAAAGAACGAAATCGTTCACATACTGAAGTATGTGCTTTAAGCCTTGTCCATTCTGTGATCATCGAAGAAAAAGTGAAATTTCCGTAAACTAACAATATGAACCTAAATTAAACTAAGTCAAAAGATCTTAAATAGCAGTTTACTATTTTTAAAGCAATTAGCGACATTGTTTTTATGGTAGAGCCTAAAAATTTATTTTCCGTTATTGAATATTAATATTTAAATATTAAAGGAAACACCGATGGCATTTTTGCTTTGTGGTACTGAATGGAGACTTGAAATGTACTAAGTAATAAGACGCCGAGTATAGTTTTTCGGCATGAACATGAAAAATTCAGCAAAATTTTAACTTTTTTGCAAAAAAAAAAAAAAAAAAAACATCGTACGGAGAGTTAACTCCCCACATATTTTACTGTAATTTTATTACACTGAAAAAAATGGTACTTTTTAGAGATAGTCGAAAGGTACCAACAAAGAAAAATTAACAATAACAACAGAGAGTTCAAGAAGCCCCAAAGCATAAGCAAGCAAAAATCAAGCGGCAATTTGAGTGTGATGTTTTGCAAGAACTTTATCCAAAAAAAATTATTATTGTATTTTTATATTTTTATTAAATTAATATATAAATATTATAAATTATTATAATTATTATTAAAATTAATAAATAAATATACAGTATTCTTCCTTAGCACAAATGTGTTGTTTTGCAAAAAACTTATTAAAATCGGCTCCATATATATTGCGCCAAAGCGTTACAAACCATTTCCATTACCTCTATGTGTACATTCAGTGCTTAATTCTCAGACGAATTTTCAGTATATTTGGCGATTTTTAGTACATTCAGATTATTTATGTATACGAGTATTAATTACTTTGGCTTTTTAAGTAAATTTGTATTTTAAGTATTTTCTCTTTGTAAATAATTGTTTTTTTTTTGTGGAAATTTCGAAACTTTTTGGGTGTATGAAATACAATACATTCACTATCCAAAAATACATTCTCTAGGACTCTAAGTCCAGAACATTCCCGAAAACATTTCAATTCCATTTCTGATAAATATCAGCTGTATTTTACATATTTTTGTTTAAACCTTTTTTATTACCTGGTATCACCTTTTCTATATATGTACTGAGATATTCATATAAATCTTGGGGGTATTAAATACTGCTTTTACATAATCAAGTACTTTTCAAATGAAGTATACGTCTGAGGAATAGAAATTACAATTGTTATCTGTTCAATGTACAAAGCACTTGCTATTGTTTTCTTAGAATATCAATTTGACAAAATAAATGCAATCAACGAGAAAAGTTTCAGCTTTCTTTTCAAAGCATCTTCCGGTTTTTCACGAGGTGCCTCAGTTCTAACATTTTGACTTTAATTGATAGTTTTATTTTGTAGTAATTTTGAAACGTCCAATTGAGTTTCACGCAAATATATTGAGATTTACTTAAAGAGAAGCAACGCAACATTAACAATGTGATACCAAAATTTTACACCTTATTAGGGTTGTCTGTCATGTTAATAAAAATAACAACAACATTTGAAAATATCAATAAAATCAACAAAGTGCAATCACCATAAAATGGTTAACAATGTTGACCTTCATTTCTTGGCACATTGTGAGCAGAGTAATGAAATTAAGAGTTAACCAGCACCCGAACGAGCGCCATGATTTGCATGGAATGAATCCCGATGGCTGCCAGAGCTGCCAACTAAGCTCTATTGACAATGAAAATTAGAGGCTGCTTTATTTAGTATTCACTGCATGTGAACACAATTTCGAACGCTTATGCTAAAATTACAAAAAAATGTGATTTTCTGTTGCCTTATGTACAGAGCATCTTTGTTTGTTCTTCATATACCACACCATACAAAATCCACCTGTATTTAAACCAAATTTTGGCAGTATATGAATAGAGGAACATTTTGTTTTTATTATTTATTTGGAAACATTGTTGGAGCAAATGTGTGAATTAGGTTTGAGTTGGCATGTGTGTGAATGTTTGCTTGGATAATTCTTTATAGTAGTGTTGGTAAGCGTTGGACATATAAAAGGTGAAAAAACTCATGAATAATACTTGCCACACCTTATTTGAGTAGTTATATCCAAGCGAATTCTAAAAAATGTGTCTGTGTTGATGATAAGCGCGCAAAGTTGAAAAGGGTATGAAGATTCCTGATTTCAAGAAAATTTAGCTCAAAATTTACATTTAGTGTCATTAAAATATGGAAAATAAATGAAACTACAGTGACACTAACCCCTAGACCTCCAATCGATTTTCAAGCAGCGAGCAAGACTACATTTGGCCTAATACTTAGTAATAAAATTCCTGGTAAGTAACGCAACCTGAGAGACACCCAGGGACAAGACGAGAAGAATAGACCAGAGACAAGAAGTCGCGCATAAATATATTCTCTAAATAAAGAAGTAAAAGCTTATTGTAAAACAGACAAATAACCACACAACAACGACCTCACAGCCAAAACCTAACAAACCACATAAACCAGCGGCGATTTGTTGACTTATGGAATAACTCGAAAGAAAAAAGGCAGATACTTAATCAAAGGGCAAGACCGGTAACATATTTAGACCTACAGTTGGCTGTTTAATATGTTCGGAGGAAAATTTGGTCGACACCATTAACCATCTACCCCTTAGTACTTGCCACACTCTCCGTTTCCCGAGGGAATATATCATAAACTTATCCCGTGTTCTAATTAACAGAGACTTAATAGCGTTGATATCCCGTAAAAATAAAAGAGCATGGGACGCAGATCACATATTTAAAAGACTCATCGAAGTGCAACACCCTTACTGAAATTTGGAATGAAAAAGTGCAAGCCTGAAAAATGACTTCTAACGGCTTCTTAGAACTGGTGAGAATTCAACTGCAGAGCTTCAATGGTATCATAATTTTGTCAATCAAATAAAAGGCCCTGAAAATTCTCTTCAGCAGAATCACTCATCGGGAATCAAAGCACAGATTTTCATCTAAACAGATCGTGTATTTTCCACACACCTTTCGCCATCTGATGTCTTCCGATCAGCATTGGAATAAATAGATTTTTGACGATAGCAACAAACGCTGCCGTCTTACATCATCTTAAGGACGATCGCTGAAATACGAACTCCATGAAACAGTGAAATTATGTAAACCGTTTTATGAAGGCCCAATACTTCGGCTGGATATACAAAATTTATAAAAAGGATATTTTATTTAATTAAGTAACCCATTGTGAATAAAGCAACTGTGCCGGCCTGTGAACTTTGAGCACCATTACTATGACTCTTCGATTTCAAGCAAAATCATCGTTTTACAATACTGGCGATTAGGATGAGATCTTTTCGAGTCACTTAGCTACAGAAACTTGCAGCTATGAACTTGCGTATACTCGCGCCCTTTTAAGTAGTTTTGCATACATACACACATATGTATATTGTGTCTATTTGCGAAGCGTTTAAAGTTTAGCCTAGCTGCTTGTTAGCACTTTTTTTTTGGGAATTACCTAATGCTGTGCGCGCATACCTATGTATGATATTTATTTTTACCAATTTGTATTTTATGTGGGTACTTTTTTCTTTTTGAAACTTTAGATATTTACACTAAAACAGAGTCGTCAAGCATGAGACGGGATTGGATTTGCTACATTAGAGCCGGCAAAATGTGAGCTGCGAGTATTTATTGATTAAATACACAATGAGAATGGTTGGGCCATACTCCGAAGCTGATGAGGAGATGAGGAGGCAGAGGTGAACAACCGAAGATCGCATGTTTATGCGTATGAGGGTGAGGCTCGATGATGTGTCGCTTTGCTTAGAATTGAATATCCATAGATTATCTAGGTAGATATTTTTCTACTTAGCAGATGATAACTCATTTCTTCGGCATAATGGTAATATAAATTGAAGTGCGAGCCATTTAATGTTAATCAGTCGAGTTTGGATTTATTAAAGTGCGGTTCAGATATCAAAAGAATCTACTTTTACTGCCATGAGAGTGTTATTGTGTATTGCTGTTGCATTGCTGGGAGCTGCAGTGCCCACAAATGCCTTCCTTGGAAAGTTGTTAGGCTTAGGTGGTCTTGGCGGCCTGGGCGGTGGAGGTGGAAAAGGCGGCGGTAGTTACGGAGGTGGCAATAGTTATGGTAATGGCGGCTACAGCGGTGGCTATAATAATGGCTACTCCAGTGGATATGGACGTTCTCTATACTCCTCAAATGATGGTTATGGACAATCTTACGGTGGCGGCTATTCTGGCGGTGGTGGTTACTCTGGCGGCGGTGGCTACTCTGGCGGTGGTGGTTACTCTGGCGGCGGTGGTTATTCTGGCGGTGGTGGATATTCTGGCGGTGGTGGATACTCTGGAGGTAGTCAAGTAGTAAGAGTTATTAAAGTTGTTTTGCCACAAGAGGAACGATCCTCATACTCGACTGGAAGCTATGCAGGTGGTTACTCTTCTGGATGGGCTCAAGCACCTGCACCCGTATCTTACTCTGCACCAGCTCCAGTACAAACCACATCTTATGTACAAGTTGCTGCTCCTGCACCAGCTCCTATTCAATATTCTGCTCCTGCTCCCGTCCATTATTCAGCACCGGCTCCTATTCAGTATTCAGCACCAGCTCCTCAGTATTCAGCTCCTGCTCCTGTTCAATATTCAGCACCTGCTCAGGTTCAATATTCAGCTCCTCCTCAAGTTCAATATTCAGCACCTGCTCCTATTCGATATGCAGTCCCTGCACCTCAACCAATTCGAGTTGCTGTTCAAGCTCAGCCTTCAATTCAATACACAGCTCCAGCACCACAGCCAGTTCGTATTGCAGTCCAGCCAGCACCACAGCGTATACAATATGCTGCTCCAATACCGCAGTATGCACCACCGCAAGCTCCTCAGCAGCAGTTCATAAAGACTATTAAAGTTATTGTCGATGAAGATCAAAATAGCGGTTTGAGCTCCTCGTACGGACCTCCACCACAGGATGCAGGCTACTCAGGTGGTTATGCATCAGGTTCTGGATGGGGTCAGGGCCAGGATCAGGGTCAAAGCCAAGGTGGCGTCTGGAGTAGCGGAAGCTCTAGTGGAAGCTCAAGTGGTTGGAACAATAATGGTTGGAAGCAAGGTGGTATCTTTGAGAAACTCGGCTGCTAGGCGAGTAATACTTTACGAACGATATGTTTAGTTTAGGTTAAATTTATGAGAATTGTTTTAATTTTGTTAAATTTTTTTGTTTCGCTGAAATAGATAGCTCCGAATAAAATGGCGACTTTTCGAAATACTCATAAAATATTTGTTTATAATACAATCTAACACACGTTTTCAGATATAATTTTTAAACATGGGTCAATAACCTCAAAAATGTTTGCTAATCTCGAATTGATTTTTAGCTTTAAAATTTTTTTTTTTGATGGCCAAAGCCAACAACAATATCAATAATATTTTGTTTAAAAGTCAACGAACTTTTGAGGAATATCGTTTGGTTTTACAGACACTGGTGTTTACTGATTCACAAATCTTTTACATGGTACTTATGTTGGGTAGTTTTTGGGGGACAGGAGTTAGTAAGCCAAAGTGGTTATTATTTGTTTTAGTTTATCGAATCGGTGTCATCACCACCGGATATTGATCCTTAGATCTTCTGCCGAATAAGATCAATGCGATTTGTCGTAAAATGAACTTGACGTAAGTACAGCAAATGAAAAATAAATCGGGCGCGATGTCATGTCAAAAAAATAATCAATAAAACATAAGAAACAAGGGACATAGGTACATAATCAAGAATGTATATCAAACTATTTATTATGAAGATATTTGAGAAGTATGCGCACATCTCACTGAAGATAATATTTGTTTTTATATAATGTCTTGTAGAAATGAGTTTTATGAAGCGTTGGGTCCAGAACAGTAACGGCCTTTTCAAAACACTATTGCTTTTACCAATAGGTACATTTGCGCTGTGAAAAATACGCCCCAGTATATTCGACAAATTTTGAGTACATTTAGTACAACGGAAGAATTTTCGGTACATTTGGCAAATTTTGGGTACATTTGAACTATTTCTAAAAATTGAGTTTATTTTTAGGAAGCTTTAGAAAAGTTTTGCTAATTTAAGTAAATTTTGGTGAAATATGCGTAAAAAATCAAAGGACCTTTTTTTTTTCCTAGAAAATTTTTATGTCCATTACAAAAAGGACATTCGCCTTCTAAAGTCACGATTCAGTGCATTTCCATAAATCACAAATGCCATCACTGGTCGAGAAGTGTTCACTCATGTGATGTGCAGACGATTTCAAATATCTTTCTAATTAAGTATTTGATCGATTTGAACGTTTTCTGACGGAAAGTTGCTATGGTCTCAATAGCAAGTAAGCCAACGTATTTCAATCTCTAACGTCCTTAACCACAGCTACTATAAAATTATTTTTCGAAACATTAATTGTACTCAAAGAGGCAACCTACTAGTTACTTTTTTATGGAGCTTGAAAAATATAATATTTTTTTTTGTGTTTTCAAAAACTTCGAACGCTTTCCTAAATTAAGAACGCGCAATTAATTCGTGTTATTAAGAAACAAATCTTTAATATGGCACCAACTGTCATTAAGCATCTCAACTCATTCTGAGTTGGGAAATGAACTTTGTTCAAAAAATTTCAATATGACATCCTTGTACGCCTAGGCATTTTCGACCTCTTTCAACTACGCCCACCACGTGTTAATTTTTTTTGTTTAACTATTGACCTTAAATATTTTGAAAACAGTTGAACTTACAGGATTAACAGGATATTAGGATGCTACATAGCACCGAAAAACTGTTTTATGTTACCTTTGATCTTGAATATCGGTATGACATATACAATTTGACCTTCCTCAACGATTGGGCCGTCCCAAGTAACGTTAAAAATCTGACATCTGAGATTACATTTTTATTTTACTTATCATTTTGAACAGATTGGGAGTGAACGAGGCCCTGTGCATTGAATTTTTCTTTGTGTCTGACAGGTAGAGTGTGCAAGGGAGTACCGTTTTTTGGAATCAAACGGAAAAAATTAGATCGATACAAAAAGTCATGTCAAAGTTTAGAAACAAAATATAAACAAAAATGATTTCTTCACCCTAAGCCACACAATACCACGGTAAGGCTCTGATAGGAGATTCCACATCATCTTGTCAAAAACATTCACTTGTTGTCTAGCGCTAGTCCGAACCATTTGAAGTATTTGTTGTAAATATGGGTGCAATACTAAAACTATTTCAGTAAGGAAGGTGCCACATTTTCTTGTTGATGTTCCAATCCATTCCTCGCATCTGAGAGAAATTTAGTTGCATTAGCTACCTTAACCATAGAAGGCTCTGCTTCGTCGATTCGATGCCACACATTTTTGTTTTACCGTTTAATTGTTCGTTTGAATTGATTTTTTTTAATAAAAGTTATAATACAAAAAATTTTGTTGTTTTCTTGTGCTGGAAGAACAAGGCAAGTAAAAACAATAGAAATTTAAGTACATTGGAGCCAGGGTCGATTGTTAGCCGTCGTTTCGACGATACATATCCTTTACGTATGTAAAGCATAGCCTTTTAGGGTTAAGTAGCCACTTTGAAGTTTTATATGCATGCCACACCCTGAAACGAAAATACAGCCACATACGGTCTCTTGTGCTTGAGTCCAAACCACTTATAGTATTCACGAGAATTTTGGTTGCATAACCTTAAATAGTTCTTTGAGTGTAGAGGTGTTTCTGAATCGTTTTTGCTATTTTTAATTCAACCAAAGGTAATTGAAAATGTAGCCAGCCAGCGTCCTAAATTTCATCAAATTATCTCGGTTCGTTGATCCGTAATCGTGATTTTCACGAGCGGACAAACTAACATATATATCTCGACACAGGAGGTAATTTTGATCGATTATATTCCTTACCTACCACGCCGTCTTTTCTGTGATACAAACGGAAAGACAAAATTGATATACCCTGTGTGTAGGGTGTAATCACAAGTGCGAAAAAGCGAAAACTTTGAAAAAATCACACTCATTCAATCGGTGTCATAACAGAAATATCGAACAAAATGTAATAGGTAACCGAGACCGAAACCGAAATAGTGCTGAGAGAACTAAGTAGATGAATTAAAAAAGTCAATAATCAAATTATTGCATTGCATCACTTGGTAAGACGGCTCCAATGTTGATCGATGTAGACTCCACGTATTTATTATTTAAGCAAACATTGAATAAAGGTTACACGCACTTGCGAATATCATTTTGCTTGCATTGTAGTGTTCACATTTTTGGTTCCTCCTTTTATTTGAAATAACGAGCTTTTTGGTATTTTAGAAATATAAATTAGAGTGCGCATAATCAAAGATTAATCAGTCGGGCTTGGCCTTTTCTTAGCGCGGAACAAAGTCAAATCGCAAAGTTTGCAATGAAAGTTGCTGTATCGTATCTTATGGTAATTGTGCTGGGTGCTGCAACAGTACCCACGCAAGCCTTTTTCGATAAGTTATTTGGTCTTGGCGGTAATGAAATCGGTGGTGGTGGCGGTGGAAGGAGCTATAGTGGTGGTTATAGTGGGTACAGTCGTGGTGGTAGTCAAGGATACTCTTATGAGCCACCAGCTCGTCCGCTTTACAACTCAAATGCCGGATACAATTTTGGGCAGTCATACAGTGGTGGTGGATATGCGGGTGGCTATCAAAGTGGTGGTAGACAGGTGATCAAAATCATTAAAGTTATTCTACCTCAACAACAACAACAACAAAGAAGTTATTCTACTGCAAGCTATACAGGTGGGTATTCTTCCCCGGGATGGACTCCCATTGCATCCCAATCGCCTGTTCGAACAACTTCATATGTTACGACACAACAAGCACTGCCAGCACCAGCACCGGTACAATCTTTTGTCCGAGTAGCAGCTCCGGCACCTGCGCCTATTCAAACTACTTCCTATGTAACAGCACAAGCATTGCCAGCACCAGCACCGGTTCAATCCTACGTTCAAGCACCAGCAGCAGATTGTGATGATGCTCCAATTCAATATTCAGCACCTGCTCCAGTACAATATTCGGCTCCTGCACCACAACCCATTCGTGTTTCCTATCAAGCCCAACCTTTGCCCGTACAAACCACATCTTACGTGGCAAGACCAGCAATTCCTGCCCCAGCACCAGTGCAATCTTATGTACAAGTATCCGCTCCAGCACCACCACCAATTCAGTATTCAGCACCGCAACCATTTCGAATTGTGGTTCAACCAGCACCTCAGCCAGCTCCAGTGGAGTATTCGGCACCAGTGCAAGAGCACTATGCTGCCCCAGCACCATCACCACCGGCTCCAGTTCCCGTACATTTGCCTGCTCCACAGCGGCAGTTTGTTAAGACATTCAAAGTAATTGTCAATAGCGAACAGGCTGTTTCTAGACCTTCATACAGCGCTCCTGCTCCAAATATTGCATACTCATCGTCTGGTTCCAGCTCGGGTTCCAGTACCTTCATTCAATCTCTTCCAGCTCCCGCACCAGCACAGTCATTTGTGCAGGTAAGTGCGCCTGCACAAATTTCAATTCCAGCTCCAGCGCCAGTACAAGTCGCAGCTCCAGCGTATCAATATGCGTCACCACAGCCTATACCTGTTGCATTTCAATCCCAACCAATACCCGCTCCAGTACAAACTACCTCATACGTAACTACTCAAGCACTACCAGCGCCAGTTCAAGCTCAATCTTTTGTACAGGTTGTTGCTTCAGCACCAGAACCAGCACCAGCTCCAATTCAATACTCAGCTCCAGCACCACAGTATTCGGTGCCATCGTCACCTCCTCAACAAGAGACAATCCCAGTTCCAGCTCAACTACTTACGCCTCCGCAGACACAAGAATTTGTCAAAACAATCAAATTGGTTGTTGATGAGGAGAGTAGCGGTCAGGGTGATTTGACCAACTCATATGCTCCACCACCTTCTGGTAGTTTGAGCACTTCATATGGTCCACCTCCACAGGATACAAGCGCCGGCTGCTAGTCACATTCGATCGATTTGTTTTGTTAACATCGAGATAGCGAAATTCGTTGTTGTTTTATTAATCGAAAATATATTTAAATAAATACTTAAGATACTTACAAATTGTATTTGGCTAACATTTTTTGGTTGTTGCATAATATTCAGTAGCAGGCACTCCAGGTATTTGACTTAGAAATTAGCAAAGGTATTCTAATCGACAGACACGATGAGTTCCGGGTTAGATGCGGTTGAGTTTTGAACGCTTAAACTTTATGTTCTTTTTTTTTACAATTGTAGTTTTTTCTAATTTTCTCCGTTGGAAACACATAGGGGGAAGTTTTTAGCGAATGTTGGTTGATAGCTTTGTATCTTTAGTCCAGCCCATTATTTGAATAAGAATACGCCAGCACAATCAATCGGCAAGTAGTACGGGTATGTTGCTTTAATGGCACAATCATTGAGTGACTGACTTAGAAGTAGGCTTTTCGATGGGGGAGTAGCGGGAGTAAAGTTTGCTGAAGTTTGATATATTGCAATTATTTGATTGCTCCATTTTTGGCCGATTTTTCGTCCAGTCGACTTGCAATGAACTGCACTGAAGGAAAGAGAAAAACAATTTTTTTAATCAGGCGCCTTGCTGACTTATATCCAGTTGATTTTCAAAGAGAAAACCAGAAAATTAAATCGGAAGTTATGAGTTAACTGAGACCTTGTAAAAATAAAACTAAAAACGCGTACTCTTTGCATCTAATTCCAAATAGCAGAAATACCGTGATCTGTAGTGTGCTGCTGTGGGCGCGGTGGCTAAGGAATGCGCTTGCAGTCATGTGATGCCATCGTATTACATAATGATTTCTTTCATTACAAATTTAAGCTTTTCTTGGAACAAAATTTAATTTAATTTCAAATAAGTTTGAATTGATGTAAGTTCAGTCAGAAATTAGTTCGATTTTTAGGGCTTGATATTAAGAACTATAATAAATAATGTTATAACTTTTTTTAGCCGAAGTCTTTGTAATAACTTTCTTAACAAATTTACGTATGCATTTTGTGAAGAAAAAAAAGTTACAAGCAAAAAACATGTTTTTTTTGTCAAAATACTACCGTCAAGAAAACCAAAACCATACAATAAATTTTTCTCCTTTTTAAAAGTCACTCTAACTGTTTAGGCACCGTCGGGCTGTATTTAGTTTTTGGACCCAGTTTACTGTTCAGTACAGTGTGTGACTACACCAAAAACACAATTACACAAAACAAAATTCCACAAAACAAAATCAAAATAACAAAAAGAAAAATCGGCAGTAAATAGTCTTGCTATGATAGTTTTACACATAACTAAATGGAATCATCAGCGATCTTTCAGCAGGTGCAGTTATAGTTTCTACACCTGTCAGTTTCCCCTTTGGCATACATTTTTTGAGGACCTATGCAAAAGGTGAAACAAAGCCAAGAAAATTTTATTTTTTCTGTTGTGTTTTTGTAGCTCACTTATACGATTTGCGCTTGCTACTTCATTTCGATTCTCGAAGAATGCTTCCAATGAATCGCTTAGAAGAAAAATGTAATACCAAGTATATCACTAAAAGTTGCTATATAAAGTCTGCAGAATTTGCTTACCTAGTGTTCCTATCATATCGTCTCAAAGTTTTTTCTAGTATGAGAGTTGCCACGCCCACTTTTTGCTTATTTGTTTTATGTGTCATCAAATATTTGTGTAACAAGTTTGATAAAATTTATTTAAATATTTATCTCGAAAATTTTAGCTTGCAACGGAGATAACACGCCCACTTGTTAAGTTCTGCTTTTATGCTGTTTAGTAAAATCAGCACTAGCGTTTTCTGCGGATGCGTTAGAGCTTTTCCTTGCATGAAAGTTGCCACGCCCACTCATTTAAAGTTTCCCAATGTTTGAGCAGTGCTTACTCGTATTCTCAAACGTTCCCGTGTTAAGTAACTGGTTACTCTTGCTTTAATTTTTTCATCGGTAGAGTGTTTTAAATGATTCGCTGCTAAATAAGATAAACGAGTAGCTTACAACATCGGAAAAGTTCTCAATAGCTTTTCTAGAGTAAAGCCAAAATCAAGCTCATTTTATTATTTACACCATAGATGGGCAATACTTTACAAGCAGGAGCTAGTGACAAAAAGAAAAACAAAAATTGCAACAACAGAAAAAACCACACCATTACTTTGATTTCGATAGCAAAAAAAAAATATTCAGAAATAAACCAAAAGCTAATTCCAAAAATCAAACAAGAACAACTTGAGTGTAGAAATAAAAGTACACTGATCAAACGAAAAGAGAGAAGCTATCCTCAATGTGTGCATTATTGCTTTGTTTTTTTTGTTACCTGAATGATGCAACAATAACAATAAGACAAATCCCATGCATAGCGCGTATAAAAAAAATCCACAACTATAAAAAAAAGAGTGCTTAGCAGTGGTGAGTGCGTGTGTTTGTTGTTTTTGATATTTTTCTTTAGAAAAATGGCATGTTTGTTGTAAAGAGCTGAAATTGGCTCATTTTTCTTATGTTGCCCTTCGCTGCGTTACACTATAAAATAAAGACAATTTCAATTTGTAAGCGAAGGGAGTTAGCAAAGAACAGCTATGAATGTATTTACATACGAGTACATGAAACGCTCACAGCAACAGCAGTTCTTATAAAAACCTTGAGTAGTTTTAAATAATCATTGAGCATAAAATTGGTTTGTACCACTGCCACAGAGGAAAATATTAAATAATTGAAGTTCAGAAAATAGAAAAAGAAAACAATAAAGAGTGAAACCAAGATAAATATTCAACTCGATTTTGATGTGGGTTGCAACCCCTAAAACATTGATATTTTTATGTACTTTATGTTGATAGCAAGGTGTATTAATATATGAAATTCAATGATCATGCGTACAATCAGGGCCGGTGCTCAAACTTTTGGCGCCCTGCGATTTTTCTGAGAAAAAAAAAACAGCAACAAGTCTTACTCATAAAATATGGAAAAGTGACTAAAATTCCTTTCAAAACTGAACAAAATAATCTTTTTGCGATTTTCAATGGAGCGAGAGATGAAACCTTGCTTGTACTTAAGAACTTCTAAAACTTCCAGAAACAAAGGTTAATATGAAATTATCATAACCAATTTTTTTCACAAATATCGCTTTCTAAGGATAGCATAGCCAAACCGGACAACTTTTTTTGTGACATTGTAGATCGTACATAATTTTTTATTAATTTTAATTTTGAAAAGCTGCGTTCTCCACTAGCGATTTTAGGATAGCTATAAATTCCAATGCTTTTAACAGAGTAGCTTATGGCTCTATTAACTCAGGTAGCACAGTCTGAAATTGGCTCATTTCAGCTACGAGATCTTACGGGAGGATCCAACCGAAACGTTGTTTCAGCGTCAATTTCTCCTGTCAAGTCTTTTGAAAATTTAGGTATGTTTTCGAAATTTTCTTCTGAGTGATAATTTTTCAAAAGCTCAAGAGCCTTTGTTAAGTTAGAAACAGCTCCCGACATTTCGATGTCAATGGCTTGTAAAAACTTATTAAGTAATTAAAATAATTTGATTTCAAACAGCATGCCATAGCATAATGCAGCAGCAAAACGAGTAAGATTGCATTTTTCGTAAAAGAAATTCTGCTTCAAGTCTTGAGTCAGCATCATATGAGCTATCTTGACTGATTTCAAATAACGTGTCATAAATGCTCCCTGCATTGTAACAAAATGAACGAATTGATTCAACTCTGTTTTCCCAGTGGGTAGTGCTTATTGGCTTTAAGGTTAAATTTGTAACCAGTTGGCGTAAATAATCTGCCCAACGACGCTTCGAACCGCTGAGGAAGTTAAAAGTTTCCTGTATTTTCCCAAAAAAATTTACATCAATTTTTGATGATTTTCATGCGTCATTTATAACTGAGTTTTTACCTTGCATAGCAAGGTAAAAATAATGCAGTCTTGTTTAAATCTAATATTCTTTTTTACACACCAAGACATAAGATCCGCGCAAGTTTTCAAAACGTTAATGCAGAGTTGCATCTCAGCCCCAATAACCTGCGACCATTAATAAGACAATAGTAAGTGTATACCTAATATTTTTCAAAATTTGGCGCTCCTCTAGAGGCGGCGCCTTGGGCCACTGCCCGCTTTGTCCGTCCCTTCCGCTGGCACTGTGTACAATAAGTAACAAGTTTAACCTTTTCGACAGTTATAAAAGCTTTAATTTTTGATATGGTAACTGTCCCATTTCAGATTTTTATCCAGCTATAAGTTGATTTGCACCCATAGTGCATTATAACGTATCGAACAGCTGTACGAAAATAATCGGTCTTGGCGTATGTAGTCAGTAGCTAATGTGTTGAAAATTACTTGGTTACATGGTGTCATAGCAAATTAAATAAAATGTGTCAACAATTAATTTGTCACTGAGTGTCATTAACTTGCAACTATCATTGGGTGAGCATTTTGACGCTACGCTGTAAGTCTTTATTTTGATTGCAAAAATTTGTCCTCAAAATGCGCCGATCCAAAGCAAATTATATCCGTTGAAAAGATTTGACATTTATATAAAAACCTGCTTACATTTAATTTATTTTTGCAAAAGATCTTGAAAGTTATAGAAGTGCAGGGTGCAAAATGTTTCGCTGCAATAGAAGTTTCATGTTTTTAGTTTTGTACATAACAGTCGGATATAATGAAGCTAAGTCGTTGAAAGAGAACGCAAATTTGAATTTCCAAGACAGCAGAAATATCGTTAAAAGAGGACTTAGCAGCAGCAGTGGAAATGGTACGATTTTTAGCACTACTTAATATCATGTCCTGAATTGAAGTCAAAACTCTTTCTTTGCAGATTATGGTCCACCCGTGCAGGTGTCTTCCGACATTCTGCAGCTTGGGCACTCACCAGGTGTTGGTGAACTCGGTAAAACATTTGGAAACCCATGGCAGGCCTCTAATTTATCACCAGGCTATGAGCTATGGCAGGATACTGGCAGTGGTCTACAAAATTATCAACCAATTCATGCTGTTTTGACGACAAATGCTGAGCATTTTGGTGATAGTGGCGCTGAACATTTGGGAGTTTTTTCTACTGATCAGATTGTTATTGGTGATGGTCATTTGGGTGGACATTTAACACATGTTCCAACGTCTACTCTAGATGGACACTTATCTGGTGTTTTGCATACTCATGTCACTAGTAGTGACCCACAACATGCGATTAGTGGAAATATTGATTTTACAAATAATGCCGATACTGGCAGTCATTTTCCAGTTAAGTCCTATGGCAGATAAGATTGGATTAAGTGACAAACTGTGATTTTCATAACGTTCTTTTTTCAAATAAAACAACTTAACATTTAAATACTGTCTTGTCATATACAGTTTTCAAAACAAACCAAAGTTTGATAAGTTTCCACGATGTGTACCTACGACGTTATGCTGACATTTAAAAATTTGCAAAAGAGAGAATAACGCGAAGCTCTATGTGGCCATCCATGGGAAAACTTACCTTATCTTTCTGTTAGATCGATCAGGTTACTATCGATTGGTTCAAATAATTCAAATTTGAGTTTAATGACATAAAGGTAAATTAACTTAACCATTCCACACGGTTTGACACGTTTGACAATGGTGTCAGCTTGTAAAATTGATGGATGGAGTGTTCAGAAGTGAAGCAGATAATAAGACGAAAGAGGTATCATGTTCAAGGGACCATTTTGGATTCATTATTTAAAAAATAAAATGCTGTGGAAAGGTTAAGTCCTCTGTGTCATATCGATATTCGAGGTCGAACGTAACAAAAAACCATTTTTCGCTATTATATTGTTACTGAACAAGATACGTCTAGACCATTAATAGCAAATTGCGGCGTTCCTCAAGGATCTATCTTAGTACCTCTTTTATTTTCCCTTTTTATAAATGATTTTCCTGAAATTGTGGCCTATTGCCGAATTCAGTTATATGCTGATGACGTACTTTTATATTTGTCTAAACCCATAGGGCTGTCTGAAGATTGCGCTGCTAGATTAAACGAGGATTTAAGTAATATTTAGGATTGCTCAGTTTATAACAAACTCATGCTTAACCCTTCAAAGTGTGTTGGGATGATTTGTTCTAGGCATCCTGTTATAGTAGTGTAGACGACATTCCTCCACTTATATTAAATAATGTTATTGTTCCATTTCACAAAAATATCAAGTACCTTGGGTACAACATTAATTGTTTGTTAAGTTGTTGTGATGCTACAACGGCAACTATCAAGCGTATTTATGCAGGCCTCAGAAGTCTTGGCGTGTCTGCTTACCTAAAACTAATTTTGCCACTGTACAGAAGTTTGATGTTTTTAACATGTCTGCTATTTAAATTTATTTTAATTCCCTCATTTTAAGATTATTGTTTTATTTTTATTTATTATTTTTTTTCGTTTACTTTATATTTTTAGTCCTTATAAAATATTTTCTTTACTTTGGATGATTCCTGCTTTTCATTGTTACAACTTAAATTGTTAAATACTTTTAATGCTTATTTATAAGTTATAATATCTCGTAGCATTTAGTGAATATTATTTTTAAATGAATAAATGAATGAATGAAATATAGCTTCCCATTAACAAGGAAACAAATTCAATCTGTACAAAAGTTAAAGATAAGACAACTTTCAAAAAAGAAATTAAAGCTGTTAATCCCGTAAACTTAACCGTTTTTAAAATATTCAAGGTCAAAGGTTAAATATTAGCTTAACACTATTTTACATAGTACATACTATGAAGGGTGCTGGTCGCAGGAAAAAACTTTTCAAGCATTTTGTATACAAAATCGCATATTCTACAACTTTTTACTAACATAACTTAAAGTACGACGAACAGGAAACGAGATAGTTAAAATTGGGCCTAAAGCGGGCCCTAGGAATGCCACTGGTAATTAAAAAAAAAATTCTGACTGCAGCCTATCGATAGGTGCAATAAAATTTTTATTATGAATTTCGGGAAATTTTCCCCATTTTAGCAATATTAAAATAATTTTAAGCTCATTTATCGAATTTCGCGAAGAATTTGGACAAGTTTATAAAAGTGAACCTCTGAACACTCTTTTGAAAGTTAAATGATAGCAACAAAACCAAAAATAATTAATTTTGTATTGCCCATGTCATTATCTGGTTACTTTTCTATAAGATCATATTCTATTTTCCAAGCCATGGACTTATAACACGCCGAGAAGAGTTAAATTGAATTTTTCTGTATTTTTAAAATTCCATATACAATGAAAGCTTGTTAATCCGATGGCGTGTAATCTGAATTATCCAGTAATCCGAATTGAATTTATGACGCGTTACATACTCTATACTCCGCATTGATTTTATTTTATTCTTCTGTTTTTTATTGCTGTGTCTAGGTTTGTTTACTTAGTGCATCGTAAAGAAAAAACAGCTCCGGGTACCAAAATGAGCAAAGAGAGAATCACCTTCTTGTGTGGTGCTAATAAATCTGGAAGTCACAAGCTTAACATTGCTGTGGTGGGAATGTCAAAAAACCCACATTCGTTTAAAAAACAACATATTGTTGAATATTACTCATCGAAAAATGCATGGATGACAATACATATTTTTACTGAATGGTTTTTCAAATCGTTTATAACACAGGTAAAAAACTATCAAACAGAAAATAATTTTCCAAAAAAAGCTTTATTGCTACTGTATAATGCAAAATGTCATGGCGAGTCGCTGGTATCTGAATGTGGGCAGTATAAAACTATGTTTTTAGCTCATAATTGTACTAGTATTATCCAACCCATGGATCAGAACGCGATACGACTGACTAAACTGTTCTATAAAAAAGATCTCTTGTGTGAATTGGTCAATACGGCGGCGGATGATTCAGACATTCTCTTGAAACAATTCAGTTTGAAAGACGCTTGTGAATCGCTTAAGCTGTCTTTGGATAGGTTGCCCAATTCTTCTATAAAGTCTTGTTGGAAGCATATTCATTCTCAGAGATGGGCTTCAGAGGACAATATCCCACTAGCATTATTATTACAACAAGAATTGCCCGAGAATTACGCTGAGAACTGTTTTGATTAAACTGAAGAATTTCGCAGAATAGCAAACTTATTTCGAAGCAATAAATACATGCAACTTTCTGAAGATGAAATTCTTGGCTGGATTATTGACTCTGGCAATACTTTGTGTAGTAGTTCAGAATTAGACACAGAAGACATAGAAGCAGAGGCTGTTATTATTACGCACGTTACAAATCGTGAATCTGTGCAGGCTTTAAATACTTCAATGGATTGGGCAAAGGAACGCGGCATGTCGACATATTACATATTAATACTCAAAGAACTACGAAATAAAGCTTCAGAAGCATGTGCAGTGAAAGAGCAGCAAACCTACATCACAAATTTTATTAAAAAAATATAATACATACGTACATATGTAATTTGTAAAATTTTATCTCATTGGTAATTAAAAATAAAATTAAATTTGTTTTGAAATCTTTGAGTTTTATTTTCGAATATAGAGTTATTTCATATATGTATTATACATAAAAACAACCTATTCAGTAATCCGAATATATCGTTAATCCGAATTAGGGTCTGCAATCATTAATTCGGATTAACGAGCTTTCACTGTATTGCAATGTTTTATGATTCGATAATACGTTTTTGTTATGTGCATTGTATATGACATCCAATGCAGCTACATGGTTAGAAGTAAAGAAATGTTTCATGCTATGTTAAGTAAAGTTTTGTATAATTATTTTCATTTATAAACTATGAGGCGTAACACTCAATAACTATTCAATATTAACGCAAATGACCCCAAGAAAATAAAGCAACAAGCTCAGAGTCCGACCAAGTTATAAAATATTTGTATTTTTCCATCCACAACAATCGCTCGATACTCATCTTTTTGTTTCAGACTCCATTCGCTTTGGCGAGCTTAGGCAGTTTCTACCAAACAAACTATCGTCTGGCATCAGAATATCAACTCGCGCAGCTAAAAATATTTGCTGGGAATCAATTCACACAAGTTTTTTAGCTCGTCAGAGAAATCTTAAGAATACCCTATACTCTACATAGAGGGCGTGAAGTAATAATGCAGATATGGAGCGGAAAACTCGGTTGGTTGCGGCACACGCTGCTTAAAGAACAAAGCTGTTGCTATCGCGCATTACTATATTGGCCGCAGAGGAGCAGGATAAAAGAGTAGGTCAACGTTGGCAGAAATATCTAAGCACGCGGATATGCCATACAGAAACATGCAAGATTAAGAAATACAGCTGTGCTAAGAGCTCGTCAGAGAATCTTACATATACCCTATGCTCTACATAGAGGTTGTTTAGGATAGTTAGATCACCTTAACTAATGCATGTCAATGTGTGCGTGAGCCATACCAGAAGAAATCTGGGAAGCACATAAAAAGCTTAAAATGTACACAAAAAAATAGCCGAACATAATCGAGCCGAATCGCATTTTGTGCTCAGCCTCTGCTTGAGTTGAGTTCTGCCGCATTTGCACGCGGGCGGCAGAAAACATTGCTGAAAAAAAGAAGGTAATTGCTATAAATTGTCAAAATGTACCGCTAATGTACTGAAAATTCGTCAAATGTACCGAATGTACTGACCCGATTTTTCAGGACGCAAATGTACCGAAGAAAGTACAAATGTACTTGTATGAATGTAATTTCGTGTGTGTTGAGAAGAGCTCAAAAGCGCTATACGAAAGGGTTCGGAGTGGATGTTTGCTGTTTGTAGCA
The DNA here is from genome assembly GCA_963680825.1 of Meiosimyza decipiens. NCBI lineage: Eukaryota > Metazoa > Arthropoda > Insecta > Diptera > Lauxaniidae > Meiosimyza > Meiosimyza decipiens. The sequence goes on along the minus strand of OY804258.1, from coordinate 85,986,815 downwards.
AGTATTTTACAAAATATGAGCGAAAGCTTCACAAACGATATAATGTTGTTGGAATCAAACTAAAGAGCCTGCGTAGGCGGAGCCGGGGAATAACAGCTTCAACTCTTTTTTCTTTTCCGTCAAAAATAAACGGGCATTTTTTTCTTATGCCCGTTACTATCAAGCCCATTTGGAATTTTTAATGTGTGCAACCAAACATTAAATTTTGTCGCTCGGTGTAATAAATGAAATAATTGATCGAATAATTAAAAATTTCGTCGTTTACATAGACAGTTCTATTTTGTCGTTAAACAGCAGGCAATGTTTTACTTGGAGATGGTTCAATCAACTGGAAATTAAATCAATTAAATCTTAACTCAGACATAAAAATCTGAATTAAGACGACCGACTTAAAATATTGCATTACCAATGTACGTCTGGTTTTATATTCCTTTCAATTAAAACCTTTTGTTATTTAAGAAAAAAAGTAATTCACTTGAGATACCAAGTCAAAGAACTTTATTGCGACATCGAAACATGAACTTTTAGTCTGAACAACAATTTCCAGTCTGAACAACAATTTCTCGACCTCCTCTTTTTGAAACATTACTACGTTAATCTCATTCAGTTCATTCCGCCTTCTTCTCCTTTTATCCAGTTTTTTGTTACAGTTATCACACGATATACAAAGATTCAAACTGGTTTTTTTCACACATTTTTTTTGTTACTCATATTCATGTTCCTTCGATTCATACAAGGTGCTGTAACTGAAAGCACCTTTGCCGTGATCAATGCCAGGAACTGGTTTACTTTCATAATCACTGTGAATCGACTCTAAGCCGCTATCCTCAAAATGATGTCCATGATGTTCAACTTCGTTGTAATGATGTTCGTGTCCCAGTGACTCAACTTCCGCATGATGTTCACTGGCCATAGCAGCTTCCGCATAATCAGTTGCAGTTGTGCCAAAATCACTATTGTAATGTTCGCTTTCAACATCGGTTGGAAAATGATGCCCCTCCAAGTGATCGCCTAACGATCCGAGTGATTCATGGTGAGACAACGCACTATGCTCGTCGCTAAAGTCATGGGATTCCGCGTCTTCGTGATGTGCAGCTTGTTCGTGCAACAGCTCACTGACTGCCTGACCACCTGTCAAGTGTCCTGCATAATTGCCTACAAAGCCTGCACTGTAACTGCCGCTGCCAATTGATGATGTGTCTACGTGTTGCTGATGACTCGCATAGCCAGCGAAGACGCTACTCCAAGAGCCAAATAGCGTAATGATCACCGTGAGGCATGTCGTTAGTTTTTGCTGGCGGATAAGCATTTCTTTTAAGTTTGATTTGATTTTACTTTCTGTGGTGAAGCTTTTGAACACAATCGTAAGACTCAACTAATTTTTGGTGTCTTAACTCTGGACTTTATATATGAAGTTTTTTGAGTTATGAGTTCGCTTCGGTTTGCTTCGATCAGAGTGCAGTCTTGCAGACATTGTAACCACCACTTACGTTGTGGTGATTATGTTTACAAGTATGTTACAAATTCATTAAACTTTTCGCATTTCTCTCTATCGCTCTCTTTCTCGTATTCTTTCGCAATGTGGGTTGTTTCCTTCAACACCCACCAGAGTATTTCGAAAGATAATACAAAATGCTTTTGTCATACAAAAAACGGCCGTAAGGTATGGTAATCAGATGAAGGACGTTCAGTAAAATTACAAGTATTTACTCCAATACACTTGAAAGTTCACGAGAGCTTGTTCTCAAATTAATGGGTCTCTTTCAAAGATACACTTAAAAATAATCGAGGAATGACCTCAGCGAGAAGGATGCCGCGTAACTCTACTTCAGGGAGATATTAAAGCCATAATTGTTAAAGTTGGCACAAACGGCTCTTAGGTAATGCTAGAACTTGTGAAGAAAAAAAAAATATGCTCATAGCAGTCAATACGTTAGACAACGCTTTTTTAGGAATTACATCAGGCGATCCATTTCGATTTCCCCAGTCGAGTTTCTCAAGAACTGAGTTAGATTGTGGTAAATGTTTTAGGAGAAAGTTCTAAGGTTTCTAGGGGTCAAATGACAGGTTTTTTTTCCTTTTTCCTTGAAACCAACTTTCAAGTTCAGTTCGAGGTCAACTGTGATATATAGCTTCTGCTAAAACATTTGGCACTAACTTGCTTAATTCCGTGAAATTGGCCATGGGAACATAATGAAATACCCTAAGACATGAAAATTACTCATCAATTTTATTTAATGAGGTCTTTTTAATCACAGATTATAATATGACTTTAATATTTAAAGCAAAAAAAAAGTATAGGTATGTAAAAAGTATTAAAAATCAAATTACAGTACAATCTCGAAAGAGTTAACTCGTAGAAAAGTTAATAATCGCTCGGTTAAGTTAATCGAATTTCAGCGTCCACGTACTGCTTGGAAAAGTAAATTAACTTGTTAACTTGTCTGAGCGTATGCATTTTTTCAAAAGAACCGCAAATGTTTTGTGTATTTAGAATACACTCTGCATATTGTTTAGTGATATGAAAAAGTGCGTGTTCTACTTCTGTTTATTTGCATTCCTGTAAACGTATAATATTCAACGATCGATTCAATGCTTTGACCATAAAGATGTATACAAGTCAGGTGGCAGACCCCGTCAATATACTGTCGAATATACTACAATCCCTGATTTTCGCTTTTTTAAGCTAAGGATATCTCAAAAACCTGACATGTTGGGACGATTCTGAGGTTGAAATCAGATACAGCAACTCCAAACACATATAATAAATATAGTCTGACACCCAGATTAGGGAACAAAATTTTTTTGTACGCTGTGACCAAGACACAAAAATTAACGAAAAGAAAACGAACTTTTTAACATTCGTCACACTTTTTTTCAATATTGTTATGAAGGGTGTTTTTTTTAGAGGTATAGAGCTTCGAATTGAAATAAAATACAAGAAAATCGTTTTAATGTCCATCAATTTGGCTTTATTGGAAGGATAATTTTATCCCATTAATGTTTAAATATGATTTCGGGCATGTGGCCGCCGCGGCTGGCTCGAATAAAGCCAATTCTACAGGTCCAATTTTGAACCACTTTTTCGAGCATATGGGGCCGTATGTCGGCAATAACGCCACGAATGTTGGCTTCCAAGTCCCCTAACGTTTCTGGTTTGTTGGCGTAGACGAGCGACTTCACATATCCCCAAAGAAAATAATCCAATGGTGTCAAATCACACGATCTTGGTGGCCAATTGACAGGTCCATTCCGCGAAATTATGCGCTCATCGAATGTTTCCTTCAATAAATCGATTGTGACGTGCGCTGTGTGGCATGTAGCGCCGTCTTGTTGGAACCACAACTCATCCACATTCATGCCATCCAATTCGGGAACAAAATAGTCGGTTATCATGGCTCTATACCGGTCTCCATTAACGGTAACTGACTCTCCAGCATTGTTTCGGAAGAAGTATGGCCCAATGACTCCACCAGCCCATAGAGCACACCAAACAGTCAGTTTTTGTGGATGTAATGGCGTCTCAAGGGTCTCATGTGGATTCTCTTCACTCCAAATGCGGCAATTTTGTTTGTTGACGTAGCCATTCAACCAAAAATGAGCCTCATCACTGAACAAAATTTTGCGATGAAAATCAGCATCGAGATCAATCTCATTTTCGGCCCATACACCAAAATCACGACGCATTGCATGGTCTCGCGGCTTTAATTCTTGCACAAGCTGGATCTTGTAAGGTCGCAAGCCAAGATCTTTGCGCAAAATCTTCCATAAAGTTGATGGACAAAGCTCCAATTGCTGTGCACGGTGGCGAATCGATTCATTCGGGTCCTCTTCAACATTTTGCTCTACAGCGGCAATTGTTTCTTCGGTGCGCACTATTCGACGTCTCTGCGGATGCGTATTATCACATAGAGTAAACGTAGTCCGAAAACGATCCATGGTTAACCGAATTAATTGCTCTGATGGACGATTATGTCGACCATAAAATGGACGGAGCTTGCGGTAAACTTCGCGAACTGAACCATTATTTTCGAAATAAATTTGCACGATTTGCAAGCGTTGTTCTTTTGTCAACCTGTTTATGATGAAATGGCAAACCAAACTAAACATAAATGACATTAGAGTTGCCAGATTTGACCATAAAATGCCAGTTTTATCTCTATTCGAAAAACAAACCTCAAAAAAAAAACACCCTGTACAAACAGTTAGCTGAACACATGTGATATTCAGAGAAAACAAAAAAAATCCGAAAATATAAACATACATGATTTATAATTATGTTTGAATGTGACGCCAATATCACCATTTTTTCATACAAAGTCCCGTAAATGGGGTCCACCAAGACCACATCCGACCGTCCGAGGTAGTGAAATGTATATATATGTATATATATTTTAAATTATCTCTGTGTATACTTTTTTCTCCAGATTTTTTATTTATAGATAGATAGGAATCTCAAATCACTAGCTTGGTTCGAAATATATTGAAAATATAATAGAAATCACAAAAGGCCTAGCCGGAACCATCGGACCGATGCACATTGTAATATTTTGTCAATCTAGCAGCACTACAACAATGTCTCAAAAACTATGGCAACTAGGTCGATGAAACTTTCCACAAATTTTAACATATATTTATTTTGCAGCATTAGTGTAAGTCGGTTCAGTGTAAGATATAGCTCCCACACAACCCATTTTTTCCGCCTTGGTGTCTTAAAAGACGACCTGAATAAAAAAGTAGGTAACGTTTGATTTTATTGTAGATTATTATTTTTTATTGTCTGAAGAACATATAGTAATAAAAATAAATATATTATCGCGTGGTTTCCATAGAACTTGTTTTTGGAATTGAAAACTGGTTTTTTATATAACGTTCAGCTTGCTTAAGATACAAAAATATGGCATTTATGAAAGTTGTAGAATGAATTTTTTAGCGTTTCTTTTGTATATGGGTTACTATCACGGAATGAGTGTAATGGATGTCTTTGTATAGTTGGTCAGCTGGAAAAACTCAACAATTTTTCCTTTTTTTTCGCAAATAATTCTCAAGATGATGAAAGACAATTTCAGTCAAAATTATAGCATAAGAATCTTCAGATATGTCGCCTCCGTAATCAAGCTTTCAATACAAGAATGGTCTGCTCGCGCGACCCCTCGTTCCAAATTTCGCGCCCGCAAATTCTAAAATAGTAATTGTATGCTCGCGCGCCTAATTGTTGCGGAGTTTTCATCAAGTTTTCTGTAAATAGTATAGAGTTCAAATGTATGCGATATATCATACGTAAACAAGACGATAAACGATTTTCGTGGGCTAATAACTACAAGGAGCAAGTGCCAGAAAATAATACTACAAAATCGGGTAGGCATGGCAGATTTTAAAACAGTCAAGTCTCATTACCACACGAAGAAAACAAAGTGTCCCAACTGCAACCTGTCAGTTTTTTCTTTACATGTTTTGAATCTTTTCAAAGGTTTGATATTTCACTTTGTTTTCATTTTGTTTCGTCTCTTCTCTCGAGTCCAAGACGCATATATCATTGAAAAATCGCCTCCGTCGCCTCAATAAAATGTTTTCACTTTCTGTCGCCTCCGAAGCTCAGAAATTTGTTTATTTTGCAGCAAACTACCTTTAGACTACTCTTACTGTAGATCCAGTGATAAATATGTCAAATAACTTGATAACGAAATGAAAAAAAAAATTTAAAATTGCGACGATGACTTTTTTTTTGTTCTCTATGAGTTTTGAAAATCACCCATTATGATAGCCCATATAAATAGCTTAAGTTTTCGGAGATATAGTGATTTTCGCAAATTCGGAAAAAAATTCCGAAATGATCAGCATATTATATGTATATGTGGAGCTAAAAATATGTACTCGTATATCAAAAATAATTTGTTTTTTGTCGTTTATTTCAAAAACAAGATAATATCCGGACTTAAAACTCTCTACTTCTTTTTAGGCGTCTTGCGCAAATTTGCTATGAATGGATCAGATGTAATCACAAGTCTATGGATCAAATCAGTATTTGTGTCAATCTTTGACGTTTTTCGAGTAAAAAGCTCTCTATAACTTCGGACATTCTTATAATGCGCTTCCTGTACTTCCTCTGTCATTTGGCCAAATTGGTTTTTATTGCACTGCTTCCATGCTAAGGCACTATGTGCACAGTCGGTGGCATATAGTACCAAAGATATAAATCTAAACATACTTAGATCCATAGTGCAAAAGTGTTTTGTAAATCCATATTGGTCGGAAGGCCAGAGTTTAAACAATGATGCAAGATACGGAAATTTATTCCAGCTCACTTACAAGCACAGCTGAGTCTCGACTACCTGCCGTTCTTAATTTGATCTCAATAACTAATTTCAGCTTTATAAAGTTAAATTTCACTCACCTCTTTTGCAAGTTCTGTGGCTTTTTTACGATTTGTTCTTTCGGTGCGTTTTCCAAACTTCTTAGTTAGGCTCGCACCAAAAAGTTTCTTTGGTAGTGTGCACAAAAATAAAGCTAATTCCATTATACCTCCGAGAAAATCTTTATTTGATGAAATAAATCACCTCCCCCCCCCCCCGGAAGTCAGATGCCATAACAAATTCTTGGTATATTGCTGTACCTCAATAAGGTCAACCATACTTGTGGATCTACCGGCAACATTTCCAGATAAAAACAAAACCATTTTCACTAATCGTTTAAATGCAATATCAAGCCAGAACTTAAATATTTGGCAGCGAGAAATTTCAGAGGTCATCTTTAAAAATTGAAAATGGTTGTATGGGCGCCGCACCTAGGCGTAAATTTTTATTATGGATTCTATTAGTGCACATATATCAAGACTTATTGTAATCATAGTCAGAAGTCTGAACTATTCCAAACAATTTTTTATTGGCTACAAAAGTTTTTCTTTTTAAATAATCAGAGTTAAAGTAGATTTCAGTTTTAACAAAATTTTGTTGCTGTCCATAATTCTGTCGAGAGTTTTCATGATTTCAATCAAGAAATCTTTGAAGTTTATTTATTTCGAAAAAGTGAAAACTTTAAAGTTTGCGCGCAATTTTAAGCGATCTTACAATTTTTTGTGACGTTTCTTTACACAAACTTTCAAAGTACCGCTATTTTAAGTACTTCCATAAAGTCCAAAAAACGTTTGCACTTTTACCATATTTGGGGAATTTGCAACACATTTGCATTTGAATTCTATCAAAAAATACGCATTTTTTAGATTTAGAAAATAATGCACTGTGCGACGGAGGGTTACAAATGATTTCTGTTCCTTAAGATAATGTTTTTATGATCTTCTGATATGCCACTTGATACATTTCGTCTGTACCTACAACGTACTCCATATCGTGTTAGAAGTATAATATATTTTTCATTTAACGCAGTGTGATATTTGAAGTATTCTAACTAAAAACTGCAAAGCTCCTAAGCTGATCTTAACAAATAAAAGGGCTTTCCTTTAGAATAGCTAAATATAGATCAATCTCGAGACATTAAAATTTTTTCGAAGCCAAACAAAACATTTTTTGTCAATATCTATGCGAACAGTCACCCGATTTACATTAAGCTTTATAAGAGGGAAGCTTTTGATCAATTCGTTCGCACTGCATCCAATGTAGTCTAAAATTTGGCAAGCAGAAGGCATATTCATTTATGTTCAGTACTAAAGTAAAACTAAGCACCTACGGCTTGATGGATTAAACAAAAAAAAGGATTTGGAGAAAACATTCGACATTTTAAAAGCAGATTAAGCTTTCGATGAGGACGATGCTAACAACATTAAACCTGGTGCAGAAATATTAATTGAGGAATGCAAGGTAACTGATCTGGATAAGCCATCAAGATCCTCCAAGGAACTTAATATTGTCTCGCTGAAGGGGCACACCCATATATGTGTTCGAAAATCACTCAGCTATGCTCACAATTAGAGCTGGCTTATTTAGTGTTTACACAACAACGACAAATTCTGTGATCGACCGTTTTGTTTTTCCCCTCTTGCTAACAAACATAAAGAGTTTTCGAAAAGAATTTCTTAGTGTTAGTTAGCACTTAGCGAGCTGAAAGCATTTCTCGGCAGCTGTTTTACTCAATACCATAAGAAGGCGTAGCTGCCAAATAATATGATAACTATTTTGTCTCGAAATATTTATGTGTTTATTTCTATAAATCAAAACCAAGTATATTTTTCGACACGAAACATACGGCCAACATCACCAAACCCTGGTTTTAGGGATAGAAAATAAATGCTTTAGACTGGCCAGTTCAAAGTACGGACCATAATTGCAAAGTGTGGTGTAGAGTGCGTGGCTTAAAGGCATATATATAAAATAAGAATTTCAAAAATTTTGACGCTTTGTGGACTGCGGCCCAAGAAACATGGTATTCATTCCTAAGAAGAGGTGTCAAAGGATTGTGGAGGGCTTGAGCCGAAGATGCGAAGCGGTCATACAAAATATGGGACGAAATATGAAATATCCTTAATCATTTACATGCAGATTTTATTAAACTTTAATGTTGAAAATAAAAAATTCCATATTCTCGTACTTGTGCTATTTATAAGAACAGCTCATAATAGCTATGTGAGCCCTTTCTTTTAAATAGTTCAAAATTTTTGATTTAAGTTTTTGTTCTAGCTGGATTGGTAATACATTTAGTTAAGCTAATGCATTTACACAGTCCTGGCTAAATAAGTTCCTTTCCATAATTGAATTCTTGAAACTGAAAAAAAGATGTGCTATTCATTTGACCATGGCTGTATGAGAACGATTTAATTTATTTCTGTCAGCAACTATTTAACACAACTGGATAGCATTTGGTTCATATGTTTCTTAAGGTCTGTGGAATGTTTTTAACATAGTTTGATTTAGAAAAAAAGTGATGCCACGCCCCTTCATATAATAGATATTTAGAATTCATCGTGTCAACGCAAATGAATTAAACTTAATACATACCTACCTATATAAACTGCTCGGGCAAAACTACTTTTCAATAAAAATCGATGGGGCTTGTAGAATTTGGTGAAACTACTGAACTTATTCGGTGTTATCGATTTTTTTCATTGAAACACATCTAAACTCACAGCATTCAATTACTTTTGCAACAATTATTTTTTTAATTTATTCTGTATATGTTACCTATAAGCAAAATATTCGAGTATCAAATATCAAAAAATCAAACTATCAGCCGATTATAATTATCTAATGAATAATAATAATTATCTGTTAGATTTCAAATTTTGTCGGATGCTATAATGCTTTTAAACTAACGTGACCATGTCCGCGATTTTTGTTTTAGTAAACATAAACAATTGATAAATATCTGATTTTTCTTAAAAAATATTTCGAAATATCTGATTTGCTACGGTTTGCGGGATGTGAAAGTGAGGACTTTTTTTTAGTACAGAAAAGCAAAAGAATCTTCTAAAAAGTTTCATCAGTTTTTTCTTGCTCCGCGTTTTGGTGAAAAATTTCTGGTCATGTTAAACAACAGTTACCTGAATAATTGTAGTTAAAGCAATAATACAGAGATGGGGGGAAATGGGGTCACATGTTACCCCTTGGTCTCAAGTTGTTAAACTACTTACTTCTGGATTTTGTGCATGTATTTTCCACCATAATGAAATATTTTTCTGATTCGAAGCTTTAAGACTTTATTTTCAAAAGATATTCCTTGAGTTTTCGCAAATTTCATACAACATTTTTCCATAAAACTCAATTACCTCTTGTAAAATTTTAGCTAAGAGTAACATCGCTAAGTAATTCCCAAACATATGATGTTCTTGTGCAATTTATTGAAGCCTCTTACAAGTTTTCCTTCAGAGATAAACTTAAATCTGATTCACATTCATTTAAAAAAGTCCTGCTCAAAAGGACTAGAAACGCTGTTTTTGAGTTCATAACATAAAGGAGATATTGTCCATTCAGGGGTTGACTAGGCCACCACAGTCTCGAAATATTTTTCTTTGTCGTTTTAATTGCAATATCTCAAAAGCTGTTGAGTCGAATTTATTGGAATTTTCATACGAGTCATCTACAAATTAAAATATCGATAACATTTCGATAGCCAAGCTACATAATGTTTGGTTTTTAGCATTTCAAATTTTATTTATGGATGTTGGGTAGATATTAGCGGAAAATTTTTATTTTAGTTCACTTTGTTTTGATTTTATGAGCTAAAAAACGATTGGTGCTAAAAACTGAAAATACCGAAGCTAATCAGAATTTTTTTATCAAAAAAATTTTTGCCCTAACCGCGAAGTTTTCGATTGAAAAAAAGGTCGACTAAAATTGTTTCATTTTATCAACGTTGAAAACTTTGCAGCTCAATGGATTTTCATTTCATTCATGAAATTTAAATTTTAAACATCAAAGCGTTACCTTTTTGAGCTCCAGCGAAAAATGAGCAGCTTAACAAATTGTTTTATTTTTGTTATGATTTCGTTCAAATTTAAGTAGGTATTTCAAATGTTACTTAAATTCATTATGGCTATTAATGGGTTTGTAAGTCAATACATCAATCTGATGCACAGCATGTTAGCCTCACATGCCTAATTATTTTCATCATTCGAATACTCGTTTGAGCCGTTTGCTTTTGGCTAATTTCTTACTTAATTTGTACAATATTGCTAAGTGTTACATGTCTACATATTGTTTGTTATAAGTATGTTACTGCAGTGTTTACTTTTGTTTTTTTTTCCAGTCGGTTGGTTGCTCACGACTTCAAATGCGGAAGATACTTGGCGTTAATTACGAGCAATTTCATACCAAATATTAGGTGCACGCTTCACGGCGACAACCACATGTAAATTTTTTGTTCCACTTTGCTGATATGCTATACATAAATATAAAAACATTAAAAAAAATATTTAATAAATAAAACATCGAAATTGTTGTTGTCAAAGGCTTTGTCGTGTTTGCTTTTTTCCTCAATACAACTACACTAAATTATATGGCTCGTAAGGTGGAGTAGCTAAGTAAATGAGATTTGGCAGAAGAGTTTGTTATTTATGCCATATATTATAGGCCAAAAGCAAATTTTGTATTTTTATATTTTTCAAACCTTCATCAACTTTTTGTTTTTCATAAATAAAAATCACCAATAATATTTCTGAACGCCAAAACTCTGGAGAACATTTTTTTTTATTTCGATCACATCGTCAATACCTGCTTGTACATGTCAAAGTTCTATTGAAGCTCCTTTCGCCATTCGGAAGGTAATTGTAGACAGGCAGTTTAATGTTCTGAAGGACCGTATATAGACTTTTTTTGACATTAATATGCATGCAATCCCTTATGCATTTCATGTACTGATTCGGGTCATACGCGGAAGAAAATTTCACAAAGGACTATTGGATAGTTTGCCTGAACTTCATCTATATCAAACCCGATCTAAACTGATTTTACTAATTGCCACATATTGCTTGACTATTAAGAAGTACATTTTATCAAAGCATTAAAGTCTTTACTTTTTTATAAACTTCCGCTGTAACATAATGGACACGTGACGTTTTTAGCCTTTTCTTTATTCTTACTTTCAGAAAATCTTTGCAATTAAAGTTTAGTCAGAAAATTTAAATTGATCTGCATTTTGGACTTAAGTGGAACTGTCTAAGGCAAAGAATTTAATGATAAGTTTAGTCAACTTTAAAAATTTCAAGATAAGCGCAAAACTTTTTAGGTCATCCACTATTATCTGTGTCAGCAAAATGAAATGGTTTGTTTATGTCTGCTTTTCACATTTTCGTGAAATTACAAAATTTTCAATTTATTTCATAATTTGTAATAATTTTTGAGATATTCATTAGCAATTATCGTGTTATTTATTTTTCGCTTTAACATTTTTTTTTCTTTCACGCACTCTAGTTTTTTTGTTTCTTTGAAACTAATGTTTTTATAATGGTTTAGTTTAAGGGCAATTCTATGAAAACCTTCATTTGTTTTCAAGGCTTGCAAAGCTTTTTTCAGTTTTTTGTAGCTCTTACATTTACAGTAATTGCTACAGCTCTATGGGGATCTTGGGGTAAGAATTTTTCCACTGGCTAAACTAAGTTATCATCGCCAAAGCACAGCTGTGGTCAGAAATGTATGTATATATATACATATATATATATATTTTCACTTCTTCTTATTATCAAATCTGATGACTACAAAATAAATGTGCATGTCGATGTGTCCATGCCAAAGGTGCCCAGTGAGTAACCTATATACAGGGTCGTATCTAGGGGGGGATACTAGGGGTTTACACCCCCCCCCCCGAAATTTTTTGACAGACACTATTTAGAAACAATTTTGCAAGGAATAGACACTACCTTAAATCGATTTCAAATCTAAAACCCCCCTCCCCTACATGATATATATATATATAGATTCTTTTAATAACTGCACAGTTTGTGCTTCTTGAACATTTTTTGAAACGAAATATCTCAAAAACTATGAGGAATAGAATAAAAAACCCCAGGACCTTTTTTGCTTAAAAATGCATTTGTGAAAAAAAAACATCATAAATAAATTTGCTTAAACATTAATTTGCTTATTCACAAAAATGTTTCTCAAAATATCTTTGATATAAAATCTTCTGATTTTTTTATTTTTTTATATGTTTTTCTTCAATCAATCCTTAGAATGTATCTGCATTCATATCGAATTCCCGCCATAGCTTTGGAAAATATGAGTTTTTTATGAAGGCGTGCACCAGTGTAATTGTATGATATTTTCCAAAGCTATGTCGGGAATTTTGATTTGAATGCAGATAGATTCTAAAGATTGATTGAAAATAGCATTACAAAAAAAAAAAACAACAAATAGTTTTATGTCAAAGTTATTTTGAAAAACATGGTGCGCGTCATCAGTAAAAAACTTGTAGTTTCCAAAGACGGGAGTTTCGATATGAAAGCTCATGCATTCTTAGGATTATTTGAGGAATAATATATAAAAAAATCATCAAAAAATGAGATGTTATATTGAAGATATTTTTCATCTAATTTATTTAAATCTTTCTATTTTTTTATGAAGTTATAGTCTTTCTTATCAAAAAAGATCAAAAGATTTTTTATCCTATCTCCTATAGCTTTTGAGATATTTCGTTTCAAAAAATGCTCAAAAAGTTAAGAAAAAAACCAATTGTGCAATTATTAAAAGAATGACCGATATCTATATATATATATATAAAGCTCAATGTGGCATGTATGTATGTACGTTTGTTGGTTATGGACTCCTAAACCGTTCAACCGATCGCCGAAAGACTTACGAGTAGCACATATGTTTTTATGGTCTGAAGAAGGTTCGTAGCATAGTTTGGTTTGGATAAAATGGGCAATATCACGCCCCACGCCATATTAACTATTTGATGTAGATAAATGAGGCTTATACATATACATATAAAAAAAAGGCACAGAAATGAGATTTAATGAAAAAATGGACGGTGCTACGCCTCCATATTAGAAAAAATCAATTTTTTTACATTTCAGCAACTATTTGACGCAGATGAACAAGATTTTGTACATATGTTTATTATTGTTTGTAAAATACTCTAAGCATTGTTTAGTTTGAAAAAAAAAATGGGCAATGTCACGCCCTCCCATATAAGAGAAGAATTAAATTCATCATATCTCATAAGCTATTTGACGCAGATAAATGACACTTGGTGTATATATACAAACGAGAGGACAAAGTAAGATTCAATGAAACAGTGGGTAGTGCCACGCCTCAAAGTGAGAAAAGACCATCTTTATATCTCTACAACTATAGACGCAGACGAATGGAACTCGGTACACGCATACGTATGTATATAGAAGACAAAAACTATAATGAAATTAAACTTAATCAAAGCTGCTGATTCCACGCATTCCAATAATTCCTACCATATAAATTGTTGATTTATGCACCAAAACACTCGCGTTAAGATAAAACTTGAAATAAAATAAATTTAAATTATTTAATTTATCTTAAATAAAACGTTATATTTTATCTGTTGAGGCGTATATATATATTTCGTTAAATTAGCTTGGTTGGTTTTCTTGTAAACGTGATTTCAACAGACAGACAGACAATACAGACGGACATAGCTAAATCGACTCAGGCGGTGACGCCAATCAAGAATATATATACTGCCACGCCCCTTCTATGCGTTACAAACGGAATGACAAAGTGAAAATACCCTCTGAATAGGGTATAAAAATGTTACTCCATATGAATAAAGGAATTTTTTTCGACCAAAATAAAAATCGAGGATTCAATTAAAATTCTTGGTCAATAAAAATTGCGCACTTTCTTATTTTAAACGTAGAGTTAGTATTTTTATAAAGGATAAAAGCTACTTTTAAAGAAAATCTATGCACATATACTGTAGACAATTGGGTGAAAGCACCTAAATTCAATCTTTTATCGTTTTTTGCATTTTCGATACCAAATTTTGATATTTTTAAGATTCAATGAAATAAATATATTTTACATAAAATATACTACTCGTATAGATTTTATGTAAAATCCTTTAGTTAATTTAAACATATGTTACTATAACATTACACAGGTAAAAATATATATAAACAATGTGCACACTGGGTAAAACTCCTACAAATATTGTTTGAAAGTAAATATACGACTACCTGTTATTACACAAACTCTTAGAAATAATTTGTCAATTTTGACATTTATTTTAAAAAATTCGAAAACAATCCATAAAGGTTCGTGTAACGAAAACACAACTTATTGATGACGACTGTTGCGTTATAATGAAATTGACCTCAAACAGATCAACACCTTGCGAGGGTGCCATAGTGTTGAAGCGCATTTCCAGGTAGTTCACATAAAAATCGGTTTGCCTGTTCCTATTACTTAGGAAATCTAAGAGTCTCGCACGCAGGCTCAACTAGATGAAAGCATTTGTGAAGGACAGTTAAATTGTTTCATTTAAATCAATTTATTTTACATATGAAACATTGGACTTTTTGATAATAAATTACATTTTATGAAATATGTCTAACGCAAAATTGTTTGGAAAAAACATCCTAATACACATACATACATACATTCGCATATAAATTCATACATAAATATATACATACATGTAATATTATAATAACGCTAAATTATAGTTAAATATACTGACGATGAGCAGGCACAATTGTGCTTGGCTATGCTCATTATATACCATTCGTAGTATATTTGAAATGGACTAGAATATTTGCTGTACACAAAATTATTTTCTGTACTCGCAGTACCCGAATCAGCACTTTTGTTATAGTTTAGTCTGATCTAGTCAGTAAACTGCTTGAATATTTTTGCTCTATTGTTTAGCTTTCGTTCTAACGACAAATGATTTCTGAAATAATTTAGATGCTTTCCAAGCAGTGAATAGAATGAAGTAAGTGCTAAATCTGCAAAAGAATGTTTTGAAACTCATTTCAAGCACATTCATGCAGAGGTCTAGTACCTGCTGTGAAAAAAATTGTTTTTTCAAAACGATTAACTGCGTCTGCCAGATACCTCATTTGAAAGGAAGTTTGTAGTACAATAATTATTACTCAAAGCTATGTACAAAACAAAAAAAAACAAACTTGCTTCAGATGCACTAGAGGTCGAAATAGATTCAAACCTTACCATATGTTGCCTTGTATTTGTCATATTTAAGCTATAAATGTTTCTATTAAAAATGTCGTTTCGTTGTTATCGGCACATCAGTGGCGGATTTACGGAGAGAGAATTTGCGTGTTAAGTCTGTTCAGTTTCATCTGTGTGAACACTGTCAGCAGGATTGCGAAGTTGAAAAGAAGATCGGGTCTTTCCAAAATAAAATGATTTTTTCTTAAAATAGTAAAAGTTTTTGTTGGATTAAGAAAGTAACATTTATTATTTTTTGAAAACAACTTTTTTTTAGTTTGCTAATTAAAAATAAGTTTAAGTACATCTTACGTAAATCATCCAATTCCTGATGAGTAGTTTTGACGATCGACCTCAAGCTTTGTCTTAGCTATGATAACATTCACTACTTTATTGTCAAAACATCGCGTGAAAAATGATTTTTTTCTAATTTGCTAAATCTTTAAGCAAATGCTCCACGACCTCGTTTCGACATAGCATTTTGATCTGCAAAATAGTTTGATGGAACCTTATTTGCAGTGAAAATGTTTTTACTTGGAAGTAATTTTCAAAGTTTATTTTGTGCCCTTTTTCTTTAAGAGTGATTCAGTTTGCAATCTTGAGCACAATAGTCAGTCAGCCCACTATCAATTGATTACAATAAAATCTAACTCAATAGTATTGCTATGCATTGATACATGAAGTCATGCCTTGAATTATGCTTTTATTCCCCATGGACAAGGCTTTCCTTTTACGGCGTTTCGAAAACGAGCGCTTTTTTCCCGTTTAACAAAGGCCATATCATCAGTGGCATAGTTGCAGAGTGAGGGCAAAGGGGGCCGTCGTCCTGGGCGCAGATGCTGGGAAGGCACGAAAATGGTCCTTCGAATTCATCGATAATTGCAAATAACATTTGTATTGATCAGCAATTTAGTTCAGTTTTAGCCGATGACTTTCTCTTTTTAGTATTTTATAAAAGATGACTCAACTCATCTCCAGAAGCATAAAGGTCTTATCCTCCTTTACTCTCAGTCCATAGGGCCACTTTTAGTATTTTGCATGATCGCAGTAATTTGAAGAACTACAAAAACCCCTTCGAAAAATTTGTCGACTTATGATTTGTTTGCGCTCTTTTCTTTAGCCATATAGCGTAGCCGTAATGCCAATACATCATGTCGATGTAGCTGTTCTACAAATTAACATACATATGCATATATTGTGCATACATACATATAGCGCCGTTTGGTGTGACATCGAAGTAAGTAGATCTGGTAAGTAGTAAAAGTGAAGTTATTTATTATTATTGTCATTTTTTATAACAATACCATTTTTTACATTTTTTACTATACCTTTCTATTTACATAGATTTGCAAGAATCTGCTATACAATTGATTGATCCATGATTGATCTTTCTATAACTCACACCAACCCGCACCATCGGATGCTACCGGTGAAAAGAAAAAGTTGTTCCTTAACATCTCGCCGTTTTATATAAATACGAGGCATTACAGAGATTTCGGTATCAGTTCGAAACTCAACTAAGAAATTCACGGTTCAAGTACGGTCTTCTGATAAACAAAGATGAAAGTTCTTTTGGTGCTCCTGGTATTGGTAGCGGCTGCTTCTGCTGGAGTTATAAGTAGCGGATGGGGTGGTCACGGCGGTGGCTGGGGTGGTCACGGCGGTGGCTGGGGTGGTCACGGTGGTAGCTGGGGCGGCAGCTTGGGTGGCTGGGGCGGTGGTCATGATGGCATTTATGGTGGCAGCAGCATCGGTTATGGTCACGGTAGTGGTTATACGTATCCGGCGGTTATTGGAGTCCATAGTGGTGGTTCGTTGAACTCTGGTGGACATGGTTGGATCTCTGGTGGACATGGTTGGAACTCTGGTGGACATGGCTGGTAGTCTGGCGGAAGTGGCTGCTGGTAAAAAACCTTTGAAAAAATGTTAAAACTTAGTTTATTGGATATTCCTCAAAGAGGCAACTATGCTGTACTTTGTTAATAATGTGTTAATCTATTCATATTAAATTTCATAGCTACGAGTATTACGTTGTCAGTTTTCTTATTATAATGTTTTAAAATATTGCAGGCTGTCGCACGCCCATCAACGAGTTTTTTCAGCATTCTGTTATAGTGGTATCATCTTTTTAATTTTTATAAAAATCGTATGTGCCAATTTCAAGATCAACGGAGTCAAATTTTTCAATTGTTGAAAAGTGACACTACTTCTTTTCCACTTTCGTAAAGTGTTGGTACAATTCAAGATATGTATGATCTGCTTCCGCTGGCCAAATTTTATCACAATATCAACATGGCTTACGAGTTATTGTGTTGCAAAAGTTAACATAAAGTCACCGAAATCTGTCTGCCAGACAGACAGACACACAAATAGGCAGACAGACAGGCAGACAAGCAGACAGGCAGACAGACAGACAAACAGACAGACAGACAGATAGACAGACAGACAAGCAGACAGACAGATAGGCAGACAGACAGACAGACATAGCTAAATGGACTCAGGTGGTGACGCTGATGAAGAATATATATACTTTTCTATACCTGCCACGCTCCCTTCTATGCGTTACAAACTGCATGACAGATATTAATTTTACTTATAATGGGTGATTTTTTTGCTGATTGTTTTTTCAGTGTTAGTTTTTTGACACTTCACGCGTGATTCGTAACATATTTTAACGCCAAAAATGTTCAATGAAGTTTGTCATTTGACCGTGAATAGATATACAAACGAACAGCGTTCGCAAATTATTGAATTTTATCATCAAAATTCGTGCTCTGTGAGAAAAGTGACTATCGAAAAATTTTCTTCAGAGACAAATCTCATTTTAAGCCAATAGGTACGTCAACAAACTGAATTGCTGACTTTTGTCTGAAGAGTAGCCAGGGGCAGTTCAAGAGCTGCCAATACATCTATGTTTGGTGCGGTTTAATGACTTTCGCAACGTTACTGTCAATGGATCAAGGTACCGTGCTATGGTTTCTTTTTTGCCCAAAGTGAAAGAATTGCGCTTGGCTGACATGTGGTTTTAACAAGACGGTGCCACATACCACACGGCACGCGATACCATGGACGTATTTAGTGGCGAGTTTGGTGAGCAATTAATGTCACATTTTGGAGTAATTCATTGGCCGCCAAGATAATGCAATTTGACTTCACTAGACTATTTTGTGTGGGGCTATGTGAAGTCTCTCGTATACAGGGACAAGCTAGCCGCAATTGTAGCCCTGGAAGACAACATTACAGTTGCCATTGGTGAAATACAGGCATACTCACCCGTTACTATTCTTATAACTTCTGGTCCATACATTTTCATTACAATATCGATCGTTATTCAAAAATTGCAATTATTAAACGCTGTTGTATTATGTGACTTTAAAAAATTACTAGCTTGATTAGGAGGAGCCATGCCTAATGGTGGTAATAGGCCCAATAGCTGAAAGTAACCAATATCATAATATTAATTTTCATTACGATTGCTCATGTACATAGTCACGCCTACTGACGCAATTCCACACAGCATGGATTTAGTGAAATTTTACAGCAGGAACTTCCCTGATTTCATAATGTACCCTTTTAAAAATTTTCTAAAGCCAGCGTTTATGCTTTATTTTTTGTGTTTGACAGGGGACACGCCTTCTGCTGCAAAATACGCTCACTTTTGATGTACTTAAGTTTCATAATTTGCCCAGAGAGAAAAATTTAAGTCAAAGTACTTAGTGAAATGGCCTTTCAATCGATATACATATTAATGACTTTGTCATATTTGCACATCACGGATCCGAGCCAGTGCAGCCGACATAATTTATTCTTTCAAATCAAAACAACATCATTTAATAAATACGTCCTCAGGACAAGATCTGTTTTAGGTAAAAACTTGGATTCGGTTTAAATATTTTCATTTGCAAAAGAGGAACGAGTTTTGATCCAATGAAAGCCGCAGGTCATATGTAAGCCAATACCTCTAGAATAATACGTACTTAAAAAATTGTAACTGCTGGATAGAAAGCTTATAAAGTTTTAAGTTAATTAATTTTTATAAAAATTATTTAAGTCACTCATGGAATATCCCCAGTGTCTATGCAACATATGCACATAAATTTGACATGCTATTTCGTCATCGATTTTGACTTATGTTTATATTGTGTTCGACTCAAATAATCAACAACTGGCCCATGAGATACCACCGAAACATGCTTTTTGTATGCTATACATGAGTTGTAAAAATACCGATGTTCAAGATGTTGAACATGCGAAATGCATCATCGTTGCTGGAAAACAAAACCTCATTGTTTACAACGTTCCTACATCGAAATGCATTTGCACCGAATGGATTGTCAGCAGAGTAATTTCAATTACCTTGCGTTCGCCCGCAAAAGCAACGCTACAAAGCGCTTCTAACCAAACGCTCTCATATGGGCAAATAAAGAAATATTTAGTATTTTGACCAAACGATGCGTTGCAAATAGCATGCAATTATATTGAAAAATTTGCGTTTGAAATTACGAAATCTTAGATTTATTTTCTTTTTTGTTAAATGGAATTATGGCATCAGTTAAACTTTTTTATTTTCATAATATAATTGGAGGATGCACATACATAAGCAGATTTGTGATCGCATCTAAGTTTGATGGAGATGTACTGAGTGCGAATGTGCTTTTTAATTTATAATGGTCCACTATGTATGATTACTGCTGCACAAATTCTTCAGGACAAGGATGGTGTTGGCATGTCACTTGCTACCTGCATGTTACTGCTTAAAGAAGAAATGGTAAAAATGCTAATAAAAGATGAACTCAAGGGTCAACTTGTAATATATCTAGGCAGATCTGGTCGAAATGGGATGCTAAGCGTTTGTCAGAACTGATTTCCCACACTAGGTATACATAGGGTCTCGTCACTTGTTTCAGTCATAATTGGCCACTACCTCATCGGCAGACATGCGAGAGAGTAGGTGACAGGTCCTATGACTTCTGTAGAAGTTGTGGAGATGTGGAAGAAGAAGAAACATTAAAAATTTTCTCTGCTCCTGCCCCGCACTTGGTTTTTTTTATTTTGATAACCTGGCTGACCTTTGACATGTCAGTATAGGTCAGCTATTTAGTTCCATTACGAAATCTGGTTGGTTCAATGGGATGATCTAGTGAGATACCCTGTGGTATCACATTTGGCCTAAGTGAGTCGGTTTTCGTAACTGACTGCCACTCCTACATAACCTAACCTACTACAAAAAAACGGGTCGTTTGATTTGTCTTACGCACTTTTAACCAAAAGTTTCTAAAATGTATTACCAAAAAAAAAAAGCTTTAATACGTCAAGACTGTTGATAATCTTTTTGTGTATATAGTAAGTCACTGCTAACTTTATTTTGTTGGTGTTATCGGGTTTGAGTTAAGAACCCAGCATTAATACCAAGAAAAGCATGGTAGACAAGAACCTGTCATGATCTATTGCTCTGAAATATATACTTTTCTCAGCCTGACTTAGGGTTATGATTTCTCATGAGTTTGTCAATCCCTAGGCTAAATTAGCACTGGATTAAAGTCGGGCTAGAGAGTGCTATAGCCCCGAACTCCAAGCTCAAGGGTTCCTCAACCAGTGCTAGACTTAAAAAATTTTTAGGGGTATAGGTAAGTCCAAATCCCGAGCTGAAGGGGCCCCCACAAACCGATGGCGAAATAGAAGAACGTTTCTTTTTTTGTATCTTAGCCACATCGTCAATATCAGGGTATTCGCCAGGAAGGTTAATCTGTTTTGCCGCCATTTTGGTAAATATTAGTTTTGGCAACACATATTTGGCAGTCGTAGAGTAAGAACGTGAAGAGTCATTATGGAAAAATATTCAATAAGCCAACATGATTTAATTGTTAAAATAAATTTATGCAAATCAATCATGGACTATTGTGTCGATGAGAAAGTTACGTGAAGTTTTTGGAATAATATCGTACCAACAAACCATACCAAAACGCATTATTTATCGTATAGTGCACGAGCTCGTAGAAGGAGACTACGTAGCTGATAGGTTCAACCTGTACCACAACGTACCACAAGATGATCTGAGAACATTGTTTGCATTTAAGAAAATGTTCAAAACAATCCATCAACCTCAATTCGATACTCAGGAACTAGGTTTATGATGAAAAAAGAACTTGCATTTTTTTCCACTTAAAATTGAATTAGCACAGGAGCTTCTTTCACGAGACCATTTAGGCCAATAGAATATAACAGGCCACCCATAACAACCCTGATTTCATTGAAAATTCATAATGACTGACGAGGCGCATTTGAATTTTGTTTCATGAACGAACAGAGTAGTGGGTTCCCACAAATTGTTCCTTACTCACTTTTATATCCAATAAATGTGATAGTCTGGTGTGCATTTTGGTCAGGAAATATCATTGGACCTTACTCCTTTGAAAGAGAAAACGATCGACTTAATAGTAACTGCGGAATGACATCGTGACATGATCAAAAACTTTTTAATGGTAGAACTGCATGCCAAGGTTTGGTACCACATCGCATATAGCCCGACTTACAATAGAATTACACAGAAGCCTCTTTTCATAATAAGTTATTTCAAAAAATGGTTGTGTTGATTGACCTTCACGGTCACTGGATTTGACTGCTCCGAATTTGAGAGAATATCTGAAGAGCAAAGCTTATGAAAACAAACCAAAAACATTTGAGAAACTCAACCAAAATGTTTGCTGGAAAATAATGAAATATCGTGTGAAATCCGTCTAAATGCAATGAAAAATCTGTTCAAAAAACATTTAACTGATATTGTATTCCATTCATAATAGCCAACATTAAATATAAACAATATTTATCAATACCAGATCCATTCTCTTTAATTTTACCAAAATTTGTAATCAAACAAAGTAGTGTACCAGGTGGACACCCTGTACGTAGAAGCCTATTGGAGCCACTTGTCTTATGTTTTGCCCATCAATTGTAATTTGATATTTTCATTGCAGTTTTGGAAAAAAGTGCTATTTTTTGTTTCACAATTGATGCTCTCTTATGTTTAGTTATAAGACGCACCTTTCCAGTTTTTAGCACCGGGCCCCGCAAAGTCTTTAGTCAGCGCTGAGTAATGGGTTGAAAATTTTTCAATAACCTGAACTGATGCAGCATTTAAGTTTCGCCATATACGAGATATGTATTTAAAAAGAAAAATATTAGCAGTCTCGAGAAAATCAGTTCCAACACTGGAAGTTTCTTTAAACCTATACAGCTCTTATACGTATCGAAATTGCCTCGCAAACTTATCTGATTTGTGAATAAGTTGATTTACACAATTTCTGAAAGTTCAAATATAAGAAGATAAACTTGTTTGATTTACACAATATACGAAAGCTATACGAGTTTAAATGAAGACCCTTAATATCAGTTCTTAAAAAACTTCAGACTTAAGCTTTTCAAGATTACCAATACCGAACTTCACTTGTGTAATGTGCCAAGTCAAATCAAGGAAGCCAATTCCTTTTTGACGCGCAATTACAAAATTTTAGCTTGGCCAGATCTTTTATAAAAATCCATAAAAATCCAAATTTAATTGCATTTACAGCGTTGCATAAAATTTGAGTATAATCCGCATTGAAAAATAATTAGCAAATTAATTTAAAATAAAGCTTTCAGATGAGTAATTAAATAATATTAATCTGCAAAAATTGCGATAAATAGCAAATTGTCAGAATGTTTTATGATCGAACAACGAAGTTGCAGAATCACTCGAATGTTTTATGCACCGCCATGCAACCAGAGGCCAAGCAAGTTGTTTGTTTCTTCTCAACTGTCAAGAAAACTTATTTTTAAGAACTTCATTGATGTTATTTAAAAGAAAAAATGAGCAACAACAGCAACTGGTAGGTGTGGTGCCTAGCAGACATACAGCCAATATTCGATTGCGTAACAATTGCTGTTAACGTATTAATAATTATTAATACGTTAACGTTATTTTAATTGCATATTACGTACCAGTTATATTACGTGAGAATACATTACGTCCAGATGGTATCTTGACATAAAATCCATTAAAACTGCCATAACGCTCAAATTTCTTCTGGATAAATTGTTGTTGGCAAGTCCGGGCGCTACGACACACAATTTAGGCATTATAGAAAAATGCAAGGTGTCGATGCTCGAGGAGTCCTCCCGGGTTCACATATTTTCAGAAATAGTTTGACTCAAAAAAAAAATCAAGTATCGAAAATATTTTTCATTTCTAATGGAGATTCCCAAAGATGAAAGAAAAGGATCTGATGAACTTTGAATCTACTTGTGTGGAGACATATCGACTGAAGTCATTCATCTGAAGCACATTTTTGAAGCGAACTTCAGTGCTTGTCTTCCTCCATTTTAGTTATGAAATGACATTGTTTCGAAGGAATTTGAAACACTTTTTCTCAACGTTTGCATCGCTCTGAAAATATTCTGAACGCTGACAATCTTAGTTGAAAGCTCAGCTTAACGCCTTTTCAGCGTTTGCGCAGGGATTAGCAACTCTTTGTCTGAAATTGGCGAGGAAAATGGATTTGACTGAGCTCATCAATGTTTTTGCGTCGGCCGAAACAAGAAAAGCATAAATTGTTGGTAGATGAAATATCATCGCATATGATTGAAGTTTCGAATACGTATTTTTCCAATTTTTTTAATTCTTTACGCACGTGGCTAAAACCGGGGCCGAATTTCCTCTCGACGGCCCTACTTAACAGTACATAGATATACATCTGTTTTATATGAAAATCTGCAATCGGCGTTTCCCAATAATTTTTAGAGTAGAAGATGTTGTGCTAATAGGTTGAAATTTTGACAAAATGATACAATAATAAACAGCGGCGCAAAATGAAGTCAATGGGGCTATACTTGACATCCTTAGAAAGATTTAGACTACATCTCATCATGGCTTGTAATTTTACGCTATATTTTCTTTTTCTTAACTTAAGCCAACGCTCAGGGGATAGCCCCTATACATGCTATTGCATTGTGTTGATTTGTAGGAAATGGAGATAGGTTAGGGGGAAGGGGGATAATATTTAATAGAATATACAATTCATCCATTATTTAATCTTAGATTCGCGACTGTTTCTAATAATAGTCCAATTTCTGATGTTTCAGTTGTTCGGTCTGAGAATTTCTGGATCTAAAGTTTATAGGACAAACCTGTAAAACGATTTTGAACCAAATCAGGAAGGGTCAAGTTGAAATTTTTCTCAAGTAAATGGCAAAATATCTCGAATTGTCGATATACAATATATTACTCAATGCAAAATTGAACCAACTTACTTACATATAAAAGAAAAATCGCATTGCAAAATCTAAGAAAAAATTGAACATTGCAACCAGTTCAAGTTTGTTTGTTATCAATATGTGTACATACATACGTACCTACGCTTCATAAAATATCTACTAGTTAATAGCAACAAAAAAATGAGGAACATCTGTAATCTATCACATTCATTTGTAGAATGACGCCACACCCATTTAAATGATAGCAAATTGAGTAATTTGTATGGATTTGACGCAATAAATGGAATCTAATACTAAATGATTTCACTTGCAAGTTTGCGTGTTGGTATTGTGCCGACGGACAGAATTTCAAGATAAAATACTGTGATGATATTTAATCGGGGAACCAGTGGCACTTTAAGGTATCAAATTTTCCCATTACGTTTCATTCGGCAAGTTAGTGCTGTACCCAATGAAAATGGATGTCAACCGTTACACAGGTGATGCAATACGGATATGTAGGAGCTATTGCTCAATTAATCGAGAGATAAGCCACAAAAATGTATAAAGTCTGAAGTTGTGGGGGTGATAAAACATAACGATTTTGTGCCTACAAAATCTATGTATGACAACATTTTGGGCGAAAATTGCAGTTTTTCGTCAAAATATCTATTTTTGCTCGAAAAATTCGAGTTTCATTAAAAATTTTAAAACGAATTAAGTTGGGCTAAGCTTTTGGGTTGAATCGTTGGGCGGAGCGGACATGAAATCGTTGTATTCTTATCTGTTTTACAATTTTGTATTCCCTATATTTATCAGTTTGAGGCTTTCTTTTCGAGTTATTGAGCGAAAACCTCATTTTGGACACTTTTTTATTATTATTATGTATTTATTATGAATTTCTCTTGATAAATATTTTATAAGTTCTGGAATTCTGAGACACCCATTGGGCTTTGCTGTAGTAACTTCCAGCGGTAATACCTCGGACTTGCATCGCTTGTGCGCACGCCCATTATCGAATGAAAAACTATTTACTTTTGGGCAAATATTACATTTTAAAGTTTCACTGGCTACCCAACTAAGAGGAGATTAATCAGTTAAAAACGATAGCACCATCGTGTATCCGATCAAAATTAACATGATCATTAGAGCGATTCAAAAAAGGAAAAAAAAAATGATTGCGGAATGTTCGCAGATATCTATAGCGTTACACGTCTTAACAAAGCTCCTCAAAGCACTTTCATTAATATTGAATATTGGATTAGCACCACCTGTTTGAAGTTGTCAACTTTTGACAAAAAAGATTTATTTTTGAAAATGCGCAATTTACAGGGGCTATCAAACTTTTCAACAAATATTTTTTTTTTTCAAACCGGTTTTATATGTAATACATGAAGGGAAAGTTCTGATGCAAAGAGAGCGTATTATATTTATATTTACTGGTGGTTCATTGAACTTTGTAGTTTCCCATAAGAATTCCATTTGAAAGAATGCTTCGCAAAAAACGGAGATCACAAAAGCTTTTCATAAAATAACAACACTATGTTTGTTTCTATTCGCGCAAGTAATTTGGAGCAATTCCAGCAGCTTATGTTCCAATTTAGTATTATAATTTTCACAAAATTTCATCCAGATCCCTTTAGCCGTTAAGGCGTGATTGAGAAATTAACATCCATACTTTCATATTTAGAATATTGAAATAGCGATCACGGCTTATCATTACAACGTAACATCCAACTTTCAATTGTGGGTTATTGGAACTATAAAGTATTTTTACTAAATATGCAAACATACATGAGCTATGGGGTTAAGTAGCACTAGTAGCATTAGTAAAATTTTAATACATTCATGAGTAAAGTTTTATTACTGATTATATGTTTGTGTAAAATTCTTCACACGGCGTTATTTAAAGTGTACTTTAGGTCAACTGCTAAAGTGCTTTATTTAGATTTGATTCTTTATCTCGAAACGAACACACTTAGGAAAAGAATCAATGATTTTATTTTTGAGCCAATGTTCGTGATTTAGCGTCAAAGCCGAAAATGTTTGACTTTAAGTGAAACATCATTGATTTAGATTGAAAAAGAATGCACATTGAACTAAAGTATGACCCAATACAACAAAATGCAAAATAAAAATGTATAATTTCAAGTTACTAGCAACTTCAAAGTGCAATGGAATTAAAGTTAAAAAATTTTATTTTCAATATTTTAAAAATTCATAAAAAATTTTGCGTTGCTTGTGCTTAAGTTGAACGGATAAAGGGTTTTTTTTTTAATATTTTTAATTTCGTTTGCGCCAAAACAAGTTGTTTTATAGCTCAATTCTATTGCTATTTTCACTATATTCACCTTAATGGACTATTACTTGAAATCGTCAATAGATGAAAACCGCTTAAAAAATAAAATTGAAAAAAGATAATGGCAACTCTTATTTATGAGAGGCGAAAATTTGTAAGTGTTTTAGCATCCTTAACGACCGCTGAGGGCAACACTCACACAAACTTAAGTCCCAGCTTAAACACTCAGGCAAAAATGGCATTGTAAATTTGAAAATCTTGTTTTGGCCCAAACGCGCAAGTTTTGAAATTGAAAATAGTGAAATTAACATTTTATCTGTTCATTTTAAGCACGAGCAACGTAAAATTTCTTATGAATTTGAAAAGTATTGAAAATAACATTTTAACTTTAATTCTTATTTCAAGCAAAAATAACAAAAGCACTACTTGCGCGTAGATCATGAATTTTTCCCTTTTATATAAGCTATGTAGTACCTAAAACAGCAAAAAAAAATATATAAAAATAATTAAAAAAAAAAATTTAATGTATCAAAACTGTGCAATTTTTTTAGTTTTTACTCAAATTGCGAGAAATTAAAGTTTTACAGCTCTAATAGCAACTCTTAAAGTTTTTTTCTGAATGAAGAAATACTCGAAAAGAAGTAATTTTAAGCGTTCGCGAAGAATTCTACGACTTGAGTTTATCTTGAACATGTCTACATATGTAAATGGAATCAACTTAAAAAAAGCTTCGACTTTGAAAAAGCTGTTTTCGACCTATGTAAGGCTGCAAATAGTGGAACAGGTTTACTTCAGGTGTGCCTCCCCGATTTGTTTTTTTAGCTAAAAGAGATTCTGTAGAAAATAATAAAAGTGAAGTGACAGCCAACTTTTCGGAAATCGATTTATGGATTCTCAACTAAGGACTGTCCCAGAAAAAACTTAGGTTTTTTATTTTTTGTATTATGCTCTACCTGATAAGCTTATAGGTATAAAAAGGACATAATATTTCTTCTATATAAAGTGACGTTTAATATGATGTATACCACTTTTGAGGACAAAGATGTCTAGCAAGCCACAAGAAATCCGCAAACTGATTTTGTCCACATACCTGCAAAATCCAAAATTTAAATATTTAGCTATAGCAAAAATAGTTGGTGCATCAGAAAAATCTTTCTTTGCGGCTATTTCTAATTATAAGAAGGGTCTATCTGTTTCACGAAAAAAAGGTTCAGGCAGAAAACCAGAATTTTCTAACCCAAAGGTAGCGACGAAGGTGAAGCGCCTTTTTAAGCAAAATCCCAACACCTCAGTGCGAGATATGGCGGCTAGAGCAGGTACATCAAAATCTAAAATATAAAAGATCAAGAAGAAAAGTAAGCCAAAGACATAAAGAGTTCAAAAAGTGATGGCTCAGATGCGACCCCGAATATTGTATGAAAGGTACCTGACTAAATTTGATTGCTGTGTTATGGACAACGAAACTTACGTCAAAGCAGATTTTAAGCAGCTACCTGGGCACGAATATTATACATCACCGAAGAAGGGGCATGTGTCTAGTAAATTCAAAGAAAAAAATTTCGAAATTTCCGAAGCAATATATGGTTTGGCAGGCCATAAGCACCTGTGGTCTCAGAAGCAGCTTCTTTGTTGCGCAAGGCACAATCAATTCCAAAGTTTATATAGACGAGTGCCTCGAAAAACGTCTTCTACCATTTATTCGTGTACATGAAGGGGTACCGTGATGTTCTGGCCAGATTTAGCAACCTCTCATTACTCGAAAACTACGATGGAATGGTATGCAAGTAAAAAGATCAATTTCGTACCAAAAATAGCTAATCCGCCCAACTGCCCAGAGCTTCGCCCAATTGAAACATATCGGGCTCCAATGGAAAGGGATTTTCGAAGGAGTGGTAAGAATGCAAAAAATTCACATGACTTCAGACTTAAGTGGAAAAAATCGTACCATACTGTCGATGAAACGACTGGATAAAATTTAATGAAGTGCCTTACGAAAAAAGTAAGAAAGTTTTATAAAAAAAAAAAATTGTTGCTTAGTTTTTAGTTATTTATATTCTGAACACTAGCCATTATTGATAAAAAACGAAAATAGACCAAAAAAATTACTGGGTATTTTTTTATAACTAAAAAGCAAAACGTAAGTTTTTTCTAGGACAGTCCTTAATTATGATTTATTCAAAAGCTATATTCACAACTATTGATGTCTTTATCTCCGAAATTAAGTGCGTCACCCAACTTTTGTTTCTACATTCGTTGTCAGTGTTAAAATCCTCGTTAGAAAAGGCTCAATAAAAAAAAAAGGTGGTATCCTTATGCCAAAATAGCCTTACTTGGTTGTAATAAGTAAGTAGTCATAGTGCTACCGTATACTGTAGAGATTTGTATTCAGCAAAATTAACTTTTGTTTTGTCGCACAGTGTCATTAGGTATCAGTGATAACATTTTCAGTACATCTGCACTTTTTTCGGTACATTTGCATCTTGAAAAATCGTCGTCAGTACACCCGGTACATTTGCCGCATTTTTTAATACATTTGGCAAATTTTAAGCACATTTTTAGTACATTTTCGATACATTTGGACAGTTGACCTTTTTTTTAAGTAAATGAAAAAATTAAAATAAACGCTATTTGTAGATTTTGTAATTTGATGAGAAATATACCCCATTTTGCTAGAGTTTTTGAGATGTGAAAAGTTAGGACCTTTTTTATGTTAATAATTTGTTTAAAAAAATTTCGTACATTTTAGTAAAATTGGGTGTTCAATACAAACAAAAAAAGTACATTGGGCCTCTAAAAAGTACATTTCATGTCAAAATTCAGTACATTTCCACAAAACCCAAATGCCATCACTGTTAGGTGATCAAAGTCAGAGTCATTATTTAAACTTATTAAATTTTTCTGGCGATGACTATAATTGCACACATAACTTGCATCTAGAATTCAATTAAATGCCACTAATGAGTTGAAAATGAATGTCTAATTATTTATTCTACAGGTTTTACGTAAGAGAGATTAAAAGACTTAAATAAAAAAGCGATCACTTAAGATATTTCTACTAATTCTCGAAGTCATTAATTTGATAAGCGTCAACATTGAACTTAAGAAAAAGAAAGCGCCAGTGACAGCGTCATCCAACAGAAGACTTGACAATATTTCACTAATCCTTATCAGTTGATTTAAGTTTAATGTCAGTGATTTCTTAAGGGGAGTCTTTTTTCATATTAAAGAATTCAGGTTTGTGGAAACATATCTTAAAAATGAATTAAAAAAAAAAAGTTTTAAATGATAAATAGTTCATCATTGCTCATTACTGAATGAACTGCATCAAAAGTTGCTTCGATAGTATCCGCTAAATCAGTTTGTAATGCGGCAGTTGACAGTTTATGCCATAAGCGGTCAGCAAAACGAGTTACATTGTTACAAATAAAAATTCTACAATGAGAAAAACATTTTTGGAATTTTAATGCGTTTAATTTCGCCTGAATAAAAATGCAACTCGTATGAATAGCGAAATTATATTGAAATTTGTTATTTTGTCAATTCAACATTTAAGGGGATACCAGGGAAAGTGTCAAGTGTGATATATCAAAATACAATTTGCAAAAATTTCTGGTTGGGTGAAATTTTTCCCTCATAAAAATATTACAACGTCTTACATACGAAACTTAAGTTCTGTTTCGTGAAGTAAGTCTGGGTAAATATTTATTTAGTTTAACCACAAAAGTTTTTTGTTGAACCAAAAATGTGGTGATTTGGAGAAAGAAAATGTTAGCTTAAAACAGCTGATTATCCTCCACTCACGAAGAAAAGGAAATTAAAAGTTCTAAAAAGAGAAATTTTTTGTCAAGGAGAAGACACAGTTTTGACAAGCCCTTGGTCAATATTTTGAATATTAAAACATTAAAAAATTTTTTCACGACTTTATTTATTTCCATTTCTGCCAAGATCGCGTTTAGTGGGATTGGCTAAGAAAAATATTTGAGTCAAAACGTAATAAAGGATCTGTTTGCAAATGTACTATTTGATGTTTACAACAAATCTGCAAAGAAAAGATATCACTCAGACCTGGTTTCTGAGGTATAACATTCGGAAGTTGCAGATATGGATTTTCAAAAATCGCAGAAAGTTGGGAGTCTCTGTTAAGATTTAAACAAAGCGGGTGTCTTATGAAAATAGCTTTGTAAGCAATATATTTTGCATAGCAACAGCTTTATTATAGTTTTAGCAGCTCCAGAGTTATAATTAATTTCGTAAAATGCTGGCCATTTTGTAAATCTGTCACTAAATTAGAGAGCATGGCTTGTTTCCTTTAAAACACATTTATCAGCTGTTCAGTGAAACTTCAAAGTAATCGATTGCTTTGAGAACATATTTTTCAGAGTAAAAGCTTTAGCATTGCGTTTAAAGTGAAACAGTCTCTCACTTGAGTTACATTCAAAAGGTAATTATCAAACGGATTTGCAATGGTCAAGCCACATTTGGTTTTCTGAACCACAGAACTGCTTTCGCGATAACGTTGCATTGTCTTCGCTTTTGCGTTTTTTGAATTCTCATGGTGATTCAACTTGCGCAGAGAAATTTAATTTTTTATTCTCTTTCAAATCGTGTGACTTAAAAGTTTTAGTCCTTAGGAGAATTGTGTTTTATGTAGTGCAAGCATAATGTTAACACTTCCTGCACTTTCATATGGCTTTAAATAATATTTTGGTTTCGGCGTTGCTCATATTAGATCGATTTGTGGCTTATGTTTCGGTACACTTGTACTTTTTTAGGTACATTTGCGTTCTGGAAAATCGTATTCAGTACATTCGACAAGTTTTTAGTACATTTGGTACATTTGGCGAATTTATAATAATTACCTTAGTAATAGATAGTTGCAATCTTAAATCGTAATGTGTAGGTGGATTATTTGGAATTTACTTTGAAATATATAGAGTTTTTTAGTTTTTTTTCAGTCATTTTTAGCAAAATTTACAAAATTTTAATAAAATTGGGTGTTCATGACATAAAAAGCATATTCGGCCTCTACGAAGTACATGTCAAGTCTCGATTCAGTACATTTTCACAAAGCCCGAGTGCCATCACTGATTCAGATTCGATTTTATTAGATTTCTTATATTTTTGTGAATCTGTGTCATTCCTTAAGCTTTTAATAATAATCATAAAATAGGCCAAAATAATTTTACTCTTTACCATTACAGGGAAAAATTATTTTATTTTGAGAAGGCCGGGAAATGCTCTTTTCAACTTGACAACTCTGCAAACATGACTGAATGAAAGAAATTGTAATTGCAGCTGTGTGTTGAAAAATAGATTTTCCAAGGCGAATTATGTATTTTGAATTCGACTCAATTGTGTTTCAATATTTTTGAATCGCATTCAACTTTGTTCCAACATTTTTCAAGCTTTTTCGGCGGTTCGTTATCTTTCAAAATTTTCCCACTAATTCAAAATTTTTCAATACTTTTCACACGGTTAGAAATCTTGGAATATATTTCAATACAAGCGAAGTATTACAAGGATTTTTAATACAATTTGGATTACATTTTATACTTTTGAATATATTACAAAATTTTGTAATGCATTTTATATTAAATTTTAATACAGTTCAGACATAACATCGATATTTTATACCATTTAGAATCAACTTGATGCTATCGTAAGTAATATACATATATGATTTTATACGATGCTGTATTATATTTTAATACTTTCTTTATTAAATTAAAAAAAATTATGCCGTATCCACTGGTTCCCCTTTTAATACCATGGTTTTATGCGCAGTTTAACGACAACAGCCAACGTAGTAATTTTTTTGGTTGTCAGTAGCTCAGTTGGTTAAGATGCGCCTATTCAAACAGTGGCATGACGCAGGACGGCGACCTAGGTTCAATTCTAATCGGTGACAGGTAAAAAAAAATTTGAATTTTCCCTTACAGTTTTAAAAACGCTATACAAATAGATTAACAGAAAATTACAGCAGAGCAAGCGGCATTATACAATAGAAGAACATGAACATAATGGAATGAAAAATATTAAAAATTATTCCAAAATTTCTAACTGTGCATATTTTTTCGACTTATTAAACCTCTTTCAAATTTTTTCACATGTTCTATACGTTTTCGACCATTTCAATCTCTTTCAACATTCGTCATTAGTTTTCATATTGTGTGTACTTTTTCAGCGATTTTCAACTGCTTCCACATTTTTCAACCTCTTTCAACTTTTTTCAACATTTTAAATTTTGTTCGAACTTTTTTCAACATAATTCATATTTTTGTTTTACTTTTTCAGCGGCTTTCAACTTTTACGATTTGTCAATCTCTTTCAACTATTAGACTATGCACATTTTTTCGACCTCAAAATGAAATACTAAACTATGGTCGGTCTCCTGGAACTCCATTTCTAAACAAACTCCACAATATCGATTGCTTAACTTTACTTTCATCAATCCTTCCCATTAAACAGTTTTTTTTTTCACCGGTTACTCACACAATACTTTGACTACTTTGCTTACCATGTAAACATCACATTAGACATTTCAATAAAAAATCTGTATTTGTCTGAAAATGTGATTGAAGTTTCACTTTCATCAGATGGTTCATACGAACTTGGTAAATGAGAAACTAATTTTCTTTTATACATTAAATATTTATGAATTATTTGAGTTTGTTTTGGTATCAAAATGTCTTGCGTACAACTTAATGCCAAAAGCTGAAAATTGCAAATTTGTGGAGTAATACATAAAATCCCAAATATATCTGAAACTGTGAGCCGCCGTAGGATCTCATGTGGCCAATTATCTCATAATAAAATTATATGCAAAAAAATTAACAAGAAACTTTAATTAAATTTATATCAACTAATAATAGAGCATGTTAATCAATTAAGGACTTTCCCTTCCGTGAGCATTACTACTTTTTTTTTAAAGGACACTGTCGTTTTTGCTGATATTTAGAAAACTAACACTTTTGTATTTAATCGGAATGGTTTGCTTTCAAGTTTGATAATTATTAATGAATAATGAATTATTTTAAATATTGCACTCAAATGCCTTTCACTCAAATCACTCGGTGCTATGCGTCGAAATCTAAATAAATCTTTCCTGACTGTACTTTATGCATTAAGTGCATTATTTCAAATTTTCTTTGTTCTTGTAAAACAAATGATAGGAGACAACATAATCGCAAGTAAGAAAAACAATATTCCCAAGGTTATGGTGAAGGAATCATAAATTTGTATCGGCTATTGTACAGCAGGTAAAATGAATTTCTCTTACTTAGTTTCCAGTTTATAGTAAGCTATCCCCTTAATGGTAAGATTTTCTTCCATTATCGAAAAAAGAATTAATTTTCTAGTATAGGTAGGTAGGTAGGTAGATAGTGAGTGATATAATGCAAAAACTAAACCTAGCGAATAAAATTCATATGTATAGCTCTATATAATATGAGGCCTGATGTTGTTGGCGTGCAGTTCTATATAGATAGTGATACGACATTGTTCGAAAGAGAGAGTATCAACGAATTTTGGTTTCGCAAAACGTGTGATGAATTTAATTTATTGAATATCAATTGTATTGCATTATAATTTCGCGTTGTTTTTCGTAATCTGACGAGTATTTCCTGCAATGAAATTTATAAGTTTACTATGTTTGGTCGGATTCGTTGGCTTGTGTCAAGTGAAGGCCTTAGATATTGGTTTTGGTGATATATTTAAATCTGTTGGAGATGTAGCCACTGGTGTTGCAAAAGATGCAGCGAATTTGGTACCCACGCCTGAAGGTATTTTTGATTTAAGCAAACAGCTCTTGGCTGGATATCCATTTGAGGTGGTATCAGATGCTGTCAATAAAATATGTAAGTATGGCTATATATATGGCTTGATCATTAGATTAATTCATTAGTATATACATATGTAAATGTTAAAAAAAATTTATTATTATATCTATATACTTTCGCAGGTTCTTCAGCGTTGTCATCAAGCAAAGTTCTACCAAAGATCTTGCCAGATATCAACAAAATGCAATTTCAGCTGCGTACCGCTTGTAGCATGCAAAGCTTTCCTTTACTAAGAGCGGATCAAATGTGGAAAAGCCCAGATTTTGATAAATACAAAAGAGTTGTAATATTGGCAACAGGTTGGACTACGACTATCAATGAAACAAGCACCATTGATGCATTTGCAAAGGCATACAATTGTCGTGGTGATTTTAATTTTGTGGTAGGTGGTAGTAAGACTTATTGCGAAATACTAATTTGTTAGAAATTCGGAAAATCTATATGCACGCGAGTACAGCAGAACTATGCTTACGGTGCTCAACATTTGAATTTAAGTTGAGAAAAAATTTCCCTAAAATAACTTGAACTCCCATTTTGAGCATTAGCGAAAGTATTAGAACCAATGTTGAACAATTTTCTGTGTGAACGACTTTCGCTGATTTCAAAGTCAATGGTCATATAATTTATTCTTCGCCTTTATTTTGCTTCTTATTACCTGAGGAGAATTTTAGTCTGAACAAAACTTTTAAATAAAATGTCACTACCAGCTGTAGTTTCTTCGTAGTGGTCGACAGACATATATAATATATATGGGAGATTTCACGTCAAGCGGATCTCTTACATACACAGAAATTGGTTTGAACGATTAAGATATACGAGGTCTTATCATGTTCGTCTAGTGAAAGGCTTTTAAAAGCAAAGTGCCGTTTTGCGAAATTCAAAATGGCGGATTCAATATAGCTGCCGGAAGCTGGAGAAAAACCGAGTATCCAGCAAAAAAAGCTTGTAAAAATAAAAATTCGCAACCGGACGGGATCCTTTCTTGGCCCAAATTGCATCTGATGGATGCCACTAAAAAGCTAGCATTGTAAGTTGACAAAATGCAACATGGCGATCAAAAATCCAATATGGTGTCTGAATTTTTGAAAATGAACTGATTTGCAGCAACTTTGGTATACGACGGATTTGAGAGCCAATGATTACAAATTCAAGGTCAGATTTGTCAAACTCAAAATGGCGGATCCAAGACGTCGGACAAAATTTTCGAAAATCAACTAATTTTAGGGTTCGCTAATTGCGAATCTTGGGTTGGATTTTCCAAATTCTCACATTCAAGATGGCCAATCCAACATGACATCTTTTTGTAGAAATCAACCGATTCGTACCAAGTCATGTGTCTTGAATCTTAAAAATCTGACGGATTCGTGATCGGTGACACCCAAAACCTCCATAATTTGCTTTTAGAAACCTATCACTAGATGAATGTTTTAAGACCTCTTATGTCTTGACCTATTTTTGTATAGGTAGCTGAACCGCTTGACGTGAAATGTCCCATGTATACATATAAGCATTTTCTGAAAGGCATTTGTGAGATGATCAGCTTTACAATATTTATGGCAATCACGTTACACTTTTTTCTTATACATATTTTTTTACAGTATGCCGTATGCATTTTATTATATTACATTCTTACACTACAACTGTATCATATCATACTTAGAACTAACATGCGGCTTGTTTCAATCAATAATAAAATGATCGACCTTGTTAATTTGTTAGTAGTTATACGTTACTTTTTCATGTGCATTTTGTTCTTGTAAAATTATCACACTGTCGAAGTAACGAGTAACATAGCAACTAGGCGGCATGGCTGATAGTTTCCTGGTAGTTAACAACATACCGAGCGATCGTTGGTTGCCAAAAAAGTTGTGCTTACATGTGGATGTTACTGCCAGATTAACGATATACAACAGTGTCTGAGTCGGGTCTTCGCCGTTAAAAGACTTACCAAATTACCAACCAACGAATTATCAAGCTAATGAGACTGATGTAGTGCTTCACCGAGAACCGATAAATATCGTTCTCGTTATCGTTATCGTGACCGAGAACGATAACGAAACGATATTAAAAAAAATATTTCTCGCATGACCGAGGGCGAGAACGAAAATGGTATGGCCGATATCTCGTTCTCGGCGATAATGTAATATTTATCGTACGATCAACATTGAACGCGCATATACAATGCACTTTTGCTTAAAAAAATGTTCTACTACTTTTTTAATAAACACATACATACATACACATGTATACTTACGCGCATTCACCGACGATAATATACAAAATGTGAGGACTTACATCAAATTTTTAGAGCTACCTTACCTGTGAAAATATGCATGTTTTATTTTCGTTTTGTGTATTTTTGCCAGCGATGGAGCCACTTTTCACGGTTGCATTTAATTTCATTTTGTCACATTAGCTCTATCTAGATAATTGTACTATGCATTTTATATTTCCTCTTTGAATAGCTCTCAAATTTACAAGCTATAGGTGATTTGGTGTCGAAAGGCTTCAAATATAGCTATAACTTTTTTTGGATAAAGGTGCCTTGGATCGTGGCACCTTTATACGAAATAAAATACATATATATATCTTGGCATATGTTGCAGCTACAATTGTAAAACCTGATACGTAAATGTAAACTTTTTGTGCCAAGCAACTTGTTAAATGAGAACGGTGTTTGATAATGGGTCTAGCTCTTTCCATACAACAAACCTTATACCAACTTGTGAAATTCGGTACATGAACCCAATTGTCTGCAGTAAAGACTGCATAAAATGTAGACGTGGTTGTACAGTGCGTAGGAAAGCCGCTGGTTAAGCTAGTTTTGCATATGTATATAGAAATGTGAACGAGAATTATCGGCGATAACGAAACGAGAACGAGACGATAACGATACAGATTAAAAATTTCTCTTACGAAACGATAAGCTTGGCGCCACTACGAGGACGATACGATAAATTATCGTTTCGGTGAAGCACTGGACTGATGTGAATTCCACTAATGAAATGTCGTGTTTCATAAAGGAAAAATTACGTTGTGATTGAAAACTGCTATCTGTAGTGTACCCATTAGTTCATTTATGAATATTATTTACCAATCAAGTCAAGAGGCTTAGTAAAGATTAATCCTTTTTTGAGACCAGATACGCAAGATGTGAAGTTTTTGCTTAGTCAGTTGGCCAATACGTAGGTTTCTGAGTTGAGATAAAGTCACAATCAGTTGCTTGTGCAACTTTTAAAAGTTCACGACCTTTTGTTGTGACCATCCTTAACTTTGTTTTATGCTTTTGTATCGAATTTTTATATATGACCTTTATAGATATGACAATAAATAAAATATTTCTTAACTAGGCTCTCGATGCTGCCTCATATGTTGACACATTGTACACATGGTCTGCTCTCAATACCGAAGATATTGGAAAACATGTTGCTGAAGGTCTTGCACGCCTAGCGGACATAGTACCAGTAGAAAATATTCATTTAATTGGACACAGTTTGGGAGCACATATTGTTGGGTCAGCAGCACGCAACTTTAACTATTTAACAGGAAAACTGATAGCACGCATTACTGGCTTAGATCCAGCTAAGCCATGTTTCAACGAAGGTGAGAATTTATCAGGCCTTCTACGTGGCGATGCTGATTTCATTGATATCATACACAGTAACCCAGGTGTGCTGGGCAAACGCGATCCAATGGGAGATGTCGACTTTTATCCAGGTGGCTTGGATCCGTTACCCAAAGGCTGTGCCACTGTAGTATGTGCACATCAGCGTGCGTGGGAGTATTATGAAGAAACCATTTATCCAGGAAATGAGAGAAACTTTTTGGGTGCTCGTTGTGGTTCACTGACAAAGTTAAGAGATAACAAGTGCCCTGGTGGATTTTACCCAATGGGCTTTGATGTACCGCAAGATATTAAGGGAAATTATTTCTTAGAAGTTAATGGAGATAAGCCATATGGAAAAAAATCCAATGTTAAAACCAATGCTGCACACGAGTCGTGTGGGCTATGTCCGAGTAAAATTATTCGATAATTTGTGTTACTGGCTCATGTACTTTTATTTCAAAGAGAATAAAATCTTGCACTAAGTTTAAGCTATGTGAAAATAAATATAACTCACCATGATGGATTTGTAAAGGATTATTTTATTTAAAATTGGTGAATTTCAACACATCAAGGCTGTTGTTCTCATTTTGAGTGATGAGAGTGTAGTTCTAAAGTAGAGGTGTAAGCGCTCGCAACGTGAAGAATGAGTTTATTGATATAACAACAGAAAAGTATCAAGAAGTTCCTAGGTGTAGATATAGATAATAATTGAAGAGTACTTAATCGTTTATTAAATAATTAAAATAGTTAATGAAGGTGGAATAGTATCGAGTATATCGATAAAGTGAATAGAAGTCAAAAATTTTCGAATAATAAAGAATATCAAAATTTCAAAAATGTTGATTGAGATTGATGAAGTCAAGATATGATAAAAATTTCAATAAAAGTCTTAATGTAAATTATGCTTTCGTCATAATAAAATGATCACTACGAACCAAAATATCTATGTGGGGCTTCCCATCCACCATAATGACCTATGTGTAAATAACAATACACCCCAATAATAAGAGCTTAACTTTTTCTGGAAACCTGTAACAAAATAACAAATTGAACCTGAAGTAATCCTGTGGCTTTTTTCTCACCACACGAAGTTGGCAAGTAATGGCGTCGTTAACCGGAAACTGTGCGTTTTTTAGGTCATATTCAGGAATATGAGTGATTAGTTTTGAAACACGGTAGCCACTTACCTATGCATATCTATAGGCAACGTTTGGTTTTTTGTATGTAGAGGGTAATCTCTAGAACTACCGCTGCGATTCTCAAATTCTTCTACAAATAGAGAGCTATACTATCGCTGAGTAACATAGACTATATTTTATTTTGATAAATATATGGGGCGTGGTACCTTCCATGCAACAAAAACCCCTTTAATCGTTATATCTTCGCTGCTTTGGTAACAAAAGTCTTAAAATTTCGGGTAAGGGTGCATATTATCGATGTAGCTCGCGAAATTTGAACGGGATTAGACGACGGGGCATGCCAGCTTCTATGCGATGAAAACAATTAAAACGCTATTTCTGGTATCTTATGGTAGCCAAAGATATAAAATTTATAAAGCAGAAGTATATTTTCTATTCTAAGAACCTCTTGAAACGTGGACGCGATTAGACAACGGGGCGTGGAACCTTGTTTAGAACAAAAAAAAAAACACCTTAAACGCTATATCTTGGCGTCTATGACAGCAACACTTGTGAAACTTGATGCATGGATGCAAATTGATTGTGCCACGCTGCTCGCAAAATTTGAATGGCGTTGTGAATTGGGGTGTGTCACCCCAAAGAAAATGTTTTCCTCCCTAAAACTTTTCCAAAAGTCAAAAGACCGAACACTTAATCTTTCTTCATGTCTACCAATGAGGCAGAGACCGGTTATGACAGCAACAATTGACGAATCACTATGCCGATTGCAGCGGCGGACTAAGACTTTGTGGGGCCCGGAGCAAAACAGTAAAGCCTTTTGAAATTTAGGGTATATTTTTAAGGGGACTAGAATACACCGATGCTTTTTTAAGTTTTAAAGTAAGTATATTCCGGTTGTTTTCATTATTATATAATAATTTAAACCAATTGTGGTGAAAATTATTCACATGTTGGAGGAAAATGAATAATGAAGCACATCTCGAAATTGGCTACGATGTCAACAAACAAAACTGTCGCATTTGGGCTGAAGAAAATCTTAAAAACCAATGAAACCAAAAAAACGTACGGTGTGGATTTTTGTGTGGTCCATATTTTTTGGATATTCAAAATAGCAATGCAATTTCTATAAATGGAGCACGATATCGAGAGATGATTAGAAACATTTTGTACTGGAAATATGAAGACATTGATGTACAGATTATGTGGTTACAACAGGATGGTGTAACATGCCAAACAGCAACGGAATCAATCGATCTTTTGAAAGAGAAGTTTAATAATCGAATAATTTCTCGAAGGACAGACATGAATTTACCACCAAAATTATGTGACTTAACATTATTGAGTTTCTTACTATGAGGTTTCGTGAAGAGTAAAGTTTATTCGGACAGCCCTCAAACTGTTCAACACCTCAAAAAGAACATCATCGAGCAAATATCACTAATTCAAGCATCATTGCTAAAAGATTGACAGCCTGCTGAGCCTGCAGAGGATGTCATTTGAACGACATTCCCTTTTATTGTGAACCGGATCCAATGTACGTTAGTTTTCAATAAAAATATATAAGGAGTTCACACAATTTATGTCTTTTATTTAAAAATTAAGAGTAATCTTAAATTTCTAAACCCTTTAGAAATGGGTTCCCATTAAACAGAACATTTTATGATCACAATAGGGGATAACTTATATATTGACAGTATGAACACAATTTATTATTTTTTAAGAATTTTTAAATGTTGCATTGTAAGTGCCGCGCCCTCTTGAAAGTTCGCCAACTTTTTCCCAGATATTGTCTAAGTTTTTCTTAATATTTTTGGAAAATTTGGTTACACTACATCAAATGTCTCCAGCAACATACCGTTTTAAAGGTTTTTCTTGTATAAGTGGTAGGCGTGTCTATTCACGTTAATGTGTGAGTGCCGAAACGGTTTCACTTGGGTTGCATTCAGAAGAATATAACCAAACACCGTTGATTTTGCCATGGACCTCAATTGTATAACTACGCCACTGGCAAGCATGTTGCTCGCAATTCGCGCACGTCAAGTGAACCGAAGGGATTTTGTGGTAGTATTCGACCGGCATATATGTGCCGAAAATGGCGTTTATGTTCATGAACAGTAAACTTTTAAATCTTCGACAATCTGAATACAATTTATATTTTTTTATGATTTTTTAATGTTAAACACAAATCTCCATTTGAAAAAATCACCCTCAATAAATTCGATGTTTGATTCAATTAGAACTTCATCTGCAGCATGACAGATAGCAACTGTATTTGGCAATTGCAAATTCGCATGAAAAATGGATGCGTCTCAATTGAAAGTGGAGTTCCGAACCACGCGTTGTCGCCTTATCGCGTCATGGCTTTCTACGCGTATTGCTTTCGAAGGTACATACTACGCTTCTTTGCGTCAAAGCTTTCTATTAAAACAGTTAGCAGTTAACAAATTTGTAAGCAATAAAAAATATGTTTAATAATTTGAAAAGTTTTTTTAATAATAATACGAA
Source organism: Meiosimyza decipiens (assembly GCA_963680825.1). Taxonomy (NCBI): domain Eukaryota; kingdom Metazoa; phylum Arthropoda; class Insecta; order Diptera; family Lauxaniidae; genus Meiosimyza; species Meiosimyza decipiens. The sequence continues at coordinate 85,944,606 of OY804258.1, read as the reverse complement.
TGCAGGGCATCAACTTTTTGTGACAAAAGCGTGTGCCGCTGCAAAGCGATGACGCGTGGTCTGTAACTCCACTTTGAAGATTTCGTTTGGTAAATTCACTTCGCTCTGCGTTTGATCGAATCCTGTCGCTTCGGCAATTTCGTTGAATTCTTTATGACTCTTACATTTTTCAAATGAATCACCTTCACTCACTTTATACAAATCCTTGTCGCTAGAATCGCTATTAATCAACTTTGACGCCTTCACAATATTGTTCATACTTACATGCCTTCGACGAGGAAACAGAACGATTAGCAATTGTTAGTACATAGTATAACTATCCAGTTTGTTACACGGTACTCCAAGAATTTTATATCACCGTTCGTGATTGATTTCCTGGTCGCTGCTAGCCGACAAAAATGCACTTCTCGCTTTTGCATTTAATTTTTGACAAACGGCCAAAGATGACAAATCTGGTTTTTGCTTCGTCTAAACTTCCTCTTGCGTAGTATTTTTCATATCTTTGCATGGAGTACAATTAATCAAATATGCGGTCATAACCGATGCCTTCGCCCAATTTTGCTTGTGCAAATTTGTGTTAATACGCGTACAACGCATAGTTCGATAAAAGTTCTGGTCATCATCAGTAAATATCTTGCTACACCAAAAGATTTTGTTGACGTTGGTCCACAAACATCTTTGTGGACCAACTCCCAAACAGCAGTACAAATTATTAACCAGAAACGGTGCTACAATCAGTTTTGTGTTTTTTTTTCAAATATGCGGCAGATCCATTTAGCGAACGCGTTTTTTCTTGCTTTGCCTTTTGGCTAGCCGACATTACATAAGTGTGCACAAGTTTTCGGAATGTATAGGACATCTTTATCTATAGACGAAATCGCCATTTCGATGGCAACAGGACATTTTACATTGAGGCGACCATTGTCACCAAGGATTACACTGATCTGCAACGTTTCCCCACTTTAAATAAAGCATTATAATTCGTGGTGATTGAACAGGAATATGTAAACCAAATTTTCATATCAGCCCTTATTTTCCAAATAAATATATGGGGTCTTATATGTCCAAATCATCAATTTTTTGTCAATTTCGTATATATATACATATATATATATTTTAAGGACAGCAAATTTTTCCGAATGTATTAAACGATGTAGTTGGAAAGCTTAAGCTTTTCCCTTCAAAATCCTCTAATTATGTCGATATTTATTTTTTTCTCTCAAAAGATCTTAAATTACAATTTTCCAGCTACTTAATCAAGTACTTTGAAGCTTTTGATTGTATTGAAGGTGTCACGCCCACTTTTTGATCCTAGGCCTAACCATTTTTTTGTGTTTGTGTGAAAGTTGGTTCCATTATCTTAAATAATTCTTTTAGGATAGCGTTTTGAAAATCTTACTTGTGTAACGCCCACGCCCACTTATTGAATTTTTTCGACTTTTTGTCCAGTTCGCTTATAAGTTATTCCTAGTATTTGTGTGAAATTTGATTATATATATCAAAATTCTCTCTTAATTAAACGTTTAAATGTGTGTCCTCTTACCGATTTTGCTCTTTTTTTTACTCCCATGAAGCCTGTTTGATGGTATAGTCTGTTAACTATATTTCATACACTACCATGATGGGTTCTCCCGTAATCGAACTCGATCCATTTTTCGACTGACAGGTGCTTTCATAGTTTTATACACTCGCATTTAAATTTTGTGGGAGGTACATAAAATTAATTAAATATGCTACAAAAAAAGGACCATTTCAATTAATTATTACATGCAAATATTATTTAGTAATTGCTAAAAATCAGTAAATTTGCGTACTGATTTCAAAATCTTGAAAAATCGGTATTTTTAAATAGAATTAGTCAAAATCAGTGCATGTACTGATAGAATTTTTACGTATGACAACCCTACTGGGTGATTGAACAAAATAAATTAGTCAGTACGTTTTGCGATTTTTATGAAAATTTTAAAGGATTTGAATTTCGCAAATCTATTCTTTCAAAATGCTTTAGGTCTTAAAATAATATGTAGTATAATTATAAATGGTTAGTGCTGGACGGCGATTACAACTCAGTCGAATAATAAGTTATACATATGCAATATATATGTATGTTGGCTAAGCAACCAATAGTAAAAATATTATCTGTGTTGAGGCATTGATGAACTTAAGTAATTTTTCTAATTAGCATAGACTTGAAATAATTAAAATACCAATTGAAAACTGACTAGCAATGTTATTAACTTTTACGAGTGTTCTGACTCTGATGTTTTTAATTATGATCGCATAAATTCAGTAATTTATTAAATCGAAAGTTAAGAGTAAGCAACTAATCTTAATCACCGTACAATTGAAACAGAAAAATATTTAAATTCTAAATATACAGTAAAGTCTCGAATATCCATCTGGCACGGGGATGACCGCATGACGGATAACAAATCTTCTATCCTAAATTCTGAGCATTTTTTCGCGGTGAATATTTATCCAAATACGCAAAAGAATGCCAGATTAAAATTGAACTCCGAACTAACAACAAGTAATTTTCGAAATTCCAACAGATGGAATTGTTAAGTGTGATGAGGAATCTGGACATTGTGGTGAGGGCCAGGAAAGTTATTTATCTTACCGTCTTTAAAACACATTGGGTGTAATAAATTTTTTGTGACATAATTTTAGGAACTCAGGATAATTCATAAAAGCTTATATTTATCTTCCCTAAATATGAGCTAAGAGGAAACACAGACGAAACGACAACAATCCGTCGCATAAATACCAGGAAATGAATCGAATTTTATTTATTTTTATAAAACGACAACAAAATTAAAACATGAAATGAAATAGAACGTGACGGTTAACGGAGGTGACGGATAATAGGATGACGAATAATCGAGGCCTTACTGTATTTTAATTGAATACATCTTTTTTTTGTGCAGTGAGCCTTCTGTAATTTTCGCTAACGTTGTACAACTTGGTAATAAAAAATATTATTTTTATACCCTACACAGAGGGTAAATTCATTCATGTGTCATTTCGTTTGTAACGCATGGAAGCGGACAAGGCAGGTATAGAAAAGTACAGATATTCTTGATCAGCGTCACGTTTACGGGAAAACCAAACAAGCTAATTCGAACAAATTTGGCACACAGGTCACACCTTCTTACAAGCTGCTTCTATTGAAAATGGGAAAAAATTGGTCTTCGGACACGTCTACCGCCCATACTCTTTGAATATTTATAAAAGCCTTATTGAAAAAAGTTGCAGCCATTTTGATGAATCTTGATGATCTGGTGCACATGTGAACAAAATTAGGATTGGGTAAGTTTTCAAAAGCTCTTGAAGGGGCATGACACAGCCCGAAATTTTAACATTTATCTCGTAAGCCATGCAAGATATTGTGACGAAATTTGATAAACGGATACAGATTATGAGTTGTGCTAAGAGTGGGCGGAATTGGAAAAGAGGTTGTGGTACTTTAAATAATTAAAATTTATGTATCTGCATATCTCGAAATTGGCATGTACGATTTTCATAAAATTTTTAGAGATGATGCCGCTGAAAGCAGTCATCAATACAAGCTTAGCCATTATACTGGGAAAACTCGTTGAAGAACATGGCACACCCCACGATATTTATAAACGTTATAACAAGACGAAATCGTTATGAAATTTAATATGGCAGATATACTTGTTTAACACATTTTATTACAAAAATTTGGAGCAATAGTGCCTGTGGGTGTGGCACCTACCAAACAAGCAGAAAACGTTTAATGCTACAGATAGTGTGCTATGAGAGGAATCTTCATAAAATTTGGTGTACACATGTCAGTTACTATAAGCTTTAAAATTAATTGGACTTCGAAGAGATTGAATCAGTGGGCGTGTCGCCTCCTTCGCTAACTTAAATTGCAAGCGCTATTTTAAGTGAACTATTGCAGGAATTGTTATGAAATTTACTGTAAGTGGTTTACTTGCTATATGATATCTCAGAATCAAAAACGGCCAAAATAGCACTAGCAGGCGTGGCACCTACCATACAAGTAAAATACGATAGGCGGTATATCTATCGAAATATGTGAGCAATCATACTAAAATGTGGTGAAGGAGGCTTATTTATGGAAAGTAGTGCTTCACCGAGAACCGATAAATATCGTTATCGTTATCGGGATCGCGAACGATAACGAGACGATATCAAAAACATTATTTCTCGTACGACGGAGGACGAGAACGAGAACGATCTGCCTGAACGATCTATCCTGTTCTCGGCGATAATGCAATGTTTATCGTACGAAAGGCACTAAGTTATAGCCGAGAATGAAATTCAGCCAGAAATTCCATCATACAAAACACTTAAACCGCAATATCTTGGCACCTATGGTAGCTGGCATTTTGAAATTCGGCGCTGGGATGTCTATGGTCTATGGAATCTATCGCAGCTAAAGTTGTGAAACCTAATACGTAAATGAAAATTGTTTGTGGTAAGCAACTTGCTGAATGTAAACATGGTTGGCTAATGGGTCATAGCTCCTCCCATTCAACAAAAATCCTTACGTTGCTATTTTTGGAAGTTATGCTAAGTTGTGAAATTTCGCACATGGACCGAGTTGTCTGCAGTAAAGGCTGCGTAAAATTTAGACGTGGTTGTATAACGGACAGTGCGCGGGAAAGCTAGCTTTATGTATATGAAAATGTGAACGAGAATTATCGGCGCTAACGAGACGATAACGATACAGATTAAAAATTTCTCGTATGAGAACGGGTAAGAGACGATAAGCTTGGCGCCACTACGAGGACGATACGATAATTTTTGAAGTACGTATCGGTGAAGCACTAATGGAAAGCTATTTCTAGATCGAAATCGGGAGGGATTGTACCAGTGGGTGTATCATCGCCCTAAATTTTAAGGCTAATTACAGCATATATCGCTATCTAGACAAGCTGTTGTCCTAAAACGAATATCACGAATATATTTTATTGAACTAAAAGTACTCGTAGGTGTAATTGGAGAAGTATGCTTGGCATGTTTCAATTTTTTCATTTCTATTCGATTTTTTCAACATTTTCCATATTCTTTTGACTTTTTCAACATTTTAGCTTCCAATATATCCCATATCAACATCTTCAACTTTCTTCATTATTTTTTTTTAATTTTTAAGACTTTTTCAGCGATTTTGAAATTATTTAACATTTCAAAACTTTGTTAAGTTTTTCGACATTTTTCAACATTTTCCATATTTTTTCAACTTTTTCAACATTTTTCATATATATTATTTAACTTTTTTTCAATTTTATTATTCAACCTCAGAACGTATTTTTGACATTAATATGAAATGTACTTTCAATGCAGTGCAGGGCATGTGAGTTTTGACCTGGCCGAAGATAACACCTTTACTGGTTTGTTTTTATTTCAATCCATCGCACAGTGAGAGGGGAAAAAATAACTTTTCCATTGTAAGAAGATGTTGTTTTTTAAATTTTTTGGTGATAAATATCTGGGTAGGAGTCGCAGTTTGTTTAAGAACCATAGCACTGAGTTTAAGTACTGATCCATTGTGATACCACAGGAAATTTAACTTAACTCCCTCATAGACCTTATAATAGATATCTAAGTAATATGGATATATAAAAATCTGTTGGCTAGATGTGGGAAATTCTATGAGCTCTTACTATTACTTAAGCCCATTTTGTTTAGTCGGTACTGATATAAAATGGTCAATTTATTTCAGACACAATTATTTCTACCTTTAAGAAGTCCCTTTAAAGGGCCTATTTAGCAACTTCGGCGTGGTATAAACTTTAATGGGCATCAACTGGTTTGTTCTTGTTATTAATGAATATCCAGCTATAAATATAAGTTAGCTGCGACAGTAATATTTATGACCAAAATGCTGGAAGGAAAATGTTACCAAATAAGTACCATAATTGTCATTATTTTACAAAAATTAGAATTCTTCAAATGCGATACAACTTTTTTCGACATATTTAGTTGATTTTGCAGAAATTTTTTTTTTTGAAAATATCCACATATAGACAAATTGTCGATAATTTACAGGAGTTTGTCCGAACTTCTCATATTAGAAATGTGATATCTGCAGTTGCACTAATTAGATCGATGTCGATGTTTTTTACTTTGCACTCTGTTACGTTTTGAAGTGTATTAAAATAATATGTATTTTTCATTGTCAGCAAATGAAAATTGATAAATATTTAAATAGTTTTCAAATACTAATGACTCCACTACAACTCATTTAAAACAAACACTCTTTAGCTCTGTATCCTTTTATATACAAAAACAATTTTTCAAAGAAGTGCAGTCTCTATTAGATCGAAAGTTATTAAATATTTTCGAGTGAAGATTTGGAGATAAAACATTTCATGTTGTGACATAAAGTCAGTTAATATTCAGAAATGAATTGCAAAGTTTTTATCGGTATATGTATGGAGCAGACATGTTCAAAAAAACGGAACAGGTTTACTTTAGCTGACATTCTCCAATTTTTTTTTTTTAAGGGTTAAATAAATAAAAATTATGAAAAAAAATGTCGGTCGGATCTAGTTTCGGAGATATAGCCATCGGAAGTTCCGGACATAGCTTTTATAAAAATTATCATAACTTAGAAACCCCTGCATGGATATAAAAAATGAAGGCCATTAAATTATCTTTCTTATGACATCCAAATTTTTGAAATGCAAGCAAGGGTTTCCAACTTATGAGCAGTTTTACAAAAGCTATATCCGGCACTTCCAATAGATTTCAGCTGTTACACAAGAAACGCTAAAGCTCTACTTGCGAAATGATATTGGACGGACTTTTTCCTTATATACATGCTTAAAAAATAGCGGTAAAAATTATTTCGGCACTTATTTTTGTGGAAATTTTGCAGCTCTTGCAGTAACCCTAGGAGTTTATTTATACCCTACACAGAGGGTATATTCACTTTGTCATTCCGTTTGTAACGCATAGAAGGGGGCGTGGCAGGTATGGAAAAGTATATATATTCTTGATCAGCGTCACCACCTGAGTCGATATAGCTGTGTCCGTCTGTCTGTCTGTCTGTATGTCCGTCTGTCTGTCTGTCTGTCTGTCAGTCTGCTCAAATCAAATTTACGAGAAAACTAAGCAAGCTAATTCAATGAAATTCGGCACACAAGTCACACATTCTTGCAAGGTGCTGGCATATAAAAATGGGCGAAATCGGTTAACGGCCACGCCTTCCGCCCATACTCTATGTAAATATACCCAAGTCCATTTTGAAAAAAAGTTGCTGCGTTTTTAATGAAACTTGGTGATTTGGCGAAAATGAGAACAAAATTAAGATCAGGCTAGTTTTTAAGTTTGCAAAGGCTCTTAAAGAGGCGTGGTACAGCCCTAAATTTTAACTTTTATAACGCCATAGCTCGTAAACCGTGCAAGATATTCGGTACACGAATACAGATCTTATGAATCTTGAATTGCGCATAAAGTGGGCGGAATTGTAAAAAAGGGCGTGACACTTCTTAGCAATTAAAAAATTGGATTTCGTATAACTCCAAATTGGCACATACGATTTTCATAAAAATTTTAGGGATGATACCACTAAAAGTAGTCAACAATACAAGCTACGTCAATACACTGAAAAATTTCTTTCAAGGGCGTGGCACAGCCTATAATATTTATAAACGTTATAAAAAGAGAACTCACAACGCAATCGTTATGAAATTTAATAAGGCGGATAAACTTGCTAAAAGGTATCTTCTTGCAAATTTTGGCACAATTGTGCCCGTGGGTGTGGCACCTTCCATATAAGCGAAATACGTTTAATGCTATAGATAGTGTGCTATGAGAGTAATCTTCATAAAATTTTGTGTAGAGGTGTGGGTTATTATGTGCTTCGGAATTAAATGAAACTTGACAAGATTGCATCAGTGGGCGGGGCACCTCCCTCATTAACATAAAGCTATAAGTGCTATTTTAAGTGAACTATTCGAGCAATTGATCTGAAATTTGATGTAAGTTGTTTACTGGGTATTAGGTACATATGAATCACAAGCTGGCGAAATAGCCACAGTGGGCGTGGCAGCTCCCATAAAATTAAAATACCTTATGTTGCATAACTATCGAAATATATGAGGAATGATTCAGAAATTTGGTATAAGAGGTTTGTTTATAAAAAGCTATTTCTGGATCAAAATCGGACTGGATTGCATCAGTGGGTGTGTCACCGCTCTAAGTTTTAGGAATAATTACGGCACATATCGCAAACGATACAAGCTATTGTGCTAAAGTTTGGTTTGTTTATTGAACCAAAAGTGGGTGGAATTCAAGAAGTGGGCGTGGCAACATTTCCCATATTTTTTTGACATTTTCAATCTTTTACATTTCCCCATCAATTTCATTCGAAATATTCTTTATACTTTCGACTTTTTCATCAATTTTTCAGCATTTTTCATATATTTCGACTTATTCAATTTCTTTCAACTTTCTTTAATGGTTTTCATATATTTGCAACATTTTCAGTTTTTTTTAACACTTTTGAACATTTTTGAACCTTTTTACATTATTTTCGAGTTATTCAACCTCTTCAACATTTTTTTAACATTTATTGAAAAAGTACTTTCAATGCAGTGTAGGGTATGTGAGTTTCGGCCTGGCCGAAGATAACACCTTTACTAGTTTCTTTGTGAATGAGGTTGTATCCCATATAAATAAATTTTCAAATTTTAAGCGTTCCCGAAAAATTCTAGAACATGGATTTTTTTGAACATGTCTAATATAGCTCTATATAATGTGAGACCCGATGCAGTTGACGTGCAGTTCCATATAGTGATAGTGATACGAGGCTGTTTGAAATAGAGAGTTTCAATGAAATTTGGCTTCGCGGAACGTGTGAAAAACTTAATGTGTTGAGTATCAATTGTTTTGCATTATATCTTTGCGTTGTTTTTCGTAATCTGACGAGTACTTCCTGCAATGAAACTTTTAAGTTTATTATGTTTGATCGGATTCGTTGGCTTCTGTCAAGTGAAGGCCTTAGATATTGGTATTTTCGATATTTCTAAATCTGTTGTAGATGTAGCCGCTGGTGTGGCAAAAGATGTACCCAATTTAGTACCCACGCCAGAAGGTATTTTTGATTTGAGCAAACAACTCTTGGCTGGATATCCATTTGAGGTTGTATCAGATGCTGTCAATGCAATATGTAAGTACAATTTGTCTGATACAAAGATCAATTTTGTGTGTCTGCTAAGCAAACTGTGGCGTATTAATTATGAAAATAATAAAAAATAGCTACAATTATCTTTTCAAACTTTCGTAGGTTCTTCAGCGTTGTCATCAGGCACAGTTACACCGAGGACCTTACCGGATATCAACAAAATGCAATTTCAGCTGCGTACCGGCTGTAAAAAGCAAAGCTTTCCTTTACTAAAAGCGGATGAAATGTGGGAAAGCCCAGACTTTGGCAAAAACAAAAAAGTTGTAATATTGGCAACAGGTTGGACTACGACTGTTAATGAATCAACCCCCATTGATGCATTTGCTAAGGCCTACAATTGTCGTGGTGATGTTAATTTTGTGGTGTGTGGTAACAATACATATTCCGAAAACTTGAAAATGCTTTAAAGGTTGAAAAATACAATCGTTTTAGAAATTAGAAAAATGCTCACGGTACTAAAGATTTGAATTCGAGTTGAGAAAAATTGTCATTCAAAATGAATTTCAGTATCAGCGAGAGCACTGAAACTTCTAGCAATCAAGGCCATATGTGAAACACTTTGGCCAACTTCAAGGTCAAAGGTCATAAAAATAATTGCTCGCTCTTATCTTGCTTCTTAATATTCAGTCTGACCAAAAGATATAAGGTCAAATTTCACTTACAGAATGATAAATTTTCATCAGAATAAAAGGAAGTTATTTTTCAAGGGTTGAAAAATTGATGCATAAGACCTTAGAGTTATCATGCTGCCTCATTGCTCAATACCGGCCATATTTATCAAAATGCGTAACAGCTGGTACTGTCAAAGTTGCTAAGATGTACTATCAGAGTATATTATTATTTTGTGGGAGGTACCACGCCTTATTCAGAATAAAAAGTAACAAATGTGCTTATCCAGGACACAGACTATATATTTATATGTATATACACTAAGTTGCATCAGAAATCCAATCATTCGCATTTTTATATCAATCCTTCTTTTAATGATTTTGGACGTTTTTGAACATTTTTTGAAACGAAAAACATTAACTATCCTAAAAAATATTTATGGCAATAATGTCACATTTTTTTTTTTACTTAAGTTTGATAATTAATAAATTTTTTCATAAGACAGGCTCTCGATGCTGCTTCATATGTTGACACATTGTATACATGGTCTGCTCTCAATACCGAAGATATTGGGAAATATGTTGCTGAAGGTCTTGCACGCCTAGCGAACATAGTACCAGTAGAAAATATTCACTTAATTGGACACAGTTTGGGTGCACAAATTATGGGCTCAGCTGGGCGCAACTTTTACTATCTAACAGGAAAGCTGATACCACGCATTACTGGCTTAGATCCAGCTAAGCCATGTTTCAACGAAGGTGAGCAGTTATCAGGTCTTCAACGTGGCGATGCTGATTTTGTTGATGTCATACACAGTAATCCAGGTGTGCTGGGTAAACGCGATCCACTGGGAGATGTCGACTTTTATGCTGGTGGCTTGAGTCCACTACGTAAAGGCTGTGTCACTGTAGTATGTGCGCATCAGCGTGCGTGGGAATATTACGAAGAAACCATTTATCCAGGAAATGAGAGAAACTTTTTGGGTGTTCGATGTAGTTCACTGACAAAGTTAAGAGATAACAAGTGCCCCGGTGACTTTTATCCAATGGGCTTTGATGTACCTGAAGATATTAAGGGAAATTATTTCTTAGAAGTTAATGGAGTTAAACCATATGGCAAAAATTCCAATGCTGAAACCAATGCTGCACATGAGTCGTGTGGACTATGTCCATAGTAAAAATGTTAAATAATTTGTGTTATAGGCAGATGTACTTTTATTTCAAAGAGAATAAAATCTAGCTATGATGGATATGTTAATTCAATTACTTTTATTTAAATTGAAAAAGCTGTTGTTCTCACTGTTAGTTTGGAGAGTATAGCTCTGTAGAAAACATCGGGTATCAGTACTTTTTTTTTTGATTTTTTCGATCGGTCCTTGCGGTCCGACTAACCCGCCTGACCGCACGAGAGGCGCATCCGTCTGTCGTACGGATCGGTGACCGACTACGAACAGCCCGGACTGCTCTGCGTTCATTATGCGAAACTATACGTGTGAGGCACCTTAAAGGCTCAATTTTTGTTTACGGAGTACAAGTATGGTGAATAGCTGAATATCTTTACAGTCTTCTATGAGCGGTACCTCCCCAGAGTCTGTAACATGTGTTTCCAAATTTGTCATTTATTGAAATCACTTAGCTTAGTTTCATATAGAGGTCTTAATAAATACTTAAGCCGATGGACTTAATCTGGCCGAAAGAACTGATGCTACGTTTCCGGATCCCATGGAAGTTATGTTTAATTTAGATTTTATAGAGTTTTTCAATTGAGATTGTTCTACTTCATAAAGCATAAAATTATTTGAAAAGAAAAATCTGTGATCGCAATATCGGGATATATAATTCAAAAATATATTTACGATGGCTTAGAGCTTTCAGTGAAGAGAATGAAGTACCAATTACCAATGCATTGCAAAATACAGGGTGTTTTTTTTAGAAGTTTGTTTTTCGAATAGAGATAAAACTGGCATTTTATGGTCAAATCTGGCAACTCTAATGTTATTTATGTTCAGTTTGGTTTGCCATTTCATCATGAACAGGTTGACAAAAGAACAACGCTTGCAAATCGTGCAAATTTATTTCGAAAATAATGGTTCAGTTCGCGAAGTTTACCGCAAGCTCCGTCCATTTTATGGTCGACATAATCGTCCATCAGAGCAATTAATTCGGTTAACCATGGATCGTTTTCGCACTACGTTTACTCTATGTGATAATACGCATCCGCAGAGACGTCGAACAGTGCGCACTGAAGAAACAATTGCCGCTGTAGAGCAAAATGTTGAAGAGGACCCGAATGAATCGATTCGCCACCGTGCACAGCAATTGCAGCTTTGTCCATCAACTTTATGGAAGATTTTGCGCAAAGATCTTGGCTTGCGACCTTACAAGATCCAGCTTGTGCAAGAATTAAAGCCGCGAGACCATGCAATGCGTCGTGATTTTGGTGTATGGGCCGAAAATGAGATTGATCTCGATGCTGATTTTCATCGCAAAATTTTGTTCAGTGATGAGGCTCATTTTTGGTTGAATGGCTACGTCAACAGCAAAATTGCCGCATTTGGAGTGAAGAGAATCCACATGAGACCCTTGAGACGCCATTACATCCACAAAAACTGACTGTTTGGTGTGCTCTATGGGCTGGTGGAGTCATTGGGCCATACTTCTTCCGAAATAATGCTGGAGAGTCAGTTACCGTTAATGGAGACCGGTATAGAGCCATGATAACCGACTATTTTGTTCCCGAATTGGATGGCATGAATGTGGATGAGTTGTGGTTCCAACAAGACGGCGCTACATGCCACACAGCGCACGTCACAATCGATTTATTGAAGGAAACATTCGATGAGCGCATAATTTCGCGGAATGGACCTGTCAATTGGCCACCAAGATCGTGTGATTTGACACCATTGGATTATTTTCTTTGAGGATATGTGAAGTCGCTCGTCTACGCCAACAAACCAGAAATGTTAGGGGACTTGGAAGCCAACATTCGTGGCGTTATTGCCGACATACGGCCCCATATGCTCGAAAAAGTGGTTCAAAATTGGACCTGTAGAATTGGCTTTATTCGAGCCAGCCGCGGCGGCCACATGCCCGAAATCATAATTAATCATTAATGGCATAAAATTATCCTTCCAATAAAGCCAAATTGATGGACATTAAAACGATTTTCTTGTGTTTTATTTTAATTCAAAGCTCTATACCTCTAAAACAAACACCATTTATAAGGACATCAAGGTAGAGAAGTCTTAGACATATTCAATCCGACAAAGCCCCGGCACACTTTTGAGATTATTTTGAATTATAAGACAGGCGGAGACGGTTCGTTAATTTCATCAAAATGCATTACTATCTTTCCCGTATATCTTATCCTGGTATCTTAGACACTCGGCTTTTCTACAGCGGGCTCTCCTTCCATTAATATGACATAGTTGATTTCAAAAATACTAAAAATTGTGCGATATTTTTTACAGTTTTCAAGTTATTAAAGAAAAGCAATTTTGAAAGTTTAATCTCTCCTGTTTGTGAAAAGTTCGAAGATGTATCTTTTATTTTCTTCCCTTCTGAAATTAAGCACTGCCTCGAATACTGAAAGCATTTAGAATTGATAAAATTATTGTAAGGCTTTTAATCTAAAATTAGTAGGCACTTTTAGGAACGTACGAGGTACAAGGCTAAAATTTTGTGTACTTGCTTTAGTCGTAGTAAAAAAAGAAAATTAACATTTGGCAGTATTGGCGTGGTTGCCAAGGTACACTGTTTCAAATTGCAAAATATGGCTGAAAAAACATACTCGCACAAGGCTGGCGTGCTATTTTTAAATGTAAAAAAAATGCCAGACGATTCTCGCGGTCGCCTAAAGTGGAGGTTAAAGTGTAGATGATGAAACGCTAGGTCCGAGAGAGATGAGGTGAGGTGAAGGCGCTAGGTTTCCAGGATAAAAAATCAAAAGTAAAATGAAAATTTGGGTGACGTACCTCGGCGATATAGCCATCGGAAGTCGGGTATGTAGCTTTTCAAAAAATTATTATAAGTTGGGAAAGCCTTAATGGATTTCCAAAATATAGATGTCATATGAAAGATAATTAAAATTAATAAGATGTAATAGCTGTTTTGAAAAATTTTAAATTTATATACACTCTTTGAGATAAAAACACTTTTCTGAAATGTAACCGGTGTTCTTTAAAAAAACCGATAATTTTTCCAAAAATGCGTTATTGATCTTCAGTTTCATTGGCATATTGAGAAAAAAACAATTTGTCGTGGTGGCGTGGCACCGTACACTATGAAACAAATAACTCTCCCTGGGAGTCTATCTATTTCTGTACCAAATATGATCTATATCTGATCACTAGTTAAGTAATCAAAACGTTTTTTCTGTTTGGGGCGTGACAATGCCCACTCACGACAAATATCCTTACTAAGGATGTATTCAATTTATATCCATACCAAATTTCATCAAAATCGGTGTAGCAGATCAGCCCGAGGCATAAAAGTTATTTGCAGTCCCCTGCCAACTAGTGCTTCACCCGAGGCGAGGCGAGGCGAGGTTCTAGTTGTTCTCGGTCTCGCCTCGTTTTATAAATTTGAGTCTCGCCTCGCCTCCTTCTCGGACGAGGTCTTGAAATCACATACCTCGCCTCGCCGAAACCTCGCCTCGGTAACAACCGAGGATTTTATTAAACTAAAAAAAAATTATCAGTCCTGTATATTGTCGGCATTAAAACAAAATTGACTATTTGCAAACAAATAATAAGTGGGTGGCGCTTATTAATCGTTTAATTATGTTTACATCCTCTTAAATTTGTGATATATTACTTTCGGTTGTTAAAAAAAATGGTCAATTTTGCTTGTATGCCAACGATATATTCAACTAGCAAAGCCGGCACGCGTTGCTTCGCCTCAAGAAGTGAAATAAAATATATTTTATTTTTCGTGGATTGATGATGATTGATGAGATATGATGAATTTAATTCTTTTCTTATATGGGACGGCGTGGCATTGTCCATTTTTATTCAAATCAAGCTAAGCTACGAACCTTTTACAAACTATAAGAATTATATGTACCCAATCTTATCTGCGTCAAGTAGTTGATAATACCAAAGTATGCTACGAACCTTCCCCAAATCATAAGAAACATAAACACATGCCAAATCTTCAGGCGATCGGTTGAACGGTTTTGGACATTAACAACAATTTTTTTTACCGAACGTAGGTGTCCCCTTATTAAATCTTTCGTCATATAATAATAACAAAATAGAGTAGTAACGGTATTATTATAACTCTCATTCGATTAGAGATCATTTTAGTACTACTGACTCCAAAGACCGAAGATAAGACGAAATATATGGACTCTAAATAAAAGAAGCCTAAGCTGAGCTTCTTAATGTGAAAGCAACGTGGTGTAAGTTTGGTGTGAATCGGTTAACCGGTCTTCGAGAAAATTATGTTTAAAAATATTTTTGTATGAGGGCCACCCTAAAGATGCACTCAAAATAAAAGTTTTATAGCCTTATCTATGCTTTCCAATAAATAAATATCGAGTCAAATTTCAAAAAATAGTATCAAAACAAAAAATACTGCACTTACTTCCGATACGAGCTGGTGTTAAAGCGAGGCTGCGAGGCACCTCGTTCTCAGAACCGAGAACGAGGCGAGGCGAGTCGAGGTGCCGGTGTGATCTCGCCTCGCCTCGGTCGAGCGAGGCAAATTTATTTTTACACCTCGCCTCGTTCTCGCCTCGTTGGACGAGGTTGCCTCGCAGCCTCGGTAAAGCCCTACTGCCAACAGAAAATTTTAAAATTTTGTGGTTGCTTAGAAAAATTTTATTTACGTAACCCAAAAAACAAAAAAAAACCTACACATTGCACTTTCCTATATCCAACCAGATTCCTTTACTAAAAAAAAGTCTTCACTTTTGACTTAAAAAAACCCTTACTAAATGAGATATATTTCACGACCATTTTATCGCCTCTTCGGCCCCTCCCTACTGCATCAGCAATCTAGAATTGTTTTTCCTATTAAAGGTGGTTCCACGATCACTAAAAGAACATTTATTTTTTATACCCTTCTATGGAGTTCAATCTAACTGTACTCCAGATTTCATCCAAATCGTTTAATTAGTTTAGTCGTGGAAACGTATTTTCCTGTTGAAGTCGTGCTGCCGCTCACTATTGGAAAAACAATTACACTCTGCACTCCCTCTCTTCACAGCCTCTCCAATAAAAAAGAAATTAAGCGAATAGGTTGTGTTATGGCAGTCGAAAAGGGGTCTAACCGTTTACCAACTCCGTATTTATATGTACACTTGCTATCCCGGCTGACATTGTTCTGCCCTTTCCGGTAGGTGGCGCGATGTTGTATGAACTCATGCGATGGAATGTAAAAGCGAAACAGTCCATTTCTCCAGTGAAATTAACTTATGATCTTACTCTTGTACATAAATATATATAGCAGGCCTGGCAGACGTTGTTATGCCCTTACTAGCAGCATTAAGTTTCATTTGATATAGTCTTTGCCTTTTATACGTACCAAGTCTCATTCATCTGCATCAAATAGATGGTGATGTATGCAAAATGCGTTTTATTCGCATATAGGAGGCGTGGCCCCGCCTATTTTTTGCTCTGAAACCTACTACTTGCCCATACCTTTTATATACATAGTCCCATTCATCTGCATCATGATTTTGGAGGGATGTCATCGCCTGTTTTTCTAAACCAAACTTTGCATAAACCTTCCATAGACCATAAGAAGCATTTAAAAAAACAATTTTGAAATCTTCGTGGTAATTCTATTTAAAAAGTACTTTTGTATGAGGGCTACTCCCAAACAACAAGGTCGTGCAAACATCGTTTCAGCGTCGAAAGCTGACTAAATCCGACCCTCCCGATGTCAACACGACCACGGTATGTTAGAAAAAAACGTTTGATGACAAGTGTGTACTTTGTCGACCACTTATCTGACCAAAAATGGACTAGTTATGACCGGACTCAATGCGACTAAATACGATGATAGTGATGAATGATGTAAAAGTCACCGAAAAATGAACTTTTCAAGCTTCGCGACTCATTTCATTCTGTAACCGGTGGGATTTGTTTAATTATTGCAATCCTTTTCCATTTTCAAGACTTATTTGACTCTAAAATTAGTCTGATGACATGATATTATTTATCTATTTATTTTCTTTTGCTAGACTTAATATTTTTTCTGAAAATTATTTACAGTATGGGAAAGTCCAAAAAATAAAATGAAAACGCTGAAAATTTCATAATTTTTTTAGAAAAAAAAGCCGGATCAAAAACGAGGTCGTTTCAAGTTCACTTTTGGTCGTACACGATAAAATGCATAGTCGCACTCCGACTTGTTTTGTGAGGTCATTCAGCGACTAGATAAGTCGTCGTTAGGACGTCGCCAATACACCAATTTTAAACCGTCAATCGATGACCAGATGCGACGTCGTTGCGACACCAGAGTATGACCAAAATTAAATAGTCGTACGCCGACGTCTTTGCGTGGTCTTAAAATAGTCGGAATATGTACTCATACTTCAAAGACCAGAAATGTAATAAAAATGAAGCAAATCCGACTGCTCCGACTAAAATTGTAAAAACTTCTTACTAAATCCGACCGACAAAATTGGATTGAAGTCGGTATGTGCTGCTTGGGTGTATACATTTGGTCAATTTTTTCACAAAAATTGTTAGTTTTGTTCCAAATACATGACTATTAATCGTTTTTGATTCGTAATTAATAAA
Source organism: Meiosimyza decipiens (assembly GCA_963680825.1). Classification (NCBI taxonomy): domain Eukaryota; kingdom Metazoa; phylum Arthropoda; class Insecta; order Diptera; family Lauxaniidae; genus Meiosimyza; species Meiosimyza decipiens. The sequence goes on along the minus strand of OY804258.1, from coordinate 85,927,063 downwards.
AGACGTGACAGTGTATGGGGTAAAGTACCAGTGATCCCTCTACGGGTCACGTCGGGGGAGCTGTGAATAGTTTTTCGAAAACTTCAAAATTTTTTATGTTTTTGTAAGGGGACCCCCAAAAGGGTGGCAGATAGGAGATAGGTGTGTCAAGAGAAATGTTTGGGAGAGTAAAAGTAATGGAAGTTGATTTGAATTTTACCCCTACAGAGACATCTGTGAAGAGGGGGAAGTCAAGTAGTTTTTGCAGGGGAGCACCTCTAAGGGGAGAGGGGTGATAGGGGGTAAGTATGGTGAGAAAAAATGTTAAGGGGATAAAAATGGAACCTTGTCATACATTTGACCCCTCTAAGGGGCACCTTCGGGGAGATTAATGATTTTCGATAGATTATGGACCATTTTCTAGTTTTGAAAACGGTGACGGGTCCATCAAATGATTTCCAAAATGGACCAAATTTTATGTGGTTCTTATTGACACCAATACGAAACTTTTAGTGCCCGAGGAGTGACGTTTGGAGCAACTTTAATTTTCTCCCTATATGTCTGAACCACCCTAATGTATATTCATATGTTTTTTTTCGGAAATATCATAAATTGAAACTTTTCAGTTTCTCCGCATAGTAATTTCAAGTTTTCTTGTATAAAACGTGCCACGCCTATATATGTTGTATCATACGAGATCTAATCATTTCTGGTATTAGGGTGATATTTGTTCCATTGCCTCAAATAATTCTCTCAGTAGAGCGTTTTGAAATTTTTGCTTGTGTAGATGGCACCACGCCCACTTATAGAATTTCGAGAACTTTTTTCCAGCGCTTGTATATGTTATTTGAAGTGTTTTTGAAGAACTTCGTTTCATTATGTCAAATACAAATCCATTAATATAACATTTAAAATGTTTTTTATATATATCCGAAAGGCGTGATTTATACAGGTGCGAATCGCCATGTCCACTTATCCAATTTGGCTCATTTTTGGCTTGTAGGTGCTTTTGAAGTTTGTACACTCGTACACATTGCTTTCTGCTGGAAAGCTTTTCAGACATGAAAACTCAAAGTATTAATTTTTTTTGTTTGTGATGTAACGCTCATACTTCACTAATCTCGCCAAGTTTTCACTCAGCGCATGCTTAGGTCACCTAAAGTTCAATTACCGAGCTCCAATGCAATCTGTTAGTTAGCTTTGATCAAAAACGAATTTAAATTTTGTGGGAGTTACCCCACTCCCTTAAGGTTCGACTTTCAAAAATTATTTTCTTAAGTGACATTTAAATTATGTCAGGATTCAAGTTTCATGAATCTGCGACTGCTAGTTGGGTCTGGGGGACTGCACAGAGTAAATCAGTCAATAATTTTTGCGCCTCCTTTTAATGTAAGTATTATCTTTCTAAAATAAACGACTAGTTCTGGACGTGGATTGCAACTCAGTCGGATAATAAGTTACATACATACACAATGTTTCTAATTAACATTGACTGGAAATAATAAGAATACTAATTGAAAAGTGACTGGTAATGCTTTCAACTTTTACGAGCAAACTGATGTTTTTAATTATGATAATTTTTTCGAAAGTTAAGACTAAGCAACTAAGTTTACTTACCCTACAACTGAAGCTGAAGAATAATCAGATTCTGAATATATTTGAATTGAATACGCTTTTTTTTGTACAGTAGATTTGTATTTGTGTTTCAATTATTTTTTACAGAATGCTACAAGATCATATATCTTATAATAAGCATAAAAGCATTTAACAAAATAACAATACTTTACAATATTAAAGAGAAGAAATTTATTCGAATAGATATATATGTAATAATATTTTTAATAATTTAGATTCAAATTTAAAAGTTGATGGCTTAATTAAACTAAGCTACAAATATGTTCAAAAAGTCTTTTCTGAAATTGTGTTGATGATCTTATCAGTTGCAATTCAGATGGGAGGATATTCCACAACCGAATTGCAGAAACAAAAAAAAGAGCGTTCCAAAACTAAACATCTGTATCGCGGTAGTATTAATTTCAGACCTCTATGAGATCGCGCGAATCGCAACGTCTCGAAAAGGTAATCGGGACATTTATTATAGATTATACTGTGAAATTTAATGATGTTCCTAAAATTGTCATATTGCTCTAGATGCATCCCGAGCACAGATGTTTTCAAGTTACTCACACTTCTAATCCATGGTACGCTATTAATAAATCTTATGCAATCGTTAAGAGCTACGTTAAGTCTACGTTTACATTCAAAATCTGGACTTGGGTAAACCGAACAATTAAAAGTGAAAAAAGGCAATAACAAACTTTTAACTAAACGCATTTTCAAAGCTACAGGCAAGGAGTAAGCAGACGACCTAAGACTTTTAAGTCCTGAATAAATCTGTCTGATCGTTGTAGAAGTAGCACCACAACAACTCAAGGTGCCATTTATTTTATATCCTAGGTATTTGATTATTATTGATTATATGATTATGATGATTATTAGTCGCCCATCCAAATATACTGCTCAAATCCTCATTAATCCTAGCAACACAGTCTTCAATAAGTCCGATGGGACGGGAGAGATAAATTAATACATCATCAGCATACAGATGGGTTTGGCAACTGCCAAAACTTACAACGATGTCTGGCAAATCATTTATAAAAATCGAAAACAAAATTGGTCCCAAGATGGAGCCCTGAACTACACCACAGTTTGCTTTTAAAGGAGCTGAGTGCCCTTGTTCTGTTACTATAGAAAGCGTTCTATCACGCAAGTAATTGTATAAAAGTTTGATAGATATGCCTGAGAAATTAAAAACGTGTTTCAGCCTATTCATAAGGATTGAAGGGTCGACACTATCAAATGCTTTTGAAAAGTCCAACATGTCTAAAATACAAACATCATCACTGTCCATAGCCAAACGCAAATCCGATGTCAGTTTAATAACCGCCGTCTCGCAACTATGTTTTTCCCGAAATCCAGATTGCAATTTACTCAATTTATTATGACGATTTAAATGCAGTTTAATTTGCTTAGCCAAGATTTTTTCGAGTACCTTGGAAAGAAAAGGGAGGATACTAATGTTCCGATAATCAGACGGACAAGGATTTAATTTTTTAGGCAAAGGTAAAACCTTAGCTGATTTCTAACAAGTGGGAAACTGGCTGCTAAATATACACGAGTTAAAAATATTCGTCAAGTACTGAAGAATTAGTGGCAAAATAAGCTTTAAAAATTTAGGACAAATTTCATCAGTACCTAGAGCCGTAGACTTAACTGCACTAATTGCTTCGAGGACATCGGACGTATTTACGCACTCGAACGAGAAGGAATTTTCGCCATCATGCTCAAAAACAGGAGGTGCAATAAATGGAGCAATTTCTTCAACGCTATAAGGACACGCAAGATCACCCTTGCTTTTTGCTATGCCCAATTCTTTCAGGTTAGTCCAAAGTTTCTTCGAGCCAAGACATGGGTTGAACTTATTGCAAAGATATATACGTTTAGCTCTACGGATCAAAGCAGTTACTTTGTTCTTGGCCACAATATATTGACTTTTATTAAAATCGGTCGGATTTTTTGTACATCTTCTAAAAAAACAATTCTCTTTCAGAGATCTGAGACTTTATTACATTGTTAAGCCACGGACAATTTTTCGGTTTGACACATTTCGTCGCAATTGGTATATACGCATCAAATAAGTCCCTGACAAAACTATTCAACAGATGCACCTTGTTATCAACTTCAGGTAAATAATATATGGCATCCCAGTTTAGATTGGAGCAACCAATGTTGAGACCTTCATAATTAATGTTTCGAAAAGACCTATAGAACAGAACAGAAAATCGTGAGTGAAATCTGAAGTGGGAGTAATTTGCTCAAAACCTTGCACATGCTTGCTGTGGCTTATTAAAAACAAATCGATTAATGACGGATTGCCAAATGATTGAAAACAAGTGGGCAATCTAGTGTTCACTACAGAAAGACAAGTCTTGTCACAGAAATATTTAAACAGGTTTGTTGCACTATTATTTTTAAGAATATTTACGTTAAAGTCGCCACCGATAAGTATCGTGTCATATTTATTATTAAGCCGCAGCACAGCTTCTTCAAGTTCTACTAGACTTTCTCTTCGAAACTTATTTGGTGGACAGTAAACCACAATCAACACGAACGAAGTTTCGTTACCATTGACATCAATAGCTAAAAATTCAATATTAGGATCTTTTGAGCTACAAATAATTTTTGTTTTTACAAATTTCATAAATGTATGTACATATGTACACCACCACCAACTCTGTTAACACGATCATTTCTTAAAAGATTAAAGCCTGAAATATGTACTAATTGGGAAAAAATTCTATCGTATATCGTAATATGAAGAAAATTAAAATCTTCTGTAATATTCGCTAACGTTGTGTTAAGAACTTAGTAGTAAAAAATATTATTGCTAGTTTTGTTTCCAATAGGTAGGAGTTTCAGTTAGCTTAAGAGCCACAGCACTTAGTTTAAGTACTTATCCATTGTGATAGCACAGGTAATTTAACTTAACTCTCTCATTGACCGCAATAGCTTTCGTAATAGATATCATACTAATATGGCTATTTAAAAATCTGTAGAAATCTGTGGGAAATTCTATGAGCTTTTTATTATTATTATTAAAACCCATATTACTTAGTAGGTACTGATATAAAATGTTCAATGTATTTCAGGCATAATTATTTCTACCTTTAAGAAGTCACTTTCTAGGGTTAAATTTAAAAGGTAATAAACACGGATATGCAATATGCGCCAAATAGCTGATTTTCCTTTTGACATATTTATGTTCATGATCAGTAAATTGTTAGCCCTTCGACAATCTGAATAAGGATTATTTCTTATATTTAATTGAACATTATTTGATCGAATTGTACAGTCTTAGCAGAAACCGATATTTTGTGTGAAATTTCAAAAATCGTTCAATGCTTTTTTTTAACAAACATGACAGAGACAACAAATAGAACAATTTAACCTGGTAATTGGTGACATATGTTTCGGCTATTACCACATATATACATATTCATATACATATATACATAGCCTCATCAGACCAGTTTTTGGCTAATTACAATAAAATTTTTATTATTTCTTATACATTTTTCCATGTTGAATCAAAATCTGGTCGTGGGACATTCTAGCACATCATAGTTCTGAGACATTTCATGGACGAGTCGAAAATGCAAAGTTCAAAAGCTTTGATACATTTGATATGATGGACAAGTTCTTTAATTAGGCTTGGTCTTTCATTTTGAAATATTTTTAATCCAATTTATATTGATGAAATAGAAACAATGTTGCTTTCTTAGATATCTTTATTCTTCAGGGAAGTTGATTAGCTTAAAATTGCCTTTAGCAATGCCAATTAAATTTCTTTAAACGGTGTAATTTAACATGGCAATGGAATCAAATTAAGAATTAATTTTCTTGTAGAAATATATAAATAAATATAGCTCCATATAATAGGGGTCCAGATGCTGTTGGCATATAGTTCTACATATATCGACCGTGATACCAGGCTGTTCGAAAAACAGAGCATCAAAGAAATTGGGTTTCACAAAACCTTGGACAAATTGAAAGAGTTGAGTTTCAATTGTTTTTGATTATATTTTGGTAATCTTTGGAGTTTATTCTGCCATGAAATACTTCAGTTTATTGTGTTTGATTGGATTCGCTGGATTTTTTGAAGGGAATGCCTTTTTTATCGGTGGTTGGCTCCAGTCTACTAAAGATGAGATCACTGAAGTGGCAAAAGGTGTTCCAGGTATTGGTGGTATTGTACAATCTGGAATTGATGTGGTCGGAGCTGCAGGCAATTTAATACCCATGCCGGAAGCTATTTTTGGCTTAAGCAAAAACCTCTTGGCTGGATATCCATTTGAGGTTGTTTCAACTGCTATAAATATAATGTGTTAGTGTGGCTTTATTCCTAAATCTTATCAGTTCTAATCAGTCTTATCATAATTCGCAGGTTCTTTATTATTGTCATCAGGCCATGATCTTCCGAGAATCTTACCAGACATCAATAAAATGCAATTTCAGCTGCGTACCGCTTGTAAATGGCACAATTTTCCTTTGTTAAAATCGCACGAAATGTGGGAAAGTCCAGATTTTGATATCACCAAAAAGGTTGTAATATTCGCAACAGGTTGGACTACGACTGTCAATGAATCAACTCCCATTGATGCATTTGCAAAGGCTTACAATTGTCGTGGTGATATTAATTTTGTGGTATGCAATGACGTCACATTTTTTTCTTTCTTTTATAAGATAGTACATTAAACTTTTCATTATCAGGCTCTCGATGCTGCCTCATATGTTGACACATTGTACACATGGTCGGCTCTCAATACCGAAGAACTTGGCGAATATGTGGCTGAAGGTCTAGTGCGCCTAGTAAAGTTAGTACCAGTGAAAAATATTCATTTAATTGGACACAGTTTGGGAGCACATATTATGGGCTCAGCTGGACGCAATTTCAAATTTCGGACAGGAAGACTGATACCACGCATTACTGGCCTGGATCCAGCCAAGCCATGTTTCAACAAAGGTCAGAGACTATCAGGTCTTCAACGTGGTGATGCTGAATTTGTTGATGTCATACACAGTAATCCAGGTGTGCTGGGTAAACGCGATCCAATGGGAGATGTCGACTTTTATCCAGGAGGCTTGCATCCCTTACCCAAAGGCTGTATCACTGTGATGTGTGCACATGATCGTGCGTGGGAATACTACGAAGAAACAATTTATCCAGGAAATGAAGGAAACTTTTTGGGTGTTCGTTGTAGTTCACTGGAAAATTTAAAAAGTCGGATGTGCCGTGGCATATTTCAGCGAATGGGCTTTGATGTACCTCATAATATTAAGGGAAATTATTTCTTAGACGTTAATGGATATAAACCGTATGGCAAAAATGCTAATCCTAGACGAAATGATGCACATCAGTCGTGTGGACTTTGTCCGAGAGTAAATAAAGGAACCTGTGTGCATTGTAAAGGAAAAGTAAAGATCCGTGCACACACGCCAACGATTTAGTTCAAAACGGAAGATTTTATTACATGTAATCTATTTACTGTTGTCATTCTGGCATAAAGCATACGGGGCATATAGGGACATTATACTTATCGTAAATTAAAATTATACTCTAAATTAATTCAAACGCTCTCTTCAGAGCGTTATTTTAACTTAACTTAATGTTTTTAGCAAACTCAGATTATAACAATTAAATTCGATAGCTCCGTTGTAGAAAAAGGCTTAAAATAGGAGAGAAGATAAATTTCATATTATAGAAATATTCAATTCTACAAGATATAAGAATAATAAAGTATACAAAATTAAATTAAGTCTTTTAACTATGCAGTACATATTGCTAAATAAATTTGTTTATTCATCGGATTTGTCATGATGTCAGCAATCATTTCATTTGCGCGCCGATAGCCCAAAATACTACCGCTTTCGGCAAGCTTCTCACGAATTCAATTGTTCTTAACATCAAAGTGCTGCGTTCGTGCGTGATAATTGCTATTTACCGCTAATTGTATCGCTCCCTTGTTAGCGGAATAAAGCTGAACTGATTTGAACGCCTGCAAAAATATTTCGCTTTCGAGACGTTTACCCCACAGCGCCTCTTGAATCGCTGCTACAATTGACATAAACTCAGCTTCGGTCGAGCTGCGACCGAGTTACCCATGAAGTCGTATCGTCTTATTGTTGAAATGCATAACTAGTCTTACGAGTGTCGTTCATCTTGGTCGCCGATCCAATAGGCATCACAATGGGCTACACCGTTCCGATAAGTGAACTTCTTATCCATGTTCCCTTCCAGGCAGGGGAACAACTTGTTCATGTTATTTGCAGCTGCTATGTGCGCTTACTGCAAAGTAACGACAGATTTGTGCTGCGTACATAGTGCAACCAACTGATTCCTGGTATAACGTTACCATTTCCTATCGCTCTTCGTCAGTTTTCCAACACATTTCCTTCGAAAGACGTTGATGCGAATTCATTGGTGTATTTTAATTTCGTGTGATGATCCTATGACGATACGGCGCTCATATCCTTCATTTTGAAATTTTTCGGCAATTCATTATTTAGTTTCATTGACATTGACATTTACAGCAATACAATCGTATTTTTCTGTGAATAAATTTAATTACTCAAAAGAAATTAACGAATGCAACTTTTGCTTATCAGCACGCAATTCAACTTTTGTTCCATGCACGACCCTATTGGTTCCAGTCGTATGACGACAAACAAAGCGGCAATCTTTTAGCGAGAAAACCGACAAAGTTTTCAAGAACAAAAAAAGAATGAGAAATTGCTGGTAGAACTGCACCTGCTCTCAACCAAAATAACTCCATAGAGTGTGCGGTGAAAGTTTTTAATGAAGGCATAAATATGAATACAACAGATCGGCACCAATGAGGTTTGGGATTGTAACACGGCCAACGAAGAGGTGTGTAAAATATCGGAAAACTTTTCCTCTACAGTGCCGCCTCGGTTAACGCAACTAATAAAAACCAAGCCTTAGATAACCGGGTATAGATACTTCATAAGACAAACGTTGAAATAAAATAACGTGAATTCATCAAAAGAAAATTATCATTTATTTCCTTAAGAAACCATTTGTATCAACAGTTTTCCATCTTGGGGTGCTCACAAACTCTCAACAGTATTCGGCTGCCTCGGCGCCAGGCACTACAGGGCACCGCGCGCTTGCTCAACTTAACCACTAATTTTGAATACCTATTTTTATCGATCTAAAGGATAACTAGACTCAGCGTGTTAACTTGTATAGACTTATCTCATAGGAGTGAGTATGAGTATTCCATGTCTAACAATCACGATCCGTCATTTTGTCGCTTATCGTATCTGTTGCTAATGCGTTAAACAGAATTAGGACGAGGTCGGGAAATCCCTGTCAAAAATTATAGCTCACTTGGTCATATGAAATCAAACAGAATTGCGGCGCAAGACTGGCAACCTGTCGTCGTCTACGAATCGTCGGCGGGGGACGTTCAGAGTATCATTTCCAATCAGTTTGTGTCAGTTTTTTTCTTTACATTTGAAATGCAAATTAGACTTTTGTATCTTATGGAGTTTCTTGTTTAAAATAAAAAACAATCAAAATATAGAAGAACTAATGCGACATTGCTCCTTACTGCAAGAAAAGTTAACGGTCAATTTTAAATCTGACATTGATGGAGAGTTGTTGTGCGATGAAATTTTAGGTTTGCAACACCATCTTGAAGAGCGTTAGGCAACTCCTATCGAAACATTAAATTTTATCATAAAACACAATCTTCAAGACTTATATCCCAACATTTGGATATCGCTGCGTATTCTGTTAATAATACCAGTGGCCGTTGCAAGTGGCGTACGAAGTTTTTCTAAACTGAAATTGATAAAAACTTATTTGCGGTCTACAATGTCTCAAACAAAATTGACTATTTTGGTCGCGCTATCTATTGAAAATCAAGTTGCAGAAAATCTAGATTTCGCCAGTCCTATCAGAAAATTTGGTGACAAAAAAGTTAGAAAAAAAAAGATTTTAATTTTATTTAATGGTTCGTGACGTAACTGAAAATCAATATAAATATGTAAAGTGCATTGTTTAGAGATTTAATGGGTTAAATATTTTATTGTTAATAATATCAAATACATGTGGTGTTTGTAGTTTCCTATTAATTCAATAAAGATATGGTACAAATTCAATAATGAAATAAGTATGCCTGAAAGGGCGCCAAAGGTATGACTCAACCGGGGCGCTTAGATGGCTAAGGCCGGCCCTGGTGAGAGTCGCCCAAAATAGATGTTTTGTAGCTTAAAAAATGCCTCATAATATAACAAAGATTGGTGTTTAATCGGGGGCTGGGCAAAAAAGTTGAAACACTAAAATTCAATTTTGGGGGTTTATTATAATGTAAAATATTATAACTACAAATTAAATACAATATACAAATTTGATGTATACAATACGTGTTGTTATTGTGTTATATGGAGTTCGAGTTATTGTTTTTGTCCAACGTTGAGTTGCTGTGTTGAGATGATGGTGGTTGTTTTTGTATTGATGAATTTGATGTTGATTGTAGAATCTTGTTGTGTTTCACTATGTTGTGTTTCACTGTTGTTTGTTGTGTGATTTATGTTAAACTGTTGTAAACTGTGTACTGTTTTTCACTTGTTTAAAACTGAGATGTTAATTGTAATTTATGTTAAATGTTTTTTCTTCGCTTGCGGGAGGGTTCGCTGACTTCGGGATCTTCTTCTAGATGACGAATAATTATTTGTGTGTTTTACTCGTTGGTATTGTAGCCGATCGGCTTGGGGCATTCGTTGCAGCCACAACGAGTAAACGGCAGCGCTTTGCGGTGGATAGCAAAGACGAGCAGATATGTAGGCTACACACTAGTTTACGTTGTGCGTAAACAATTGGTGTAAATCGACTAGCCGACGAAATGATATTTTGAAAACAGTTTTGAATAAGGGCCACCCTTAATATGTTCCCTAAATAAAAACTTTATTGCCTAAGCTATGCCCCTTAGTATAAAAGGCACGTGGTGTAAATTCTATGCGAATCGATTTAATGGTCATTGTGAAGAATTTATTTTAAAAATATTTTGTATGAGGGCCACCCTAAATAAAAGCTTTCTATTAACCAGTCTTCGTGAAAATGATATATACAATATATTTTTGTATACGGGTCACCCTAAATATGCACCTAAATAAAAGTTTTTTGCCTATGACATCCGCCTTATTGATACTAGCATGTAATTTGAAAATTCCCCAGGCTACCATAGCAAAACACATTTTTTTGGCAAAATTCGATCTATTTATTCAACATAGTGTCCTTTGAGGGCGGTGCACCGAGTATAGCGATCTTCCAATTTTTCGATACAATTTTTGTAGTAAGATGCCGGTTTGTCCTCAAAATAGGCCTCAGTTTCAGCGATTATTCCCTCATTGTCGCTAAATCTCTTTCCCGCGAGCATCCTCTTGAGGTCTGAGAACAGGAAAAAGTTGCTCGGGGCCAGATCTGGATAATACGGTGGGTGGGGAAGCAATACGACCATTTTTGTGGCTGTTTTGATTGACTTGTGACATGGTGCATTGTCTTGATGAAACAGCACTTTTTTCTTCTTCAAATGGGGCCTTTTTTTGCGATTTCTTCCTTCAAACGCTCCAATAACGCTATCAAGTAGTCGCTGTTGATTGTTTTTCCCTTTTCTAAATAGTCGATGAACAAAATTCCATGTGCATCCCAAAATACAGACACCATCACCTTGCCTGCTGACTGTTGCGTCTTTCCACGCTTTGGAGCCGGTTCACCGCGTGCCGTCCATTCAGCTGACTGTCGATTGGACTCCGGGGTGAAGTGATGGAGCCATGTTTCATCCATGGTCACATATTGACGCAAAAATTCAGCTTTATTACGCTTTGTGAGCCTCAAACACTCCTCAGAATCATCAACTCGTTGTTGTTTTTGGTCGACTGTGAGCTCGCGCGGCACCCATTTTGCGCAGAGCTTCCGCATGCCCAAATATTCATGTACGATATAGCTAACACGTTCCGTTGATATTTTTAGGGTGTCAGCTATCAGCTTAACTTCACTTTACGGCAATTCAAAATTATTTTGTGGATTTTTTGGATGTTTTCTTCCGTAACCACCTCTTTTGGGCGTCCAGTGCGTTTGCCGTCTTCGGTGCTCATTTCACCACGTCGAAATTTAGCATACCAATCTGGTACGGTTGCTTTTCCTGGCGCAGAGTCCGGAAACTCTTGATCAAGCCATTGCTTGGGTTCAACTGTATTTTTTCCCTTCAAAAAGCAATACTTGGTCAGCACACGAAATTTCTTTTTTTCCAATTTTTGCACAATAACAAAAGTTGCTTCACTCAAAATGCTATATTTCACGAACCAATCGACCGATTGCTGTCAAATTTTTACAGTGATCGTTTGAAGGTTGGTACTAACTGAAAATCATATGGATTTAATTCAAATGGTGCCATCTATGGGTTAGCCTGGGGAATTTTCAAATGACCTGTTAACATACTGTAAAAATTTCAGTAAAATAGGCCGGTTAGTTTTCGCGTCCATAAAAGACAGACAGACAGACAAAAACTGAATTTTATATATTAGATTAGGGATGCCCAGCTTTGCTGCCCAAAAGTCGATAGCGTGTTGACGTTTCGCGTTAGGATGTGTATAAATGTGTGTAGAAATTCAAATGTAAGCCAAACAGTACCCAGTAGAAATTCGTGCATCGCTGACTTAAATAAATAAATAAATTGCGAAAGTTCATCAGCAAAAATAAAAAGTACTTTTGTGAGATCTAAAAATATTTTACCCGTGAATATGAATATTTTTTACAACAATGATGCACACAAGAACAGTTTTTTTTGGTCTCTCATTTTTCTTACAAGTCAATGATACATGCGAAAAATTTCCTTTCGTAGAAATAATATTTTTGACCTGCATTTTTCTCAACTGGCCTTGCGCAATTCATTTGCGCACATATGTTTTGTTTTGCATGTTTGATTCCAACTGGGTGACAAGCGAACCAGCACATATAGTTTAGCAACTGCCCGGCGGGACGAATGATTGAACGTTTCATTGCTCGCGACCGTGGGAGGCCAAATGGTCAACTCTATAGCAGATTATTGAGTGAGGACATATAGTACAATATATAAAAGTTAATTGATCTTCTTAGATTATACGCAATTTTCGCAGTACAATTTGAATGTTCCATGCAAATGGACCGATTGCAGTTGGCGCAGGCATATTTTGATTTCCCGCCTTTGTGCCAGGAGCACTCAAAATAGGATCTTCTGAATGTCATATTTTGCATTTCCTCAAAAATTTCTTCAGAGCTTCTAGCTATTCCATTTCGAAGTTTTTTAGTAGCGTGTTCAATGAGGTGGGGTGTGACATACCCCAGCAAAAGAAAAACTTAAAAACAGAAAAAATCTTTGCACTTCTCTTTTTTGGGAGTACACACAATATATACCTGTCGGCAAAAGAAAAGAGGTTTTCCCCTATAAGTTTCTGTGGGTTTATAATGGAAAAATACTACTGCGTAAAAAGGAAAATGTTAAAATATTCATTGATTCATTTGAGGACTTAAGTAAAATGGTCTTATTATTTTTTCCACAGTACTCATTTAATTTGAATATGAATAGTGGATACAGTGCAACCTCGGTCAACGCAACTTTCGGTAGTAAATTTCTTTCATTACAGACTCAATAATTGCAACTTTTCAAACAAATTTTACCTCGCCAGTTGAATATTCTCTGTAGGATTTTCGTTGCTTAGCCGTAATGATTAGGGTTTTGTGAAAATGTACTGAATTTGGACTTGAAATGTACTTTTTAGAGGCCGAATGTAGTTTTTGTTTTGAACACCCAATTTACCTAAAATATACGAAATGTTTCCTTGCAAAGGCTCTCACTTTTCCTAAAAGCTACACATAGAGATTGTTTTAGTTCTTTCATTTACTTGAAAAAAATTTTATCAATATAAATCTTCACATTGCGATTATTTTAATTTTTTTATTTACTCAAAAAAAGGTCATTTTTAGAAATTGTCCAAATGTACCGAAAATGTACTGAAAATGTGCTTAAAATTCGCTAAAAATGCGTCAAATGTACCGAACGTACTGAAAACTTATCGAATGTACTGACGACTATTTTTCAGGCCGCAAATGTACCGAAAAATGTACAAATGTACCGACAGTGTCATCAATGAATAGTACTTGTTCACACGGGTGCATATGTAATTGATTTGGTATTTTCGTTTCGATTACCGTGTACAAATGGGTGTTACAAAACATATTGCTGAATTGTCAATTAAATAGAAAAAAGAGATTATACAAAAACTGCGCTACAAAAACTGATGAGCAACGCCGAGTTTGTGAAAACCCCAAGATTGAGAGATGCTTATACAAATGGTTTCTTAAGAAAATAAATTATGATTTTCTTTTGATGAATTGACGTGGATTTATATTCAATGTTTTTCCTACCGGGTACCTAAGATTTTTTGACTCAATCATTGCAACTTCCGCAGTTATTGCAGCAGGCTTGAATTTTATTAGTTGCGTTAACCGAGGGTGAACTGTATTTCTAATCCTCAAATGAATTATCATCATATTTCTTAGGCGCGTTGTGTAAATGTTGCTTTTGGCATTATTTATTCCAAACAAAATGACACAAATGTTTTTTTTTATACATCAAAATATAAGAAGTATGCGGAAAAACTTTGATTGCATAGTTTCACACATTGAATCGTTTACCAATAAGTATTTTCTTGGCTGAGACCTGGATGTACCAAGACGAAATATGTCTTTTTATTTAATACGGGTATCACTTGTTTGCCAAGTGCAGTGACAATTATGCTTCGGGAGGAGTGGCGGAGGAAAGATTTTAACTGTGATTTCGATTCCATACAAACGCAATCACGGTGTTTTCATCAAAAAAATAAGACTTTGGCTTTTTAATTTTAATCTCCCTCATTGCTTTTGAATCGCACTGTCATAAATTCACTCGTGGTCAACTCAAAGTCGTTTGCAATGTTTTCAACGAATTCGTGCCGAGAATTCTCCATGTGGAAAAATCACCCTCACTGAGAATTTGACGTTCAATCCTGTGACAGCTTCAACTGCAGCGTGACAACAACTGTATATGGCAATTGCAAATCAGCATGAAAACTTGACGCTTTCGCAAGTAAACCTTCAGTAGCTAAATTCATTTCAGTCTGCGTTTGATTGAACTCCGTCGCTTCGGATATCTCGCAGAATTCTAAATTGCTCTTACATTTTTCAAATGAATCACTTTCACTCACTTCAAACAAATATCATCGTCGCTTGACTGGCTATCATCCTCGTCAATTTTAACGACTTCACGATAATCTTATGATTTTAGTACATGCCTTCGATGAGGAAACAGAACGATTGTGAGTGATATAATTAGATATTTGTTCCATGGTTCTCGAAGAAAGTCATATCACGGTTAATGATTAATTTTTTTTTGATAATTTTATGTAGGAAGGGACGGTCGCTTTGTATCCCAATACTCGAATAGATGACAAATCAGTTTCGTACAAATTTTCTCCTGCGTCGTATTTCTCACATACCTGTATGGAGTAGAATTAATCAAATATGTGGCCATAACTGATGCCTTCGCTCAATATTGGGTGTATATATATATATTATCGTCAAAACGCATTAAAATTCTGCGTGAGTGCACTCGCTCTGTCAACCGATCAGTGTATTTTCTGTCGAGTACAATGGCTCCATTGATATTGTGCGGGTCATCAGTAGACTCGCACAAAACAGAACTATTGAAGGACATGACTTGTGATTCAGTTGCACCCTGACTTGTTTTGACTCGTATTTCAGTGTCAATGTTGTTCAAACCGAACCGAAAAACACCGAGCATGAGAAAAAGCAATGAATGCAGATCTACATACTAAACATTTACAACAAACTGATAGGGCCTTGGAAAAATTTTGGGCCTAATATATATGGGAAACTAAAGTTGCTCGGATCTGTACAAGAGAGGTGTTAATCAATGGGTTCTAGAGATTTGGCTAACCGACACTTAGTGTGCACAAGTTTTCGAAATGCATAAGAAATCTTTAATAGTGAGCTGTTAACCTTGAGACGAATTGGCCATTTGCACGTCAACAGCGCATTTTACATTGAGATGACCCTTGTCACCAAGTATTACGTTTGTCTGCAACTTTTCTTTCTTTTAAATAAAGCATTCCTTCCGTAACTAATTCGAGGCCGCAGAACACGAATATGTAAACCAAATTTTTATATCAACCCTTATTTTCCATATATATGCGCTTGAATATGACGAAATCATCGATTTCAATGAATTTCGTATGTATATTTTAGGACAGCCAATTTTCCCGAATATATTAAACTTTACCTATATGTAGTTAAAAAGCTTTTCTCTTCGATATCCGCTATGAATCAAATCGAGAATCATTTGTGAGAAATTTGGTTACACAACATCAAAATTCTTTCTTAATATAATGCTTAAAATGTTTTAAATATTTGTATCGACGGTAGGCCCGTTTTCCGAATGCGTTAATTTTCAATTCAAAGAAGCTTGTTGGAAGATGTTAAATTCGTATTATACACCTCATGTTCGAGATTCGGCCCACCACTCGTGTTTAGATATGTAAACTTGAACTACTTTATTTTGTTTGAGGTGCCAAGCCCATAGTTCACTAATCTCAGCACATATTTAGGTCAGCTAACGATCATGTACCGTGCTCCAATCCAAACTTTTGGTGCGACTTTAAGAAATTATATTTTTAAATGGCACCTACGTAGATTATGTCAGGATTCAAGCTTCATGTTTTTACGACTGTTATTTAGGTCTGGCCGATTGAGTCAAGCTTATGATATGTTCAGTACTTTTGCGATTCTTATGAAAACTTCTCCTTAAGGTTTGACTTTCGCATATCTTTTTTTTTTTAAAAGGCGTAGGCGTAGAAATAATAAATATTTAATTTATAATGTTTCTAAAATAAACATTTAGCTCTAGACGGGGAGAATAAGTTAAACGAAGCAACCAATAGTAGAAATATTATCTTCTCACAACATTTGCGTCGCGGCATTGATGAACTTAAGTAGTATTTTTAATAACATAGACTTGATAATTAGAATATTAATTCAAAATTGACTATCAATGTTATTAATTTTTACGAGCATTCGGTCTGACTCTGATGTTTTTAATTATGATCGCATAAATTGAGCAATCTATTAAATCGAAAGACTAAGTAACTAAACTCACTTGCCTTTCAACTGAAACAGAGGAATATTTAAATTCTATGAATTCAATGAATTTATTTTTTGTACAGTTGATCTTCTGTAAAATACACTCATGTTGCAATAAGCATCTGGGCAGTCAGCGTAGGAATCGACTCATTTAGATCAAATATCTACGGTGATACCAGAAAGTATTTAACATAACTCTTTTGTTGAACTTAACAGATTTCGGAGTAGATATCTAACTAATGCGGTTATATAAAAATGGATGTGGAAAATTCTCACAGGCTTTTTAAAAAGCTAATGACCGTTTCGTTTACTGGGCTATGTATTGATATAAAATTTTCAATTTATTTCAGTCTTAATTATTTTAACCATAAAAAAGGCCATATTTAAGACCAAATTGCTGAATTGAAAGTACTACAAAATAAGTGTAATTTCCTTACTTGCGAAGCTACTAAAAGGGACCACAAATAGGAAAATTTTCAAGAATACCCTAAGATAGATGAAACATTATGATTTAAGAATGCTTTTTTCAAAAATTGCAAAAGCTGAAAATCTTTTCAACGTAATACTAAAACCCATGTTAGGGACATGGTGAAAAATCGTTTGGGAGACTGAAAAAATGTGGAAAATGTCGAAAAAAAATTAAAGATGTTGAAAAATTAAAAAAAAAAATATAAAAAGTCATTGAAGGCTACCACGCCCACTTTTCCAATTCTGCCTTCTTTGGGTACAGTAAACTATATTTGCAATCGGCAACCACTCGCAAAATTTCATCATATTATCTAGTACAATTTGCGAAATGTGCCATAGTAAATTTTAAAATTTAGGGTGGCAACACACCCACTGGTACATCCATAAGTAGCTTCCTGTAAACATAATTCAAATACCAAATTTTATTAAAATTGCATTTATAGAATTTTAATTGTATGGGCAGTGCCACGCCTACTATGCTATTTCGCCCACTTTCGATATAGGAATATCCATTAGCAAGTAAACCACTTATTCCCACTTGCTACAATAGCTCACTTAAAATAATGCTTACATTTTTTTTTGTGTACATGAAAAGTGCCAGATGAAAAGATGCAATCCGGTCCTGGTATCACCTTACCAAATTTTTTTAAGATTACTCTCACACTGAAAATGTATTCCAGCATCTTTTGCTTAGTGGGTGGTGCCACGCTCACAGGTAACCACTTTATATTTTGAAGTATCTTACAGCACGTATTTACATATATCGGTTACATTGAATTTTATAGCGATTACGCTATAAGTTCTCTTATTTGGTTCGACTAACATTAAATATATTTATGACTTATCGTCAACTTGACAAATAAAAATAAAAAACTACAATATCGAACACCTCAAGGTCGAAGTCGTTTTGCCTTTGGCAAAGAATGCCGCATATATTTTGTTGCAATTGATAGCGCACTCATCAACCCATGTGCAAATTGAAGCTGCCATAATTTTTGGTTAACGCAAAACACAAATACATTAATTGGTAATAAAAATGCAAATGTATGGTCACTTATTTTTTCTTGCTTTAATACCAATGTTTTTAATAGAAATATTGGCTGTTAAACAAAATATACGAAGCAGTAAAATGCTTCCAGACCCAATAATCGCAAATGCATCAGGTGTTCGATGTATTTTGTTGCTCATCATTTACGACTGTGCACTTTTTGTATATCTCTCATATAGTTGTCGAGCTATGGTTGCATAAAAGTCAATATCTTAAGTAAATATATATTCATTTTAACACTTGTAAAACAATTAATGGGATACTGTAAATTATGTAGTAAATTATGTTCAATAGCGCATTAAAGCTTTAAAATTACCACTGTACATAAATCTAGATTGACCAACGAAATTGACTGAGATATTTCTTTTTTACACAGAGAAGGTGTCACTGAATGCAAAATTTAGAGTCTAAATTGAAATTTTCGTAGATAAATGGCTTGGTATTTTGAAAAATGCATTTTATTGAGTACATATCACCTAACTTGGCTTCACCCAAACATTTTCAGTGTGGAACTATTTGGAAACTTTTATAATGTTTACCGTTTGGATCGTTGTCCGGTCGTAACTGGATGCGCTAGAGGAGGAGGTGTTCTAATTGCAGTTAAGTCTAACTTCAACAGTCAAATTGTGTCTTTACCTAATGATAATAGGCTCATAGAACAAGTATGTGTGCGTGTTGATTTCGGCAGTGAGTAATGTATTTATTTCATAAATTCTTACATACCTCCATGTAGCTCTATCGATAACATCAAATATGTTTCTGAATTGATAAATTATAATGACCACATATTTGTTCTAGGGGACTTTAATCTTGGAAATGTTGATTGGCTTTTAGATGGTAAGACTCTATTGCCATCTAATTTTAATTCCGATATTGAATCGTTAGTAATAAGCTTTTTCTTGTCCAATAGATTTATTCAGCTAAACTCACTAAAAAATGATATTGGTAGGATTTTGGACCTAATTTTTGTAACAAATAGTTTGAAAACATCTTGTGACATAAATTTATGTCCAATTGTAAATAATAGCGTTCACCATAAAGCTTTGACTATTAATTTTGAGTTCTATGAATTTACTGTAATGGATTCGGTATCTTCCCCGGATTTTGATTTTGTTTTTTTGAAAGGTAATTATCTTGGTATTAATAATTTGCTTTCTTCATCTGACTGGTCTACATTAGATTCTTTTGTGGATCCGGATGAAGTTCGGAAATTTATTTATGCAAAGTTCTCGGAAGCGATTTCATTGTTTGTTCCATTGAGAATTATATCTATTAAAAATAAACCGCCTTGGTTTAACTCAAGGCTCTCTCATCTAAAAAATGTTAAAAATAAGGCATTCAAAAAGTTTAAAAAAACTCTTAGAGCATCGGATAAATTGAATTACTTGAAATCACGTAAAGAATTTGATTTTCTTCATAAGTTTCTTTATAAAAACTTCCTTTTAAAGACTGAAACGCAATTAAAATCCAATCCAAAATCTTTTTGGCGATATATAAATACTAAACGTAAAACTAATGGTTTTCCAACTAGCATGAGATTCGAAAATTCTAAATCTAATAATACATTAGAATCCTGCAATCTATTCACGAAGTTTTTTCAAGAAATTTTTGAAAATTATAGCTTGACATTAAGCGATAATGTTAGCATGGACGCATATGACCTCGAACCGATTAATAATTTTGTGGTGACTAAAGATGATGTGTCAATTGCCATAACAGGGTTAAAGCCTAGTTTCAAGCAAGATAAGGATGGTTTTTCTCCAATGTTTTTTAAAAATTGTATTATTTACTTATCTTTTTAATATGTGCTTGAAGTCAGGTATATTTCTGGAATGTTGGAAAATTTGCCATATTGTTCCAATTTTTAAATCTGGTGATCGTAGTGATGTGTGCAACTATAGAGCCATCGTTAAACAGTCAGTAGTTGCTAAGCTATTTGACCAAATTATTAAAAATAAATTGTTTCATCATGTACGTGGTGCCATTTCTGAAGAGCAACACGGCTTTCTACCTGGCAAATCTACATGCACTAATTTGGCATTGATCTCTAATCATATTGTGCGGGCCATGGTGGACCACAGTCAGTTGGATGTAATTTATACTGATTTTTCAAAGGCCTTCGACAAAGTTGATCATTCCATATTATTATATAAATTAAAGAAGTTTGGTTTGTCTGATTTGCTTTTAATATTTTTCAAGAGTTATCTAATTGACCGTAAATTATTTGTCAAAATTGACACTACTATTTCGAAATTGGTAATTAATGCGTCGTCTGGCATCCCGCAAGGAACGCATTGTGGTCCGCTATTATTTCTTATTTTTATTAATGATTTACCAAAAATATTCAAACATTCAAAGTGCTTGTTGTTTGCAGACGATGTTAAGTTGTTTACTAAAATCTCTGATATTCTTGATTCTCAGTTATTACAGAATGATTTATTTAATTTTACTCAATGGTGTTCATTTAATAATCTCCAACTAAATATAAACAAATGTTGTGTTATTTCATTTGCTAAGTGTGTCCATCCTGTTATTTTTGACTATTTGATTGGTAATAATATATTAGTCCGCAAACAATTAACTAAAGACGTGGGAGTGATTTTTGACGTTAACTATGACTATATTTTTTCTAAATCATATGCTATGTTTGGTTTCATAAAGAGAAATTCTTGTAATTTCATTGATCCTATGACAGTAAAAGCTTTGTACGCTTCATTTATCCGTAGCATTTTAGAGTATTGCTCAATTATTTGGGATCCACTTTATTCAGAACATTCAAATCGTATAGAACAAATTCAAAAACGCTTTAGTAAATTTGCACTTTATAAATTGAGTTGGCCGGATGGGATACCATCATACGATGCAAGACGTAAGCTTATTGGGTTACAGTCATTAAAAGATAGACGGACTTATAGTTATTTATTATTTGTCTACAATATTTTATCTGGTACAATTAAATGCCAAGAAATTTCTAATTTTTTTACTTTGTATGCTCCTAATAGGAACTTAAGGGTTAACCGCATGTTTGAAGATCAAATTCATAGAACTAATTATGCATCAAATGAACCCATTGCCAGATGTATTCGCTTATGTAATAATTATTCACAATTATTGAATTTTAATGTAAATTTGCATTTATTTAGATTAAATTTATTTATGTTATTTAATTAACTTTAGATGTACATATATAATAGTCTGTATGATTGAATTCGTAGACCGAAATAAATAAATAAATAAAAATAAATATACAGAAATGTCGGCCAAGACTCCACGTTAAATACCGGACAGTAAATCTTAAATGATTGAAATCAAAGCAGACAAAATCATTAAGTGTATTCCTCTAAACGGGAAAACTCGTAAGGCTCGAAAGTTTTCGAGCTTGCTTACGGGCACACCCCTATCAATGCAAACGTACAAACGAATGAAAAATAGCAATTTGATAATGTGATCAGTGTTGCCGCAGGCATGAAAAAATAATTCAATTCAATTTTATTCATTCATATGTTAATTGGACAAAAATACTTTTATACATAACAATATAATTAGATTCTATCAATTCGCATGCTTCAGCAAATATTATTCATTGTGAAGTAAATAATAAATGTCATTAGGTATGGTTAGGATAGGTAGGAGTGGCAGTCAGTTATGTAAAACCGACTCACTTAGACCAAATGTGATCCATTGTGATACCACAGGGTATCTGACTACACCCTCTTGTGGCGTTTTCTAGCAAGTGCGGCGCAGGAGCAGAGAAGATGTTTAGTATTTTCCTCTGCTTTCACATCTCCACAACTTCTACAGAAGTCGGAGGACCTATCACCTAATCTCTCCGCATGTCTGCCGATGAGGCAGTGGCCAGTTATGACTGCGACAACTGACGAGACACTATGTCTAGTGCGAGATATTAGTTCTGACGAACGCTTAGCATCCCATTCCGGCCAGATTTGCCTAGTTATATTACAAGTTGACCCTTCAGTTCATCTTTTATTAGCATTTTTAACCATTTCTACTTTAAGCAGAAACTTGCAGGTAGCAAGTGGCATGCCAACACCTTTCTTGGCCTAAGGAATTTGTGCAGTAGTCCAGTTCATCCGCTTTGCAATTGCCGTCAATGTTCCTATGCCCAGGCACCCAAAGAAGGTGAATGTTAAAATGTTGCGCCATCTAATTTTGGGACAGACAAGCGACATTGTTGGGCCACTAGTGAGTTTAGGAAGACTGATTCTAGAGATTTGATAGCAGCCTGACTATCTGTATAAATGCTTATATCCTTTTTGGATACAACATTCATCTTCAGCCAGGATGCTACCTCATCTATCGCAATAACTTCCGCTTCCGCCTGAAAAACGTTACAATGATCTGGTAGCATCGTAGAAATTCTAATCTTCAGTTCCTTAGAGTAAATTCCATAACCCACTTGGTTATTTAGCTTGGAGTCATTGGTGTAGAAATTTATATGGCTCCTTCTCCCCACAAACTGCCATCCGTTTACATAACAGGTCAAGAGGAACGTTATGAAAGAGGACCTCCAAGGCGTCAGTCGGTGTGGTCCTAAGAGCACCACCACACAATACCATATAACGGAATCGGTCGAATGACCGTTGTATAGAGCCATTGAATAATACGAGGTGATAGCCCCCATCTTCCACCTACCGCTTTTTTACAAGAGTATAGCGCTACAGTTGCTTACCTAACTTTTTCTACAGCATTAATTTTCCAACTTAATTTCCTATCCAATACTTGACCACGATACCTTGCACTACCTTTTAAGGCAAGTTTAGTGCCCTTTAGCGAAGGTGGTTCTATAATTGGAAGTTTGTGATTCCTGTTAAAAAGTACTAGTTCAGTTTTATTCGGATTTATTCATAAACCAGCCTCATCTGCCCATGAGACGAGTATGTTTAAGGCATCCTGATGAATTTCACACAGTGTGTTTGGGAATTTGCCACATGTAATTAATGCTACATCATACGCATAGGCAATAGCTCTACAGCTGTGCCTATTTAGTGACATAAGCATCTGATCTATTGCCAGAGGAGATAGTACACCACCCTGCGACGTTCCTCTGCAAAGGAACCTATTTGGCTTGGATTTGCCAAGACTATCAGTACCACTAAATTTAATGTAATTTTACCAAAAAAAAAAAAATGAATAATCAATAATTTGAATGCCGTCTTAAGGTACGAGGACATAAGAGGTACTGCGTTTTCGGCGGCGATAAAGAAATTTAATACGTTTGGAAAATGATATGCAATGAATATTTAGAATTCACGGTTGAATTTCATCATTGTGTGGTGTATCAAAAAAACTTTCGTTTGAAATTTCCAGTTGATTTGACAAAATTAAACTTAACTTAGAGTCGGCAAATGCTCATGAAAAGCGTTTAAAATTTACCTCACACTGATTCGGCAAATTTGACTTACCAAAATTTCAATGGTCCCAAGAATAAATTTAAATGTCATCTGTTATGATCAAAGATGTATCTATGAGATATTGTTTGCCAAAACAACTGGACCTTGGACCTTGAATTCTTCGATTTTGGTTTTGATTGATGATTAACCATAAATCATTTCGGCAAAAGTAGAATCGCTACTGCGTAACTTGTTACTTATGAACGTAATTAATGTGAGTTTAATTTTGAAAATATATTTTAACTTCCATCCCTGCAAATATATATTCTGAAGATTCTATGGAAAATAGCTATTTTACCTGTCCAAAAATTGGTTTGCCCGCTCAAGACGTACGAGGCTTAAAAATTTTCGACTAGTCAAAGGCTTTGAGAAATTCAAAATGACGGATCCAATATGGCGGCCGGAAGCTGGAGAAAAATCGAGACTCCTGCAAAAAAAGCTTGTAATAATAAAAATTCGTTACTGATCGGGTCATTTATGGGCTCAAATTTTAGCTCCTAAAAAGCTGGCGTGGTAGAATGATGGATCCAATATTGCGGTCAAAAATCTAATATGGTGGCCTAATTTTTGAAAGTCAACCGACTTGCACCAAATTCGGTATTCAGGGAAATTGGGGGTCACTGATCACGACTCCGAGATCGAATTGAAAATGGCGGACGAATTTTCTAAATATCAATCGATTTGCCCCAAATTTGTTATATGGAGGTTTTTAGGGTCGCCAATTACAACTCTGAGGCTATATATATTTTCAAAATTTTCACATTCAATTGGCAGATTCAATATGGCGGACGTATTGTTCAAAAACCAACCTATTAGCGAGAAATTTGATACAAGTGGGTTTTTGGGGTCGCTAAATATGAATGCAAAGTCAAAATTTAAAATTCAATACGGCGGACCGAATATGGCGGAAACTTAATAGCCTAATCCACCATATTGGGTCCGCCTTGAATTTTAAATTTCTTTTCTTTGCTTTCACTTGATGAACATTTTAAGACCTCGTACGTCTTGACCAATCAAGCCAATTTTTTCCAGGTAGATGATCCGCTTGACGTGAAATGTCTTATATATATTTTCAAAATATTTCAAAATTTATAAAATATATGACATGTGTTTAAAATGAGTTGTGTTTGAAAAAAATGTTTAATATTTTTAACTACCACAAGGTTAATGATATCTTTAGTCAAATTTGAAATTTGGCCATCACTTCCAAATTGATATTATATATTTTTTTTATTTATAAATTTGCACAAAAAAGACAAAATACGGCTGTAAAAAAACTCGAAAAAAATTAGATTTTTTCCAAGGAACTAATCATTTTAAAAATGGTGGTTTTGTCAACAAATAAAACTGTCACACTTAGGCTGCAGCAAGTCCTGGAGAATTTTTTAAAAAGCCAATGAAACCAAAACAAGTTACTGTATGGTGAAATCGGTCCATATTTTTTCGAAAATCAAAATGGCAATGCCTCTCGATATCGCAAGATTTTGATTAGAAACTTCATGTGGAGTCAGTTGGAAGATATTGATGTGAAGGACATAGCTTGAAATAAACTTTTAAAAAAGGTTTTTTTCTTAGGTAAAAGTAAGCCTTAAACTTTATATTCTTGAAATAAAAGTAAAAGTTTCGTTATAACTTTTTCATTAGAAAAGAAAAGTTTTTTATTCAACTTATAGTTCAAAAAGTAAAAACAAAAATTTTATCAATAGTGGTCAAAAAAGATTAGCTAACAAATGTTTTTTTGACTTATGAATATTCTGACCCGGCGAACTTCGTACTGTCTAACAGTCGATGAATGTCCAATTCATCTGCGTCCTGTAGTTGATGAGCTATGATGATTTTGATTCTTCCATAGACCATAGATTTTGGGGAAATTAAAAGTAAAAAATACTTCTACTACTTTCAATCCGCATTCTATTTCATGTTCCATTTGTTATCCTTGTCATGTTTGTTGAATAAAAAAAAAGCATTGATCAATTAGTAAAAAATTTTACGATCACATTGGTCTTTGCTGAATGACTGTAAGTTGAATGTCATAGTGTTTAATATAATAAATAATCAGTTGCTAAAACCAATTTTCTTAATTTCAAGAATCTATTGCCTATACGTATTTTCAAAATCTTAGTAATGTCAAAAAATATTTAAGTACCATTTAATATTATTATTTTTAATGGATTCTGCTTCATTATTTTTTTACTGCAGCAGATATTACCCATACGCATTAAATAAATTGTAAGCTGTGGCTCGATATATTATCTGATTTTCTTATTAAGTTATTGTTTTAAATTTTTAATGAATAACTAAATTCTGCTAATTTTTATTGAAATGCATAAGTATGTTTAAATTATCGAAATTTTAAATTCTGAAAAAACTCAATCATTAAAT
Organism: Meiosimyza decipiens; assembly: GCA_963680825.1. Classification (NCBI taxonomy): domain Eukaryota; kingdom Metazoa; phylum Arthropoda; class Insecta; order Diptera; family Lauxaniidae; genus Meiosimyza; species Meiosimyza decipiens. Next base: position 85,900,956 of record OY804258.1, on the reverse strand, counting down.
TTGTTTTCATTTCATTTAAAAGTGACCATTTCGTAGCTAGCTAACATTTTAACCAAATGCTTTTGTCAAGATTTGGTTCATTAGATATTTTTAGTATTTTTAACTACAGGTATAGAAATTAAATTGTAATTTTTGAATGATGAAAACCTAAAAGTATCCTTAATAGCATGTGCCAGTATGTCTGCCTTTCAGAGAAAACAACTTTTATTACAATAAGAAGGTAACTAGCAGCGAAAGATTAAGTCAGGTTGACTATATACATCGGGAATCAACTACACTAGTAAAGCGGAACACTTGTGGATGAAATGAGTTACTTTAAAAATTCAATTTGTCAGGTAGTCCGAATTGCCGCGTTTCCTCTCAATTGACCATAAACGCAATCGTAAGACGTATGTGGTCTCAATGGCAAAATTCCATGAATTGGGCTACGAATGCTTTATCCGCTACGGTGCTTCATCCACCATATTCGCCAGATTTTGCCTCCAGTCACTAAAGAAAAAGCTCGGTGGAACGAGATTTCCTTTCAACGATGAAATTATTGCACGAACATATGCCTATTTAGAGGACCTTCTATTTTTGTTAGGAACAAATAAATTGGAGAAACGTTGGACCCAGTGTATTGAGCTAAAAGGAGACTGTTGAATAATATAAACTCTATTTTGCTTAAAAAAATTTTGTTTCATTCAAAAAGGCACGGACTTATTGATCCACCCTTGTATATAAATATACATATGTAGGTAGATAGGACCACTGTCATATTTTTGTTGAGCTTCAAAATCGCATTTACATTCTACCGTATATTCAACACTGGCTTCGATAGCCACAGTAATTCTACATAAAAGTTATGGTAAGCGGATGTTATGCAGTAACGTGCCTAGGGGGTAGGTGGTCGTAAAAAATATCTCAATTTGCTAAGGTTTTTGAAAGTCAAAAATGAGGACCTTTTTTTTAGTGAATGAAACTAAATCGATGTAGGTGGAAATTTTCATAGATTTAATGAAATATATTTCATTTCTGGGAGAGGTTTTCAATGTGAAAAGTGAGGATTTTTTTTTTGGTGAGTTAAATAAAATGTTTGTTAAATGACACGAAATTAACTGTGTGGCGTTATGTCCACCTATTTTAGAGGATTATGTCCGTTGTTAGAAGTGGTCACAAACCTACAAAAAAAATGAGAATTGATACCGAAAAAAAAGCAGACACTAGGCTCAAAATTATTTCATGTGATATTTATAATATTAACTCCATCTTTATCGGTCTATGTAACTAAATCTACATATGTTCTGATAATACTTTAGACAACCTTCTACAAACTGCAATATTTGAAAAATGTTAAAAAATTTTTTCTGCTTAAGTTTTGGCATTTCGGTCAAAGTAAATCCTGTACAGAAAAGAATTTCTTCAGCTACAACTTTTGTTCTAATAAACATTTTCTATATCTTTTCAGGATATCTAGCCAATTTTTTAAGCCAAAGTGAAATTTGGCAGCCAAAGAAGATGTTCAACTGTTGAATTACCCTGGCACATATCATTAGCTACAAAGTCAACTTTTGGGTACATGCTCGGTAATGTTTTACTAATCAGTAAAAATTTTATAAGAACTAAATAATTTTTTAATAGCGCATTATAAATTTTGTAGCAGTCCATTTTGAACAAAAAACATCCCATTAAAATATATCATGGTATTATTATAGTGGGCCACAATAACATTTTCTTGAAAATGCTCAAATATTCATGAAAATGGGAACTTGTGTTTGTTAGATGTAAGCTAATCCGTTAATTAACAATTAACAGAACCCATTAGTTTCTGCAAATTGGTAACGAATTTAGTAACTTACTACAAACAAAATGAACAAGTAATTAAATCAAAGTTTCCGCTTACCTTGCAAGCAAACGCACAAATGACCCTCATTGCTGGCAGTTAAACCACAGATGTGCCAAGACATCTAAATAATGCAAATACTTGTAAACTATAAGATACTCGCTCGTATGTAAGGAAAGGCATTAAACCTAAAAACCGGCGCAAATGCATTGAAATTTATATGCGAATTGCTGGCTGGCAACAACAATGCAAGGCGAGGCAACATGCCGGTGTGAAAGAGGCTGGCATTGTTGTTGTACTGCAACTGAACTTTATTATGACAACTGCCGACCTGACGGCTTGATTAAATTCAGAAGTTTGCGCTGTTACTTAGTTAATTTTATTTAAAGTTTTTTGTTGGAGGTTTTAGTTTTTAATTGATACGACCATAAAGTGGGAACTTCTGTAGATGTCAAATTGAAAACACGTCATAAATACGATGCGTACCAAATTTGATTTAAGCTACAATTCACCAGATTTTATTACTTTTGTTATTTTTTTATTTTGTACTATGGTCACAAGACATAAAATAAGTGAATAAAAAGTTAAATGTTTGTGCGAGCGCTGGAGCCAGTTAAAAAAAACTTCATGTTCTTGAATTCTTCGGGAACGATTAAATTCGAAAACTATGCATTTAGAAGAACATTCAATAAAAAAAAATTGAGAATTGTTAAAATTCGTTTCGGGCAGCAGCAGCAAAATCTGTCAACCTAAAGCCTATATAGAACAATGAGTGTTAGAAAGAGATAGACAGCAGTGGTAAAATAATTGTTTGAAAAAATTCGACTGCATCTTCACCAAGAAGTTGTAGACCATTAATTCTACTCTTCGCCAAAGAGTCGAAAGGTTTGATTAAAAATCAAGGCAACTACATCAAAGATAGAAATATTAATACCAACGAAATTGGAACGCAATGGTACTGAAACCAATTTGACGCATAATTAAAGTCGGTGCATTATTGACGAAAAACCATCAATGCTATAATGGGCTCTAAATATTATGAACGATTTTACCTGTCTCATTTGACGTCAAAAGGCTTAAATAATGTATCTTTAAGTTTATCCAAAAGCATTGACATCAAAGATTTTCTAAATTTGTGTACGTCTCCACTACATGCATAGTGTACCGTGCATATCGGACGCCCGGGCAAAAAATTATTTGCCGCCCTAACCGAAAAAAATTTTCGAGTTTTTCAACAAAAATTTTATTTACCTCACCAAAAAACAAAAAAAAAAAAAAAATAGCCTCACTTTTCACATTCAAAAACTCTAGCAAAATGAAATAAATTTCACTAAAACTGTGAAAGTTTCCACCTACATATGCAAATTTACTACATCGATTTAGTCTCATTCACTAAAAAAAAGGTCCTCGTTTTTGACTTTCAAAAACCCTAGCAAATTGAAATATTGTATATTTCACGACCATTTTGCTGCCCCCTCAAGCCTTGCGCCTAGGGTGGCCGCCTCTTAGCTCCCCCAACCCTAGGTACGCTACTGCATATACATACATATATCAAAGACGAATTCAAAAAAAACATTGCGTCTCATAGCAGACAAACCTAAGCCTGGATTGGGCAGCGCCAACGACGGAAATACGGCTAGAAATTATGTTCACTCTATCGAAGATTTAGCAGAAATATCAACTATAAGCCCTGCGATTAGCGGTAACCCAAAAGTGAGGTCACGCAATGTGGTCTAATCGAGTTGTGACACTATGTGCGGAAACGATGTATGTGTAGATTCTTAACTTTTAGGAATCGAAAGGTAGAGCTCAAGATCTAGAAGACGGGCTTTGTTCCATAGTGGTAGAATTTACCTTTTTTTATTTCATTATTTTATAAATTAAATAGAAACATCTAGCGTGCCGAAGAAAAAAGCCAATGGCCAGCGATTAGCAACGCGTTTTTTAGATGCATAGCATTCATCTTCCTTCCATGGTACAAATTCTGTGAGTGTCCGGTCAATTTTCGGTGACCAGAATGCCCTTACGAATTGTTTCACGCACAATAAAATCCACAATTTCTGGAGCAATAATTTGTTTGCAAATACAGATTGGACAGATAGGTTTGGCTTTCTCTGACGTTATCCGTATGATTGCATGTTCGAGCGCGACCAATTAAAACCGGTGGAGTGGTATGCCACACTTTACCACATTTGGAATGAGAACATTCGCCAACTGCAGCACCAGGCATAGCTTGAACAGGCAATGGTTCCATTTCTGCAACGATAGCACCACGAGCTTCATCAAATTGCTACTCGTTGTCACTTTCTGCTGCTATACAAACTACAAGTTCAGCTGTCCATCGGCATCTGATGCATCGCCATCAATATTAATTGGCACAAAGTCAGGTTCAATCTACTCCTCTCTCATTCCATATGCTCCGTGCTCATAATCTTCATCATTCTCGATAGTATGAAAAGAGTCAAGTCGCTCGTTATATATCTCTTTTTGATTAGCAAAATGATTACCAAAATACGTGCTTCTGCGACCCTCTTTTAACAATAAATCGATTGCAGCCTCATTGAAATTCATATCCGAAACTGTTCTAACACTTAAAATCTAAGACTGCAAATTCTGCACCCGAGTAAGGAGATATTTATACGTCAAGACCCATGCAAAACTGCTAATAATGTCGTTTTAAATTTTACTCGGACTGTGTTTTTGTGTTCTGCGGATCATGGTCTACAATTTTAAAACAAATCGCAGTCGATTCGTTACACCGAGTTTGAAAAATTTATGGCACCGTTTGCCGAAATATTTTCAAAAAACTACGACACAAAAAGTTTCAAATAGTCTTGCAGACTTTTGGCGCTTCCATATACATTCCCAATTCATCCAAAGAAGTTTAATTTTTTTGTCTGAAGACAACTGTCGTGTTCATAAAAGATTATGCATGTTGCCTCTTTCCGACAACTGTGCACAAAGATTTATTTCATTCCAACGAAATAATAGAAAATTGAATAGTGCCTTTAAATTACTCCCAGAAGAAGCTCAAAAGTCAAGAAACAAAGGCATAAAAATATAAAGAGAACATTATTCTAGAAAACTTAGTAGAACTCAAAATACAGAAGATGTATTTAATAACCTTCTAGTGTCATCAGATCCATTTATTACGGAGTTTCGATAAAATATTTCTAGAAAAATCGTAGAATAAATGATTGCCCAAAAGAATTAAAGTATTTATAAGATATGGCTATTTAAGAAAAACCATTAAAAATAGTAGCAACATTTGAATTTGAGCTTGACAAAGCTCATGTTTTTATTTTCGATTTCTTCAAAATCTCAAACCTTGAAATCAATCAATAAGTTAAGTTCAAAAATTTGAGAAAATTTGCCTTTTATTTATTGATCAAAAATATTCTGCTGTAATTTATCTCCTCGACTTCAATATTTTCCTTATTTTACGTATTTCTTCCTCTAAAAATCGTTTCATATGATAAGCAGAACATTATTTTATATTTTTCTTAGTTCGAATAAAATGTGAAAAAATTTTATTTCGCCTTTCCTGTTGTACGCCTAATGGTGTATAATTAATAACTATTTACATCCCATATTCTCAAGAAATGAAAAAACAAGCTAACACTCAGACTTAGCGACTTATAACCTGTAAAAGAAACACAACAATTTTTATCAAGGATTAGAGGTGAAATTTATTAGATTTTCAGCATTTCCGAAGAATTCAAGAACATGAGGATATTTTTTGATTCACAGTCTTATTAAGATATAAACGAATGTAGTCTTGTGAATTTAATATAGTCCCAAAGTTTTGGCAACTGAGAGAAATATTTTATAATTCGTTTTTACCACAATAAGGCAGTTTACTGAAACATTATTGAACTTTTCCTTAGGATTTAGGAGCATTCTTAGTTATGTATCTAGAAACCGGATTCCAAATGCGACAGTCTTTTTTTTATTAACTTCATTCGATATTTTCGACCATTATCATTTTTTTTTGAGTTCGATACATTTGAATCTCTTTGATTTTTCTTTTGTTGATTGAGTTGAATCAACTTTTTCAATGTTAGTCGATACCATCGATCTTGCCTTAAGACTTTTTGATATCGTTTGATACTTTAAATTTTTATCGTTATTTTCCAAACGCACTCACTTTTTTTTATTCACTGCTTCTTCAGGGAATGAAACACGCAGGAACCGCTGCTCTGCGCTTGTCTTTGATTAAATCCACCTCTGCTCTCATCTACTTTCGAAACTAATGGAGTTTCTTTTCAAGTCCCCAAAGTGACTGTTTGTGCATATAGTATGCTACAGTCGCTTCTACTACTCGAATTCGATTTCAGTTTGTTTGTTGTAAATTTCTTAAAGAACTGCTCGAATTGCATGCGACATAAGAAGAAGTCCACTGGGACTTCTTTCTATCCCTTATTCGCTGCATTTTTAAAAGTGTGGGAGGATTTCTTAGCTAAGATCTACCGTATTCTCTGAAAGATGACGTTACTTCAGGCTTTTACCTTTCTGTAATCACAATCCATTCACTCATTTTAAGTACTATGCTTGATAGCAGTTATTCAAAGAAATAAAAAAACAAAAAACATTTCCAAAAAAAATTTATTTTTTTTTGCGCAAGTTCCTTAAGCCGTTCATACCATAGTGCGTTGACGTAATGCAGCAGTACATCGCACCGGCACACTTACATACCTACAACGTTGTTTGGTGTGGCATCAAAGTAGATCTTGTAAGTAGTAAAAGTGATGTTATTTATTATGATTGTTGTTGTTTTTAATATAAATGCAATACAATCCTATCCACTTTACATACTTTTGCGAGAATCTGCTAACCAAGTTGTTGACCGTGGTCTGTTGTGAATAGTTGGTCTTTCTGTAACTCACAACAACCCGCACCGATCGATGCTGCCGTTGCATAAAAAAACAAAAACAAAAGTGGCTCTTTAATATCTCGGCGTTTTATATAAATACCAGGCGTTACAGAGTTTTCGGTATCAGTTCGCAACTTAATTAAGATATTCACAGTTCAAGTACGGTATTCTGATAAGCAAAGATGAAAGTTCTTTTGGTGCTCCTGGTACTGGTGGTGGCTGCTTCTGCTGGAGTTATAAGTAGCGGTTGGGGAGGCAACGGCGGTGGCTGGGGCAACAGTGGCGGCGGCGGCTGGGGTGGAAATGGCGGTGGTTGGGGCGGCAGCGGCGGTGGATGGGGTGGCAACAGCGGTGGATGGGGAGGCAACAGCGGCGGCTGGGGCGGCAATGGTGGATGGGGTGGCAGCAGCGGTGGATGGGGAGGCAGCAGCGGTGGCTGGAGGCAATCGCAACCAAGGATTGTTAAAGTTGTAACTTTGGGTGGTGGTGGTGGTGGTGGTCACGGTGGCGGTTGGAACTCTGGTGGAAGTGGTTGGAACTCTGGCTGGAAGTCTGGTGGAGGTGGAGGTGGCTGGTGGTAAAGCCTGTGAAATTAAAAAAAATATTTAAAAATTATTTTGTTGGATATTCTTCATAAAGTCAACTATGCCGTAATTTGTTATTAATGTGTTCATCTACTCTTTTGTAAATAAAATTCAAAAATTTTTTACAATATTCAAAGTGTATAACTTTTAAAAGGATATATGTGCGGTAATGGTTTGTGTGGTGTGATTTTCATTCGGTGCAACATTTTGAAGCATAATGCACATTTTTATGCGAGTATAGCGAAGGTTTTTGTTACAAAATTGCTTGAAACCGATTGTGATATAAACTTTCTCCAAATACTTAATTATAATTTTGCCTGAAAGGACTCCAAGTGAATATAGAGAAAAAAATTCAACTTTATCATGAGAATTATCAATTCTTGCACATGTTAAGGGGACATATTTTGTTGACAAGTAGACTGAAAATAAAAAGGATTTTTGGTGTTACTGCAATTCTGATTCTGAGTCATGAATGGATTCAGCATTTAAAATCTGTCAGGACTGTTATATTTTATTCGGATATAAATCAGATGTGCTAAGAAAAACTCACTAAATTTAGGGTGCATTGAAAATGCGGAGCAATAGTCAATTTAATCGGTGTTTCGGGTTTTAATACCAAAATTGTGCAAAGTGAGTTTAGTGAAGTTAAACTTTCCTTAAAAGCTATGAAATGAACAAAAAGGCTCAAAATCATTTTTTCTCTAAGTGTAATAGTTTCCATATAAAGAAAGAATTAAAAAATCATTGAGTGCTGAGTCCAACAATATATTGGGGTTAAATTTTTTTTTGTGTTTAATGATTAAAAAAACTTGTTATATAAAGGACAGTCATCTAGGGAAAAATGGATTTTCTTCTTCTCAGTGTATTTATTTTCTTTTGATGCCAAGGCAATAATTAAGAAACGAAACTTGTGACATATTATGTTGACCAGTTTTCGACCATATATATTTATAGAATGTTGGAGATAGTTGAAATACTCGATAATTCCGTGAGGAGATAAAGTACACAAAAAAGTAGTGGAAAATTTTAACAAAATTATTCGAAATTTAAACTATCCCGTTGATTATTTTGAATTTGTGATAATTGTAGCAGTAATAGCATTCCTGAATTTTAACCACAAATCGTAGCGAGATTCCAAAACTAAAATTTTTGTTCCGATCAAAGGAAAGAGATCGAAAATAGATTGCGGCTATCACCCAATGTGATTCTAGATCTAAAAAGTGCCCAATCTTGGTCCATTTTTCATCAACCTCTATCATTGATTGGTGCAAAGTAGATTCAAAAATGAAAAAATCAGGTTGTCCGGATCCGAGATCACCTATAGTAATAGCCAAAGTTCATTTCAACCTCTTGATATTGATTGGTGCAAAAACAATTTATTAAAATGGACCCAAATCAGGCACTTTTGGGGCTCGGGAGCACTTCTGGCTATGGCTAAAATCCATTTTCGACCTATTTAAATTGATTGGTGCTAAAACAATTTTTTTAAAATGGAGCAAAACTGGGCACTTTTGGGACCGGAAAAAATTTTTACGGAAATGGATCAATAACGGCCACTTTTAGAACCAAGGACCACCTCTGGTGATATCATAGAACCACCTCTCTCCATCGATTGATGCCAAATTACAAATATGAGACAGTCCATGAACCTTTGTTCAAAACAACGTAAAAAATATTTCTCCTAACTAATTGTTACTGGCAATTATGCATAATATTTGTGAATCAACCTACTTAAAAAATATTATCGGGACGACCCCGTTAGCGTGGTAAGGGGAAATTTTTTCGAAAAATTGCTATCAAACGCTTTTGAAGTGTTTTCCAGGCATAAAAAAAAAATCGACGGTGTAGGTGAAGAAAAAAAATATGTGACGTTGTATTAAGAAGGAAAAATGAAAGCAAAGACAAGGCAGCGATCAATAACTGTTGTTTAATCACTATTTTTGTTTTTATCATGAGACTTTATTTCAATATTTAGGCCCAATCAATCACTTAAACAAAAAATTGACCTGGTTTACGCTGATGTATGAAATTTTGGTTTAACCAAAGCGAATAAAACACGGCTAATAATAACATAATTCAAAACCAATTTTTAAAAATATTCCTTCAATCACAAAAATGCAAGTAAGATTTATTTTGGGTCCGAGAAAAAAATAGTTTGAGAGCCCACAAAATATTTTAAAAAAAATTTTAACTTGCTTTTATTTTATGAAAATGAATCTTTCGTTAACGATGGCAAACTTTTTTCTCGCTCAAGAGCATCGTGGGTTGCATTCCAGTTTTGTACTTTCCAAAGAATATTTAGTTGTTCCGAGAAACAAAATCGATTGTCTTATGAGATCTGTAACTCAGAAATACAAATAAAGTTCAACTTTAATTTATAGTATAGAGTTTTATTACGATATACAAAACAAATGAATTCCAATTGCAAACATCAAATGAAAACTCAATTAAAGTTATTGTTTTCTAGCTGTTCAGCAGAATTTAAATTTAAATTTATTATAATGTGATTCTATTAGGTCTCGTTATAGTAACAATCCAATTGCTTGCATTTAAAATTCAAAAACTCTACATTATTTGATTTGTCTGGACTTTTTTATTTTCCATTAGCGTTAGAAATTTTAATGGCTCTCTCATTTCTACATTAGACAATCTCTCACTCAAAATTAAGGACTTAAAATAAAATTCTCTCTTGTCCAGAGCCAACGACTTTGCTCAGTACTAGCGTAGACTATTTTGCTATGACTGTATTTACATAAGGAGCTTTATCGACTTTGCTTTTATCGTAGGTTTGTCGTCTTAACCGTAGACCGACCTTTGAATATTTCGACTAATCTTACGTTGGCATGTCGTTTTTGACCCGTATACATTTTGTATGGAATTTTAAGGAAAAAGTTTGTTTTATATTCATAAATTGCATAAATTCCATACATTAATTGATAGGAACTACAAAAAATATTATCTAATAAAGTTAATTTTGATAAACTAGTTCTTTTACAGTTTTTGAAAACATTTGAAGCAGACATTTTGATTGCGTGTTCCTTTGCAAACGTTTTTGCTATACATACAACAAATCAATGCGCTTTTATTCTCTTTGTGCGAAGTCTTCTTGGTCAAACAAAGAACTTATCTGGCCGGTTTGATTACTTGTATCGGAACCGTTCTAGACATTTTGACTGGCTTCTTTATCGTCGTCGGTAATAAGATTTGTAATGATTTTGATTTTTGCGTTATCAGAAAAAAAAAAATGTAAATTTCTGTGGGTTTTGATCAAGTTCATGAAAAAAGCTCTTACAGCCAGCGGTTAGTCTTCCGATTGCAACTGAATCCCGGAAGAGTTTTGTGAGCATTGTCATCACCCAAATTTTATTTTATTATATTATGAAACTATCTCCCGGACTGAAAATATCATTCAGTGCAGGTCCGATATCAGTCGAATCATGTATTGTGTTTTGACCAATGGTGTATTTGTTTTTCTTGCTTACATACATATGAAATCAATGCAGTATTTTCAGTGCAGGTGAATGTAGATTAGAATGGTGACTCCAAAAGCTCAAAAACGAGACAATGATGTTATGGTTATTGTAAAACACCGAATATGGTAATGAAAAGAAAATACAATCCAAGATAAAAACGGTTTCAACTGAAGGAATCACTGGCCTTGAACTCCAAACGGTGTTGTCTTTTAAATAAAAGCGAAGTCCAGGTTAAATCCGCCACGTATTTCTTCTTCGCCACTATCACTCGAGCCACCGTCAGTATCGGTAACAAATGACTTACTTTAATTTTTTTTGGGAACATATTCGTCAACGAATCTGTTATTTCTTTGTCCAAGAAAGTACTTCGCGCCAACATTTTATCAAACTAAATCATTTTTTCACTTCACGTACGCAATCTAGTTGTGGGTGAGTACTGAGTACTTTCAAGGCAGATAGACACGCTTGTACACACTCGCAAAGATAGAGCCGTCAGAGAATACTTTCAGTAGAATGCGTCAGAGAGTCCTGAAACTCAAGGTGATCGAAGTGGTTGATGAGCCACTGTGCGGCTGTGTCTTTTAGCGGGATTTCACACTAAAATGTAATAAATCAGTGACGAGCTAAATACCGTATGCAACCTAAGCACTAAGGCGGTGCAACGAGCCAAACTCGTTCGAACAAATTCAAAACTCACGAGCTTGACTCGACTCAACTCAGTTCGTTTAGTTACATGTGTTCGCTCACATCTGTTATTTTATCGATGCAATTACACTATTATACACGAAGTACACGCAATGAGTTTGTGATCCTTCATGATGACTTTTTATCGCCAAGCGACTCTTAGAACGCATTAGTTATGCAGCCGAGACCATATTATAGAAGACTAACTTTAAGTGTTTCAAAAACTTACTCTCAAAGCACGAACGGCAGATATTGATCGATCCGAAAAAGATATTTGTAGGTGTGTTTTGGGTATGGGTGACACACTTTTCCCGGGAAGCCGTTTCCAATCAGAGAAAAAAGTGTTAAAATTACACATCCTAATGTACAGGCTTAGATTGGAGCGATAGATGAGTTCATAAACGAGTTCCGACCATTGAATTTATAATCTGAGTGTTAAACGTAACCGTATAATACAGATATATGTACATACATACGCTGTGTATATGTTACACATTCATCCGAACTTATGTCATTGTTCCTTTGACATTTATGAAGTTAACAGAAGCAGAATCGTGAATCGCTATACTCCTAAATAATGCCAAGTAATCAATGTTTTCACAGAGAATTTTGTTAAAAGACTTGAAAATTTTCCGGTAGTGGCCTCAAGATAATGCAAGTTTTGGGGCCCTTCTCCTCTCATTTATTTCTTACATATAATACAGATTAGGCCGGAAGTGTAATAAATAAAACATTTAAGTCTCACTCAGCTCAAGAGTTTGGATTTGATGCATTTGAAACTTCGGTCAGATTTTGATGCTGGTTACAAGAAAATATTTTTCCAGTGGTCTTCAGACAATTGATTGGTTTGCCTCAAGGTTAACCTGAATAGTGCTGTAATTATTTTTTTCGAATTTATTTATGAAACTTCCAGAGCTTATAGATTTCAGGTCGCTGAATCCAAAAATGTAATTTTTTTCCTTCGTCCTTTTCAGGATAATTTACAGGATCAATTTTTCGGATGTGACCTCAGCACTGATAGGGTACTGGTTTATTTAAGCTGCAAAATAAAAATTTCTTTAAGAAAAACGAGAAATTAAACACATTTTTAATCATAAAAAGTATTTCAACTGCATCAAGAACAAAACAAAAAGTATTTTTCATATAATAGAATATAATATAATGGAATTTTAGTTTTAACGAGTGTGGTATTTCGCAAAACAACTGACGCAAAGCCCAATACCGCATTTCATGCAAAAAGTCCTGCCTACACTTTTGCATAGGTCTTTTCTCGCAAGGAGCAACAAAATGATCTGTCCGATCGTAACGAATGTTTTCAGACAGATCATTTTCATGCCGTGGCCGCTTTGGTCCTGCTTGAATCGGCAGTTGGCCATAGTGCTTACAATAATAAATAGCGATTTCTCGTTTGAACTGGTGTTGGGTGAATGTCTTCGAGCCCCTTTGTAATTGCCAAGCATTATTGACAGAAACGTCGAGTAGCCAAGTAAAAATTGAGCTCCACCACTTCTTACCACGATATCCAATGCGATAATTGTTTACATTTTGTCGAGACGATCCACGCCACTCATATACTTGTTATATTCTGTAATGATGCATGGTCGTGTAAGATAGACTTTCTTACCGACTTCTTCCGAATACCGAGCCGCTGAAGATGTTGGTAAAGCACCATAACACGTAGAAGCGGCGCAAACAACAGCGTTATCCACCCATTTGGTCAGTCTTATGCCGGTTTCATTCATTTTGATCGTTTCGTATGAGCCACGCGTTGCCTTTTCCATAGTTTTTTTGTGTTTTATCGGGCAGCTTGTAGGAATGCGATTCTCTCGAATAGTTCCGGTTGCATTATACGCTCTCGTTTTAAGATAGGCAAGCAAAGGAAAACCCGTGAACAAATTATCAAAATAAAATGAAAACGGAAGGGCTTTTATGTAAATCATCTGGGAAATCATCGATCATATTTATGAGTGGTACTGCGCATTTTCCGAATCGTTCATCATATTGATTGGTAGAACGTCGGTTCTTGCCCTGATATATGTCAAAATTTAACATATAACCAAGACTTGTATCCAAATCTGATTGGTTTACCTTTCAAAAACTGCTTACAACCGTGTCGTCCATAGTAGGCAATCATATTTTCATCGTAAGATAAATTTTGTGTTGGGTGAAAGTTCTTCAACATATTTGACTTTAGATGGTCCATAATTGGACGTAGCTCCCATAGCTTATCTTGGTTATCAACAGGTGCGATCAAATTGGGCTCAAAATGTAGTGCGCGAAGAATTTCTTCAAATCGATTGCGGCGCATTGATTTAAAAATCATTTCATTGCGAAGTTCATCATAATTATTCCAGTATGCCTTGTAGCTTGATATTGGATTATATCCAGTCACAAACAGAATGCTGATGAATGTTCGCAGTTCTTAAAACAAACAGATAAAAGTAAGAATTCATCTTTGAAATTTAAAAAATTTTAATTATCTTACCTGCAACTGTGATTTCCTCGACTGGTCTTTTTAGATTCTTAACGGCATATCTGGCTGAAGCAGTACATCATCGAAAAAGAGCTCGAATAACTCGTGTGGCTTCTTATCACGGCAATCGTCGAAATTCAGTTCAGGAAAAATTGGCAATAAAGTACTTCCAGTTTGTTTGACCCAAATGAACTTTATTTCTTTGTTTGATGCGGGTATCGATACATTTGAAGGAGATGGTTTAATTTTTCTCAGGCGATCAAGAATTGGTTTCGACTCCATTTCTTCGACCTGCCGCTGTTTCTTTGCACTTTCTGTGGCTTTTTGGCTTCAAAAGCTGCTAGTTTCTTTGTCATAGCTTCATCTTGTGACGAATCCGACTGTGAAGTCTGCATCGCCGCGCATACAACTTGATAAGGCTGATCAACTGCTAAATCACACCCCGCATCAGAAATAACATCGACAAGAACGTATTCAATTGTATTTTGATTTGGACTACTCGCTCCTTCCAACGTTATTGTATCGACATGATCACCGTTTTGCAGCACCATTTCACAACCCGCCATCAATTGGGCACGACAGACATTATCAATGATACCACCTTCGTTTTCTCCCGCATCTTCGTTGGGTGGTTGAAGGTAAATCATATCAATAGTTCCACCAAAATTTACATTTTCGTCTTCGTCGCACAATTGCTCCAAGAAATCGACCGCTTCCTGGAGAGTTAACTTCCTGAATAACACTAATTATAATTCATAGTTCAATTAGCAATTATATATTGAAAAACGTTCACTTTTTAAACAAAAAACAATAAAATCCAATATCAAACGCGTAGGAGATTTCCAATAAAACCAGTACCCTAGCGGTGCTGGCGTGACCATACGGTCACAAGCAAATGGAATGCAAAAATTCACTGAACAAAAACATTTTTTATCGCAAAACTTGAGCTTTATTAAAAAAAACTTTTTGTTAGCTTTCGATTAATATAAGCTTTACATGTGTATAGTACGTTAAGAAAAGTAGTTAAAAATATTGAAACTTACTTGCGAGCGTTTGCCATGTGCCGTTTTTTGAGTACCGAAAAAAGTTAACAACTTCGCGCGTGGTAATCGATCAGTATTCTTCAAACGAATGCGTCGAAGTATATCTGATTAGAAAGCGACAACATTTTCCCGCTCAAAAACGTCACTTATGTCAAATTTGAGCTTACGCGTTGATTACACGAGCAGTTTTTGTGAAAGTCAATGTGCGGGTTATCAGTCTCTACCAACAGAATATCAACTACTACTTGCAGATAGCCAGATGCGAAAGAATTACTGTAAAGTACCTACTCCTAAACCTTAACCGCAATGAGAGTAATTTTCCCACGAGGCACAATTCCAGCAGATACGTGAGTAAGTAAGTGAAGCTATTGCTTCTGCGGCACTCAAAATCCACGTGTTATGCGCAAAGAACCATTAAATCTTCTCATAGACACTAAATGTACATCAGTTCTGGCGGCGGCCGCTGGACGTACAAAAATTCAAATGTTTAAATAAACGGAATCAATTTTTTAGTTTATAAAAAATTATTGGCTACGAATATCAAGTGACGACTTTTGCACCAAACAAATTGCACATTAAATTTGTTTTTAATTAAAATTGATTTGCTATAAAAATTTTAATGATGATAGTTGCTCTCTTAAATTGCAAGATATTTTATATAAAAAGCCATTATTTAAGCCTACACGAATTAAATATGTGTGGGCACTATTGTGGTACCTAACTTTTTAAGTGGGACGTAAGCATATATTACACTACAAATATGTACATAAATATAAAAGTACTGACGTCAATAAAATAAAGTTGCATGCATCCAATTTATGCAAAAATAAAGCGGCATCTCATATTCCAAGTCATGTGCAATCTGACTACGTTTGCTTTTCTTGATCATTAGTACAAAATTTAAAAACTACGCAAATTCTTAAACTGGCGTCAAATTACATACAAAATTAACATTTATTACAAAAAAGTTTTGAAATTTTCTGCGGAAAAATTTTTTTTTAATTTGTATTGATACACCAGTTTAAATACACATCTCATGTGTTTTGAGAAAAACCCCAAGTATTTTACACAAATTGTGTATATTTACACTTACAACGTTATGGAGAAGTTTAAAATCTTATGAGCGTAAATTCGCTCACCTAATCGGCATTTCTTTAAGTTTCTCATGCATCAGTGCTTGTTATAAAAAAAGTCGTATTCATGGAAAAATAGTTTTCATTCTCGGAAAAGTAGTTTTTATTTTTTATTGATTAATTACGTTTGAATTCTTACACACATTTATACACATACATACTAGCGCGAAACTCATGTGGTAAAAGACAACTCGCTGCCCATGGGCACTCAGCATTTTTGCCATTTAAAGTGGCTCCTGAAAAGCATCATTCTATTTTCCACCTTTCCTTATGGACTGGTGCAAAAAAAAATTTTTATTTTGATCCATTCCAAAAATTTTTGTTTTGCACCAATGGATAGGAAGTGGTCGAAGATAGCTATTGGCAATCACTTTGCGTGGCTCTGGAACTTAGACAGGACCAAAAGGGTCAAAATCAGTACTTTTCAGTGACCGGAGCCACCCTCAGTGATGTTCAAAAGCCATTTTTTCCTATCGATTGGAGCAAAAACATGTTTTCCCGAAAATGGTCCTAACCATAGTTCGGTGATATTCCAAAAGATGTTCAAAGGTAATTTTTGACCTTTCCCCATCGATTGCATGAAAAAACTTTTTCCAAAAATAAGTCAAAAACGGTGCTTTTGAGAATACGGAGACACAAAAAATGGCAGAAATGCTGAGTAGCTTACTGCAATTTTTCTCTGTACGATATCCATAGTTTGAATATAAGTCTAGCGGTTTCAAACTTATATTACTTTTTACAACTTTCGAGTTGAGTTTGTAGAACATTTCATTTGCGGTTGCAGCGCTCACCTCGCTTGCTTTGTCTTTTCTTTTGTTTTGTTTTGTTTTGATTTGATTTGATTTGATTTGATTTCTGATTTACGTACACAAAAGCTGGGTAGACTTTACTATGTGGCAAGTGGCTTGATGGCCGTTTCAAGTGCGCTTACTTCTAGTATATACTAAATTTGGTGCAAGTCGGTAGACTTTAAAAATTTCAACCACCTTATTGGATTTTTGACCGCGATATTGGATCTGCCATTTTGGATTTTCTCAACCTTCCACACTAGATTCTTAGAGACGTTTATCAGCTACATTTTATGTTTCTCAATAACGCTACTTTGCTTTTGCAAACATTTTACTAGATGAACATTTTAAAATCTCGTACCTTGGCCTTGATTGGCCAAAGCAAATTATGGACAGATAAGTGATCCGCTTGACCTGAAACGTCCCGTTTATGATTTTTACCAGTTTTTATATGAGAATACTCGGGTAAAATGTGTAATTGTTTTACACACTTTTTATCGTGAAAAGGATATTTACACATCCCATGAAAATTGCTATATTGATTATATACAGGGAACTAGTATCCTATATTAATTATATAATTTTTTCTGTGAGTGTAAGTAATGACTTTTAAATCAAGCTACGAAGTTACTAATCAACAGAACATTTTAAAATAACTATTAAGGGGTTATGCCTAACTATATATCGTCAAACATAAACCTACAGTTTCTTCAAGCTGGTGAGCCCGACCTCTTGAGCCTTTTAGTTTCGTAAACTTCAACCGCTTGATTTTAAGAAGATACCGATGCAGTTTCAGCTAGAAATTATTATTTCGTTTACGATTTGAAGAAGGTAGAATCATCTTTTGGCAGCATTAGTGATATCTTGAATACTACTTCAGATGCTGTTACTATATCATTGTTTTATTTCAGGAATTCATTTTTAAAATTTCTAAATTATCTGAAGTTGGCTTTTAAGATCAAGGGCTAATGTATAAATGTTGTTTTTAATCGAAGAACTTCTTTATTTTCTAGTTTAGAGAAACTCAACTACTGATGACAAATGAATTTAGAAAAATACAAAGACTGGATTTGATTTCTCCTCTCATATCTTGTGAGCACATTTTAATTCTGAAGGAGTTAATTTTCACTTTTTGCGCATTGTGAGATGGTAAAATGCCTAGACGTTTTGCAGGAAATGGAACAGGATGACCTTTTTTGCAATTATTTTTTTTTTTTTGGTCACACGGTCAATGTACATCACAAAAGCCCTACTGAGGGATACATTTGACACTGCCATATCTTTCTGAGGTGTAGTAACAAAACGTATTTATTTGATGGATTTTTCATCTTTATCAATGCAATATATTTTTAGGAAGAATCTTTGGAAACACCTTTTTTTTGAGATCATCAATGCAATATTTATGTATTTATTTATCAGGGGCTCCTTTGTTTAACTCGGGGCTGATTGTGAGTATACCTCCCATGTTGCACTCGTCATAAAGAAGCGAATACCGACTTTTTGGTCTTTGTTTCTAAGTATCTTCAAACATCCCTTTCAATTTTGCAGCAAATCAGAGATACAGAACCCGGCAGAATTTTTTTTGGAACGTCTGCTCTGGACAAATCGGATGCAATTGGAGTATAATGTTTTAAAAACTTTCCAATCAAAAGTTCTCATGAACAAGAGTTCAAAAAAAAAAACAAACGTTTCGGAGCTATGGATCAAAGTAGCGCACGATTTTCAGCCTATTAGGGCAGGACATCGATTAATCGATTATCTTCTTTAGTACTCTACATACATATATAAATTTTATTTTTACTTTTTGACCAGAAAGTCATAAAGAACGTCAAACTCTAATTGCAGTCAATTTGATTGGAGCCAATTGTTCATAAGCATTGTGCGGAGTCCTTTGAAAGCAGGTGAAATCTGTACAAAAATGCTAAGGTTGTTAATTGATTAAATACAGTAGGAAAAAAGAAACTTTCGTTTATTTTAAATTGTCTCGCTTTCAATAAAATTTACGAGTATCACTTCGAATTCTGAAATATTTTAGTTTGAGTAAAATTTTATCGGCCAACGCACCAAATTAGGATTCAGCATCCCAAATTCTCAGAAGCAGCACAGTGAGGTTTGACTCAACAACTAAATGAAATGAAAAAATAATTTTGAAAGCTATAATATTTCACTGTCATAGTGCGTCATAAGAAACTACCTTGTCTTTGGTGGGGTGCGAACTTTTATTTGAATAAAATAATTACCTGTTTTTTCTTTTAATTATTTGCCTTTTAAATAGTTAGACTGAACTAATTTAAATTTTTCACAATCAATTTGAATTTAATTGCAAATAATAACACGAAACGCCGCAGTATATAAAGTTTTTGCCCATTCGAGTAGCTGTCAGTACAAAGGTAGATCAGCGCTACGATCTATTAGGATTTGTTTAAGTCAATTTTTCAAAACACCTTTAAACGAAAGCTCCAACATGCGTTTTGGAATTGCATTTTTATTGCTGCTCGGACTTTTAGCTGCAGCCTCAGCTCATAATAATAATAACGATGGAGGTGGACATAGACACAAACAACAACATTCAAATCATCATCACCACCATCACCATCACCATCATCATGGTCACTAAAATGGTTTGTGAACAGGACCTTAAGCAGATTGACAAATGTTTTGAGGAAATATTATTTGATGTAAGCTTAAATTTAGTAGTGTATGATATTAAATAAACTTTGGCCTGCCTTGCAAAATAATAAAAAGTTATTCAAAAATCCTTTAAGATTTATGTCAATTTTGTTGAACAAACCAATGCGATCTGAAACACAAGTTTCAATTGGGGAAACTATGCTCACGAATTAGATCTTTTGACTTCTATAGAAGTTGTGTACGGGGTGTTTTTTTAGAGGTTTGTTTTTCGAATAGAGATAAAACTGGCATTTTATGGTCAAATCTGGCAACTCTAATGTCATTTATGTTCAGTTTGGTTTGCCATTTCATCATAAACAGGTTGACAAAAGAACAACGCTTGCAAATCGTGCAAATTTATTTCGAAAATAATGGTTATTTTCGCGAAGTTTACCGCAAGCTCCGTCCATTTTATGGTCGACATAATAGTCCATCAGAGCAATTAATTCGGTTAACCATGGATCGTTTTCGCACTACGTTTACTCTATGTGATAATACGCATCCGCAGAGACGTCGAACAGTGCGCACCGAAGAAACAATTGCCGCTGTAGAGCAAAATGTTGAAGAGGACCCGAATGAATCGATTCGCCACCGTGCACAGCAATTGGAGCTTTGTCCATCAACTTTATGGAAGATTTTGCGCAAATATCTTGGCTTGCGACCTTACAAGATCCAGCTTGTGCAAGAATTAAAGCCGCGAGACCATGCAATGCGTCGTGATTTTGGTGTATGGGCCGAAAATGAGATTGATCTCGATGCTGATTTTCATCGCAAAATTTTGTTCAGTGATGAGGCTCATTTTTGGTTGAATGGCTACGTCAACAAGCAAAATTGCCGCATTTGGAGTGAAGAGAATCCACATGAGACCCTTGAGACGCCATTACATCCACAAAAACTGACTGTTTGGTGTGCTCTATGGGCTGGTGGAGTCATTGGGCCATACTTCTTCCGAAATAATGCTGGAGAGTCAGTTACCGTTAATGGAGACCGGTATAGAGCCATGATAACCGACTATTTTGTTCCCGAATTGGATGGCATGAATGTGGATGAGTTGTGGTTCCAACAAGACGGCGCTACATGCCACACAGCGCACGTCACAATCGATTTATTGAAGGAAACATTCGATGAGCGCATAATTTCGCGGAATGGACCTGTCAATTGGCCACCAAGATCGTGTGATTTGACACCATTGGATTATTTTCTTTGGGGATATGTGAAGACGCTCGTCTACGCCAACAAACCAGAAACGTTAGGGGACTTGGAAGCCAACATTCGTGGCGTTATTGCCGACATACGGCCCCATATGCTCGAAAAAGTGGTTCAAAATTGGACCTGTAGAATTGGCTTTACTCGAGCCAGCCGCGGCGGCCACATGCCCAAAATCATATTTAAACATTAATGGCATAAAATTATCCTTCCAATAAAGCCAAATTGATGGACATTAAAACGATTTTCTTGTGTTTTATTTCAATTCGAAGCTCTATACCTCTAAAAAAAAACACTCTTTAGATGTGCAAGAGAATTTTGGCATACTTTTTCCAGCATTTCGGCCGGTATCTCACCACTGGCAGCTGTAATGTTGTCTTCACGGACTGCAATTATGGCTGGCTTGTCCCTGTACACGAAATGCTTCACGTATCCCCACAAAAAATAGTCTATTGGAGTCAATGGACTGCTCCAAAACATGAGATTAATTGCTCACTAAACTCGCCTCTCAAAATGTTCATGGTTTCGCGCGCCGGGTGGCATGTGACACCGTCTTGTTGAAGCCACATATTAATCAAGTCCAATTCTTTAATTTTCATGCACAACACACGGTACCTTGCTCCATTGACTGTAATGTTGCGATTTTCATTATTTTTGAAAAAGTACCGTCTAATGATGCCGCCGGCCCATAAACCGCACATTACAACGCATTTTTCAGACCAAATTCGGCAAATCTGTTTGTTGACGTACCCATTGAACGAAAAATGAGCTTCGTCGCTGAAGAAACTTTTCGATTAAAAACCTTTCTCACAGAGCACGAATTTCGATAATAAAATTCAATGATTTGCAAGCGCTGTTCGTTTGATAGTGTATTCATTTTAAAATGCCAAACCTTACTGAGCATTTTTGGCGTTGACATAGGTTACGAATCACGCGTGAGGTTTTATAAAACTTACACTGAAACAAAGAACAAATAGCTAAAATATCACCCGATATGCACACTAGGCGACAATTCAAAGTATAAATTTCAAGTTCAAGTTTTTATTTAAATTTTTGCTTGGATGGGCACTTTGCAGTACCAGTAAAATTCCAGTAAAAATAAAGTTTTACTGATCTTGCAATTTAATTTGCATTACCAATAAAATTTTTTCTGATTACTAAAATAAATGCAGGTAGTTCTAAATCGATAAGCAACTACTTAATTAAATAAATCATTTAAAAAAAATGCGATTAATTTTTTTTCTTTCGAATATGTATTCAGAGCTGTGAAAGAGTGCATTCATTTTCACTTCTAATTCATGGGAAATTCCGCATTCAGAGTGGAGCTATTTGAAAATGAAGTCGCCTGTAGACTTCACTGACATAAGTTTGCAGCCTTTTCTATCGTAAAGAATGCAATTATTCTGGTGACGTCATATTTTGAATTGGAATCATGATTAGAACGACTGTGATTGCATTGAAGTCATCTCAAATTACTTTGCAATCGCTGAAGTCACTTGAAGTCGTTGAAGACACTTGAAGTCAGCTGTTCTGAATTAATTCCAAAATCTATATATTTTCCATTCATGGATACAGGGTGTTCAATAAATATTGGATATCCTTCTTACAGCAGATGGGCGACCCCAAAGCGGGTCAAGAAAAGTAGTATCGTGATTGGTAAAAGTAGCACCGTTTTCGAAAGAATGCAACCTTTGGTCAGTCGCTTTGGTACCACGGCCTGTGATATTTTCAATTAAACTCCATTGAAAAATAGACAGTAACTAGCTAATCGATGGATCGCGTTGTGCAAGAACATAGTTATAAAAGCAGTGAATCAAATGCACTTCCGCATCGACAATTTCAGAAGTTCCTGAAAGATCTCGATTCTGTGTATGGTCAAATTGCATACTTCAGTCAGTCAAGTCAGATGGTTAAGTCGTGAACGATGTTTACGTAAAGCGGTTTTATGATTTACGAGAAGATATTGACTTGTTTATGAATGACAAGCGAAAACCTGTACCAGAATTAAGAAATCATAAGTGGTTATTGAATTTATGCTTTTTAGTGGCCATTGTCGAAGAACTGAATCAATGAAATATATTTTTGCAAGGAAAAGATAATCTTATAATCGATTCATTTAATCACATCAGAGCATCCCACGAGAAAATTGTTGTTATTTGAATCGGAATTGAAAAGTTATAACGCCCACCACTTTCCATTGTTGAAAGAATTTAAGAAATCAAAATGTAGCAGTAAAGGACTGTCCCAGAAAAAACATATGTTTTGTTTTTCAGTTATAAAAAATGCCCAATAAGTTTGCTGGTCTTTTTTCGTTTTTTATTAATAATGGTTGGTGTTCAGAATATCACTATACCAAAAATTAATAAGCAATTTTTTTTTTCTTTATTCTTAATTAATTTTTTACTTATTTCTTAAGGCTCTTCATTAAATTTTCCACAGTTGTTTCAGCGCCTGTACAGTACGATCTTTTCCACTTAAGTCCTTTGTTTTGTAAGTTTTTTGCAGTCTTACCACTCTTTCAAAGATCTGATTTCATTTAAGCCCAATATCTCTAAATTGGACGAAGCTCTATGCAGTTGCCGGATTTGCTATTTTCGGTACAAAATTGAAATTTTAACTTTGATACCATTCCATCGTAGCCTAAGACTAATGAGAGGTTGCTTAACCAAGCCAGAGCATGACTGTACCCTCATGTAGAAGATGTTTTTCCAGGCACTCGTCAATATAAATTTTTTTTTTTGCTTTTTTTGCTTAAAAAGACGCTTCACCTTCGCCGCTACCTTTGGGTTAGAAAATTCTGGTTTTCTACCTGAACCCTTTTATTATGAAACAGGTAGACCCTTCTTATATGTAGAAATAACCGTAAAGACAGTTCGCAATTTTTTCTCGGACAGTCCTTATGTATATCTACTATATAAACTTCTGTTTTGTCTGTTTATGACGCGGACACTATCCGGCCGATTTTGATGAAACTCTTACTTTATATTGGTATTGATCAGGCAGGTTTATAGGTTAGATAACTTTTATTTAGGGTGGCCTTCACACAAATATATTTTGTAAATATAATTTCTCGAAGACCGCTTATTCGATTCTAATGAAATTCACACCACGTGGCTTTTAAGAGGCACAGCTAAGGCCGTAACAATTTTATTTAGGGTGCCTTCAAACAAAAGTATTTTTTAAATATAGTTTTCACGAAGATTTCATAATTTTTTTTTAAATGCTTCTTATGATATATGGAAGTATTTTGCAAGGTGTGGCTTAGAAAAATGGATGATGACAGGCCCACCCAAAATCAAATTCATCATATCATATCAACTACTAGACGGAGATGAATGGGACTTGGTACTTACATGTATGACAGGTTTGGGAAAAAGTAAGTTTAAAAAAAATGGGTGGAACCGCGCCTCCTATAAACGATTAAAACAACATTTTGTATGTATTCGCAACTATTTGAAACAGATGAATGAGACTTGTTACGTATGAAAGACAAAGACAATAACAAATTAAACTCATCGCCCCACCTACCAGTAAGAGCATAAGAACGTCTGTCAGGCTTGCTACATGTACATATGTAAAGGAGTAGGGACAAAAGTTATTTTCACTGGAGAAATGGGCTGCTGCGCTTTTACATTCCCTCGTATGAGTTCATGCAACATCGCGCCACATACCGGAAAGGGCAGCTCAACGCCTGCCGGGACAGCTAGCATTGAATAAAAACTAGAAGCAGTCATGATGAAACACGAAAAAATGCAACACAACTGGGCTGATTAGCGGTAGTAGGCGTTTCACATTCCACTCAAACTCAGATTTGTTTTAATGTTTTATAAGGCAAATCAAAAGCACAATTTTAATTTTCGTGCAACGGGTTGAAATAAAATTTCACAGGAGATTACTATAATTTAATATATCAGATGCATTACATTTATATACACACTAGTACATATGTACAGTGAATTGTAATTTAGTTTTTGTAAGTGTACTAATAACTCTCAATGCTTCACTATTTTCATTTTTTACAATAATCATTATTTCAAAAAGTCATAGCACAAGTCAGCTAATTGTTGAAACTTTTTATTCGTATCGCTGAATAAAATGGAAAATGAGTCCTCACAAATCTTTTTATCAGCTTGGCAGACCTTGTCATGCTGGCTATATTCAATATGGCTGTAAGCAAAATGCACTTCAAAAACTTTAATATCAAAGCAAATACAGTCTAGGAATATATGGAAAATAAGTCATTACGTGTACTTATAGTTAGTCGACTATGTGTCCGGTAATGAAGCATAAATGATTTTCATTTCTACAGCACAGACTTCATAATTTTGATTGATGAATGTTCAGTCTGAAGCATCACTTGCAAAATTAAGAGTAATGTTGTCTTAAGTTTAAGGTTGTCATTTGAAAAATGGTTCTATGTTTTTATGTAGATACTCACCTTAATGAAATACACGTGTTGGTTCTTAAATAACGAAAAATGCATTAGGCTAAATAATGTTGAATGAAGTCTTGTTCAAAATGGCTTGATTACTATTCCGTGTGTAAAATAATTCGCTGATTCTAAAATGAAAAAATTGTTAAACACATTTTATACGTTTATTTTTTGAGAGACTGTATAGTGACGTCTCTATCGACAGACAGAAATTTTATTGCCTTTAATTCTTTAATTTATGCAATTTAATATGCAATTTGTCCGCCCTTTTTTAAAAACCGATTGAGACGATATTTCACAATATCTAAAAAACCAAACGCAAGCAAACTCAAAAACTATTTGCTTCGGAATCGTGCCATTTTAAAATTATGTAAGTTAGTGTTATGAATATCCTTAAAATCCTACCGTTTACTATTTCATTAGTGCAGTTCGTAGTTTTTCCCAATATAGTATAATAATAAGTACGACGATAGATGCTCCATTGAAAACATCGTATCCAAGCGTATAGTATAGTGACATCCAACAAGAGGTATCATTTTAAATCAAAAGAAAAACGTAATATTTTTGCGAAAGGTGATAATATTTTCATTTATATCTTTAAAACGAGCACTAGAGTAAGTAATGGCATACCATACCTACCAAATGACCGCCTCGGTTATGCCTACAAATGGGCATTCTATTGGTGAAATTTTTCATCATGTTTTCGCGAAATTCCGTCTGTATATCACGAATTACGGCTGATATTTTCTTTTACTGCTTGAATCGTTGACGTAGACTTTACCTTGAATATACATAGCTTCAAAGGGAAAGGTCTAATTGTAATAAATCACACGATTTCGGCGGCCAATTGAAGTTTTCTCCTTGAAAAATCCGACATCCATGAAATTTCCCTCGCAATATAGTCATTGTGGTACCTGTGTGCCACATGTCGTCATCTTGTAGTTCCATAGCATCAATTTCATCCAAAAAAAAATCAATCAAAATTGTTCGGTAACGAAGTTCATTTGCTGCAACGATAGCACCAACATCATTTTCGAAAAAAATATGGTCCAATGTGACTGCCAGCCCAAAAACCGAACCAAACTGTCACTCGTTGTGGATGGAGAGATTGTTCCACTTTAGCGATCGTCCATAAAAGACGTACGGAAAAATTCTGTAATTTTAACCTCTTTTCCTCTGATTGTCAACTTTTGTTCGATTTCAGTAACCCTATAGCACCCCCCATCTACCGAAAGGACATCCCGAAGGATTATGCTACCCCCTTTGTTTATTTTATAAACGTTTTTTCTTCGTTCGGCATCCGAATATGTTACGATCACCGCCTTCCCCTGCTTGTTTAATTTTGTGCGTTTGTACGCCAATATTACCAGCTACCCTGATCAGACACATACGAGTTGGAGTCTTCACATCACTAACATGTCCGAGACGCTTAAATTTCTCGATTAAATATACTATATCACAGCGAGTAAGCGAAACGTTTTATGTTCAACGTTTTTGAACTGAATTTTTACTAACTCTATGTTACACGTTTTGCGAGTAGGTGGCGATCCATATTTAATAACCGCAGAGTTTAAATAGATGAAAATAAAAAGATAACCACTCTTCACAAAAATATTGCGTGTTTCAATTGGATGATCCTGAATATTTATGTCTAACGGAATTGGATTGTTTGGCGTTGCGGTACTTTGTATCCTGCGGTTTCTTGAAAACTAAACATTTCCTACTAAGTACTTTTTTTGTTTTAATCAAAGTCATAAAAAGAGAATTCATGTTTGCGGTATCTTTTTAAATATTCCGCCATTTTTTTACAAGAGCTAAGCTACACCGATGTTTTTTCAAGTATAAAGTAAATACATTCCGGATATGTAAAATGGATCGTGACTTGAGAAAACAAAAAGTTTTCATTATTAAAACCTTTTTTTAAAATTTGGTTAAACTTATTCACAAGCTGGAAGAAAATTTCATTCAAAATACGGTAGAGAAAATGCTCCGACAAACCGTGCTATTAAACTCATCATGGATAAATTTGCAGAGTCTGGTTCAGTTTAAGATCAGGAAAGCAGAATTTATCATCGTAGTGATCGTTCAAAATATTGCAGCTGTCAGCACAAGTGCTGCTGAAGAGCCGTCAGGACATCAACTCGTCAATATCGAGAGATAATTATTAGCTTTATGCGGATTCAATTGGAAGATATTGATGTGTTGAAGAAGAGGTTTCAACAGGAAGGTGCAACATGCCACACCGCAACAGCATCAATAGATCTTTTGAAAGAGAAGTTAAATTATCGACAAATGTCTCGAAGAAGACGTGAATTCACCAATAAGAACAGGCGATTTAACACCAGTTTTCTTATGGGGTTTCTTGAAGATAAAAATTTGTACTGTTAATCCTCAAACTGTTCAACACCTCAAAATCACTAATTGAACCATCATTAGGCGAAAAAGATATTCAAAATTTTTGCGAAAGATTGACAGCCTGTCGAGCTAGCAGAGTAAGTATTCTTTTTCATTTTTAGTCGGAGCCAATGTATTTTAATCTCCAGTAAAAATAAATAAAGATTTCATACAATTTGTGTCTTTTATTTAAAACTCAAAAAAATAAACCTCAAATTTGAACACCCTTTATATATCTATGCAATTATTAATATAGGTTTTCACTGCTGCTAATGACCATGGACATTCAGTAATAAATTTACAAATTTCCCTATGAGAATTAAAAGTCATCTCTTCATATAACATTACCGTTAAGTCTTATGATTTTAGTCTGCTTTCTGGACCGACAAGATCGATGAGCGCTTCTTCATTTACCGGTCATCCAAGATTTTCAGCGTGGTTTTGATGCTCAGCTGATAGTCAAAGTGTAAGTGGAAGTCGTGAATGTATTAGGATGCTTCCACCATATCTACATAAATCTGGTTACTTTGATTTGGGAGCATTGAGTTTTGTTTAAGTTTATTGCTTTGACTCGAATTCGAGCACCATAAGTTCATGTAGACATACACATTACTAACTTGTTGTACGTTGAAAGCACAGATTTTCTTCCAATAAACCAATATATTTCTGTGAGTACGACTTTAAGCTCGTCCTTTTCTATTTTCACAGGCTCCTGCCAATGAAATTTAGAATCAAAGTAAGACACCTTTCCTGAAATCGTTATATGTACATCAGATAGTGTCAGATATTTATTTCTAAAGTCGACGTTTTCGGATTTTGTGTTGTTTAACTTGATGCATCATTTTTAACGCCGTCTGTATATCCTGTAGAATATATAAAACGGGTGCTTTCTTGTGGAAGCCCGCCTCCAATTGATTATATGTCTGAGCAGATAGCAACTTGCTAGATACGAAAAAATAATCTGTTGAGTACGATTCTAACAAGTCGTTGTACTGTTTTAGTAGATGTGGTCATAATTTGTTCACAATGCTGGAATACAGCTGGACAGACTTATCTCCACAAGTGCCATTTCTATAACACAAATTATTCCATGTATCTGGTCGATAGTAAAGCAGTCCGAACTGATGCGCTGTTCACCGAATCAATTCAATATTTTAATGAAAAATTATTTAGCTTTGATATTACAGGTAATGTAAAAATTTCAATGATTTCAAATAACTAGTGAAACATGCACATGACCATGTCTTCTTCACACAACTAAAAAACTTTTAATAATAATGAAACACAAAATATCACTTCAAATTGTATTGAGTTCTGGTATATTGTAATTGATCAAAACCAATCTTTTTATAAGATATCATGGATTTCTGTAGTGTTATCGTGAATATCAGATTATGTACTGAACTGAACGCCTTTTCTTTTTAATAAAATTCTAAAAATATTGGGAAAGTATGAATTATACTAAAGTTGTTAATGAAATTATTCAGAAATAATTGGCGGTAATAAAATACGATGTACTTAATAATTGTTTTTCCCTTTAATTCTGAGAGCAAGTATAAGCAAGAATAAGCCACAGCTTGCATTAAATGAATCCGGTTAACGAACTAAAGCCACAATTTAATGGCAAAATTTAGTGTTTATTGTTTTATTAAAAACTTTTAAAATTCACTTTACAGTGGTGGTGTGTGAAATGCAATTGAAATGAGTGGAGATATCAATTTACTGACGGCAATAGGGTGAGAATGTTCCCAAAAAGAGCCTGACAGAAGCTTTTTCATTATCGGGTGCAACCCAATGGTAGTAATTAGCTTAGTCGAGTCACCTAAGTTATTGGATATTTTGATGAAAGCCGGTGGAAAGTGATTAAATAATTAATGATTAAATTAAAATTTGAAGTCCTCTTCCTCTATGCTGAACTCATTTTTATTGGATATATTTCTTAATATAGGGCGTACTGGGATAATATTTTGGTATTAGAGTATAGTATTACATGTGACCACGAGTGGAGCAAAATGGCCATTTATGAAAACTAGGATTGTTGCAGATGGCAAAATTTATGATTATAGAGGATTTTCAAGGACAATCGTTCGATATTAAATGATATGCTTCACTTATATTTTCCAGCTGTTTACGAGAGAGAGTTCGAACAAAAAACAATATTTTTTGTAGCTTTCTAAATTCTTCGCCGATTATGAAAAGACGCTGGCAATGATTAGGTCATAGCTTTAGTGCGATTAGCACTTTGCTGGAATCTCCAAGATGACATCTGCAAATGAAATGAAACTTCGTAGTAACGAATGATAGAAAATGATGTGTCGAAAATCGAGACGAACGAATAATGAGCCAGTGATCGAAATAATTATAGAACCTTTGTTTAAGTTCTACGAGCATAAAACTCATCATAATTAACATTTGGATAGAATAAGAATACGAAATTTTTATCAGTTTGCGGAAAAATTTATGTTCTGAAAAATCAGCACATCATTTATGTGTCTTACTTTACGTTATACGGCTATGATCCTTGAATTCGAGCACGTTTTCCGAGTTTTGTGGCTCGGTTGATAGGGTTGTGGAAATAACTTGACTTCTGTAACATAAATTCAACCTTTTCAAATCTGATGAGGCCAAAATATTCACTTGGCTTAGCTTTGTCATCCGTTTCATGAGTCTGGACCAATGCAGCGAGGAACTTTCGCCTTTCCTACATCCACTTCATTGATGTTTCGGTTAAATCTTATTTTACTTTTGCGGCTCTTGTGTTAATTATTATATAAACGACGCAAGATAATCTTCTTAAAAGACTCCTCGATCTGTTTAAGAATTGTGCTCAATGTTAAAAATTTTGATCGATGCTGAATGCCAAGTAAATGTCTCTTACATTAATATTTTGGTTCTTTCATAGAGAAGTTCCTTCTTCCACAACGATTTCCTAAGGTGAACTCGTCTTCGGATCTCCGCTAAGATGTCAATTGTAGAATTTACATTCAACGTTTCTGTAAGTAAAGCTGCTATCGTTTTATCGAAGACGGTGGGTTTGTCTCTAGACAAAATGCAAAATATCTCAATAATGAAATAAATGAAAGAATTTTATAAACGCTGCAAGTTTTGATAAAGAATTGCACACTCTGCGGCCGTATTATGGGGGTGCTCATTTAAAGCACCTGAGGATTTACTTGGAATGCAATTCGATTTTTTTTATTTTTAATTTTGAATGTATTTCAATGGTGGAAAGTCACTGAAAGGCAATAGTCATCGCAGATAAAGC
This sequence comes from Meiosimyza decipiens, assembly GCA_963680825.1. NCBI lineage: Eukaryota > Metazoa > Arthropoda > Insecta > Diptera > Lauxaniidae > Meiosimyza > Meiosimyza decipiens. Next base: position 85,870,116 of record OY804258.1, on the reverse strand, counting down.
GTTTCTTAAAATTGCATAAAAAATAGTTAATAACGGAGCTCCGTACGACATTCTCTAAATAATTTTGTTATCTACTGTCAAAATTGGAAAAATTGCGTACCATTTTCAAAAAACTTGTTTTGAGAAAATCGCGTTAGAGTCGTGTATGGTTAAATTATCCTAGTCCCGTGTATTGGGGTGCTGTATACCCCATGTGGAAATTGTATACATTTTGGATTTTTTTTTATTTATCGTTTGGACGTATAAACTACATCATATACAGAGCTGTTCAAATCTACATTACTGCTCAATAAATAGGCATGCGCGATTTGTCAAACAGGTACCTAGCTGCCTGGCTCTGCACATTGATTGGCTGTATAAGCTCTTTTCGCTTTTCGATTTGTTTCTAAAACAATAGACTCGACAATGGCACTCGAATACAGTCCTTTGAAAGTCTCCGATCTGAATTCTTTCAAGCTGCCGGTTTCTGCTTCAACCACCAAGTATCGATCTATATTTAATAACCGGAAGGTTTCTAAAGATTAAAATAAAAACATAACCACTCTTCACAAAAATATTGCGTGTTTCAATTGGATGATCCTGCATATTTATGTCTATCTTTTGCCTTGACGAATATTTTTTTGAGCTCGATGTGGTTCAATCGTTACTTTTCTGGCTCTGCCACTGCCTCAACCTCATTTACTTCATCAACTTCAGTAGTCCGAATATCTTCAACAAGCTCCAAATAACGAATGTCTTCACGAGGCACATCATTGGTATTGGCATTACCGAAATCGGCATCATACGCATCTGACTCATCAACTGCATTTCATCGTCAGGGTCACTACGAGCGTTTGCTGCATCGACTACATAACCAAATAACAGATCAGTTGCAGAATGATCAATTCCACCAATCAATTCATTGACATCAATGTCATCGTCGATATCTCCACCAAAGTATATTTTGTTCTTCTTCAGCATTCCATGTACGATTAACATTTGTTAACAAAACAAAATGAAACTGAAACAAATAGAAAAAATAATATTCAAAACCAAAAACCTACCTTTTGAATTTGTCGTTGTTTTACAACCGAATATCAGCCAAAAAGTACAAAATTCAAATGTTTCCTTTAATGTACTAAATTTATGGGTTAAGATCTATTTAAATTGAACACTTAAAAAATTCATCAAAGAAAGAGAAAGAAATGAAAATAAAGAAGTTTTCATACAAAATGTACCGAAATGAATGATGGGGAACATAGCTCCCCATTTACGTAGAGAGATTGTTAACTATCAGTTGTTTATAGTTACAGCTTCAAAAATTAGGCTTAGGAGTTAAAACGTTATAAGGATCCGTCATGTGAAATAATTCAAGTTCATAATACTTGTGCGCACAAAATAAAAATGTTTAAAAATTACCAGGAAATTGCCTTTGGCCAGCACAAAAGAAGCATCAAATTGCATTATCAACATGCCAGACGAACTTTAAGGTACTTGTTTTAATGGAAACTTTTTTGTTGAATGCAGCGGGCTAGAAGGCGATTAAAAAAACAACACTAAAAAATTATGGTTAGTTCTAACACAAAAAAAAACAGAAGTCAAAAATTTCTTAGAAAAATACAAAGTAAACAGTAACGAATTTCAAAAATCACAACACTTTTGCTGTTTCGTGAGAAAAGTCCCCAGATCGCATTGTTTTACGTGATGGTGACGTCAAGTGACTGCCAAGATCAGATCTTATTTAGCACTATTGTACTTTTTTTGTAGGGTTACACTAAGATCCGGGTTTTCAGCGAAAAACCCAAGACTTTATATATACAACCGAGGTACAGCTCGGAATATGCGAAGTAATCATCAGACATGAACTCGACTGAATTGACTTTTGCAAAACAACCAGAATCGATCATATTTGACTGATTTTATTTTTTTTTTAAGAAAAAACTTTCGAAAACCGAAGTGTGATCATTTCATATATAGGCCCCAGGGTAAATTTTGAAATTAATCAAATTGACTTTGAAATAGTGGTTTCCAAAAAATGAGCTTTTATTTAAAAGATATACTTGGAAGTCGAATTTGAACCATGAATAAAATGGTAATATTTCAAAGTCCAAGCAAGAAACGGTGCACACACTTCCAATATCCTGGATAAGAGACTCGAGTGGATAGCATGTGCAGGCACCCGCAGTTGTTGCTACGCCACTGCACCTACATCTATATGTAAACACAGTGATGTTTGAAGTGATGTTTTTGATTGCTTCCTATTTAGCATTAGTTGAGTTACAAAAAATATTGCAGTCTGAACGTAAACTTATTACTGTAGCGCCATTATTTTATACAACAATTAGATAAATAAATGGTTGCACCCCCGCTATACCGCAGTCTCCATACTTCTAGACCAATTCGTTTTGTACCTATACTTCAGTTAATTGAATGAACTTGATTAATTGCCACGAGAAGATTCATTCAATTTTCGCGAATTCGTGGTTTTACATAAAAAGCTGTGTTGCAATCGAATGTGGCATCAGTCTAACAATCAACCTACGTTGAGAAGCAGTACAGAATTAAAGATCCATTGTCTTGGCAGCATAATTACGTGAGCAGCTCTTTAACATGCGTCTAAGCATCGCAATTCTATTGTTCGGTTTCATAGCTGCGACATCAGCTGGCTATTTGGGTGGTGGCGGCGGTAGCGGTGGCAAAGGCGGTGGTTGGCAACAAGGTGGCGGTGGTGGCCATGGTGGTGGAGGTGGTCGCGGCCATGGAGGTGGTGGCTGGAATCAAGGAGGCGGTGGTGGTGGATTAGGTGGCCATGGAGGTGGACTGGGTGGTCATGGAGGTGGTAGCGGATTAGGAGGTCATGGAGGTGGTGGCTGGAATCAAGGAGGCGGTGGTGGTGTCGGTCACGGTGGTGGTGGCGGTTACGGTGGTGGTGGCGGTCACGGTAGTGGTGGTGGAGGCGGATGGGGTGGTGGTGGAGGTGGTGGCGGTGGATGGGGTTCTGGTGGAGGTGGTGGATATGGTAAGGGAGGTGGCGGTGGTGGTTGGCAAGGCCAAAAATCATTAGGCGGAAATCGCGGAGCACCAGGTTTATCTGGCGGACATGGAGGTCATGGTGTAGGTGGTTGGAAAAAGAGCGGAAATGGTCGTTGGTAAATCAGAAATGCCACTCTTAAGTCATCTGCCATATGTAACTTACATTAATAAAATTAAATATTGAGCTAAATACTTTGATGTATTGTGTTCAAATGTTTTGAGTTTTTATATTTTTTGTACCATAAATTTAATAATTTGTGATAATAAACAACACTTGGCAAAAGTTAACATTGATTTAATACATAGTATAATTCTGAATACATCAAACTAATGTTCTAGGATAAAAACCAAATAAATTAACATAAGTCAGTGTAGGCGCTTACGGTGTAATGTACGAACTTAATGTGTTATTAAGCATACCAAATGTTGAAGAAGTCAAAACAAATTTTTAAAAAGTCGACAAATCTGAAAACAAAGTAATATGTTGGAAACCCCGAAAAATGTTGCAATGTCTCATTACGTTAGTAAAGAAAAGGTTTTAAGCCTCGCAACTTTTGAAAGGTCGCAAAATTATGAAAAAATAATATCGTTGGATAAAGATGAGATGGTCGAAAAAGTTAAAAAATGTTGAAAGAGTTAAAAGATTTCGAATGTCAAAAAAATTTTGGAAAAAAAACGAAAAAATTATATTGAAAAATTCAAAAAATATTGAAAGATATTTCAATTTTTCGTCGAAAGAGACTGATCTGTGATGAAAGGTTTGAAATAAAATTGTTAACGACGAAAAAGGTCTAAAAATGTTGAATAAGTCGAAATATATTCCAATGTATGTTAATATAAAAAAATGTTGATGTATTTCAAAATATATAGTTTGAACAATGTTGAAATGGTCAAAAAATCTGAAAAGTAGAAAAATTCGAAAAATATTGAAAAAGTCGAAACAGTCAAAGTCAGTGAATTTTTTGTCAATTCTCTCCAGTATAGACTTTTTCTCTACCCACCAGGAAGATGTTAACAACAAAAAAGCAAAAATGTAAGTTGTGTAAATGTAAGTCGCATGGATATGTTATTAAGTTGGGTGTCTTGAATAGTCCAAAAATTTGGCATTTCAATATGACAGTTATGACGTTGCATCATAGCGCCATAAATCATAACGACCAAATTCCATTAACACATAATGCCCAAAATGTGGCACAAAGTCTAAATCTTAGGAAATTTCTGACACGAAGCCCAAATAGAAAACAAACTAGTAAAGGTGTTATCTTCGGCCAGGCCGAAACTCACATACCCTACACTGCATTGAAAGTGCTTTTTAAATAAATGTTAAAAAAATGTTGATGAGGTTGAATAAGTCGAATGTAATGTAAAAAGGTTCAAAAATGTTGGAAAGTGCTGCAAAAAACTGAAAATGTTGAAAAAATATGAAAACCATTAAAGAAAGTTAAAAGAAATTGAACAAGTCAAAATATATGAAAAATGCTGAAAAATTGATGAAAAAGTCGAAAGAATAAGGGAAATGTCGAAATAAATTGAAGGAGAAAGGTAAAAGATTGAAAATGTCAATAGAATATGGGAAATGTTGAAAAAATAGAATACCATGAATAACACGAAATATGCTACGCCCACTTCTCCAATTCTGCCCACTTTTGGTTCAATAAACAAACCAAATTTTAGCACAATAGCTTGTATAGTGTGCGATATGTGCCGTAGTTATAACTAAAATTTAGGGCGGTGACACACCCACTGATGCAATCCAGTCCGATTTTGATCCGGAAATAGCTTTTTATATACAATCCTTTTACATCAAATTTCAGTATGATTGTTCATATATTTCTATAGTTATGCCACTTAAGGTATTTTAGTTGTATGGGAGGTGCCACGCCCACTGTTGCTATTTTGCCAGCTTTTGATTCATTTGTACCTAATACCTAGTAAACCACTTACATCACATTTCAGATCAATTGCTCTAATAGTTCACTTAAAATAGCACTTATAACTTTACGCTAATGAGGGAAGTGCCACGCCTATTGATGCAATCTTGTCAAATTTCATTGAATTTCAAAGCTTATAGTAACCGGCATCTCTATACAAAATTTTATGAAGATTACTCTCATAGCACACTATCTATAGCATTAAACGTATTTTGCTTATATGGGAGGTGCCACACCCACTGGCACTATTGTGCCAAAACTTTGCAAGAAGATACCTTTCAGCAAGTATATCTGCCATATTAAATTTCATAACGATTGCGTTGTTAGTTCTCTTTTTATAACGTTTATAAATATTGTAGGCTGGGCCACGCCCTTAAAGGAAATTTTTCAGTATATTAACGTAGCTGGTATTGTTGACTACTTTTAGTGGTATCATCCCTAAAAGTTTAATGAAAATCGTATGTGCCATTTTGGAGTTATATGAAATCCAAATTTTTAATTGTTAAGAAGTGCCACGCCCACTTTTACAATTCTTCCCACTTTATGCGCAATTCAAGATTCATAAGATCTGTATTCGTGTACCAAATTTCATCACAATATCTTGAACGGTTTACGAACTATGGCGTTATAAAAGTTAAAATTTAGGGCTGTGCCACGCACCTTTAAGAGCCTTTGAAAACTTAGAACCTAGCCTTATCTTAATTTCGATCTCATTTTCACCAAATCACCAATTTTCATCAAAATCGCAGCAACTTTTTTCAAAATGGACATATTTACAATGGGTATATTTACATAGAGCATGGGTGGAAGGCGTGGCCATGAACTGATTTCACCCATTTTTATATGCTAGCAGCTTGCAAGAAGATGTGAACTGTGTGACCAAATTTCATTGAATTAGCTTGCTTAGTTTTCCCGTAAACTTGATTTCAACAGACAGACACACAGACAGTCATTCAGACAGACAGACGGACACAGCTACATATATCGACTCAGGTAGTGACGCTGATCAAGAATATATATATTTTTCCATTTTCTGAGAAGTTACTGTGGCCAGCGAAGCCGGATATAACATAGACTGACACGCGGCCAAAGGACGCCGCGAAGCCGGTGTTGGAACTGAGCTGGATTTAAGTCCTGAGCCGCCCGCTTGTCCTAACTTTTAATTATATAGATTAACCCGCGGCCCACTTACCGGCTACGCTGGCCACAGTAATTCTACTTAAAAGTTAGGGTAAGTAGGCAGCTCAGGATTTACATCCTCCAGTATGTCCAACACCGGCTTCGCAGCGGCCGTTGGGCGCGAATCAGTCTATATTATGTCCAACTCCGGCTCCGTGGGTCCTAGCAAAATACCACAATTTTTTTCATTTGGACAATATGCCCACTTATTTGTATGTTATGAAACTTTTTTTTTAGTTTTGGGCATTATGACTATTGTTGGGCGTAATAACATTAGTTCATTTGGGCATTGTGACAAATCCATGGTTGTGTAACACCCAAAAATGTCATAGAGCCCAAAGTTTAAATCGAAAATGTCACAATGCCCAAGTAATTCCGCAACAAAAATTTATATGGATTCATATGCTTGAGCGCTATGTCTTAATGGGATTTGGGCGTTATGATTTTGGACGTTATGATTTTGGGCGCTATATGTAACGCCGACAGTAATGCCTGTCTCTATCCACATAAGCTAAGTAGAAGTAGGAAGATTGCGACCAAAAAAAAAACTAAAGTGCTAGTTATTTCAAATTTTTCTACTCTTACTAAATTATTTAAAACAAAATTTACTACTTTGATGATATATCGACAAGGGACATACATTATACTTTTCAAAAAACGTTTGTTTGAGTTTCCATATTTAATATACTGCTTTTTTTTTGTTTGAAAAGTTGAGTTTAAAAGTCATAATTGAGAAACTACGCAAACTTAAACAGTAAAAAAATATTTCTCCGGATTTCTTTCATTTTTAATATATTATGTAAGGAAGTATGGTAAGCCAAAATCCAAAGTTTTGTCGTTAAGAAGTTATTTTTATGAATGTTTTTGTATTGCAATATGTGTAAAAAACTAAATTTGTTTTTTATATTTTGCAAGGATTTACTATACAATAATTTTGTCAAATGTAAAAGCTTATAGCGTAAGGAGATTAAAATCAGAAAGGAGTTCGCTGAAAGGAGGAAGAATAGATGTTTTTGTCTATTTCATTCCCCTAGCAATAAGAGATAACAGAAAAGCTATATTAAATATCGGACAAAAACCTCAGCCGCATCCTACCTTTGTATGGGAGGTAAGCATGTCCTTACTTGACTTAACTTTTTTCATACTCACAATTTTTTGCTGTTTCATAATAAAAACACATCTGTACCGAATTTCAAGAGGCTGGGTCGATTATTACTATATACGGTCATCGTTCGATACAACCTTTTTCACTGTCTGACGTACTAAAAGTGACATTTCGATTGGGGTACAAAATTCTAATACTGCGAATTGCTTAAAAAGATTAGTAATATTGAAAATTCTATTTTTGCCTCACTGATATGAATTCGATAACTTCAATTCTGCAAACATGTCAAATTTTGTTTTCATCGAAGCAATTCTTTTTTGAAATAAAAGTGATTTTCGAATCAAGAAACCCTTTGAACTCTGTCTTGCAGAAATAATAATTCAAAGCCAAGAAAACACAAAGGGTTCTTGAAAATTACCATATAAAAAGGCATTTATTTTATACCCATGTTATTTACCTCAATTTAAAGATATATTTTAGTGCAAGATCCGCTAAATGCCAAAAAGTGACAGTAATTGATTATCATTTTACGTGACGCACATTGGGAGAAACATATGAAAAGCACTTCCACTGGGCATAATTCATAAGTTAAAGGGCTAAATACCAATCTTATTTTCTCGAAATTTGAACACAGAATCACTTTTCCACGGTAATACTCTGCATATTTCGACGAATATATTTGACACGTATATCAGTCAGGAGCATACCGGCGCCCTATACAAAAACTTATATGCCCCTCCTACCGAAAGAAATATTCGTGTTTTTAGCAAAAAAAATCATTTATCTCATTCAAAATAAAAGTTCCTCACTTTTGACAAATTCCATCTTCACATTCAAATTTACTAACAACGTTATATTTTCATTCACTAAAAAATTTTGACTTTCAAAAATCCTATCAAAATGAGATATTTTTCAAGGCCACTTTGCCGCCCACCTAGGTTCGCTACTGATATCAGTGTTTTGCTAAAAAATAGTTTTATTTCAAAATGTCACATTTGAATTTTCGATAACTTACTGGATTTTCTCCAATCTTCTCAGGCTTAAAGTTTATTATTTCCAGTTGTACTGATCGGATAAGAAGATTGAAGAAAATCCAACAAATTATCGAAAATTCATGTGTGGATATTTTCAAAAAAAAAGTTTCAGCAAAATCCTGATACATATGTCAAGTAATTTTATATATTTATGTCGTAAAAAAACTTGCAGACGACTTTAAAATGTCAAATTTAAATTGGTGCGGGGTTTGTGAAAGAATGACCTATATAGGTACTATATACATAAGACATGATCAAAGCAAACTCATGTTCTAATCACTCATAAAGAATCATTCATATTCGAGTATGTCCTCATTAACCCTAGGACACATTTATATGTGTGAATAACTTTTTTTGATTGTCGTTTTATATACGAATCCGTTCATGACTTCCTAGGAGCGGCTACAGAGAGCCTTTTTTCCTAGCATTTAACGCATTTACACACACCTTTAGGACTTTTTAAAGCCCAGGTCTGCGCAGAACTAGTTGCACCAGTTAGCGCCGAAAAATCCCTTCACCTCGTATGCTTAAAAAAAAAAAAAAAAAATTTATAGGCTTGCTAACAGAGCTGCAAGATTTCACTTTTCTAAGTTTTAGTCAAAATATCAAATTTTTTCCCCATTTTCCTGATGTAAACTTAAGAAAGTACCGTAAAAAGTGCTACCGCTATTTAGTAAGTCTATTTAATAAGGACAAATCACTGATCTCTGCGCAAGTGGAGCTATGGTGTTTCTTATGTAATAGGTATAATCCTTTGCTGTTTTCACTACATTGACCTTTCTGCACCATTTTATGAAAAATCAATTTTTTTAGAGATTGAGTGCTTTTAATATCACTAACATGGGAGTTTGTGTTGGTTATAAAGAATTTTTTAAAAGTACTTAGTTCATTTAGCGTAGTATCAGTATTGAGCCTCGATGTCTCAAGAACTGAGGCGTATTAAATAAGTCCTATCCCAATATCTCAACGACAAAACAAAGTGATACGAAAGGTTTCTGTTAAATTCACATATTCACACTTTATTTCACTTAATATTGAGGATAAAAAAAAATAGACAGCAGCAATACACTCATCATCACACAAAGCTATTGCGATTACCACCAGCCACTACTGCCACCACCACCAGACGACTTCCAGCCGCCGCCGCCACCACCAATGCTAGCAGATTTCCAACCGCTGCCACTACCACCACCGCCTCCATACGACCATCCACCGCTTCCTCCGCCACCGCCAGATTTCCAACCTGACGACAAGCTGGATAGTGCTTGATCCCAACCAGCAGAGCTACCGCCTGAGGGCCAACCTCCACTACCACCACCACCACTGCTGAGTTTCCAAGCACCGGAGCCGCCAGATCCTAGCAAACTGCCGCCACTTGACCAGCCTCCACTACTTTTACTTGGCCAACCACCACCACCACCGCCTCCAGACCAACCGCTGCCACTATCACCACTGGACCATCCACTGTTACCTCCTCCATCAGACCAACCACCACCACTGCCTTTAGTTAAGCCGCTATAAGAAGTTGCCCAGCCACTACCACCACCGCCAGAGCCATAAGATGATTTGGCAGGCCAGATGCTACTACTTCCACCACCACCAGACCATCCACTTTTGCCGCCACCTCCTGACCAACCGCTGCTGCCACCACCTCCTGACCAACCACTTTTGCCACCACCACCAGACCAACCACTGCTACCGCCACCACCAGACCAACCACCACTACCACCACCACCGCCAGACCAACCACTGCTGCCACCACCACCACCACCACCGCCCGACCAACCACTGCTGCCTCCACCTCCGCCAAGGAAACCAGCCATTGCAGTGGCACTCAAGCAACTCAACAACAACACAATAATTCGCTTCATCTTCATACAACACCTAACGTGAACCAACAACTAATTCCCAAAGAGATCAGTGCCAGTTATTTATACGAAAATTTATGTCCAAACTCGAAGTACATCATTTGTCAAAGTTGCCCGTTCTAATCAGATTCTACGTATTCTTGAAGTCGAGGCGCGTGGCGGCGCGGCGCGGCGCGGCGTTACGACGTTGCTGTAAGACTTGCGAACTCTTTCATTAGTCGCTTCAAATTGCAACCGACAACAATAAACCAATAAACTTTTGTTTTCGTTTGCCTCATTTTTTTCACCGTCGGCGTAAACACCACAACAACTACTGTTGAAAAACGCCTTCTCCAACAACACAATCGAATTCCAAGTTCGCCTGTGGTTCATCAGGTGGCGGCTTAATGGTGCACAGTGGCTCAATATTTAGCTTTATTGCGTTTGTAGTTTCGATATAAATTGACCTGAGGTATAGGAAATTAAACAAATAGGAAATCAATTACTTGATTCGCTGGAACATATATACATACATATATGTCAAGGGGAAGGCGGTATAGTGTTTTGTAGCCTAAGATGTTTATGGGTCGCTTCTGCTAATGATTTTTCAAATTTTTCAAAGGAATCATTAAATTTGGCATTGAACTTTTTTAGACTTAAAATAATAGCAATTTAATTTTTTCCAGGAACAAAAACTTAATGGTTTTTTAAGTCCGTACCCGGAAAATTTTTGGAATTCATAGACACACTGGGAAATTGTGGTGGAATAGACTATAGTTTAAATGGTTCGCAAGTCATGATGATCTTGGAAAGCATTACTACAAATTTGTCATTGGTAACCTTCTCCAATTTTTTTAACGTACGATTTGTTATGATACTTAAAGTAGAAATATCATATCTTGAAAACCAAAGAACATCTAATTTTGTATGAATTTTGCAGAGATCGAAAAAGATATCTTGCTTAGCAACTCGAAAATGGAGAATTATAGGAAATCAAATGTTGTGGATCCCGTGTTATAATATTTCACGCAAATTTTATGATTTTCAAATTTTTATTAAAAAAACCAAAATTTTTTAATCATCGAGATTTGGTATCAACTAATAACCGAATTTTTCGCCCAAAGTAACGAAAAATTCCGATATTTATTTGAAATTTTGAAACAAAGAAAGCTGATTCAAATTTTGTCATAGGGGGATATGGTTTTATTTATCTACAAATTTGGATACGCTTTATTTCTTCATTTGAGGCATAGTTTGCGAGATATTTAGCAAAAAACCTTTCTTTAATATGATTGGTATGATAACATTTTTTGGAGCAATGGAGCCTCCTCAATACTTGAACAAGCAAATTTGTCCTATATGGGGATCAGAAAACTCACAAGTGACCATAGAGAAGCCATTGTATTCTCAATAAAATAACTGTCTGGTGTGGATTATGTCATCTTGGTGTCGTTGCCATTACTGTAAAGGTGGTCATAAGGTAACCCAAGTTTTTTAAAATGCTATTAAAGATTTCGATCTGGACGATATGTGGTTCAATAAGTTTGGGCTACTAGTTTAGTCTCTATTTTTTATGAGAAGTCCGGGAATTCCATTTTTTCAACTTGGCTACGCTATCTACAAAATAACATTTGAAATAGTTATTGTTACAGAAACGAAAATGAAAATGTTGGAAAATTGAAATGAAATGAAAAATACTGTGAATGAGGTTTGGATTCAAAATCAAATAATCTCTAGATATTTTTTAATTATTTAATATAAGTTTTTTGAGGACTTTTACAGAATTTCAAGGACGTTCTGAAAACTAGATTCAAGGTGTCTTTGAGAAGAATTTAAGTAGTAAATTACATGCTTGAAGTATTTTCAATAGTTTGGAGAGAAGGATAGCCATAACAGACAGCATTTTGCTGTTGAAAGCCGTGGGGTTTCAACCGAGAGCCATAGCAGTCACGCCAAATGTTGAGCTCCGTTTTAATTCATATCAATGGCAAAATGTGATAAGACTTCCTTGTATTTGGTGAAAAAGACCTTTGCTGTTACAACTTGGACCCTGATCCTCAGCTCAACTATCTAAATTTTAAATTAATCTCACAGATGACCTCTGGCTTAGTGACATCAGAGTCTTACGTTCCCAAAATTAAATTTTCGCACCTGGTTTGTGTAATAGTGAAGGTTAACATAAACGAGTGATTTTATTTTCTTTGCGATCAAAATGCAATTGCCAACGACTGTGCAGTTTTTAGCTAAGTTTTGTTGCAGCTTTTAAATTTCGAGTGCTTTGAAGTCAATTCTCTCCAGTTAGTTAATTATGCGTTCCAACATTGTGGTTGCATTCAAACGACGATTGACCATCAAATTGGTTAAAGAACTTTTTGTTTTCATTAGTGTCGTCTACTGTAGCTGCAAGCACAATCGTTGCAACAATCGCTTTGTATTTTGGCGCAATAAGTGCAGTACGTACTCCTAAGCACAAAGCAAAAATTGAATAAAATAAATACAATTTTTTAATAAAAATGATTTAAAATAATAAAAACTTTTGGGGCCAACTCTTTATGTTTTTTTATATATTAAAATTGTGCATTAAGTTAATACTGTGATTGAGGGCGTTGAAAACAAAAGCGTTTTTGTTTTGGTTCCAAGACAGTGACAACCAAAATGTAGGATTGCTGAACACTGCGCAACTTGCTCTGCCATTAGACTGAGGGACAGTTTTCGCTGGTCTGAGGGTGGAACGGAAGATTCGGCTATCCATAAAAGTCTGAACTTTAATATCCCTAATCTGCACTAAACAGCTGCGGTCATCTCATTCGTGAGGGGCTAAAAGACTCGCATTCCATCTAGAGATGACTTGAATAGAGGAGACCTGTGAAAAATTTACTGTCTTTATTTCTACGCGGATGGTTTAAAGCTAAACAGGCATAAGGATTATGGTATTTACATGTAAAAGCTTATCAGGAGTTTTAGCAAAATTACCAGACTATTGTGCCGTTTTACAAGCATTAGCTCTCCTAAACTCTTAAGTTGTCTAAAATACCGCAAGTCTCTTAACGAGATGGCTTAGCATATTAACATTCTGGGTTCCTGGGCGTAGGGACATTGGTGGTAGCTCCAGAGCTTATGCTTTCGCTAGGCATTTCGTTGGAGAACACGAGATGGACCCAATGGCTGACAAGCAGTATGAAAAGGCAAGTCTGGCCGGAATGGGATGCCTAGCGCTCTTTAGCGCTGTTATCGCACACCGGACGGGATGTCTTGTCAAGTGTTGCATTGATTACTGGTAATTTTTACATCAGAACACATGCGGAGAGAATTAGACTTCATTTTTGTTTTTTGACTTCTGTAAGAGCTGTGAAGATGTGAAAGAGAAAAAACCCAATCAACATATCCTTAGCTACTGCCCCACACTTGCTAGGAGACGATCAAAATAACTTTACACATTTTAGTGTCACATACTCAGTTTTTTAACGGAATCTGGTTAGTTCTATGTTAGAGTTTAACTAAATATTCCATAGTTTCACAATGACCCATCGTTTGATCTTAGTTAGTTGGTACTTAAGTTTACTGTCACTTCCATTTAGCCTATTATTTCTATGAGGAATCTAAAATGCTAGTAGGCTTATGTTTAAGTAGCAATTTATTTTTTGCGTGCACTTAATTTTAATCCTAATGCGGAACTACTCTACCATATTATGTTGATAGATATTTTAACCAATTAAAGGCAAAACGGTATTAATCTGTCCAGACGCGTATACGGACTCATCACTTCTATTTTTCTCGGAGGGTTCACGCCTTTTACTTTTCGCCTTATTCTCAATACATTTACTAAAAATTCTTTAAAAATCTTCCAATCTTGAGGGGGCCCATGAAGTGGACATATTTTTAAACTTTAGTTCCACAAGACTCTCCGAAGATCATATTTTTAATTGTATGTCAATAATGTAGATTTCAGTCAATGCTGATGATGGTGTTTCAACCAATTTGCTTAAAAATAAGCACTTTTTTTTATTGCGTTTATAACACGAGTTTCCAATTGCAGACATAATTTCAAGCTATCAAATGCATCGACCCTTTTTAAAAACGATATTTGTCTGTCAAATGTGACTAATTTAACACTTTTCTAAGAATAAATCATTATTCGAAAGATTCTTGAAAAAATTTTTATAAGATCCTGTCATAACGCAATTGATAAACCTGCAGAAATGGGTTGCCATTATCCAAAAGACAGTGTTTGTTTTGTTGAATTCAACTGGGTTAACCCTTATTACTTTGTGACATATAAATGATATCTCTAAATGTTTCTAGTCAGCCAGAGTGCCGAAAACCTAAATTCTTGTGTGATTTTATCGTGCGGCAGAATTTGAAAATCATCAAGATCTAAGTTACATATGGAATACGAACAATCTCTGTCATTGCGTTGTCTCTGAGTAAATAACTGAGAGCCCTTTGAAACGGAACCATAAATCATTTTATCGCGTCTGCCTTTTATATTAAAAAAATTATCCATACACTAAGGCAAATAAATGAAAGAGCCAGATGATTTTGTTGCCAATTATATTTTTTTTAAATGATACGTATATGATTTTATGATACATATATTGAAACTAAAGTGATTTAATCGTCAGGCAGATTGAAAATGAGAGAAAAAACCTCTGTCACTTACATAGCTATAATAAATTGGGTATTAAATTATCTTATCGCATCTGGGCTGACTGATTTTATTACATATAAAAAACATAAATTTAGAGAAGGCAGACGATTTTTTTCGACAATGTGGACGTCTACCTTTTATGTTTTCATTATCTGAACAATACTCTTAACACAATAGAAAAGAGGCAGACGCCATTAAATAATTCTATGTAGTTTTTTTTTACTACCACAAAATACAATTAAAAAAATCGGTGCTATCTTCACTTAACTCTTAGTTTTTCTTATTCCCATAAATGTGAACTGCATTACATATCAATATCTAAGTTTTCATGGAGTATATTAAATACTTTATATTAGAATTCTTCTTTTTATCTTCTTCAAAACACAGAAATTTATTGATCTCTTAAATTTTCTTTTCTGGTTTGCCTTTACAAACTTCTTCTATTATTCAATTCATGAGCGTGGATTCATTCAAAGTTGACGACATGAATGTCTGTGAAGATGGCCCACATTTTTTTGATTTTTCAAAAAATAATCCTTGTGCTGCAATTTTTGTTGTTACAACAATATGAGGCACACGTCCTGCAAAACAACGCACAATATTTTTTTTTTGGAAAATCGATACATGCAGTGCAAACTTCACTCACACATTTTTGCATGATTTATAGTTTATTGCAAGTTTCGTATAACAAAAGTTAAAGTATTTTTTTTTCAATGCGGCACATCATAGAACGAGTCGAGCACAACACTTTTTTTTTGAAAACATCAATATGAACTATATACGAGTGTTTCCAAAATCATATTGCTTGCTTCTACGGTTAACACCAAGATCCTTATACATACTTTGGTTTACCTTTATAATTCTTCAGCAAGGTCCAGGATGGAGCATGTTTTCTTTATCTATAGTTCATTTGTATGAAAACTGTTCAAAAATTGTTTTTAAGAATGACTTGTTACGTGAATTTTTAGATCCTTTGCCTTTCTATAATGCATAGAATGCTACTGAGCTTAAAATTTGAAACAAAAAGAAAAATCCAATCCCTCATTTTTAATCAAGATCTTATTGCAGGGAAAATACAAAAAAAAAAATATTACAGTAAGGACAGCACGATATTTCGCTATATTCAAATTCATAAAGCTCATTTTACACTTAGCAAGCCCACTATTCGCTAGGAATAATTTCGATATATCTTTATCGATACTATCATTTGAGAAGTTGTTCAATATTTTGTTTAATTGTGAGTCCTGCTTAAGTCACGTTTTTCTAAAACTTTTTTCCATTCATTACTTTGAGTTTTATTCAAAAAATTTTAATTGATTTTAAAAAGTTCAACCAGTATAGATGAGATTAGTTCCATTAAAAAATGATGTTAGAAGGCAGTCAGCAATGAATAGCTTCGCAGGGTAAACAAATTAATTAAATTTAAGCTCTTTACAGCGCAGGTGTAGATACTTTTGAAGTTAAAAAATTTAAACTTTAAAGCTGAAAAGTGTGCTTTTGACAAATAACTTTACAGAGAAGAGTATTTTGTAATCAATAATTTGTTAATGAAACCAAATAATTCATCAAACAACAATTTAAGTGTGCGTAGTTTCGGGTCGAGCCTCCCGGTAAGAAGTTCTAGGGACCACGCAAGCGTGGCCGAGGCTTAAAGGTAGAACATAAATAATTGAAAAAATAAATAATTAAATAAAAAAATTCATAATAAAATGAGCAAATAAACAAATACAAAAATAGGTAAAGAAAACTATCATACTTGGTGGGCTAATTAGGGCTTTACCATAAGAATAATAACAAATTATTGCATTGGAATGATTTTGACACCTTTATTAAATAATGCTTATTGATCGATAACAATTATGTGGAAAAGGAAATATCTACCAAAATTTCACCACGGCATCGGCAGCATTTACCAATTCGTTGGTCTATTTAGCTTTTGAATTGTTATTGGCTTACAAGGGTTGCTATATACATATGTATGTATTTGGATTTGTCAATACTGCTGCTTGCCGTAGTCTAACGGACTTATTGCGAAGTTAGTAACTCCTTACTCTGTTTGTACGTCTGGCTTTGATAACAAATTGCGATAAGATAATCCCAAATATGAAGTTCTAAGGTATCAAATCGGATTATCTCGGTGCTCACTTGACATTCCAAGAGATAATGAGTCCAGGAAACTTCTCGTGCAATATTGTTATTATTGCATTGTTTGTGTAGCACCATCTCGTTGGAACAAATAAGTTAAAAATTCTGTTTAGTAACTGCTTCAACCCAATAGCCACAACTCACATGGACTCTTTGAGGATGCATCGATTTTTCGACAATCTGTCTACAGTTTTCATCGGCTCAAGCGACAGTTTCGCTCTTCTATAGGTTCACATATCTCTAAAACCTGATGTTTTCGTGAAATTCTGACACCGGATTCATTTTCAGCAAACGAAAATACATAAGATATGGTACCTCATTTTTCAAACAAATAAATATATCAAGCGTCGTGGAGCCTCCCATATAACAAGAATACTTGTTCCGCTTTTTTTCGGTATTTATAGCACCAATATGTTCTGAAATTTTATAAATGGATCTCTGTTCATATCTCTAGTTCGAATTTACTTACTGGAAAACACCGCAACGTCATGTAAATCAATTCAATCGCGAGTTATGGTGTGCATACAAAATTACCATTTTTTTCGAATTTTCCGTTTTTTTTTTTTAATAAAAACCTAATACTGACAATATCGAACAAAATAAAGTAAAATTCTTGAAAATTCAAAATGGAAAATACTGAAAAATCTTCAAAAAGTCGAAAAAATATGAAAAATGTTGAAAAAGTTGGGAGCGGTTGAAAAATTCAAAACAATTTGCAAGATGTTGTAAAATGTTGAAACATTCCAAATTGCTGAAAAAGTCTTAAAAATAAAAAAAAAACTAATGAAGAATGTTGAAAGAGGTTGAAAAAGTTGAGCAAATGCATATGGGATGCATTGGAGACATTTAAATAGTCGCAAAAGTCAAAAGAAAATGGAAAATGTGGAAAAAACTCCAATAGAAAAGAAAAAGTTGAAATATGACATGCTCACTTCACCGATTCCGATTTTGATTCAATATATTATATTCGTGATCGACATCGACATTATGCCAAATTTCACAACAATAGCTTGAATAGTTTGCGATACATGCCGTAATAAGCATTTCAATTTAGCGCGGTGACACACTCACTGGTACAATCCAGTCCGATTTCGATCCGGAAATATCTTTCCATAAACAAACCTCTTAGAACGAAGATTCCAATTTCTGAGCTAATTTTTGTATTTCTTCCTCACATTGCATTAATTATGTTCCGATTGATACGAAATATATTTACCGTTTTGACGGTCATTAAGAATTTATAATATTTTGGAAGCTGTTCGTAAAGTAGTGTGCGCAAAGCAGAGTCACATCTTTTTGTGAACATTTTCGAACGAATTATTGTCTTGGGCAAAAAGGAAAAATGTGTCAATTTCGGATTAAATCTGTTCCACAAATACTCATTACAACGAATAATGCTGACGATGACTTAGGAGCGTAAAACAATTTTTTGTTGGAGTAACCGCTTTTACGATATCTTTTTGTTGATTATATTTTAATGTTGCAATTTTGCAAAATAATTTTGCTCAAATAAATGATAAAAGATGACGATCATAACGATGATTATAAGTTTATTTAAGACTACTTTGCATACTGTTGCAAAATATGACGTCTAATTTATTTCAAAATTCTGTACGAGACCACAAAAACTTAATCACAATTTCGTTTTGTAAGCTGCTGTTTGTGGTCGGATGTTTTATATAAAATTACTTACGCAGAATAGAATTCAATTTAATGAAAATACTAACTAAGTCTTATGCTTAAGAAAAAACTTATGCTTCAAGGTTCTTATTTAAATTCTAAGGTTAACCTCTGACTTGCCACTTAAATTATGAGGTAGCTATTTTTTAAGTATTTAACTTGGTCATTCATTTGTAATGCCAAAAACAAAAAAAAAAAAGAACGTAATAACCAGCCAAGATGTTTATTAGCCAAGTCTTGTTATTTCGAAAAATGTGCAAAGCATTTAATAACAAATGATTTTTGTTTTTGTTTTTGTAAGTACCTATGCCTTACTTTTGGCCAACTTCTTGGGCAATCAATTACAGCATCAATCTCAACAAGTAGACTGACGTGTTGATTGCAGTTACCGTCTTTGAGTCTCTTTGGCACTTGCTGTTGCTGTAACTATCTCGAACGCATAATGGGGTAGAAAACGCAAGTGAGCTATTTTTTATTTCAAATAATGCAGATAATATTCAGTTGAGAACTTTACCAGTTAGAGATATTTTTTAAGTCCCGGCACGCTTACATCGGTGCTCTTTCTGCTTATTATGATATGTAGGCGAATTCAAAAAAAAATCTATTGAATCTTTATGATTTGTATAAGCGAGATGGCCTTTTTTACACCAGATTTTGGTAGCAATATATGTCAGTAAATGAAATTTTGCTATACGGAGTATATTTTATCAAAACGATAGCCTGGACGCATCAAAAGCGGCTCTGAGCTCTTACGCAAAAATAGAGATAGGGCTAGGGCAACTTGAAGCCATGATTTTTATGATAAAAATAGCCTTTTTATAACACTTTTCTTAAACCAAAAATAATTTTTTGATTTTCACTATAATGGTGAAATTTCAACCACTGGGCGAACACTAGTTCATTACAAAAGGGCAGATATTGAGATCCTATTTGGGTTGTGACAGATTTATTTTTGAAATTTTGTGCAAATTTAAGCAATAGTATTGTAGAATTTTTCCATATAAATTGTTGCTGCGGATTAGTTGGGCACTTCGACAAGACAGGCAATACCCACACAAAAATAAAACCCATAAAAGAACCAACTAAGACCCAAGGAAAATTGAGAGTTAAGAAATGAATTTCCACCAATGACATATCGCACCACAAATAATCAAATGAAGACCTAAAGAAGAGTGTTTAAAGTGATTCTGGAGAGGTAATGTAAATCAAAAAATGTTTGCTGGATTGACTAAAAGCAGACATATTTCAATTATTATTTTTTGAACTAAGGACTGACCCATAAAAAACTTACGTTTTGCTTTTTAGCTATAATAAATTTTTTGGTGTTATTTCTTTTTTATTAATAATGGTGAGTGTTCAGAATATAAATGACTAAAAATTAAATTTGTTTTTCGATTACTTTTTTCTTAAGGCTCTTCATTAAATTTTGTACAGTTGTTCAGCGACCGTACGGTACGATCTTTTCCACTTAAGCCAGAAGTCTGGTAAGTTTTTAACAGTCTTACCACTCTTTCGAAGATCTTTTTTCATTCATCATGAAACCATTAGCTCTCAATTGTACGAAGCTCTGGGCTATTTTTGGTACAAAATTGAACTTTTTACTTTGATACCGTGCCATCGTAGCTTTAGAGTAATGAGAGGTTGTTAAATCAGGTCAAAACATCACTGTACCCTCATGTGCACGAATAAATGGTAGAAGACGTTTTTCGAAGCACTCATCTACATAAACTTTGGAAATGATTGTGCCTTGCATAACAAAGAAGCTGCTTCTGAAGCCATAAGTGCCAATGGCCTGCCAAACCATATATTGCTTGGGAAGTTTCGAAATTTTTTTCTCTTTGAATTTATTAGGCACATACCCCTTCTTCGGTGATGCATTATATTTGTGCACAGGTAGCCTCCTAAAATCTGCTTTAACGTGAGTTTCGTCGTCCTTATCACAGCAATCAAAATTAGTCAGGTACCTTTCATATAGCTGCTTTCCATCAGAACGGTCTGGTACTTTTGAACTCTATATGTCCTTAGCTTACTTTTATCCTTAATTTAATTTTAATTTTTGTGCAGTAGATTTTTATGTACCTGCTCTAGCCACCATATTCGTACTGAGGGGTTGGGATTTTACTTAAAAAGGCGCTCCATCCTCGCCGATATCTTTGGGTTAAAAAATTCTGGTTTTCTGTACGAACCTTCTTTTCTGGAAACCGGTAGACCCTTCTTATATTAAGAAACATCCGTAAGGACAGTTTTATCTCATATACCAACTATTTTTGCTATAGCTGAATAATTTAATTCTGGGTTTTGCAGGTGTGTGGACAAAATCAGTTCGCGGACTTTGCTTGTTAGACATCTTAGTCGTTAAAAGTGCTATCTTCAAGTGTTATACATCATATCAAACGTCACTTTATATGAAACAAATATTGTATCTTTTTCGACCTATACGATTATCAGGTAGAGTAAAATCTCAAAAAATAAAAGCGTAAGTTTTTTCTGTGACAGTCCTCGTCATAACTCAAAAAAAGTGTTTTTTCGAGTGAATTGTGCAGAAATATCCGCCATTTTACATTTTATTTTGTGTAAAAAAATCAGAAAATTATCTTATTAAGTTGTCTTTGAGAAAAGTTTATGTAGACATACATTATTGAAAACTTGAAATGCGAATTTCACCCACTTTTGGTTTTTTGAGTTATCGCGGTCTTGCAGAAAACGAGAAAATGGTACGTGTCAAGTACTTTCCAAATGAACATTTTTAGCTTGAGATATGGTTTTTAAAGTGAAAAAATAGTCCACCAAATTAAATCGAAAAATTAACATGTCTCGACAATTCTTCCACAAAAAAAAATTTTGTAAGCGAGTGTAATTTTAATTGGAGTTAAATTCCTTAAAAATTAAATATAACTAAAGCGTCTTATAAAAGTTCGGCAAATGGACCGACTTTTTAAAAAGTGTCAAGTCCACGTTAACTTTACTTTGGAATTCGCGAAAGGTCGTTGTTATTGTAATGGAAAATAAAATTTAGTTTTCTAAAAAGTTTGCAAACAAAAGTACACCGAAAAAACAGTATAGTTTGCATCCTTCAAATAAATATATTTGGTTGATAGAATTTTGAAATATTTATTAAGATTCATTAAATCTTGGTATGTATATATTGCTATGCCATTAATTTGAAGTTTAAGTGTTGTTTATTAAATAAAACATAGCATATGCTTAAGTCGACTGATGAGACGTAGTTTAGTTGAATATATAATCATTCCTAATTGATTTGATTGATTGATTTCACTACTTATCAATATGAATACTATGTAATTCTCTAGGGTTGCCGGGTGGCCGCGCATAAGAACTAGAAAATTTTACAAAAAGCCATTAATTGGAGGTAAACTATTTTTATACAAGCAAACAAAAAAGGTCGTACATTTGGTCCACAAAACTAAATTTGGTGACTAATTACAAGCTAGTGCATAGTACAAAAATTATTTAATATTGCTGACCGACCAAAAAAAAAGGGTCAAAAATATTTTTTTTTTAATGCCGTTAATTCCTTATCTTCAACTTGGCAGCCCTGAGTAAAACACTACTTAAGTGCCATCTGCTTGGTACATGGCTTAGGTATTTATGTTTATGTAAATATTTAATTGTTGCAAAAATATTCAAAAATGAAATTGATCGATTGTTGTAACTATTATTTGGATTTTTTATAAACTGTATAACTACAAAACATTTTTTTCCAAATTTTAAGTTGATTTGCCCCAATGTGAATAGTTGTAAATGATCGTTATAATCAGTCAACCAACTAAGTCTACTAAACTTCTTTTTTTTTTGCAATAATTTGTAACATTTAAATTAAAAAAATTACCAAGATGTGCAATTCATCATTTGAACTTGGCAGAGTAACCAGCATATGTACGAGTACATATGTTTGAAGTCACTGATGTTTCTTTGCAATTTTAGAAAAGCGCACAATAAACTCAAAAGAAAAATAACAACAGTTTAATCGTCGCTCAAGCCTATTCGGACCGCCCGCAATTGGGGCAATCAATTTGCAATTTATTTGATGATCTTGCAAGTAACGCATACGTGAAATAATCGGCTCTTAGCGAAACCTATAAATGTCACATTAAATTCATAGCACAAGATCAATTAAACATCGTAGCCAACTGCAGAGACAACATGACGGTTGTGTTGTGTTACAGCAGGTTACTGATCTACAGCGCACTGATCATTACCGCTTGCGCCGCTCCACAATTTGGGCCGTTGACTAACTGGCCAAAATTGAATGCGATCAGCTCGTCCATTTTACAGCGTGCTTTTCCATCGCCATTTAAAAAACTGAATTGGTTGGCACTACCGGCACAGCAAGAAGACGGCATTGGTGAGCTGACAGCTGACGTTGACGTTAACGATGACGGCGACGACGTTCACTCTCGATTTCAACTCAATGGCGAAGATAATTTGCCATTTTTACGCAATTTCCAGTTAACCACGTCCAGCATTAATCCGTTCGCTAGCAACTTAAATATGGATTTTGACAGCGCTTTTGTAACGTCATCAAATGATTTTCCCACAACTGGTGCGGTAGAGGACAGTAAGCAGGAATTGCCTACCAGTTGGAGTGAGTTTTTTATGGATGTAGCGGGCAGTGTGCCGGAGCCTACGGCGGATGAGGTTTATCACGCTAAGCGGATTCGTGGTGAAGAATTGAGTGCACTAAATTAAATTGAATGTAATTGGCAACGCCTTGTAGCGTTGCTCATTTATTTTGTAATATTTTATTATGCAATTAAAGTTAAACATTTTGCTGCGTTGTTTAATTAAATTTTGCAAATATCTTTTCTATTTTTTTTTTTTTGTTTCTGATATTGAGTCTATGTCTTAGGAGTTAAATTAATTCTGCTAACATTTAATTATACTAAAGTGGCACTTTTTGTATCGTTTATATTGAAGATCTCTGTAGATTGCACTGTTAACTAAAGACTAGACATTTTTATGTGTACTTTGCTCTATTAAATCTGCGAAATCTTTCCATACCATTGAATAATTTTCAGCTCACAACTACCTTCTATACTTTTCGACTTTTATACTTTCTATACTATCAATATTTTTTGAAAAATTTTGACCTCTTGATGATATTTGATTTTTATCGAAGTTTTGTAGATTTCTATTGATTTTTCAATATTTGCGGACGTACATCAACTTTTAACTGGAACAAGTTCTGCTTTTTGGAGTGCTCGCGTGCATGTGAATACTAGGGTGGTTTCTAGAAGAAAAAAAAATAGCAGACGCCCCTTCCATTGATTTTAAATAGGACAAAAAAATCTAGTTTATTTTTAAAATTTTTATATGAATCACTTCCTGACGGTTTCACATTGAATGAGGGTCAGTAAGAATTACAGATATAAATTTGAAAAAGCTCCTAGAGTTTTTTTATTCTATTTCAAACCAATTGAGGGAGCGTTATCACTTTCTTCCCCCAAGAACTAATAACTAAAAGTAGCGTCTAAGGAAAAATTTCACTTTTTGTCTAAGATCCATCCTAGTTAAGGCACATGTAAGCGCACATAAGATCATGACCTCCAGGTTGGGTGGAACTTGTAGGTCAAAAGCCTTGACCAGGAGAAGTGAGCTGCGCTAGATTAAGATGTTGTGCCGTTGATCTGCCAGGCTGTATGCCCAGTCATAAAAAAAGTTCAGTAGCTTATATCACTAACTGAGAATTCGAAAATTGGGAACTTCAGAAAAATATTCCCTGAAACTATGGGTTTTCGAAATTTTAATTTTACGTCAAAAAGGGAAACAAAATTAATTTTTTTTCATTTTTTCAAATTTTGTTCTCTTAATTTTTACAGCCCTATTGAATATTCAATATCTTACATAAAAAGTAACGTGCTTTCTTCCGTTGTAAACTCCAACCATTTGAAATTTGCAAAAACGCCAAACGGCATTGTAAAGTAATTGTCTTTTGTCTTTTTATTTGAAAAACTGCAACGTTCGCGTGGGGCGGTCCACTTAGCGGTAAATGTAAAACTTTAATTTCATATCACTTTCCAAATTTCATTCAGTTATATTCAATAGTTTTTTTTATCGCGGTCGGTCCCTCCAGTCCCTCTTACCCGCCTGACCACACGAGAGGCGCATCCGCGTGTCGTACGTATCGGTGACCGACTACGAACAGCCCGGACTGCTCTGCGTTAAGTATGCGTAACCGTACGTGTGAGGAACATCCATCTATCGTACGGTTGGATATCCGGGACTGCACTATTTCTTTAAACGAAAATAAATAAAATTTCTACTAAGTCCAGAGGCTGTGCAGCAGAAACAAAGCAAAAAAAATAAGTAATTTCAAGAATTAAGATATATAATTATTTTTTGCTCTATAACATTCTAAGAGTCCATGGGTGTAATAAGATTGCAAAGGGTATTATAATCATTACATATACACCATAATGGACAAAAAAGAGCGTAATTAGAATTACATATATTTATTCTTAAGAAACGAAAGTGTCTCAAATTCCTTACTGGATTATTAAAGTTAAACATACCTTGCAATAACTTCAAGTTCATTGAGCCGGAAAACAGTTTATTTAAGAAAGTACCATTTAGCAAAATTCTTCGACTGCGCAGAGTTGGTAAACGTATTATTTTAAGGCGGCTTTCATATGAAGGCAAATCTAAGTGCGAATTCCAAGGTAGCCCCCCAAGTGAAAACAATAGAAATTGTTACTGCACCGACTCGAGCATATCAATGTATATATTACATTGTGGGTTCCACGCCACTGATGCGTATCCCAATATTGGACGAACAAGTGAAGTGAAAAGCAGCTTAGCCGTGTAGGGGTCATCAAATTCCATCGTTTTATAAAACCAAGGACACCTTTTGCTTTGTTCGCCATTAAAGTTATATGAACGTTGAAGCGAAGTTTTTTATCCATAGTAACGCCTAAGTCTACACAATTTTCGACCTTTTCCAATTTTACACCGTTTATAGAATATGAAGCTACAATTTCTTTCCTTCTTGTAAAATTTCTTTGTTTCCTCTTTTTGAGATTTAAGGTCATCAAGTTTGTATCACACCATTTAACAAGTTCATTTAGGTTTGAATCTGAAGATTTATGATTAAAAGAATAAAAAAGCTTTACATCAAAATATGGGCCGAATCCATATCAGAGAGTAGGTCATTTATAAATAATAAAAATAGTCTGGAGCCAAGACGGCTGCCTTGAGGAACTCCAGATGAAACCGTAACATGGATAGGTCATGCTGGAATTATAAGTTGAAGATGAATAACTCAAACTCAAAGAAGTTTGCAAACATATTAGATATATCATTTATTTCGGATGATGTTACATCATTATAGGGCATCTGAAGAGGATACGCAGATGATTTATTTTCGTTGGTTATGAATCTGTAAAAAACCTTAGGATTTTTCTTAATGTTGAGTTTTATATATGAGATGTAGATTAAATAAGACCGTTTATTAATATTTTGATAACTATACCGAGCACGGGAATAACTTATATAATCGATGAACTTACTAGACATGTTGAATTTTTCAAGCCGGCAAATTTTCATATTTTTAAGATAGTTTAATTCAGTTGATACCCATGGAGGACCGCTTGAAAATACAGATTTATTAAACTTCGGTACAGATTTGGTAATACATTTATACAAGCGCTCATTAAATGATTTAACATAACACTCAATATCAGCCACAGAGTAATATTGCTTAAACGAAAATATAACTAATATGGTTTAAGAAGGAGTTAAGGCTAACATAATTCGATTTTTCAAAGTTGAAACATGTGTTCTGAGATGTTACACGATTTTTTTTTTCAGTATGCTACATGCTAAAATATAATTTATTAAAAAAGTTGGGTGATGTTTGCCCTCCGGTAAAACTAAAGGATCAATGCGAGTAATATTTATGTCAAGGAATTCTTCAACAAAGAATATCATTGATTTGATGAAGACAACAACCTAAAATATATCCAGAAATTCAGATATTTCATTATTGAATGAAGTTGGTGTGCGAAGCAGCAATTGTCCGTAATATTCAATGCAACATATGGTAAATTAAAATCTCCAACTATAATCATGAAATCATTTACAGTGAGACGATTATTTATTCCTTTACATTCTTCAGCATTTGTTGAAATGTAGGAAACAAGTTAAGTAGATGGATTTATTCACAAGTTTAATAAGAACGCCAACAAGTTCTTAATCAGTATTGCTGTTAAACTTTAATTCCTCACAGCATAATGAAATGTACGCCGCCCGAAGGGCTCCACCTCCAATTTTAGACTTACGGTCTTTTCTGAATGTGTGATAGTTGCTGCAAAGAATTTCTGTGTCCAATATATTTTTTTCGAAGCCACGTTTCAGAAAACGAAAAAACATGGAATTCAAAGTCGGAACTATTCATTAATAAATCTGACATTTTAGTATTTAACCAGTAAAAACTTTGAAACCGGTCGTAAACTAGTTTTTTGAAACATTTTGATCTTCAGAACGCAGTGGTAAGCTTGCAACATTTTTTCAGAACGTGGGCTGTTTCTATATTCGAATTCCCGAACTAGAGTGTTACGCGGCAAAGAATCTTTGTTATATACCCTTTTGAAATCCTCTTCAGTGACAAAGACCTTAAACGAAGACTTTTTCCTCGGATATGAAAAATTTAGCTTACGCACAGAAAAATCAGTAAAGCCATTTAATTTATTTTTGGTTTGTTTTGTTTCTTAATAAAGGGTGTTTTTTTTAGAGGTATAGAGCTTCGAATTAAAATAAAACACAAGAAAATCGTTTTAATGTCCATCAATTTGGCTTTATTGGAAGGATAATTTTATGTCATTAATGTTTAAATATGATTTCGGGCATGTGACCGCCGCGGCTAACTCGAATAAAGCCAATTCTACAGGTCCAATTTTGAACCACTTTTTCGAGCATATGGGGCCGTATGTCGGCAATAACGCCACGAATGTTGGCTTCCAAGTCCCCTAACGTTTCTGGTTTGTTGGCGTAGACGAGCGTCTTCACATATCCCCAAAGAAAATAATCCAATGGTGTCAAATCACACGATCTTGGTGGCCAATTGACAGGTCCATTCCGCGAAATTATGCGCTCATCGAATGTTTCCTTCAATAAATCGATTGTGACGTGCGCTGTGTGGCATGTAGCGCCGTCTTGTTGGAACCACAACTCATCCACATTCATGCCATCCAATTCGGGAACAAAATAGCCGGTTATCATGGCTCTATACCGGTCTCCATTAACGGTAACTGACTCTCCAGCATTATTTCGGAAGAAGTATGGCCCAATGACTCCACCAGCCCATAGAGCACACCAAACAGTCAGTTTTTGTGGATATAATGGCGTCTCAAGGGTCTCATGTGGATTCTCTTCACTCCAAATGCGGCAATTTTGCTGGTTGACGTAGCCATTCAACCAAAAATGAGCCTCATCACTGAACAAAATTTTGCGATGAAAATCAGCATCGAGATCAATCTCATTTTCGGCCCATACACCAAAATCACGACGCATTGCATGGTCTCGCGGCTTTAATTCTTGCACAAGCTGGATCTTGTAAGGTCGCAAGCCAAGATCTTTGCGCAAAATCTTCCATAAAGTTTATGGACAAAGCTCCAATTGCTGTGCACGGTGGCGAATCGATTCATTCGGGTCCTCTTCAACATTTTGCTCTACAGCGGCAATTGTTTCTTCGGTGCGCACTGTTCGACGTCTCTGCGGATGCGTATTATCACATAGAGTAAACGTAGTGCGAAAACGATCCATGGTTAACCGAATTAATTGCTCTGATGGACGATTATGTCGACCATAAAATGGACGGAGCTTGCGGTAAACTTCGCGAACTGAACCATTATTTTCGAAATAAATTTGCACGATTTGCAAGCGTTGTTCTTTTGTCAACCTGTTCATGATGAAATGGCAAACCAAACTGAAGATAAATGACATTAGAGTTGCCAGATTTGACCATAAAATGCCAGTTTTATCTCTATTCGAAAAACAAACCTCTAAAAGAAACACCCTTTATAAAACTTATATGGAAGGTAGTAGAGGTCTGCGCAAGTGCACTTGCGTCAGACTATAGCAGTTACTCTCAATCTTGTCAAACATGATGTTGAACGATAATGAACGATACAACGACATGACTTAGCTTCGTTTGCTTGTGACTTGTAGTCCGCTATGAACGTTGTTCAACTTCAAGCAAACAACAAAGCGCACATTGACGCCAGTTTCGCAATGCGCAGAAAAAAGAACTAGGCTTTTTAGACTTAAAAATAAAACACAGGTTATTAACACATTTGTTGAAACATATAATAGTTTTTTGAAAAAATATTTGTAAATATTTACCAAAAATCATCACATCTCCAAAACTATAGGTCAATTGTGAACGATATTTGCATCAATATTGTAGCTCATTGAACTATCTTTCATCCGACACCCATAATTTGGATATAAATTTAGGGAACTCTAACTTATATTGATTTTTACAAAAGCTATATTCGCAACTATCGACAGTTCCGTCTCCGAAACTAGATATCACCGACATTTTTTGGTTAAATATTTGTTCTTAATTTTAAATTACCTAAGAAAAGCTTGGTTTCATAATTCGGAGCTGAAGTAAATTGAGCCATTTTCAGAGTACACATCTTTGCTTCTCAACAGACAAAATGCGAATTAAGAGAGAAAGAAAGCATAAAGACGTAGGGCTTGCCCTTATGCGAGCGCCTGAACTTGCAGAATATTTCATTACCGGTTGCAGTGTTCACCACGCTTGCTTTGCCTTTTGTTTTGTTTTGATTTGATTTGTGATTTGCGTACACAAAAACTTGGTAGACTTGCAATCGTAGCAAGAGACTTGATGGCCATTTCAAGTGCACTAGCGTAGATCTCTAGAAGTTAAGCATGTAATGGACCGATATTACATATTTTCGAGATAAGAGAAGTTTCTTAGAAATTCGGGAGCCCATGTTCATTGCTCTATGTGTAAAAGTTTTGAAGTATTTGGCTACAGCGCGCTGAAAGTGTTGAGCCTGTTGATGAAGACAGTGTGTTATTCTAACACCACCGTGCTGCAAAAATCTTTTATTTTTTCACACGCGAAATATTGACAGAATGAAATCATTGGAAAGTTTTCCAATAGAGTTAAAACCTACGAAAACAAGCAGGCCAGTTAGATTACCAAATTCTTCAGCAGCATCCCGGATTCAGCTATGTGGGAAGCTAAAGTTATAAAAATAGAAAGAGCTGCTTGGGTGAATGCTCGTAGAATATAGATTTTAACATATTTTTTATATATACAGTGTAAAATAACAGACCATGGAAAGGACTTAGCTTATGTAGCTACAAACAAACAAGCGATGAACTTCATGAGACCAATCACTTTTAACTTAACTCAGGTGTCCTGTCCAAATGGTTAAGGTTTGTGAAAATTATTTTTTTTTTTTTGCAAAATCGAATTTGTTTTAAAAAAATTATTTATTTATTTCATTAGAAATTAAATCACAAAATTTACAAGTAAAAACAAAAAAAAAAGAAGTCGACATAAACTGCTCGATATTTAACACCAACTACTACCACCAAATCCGCCAGTATTGCCATATCCCAAACCGAAGCCACCACCATAGCCATAACCACCGCCTGAGCCATAAGATACAGGAACACCACCACCATATCCACCAGTAGTATAACCAACGGCACTGGTAACAACTGGTGAAGCAACTGTAGTAACAACAGGTGCTGCCACAACTGAGGTAGCAACACTTGGATATGCAGAAATAGCACCACCATAACCACCTGAGTATCCTCCAGTATAACCTCCAGTGTAGCCACCGGTATAGCCTCCACTATAGCCACCGTTGTAGCCGCCATTGTAACCACCAGCAGGAGCAACGGAGATTTTAATCACCTTACTAACGCCATTACCAGCAGAGCCGTAACCACCACCATAGCCGCCACCAAAACCACCACTATAACCGCCACCATAACCACCACTATAGCCTCCACCATAGCCGCCACCAAAACCGCCACCATAGCCGCCACCAAGACCACCACCAAGACCACCACCAAGACCACCACCATAGCCACCGCCACCATAACCACCGCCACTATAGCCACCACCAAAACTGCCACCTCCGAGCTCTGCACCAAAACCGCTGCCATATCCTGATCCACCACCAACTCCACCCAAGAGACCAAGTTCGCTAAAAGATGCTTGAATTGGAGCAACTGCTGCAATTACGGCCAAAGTGCAAATAAAGATTTTCATTTTGAAACTGTGATTTTGGATCTCGATGTCGTGTTAAAATGGAGTTGTCAACTTGACTGATAATCTCTAGTACTCATTACTATCTATTTATATGCAAAACGCCAAAAAAATTGCAGTTCTTATAACAAAGATGCCTTTGTCCTATTTTTTGTGTTGCTAAGCTCCATCCGCATAGCATCTGGTTCAGTTCGAATACTCGATAATTGGTTTCGCACATCTTGTAATTGGGTGCTTTGCATAATTTTGGGTATAGTCACTAAGACTAATATGCACATATTTATGTCTTAATATTCCATTTTTTAAAATTTAAATTTTAGATATCTAACACTTTCACTTTCTTTAGTTCTATGAAAGAGCACACCCTGGAAACTACTTACTATGTGAAATTAAGTTAAACAACTTAAAAAGAAGCCGCAGGGCTTCTATCAAGCATTCAGATTTATCCATTCGACTCAGTTTTATAAAAGGGATTCACTACATTATAAACTGGAAATAAATCGGAATAGTGCTAAGGTGTAGAGCTACATGAAATTAAGATACAAAAACTTTCGTTGCCAGGGTGTATTCATTAGAGAGATACAATTTGGGTGAAAATCCATTCTCCAAGAGAACAAATTCATTGATATATTTAGTGTGGGAAAATTGGTTTTTGATTTTTAATGGATAATGTAAAATTTTTGCATTTTATTGTGAAGCATAAGCTGTGTCCTCTTAGAGCTTGCAAGAACACCTCTTTGAATGATGACAAGTACTATAAATCATGGAAGAGGAAAACTCAGGGAAAATGGAATTGCAAATAAGAAAGTTTTTTTTTTTAACACAAGCCAACAAAATAGTAAGAATAAACATGTTTTTCATATTTTTTTAACATAAGCCACTTAAAATTTATCAGAGCTGTGAAAGAGTTCATTCATTTTCAATTGAATCCACTGCCAAAAATGCAGCACACAGAGTGCAACTATTTAAAAATAAAGTCGCTTGTATACTTCAATGCCATAAGTCTACAGCCTTTTCCATAAAAGCAATTATTCCGTTGACGTCAAATTTTGGAATGGAATCATGATTGGAAGAATTGTGCTTGCATTGAAGTCATCAAAATCACTTTGAATGCGGTGATGTCGTTGAAGTCACTTGAAGTCGCTGAAGTCAGCTGATCTGAATCAATTCCAAAATCTACACAGAGGGTATATT
The DNA here is from genome assembly GCA_963680825.1 of Meiosimyza decipiens. Classification (NCBI taxonomy): domain Eukaryota; kingdom Metazoa; phylum Arthropoda; class Insecta; order Diptera; family Lauxaniidae; genus Meiosimyza; species Meiosimyza decipiens. The sequence continues at coordinate 85,838,067 of OY804258.1, read as the reverse complement.
CACTTTGATATTCCGTTTGGAACGCATAGAAGGGAGCGTGGCAGGTATAGGAAAGTGTATGTATTCTTGATCAAAGTAGTGCTTCACCGAGGCTGCGAGGCAACTTTGCCTCGTTCGACCGAGGCGAGGCGAGATCACACCGGCACCTCGACTCGCCTCGCCTCGTTCTCGGTTCTGAGAAGGAGGTGCCTCGCAGCCTCGCTTTAACACCAGCTCGTATCGGAAGTAAGTGCAGTATTTTTTGTTTTGATACTATTTTTTGAAATTTGACTCGATATTTATTTATTGGAAAGCATAGATAAGGCTATAAAACTTTTATTTTGAGTGCATCTTTAGGGTGGCCCTCATACAAAAATATTTTTAAATATAATTTTCACGAAGACCGGTTAACCGATTCACACCAAACTCACACCACGTTGCTTTCACATTACGAAGCTCAGTTTAGGCTACTTTTATTTAGAGTCCATATATTTCGTCATATCCTTGGTCTTTAGAGTCAGCAGTACTAAAATGGTCTCTAATCGAATGAGAGTTAGAATAATACAGCTACTACTCTCTTTTGTTATTATTATATGACGAAAGATTTGATAAGGGGACCCCAGCGTTCAATAAAAAACTTTGTTGTTAATGTCCAAAACCGTTCAACCGATCGCCTGAAGATTTGGCATGTGTTTATGTTTCTTATGATTTGGGGAAGGTTCGTAGCATACTTTGGTATTATCAACTACTTGACACAGATAAGATTGGGTACATATAATTCTTATAGTTTGTAAAAGGTTCGTAGCTTAGCTTGATTTAAATAAAAATGGACAATGCCACGCCGTCCGATATAAGAAATGAATTAAATTCATCATAGCTCATCAATCATCATATATGATTCAATCCACGAAAAATAAAATATATTTTATTTCACTTCTTGAGGCGAAGCAACGCGTGCCGGCTTTGCTAGTTGAATATATCGTTGGCATACAAGCAAAATTGACCATTTTTTTTAACAACCGAAAGTAATATATCACAAATTTAAGAGGATGTAAACATAAATAAACGATTAATTAGCACCACCCACTTATTATTTGTTTGCAGATAGTCAATTTTGCTTGAATGCCGACAATATACAGGACTGAAATTTTTTTTTCAGTTTAATAAAATCCTCGGTTCTTACCGAGGCGAGGCGAGGCGAGGCGAGGTATGTGATTTCAAGACCTCGTCCGAGAACGAGGCGAGGCGAGACTCAAATTTATAAAACGAGGCGAGACCGAGAACAACTAGAACCTCGCCTCGCCTCGGGTGAAGCACTAGATCAAAGTCATCAACTGAGTTGATTTAGCTATGTCCGTCTGTCTGTCTATCTGTCTTGTCAAGCAAACTAATTCAATGAGCAATAAGCTAATTCAAGCTGCTAGTATATAAGAATGGGCAAAATAAGTTCACGGACACGCCTACCGCCTATACTCTAATAATATAAGGCCAACAATATTTTGAAAAAACTTTCAGTGATTTTGATGAAACTTAGTGATTTGGTGCATATGTGAACGAATTTAAGATTGGACAAAGTTTTATGTTTTTTAAGGCTTTTGAAAGCTTTCGAAAGAGCGTGGCACATCCCTTAATTTTAGATTTTATAACGCCCTAGCTCATAAGCTGTGCAAGATATTGTGATTTAATTTGGTGCACGGATAAAGATCATATATTGTATTGAATGTGCTTAAGGTAGGCGGCATTGAAAAAGTGGGCTTGGCACTTTCAACAATTATAAAATTTTGATTCCGTATAACTCAAATTTGGCACATACAGTCTTCCACTAAGGTGCGGGTACAGCAGGTAATACATTTAGAAATCATACACAAAAATTTTTATCAATGTATTTAAGTAATTTATCAAATAATATGTAAAACAGAAACATGTGAGTTCCTCCTGGCTTTCAATAAAACAAAATATTCACTAAAAATAATGTATGGCAGCTAAACTAATGGAAATAATTCAAAAATAGAAATGAACCATGAAAAAAATTCATACTTTCTTCAATATTTTGTTGCAAAAAATACCTTTCATTTTTTATGCTGATTTAAGTCTCTTGGGCATTGAGTGCACCAACTTTTTGGTTAAATCACTGCTTATACTTTGCCAGTCCTCCTAATACTATAGAAAATTTTTCAGCTAATTCTTGCTCGATATTGCCTTTGTTCGAATTTTTCTCTCTAGCTTTTCCCAAAGATGCTCTATGGGGTTTAAGTCAAGGATTTGATGCGGAGTGGCAAAAAATCGGGTGCTATAAAGAAGCCACATTATGACCCTAATTGCAGTGTGCTCAGGGTCCTTGTCTTGTTGGAACATAAAGTTGAACGGCATCCCAAATTGTGTTGCACTTTCCTTTAAGTTGTTTTTTAGAATATTTAAATACACATTCTGGTCCATTGCATCTTCGATGAAAGCGAAGTTTCGTACTCCAGCAGTGGACATACAACCCCATACCATAACTCCACTACGTCCATGCTTCGCCGTCTTGAGAATATTCTTTAGATTGAGAGCTTCCCCTGATTACCGCCAGATCCTGGCTCGTCCATTTGAGCCAAATATGCGAAATATGGACTCGTCGGAAAATAAAATACTGTCCCAAAAATTTATTTTTATTTATATCGCTTATAAGCGGTTTTTTCTTGGAGCACGTGATGAAACTCTGCTCTACGATGGCCCGTCGCACAGTTTCTGGGTGAAGCTGCCTATTGTCGTAATTTATGAGGTCATCACATTTTTTTGGCGCTAACAAAATGGTTTTGCTTCAAGGTTCGAAGTATTTTTCTTTTATCACCTTCGTTTAGTTTACACGGTCCCCTTTATCTCTTTGTGTTTTTAACTCTTTTTTCCTTCGTATGTCGATTTCCCACTTTCTGAATCGTAGACCAACTTCTTGACATTATTTTAGATATATCTGTGTAAGCGCGCTCCCTTATACATAGATAGTTCGTTTCGACTCATTATTTCACTTTTCTATTATCAATATAACGACCTTCACCACACGAAAACACTTAAAGTGACACCTGGATAATAGTTGTTTGCATGCACATATAATTTTCGGGGAGTCCCTTTTAAAAAATAAAAAACTTTATCACATGACATAAGCTGTACCAAAACTTTTGTGGAACGAGATTTTAGAGTTGCCAGCTATAAACGGTTGTTCCTTCTTTATGTGTTGGGCAACGTTTCTTATTTCATTAACAATATAATCTCCACACTTAATCTTATTTATAAATAAATTCTTTTGACTTTAATTTACTAACATATAAGAATGTCAGTTACTTTAAGCTTTCAAATCACATGGGTTTCGACGGGATTGCATCAGTGGGCGTGACACCTCAGCGCTATTTTAAGTGAACAAGCAATTGGTATGAAATTTTATGTAAGTGGCTCACTTGCTATAAAGTACATCTGAACCAAGGGTGGCTGAAATAGCACCAGTGGGCGTCGTACCTCGCATACAATTAAAATACGTTAAGTGGCATGTCTATTGAAATATGTGAGCGATTATACTGTTATTTGGTGTAAGACGTTTGTTTAAAGAAACCTATTTCTGGATCATAATATAACTGGGTTGTACGAGTGGGTGTGTCGCCGCCCTAAATTTTAAGATTAATTACGGCATATATCGCAACAATGCAAGCTTTTGTGCTAAAATTTAGTATGCGTATGTCAATCACGAATATAATTTATTGAACCAATAGGAGGTTTTTCATTCTTTTCCATTTTTTTCAACAGTTTCCATATTCTTTTGACTTTTTCAATCTCTTAACTTTTTCCAATATATTCCATACATACGGATTTGTTCATTGTTTTCTTTATTTGCAAGACATTTTCAGTGGTTTTGAATTGTTCAACATTTCTCAATCTCTATCAACTTTTTTTGAGTTTTTTAACCACTTTAAGAATTTTAGACTTTTGCAGTTTTTTTTTTTCAATCATTTCAACATCTTTCAACCTTTTTACATTTAACATTATTTTCGACTTATTCAGCCTCTTCAACGTCTGTATAACTTTAATGTAAAAGGCACTTTTAATGCAGTGTAGGCTATGTGAGTTTCAGCCTGGCCGAAGATAACACCTTTTCTAGTTTTTTCCAAGAGCAGGCAGTACCACGCCCTTATCAGGAAAACATGTCTCCACATCTATTTAAATGGAATGATTTGGATGAGGTATTTATATTCAAGTGGGTCGCCCTCATATGAAAAATATGTTTCTCAGCTAAATCAATGGACCGATAGTGATAAAATTTGGTACGGAGATAGGAAGATGTAGAGATAGAGATTGGGCAACATGATGCAATAATTTCTATTTTTGGGAGCGATGACATTTAATCAGGTAAACTGGTACTAAACTGGGTAATGGTACTAAACGGGGTACTGGTACTAAAGGAGGTAAGAATTTTTGTGTAGTTTTACGTTTCGACCATGTGTATTCGTTTCAAGAAGTCTTAAAACTTGTAACTGGGTGCTTCTAAAGAAATTTCACTACAAAAAAGTCATCAGATCTGCAATCTGGAAACCCTAGCAAAAGCAATAGTGCTTCTCAGGGCTATATAAAAAACGTATACGAGTGAAGTGATATTCTTATGGCGTGGTAACGTTTTTATGAGAGAGCTTACTTCCTTCAGCCTTGAGAGCACACATTTACTCAATTATTATTATTATTTGAAATACATTTGTTCGAGAAACCTTTTTAGTTTTCTCTTTTCATTCATTTACTTCATTTTTAAAACAGACAGTCCTGTCAACACCGGCATATGTGGCTTACACTGAGAAGAAATTAAAGAACATTTTCCTCAAAAGTTTTTCAATTTAAATTTTTTCAAAGTTATCAAGTTCAAATCATGTAAAATATTTTTAAATTTTATTTGAAAAAGAATAGATGAACGCACTATTAACAAAATACGACATAGTTGTCCTTATGAGGAAGATCCAATAAACTAATTTTTTTCAGAGGTTTTTTAACTGCAGCCATTTCCACCAGACTACCAACCATGCCCACCAGAGCTCCAACCATGTCCACCAGAGTTCCAGCCATGACCACCAGAGTTCCAAGCACCACCACCATGGACTCTAATAACCTGCGGATACGAATGGCCAATGCTGTGACCATAACCGACGCTGCTGCCAACATAACCGTCTCCAATGCCGCCCCATCCACCGCCGTGACCACCCCATCCAACGCCATGACTACCCCATCCACCGCCGTGACCACCCCATCCACCGCCGTGACCACCCCAACCACTACTTATAACTCCAGCAGAAGCAACCGCTACTAAAACCAGGATCACCAAAAGAACTTTCATCTTTGCTTATCAGAATACCGTACTTGAACTGTGAATATCTTAATTAAGTTGCGAACTGATACCGAAAACTCTGTAACGCCTGGTATTTATATAAAACGCCGAGATATCAAAGAACAACTTTTTCTTTTTCTTTTCACCGAGAGTATCAAATGGTGCGTGCGGGTTGTTGTGAGTTATAGAAAGATCAACCAGGGACCATGGTCAACAAAGCAGATTCTTGCAAATGTATGTAAATTGTATGGTATAGCAATGCATATATATATAAAAATAACAATAATAATAAATAACTTCACTTTTACTACTTACCAGATCTACTTTGATGTCACACCAAACGGTGTATATGTATGTATGCACAATGTATGCATATGTATGTATGTATTTGTAGAACAGCTAAATCGACATGATGTATTTGCATTACGACTACGCTATATGGTATAAGAGGCTAAAGAAAAGTGGGCAAATAAATTTCTTGAACGGTTTTTTCCGATCATGCAAAGTACCAAAAGAGGCCCTATGGATTGAGAGTAAAGGGAGGTAAGAACCTATATGCTCCTGTAGATGAGTCGAGTCATCTTTTAGAAAATACCAGAAAAAGAAAGCCATCGGGCAAAACTGAATAAATTTTCTGATCAATACATATATTATTTGCAAATATCGATTAATTTCTTCTCAGCCACTGCGCTCGGAACGACGGTCCCCTTCGCCCTCATTCTGTAGCTACGCCACTAATGATATGACCTTTGTTTAACGGGAATATTGAGATATTTCCATTTTTTATGGCGATCTGACATGTTAAATATATATGAGAGTGAAAATGAGAGTAAAGAACTTTTAATTATACCCTACACAGAGAGTATATTCACTGTGTCATTCCGTTTGTAACGCATAGAAGGGGGCGTGGCGTATGGAAAAGTATATAAATTCTTGATCAGCGTCACCACCTGAGTCGATATAGCTATGTCTGTCTGTCTGTCTGTCTGTCTGTCTGTCTGTCTGTCTGTCTGTCTGTCTGTCTGTCTGTCTGTCTGTCTGTCTGTCTGTCTGTCTGTCTGTCTGTCTGTCTGTCTGTCTGTCTGTCTGTCTGTCTGTCTGTCTGTCTGTCTGTCTGTCTGTCTGTCTGTCTGTCTGTCTGTCTGTCTGTCTGTCTGTCTGTCTGTCTGTCTGTCTGTCTGTCTGTCTGTCTGTCTGTCTGTCTGTCTGTCTGTCTGTCTGTCTGTCTGTCTGTCTGTCTGTCTGTCTGTCTGTCTGTCTGTCTGTCTGTCTGTCTGTCTGTCTGTCTGTCTGTCTGTCTGTCTGTCTGTCTGTCTGTCTGTCTGTCTGTCTGTCTGTCTGTCTGTCTGTCTGTCTGTCTGTCTGTCTGTCTGTCTGTCTGTCTGTCTGTCTGTCTGTCTGTCTGTCTGTCTGTCTGTCTGTCTGTCTGTCTGTCTGTCTGTCTGTCTGTCTGTCTGTCTGTCTGTCTGTCTGTCTGTCTGTCTGTCTGTCTGTCTGTCTGTCTGTCTGTCTGTCTGTCTGTCTGTCTGTCTGTCTGTCTGTCTGTCTGTCTGTCTGTCTGTCTGTCTGTCTGTCTGTCTGTCTGTCTGTCTGTCTGTCTGTCTGTCTGTCTGTCTGTCTGTCTGTCTGTCTGTCTGTCTGTCTGTCTGTCTGTCTGTCTGTCTGTCTGTCTGTCTGTCTGTCTGTCTGTCTGTCTGTCTGTCTGTCTGTCTGTCTGTCTGTCTGTCTGTCTGTCTGTCTGTCTGTCTGTCTGTCTGTCTGTCTGTCTGTCTGTCTGTCTGTCTGTCTGTCTGTCTGTCTGTCTGTCTGTCTGTCTGTCTGTCTGTCTGTCTGTCTGTCTGTCTGTCTGTCTGTCTGTCTGTCTGTCTGTCTGTCTGTCTGTCTGTCTGTCTGTCTGTCTGTCTGTCTGTCTGTCTGTCTGTCTGTCTGTCTGTCTGTCTGTCTGTCTGTCTGTCTGTCTGTCTGTCTGTCTGTCTGTCTGTCTGTCTGTCTGTCAGTGGGTGTGGCAGCTGCCATATAAGCAAAATACGTTTAATGCTATACATAGATAGTGTGCTATGAGAGTAATTTTCATAACATTTTGAGTGGAGGTGTCGGTTACTATAAGCTTTGAAATCAAATGAAACATGACAAGATTGCATCAGTGGGCGGGGCACCTCCCTCATTAAAATAAAGCTGTAAGTGCCATTTTATGTGAACTATTCGTGCAATTGATCTGAAATTTGATGTAAGTGGTTTACTGGGTATTAGGTACATATGAATCAAAAGCTGGCGAGATAGCAACAGTGGGCGTGGCAGCTCCCATACAATTAAAATACCTTATGTGGCATAACTATCGAAATATATGAGCAATCATACAGAAATTTGGTGCAAGAGGTTTGTTTATAAAAAGCTATGTCTGGATCAAAATCGGACTGGATTGCATCAGTGGGTGTGTCACCGTCCTAAATTTTAAGAATATTTACGGCACATATCAACTTTTCAACATTTTCAGTTTTTTCCAACGTCTTCCACATTTTTGAAAAATTTCATTTTTGCATAAAATTTAATAGTCCTGGTGCAGACAATAGCCACTGTCATACTGAACCTAATTTTTTTCGGATTTGGTATTTCAGACAATTCCTTGCTGAAAAATTACCATTACATTAATTTTCTTATTTTTTATAAAGGGTGTTTTTTTTAGAGGTATAGAGCTTCGAATTCAAATAAAACACAAGAAAATCGTTTTAATGTCCATCAATTTAACTTTATTGGAAGGATAATTTTATGGCCATTAATGTTTAAATATAATTATTGGCATGTGGCCGCCGCGGCTGGCTCAAATAAAGCCAATTCTACAGGTCCAATTTTGAACCACTTTTTCGAGCATATGGGGCCGTATGTCGGCAATAACGCCACGAATGTTGGCTTCCAAGTCCCCTAACGTTTCTGGTTTGTTGGCGTAGACGAGCGACTTCACATATCCTCAAAGAAAATAATCCAATGGTGTCAAATCACACGATCTTGGTGGCCAATTGACAGGTCCATTCCGCGAAATTATGCGCTCATCGAATGTTTCCTTCAATAAATCGATTGTGACGTGCGCTGTGTGGCATGTAGCGCCGTATTGTTGGAACCACAACTCATCCACATTCATGCCATCCAATTCGGGAACAAAATAGTCGGTTATCATGGCTCTATACTGGTCTCCATTAACGGTAACTGACTCTCCAGCATTATTTCGGAAGAAGTATGGCCCAATGACTCCACCAGCCCATAGAGCACACCAAACAGTCAGTTTTTGTGGATGTAATGGCGTCTCAAGGGTCTCATGTGGATTCTCTTCACTCCAAATGCGGCAATTTTGCTGTTGACGTAGCCATTCAACCAAAAATGAGCCTCATCACTGAACAAAATTTTGCGATGAAAATCAGCATCGAGATCAATCTCATTTTCGGCCCATACACCAAAATCACGACGCATTGCATGGTCTCGCGGCTTTAATTCTTGCACAAGCTGGATCTTGTAAGGTCGCAAGCCAAGATCTTTGCGCAAAATCTTCCATAAAGTTGATGGACAAAGCTCCAATTGCTGTGCACGGTGGCGAATCGATTCATTCGGGTCCTCTTCAACATTTTGCTCTACAGCGGCAATTGTTTCTTCGGTGCGCACTGTTCGACGTCTCTGCGGATGCGTATTATCACATAGAAAAAACGTAGTGCGAAAACGATCCATGGTTAACCGAATTAATTGCTCTGATGGACGATTATGTCGACCATAAAATGGACGGAGCCTGCGGTAAACTTCGCGAACTGAACCATTATTTTCGAAATAAATTTGCACAATTTGCAAGCGTTGTTCTTTTGTCAACCTGTTCATGATAAAATGGCAAACCAAATTGAACATAAATGACATTAGAGTTGCCAGATTTGACCATAAAATGCCAGTTTTATCTCTATTTGAAAAACAAACCTCTAAAAAAAACACCCTATATATAACATCCGGACTAGTTGTATAAATTAATGAAGCTGATGGTTTGCCTACTCGCCAGCATGCAACATAAAGCTGTCCATGTGAAAGGCCTGGGTACTCCAAGTTGAAAACGCAGGCTTCCAAAGGTTGACCTTGCGCTTTATTGATTGTAATCGCAGAAGCAAGACGGACAGGAAATTGAATCAAATGGGAAAACAGTAGGAATTATAGGAATTCGGGGAATCATAACGTCTTTTCCTTTGTATTTATCCTTTCAAAATAGTAGTTGCTTCGATGACATTGTTCATTAGCTTCTTCACGGCAAATCTAGAACCATTACGAAGTCGTTGTTGATTTATATCGCGAAGCAGAATAATCGGTGCCTCATGAACTTTCAATTGTAGATTGTGTGGTGGCAGTCCTGGCAAACCAAGTGAATTCAAAATTCTGTAGGATAATTCACCACGATATCTTTATTTATGCATAGAAACTAAGAATCTTCAACGTAAAGAAATATATCGCACGCACTTTATTTTCACAAAGAGTGCACTTAAATGCAATTAAATTTCTCCAAAAACAAAAAGTTTATTTATGAACGATGAATTTTTTTTTGCACCGTAAACATGAAACACATGACTTGAAAATATGAATGGAATAAATAGCGCGCAGTGTTTCAACACAAAGCGTTTACTTCACTTGACCACGTACACAATCGAAATTCTACCAAATGTTCCATTGTTGTTGAATTGATGCGATATTCCCCGTTTTTCCACTGAATCTCACTCTTGGCCATAACCTTTTACATATGTATATGAGAGGGGCGTGGCATCGGAATTGCCATAGACCAAAAGAAATATTTAAATATAAAATTATGGCAATACGTCTGTGAGCTTATGTACAAAAGGCGAATGGGGTTAACATGCGTGAAAGCGCCCTTTTTTCATTGATACTCACTTTAGCCCGAGATGAACCAAATCCCATTCATCTGCGCCCAATAGTTGAAGAGATATGATGAATTTAATTTTTCTCTTATATGGAGGGGCGTGGCATCGCCTTTTTTGTTCCAGACATAACTATGCTTAGGACCTTCTGTAAACACAGAGTTCGGAAATATTCATTCTTGAATGCTCGTGTACATGAACGTGAACATTTTAACTTTTGCTCTTTCGTTCTTATTCATGTGTGATATGTTAAGATGCGAAATTTGCTTTCGACCGCTCCCATGAACGATTTGATATTTTTTTGTTACCTTTCTTACACGTACATATGTATGTAGGTATCCGTTTTTTTCACTAGCCTACTTACATGAGCGAGTGGAAACAACATTTTTTCCACTCGCGAGTGGAAACAACATTTTTTCCACTCGCTCATACATGAACGCGGCGATGTTCATAAATGAACGCGAATGATGTGAGATGGTGCAATAATCGTTCGTACCTGTGCGTTCTGATCAGCGGTCGTAGATGCCTACAAGTATGTATGTAGTACGTGCATTAGGATTCATTTAGCTGTGTCGTATTATTTCCAAGCAGGCAATTGAACAAGGCCTTCCCCGGAGAAGGCCTGCTAGCACTGTTGCGATTGTAAGATGCCTTTTCAAAACTAAATTTTCATGCAAATGCTAATTTTTTTTTTTTTATTATGATTTTTGTTTTTATTTACAATCTGTCAATATTAACAATAAGTAAATTTTGTAAGTAGTGAAATTTTAATTAGCAGAATAGTTACACTCCATTGAGTATATATTCATGAAATACTATTATGCCTTCACACAGCAGCAGTGCTATAAGGCCTGATATTAGAAGGCAAAGAAGAAGGGCTTCATGTATTTTATATTTCATGTATTGCAATGTTTTATGATTCGACACTACTTTTTTGTCATTACATTGTACTTATACGACATCATCAGTAAATAAATGGTTAGAAGTAAGGATCGGTTCATATTATGTTAAAGTGGTAGAGTGCTGTGTATTCAAAGTCAAATTATAAATTAAGAAATCGTAACAAAAGAATAAATATTAAAAATATCCACTCAATTAAAAATATCCAATCAATTAACTAAGCGGACTCTCTGCTAAAGAAGGCCTGTTTTATCGGAACGTTTCATATAAAAAAGAAAGTAAGTTTGAAAAGAGGTGGCAAGAGGTTAATCTTACCAAGAAAGGCCTGCTAGCTCCTACCCTTGCCTACTGGGTTTGCTTGAAATTTTGCTTACTAGATTAAAAGCAAATTATTTTATCTGTGTAAGCAGGTAGTTATTTGAATAAACAAGGCACATTTAATTCATTTCAAAATGCAAAGATTATTCAAGTTTATTCAAAGCCAATGTATCAAACAAAATAAAACGACTAATAAAAATGCATAATTTAGGAATATTAAGATTTTAGATACAATAAAATTTTAAGTAGGTGATTTTTAAGCCCTAGAAAGATAGAAAAACCACTAATAAAAATGCATATCTTAGGTGGTTTTTAAACCATTTTCATTATCAATTCATCACTTTAAATATCGTGTTTGTGGATTAATTTGTAGTGCCGTTTAATATTAGCCGGGGACTTTATAATCCTTCTTTACAAGTTCCAATAAGGCAAATGCTCTTTTTGCAGTCTTCATATTTTTCTTATTAAAATTTTATTTCCCATTGCGATTTCTTTTTGAACACCTAAGTCAGCCATGTCAAACTCATTTCAGTGTGCGGGCCAAATTCTTCGAAAATTTCAGTCCAAATCCTTTTGCGGGCTGCAATTATTTTTTTTTTATTAAAAATTCAAACTTTGAATGGAAACTCAATATAAATGATTCATAAAGAAAACAAACAAAATATTTATAGAAATATATTTATTAATAGAAAGAATATAAATTATTTTTTGCTGGATATAATGTACTGCTTGTCATTTTTCAATTCATCAAGGTCTGTTGTTAAATTTTGGCTTGATAGAATTTTTAATATCGATGCTAAATGTTCTTCAGTCAATCTGGTTCGCTGCGCAGTTATATTCACCTTCATTTGTGAAAAAAGCTGTTCACAAATATATGCGTATTACAAAATATCGAATTTGTGAAAACGGTCTGCAGGTAAGTACCCGTAAAATTCTGGAATACTAACTTCCTCATATTTCTGTTTCAATAATGTATCTCATCGTAGATCTGTTAGCTCCATTTGCAAATTTTCATCACTATTATCATTGTCAACCGACATCGGAGGCAAAAAATATTTAAATGAGACTCGGTACTTTGAAAATCCGAAAACCACTTTTTAAATTCTTCTTCCAACATTTTCAGTTTTTTCTCATATTTGTCAAATTTTAATTCTTGATATTTAAGCAAAAGTTTTACTGCTAGAAAAATTTTCTTTGTTTATTTTTATTTTTTACAGGGATATCTTTTGTTTGAATGAATTTATTTGGTCATACAATGAAGTTATGAGCATGTTTCTACCCTGCAGGTTAATATTGAGTTGACTGAGATGCCCAGTAATGTCAACTGAGAAAGCCAAATCTTGTATCCAATTAGTTTCTTTCCGTTCAGAGCACTCATAGTCTTTAATTTCTAAAAGAAGTACGATTTCGTCCAACTGTTGTAAAAATCTTCTCAAAACTTTATGACTTGAAAGCCAACGAACTTTTGTATAGTATGGCAAATCTTCGTAATCAGCTTCCACATCTTTCAGCAAATTCTCGATGGTTTAATCCGCGTGCTCGGATAAAATGAACTATTTTACCAACTTTTTTAAACACATTATTAAGCTTAATTACTTTTGAACGTAAGACTTGCTGGTTGAGTTGTGTCTACCAATGACACCATGTATAGCTCCTGTCATAGAAGTGGCCCCATCAGTTGCCAAAGATGCCAAGAGATTCATTAGAAGACCATATTTTTTTAATAGCAATCATAAGTGCATCGCAAATATTTTCTACAGTTGTTGTACCATGCATTGGAACTAAGTATTTCTAATAGCTCTTCAGTTAATTTCGTATTCCCTTCACATTCTCGAATAAAAACGGCTAACTGGGCTGTTAAATCTGTACTCTCAGCGATTGCAATTGAAATCGTTTGAAAATTCAATGCAACTGAACAAAGTTGAACTCTTAAATTTTAAATTAATGGTTTTTTGCAATATCCGATAACTAACTTTTACAGCGGCCACATTTTCTGCAATTGGCTTAGTGAAAATTTGTTGTTGTTTACGAAGAACTGCCTTTAATTCTATCAACTTTTCCTCATGCATTCTTTATGGACATTATCGTTATGTCTCTTGATATTGTATTCCTTGCAAACAGATATAATTTGTCGGTATATTCAGCACTATATTTTACCCTTTCTTCAATGAAAAAATATTTGATCTCCCAATTTTCTTGAAAACAAAGATGTTTACTTTCAATGGATCGTTTTTTACAAGTACTTTGCTTCATCACAAATTGAATGGTTTTAATACCGTAATACTAATAAAAATGTATATCCTTTCATAAGAAACAAAATCAGATAAAATGCCGGATTAGAGTTACAGTGTGACCTCAATGAAGTTATTGCAATTATCAAACCAATATTTTTACTCAATTTTTTGCGTCCAACCAAAACAAAAACTCATTCAAAATGTGAAAAATTAATAAAATAATCAAATAAACAAAATAGAAACATAGTAGATGCAAAAATTCGAACAAGTGCGGAAGACAAAAACAGCAGAGTTAAAAAAATAAAATTTATGTTTCATACCATACAACATAATTCTATAAGCATAATATTTTTGAATATTAAATATATATATATTTGAATTGTTCATGAGAATGAAACTATTAAAAACTTTTATAAAATTATCCTAAATTGCTCATTCCGTACATTAAGAAAAATATCTATTCATAGTTATAAATACATGAACGATTGTGTCACATTACTAATGGAATGGGGGTTGGCGTTAAGCGGCATAGTACAGCAAGTGGTCGAAAAAGATCGAAAGCCTTGTGCGACTTAGTATGCTTTTTTGAAAAAAGAAAACTATTTCTATAACTATACGCACATACATCATATCTTTGAGTTCAAGTGTGAATCCCAAACACTTAGACAAAACAACATTATTCTTAAGAATGCATTCTCTGATAGCGTTAATTTCAATAACATGCCTGCACCCAAATAGTCAACATTGGTAGTTGGGTTTGTCCCAAACTAGAAACGCCATACCCATAAAAATGGATAGAAGTAGCGTTAATGTGATTGTCAAGATGAAATCAATCAAATTTGCGAATGGTGCAGATGTCGCTCCGATAAAATTAGCCATGCTAATGGATGCCAACTAAATACTTTATGCGAAATTTATGTTGATTCTTTTTTTGTCTTCATTTTATTGTTTGAATTGTTTTAGCATTCATTCCTTGTTATCTTATTTTTTGGCAGCGTTCTTACAGCAGCGTTTTTATAGCAGCTGGTCGTCAATTTTACTACCGCGTTATTATCACCAAACCAGTTGGCTGACGGTTAAGTGTTGCCGAATCAACTAAAATGTGCAGCGATATAGATGATAATTATGTTGTTTGCAAAGTGAACTTGAAAAATGCGAAGAAGAAGAGGAGCGCGCATGCGTTACTCGCCGGTTTGATTTGCATATTCAATTTAGGTTTTGGCCAATTCATAAAAATCTCAGATATTGGAACAAAAAAAGGTGTAGAGTTATCTCTTTAATTAAACAGCTATTGATGAAATATTTGATTTGTTGGTATTTCCATCTCTGTCTTTATGAAATGTTTGCTGCTTTTGTTTGAAGCTGTCCTGCTCTTTTTTTTTTGTTTGATAAGTTTCTGAATTTATGCTTCAAAGATTCTTTGAATGATTTTTTTCATCAATCTTTTTGGCTATAAATAAGTTTGTATGGCTTTGGCAAAGATTAGTTTTCGTAAATTATTTGCTGGATAACTATTTCGTGATGAGACCGTTTAGTTGTATCTTGGTAATTTTGGCCGCTTTGGTCGCCTGTCATCAGGCTCATACCATTCAGAAACGTTCGTTTGGTTCATTGCTCGGTGGAGGCGGCGGCGGAGGTGGTAGCGGTGGTGGTTGGAGTTCAGGTGGTGGTGGCGGTGGTGGTTGGAATTCAGGTGGTGGCGGCGGCGGCGGTGGTGGCGGACTCAGCCAAATCACAAATCTCATACAAAGTAAACTCGCAGGATTAGGTGGTGGTGGCGGCGGCGGCGGCGGTGGTGGCGGCCATGGTGGAGGAGGTGGCTGGAGCAACGGCGGTGGTGGTGGAGGCCACGGAGGCGGTGGCTACGGAGGCGGCGGCGGTGGCCACGGAGGTGGTGAAAGGATCATCATTGTTAAAGTTATCTCCGATGGCGGTGGTCATGGAGGCGGTGGCTACGGAGGCGGTGGTCATGGAGGCGGTGGCTACGGAGGCGGTGATCATGGAGGCGGCTGGAGCTCAGGCGGTGGCAATGGAGGTGGTTGGAGCTCTGGTGGCGGCGGCGGCGGCGGTGGCTGGAACTCTGGTTGGTAAAGCAGACTTTTTGAGCACCACAGTCAATTTTTCAAATTTACAAGACAAAGCAAAGATAAGAAATTTGTTAGTTGCTAGGCATATTTTAGGAATAAGTTTATTTAAGGAAAACATTAAGAAATAAAAAACAAATGAAATAAAAAATCACTTAATTTTAATTCTGCTTTGCATAATTTTCTTCGCTAAATGAATTGGTTGTTCGATAGGAGAATTGAAACGGGTTTTGCAGTTGTCAGAACTTCCTCCATTTTATCTGTCTCATATCATACGGAAGTTTATGGTGAAGATCAAGAACAAACTTCTTAGCACAATCGTTTTTTGTGCTTATGATAATTAGCTGTATGCAAATATTGAAGATCAGTAAGTATCAATTTATTGTTATAATAAAATATAATGGTAATGCTTCATGGCTACAATCATTTCTGTGTGTGTATTGAGAAAAAAAGATTTAACCTAGAAATGTGACAAAATTATTAAATGAAAATCATAAATAAATTTGAATGATGGATCAGAAAATTCAAACAGCATAAATCGAGTTGCGGATCTTGTATGAAGGTTAAGATATGTTCAAGGCTAAAAGTACTTAAACAAGTTAGCTGAAATTTTTTTTAAAAAAGTGTGTTGAGGGAAGGCTGTGATCAGGAAATCAGTTGTGTATTGAAGTAACTATACGTAACCTTAATTGCACATTCTTCTAACCTAATAGTTACGGAGCTAGTGGTCGAAATTTTTATATGGTTTTATCGTGTGGCAGATAGTGTTTCACCGAGAACCGATAAATATCGTTATCGCTCTCGTTATTGGGACCGAGAACGATAACGAGACGATATCAAAAAAATTATTTCTCGTATGACCGGGGACGAGAACGTGAAGGGTCTGGTCGATATCTCGTTGTCGGCAATAATGAAATGTTTAACGTACGATAGGCACCGAGATATCACCGAGAACGAGATTCCGCCAGAACTTTCATAATATAAAATACTTAAAACTAGAATGTGAATTATCTATGTAAAGTACCTCACAAAATCTAGACAAGATTAGATAAATAGGCATGGTACCTTTATAGAACAAAATCATCTAAAACGCCATATCTTAGCATCTACCGCAGCCACAGTTGTGAAAACTAATACGTAAATGTAAACTGTTTGTGCCGAGCGACTCGCTAAATGTGAACTGGGTTAGATAATGGGTCAAAGCTCGTCCCATTTGACAAAAACCGTTAAATGGCTACTCCTGAAACTTATACCAAGTTGTGAAATTTCGTACATGGAAATAATTCTCTACAGTAATGACTGCGTAAAATGTAGACGGAGGTATACAGCGGATAGTGCGTGGGAAAGCCGTTGGTACAGTTAATATTATATGTATATGAAAATGTGACCGCGAATAAATGAGAAATGTCGACGATAACGAGACTAGAACGATACAGATCAAAAATTTCTAGTAAGAGAACGAGTACGAGACGGTAATTTTTGAACTATCGTATCATTCTCGTATCGGTGAAGTACTAGTGACAGAGGTTGAATATCATGAAGTTCTAAGTAATATAAATAATGCGAACAATCTCTGCTAAAGCGTTGTCCTGTGCTATTAATTAAGAGCTTTTTAATACTGTGAAAAATGGTGCTATAAACAATATCATATCGCGTCTGCCTTTTATTTTAGGAAATGTGCCCAAACACTAAAACAGTTAAGACATTTTTGCTGTTGCGCTTAAGAGAAATTAATTTTTACTTTTTTTATTTGTTAGCACATACAAATGTATATAATTTTATCGCTAGGCAGATTGCAATAATTATAAGTATTATGTCGTTAACAATAAGGAAAACAACGTCTGCCATTACATTATTACAAACGTATAAATGAAAAATTGAATAATAAAAAATTTGTTCGCGTCTGCCTCCTAGCTGTTTGGCTCTTTTACTTAAAGAAAGCATAAAAATTAAAAAGCGCTGATTTTTCAATGGCAGACGTTTTTGAGTAAATCGTTCTCGTTCTCAAGTTATTAAGTCATTCGTATGCTACGTTTATTTTGCTTAAATTGATATTAGTTTATTTCAGGGGTGCCCAAAAGTTCCTTATGGAAGTGCAACACCAATACATATAAACTATATTAAAAAAAAAACATTGTTCAATATGTACACAGAATAAAAACGAGCTACATTTCCTGCAAAGTTTATCTGTAATGAAAAAACAATGCTATTAAACTTAATATACCTTCATACTTCCATGGTCGTTCCAATAAAATATCAGCCTTAAAATAATGATTGAAAAAAAAATCACTTTCCCACTTCTCTTGAAATGATCTGTAATTCATTTTACGAAGTTAGAATAAATTAAATTTGAAACTTAAATCAAACATAAAGTTTTCCAAGTGCTCTCAATCCACAGCTGCAAACTTTTTTCGAACGAAATCAATCGTTAGACAACAACAAAATCTACGTTGAAGATCACTGTCGCCAATGTGTGCCAACAAAGCATACGAAAGTGTTGTTGCTGTGCAGGCAAATAAAATTATAAAATTAAGATTTCTGAAAGAAAGTAATTGAAACTGTTGAATTTTCGGTGTGAGTCCTATTTTTTTTTTGTATAAGGTTACCTTAATAATAAGTTGGAGGAAATTTTCTTTCATAACTATGGAGAATCGCTTTGACATGCTGCCTACGAGGCGTGCCCACTGATCTAGATTGTATTGTATGACACTTCTCTTGAATAACTTGCCACAAGCGGCTTTACTCGCCGGTTTTGGTGCTGCTACGACTTGTTGGATTATGCCCCACAAGTTCTCTGTAAGATTTGACAAGTTGAGGACAATATTTTCGGCCATTATCATGCTTTGCATTTTCTTACATAAAAAATTGAATGGATAGATGGCCTGGAAAAAACCGTTGAGAAAAACACCAAAAAGCGTCTTCGGTTCGCAAACGGAACACCTTTTCAAGTGTCTAATTTTTTGGAATATGATTATTTGGAGCGATAAATCCAATTTCAACGTATTTGTGCGACACCTTTCACTCAAAGAACTGGGTCAAAAATAGTTCAAAAAAATCGAAAAGATGGTGGCACAACTATAATGGCTTGAGGTTGTTTTATCGCATTCGAGGTAAGTCCAATAGTCAAAATTGACAGTTGTATAACTGGCGAGCTATGTATAAAGGAATTGGCGTTGTATATTGATGTTGTTTTATATCAACTCCAACGTGTTGATAGCCATCATTTCACTTCACCACTCTTATCCTTTAAGTGTGGCTCTACTTCCAATATCCAGTGTAAAATTGTTTTGGTACAATTAGGAAAACAAACCTAGCAGCAATTTTTATTCAGTGACCCAAAATTACATTGTAAAACGCACTTATTTGGTTTGTGTTAAATGCAAAAAGTTTTGAATTCAAACACAGTGTGACAGTATTTAGGCTTAACAGACCATAAAACGCCCAAGTCTTGCCTTACCCGCAGTTATCGCTGCACGTTAATGGCAAACTCTGCAGCAATGGTAGGAAGCTAGAATTTAATATATAATCCCCAAGAAATTTGCCATCTCAAATCATTCAGTCGAAGCATTCCCATGCTTTGGAGGGAAACTCCATAATGCACGCTCATTACGGCGCCAAATGCAAAGCTGATTTTTCATGCGAGAAGTAAAATTATATGTGGCCATAGTAAAAAAAAATTAAGTAAATTGAATTTGGATAATGTGAAAGAAAGAGAAAGCAAAGCCTGTCGATCCTCCTACTGTAGAAAATTAAAAAAAAATCATGACGACTCAAAACTTTTCTACAGCTGATGTTTGACAAAATGCTGTACTTTGCCACAATGTTGTCCAAAATGAGGGATCCAGTGCTATGCAATATGAGGGACCATGTGAACTACACTCAAGAAGTACAAAGTTTAAGAAGCATTCAGCGTTCAGAAGGCACAAGTATAACCGTTTCATTACCGTCTCATAACTTTGCTAATTCTTTGTATGAGAAATGAATTTTATTAAAAACTTTTTAAGTTTCTTTTAAAATAAAGGCATCAAGCGTAAAAATGTTCAATGATATAATTTAGAAATTTTTAACAAGCGTCAAATTTTAAGTGTAGTTACAATATTTGATTAAGTTCAACAACGTTTATGTAAAAATGTGAAGGTCATTCTTAAGAAGATTATTCTAAAGATAACTAGTTTAAGCTACCATTACAATGTAAACAAGTTCAAATACATCCTATTATGCGTAAGCCAAAAATAGTTTTCTTAAATTATTTTTGCCTTAAATATTCAGATTTCATTCAAGATACGTACGTGATATTTTAATTTTTGTCAAATACATTTTGTTTAACACGAGCCAAGTCAGGTTCTCAAATTGTCATATACCTAATCAAGTAAAAACTATAACCATAAAGTTATAAGAAAATCATGATATTAATTTGTTTTAACATTAATACCACTGACATAGAAACAAACGCGTTCTCAACAGGTTTTCATATGTCATCATATGTGAAGCTTTTTAATGCTTGGAGTTGCTAACGCAACTTTGTATGCCTTAGAACAAAAATTAACATCAGGTAGAACTTTACTTTTTAAATTTCAGAAACTCAAAAATAATAATAAAAAGTTATTGAAGGGTTCACTGAACCATTTGTTTGCTAATAGATACAATTTGTAAATGTAAATTTGAGCTGAAAATTTTAAAATAAATTAAATTTTAAGGCTTTTAAACTGCCATCACAGTCACAGTTTAGCTCACGTGCGTCACAACGATGGGGCTATTCTGGAACAAGAGACTCGGCGAAAACACGAAAACTATCAAATATATATTAGGCCAGCTGAAAATGTAGCCAAATGCAAAAAAAAAATGAGCATTAAATTTGTATACAACCCGAAACAAAATCTTAAGCTACGGCTCTGTAATAAACAGCCAACAGACCTAACTTTTTGTTGTTAGCTCAGTTAAGAGTATTATGCAATTAATTCTTTTGGTTAAATATTTAAAATAGAATTTGTAAATAGAAGGTGTTACATACTATGATCAGCTATAAGCTAACTTTACCCTGCCGAAAAATCAACTAATTTTAAAGTAGTTTAAAAGTAATTTTTTTTAAAGAACAACTAGTTGAAATTCTGACTTTTTCTCATGTAACCAACTGACTTAAATAACATGGGGATGTCATTGGAGTAAGGCAATTGTCGTCATCTGTAACTAATTTAAAAGAAGTTTAAAAGCAACTAGCTTTAAAGTACTTTATTCAAACTAGTTTTGAAAATCTGCATCTTCCTTAGAACCAAAGGCGTCTAAAAAAGGGGAGAATAAAGCATCAACAAGAAAAGACTCGTATTATGATAAATTGCTTACCTCTTAAAACTGGGTAGTCGTCTACGATTTCTCGTTTTTATTGGAAAATGCGATCTTAAGTTATTCACATTTGTAGAAGTGAAAATTTTCGATACAAAATTAAAATATACATATAAAATCAAATCTGTTCAGTTTTATTATAACAATTGTTAAGTGTAAAAAATATCGAATTGACGCATTCCGCATGTATTTTCAACTACTTTTAAATTAGTTGTTTTTTGGTAATTGACTTTTTCACTCCGGCAGGGTACGTATGCGCAATACTATTTATATGTACACATATATATTTGTTATAACTGCTAGTTTCATAAGATTTATTCAATCGAATTAATTATGTATATTTATACATCAATTTGATTGAATTTTTTCCTTTAATTTAAAATTGAATTTCCTTCTCTATAAATACTTGCTATAAAATTTTAATGTAAATTAGAGAAACATTTATCACAAAACAAATAAAACCCAACTTAATACTCGTAGACATATTGTAAAAACTTCAGCGGTAGCCTAAGTTATTTTAATTCTTCACGTCTAATATAACTTTAGCACAAATAAATTCAGTTTTTTTTATTTGAGTAAACACTTAACACGTTTGACTTCCTGCCTTTGCCTTCAATACCTTCCATTACAGAAATTAATGGATTTAATTAATTTAAACGAAAAACAAAAATTGCGGCTAATTGAATAACTTGCCATAAAGCACTAAAGTTCTTAACCGCCGCGACTACAAACACACCGTCGGAAGTTGCCCTTCGCAATATAAATCGTTATTACTTTATACCAGTGATAAAATACAGTGGAATTCAAGTATATATTTTTTTAAAAATATATAAAATTTTAATTTCATTTTACTATGTGGGCTAAGATGTCACTGAAACCGCCAAAATTTGGGTGCACAATGAAGCGAAACTAATGATTTTGGCTAATGCCTACATTGATCTGCATTGTCTTGTTGATTTTTACACCCTACACAGAAATTTTATACACTTTGTCAATCCGTTTATAAGTCATAAAAGTGGGTGTGACAGGCATAACAATTACATAGGTGTATTCTTGATCAGCCTTAGTCGACTTAGCCATATTCAACTGTCTGTCTGTGAAAATCACGATTACGAAAACTATCGCACAAAGACCGCCACTTTTAATAAGCTTCTTAGAAATGGGCGAAATCAGTTCAAAGACACGCCTACCGATCAAGCATGTATATCGTTTAAAATGCTATATTGAGAAATTCATTTAAATTAATGAAACCAAATGGTGTGAATGATTCCGAAAAGTTTTGAAGTACTTTGCAAACTTAAGGAACGTGGCACCCTCCACAGATACAAAAATTTTAAAACGCTGCACTGAGAGAATTATTTAAAGAAAAGAAGCCAAATTTCACAGAAAGAACAGCAGTTGGCGTTGGAAACTCCCACACAAGCATTAGCTTCAACATGCTACATAGAGAAAAACTTTGCCCGCGCACTCACCTTGTACAACATATTGTATTGGTTCGTGTTAGTCGTGTCAATTTTGTTCAACACGAAACATGCACCAGCACGCACGAATTCAAATTTTTGAACACGAGCACGTCGTGTCACGTCATGCGTGCTCGTGTCACGACACGCGCCCATCTCTAGTTCACATATCGTGAGTAGTTTGTCGCAAGTGTACGTCAATGTATTAAGTTTGTATTATAGAAGGTACCTCGCCCCGTTGCCTAATCTCGTTCACATTTCGCGAGGTGCTTAACATAGACAATATATGTACATACAAATTAGTACCATACTTCAAAACGCTTGTTATCATTAGTGCCGAGATATAGCGTCTTAATGAAATCATATTATTAAAACAATAATGTTTTCCTAAACGAGAATGGTGTATGCGCGTCAATGTTCTAACGAGAACTGGATATACGTACGATAAACATTATATTATCGCCAAGAACTAGATATCGGCCAGACCTTCTTGGTATCGCCCTCAGTCATACGAAAAATAATTTTTTAATGTCGTCTCGTTAGTGTTATCGTTTTTGTAACCGAGAACGATAGCGATATATATCGATTTTCAGTGAAGTACTAGATAAGAGCACCATTATTGCACTCATCTTGTTCCTTAACCTCGAAAATGACGAATTGTCTTGCTATTCATTTGTAAAAAAAGAGCTAAATTTATCATAAATTTTATCAATATCACAATCAGCAAAAATTTCATTAAATTATAGCTACTTTAAAATTATGTAGGGATGTTCCGTCAAAATACTGGAAGCAGCATTACATTCTGACGAATACAAAAAGCAAATTTTAATAGAAGTTTTGATTTAGTTTACGCTAAATAAATATTAAAATCATCGAACATAACAAGGCACAAAATTGGTATTACTGTATCGCCAAAACGAAAAAGTTAGGTTTTCTTATAAAATTACAATCAAAACTTGTGTTTCAGCAACTACACATCTAATTTGCTTGTTTCAGTGGACTCCACTGTATTATTTCGTACAATGAAAGCAACCATGTTTGGTGCGATTTTATCAATGTTTATAAATCAATTAAAGACTTTTAGGTGTTCACTGATATTCTCAAAATGCAACCGCTATAGAGCTGTCAAACTGAGCATGGTGTAGATCATGATATCGCCAGCAGTAGATCAAGTTTTATAGCGCTTGATCAACAAGGTTTTTTTGTGTTATAGCGAAATAATTGAAGAGACTTTGTGTCGCCTGTTTCGTCGTGTTATTTGGTTTCCGTGACATCGCGTTGTTTCTTTTCACCTCTTCTTAAGACAAAGCCTCTATATACGTTTGTTTGTTTGTTTCTTAATTAGTGTTTAATCATTCTTGCGTAGTTTTTTTTTCTTTCAATATATTTATTTTAAAACCTTTGTTAAACAAACGAATTCGTAATGAGTTCGTGTTTCTCTGATCATTTTATGAAACATACTACTGTTTGTATTTGTCAAAATTTGACCTTTATGAATGTTCGATTTTTGTCAAATTAATTCATAAACGTTTAGACTTGCGATTAAAGAGTTTAGCAACACTGATGGCAGGTTTATATTAAAATCATTGTGTGCGCATGTGTCACTCAAACGTTTAATTATAAATTTCTAGATTACACGTTTCTGGTAAATAAAGTACAACACTGGAGATGCTTGAAGCAATGCACCGTTCAATATCTTGGTATACTTTTTCAACCATTCTGAAAATTTTTCGGCTGAAAACAAAATTTCAACTATAGGGTGTTTTTTTTAGAGATATAGAGCTTTGAATTGAAAAAAAACACAAGAAAATCGTTTTAATGTCCATCAATTTGGCTTTATTGGAAGGATAATTTTATGCCATTAATGTTTAAATATGATTTTGGGCATGTGGCCGCCGCGGCTGGCTCGAATAAAGCCAATTCTACAGGTCCAATTTTGAACCACTTTTTCGAGCATATGGGGCCGTATGTCGGCAATAACGCCACGAATGTTGGCTTCCAAGTCCCCTAACGTTTCTGGTTTGTTGGCGTAGACGAGCGACTTCACATATCCCCAAAGAAAATAATTCAATGGTGTCAAATCACACGATCTTGGTGGCCAATTGACAGGTCCATTCCGCGAAATTATGCGCTCATCGAATGTTTCCTTCAATAAATCGATTGTGACGTGCGCTGTGTGGCATGTAGCGCCGTCTTGTTGGAACCACAACTCATCCACATTCATGCCATCCAATTCGGGAACAAAATAGTCGGTTATCATGGCTCTATACCGGTCTCCATTAACGGTAACTGACTCTCCAGCA
Source organism: Meiosimyza decipiens (assembly GCA_963680825.1). Taxonomy (NCBI): domain Eukaryota; kingdom Metazoa; phylum Arthropoda; class Insecta; order Diptera; family Lauxaniidae; genus Meiosimyza; species Meiosimyza decipiens. Next base: position 85,813,222 of record OY804258.1, on the reverse strand, counting down.
TTATTTCGGAAGAAGTATGGCCCAATGACTCCACCAGCCCATAGAGCACACCAAACAGTCAGTTTTTGTGGATGTAATGGCGTCTCAAGGGTCTCATGTGGATTCTCTTCACTCCAAATGCGGCAATTTTGCTTGTTGACGTAGCCATTCAACCAAAAATGAGCCTCGTCACTGAACAAAATTTTGCGATGAAAATCAGCATCGAGATCAATCTCATTTTCGGCCCATACACCAAAATCACGACGCATTGCATGGTCTCGCGGCTTTAATTCTTGCACAAGCTGGATCTTGTAAGGTCGCAAGCCAAGATCTTTGCGCAAAATCTTCCATAAAGTTGATGGACAAAGCTCCAATTGCTGTGCACGGTGGCGAATCGATTCATTCGGGTCCTCTTCAACATTTTGCTCTACAGCGGCAATTGTTTCTTCGGTGCGCACTGTTCGACGTCTCTGCGGATGCGTATTATCACATAGAGTAAACGTAGTGCGAAAACGATCCATGGTTAACCGAATTAATTGCTCTGATGGACGAAGCTCCAATTGCTGTGCACGGTGGCGAATCGATTCATTCGGGTCCTCTTCAACATTTTGCTCTACAGCGGCAATTGTTTCTTCGGTGCGCACTGTTCGACGTCTCTGCGGATGCGTATTATCACATAGAGTAAACGTAGTGCGAAAACGATCCATGGTTAACCGAATTAATTGCTCTGATGGACGATTATGTCGACCATAAAATGGACGGAGCTTGCGGTAAACTTCGCGAACTGAACCATTATTTTCGAAATAAATTTGCACAATTTGCAAGCGTTGTTCTTTTGTCAACCTGTTCATGATAAAATGGCAAACCAAACTGAACATAAATGACATTAGAGTTGCTATATTTGACCATAAAATGCCAGTTTTATCTCTATTTGAAAAACAAACCTCTAAAAAAAACACACTTTATTAACCTTCTTAAGATCCTCAATGTTACTGACACTAACGTTCTTCGGGTCAAATTTGACCCAAGTAGCAAATTTCTTATTTGGAGAATAATTTCTTTAATAAAGTGTATTATTAGAGCTTATATGTACGATATTTCCTACGATACCTACGAAAAACTCCATTTTTTTCGGAATTTATTTCAAATTTTCATCAATTTTTAGGTAAAAATTTTTTACAAGAATGACAGACTAATTGTTTTGTTATTAGTTTTGAGACACAATTGACATCAAATTCACTTGGTTTTCCTTTTGACCGGTCCACTACTTCTTTCTTCTGATTAGGTTGCAGTAGACGGTTGTTGATCTTGTTGAGTCAAATCACGTATCTTCTTTGCAATTTCTCATGAAAATAGTGCTCTTGGATACTTTCTTCGTTTTTTATATAGCGCGTTGAAAGCTTTAAGCTTGAATTCTCTGAGGAGTGGCACGGTATAGATTAGCAACCTTCGTTTCAGCCGTGATTTTTAGCATGATATCTAACATATCACTAAATACCACTTAAAGCCATCGATATGTTTTCCTGGTGCAAGTATAAGAAGACATATAACAGGCTTGCATTTATTGTAATCTAATATTATTTTTTGCTTCTTGTCTACGTGATTACTAACTACTGAACTGTGAAACAAAGTGCAGAGAAGATCCACTGACTTATTTCTTTTAGAGATATCAGTTGAGAAGTGCTGTATTCGGTAAAATAGAAAAATGATGAATATCAACATAAATAGATCTGTCATTCATTGCCAGTATCTGTGGTGATAATTTAGGCTTTTTTTTACGTAGCAGCTTATCACCAAGGTGATATGATGTAATAAAACTATCTGTAGTAGCGTTATGACCTTTTAGACTAGCTGTTAAATCGATAACTACACGCATAGCTTGACCTATTTCAGACATGTTTCTTATTTCATTGCGTGTATAAGATTAAATATTCCAGAAATAACGAGCCTGAGAATCATAAAGAAGCCAAAATTGTGTTACATGTTTAAATTGCATGTATTGCTAAAATAAGCATTTCCCCCTAAACTGCTCATCGACAGTTGTATCTTGAAAGAATCACAAAGTTTGGGAAGTTTTTATGTAGCCATTTTTTTAATGTCTTTATCTGAGCAGGCGCAACTTCACTATCACTCTCAGAAGAACCATCGATGGCTTAGCATATTCTACATAATTTTCATTTTCTAGACAAGGTTCTCTCTCGTCTGACACTTTATTCAGCATGATCTTTATTACACAATCCTTTATTTTCCGGTACGAAATATTTCGCACAGCTTTCAATCTTAGACCCGCGTGGTTGATCTTTGTTTACTATACGACTGTAGCAATGTTGCAGTAAGCAAAAAATGTGTAATTCAATATCATTTTCTTTTTACATACATACAAATGCTTGGATTTTATCTATTTCAAACACACTTGTGTTCTGATATCAGTGAATAATAAAAGGTTAGTGTGATGAAATGATAATGGACGTTGATCTATAAACGTTAATTTTTATATTACCTTGTGTCAAAGTTATTATCAAAAAAGATTATTGCACAAATCATTTCGCGAAGCATCACATCCCTTTTTTACTCCATGCCAAATATGACCCGATTTGGCCTTATGTGTAAAAAAATTTGTAGCTAAAATAATGTCAAGTATATTTTTTCAGAAACTTTAAATCTGTAATTAGTTTTATAATTAAATAAAAGGGAAAAAATATTAAATATAGAAATAACTATTTTTAGAAAAATAGCAATTTTCCTCCTAAAATAATTCAATAGTTTTTGATGAAAAATTTTTGACGTTTTTCGCAAGTTTTTTTCTCCAACTTTATTGCAAAGATTTTAATGAGAAAAAAAGCAATGTTAGCAATATTTAGTAATTTTATTTGATAAAAAGATATTTTTAACATATTTGCAATATCTAACAACACAAATAAAGGGCAATTACAGATATTGATCTAGTAAATCGAGTCCGAAATGAAATAGATGAAACTCTGATTAATATGATTTTTTTTGTAATGTTGATAAAACATAATTATTTTTCTGCTCAGATTTCATGTAATTATTTAAATTTATTCTTTGCACTACATTTTTTATCTTAAACTTGTTCAGCTGACAGATAGCTAATGTCAGATATGCAACATCGTAGTTGCATTATTGACTGATTGGAAGTAATTAGAAATATTTTGGCAGGACTGACTAGGTATGAAGTTTCCATTCCTCAATTATTTATGATTGCAAAATATTGCTCTCGGATAATTAGGAAATCCGAAAGAATAATTTTTGCTCGGATATTCATGATAGGTGTGAACACAAACACTTGAAAGTTAATTTTTCCTACGAAAGATTATAAAACTCATTCGCTTGCTTAAAAAATTTAAAGTATTTGTTCTTTAAACGACCAAATTGACATTCATATTAACAAGAACAGCATTATCATAAAAATGTCATGAATAATATAACTGTAAGTCAAAAAAAAATGTCAAAACAATCGATAACTGCCGAAAAACATCGAAAAACTCGATATAATGAAAACTTCGATTAAATTGAAACCTTCAAATAAAAAACGCTAACAGTCCAAACCTATGGAAAAAGTCGATAAAACGTGAAAGTCTTACAGAAAATCAAGCTAAGTCGAAATCATCGAAGTATATCGATTCATGTCAAAACCTATCAAAAAGCATCGAAAAGTAGATAGTTATCGAAAAATATTAAGAAAGTTGAAATATATCAAAATATGTGCTTCGAAAATTATCAAATGTGTCTTATAATATCGAATTGTATTGAAGAACATCGAAAAAAGTCAAAAAACAATGGAAGAGTCGAAGAGTATCGCACAGTATCTTAAGACTTCGCATTAGCCGAAGAGCATTGCAGAGTGAGCGCCAAAAAAATTAATGGACCCAGACTAAAAACGACGGAAATTTTTGATTTAAAAATCAATGGTCACAATTATTTTTAATTTAAAAATATAAAAATCCATAATAACAATTATTTTGGATCTAAGAAAATAGAAATTCAAAATAACAATTACAGTGGACCCCACTTAATGGATCCCCGGTTAATTGAATTTTTTGGATAATTAGTCTAAAATAACCCAATGGCATTTTCCTCATTTGAATATGAATCTAAATCCCCTTCGCACATATTTTCTTCCTCACAAGAAATATTTCAATGAAATGCGAAAAATTTAGTGAGAAATTTTTACCGATAGACTGCAAAATGAAATGCAATCGTCCATTACCGATTTTTTAAGCAGATTTTAAGAATACACCCATAAATACATACTTTTTTTTAAATGCTACACATACTTGAATTTATTTATTATCTTATTTATTTCATCTTCAGTTGAATTGAAGCTCCTTTTACTTAAAAAATATTTTAATTCTTTATATGGAATAGTTAAAAAAAAATAAACCTTTTCATTAAAACTGAAAGATATTTTTCTTAGTTTATTTTGGGTTTTGGGGTAAGATCAGTAAGACACTTTTACTTTACTTTTTTCCTCGCATAATTGACTAATTCGATCAATTATCCAGGAATATTTTACTTGATCCGTTGAATCAAATGAGCGGGGCCCGCAATAGTGATTCCGGGGTTAATAGATCCAAATTATTTGCGCTGTTAAAAGATCAACTAAGCGGGGTGTACTGTATTTTAAATAGTAAAAAAATTTAAAAAAAAATTACGTTTATGTTTGGATTTCCTTCAATTTATTTTTTTTTGCCTCAATTATTGAAAATAACGATTATTTCAATTATGTTAAGATAACGATTCAAAATCAATGAAAAAAATCCCGTTTTCAACCTAATAAGATGAAGTTTTGAACTTTTTGGATAAGATGTAAGTTTCAGCTTAAAAAGTTGAGAGGCTTAAACTTCGAACCATATGATAGATATGTACGTCCATTAAATTTTATTGTGTGCATAAAAGACCTTTATTGAGATTGACTCATTTTAAGTGACATGTATTACTTGGGTCATAAAAGTATTTTGAATGTGTTCTATCAACATATCTCATATACTGGACAGTGCATAAAATATTTCATCATTTAGTATCCCGCCCAATCAAATGCTGAATGTGCGTCTGTATTTACATAAATTGTTAATTTAAACAGAACATTCCAAATAAAAAGATCTTGATTTAAAAATAATGAGAATTGCGTGCCAATAATTTAAATAAATAAAAGTTTCATAATTCCTACAATTTTGCTACATTAAAATTCAGTATGGAAACTTAAAAGGCAATTCGTTTTTTTTACCAAAATGGATTTTTCACAATCGTTTGGAAATTACGTGAATGAGTAAGCGCAAAGATGGGTGGGAAATCTAAAACAATAGTCGCAATGTTTCATTTATGAGGCCGACAAATTACAGAGTGATAACTGCAAAACTACATGAAATTTATTTAAAGCAATTGCTGGTAAGGTTTTTTTTTGGTTTCAATTTCGATAGCAGACACGCGATTCTGGTTTTACTTATAGTTTGAAACTAAGTTAAGAGTTCTATTGGGGAAATTTGTTATTTTATGAATCAACACTAAAATTGGATTTGGGAGATAAATTTGCTATCCAATTAGAAACATATGTACATTTTGCAAACGAAACAAAAAATTATTTAATAACATTAAAAATTGCAACATTTACTAAGAAACATAGCATATGGATTATAAAAATAAGTACTCAGATTGTGTTTTTGCATAAAACACTGATAAAAAATTGCAACATTTTAAGTTTGGGCGGCTTGCCCCCCCCCCCCCCCCCTTCCCCCCTAAAAATGACAATCCTCAGGAATAGTTGTGCATAGTTAGCTCACATTTTCTGCGAGGTATTCATGACATTTGGTGATCTTAAACATCATTAAATAGAAAGTCGCTTGGTTGGAAGAGAACCACTCATACAAACAACAAAGCCAAACATTAACTTACATTTGATGAAACAAACTCACACTGGACAGAATATGGAGGAGTATAAACTTTTCAAGAAAAAAATTTCCAACGTAAAAGGAACGAAACGACAATAACTCTGTCTCCTGCACTGCACTGCAGCACATTCCTAAACACATTACACAGAGAAAACGATTTATTTGTATATATCTAGATTTGGTAATATTTATAAAATTACACATTTGATCTAGGCAAAATAAATATTTTGTATTAGCGGTACCCGGTACATATTATTCAAATTACTCTCTTAACATCTCATTCTATCTTTTCTCCTCACAAGCAACAAAAAAAAATAAAAATTGATAGGGATTGGTTCTTTAAACATCAAAGCCAAGTACAAACGGTACAAATGAGAAGAAAGAAAATAACAATATCAACACAGAGTTCAAGAAGCAGCATGGGCATCAGCAACGAAAAATCAAACAATAATTTTTGTTTGAGGCTTACCAAAAACTTATTCCTAAAGAAAATTTTATTTAACTTCAAAAAATAATAAAAACATGTATGCAATAACCTTCTCTTTTTCAAATATGTTGTTTTATAAAAGAAATTATTAAAATCGGAACATTATATTTTGCGACAAAGCGTTACAAACCCTTTCTAACTAAGCAGTTTTATAAAAATAGCATAGATATAGAAAAGTAACATATTGCAAATCACTCCAAATGGAATGATATTGTTGAATTAATCATATATCTGGTAATAATATGGTAATTATGCTAAGTTCATCATATATTTGACCATAATGACCGGAACAAATAATTCTTTGTTGATGAAATTCACTTTTTATAATTGCCAAATAATGTATTTAGGGGAAGAAAAATTGTTTTTTTCGCTAATGTATACATCTATTAATATCGATCGGTGTTACCTATCAACCAAAAAAGATTATTTTAATATATCGATACATAAAAAGACCACATTTTCGAATACCTCCACATTCATACTATATCTATTGGATACCGTTAATATTAACACAATCATAGATACTGTAATTGCGTACCAAGCAGTACGAACTTAAATAGAGTTTTACTTAAATCTATGGAGAATTGTATGGTATTCATACCAATTTGAGGTGAAATTAAACAAAAATAGGATACCAAAAATATATTCGATCCAATTACATATATTCAATCGACCAATAAATTTTCAATTAAGGGCATTGTAGTTTGTAACAAAGTTTGTTGACAGTTAATAAATATTTGAAAAATCTATCAAACAAATACATCTATTTGAAGCAAACATACACTTTTCTCAGTATGCAGAGCTACTACGACCTTTTCTACTGTTAACGCAGTGTGGGGTATTAAAACTTTTTTGTGACCAATGATAACCTCCTATTTATTTTAATATTAATGAAATTCCAAAACATAAAGCTCAACAACTAAAAAATGCTTTGATGTTCTGAAATTGTGCAACGAATTTTTAACTTTGGATTAATTGCTTTCAGCACAACTTATACTACCAAGCAGATGGTTAAAAGTAAAGCTACAAATGATCGTATTTAACAACACATGGTATATATGTTAATAATTAATTGTTCTTTTAACAATTTTGTCATTTGCTCAATGGCTCTGTCCATGTCAATTCGCAATAACATGTGCCGTCTCGCACTTGATAGAATTACATGCACAGCATATTAATACCCTCAAGAGAATATACAACACCGATTTACATAAATAGTCTGAACTAAAACCAATAATAAACTCTATCACGCAATAGCAGTTTCAAATTGTTGCAGTGTATTAAGAAGCTATGTGTTTTAAATCATCTGCTTTTTGAAAGTTGTTATCGATTTTGCATTGCACTTGAGTCTGCCTCGATTTGTTACTAAAAATAAATTTTTATATTGAAAATTATCATATAATGACGTTATATCTGGCTTCGTAGCCATTAATTGATATAACCATTATAGCTAATACTTAGTTGTGCGGTCAATGTTATGCTGAACAGCAATTGGCTCTGTGAACTGGTATAGAAGCAGATGTTTTGTATTTGAAACGAATCTTAGAATGATTACAAGAATGTTGTTTTATGAAACTCAATTGATTGATATATTAATTATATAAGATAGACCAATTATGAAGTGCATATATATGTAAATGTGGTAATAGTTTTTGAAATATGTATCCTCTTTTGACTTAGTGAAATTATTTACATGGTTTCCTCATTGTAATACCCGGCATTTCGTTATTCCTATGAAAGTTTGATAAACCCAGTTCCAATAAGGCATTTTAGGGTTGACGGCTGAGGTAGGTTTAAGAGCTCAATGCTTCTCGCTACCGAAAGATGAAAAAAAAAAACTGTATTTTAAAGCTTATATAAATTACGAAGTCTTGTAGTGACAAAAATAATGACTCTTTACTTGTCAAAGTCCGCTCAGTAGCTTAGGGCTATGATATGATAGTACTCACCATGAATATATTTTTGAAGCTTTAATATCGCTGCACAAATCTGCTTAGCGATCCGATTGGAACGATTTTTCATATACTAAAATCGGTTCTGTGTTATGGAAGCTATGATTTTTTATTTATTTGCATGGAATATGACCGAAATTTCTATTTTCCGTTTCAAGGAGAAATGTATTTAAATCAAGGCGAACATAAAAATTCAAAAACGGTTCAAAAACTTGAAACAAAAAATGCACCAGAAACAATCTTCTTCAAAAGAGTAATGAGTCTCTGCCAATTTTGAATCATATTTCTCAAATAAAATATAAAACTAAATAAATCCGCCTTACATGTTTTCGGATTTTCCAATGTCTAATGCAGTGCAAGGCATTCTGCTTGCCTTGGGCAACTGCGGCAGAAGTCACGCAGAGGAAGCGTCTATGTATACGAGTCGCGTACGCTGCGCAATCGATAACTTTCGAAGGTTATTTTGAGTACATCGTATGGATAAATTATTGATATTAAAGGAAATGTTTGCTACTGACGCATACATTGACATGCATATCAGTAGGTTGTCCTTACACTGGTCTAATGACTTGAGTAGTCAAAGACAAAAATCTGCATTATAATTTGAATTTTTTTTTCATAACGAAAATCAACAGTTTCAAGATGAAAACCTCCGAATGGGTTTGTAAGCCATAGCATTGAAATGCAGAACTTTAAGGTCATTAACATGACGATGCTTCGAGACATGACGATGCCTCTTAAATTTTGACCAATTTTTTCTTCTTTGAATAAACGGCAACTAAAGAAACTTAGCAAGCAAATTACATATGTGGTAAGCAAAAATGAATTGAAAATTAACTAAGCAATATTTCAGTTTCACTTCGAAAAAAAAAATTTGTAAATTTTTAGAAAAACCGCATGTCTCGAAAACAGTAGAGCACCTTGAAAATTCGGCGCCCGGCACGAAGATGCAATTAGCTACACACTACCCAAAAAATTTTTGCTGCAAAAACATTTTAGTACTAAAAAAAAGTCCATCGGCTTTCGCATTCCAAAAACCTACCAAAATGAGATATTTTGACATCACGAAATCTCATGCGGCTTCTGCACATTGTAGTTCACTATTTTCATTAACTTAAAAAAATCCAACCGGGACAACCGACCCCTTCGCTTTCCTCTTGGTACGCTAATGCTCGAAAACAATATGTATTAAATTATCTCTCATATTATACACATATTTTTGAAACCGACTTAGAAGGCCCAACTTATTTCCTTACAAAAATTTCATACGGTATTCGGAATTTTCCATTGCTTTTGATTCGATGTTCGCTATAAGCATTAGAATTCACACCAGCGGAATAAGGTCTTATCAAAAAGAAAGTGATATCTAAAGAAAACTTGGAGCAAATTATAAAAGTCTTAGGGTTGACATGGCCAAAGGCATAATTAGAATTAAAAAATGCATTGAAATCTCTATGCTACATATATGTTACCGGCCAACTTAGTTTTTGGGGCAAACTAGTGTTTCCTAGGCCATACTACCTGATTTGTATGCCTAAAAGCATGCAATTTAATTTTAATACAAAAGCATTATTGATAGCGAAGCCAGTGTTGGACATACTACAGACTGAGCCGGGGTCGAAGGTCGCCGCGAAGTCGATGTTAGATAGCTGCGACCCTAACTTAGCACTTGCCAAGCATAAAACGAAATTGATAAGTTTTATTGTCTTACTTTGCTACAGTCTTAGTCTTCGTTATCTACAGTACTTTTGCTTTAAAACTTCATTGCCTATTTGTAGGCTGAATCGTAGCTAGTTCGGCCTAAAACTAGTTTGGCCGTTAACATATATAAAAGACTTATCTCTACCACGAATAGGACATATTCTATAAAAAGTTTATTTAGGGTGGGTTTCATACAAAAATTTCTTTAGCATTTCATTTGCATAAAGACCACTCATTCGATTCAAACAGAATTTGGACCACAAAGCCTTTATATTAAGCGGTATAACTAGGGCTACAAAACTTTTATCAAGGGTGGCTCCCACTCAAAAATATTTTTTAGGATAATTTTCACAAAGATTTCATAATTGTTTTATGTTCCATGGAAGGTTTTTGCAGAGTTTGGCTTGGGAAAATGGGTGATGACACGCTCTCCAAATTTAAATTCATCTTATCCACCAACTACTGATCACAGATTAATGAGGCCTTATATCAAAGATAGTTTAGCTAAAAGTTAGCACGACATTCATTGACTCTGTTAGGCGGTACGAAGTTCGCCGGGTCAGCTAGTTGTAAAATATAAAGCGATTCGAATCGACCCACCTTAATCAATACGTTTACATGGCCAACAGTATAGCATAAGCTAACATTTTCGATTTTTTCAAAATATGTTTTAACATTTTTAACATTGAATTTTTCAAACATTTTTCAGCTACCGTCACTACATTTAAACAAAACGTCTCGATTGTTGATTTTTTGCAATTAACTGTTTTTTTCTTATGTGCCGGAGGATGTGCTAATTGATACTTTAACTAAAAACCATGGGCTTTAATTTGCCTTCTGTGACTATCTGGAAGAATTGGCTTGCTCTTACGATATCACCTTTCAGTCATCAAGATCGTCCGATATGCAAACTAAGATTTTAAGGTATATCGATCAGACATCTCCTGCTGAACTTCTTATTAACACTATGAAAACCAAAGCAATAACAACAAAGCTTCCACATATTTTAACATATGCGACAATAACATAAGCACTAATGCGTGATTCGTCACCACGGAAGACGTTCACTTAGTTGCGAGTACTCAAATCAATTATTCAAAGAGCGTTGCATTGTGCTTTTGAGTCATAAACTCTCACAACCACACTGATATGATAAAATTAACATTCGGATATTCCTATTTGAGACAGATATTAAGGATTTGGCGACCATGAACGATCTCGCATCATGAACATTATTTTGCTACTAACTCAACAGAGATTTAAGCAAAAACATGGCATACGAAAAGAAAAGACGCTTGAGAAATTTATCGATCGACGTTATCAGGCCGACGGATGTAGAGAAAAGCCCAGAGCTCAAATAGTTCCACAACGTTTCTCAGGCGCTAATATAGTTTTTGAACAAATCGAGTTTTCAGATTTTGGAGGTTGTTTTATGAAATTTTTCTTCACCAATCCGTTGCAAGCTTTCGAGTACTTTTCTTCCATCACTTTTTTCTCTAACTTGCGCTTTTTAATTCTTTTAGAATATTAATTACTTGTATGTAAAATTGCAATAAGTCCGGAAAGATGTAACAAGACACATCAATATTTATTACAACCATAAAAATATATCAAAGACCATTTTCATTTCAAAATCAAATACGTTGCTGGAAATTGTAAATTCCCCTTTTGCAATTACCAAAACGGAACTGGATTTCATTACAAATACAACGCTGCAGTTTACGACATTCCATTAAGGCTCCTACATAAACATAAATTAACCAGAACCTTAATCCGCAATTCATATTTCTTCTTCAAATAACAACCTTATTAAAAATGAATTAATAAAATGAGAACTCAAGTAATTAACTCATGCGGCAGGCTTTCTAACAGAAAATCTAACAAACCACTAAATGACCGCAACAATTTATAATAGTAAATTATTGAATACAACAGGTATTCTAAGTCACATATGGTACTATAATTTATTATCGTTATTTTACAACTGACCATAAGTTAAATAACTTCTCTAAAATAGACGTAATTGAATTGTGTGTACTTTTTTGTTGCTTGTTTTAATTGTTGCTGTTGTTGCGAATAATAAACTAACCAAAATATATGATGATGGTTCCCAACGATATTGACGGAATTCCCACTTTTTAGCGTGAATAAATTTAATTATGGAAGCAATTGCCGGAGAATAACAACAGAGAAAAATATTAAATGTTGTGATAAATTGTTCTCAGTTAAATTGGTGTGGGCGCTATAATCGGTAGTAGTCGTTACAATATGTTATGTATACCTTAAATATTCTACTGACACTGCTATTGACGGAATTTCAGTAATGGTATTCATCTAACCGCGCAGTGCGCGATGTGTTTCATGAATGCCCCTTCGAATATTTTGTGCAATTTGTGGCAAATGTCATTTTTTGTGAGAGAATCGTATGGGAAAAGAGTTACAAATACAAAATTTGTAAGCAATAAATTTTTGCTGAGAGAATCGTATGGGAAAAGAGAGTGACAACAATTGCACAATTGGCAATAATTGTTGTGGAAAATTGCGCTTGCGTGTTCTAAAAACTTTCCATACGATTTTTGACAGGTCGTTTGCACGGTTTGTTAGGGTTTTGAGCGTTTAGATGAATACCACTAGTGTGTTTTCTAAAAAATTGTGAGTGTGCTAACCATTATCCACTCCAGGTGATCTTTAATAAAGCACTTTCGAGGGTATTTTTATAGATGAATGGAAAGTATCATCTATAAAATCAATCTTTAAAAATTGTAATTAAAATGATATATCTAAATATCGGCCTATTTCTAAGCTATCTAATACTTAAAAGCTTCTTGAATGCATAGTAAAGAGTAAGATTTATTTTACTGGCAAAAGTATGATATGCTTAAATCAACATGGATTCGTTCGCGGTTGTGCAACTGTCTCCTACCTTTCAATTTCTGCTTTCCAAAAAGGATAATCAAGTTGACGCAATCTATACTGATTTCTCTAAAGCCTTTGATAAGGTTCCGCATAAAATCTTACTGAATAAACTGTGCTTCCTCTGATTTCATTCAGTTCTTTTGGATTGGACTATGTCTTATTTATCCAATAGGTGTTGATTTGATGATCGCAACCTTTAATTGCCTCTTTTGGTGTTCTTCAGTGGAGTTTTTTTGGGATCTTTATTATTTATACCTTTCATGATCTTCTCTATGCAGAATATTTTAAGATCTATTCGGTAATCAAGAGTATTTCGGATTCCTCAAATTTACAAGATAATTTGGACCGCTTAAGTATGTGGTGTAAATAAACCGTTTACATCTAAATATTTACAAATAAATTCTCTCAGCTAACTTTTCATAGAACTAATTTATTTCTGGAAACCCATTATTGCATTGGTGATTCCCTTTTAAAAAAATTAACTGAAATTACTGATTTGGGAGTTATCTTTGACAGTAAGTTCACCTTTAGTTACCACTGTAAGCATTTAGTATCTAAATCGTATGCTTTATTGGCTTTCATGAGACGAAACAGTTCAGAGTTTTCTGATCCTTACACGTTAAAACTGCTATATACTTCGATCGTTCGGTCTAAATTAGAGTACGCTGCTTTTATTTGGAGGCCATATTATTCATGTCACATAGATCGGTTAGAACAAAAAGTTTACATACGCACTGCACTTTTCTGATCCAGTTTTACCTTAAAGTTCACGGAGATGTATACTTTCATTATTATTTCTATTCGATATCATTAATGCCTCTATTGATTGTCCTATTATTCTTGATCCTATGAGGTTCAAAATTTCTGTAAGAAGTTTAAGAAACTATAATTATTTCATATTGGCTTGAGATGAACTAACTATGCTGTAAATGCTCCCATTACCAGAGCTTTAATCGAATTCATCTCAATATATGTTGCTTTTGGCTAAGATTTTAATTTTCCTGAAAATGTATTTAAGTCCTTATTGAATTCTTCTTAATATTTCTATATCATATTACGTTATATTATTACTCATTATTTCTTATTGTTGATGTGGTCTGTAAGGATAATTTGTTCCATTTGACTAAAATAAATAAAATTAAATAAGAATGCTATGTAGATATATCGGGAATTATTAAACAAGGCACTGCGTCTGGAAGGCGTTGCTTTTTTTTTGGGGCAGTGATTATAGAATAACAATCCTTACGAGTTGTACACAAAGGTTTTCATAAAATGAATGAGAAGACTTAGTCTTAATCTAAGAGAATTTTGCCAAACTGAAAAAATTCACGTCTGTCTTCACATTATCCGATTGCATTAAGAAATGGGAAGTTGCACACCCAAAAGAATTGAGATGGATTACATCTCAGGAGCCATAAAAGCAACTTCAATAAGTCTGTATTTCAATTCTCATATATGATTGGCGGTTTGCTGTGACTTTTTTATTCCTTAATTTAATAAAAACTTCTTCTTCTGTAAAAAGTCCTCAAATTGGGAAAAAAACCCCTATTTTTATTGAGTTTCTTGTCTGGAAGAAAATGCTTTTTGCAAAATTAAATGCATCAATTCCTTTATCTGAGAAGAGTCTATTTTTCCTCAAATAAAGTAAATTTTTTTTTTTCATTCAGATTGTGTAAATGGTCGTTTGACTGAAGAAGTTTCTCCATAATTCGCAATTAATTACTTATAATATGGAGACCATACTCTAGTAAGGTATGTGGTACTCACTTCACGAATAACATAATTCCATAGTATGACTACCTTTCATGTCGAAAAGTACATCACTAATACAAATTTTAACAAATCCCTAACATTCGTCACTTGCTCTCAGTAGCGTTCACGAATATCAATTGTTCCAACTTAATGAGTAATTCACCGGGACGCCTCACATTGACACTCACTACCATAGCAGCCATCTCCGTTGCCTCCGTTATCATCGTATGGCGCGAATTTAAGCCAATTGTATATTTAGAAAAGCGCTGCATGAGAACGACATGTAGATAGTACCTGCCTAGAATTTAACTTCCAATTTAAGTTGTATAAAAATCATTGATGTCGCTTCCAAACACAGCAGTTGAGTGAAAAATTCAAAAGTGTCAAGTTTACTAACGAAAAATCGGCAACCAAGCGGAATTCGTTGTGTCGTGTTTAGAAATGAAGCATTTAGCCATTATCTTGCTGTTGATCGGTGTTGGTGGAGTTACGCCCACTTTGCATAAGCTTAAGTCACTCTTATTAGGAGGTGGAGGCGGCGGTGGAGGTTACGGAGGAGGTGGCGGATACGGAGGTGGTGGCGGATACGGAGGTGGTGGCGGCTATGGTGGTGGTGGCGGCTATGGAGGTGGTGGCGGCCATGGCGCCGGTCTTTCTCTGAATCTAGGCATAACGAAACATTTGGGCGGCGGTGGTAGTGGCGGCTATGGTGGACATGGCGGTGGTGGAGGTTATGGAGGTGGCGGCGGCTATGGTGGAGGTGGCGGTTATGGTGGAAATGGCGGTTATGGTGGGCATGGAGGTTATGGTGGTGGCAGTAACTACTATACCGTAAAGGAAGTCCCTGTTAAAGTTTATGCAGTCAAAGTGCCAGCCAGTTCCGGCGGTTATGGTGGCCATGGAGGTGGTGGTGGTGGCTATGGTGGTGGTGGCTATGGTGGTGGTGGCTATGGTGGTCAAGGAGGTTTCGGTGGACAAGGTGGATATGGTGGTGGTGGCGGCTATCGCGGCACCTACGCTCAAAGTTCAGCGACTAGTGGTAGCTGGAGTAGTGGTGGCGGCTATGGTGGACAACCTGGCGGCGGCTGTGGAGGCAATTGTGGTGGTGGTTGTGGAGGTGGCGGTTGTGGTGGACACGGTGGTGGTTTCGTGCAACCTGGTACATATGCAAAGTCATCGAGTAGCGCTGGTAGCTGGTAAGGTAGTAGAATTAAGAAATCGAACTTCTGAAAATTATTGTCAATTGGGCAACATATCATTAGATTTATTATGTATATAATTTACTGCTTTATACATAAGTAGGTAGGTTTGAATATCATTTGAAATAAAATGTAAATTTTTTTTAACTCAGTGGTGTTATTTATTTACTACTTTTGGATTATTGAGATACTTTTGAAACAAATTCATCATTAAAAAGAGTGAACAGTTTTCAAACTTCAATAAATTGTTAAAAATATTCAAAGAAAAAATCCAGCTGAAGTCCTTGTTTTATAATATAGAGACAAAATTTTTAACGATTATGGCAAAACTTGATTAATTTCATGGAGAATTTGTTTCAAAAATTTTTTTAAAATTTTTATTGCAATGTTCCTAAGCAAAGCTGCTCCAATACCAAAACAGAGAAAATCCCAACCAGATGAATAAATATTTCGTATAAATTATAGGACTTTATTCACATAAATTGAGCTCCTTGTATGATACTTTTATGAAACTCTTCAAGCACCTTACCTTTTTTAATTCTTTCCTTATCTGACTTCAACCAAACCAAGTCGTCGAATCACAGTCTTAGCTTAAATTTTTCGCAATACGATGCTCTATTTTAAACTTTTTAGCTTGAGTCATCTGGTATCGGTACTTACTCTGGACCTTTTGTCTTTAAGATCGATAAATGTTAGTTAAAAATCTCATGCGCTCGATGTGCCCTAGCCAATGTACAAAGTCGGCGGATATTCAACTTTTGAACTACACCCACATTATAATGCTGCTCATAGCTTCTCAATTGAATCTTCTCTCTAATTGGGTGTTAGATGGGTAGCGCCGTTTTTATTATTTATTTTCAATGGTAGGCATTGCCACGCCTCTAGCTGCAAAATACGTATCTATAGCTAAGCTATTGAATTGGTTTTGATGAAATTTGGTATGATGATAGATTGAACCCTAAGGAAGTTATTTAGTTGGTGTGGCACTACCCCTGACAGGATGACTCATTTCCACTGAAGAAATACATTTGTTTTTATTGGGTAATGGCACGACCTTAACCAGAGAATATGTTTTCATAGCGGAATAATTGGACCCATTTTTGTGAGATTTGGTATGGAGATAGATTGACCTCGTAAAAAGAAGTTACTTTATTCAAAGATTGATTATATTAACTATAACTTTTTAATCATTTTAGCAAAGATCAATCATACTGTAATTTCTTACAAATTGATCAGTGCTCTTGTATTCAACAAATATGACAGGGATAGCAAAGCGATAAATTTAAATTGGTAATTAGTGACATATGTTTCGGCTATTACCACATACATATTCATAAAAGGATATTTGTGGGCGCTGCTACGCCCGCAACACAGTTTTCACAGCTTAACCAATCTTGATGAAATTTGGTGTGGAGATATATTGAACACTAAGGAAGTGATAAAGATTGGGATAGGACAATATGATACCATGATTTTTATTTTTGGCAGTGATGACATTTAGTCAGCTAAAATGGTACTGAACTGTTTTAAATTATCACTATATTGGTTGAATTTCAACCAGTGGGTTAACTCTAGTGGTGTTAAATTCACATGGCGTCTCAGCGTCCATACAAATAAAAAACTACAAATTTTACATTGAAGTAATTATTTAATTCTCGGTACGACATATGGGCGCGGCACTTTTTAAAAAAGCGAAATCAAAGGCCAAAGATACCATCCTTAGCTACCTGTTTCTTAAATTTAAATTAAATAAAAAAATCACTTCTCAAAGCAGCAGTGAATGCAATGGCGCTTACGCGATTTGTAGTGATTCATTTAGAGGTAAATTGTGCTGTAGGAATTCTATGATAGATCACGCGTGAGTCGTGCCAAACTGTCATGGTATATTTGTTCAGCGTTGTCAGAGATTTACTAAATTCACTAACATTTTTTAATTTCAAATTCATTTAAAATTCACATGGTTTCCTGAGTAAATGAAACTTACTGGTCGCTTAGATTATAATTATGATATCACATTTCTATACTTATTTGTTTGGGTCGACGAAATGGTCAAAGTATAAGCCAGCTACGATTGAGGAACTGCCCAAATACCATTCGATAAGCTAGAACGCGTCATCTAAAATTGGATCTTCAGAATGGAGCATATAAACTGCAGCTATAGCCAACATTTTAAAGAACTTTTCCCTAAAAAATATATCTATAGAATGGTCCAAGATATCCTGATAAAATTGAATTATTTAATTTTATTATATTTTCCAAGAAAGTTCTTCTTTTTGAATCACCCCACACTAATTTATTTTTGCACTGAATAGCCTTATGGTTAATTAAAAATGATTTTTTTCTTTTTTAAAAGCCGACGTTTCGTGGGTTGTTCCCCACTGCTTCTGGATTATTTTATTTTGAAAACCACTGTAAGAACACAATTTAAAAATATATACCCTATACTTTTATAATAATAATAATGTCATTAGCTAATATTTGTGCGAATACAATTGAGAATTGAGATTTGTAAGAAAGTTTTCATTCGATACACAAACAGGTTCCGGCGTTACTTACCTTTGCCAGTTAAGTTAGAATGCATAGAACTTATTTAATTTTCTAGTTACTAATTAGAATATTAAAAATAAAAATAAATTACATCTGTAACTTATAGCTAATCAATCTCAGTTTATTACTGTGCAATTACGTAAGTCAGTAGTATCTCTCTTTTTTACTGATAATTAACACCGGCATACAAAGTTTTAAGACCAAAAGTCAGACTAAGCACATCCATATGGTTTGTGTGCATTAAATGCGACCTCATTTTCTGGTTTCGCGAGCACATCAGCATCTTTGAATATCCTTTCCAATAAGTAGAACAATCCTATTTTGAGGCACTTCTCATATGTAGATGAAATTTTTAAGCCCATCCTTTGCTTTTAAATATCACCTGTTAACGTTTCCAATATAATGCATCCATTCTTCTGATTGTGGGCGATAGTTTCTTTATTTTCCGAGAAAAACTTTGATAACTTGTGGCTCCAACATATCACAACAAAACCAAATATCATTTAGCGAAAAACTTTCCTGGAATAAGGGTGTTCAAATGCATAGAGGGTGCTGGCCGGTGTGTTTTGTAAGTGAAATTGACAGTAAAAAGAATTTGTCACTTTTAAGAAAACCTTTTGCACTTAAACCCTTTTGTAGCTGGCTTGTTCGAAAAGTCTTTTGCTTTCTCTTGTCATTGAATTAAAAAAAAATTGTGTCGCAAGATCTTAGAGAGCAATTGACGTCGCTTTCCTTAGGATGAAAGGTTTGGTACGTGTCTTGTAAGTGAGTTCTCGTATTTAGAACGGGTGATTTTTTTGCTATTTGTATTTACAGTGTAAATATTTTGACACTTTACACATGATTCGTAACATGTGTTAACGCCAAAAATGCTCAATAGGGTTTGGCATTTGACCACAAATAGATTAACAAACAAAAAAAACGCTCGCACATCATTGAAATTTTTCAACGAAGCTCGTGTTCTGTGAGAAATGTGATTATCGAAAAATTTTCTTCAGCGACGAAGCTCATTTTAGGCCAATGGGTACGTCAACAAACAGAATTGCTGACTTTGGTCTGAAGGGCAGCCAGAAGCCGTTTAAGAGCTGCCAATGCACCCCAAAAATTTCTCTGTTTGGTACGGTTTAATGAAAATCGCAACGTTACAGACAATGGGGCAAGGTATCGTGCGATGATTACCGACTTTTTTTTGCTCGAAGTGGAGGAATAGGACTTCGTTGACATGTGGTATAAACAATATACCATCGACCTGTAGAGAGGCGAGTTTGGCGAGTAATCCATTTTCCGCCAAGGTCGTGCGATTTGACCCAACTAGACTATTTTTTGTGGAGTTACGTGAAGTCTCTCGTGATCAAGGACAAGCCAGCCACAATTGCAGCCCTTGAACACAACACTACAGCTGCCATTGGTGAGATACCGGACGAACTGCTGGAAAAAGTATGCCAAAATTGGCGCTTACGGATGAACCACCTCAGGCGTAGCCGCGGGCAACATTTACATCAAATATTATTTAAAAAAGTAAATGCAAGGAATTTATGTATTGCTCCAAATTAATATTTCAGTCACTTTTGCAAACTTTCTGTTTTTTTTTTAATTTTCAAAAACCAAACGCTTAAAAAATTACCAAGCCCAAATAACCATATTGTTTTCTTTACGTCTGAACTCAGAAATATCCTTTCACATAGGAAAACGTTTGGGGATCTTCCGCTTTTAACATCACATAGCACTGGGTTTTTTAAAAATTTTCGGCTTAAGCCTTTCAAAGCAATGTACTCCCAAAACAAAAAAAAAACAATTCCACATTTTTTTTAAAAGTTTTTAAAATTTTAGTTTGTAGCTTATGCTCAGGGTATGGCAAGTATAGAAAGGGATATATATTCTGGGTCAGCATTAAATTATTTTACAAAACATTTTCTTTATTTTTGATTCGATTTATTTTTTTAATATTATTTTGGTTATGAATTTCATATTGGCGTGGAATTATTATTGTTTTAGATTACATCATCATCAGGGCGCTATTTAATCATTTTTTCTCGAGGAGTGCTAAAGCTATAAAATACGCTCTCGCTCCGGTCTCAAGATCAACAACTTTCATCTGACATTAACTAATGACCGACACACAGGAAGTGAGGACATTGGAGTGTTCGAATTTTAAATTCAAATAAAATTACAAATAATTGCGATATCTCAAAATTCTTTAATTCATATGAAAGGACATTGATAGCTGAGAAAAATTCCGAACATATGTTCACCGTGGATAGCTCTGATAAAGCGCACGCTGTAAGTCCAATTTGCGACACATTTTTGAAACAATTGGAGTCTAAAGTCCGCAATTGTGTCTGAATTATATATGTTGGCTTGAAAGACGTCAATCGTCAATCACGTGATCTTGGCGGCCAATTGACATCATTGGTAAGATTACGTAGGAGTGGCAGTTAGTTATGAACCGACTCACTTAGACCAAATGTATCCATTGTGGTTCCACAGGTTATCTGACTATACCCTCTGATTGAACCAACCAGATTTCGTTAAAAAACTAAATAGCTGACCTATACTGAGATGTCTAAAGTCATCCTGGTCATCAAAAATAAAATACGAACAAAGTATTTTGTGGCGTTTTCTTGCAACTGCGGGGCAGAAAGAAAAAAAATTGTTTAATGTTTTCCTCTTCCTCTTAGTCCACATCCCAACAGCTTCTACAGAAGTCAAAAGACCGAACACCTAATACCTCCGCATGTCTGCCAATGAGGAAGTGCCCAATTATGACTGCATCAACTGATGAGAGACTATGTCTGATGTGGGATATTAGCTCTAGAGAAAGCTTATCGTCCCATTTCGGCCAGATTTGACTAGTTAGATTGCAAGTTGACCCTTGGGTCCATCCATTGCAAGACTTTTTTATCATATCTTCTTTATTCAGTAACTTGCAGGTAGCAAGTGGCATGCCAACACCTTTCTTGTCCTAAAGGAATTTGTGCAGTAGTCCCGGCTATTAATAAATTGTGATGTACCCTCGTGAGACATATATTTCTATTAAACTTTGATGTGTGGACGTAGATGGACGTAGATTTTTGGAGTTTTGTGACTTTCTTGTAAGAATTTTAGTTCATTTTCATTTGCGTACTCTTTTGGTGCTTCCTTCTCTTCAGATTTTCTCACTAGCCAACTATTTTTTAGGGCAAAGTTTTCAACGGTATTTTTCGTAACTTTTATGGTATCTTTGCAAACTTAAACTAAGAGCCGTATTTATTATGTAAGCGCTAACGGCGGCCAGTATACCGAATGGTCTATTCAAAATATTAAAAGCACAAAGTTACTGAATCACCTAAGCACTCACATACCAACACATCAAGAAACTCTGAAGCAAAAATAAAGCTTTGCCATCAGAACTTTCGTTTTCTCTTTGACATTGAACTTAAGTAACCTCACAAAACAAAGGCAAAACCTTAAAACTTTTAATAAAAACGTTTCCAAAGAAGATCCAGCACTATGAGCTTTATACTAAAGCAAGCAAAAACAACAAGAGCTGGATAAAGCCGATAATTGCACCAAGCAAAGTTTCACGATATGGCTTTAAGCTCTGCTTTAAAACGCTATCTGACGTTAAATTCAAAAACTACAGCACATACAAGTTCAGTAGCACAAAACGAAAGACTTAAGATACAAACTTGAGCCAAATAGTTAAGAAGTGAGGAAGTCATATGTTGTTCCATAAAACAAACATGTCATTTTTAGTTTTTGAAATTAATTTTTTTCTTCTTACTTAAACGAGATCTTTACGTTATAAATTTTGTTGATTTTTATACCATTAAATTAAACTTTAATTCCTTTTTGACCACCAACCAGCTGATTTGCTTTTATAAGATCCACCAGCACCATTCCAACCACTTTTCGCTATTGGGCTGGCGTAAAGTTCGCTAGGTGCACCTGAAGCAGCGTGTTCATAGCTAGTACCGGGCACGGTATCATGCCCATGGGAAGATGCACCCAAGTATGCAGCACCATTCTGTGAGCCCCATCCATTATTTGATCCATATGTGGTAGGATGTTTAACAGTGTAGTCAAAACTTGATTCAGGAACAGTATTCTCACCGTAGCCATATAGTCCACCATATTGCGACTTGCCATGTGAACCGCCATATAAGCCCCCATGGTGACCTCCACCATATAATCCTCCAGTTGGAGCTGGTGCTATTGGTTGAACGAGACCTTGTTGTCCAATACTAAAACTTGTGCTGTCTCCATTACGTGAAACATGCGATACAATTGGTGGGGAATGAGCTGCGTTGTGCCCGCCACCATATAGGCCAGCAGGAGACCCACCATAAGACCTACCTCCACCACCACCGTATGAGTGCTGTTTTGAGTAGCCGTATGCAGCGCCACCACTTCCTTGAGACCAATGCCCACCGTGAGCGCTTACGACTGTTAAAATGGCCAACAGACAAAGGAATATCTGAAATGTATTTAAAAAGGTTTTAATAAATTTTTAATGTGTTAAATAAGGAAAAACTGTGATTCATGGCTGTGTTATTATTGGACTTCCTGAGGTCTCAGGATATATGAAAGTATGAATGAGTGATGCATATTCAGTCGCCGCACAGTGGATGGGTTTGTATGGAACTACGACCATATGTAGTAATAATAGCGCTAGACTCCTAAAATTTGGTGCAATCGTTTTAAAGGTAAAGATAACGAAAAATTGTGAATATGAAAAAAATCAATACACGGACACGCTTACCTCCCATACAAAGATGGGATGTGGGTGTGACCTTTTCTTCAAAATGGGTATCAATTTGGCAGCGCTGATTTCAAAAATGTTGCGAATTTTGCGACATCTTTCACAGTTTTCAAGTTATTAGAGAAAAACCAAAAATGGAGGCTTCTAAATAAAGAGTAATGAAAACGCTAGAGCTTTGAAATTTAGCACTAACGTTTCTTAGGATAAAATAACAGAAGTTTGTGAACATGAAAAATATTGATCTACGGACACGCCTACCTCTCATACAAAGATGGGATGTAGTTCAATTATTTTCTTCAAAATGGGTATCAATTTCCATTGAGTTGGCAATGTTGATTTCAAAAATGCTAATAGGTTGTGCGATATCTTTTATAGTTTACAAGTTATTGGAGAAAAACAGTTTCGAAAGCTTTTCTCTTCTGATATTGCAAAGTATTCGAATTTAGATCTTTTATCCCAAGGGGGATGAAATCGACGAAAAGTACATCGGCGACTATGGGGGGCCAAGGCACTTTTAGCCCCCCAAAAAAATATTTAGAGGGGCATTGCCCTCCAAAGTCTTAAAGAGCAAAGATCCGTATTTGAAAACTCGTTATGTAGAAAACAATTGCCCGGGGGTTTTTATTTGTATGATATGATTAACGATACCGAAGAAAAATTCAGAAGTCAATACTATGAAATTATTTATAAAATTGTGAATTGTTTGAAAGTAAGGTTTGACACGAAAGTTTCCACTTCACTTAGCCAGGCGGAAAGTTTCGTTTTGGAGATTACAAACTTCACATAGAAGGATTGATATTTTTTGGTTCAAATATTGACAAGGATCGACTAATTTAACATAGAAACATGCTCTCAGACATATTGCGAGCCAAAAATTTACTGCAGCAACCGAACTCCATTCGAGAAAATCTTTGATAAAAAATTTCGACAACTACATATGCACGTTTTTTGAAAAGTGATGAACACGTTTAAGATTTGTTACCAGAATTAATGAAATTTGTGAAATTGATGCTAACGTTGCCTGTGAAGACGTGCACAGCCGAACGATCGTTTTCGACCTTAAAAATATTGTCAACTTATTTAAAGAGTGCTATAACCCAAGCTCGGCTTAACTCTCTAAGCATTTTGCAATTACATTCCGAAGATGCTTTGAACGAGATTGCGAACGAATTCATGGAGCGGTGCAAAATTGGACGTAAAGTATTTGCATTGTTATATCCAAAATTTGGTAATAATTTGAACAATAAATTATGGAATTGTAAACAGTTCATGTGCTTTCGTCATATACTTATAAATTTTTATACTTTGGGATGACTATAACTCTACAACCCCCTCCCTACCTCCGCATGAAATTTCACTTGAAAAAAATTTGAAAGATATCCCTCTAATATTTTTTAAAAGTCTCCGCCTCTGTCTGGCCCCTGCTTTGAGCAAACTCTATTCTGAATTTAAGCACCTCTCCTCACGCTCTAAGCTTTTACAACTGACAAATTTTTTATAAAGCGTTGCAAAATGTGAAGAAATAAAAACATTATTTCCTTCAAATGTTGCAGTACAAAAATGGTCACAAAAAAAATGTCAAAAAAAACAGCTGACGCTTTGGATTTTGCTTAAGCATATTTTCTTACGAAATATCTAAGAAAACTAAAAAAATACGAGTATATTTAAGCCCTAACTTTAAAAAAATCAGCATAGTTCACACATAGAATACAAAACTGTAAGGAAACAATTTTTGGAAAGTCTGATCTATGAACTTTTCGCAATTATGCAATTTTGGGAAATTTCGAATTTAATAACAGCATTTCGTAAAAGTCAATATATTTTATTCCCTCTAAGGCTACATTAGGAAAAACTTGATAAGAAAAAAATTATTAAAAAAATCAGCTGAAACTTTGGCTTTCATTCAATCATACTTTTTTACATTATATATAAAAAATTTCCGAAATCCGGGGGTATATATTTTTTTATAAAGTGGAAACAATGTACTTTCCGCCAATATGCTTTATTATTGCATTTTGTTTCAAACAAGATAACTAGAGCGCCCTATCTAACAATCGCATTTATAAAAACTTTCATAGAACATTTTTGGTGTACAAAGTTTAACTTTGAGCCCACTGTGTCACTTAACTCAACAAAAACTTAAAACTTTAATAGTTTTTTTCTTTTCATTCCCTATGTGTTTTCAGACGATTGTCTTAAAAAAAATTTTGCAAACCCTAGCACTTTCATTTTCTTTCGCTACTGAAGATCTACTACGAAATATTTTTCAGAGTAAATTACAAAATTTCCACCTACACACTGCGATTACCTATATCGAACTATTTTATTTTCTAGAAAAAAGTAATTATTATAAACTCTCCAAATGTGCGACAATGTACTGAAAGTGTGCTGAAAATGAGCTAAATGTGTCGAATGTACTGAATACTTGTGGAATTTACTGACGATGATTTTCCAGTACAGAAAAAACTACAAATATATCGAATTTCACTGATGTGAAAGTATCAACTTTTGTTCATAATAATTTTGGCACTATGATACCTTATCTGATTTAGTTTACCAGCATGAGTAGCAAATCTGTGGACAATAAACTGTTGGTAATGAGCAATTTTTGACAGCGCTCTGGTATTGTTGAGTAAACGTTTTAACCTTCCCCTTCTTTCTATTGGCGCTTATCATGGGAAAGAAGAATGGGAGTTAACAGTGATTACATTTTTATATTATTTAAATTATTAGTTGAGGACAAACAGCGTAAATGATATTTTCCATTGAATTTTGTTCATTGCTGAAAGATCTATATATCCTTTTTATCTCCCCAATAACAAAAATGTTAAAATCAAGCCAGCCATTGCTCAACGTTAAGTTTATAGTATCGAAATCAATCATACATTGCTTCTACACTCAGTTTCAGATAATAATCTTGGAAAAAGGATAGGTCAGCCCTATAAGTATCGTCATAAGGTTCTCTACGGCAGAAGTTAAAGCACTTGCATTAGAAACCGACGATTTTTTTTGTTTAATTTTAAGCTCGAACTTGATTATTTAGCTAATAAGTAAGACACTTTAACATTTGCAAATATTTCATGGTACTCTTTATCCTTATCCCATTATTTTTGAGGTGAAAATTGAATAGCGAAAGCCTAGCACTTTTAAACAAAATATTCCTTTAGCTTTTATCTTAAATATTTAACACTTTCACAAAATTATCACTTTGATTGAGACCACAGTTAAGAAATTACACAACTCAGCTCACCTTCATTTTTAGCCGATTGAAATTAAAACACAACTGAAGAAGTTACAAATCAGAATACTCTGATTATCGTTCAGTTGAACTTTTTATAGCAAAAGTCTTTAAAAAAATATATTAATTATTTTCATTATTTTTATTAAAAAATTCTTGATTTCTTCTTTATATTTTAATTCGTTTCTGATAATTTTTTATGTTTTAACCATTCTATTGATATCTATTGAAGATCATCGTAATGATGAAGTTGATTGTATCGACACATGGCAGAATATATAAAGCATAAAATCAAGCGAAACCGCTAATTACTTTTTTTTTAATTAAAAGTAATTATCTGGACAAGGAAGCCTATAGATCGATTGGTAGACGTAATTATCATTAGAAGTTTCATCTGCTTTTAGTGCTTGAAAGAAGCAATCAGTTTCTTGTAAAATTAACTGATTTCAGTGGCAAAACATTACAACAATATTTTCATGTTGAGTGATTTTTTGTTTTGTATAAATATAACAAAAAAGAAAATACAAAAAATAGACTTCTGCACAGTGGCGTCACTTTCATCCAAATCTGGGGGGAGAGCCGAAAATTACAAATTCATCACTATTAGATGGATTTATTGAATTGATGTATTGAATAATATCTGGTATCAAATTTTTGTGAGGGGCCAATGCTCTCCTTAATTCTACCGAATTGAAGCCACTGCTTATGTAAGTATATATAAAATTTCCTTTAAGCAGCATTTTTGAACCAAACGTTAAATTCTTGAACATACAAAATGTGCCATCGCTTTAATCAAATGAAAAAAAAATCTAACTACTCTTTTATGATTTCAAGTGACCATAGAGATATGTTATATAATTTTTCTGCTCTGTATTTGCATTTGTTGAAATCGTTAAACATTTATTTATTGCTGAAATAAATTTTTAGCAACTATTAAAAACTATAAAATTAAATAATTTGAAGTTGCGCATCTTTGAAGTTCTTGTTTGGTTTTGTAGCCTTTCCATTAACTGAGCTCTTGGTTTTGTAAATTGTTTAACATTTCGGTATCGCAACAAAGTTTTCTTTATTATTTTTTTATAAATCTTTCTGTGGATGGTTCTTATACCTGAAGATTAGCTTTCATACCCAATTTGATACCATCCAATATCATATAATTAACTATAGTCCTTAAATTGTTTTCTTCAAAAAAGTGTATTACTATAGGCAGATATTAATATCACAGGCTAACAAAATTAGATGGAACTTAAACCCAGAGATAAGACTATATCTGTGGATAGTTGAAAAAACAACTTCATCCGATCCACGGTAATAATTCAATACGGAATAAACCATTTGCTTCAACGCAAGACTTACGCTATATTGCATTATTACCGTAGATCGAAAGATGCTGTTTTGGTAAATGCCTACAGATATGTTTCCGAATGTTGTATTACGCTGAATTTAAGTCTCATCTCAAAATTTCTCCATTACATCAGGTTTTTGAGATATCCTAACCCAAAAGTGATAAAAACACTGTGTTTTGCCATATTTTAGGATATGTAGTATGGTGGATTTTTTTTTTTTTTTTTTCGAAAAACTATATATAGGACCAAAGTATAAGTCTGCGCCTTTCAAAAAACCATACAAACAAAGCTTCAAGTGCTCTATGTAAATATCGGTGAGCTCACCGAGAGTACTCGTTCGTATTGTTAGAAATCGGCGATCGCTCGTCAAGAAATGTGTAATATCAAGAGAGTAACAAAAGCAATTGCATACAGAGGATAGGAAGAAATTTTCGAGGAACTACATAATATGGCATTCAGAAGATGATATTTTGAGTACTCCCGGTACAAAAGCACAAAATCGGGAATACACAATATACCAGCGCAGCGCTGACTCCAATCGGTTCATTGGCATGGAAAGTGGAAGTTGTACTGCAAAACTATAATCAGTATGTTATGAGAAGTTAAATTAACTTTCGCATATGTGTATCCTGACTTCATAATATCCTTATTAAATTATTATCTTGTATGTTTGTAATGTATAAGAAGTAAAATTTCATTAAAAATGTTTAAATGTATTCAGTAATCTATATTCGACACATCATAGTAAAATATTTTGGGCGTATTTCACACCCCACCTCGTTGGCCGTGTTACATTTCTGAACCTCATTGGATGTTGTTGATGCAATTTTTGTTTGTCTGTAAAAAAAACAGTAAGTCTCGATGTACATTTTCGTGCTTTCGACTTTTTAGGCATTTCGTAAACATTTAAATTCCAATATTTTCATAGTTAATCATAACACAATATCCATCTAAAACTAAAATTGTAGAATATGATTTTATCCTTGATTCATTAGATTGCAATTAGTGAACTTTTATTCCATAAATGCACGATCTATATTTTAATGATTTTATTGATAAAAATAAGATAAAAGGTAAATAATATGATATCTAATTCATTTCATTAACATTGATGATAAATTTAAAATTCACATTTTTTAAGGAAAGCTATTCACATTCAGTATCTTAACAGATTCAATTTCGCATAATTTAAGCAACTTTTTTTTTTGCTCATGAGAAAATAATTTTCATATTTCATTTGTCCATATTTCTATCTCTTGTGGATCTTGTCGTCAAATATATTTCAAAGCAAAATCGATCTGTATTTTTTCAATTACTTAATTGATGAATGCATTTCCGGTTTCCTAAAAAAAACAAATGTTTTCTCTGAAATATTATACTTAGTAAAAGACAATTTTTTTTTGTAAAAAAGATAATACGAATTACAATTTCATACTTTAATTTTGGCGTGGAAAAATTCATGACTTTTTTTTTTTCCTCCTTCAACAAATCTTTGAAGTCCATGTCACAAAAATTGTCCGATTTCCGGCTCTTTCAGAAATTTTTCAATTTCTGCCAGACCCCCGGCTTTGACATGAGATTCCATGCTTAGCCGGGTTAACCCTTGTTACTTGGCAACATGTCACGTTTTATCACACACGTTCAAACAACAACATGCAAATGTAGTTCAACTCCATTTCTTACGTATAATTCTCATCAGTTGTGTTTGCTCTTTATTATCACGATGAAGATTAAAAAACAGACAGTAAAAAAATAAAAAAGGAGTTTATTTTTATTGTGTTTTTTTTGAATTCCATAATTGCGATTTATTTCAATAATCGATCTGCAACAAAATCGACAGAGCTGAAAATATTTTGATCTTCTTTCGATGGTAGTACGACCGCAGTACGACAGTGCCATACACAGGCAAATCAGGAAGCTCAGATCTGCAATTCACATCTTGTCGTGCGATCAACAGTGATGTAATGAATGGGCCGTACAATTTATGTAATGTATAAGTACTAGAATTAATTTAATCTATGAAATCGCTAATTTTACGATATAAACAAAGCTCAAGCAAATTTTTCGTAAGTTAATATTTTCCGTAAGAACAAGACGGTGGAAGTACTAGCAGCTCAAGCTTTTTAGTATATTTTATTTAATGATCAAATCAGACTTTATTGAAATTAAATTTCCTTATATTTATATGTTACCGTCAAAACTGGTTTTTAGGATAAACTATCTTTTCCTAGGCCAAACTAGTTCCTCCGAAGCATGTTAGGATTAAATTATAGCGGAAAATTTTATTCGGTTAGAATAAGTTACACCCCCCATCGGTCGTGGCTCACAGTAGTATATCCAACCCTTGTGTGTTAGCGAAGCGCGTGTTGCTGAGATGCACCCACTTACCCTAAAATTTCAAGAAAATCGGGAGTGAGGCCGTTAAAGTAAATGAAAACTCTAGTTTATCATAGGCTAAGCTGGTTTGTCCTAACACGCTTCGGATAAACTAGTTTGGCCTCGGAAAAATCTAGTTAATCCTAAAAACTAAATTCGGCCGGTAACATATACATGCTTATATCATAAAAACAATATATACATATATATATTCATAAATTATTTTTATGACTGCTTCTCATAAACAAAGTAAAATGTGATCCAATTTATTATAATTTTAATTGTGACATGATTTTGTTTAAAAGAAACTAATAAGTAGTACAATATTACCTTAATTTTCTCCTAATTGATCTCTTCCTCCAAAACAATGATTCATCATCTGCCCTCGACTTTTTCAAGTGGGCCCGCAAAGTTGCCCTACATAATCATATTTATACGACTCTATCGCCGTGAACGAAATCTCGGCCAGACAATGTCGATCTCGTCCTCGGTCATACGAGAAATATTTTTTTAAATATCAAATCGTTACGTGATCTGGA
This sequence comes from Meiosimyza decipiens, assembly GCA_963680825.1. Classification (NCBI taxonomy): domain Eukaryota; kingdom Metazoa; phylum Arthropoda; class Insecta; order Diptera; family Lauxaniidae; genus Meiosimyza; species Meiosimyza decipiens. Next base: position 85,782,543 of record OY804258.1, on the reverse strand, counting down.
TAGTAAAATATTTTTGAATCGGCTTCAGTTCGAGAGGAACTATGTTCATGCAATGGAGATAGTCCACGTGTAAATTAATTTTGGACTGCCATTATCTGCTTTAAGTATATCTGCTCACAGTTATTCAAGACTTATTTTGGTACCAGAGCACAATGGTTATGAGGAAACCGTAACAAGCTTGCAAAGCATGAAGCTAGTAAATTCATTGGACCAGATTAATTCCATAGGCTTTAATTTTGTTTTCAAAACAAAGCTCTAAATAATGGCTGAAGAAAATTCAATATTACTTGGTGTCAACTTGAAGTAACACGCATTTTCATTTCAGCAACTTAATTTGCTTAATGAGCGTGAAATCTCCTGATCACTGTAATTTATAATTTTCTGACTTAACACTTGAGGGCTTAAGAGCTTTATCAACAACGGGATTGATGCATGCTGATATTTGGATATCTATAGATTGTGTATCAATATAGAGTTTTTTAGAGTCCGAATTAGACAATGCCTATCTTCGCCCAAAAAAGTTCACCCAAAGACATTGGTTTATTACTTTTAAACATGAAACTGATGAATGAAATGTAATAAAGCGAGATTTGTCCCAATAGGCCACCTTAATAAACCCGCAGTGAGCGGTTAATTTGTACCCTATCCTTCAAAAATATAATACTACTTTTCGTATGTCAGATTATCTCCATTTGCGCGATTATCTCTGTTATTTCGTTCAAAAATGTGTGATTATCCATACTATGTTAATTTTCCAAAATAAGTAATTATAAATTAACAAGATAGTTTAGCTGTTACAGCTATTAGCCCTTTCAGCTATTAAATTAATTTCAAACATTTTGTGTGATCAATTCTGTTTTATTTGATTAGTTTTATCTAAAACAGAAAAGAAATGTCAAAGAAAACAAAGTGAAAATGGACGGCAAAAAAGGGAAATGGAAATATCTACTAAATATTTAATAAAATTTCAGTATCTTCAGATTACTACTGTGTCCAAAAAATAAGGTGACATTGTATTTATTTTGAAAATTCTTCATTTATTCTTCCAAATCAATTTCATCCCCTTCAAAGTAATCCCCGCCCGATGCAATGCACTTATACCAACGGATTTTCCAACCTTCGAAACATTGGTTGTAGTCACTTTCCGGTATGGCCTTCAGTTCCATCTTCGCTGCGGCTTGAATCGCCTCTATCGTATCAAAACGGTGTCCCCGGAGCGGTCTCTTGAGCCTGCTGAACAGCCAGAAGTCGCACGGCGCCAGATCAGGTGAATACGGTGGTTGCGGAACGATATGGGTTGAGTTTTTGACGAAATGATCACGAATTACGTGTGCAGTATGGGATGGTGCATTATCGTGGTGTAAAAACCATGAATTGTCTTTCCACAATTCCGGCCTTTTTAGACAGATAGCGTTACGCAAACGACGCATTACGTTCAAATAATATTCCTTGTTGACTGTTTGGCCGGTTGGAAGGAATTCATAATGCACAACACCACGATAATCGAAGAAAACAGTCATCATGACCTTGATTTTTGAGCGACTTTGGCGCGATTTTTCGACACATTCACGGCCGGCTTGGAACTCACTATACCACTTGTAAACATCTTTTTTAGACATAGCCTCATCACCAAAGGCTTTCTGCACCATCCTCAACGAATCCGCAGCAGAGAATTGATTCCGCAAACAAAATTTAATGTAAATTCTTTGCTCAACAAATTTCGACATCGCAAAACACGAAAAACTCACTTTTAGCAGCTCACAAAACGACGCGTATCTCAAACACTAATAAATATTTTCACATGAAATTTGACATAGATGTCACTGACTGTACTACCAACGTAAAAAAAAATTATTCTCTAAATCCTTCAAAGCGCGCAGTTTAAATTCAAATGTCAACTTATTTTTTGGACACAGTAGTAAAACGTTCAACGTGGTCCTCAGATGCGGAAGCGGTGCTCATGTGGCGAAAGAAAGGAGCAAAACAAATAAGCAAATTTATAAAAGAATTCAAAAATGCATGCCCTTATATTATAATTTGGCATACATTTCAAGCTGCAATCTTATACAATTTGTTGGGCATAGGGACGGGTTATGGGAGGAAGACCTGGTAGATTAGTTTCACCAAAATGAATCACTATCTTTTCCGTACATCCCATCCTGTATGCTTATATGCTCGACTTTTCCACAACGGGCTCTTCGCCTATGGGTATCGCGATAACGCATACCTCGTTGAGATAATCTGCTCATTATAACTTGAAACCTTACTTTCAAACTAAAATTTATTAGGCTACATGATATCATTCAAATAAGTTGCGCGGCATTGGCTTATATTTTTCAGAATCTTGAACTTTTACTCGAATATTGCCCTAAGAAAAATCGTTTTTTTTTACTAAAATTTTTTTTTAAAACAAAAACAATGTTTGAAAGAAACTCTTTTCAAATTTTTAATGCCAAGTTGTTTACTGGGAAATTTCCAAGTAAATTTAAGTTGAAAGCTCAATTTTAGTATAGCTTACAAAAATCACAAATATAAGAGCTTAAAGCTTGCATTAGTAAAGTACTGCAGCGCCATCTTTGAACAACAAAATTAAAAAAATCGAATATATCATTCGGCCAAAACAAAAGACTTAAGCAACAAACTCGATTTGTTATTCGTATGTTCATAATGCAAAGCATGAACTGCAAAATTAGTGAACAAAATTCAAATGCCTTATTACATAGTTTGTGATAACTATAACTTTTATAATAAATGATCTTTGCAAAGGCTTGTCCCATGTACCACTTAAGGGCATCACACTGTTTATAGCACCTAAATTAATTAACATCTTGTTAAAAACACATCAAAGTTTTGCTTGATCGTTGTGACACACTGTTGCGCGATGAAGATAATGATGGGCATAAGGTTTCCATTGTGTAAATTTGACATATGTAAGCTGATAGCTTTGTGGCAAAAAATAAAGTTACATTTTTGTTTATTAATTTATTCACTCTCCATTAGCAATGGGATCATTTATTTCATCAACAAATCTTGTGTTATTTACAAACTATGAGCGGACACAATTATTTTGTGCAACAGCCAGCTTTTAGTCTTACCACCAGCCACCTGAACCTGCTCCTGATGACGCCGAGGCAGATGATGAAGCAGCACCATAGCCACCGGAAACACCAGCTATGCCAGCTGCACCACCATGACCATATTTCGAATTGAAACCAATGGACTTAAAAGCAACAATATCATTACCAGAAGATGATGCTCCCAAATAAGATTGCCCATGGAAGCCCTCTTGTCCACTGTTGCCATGGTCAATGGAATATTCATAATTGGGTTGTGCTCCGCCACCACCACCACCATAACCACCACCATGAGATCCATAAGAACCAGCACCACTGTGACTATTACTAGCTGCACCATAAGCACCGCCATGTGTTGCAGCTTGATGCCCATGACCAGCCGAAAATCCACTATGGCCATGACCACCACCAAAGGAGCCACCATGAGATCCATAAGAACCTGCACCATGTTGGCTACTGCTAGCTGAATGAGCACCGCTCTGGGAACCACCATGAGATCTACCGCTATGAGATGAAACGGGAGCAAAATGAGTTGCTGCTTGGTGTCCATGACCAGCAGAAAATCCACCATGACCACCACCTGAAGAGCCACCATAATTGCCAGCAGAAAATCCACCGTGGGGCGTACCACCACTATGAGATCCATATGAACTTACACCATGTTGGCTACTGCTAGCTCCACTATAAACACCGCCATGTGAACCACCATTAGATGTACTGCTGTGAGATGCAATGGGAGCGAAATGAGCTGCAGCTTGGTGTCCATGACCTGCAGAAGACCCTCCATGACCACTACCAATGAAGCCACCATGAGACCCACCATAAGCACCGCCATGTGAACCACCATTAGATGTACTGCTGTGAGATGAAACGGGAGCAAAATGAGTTGCAACTTGGTGTCCATGACTTGCAGAAGACCCACCATGACCACCACCAATGGAGCCACCAAGAGACCCATGTGAACCTGCACCATGTTGGCTACTGCTAGCTCCACCATAAGCACCGCCATGTGAACCACCATTAGATGTACTGCTGTGAGATGCAACGGGAGCGTAATGTGTTGTAGCTTGGTGTCCATGACTTGCAGCAAACCCACCATGAGGCTTACCACCACCATAGGAGCCGCCACTAGAGCCACCATATGAGCCAGTCGAACCATGAGCGGCTGTAGTTGCAAAGCCACCTCCATAGCCACTGCCGCCGCCGAAGTTGTTGCCAGCTCCGAAACCGCCTAGTCCACCATGCGAAGAGCCAAAAGATTGTCCAGAAGAGCTAAATCCACCAGCGGATGCATGACTATGACTTCCACCTTGCGGCAAGTAATTACCACCGCCAGCGCTGACCACGACCAGAGCAGCAAATAGACAAATAAAAATCTGTGAAAGGCAACGAGGAATATTTCGGATAAAGTGCTTATCGATTAAACGTCTGAATTAAATCTCTCTACCTTCATTTCCTGCCGATTTGATTTGAGTTAAGTAATTGGTCTAAGACTTCAGAAACTATAATACAGCAAGTAACATTGGTACTAGCTTTTTATATCCAAAGTTTTGGCGATCTGACTAAGAATTTGCCAATTTTTTGTTTTTTTTTCGATTTTTTTCGTAATGTTACGCTCTTTACATTTTAATTAATCAAAGTTTTTTATTCTTACTTTTCTCATTATTTTAGGAGGTTTTTTTTTTGGGTTATTCTTAATACGATTAGATATAATTGGTGATGATGTTACGTAGTAAATGTTTTGATTTTTGACCAACACGAGTTGCTTCACTCAGCGGGATACGAGAATAGGGTGAAGGATTGAAAAAAATTGCACTGTCATTGCATTCAATTTATATGAATTATCACGATAGTGAAACTAAAACTGAAATTTGTATTTAATAATTAAAAAAAAATCGCTAGAGCATAAGATAGCTTTAGATACTCTTCAAAGCCAACATTTAAACTTTTCCTTATTATTTGGGTAGTTCAAAATTTAAATGCCAAACTATGCTTTAAATATTTTGATGAACGTTGTTGATGCTCATTAACGAAAATCAATGAATTGTTAGTTTTCATTCGAACCCAAATATCCCCTAGAAAGTGGTATTTAAAGGACACCACAAGACAAAAATTTAATTAAAAATTTTAGATTTCACATTTGTTCATAAAGAATACACAGCACCACCAGCCTTGCTGGCACATACACACTCCTTTGTCGAAACATTCTATGACCATTTTGCATAAATACTGATTCAATACGGTGCTTCAAGGCGTGCGTGAACGTGGGCCTGTTGGCATAAGCCTCAGACTTTATAAAACCCCAATTTAAAATATCCAACACGACCAGAAAATCACTCATGCAGTATTTGAATTGTAAGTCAAGCTGTATATCATGTGGCACCGTCTTGCTGAAACCACATGTCGTCAACATCTACAGTTATGGACAAAGCAATAGAACCATACATTTTATTGAACTACTTATTCAATTTAAGTCTACGCCACATATTTGATTCTTTCGACCTCTGGCGGCTGCAGTCGGTGGCTATGTGGTGTAGAAAAAAATGTGTGTCACAATACTGCTAGAGCGGTCATAACAATAAGATCAGAAGAAAAATAATATTCAAAAACTACTGAAATTTTTATGTATGTGAGAAAGTAATATTGCTGATGAGTTCATCTATCAAAAATTAAAACATTAAAGTTAAAAAACTTATGTAGAAAATTTAGGAAAATGGGTCGAGCAAGTCACTGTACAGATAAAAAAGGTGACATCATTAGGAAACTACGATGGGCACAGCCAACGCCAAATAACCCAAACCATTGGATAATCACTTTCATTTAATCATCTAATTTTATCGCCTGATGTCCTCAAAAACCACAAAAACAGGAAGGCCACGAAAAACCACTCACAAAGATGATGACCTAATTAAACTTTAAGTCTGCTGGAGCAATTCAAGCATTGCTGGCGCTACCAATTTCCACTCGGACTGTTAGGCGGCGCTTTCGGTAGACGCTCCCGCCAAGTGCTTTTGCTTACTAAGAAGCAGAAAACAAGTTGCATGAATTTTGCAAAGTTACACTCACATTGCGATGGGCCTCAGAACTCAAGAGAATGGAGAAATATCATGTAGTCTGACGAATCGAAGGTATATGTGATTAGGAAGCATGGGTACGGTGGCCAAAAAATCAAGAACTAAGCCCTCGTTACACCATCGAAACATTTAAACATGGTGGTGGTAGCATAATGGTATGGGGATGCTTCTCGTGGTATGGTGGGGGACCTTTACTTTTGATAATAACAGAGGAAGTGCCCTATGCCGATTGGGAAATGCCAAGCAGATGGTAGTTACAACAATAAAATGACCCTAAACATACAGCACTTCTAATAAAGAATTCGTTTTGAAGCACAAAAAAAATTGATGTAATGGAGTAGCCATCACAAACTGCGGACTTAAATCCCATAGAGAATTTATATAGAATCCTAAAGGATAAAATTGGGGCAGTAAAACCAACTAATAAAGAAGAATTGTGGGAAAAAAATCAAATTTGCTTGGTACTCCATACCTGCAAGTATTTGTCAAGCTCTGGTGGAGTCCATGCCAAAGAGATGTAAAGATGGTATTGCTAAACTATGTGCAGAAATACGCCCCTTTGTCATATAAAAAACCAATTTTCATTATCTTTTTCAGCGGAACAGATAACATTTTGTAAAGCTTAAGATGATTACGAGGAGAAAGATGGTGTCTGCCGTCCAAAATCTTGTTCACAAATGTTGCATTCACTCACGTAAAATATAAAAATTTCTCGGCAAACACAATACCGATGCTGTACAATTTTTTTAAAAAAAAAAAAAAAAGGGACAATTTTTTTGCATAGTGTTTCTAAATAGTTATGCTGTCAGATGTGATTTAAAAATGAACCGTATATGCAGTGGCTCTTTAAAAAATAGATATTAAACTAAAATTGTTGTTTTGCTCTATATTTTCTTTAATCTTTAAGCTGGTGTGGTGTATGAGACATCTAAAATAACCTAGGTGGCCATTCTGTTAAAAAATTGTCTATTCAATACAAATTCTAAAATGGTAAAAACATAAGCTATACATAGTTTCTATGGTTACAAAGATATTGCTACTTTAATGGCAAACATGTTGTTTGTATGGTACTTAAACTTGAAAGAAAATCAGGTCAATTTCGAATTTTATCAAGAAATAAGGAATGGGAACTCTCAATTACGTCGTGTTTACAGTAAGAGCTACCCTAACCGTAATTGAGCATTATAATTTTATGATCTTGTGCATCACCTCATTATATCATCTACCTGGACCAGTGTTTGCTTGAGGATATTTGAAAAGGTATCAAAGCCTGGCAGAAAATGTACCAAAATCATAAATATAGTACCAAATATCGGAAATAGAAGAAAAACGCAAGTGCTGCATAAATAACACAAATGAACACATTATTTTTCAAATTTAGTCTGTGCATGAAAAATAAGCTTAAAATTAATACCGCTTATATATGTTACATTTAGTTTGAATGAGTGTCTGGCTCATTATAATTTTACAAGCTACTTACATTTATTTGTTTTGGCAATTTGAAATTAAAGCAGTTACTTTTACTTGGTTTTAATAAATTCTTTGTCTCCAAGACTTCCTGTTTTTGTTTCTAACTGTCTATTTCGAGGATTTGTTTAATTTAAATTAAGTGACGAAACTATTCTTTCGACACTCGCTGAAGAATGAGGTATGCATTAAAGCCCATTAACAATCCTCGAAACAAATGCTCATGAAAACTATTAATCAACATTCCCATTTTATACCGAAAATCGGTTATTGATAAATTTCGCATTTCATCTTATATCATCGTGGTAAGACAAATTTCGAAAGTCCATGTGAATTTGTTCTGCGAGATCAAATTCGTTTTTGGGAAACAAAATTTTAAGAACTGTAATACAGACTGAAATTGTCTTTCCTGCAATGTTCCACATAGATTTTAAAGCATACGAAAATTTTTGAAAGAAGAAGTTCCAGAAAAGATTGAATTTTTTGAAAACCGTACCATGGTACTTCAGCTGTGAAAATAGTATCAATTTTGGTACTAAAGTACCGTCTGTGCCAACACTGACCTGTACTCAGGGTACAAATTATGGTATGAATCTTAAAATATTGTCATAGCTTATAAAATTTAATATTATCTATCGCGTAACTTTCCAGGGCTTGGCACAGAAATATTGAATGCAGGTGCTTTTTATAAGTTACAAATTGGTCAGGTAATAAAAGAATTAAAGTTTGTGTAAGGTTGGTGTAAGAGCAAAGCATCCCGTTAATGACGTCCGTTACGACAACATCGGCCACTTTCCAATGTGGTTAGGTAAAGAAGGTGGCAAAAAATGGTGCAAACTATGCAAAAAAGCACAAACACAGTATGTTTGCTCAGAATGTGACCTGAATTTGTGCTGCTCAAATGCAAAAATAACGGTTTTCATGACTACCATCATAAAAAATAAAACATATTCTTATAGTTTTCTCCTAACTTTCATAACATTCTTCAATAAAAACTAATGATAAATAAAAAAGAATGCCTGACTTTTTTTTGACCTAAGCCCGCAACAGTGCCCTGAGGCACTCTTCACCTTTTTTCACCTGGCTGTTACATCAAAACAATAATTGACTTGATGATAATTTTTTTGAGTTTATTGTTCCATAATTACCCTAGAAAAAATTGTCCGCCTACTTTTTTTTAATTTTTAGAGATTTGCCGGTTAGAGGGTTAAGTTTTGCTTCATTGCGAACAGTAGGAATACAAAGTTTTATAAACGCCTATTTAAGCCATATATTGAGGATTTGGAGGATCCACAAAATATCGAATCACGAACTTTATTTGGCAATCAAACACAGTTCTATATCAGCGAAGTTTATAATAAAAAGCTTTAGTGATGTATAGGTACGCTGAAGATCTGTCCTGTTTACATGGCCCTCTTACTTACATATATGGTACTAACATAGTGAAAAATTATGAGAATGGATCTCTTGCTCATGAGTTACTTTGATGATAGTGTTATGTACTAACTAAATATTTAAGTATAAAATAAATGATGATGGTGACGCCGCAACCGATGCTGTAATAGTTTAACTCACAGAGCGACAGATACAGAAAAAGACCCAGGACATTGTCAACAACCGAAAAAATCTGGCAACACATAAGACAACGAGCCGGTGTTCGAAATAGCTACATACAGAAATTTTGCTTAAGCGCCATGCTCCTAATTATAGGGTTATTACTTCACAACTCAGCAATCATTGCTCGATAAAGACAAAACTCAGTTTCAATTTTGAATGACCAGATGTGAAGCAAAAAAATAAACTCGTTGGTTGATCTTTCAATTAGTGTCCCCCCGTAAGTAACATTGGCGATCATCTTGAACAAAATCGTGATGACGGTTTGATTATATTCCTTTATTTTCAAATTTTTTTTACTGCGGTTCAATAAACATTTGCATTTATATTGTGCAAATTGAACAGTAAATATTTATTGTACGAAACATTAAAATTCATTTAAAATTAAAAAAAAGCAAATGAAAAAATATTGTAAATAAATTGGTAAGGCTATTCAGCGAAACGAAACTTTTCTGCATAAAATGCGACATTAATTAAATTTTATTTACATATGTAAATGAATTTAAAAACAAACAACCCGCAGCTATTAATATGTATATGAAATTATCTGAACCTATATATTGCTTCCAGCTGCTAATTAAGCTTAATAGATAGATACGTGCGTGATATAAAATTACTAATTTTTATATTTTTTATTTCAATTTTTTTCAAATAGTTAATATTACACAATTTCCATGATAATACAATTTTAGGCAATGGCACTAATAACATATGACTTACAACATGCGGTCGTAACATTCGGCTGTGTTCATAAAACAATTGCAAGGTCATCAAAAGGGTCAACAACGCATCTACCTATTGCTGGTTTGTCTTGTGCTTCACTTCAAATACCGTTAAAACCTTCGACTTGGGATTTGCATACATAATGCATTTAATTTGCATTTGCATTTGACGACTCGTTTGGATTAATTTATTGTTATTGAATTTATCTCTGAAAATAGGGTGTCCCATATGCTAAGTCAAAGTAGCTTTTTTTTAAAAAATAAATGTTTGAAAACAGTGCTTGGTCAAAAGCGCATATGTGCAGCAGTAGCTAATATTTAATTTATAACATAGAAAATATGAATTCTACGTATGTATAGGGTGTTTTTTTTAGTTTAAAATTTGAAATTTGCCAACGTTACTGTCATTTACATATATGAGTAAAGTTTGCCATTTCTTTATAAAAAGCTTGACATCGTAAAGCGCTTGCAAATTATGAAAATTTACTAAAATCACTAAGATTTTGACTTTAAATTCACTGAAAATTCACATGATTTTCGCTGAATAAACAAGCAATGATTGACACATTGAAATATCAGAAGGCGCGTTTTATTTTGAGAATAAGTATTCAATTGCTGGAAAAAGTGATCGAAAGTTTTACCAAGCTATTTTGACCGTTTTCGCCGCCCATATGCCCAAAATCATATTTAAATAAAAAATCTTCCAATTAAATTCAAAATTCAGTTCATTTCATTTTAGGTCACTGTTACGTCATTTAAAAAAAAAAAAAACCATTTACTTATGATCAAACATCACAGACAAAGAAGGCAGGAGTCGTTCGATATAAACATTTCATGTCATCAAACTACATGGAATAAGTTTTGTAATGTTAAATAAAATATTTGCCCAATAGCTGCTAAAGTTTTTAACTTCAAAGTTTTTTTTAAATCACCCTGTATATTTGTTCACCCTTTACTGGGATCTAAGGCTTTTATATAAATTGAATCAAAAGGCCAGTTATTTAATGATTTTACTCATTAGTAAAACTATATATCAATAAATTTGGTCATTAAAGTCCAATCGGATTGTGCCAGCTTTTCAATATCCGGTTTCGTTACATTCCTATGCACAGAGAGATGCCAACCCAACACTATAGTATAGGTTTGTTAACAATTTTTCATTTAGGATTAAATTAAAATTTTTGTTTTCAAGCATATTATACAAATGGGGAATTTTATTCTGAAATTATGGAAACTTGGGTTCATTTCAGCGAAGTTCAAAAGAATATTTCTATCCCTCTTGAATGCAACGCATCCACTCAACCACGATGGTACTTCTTCTATAGCTATAGCCACTGGGTGCAAAACGCTGGAAGGGTCTAGTAACTAGGCAACAACTTAGAACATCAGTTCTTTTCCCAACAAGCTAAAGTCGCAGAGCCTTCTCTAAGGAACACATTGGCACCACGTCTTTGCATAGCGCATTGTTTTGCACAGTAGCGACTTCAGTTGGCTGTCACGTTCACTGAATTTAATTATTTTCTTTGGGCTATTTGAAAGTACGAGTGAGTGCCAATAAGCCAACGACCATTCCCTAAACTCGTAGCTGCTGGGTCGCAGGAACACAAGGAAAGGGGTAAAATTAATTTTCGCTTAATCCGCCTCATCCGTTTAATAAGTGCACCACAACTTCTGTCGAGGACAAGATTTTTAGTTTAGAAAAAACAAATCCATTTTCGGTCCAAAACAAAGCGCTAGACAAAATATTTTATATTTCATTGCAGAGTAATCCAAAGATAGAAAAATAATCTACTGGAAAATGTGGGCGAATCTACGCTGTGTTCGCAGTTTTTATTTCAATTTAAATGCAGTTTATTATAATTAATTGCCTTAAGACCATTAAGATTAACTAACTAATGGTTACTTTATTTTAAATGGTAATACCAAGTCTTAGCAAACAAAAAGTTAATGATGTGTAAACATTTGAGTTGATCATTTATCAAATATTTGTTGTGAAATTAATTAAAACAAGTGGTGAAACAACTTATTGTTTGCACATATGAAAGTCATGCGAGCTGGCTGAAAGATTAATAATTATAAAGATTGACCTGAGTTTTTAACTAGAACTGGGATTTTCCCACATCTTCTTAAGAACCTATGATTTATATTCTTTTTGTATGAGGTAAATTGCTACTGATTCTCAGCTATCAGACATGGGGGTAATGCATTACTTTAAATTGTTCATTAAACTTTAGTCATAATTGAAATATATCCATTAGCACTAAACTAAATTGAATGGAAATGAAAACAAAATGATAAAAATTTTTCACGCATTGCCGCCATGTCAGTCAGTTATAGTAAGTCCCAAAATTATGCTTTGAAACTAATGGTTTAGTTTCATACGCTGTCATTAATCTTGTTGCAGGTACTCAAATGTTTGCAGTTAAATTAAAAATATTAACCACAACTTCCAAACAACACTTGAAACCCAAGGCTGATGTTGCAAAAATTGCTTGCTACTAATGAGAGCTCTTAAGTCTCGCATGCATCATAAAATTAAAAAAAAATAATTAAATAAAACTTAAGAGAAACCTCTGACTCATAAATCAAGCAAAGTACATTTGCATTTGACAAAAAAAGCACTACAACGAAACCCTGACTTAAGTAGCAACTTTCGATAGGTCGACTAATTTGGAGTTTGTTAACATCATTAAGAGCTACCTTAGACCAAGGTTGTTTTGTCTCAAAATACAAATATATTCGATTTCAATCATTAAAGAACTTTATCGTCTAATAATGCAATCACACAGTGTCGAGTTTTTTTTTAAAAAAATGTGTTTTTATTAAAAAAATAATAACAAAATTTACTTCAAAAGAATTGAAGTCTTAACAACAAAACAGAAAATTGTTTGAACTCTCATCTTGCAGGTATCACAAAGTCTCAAATCGGGTGTTACGCGCTGATTACCAACCGCCGCCACCTCCTGACCAGCCACCGCCGCCGCCACCACCAGACCAGCCGCCGCCGCCGCCACCACCGCCATGACCGCCACCACCACCTCCTTGTGAGATGACTTTGATAATCTTGACTTCACCGCCGCCGCCGCCGCCGCCACCATGTCCACCACCGCCGCCGCCGCCTGACCAGCCACCGCCTCCACCTCCAGACCAGCCACCGCCGCCGCCGCCACCTCCAGACCAGCCGCCGCCGCCTCCTCCGCCATGGCCGCCGCCGCCACCACCTCCTTGTGAGATGACTTTGATAATCTTGACTTCACCGCCGCCGCCTCCACCGCCATGGCCGCCGCCACCACCGCCTGACCAGCCGCCGCCTCCACCTCCATCAGACCAGCCACCGCCGCCGCCATGTCCACCGCCGCCACCATATCCGCCGCCGCCGCCATGTCCGCCACCACCTGATTCGTGGATAACTTTAATGATTTTAACGGAACCACCACCGCCACCGCCATGACCGCCGCCGCCATGACCGCCACCGCCATGACCGCCGCCACCGTGACCGCCTCCACCGCCACCGCCAGACCAACCACCACCTCCGCCACCGCCGGACCATCCACCGCCACCACCACCACCTCCGCCTCCGCCTCCTAGGCCTCCTAGGAAGCCAGCGTTAGCCAAAGAAACTGCTGCGAGTAAGCAGACGAAAACCTGTAAAAAAGAGAAAGTCCTTGTTCAATTATCCATCCTCAATAATATGTGATGAGTCCCAAATTTCTTTCAGGCTAAGTGCCCATTAATAAGTTCTCTGTGTAAAACAGGGATGCTCTTTTAATTCTGCCGCTAAAACAATAATTTGCCATGCCATGTACGCACTAAAATCACGATCAAATTATTGTTCAGCTGATAGTCAGTCAATTTTTAAACTGTAACGTGGACGATCTCTCCGATGCTATAGCGATTCCTTTCACTACTTCAAGACCGCCAACGTAAAGACCATCCAGTTACAATCTTTGATTAAATTTCGTCCTAGACGTTTGCGACTATTCGATTACGAACCTTCATGTTGTCTTTGTTTTCAGCTTAGAGAAGCACGAGAGTCAAAAATCAACTGATGAGTTCCGAACCATAGTGGATGGTTTTTTATACAATCGGCCAACATCACCAAAATAACCATGGCCGCCTGTTAGTCTGACCAAAAAACCAATCAACCAAATGCGAAACGCAAAACAAAGCGGTTCATCTGCACTTCCGAAATGCTGCAGCGCTTCAGCTAAAACATTAAAACGACGCTTGCGCGCAGCAGATCCAAACTCTTAGACGCCACATCTTAGCAATCACGTTTTCTCATTCGCTCTTCTGCTCCAATTCACTCGCGCGATTTTCTTTATCTTTCCGACACCCACTGTCCCGCATGTTGCACTTGCATTTTTAACGACGCCAAAACCTGCTGGTGCATCTTTATTGCTCCACTAACCGAGAAATCTATCAACTAACCGATTAAGCGATCGCTGGAGCAGCAAAATGTTTCAAATGCTTACTTCATGTATGTACGATCTGTGTGTGGATCTCTTGAAAACATTTTGAATTGTTGCATAACCTTATACGCATACAGTGGGATAATTTAGAAAATATTTGGACAAACAGTTAAAAGCTAATAATTGCTCAATCAATGTTGAAAAGAATAAGATGAAATGGAACACACACCTAAAGTGGAAACTTTACAAAAAGATGAACCAACACAAGAGCAAATGAATGCAAAGTACTCGTATCTGAAAATCATCAAAAACCGAAAAGTATCGGACAGTATCGAAAAATTCGATGAAAGCAAAATCGATAAGTTTTGGAGACTTTGCCATATCAATAAAAATATTTGTTCAGTGGAAACATCAGAGCCCACTGGAAATTTCATTCAAAACATGTTTCTTTTCTGATTTCAAGGAAGGGAACGGGATCTGATGTTTTTGCGGAATAAATTTTTGAGATTGCAAATTCTCGTAACTTTATCGTCTCTAATAAAAGTTAAATATCATAGAATTTAAATAAAAGGAAAAACGTTGAGCGAGAAGTATCTAGCAAGTCAAAAAATGTATGTAATGTCTAAAAGTATCGAATAGCAACAATAAATACAGAAGAAGTCGATAAATTCGCAGAATATTGAAAAGTATCGAAAATTCGATGGAAGTCTGATTTTATCGAGTAATGTCGAAGAACATCAAAAAATTCCAGAACAGTTGAGAAGCATCAAATAGTATCGAGTTAATTTAAGTCCGAAAGTATCGAAAAAACAACGAAAATCATCAAATATTATGAAAAAACTTGAAAAATTATCGGGCATCTATAAAAACCAATGAGAATACAATACTATCGAAACGAAACGTCGATAAAACTCGAACAATGCTGAGGAGTATAAAGAAATCTTTAAGCTAAGATCACCATAGAAAAGCATCGAAAAAGTTAAAGAGCATCGAAAAACGTCAAAAATTTAATGGAAGTCAAACGGTATCGAAAAACTTCGTGAAATATGATGAGTATTGAAACTTATAGAAAGAGTCGATGGAGGCCGAAAGTACTGAAAATCGAAGGACTTCGAACAGCAACGAAAAACATTGAAAAATTGAAGTAACATTCGAAAAGCATGGAATAGTGTCATAGCACATAAAAATTTGATTAAAGTTGAATAGCATCGGCATAAAGTCGTTAAGAACCGAAAAGTAACGAATAGCGTCGAGGAACAACGGAAAAGTTCATAATTGTCTAAAAGCTTATCCATTATTGAATCGAATAGTTTAAAACTTTCGAATAGTATTCAAAAACATCGAACATAGTCACATAGAAAAGTATTTAAAAACATCGAATAGCTCGAAAAATATCGAATAAGTTGATAAGACCCAAAAAGTTTCGAAAACATATCGAAAAGTCGATACATGTACATATTGTTACGAAATTTCCTGTCTCTTTTTAGGATAATTTCGATCTCTTACACTTTTCTGAGTTCGATCACTGGATTGTGTAGCAATTAAAAACAGAAACTTTATTTAATTATAAAATGGTTTATTTAAATCAAAAGCGTTAGTTTTTAAACGGTACAATTGTTTATTTCCTTTAATTATCGATATTCAAACTCTAATATTGAACTGGCACTGTATAGACAATTATTTCACTTTAGCGCTTTGAAATCCACTGTATTACTCTACTGCTTAAGAACAACCTTTATTAATCTACTGCTTACGAACAACTGTCACTTCCTTCCTGAAAGTTCGACCACTATCCAGAATGTCATTTCCGGTACCTTCTAGATGGCGCTTATCGATTTTGATAATTGTTCAAGAATTATCTAGCAGACTGCAGCGACATTCAGTTTATTCATTACCTTCTAGATGGCGCTTATCAAGTTCAAGAATCATCTAGCATACTGCAGCGACATTCAGTTTATTATTTCTAGTACAGAAACCACATATGACTGCCAGAGGGTGTTCGAGAACTGGCATACTGCAAATTTCGCTACAATATGTAGGTCAAATATTATCAAAAATCAATTTCGAAAAAGTCGAAAAGTTTCGAATTTAATCAAATATAATCGAAAAAAATTAAAAACTCAAGAAATGCCGAACAGTATCCAATTATTGGAAATAACTCTGAAAACTGCATAAAACAATCAAAGACGCAAAAGTGGATTAAGTTCCAAAAATGCCGAATAATATCGGGAAATAACTAAAGGTATCGAATATTATTGCAAATTATCAAAAAAATCGATTAAGCTCGAGAGAACATCAAAAAAATTTGTAAAAATTGAAGAGTCGAAATGATCGAAAAACATCGAAAAGTCTATATATGTCGAAAACAAGGAGATATATTTCGAATGAATTTAAAATTTATTAATTTTGATCTAAGGGATATCTGGGTATTAACGTTAACGTAGAACTACATATTTTGAACACTTCCTTTTAAATACTCTACCGATTGATTGAGGACGACTTTAGTTATTACGTTAGACAATGAGCCCAGGATCGTGATTATTCTGCAATTTTTCAAATAACTTCGGAAAGAGGTAAAAGTAGTCACGCCATTAAGTCGTTACCGCGCTGGATTTTAGTTCGTGATTCTAGTGAATCGTGTTCAGGGTATTGTCTCTTATCCAATCAGATTTGCCTTTTCGCCGGAATTCGACAGCAGTAATACGGACATCAGAAACCAAGCTCTACAGACTTATTCATAGACATATCAACTATACAAAATTCAGTTTTTGTCCGTCTATCTGTCCATCCGTCTCTCTGTCTTTTATGAACGCGAAAACTATCCGGTCGATTTTAATGAAATTTTAACAGTATGTTAGTATCAATCAGGCGGATGTCATAGGTTATAAATCTTTTATTTAGGGTGGCACTCATACAAAAATATTTTTAAAATATAATTTTCACAAATACCATTCAAACGATTCACATAGAATTTGCACCACTTATCTTTTATATTAAGAGGTATTGCTTAGGCTGTAAAATTTTAATTCATGGTACATACTTAGGGTGGATCTCAATCAAAAATATTTTTAAAATATCATTCGGCGACTAATCAATTCACACCGAATCTGCACCACGTAGCTGATATATTATGAGGCACAGCTTAGGCTACAAAACTTCTATTTAGGGTGGCCTTACACTGAAATATTTTAAAATAGCATTTCCACAAAGACCACTTTAAAAATTAAGACTAAATTTTCAATTTAAGGTCATGTAAAGCGCACAGCTCGTTGATAAATTTATTTGGTGAAAATATTTCTTTTGGTTTCGTCTTTGAAGCGTTCCACTGTAAAATGATTACTTGGTTGGCTATAATCTATATACTGTCATTACTCGAAGTCTGCGTCTCTCTTTGTGCGAATTTCGAGAAGATTGCTTCGCGAGGTTGCGCTAGTACCCCATTACTTAATGCTACATAAATTTAATGTATTTCCCCTCTTTAATAGTAAAATATATATATACATATATGTAATATGAAATAATTGATGATTTTTGCACTACCAAATACATTTTTTTTTTAAATTTAATTATATTTGTTGTAATTTTTTGATGAAAGATTAAAAATTTTGTGCGTTGCATTGTAGGACAGCACAAAAGTTAGCTGGCCATAAATCCAAAATAGTTAAAAGTTGAAGAATATATAATCGCGAAAATTTATTGACATCGAAGAGAATAAAATAATTACCATAAAATTGAATGTGTTGGTGGGTACTTGTTTCCCTTCGTTTCATGTCGCAAATAGCAATGCTAACTGCCGTTCCCAGTCTACAAGCTCACGTTAGAGGCTACATACAAATATTTTGTTCTTCGTATTAAGATCTTTACAGAATTTTACTTGCATGAGGAGTAGGAAAAGCAGCTATTAAATTATTTCTAATTCTAAGCCATATCACAACTATCTTCTTAAAGCACATCTTTGTTCAATCTGAAATTTATTCAGATGTATGGTGTCTGTCGCTGTAGATTATCTCTAGATATTACTGAAATGGTTATTTGAGAGTTCCATTAAAGATGCGAAAATGTAATAGGACGAAAATATTTCATTCTGTTTGTAGCACGAGAAGAGCAGAACCTGCTGCATATATGTCTGGAAAATTTTACTCATAAATAATTTTTTTTTTCAAATTTATGTAGGTACCGTGGGTGCACCTAAGCGCGATCTTGTATATTATCCATAGAGTTAGAGCAAATGGCCGCTGGATAAACTTTTACTTCGAATTCTTTTTATCCATTTTTAGTTAAGGAAAAGTTGTGTACCAACTTTGAGCCCCCTTTCGTGATCTTACGATCACGAGAACTTGCATCCTTATATTCATCTCTTAGCGACCTCTGTCCTTTTATACCCTACACAGAGGGTATATTCACTTTGTCATTCCGTTTGTAACTCATAGAAGGAGGCGTGGTTGGCGCAGAAAAGTACATTTATTCTTGATCAGCGTAACCATTTGAGTCGATTTACCCATGTCGGTCTGTTTGTCTGTCTGCCTGCCTGCCTGCCTGCCTGCCTATCTGCCTGTCTGCCTGTCTGCCTGCCTGCCTGCCTGCCTGCCTGCCTGCCTGGCTGTATGTCTCTCTGTGTGTGTGTGTGTGTGTGTCTGTCTGTCTGTTTGTCCGTCTGAAAATGGGTGAAATCGGTTCGCGATCTCGCCTGCTGCCCAGAAACATTACACATTTAGCACGATATATTGAGATAGTATTTTGATGTAGTGCAACCAAATGCCTCACAAATACTAAAAATAACTTTGACAAACTGTGGAGGAAACGTTGGCGAATTTCAAAAAAGAGCACCTCGCATATAAATAAAAACTTCACCGAGAGAATTATTTAAGGCAATGGAACCAAATTTAGCCCACATAGTAGAAATGATTTGGAAAAGCTCTGGACAGAAATGATCCAGTCCAGCAAGCATTAGTGTCAAAACGCTGCATAGAGAGCTATCTAAGTAAATGTTACCAAATTTGATGTGGGTGCTATAGTGAAAGAAAGTGCTGTGGCATTTCAATCTCCATGCCAAATAGCCGGTGTATATTCTCACCAGAAAGTTAGATTTTCTTTTGGTAGTATCAGAAATTGCAATGCTCACTGATTTTTTTTTTCAGTGGATGGTTAATTTTCTTAACTCTCAAATTCTAATTTCAATCTTTTATCGCATTCGTACCACTGTGCGCAGTTACAAAATTTGGTGCTGCTTGAAGCACCACTTCAAGCAGTTGTTGCTTCTACAGGCGATTACATGACTTTGCCAAGTTCCACTTGTCATTAGCATCTCGTTACTCAGTCGTGATCTTTCGACGCCTTTGGTTATCTGCCAACCCAACCAACCAACCAACAAGTTAAGATTTGTGGTGGCTTAACACAAAGTCGTTTAATTGTGTCGTTTGTTATTTTTGTTTGTTTGATTGTTTGTTGTTGAGGTAAATCAAATCACCGTAATATTTGTTACTGCTACAACTCCTGTTTTTCATTTAATTTAATTTTTTTTTTGTTCAAAAAACTTTGTTTTGTTATTATCTTTCTTTTACAATTTAATCATTTTATGATTTTATTTTATCTACTAAGCCTCTTCTATCACTTTGTTATTGTCTTGCGTTGGATTAGGCTGGCTGGTGAAACGCTCTGGGTATAACCTTGCAGACGGTGAATTTAAATTTTTAATTGAATTACGTTGGATGAGGAAAGCACCTTACAACAGCGAAATCAAATTAGCGTGTCAAAAGTATTTAAAAAAAAGTATGCAGTAACCATGATAAAACTAAAGAATATTCGGATATCTGAGCAATTCTCAATATTAGCACGCGTATATATTTTTTCGAAAAACGTTTTATTTACACGAATATGCCACCTTATTAGAGGAAGTTTTAGTTCACTTGTTTAATTGGTTCAATTAAATTGTGCAAAGTTTCAAGGAAAGAAAAAAGTCATTAGCACTGGTAATGAAATTTGAGCTTTTTTCATATGCGTCGAATTTAGGCAGGCCAACCGTACTGACAATCAGGCAAACACTTCATTTTAATTTATTTCACTGCCATTCTGTTGTGTGTTATGTTTAATGACAAATCTGAATCGGAAGCTTTTTAAAGCAGATTGAATTTATCATACGCTAAGTACTGGCCATCTAAATATTTATTTAATATTCTGTTTGTAGAGCCTTCTTCACCGAAACAAAAGAACTTAGATCTATGCAATGGTCTCCGGCATTTCCAGTTTTTTGCAGGACTTGTTGATGTCTTGCCAAATAAATTAATGTTTAAAATATATATTCTATCTCTGTAAATATCAATACTACGAAAAAAGTTATTGAAACAAGAAATGTTTGGAACTAATTTATCTTTTTAAATCAGAACTTTAAATTTTTTTAATCTCAACAGATTTTGAGTTAAACTTGAAAGCGGGCGAAAGCTCAAATTATAGGACCTATATCTGATATTTAATTTTAATTTTTCAAACTTACAAAAAACAAGAACAATATAGCTATGATATTTTCTTCCATTATTTAAGAACTCTTGCAAATATTTCTACAGAATTACCAATTCTTAAGAGTTCAAATTTAGATCCCATTCAGATACTGATATATTTTTACTGCTTTTATTTGCAAAATTGAAAATAAATAAAAAAAATGCGAGTTTTGACTCAAAATATCAATTACCCTATAATAGACGAAGGTGTGTACAATTTTTCAAAAGTTCAAATTGGCAACAAAATATTGACCCCAGCCTGCTAGTGATAGGATCAAAAAAAAAATAATTTTAATTTATGGCTTTTGATAAAAATTTTATGGCTTGTAGTCTGAGTAAAACCAACTAAAGTCGGTCGGCAAACATTGATAAGTAGCCCTCAAGGTAAAAGAAAACGCGGGCTAAGTAATCGCTAGAACAAGAAATACATAGATCGAGGAAATGCTAGAGAGAATTCAAGACACTAGATACTGAACGTGCACATTAAAAAAGATTTGTGGAGGCCCTTTGTTCCGTGGACACAAGAAGAAAGTCTGAGTTAAAGCTGTAGCCCTTAAAACTACCTGAGCCACATGTCACTTGCTTTGGATATAATTTTTTTATATTAATTTTTCGAGTCTCTACGTCTTTGGTATAAAAACTTATTAAGGATTCAGTTAATATTTTTACCATGTTCAGAAGTGCTTATAAAAGTCAGCAAGTATTTCATTTAATACTTAAAACCTAAGCATAGGAAATAGGTTGTTACCTAGCTATAGAATTATCTAAAGACTTGATAAATTATGGCATTTCTTGGTATTGATCTCATTAATGTAAGATGAGCTTAATTTGAGATATTGATGAGTCAATATATCGAAATGCATTCGGCAACACTGGATCTAACGTAAAAATGGTAAAATACAACACAAAAGCCAAGTAAGGTCGACTAATACTTCGCCAAAGTTATCGTGCCATAACTCCAAAAAAAAAAGCAAGAATTTTTGGCCAATGAATTTCTGAAGCGGTATTTTTTGTTTTTTCATTACTAGCGCACAAAAACAAATATACATATTTATATATTTCGGAAAGGTTTACTGAAATTTTTGAAATGTATAACGAAATATTATTGGAATATTGTAAAATTTATTGAATAAAGCTTAAATTCGGTATAGTGGCCTCAGTCAGTGGTGTAAAGTTTTCAAATCTTAGATAAATTTATCATTGACTTAAAGACTGCAACAATAACAACATAAATATCAAGAATCGGCAGTCCATAAATGATATAACCATACTGTTTATATATACTAAACACCTTATCAGAGTCAGCCAATGGCACATAAGCCTTGACTTCGTGTGTTGTTGCTAAGAATTGAAGACCACAGTTCTTGGGACTGTGACTTCGTAATAAATTAAAAATGACAAGCTGTTTTTTCATGAGATTAATTTATTCTGATTTATTAAAAATAAATTCTTGTATTATATACTAAATTATAGTTAGTCCAACCAAAACAAAATTACTTATGTTGCATATTTCTTCTTTAATCTAATGGCCAATGCACTGCGTAGCATTCACCTTATCATAGCTGCATACTTTGCAGTTCTTACATTTATTGAAATCAATTAGCTGAAAAAAAGTTTGAAAACGTTGGTATAAAAAACACAGCTTAGAGCTCGAGAACTTTAGTCAGTCCATGCAAAAAAGAGTTATTTTTCTGAACGTCCTCATTTGGCCTCTTGGTCATTTAGTAATGCCAGCCTGGGATCTTGTGTGTCCTACCTGTTTTTTAACAACGCACACTGAAGTGCAATTATTTATCGGATTGACTCCACAAGAAAATTGTGAAAAACAGACTAAGTTCTGCATCACTAACTCAAATGTTAAATATCAGTGATATCTTGTGGCCGCCTGTGCCACAGTAGCTTGCGCAAAGTGAAAAATAATTTTTTCTGGAGTTTCGAAGCCGTTTTCTTCAAAGTGATGTCTCTTTGAGGAAGGACGAGGAAGGAATGAGCTTAGTGGCAGATTTAAACAGAATTGTTTAGTTTCCATAGCAAATGATGCTTTCGAAATTTTGCGAGTGATTAAAAAATTTTAAGTGAAATGATATTTCATCAGCTTAAAAGAACCATCCCAGAGAGTGAAATAATATTTAGATCAGCGGTGGGCATAATATTTAGATCTAGCAAAAGGGCGCAACAACAAAATCAAGCAATAAAAAACGAAACTTTAAAGTTTTTTTGCTTTCATTGCCAAATTCGCCAACAGCACGAAAAAAAAACCCAAAATGCACTAAAAACAAAAACAATTGCAACATACGTCGAGACATAATGCGGCACCGTCCCTAATGCCTTTGTCTGTTGTTTTTGTTTTTATGTGAACTCAAGTCCACGCTGTGCGTCGATAGCGTTGAAATTCGGCAAATTGTTTGTTGCTTTGTGCGTCGAATAAGGGTTCGGGCCATGAGGACGAAAAAGGCCAATATGTGTCCATCGCTGATGTAGATAATTGAGAAGGGACATAGCAAAATTGGACTTACTGCGTCCGCTTAAATATTTGAAATCCCAAAATAAGTTAAGAATATAACATTACAAATCGATCGTTAAACTTTAAATATTCGTGGCATCGCGAAGTCACACAATTGAAATTTTATTTGACAGAGCTTAATAATTTTCTTCTTTATGTAATCATAACAATTGTTTATGTTGATTGAGACAAGGAACTTTGAATTCTTGCTCTATGAATGCCAACTCATAAAACCTGTACCAACTTACGATTTATCATATTGATCTATCTTCCTATTCTAACTGATTAAAATTTATAAATAAAATATCAAGTTACATAATGCCATCAATCAGCCTTTGTTAAACCTTATTTGGTCACAAAAACCGAAATATGTTAATTTCAATTTGTTTTCGGTAGCATCTGCTTAGCATTGATTTTCCAAACCAGTTAGACATTCTTGAGTGTTATTCCTAAGTTGAATTGATACAGGTAGACAAGCCATTTCACATCTCTAGACGTAATCAGAGTTCATGGGGTTAATTTGTTTTATACCAATACACCAATGTAATACTAAAAAGTTTTAGCTTTGAAATTTTAACACCTAAACCTGAGGCTAATCGCTTAACAATTTTTAATTTATATTTTCAATTTATTTCACAAGTTATTGTTGTCTTTCTTTTGGCATTATGCTAATCGTCTTTTTCAAAAAGGAAACAGAAAGCCCAATAAAACAGCAGCATACAGCAGACTTAATGTAAACAAGTTATATACCTGGCACATTAAAAATTGCCAAACAAAAAGATTTGAATATTCCAAAATACTCTGAATTTCATATCCAAAATGAATGGCATCAAATTAAAACAGTCGAACGGCGTGACAAATTTAAAGTGTTTTCCTTTGTTAATGCATTTTAAAGTTGATTTCAACAAATGAAATAGTTCTCAATAATTCAAAAATTTATTCAAATATTATTAGTTTGTATATAATTCAATGATATAGGGTGAGTTTTTTGTCAGGCTGTAACGTAACTGAGCAGTAACGATAATAATTTTGTGAATTATTGATGTATTTCATATTTGTAATATAAAAACTAGCAATATAAGATGTAGAACTAAAGTTAAGTAAAATTACAAATCAAAACCATAAATTGAATTAGTTAATGAAATTCGAACATTATCGAATTATAAAATCGATATGAGTAAAAGAGCGCCGAAGAACATTGAAAAAATCGAAATAAATCGGAGTACCCACCATCGAAAAACAACTATTAGGCTGATGCAAATCGATAATTATTGAAAAACAACAACGTAGTCGATAGCGTCAAAAAATGTCAAATTGTTTCGAAAAACAACGAAGAAATCTACAAAAGTCTAAAATATGTAATCGTCAAATTGTCGAACTGTATCGAAAGAAATCGAGAGAAATTGGAGAGTACTTACTCTTTAAAACATCAAAAAAGTCGATAAATGTATCGATTAGTATTTAAAACGTTGAAAAATTGGAGTGAATAAGTGATGGTGTCGAAAAAGTCGATGATTATCGTGAAGAAGTCGATAAAAGTCAGAAACTATCGAATGGTATTGAAAATAACCGATCAATACGGAAATTATGGAATAAAATGTATAACATCGAAGACTTTTCAGAAAAAGTCTGAAAGTATGGAAAACATTGAAAGATCGTAATCTGTCGAAAAACTTTTAAAAGTTGGAAAATATCAAAAAACATCAATACTACGGAAAATACCGAAAATATCGATAGTATTTAAATCATGGAAGAATTCAATGGGAGATAGAAAGTATCTAATGGTATCGAAAAAGCCGACAAACATTGAGAAGGACATTATGAGTCGAAAATAACCAAAGTATCAAAAAAAAGTCTTCATGCTAGGTGTGGTATCATCGAAAGACTCCATAAAAGATTAAAAGTATCTGATAATATCGAAAAGGTCGAAAAACATCGATTAAGTCGATACAGTCGAACAGTGTCAAAAGCATTTTAAGTTTCGGAAAGTATCAAATAGTATCGAACAACACCAAAATCATATACTTACTGCCAGAGGTTAAAAATAATTGTTGCTTATGGCTATACCCATTACCATATTTATGAAGCCTTAGACGTTATCACGACACACGCCTTTTAACCGAATTGGGACGTTACAAATTTATCAACAAAATGTGACATTCACCCGACGGCGAGCATTCAGTATATTGGTAAAGCGGGAAGTTTTCGCAGAGTTTTGTGCAATTACTATTGGGTGGTACAAAAAGACTTAGGCTGCGTTTACTGCGAGTCATTTTTAGTCACGCTACATGACAGCTTGTCGCTTCTGCCGTTCAAATACATACGCGCATATGGAAGTGTTTACTGTGAGGCGATTGAATGGTCCCGAACCCCGGAAGAGACCGTTTTGGACACATTTCGGAAAGTTTTTTTTTTGCACCAATCAATGAGGTAGAAAATGCACTCTTAAAATAATTTAGGACGGCCCCGGACCCCGGGGGTGACCGTTTTGGACACATTTACAAAAAAAAAAAATTGGATTTTTAACATAACTTGAGACGGCCCCGGAAGACACTTTTTTCGAAAAAATCTGATTGCACAAATCGATCAGAAAGTTCGAAAATGGATTCTTAACATAATTTGAACATTATTTGCGATAGCAAATGTTCACCAATCGATGCGGGAAAGGTCAAATTTTCTGTGATATTCTGATTTTCAAGGTCAAAGATCACAAAACACAGTTTGTCGCTATTATCTCGCTTCCACTCAACCGGGCACAAATTAAATCTGTGCTAAAGAAGGAAATAAGATCATTTTCGCTAATCACATTAGTTGCATCCTTCTAAAAATATTCAAGGTTAAAGGTTAAAAATGCACAATTTTAGTTTTTATAATGAAAGCGGCTGGTCACACGTAACAGCTTATCAAACATTTTTTATATAATACAAACTTAGGCATTCTACAATTTTTCCTAACATAAATTAAAGTTCGACCAAAGGCAATAAAGTTAGTTAAAACAAAATGGGTCGAAAACAGGCTTCGACCTCTGTTTAACGATAGGTGCAATAAAACTTTTATCAGGAGCATATTTCATATATTTATACGTAATAAATATCTGCCTTTCAATAATAACAAATATTTACGAGTATTCTACCACTACTTAAACGCGAATGAAAGTAATAACCAATCGGTTTGCGATTGGCTAAAAAGCCGAGGTGTTGCGCTACGTGAAATCGCCTGGCTGTAAACAATCACGTCGCATGCGTTTTCGATGGTAACGCCGTCACTTTCGAGGCTGTCATATAGCGCTAAAAAAAACGCCTCGTAGTAAACGCATCCTTAATAGGTCAGAATCGGCTCAGTAGCTATGATTCGGTAAATTATAATTAAATTTTTTTCCTAATTTTTCTACTATTATGCAAGAGACTTTCGAAACACTAACCCTAAGTAACTAACCTTCGTCATTTTAACGAGCAACAGTAAGATATTCATCTTTCTCGGTCTTACTTGCGCGTCTAGCTACATATATTTGCTTTCACACCAACGCAGTATTTGCATGCTTGTGGTAAGTATTTTGAGTTTCAATATATATAGGCTAATTGTTCGTCATTCGGACGAATGATTAGCTTTTGTGTAAGTTTCTTGCTGTACTTTTTTACACATTTAAAGAATCTTTCTATTTATTTATTTATGTTAATGTAAGTTTTCCTCAGTACTATTAAAGAGTTTATTTTATTTACTTAAATTTTTGATAAATGTTGTCCTTAATTATAAAATAAAATGTTAGTAGCTAGTAATAAAACAATTTATCTTCAAAAAACATAGCTTTTCTCATATAAAACAAAAAAATGTTTGTGCTCGCCAAAATGACGAATGATTAGCTTTTAAGGATTATTAAAAAAAAATTACCTATCTAAGGATAAAATCTCTGTACTAATCAACTTAATGATTAAGTAATAATGGCACTTATTTATTATTTATTATTATAAGCTACCACCTTTATATGGAAATTAGTTTTTCGTGTTTTGGGAAGAATTCACGTTTTGATTGTAAACTTCTCATTTATTATTAGAATGTGCTAGCTTCTAAGACGATTAATATTTAGAAAAACATTTATCACGAGAAGGTAACATATTTTTTGTTAATATTCTTAATAAAACATACTCACACCGTAAAATATCAAGTTTTTTAATATATGCGAAATTTAATAACCTTGATATTAAAGTTATAAATTAATTCAAATTATCTGGGGAAAGCATTTGCAGTAAATTATGCAACTTTGTGAGCACAACCAGAAAGATTAACACCAACCGAGGTGTCTTTCGATCGCCATGCTAGAAAATGTGCCAATCATTCGACAGAGTTGTGTGTTTCACTTGAATATTAAATTTTTAGATTTTCATTGAATAAATTGTTCTTTTTCACTAAATTGTGTATAAATAATATCAAGTTCATGATTTTCAAATAAATTTTCTGGGATTCAAAACAATTCTACTTTATTAGAAACAACTTTTACCATAGGATTCAAAACGCAAAGAAATACAACCCATTACATTCAATATTTTAATTATTTATTTATTAACATACCATCATCATCACTTAAATTATTATTTACAGCAATTGATCTCATAAATTTTACTCTAAATTATTATTTACCCCATCCACTACTACCTCCTTGGGACCAGCCACCGCCGCCGCCGCCACCACCGCCGCCGTAGCCTCCACCGCCGTAGCTGCCACCGCCGCCATAGCTGCCACCGCCGCCGTAGCTGCCGCCGCCATGTGTAGTTGTTATGACTTTGTAGACATCAACGTGTCCACCACCATGGCCACCGCCACCACCGCCGCCATAGCTGCCACCGCCATAACTGCCGCCGCCGTAACTGCCGCCGCTGCTGTGACCACCGCCGCCGCCCCAGCCGCCATAACTGCCACCGCCTCCTCCGCTATGGCCTCCACCGCCATAACTGCCGCCGCCGTAACTGCCGCCGCTGCTGTGGCCACCGCCGCCGCCCCAACCGCCATAACTGCCACCGCCGCCTCCGCCATGGCCTCCACCGCCATAACTGCCGCCGCCATAGCTTCCGCCGCCGCCATAGCCTCCACCGCCGCCATGACCGCTATCATGTGTGGTTATAACTTTAATAACTTCAACGTTTCCGCCATGACCGCCGCCGCCGTAGCTTCCGCCACCGCCACCATAACTTCCGCCACCGCCGCCATAGCTTCCGCCACCGCCGCCATAGTTTCCGCCACCGCCGCCATGACTGCCGCCGCCACCTCCTCCTAAGCCGCCTAGTAGGGCTAGAAGATTGCCGGCATTAACTGAGGCCAATGTGGCCGCAAGGGCAATTAAACAGAGATAAACCTAAGAAAAAAATAAATTTTTAATATCCTGTACGTTGATGGTAATCACACATTTTTTTTTTTAAGTCTTCTTTAATTTTTTATTTTTTGTGTTATTTATTTTATTGATTTTTTTTTTCCTTCTTCAACACTCACTTTCATTATTAACGAATCGCTGGGAACGAATTTCGCAAACTACTTGGCGTATACCAAAGAACGCTTTGTTTTATAGTCCGCGACAAAAAGTCTAAAGATTTAAGCCAAAATGTTATTTAATGCATACGGTTCTTGTTTTGCTGAAGTGTGAATTAATTTTCC
This sequence comes from Meiosimyza decipiens, assembly GCA_963680825.1. Classification (NCBI taxonomy): domain Eukaryota; kingdom Metazoa; phylum Arthropoda; class Insecta; order Diptera; family Lauxaniidae; genus Meiosimyza; species Meiosimyza decipiens. The sequence continues at coordinate 85,753,540 of OY804258.1, read as the reverse complement.
TTTTTTTGGACTTTTTATGTTAGATATTCTTTTGTTTATTTTTTATATAATAAACGTACGTATGTAGATCTTTTAGTTAAAAGAGACGATAATCATATGTAGAACTGTCTTCAAACTCGTTGTATTAAAAGAAAAACCCAAATTAGTGTACCAATATCCGGGATACATAATGAAATTCAAGCTTGGCACAAAAGAACTTGAAAGTTTCTTTATATTTTCCTATGAATTTCTAACATAACTACACGATTAAGCTGTTCATAACTAAGATATGGAGAAAATTTAAAAAAAAAATTAAATTGCTGCCACAAAATGCTTAATGTCGACAAAAAAAAAAATATTAGAAAAATTATCCTGAAGGTCCAAAATCATAAACCATTTAAAAATAACCCTACACATCTCCACAAAGAATATACGAAAAGTTTTGGGGTCGTTGACATGAGAACGGTTCAATTGGTTTGACACGCCTAGTTTGAAAAGTACCTCATGTTTACTCAATTAATTCTGGCTTTTGAGATATAATTCATGCTTTAGTATAAGATATATCCAATATTTTTGACTGCAAAATTTTGTGTAGCCAGACTTCCTCTTCAAAACCGACTTCCAATTATCTTCGTATGATAGATTTAAGTACAGTTATTCATCTTTGGAGATGAGATAAAGGAAACAAGAGAGAAGGAAGATATATTTTATATAAAGCGCAATTCAATGAAACGGCTTTTCAAAAATTATCATTCGGAAATAAGATTTGAAGAAGAAGTTGGAAATATAGAAGCGTGAAGTTAAGTAAAATTCCAGATTTTGACATGATTGACATTATGTGTACACATGTAACTTTTGCTATCTGGTTTTTGAGTTTAAGTTTTTTGACATCTCACGCGTGATTCGTAACATATGTTAACTCCACAAATGCTCAATAAGGTTTGCCATTTTACTATTTTGCAACTAACAAACGATAAATTTTATTAACAAAATTCGTGCTCTGTGAGAAATGTGTCTTATCGAAAAATTTTCTTTAGCGACAAAGCTCATTTTTGCCTAAATGGGTACGTCAACAAACAGAATTGCCGACTTTGATCTGCAGAGCAGCCAGAGGTAGTTCAATATTTGCCAATGCACACTAAAAAATGCACTGTTTGGTGCGATTAGTGGGCCGGCGGTATCATTGAACCGTATTTTTTCAAAAATAATAAAAATCGCAACGTTACAGTCAATGGAGCAAGGCACCGTGATATGATTTCCGACTTTAATCTTACCCAAAGTAGAAAAATTGGACTTGGTTGACATGTGATTTCAACAAGACAGTACCACGTGCCACACGGCACTCGATACCATGGACCTATTGAGAGGCAAGTGAAGTGAGCAATTAATCTCACGTTTTCGAGCAGTTCATTGGCCGCCAAGATCATGCGATTTGACCCAACTAGACTATTTTTTTGCAGAGCTACGTGAAGTCTCTCGTATACAGGAACAAGCCAGCCGCAATTGCAGCCCAGAAAGACAACATTACAGCTGCCATTGGTGAGATACTGCCCGCAATGCTGGAAAAAGTATGCCAAAATCGGAACTTATGGATGAACCAACTCAGCCGCGTGAAATATTTACATGAAATAATTTTTAAAAAATAAATTGATTTATTGCTCCAAATAAATATTTGCAAGTTTTCTGTTCTTTTTTCCATTATATATCAATTGCAAAAGTCAACTCTATTTTTGTATTCAGAAAAAAGTATAACTCGAATAAAGTATTCGTACTTACCAATGAATGTCAAACGCTTTAGATGCAAATCCGATGAACTTCTGTATCGAGGATATTTTGAAACGGTAACATCAGTTCTTAAGAACTGGAAAAAGATTCCCCAAACTCATGTTGGGACTGCTTACGATTTCTTATTTTTTTCGTTCTTTGACGAAATTATTTAGGTTAAAGGCCGATATATCAAGCAAAATGTACACACACATACAAACATTGTAAGAACTATATGTTTTTAAGCATCTTGTCGTTTGAGCTAAGCAATGATATTAAAAAATTCAGTTTTTGGCACTTTTCGAAGTAGTAACACATCATTTTAGGAACTTGTAAATTAGCCGCATGTTCAATAACTCATCTTTCATATTCTAAAAACTGTTCAGAACTCAGAATTTTTTATAAATGAAAAAATCTAGTGAGCTCAAGCGAGTAATAGCGTCGTATAGAAAAGCGCGAACAAGTGTTAAAAGTATTCCTAAAATGACAAGAAGATGCAATTTTTTTAGGTACATATTTTATGAATTTTTTATTTGGTCGTTGAAAAAAAATTACAAGTTCATTTCACAAAAACTGTCGATTTCTCAGCTATTTCAGAATTTTTTGAACTAATACTAGCTCTGAAATTACCGACCAGACTGGGTTAATCACGGTCACTTGGTAGCCCTGTATGGAACAGTATTGATAAGTAAGGTAACAAATAATATCGGAATTCGGGATACACCGATTTAAGTCGAAAAATATCGAGAAATCCTATTACAGTCGGAAAATGTTGAAAAGTATCGAAAATGTCGATAAAACTAGAAAAAAGATGATAATAGCCAAAAGTGAATAGTATGATGTTATCTTGCTATGTTTATTTGATGGCATGAAAATCGTCCATAAAATTTAAAAAAAATTGTAAATGTTTCATATTTTAACAAGGGAGTGCAATACAGTCTCAATGGATCTGACTTTCTTACAGAAATGCTTCAATGCATATAGTACACAGATGTGATTTGATACTACTACGCAGATAAATGTCGAATATTCATTCCGAGTCTTTAGGAAGAAAGACGCCGAACCAACGACGAATACAACTATACCTATCTCCAAAATCAAAGGAATATATTTAAGCCTTAGAAATACTGAAAATACGACTTTTAAATGGTGCTCCAATAGCTTCATGCAGCCGGCACTACGCCATCATACCTGACGGTTTTGTATGATTTAAAGTTACCAATTTGACAATTTTTATGTTTGAAGCAAGGACCAAATATCTAAAACTCCTTTAATCAACTTTTTACTACACACTGAACTGATCGGCTCAAATCTATGAATATATTTCGGTTGAGACTCTAATTTACTCGTGCTGAAATTTTATTTTGAAATATTAAAGCAACGTTCTCAATTTACCCATCACTTTGACTTGTTCGCTTAAGTGGTTCTAGTAAGAACTATACTAATCGTATTTTAAGGTAAATCTTATTATTATAACTTGATTTTATAATGGTTGCAATTTTACTTAAAAAAAAAAAAATATAGCATTTTTTTTGAAACAAAATAAAAACATTTCAACATGCTGGTTTTTAAAAAGTCCAACATAAGAAACAAGTTATCAAAGACAGCCTCTACGTCTGTATGTAAATATGTGTGCGATAGTATTTATGAGATAACATTGTATATAAGAAACAAGTCTAAGTTCTGAACCGTCGAGAACAAACAGGGCTTAAGATATAAGTCATGTGGATAGTTCACTGCTACTGTGGCACAGTCACTTTACAATGTTGTTCATGGAAACAAAAACCAAGATTTACTCTGTTGTAAATTATCGAATATTATCATATATTTATATAAATCAAAAACAGCATCGAGAAGTCAGTGAAATATATCGGATACCCATAAAAAATGTGTTTCAAAAATCGTTGACCTTCTGTTAAATTTTGAATGTAGTGCTTATGATTAAATTAAAAAATTCTTTCTCACAAAATTTCTTAGCCAAAGTACGACATTAGAACCATTCTAGTAAAGACCATATTTTCGACATAATACAAGTAGATAGCTGTGCCCTTTTCCTGTATTTCCCGATCCTGCAACTGGCTTAATCAAATGTTCATTTTCTTTACAGCACCCTTCAAAAACAAAATGAGTTGCACTTTATTTATGAAAGCCGAAAGACAGTATGGGGACTCTGAAGATGGCTGCTCATTTCTATGAAATTTTGCAATTTCACTGGATTTTATTAAAATATTTTTTGTAGAAATTTTCACCTTACACTTGCGAAAAAAGGGTGTGCATTAATTGTATGAATTGTATGATATTTTCCAAAATTATGTGTAGAATTTCGATTTGAAAGCAGACACATTCTTAAGTTTCGTTGAAGAAAATCAGAAAAGAAACAATCTATGTCGAAGATAAAACGAAACGTTTGCCCGCTCACGGTCTGGTCTCAAAAATTCTTTTGTTTATCATAATTTTTTTGAGAACTTTTCCAAAAAAATCAAAGGAGCATATGGAAAAAAAGATTTTTTGAACTAAACTAAAAATAAACCATGAAGGCTAAAATATTTCATTAAGTCGCTTCTTCTTCCATAAAGAGCATTTAAAAAAATAAACTTAAAAAAAACGACACAAGCAAAGTTATGAGCTTTTTACGAAAAATTTGTATCTCTATGGTCAAAAAAATTTGGAAAAATTCATGAATGCGTTTCCTATCAGTCTCAAAGACATATAAAATTTTGAAAAAAATCGGAGGGGGTAACCGAAAAAAGTGGAGGATTTGGTATGGAACGCCCCATATGTAAATAGGCAGTTGCAAAACGGTTCCATCTCAGTTTAACTACCATAATACAAAATAATCTCTCAATTTTTTTTTGTGGAAAAGTTGATTTTTTTCCTAATAGTAGGCGGAACACCTTAAACAGAAAAATATGTTTCCGCGGCTAATCTAATGAACTAATTTCGATGAAATTTGGTTTGGAGATAGACTGAACTGAAATAAAGGCTATTAAAAGTTTTAAATTCTTTAAGAGGGCGTGACACCGCTCTTGATGGGAAAAAACGCTGTCATGACTGAGCCTATACGCCATTTCTGATCAAACCTGGTGTGGAGATAGATTGAATCCAGAGTAGAGATATTTGTTTCTAGTAGGAGGTGTCACGCCCCTAACAGGGAGAACGTTTTTACTGCTAAGCTAATGGACGAATATTAATGAAATATGATTTAGAGATAGATTAAACATGGAAAAAGGTGTTTGTTTTTATGTAGCTGGTACCACCACCCTACAATGATAATATGTTTTCTAAGCTCCACTAAGAATCGGCTGATTTTGATGAAATTTTTTTTGTTGATGTATATCTCTATATGTATTTTATATCGAAATCGGAATCGGAAGCGATGATAATTTATATCAGTTTTTCAAAGTCAAAGAGTAATTTTTTTTTGTTTTCGTTTTGGCACTATATAGGTTGAACTTCAATCACAACAAACCACTGAGCGGACTCTAGTAGTGATAAATGCTTTAGGCAAAAGATATTAGAATTCTAGGTAATCCGATTTTTAAATTAATTTTTGGTTCTTTGAATAGACACCTGTATTTTAATTGTAGATTTGCATTTTATGGTGAAAAATATACACATGATATTTGTACACTGAACCAAATTCCATAGATAAGTACTACATATGGCTTTATTAAAATGATACATTTTGTCCCACTGTAAAGAAATTTAATCAATGTATTTTCTGCGCATTCAAGCAGTAGCGTATGTGTACTAGGGTACAGGCTCAATCTAGTAAGCTGATATTTTGGGAGAGTTTCTTCAAATTCGTTTCTATAATAAAGGCCTATGGCACCGAAAAAAAAAACCATTTCGTGTGTATTTTTTGTTGTGGTTTGACAATAGTGGGTGGCACCTTCCATCCAACAAAAATACCTAAAACGCTTTATCTTGGCACCTAAGGCAAGTAGGAAGATTACGTTTTAGTAAGTCGATTTTTTCGTAGAAACGCGCCGTTTAAAGGTTTGAGATAGGAAGCTCCAGTTTTAGTACAGCTACTTTTAAGCCTCAAGCTGGAATATATAGTAGGCAAAAAAAACCAAAAAAATATTAATAAATTTTCAAATTAAACACCTTTATGTACATTTGGGTCAAAGTAATAACAAATTAGATACGTGTTCGACACATTATTTTCATGTTTTCGTACACACATAATATTAACTTTTACACTGGCTGTATTATGTTTTACTTTGGAAATGTGTAAACTTTTCGTTCAGTGTAGGAGTGATTTTTCTCTAAGACTTAAATTTACTAATAACTGTTGACTTGGTGCGGTATTGGTAATGTGATACACTCCTTAGGACATTTTTAAATTTTACATTTATATCAAGGTATCGCAATCGGTTCCTTGGAAACCTACCCTTTAAAATTTACACTCCAGAGACACGTCTTACTGCCTTTATTTTATGAATATCTATTTTTACACATTTTCGTAGATTTCGTATAACTCTTACGCCTGTTAACTTATCTCAATTAAATAGAAGATTAAACTCCGGTTTGGTCTTAATCGCCGATTAGTCACAAACATCGATAACATATGTTGAGTAATCGGCTATTAACCTGCAAATCGTCGATTAAAGTTAATATGAGAAATTTCTTCGACTAACGAAGTTTTATTGAAAGAATCCAAGAAAAAAAGATTTTGTGGAAACTTTTATGAAGTTCAAATTGCACGAAATTGCGAAAAGAAGCGAAATGAATAGTTTTCGCGATCCAATAATGGGACAAAATGGACTGATAAAAAGTTCTTCCAACGCTTTCGCATATCAAAGCGCACAGTCAAAGGGAAAGTAAATAGTGCTGATTTTCTTGCATTTATTCAAACCCTGGGGCCTAAGATTTCAAATCAGTTCGGGATAAGCTGCTTATGACATCGAGATTTTATGCAATAGGCAGCATTTTGCAGGCCGCTGGTGACAATGGTGCCGATTCTTCCAATTGTACTGTTCTCAATTGAGTTCAAATGTCCAAATAAAAAATTCACAACTGACCTTATGTGTTGCATTTTATGTTAATCTGAAATTTCTTAGTACTAAATAAATTCAGAGATGCGTAACCAAATTTAATTCGAGGTGTGCAGTTTATAAAATCACCGATTTAAGTGGTATTAAGGAAATAGATAAGTTAACAGGCCGAAGAGAATCATCAAATTGATTTGTATGCTATAAAATTTTTACTTGTCATCTTATGTTACAAAGGCAAAGCTCTCTTGAGTTAACTAACTATGGAATGGATTGTGGTCTTTTTTCTTCAAATTTTCAAAGATTAAATTAACGTTTTGTCGTAACCCATTAACATATCAAGGTTTTTTAATGGCTGATTTATATCTCTTCGTAGTGAAAGGTGCAAATTAAGTTCATGAAGTCTCTTTTACACAATATAAAGAGATGAAGAAATAAAAATTTATGACTTTTTTTTATTTTATAAAATTTATTTAATAGGTATCTTTTTTTTGGTAACAATAAAAGCAATAACAACATTCACAACGTCTACAATATCGAGATGTTGCTTTTCAGGTACAACAAAATATTTACACCCTATACAATATTTACAACTATATATGTTTTAATGGAAAGGTATCGTGTGTTTCACACTCCTGCTGTTGCTCATGAGGGCTGAGATGGTGCGGAGTGATGCAAAGGAATAGGGGAAGAAATGGTTTATTGATTTAATTTTCAGTCAGACTTTGCATTCAATTTTTTGAAGAAAAAAATTTACTAAATGGCAGCTAAAGCAGTAAAGCTTGATTTTCGGAACTTAATCCCAACCAGAACTACCGCCTGAAGACCAACCGCCGCCGCCGCCGCCACCGCCTCCGGAAGCCCAACCGCCACCGCCAAATCCACCATCACCACCCCCGTATCCTCCATCACCACCGCCATATCCTCCATCACCACCGCCGGAGCTGATGACTTTGATGATTTTAACTTCTTCGGCACCACCACCATGACCGCCATGACCATGATCATGACCACCGCCATAGCCTCCTCCATGACCGCCGTCGGAACCGCCATGACCGCCATCTTCATGTATGACTTTAATGATTTTAACATCACCGCCGTGTCCGCCACCATGACCGCCTCCATGACCGCCTCCATGACCGCCTCCATGACCGCCTTCGTAACCGCCGCCATGACCGCCGCCATGACCACCGCCATGACCGCCGCCTGAGCTAATGACCTTAATCACTTTGACCTCCTCAGCGCCACCACCATGGCCATAGCCGCCACCACCACCACCTCCATAGCCGCCTCCGCCACCACCTCCATAGCCGCCACCGTGACCACCTCCATGTCCACCTCCATGACCGCCATCATCGCTGATAACTTTAATAATAGCGGTATGGCCGCCGCCACCACCACCAGAGGAATGGCCACCGCCATAGCCGCCACCACCGCCGCCACCAGAGGACCAGCCGCCACCGCCACCGCCGCCGCCGCCACCTCCACCGCCTAAGAATCCAGCATGGGATACAGCCACGAGGGCGAATAAGCACACGAATACCTGCGAAGAAAGAAAACACTTGATTAGTCAAATTCAACACCGCTTGGTGCGGGAGCCAGCGACAATTTTTATTGCGGCATTTCGAACCATCGAAAACATATATATATTTGACTAATTGGAAGTTGTTAACGAAGAAAACCGAGCGCAGCTGATACAAAACTGAGGCACAACCGCTCGAAAAGGCCGGAAAATGATTTTTGCTCAATTACCGGAAACGTAAGGCATAAATAAAAAAATATATCTGATGCAAAAGTGTAGAAAAGATGAAAAGAGTTTTACCAACTTTCATCGTTTTATTCCAACAAAAATCGCATTTTTTCAATCAAATTATGCGTCTTGATGAAAAGTGGGGCTTTCAGATTTGAAATGTTGGTGAACTAAATTTTATCATATGAAAGTTATTCGGTCCACAAATCGAATTGTTTTCATCTCCTCCACAACTTTGTATAAAATACATTTTTCAATTTATGGCTGACGTTTCCAGTTATTGAGTAAAATTATCGGTCCCTTTGTCGTTGTTGTACCAGAAGTATGCCAGCAGCTCACAATTATACCCAGCAATAACCAATAAGTCGAATAAATATGTTCTCAGGCGGAATGAAACTGTCCCACAATTCATGTTGCTGGCTCCTGTATCACAAGTTCGAATATCCATGTGGTACCTTCATTTTGTTGCAAGCACTGCTTAGTTTGTTAGTAGACGAAGTAAACCAATCTGCTCCGAAAGAAATTCAGAAACTGATAATTTTTCGAAGACAACGCCGGGCTTAAATACAATGTGAGCAAAATGAAAGTAAAACATTTCTCGTATGCAATAAAACGATTCCAAAAACAAAATTAAGATTTGTTTTTTTTTTCTCATTTCATTTCATTTGGTTTTTTTTTTGTTTTTGCCAACGAAATCAAAGAAATAACCACGATTGCAGTAATAACTGGTCCACGCACGGGTAGATGCATGGGCAAATTTTTTTATGGACCCCCACTACTCGTAACATAAAAGTTGCTACTGTTGGTGCGGAAGACGTAGAGATGTGCAAACATCGTCAACAACATAATCAACATAATCATCATCTTCAACTTCAGCAGCATCAGCATCAGCAATCAACACAAGAAGCTGACCCCATTAAGAAGGCGTTAAACTCACCCAAACCAAATGCCATGTAATTTGTTGCTTCTGCTTCTTGCTCTGCCTTGACTTCGAAGAAGATCTTTCCTGTCTTTCTCTTTTGCCTCAGCTGTCATTTGAAATTGCGATTTTGGCTTTCGAAAAAGTCGCATCTTCAAGTTTAGCTGTTGGTGTTCAGTGCAGCGTTGTAGGTTATGTAATTTCGAAACATTCAAATTTCAAGTGGAACTCTATTATGGAATACAAAACTTTACAGCTGATTAACGACTGTATCCGTGTGTGTGTGCACAAATAACTGTAGTTTAGTATATGGGTCTATTGAATGACGAGGTGCACTTTTGTCTTTAAGTGGCAAATTCATAAAAATTGTTATAGTAATCAACTTTGTTTTCAATTTAATGGCATAATCATTTTGGTGTTCAAACTGACAAAAATCTTCAAATTTTCGGAAGGTGAACGCATGCCACTTTATGTAGACAAACAATAAAACTTTATTGCTCACTAAAGGCAAAAATTACACAGTTCAACCAAAGAAATACTTGTGATACGGCGCCTATGGATTAAAGGGCGAAACTTTATTCTGAAACTTTTTCTAGACTATTTTTGTATGTGATATAGTCCAGGAACGATACGCAATACCGGTGCGATCTTTTTATACGTTAATTATGAAGCCAAACTAAAGGTTCACTCAAAAGTTCAGTTTGCTTCAGATTACTCCGCAGACATCTCCTAATTGTCCTGGGCATATATTTAAATGTGAATTAATACAATTCCATACAAAAATATGTGAAAAAGTCTCTGAATGAAGTTTCGTATTATATACCTCAAACAGCCGAAAAGTTTCGAGCACGTGTGCAATGGCGCAGCGTTAACATTTGGCGTCCAAGGCGAAAAACAACGCTAGTGATCTCATAAAAAATTCATAAAATTAATAAAAATTTACTAAAAACAGATCATTCGGATAGATTTGAATTAAGTTTCTCACAAATATTTCATATTATTTGCAAATCTCAATGAATACCAAATACCATTTTGGCGCCCCCACAAACATCTGCGACCGGACGACGGCCCCTAGCTACGACACTGCACTCAAATGCGTATCCTCCTATGACGGGAGCCCGGCCAATATTTTTTTGTGCGATCTTACTCGTACGATTTGTACGTCAGAGCTTTGACCGCTGATTGTTGTTATGTTTAAATTGTGCACTGCACAATCTTAGAAAGTAACTCGCCTTGAAGTACTGAAAATTTATTGAATTTACAAAAGTTGTAATTAAAAATTCATAAGATTTCTTGAAATGGTGACATTATTTGGCAACGTTGTTTGAATGCCCTTTGAATTTATTTTTTGAAGCTACGTGAAGTCTATGGTTTGTGGCAATAAGCCAATAAGAGCATTGGAACCTCTGCTAAAAATCAGTTTGGCTTATGCCCTAACGTCAAGCGAACTTGGGTGTTTTGAACCAAATCAAACAAAACTGGGGCTAAACTAAGGTCAATTTGAGCAATGTTACTTGACAGACAACTCTTTATGCATTGTCAAAGGTCCGACGCACTTATTGGAATGCCTAATCAAAGTCACGTTGTGCTGAATAAAGATATAGCCAAGTAGATCCCTGTGATGGTATTTTTAGTACATTTATATATTTCTTTTTAGTACATACGGCAGAATCTACGAATTTTCAGTGCATTTGGCGTATATTCAATACATTTTGACTGCTACGTTATTATTACCTACCTATTTTTTTTTTGTTAAATTTGAAAAAAACGTTATGAAGTTTTCCTTTTGTTTTAGTATTGATATTTTTTCTGGGTATTAGGGGAAAAAGAAATACTTTGCTATACAGAAAATACATTCCAATTCTAAGCCCATTACATTCGTCTAACACTATTAACGCACAGGGTTCGAAAAATCGAAAGATGGTCACCAATTCGATCACAAAGCATTGGAGCAGTAAGTAACATATCAACTTCTTGCCAAAAAACAGATCTCTGCAAACTAAGATTTGACCAAGTTTTCCTCTGATATATAAAACAAAAACCTTAATCAGGTGGCAGTTCGCATTGGTTGCCATTTAAAGAGTGCGAAAATCGTAGCATATTTTTCGAGTGAAGGCTCGTCATGAACTCTCTAAACTTGAAATAAAGGAATAAGAAAACTAACAAAAATTGTTAGCACAAGGTCCTCCAGTAAAATTTTAACTCTGTTGCAACCAAGAAAACTTTAATGTGTTGCACAGTGTTATCAAACTTAATAAGTTGAGTAAATGCATATTTATACGAATTTCACAATACATCGAATTACCTAAGTGTTATATAGGAAGTTCGTTTTGCACATTATTCAAGACTTTCTTGCTACTTCCTATTAAATGTAAAGCTATTTGACCAAAGAGAAATTATGCTTTCAAAGGTCACTGGCTAAGCAACTACCGCTTTGCATCGATAACCGCTTACCATCGCGAAAATGTTAATTGCAAATTGAAAATCCTTGAAACTGCAATATTTCTTATATTTTATTACAATTGAACATTAATTATTTTATCCAACTTACAGTCATTGGCATCTAATAATTTATTAAAGCACATAATATCAACAGATTTGAACATCAAAAACACTCAAGAACTACAAAATAAAATGAAAAACATAACACTCAATACCAATGAAAGGCTATTTTCTTTTGATGCAATTTCACTTTTTTCAAATATTCCAACAACCCTGGCAATAAAACTAATAATGAAACAGTGGACGATAATTGAAGGACACACAACAATACAAAAGAATACTTTTTTAACAATATTGAAATTTTGCTTGCAAGAAAACAATTATTTTCAATACAAAAACAAATTGTACAAACAGACCTTAGGCATGCCGATGGGAAACCCTTTATCACCGACAATCGCAGACATCGTATTAGATGATCTTTTAAAATGTGCAATAGACGAACTACAAAATTTAGGAATCAAATTCAAATTTATAGTCAAATATGTTGATGACATTTTTGCAATAATAGACAAAGACCACCTGACCACGATTTTAACGACACTCAACGGATATCACAACAAATTACAATTCACACATGAGGAGGAACAAAACAACACGTTACCGTACTTAAACACTACAATTCATAGAAGAAATAGTCATATAATCTTTAACTGGTATACGAAGCCAGCAGCATCAGGAAGAATAATTAATTTTAATTCAACGCAGTCCTTTAAACAAAAACGCAATACTGCAAGCAATATGATAAAAACAGTACTAACAATCAGCGACAAAACTTTTCGGTCAGAAAACATTAGTAAAATCAGAAATATTTTATACTGCAATAACTATCCTAAAAAACTTACGGAACATTTAATAAAATATAATACAATCCATGATAACATAACACAACAGAATTCAACATTAAGCACCACAACATCTGGCCACCCTAAACACTTTTTTGCGATTCCATACATACCTACACTTACAGACGACATAACCCTTAAACATTTTAAAACAGATGACACAGCTTTTGCCTTTAAATCAAACCAAACGATCTCAACGTTATTTACAAAAACAAAAGACAAAACAGAAAAATTTCAGCAACATAACGTAGTGTACAAAATAGAATGTAAAGGCAAAGAAGGAGAAACATGTAACAGAGTTTATATAGGAACAACAAAACGAACACTGGGAACACGAATAGGAGAACATAAAGCCGATGTAAACCATAACAGACATACGACAGCACTAGCTAAACATATGGATGAAAATGAACACACAGCTGATTTTGACAACATTACAATACTGGACAGAGAAAAAAGAGAAAACATTAGATACACTCTAGAGAGCCTACGAATTAGACAACATTACAAAACAGCAATGAACATAAAAGAAGATTTTGACAAAATTAGTCTCAGTTACAGTGTGGTGCTATAAAGCTTATATTCAAATTACTAATTTTTGTTATTTTAATTTTTAATTTAATATTTTTGTAAATTCAAATAATGTTTTTCTTGCTGTAAGTTTTTGATATTAACCAAAAATTTGTACCTATATGAATGTTTTTTAATGTAAATTTTCGTTAACAGTGTGATGTAAATATTCAATAAAGAATTTTGACATACCCCTGAGGATGCTTAAAACCCATAAGCGAAACGTCGGGTGAACAAATGAATTTAACATTGTTTTATTCATAAAATCTAAATTGACCTAACAGCCTGTTTTTCAACAAAGAAAAAACCTTTTCAATTTATAAAATCAAATATATTGGTCAGATATTATTCATATAATTTATTAATTAATTTATGTTCAGTTGTAATAATTAAGTAATAATCAGTCGATAAAATAAATAAAAATTTCCTTTACATATAATTTTAATTGGTTCTATAGAAAATAGTTCTTACAGACTAGCATAAAAATGTTTAGAAGGAAGATTTCATAAATTTATTTTTTAGTTCATTACCGCCGGATTATAGATCGCCCGTAAAACTCTTCCAACGATGTGCACGACCGCAAACACATGACAACGATTCGTTATATCATTTCATCTATTCATGGATTTCGTACTTATGGTAACAAAAGCTGCTTTCAAAAGAGTTAGGTCAGAAACATAAAAGCAACAATCTACTTACCCACCAGCTACACTGAGAATTTGTTTTATGCAAGAGCTTTCTGCAAGTCTATTTAATGCCACGATCAGTATAGTCAAGATTTCCTCCAAGGATATTGCCTAACACCATGAAATTGTATTACTCTACTTTTATATACTACGAAGTCCTCATCAGCCTAATGACCTTCGCTGCTAACCTTCGTCTGTTTACTATCGTACATTCCAATTGTAATTGTGGTTGATGTCATCGAAATCGATGCTTAAGTCGATAAATAAAAAGTATAACGCGGCATACCACTCATTAAATGCTCTCTTTAATACGTAGGGTGTTTATTTGATCAATATATGAGAGTTTATAATACTCGTAATAATAGACTTAAGCTACTATAGCCATTAGCTTTTTTAGCTATTTAGCATAAAGCTTTAAATCAAGTAAAAAATTTTGTTGAAAATCTGCTATTTTTTCAATAGTTTTTTATGGATTATGGCGTGATTGATTATGTCAGGACCTTGAATATAATTGACATTATCATGATACCCCCAAATAGCGATATGTCACAATTTTGTTAACATCTGGTGGCGACAGTAACCTCTTGATTGTTTTCCATAAATAAAGAAGTTAACATCTCAAAATATAAAAAATGGATAGCCATTTATCACAAAATTGTGCACCGAATTTATGACTATTCATAGCACATTTGTTATTGAGATAAGAATCATAAGCATTTTTTCCTTTTAAGCCCCAGTGGTCAATTTTGCGACCAGTAGCTCTCGCATTTTGTCCAGGTGACCTACAAAGTGGTGTGTCATAAACGCTTAGCTAAATATAATATGTTTAGACCTTTTCCAGCATATAATATTTTAAGTGGACCTTGGAGCGGAGGCATTATCGGGCTTTTTTTTTTGGAAAATGCGGTAAAAATTTTTCCAATTGAGTAAAATATAATTTCTCTCAATTTCAACTACTATTCAGGGTATATTTGATGTTAAAAGTAATACGGTTGCAATTCGCCATTTCTAACACGAGCCGTGTGCACGCAAAAGGGAGTGTTTGACTTTTCGGGTACAACCGATATCAGATTTGGAGAGATCGTGCCTGATGAACCAGTTGAATGATCAGAAGAATACTGAAGCCATATCGTCAAAGCACCCAATTCAAACAAAACTATCGCTTTGAACGATAACTGTACTGATAAAAAAGAGCATGGAATCCTGAAGATCGCTAAGACACGTCCTCCAAACGCGATGTACAGTTGCACACAAAATGCTTCAAGACTTTTCAAAATTTGCAAGATCGAGTTGTCCACATATGAAAAGAATCGCTTCTCATCAATATTCATTTTTGGACATACAAAAACCTTTTCGTTCATTTCAGAGAATAATGCATTTTTGATATCGGCTGGGCCCAACAAATCAATTAAAAATCAAAGCCTAGACCTATAATCCAAATGTAGAATCTGAATGAAATTTTATCAACTTAAGTCCATTAGTTAAGGCTTGGGTTTTAATGGGCTAACTCTGGACTGCCGCTCTTAACACTTGAGCTGTTGGGGACATGACCTTGAGGTGTACAACTTGATGTATTATGAGGAACACACACTTATGCGTCTATGTTACCGTTCAGACAGGTAAACCAAAGAGAGCATACACACATGATTTTCCCATAGAAAATGCTTTAACCAATCAAATGAAAACATTCTGGTCGCGTTTATAGCTGCATGAGGTACATTGTTATAAAACTTAAAAAATTTAAGATTTTATCCAGATACATTTAATTAAGTCTATGGCGTCAAATCAAAAGAGCAAATTTTTTTGGGAAACTCAAAACATATTATGTTGGGTACTTCTTAAGCTATATATAAATAGGCAGTGGCAAAACGGTCCCATTTGAAGAGCTGTGAAGTGTGAAGAAAGGGCCGTGCAGATTGTAATTTTTTTCTAATAGTAGGATTCACCACGCTTCTAACAAGAAAACATGTTTCCACAGCTAAAGTAATGGACTGATTTTGATTAAATTAAGAGATAGATTGAGCTCTTTAGAAAGGTAATAAAGACTCCGTAATCTTTTAGTGGACGTGACACTGCCCCTTATGAGATAAAACTCTGAAAAGGATGAGTTGCTACACCGATTTTGATGAAGTTTGGTTCAGAAATAGATTGAATCCTGACCAAAGGTATTTGCTTTAAAGTAGACGATGCCACGCCCCTAACATTAAATTTTTTTCACAACTAAGCTAATGAACCGATTCAAATGAAATTTGATAAGATGCTAGAGTGAACGCTTAGGAAGGGATGGAGATAGGGGTTGGGATCGGGCAACATGATACCATAACTTTAATTTTTGGGAGCGGTGACATTTAACCAGGTATGACAGTACTGAAATTTTTTTGTATTGTATCTATAATGGTTGAATTTCAACCAGTGGGCGAAATCTAGATAATATAAATATCTGAATAATTTGAAACACTTGAGCAAAATTTTCAAATTCAGCTGGTGAAATGATCTTAGAAACACTTTCAGTTACTTAATATGCGATTTGTACGGGTATGTTGGAATTTTTCTAAATTTGCTAATACAATAATCTTTGATCAATTATCACATCAATGCTAATTTATTTCCATTAATGTGCTATTTCCGTACTCAGCATTTCTATAGCAAAATGAACTAACAGCTTGAGTCGTTTAAAGACAAATGGAGTTGGGGCCAATAGTGTTAGGTGAAACTTCTTCTTCGTTTATATGCAGTTTGTTAGTATCTATTAAGGGCTTAATAAAGCTCAAAAACGAAAAGGAAATTTTATCAATAGCTAAAGAAAAATTGGCCTACACTTCGTTTGTCTTTAGTCGACTTAAGCTGTTATTCCTCTCTATGTCACATATTTAATTGTGTTTGTGTAAGCACTTTGGAATCAAAGACATTTTACGGACATTTTTCACTTGTTTTATTTTAACTCAAAGCTGTTATGCTTTAGGTTTTAGTGCAAATCACATGAATCGCATAAGTGCAATGTTACATCCACAGCACATACACTTTCTAACATTTTTTGTTTTCAAACTGTAAAGCTACTTATGTCTATGATGAAAAAAAAACCTTTAATTGAAAACAAACTTTTATTGAACTATAGCTTTGGGGCAATATTTGTCTCGTAAATCTATTGTTTTGTAGCTACTTTCGGTATACTTGCAGATCGATCCTTAACTTTGCAATTAATCATATGACTTACGCCCTGCTTTCGATCTGGTTTTTAACGCAAATGTCAAGCGAACAAACGCTAATTTGTGATAAATTACAAAAAGCCATAGTGCAGCTTGGCCAATCTTGGCAGTTATTGAGCAAATCTTGATTTGTATTACTGAAATAGTTTTTGTGACCCTATGAAACTAAATCGAATATCGTATGACGATGATCACGACTGTTCATAACTTGTTCACTAAGACATTTTGTTTCCTATTGATTTCATCGCTGGAAAATAAATGGACCATAAAAAGATTGTCGGTGCACAAATGTCAAACATCTCTTAAGTAGGTATTTAGAAACATTTTAAGGAAAGGAGGACAGTTAAATTTTATGAAAAAATAAAATCTCAAATAAAGATACATATGGTATAAGCATATTGAGCAAAAAAGTTTAAGTTGCAAGCAGAAATTTTATTTAATTTGTATCGAATCTATTTAAAATTATTAATTTTATGTGTGAAGCCCTCAATCCATAGATTGCGTTCCGATTTGATGTATCGAGGACTGACAGCGATGGTTTATTAAATAATGTTTATATTTTTAATAGTTCAACTAAGTACAGTGAACTTCCAGTATAACGAATACCCATGTAACGAATTTTTAGGACTACAATTTCTAAGTAGCGAAAGCACGCAACAAATTTGCTATCCGATATAATGAACAAATTAATTATTCGCATAAGAACTCTCAAATTATTTGTTATCCTATCATCGTGTTCCAAAAATAGCTATGGAATTTGATTACACACTTAATGATAAGAAAATCTGCCGTGTCATTATAATCAAAGACCAAGGTTGACGTTTAATGAAGACATTAACAGAATCTGTAAGAAGGCTTCGTCATTACTTGGATTTATAAAGCGATGGGCAAAATAATTTAATAGCCATTTAGTATCAGTAACTTTATATAAAAAAATTGTGCGTCCTCATAATACGCCTCCAAGTATGGTGACCATGTTACAATATACAAATAGATTGAGTAGAACGAATTCAAAAAAATTTTGTTTGGTTTGCTCTCAAAGGCTTAAATTGGACTGATCTTTCAAATCTTAAAGTTATCACGTATGCAGTCTTTGAGCACCCGTAGATATGTTGAGAGTATATTTAATTTGCATCAGCTTGTAACTCCGTCGCTTACTCCGCAAGATCTTCTTAATTATATTCACTTTAACACTAATCGAAGCAGTAATCGTAACTTTTATCAGATATCTTATCAACCATTTAGTAAAACTAATTATGTGGCTACAGCTCCTTTTAATCGCATGACAACACTCATTAACAATTGCGATGTACATAATATTAGCTTGACAAAGGGTTTATTTTGAAGCTTAATGGTTTTATGTCTTTATGTTTGTGTTGTCCAAGCCCCACAGCATGATTGGTATTTTTTTCTAATATTTATGCCTTAGACCATGTTAACAAAGCCATACAATTACATTCAAGCATCTATATGCTTATATATGTTACTGGCCGAAGCGTGTTAGGATGAACCAGTATAGCCTAGGAAGAACTGGGGCTATTATTTACGTTATAACGGCCTCACTCCCGATTTTCTTGAGATTGAATTACTTAGGGTAAGTGAGCGCCCTTCGATTGCAGCTCAAGAATTACATCGTCCAATATGTTCAATGTCGGCTTCGCGAAGGTCTTTGGCCGGTATTCATTGTACTATATCCAACACGGTCTTCGCTAACACACCGGCGTTAGATATACTAAAGTGAACCGCGGGAGAAGGCCTCCGCGAAGCCAGTGTTGGGCAGGATGTAAGTCCTGAGTTGCGGCCGAAAGCCGCCCAAATACCATTACATACATTTTCCTAAGCTAAACTGGTCCATCCTAACACGCTTCGGATGAACTAGTTTGACCTAGGAAAAACTAGTTTATCCTAAAAACTAGTTTGGCCGCTAGCATATGCATACATATAATCTGAGTGGGTATGTTGAAAAAGTTAAGAAAAAATTATAAAAACGTGTAATTTTTTCATTCCCACCATTTACTAATAAACTATTTACTTAGCTCCAAGCTAAAATTTCTAAGAAGGCTAAGAGCTGTAGTAGCTAAACTCCATAATAATAAATAAAGATTTCGCACATTTT
Source organism: Meiosimyza decipiens (assembly GCA_963680825.1). NCBI lineage: Eukaryota > Metazoa > Arthropoda > Insecta > Diptera > Lauxaniidae > Meiosimyza > Meiosimyza decipiens. The sequence goes on along the minus strand of OY804258.1, from coordinate 85,734,209 downwards.
ATGTCTTTTATATAAAATTTAAAACGCTACCTGAAGTTTGAACATGAATTTGGTATAGACATCAAAAACATAAAAGGCAGACTTCCACACAGCTGCATTTTAACAACAGCAATTGTTAATATGTGAAAAAAAAACTATTAAATAATTGAATCGCTTTTTACCAAAATTGTGTTGTCTTCAGTAGTGCCCCTAAAAGATAAAAATGCATACTGTCGATTTTGTTTAACTTTGCATATCTATTTTGCTGAGACCAAATTTTTTCGCATGTTTTTAATTTTATAGTTGTAAAGCTTAACCTTTTCTTTTCAAAACCCTTTTAAATTACAACGAAAGCTTTTTTTTTTCTCCGAAACATCATAAATTTAAGTTTTACAGTCATCCTACCATACTGGAACGTTATGAAGACCTGTGTAATAAATTACTTTGAGCTAAAAACAATTGAAAATTAAAATGGAGGTTAGTCTCAACCAGTACTAAAAGATAAAGAAATTCTCAAAAACAAAACTTGAGATGTTAAAGTAAAATAGTGTCCGAATTGGCGTAGAGTATCCCATACACACAGCCAAAAAAATAATACAAATGCCCAAAAAAAATAGAATAGTAGATTTTGCGTAAAAAAAATGTCCATGTAAATGGTTTTTTAAAGCTGCATATGTATATCCTTAATAGCATGCACCTCAAGCGCTCAGAAACGTCTGTATTCGAAACATCAGCGGTGGAAATGTCTGCCTTCTCTATTTTTATGTTTCTTATATGTCAAAGAGCCAGAGGCAGTCACGATAAAATAATTTATTATTTACATGTTTGTAATAATGCAATTTTTAAATGCAGCAATTACGAATGGCAGATGTTGCTCCTCTTGTGTCTTTTAACGTAATCATAATAACTATCGCAATCTGCCTGACGATTAATCCATTAAATTCGTATATATCAAAAAGTTTAACAAAGAAAAATTACCTATTCTTAAGGGGTTAGGCCAGAATAGCGGCGATAAAAATTAGCAAATTTTTAGAATTTTTTTTAACGGAACAACAAAACAAAAATCTCTCAATTGTATAACATTTGAGCATTAGCAAATAATCCTTTCGAAGCCCTTATACATAAAATGGCAGCTGTAAAGCATTTCCCCGAAGAAGCCCTTTTTATTCGAGTGATGTGTGGCCGGATACCCAGCACCTGCAATTTTAAAGTTTGGTTAAAAAATAGTGAATAGATCGTAAGCTTATACGAATAGCCAAACACGATCGTAGGACTATTTCGATGCCTCAAATTTTGCAAAAATGGTACGTTTTTTGCAAAGTAATTCAAAATTTAAAAAAAAATCTGCAGAATATATATATTTATAAAAAACAGAGTCGTGTTAGTTACAGCATTTATAACTCAAAATCGGTTTGACCGATTTTAATTATATTTGATTTTTTGAATATCTGTCTACCCCGAATAGGTTAAAGGCCCCTAATACAAAACATTTCTTTCAAATAGCATTGCACAAGACTACTTAATCGACTCACATGGAATTTACACCACGTGTCGTTTACATTAAGAGCCATAGCTTAGGCTATAAAACTTTTACTTAATGTCCACATTTAAGGTGGCCCTCATACAAAAATATTTTTAAAATATCATTTTCACGAAGACCGGTGAAACGTTTCACACTGAATATGCACCACGTAGCTTTCATATTAAGAGGCATAGCTACAAAATTTTTACTAAGGGTGTAATTATTGGCGTGACCCTCATATAAAAATATTTTTTAAATATCATTTTTCAAAGACCCAATCGATTTTCATGGAACTTACACCACACTTATTTTATACTAAGAGGAAATGCCTGCTGTAAAACTTTCATTTAGGGTGGCACTCATACAAATATATTTATAAAATATTATATCATTTTCTCTAAAACCACTTAATCGATTCTCAGGGAACTTACATCACATGTCTTTTATATTAAGAGGATTAGTTTAGGCTATAGAACTTTTAGTTAGGGTGGCTCTCATACAAAAATATTTTTTTAAAATACCATTTTCACGAAGACCGGTTAATCAATTCACATCGAATTCGCACCACGTATGTATCTTGTATAGTAAGAGGCACAGCTTGGACCGTAAACATTTTATTGAGAGTTCATACTTAGGGTGGCCCATATACTTGTTTTATAAATAACTTTGCAAAAACCTTCCATAGATCATAGGAAGGTTTTTGCAAAGATTGGTTTAGAAAAATGGGCGAAAGAAAGCCCTTTAAAATCAAGTTCATAATATCTCTTCAACTACTGGACGCAGATGGATGAGACTTGATGCAAATGGTGGCTTAGCTAAAAGTTAATAAGACATTCATTGACTGTTAGGCGGTACGATGTTTGCCGGGTCAGCTAGTTGATTATAAAAAAAAACTATGCAACATTCTGCGTAATTCTATTCAGAATATAGTTTTTAATATATGTACAGTCAAAATTTTAAGTCAATCGGTCAAAAACTGTTCGAGCGATGTGTCCAACCAACTTGAAAATCGTTGTTTCGAGAAAAATGCGTTTTAAGTTTTCAGTACGGTCCAGTAAGTATCTTACAATTAGATATTTGTTTTCGCCATATATCTTTTAGTTTGTAATTTTTTAGGTACTCGTACTAAGGCATCTTTTAAGCCAATATAAGGAAATCGATTGCTGGAAGTTTCTACTGCCTCCTAACTCCTTAAACGAGGAAATAAAAACGTGAGCTCCTGCATTGATCTGTTTTTATTTACTTAAAATGTGATGAAATTACTTATGGTACCTTTTTAATAGCTAAAAAGGGCTCTCATTTAATAACGCAGAGACAAAGCAATGGCAGACTGTGTTCACACTATTAATATTACTTAGAGCTTCCTGATTTTCAACATCTGCCACACAATAAAATCATATCAACATTTTTCATAAAATTATTACGTATCCTTCGATACAGGAAAAATAAAAACAAATCCAAGAAGTTTTTAAATGGCCAAAAATGTAGTTGCATTCAACGTCATCCATAAAAAATTGTCTTGAGCAGAAAAAGCTGTACTATATTTGTGTCTTTTGAGCTTGAATATAATGGTTAGCTTTGATGCATACAATACTATCAGTCCTTAAAATATCAAACTTCAGTCCTATACACTCCACTTTGTCACAGTCGCCTTTTGGCCTATTGTCTCGCATTTCCTACGGCCATGAATTTAACGCTATTGGCAACAGACTATTTGTCATAAGACCATAATACTAGGAAGCACCCACTATTTTGTTTCTCCAAAAATATCATAATAAAATCCAATATTATTACGACTTGAATAGTTATTGGCATTAATACTCGTAAAAGTTTATATTTTGTTTTTGCATATCGTGATCCAACGTGTGGCAACATAGCTATTAGCAAAAACATATAATGGACCAATAAATATCCAAATTTTATAGCCTTTTTTGTTGGCATTCATAAACATAACAAAAACTTTTGCTTCTGAATTCTTCTCGAACATCACTGCCAAAATTTGCCATTTTACCATTTGTAAGCAATTGGCATACATTTAATATTTTATTTAACTGGTTTGGTTTTTTGCACAAATGGTATTTGCAAGCATTATACCATTTTTGCACAAAAATATTGAACTCTTTTTACTATTACAAAAGACCTGTCAACATTAGTTTATACGTAAAATATGTGACCAATCGGTCTATATGTTGGAATGTCAACTCATTTCACACTGAATATCATCAATTCACTATATAAATGTTAATTTCACTACGGAAGATCATTAGTTACCGAAATTAGATCAGAGCAAGTGCAACAAACTTAATTTTTCATTTAACCAAGCAAAGTTTACAACAAAATGAAGGTAAAGTTCAACTGAATTCCCATATAGTCGAAGATCCTTAATTTGAAAATCTTTCATTATGTTTCCATTGCAGATATTCGTTTGTTTATTCGTATTGGTAGCTGCAGCTCAAGCTGGATACATAGGAGGTGGTGGTGGTGGTGGTGGCGGTTGGTCCTCCGGCGGCGGTAGTTGGCAATCTGGTGGCAATGATGTTAAAATAATTGAAGTTGTACAGGAAGAGGACCATCATCATGATCATCATTATCACGATCTTGGATATCACCATGATGGCGGCGATATCAAAATCATCAAAATTGTTCAGGAAGAAGACCTTGGCCATGATCATCACCATCATCATGAAGAACACCATTACGCTCCGGTTGAGGAAGTTAAAATTATTAAAATCATCAAGGAAGCTGAATACGGGCATGGTGGCGGTTGGAATTCTGGTAGCAGTGGCTGGAATGGCTGGGATTAAATCTAACGCACACAGTTACTATTAATAATGAATACCAAAGAATATTAAGTCTTTTGACGCTATTGTTATTGACAATGGTTGTCCGAAAAGATCATCTTTATTTTAGTTGTAAATTCATAAGATTTGAATAAAAATTCGCATTCATTTGATGTGTGGAATTCTTTATAAGAGTCATATAGTTCAGATTCAGTTGACGTTGATTTTTATTGAAGATCCGTGAAATAATCACCGAGAATCGATAAATATCGTTGCCGTTCACGTTATCGGTACCGTGAACGATAACGAGACAATATCAAAAAAATTATTTCTCGTGTGAACGAGGACGAGAACGAGAAGTGTCTAGCCGATTTCTCGTTCTCTGTGATAATGTAATGTGTATCGCATGATAGGCACTAAAATATCGCTGAGAACGGGATTCACTCAGAACTTCCATAATACGAAAACAATTAAAGAGCAATATCTTGGCATCTATGGTTGTAGGCTTTTTGAAATTCGGTTCTAGAATGTATATTATCTATGTTTAGTACCTCCCAAAATCTGAACGAAATTAAAGAAAGAGGTGTGGCACCTTAATGGAACAAAAATACTTTAAACGCCATATCTTGGCATCTCTATCACAGCTACAGTTGTGAAACCTGCTACGTAAATGTTAATTGTTTGTGCCAGACAACACGTTAAATGTGAACAGGGTTGAATAATGGGTCATAGCTCATCCCATTCAACAAAAACTCTTACATGGATATTTTTTGGAACTTATACAAAATTGTGAAATTTCGTTTATGGACCCAGATGCAGACGGGGAATAAGTACAACGGACAGTGCGCGAGATAGGTGCTGATCCAGTTAGCATTATATATGTATATAAAAAGTGAACGAGAAAAACCGAAAAACACTGGTGATATCGAGACGAGAACTATGCAGATCGAAAATTTCTCGTATGAGAAAGAGTACAAGACGATAAGCTTGGCGCCACTACGAGCACGATACGATTCAAAAAATATCGTATCGTTCTCGTATCTGTGAAGCACTAGTTAAGATGGAATGACAGGCGATTATTACCTACTCACATAGAGCAAAAGTGGTTCAATGTGATATCACGCGACAGGTGTTACCATCCGGAGCAATAATTAATCGCATAAAATTGAGTTAGACCTATGTATCAATTGTGGTTACTTAGGTCATAAGAAATCTTTTTTTCAAAAAAATAGTGCTAAAGTAAATGAAGTGTTTGAAAGTTTCCTTTTCCTCAATATCCCCGCATATTAAAGACATTTGATGACAATATTGCTGGAGAGTTGAAAGAAACACTACAAGGATCCCATCTACTCTAAGGCTTATTTTTAACAAAAATACATTAAATGATTTAAAAGGCACTGCTATTTAAATATGAGACGTTCAGTTGCAAAACCGGCCAAGTCCGGTACTTTTGGATAAAAACGGAGAACGTTTATCTTCATCTATGTTCATTGAAAAATTAAAACATATTTCCAACATAATATCTTATAAAATTTCTTATTCAAAACACGTCAGATCAGACTTTTCGAGTTTCATTTGCCAATGCTTTTAAGAAATCAATTTTGGACTTGGCGGCATATGACCCATTGAACATGGACTTGACTGGTTTTGACACAGAAATCAACAAATTTTGCTTGAAAAAAAGTGAACTTGACCGGTTTTGATATCAACGTACTGGTCGGTTTTGAAGGGAAGTTCATGGACTTGGCCGGTTTGGAAATTTTAAAATTGTAATATATCTATGAAAAATTTTTTTTTAATCTAAAACATAGTAAAAAGATAAAGCATGCTCTAGATTTTGATATATGAGCATATCTCAAAATTTGATTTTTTCGGACTTGGCCAGTTTTGCACCTGGATGTCTCAAGTGTTCACCAATAATTGTCTTCGCCGAATTCTGAATATTTGGTGGCTTAGAATCTTTTCCAATGTCGAACTGATCAACGATAGTTGAATGTAATGGGCACACGTTACGGAAATCACCAATAGAATTCTGCCGGCAAGCATTGGAGTAGATCCTTCAGGATAGCGAAAACTCGCCCTTCCTATATCATTGTGGAAATGTTTTCTAAAGCAGGAAATACGTTAATTGAGCAAATGTTGGAGAGAGTTGAAGGCACTCGCTACTGATCGTACACGTTCGAAGAGTTTTGTTGAGGGCAAGAGCATCGTGTAAAACGTTCTCTGGAAGAAGAAATACGTGAATCGGGGAAATGTTGGAGAGAGTTGCTTCGACCGTGTACATTGGAAAAGTTTTGTTGAAGCCTTATGCTCCGTGAGGAGATAAAAGACACAAGAAGAAGTCATTTAATTAGACGATAAAGGGAGTGAGTTTAAATAGCACGACTGGATACAACGAGGCAGACCAATATTATTTTTCGGGAATATTGTTGGCCACAGAAAAAAAAAAAGAATATTTGAAAAACTATCTCGAATGTTTAAGCCATTACGTTCTCGAAGATATACATACTAATATTGAGGGGAGAAAGAGTATAAGAGCAAGTGAACATTGTTGATTGAGTTTTACCTGCTAGTTCGGATTTTTAGTCAAAAACAGCGACAAAGTAACTGAGCGATTCTCTTTTGATACAGCAAAGATTACAACGCACCAATAAATTTTTATAAGTTTTTCTGTCAAATGCTATCCCCCATATAACCAATTCGTGCATTTAAAAATGCTTTGTATACAACCACTCATTTGGATGTTACGATGCAATCAACAATATGAAACTGCAAACCCTCTGCATCGTACTTCATAAAGCATTTTAAAATGGATACTCAAAGAAATGATCAAAAAACAGCAGCTGGAAACTATTGATGATATCAAAATAGAGCTCGATCACTCATCCGGACAATGAGAATATACAGATATTTCAAAGCAAAAAAAAAACAATTGAAGAATATTCTTTCATAAATAGGCACCTCAGAAGATACAGTCAACGTCAACTACCACTACTACAGAAAATAAAACACCCTTTTCATAAAGTTTTGAGACTTTTACTCTTCCGGTATAGATTATTTAATTTGAAAAACTTTTGTATAGTTTTTGATTTTTTTTTTTTGCTCATCAAATTGAACACACGGCATGAATGAAAAAAAGCTTTTGGAATGAATTTTCTTATGAAATTGCTTAAAAAATAAAGTTGCGGCAAAATGAGATTTGCATGTGGGTGCGATGGTGACAAGCGGCGCCTCTGGCTCTTGCTTCACTGATTGTAGGAGTGATGTTTTTATATTTAATATTTACCGATCACTTAATTGAACCTAATAATTTGCAAATTTAATTAACATAATTTATTTATATATTCATAATATATTTCTTTCCAAGATAAACGAGCACTTTCTTTACAAGATGATAGAAAACTGAAAACTTGTTTGCTTATAAATATTTGCTTGATTATTGGATTTGAATTTGTAGCGAAGAGTCTCACATTTGGTTAGTCGTTTAACCCTAACATGCTTTGATTAATGGCTACTGTACGAAACTACATAATATCAACAAAACTAATGAATTGACTTAAGAAAAGTATTGACCTGTCAGCAAAAGAAATCACAAATAAAGATTAATTTCAACGGCAATAAATTGAAAGGATTTCGATAAATGTCATTCAAATTTATTTCGTGCACGCGTCGAATATGTCATACTTAGTGGGGGCATTGATCGCTCATTTAGTTAAGCACAGCCACACTTTTGCATTTTAACATTTGATGGTTAGCCTTAGTTACAGTGTAAATGCTTTTAAGTTTTTAATTTTTACTTTTTATTTTATTTTTGTAAATTCAAATAACGTTTTCCTACCTGTGATATGAACCTTCAATAATTAAATTTGACATGTACCTGAGAATGCTTAAAATCCATAAACGAAACGTCGGGTGAACAAATGAATTTAACATTGTTTTATTAATAAAAACAAAATTAATCTAACAGCCTGTTTTTCAATAGGGAAAAACTATTTTCAATTTATTCGTTTTCATGTTTAAATAAACCTTTAGGGTCATTTTGACTTTACTTTCGTTACAAGTTACAAATTCGACTTATTAACGGTAGGATCAAACCCAGGTCTTGGCTTACGTTTTCTGAACAGTAGGTCCAAAAATAACAATTACGTAATAGTATGGGATAACCGGTCTTATGGTCGACTATATCATCAAAAAAGACTTTTTTTTTCAATTAACTTCTGCTCTTGCAAATATAAGATCCTTAGGATTCGCATTCAAATGGTATTTAAGCAAAAAAAAAAAAAATAGTAACAATCAACATATTGAAAAATAATAATTACGGGTCTGATGGTCACATATTTAATCAAAAATACTCTACGACAAAAAGTCATAAGTATCGTAAAGCGTGTTTTTTTTAGAGGTTTGTTTTTTGAATAGAGATAAAACTGGCATTTTATGGTCAAATCTGGCAACTCTAATGTCATTTATATTTAGTTTGGTTTGCCATTTCATCATGAATAGGTTGACAAAAGAACAACGCTTGCAAATCGTGCAAAATTATTTCGAAAATAATGGTTCAGTTCGCGAAGTTTACCGCAAGCTCCGTCCATTTTATAGTCGACATAATCGTCCATCAGAGCAATTAATTCGGTTAACCATGGATCGTTTTCGCACTACGTTTACTCTATGTAATAATACGCATCCGCAGAGACGTCGAACAGTGCGCACCGAAGAAACAATTGCCGCTGTAGAGCAAAATGTTGAAGAGGACCCGAATGAATCGATTCGCCACCGTGCACAGCAATTGGAGCTTTGTCCATCAACTTTATGGAAGATTTTGCGCAAAGATCTTGGCTTGCGACCTTACAAGATCCAGCTTGTGCAAGAATTAAAGCCGCGAGACCATGCAATGCGTCGTGATTTTGGTGTATGGGCCGAAAATGAGATTGATCTCGATGCTGATTTTCATCGCAAAATTTTGTTCAGTGATGAGGCTCATTTTTGGTTGAATGGCTACGTCAACAAGCAAAATTGCCGCATTTGGAGTGAAGAGAATCCACATGAGACCCTTGAGACGCCATTACATCCACAAAAACTGACTGTTTGGTGTGCTCTATGGGCTGGTGGAGTCATTGGGCCATACTTCTTCCGAAATAATGCTGGAGAGTCAGTTACCGTTAATGGAGACCGGTATAGAGCCATGATAACCGACTATTTTGTTCCCGAATTGGATGGCATGAATGTGGATGAGTTGTGGTTCCCACAAGACGGCGCTACATGCCATACAGCGCACGTCACAATCGATTTATTGAAGGAAACATTCGATGAGCGCATAATTTCGCGGAATGGACCTGTCAATTGGCCACCAAGATCGTGTGATTTGACACCATTGGATTATTTTCTTTGGGGATATGTGAAGTCGCTCGTCTACGCCAACAAACCAGAAACGTTAGGGGACTTGGAAGCCAACATTCGTGGCGTTATTGCCGACATACGGCCCCATATGCTCGAAAAAGTGGTTCAAAATTTGACCTGTTGAATTGGCTTTATTCGAGCCAGCCGCGGCGGCCACGTGCCCGAAATCATATTTAAACATTAATGGCATAAAATTATCCTTCCAATAAAGCCAAATTGATGGACATTAAAACGATTTTTTTGTGTTTTATTTCAATTCGAAGCTCTATACCTCTAAAAAAAACACCCTTTAGTATTTCAATTTGAAGGTACTTACAGTCACTCCAAGCCAAAGTTGGACACCTAACAGATCCAGGATATCTGAAATTTATCGATAGCATAATGGACCAAAATGTTTATCTCGATATATTGAGAATCAATTTGTTACAAACAGTGAATTGACTTGCCCTTGGCAACGACGTGGCTGCCCTGATTAAATTTGACAAATATGACAACTGGACAAAAAATGTTTCGAACAGAGATTCTAAATTCGGAACAGAATCGATACGGGTGAGTGTAAGTGTAGGGCTTTGCGCGTTGATATACATATGTGGGCATCAACCTATCGGCTCGCAAGCCGTCAATCAGATCGCGCGCTGATAGGTTGGTACAGAACCGTACCCGGACGATAACTAACTGATCAAGTTAGTTGTAAGGGACTAAGGACAAATGTGTTTGCCTTAACAAAAGATGTACTTCTGACGAAATAGACGTTTTCTTATGTACACAATAATCACTGAGAACTTTATTGTAGATATCGTACTTTACTTTTTCATAATCATGATGCTGAAGACTATCAATCGACAATTTAAAAAAATTATCATTTTCGAGGCTCCTCCCTTCGCAACTCACGAATTCCACACCCGCTTTTAGAACGCTATGTAGGTAGTAATATGTCCCATGTCGTAGATGTGTAATTACAAACTGAAATTACTTCTAACATAGGAATATTGAAAGCTGACACTACTGACAAATAACTTTGACATCTGCAGAAATCTTCATTTCACAGTAGATTACACATCAATCTTCATCTCTTTAAGATGCAATTTATCATCTTCATAATCCGTATACTATTTGCGAAAAGCAAATAAGTGGTTAACAGATTTATTTAATCTTATCTCTTAATTTACACATCTTTTTGCCATCTCATATTAAATAATTCACCATTCAACACTAAATCGATACCACAGTATGGAAGTTATTTTTCAAATGTCGCATTATTTATCTATTCCAATGTCGAATTTAGTATGTTCGTACAATATTAACCCATTAAGACGCAAGCCCAAGCTACCGGACCAAAATCGATGAAATTCAATGATATGTTTACAATTTTCTTCGATAACCGTTGTGTAGTGCACTCTGCAACGACAATTCATGAATTTTGCACCATGACAATGTACCAAGTCATAAAGCCATAAAGTGCTAAAGTTTTTAGCCATAAAATCATTGATCAGACACTGAACTCTCCTGATATAACTCTATCTGAATTTTTCATGTTCCCGGAGCAAAATTGCCACTTCGAAGATCCCACATTCAGTCGGTTGGAGACATGAAAGGAATTTCGCTGAAGGAACTTAGGGCCTCAATCAGCCTGCGATAATGTATGGAAGGTTATGGAACAAAATCAAATATATCTCGAATTTTACTGACAGGTTTGAGTTCACATTGAATAAGACGTTCTTGCAAGTTGGCATCTATCTTTCCAAGTTACCTTACCTTAGATCAGTTCTTCCAATGTATGGCGTTCATGTTCGCATACACATTCTTTGATGTACGTTCACAAGAAAAATCGAATTGGAGTACGTTGTACTTTTCCCGATAGAGTGTTTCGAGTTTACGGACACAACATTATCATTATCGTTTTGGGAAACGTAAGTTCCTATACGCGACTTTCGGCAATAGCGCACCAAATCGTAATTAGGGCTGCGTGACGGCCTTAGGTATAGCTCTCGCTGATTTTCAGCTAACCAATGACGACAACATTGTTGATTCAGTAAGCCATTGGGATGGAAATGAGTTTCATTAAGGTTACCAAACATCTTTGATTTTGTGGACATGTTCTCGTTGGGAAGGAACAATAACATGTTCAAACATGTTTCAGTCAGTAGGGGTAAAAAGTTCCAGTTTTTCTGAACATTTTCGATTTGTCTCTGGATCATCTGGAAACCCTATTTATCACTCTTGAACAAAAAGATATTGTCATTTTAATTTTCATCATGTGCGAAGTTCAGTTGCTCTGCGCAGTTTCCTGGGTTCAACTGTTGAACGAAGACCAATTTATAGGGGAAGCAATGCAAGTTAAAATGCAAAGTACGTCTTACTGAATAGTGCCAAGCTTAGAAGAATGCTTCCGAGCAAATCAACCTGGACTATGCAGCAAGGACTCTTTCCACATTTTCTTGAGAACGTATCGTTCGTGGAGCCCCGTAATCTTTTCTTTTGAAAGTGTGTGATGACTACAGACAGTTTCAACCCAATGTAGGATCGTGTTGGGATCATCATCATCACTCCAAGGCATAATATAAAAAAATATGAAACAAAGATATTAGCGACAAAGTTCTACTCTCCCATATGCTTTGTAAAGAATCGCTGTTGGAGCGATATAAGCTACTTAGTTTTGGCTAGATTAAAAGGGTTGCTTGCATATAGCAAGATGCACTCGAAGGCAGTTTGATCATTGTGATACCCCACGTGTATAAAATAAAGATATTCCCCTCCCTCTTCTTAAATTGTCTTATTGAATGGTGGCAAACCACAAAGAAGGCTTGGTGAAGTTGAGGATGCTGGTGAGTTCCAACTCGGCTAGTTCCTCAAGACCAACAAATAAGGAAGAACCAAAATATTTGATTCGTTTCCTCACTAGCCCCGGGCATTCGCAATGCGGGTCTTAACTGTCTCATCTTCTTCTTCATCTACGCAGCTTCTGCAGAAATCTCTGAAATGATAACCATATTTGGTGGATATATAGAAAATAACACAGTGCCCCGTCAGTACTCCTACAACAGTTCTTAACTCTCCTCTTCTGAATCTTAAGAGAGTTTGCGTCCTTCCCAGATTCAGTATAGGCCACATATTTCGAGACGTGCTGCATTCGGCGATAAGTTTCCATCTTGTAATCGTTTGTTTCTTAATTATGACCTCTATCCGATAGTGTAGTTCCGCCAGTAGTATATTAAGGTCTACCACTGGTTGATTCTCCGGTTGCTCTGATCCTATTCTAGCACATTCGTCAGCTTTCATTAACTTAACCAATATTTTATTTTATTGTTTATATATAATTCCAAAATTTGCAGTACAAATGGTGCCGTCATAAAGAATACCGAATTTGTGAAAAAGTTAAATTTTTTGTTGTTTTTGGAAAGAACGTATCATTTACAAAATTACACTGAATTCGATAAAATTTGAATAAAATCAAAGTTGCATAGGGAGGAACTAGCCGTCTACATCTATCTACATCTTTAATATTATTCTTCTTCAATATCTGCCATGCATCTTCGTTTCTGTTAATCAAACAAACTGGTTGCACAAATTACTAAGACTCGTCTAAGCTCAGCTTTCATCTAAGCAGAAGACAACATTAACAAATCACTTAATTAACTCACTCACGCATCGGCAATTAATCAGCATCGCTTATATAACAAGTTTAAGAAACAGAGAGATATAGAAGCAACCGCCGAAGAAGGAGGAGATAAAAGGTTCCACACGGAAATTTCAACAGCTGTTTAGGTCAAGGTTACTGCAATGCTTGTCGATGTGTTAGCCAAGTTTATTGAAAGCGGCAGTATTAAATTATTGCACAAACTCCAAGAGGAAGCCAAAATTCAAAGCAAACAAAAACTGATCGTTGAGTACACGAAATTACTTGCGATTTGCAATTAAATTAATTTTTATTAATTTGCTTAAAGCGCAAAAAAGCACACCATGCCATATTTTACAATATATAATTTCTTTTTTTTTAACCAAAACCAATTATTATTGGGCCATTTCATGTTTCATGCATCATTAAAAAGATGAAGATAATACATTTGAAAAAAAACGAAAACAAATTTCATTCAACGCTCAAGCTCCCCTGGGGCTACAATTTCGGGTTTGGGATTTCATTTTTTTTTTTTGTCTATTCACCACCAATTGCTCCTAATTATCAGTCGCTTGAAATTAAAGCTTAAAAAAGTACGCGCGTATCGCTCTTGGCACCATGGGAGTAATAGCTAAATAAGTGAGGCATCATTTGTTATGGGATATCAATGTTTTGAGAATATGGCACAAGTTGCACTTGTGGAACTGACCTGCAACAAATGTTGTTTCTGATTTTTACCCTCAATCCGTACATGTGAGCTTAACATTAACAGCGACTTTGTGGTCGTTAGTGATTTGGTAATTGTGACATTTAAGTCATTTAACATTTAACTGCACCCAAAGGCGCGGCTTAAAAATAAAACAGTACACAAAGCATAAACTAAAACAGGAAATAAAACATCGAGTATATGTTGTAGTATATAGTTTTCATTCAAGAAGATTGTCCAATGAAAACCATAGAGAAAATCTCATTAACACTTCCAGGATAGAGAAGAGGAAATTAAATATTAATAAAAAGTACTGGCGTAACTCGGCGAGAGATAGGAAGGGTAAGTTCCCCAGGTCGGACCGTGTCCAACACATGTTTCCACACATGAGAAATTGAAATTAGAGCTGATTAGAAGTTATCCTCAGAATTAGTTGAAATTTGTTGTACGTGCAACCAAAACTCAAAATTTTTTTGAACAGTGTAATATGTACGATATATCAATTTATTTCAAAAAAATAAAGAAGTCAAATTGATACAAAGTCAAAAATATGTTACAGGAATATATTAACAAAAATTACATAGTTACATGCGCCTGAAATTTGTTCTTCAAGAATTTGATGATGAACCTGGGTGGTAGGGTTGGGCAAATAAAAAACATCGATGATCGATATTTCCAAACAGTTACAAAATATATCGAGAAAGAAATATCGGATACAGCGATATTCGATATTTTTGCTATGTGGGATTGCTTCAACGAAATTAATGCACTGTCCATGCATTTTTATACCCTACACGGAGGGTATATTCACTTTGTCATTCCGTTTGTAACGCATAGAAGGAGGCGTGGCAGGTATGGAAAAGTATATATATTCTTGATCAGCGTCACCACCTCAGTCGATATAGCTGTGTCCGTCTGTCTGTCTGTCTGTCTGTCTGTCTGTCTGTCTGTTGAAATCAAGTTTACGCAAAAACTAAGCAAGCTAATTCAATGAAATTTGGCAAGAAAGTCACACCTTCTTGCAAGCGGCTAACATGTAAAAATGGGCGAAATCGGTTAATGGCCACGCCTTCCACCCATACTCTATGTAAATATACCCAAGTCCATTTTGAAAAAAGTTGCTGCGATTTTCATGAAACTTGCTGATTTAGTGAAGATAAGAACAAAATTCGGATCAGGCTAGGTTTTAAGTTTGCAAGGGCTATTAAAAGGGCGTGGCACAGCCCTACATTTTAACTTTTATAACGCCATAGCTCGTAAGCCGTGCAGATCTTATAAATCTTGAATTGCGCATAAAATGGGCAGAATTGTAAAAGTGGGCGTGACACTTTTTAGCAATTGAAAATTTGGATTTCGTATATATCCAAATTGGCACATAAGATTTTCATAAAAATTTTGGGGATGATACCACTAAAAGTAGTCGTCAATACAATTTGCGTTAATCTTCTGTGAAGTTTCGTTGAAGGGCGTGGCACAGCCTACAATATTTATAAACGTTATAAAAAGAGAACTAACAACGCAATCGCTATGAAATTTAATATTGCAGATATACTCGCTAAAAGGTGTCTTCTTGCAAAATTTTGGCATAATAGTGCCAGTGGGTGTGGCACCTCTCATATGAACAAAATACGCTTAATGCTATAGATAGTGTGCTATGAGAGTAATCTTCATAACATTTTGAGTGGAGGCGTCGGTTACTATAAGCTTTGAAATCAAATGAAACATGACAAGATTGCATCAGTGGGCGTGGCACCTCCCTCATTAACATAAAGCTATAAGTGTTATTTTAAGTGAACTATTGGAGCAATTGATCTGAAATATGATGTAAGTTTACTGGGTATTAGGTACATATGAATCAAAAGCTTTTGAAATAGCAGCAGTGGGCGTGCCACCTCTCATACAATTAAAATAAGTGGCATAACTATCGAAATATATGAGCAATCATACTGAAATTTAGTGTCAGAGGTTTGTTTATGGAAGGCTATTTTTGGATCAAAATCGTACTGTATTGTACAAGTGGGTGTGTCACCGCCCTAAATTTTAAGAATAATTACGGCACATATCGCAAACTATACAAGCTATTGTGCTAAAATTTGGTTTGTATATGTCAATCACGAATATCATTTATTGAAGCAAAAGTGGGCGGAATTGGAGAAGTGGGCGTGACATATTTCGTGTTTTACATTTCTATTCTATTTTTTTTTAATATTTCCCTTATTTTTTCGACATTTTCAACCTTTTACCTTTTCCCATTCAATTTCATTCGACATTTTCTTCGACTCTTTTATTAATTTTTCAGCATTTTTCATATTTTTCGACTTATTCAATTTCTTTTAAATTTTTTCAATGGTTTTTGTATATTTTCAGCATTTTCAGTTTTTTCCAACACTTTTCAACATTTTTGAACCTTTTTACATTATTTTCGACTTATTCAACCTCTTCAACATCTTTTTAACATTTATTTAAAACGTACTTTCAATGCATTGTAGGGTATGTGACTTTCGGCCTGGCCGAAGGTAACACCTTTACTAATTTATTTTACAGTGTGATACAGCTTGAAATGATTTTTGCTTTTGCTTCACATAAAAATACATCGCATTTGATACAACCTGTGCGTGTGCGCTATGCACACTCTTTTCAACGGCACATACGGGCTGATTTCAAATAAAGTTCATCCGGTCAGTGATTGAAGCCATCCAGCCGTTTTTCGGAACATATCGTTTTGAAAGCGAAACATTTCCAATCTCATCCGTTTCGAATCAGAGTTCCACTCCTTGTTGTTAGATTTTTCAACTGCCCATAACGCTTCAGCTAACGAAAGTCGAAAATCTAGCAAATCGTGCGTATCGTCTGGGGGTTTTCCGATTATCCGACAAGCATTTCGTTACTCAATCCAATCATTGCAGCATGCGAAGACTATGAAAAGGATGATTACTCTCAATTTCCACTTTCGGGTTTTAAAAAATGTCCGATACGCTTCCATTAATTGTTCAAAAATGTCTACACCACCCATTGACTCATTGTATTGTCGGACTATATTTTGACGTGCGACTTAGATGAATTACGAACGTCATTCACGGGGCAACATCCAAATGCAGACGACACCAATGCGACCGACTTTGAGTCTTTCCAGTGCACAATGACCATTTTATCCTCTGGGCTACAGAGCTCCTCCATATCTCCTGTTTTCATCTTTTTGTCTTCAGTCAAACTGACACATTTTATGCGATTTTTCATTATCGTTCCCGTCCCATATATTCCTTTTGCCAGAAGCTTCTCCAATAGGGGTAATGTTGTGAAGTACTTATCAAAAAAACTTTTGATCCTTTTGGATCAGTTGTTTTGCCTTGATAAATTTCAAAATCGAAAATTAGTCCTTCTGATTTGGTCATTACTTCATTTTTAAAACTAACGCCTCGTAGGTTGTTGGGCAAGCTTTGGCGTACTGGCAGTGACGGCCGTTCAGTAGCGCTGGTGAGGGCATTGGCCTCTAATAGTGGTGGAACTATAATTCTCGCCGCCCAAAAGTTTTGGTGAAGTGACGCCACTGCGTACGTTTCCGCTACTATTGCAATTTTAAATTTCTTCTGGCAGTACATACGGAATCTTGGAAAACGAATACAACGAATGCAATGTCCATACCAAAAAAAAATTTGATTTCCCCTGAGTTTGATGATACCTACCCTACACTGCGGAAAATTCAAGTCATAATTTATCTGTCTAACCGATTTTATTGGATCTTTTTTGGACAGCACCACAATTTCGCCATCGTCGTTCAATAAAATCTTAAATCCGCTATACTGAGCGTTATAAAAGCAAATCTTCAATAGCTATCAATTTTAAACAACCTGTTGGTCAGTATATAATGTTACCTGGTAGGACTTTTGTGTCGCTCGAAAAGTTTACTCTATTCATGCAAAAAGCTCTTCCCGAAGTATTCTTGGGCTGTTGACCGAATAGAATTACAATGCTGGATTTGTATTAACTTATCGAAGCTTAGCACCTTTTTCAAGTTGTTATTCCACATTATAAAAGCTAAAAAAAGCTTTCTATGGTTTTTCTATTTTTGAACTTTCATGTTAAATACCATTTAACATTTTAATATAAATAAATAAAGGCTGGTTTAAGCGACCCAGTAAAAACAAATTAAAAATTCTTTCATAAAAAACTAAGTTTTTAAAGAAAAAGACTTTCATTTTTATTTTAAAAGATTTTGTTTATTTGCCGACGGTATTTAAAAAAAAAAAAACTTTGACATAATAATTTAAAATAAAAGTACAGAAATGAGAAAAAAAAATCTTCGATCCTGCCAGGAGTCGAACCTGGAATCTTCTGATCCGTAGTCAGACGCGTTATCCATTGCGCCACAGGACCACATAACACATTTCCGATTAATCCAATACTTAAATCAAAATCTACAACGCCAGATTTGTCTTCAAAGCAAATGTATAAATTTCCCACAACAATCAAAAGGGAAATTTCAAGTGACGTCTTACTGTGTTTCAATTTTGACATTTCATTGCTTTCTGCGAATGTCGGCGGTTGACAGCAAAACAGAATGTCAAATATTCTTTTTTTGTTTTGAATGCTTAACTTTATTCTTTCAAATTCTGTCACAAAATAAAGTAAAACTGAAAAGTAGGAATCCAAAAAATTTATAAACAAAATAATTGTAAAGTGACGTCATTTGTTTAAGTAGTGCGCGAAATGCAAAAATAAAGTAACAAAAACGAGCTGCGCTGGTGAATGAACAAGCAAACGGTCGATGACGAGGAGTAGCAAGTGCCAGTGAGCAGTATCTAGCGCGTCTTCTTGATGTAAACGAGCCAGTTTTGTTTCAGCAATTGCGTGAAGATTTCATTCTACGTCGGATGCCGCAGTTAACTCGAGAAACTCAACGTAACGTGATTTTCAACATTTAATTGGAACGCATAGCCAGAAGTCAAATTGATTAAAGTTGCTACGTCACTTGGTAAGTTCTACCGTTTTCCATATTCTGGACACCACGCCTATTTTTATTTTCTCTTCTAACGCTCTACTAACAACTTCCCACTTTCAGGTTAATTTTGAGATATTTTTTTAAATATTTTCGATGAATTTTTATATATTAAATATTCATCTGCAATTGAAGTCAAATTATGTACATTCATTAACAACTTCTGACCGAACAATGTGTAAGAAATATTTGATATAGCGGGACACCTTCCAATGTTTTATGGAATTGACATATTTTGCATCGTATAGAAGATTGCTTAGTAGAATATATAACCTCTTCATCGTCTGCAATATAGATACAAATAATCTATCCATTATGACACTCTTCTGCGGTGCTTATCGTACCGGTCAATTTTATATACATAAACAGATGTAGATACATATATACCTACAACTGAATAGTGCATCTTCTATATTCATTTGAAACCACAGTTGGAAATACACAATTTTTTAAAAATAGCTTTGGTAATGACATTACTCATTGATGATTGCGCATTTGCAATCAAATATTTTACTATAAAATTAGCTTGTCTGTGCAACAAGTGCATACTAGCCGGAGTTATATAAAAGGGAAACTGCGGAAAGGGAAATAGCAGAATTTTGAATTTTAAAAAATTGCAAAAATACTAAATATAATTCGGTCATTCTTTTAATATCTGCACACTTTGTTTTTTTTGACGTTTTTAAAATTTTTTGAAAGGAACTTCTCTAAAACTATGGTGAACAGCATAAAAAACCTAGGACATTTTTTGTTTAAAAAGGTTTTCGTTTTATGGAAAAAAATAAGAAATCTTGAATAAATTTGTTTTAACATTAATTTTTTTATTCAAAAAAAATTATTCCCAAAATATCTTTGATATAACATTTTTTTTTCTTTTTGATTTTTTGATATTTTTATATGTTATTCTTCAATCAATCCTAAGAATGTAAAAAGAATGGCCGAATTGCATTATCCTATAAAAATAAGCTAATTTTACATTAATTTGAAAGTAGAGAAACTTACGTTCAAGCGTTTAAAATAGATCTGAATTGAAATTGCTACACAGAAAGTAAAAAAATGGATATACGGAGTTTGAGAAAATAAAGAAAAATCAAGAAATAACAAAATCGCTCAAGTTTAAGAAACAAATCATTAGATAAACGATATAGACAAAAAAAAACTACTACTAAAATCATTCATTCATATCATTCCTATGGCAAAACGGGCCTTAAAGAAATGAGACAACATTCTTTGAAATGATAAAACAAAGATCAATGTATTTTTCAATGAGCAAATGAAAACTTTTTACAAATATCTTTCTTACCGCTAAACTTTTTGCTCTATTGGAAAGTAACTTTCTGAGTATACCGGAGTTTATCGGAAAATTTGTTGTGACGAATTATACAGAGGTCATCATTTACCATATTTGCTAGGTTTAGGCTTTAGCAATTTCTGTATACTTTTCTAGAAACCGGAAAAACTCGTTATTATCTCAAATTAAGTGTTAACTAATCACAGTTTGAAAAATTTTTGGATTTATTCCAACTGGCGGTGTGACAGCCATGACACAAAAACAAAATATTGACAGATAACAGGAGGCACAATTGCGCAATTAACAAAGCTTAATTGTCACGGATGATTGTTGTAAGTCGGAATGTCTCAGAATCCTCTATCATAGTCTAAACTTGAAAGATTGTTGAATTGAAGCATATCCAGGACACTGAATTCATAACTCTGTTAGAAGAGTTAAATATAAATTAAAATATTTTGCAAAAAAATTTAGAATTAATTTATTACCTAACCTTGAGGACCATGCAATATCATCTAATTGTCCAATTAACGACCGCACTACTGGTTGCATAATTCTCCAAAAATCTATTACTGTCAAATGATCGCCTGTATAACAACGGTTTAAGGAGACTACAATTTTTGCTGGTCTTTAATTCGTTTGATCTCCTCCAGCAATGTTAAAAAAAAACGATAATAAGAACACTCACTGCTACTCACGCAGACATTATTTCTAATGTGGGTCGAAATTTGATTTTTCTTTCGGATCGAATTCTTATAGTGCAGAAAAGTTATCCAATCATATAAGCAGCTAACTTATATCATAATTTGAAATTGAAAAATTTTGATTACTGAAACTTAGAAAAATTCAATTCTGGAAATTAAAAAAATTAATTAAATTGCGATTTTTCAATTTTTCCAAAAACAAAGTTCTATTATCAATTATTTTAAATGAAATTAAAATATTAACTTTGAAAATTTATTTACTTACTATAAATAATCAATTTAAATAGGAACTCAAAACTCTGTTTGTTGGAATAAAATAGTGGATCTATATACATTGTTTTAACAATATATGTATTTGGTACACCACCACAAAGCTCATCTAAATGCAACAAGTTGAAATTTAAAGTAATCCTTTATGATTAGATTATCTGGTACATTTTTCCAACATAAAATCTTGTGCATTAATTAAAGTAAATTCAGCTTTTAAGAGATAACCTACCTTGCATTTTAAGAGTCTGAAATAAGTTAATGAGGTTGCTTGTTCTACTTTATATCTAGTAAATACAAATGTATAGCACAGTATGCATGATGACAAAAATAAAAAGCACGACCTTCCTACATACATACACATGTCAATTTCATGAAAATCGGATAAGCGGTCATTAATCCAAATAAATATCTAGTTTTCGAACATTTTTTGCAATTGAATTTCTCTGTTTCTTTTTGCTGCTTTCGTATTTCAAGCTCTTCGACGTCACTTTTGCTACCCATTACCGCTGTCAACACCGCTGCTCACCACCTACTCACCTCATTTTCTATCACACATTCACACTAGTACCACCCTCATTTAAACTTACAGAAATAAGAGCACACTCAACTACCCCGTACCGCTAATGATCATAAGCACGAAAGCAACAACTACAACAACAAATGTTACAACGCTTTTGTCCACCTTAGCAACCATTCAGCCAAAATCCTTGTGCGACCGCATAGTCAACAGGGAAAGGGTGCGTCTTGACATTGCCATGTGGCATCATTGCCATCGTCGTCGTCGTCGTCGTCGGCATAGTAGTATTTTATAGAAATCAAATTTGATTTTATTAATTAATTCAAATACGAGTGGTAAACTAAACGCAAATATTGCTTCATTAAAGACGTCGTGTAGCACATAGCGTGTGGCTTAAATGTCGTTTCTGGCGTAAATTGTTTTTTGTCACGTTGGCTCAACAAACGCGGATTGTGTTCGTTTTGCGTTTCTCTTTGTTTTCTTATATTCTTGGTATGGTGTGCTAGCTATTCTACTTAAATTTTGGCACGAAAATCTTCAATGCTATCGGCTTTGATTCAAATACTTAACTCTTACATTAACTTAAGATGTTTTAATTTACTTGGCCAAAAATACATCTGTTAGTATTTTTTGAAAATTAAATTTACACTACGAAAATAAAAATTAAAAAAAAAATGTAAATAAAATTGAAAATTACGATATTTTCTGAGCTCCTGGTCGTTGTATATTAACAGCTTCTGAATGTGACACTACTTAAGGTAATAAAGTGTTTAAAGTACTAATTTAGATAAGACAAATTGAAAATGTTCAATTGATTTCATTTTAATAGGTTTTAGTGTTAAATTGTATTCGTTATCTCTAAAAGGTTAGAAATTTATATGTTTTGGATCCGTTGCCCAATAATAATGATAAAAGAAAAAATATTGTAAAAGAAAGAAAACACATAAAGGTAGAGGTGTGCCGAATTTTAAAACACCGCGTAGGTGCTCATTTGAAAACTCGTTGACAAAACCTATGCGAAGTGCGAGAATTTCATAGTAGCGTCAAATTGAGTTTCCTTAGAAAAAATTGAACGGTAATTCAGTGTAGGGTATTCAATTTTTGGCAATGCCAAAGGTAACACTTTTACCAGCTCTTGTGGATTTTGGGTCGCTGATTCGAAATACATACGCTTCATGCTATCACGCCAATATTTTTGTTTTTTTTTTTTTAATTTATGCTTCCTTATAATATCTATGAGTGCATTAAAACGTACTTTCTTGAAAGTTTCATCACTGAGTTAAATCTTTTCGTACGAATCAAAACCGAAAAAAAACAACATATAATTTTATAAATTTTTTTTACTTTACTCATTTCAAGTTAATTGACAAAAAATTTAAAATCTTCTGATTTCATTTGAGTTCGAGCGGCCATGTTAGATCAACTATTTTTTTAATCGCTAAACTCGCAGGTGTTCCTGTTTAGATATCAATATCAAGCTTCAGCTTGTTACATCTAATTTCGAGCAGGGAAATAAATTTTGTCCAAGTTTGCACCTCTGTACGACGGTACTTCAAATCTTTATGGAAATCATTAACTTATCTGAACTTCATAACATGTACTTACACATTAATAACACTGCTGAACAAAATTTTATAACAAGAAAGATGCTTACTATCTCTCATTTACTGGAGTTTCGTTCAATATTGTCGTCCTGTGTCACCCGTCAAAAATTACTACCATAACGATACCTATTACTCGTAAGTACCCAGTCTAGCGACGTATCAAAACGCTCAAACGCATAACGTTCAAATCGATTGAGGCATAACGCTCAAAAATTTTCCATATAAATTGTTGTTGCGCAATTATTTGGACATTGTGATATTTTCGCAACTAGGTCTTTGCGGCTTTATTGGGCTGTAGGCAATAAATAAAACGCACCAAAATGGTACACAAAAATAACACCCACAAAAACCAAACTCTCAAAAAAGGGAAGCTGGAAATTAAATTTCCAAATATGAAATATCGCTCAACAAAAAATTCAATAAGGCTCAAGCCAATAAAAAGCATAAAAAATCCTTGCTATCTGTGGCGTCCGTGCTGTTCATGCCATCTACACCGTTTGCGCCGTTTGTGCTTTCCGCTCCGCCTGCGGTCATCATCGCGATTGTGCCTCCACGTCAACCGTCTCTAATATTCTAAATTTCGTCCAAAAAACTAATTAATTTACTAATTTAAAAGTTTAGAGTAAAAGAAAAAGTTCAAAAAATCAGAACTACTATACAGTGTGCTAGAATTTTCGAATAACAATGGAACATAAAAAGAGCTTCCGATTTTATTTTATTTTTTGTAGAAAAGAAGGAAAAGCGAATTAAAAAATAATAAAATATTACACTGTGCAACAAATTAAAATACGATAATAGTAAATTAGTGTACTTAGACAGCATAAAATCCCAATAACGTTTAGAAATATTATGTAAAATAGCTCATTTTTAGAAAAGCCGTATCCACAACTTCCCATGACTATAACTCCGAAACTAAATTGGAACGGCAATTTATTTTAATACATTGTTTTTAAAAATTAAAACCACGTAAGAAAATATAGAAATAGGGTATGTAAGGACTAAAGATAAAAATTTGAAAAAATTCCTAAAACCTTTTTTGTATTTGATTTTCGAAAAAAAAATCTAATAAGAACCACCCTAATATATATATAAATATTCGACAGTGTAAAACCATCCAACAAAATTGTAAGGAGTGTGAAATATTTACATACGTGGAATCATCCACAGGTAACTTATTTCAACTCAATTTAAACTCAAGTGGAAATAAAAACTTGTGTGCACAAACTTTGAAATCACATATTTTACCATTCCCGCACAATTTACTCATGCTATAAATCAGGTATCTCATTATATCACCCGGCAGATGAGCAACAGCACTAGCTAATAAACTTTCTTTGCTTTTCTGAAATATAAAAAGCACTACAAAGACATAAACGTGCGAGTAAATAAACTCAATGGCAACGCTAGACTGAGCAACCTAGAACACAGCACAGCGGTACGCTTCAGCAAGCATTTAAAAGATTAGCACAGAGCACACTAAAATATGCACGCTGGTTTCTCGAATTACCTCAACTTGGCAGTGATCAGAACGTAATGTGCAAACGCTGAGAACCATAAGCGTGAGCGGGAGTATTAGTTTTACATAGAGTGTGTGTGTGGCGCAACATCGGCTGGAAGAGTTGAATTTATTGTTGTTGTTGTTGTTTTGAAACACCGCGAAAGTACCACACGAAAGCGCTCAATGGCAAGCGTATCCAAGGCAGTAACTTTTAAGCATCGCGCGCGAACACACTTTTCTTTTGCTGCACGTTTTTTCCCAAATTTTTCAATTTCCATTTCATTTCAGTTGGTTGTTTTTTTTTTTTTGTAAATGGAATTGTATGCGTCGTGGTCGCTGACGACATTGTAAACGTTTGAAAAAACGCTTGAGTGCGAATCTCGTGGGTGCTCCGTTTATTCTATTTATTGTATTGTTTGCTGTTATTTGTTATAAATCAGATTGTGCTCCAATTTTTTTTTTTTAGAGAAGAAGGAAAAGCGAATTAAAAAATAATAAAATATTACACTGTGCAACAAATTAAAATACGATCATAGTAAATTAGTGTACTTATACAGCATAAAATCCCAATTACGTTTAGAAATATTGTGTAAGATAGCTCATTTGTGCATTAAAAAAGCATATGGTGTTCTTGTCTGTTGTGTTTCAATCATTCAAATTTTTATAAACTTATGTAACCTAAATTTTGCAATCAGTTTGAAACTTGGGTTTTTGAGGTATGCCTTAGCCCAGAGAAGACCGGAAGAAATTTGTTTTCTGTTCAGGTTTTACACTGAAACTTAAAGCAGAATTGAACCTCGAACCTTGAACATTGCGCATTGAACTACAGCGCAATTTAATTTAATCTTCTCCCATAAAGTAGCAGTTTCATACATTGTGATTTTATTACTATATTTGCTCAAAATAAATTAAAAAATAACTGTGTAATTGGAACACACACCATAACAAAAGGCGATCCTAAACTCAAATTAAATTATAAACAAGAAAGATATAGAGAAGTGTGGGAGATCCTCGATAATGTTGAAAAATATCGACTGGTATCGAAAAATTACAGAAAAGTCTATACAGAGATCCTCGATTAAGTTGAAAAATATCGGCTGGTATCGAAAAATTACGGAAAAGTCTATACAGAGATCCTCTATAAAGTTGAAAAGTATCGACTGGTATCGAAAAATTTCGGAAAAGTCTATATGTATATGTAGTACAAACTATGTACATATTTTGAAATATATGAAAGAATATCGGAAAAGTCGTTAAAGGTCGCAAACTATCGAAGAATATTAAAAAGTCGATAACACTAAAAAAAGTTACAAAACGTCTAAAGAGTTCACAATAGTCGAAAAGTATCGAATAACAGTCGAACAGTATGTAATTATGTACATTTGAATATGAAAAGTATCAATAAAGTCAAAAACAGTCTAAATTTATTGAATAGTATTAAATAGCATCAAAACATTCGAAAAAAGTCAAAAAACATGGAAAAAGTATCGAACGTCATTATTAGAAGAAAAATTTCGAGAAAGTCCAAATCTGTCAAAACGTTACGAAAAACACCGAAACCGTCGATAAAAGTCAAAAAGTATCGAGTAGTTGGAAAAGCCATGCAAATATTTAAATTCAATATTTAATTCTGAAGATGTTGGCAACAAAATCAGTTTTGACAAGACTTGAAGCTTTTAAATCAACGTATTAGTCCGGGAGGTAGCGTTGCATTTTTCGAATCAACTTAATTTTTTTTTTTGCAATTGATAGTTTAAGTAAGGCTGATAACCGAAATAATAGTCAGTCGCCAGTACCGTGGTGGACCTGATTGTGAGAGGCAAAAAATAAAAAAATATCAAAATAGCTCGGAAAGTAAGCCAAAAGTTGAAAAATATGTTGAGACCAATGTTTAAGAGGAGATAAAAGCACATTGATGCCTTAAAAATCCCGATGCGACAAAATTGTTCCTACTTTCACAGTTTTAAGGTTTCCAATAAACACTGTAATTTGGAGCAAAAATAGTTATTTTTTTAGCTATGCAATCTTAAGATCTGAGTTTGTAGTGTTAGTTTAAAACTTTCAATAAAAACCGTATTTGTTCGAATGTAGAGATGGTCAATTGTAAGTTTAAATCTATGAAAAGTTGGTCAAATCTTGTCGCACAAAAATTTTTCAGGCATGAATTCCGTGTGTTTTCATCTCTACAACATTAGTCTTAACATATTTTCCAACTTGTGGCGTACTTTGCGAGTTACTGAGAAAGTTTTCTATGTCGGCCCACCACGATTATCGCGGCTGACGCTTATTTCGATTATCAGTCCTAAACCTATGCCATCTATGAATAGTTTTTTGAAACTTTAATGTCTCCGTACCGATCTGAATAGTGATCCCAAAACAACGACACATCATTTCATAAAATTGGCGGTATAGCTTAGCAGTTAAGTCATTAATTCTTTATATTCACCTTTACTTTCGGTTGAATAATAACGTTCAAAGCCTGATATTTCTCTTACAGAATAAAATTTTGGCGAATTTTGCAAAAAATCTTTGCACAAGACAAAATTAAGTTTTTGTTTTTTGGTCCAATTTTTGTTTTTGATTTACAACCGTATGTTTTTGTTTTGCAGTATTTTTAAAAATTTTTTTAAGCAGTTTTAAATTTCAAATATTTTGCACAACAGTGCAATCCTATCTTGCTTTCCCTCAAGGCCGCAAATCCAACTAATACATAAATTATAATTTTGTTAATGTTGTTTTGTTGCACTGTGTAAATATCATATAATATTTTTAGTTTTGCAGTGAGTTACAAAGATCGGTGTAACAACGGAAGCAAAAAATCGCTGCTGTAATAATGTGTAATTTTAATCCGGTTTCCGTTGGCGCTGCTACCGTCGATAACAATGTCGCTGTTATTCGAGAATATTCAAAAACCATTCACACACTGTGACCTATGAACCTGTCATTGAGTTTTGTTATCAAAAAGTTGCCAAATATTGAAATCTAGAATTACAGCAAAAAATAAAATAAAGTTAAAACCATTCTTAACGAATAACAAAACAAAAGAAAAACTTAAAATCGACCATCTATCTTTATACTCATCACAAGCCAGCAACATTCTGGAGTACGAATTCGAACGCAATGTATTCGGCGGGTAAATTACTAAATGCATAAGAAAAAATTGTATTTTGTCTGCTAAGAGACGGCTTGATTTTTGATTTTGACACATTCTTGATTTATGCAAATCTTTACAGCCGAACTATTGAAACAGCTTTAAAGAACATCTTTTTTTTTTTTTTAAATAAAACTGTTCCATTTTATAAAGGTATTAACGGTTTTGCATTTGTTAAGCTTTAAGTCTGCCGTATTCTTTGCTTTTTGTTAGTTGCTTGGCAAATTTTATTTTTTTCTTTTTTCAGCTTCTAACCATATGTGTTACCTCATTCTCGTTCTTGATTCCAATATCATTATCGCGTCATTTTATTGTTGCTTTTGTTTAGATTGTTTTTGTGCTGCTGCTCATTATCTTTTTCAGTGACTAGTTAACTCCATATATGAAATGTGAATATCATTGGACATTAGAGTGCGTGCATAGCGATTTTGAAATTTTAATTATATGAGCTATAATGTGCAAAACTATTGCACATTTCCATCTTCCCTGTCTCAAGTAAATTTGTTCTGGTTCGCTTGACTAAAGTGATTACCTGAACTCTTAAGCGAATGTCCAGTCGACCTTATCTGCTCGAATCCAACGACCGTTTGTTGAAAATTCTATTGACTGGAGCGTTATCTACTACTCTTTCGATGTTTCGAAGGCAACATAGCTAACAGTATTTTTCCTTCCAAGCAACATTAAATTTAACAGCCCAACAACTGCCAAATAAATAATGTTTTTATTTACGGTTCTCCTTTTATAAATATAGAATATACTCGCCAAGGCCTTTTGTTATCGTCTATATGTAAATATGAATTTAACTATACATTGATGACTGTCTCGGCAAGCTAAAAATGTAGTTTCAGAATATTGTTTTATGAACAGGTGTTTTGAGATAGAACCTTTCTCACACAGTGTCAAAAACGGTGTCGCAAAATTCACGCATGAAGTAATTTCAATAGAAAGCACAGGTTTTTAATTAAAAATTGTAAAAGACTTAGACTCCAAGCGCGTTAAATAGCCTGATTGAACTTTGATAGAATGATTATGCAGATCATTCGTTAGAATACCCTGTAGAGAGCTTCTTGAAATGTCCAATACTCTCAGTATCACTTTCACGAACTGCGATATTTTGCGTTAAACAACTTGTTGTAGGACGGCTAGAGTGCTCAAAATCACTAATTGATCCAGTTTTCCTAAATTTTTTAATTAATCTCTTGACAACTGATAATGTTAAATCTCTATTCCGAAAATATTTTGTACAAAAATTTGCGAACTGTAACTGCTAAAAACTTTCATTATTTTTAAAAGATTTCTCAACAATGAAATCGCGTTGTTCTTTCATGTAATGCTCCATTTTAATATCCTTTAAGTGTCAGCTGCCACGCTCTCTTGATTTTTCAACAACAACACTTTACCGCACAAATGGAGCGAAATTCAAACCTTGACAACCTCACAACAGACGTTATGAACTAGAAAGTAGAACTAGGCAATTTATAGACTTTTGCATCTATCTACTATAATATTACATCATCATAAAGTGCGATGCAAGACTCAAATTTATAAAATGAGGCCAGAACGAGAGAGAGAGAACAGCTAGAATCTCGCCTCGGTCTCGGTGAAGTACTATGAAAGATTTCCATCTCGAAAGTTTGTTTGCTTGTTAATTGTGTTAGTTTATGGCCACAAAAAATATATAATAGATTTAAGATGCAAAACAGTACAAATTTAATAATATATATTTCAAAAACAAGTGTTTGGTGAATTTGAATCAAGTATTTGATTCCTAACTCTATTCAGCTAGTGACTGAACAAAAATCAGCCATGTTAATGCATATGATGGGCCTTAAATAGAGGGACAGAAACCCTCTTGTATAGCTTTGTTAAAAGTTTAGGTGCTATCGGGTATCGGCAGGACATCAGTATATAATGACAAACATATATGACCTTCTTCAAAAATAGCTCCATGTTCTGGTATAGGCTTAAATATTGAAGTTGTAAGACATAGTACCTTAATTTTCGCTATTGATTGCTTCAAGACTACACTAGTAAGTTTTGTCGTATATTTAAATCTTAATTTCATTATGATTCATCGTCATTATTTTTAAATCTATTACAAAAATTGCATACCTTTTAGTTCTATTACACAATTAGTTTCCCCTACTTTGCCCTGCAAGCACATATGCAACATGACATACATACGTTAACTAGAATCCCAGTGCAGTCAGGTCTTTGCTGAAGCACTACTGTCTTACTTTATGGACAGCGAACACATTTCACTTGATGTAGCTAAGCACAAGCTGCTTAAAACCTCCAAGTACTGTGCCTTAATTCAACTGCGCCTGTTGTCACAAAAATGTATCAATGAGTTACCAACTTGATGGTTGTTTGAGACCGTTGTTAGATTCGTCATTTGTCTACGGAGCATTGTAATTTCATTTAGATTCTTGAGTAAAATGGGAAACGGCATGATGGCTTTATATGGATACTACACCCTACATTCTAGGTATGCTCATTAGGTGCATTTAATGAGTCCATCTAGCAATGTCCTTCCATTTGTCTGTCTGTGGAAATCACGATTACGTAAAAAAATGTAAAAGAATGTAATTTAGCACACAGGATAGGGGCTTGAAAATTCACCTTATCGTCTACTGCCAACACAAGTCTGAACCTATTTTGACATATTTCTTATATAAAGAACAGTTTCGTATTCTCTCGATACAATAAAAAGGCGTGGCAGCTCCCCCGAAAACAAAAGCTTTAAAACGCTATACTGAAGAACCCCTTCAAGTAGCTAAATGCAATCAAATTTAACACAAATACTCGAAGTGTGTACGGCAAGTACTGGACCAGAAATGGACAGAATTAAAGTAGGAGCAGCACCTCCTTGTAAATGCGATACCGCGGAAGCTATTTCAGTAAATGCAAACTACAAATTAAATATGTTATCCTAAGAGGCAACCAAATTTGGTTCAAGTAGCGGTTTTCGTGCAGGCAAGCTCTGCACACACGTTGAGCTTTAACCAATTTTAAACGCAAGGCTCGGTTTCAACAAAAACTTGAATTGGGAACTATTTGGGATGTAATTTGAAGTCGATATATTGTACATCAAAAGAAAAAAAACCCTCCAGAATTTCTTTTTTAAATTCCATACATAAATTCTACTCCGTGTAACATACGTATAAAATTTTAAATCATTCGATTTTGCTAAAGTTTTGACACGTCAAACGACCTTTAAGTACAGCACCACAGCCCAAAATTCAGCCTCCTCCTAAGTAGGCGAGGTCTTGAGTACCGTTAGGTCAGAGTTCGCTAAAAACTTTATTTTTTTCGGAATTCGATATCTATATCTCTGGGCCACTTTCAAACCTCTCGTATTTTACTAAAATTTATTCCACTAAATCGGGTCCTCTAGGTCTAAAAGCTTAAAGTTTTTGTTTATGATATATTTATGTAAAAATCCGGCCACGTCCTTTTTTCAGACTTTTCGAAATATCATTGAAAAATTAAAACGTATTTCCACATAGCTTATAAAATTTCATACTCAAATCATGTCAGATCAGCCATTTCGAGTTTCATCTGCCTATGTTTTTGAGAAAAAAATTTTGGACGTGGCGGGCTACGACCCATTGAACATGGACTTGGCTGGTTTTGAGATAGTAACCAACAAATTTTGTCTTAAAAAAAGTGGACTTAACCGGTTTCGATATCAATGTACTGAACTTAAGTCCACTGGGTTTGAAAGCAAGTTCATGAACTTGGCCGGTTTTGAAATCTATGCATCAAAAATAAATTTAAAGAGAGCCGATGGCCTGGCTGCTAGTGCTCTTAACGAACCATTGTGAAGTAATTAATTACTTCGTAATATCAAATTAATAATAATATTAATAAATTTAAAAATAGTAATATTTTTGTCAAACATTTATTTTTAAATTTAAAAACATAGTAGAAAAATAAACTATGGTCTAAATTTTGATACATGAAAATATCTCAAAATTTGATTTTTTGGATTTGGCTGGTTTTTCAACTGAACGACTCATATATCGACTCTAAATTACGTTCCAAATAATCCCCAATCAAAGTTTTTATTGCAACTTAAACTTTTATTTTCACTTGGTTAAAGCCCATCGTGCTCCCTTATAACGGGTGATTTTTTGCTATTTGTTTTTTCAGTATAAATTTTTTAACATTTCACGCGTGATTCGTAACATATGTCAACGCAAAAAATGCTCAATAAAGTTTGCCATTTCACCATGGATCGACTAACAAACGAACAGCGTTTGCAAATCATTGAATTTTACTATCAAAATTCGTGCTATGTGAGAAATGTTTTTAATCGAAAAATTTTCTTCAGCGACGAAGCTCATTTTAGGCCAAAAGGGTACGTCAACAATCAGAATTGTCGAATTTGATCGAAAGAGCAGCCAGAAGCAGCTCAAGAGCTGCCAATGCACTACTTGGTGCGGTTCGTGGGCCGGCGGCATCATTCGACCTTACTCTTTCAAAAATAATGAAAATCACATTGTTACAGTCAATGGAGCAAGGTACCGTTCGTTGATTACCGACTTTTTTTGCCCTAAATAGAAGAATTAGACTTGGTTGACATGTGGTTTCAACAAGACGGTGCCATATGCCACACGGCACGCGATACCATGAACCTTTTGAGAGGCGAGTTCGGTGAGCAATTAATCTCCCGTTTTGGAGCAGTCCATTGTAAGTCCATTTTGTAAGGCTACGTGAAGTCTCATGGTACATGGACAAGCCAGCCACAATTGCAGCGGTGGAAGACAACATTACAGTTGCCATTGGTGAGATACCGGCCGAAATGCTGAAAAAAATATGCCAAAATTGGAGCTTTCAAAGAGCCACCTTAAGCGTAGTCCTGGGCAACATTAACATGAAATAATATTTAAAAATTAAATGAAAGAAATTGATGTATCGCTCCAAATAAATATTTTATGCACTATTTTAAATTTTCTGTTTTTTTTTTTCAATTTTCGAAAACCAAACGCTTAAAAATCATCCGTTATTTGTTCCATTATAATAGCTTAAACAGTATTATGTTATAAGCAAAGTATTGAGACTTTGTATTATATTTTATTAACTGTAATTAAAATTACAATTACTCGTAATGTCAGCACAAGCTGCGGCTTAAAATGAATGAAAAAAAAAATTGTGACCAACTGCAATTACATATTATTACAAAGTTTTTACTTTACACAATTTTTTTATTTTAAACTAGCTATTCGCGCGGCTTTGCTCGGCCATTCTCCGTTGTACAATCTCGCTTACATTTACGCAGTCCTTACTGCAGACAATTGAGTCCATGCTCAAAATTTCACAACTTGATATAAGTTCGAACAATGACAATTTAAGTGGTTTTGTTGTAAGTGAGGAGCCACGCCCCAATACACAATGCCGTTCACATTTTGCGAGTATCTTATCACAATCAGTGCACATCAATGTATCAAGGTTTCAACTGTAGCTGTCATAGAATCCAAGATATAGCATTTAAAGTGTTTTTGTTGTGAGAAAGGTTCCACGCCCCGATGTCTTATTGCATCCATATATCATGAGGTTCTTAGGATAGACAATATACACCCTTATTCTAAATTTTAAAACTCTTGCTGCCATAAATTATCAGATAAAGCGTTCTAATTGTTTTTATCGCATGGAAGGTGCGACGCCCCATCTTCTAAACCCATTCAAATTTTGCGAGGTGCTTAACATAGACCATTTGAATCCTAATACGAAATTTTAAGCCTCCTGCTATCATAGGAGCGAAGATATTGCGTTTCTCGTTTGGAAAGTGCCACGCCCCGATGAGTATTCCCTTCCATATTTCATAAGGTGCTAAGAATAACTTATAAGCATCCTAACACCAAATTTCAAGCTATTACTATCAAAGGAGCCAAGATATAGCGTTTTAAGTATTTTTGTTACATGGAAGGTGTCAAGCCCCCTTTATCTAATTCCTTTCATATTTTGGGAGGTGCTTTGCATAGACCTATTGCATCCTGTCACTAAATTTTAAGACTCTACCTATCATAAGTGCAAAGGTGTAGCGTTTGAAGTATCTTCGTAGCGTGGAAAGTGCCATGCCCCTTATTTTTAGGAAAATAAAATATAGCTTATGTTACTCAGGGATAGTGTAGCTTTCTATTTATTAGTAGGGAAATTGCCTTCGTATCAAAACTAATTGCGTTTAACGTTGGTAATTAATTCGTTCGTTAGACTACGAGCTTCTGCAGTGGCCGTTCTACCCGTCCAGTGGCAGACGACTACATATTCAAATAATGCTGCAGCTACTCTGAAGTTTTTATAATTTTCTGTTCTATCTCCGACACTTTGCCTTTGTTTTTATCAATTCCTTTGTGAATAGCAGCAACATTTATATATCATATTGTTCTAAAAAGGTCCCAAGCTCTGTAGAGGTTGAGACAAAAAAGGAGTCATATGAATTATACACTTTTTTATCTGCATGCCTCTACGTAAATTTCGTGTGGAGCCGTGCTAATCGGTTCGATTTTAATGCTAGCAACATCCAGTGTTACCATATTCTCCCTACTTTCCTTAATAGCTGTCGTAAATATTACGGGAACAACAATTCAATGGGCATTTTTGTTCAACCAGACCTGAGTTAGACCGATCTTGTGTCTGATGTGTTGAAAGAAGCGGCTTGAGTGAGAAGCGCTTGCTTTTTTTGAAACGATGTAAAAAATACTTCGTTCCTGTTGATCTTCGAACCGAGCAATTTCTATAACACATTCGCGACGTCAGCTAAAGACGATATTATTTCTTTTGGACAAACCCTCAAATTTATCATATGAATTTCGCTGATTCAGTGGCCACGAGTAGTACACGACGTCATAAACACAATTTACAAATGTACCACCGTGGTACACGTCGTCGCGTATGTGTTAATGTGCAATTTAACACTTACTTAACGGCAAGGTGCGAAGACTTTTGTGTTTCTTTTTCATGTCGATTAACAATGATAACACAAAGAAAGAGACCATAATTTGTTCGAAAGATCTTGCTTAGTATTCAAATTGACTAAGAAATTAACTTGACCGAGTGTCAGTGACCCTTTAAGTCTACCATATGTGACCAAATTTAATTAAAAAACATTCTGAAAGTTTTTCCTTTGGCAAGCTTGGGTTGTATCTTCATTCTGAGCAAAATATTTTAGTTTTGATAAAAAGAAGTTTATATAATATTTCTTACTGTGGCTTTTCTATTTGCACAACCTTGAAAGTAATGTGTATTTTTAGTAAAACCTTTTAAAAATCATTGTGTTTTTTTTTGTCAATCTTATCTGTTTTATATGCACTCGTATGTATATTAACTTTAATGTTATTCAAATGTGTATGTACAAATATATATGTCATAGGAACACTTAATAATTTGATAAAATTCACTTGTAGCTTTACTATATAAAGCCAAAATTTTCGCATATTAATTTTGTATGTGTACACTTGAGTTGTTTTGCCAGCAGAGGGGTTTTCATGAAAAATCAACAAATTCCAAAAATTTGTGGATAAAACGAAAGCCGCTTCGCTTGATGGTTCATGAAAGCAACAACTGCAGCGTGTTATCATTTATCTACCTCTTGATAATAAATAAGTGATATATATATCTACACATGTACATATTTAGTAGAGAGAATAATGTGTTTTTCTATAAAGTGTTTTTTTTTTAATTTGTGATCCTTTGCATATATGTAGAAGTTATTGGATTTATGACGTTGACTGCTAATTATAAACGTTAAGTAAGCATGTAATTATTTATGGCTTCTGACTTATTGCAGCTTTATAGCTTCAAGTGCATACTTTTAAAATATTAATTGCTTATGACGAATGTTTATTTACTATACTTCAACATTTTTAACGTGCTTAAAATGCTTGTGATAGATCACACGTGCTAATTGTTATCTCTGAAAACATCTGCCAAACAACAAAAATTCTAATTACAACTTTCTTTCTTTTTTACTTTTCTGCAGTACGTACACACGACTACGGTTACGCTGAATCTGAAATGGATGATCGTGAAAGTCTCTATTTCGATACGATCTCTTTGGCCGATTCAGAAGCAGCTGCTGCAGCAGCCGCTCATCGTAAATCAATTTCGCAATCGCGTAATACGATCTACCATTCAGCGGTGGATTTGATCGGTGATGAAACACCATCGAAACGTAACAGTGCCCGCCTTGACAATGCCAATAAAATTCCTAAATCCTTATGGAGTCCATATAGTCGACATTCGACAGCATTAGATCAATACAACGGAAATGGTGGTGGTGGTGGTGGTGATTATACGGATGCTGCTATAGCTGCACAGGTGCTAGCAATGCAAAATGGACGCGGTGGCATTGGCGGCAGTGCAGGTGGTTCGATTGGCAGTCACAATCCAGCACAACATGGTCACAACGATGAGGTCTCTAGACGTCTCTTACAGAGTAGTACAAATTCTAGTAAAGATAAGAAATTGCCAATTACGTACTCTCAGTGGAAATTTAGGGTAAACGATAAAACAAGCAAACAAATACGCAAATGTTCCTCACTTTTAGTTTTGTTGACTTAATTGAAATTTGATTTTCATTATCTGTTGCATTAGTTAAGCAGCTTTCATTTGAGTTCATCTTAATGTAATTGATTCTGTCTTTCATCACTTTCTCATAATTTCAAAATTGGTGCACCTTAAAATTTGTTTTAAAATTTCGCACTTTTTCATCTCTCAAATTTTATCATTTTCATTATTTTAAGATATTTATTCTGTTTCTTTAAACATTTTTGTTTAGCCAATTCTTTTATTCTTTTACGCTTGAGGGAACGGGTAATGGCAATTTTTTGTGTTAAACATTTTGTTGATCTACTGTAATAATTTTTGAAATGCAAACTGTGTATCTTACTATTGGGCTTTTTAAATATTTATGGTTATAATGTGTATATGTGTGTGGTATTTGATGAATTCGAAGCCCAGTGTATACAAAGTGCTGGTATGATATTTACATACATATATGTACATATCTGAAAATTCGACGCTACATGATTACATCGTTCGTTGGTTAAATATTGACTTTGTAATTTCACTATTGCTTAAAACGATAATTTTTCGCTCTGTCAAACGTAAAGATAGTTAATTAACAACGCGGTGCCCGAGAAGTTTATGGGGCTAACTTTAACAATTTTTAATTTTCTAGTTTTTTCTCATTTAGTGCCGACGTAATGCAAAAAGAACTGCAATAGATGCGAGATGCAAGTGCGCGAAAAACCATGATTTTCCATACACATTAGAGCAGCGATGGGCACGTAGTCGCACTTTCCGCCGTCATGGCCCGATCCGTTATATGACGCACAATTCATAGAATTTCAACGCTATCACACGCACAGCGTTGACTTGAGTTCAAATGAAAACAAAAACAATACACAAAGACATTAGCGACGGTGTCGCAGTGTCTCAACGAATATAGCAATTGTTTTTGTTTGTAGTGCAATTTGATTTTTATTGTGCTGTTGGCGAAGTTGAAAATGAAAGCACAAAAACTTTAAAATTTCGTTTTGTACTACTTGATTTTGAGGCTGCGCCCTTTTGCTAGATTTCCATGCCCACCGCTGCGTTAGAGCATGATATACAGTAGAGCTTTGTTTAGCTTTCATTGCGCAATTGCGCATCTTGATCTAAAAAATAGAAAGAATTATGCTATATCGTTTTGGTTTTTTCTCGCACTCGCATCTCGCATCCACTGTGTTTAGCAGTAGAGACTGCTCACTACAAGTACATGTTTTGATTATATAAAAAATTCAATCATAATTCGCTATGCAGTTTAAAGTTGGCCGTATAGCAAAAAGCCGTATAACGAATTTATAATTTTGGAAATGCATTGTCAACTATGTATGAATGTAGTATGTGTTACGAACAGAAATTAAACTACTAACGGTGTTATCTTCGACCAGGCTGAAACTCACATACCCTACACTGCATTGAAGGTACTTATTAAATAAATGTTAAAAATATGTTGAAAAGTTGAAGTGGTTGAATAAGTCGAAAATAATGTGAAAAGTTTCAAAACAGTGGAAAAGTGTTGAAACAGTTGAAAAAGTCTAAAAAATATGGAAACCATTGTAGAAAGTTGAAAGAAATTGAAAAATATTGAGCATTATTGTCCTCGTTATTGTACTCGTTAGTCCAAATGTTTTTTTTTTTAAAAGCACGATTTAAGTTTAAAAGCATGACAAGGTAGTTTTAACCATTTAGACGCATGTTTTAAAGTGACATTTATTTTCATTAGTATCAATAAAAAAAACAGTTCGAGCTAACGAGTATCAAACCCATGCACCGTGAGCTATGAGTTCACAGTTCTTCTCCCTATGCCACGCTGCCAGTCATTTTTCAGCTTTTTATACCGTACACACAGGGTATATATTCACTTTGTCATTCAGTTTGTAACGCATAGAAGGCGACTTGGCAGGTATAGAAAAGTGTATTTATTCTTGATCAGCGTTACCACCTGAGTCGATATAGCTATGTACATTTGTCTGTCTGACTGGCTGAGTCTCTGTCTGTCTGTCCGTTGAAATCACGTTTATGGGAAAACTAAGCAAGTTACTTCAATGAAATTTAGCGCACAGGTCACTTCTTTCAAGCTGCTAGCATATAAAAATGTTTGAAATCGGTTCAGGACACGCCTACTGCCTATACTCTGTAAATATACTCCTCTGTAAATATACCCTGCAATTTTGATGAAACTTGGTGATTTGGTGAACATGTGAACAAAATTAAGATTAGGCTAGGTTTTAAATTTGCAAAGGCTCATAAAGGGGCGTGTCATAGCCCAAATTTTAACTTTTATAATGCCATAACTCGTAAGCTGTGCTAGATATTGTGCGGAAATTTGGTACACGAATACAGATCGTATATATCTTGAATTGGGTTTAAAGTGGGCGGAATTGGTAAAGTGGATGGATTTTGAAAAGAGGGCGGGACACTTTTTTAACAACTGAAAGTTTTGATTTCATATAACTCAAAATTGGCACATACGATGGTACAAAGATAGGATAAATTTGATTTTAAGACTTCCGTATGGGCTTATTGCGCTTATTTACGTGGCCTTTTATATTTTAAAACTCAATAATTCGAGAACGAAAAACTTAAAACTTTCTCTTCAAGAATGTTTTCAGTGCATTGAATCTAAATTCCCAAACAACTACAAATTCTATATTATATTGTCCAAATCTCCCAATTTTGAACATAAATTGTAAGAGTTCCGTGAAGACTTGTAAAAATATTTTTATAATACTTATTGAGCAACATTTTTGAAGATACTCATCTCTAAAACTATTTTTCACTTAAGACCAGTTTTAGGGACATTCCGGAAGTAAAATTTTTTTTCTTCATTACTAATATCTATGCAGTATAAACTAAATTACATTTTAATCCGTGGAACAACTCTCCAGATATTATATTTTAAGTTTTTTGCTGCTATAGGAACTGTCGGGTCCACGTGAAATCT
The DNA here is from genome assembly GCA_963680825.1 of Meiosimyza decipiens. Lineage (NCBI taxonomy): Eukaryota > Metazoa > Arthropoda > Insecta > Diptera > Lauxaniidae > Meiosimyza > Meiosimyza decipiens. The sequence goes on along the minus strand of OY804258.1, from coordinate 85,694,690 downwards.
AATCTACACATAATTTACCCCTGTAGCTTTAAAAGCTCTTTGAATATGTTAGCTTACAGATTTGCTTTTGTGGTAGGTACCAAACCTGCTTGTTCAATCCTGCCAACTTTTAGTCTGTATGTTGCTTTTGTCACTTTCCATAACACTACAAAGTTTCATCACATTCCATTGGAAAACTCACTTGATATGATAACATCAAATTGTGTACTCCTATTTTATATGCCATGCCCATTTACCAAATCTTAAGTGAAAGTTCATAGCAACTCTCAGCTATAATTTTTGTTTTGCTACTTATTTTCTAATATCCCTCTACACGATATTAAATAAGACACAAAAATTTTAAAAATCAGCTAAATTCGTTAGTTATTTTAATTAATTGAAGAATTATTTTACACTTTTTAAATTTATAAAAAAAAATTATTTTTATTTCATGTGATAGCAGATCAACATCCACAAGTTCTAATAACAATTTCATTTTTTTTCACATCTAATTAAGCCACCTAAGTTTATAAGAACAAAAAAAAAGAAATCCAAAGTGAAGGTTAAATCAAAACACTTTAATTTTAGATTGATTTTTGCTGATTCTACAAAAATACAAATCGCAACTTTCTCACTCTCTCAGCTATTTTTATTTACAAGAAATTATCGTGCGTGCTTTTTTTTTTTCTGTACACTAATCTTCTAAAGCTTTTGTGTTCTCTCCCATAAAGATCATTTTCTTTACTGCTTTTGTTGCTGCAAGATGCTCCAAAATGCTCCAAAATTTATTGTGAATTAACAAAACAAAGAAATAACTACACTCTCACTTTGTGTGCCGCCTTGTGCTCTGTCGTTCCGTTTTCATATTTTTTCTTCAGCTTTCATTAGTTGACTTTCTGCCGCTACGTGATTAACTTGCGACTCCTACTGAATTTGCAAGTTCTTAGATTCCAGAATTATTTACTTAAAAAATTTAAAGTGTTCATTTATATTTGGGTTGTATTTTATTGAGAAAACTGAATGATTCAGAGTTCTGCCGTCGAGTGAAAAATGAAAACAAGTGTTTTTTTGTTTATAAAATTCGATAGTCGATAAAAAGAAAAAATAAAACTTGTTTCAATTAGTGCATTTGCATTAAATGGGAAATTTAATCGGTTGCTATTTTAATATTGAATTCGTGCAATCCACTGAAGAAGTAAGCCAATATTTTAAATGGCATTAATAACTTAAAGTTTAAATTGTTTTTTTTTTAGTTATTAAGCTAAAAATTTAAGATAAAATATAATGCAATGATTTTTTTTTTTAATATCGAGCAATAACTGCAGCGTTATCAGCAAAACAACCAATGCACTTTGAAAACTTTCAAAATCTCTGAATGCAGCGGCCTTTGTTTATGTTTTTAAAATTTGTAGATTAGCGGTCATTAACATTTACTCCATTAGGTAAATTTGGGCCAAAAATGGGCTAATTTTAGTTAATCTTTTAAACTGAAATGTTAATTGAACTTTCGATACTTTAAACGCAAATATAAAAATTTGAGCCAAGATCAGCAAAATAATTTTGAAATATGTCACGATATTTCATATCAAGAGCGTGGGGTAAAACAAAAGTGTCGTTTTTCTCGAAATAGGCTTAGGCTCTCTGAATTCACGCCGACATTTTTCATTATCACGTTTTGACCACCTAGACCCCCTGTACTTATCATCGGCAATACTTTTAGTATCGTACTGATTGCAAGTCTTATGCTATCATCAGGAAAGTTTTGTACGGCATATACCCGAAAAATTAACTCAAAAAGTTTTTCAGTCAAAAAAAAATTTTGAAAAATAAAGAAATGCAAAAGATTTTTCAGTATCCTGTAAAATTTTGTAATTGGCGATTATCACGCTTTGCCCTCGCGCCCTTCACGTGATTCATTAGCCCTATCTTAAAATTAAATTCAACCGGGATCGTTAATGTGGATTTTGTTCCCTTATCGTGAATAAATTTTTCATGCTCGACGAATGTTCGCGATATCGGCTACTCTTGATATATGGCAATTTTTCATATTATGTTGATCACTTCGCTTTTCAATATGAAAAGCTGTGAAACGTGATGCAAAAGTCAGAGTTGGGCAAAATGCATTCCATAACCTTCAATAACCTTTTAAAATCGTATAAATTGTTACTTGAATAAAATTTTGTAAATCCATTTTAAAGCCCGTTTTGAACCCATGTTTTGGATAAAATTTTATTACTCCTATCGATGGAAAAGGTTGAAAATTATCTTTGAAACTCAACGCGAGAGTCCTTAAAAGTCCTAAGTGGATTTTTCCACTCCAGTTATCGAACCAAATTATTGCACCAATAAATGAAAAATATCGAAAATCAATTTTATTCAGAGGGGACTCCTCAAGGAAGTGGGAGGTGCCACGCTCACTATTGCTATTTCAAAAGCGTTTGATTCATATGTACCTAATATCCAGTAAACCACTTACATCAAATTTTAGATCAACTGCACCAATAGTTCACTTAAAATAGCACTTACAACTTTATGTTAATGAGGGAGGTGCCACGCCCACTGATGCAATCTTGTCAAGTTTCATTGAAATTCAAAGCTTATAGTAACCGGCACCTCTACACAAAATTTTATGAAGATTACTCTCATAGCGCACTATCTATAGCATTAAACGTATTTTGCTTATATGGGAGCTGCCACACCTACCGGCACCACTGTACCAAAATTTTGCAAGAAGACACCTTTTAGCGAGTATATCTGCCATATAAAATTTCATAGCGATTGCGTTGTTAGTTCTCTTTTAATAACGTTTATAAAAATTGTAGGCTGTGCCACGCCCTTCAACAAAATTTTCCAGAATATTAAGTAAACATGTATTGATGACTACTTTCAGTGGTATCATCCGTAAAATTTTTATGAAAATCGTATGTGCCAATTTAGAGTTATACGAAATCCAAATATTTAATTTTTAAGAAGTGCCACGCCCACTTTTAAAATTCCGCCCACTTAATGCGCAATTCAAGATTTATAGGATGTGTATTCGTGTACCAAATTTCATCACAATATCTTGCACGATTTACGAGCTATGGCGTTATAAAAGGTTAAATTTAGGGCTGCGCCACGCCCCTTTAAGAACCATTGCAAACTTAAAACCTAATCTTAATTTGATCTTAATTTTGTTCTCATCTTCACTAAATCATCAAGTTTCATCAAAATCGCAGCAACTTTTTTTCAAAAAGTACTTGGGGTATATTTACATAGAGTACGGGCGGAAGGCGTGGCCGTTAACCGATTTCGCCAATTTTTATATGCTATCAGCTTGCAAGAAGGTTTGACCTGTGTGCCAAATTCCATTGAGTTAGCTTGCTTAGTTTTCTCGTAAACCTGATTTCAACAGACAGACAGACAGACAGACAGACAGACAGACAGACAGACAGACAGACAGACAGACAGACAGACAGACAGACAGACAGACAGACAGACAGACAGACAGACAGACAGACAGACAGACAGACAGACAGACAGACAGACAGACAGACAGACAGACAGACAGACAGACAGACAGACAGACAGACAGACATAGCTATATCGACTCAGGTGGTGACGCTGATCAAGAATATATATAATTTTCCATACCTGCCACGCCCGTTTCTATGCGTTACAAACGGAATGACAAAGTGAATATACCCTCTGTGTAGGGTATAAAAAAGAGTACAAGCTGAAGGAGAACTTGAAAACAAAATCACGCAAACAAAAAATTGCATTGATGACAAAATTACAAAAACAAAACGCATGCGATGATAGCGAACCGAAGTTATTTACCTTAAGCAACGGCAAGTGCTGAACGACCCGATGCGTTGAAGTAAAAAATCACAGAAGCAAAATGCATGTGATGATTGCGAATTAAAATGATTTAGCTCGAATAATAGAAAAAGCTCGATGTTATTGTTGTAAGAGCTAAACGTACTTCGATCTGTGCATACTTGCCTTGGCGGATATCGCATCCTAAAATTAATTTTCAACCTTTTCCCATCAATTGGTACAGTAAACTTTTTGCGTTAGTTATCATTGTGTTCTTGGTCATTCTTCATTTATTTTTAGTATTTTAGACAGTGTGATAACACCAAAAAAAATAAAACAACAAAAACAAAACAAAAAATCTAGGCTGAAGCTAAATCATACTTGGTAAAAAAGTAATATATGATTTAAAATGTAGTACAACTATAACTTAATACAGCGTTAAGGCTTTCATGCCAAAAGCCCATTCATTTTATATTCAAACAAATGAAATCTAGAAAACGCATTTGCAGTCTAATGAATTATTTTACAACCCTGACGATAATTGTAATGGTTTCTTAACGCTTAGTGCCAGTGCCACAAACAAATCAACTATGCTTCAAACTTACTTACAAACAACACAGGGCCAGACTGATACGTTTTTGAAGTGTAGGCCGTTTGTGTGTACCGCTCCACTTTGGAATTACTTAGTTTTTCTTGGATACGGTAAGCAAAAGGAACAAAAAGTATGGCGCAGGCTTACTGTGAATGCCAATGCCCAATTTTTATAAATTTGTGGCCTGATTTCACAAATATATTTTTTCTAAAAATTGTTAAAAGCTGAAGAATTTATATAAAAAATATGAATGCCATATAAAAGAGTTAATAACATTGGAATTTAAAACCACAAAGATTTTTTTCTAAAAAGTTTATTCTTAAACTATGGATTTATTTGCATATTAAAAAGGTTCAATTTAGATCCTTTGAATTGATATACCAAATATTGTTGATTTTTCATCATAAGATCTGCATGTGTAATGGAAAAGTAAACAAAATTTTTTTTTAATTTTCAAATTTGTTGACAAGAAAATTTTTATCAGTAAGCGCGCAATTTTTAAAGTTTTTTTTTAAAACGGCATCGCAAGCAAGAAATTTATCGAATGCTTCTCCAACTTTTTATTCCAAGCACTTTAAGTATAATTATGCCAAAAAAATATTTTCTTCTATTCTTTCTATTTAAACTTTTATAGTGCAGTTTGAGACTAAGTAAGTAGTTCTAAGGATGAGAAATAAAATCCTTACATTTAAAAAAATCGGCAATAGATTTGTAGTGAAAAGTTTTTATAAAATCAGACTATAAGAAATTTAATCCGAATAACACAGTGCCAAATTTCAGAAAAGTTGGCCCGGGTCAAGAGTTGACTATGATGTGATGAACATACATATTATCATTGCCCAGTGTTATGTTTCGCAAAGATGACTTTGAGTCCAACAACGAACTACTTGTTACAAAAATTCACTTTTGGTTTGTATTTTGGAGCATAACTTGCTAGATGATATTTAATTTTTTTGGTGACGGTTTTTCGCAAATTGTAACCTGAATAAAGTAAGTCTTCAGCATCAGAATCATCAAGAAAACCACCATCTGAGCCATCTGATTCAACATATCCATCCAATCGTCCTTCTTGGCCTTTCGTTGCCACCAACCACCAGCAAGTTTCTGTCATCACAGGATCCAATGATAATTTCCTTTGTATATGGAGATAAAAAATCTATATATTAATACGTGAACATCGAAAACTTTGGTACACTGTTTTAGTGTTTAGTATAGAGAGAAGGGAGTGAAATTTATATTATTGGAAAAAGTACTGTTTCATAGATGTGCACAGAAAAAAAATAGAATGTATAATGTGTGCCGTTATGGTAGGTAAAATAAAGAAAACATACGTGCATGATTTTCCGATGCAAAACGCTTTAATCAATTTTGATCGCCTTCATGGCTGTATGAGCTACATTAACGTTTTTTGTGTTGCAATAAAACTAAAAAAAATTAAGATTTAATCGTTGGCGTAAAAAGGGGACATTTTATTAGGAAACACAAAATGCATTATGTTGGGTAGTTCTTAATCTATATATAAATAGGATGTGGCAAATTGCTCCATACCTTTTTAACTGCCATAACTCAACATATAAGTTTGATTTTTATTTTGTTAAAAAAGCTGTGAAGTGAGTATAAATTGAAGGCGGCGCCACTACTCTAAAACGGAAAATAAGTTTCCATGGCTATACTAATGGACCGATTTTGATGTAATTTGTTATGGATATAGACTGAGCATGAAAACACCCCTAATGTTAGAAAACGCTGAAAAGGCTGAGCTGCTGCACCGATTTTGATGTTGATTGGTACAAAGATAGATTTAATCCTGAGAAAAGGCATTTGTTTAAGGTAGGCGGTGCCACGCCTTAAAGAGGAAATAATGTTTTCACAGCTAAGCTAATGAACTGATTTTAATAGTGTGAACTAGATTGAACCCTAAGTAAAGGATAGAGATAGAGGTTGGGATAGGGCAACATGATACCATGACTTTATTATTGAGAGCGATGACATTCAATGAAGTAAGATTGTACTGAACTGCTTTGTATTTTCTATATTGGTTGAATTTCAACTACTGGGCGAAATCTAGCAGAGTTTATTAAACAAATGGCACCAAGTCCACTTAGTGTAACCTCTCACCTTGGTCTACGCGTCAGCGTTTTGAGATAACGATCAAATAATCGGTAATTGACACGTCTACGAACGTTCTTCTACGACTTTTTGTAATTTGAAGTCTGAGAGGTTTAATGTCTACTACTTAAAAAATTATGTTTGTATTACCTATGTAAAGTTGTTTGCTTATTATTATTATTGATACCAAAAAGGGATTTCGAATTACTTAAGTGTTATTTATTTTGATTGATGTGCTGAAAAGAGTAATTGAAGTTAATTCTCTCTTCAATATCGCTAAAGACCGTAAACAAAAACTGAATGTCTCGCAAATTATGCATAGTTTGCTCATGAAATTTGTTTCTTGGACTCTTAGCTACAACTGATCTATAGACAGTAAAACTCTATCACTAAAAATATTCGAGCAAAACACCAAAAACGGATAGGGTTTATTACGAAAAATACGTAAAAATTGCGATTTTTCACCTTCAGAGCACTCTAGCGGCTACATCGATTTTTGTCCCATTATATGCGATAAAAAGCATTGCAAAAATGAAAGTTTCAAGCTTGTAAAAAAGAACAAAAATATCAAAAATTCAAAATTTATAAGTTTGAAGTCAAAGCTAAATATTCAATGCATGACCGACTGTCCGTGATGCCAGCTGACCGACCGTTGGAAAATTATCAATTTAGGAATTATCTAGAGGTATAGCGCTTGCTATGCTCTTTTGATCATATTATTTCTCATAGTATTTAGTTATGGTAATTTAAAGTTTTTGCGTAGCCTATTATAAATCTTCTCTAAACAAGTCATTCTCATAATGTCTGATTTTCAATAAGATATCATTTATCATTGTTATAGCTTAATTTGTACATTTATCTGTGTTTTCAATATAATCAAATTTCAGATGATAATAAAAATCTTTTCTCTTTTTACTTAATGCAGACCCGACGACGTTTTCAAGATGGCATACGTAGCGTTGATTTTGTGCTCGTTTACAATGGTGACGATCACAAACTGGACAACATCAAGAAACGTGAAGTTTTTGAAGCAAATTTAGAAAAGGATGGTCTTCATTTGGAACATGATAACACACAACGTATACATTTTGTGAAGCTACATGCGCCACCCGATGTGTTGTTTCGTTACAGTGAAGTTTTGAAAATCAAATTGCCTGTAAAGAAGGTGACAAGCAAATTAAAAACTCTTCTGAATGCAAGGTTTCAGTTTCTTTTTTTATTCCTTCAGATTCCCGGTGAAGAACTCATAGACGCTAACAATTTCGGCATAAAAGATTCAATAAGTGTTTGCTGTAGTCGCTTATTTAAATCCGTGCAATTGGATCCAGAAAAGTTTCCGGAGCGTGAAAGGCGCATATACTATGAATTTTCACGTACCTATCGACAGTTGTATGTTTTTTTCGTTTTTTAAATTTATGAGTTTCAAATTGCAGTTTCGGTTTGCAATTTAAAATTCAATTTCGTAATAAAAGTGTTATTTGAGACCAACGTTGGTCTGCTTCGGTAGGATAACAGTTCCGTAACTCTCTCATTATTTCTTAAACTAGTGTCATTATCTTTAGTTAAGATGCGTAATTTTAAACTCAGCCAATTGATTAAAAAATTTCCGAACTTTGAAATGCCCCATCTTTTCAAAAGATAGTGCCACGTATTATAAGAAAATTGAGATATTTTAATGTAATTTGGCATTATCTGCCGGGGCTTTATTTTTGCAATTCAATAAAAACTCACGTCGTCCTCAGAAGTCGATTATTAAGGAATCTGTGCTGACTTCGTGTGCTTTTCTTGTTTATTACTTAAAAAGCTGATTCATGCGACATATGAAAGTTGGAATTGGATGCGAAATAAAATAAAACTACCTAGATAACGATGAAAATAAAAGTAAATGGTAATTTTTTCGATTTTTCGCATCTACGTGGTAGGTGTAGCGTTATTTCTTCTTGTGTCTTACATATTTTTATTGTACATTTTTGACATAAAAAATAAAAAACAATTCCAGAAAAAGGTTCTTGGTCCAATAGCTTATGAGTAAAATACTATCAGAGTAGTACTCAGAAATTTTTATTTTTTAGTCAAATTCCTTAGCATGTACAATAAATTTAATATTTGATTTGACGTCAAAGTTGTATATTTAAAACAATTTGACTGAAATTAAATGTTAATGAGATCCACTTTGATAGCATTTTATTCGAAAACTATTTAATCTTAAACTTTTTGAAATGCCCATCGATTTATCTCAAATGCAATAAAATAAATGTAAGTTATAAGAAAAAGTAAATGCGTAAAACTTCTTTTAGATCTGAATTTGACCTTTATTTTCAAAGTCAATGGTAGTTATATTGTGACCTCTGCAGTTTTTCTCTACAAGGCAGCAATTATAATCTTACGTGCAGAGACAATCATCTTTCTACATGCCTTCTTTCAAAAGTTCTACAATTTTGACAAAAAAAATGTGACGATGGCACATTGTGCGGCACTCAGTATATTAACTCTACTAGAAAATAGCTCCAAAATTGTAAAAACCATTATCTTTTCGAAGTTTCCACTTGATAAGAAATCATTATTTTCGATTTCTAATACATAAAATAGGAAAAAATCCAATCAAACTATTTTAAGCCCTTTGTCGGACCACAGAGGTAAAAGCTGAACGTCGGCTCCTGCCAACCGAAATATTTTATTTGATATAGTATATCTGGAATCGTGGATGATTGTTGCTTTAAAATCAAATTAAAAATGTAACACTTAATTTTTAGCCGAATGAGCGACCCATTTCATTTAAAAAAACTACACATAGTAGAGTAGCTGGAGTAATTTACTGGCCATAGCCTTTTCCAAAAACAAGCCTAAAGAGAAAAATTTATTGGTTTATAAAATTCGGTATTGCTCGATCTGAGGCCCATTCTGGTTTAATATAAATATAGTGAATAGGATAAAAATTGTGAATAATTTAATTTTCAGTTCACTTTTATATCCACAATGGGGCTTACTGCTGCAGAATGCATTAAATCATTCTGATTCTTAATTTTACAGAATACCACCAGTTTAAGATTATAAAATTATTCACAATTTTTTCCCCTACTGCAGATTTTATGTTAAAAACGTATAGGCCAAATAACTTCCCGGCTCAGAAATATGAGGAAAATCTTTAAAAATAGTGTCACAGTACTCCAACGAATTTCAATTCAGAATATGATAAATTTATTTTCCATTCTTTACCGACGAAATGTTTCATTTTTGTGAAACATGTGGAAAATATTTAATTTGGAGTTGTACTCCTTTTTTGTAGGAACTCAACTATTTAGTAGTCGATTTTAAAATTTTGTTTTTGAGACTTAATTTACTGATGTCAGTAGGAAACAATAAAAAAGTTGCAAAATGGAAATGCTTTCTTTTGATCACCCGTTGGTGATTTATTGTGCAGAATGTAATGGGGAATATTTTCTTTCCGAAACATTTTTCTATTTCCATACTCTGTCACCAATTTCATGGATGTTGCTAAATATCAGAATTGGGAAAATGTTGATATCTTATCAACACCACTTTGAATTTCAATTGGTTTGAATTTTTTCTGTTATTTGCTATTTATTGTCCAGTTTTCCAGTACGATATTAGAACACAAAAACATAAACTTGAATTTTTAAAAAGCATAATCTTCTATATCACTTTTTAGATTTGACTATGAAGACCCCTATTTCTTTGACGCTGGTACGCGTAATTCCATTATAAGTTTTATATTAGAGCGGCAAAATTTTGTCGCTGGTGAAGAGACGCCGGATAATTTGGGTATAGAAAAACTGCTGGCGGACGGAGTTTATGAATGTGCGTATACGCTACACGATGTAAGTTAAATAAGATAAAACTTTTAAATTATTTCATTGCCCTCGAATTTATAAAAATTAATTTAAAAAAATCTGAGCCTTATGGCTAAAAGGTTGTACAAGAATTTTGTACAAAATCTGTCCAAAAAGATTATGTACAGTGTAAATCACATATGTTCCATTTCACCTTACCTACTTACTTGTAGTACATACCTATTACGCCGGTACAAATAGAATTTTAATAAAAAGTTCGATTACCGAAAACGCATGATAGCCATGTGCATCCCGAACATAAATGAAAAATTTTAAAAAATCTGCGATAAAAATAAGACTCAAAAGATTGAAATCAGTCATAGAATGTGTCATAGAGATTGGAAACATAGTTTTGGTGTCCCCAATCTCAAGACAAATTGCAAACTCTAAAAATTACTGACTTTTGTATGTTTGGCATACGTTAAGGTTTCTATGAAATAAACTTTTTATTTAAAGGCCGTTAGGACCAGCACTCTATAAAAATATTTTTTTAATTTTGTATTTACTTTTATTTACAATAGGACACCGATCGCGATCTTTTGTTAAGCGAATGGGCAAATATCAAAAAATGGAAAAAGTAAGACAAACTGACTTCGCATACAAAATGTGCAAATGACTAAGTAATTGTTCTTTTTTAGCTTGCAGCCTCTAGATAATATCAAAGAATATTTTGGACCCAAAGTTGCCTTATATTTTGCATGGTTAGGTTTCTACACACACATGTTAATACCTGTCAGCATAATTGGTATTTTATGCTTTTTATATGGTTTTATAACGTGGACCTCGGACCCCATTAGGTAAATATATAAATGGTTAAAAGCGTTCTATCCACTTTTTCACAAACCTACATATGTGCATTTAATGTAGCAACGAAATATGCGCTGAAAACAAAACGATTCTCATGTGTCCACAATGCGATCGAAGTTGTAATTATTGGGAACTACAGGATACATGCAAGTCCTCTAAAATGAACTATCTGCTTGATAATAACGTTACGGTGGTATTTGCATTAGTAATGGCGATATGGGGTAAAAATAAAATAAAGCTTTATTTACTTTTGGTCTTACTATTTAATTTTACAATTTTTTTTAGCTGTTATTTATCTGGAGTTTTGGAAACGTTACTCTGCAGGGCTTGTACATCGCTGGGGTCTTTCCGATTTTTCACCACATGTAGAACATCCTAGGGCGCAATATTTGTCGAAAATACGAAAATCAAAAGTAATCGACGATAGTGTGGGGTTTTCGAATAGTGTACTGGAACCGGATGTGCCTTTTTGGAGGATTAAGTTCCTATCAAGTTTCACCAGCTATGCTATTATGATTTTATTTGTAAGTAAAATTGCTTCTTAAACATAATCAATTTATACTAATACTACTAATTTTTATTGTTGTTTTTTTTTGTGCTTCTCTTTTTTACATAGATTTGCATATCAGTGATCGCCATTTCCTCGGTTGTGATCTATCGCATGGCGCAGAGAGCTTCACACAGCATTTTGGGTAACGAAGATTCAATGACATTCAAAATAATGGTACTTCCAATGACAGCTGGTGTTATTGACTTGTTCGTCATATCGCTGCTCGATTATGTATACTCTATTCTGGCCGTCTATTTAACAAACTTGGAATATTGTCGTACACAAACAGAATACGATGAAAGCCTGACAATCAAAAACTACATTTTTCAGTTCGTCAACTACTACAGTTCACTTTTTTATATCGCTTTTCTAAAAGGAAAGTTCGTTGGATATCCTGCCAAATATAATCGTATTTTAGGTTTTCGCCAAGAGGAGTGCAACCCCGGTGGTTGCCTAATGGAATTATGTATGCAGTTAGTCATTATTATGGTTGGCAAGCAGGCAGTTGGTGCTATTATTGAAATGTTAATACCATATCTAATGCGCACATTTAAAAAGTATTCATTGCGTTTTGGTATGCGAAAGCGCGACAGTGAAGAGAAAATCGTCGCATGTAATCAATGGACAGAGGATTATCATCTAGCACCATGGACAAATACGTCAATGTTTTCAGAGTACTTGGAAATGGGTAAAGTATATTGAAATTAGTAAATAACAATTAATATTGATGTATTTGTGTTGTCTTATTGATTTCAGTTCTTCAATTTGGTTTCATTACGCTATTCGGTCTTGCGTTTCCATTAGCACCGCTACTAGCTTTGATCAACAATATTATTGAAGTTCGTTTGGATGCTATTAAAATGTTAACTCTCTTTCGTCGTCCGGTAGCACAACGCGCGAGCAATATTGGTGTATGGTATAACATTTTAACAATCGTCACCAAAATTGCTGTAGCCTCGAGTGTAGGTTTTATTGTGACTTATTTTTAATATTTTGCTGATATATTTTATTTAAATCTTTTCTTTTAGGCAATGATTATTGCATTTTCTACAAATCTCATACCAGCTTTAGTTTATAGAACAACAACACATGATTATTCGCTAAATGGTTATTTAAATTTCACCCTTGCCTATTTCAACACAAGTGACTTTCAGGTGAGCATCTTTAAAGCAAAGCGCGAGCTTAGGTTTTCGTTACTGCATAACTTTTTTAACTTTAAATATGCTTCGATGAAATTGCTGTTTATAGTTAGAATTTGACTATGAATAATTATCGCCTTGCTCAATTGGTAAACTTTGATTTCTCAGTAAAAATTGTAGTTGTCTGAATGCAAACGAGAAAAACTGTGTTGAACACTATCTCTGCGATTGCCCGGCACTTGCCAGAATCAGCCGAAACTGAAATCGGATATCTGTTTAACTACCTCAACAGAACTAACTGGATATAACTTTTATCGTTACCAGAGTGCCTATAAAAATCTCCTGACAATCCTCTTACCAGTTTTCTAGCGTTACGTATGTGGTTTTAAAATGGAACACAAGTACTACCTAATGGCTTCTAGCATGGTTGCTAAGCCGCCACTCTAACCTAACCTAACCAGTAAAAATTGTCATATTTAAACATATATTTTAAATATCCTTCATATCATTGGTATTATAAGAAAATAGTTGAATAGTTTTAAGTTCTCGACCTATTTTGCACCAGGGGTCAAAAAAAATAACTTTTCTCTAAAATTTGCTTAGAGACTTGCAATACATTTTTGGGGCAGTTTTCAGACACACGGTGAAAATATAACACTTCTATAAAAAATATATGCGGATAGTCTCACTTAGCACTAAAGAAATTTTTATTTATTCAAGTTCCCTTCACTTTTTAGTGAAACCTGAAATATATGTATGTACATATGTCTTGCAAAGTTCGTCTGCAATATTGATTAAAAATATGTATCGTCTATTTTATTAATAACTGCACACTTTTTGCTCCAATGTTTTTGATTTTTCTATATTTTTTAGTGCTTATCTAAAGATAAAATTCGAGCATATTACAACGTGACAAAATTTATATTAAAAATTAAAAACAAAGAGTATTTATCTTAAAATTTGACTAATAAGCTCAAAACTATGGGGAATAGAATAAAAAACATAATTTTATAAAAATAAATAGCTAACTTTAAATAAATTTATTCATTTGCTTATATAAACGTACAATTAAATTTATCGTATAAGATATCATCATTCACCATAGCAAAACAAGCTAAATTGTATGAATGTGAATATGGTGCGCGCCTTTAATATAAATTTCGTATTTCCTAAAGTTATGTTTGAAATTTAGATTTGAAACCTGATACATTATTCTAGGTATTGATTGAAAAATAACATACATATAAAAAAATCAAAAATATGAAACATGTTATATCGAATATATTTTGAGAAATAGTTTTAAAAACAAACAAATTTCTTTAAAGTAAATTATTGTTTTTTTTTTTGTTCTATGAAAATCGCCAATCGGCACTATTGAGAAAGATATAGACATTGAGAGATGCAGATATAGCTTCATAAAACTAAGCTGATATCAAAACTTATACATACTAGCTGTTCCCGCGGCTTTGTCCGCTCACATCCCGTTGCACAATCTCGCTTACATTAACGCAGTCCTTACTGCAGACAATTGAGTCCATGACCAAATGTACGAAAAATAAAAATTTTAGTGTTTTTGTTGTATGGGAGGAACCACGCTTGGCACAATCAATATACATCCATGTATCAAGTTTCACAACTGTGACTGTCATAAATGCCTTTCATTTCAAGAAATCACCATACTGCGCCGCTTTTTGTTTGGTTTCTCTTTACAATTAAAACATTGGTTGTGTTACATTCATAAAGAATTTGTCCAACATCAGTGTGTAAGCAAAGCTAGTGTATGACATAATATAGTGAACCGCGGCCAAAGGCCGCCCACTTGCCCTAACTGTTATGTGGAATTACTGGGGCTACCGAAGCCGGTGTTGGATATACCATAGGACTTAACCGATTTTCAAGCTCAAAAATAGTATTAAAGAGGCGTTTTCGCGCCCAAAATATGTATATATTCTTGATAAGCATACTGCACTGTGCGACCTACTAAAATTTAAAGAAAATCGAGAGTGAGGCCGTTAAAGTAAATAATTTTCATATATTTTAATACCAAAATTCACATAAGTGATTTTAATTTTTTCGATAAAAGAAATAAAGAAAATGAAAAAAAAACTATACAAATGGTATATCATTTTAAAGCAAGAAAATTAAGCTTTCTGAACACAATTTTTAGAAAAAATAACATTTTTTTAGGTAAAATTTCAAAGATTTGCTAACCATTATTGTAGTCCATTAGATATTCTTTTTTATAAAACCCATATTTTTGATATTCATGCAGTGGTTCCCAATATATAATGATTTTTAAAAAAACTATATCCGAAACTTCCAATGGCTATATCTCCGAAACTAGGTCAGAGTGACACTTTTTTCTTCATGATTTTTATTTGCTATTACCCCTTAAAAATTAAAAAATTGGGCAATCGGAGCTAAAGTAAACCTGTTCCAAAAAACTTCCACATGAAAAATACATAGCAGGCCAATTTCAAATGTCTATGATATAATATACATATGTAAGTGCTGCTGCTTAAATTTTCACGTAATGAACGTCATGGAAACTTTTTTTGGCATTGCACCGAATATATCTGCTTGATATGTAGGTTTTGCAAGTTCTAAAGATATTGTTATACATTTTTATTTTTATTTTAAATTCTTAGCCTGCTCCTGGTTAAAAAATTTTGCACAACCCTGAATTAAAGCCCACTCTCTTCTCATAATATTATTGTTAAAATACAATATTTAGTATCAATTATGTTGAAATTACCGAACATATAATGTTCAGTATATTAATACGTATATATCGATTAGTAAATTTAAAAAAAAAAACCTTTTAATATATTTTGTTGGAAAAAAATGTACATATTATACCAATTTCTTAGGTTCAACCCGTTTTGATGGGAAGTCAATATGAAAATGCTACTTTATGTAGATATTCGGAATTTCGCAATCCACCTTCGGATGAACACCCATATAAACGACCAATGATATATTGGAAAATTTTAACAGCCCGTTTAGCATTTATTGTTATATTCCAAGTAAGTAATCTAAGCTAATTAAATAAACAAAATAATTGTATACCATTCAAATTTGTTTTTAGAATATTGTTGGCGTTATTCAAGCTATTATTGCATTTGCTATACCTGATGTTCCCGGAAAATTAACGAAACGTATTAAACGCGAAAACTTCTTATTACGTGAACATGTCATTGAGTATGTGAAAAAGAAAGCAGAGGTCCTAAAAATTTCAGAGGAACAATCAACCAGCGATACATTAGACAACAATGATGCAAACATAACAACACCAGCAGATCAAATAAATATAAATAGTGCCGGTGGGGACCAGGTAGATAATATCGATGAGGTATTACTACGCAAGCGTCATGCTAGTAATGAAGATCGTACGACACCAGTGTAAAGTTATAACATAAACTGTATCCCTTTTTGTGATGACTACAAGCGACACAGCTTTATGGTTACACCTTTGGTTAAGTCACAGTCAGACAAAGCAAAAACTCGAAGCAAAACAATCACACATTTTAGTCTTAATGAAAGCATCCAGATTTTTTGTATGTATCGAAAATGATTAGAGTATTTAAGTAGCGCATAGCCTATTGAAAGAAGAGCTGATTACTGAACTTGAATGCGTTTTTTCTTAAGGAATGCGAAAATTATGTAATTTACTATGTAATCAGTGATCAACCTATTTTTTATTCAATAAACCTTATATTTTTTATGTATATCTTTTTCAATGCAAACAAATTTACCTACATAATATATATATATATATATATATATATTTTTATTTAATAATTAGGTACTTAAAGTAAAGTAAAATTCATAGGTAAATTTTATACCTAAAACTTACGCAGCATTTAAGTGCTCAAAATATTGTAAAAACTACTGTTATAATGATGATTTTTTTAAATATTGGTAGCATTTACAAATTTGTTTAGATTTTGTGCAATAAATACAACACAAATTTTGTTAAAAATTAAAATCATTTAAAACAATTTCGTGCTCTTTTAGCGAAACTGCCAAAATTTGAAATTATTTGCAAATGTAAATGTTTTTCAATTTAAGATTTAATTGAATCGTAGATTTTGTATCAAACAATAACGCCAGATTAAACGCTTAATATCGTCCTTTTTATCATACGACATAGATTGCATAGTTAAAATAGTGAATAGAATTGAGTTTAGATAATGTTAATAAATTATAACAAACTTTGTATACTTTGTACACAAGATAATTAAAGTCTTATTATGCACCATATTGCCTGAATATTTTACAGTCGTAGCGTTATTTTCAAAACAATAAAACAAAAACAAATTAAATGCTTGTTGAAAATGTATGAGATGTAATGAGATGCAAAACTGTTAATATATGTAATTATTTTGATGATAAATATTGAATGGTGTTTTAAAAAAAATTCAGATGCATTATTTCACATTTTTAGGAAAAGAATGTGGCAAAAAAAAAAATAGGTGTGCCACCGGGCTGCCAAGTGGCCGTTTTTGACGCGGCCAGACCGTTAATTGGATGCCATACCGCAAGCCGCGATGGAATTAAAGAATTTATCAAAAAGCCGTTAATAGGAGGTAAAAGCCGTTGATGTCCAAATTATTTCTGCACAAAAAAAATATACAAATTGTACAAATTATTTAATATTGCTGACCAAATAAAAAGTCATCAACTTTTTCCCAAAATATTTTCCATTTTTTTGATTTCGGAAGGCGGCTCATTTTCAACTTCGCAACCCTGTCTGCCACTCATTGAGTTTAGTTTCATAAAAGATATCTGAGAATCTGTTTAGGTTGTTGAATCAAAATAAGAAATAGATAATATAAGCAATTCTCTTAAAAAGGATAAATGACTCATTTACATCTTTAACCAGATCAATTGAAAAACAAAATGGAAATTTCATATCAACGGAAATATTCTTGATGATTGGGTGTTAAAACTCCACATCAGTTTTTTTCCCCCCTATCTTCAATATACTAAAATGATTTTCGAGTGATTCATGATATAGAAGGCAAAATATTTTTATTTTCGAGCATTAATTTAGTTTTGTGCACCACGACAGATTCCAAATGTAAGTGGTAAATGTAAGCTAACTTCTTAATAGTGAAATGCAAATGTAAAGCATATCTTCAAGTGTTGGCGTAGGTTATGATCGTAGGATTTTTTTTTTGTATACCGGCTCTGTTCAATTTTGTAGTGAGCGCAGTTACAGAAAATCTCAAAATCTTAACCACAGTTTCTTCTTGATTCTCTAGTGTTTCTTCGCAAAGTTGCATCCATTTTAAAGTGAATTGGATTTGAAACCGTTTTGTTACATAACATTTATAATAATCTTATCTCGATTTTATGTTGAATTTGTATTACTGCTTGTATAAATACATAGTTGGATTCATAAAAATGTATCTCTTATTTTATTACCTAAAATATAAACAAAGCACAATTAGTAAAGGTGTTTTCTGAAACCTCACCAAAAATGAAATGCCCTACACTGCGTCAACAGTAAAAGTGCGCGTAAGAATCTTCAATTTTCATTTAAAAATGTATTTCTTTCAATTTTGAATGAACGGCGCTCTACTGAGCTATATGCATGTAAATGCATTCATTACTTGTTTATTTCAATAAACTATTCAGATATTAGCCGTATTTGAATAGCTCCCCAAGTAAAAAGCCTTAATATTTTGCTTGTAACAAAAGTGACACCTCTACAAGTCCGAACACGTCCATTTTTCTTATAACGCTTGTTTGCAGCACCAAATGTTGACCTAAGTTTTTTTAAAACAGGGTGCGTTTTAAGTTCCAGGTCGAAGTTTTTTTTTTAATAACTTTTGAATGATATACAATTTTGTAACGTATATTTTATTGATTGATTATGTGGTCTTTCACATTATGTATGTTACCAACATCGATAAGATCGGGTTAGGGCTACCAGATTATATCGCCTTTGAAAAACATTTTAAAAATTTACAGTTTTCTTTAAAATGCTAATAAGGGCAACCTTAACTTAAATTTTTTAGACAAAACTTCCCTGGATTAATTCCTTAGCCAACGGAACCAATATAAATCTGGACTTTCGTCAAACCGATTTTCAGTTCCACAAGCTAGAATTGAAGTAGTAACCGATGTACTTAATTTCATCAACAACCATCATTTCACTTTACTTGATGAATTAATCACTTCCGACAGATAGATCGGCAGGCGGACATAGTTATATCAATTCAGGAGTCAGCGCTAATCCAAAATATATGTGGCTTATTCTACCTCGTCTTACATCCAAAATATAGATTTCTCAAAATCAATATTTTTCCGATACTTAGTCAAAAAATATTCGATACATATGTTTTTCGAAAAAGTTTTTCCGGGCTTATATTCGCAAATACGATTTTTTGAAAATCCCAAGCTTTAAAAATATATGGAAGCATGTTTTTCAAAATGTAAATAAAATTTTCTTCTCTAAGATATCAACAATAATTTTGCAATTTAAAACTCAAAATCGAAAATTTTCTCCTTGGGATATGTTTAACTTTTTTGATTTTTTTTTAAAGAGGAAATTAAATTCTAGCAATCATTTTGTAATTTATTTCAAAATAGGCCGAGTCCTGGTTCTCGAAATATGAATTTTTCTGTTTCGCCATGCGCAAAAATTAATCACAAAATAACTAACAAAATCATAGAAAAGAGTCAATTAAACCATGAGCGGTGCATTTACCTTTATCCAGTTGTGTTAAAGTGCTGCATTGTACTACTTTACATTTGAATCCTTCATATTGGGCTCTGATAAATTAATGATTTTGGGTACTGCACCTATACTATGATAAGCACTTCTGTTTTCGATGAAAGTCAAATGGAAAGACGGATGCCACAATAATTCGAATGGTAATAATTTGGTCAATTCACTACCTGTTCCGGCAAAATCGTACTTGTTGCTTGTGGATAAGTGGTTCTATTTTTTCACTGACTCTGGTGAGGACGATTTTTTTCAAGAAGCTGTCATCTTCCCACAAGGAGAGACATGTGGGGATCGCTAGCGGATGGAGGTGAACGGTTGATGGTCTCCGAAAAATGTAATTTCCAGCATATGAGCTGTTCATCTGCAGTTATTCATAGGCTCCCGTTTTTCTTTTGAATGGCCGATTTTGTCTGAGTTTGATACCTTTTTACAGGAGGCTTTTACTTGGTGGAAGAAATATCCTGTTAATAAAAATATAAGAACTAAACCTAAGCCATATGGTGTAGGGTATTTTATTTTTGGTATGGCCAATGATAACACTCTTACTACTTTGTTTTAATTGAAATGTAAACAAAATATACATGCTGTATTCCATACCAAATTGACCCCTTTTTTTCGGTCAATCTCTCCAATTTTTTTCAAAATTTCATGTTTTTGAGACTGAAAGGAAATGCATTCATGAATTTTTTCAAATTTCTTTGACCATTCATTTTAGAGATATGATTTTCGTTTCAAAGTCTTATAGCTGCGAAAAATTTTATGTTTTTTTAATACTCTTTAAGAAAAAAAATACGACTTTGTGAAAAATGTACCCCTCAATTTTTACGAAAAAAATTCTCATAAAAACTTTAACAGGTTCCTTCTCCCAAACAAAAAATGAAATTAGCTCGCGACGTTCCTAAAATTATATTGCTGGAATATAAATTGCGGCGCTATTTACAAAAACAACTTTTCTCCAAAAACATTGACTTTTCAGGACAGTAAAACAGCTTCTTATACTTAATTTAACGTGACATTGAAAATGTTCTAGCTGAATATAAAGTCTATCTACATAGGCATACTTATAGCAGTGATGTGCTAGACCAGACGTAACTGGCTCTTTTTGTAAAAAATGAGCTATCTACGTATAAACCTTAGCGGTTTTGAATTTTTCACACCTAGGTAATGTTTACTGTACGCTGTTTTTATAATGCAAATAATACCGCCTAATGACTGCAATCTTAAAATGTGCCAAAATTGAACATAGTCTATTTTTGTAAATAACGCCTCGACCCGGTATCAAATCGGTGACATGAATCATATATGATTCATCGGACAGGGAACCTGCTCAATATATAAGAATTTTTGAGACCGCTCCGATCGCGGGCAAAAGTTTTGATTTATTTGAATTCTTAATTCGAAAAAAAAAAATTTTTAAATTTCGGACCGGTCTCAAAAATTCAAAGTTATTTTGAGGATTTTTCTTAAAAAAATGAACATCGAAAATCAAGTTTCTTGGAATTAATCTAAAAATAAAAGATGAAGGCTAAAGTTCTTCATTAAGTCGTTTCTTTTTTCTTAAAGAGCATTTAAAAACACGAACTTGAACAAAAACGATGCGATTGGTGCGTTTTTCGCAAAGTTATGAGATTTTGAAGAAAAATTCATATCTCTAAAATGGATGGATCAGTCTCAAAACCTGATAAGATTTTGAAAAAAAATAAGAGGAGGTGACCGAAAAAGTGACCGATTCGGTATGAAATGCACCACATTTAAGATGCCATTCATTTTGTCACACAGGAAAATAGTTTTCTAGCGTGCATAACTATCTTCTGGATTAATATGCAATAAATTTTTGTGCAAAATATTTCCATTTAAATAACAATAATAAAAGTACCTAATAAAGAATGAAAGCTTTCTCGAAACTAAAAAGCAAAAGCTTTAAGTATCAGTGCAATCTACTCGTAGCGTAACAGCAAAACACGCGGGCAATAGATTAATGATGGACCTCAACGAGAACACATTCGAGATAGAAAATTGAAAAGCAAAAAAATTAAATCACAAGCGTATAAGAATTTTTAATCAAAAATTATAATAATTCTGTTAATTAATTTTCATTGCAACCTCTAAGCAAAATTCAAAAGAATTGCATTTAGTTTGCGACATGGAAGCTGCCAATAACAGGATACCGAGAGCCCGTCATATACTGGAGCTAAGTCCTTTGGAAAAGAAAACATTTTTAGACTCATTTAATTTAATTCTAAGCGATTGTGATGGTAAGTATTTTGACAAAAAGCTATTAAAAAAAGCTATGGAAAAAGTTTGGTTTGGCAAAATTTCGCTAAGAAAATTATAGTAAAAATGAATGAAATGACAACACAAAGCTAATCGACGACTTAAATAATTTACAAAGAACATGTTAATTTTCATAGCGTCTGTCCGCTTTTTGATGGAACTGCCCTTCTGCGTAAATTCAGAATTCTTTCAAACTTCCGTAGAAACTCCCAAAATTGTTGCCACTACACAAACATAACTTACTGAAGCAAGGATACTAGCTCTCTAAGCAGTTCCACTAAGCGAATTCTTGGACCCCGTGAAAGCAATATGCCACACTACTTCCTCTGATTGTCCATCAATGGCTACCCATCCTTAACACATACAATATCAATCATCTATATTTTTTCAGGTGTAGTTTGGTTACTAATACAACCAATACCAAATGTGGGCGAAGGAATAATGCTTTTAAAAGAAGCTGGCAAACAGTTCAAGTTTATATCAAACAACAGCATGCGAACCGATGACGAGTACATATCGAAATTAACAAATATTGGTGTCAAAGGAGTAAAAAGCGTAAGTTTCCAAAGACAATATTGAGTGTGTTCTTTGAATTTAGAAAAAAAATTATTTATATGCTTTAGTCTGATCTAGTGCATCCTGTCAAAACAATATCTCGTTATCTAAAACGGGAAATGCCAAAGCAGAGAGTATTCTCAGTTTGTAGCCACATAATGAACGAAGAGTTTATAAAACAAGGTATAGAACTGGCAACAGTGGTAGGTTGATAATTTGATTGCTTTAATATCCCTCATCTGCAAATGCATTATTTTCAGGAACCATGTACCACACTCAAAAATGAAGAACTTCTCGAGGCTGTCAAGCCAAATGATAAAGTTGGTGCTGTTATAATCGATCTTAATTTCAACCTTTCATATGTAGAATTAGCGCGTGCCCAACAATATCTACTCGAAAAAAATTGTTCGCTGATAGTTGGTGCCGGTGACAAATATGTGCCTATTGATAAAGATCTAGTTATTATGGCTAGCGAGGGCTTTGTCAATGTACTGCGTGATTATTCAGGTAAAGAACCGATTGTGCTAGGCAAACCAGGACACCTGTTGGGGAGGGATCTGATTGAACTCTTTAATATAACGGATACGAAGCGTACGCTTTTCATTGGCGACTCCCTACCAAATGATATTGGATTTGCAATAAATACTGGATTTCAAACGTTGTTTGTGCTCTCAGGCTCATGTACAATAGAGGAAATGTTGAAGTTATCCGATGAATCAAAGCCGGATTACATCGCTGACAGCTTGGCTGATTTTATAAAATTCTTTGAAATACTGGAATCAAATAAGTTTTTATTATTAAGTAAATGAAGCACGTAGGACGTATGTAGATCTTAAACATATAAGCAAAGTTGATAATAGTAATGGTTTGAGATCTACGACATTAAATAGAATTTTAATCATATTTAAAGTTTTTATTTTTAAATTAAACTGAATTTGCAAAATTCAAAATAAATTTTCCAAGATCAAGAAAGCCTTTTAGTAAATGCAACAGTTTTAATGGATAATCAAAAGGATCTTAGGAATTTATTTTTATGTATGAACATGTTAACTGGCACTTATCCGCCAGTTAGTCAATCTATACTTGAGCAAATTGGCTAAAAACTTAAGCTTAACTCTGACACAAGTGTTACATTTTCGACTTGCTTGTATTCAATTGCATTTTTCAAAATTATTTTCAGCATCAATAGCCTTGATATCGCCTCTTATCACGACGTCGATGTGCGCAGTTTTCACGCGAACCCAAAGAGTTACAATGAAGGTTTCAATGTCAGGACTTTCATGTCCTCTGCTGGGCTTTTCCCATGTTCATCTTCGGTGAAATTACATATAAGAAACCGACGATAGTTGGGGATAACATCAAGGTAGATACTGCGTGACGAGATTAAACATGCGATTCCGGTATTGAGTCGTTGGTCTATCAGTCACAAAATGAATTATTTTTATCGCTGACCGTCGTGGCAAATAAGTCAAGCACTTTTTTTTATATGAGAAATGATTGCTGCAGGATCGTTAGGCATCTCTGTATAAAGAGCGTACTGGGTTCTGTTCGCACCAAATGTACTGAATGAACTTCGGTACCATATTCACTTGTATAGTTTTTGCTGAAGTCTACGAGTACGAGCTCTTCATATGACACATTTGCAATTATTTTTTTCAGGAATTTTGATACCCCTTTCGATATTCATGAGCCATAAGGTTTTCGTTAAGTTTTAAGAAACTGTAAAAAGAGGCCGGTTGATTATTTCGAAACTATTTTAGCTATTTAGCGTGTCCGCTGGGAGGGCATCTTAAAAAAAAAGTCATAAATTTTTTCTTAAAAGAAAAAAATTGATACCCTTTAATGGAAAAGTTATTCTATTTATCCGTTAATTCCTTGTATTTAACTTGGCAGCCCTGAAACCATTTCTTATATTCTTATGATACTGGAAAGGTAGATATCTTTCTTTTCACACACTTTAAAGCATAACGAAATTTTTATTAATTTAAGCAAATGATGGCAAAATCACAAATGCACGAGGGCACTCAAGTACCTATGTACGTAGCAGCGGCCCTGGTGTACGTTAACAAACATATTATATAATTGTACCAATTTAAACAATACACCTCTACGTGTGTATTGTTTTTCTTTATTAAAAAATAAAAAAATTTAATCATACACATAAAGTGACCAGATGTGTGACAATCGAGTGATTTTTACGTAATTCCTCAGGACTTTTTTTTTATGAAGAAAATTGTGAAAAAAGGTTCTCAAAAATAAGTTAAATTGACACGGTAAGATCGTTCAAAATAGCTAGTCGTCTATCTTGATTTAGAGCCATCTTACAGATTTCGGAACCACCAAACAGCGAGTTGAGAAGCTTCCCACAAAAATTATAATCTAGATTACTGACAAGTTGTCACTCTCTTTATTTACAAAGAGACATTAGGTATATGCAAAAGTTTCTCGAAAAACGCGTCTGCTTAAAACTCGTTATATAGCTACACAAAATTAAGTCTTTACATAAATAGGTGAAGGCAAAACGTATTCACCTTTTCTTAATTGCCATAACACAAGAAAAGGTGCAGTGCAGAAATTAGTTTTTTCCATTAGTAGGCACTGCCGACTCCTCTAGTCGGCAGCCTTGGAAACACGTTTCCAAGGCTAAACTAATGGATCGATTTTGGTGAAATTTGGTTTGGAGATAGATTGAACCCTAAAAAAGGGTATTAAAAACTCTGTGTTCGTTTAGTGGTCTTGGTGCTGCCCCTGAAAGGTAAAAGCGCTGTTAGCGCTGAACCGATACACCAACTTTGAAATTTGCTATGACGATAGATTCAACCCTAAGGAAAGATATTAGTTTTTTAATGGGCAGTGCTGCGTCCCTAACCAGTAAATATATTTTCACAGCTGTGCTAATGGACCGATTTGATGAAATTTGTTGCAGAAAAAGATTGAATCCTGATGAAAGATATTTGTTGACGGTGTCGCACCCTTAACGAGAAAATCTGTTTTCACAGCCATACGCATGGAGCGATTTTGATTATCTTTAGTACGAAGATAGATAGAACCCTAAGCAAGAGATGGAAATAGTGATAGGGCAACATGATATCATGATTTTTATTTTTGGTAGCGATAATATAGTAAGCATAGTGAACATTCCACCAAATATCAACTATAGTAAAGACTACATGGCCATTGATAGCCCACATTCTTACGGTGGACAGGCTTATATTAGTGGATGACTTCAATGCCCACCACAACACTTGGTGCTAAAACCTGGGAGAGGGCCCATGAGAGCTCAAGTTGCAGCTGCATAGGTACTGCGCCATAGGCAATACGTGACGACAGCGAGATGATTTGTCAAGAAAATTTAGACGCAAACTATCTAACTGCTCTCGATTTTATCACGCCTAGTGTCACTATTACAATTTTTTCTGAGTCACTTTAATTGAAATTTTCGAAGTAGCTCTATATTCCTCGAAGCGTCATATTAAGAAAGAAAAAGAATATGCAAAATTCAGAATATTAAAATACAAAATATATTTATTTATTAGTTGTAACGCTGAGCAGTTTTCCTCGATCACAACAGTCCTTGAAAGGCAATTTAGTTTTTGTCTGGCCAAGAATGTTAATGTTTCAGTCTTGAAGAGAAGTGCAGTCAGGTTTTGAATTCGTAAACGAAATGAATGAAATGTTTTTGTTGAAAACTCTTTTTATGAAATGCTCATTATTTTACAACAATTCGAGAAAATAATTTTATGGACCTAAATTTCGACTTTTTCATATACCACTTCCTCTTAAGATTCTGCAAAACAAGTGCCATAAACTATCATTTGAAATTACATAATAACGTAGGTCAACCAAGGAGGTATCTTTGATCAAGAATACACACATACTACATCAGTCACATTTTCTTCTATTCGTTACAAAATGAAAATATCCTGCATGTAGGGTACACCAATATTTAAGTAAATGCAATTGGTTACATTACACCTCAAGCATCTCTAAACACAATTTTGCATCAAATATCGCTGTATTGTTCTCGAGGCAATCTTAGATCAAGCGTTGCAAACGATCTATGCAAATTAGTAACAAAACAAACGCGTTTCAGTTAAGTACTAAAGAAACAGCTGAGTGAGCTTGCTCTTAGGTAATTTGGATCAGTCTTATGCAAATAGACAATCTTTTATTTTTGAGTCACAAATTAGAAACAACACATCAACAATGAACGCGCAAAGTGATTCGGAGGTATGACAAATTAATTTTTTTTTAACCAAGTGACAAAGTGAGCTTTAAGTGAAATGTTGCAGCGTGGTGCTTTTTATCCAATTAAGAGTGTACAAAAATTTAATTCAATTCAAAATTCGAAAAACGTACGTAGAGTATAGCAGAAATATAGTCACAGTGCACAGTGATCTTACTATACGTTAAAGTGACCAATATTAAAAGCCTTAAAACGTGCAGAAGCTACATTTTTTATCGAAAATAACATTTTGACTTTTCTTTTCTGCGACTGAAATCCGAAGGACAAGCAATAAATTTCATTTTATTTTTAAATGGTCAGCGCAGGCCCTTAAAATGTGAACAAGTACTGCACTTCCGTTGCTACATGTCGTATGACTAACGTTTATGGACAATTAGTTAAGGAAAACCACATAAAAAAAATGACGCACTGCGGAATAACTTCGAACAAGCAGAAATTTTGTTGATTTACCTTTGCTCCTTCCGTGTACGTACTGCTATCCTCAAATAATATATCTTTACCTTAATGTATGTAAAAAGGCTTTATCTACCATTTTTGTTACTTTCCAGGAAAGCGCCCATTTTTTATCAATGGTGTATTAGTGGGTGACCTATTGAAATCTATAAAAGTCTCGATTTTGAAAAAATAAATGTTAGTTAGGACTTTTCTATATTAAGGTAACGATATGTACATCCATGTGGCAAATTTAATAAATTTAGCTGCCATGCATAGGTGCTAAAATATAGCGTCTTTGTTGTATGGAGTGCAACTCCATGTTGTCAAACCTCGCCCACCTTTTTCGTGTGGTTGAAAATGCGAACAATATACTTTGTATGTATTTATATCAGAAGGAGTTGTTATTTTTTTTGCGCTCCTATAGGTCTATATTTTAGCTCTGGACCTAAAGAAAACTCTTTCAGAATTTCATCTTCTTAGATCAAACTTGTGAACGGCACAGAGTTTGTGTTCTACACCTCTGAACAAATTTAGTGTGCTCGTACAATTATCAGGATTTTGTTAGAAAATTTTTTTACTCAAATTCTCAATCATTCTTTTCAAACCACTCGGGTTTCAGGAGAAACTAAAATTTGGCTTCTACAAATGTGATTAAATTATATTTTTTTCCTGCATCTTTCAACAAATTTAGTTGACACGTACATATGTAGGGGAACGAGGGGCTGGTTTTAGCAGCGATGAGTCTCAACCCTCAAATTCTGAGCATACCAAATAACTCAGAAACTATTTTTTTGCAGTGGCTCAGCTTATTCAATTTGTCCTCTGGCGTTGTAGAAGAAAGTTATAAGTGAGTCTAAAAAATTTAACCAAACCACAAATTCCTTGTGTAATTAAATTTTGATTACTGTGTAAAGTTTTGGTGATTCTGTACTGTTTTTTTTTTTAATGTAAACTTAGTGACACAGTTTAAAATTTTGATAGTATGTTGACGGTTAGATACTTTCATTTCGGTGAAGTTAACAAAGCGATGTAGCAACTCTTAACACTAATAAGCGTTATTAAAATTGTTAATACTTGCCCTCAAACTGTCAAAACTTGCTCATTTGATTTTCGTTTGTAAAATGCTTCGTAACAATAATAATGGGATCAAAAGCTAGAATTTACAAAAAAAGGTGTTAAAACTAACCCCACCTTCCCCTACTGGCTGGATTTTGTCAAATCTACTCATAATTGGAGTCTATTATCTCCAGTTGTACTGACCGTATCAAAGTCGGCTTTTTTATTTAAAAATATATTAAAGAAAAATTATTTATTGTGAACGAATGAAAAATAATAACAAATTAATAGAAAACATGAATTAATTTGAAAAAATTTCATTTCATTCAGAAGTTTTAAATATTTTCGAGCTCAAGTTACGCAACACAGAAGGAACCTAACCGTGCAGCATCCGACGAGTCAAAACAAAAGAAACGAGTTTCTGAGATTCTGAAGAAATTCAATTCAAAAATTTGCTAGAAAGTGCAAATCTTGTCGATAATGAAAAGTTTTTTTAAATTGAAGCTAACAAAAATGGCAAAAAACCGTTAAAGCCCGAATTTTGAAAAAAATATTTTGGTGTTTTATTATATTAAGCCAATTATAAAATATTTTTTAGTTCAAAAATGGATATAGAGCGCTAATCTAGGCAGAAATAAATCATTTGAAATTTTAACTAAAGCTTACCAGAATATCAGTAAATCGTCGAGCCCAAATTGGAAAAAAAAATCGTTTTAAGTGAAAAGCCAAAAACAAAAATTTTACAGAATATCTTTTTGCTCAAAAATGTGTGAATCCGATCTAATAGACAAAAGAATAAATAATAAAAGAATATTTTTCAAGGTACATTTCGAAAGTTAAAGTTATAAAGCAGCGATGGGCACGTAGTGGCGCTTTCCGCCCTCATGGCCCGAACCGTTATTCGACGCACAATCCAGCTAAATACAATTCGCAGAATTTTTTTAACGCTATTGACACACAGCGTTGTCTTAAGTTTAAATGAAAACAAAAACAACGGTACCCCATTGTTTCTCGACAAATGTAGCAATTGTTTTTGTTTACAGTGCAACTTGGTTTTTTTTTGTGCTGTTGGCGAATTTAGAAATGAAAGCAAAAAAACTTTAAAATTGCGTTTTTATTGCTTGATTTTATTGTTGTGCCCTTTTGCTAGATTGCTATGCCCGCCGCTGTTCTTAAGTATTTAATAAAAACCGATGTTCATCGGATCATTACAACTGGAGATAATAAACTTCAAGTATGAGCAGTTTTGAGAAAATCCAGCCAATTATCAAAAATTCATTTGTGAGTGGATATTTTTAAAAAAAAATATATTTTCCCAGAAAAATCCAAATACACGTGTCAAGTAATTTGATGTGTGTATAATATACATTTGTACGTATAATATATAAGTATGTACATATGTACGTACATTGTACATACGAGTAAGCAGTAAAAAAAATTCGGCCAAATAAAATTATTAAATCATAAATGGTGTGCAGTTTGTAAAAGACCGACCGATATGTACATTGGTATGAATTTTCGATGCTTTGCAGGATTTTCTTCAAGTTTATTATACTTGAGACACATAATCTCTCCAGTTGTACTGATTGTATCAATGTCGTATTTTTTATTCTATACTTGGTACGTTAACTTTCGACTGCAATTGCCTTTAAGAGCAATCTTTTTGAACAGTGAATACCATTTTTTATTAAATTTTGGGTAAATCGCATGCACAAAATTTGTCTTTTATTTTATCGCCTGTTAACACATCTTTTTTCGTTTTATGTTCCTTACCACAGTTAGCAAATAAACCATCAAAAGGTGAAACAATATTTTTGAAAAACTTGAGCCCAGCAGAGAGACGTGCGTTTCTCAATTCATTCGATCGTGTCTTATGCGACTGTGATGGTAATACATAGATAACTTCTTCCTCAAATGAAACCTTCTAATTTGTTTTTTTTTTCAAATATCTATCAGGTGTCATTTGGCAGACTATGCACGATATTATACCGGGTTCAGCCCAGGCCATTGACTTTCTTCACAAGTGTGACAAAAAAGTCACATATGTGACAAACAATAGCATGGAAAATCACTTTCAGAAATTTATGAAACACAATATACCAGTGGAAAAGGTTAATTAAAATCAATAGCGAAATCAATAATTGAATAAAACACATATGCACATCTATCTACACTTAAATATAGAAAGATATCGTACATCCGGCACAAACAATTTGCGACTACTTACAGGAAATTCAATTTAAGGGTCTTATTTATTGCCTCGCCACAACGCCGTTCAAGAATCTTTTGCGCGAAGCAGGATTTCAATTGGTTGAAGATGTAAGTTAAAGCACCTTAAGTAATTGAGTTTTATGCTTCTATGTCACACTCTTAATTGTTACTTTATCTTTAGCAAAATTTTATTATTGAGGAAAATATGCACAAGCTCCGGGACTATATCTATATTAACGACCCAGTCAAAGCAGTCGTTATGGATGTTGATTTTAATTTTACAGCTGCCAAGCTGATACGGGCTCATGTGCACTTAAAAGATCCCGAATGCTTGTTCATTGGAGGTGCTGCTGATAGTCTGGTGCCGTTTGGTGGTGGTGATGTCATAGGTACGATTATCATTCGAATTTTCAACAACATTCACTCAACAATATTTCAATCAAATAGGACCAGGAGCTTTTATCAACATTGTGGAAGTGTCATCAAAGCGTGACGCTATCATACTAGGAAAACCAGGCAGACATTTGTGTGAGCGACTTAAAGCCAAGTACGCTACGCCAGATACACAGCGTACATTATTCATTGGTGACAGCTTAAAAAGCGATATAAAGTTTGGTAAAATGTGTGGCTTCCAAACGATTGTTGTGCTCTCGGGAGGCACTACGGCGGATGATCTTGAGCGTGTTTTAAATGAGGATGAGAAACCGGATTTTGCAATCGATCGCTTGGGTGATTTAGTTCAACTTTTAATAGAATAAAGAAGAAAATCAGGTCTGACAATAGGAAGCACAAATTAAAAGTTCAAGTGTTCTGATTCGCCCCAGTGTCCAAATTCATTGTGAACATTACCATAGTTAAAATTAAGTAAAAATAATGCAAAATAATAATGGCATGTTGTTGTAATGTATTATTATATAAAAAATATAACAAAAGTCCATTACATGAATTTCAAAATCTTTAAATTTTTGAGTTCTTTATATCACCAATAAATTCTACAAAATCTCCAACACTTTCTGCATAATAATCTGGTATTAGTTTTGTATCAACTTGAGCCTTTATGTCCGCAAGTGAAGAGCCGCCACTCAATACAGCCAGAGTTTGAAATCCACATTCTCGACCAAAAGCAATATCTTGCTCAAGCATGTCGCCAATCATTAGAGCACGCCGGGAGTCTTTAATGCCGTAAAGCTTATGTAGTAACTCTGCTAATTCCTTGCCAGGCTTTCCAAGCGTGGCAACTTTGTTATTGCCAGTCTCTAATAAAATTTTAGAAAACTGACCAGGACCAAGTAGATTGAAGTCCTTGCGTAGTGACAGCAACATATCCGAAGCACCAATGATAAGCTGACAATCTGGATCACGCAAATAAAGATGAGCCCTCATCAGTTTTAACGCAGTCATATTAAAGTCAAAGTCAATAACTACTGCTTTAACTGGTTCACGATCGAAAACATTGCTTACCAAATCAATCAACGATTCTTGTATACTATCTGAAGGCTATAAATAGACACATTAAAAATATATATTCTACACATCTTGAATTTCAAAAAGACTCACCCCATCAATTAGTTTAAAGCCTGAATCCTTAAGCACATTTTTAAATGACGCAGAAGCCATTATGTAGATAAGTCCAACAAAGTTATTGCTTTTCAAATATTCAGCAACACCTCGGGCTGGATGCATTATATCACTCTTAAATTGTAATTAATGGACTGTGTTGAGATCTCCTGATAAATGTATTTTACTAACCTCATTCACATTTACACCTATAGCTCTGAGTTTCTTGGCTGTCATTTGCGCCGTACGCGTGCTGTTGTTTGTGATAAAGGTTACACTTTTACCCATATGTTGTAGTTCTGTGAATCCGGCAGCTGCTTCCTCAAAATTTCTATCCACATTCCAAACGACCCCTAAATTTTTTATGTGCAGTTTGTATTGCTACTGAAATAGTAATTCAATTTTAAATTTATATTACCGTCAATATCAGAGAACACATAGTCAATTGAATCTAAGAACTTGCGTTTTTCCTTAGTGGACAGCTCCAAAATATTTTGTGACGACAAAGTTGATTTAGTCGTCTGTAGAAAAAGATAAGAAATAGAATTTCATAAAAACTTTTATCAATTCATAAAAATTGAGAGAATTCGCTCTAAGACTTCAGATCAAGTTTAACATGGATAATTCGAAAAAAAAACATAGTTTGCGCTGAACAATAAAACGCAAGGCCGTATCCAGGATTTTATTTCGGGGGGGTTTTAGATTTGAAATCGATTTAAGGTAGTGTCTATTCCATGCAAAATCGTTTCTATATTGTGTCAGTCAGGCCCCTAGATACGGCCCTGATAAAGCGTACTTGTAATCAGTGGCTATTGTAACCCAGAATTGACTCAGTGGTAGAGTAGCTTTACTAGTAGGTACATGATGCGGCTCGGACTCAAATCTTTCTTGATACAAACAATGTTTCTACCATTCTTAAACGATTTCAAATTGTGTATAAAAATAAATGTGATTATAAATATATGTTACCGACCAAACTAGCTTTTAGTCCAAACTTGTTTTTCCTAGGCCAAAGTAGTCTATCAGGTGCGTGTAAGAAAGAGCCAGTGCAGCCTAGGAAAATTTTAGTATGTTAGTGTAAGTGCTGCGACTCGCAGTACCTTGGCGGGCTTCTACCGCGGTTCGCTATAGTATATTTGTTTCGATTTCCGTTAAACTTTATTAGGACCATTGTTTCGTCGCAGGTTATGTCGTTTCTCTAATACTCCATTGACCCTGCAGTAGAAGAGACCCACTCTGAAGTGTGTGGACACCTACGAGTATCATGGAAAGACGTTGGTGAATCGATAGTTTTTACCGATATAATGTCGAGGGAGTTTTGCTTAAGCTTTTCAAAACGAGTTGTTAAAAATGCTCAGAGTTTTGGCTTCCCGACATTCAAAATCCCGAAAACTTAAGATACAAATTGTATCACGACACTGACCCTAAGCCCAAATCGCTCTTGTGCAGGACCCGAGTGCTGCATAATTGCAGTAAAGTGATATGCATATCAACCCAAGGCCCCGATATGAACCCAATCGAAAACTAATGGGCACACTTAAAAAAAGTTGCGAAACGGGCTCCATAAACTTTTCTTTTAGCTTTTATCAAATAACTTTTTTATTTTTTTCTAATGAGGAATAAGTTAAGGAATTAAATAAAAAAAAATGTTTACACAAAATATACGCATTTCTAATTTTGATTCAATATAAAAGTGAAAATTGTAGGACATAATTTATTTTGCAACCAATTACTTGACAAACTGTAAGTGAAACAACATTTTATTTATCTTATTTTAGACTCGAAAATGGAATGGATGGAATAGTTGAATGTTTTTTCGAAAAATTTTGGAGCTTACGCACATACGAGTATTATGAAAAAATATGGGGATATTATTTTTAAATATATTAATAAATGTTAACTTTGAAAACTGTTCTTGTTTCTCAGACAAATTTTATTTATTTTCAACTGAACATTTCCTGAATATGAATGGATATTACAACATGATTGTACAAGCTGAAACAAATTATTTTTTCATTGAATCGAAGATGCGAACTGACCTTTCTTTCTCAATGCCGATTCATTTCAGGAAAGATGTGCAAGCCTTTTAAGATGGATAGCAAATTTTGAAAAAGGTGAAATATATTGAAAAAGTGTGAAATTATGGATGAAAATGTAAAATATGTTGAAAAAGACAATAAATGTTGAAACATTCGATTAATCTCAAAAAAGTTAATTAAGGTCTGAAATGTAGTGTTCAGTAAACTCCAGTAAAGATTTTCTTCCTTATTCCACATCATAAACTGCGTAGTGATAGAGTGGTGAAGAGGAGGAGAGAGTCATATGAGGTAGTATCTGTGCACGGGGCTAATGACAACTACTCGTACTCTTGAATTTTTCAAAGTAAGTCATACATGCCAGCTTTGTCAGCACCATCCATTTTAAAAATAAAATGAATAAAAAGCGGAAAAATTCAGCAAAACAAAAATACATTTGATATACAACTAACAAATTGTTGATGTTTGTCGATGAAACTCGTTAAAATATATCGAAGATGTTAAATGAAAAAAATCGATATCTCGTTTAGTTTTCGAGTTATTCTTATGTAAAATTACTGCGGCTAGCAAACTAGATGTTGAATATATTATAGACTGATCTACGGCCGAAGTCCGCCGCGAAACTGGTGTTGGATTTTTGGGATTTTAAATCCTGAACTGCGGCCGAACTTCCACTAATTTTTATGTATAAGCCGGTGTTGGACACACTATAGGATCTAAATATTTAGATCGTGGTGCCACAGGAGTCGTAATTGTAGTGGTATAATAAAAATCACATTTTTAAGTATCGATATTTCGAAAACCTATCAAGTTATCGATTTTTTTAAACATTTTCGATTTATTTCGAGCTGTTCTATCGAAAACTAATTATAAAAAATAAATGTTTACGTATCGATATTTCGAAAACCAAACGAGGTATCTATTTTTTATTTAAAATTTTTCATTTTGAGCTGTTCTATTGAAAACCGTCCTTAAATTGCGGCGCCACTGAAATTTTAATTCTAATGATACTACCAAAATCAGATTTCTAAGTATCGATAACTTGAAAACTAAACGAGATATCGACTTTTTTTATATAACATTTTCGATTATTTTGACGTGTTTTATCGAAAAACATTATGTACAGTCAGATCGAACTTAACATCCTGGACTATGCGTATGCTCCTTCATAATAGTCACTGCGATAAAACTACAGCTTTCTTCCAATGCTCTTAATTATTTTTCATTTTAATTTAGCCACTACTGTGAAAGTTAATAACAGCCATGTCAAAACAAAAACACAGCTGAAGTAAAAAGCCCACCCGTCAGTTTATACGGCGATCTCAAAATAAAAATATGAGGGGAGGTCTTTTGCTTTTGTTTATGTTTATCGCGCACGTGCCATAATATTAAAGCATTTTTTCTAATCTTGGCACATTGAGAATCTAATCGAACTCTTTATCCTAATTTGCTAACACCTTTGCAAAAAATATCAACATGCTAAGTCATGATCTCTTGTTAGAAAAAAGTATTTAATAATTATTTATTGTGAGTTGCTTTTGCTTGAATTATTTTTTTAAGTCTTTTTAAGCAACTATTTTAGATATTTTTTAATAGAACACTTGCCATTTTAATTTAAAAGCTTAATGACCGCACAAAACAGAAGTTATAATTTGATAAACAAAGAAAACGACTGGACTGCCTCAGAGACGACAAATCTTGGTACCGGCTACTCGCAAACTAAATAACAATGTCGCTGACATTGTTCTTATGTATAATCGAATGAAATCTTATCGCTTCACTTTGCTGTGTATTTTTATTTTAAAACGATACTGTTGTATATTAACAATAAGATATGATTACAAATAATTATGTTATTTATTTTTTTGTCTATTTTCATATCTTTCTAAAAAAACGACGACTTACGCCGGCTAGTAGTTATTTCTGAATTAGTGCTAAAATTGTCATTTATAAAAAAATCATCATCAGCCAATATTGTAACAAAATTTAAAATTATTAAGAAGGTTGTTAAAAAAAGGTTTGTGTGACAATATTGCGCCGTTAAAAAGTTACACAACTTCAAAGTTGAAAAAAATTCGTAAAAAATAAAAATAT
Organism: Meiosimyza decipiens; assembly: GCA_963680825.1. NCBI lineage: Eukaryota > Metazoa > Arthropoda > Insecta > Diptera > Lauxaniidae > Meiosimyza > Meiosimyza decipiens. The sequence continues at coordinate 85,658,662 of OY804258.1, read as the reverse complement.
GCAAAATAAACTGAATGGACCTTTCAACTGGCATGTTCCCGTCGACGTACGAACCTAAAATTTTTCAGTTTTCTTAATCAAACTACGCTTAATAAATCTGCATCAGTAGATTTTTGATGCAGTGAAATGCGAAAAATGATTTATGACTACCGAATTTTCAAGATCTTCCACTGTCTGACGGTTTCTAATAAAATTTAAAAAGTTTACAGCTCCGTCATTTTTGAACCGTTTTACAAGCATAGCGACTAATTTTGAAGGTAATTTTACGCGCTTTGCCGTTGTTGTTTTGGAAAAAGTTGGTCGAAATGTAAACATCAGTTTTTGAAAGCTGTACGACTAAGCGATAGTAAGTAGAAGTCTAAAGGAAAATATCATAGGGTTTTGAAATGGTATACATATTTAAAAAAAAATATCAATTGTTCAACGAACACAAGATTTTTTTCCATTATTTAATAGTATTTAAAATTATAAATAAGACCACGCAAATCGACATCGTGTCGGGTCAGCTTTCTCTTTCCCAGTTGGACTTTCTTTAATAAATCATCACTGAATTCCAAACAAATTTTCTATTTCATCCATGAAGCATGATGGATGCTCTCAAACAAACGTGTTTGAAATTTGCAACAGCAAATAAAAATATTAGAGAAATTTGCATCAATAAACAAATAAAAATCAATAAACAAATAAAAATCAATAAAAAAATACATAGAACGTAACTTATACCTTTTTCATTTTGATGAGATAAAAATGGTTATGAGACCCTTGACTAGAAGCCTTGGCACATGGGAGATGTAGAGAGAGCATTTACTAATGTGAAAATTAAGATTCTGCAAACTGTTATGGTGAACAATGACCATATATTGAGCTGCAGGTATTACTTCGATCCTCGGAGTCTCATCAGTCGGAAACGAATGACCAGAAATAAACGAAACAAAGGGAGCCAAATGTCACGACGTGGTCTGGGTGTCAACTCAAATAAAACAGAGCACTTGCGCTTAGACATATAAGTCAAGCCACATTTTTGCGTCGTCCTGTACTCTCATATTTGTTGGTAGAGAATCTTGGAGGAGCGATAAAGAAATCGGTTAATACCTTATATTTTTGTAAGAAGTGGTTCAGGAAAAGTGGGATCAGTCTTTGGACATTATTCGCTGGATGCATAAAACAGTTACCCATTCTGATTAAGGTGTATAGTCAAGTCTGTGTGGGAACAACGTGATGCATAATATCTACACTGAAAGATGGTGTGCGAGACTTTATATTTCACGCACTTCGATTTCGATTGTGACTATATGGTATCAATAACAGACTTAAAAGGAGAGGAAAATGCATGTGCCGTTCGATCGGCAAGCTTCCTGCTTACTTAGCCTAACCTATCCTATAGTCTATGTCCCAACATCATCATTCCACATAGCTGAGATATTTGAAGCAAATTATATTTTTTTGTGTACTAAGCATTTCGCTTATTATTTATTCTTGAAAATTTAATCAATTTATTATAAACAATGGTCTTTTACTTATAATTTATGTATTTAAATGTGCTTAAAATTAAATAAGCAGTACTATTTAAAAAGTTATTTTACTTTAATCGCTTGTTTTATTTAAGTCATACATAAATTGCACAAAATCTCCAACACTATCAGCGTAATAATCAGGAATTAGATCAGGATTAGTTTGAGCCCTTAGTTCCTCATACGAACAACCACCACTTAGAACAGCCAAAGTTTGAAATCCACACTCACGACCAAACCCAACATCCTGTTCTAACATATCACCAATCATGAGAGCCCGCTTGGTATCTTTGATATCATAAAGCTTTTTCAGCATATCAGCCAAATCCTTGCCAGGCTTTCCAAGTTTAATCATCTTTCTGCTACTGGACTCCTCAAGAATCTTAGCAAATGGACCTGGTCCTATAATGCTGATATCCTTGCGTACCGGCAATAACATGTCCGTTGCGCCAGCTATTAATAGACATGACGGATTCCTCAAATAAACATGCGCTCTAATCATTTTTACCGATGATAAATTGAAGTCCACATCTACAATGACAGCACGCACTGGTTCGCGATCGAATATGTGACTCGCCATATCTGTATAGGATTCCTCAATAATTTTTGTAGGCTAAAGAGATACAAAATTTTTGATTAATTTTTTTTTTCATAAAAATTCATTGAATAATCTTACACCATCAATCAATTTGTAACCAGCTTCTCTAAGGATATTTTTAAAGGTCTCCGTAGCAATAATGTATATGAGTCCATCAAAGTTTATACTCTTCAAATATTCAACGATACTTTTCGCAGGATGTATTATATCATTCTATTAAAGAAAATAGTGTTAGCTTGTTGTGTGATTTGAAATAAGTGGGTCCCTTGACATACATACCACGTCTACGTTAATATTTAAAGCCTGAAACTTCTGAGCATAGCTTTGTACTGGACGTACACTGTTATTTGTTATAAAATTGAGCTTTTTTCCAGCATTTTGGAGCTCTTTAAAGCCGGCTGGTACACCTTCAATGTCATGCTCCAAAGTCCAAACAACACCTAATGAAAATTGGGAAACATTTTTATCTCTATACTTTCAAGAAGAGTGAGGCTTACCATCAATATCAGAGAAAACATTGTCAAATGAATCAAGAAACTTTCGCTTTTCTTCTTTGGAAAGGGTCAATATGTTCTGTGATTTCAACGGAGTTTCTGTAGTCTGCAAAAGAAAACGTATGTTAGTAAATTATGTAAAATATTTAATGTTTTAAAATATGTACTGACTGGTATGAAAGTGGACATTTCACAAATCAACCTCTTTCGATCTACGGTAATAATTCTATATAGCGCAAGTCTTGCGTTGATGCAAAGAGTTTATGTTGTATTGAATTATTACCGTAGATAGAAAGAGGTTGTTTTGTCAAATGTCCATAGGTATGTATATAATGGAGTGGTTATGTTATTTCAGGAAGATGACGTGTAATCATAACTTAGACCACAGATGGGTCTGATTTACAAAAGCCATTATATCTTATTGAACCATTTCGATATTTACAAATTTAATTTAATAAAATGGATTTAATATAATGATGTGAATTAGCTAAACGAAAGGTATCTCACGATAATGATAGTGTCATATTATACTACAATGGTCGGAATAAGTATTTTGACAGGTAAGAAAACTCAGATTTTTGTGTTTTACTTAAAATTTATGAGAATTAAAATCATGATAAAATTTGTGCATTAACTTTATAATACTGCCGATACAAAAACAACAAAATTAAACTTCGTTTGTGAATGAAATAATATTATTAAAATATAAACATTTTTACTAAGATGGCAAAATGTATTTTGACATTTTTTATGGCATAAGTTTACTATAAAGTAAACTAAAGCCGCTTATCATTTTTTATGAAACCTTTGAAAGCGGCGAAACAGCGACTAAAGCTGTCATGGCTGAGAGCTATAGCCTTATGATAGCCACATATTTTAATTTGGAACTGAAGATTTGGATCTGGACTATACAACACGACCCATTTCGATTTTATTACGCGAAAAGTGCCCAGAATACGAAATTTCGTGATTTGGTTGGTGATGTCAATTGGCCTCTACCAAATTTGATATTGAAGTTTTTCTTGTCAGACTAAGCAAACAAGCTTTTAACTTTGAGGCGATTAAAACTCCAAAATTCGTTAATCTACGAAGTTACAGTCCGAATTGTGTAGAAAAGTTATCGAAAAGAATTTGAGTGATTTTGTATAAAATATTTAATGTCAAAGTCCAAACAATATAATGAGGTAGAAGTTTATTCGGACTCTAAGTGTTAAGTAAATTTTTTCACTTTACTTTCGGAAAAACACATTGGATAACCCTTGTACATAAGTCAAAGCACAATTTTTTCAACGCACCACTTTATAGTAACCCGAACTGCCTGATGCTAACGTTAAAGGAAAAAAATTTGCAGCCAGAATCAGACTGAAAATAATACTTAGCAACATTTTCTTGTTTTTAATACAAAAATAAGACTCCTAACTTTCGACACTTATGTTACGCGCCTTGACAGTAAACTAAACAGATTCGCAAATGATAATCATTTTAAGCTAATTACATTAGGAATAAAGAAGTCCTCAATCTCTATTTGATGTCAAAACAGTTCATCAAACTTAACGCCATTGCGCAATTCTCGATTAGAGAAAGTCTGCATTTCCTTTCCAGCACTAATTTTGCACATGCACTTGCCATTTTTACTGCGGAGTCACCAAGTATTAACACTTTTCTTTTATAAATATATATATTTTCTTCTTCTAAGCAACACTAGAAATGCTTTGGGTAAAAAGCGTCGTTACGTGTCTGCTGTAACGTCAGTGCTTGCTGCTATATTTTTGCAAACTAATCCTAGAAATGAGCAAATACTTTATAACACTAACCAGAAGGCGTAGCACAATCTTATCGTCTTGTACTGATATTGATGTTTGCTGTGACATTGCTTCTATCGTACTTTAAATTATTTATCGTAGCAATCCGTTTAAGAGATCATCTCAATATTTAATCAACATTCTAGCTGATCGCTTTTAAATATCATATCGTATAATATATACATAGGTATGTATAATAGGCAGCCTGATAGAAAAAAAAAGCGCAATAAAGATATCATATCGCATTGGTTTTGCGCTTGAGATTCATCATTAAATCAATAACACTGAACAACAAAGTTTTGCATTTATACGAGTGAGAAAACTAATAGTAACTTAATTACACTCGGCATACGATTTTAGCATTCTTTCTAATAAATATTTATCTACTACTATATGTACATGTGGTTCTGTTCGCGCACAAATTACTCACTGCATATATACATGCAGCAAATTTCACAACTGTGACAAGATATGGTGTTTTATGTATTTTTGTGTGAAAAGTGCCACGCCCCGCTTTCCAATTGCTTAGTTGAAAGATCCATTTATCAAATTTCACACAATAGCTACTACAAGTGTCAAGGATGCCATGTCTTAACTCCCATGGGCATAATGCTCAAAAATATGTTGAGCCTTATGTCCCCCTTAAATCAGATCATAGTCCCCAAATAGTTTTGAGATCTATGAGCACTAATAACAATGGACGTAACTCCCATGGATGATATGACCATTTCAGTTTTGCTTGGAAACACAAGAGAAATTTTGGTATTTATTCCGAAAACAGTACACGTCACCGATGGCCTTGACCTGGAAATTATACTATCAGCATTTGCACTAAAATTCTTATGAATAATAAACAAAATACTTATGTATGTATATGGAATATATAAAATATACATTCTGGAGTTGTTTTCAGTTCTCTATATTAAATTTGAACGAGTAGCACAGAATGGACCTAAAAAGATATATTTCTATATTCAACAGATTTGAGCTTAAAAATTTTATAAAAAATACCTAGATTTCAACCGTTGTTTGAAATTAGAAAAATTGGCATATCATTTTCATTATTGGTTAAACTCAAATATCTGATCAGTATTAAGATATATATGATACTTAGGTTTCATTCTGATGCGAAAGTTCTGTTGAACTGTGTAATGCTTTCTAAAACTAATACTTATTACTAACATACCACACTATTGTTCAAGTATAGTGAGTGCCTGTTATCTATTATACACCTACAAAATGGTATCAATTTCAGTAGAGCTGATTGCATAATGGTTGCACATCACTTATTCACTAAAAGCAACAACACGTATGTACGTATGTTTGTACCAAATTTTTAATAAAGTTGAGACAATACTTGTAGCTCTCTCTTTACTAAGAATTTTGTTTTATTATCTAAGCGCGGAACTGCTAATAATTGCCATAAACTTAAGGATGACACTGTAATTTTATGGATCACTTATCATCAAATTGAGTTGAGTTGTTTATTTTGCAAGTGGGGCAAGTCCCTCTTCGCTGCGAAGAAAAAATTAAGTAACTTGAAATCGACTGTATAAAATTTATTTAATTTTTTCTTCTCAACGAAGAGGGACTGGCCCCACTTTCAAAATAAACTGCTCCATGACTAGCTAATAGTAATAGTTATTGATAAATTTCTAACATTTTCTCTTCTCAATGCAACAACAAAACGAAGAACTGTAAGTACAGAAGACATAAGCGAAAGTGTTGGTTATTGTAGTCGGAGAGCTGGTGACAAAAAACTGCAAGAGTTTTATCATGGCTCATATTTCAATATTGTAAGATTGAACATGAGTCATATCATCATATCACCGAAGAAGAACAGAATCGACCAAAACTCCGTCAAAATTTCTTTCAAAAAATCGAGAAGAGAAAATTTAATTCGAACTCTTTTTTGTTCATTCTCAAGTGTCGAGAAAGAGGAGATAGTCCTCATATATACTTATAAACGATTGTTATTTAACTATTTTTGATTAAATTAATTAATTTAATGCAAGAAGGAATTTAATAATAATTATATACCTATACGCACTCGATATCCGCCCTTTACGCGACTACTGACTGCCTCAGTCCCACTAAACTGAGGTCTGACTGTTTTTTTCTTAAATTATGTGTAATAATTAAGTCGTACACAAATTTTCAGCTATGATAAGACTCTTGTACCGTGTTCACTTTTTGGACCACTTATGCGATGTGCTGACTAGGCGCGTCCCTCACTTATGAAGTCTGACTACTTTCTCATGTGTTTTTGAACCGGGAACAAGCTTGGCACCAAATTTCAACTACGATAAAACTCTTATAGTGCACGTCAAAATTTGACATACTTCTAAGCGCGCCGCCGCCAAGTGTCCCACTATCTGACCTTATAAGTGGGTGCTGACTCATGTACAGCCTTAGTAAGTAAGTACTATACAATATTGAAATATGAGCCATGATAAAACTCTTGCAGTTTTTTGCCACCAGCTCTCGGTCTATTGGATTATAGGTCATGGGGATATGTGAAACCATTGGCAAGCTTATGATGACAAACAAAAAACATTTGATGCTTTGGAAATCAATGTAGCTCGCGATATTTTGATAGAAAAAGGGCCCAAAAGACTAATCGAATGCAATTTATTTCAACTAATAAGTTTTATTTTAACTTCAAGTTCAGAATCATGGTAGAATGTACCATGTATTAGGGTGTTTATTCTATTAAGAAAAGTCATCTAAACTTTACAATATAATTGTGTAGTATACATATATCTATCGACTACATAAAATTCCGATTTTGTCTGTCTGATAAAATTTTAACAGCATGTTAGTATCAATCAGGCTGGTGTCATTGGCTATTATTTAGGGTGGTCCTCAAACAAAAATATTTTTTAAATAGCATTTTTACAAAGACCACTTAATCGATTCACATGGAATTTACACCACGATTCTTTAATATTAAGCGGCATAGCTATCAAAACTTTTATTTAGGGTGGTATTTATACAAAAATATTTTTAGTATGCAATTTACACGAAGATCTCATAATAGCTTTTTTAATGCTTCCATAGAAGGTTTTTGCAAAGTTTGGTTTAGAAAAATGGGCGATGACACGCCCTCCAAAATTAAATTCATCATATCTTATGATTTACTGGACTGAGATGAATGGGACTTGATATCAAATGTATTGAAAAGAGTAAGCTTTAAACGAAAATTGGACGGTACCACGCCTCTCAACATTTTGTATATATCAGCAACTATTTGATGCTGATGAATGAGATTTGGTACGTATAAAGGACAAAGACTATAACAAATTAAACTCATAACCCCACCTACCAGTAACTGTTATTTTGTCACTGTAAGGGCATAACAACGTCTGCCAGGCCTGCTATATGTAGGTAAAAGATCAGGATCAAAAGTTAGTTTCATACAACATCGCGACACCTACCAGAAAGGGCAGGACAACGCCTACCGGGACAGTATTTCTGGAAGGAAATTCATTTTCTAGAAAATTACCAAATTCGTATATTTTTTTCATATCAAAATCTATGGGAGTATCATAATTTTCAGTAAAAATACGAAAAATATATCCGATTTTTCGGATATAAGTCAACGACTACAAAGTGCTCTAACTCAAACATTTTTCAAATTACAAAACTTAAAATCAACTTTTTGGAAAAATCCGTATTAATTGATGGCTAAGCGGTTGATCTACTCGAAAATAAAAAAGATTTAACAACCATTTTATTTGTTACTAAACTCTCCAAAAAAAAAATCTTCAGAGTCAATAGTGGCTTTCAAGATATAGAGTCTTAAGCATGAACAAAGTGCTGCTTTATGTAAAGTTATTCTTAATGACTGATTGACTTATAACCTTTTGAATATTTCCGATTACATCAACAGTTTGGGTCTTAGGGTCGTTGAAAAGAGTTCGAACACGACTTTACGCAACTGGTTAAAAATCTTCAGATAAAAGATATAGCTGAACAAATGTTGCATACTATATATTTGCTTTTTTAAAAATAATAAATTTAAAAAGATAAGGACTAGCCGAAATCTATGAATTTTTCTGGCGTTTGCGTTTTCAGAGATTTTATTGAACCGTGCTTTAGCGTTAAATTGAACATTTCTCTTGTGGAAAAGAAAAATACAGAAAATATTTAAATGAATTTTGAAGTGAAATATAAAATTTTAAGATTATATAGTAAGAAATATTCGGAAAAGTTCGAGTTCCTAATATTAAGTTTACGGAAAATTCGGTTAGCAGATGTATAATAATTTGAAGGGTAAAAGAGTTAAAGGCCAGTGCAAATATGATAAAAATATTGCAAATTCTGAAAGTTTTAGTTTTTGGTGTTTGCACTTTGTGACTGCTTTTATAATTTTTTTTTAAAAAATCGAACATTTTGTGCCCATTTTTGGAAATTTTTCCTTGTACCAATCGATAAAGAAAGGTCCAAACTGAATATTGCACATGACCAGAGGACAGTTCGAAGGCTTCTTTGACTTCCAGTTTTTGCCAGACATCAAATTCTAAATAATAAGCGAAATAAATATCTACAAAATAATTTCAAGAAAACAAACTATAACTCAAACCAAATCCAAAACCTGGACTTGAACCAGCATTTTGTCATAAAGTCTAACAGAAAATTTGTCAGTTAAACTTGCGGTTAAATTTAGCAGGACATTCTTAAAACGGTCCTTACTTAATTTAACCCATAACGAAAATTTCGAATGGCTCATCCGACGCTAATAAGGTCCGATTTTAGTCCAAATTAAATGGTGAAAAAGATAACGGTTGCGCAAACGTTTAATAAGTCAACAAATGTAAACTGCTGACAAGCTTTCCACAGAAATATACATTTTGCCACTGAAATAGTTGCCCAACTATTTTAATTATGAGTATGCATAATTTACCATTTTGCTATGACCCACTAGGGGAGCTAGATTTTTTTGCAATCAAAATTTCCTAATGCCTCAAAGAAAATATAATCATCAATGTACAATGTTACGAAAAATACAAAAGTAGGAATACATATTATATTTTATGTTTGCATGAAGTTCTGGACCCTAGGAAGGCGACAATTTATTAAATTTTTCTTAGCAAAGTGTGTGTAGTGTGTAGCCTACATATCTGCTCGTCTTTGCTATCCACCACAAAGCGCTGCTGTTTACTCGTTGTGGCTGCAACGAATGCCCCCAAGCCGACCGGCTACGACAACAACGAGTAAAAGGCGCAAAATTCATTCGTCATCTTAATTCTACAAGAAAATACTAAAGCCAGCGAACATGCCGCAAGCAGCATTTAACCATTTAACGAATAAAACAAAAATCAACATGAAATCAAAATTTCACAAACAACTCAGCAACATAAATTCACATACAACAGTGCACAAGCACCCAACATTTTAACACAAATCACACATCACACATCATTAAAACCATAATGAAATAACAATTTACAATAGTCAAAAATTAACATCAAGTTTATGAATTTATATTGAACATCAACACACAATCTTCATACATTTAACAAGCACCAGAACAGCCAAATCAACAAGAAACAACCACCACCTACACACAGCAACTCAACGTTGGACAACAAAAACTCCAAACAAAACAACACGTATCTTTTGCATAAGAAATTGCATAATATTTGTATTTATGTATTGAATTTAATTTATTATGTTCTATTATAAAATAAACCCTTCAATTGAATTCACACTGTCTTCAACTTATTTTATTCAACCCTCCCGATTAAACAGCACTTTCTTCATTCGTTTTTACACAATGGCACTATTGTTTTTTGGAGATAGATTGAAACAAAAAAAAAAGTAATCAGTAAGAATACATAGAGAGCAAAATTTTTTCATTTGTTTGGAGTAATAAACGTGAACAGAAAATCAGGCTTAAGTTTACTTTAGCTGACATTCTCCAATTTTATTTATATTTTTAGAGGTACAAGGGGGTATAAAATAAAAAAGAAATATGAAATAAAAAACTCGCTCAGATCTAGTTTCGGAGATATAGCCATCGGATGTTCCGGATATAACTTTTGTCAATTCATCAATCAATCAATCAAATCAATTTGATTGTCAAAAGAAAGATAATTTAATGGCCTTCAATAATGGAACGAGAAGTTTTGAAATTTAACCTATAGTTTTGGAGATACGACAACTTTTCTGAAATATTGACCAACTTTTTTTTAAACAATCCTTTCTTTCCCTTAAAAATGTCTTAATGACCTGTAATTTTTTTAGCATAATAACAAAGCTTAGTTTGTTCCCTTTAAAATGGTATATAGTTCATTCTAAAGCTTCTATTATCTACTCCCTTTTTTACCGGAATACAAAAAATATCATTTAATGAATTCTTATGAAAAGCATGTATTTGTAACAAGAGACAACAACTATTATTATAAGGTGATTATCATTGCCTAAGTCAACGTTTACATGAGGAAACTCTTGAGAAAAAATTTTCCTGTTAGTTGGCAAGAAGGGAAAATCGAAAGGGTGGTGTACAGAATTTGTCGTACCCGCTTTGAATTCACGTTTGTTGTGGCGGGTTGACGCAGTAATTGCTTTGACACTTTCTTAAACAAGGAAATTCTAGTTTTCGTGTGTAAACGCAAAAAAAATTAACAAAAGAGAATAGACAAGAATTTATTTCACCGAATTGCCTCGTGTAAACGTTGACTTAGTATGCTCGCATGGTGAAATAATTTGAGGCTCAATGTCCTGTGAGGAGATAAAGGACCAAAAAATGGTGCAATAGCTGAGTTTATTATCAGGGCTGCCAAGTTTAAAAGAGGAATTCCCAACCTTCCAAAAATAAAATACTTTTTCTTAAAATGGTTCAAACAAAAACCCGACCAGTTGGCAGCCATAGCCATTATATTTTGTCAAACAAGAGCTTGAAAGCGAAATGCGGGTACATAATTATCAGAATCCATTAAGAAACTTAAACATAGATTTTTTAATTCAAATCGTTTATTTATATTTTACTAACAAATAAAAGGGAAAGTTTATAAGCACTATGCAATTATGGTATGGTCGAAACTATATAATTTTTTCTTATAAAATTCAGTAATAATCTCCTAAAATTGTACTTTTTAGTATTCGCATTGGAGCAATAAATGACTACTTCGCTGAAATGGGTTGAAATGTTGAAACACATGATTTAATAATATTGTTATGGTTTTTTTCCTTTTTGACCAATTTTCCACGTTTTGTTCAGCTCGATTTTTACAATTCGCGAAGAAGCAAACAATAGAGAAGGAGGCACTATTTGGGATTGCTCCAAACGAGTTTGTTAAATCACGGAAGTACATAATACATCGAACTTCGAGACAGGAAGTAATCCAATGCTCCATAGTTACTCCGGTAAAAATTTAAATTCCAACAGGGTAGCCATTTCATTTTTTTTCTTATTACGTCAAACGGATAAGAGAAACGTCAAAAACAGCTGAGTAAGTTGGAAAATAAAATCATATCTGTTATCATGCAAAATTTAATAATTTATGTGCAATTTGTGTGTGCAAAATAAGTGAATATTTAAAAATTCCATGCACAATATTTAAATTTAAACCCCTTAGTTAATACAAGCCGTAACAAGTGGTATATGCGTATAGTCAAAAGTCTTAAAAACCTAAATATTAAATTTCAAAAAATCAATATTGAGTTTTGAAACTCAATTTTTATACGAATTTTGCAATATCAAACAAAATCATTTAATCAGTTGAAATGGGTGCTGAACATTCGCAACAACGCGTTGACCTAAGTGGACGAGATGCTTTCGTAAGCGGTCACAGCACCGATGCTAACTACACTAAAACAAGTAGTTCCGCAGCCACACCCAATAGCAGTGTAAAACATCGCACTATGCTACGTCAAAACACTGCAAGCACGAACTCTCAGTCGAATACAAGATCACCATCTGATACTAACTCTCCTACCACCTCAGAGTTGGGACGAGCACCTTCGCCACCGCTAAGTGTTTGCTCCGACTTACCCTACGTGTCGTACACAGATCGGCCCATTGGAGATTCACCGAAAATACGTAACAAAAATGCTAGCTCACTATATAGTAGCACAGCACGCGCTGCGGCACGAAAATCCTATCCGAGTGGTGCCAAACCCAAACGACCACAAAGCACATCCATCAGCAATATTGTCGTAGTAAAACCCGGTTCCAAGGATAATGAACTCGACATAGATCCCGACTTAGCACGCTTACGCAGTATACCTCAATTTTTACCAGTTATACGCGACACAGTCACCTCTGCGAGTTTTACACGTGAACCAGAAATTCTGGAACGTTTGCCATCAGTACATTTGCTAAATGTTTCTACACGCATGCAAACACACTACAATATGTGTGCCACACAAGTGGTTACAGAGCAGAACAAACTTGTTGAACGTACGAAAATGGTCAGCAATACGATTACCACCCTGTTTGCCTCCTTCGTTGATATGCAGAAAACATATGCCGCTTATGCGGAACAATTTGCGAAAATACGACAAGTATCACAACAGCTGAGTCGCTGCAATTCTTTGCTGAACGATAATCTAGAAAGTTTGGAGACAATAAATAATTTTCTAGATATTGAAGATAGGTTGGAACCGTTTGTGTGGCGTACAGATGATGGTAAATCGGGCCATCATCATAATGATGGACAGTTACGAAGATTGTAGTTTGTATATAAGATTTTAGGAGAGTTATAAATGAATGCGCTTACTAAATACTATTTAATTTAACTTAATTAAAGTTTTTAATTAATTGTGCAAAGAAAAAAGTAAAAAAAAATAAAGTAGGCACATATTTTCTTAAACCTCATCATTTCATTCTGTGAAAAGTTCTATTTTTAGCAAAAATTTGCGATGGAACCTATGTATATGTGACAGTAAATGATAGCTAAAAATTAAAAACTAGTAATTTTACTCAAAAATCAAAATGCATAATAACTTTGTAAATTTAAATTAATAATTTCGTTTTAAGAATTTGTACTTCGGCTTTTTCATAGAAAGACGAGGCTCTGATTTTAGTTTATATCAATTTGGATTTCATAAATAAGTGAAAAATTAATTAATTTGTTTTATTTTATATGTGATAAAAAATTCATTTAGAGATCTGTACATCGTATTATAGTCATCTTAAATTATACTTAAGTATGTATTTTATGTAGTATATGTACACAATTCACTAATTTATTTCAAGGCCAAAATAATGATTTACCAAAATTCTATTTTGCTAGCTTTATTATAGCTTTTTCTGGCAATTAATATTTAATTAATCAATTAACTGATCTCTCATTTAAAGTAAGAGCATTTTATAATTTATTTGTATTGAATAAAGTTTTTAATCAATTCTACTCAATACTTTGATTGTTAATTAAAGGTTCACTTTAAAAACTGAAAACTTCAGCGCCTTTGAAACAGATTTTCTTGAAACGGAAGAAGAAATGGTTGAATTTTTTTCGAAATTAAAAATAAGGCTAAGGATAGGAAATGATATTTTCTCGACAAAATATTGTTACTAAACCTGCTCTAAGATTATTATTTTTGTTTTTATTACTCAGGGGCAAACACATAGATCATAAACAACATCGATGATCAATAACACTCTGTGGGCCGCTTTGTAGCCTACAAATCTTTATACAATGTGTAACAAAAAAGAAAGCAATTTTCAACATCATCACTTTAAAAGTGACTACATAGTTTGGCGAGTTGCCTACAATTCCATATACAAAGATAGCAGGTAGCAGATAGAGTACCTTCGTTTCTACATAAAAGTATGCGAATGTTGTTTATCTCAACAAACAAAAAAAATTAAACGAAATGGGATTTATATTTTATTTTGGAGATAATTAGAGCTAATAAAAAGGTGGTATCTTCGATGATTTTAGGTCATTTCATTTATGTTGTTTTCGATGCAGAGCCCGTTGAAAATAGTAACCACTTGATTATGGGTGGAGGCGACTACGGGAGAGTTGGAAAAACGTAAAACGACGACTTTTCGTCCATTAACGGTGCGGGTGATTTTTCAATTATGTAAAATACTACAATACACTATATAAAGATGAGCCTCCCTCAGCTCAGGAGCTGCCAATGCACTCTAAAAAATTCACTGTTTGGTGCGGTTTGTGGGTCGGCGGCATCATTGGACCGTGCTTTTTCCAAAAATAATGAAAATCGCATCGTTACATTCCATGGAGCAAGGTACAAGGACTTGCTTGACATGTGGTTTCAACAAGACGATGCCACATGTCACATGCCACACGGCACACGATACCATGGACCTATTGAGAGGCGAGTTTGGTGAGCAATTAATCTCACGTTTTGGAACAGTCCATTGGCCGCCAAGATCATGCGATTTGACCCCACTAGACTATTTTTTACGGGACTAAGTGAAGTCATTCGTGTACAAGGACAAGCCAGCCACAATTGCAGTCCTGGAAGACAACATTACAGCTGCCGTTGGTGGGATACCGGCCGAAATGCTGGGAAAAGTATGCCAAAATTGGAGCTTACGGATGAACCACCTCAGGCATAGCCGCGGACCTCATTTACATGAAATAAACTTTAGAAAGTAAATGGAAGGAATTGATGTATCGCCCCAAGTAAATGTTTCATTCACTATAGCAAATTTTCTGTTCTTTTTTCAATTTTCTAAAACCAAACGCTTAAAAAATCACCCGTTATAGGCACAATAAATATCAGCTCTTTATTTATTTCCAACTTTCTAGAACACAATTCTAAAAAAATCGAATGGCAACAACAAATTTTAGTTATTTTAAAACCTGTAGATATCAGCAATAAAATTTATTGAAGAAATATAAACTTAAATATTAATACAAATTAATTACAAACAATAAAAACAAACTTGTTCCTCTATTATTTGGTCTATAATCATTTAATTTTTGTGCTACATACTTTTACTTTTTTTAAGGGAAAATGGCCACGATCTTAAAGATATTTAAATGTTTTAAAATAAGCATCCATTTTACAAAAATTGCATGAATTTTTAATTCAATTTTGGGCTTTATACTTTGCAAGACACATAAACATGACATTGTTTTCATTGATGGTATTCATGTTGACTTAAATAACACCGAATTAAAACGGTTTGTAAGATTTATATACGTTTTCACGAATATCATTTATGTTAAATACCTTACAAATTTTTAAAAGAAACTTTGGAAACATTTATCACAAATAGAAAGATTAAATCTTTTGAATACCGTCCTTAAAATACTTAACTAAATAATATTAAGTATACGTTTGAAAGAGCTAAACAGAAATTTCGTATTAAGGGCTGTTCATATATTACGTAGCCCCCTTAGGGGGGTTCAGAAAACGAGACAGTTTGGATTCGACCTTATATGAAAGGTAGTGACACATGGGGGTCGTCAAATATGTCGAAAAACAGCGTTACGTATTATATGAACATAATCTTACTTATTTTGGTGTATTTTTGTGAGATACATTAAAGCTTGTACATTTCGATAGAAATAAAAGAGTTTTATATTAGGTATACTTAATAGTTTGTGTGCATATTGGATTCGAATACATATGACTCGTATCTAACCAAGACAATAGTCTGAAAAACAATATTTTCTACTTTAAAAATCACCATAAGAACTGAAACCTAAACTCAATATACCCAACTAACAGTTATACGTTACGAAATTAATATTCAATTATTTAAAAGTTATATTAAAAATTATTTGTACCAAAAACTATCAGTTATATAACTTTGCGTTCTCAAAAACTGATTTGAAATCATTCAGGCGGAAAAATTTGACTCCCATTAACATATGGCATGTATTTTTTTTATGGAATCTAATTTTTTTACTGAGTGATCTTGATTGAAATGCAAAATTTATTATTTAATAGACTTGCTGATATGGCAGGTTTTCTAAAATAGTTTCTGTAACTTTAATTTGTCTTCAGCATCACGTAAACGTTGTTGCTCTTCGATTGCTTTTAACTCCTTTGCCACAGTTGCTTGTAAAGTTTTATCCAATTCAGCTGCACGCTTAAAATCCACACATGCTTCTGTCAGATCCCATGCACCAAAACGTGCTTTGGCACGTCGAAACATAGCTTTTACATTATCATTATCCAATTTTAATACTTCATTACAGTGCTCAATAACAGCATAATAGTCCTTTGCCAGCAGACGACATTGTGCATAATTTAGTAATAAAGGCACTTTAATGGCAGCCAATTCTAACCACTCGACATCATGTGGTTTTTCTCTGCAATATGAAAATGTGAGATAATACGTTATATCAAATGTAATCTAATATACTTTGATTTCAATACTTAAGCATGAGTTGTTCGATATTTCCTACAGCTTCACGATAGCACTCCTCAGCCTCGATGAATGTTTTTTCTCTATACAATTGATTCCCACGTTCCCTTAACTCGATTGTGGCCTTCATTTTCTCCTCATCAGACATTTGCCAACGTTCTTTCTTATAATCTTCTGGCAATTCAATGGAGAATAGTTCAATGATGAATTCCAAATTGCAAGGATTGTTTAATAGATCATCCAAATCCTTATAGCCAATGCCTTCATTCTGCAATGTCATGCCACAACAGTGGCGTCGTTCTTCAGATTTTTTACCTACATCTCGTAGGGTTTTTGATATGAATGGATACTGACTTACAAGCTTAGGTATAATAAATAATTAGTAGTCGAGGCAAAAATCTTTCTATTACTTCATGGCAAAATCACTTACAGTTTTATCCACAGTAAATTTCGCCACCTCATTTAAGGACATATTTTGCACAATTACTTCCCACACTTCTAACTTAAATTTTTTACCAAGCACCAGCTCCATGGGTTTATCCATTTTCCGACTGTCGTCCAGCAACAAGCCATCATTGGCTTTTCGCGTTTGAAAATGAAATTTCACCTACAATTGAATATGTAAAGTTTATTTTGGATTTTAAAGCACCATCAGACATACCCTTGTACCAGCGCGAAGTGGAATAAATTTTTTACCCGGGCTCAGTACTTTTTTTTGTATTAAAGTGTTTTCAATTGGTTCCATGTTTTTAATTTGTGGGTTTTTATTTTTATTGATTTTTTTCTTTTTTATACTTTGACAGTTTTCGTTCTGCCAATTTTATTTTCTTTTTTGCACTAGGTATAAACAGCTGATTGATATATTCTCACCAGGGCTACCTGTTGGGTTTCTTCGACTTCAAGTGATGTCTGATGCTCAAGAGAGCACCCTAACAGAACAGCAATTTTTTCAGAAACCTGAGAAGAACGAACAAAATCTGTTGCATACCTATGGCTGGTTTTATGTGTAACTGTAGTTCCTAAAACAGAGCGTCAGCGTCGCTTTTCAGTCAAAATTCTCTCATGAAGCCCGAAATATGCAACGCGCTAACGGCAGCCTATTTCCCAATTTAGTTAAGGCGTTGGCAGCTAATTTTTATGTTGTTGTGTTCTTTTTTCCTGCTCTGACGCATTTGTAGAGCCCTTGGTATAAAAATAATGGTGAAGTAATTAGGGAAAGCCACGCATGCTAGTAGGTCCTATACATTGTATTATCTCTCCTACCATAAGACTTAATTTGCAGATTTGAACTACCTAATCCGAATGTGCATGGCGATGTCATACTTCGTACTTGTCTAAAACATCTGCAATACGAGAAGACTTAACATATTAAGGTCATTTTAGTTTCTTATATACACATGGATTTTCTAAAAAAAATTGTAGTCTCGTGAAAAATTTGTTTCCAGCGCACACTTTAAGAGATTGTGCATACGTGCGACAAAAAGTTGTGTATATGAGAACCAGCTAACTAACCTTCAATATTAACAGGTCAAAGTATTTGTACGCGTCTCTGCATGCGCAGGTCTTAAAAAGAGGAAGGTCAAAACCGTGCTGATTTACTCACATGGCATTTTTTTTCGAGAAATGCAGTTTTTTATAAAACTTCTTAAAATAACGTATAAAAGGTTTTTTAGGGGATAAATATGACGATTTTATGTATCGTCATCTAATCCAAAAAGACGTTTCAAAATAAACTTAGTTCGAGATTTTGACTGATTATGATGCATTTCACTAAACTACAGGCCCTACAAAATTTTTAAATTATGTGACGAAATTTAAAAGTAACAAGATCTTGAGTTTCATATATCAAATAGACATAGCATAGTACTATAAAAAAATGTAACACTATATTTTAGTTCTTAATATAACTTAGTAAGCTTTGTCTCTTTACAATCTTTTTTAATGAAAAATACGTATCAACGCTAGGTGACGATGTACTATATTTCTACAGGCCTTAAGTTCAAAAAATTAAGCAATAGGAAAATATTTCTGTAATATGTATGCAATTTTCGTTTGTATTCATTTAAACAATATCATACTAACATATTTATAATATATCCCTGCAAAAATCCAATTTACCCAAAAAACACCCGCAAATCAGGAACGTTACCGTACAGTTTGATTTTTCCACATATGGTAGCTCTTGCTCTAAAAATTTTTGACAACCAATGCGTGTGAGGAAGAAGAAGACTTTCCGGTCCATTAGCCTATGTTTTTGCTAAAATAAGCGTCACTGAGATAAAGATTGTGCTCATGTTTTTTTCATATAACTAAACAAACAAACGAATTAATATTCCATACATTAGAGTTTCAGTATTATGATGTATCCGGAGCAAACTTCTTTAATGATTGAATTGCTAAAAACATCGAACGTGTTCACTGGAGAACTAAGCAACGGTGCCAAGGCACAAATCTGGAGAAACGTAACAGAACGTTGCAATGCTATGCGAGGAGCTCGGGAGAGAACAGTGGATCAATATAAAAGGGTATGTATCAAACTTGGATCTACTCGGTCCCACAAAGAGTTGGCTAAGGTTTATTGTAGCAGAGAGTTATGAAGCCAGTTTCTTGGTTGTAGACATCCGAAGTTGCGAATGTAGCATTTCTAAAAATCTGCAAAGCCTGTTAGGTTGATATGAGAACATGGCTGTCACATGAAAGATAGTTTAGACAGAAAGTGTGATATCAAATATATTTCAAATATTGATTGTTCCGATTTAATTTTGCTTTTTAGCGACAATCTTTTTTATCTTAATCCAATTCTAACGTGGTTTTTAATTATAAGAATGAATATATATACCGAAAGAAAATATGTACATTTGTATGTAATTAAAAATTGTCGCTTGGAACTAGTTTCGGAGATATAACCATCGGAAGCTGCGTATTTACATAGCTTTTATAAAAGCGGTATGCTATTGAAACTTCTGAAAAGATTCTCAAAATATGAATATCATATGAATCTACTTCTACCGCTTTTTATAAAAGTCCACCACTTCCGTTTTCTTTATCTCTGAAACTATATCCAAGCAACACTTTTTTGCAGATTTATTTCTTACTCCTGAAACGCAGCTTCCCTAAATAAAAAAATTTCGCTAAAGTTAACCTGTGTCGATTGTTCTAAAATCGTTTTTTTTTTCTTTTAAAGAACTGTCATATATTTTCCAAAATAATTATTAATCGGTTTTTTATTAACATATCCAGTAAACTTAATTCATTCTGTTTAAAACGATGTCACATTTGTATAAATTTTTTTTTAATGTAACTACTACTCAAATTTTAAGAGCGGCTGTCCAAATATAATTCGTGTAATAGTCGGGGTTCAAATCCTTGTACAAATTAACCAAAACTGGTCTGATGACGCTATGTTTATATGTATATGAATAGGAATATACATATGTGGTAAAAGCCGAAACATATGTCACCAATTTCCAGGTTAAATTGATCCACTTGTTAACTTTGTCATGTTTGTGTAAAAAGCATTGATCATCTTGAAATAATTTACAGTATTAATGGTCTTTGCTAACTGGCTGAAAAATTTTAATGAAACAATGCTTAGCAAAAAAATAGTTCATTAAATTTCATTGACAATTTTAAATTTATGAACAACAACATCAAAAGTCTTTGCTTTACCTAGAGGAGACCTGTAGGCCGTACCCTCCCAGAAGAATAGGGTCAGCAATACATTATATATATGAGAGATTTTTTTACAAACCGAACACTTTCTAACCGACCTATTTTTAAATCGCTCCATATTTTTTACGCGTTCTGGGCATTATATGAGTGAAAACGTATGTATATTGGGAATATTTTTTTAATATCGAAGTTAACGAGATATGAAAATTGAACATTGTGTGTTTTATGGTCATATGAAAGAGTCATATCTCCGGTAAATATCAACGAAAAATAATATTTCTTGTCATTGTAAAGCTAAGTTAAAGTTTTATTATTTGTATAGAATATCAATTATTGTTTGTAAAAAATCAATTGGTTGAAGTTTATGTAATACAGCCAGCGCCATTCGATACGAATTTAAAAAAATACCACTGAATTTCTCTTCAAATTTCCTGAGCTTTGATCCGAAATGACATTTTTGTAGTTTGCTGGAAGCTGGAGAGTTGTCTTTCCTTCATCAATTGAGTACATCTGCCTTTAAACCTTCCGCAGCGTTTTGAAATTGTTTTACTTGTGAGGGAGGTTCCTCGCCCTCGGCGAAATTCGCCAACTATTTGTGCAGAGCTTACTCAAGATATCCCTATTATTTGTGAAGAATTTGGTTACACTTCATCAAACAACGTATAGGCAGGAGGCGTTTCAGTAAACCAATTTACTCCGAACCTTGTTTGAAAGTGTTACCTGCGTCATTCAATTATCTCGATAGATTTCTCGTAATCGTGATTTTCACCGATAGACAAATGCGTAGACGGACATGGCTAAATCGAATCAGGTCGTGGCGCTTACCAAGGATATATATCGCTCGTTTACTACTAGACCGTCATAACTGAAAAATAAATTTTTTCGAGTAAATTATGCAGAAATATCCGCCATTCCATGTTTTTAATAAAACGTGAAAAATTGTAGGAAAGGTATCTAATAAACCCGCCTTGTAAGAAGACTTTATGAAACATACTATGTATTTTGAACTTTCATATAAAAAGTAGTTTTTTGAAAACTTTAAATGCGTTGTTCTCCAACTCAAGGGCTTTAAAGTTGTTTTGAGGAGTTCCTAACTGATGGCGACCAATACTTTTTGATTGCATAAGTACTTAAAAGTAAAAAGGACGTAAATCAAATTTATTGGGTTGCTTGGAAAGCTATATAGTTTTTTTGTTGGTCGAAGTGAAAGACGATATAGAATTATATATTTCCCACTTCGGTTCAATACCATTTGTCATTTTTCCGGCAGTAGCATGATTTCACGCTTATAAAACTTCTCATCTTTGCCGGGAAAAACTGATCCAAGTCGTTTTTGTCACAGTCCTTTGAAGTAAAGTTTTTGCCATCTAAAAAAGAAGACAACAAGTAATAATCGGAAGGTGGCAAATCTGGAGAATATGGTGGTTACATTTCTGAATTGATCGTGATATTATCCGGTAGAAACTACAAAAAAAAAATATTCTTTTGAAACTACACTAAAAAGACAACATCATTTATTTTTTTTGATGAATATCGGTTTCACCTTTTTTACTCCATGATATCTTGCGTTTAACGCATAACTCTCATCCCCACTATTGATTCTTTTCAAAAATTTACGTTTAAGAGCAAATCACAGACGTCAATGCGAGGAAGGAAATTTCTTTCTGTAAGACCATGTGGAACCCATATGTCAAGTTAACAAATTAAACCTAGACGTTTCACGTGATCATGTACGGACGAATTCGATAAATTTAATCTCTCAGCGATCTCAGGAATTTGTTATTCGGTGGTTTGCATCAGTCAATTTATTTTGTCTATGTCAGCTTCAACTGCTCTTCCAGAACGTGCTGCATTTTGTCAATACATTCCTTCCGTATACATCGATAAATATTTTTCTTGCTTGAACAGTATTTTTATATTTTCGACGGCGAAGATGTTTCTTTGGATTTTTCATATAGGGCACAAAAAGAACTTGCTCAGAATCGAATAAACCAAACAAGCTTTGCTATATCAGATGTCCAAATATATAATGATAATGGGGGTTAAGTGTGAAATCGGCTGTGAATAAATACTATTAAGTCCTCTGTTTGCGAAAACTTTCCGAACAATCTGATAGTTTAATAAATATTGGCGAGTAAATGATTTTTTGCTAAATGTGTTCCAGCGCCGTCTTTAGTCACAGGCTATATAAGCTGCAGCCTAGGGCCCGCGCCATAATATCTCAGGCGTGTACAAGCACCTTAAATGAATATCGTGTCATATTTGTATACGCTGTTAACCCTGACACCGTTCTCCCTTTTGACTTGCTCCCAGTCGCCGTTCTTATTAAACCAAACTTTTTTCATGTTATTTTATATTTTTTGAAGAATAAATATGTAATCAAAAAGTATCACTCTTAATTTCCGTGATATAGCCATCGGAAGTTGCGGATATAGCTTTTGATAAAATCATGTGTGGTATGTCATAAAAAGTTCGGTTTTTCGTTTTGAGGTTGAAAAAGTCGAAAATATATGCAATATATTGAAAAAAGTTAGGGGTAAACATATTGAAAAATTATGGAAAATATTTAAATTGGTGAAAGAGGTTGATAAAATATGGCAAATATTGAAAAAACATCAAAAGAGGTTGAAAAGTATGGAAAATATTGAAACGGGTTGATGAAGCCCTCAAATGTTGGAATGTCACGAAAAAAATGGGAAAGATTTCAGAAAGATGAAAGGAAGTGGAAAAAATTCTGAAACAGTGAATCAACGGGAAAGAACAGTGGATCAATATAAAAAAGTATATATCAAACTTGGATCCACTCGGTGCCACAAAGAGTTGGCTAAGGTTTATTGTAGCAGAGAGTTATGAAGCAAAAAACTATGTTTAAAAAATGGACGAATCCAGTTTCTTGGGTGTAGTCATCCGAAGTTGCGAATGTAGCACTTCTAAAAATCTGCAAAGCTTATTAGGTTGATATGAGAACATGGCTGTCACATGAAAGATTATAAATTATTTGTAAGTTTGATATCAAATATTTTTCAAATATTGATTGTTCCGATTTAATTTAGTTTTTTAGCGACAATCTTTTTTACCTTTATCCTAATCTAACGTGGTTAGATGGAATGTTATATGTTATGATAATTCTGAGCCTAAAAAGGCTGAAATCGATGATGGAGTATTAGGGAAATTGATGTTTTCTTGAAAAGTTCAATTTTTTATCTTTTAGCACATAGAAAACGTTTAGGCATTCATTTATTCAGATTTGCATTTTTTTGTCATCTACTAGTACACAACTACCTAAAAATAATATAAAGCTAATTTAAATTGTATTGGTTTCTTTATATTCATCAATGAATGTTCTTGTTTTACTTACGATATTTTTGGAACACAATTAAAAACTTCTTTTAAACAATAATATTGGCCAAAAAAATGTTATCGCATTTTTTTATATCTTCTACATGATAGACCAAACACTCAAAAAAGTTTCAGCCCATTTAAAAAATATGAGGGTAATGATAGGCTCATTATAGATTGAATGACCCATATGTATGTGTATGAATTCCTAAGTTTACGTTTGTCATTTTATTATTCATTAATAGTTTTAATTCGGATAAGCAATACTTGACTAAATAAGTTTTTTTTTTTTGAAGTATTAAACAAACTTAAAACTAACAAATGCTTAGTTTAAAAATTTTTAGTCGTTTGTTCTTTAAGTCGGATAAAGACACCCGCCCAGAGCATTTCCAAAAAGAAGTGTTATGCATTGAGCATGATATCTCTGAACTGGTTATATGAAATAAAAATTATGATATTAAAAAATATTGTTGGAAAGCTTGTGTTAAAATTTGAGTCCGATTGGTTTGATCGTTCTCGATATTGATCACCGATTTCAAAAACATAATTTTGAGAAAAATGAATTTAAAGTTTCAAAATAGGTCTATGATTAGTAATTTTTCTTTATCGATCTTTATCTGTAACTAATGCTTTTTACTTATTTTCGAAATGCAGGCTAAAGATTTTATCTCTGTAATTTAATTTACATACAATTCGATGGAGAATGGTCGAAAGTTTACAATTTTGGTACAAATTTGTTAAGTTCGTAAATGGATTTTAGACATCACCAGTTCTACGAACCTAAAGTGCCCCATTTTGCAAACAAAAATTTTTTTCCATCAATCCAAAAGGAACGTCGAAAATAGAAACAAAAGGATATCAGAATAGATTATTTTCTATGGACTCAAAATTTCAGTAGCTTTTATGATGCATTTTGGCATATATTTTATTATTGCTGAAAATCGAGCACTTTGGGCAGCAGGGATGGCTATTGTGATGTCCAAAATACATTTTCGATCTCGCCAACGATTGATGCAAAAATTGTAATATACAACTTTTGTACAAAATTTTGTTAATGCATCCAGTGGCCACGTGCGCTCCGATTTCTTCCGTTGAGCTGGGTAGGAATCATTCCTTAAACATTAAAGTTTTTTTTTTAAATTTTAACGTGAAGATTGTAAGGAATCCTTGAAAAGTGTTATGAAAAGACGATTTATCACATAAAAATTTATTTTTTTTATGGTTTTCCCAATAAAGCTATAGCACCGATTTAACATAAAAATGTAACTATTAGCGCTTCCTTAATTCTATTCCTTAACCTCGGAGTTTGTAACATTAATATGTTTCACATTTTCCTAAGAGATTAAAAACCACAAACAACTTTTCTTCAATAAAAAAACATCGACTATTGGGTGTTTTGAATTTTAATAAAACTCTTAATTTTTCTTTATCGGTCTAAAATCGCGTTCAAAACTTCTAAAGATCTAACCCTTAAATGGTCGCATGGGATCAACAAATTTTGGAAATAGAATTCAATTGTTTTTTATTAGAAACTAAAAGAAGAATGAATATTGTTACTTTTAAAAAGAAAATTATATTTTTTGTTTGAATTAATAATCAGTATTTTAATAATTTATTTCTTAACTATTTAACCACATATAATAATTTAAAAACATATTTAGGGTATATGTTAACCACATGCGTCCACTTAAGTTAAATTTTTTGTGTGTCTATTTAAGGGATATATGTATATGGCTTCTACCTTTGATTCTTATCCTTAAAATCGTTCGGATCTTTGGAACTCTTTTAAAAAAAGAATAAAATAAACTAAAACTAAATTTTTTTATGAGAAATCCGTCTTGAAGATATTTTTAAAATGTTCGACACGTGCAATTTCATTTTGATATATATTTTCTTAAGGTAATTTTTTTTCTTTTCAGCATTGGTACGATTTAAAAATGAAGGTAAAAAACAAATTAATAAGGCGACAGGAGGCGTACAACGTTCCAGGTACAATATGTTTAAAAGAAATTTCTGCTTACAACGCTTGACTTTATTTTTCGTTTTATACATCTAAATAGCAAGTCGATTTTTCATTATTTAGGTACTTTAAAAATTCCAGAACATATGGAACTCACGGACGATGAACAATATGTAGCGAATTTTGTAAAAAATATGGATGGTATGGAAGAAATCGTAGAAGAAGCCCTGCATAGTACGACGGTATGATTTTTGTATGTAACATGATTCAAACTATTTGGTGAATTTTTGCCCGCATGTTTTGAAACCTAACGTAAATCTCGAACCTTTTTGAAAGTAATAGCTTGCTTGTTAAACTTTCTGCTGGTTTTGTATTATACTGGTGTTACCGGGCTAATTCATTTTTAATGCATAAATGCACAATTTTTAAAAATTGGAAGGGAATATATTACATATTTTGAATGTGGCTAAAATTATGTTATATCTATTCATTAAATTTTATAAGTTGATTTTATTTAAATTATCAGGCATGTACAATATCTCAAAAATGTGTGTCTAAAATATCATGTTGATCTGAGATAAATTGAAAAAGTAACAACGGTTGTTGTATGGGAAAATTTTAATATTCTTTCAAAAACAAAACAAACAAAAACTCTCATGGCGTGTGTATTAGAAATTTGTAGACTTGGTCGAGCGTCACAAATAAACAAAATTAAAACAAAAAACAACAAGAAGGACATTTGCGCAGAATATAAAAAATAGCAATTGAAAATTTTGTTTGACCACTGATTTTCACAACAAAAGTTCATTATTTTTGAAGAAAAAATTGTATTTCAAAACTTCGCGAAAATTTCAGCTAAATTGCTTTTTCTTTAATTTGATTTCGTATTGGTCACTTCAATTTAAACCTTTCCCCGAAAAAATGTTCAAGAAAATTGTATGTATTATAATCGATATTTTATGTTAAGTAGGTTGAATTACAGTAACAATTGTAATAATCTTTGAATTATGTTATTAACTGTGCTTCTGATAATTTGCGAAAAGTTTCGAAATAGTCTCAAAACTTTGATAACATGGAAAAAAATGTCGATCATAGTCGAAAAATGTCTTAAAGTATCGAAAAAGACGGTAAGAGGTTAATACTTGTCGAGATGTATAGAAAAAAAAAAACAGTTAGAATGTATCGATAAAGACGAAAAATTTCGATAAAAGTTGAAAAGCTTCTTTATGGAACGAAGGAAAGAGTCTGAATATGTAAGTCCGAAGTCGGGAATAGTTGTGCAAATAATCGCCCAAATGAAAATAGGCAAAAATCAAAATGGCTCCGAATCGGTTCTGTACCGATTCTTCTCAACCGTTCAATTAACTTAAAAAGCTGAAAGTGTTCTAATTTTGTACTACTTGCGTGAATATGGGAAGAAATGCATTTGTTAAAAAAAATATATACATTTTACAGTATTCGAAATTGATCACCTTGACATATGTATGTTGTGGGGGAGGTCATTTTGCGTCAAAAAATATTTTAATATTATCCATTCAATTAAAGTTTTAAGAAAAATGTACTTCTGAACACAATATTATTGGGAATTTTTCAAATTTTTCAAAACACATACCCACTTTTTATATGTTCAGTAATCGGTATTTCATATGATTTGTATATAAATTTTATTTTTAATAATTAGATAAATATAAGCCCAAACAAATTATAATCATCATGAAAATTGCTTCACTCGAGGGTGCATAGTTTTGAACTGTTTTTGATTTAAAATTGTTGGCCTATCTTGGTGGCTTTTATCTTTGCTTCGTGATGACCACATTCGATAGACGACAAATACGGGATAAGCAGTTTGATTAATTTTGACGAAGGTTAATGTGATTGCTATGTAATAATTTTTTTTCATATCGACGCATCCAGCTTCAAAAAAAAATTTGTAGACATATAAAAATTTATGTAAATTAATCGATGCATTTCATGTAGCTATGCAGCTTTAAAAATAGTAAAAGATAAAAAATCTTCATCACATATTGAATGCCCTTTTTCTGATTTTGATTTTTTCAATAAAAGTTTATTTAACTTTATATTTACTATAAGATTATTTTAATGTCACACCCGTTACATTTTGCAGTTACTTTGTATCTATTATTTAAAAGCTTATGCTAAAAGTTACTCATCATTCTAATAAAGAACATATGAAGTATTTCTAAAATGATATCAATTTACCACTCATTCCTGTAAATTCTTGGCAATTTGAACTCAAACTCAAAATATTGAAAAATTAGATTTTTCAACATTACTTCCGTTACGCACTCTAAAACTAAATTTCTGAATTAATTACAAATTTTTATATATACATATATAATAATTATCAGTAGTACTTGTTGCAAGAGATGAAATTGCATTCTCGCACTTGTACGAAAAGATATGAATGAAAAAAAGCCTTACACTGTCACACCTGTTCCCCTGGAAGTGTCGACATACATACAAGTACTTAAAGTTAAGCATATACGAAAAATTATTTTAAAACCGTTTTTAATATCTTTTAATTATAATAACGCTAAAAGCAATTTTCTGAAAAACAACTTTTGTTAAAATTGTCCTGGGCTAGAAATCCCCACTGAAAAAATTTTTTTTCTTTTTTAAATTTTTTATAACACTGAGGTGCGGATGTCTCTTAGACTAATTTGACTAAAAAGTGTCGATTAATGTTAGAAAACTAAAAATCAATTTATAAAGAGAACCCTTAAACAAATTAGCATTTTTGAGAATCCAAATAAAAATAAAATGTAAAAGCAAATACGGGAAGTATTATTCCCGTATTTCGGAACTTCAAGAACTTCCATTAAAACACCTTAATTTTTTTATAAGTTTTGAAAGTATTTTATATACGAGGTGGTTATTTTGCAAACATAAATTACAAATAGTACAAATTTGGCATCTGTACCCAGTCATTCCTCACAACAGTGTCTTCACTTTTATCTATCAGTTGCACCAAGGCTGTTTAATATATAGTACTTCCTGAACCCATAAGACGTCAACATAATTAAAGCGCTTTTCTTAGAAAGGTGAAATTTTGGCTTTTTGATCCGGAGTACCATGGTGTAAATCGACTTCTTGATGTTTTAGTATGATTTCTATAGTAATATATTTAGTTATAAAGCTTGAATTTATATGCGATATTTATTTTCTCACTTTTTTGATTTGGTTGGAATATAGTAGTTATATTATTTTTTTTTGTTATATTCCCCCCCCCCCCCATTTTGCACTCGATTCTGCGGCCCCACAACTAAACCTAAATTTTACTTGAATTATGTTAACTTTGTATTTAAGCATAACTTCATTCGTCACTTATTCTTCTGAATAATAGAATTTAGTCTTATTATTGTAACTTTGTATGGACTCTTAGTAATGAATAACCTATTATGTTTTGTAAATATTGGTATAATTTGATATAAATTACATTGATAAATAAAATAAATAATAACAATAAAAAAATACAATCCTAGATAAAAATATTCCGTCTAATCATTTAACCACTGATTTCTTTTATAGACACCGCGCACTAGAGACCAGACTGCAGTACTCTTGAAACTTGTACATAATAACAAAGTAAACTTTAAAAAAAACAATATGACTGGAAGGCACACAATATGGAAAAATATTGCCGAAACTTTAAACAAAATGCCAGGTTCAGAAAAAAGCATTGACGGCTGGAAAAAGGTATGTTATACACAGATGTAAATATTTACTTTGTAATATTTAAAACCTTTATTTTTCATTTTTGAAAGGCATATTGGAGTTGGCGCTTACAAACTGGCAATGATTATGAACAAGAACTTGAAAGATGGATAAAAAGAGGTTTGTGAAATATCTATCAGTTTCTCAAATAGATGCAACTTTTTTTAATTTAATTCCCTATTCTAATCCGCTTTTTCTCACAAAAAAAAATCGAGTCCTTCGGTATTAAGTACTGTTCTTAATTACAAGACCCACTGCAAATTTTGATTTTCACTTTGTCCGCCTATTATACGTTTTTACATTTCAGCTCCGGAACTTCCAGCTACTGCCAAAAAGTATAAAGATGACATTGACATAGATGATATATATCAGCAATCTATCTCCGACGATATGTTTGATGAAGAAGAGAATTTAAGTGATATACAAACACAGCGCTTGTTTGAATTGGTCTCAGAGCAAAAGTCTCTTTTACAAACGGGAAGTAATGATGAACCCATAAAAAAACAAATATGGACGAATATAGCCAACGAGTTAAATAATTTACCTGGTGCTACTTTATCAATAGAAGAATGGAGAAAAGTAAAACAATTTTGTTTGAATTAATTTAAAAAGATAACAATGATTTTTTTTGTTTTAAGCGCGGCGATTGGGGCAAACTAGTACTGCAAAGAGAGAGAAAAAAACACCAACAAAGTAATATAAGTAATCAGCATATTAGTGGTCTAGTAAAAATGAAAGCAAACAATGAAGTAATTAGCTTTGGTCCTGAAGATGTGAAAAATATTGAGGTAAAGAGAGGTATTTTTTAACTTTGTCAGAGTTATCTTTGATTTAATGTTTTTTTTTTTACTGAAAGCAGTTTGAAATTATGGATTCACAATCCGAAATAGAAACCATCCAACAAAATGACAATAATCCATTTTCAAATCAATTTGCAAATGAAGATACTCAAGATTACGCATTTGAAGAAAACTCTCAAAATGAGCACACCTACGATGATGAATTCGATAGCGATCACGATTTTCTTTATATGAAGGAAGAACAAGATGAAATTGATCATCAGCAAAAACAATCGCAACAACACACACAACATCAGCAACAACCACAATCACTTGAACAACCTACTGTTGCTGATGATGATGAAGATGAAGATACAGTGGATTATGAACCAAAAGAAAAATGTTTAAAAGTTACGCCACCAATTGTAAAATCATTTAAATTTTCCAATCGTATTGTAACTGCTGTAGAAAAGCTAAGTGCCGATGTCAGTGATATGAAGGAAGTGCTGACACATACGGCAAATTCATTAGCCACTATAGAAGAAATAATGGAACGGCAAAGTGAAAAGCAAGACGAAACAAATGCGCTGCTTAAGCGTAATAATCAATTACTAAAAATTTTAGTTGAATACAAAATAGGCAAACGGAAAAATTGAGCTAGTTGAAATTAAGATTTGCTTAAGTAGTTTAAGAAATGTTATGAATTTCATTAAGACTTTTAATTTAATCTGAAGTAAAAATAAATAAGTATATTATTTTAATTTTATTACGCATTTGAGGAATTGCGGTTAAAAAAAAATGTCCTTTTACTGCAAGAAAAATGCTCAGTTTAGAAAAATCTGGTGGAAAAGACTCAACTAGTAATAACTAATCTCATTTTAATAAATGACATCAGACCCACTAAGCTATTTATTTTATATTTTTTGGATTGTAAACCAAAATATAACATATGTATATACTATAATGTAACGAAGCGAAGTAAATTTTAAAATCCAGATTTAGCTCTGAAACGCCCCCTGCCCTCTTCATTTCACTCATGGGCATAGCCGCAACCTAAAAGTTCCACGTGCAAGATATTCATTAACGGATTGTGAGCTTTGTACTGCTTTAATAAGCTAAAAAATATTTACTGAGCTTAAGTATGAGTTAAAATTAAGGAGCAAAGAGTTATGTTTACTAAAAATCAACAAGCTAATTGTTTTATAATTATACTTTACCTACTATTCTTAAACATTCTTTGATTGGCCATTGAAAGAACGATGTTCAGTTTCAAAAATTTCCCGTTTTAAAAATAAAACGTGTTTTTTTTTGTTCTGAACAAAAGATTATATGGGTAATATTTATTAAAAAATCGAAGTGTGCACACATTTTGGAATCAAGTTTTTTGAAAAAATTGAAAATGAGTACTGTGACTTCCAAAATCTCAATTTCAACCTGATCTCTTCAATTCCTGGAGTCCAAAACACTACTTTATGGCTTCCCTTTATCCATCAATTGGTGGAAACTTATTTTTTGACAAATGTGTCCAAATCATAAGAGCAATAACAATTTTCGCAGAACAATGCTCTTAAGCTGAGACTTATGTGAATCTTTTTTGCACGCAGCGGGCTGTTACGTAATTTTTACTCTCAGTAAAACTAGCTACTACAGCTATTAGCTTTCTTAGCTACCTAGCAAAAAGCTTAAAATCAAGTTAAAAGCTAAAATTTATAAATGGAATATGGAAAAATGTTCCAAGTTAGATTTGTAATTTAAGTAAGTGTAAGAAATATCAAATTAACTAAACATGGTCCAGAAAAAACTACAGATTTACTTTAAAATGAAAAAAACACATGTCATGTGTAGAAATAAAAACTAAATTATTTTCAAATTACAATTAAAGTTTATTGTTTTTTATTGTATTTTTGTATAATTAATAATTTCACTAACAAACTCTATTTTTTATTAATCCCTTACTTATTTGAATTAAATTATAAGTTACAATATTTCCTTTTAATTTACATAACATTAGTATTTAACATTATTTTTCATGAATTACATTTAATAGTTTATTTTAAAATTTAGCTAGTTCATATCTTTTAACAGTTTTTGACTAGAATTTATTTTAAAACAACATGCACCTTAAAAGATTAGGCAACATCATGCAAACTTCCACACAGAATGCTGATATATTATTTGATACTTGCTACTGGTACTGCTAAAAGTCCGTAAATATAGTAAAACTACTTTTTAACAAGACTTAGCTGTACTTTAAAAACATTTTTCTATTAAAACTATAAAATATAGGTCTTGTCGTCGTTCAATGAATAAAACTCGTAAAGTGCATCTGTTATGTCAGGGCTCGACACTTAATAGCGTTTATATTGCTTTTTCTATTGAAGTATGCACCCAATATTTGGAAAGTTTCTGCAAGGTGGGTGTCTCTAACGAGCAGCGGATCTGAGGGGGAAATTAAGACAACAAAGCTTCCCCATTGTCAGTAATTAATTTTACGCTATATACCATGAAAAATACTGCATATAACATTTTATTTTCCCATCTCTCCATTTCAGAACCCTAGATCCGTGACTGTTTCTGACACCACTGTTTTTGAACATTCCAACTTTCTTTATAAATAAATAGTGCGAGAGCCCATGGTTTCAAAATTAAAGTTATGAAAGTTAAATCGAAATGCATATGGTAGTAAATATGAAGCTGTTAGTAACGCCGATGCGTACCTGGTACCCATTGCCTTAAGTAAGCTACTTACGTTATAATTTCAGGTATCGAACATCCGGATGGAATTAACAGGAAATATGCAGAATACGCGCAATTTAAGTATTTAGCATGGTGAAATTTTCAAGAATTTCAAGAAATATATGAAAGGCTATAATATATTAGTCTGCCTTATCTCACGTTGAACCAACTACCGCGCAAAGTGCTCATGCTGCTGATTCAGTATCTCAACATCGTTACGAAACACCCGAATGAAATTTATAGAGATAATCGAGAAATGTACATAATATGCAAGTGGTGGCTTTTTAGTCCCTAACCTGTGAATTCTGAGAAATATGTTAATGTAATTTCACTCTGAAAGGGATGAACATTCAGAACGATCTGCGTGGCAGTTGGTACTAAGTGAGATGAGACAGATCAATATATATAATTTATTATAGTTTTGTAGACATTTCCTGAAAATTTCATTCGGATGTTTTTTAATTTCCATATTTGGTATACATTCGTTTATGAAGGAGTTTGGTGACGGATTCTTTGATACAATGGGTCCTTGAACTAAAAGAATGAAAATAATTTATTGGTTCTTCTCTAATATTTAGAAATTGAAGAAATAGGTCGAACTACATATAAATATTTTACATAAAAAACGTGCAAAAGCTTGAATATTAAATAAATACAATTCAATATTACTGTTTTTATTGTCTCTACAAATTTTTCAAATCAATAACTTGCTGGAAATTCTGTGAATTGTTCACATGTAACCCATTCAGTATTTTGTTAAGATGCACCGTGAAAAATGATATAATAACTTGAGTTTTTTTAACTTAAAATATAGAAAAAATCTAAAGCCAAGAGACGAACATATTGACATAAGGTAAATCCACTTCAGCATGCGCGCACTTCGGATTGTTGATGATGATTTCCAAGAGTTTATTTTACCAACCGTTTAGTAGTTATTACTTGGCTCAAACTTCTTTAACCCCTGCAGAAAGCTATAAAGCGTCGTTGCGATAACGAAGGGCGTTCGGAGAGAAAGTAGAAAAAAGTTTCTTCAAAATCTGAATCTTTACAGCCTCTGCAAAGGTCTCCAAAGTTGGATAGACCGAGCTTTGCGAAGTGTTTGCCACTTTAATAGTGTCCAGTTATTACGCCAGTCAAGATTCTTAGATTAATTTTGTCCAGGGAAATCGCAATATACGATTGGCATTATATGATGGTCAAATTGATATCGCAAAGGCACTGCAAATTTATTTTTATTTTATCTATGTGTATTGACAGTTTGGTAGACAGGATCGACAGTTTCACTGCCCATAATTGAGCCTTTTGTTGTCAGTTTGTCAGCATGATCGTTGCCGGCAAAATAATTGCTCTTATGGAAGAATTATAAATTCATTGCATAGAAGAAGGAAGTAAGTAATCTCATGGAGGAGTCGCGAAGTAATTCAAAATCTATTTTTATATATGTTATTAATCTTACTAAAGAGTGTTAAGGGACCGATTATTAATCACGCTAAAATTTGGTAGCGTTAAAATTTTATGGAACATTTAAAGATTCATCGCAAAAGATTTCATGTGGAAGATTTAAACATCTTCCTAAAATTATCTGGGCTATACGCGATAGACACCTTCCGATTTCTGTCTGTATTATTTTTAAAAAACTTAACAGCAGCAAGTATATATTATGAATACGAGGCTCATCTGCTCCAGCGAATTCAACCGTAATTTATTGGTTTGCTGAATTTAAACGTGGTCGTACGAGCACTGAAACAATGCCATCATCAGGAAGGCCAAATGAGGTGACTACTGAGGAAATGATCAACAAAATCCATGATATTGTTTTGAATGACCGTCGAGTGAAGTTGAGAGAGATTTTCGACATTGTAAACATTTCATATGAACGTGTATTCAACATCTTACATGAACATTTGCATATGAAGAAGCTATCAGCCAGATGGGTGCCGCGATTACTCACAAATGATCAAAAACGAAATCGTGTGACTACCTCAAAGCAATGTTTAGGTATGATGAGGCATAACCCAGATGACTTTTGGCGTCGAATAATAACGGCTGATGAAACATGGATTCATCACTACACACCGGAAACCAAAAATCAATCAAAACAATGGGTAGAACCTGGTGGAAGTGCACCGAAGAAGGCAAGGACTGTGAAATCAGCTGATAAAGTTATGGCGACTGTATTTTGGGATTCCCATGGTGTAATACTGATCGACTATCTTGAAAAGGGAAAAACAATAACAGGAGCGTATTACGCTGCGCTTTTGGATCAATTGGACGATACAATCAAGGAAAAAGGACCACATTTAAAGAAGAAAAAAGTGCTCTTTCTTCAAGACAACGCACCGGCACACACATCAACAATTGCAATGGCTAAATTTCATGAATTACGTTACGAATTGTTGCCGCATCTACCTTACAGTCCAGATTTAGCACCGAGTGACTTTTTCCTATTTCCAAACTTAAAAAAATGGCTCGCGGGAAAGAGATTCACATCAAATGATGAAGTAATCAACGAAACAAACTCATATTTTGAGGAGTTCGACAAAACCTACTATTTGGATGGCATCAAAAAGTTAGAATATCGTTTGACGAAGTGTATCGAGCTAAAAGGGGACTATGTTGAAAAATAAAACGAAATTTAAAAAATAAAGTGTGTTTTCATTGTTAAACCGGATCATTATCAATCCGCCCTCGTACGTACGAGTATAAACACAATGAAATAAAGTGCCACATAGGGAATTTAACAAATATTCTGATGCCAGGCGATAGTTTGTTAGAGGGAAACTGTCCAGGGTTAACGACTACCATAAGCAATTCGCATTAATTTTTCATTTCCATAACTATATTACAATATTATATCTCCAATAAAAAAGTCATTACAAAGAGTGAGGTAAATGTACATGAAATGTTATTATGATTCGAAAAACGCTTTACCGATCCTTATCTCGAAAATCAATTCTTCGGATCAGAGCTCAGGCAAAGTTGGTAATCCTATCGACCGCTTCTAAATCAATTTGATATCTAATACAAATATTTGTATATGTTCACGCAAACAAAACTGAAGCATGCGCATAGCAAACTGTTGCACTGAAATATGTCAATAATAATTTCGAAATCAGGCACTGATCAGGTAGGAATATAGAAGTACATACAAATACTATATATGGATTAAGGCGACAATCGTTTATTGATGTGCTTACTTGTGTTACTATTTATAGCTTTCGCGAAAGCCACGATTTAAATTTTTCTTAGAATATTTTGTAACAGATGGGCACATAGGACATAGATAATTAAGCTAGCAGAGTCACATGACTTTTAGTAAATTCGAAAATTGATCAGTACATAATTAATCAAACACTAATAATGAAGTTAAGTCCTGGATTGTGTAAGGAGTTGGTACAATGAATGTAGCAAAAAACCCAAGTTATTTTAGTTGATTAATAAAATAATATGTTCTGTGCGGATGTATGTACTATAGTACATTAGGATACATAAAGACCAACCTTTTTGCTCGTTCTTTTGTTTCCATACCTCTGAGAGTAGAAGTTTCGATAGCTTAGGTTAGGCGTATTTACAGGTAAGTTAATGGTTTAAAGTTTTCATTCCTTTTGTTTTTGTATTCGGAATTGTTTACTTAGAAAATTCACTAACATTTTAAGTGTGTTTTCACTATCTTATATAATCGCTCCATTGCTTTTTTCGAATTGAATGCGTACGTTTTTTGTGCTTTATTTATATTTTTTTTTAAGTCTTCCTGTATTCAAGTTGATGATGATGATATGCCAATAGCAATAATCGGCTCAATTACTATATTGTCTTTGAATGATATGTTTACTTTAATTTTCTGCTTTCCTTGATTGCACATCTTTTGGTTTAAATGAAAATAGATCCTGTTGTTTTCATGGGTTGTTGTTGTAATGGTGATTTCAGTTCCTCTACAATTATAGCGCCATTCTCGTCCACACTATGATTTAATAACAAATTCTCCACTTGCTCATCGGAGAGCAGTTCCTTTGGTTCTGAAGACCTGAAAATTTCGTTTAGTTATTTTTGTTTAAATTGTAGTTTTATGTGTTTTTTTTGCAATTAAAAATTTGTACTAAGAATTTGTGCCGAGGTTTGGTTTATTGATTTGAAAAAATTTTGAAAGATATATAGCTATAGGCTCTATTCAAATTAATTTTTTGAAGCGATTTTGTAATGTGCCAAGCAAGCCAAGTCCAGTCTTTTTTTGTAAAGCTCTACTATTTTTATTAATTGGAGCGGTTTCGGTGCCTTTACCGTTACCGCCTGCCACGCCTACTGACCTTGAAAATAGGAAAAAATCACTCGGTGAAGTTGTCGTCGTAGTCGTCGCTGCTGCCGCAGCCGCCGCCATCGGTATTGTCGAACCGTTAGTCGCTGTCGCACCATCATTTTCATTATTCATTTCTGATTCACTATTGCGACGTTCCAGCGTTTTGCCAACGCGTTGGAATCCAAACGAAAATACATCTTTTACTTTATCTCCAGCGTCAATAAGTAGATCAAGGCTCTGACGGCGTCCACTTGCTTTAAAGCTATTCGAACGCGACAACCATTGACTGAGCCCCTGTTTCTTATTGATTTGATCCTCTTGAAAGATAGTTGTACATGTCACCTTACGACGTGGCTCATCAGATGACGAGGAACTGGTGTGCGATCGTGTATCATCTACGGCGGGATTAATACTACCATCGTCATTAAGCAATGACTGATTGGAATAACTTGAGCTCGTGCTCTCCGAATGTGAAAGTCGTATCTCGGTCCATTGCTCTATGTCATCTGGATCATTGGCGCCACTGGAACTAGCATCGCAGGAACTAGCAGCACCAGCAATATTGGGCTTAAGCTCGTATGGTCCATGTAACTGTGCTTGCGCAATAAGGCTGTCGCTGGCGCTGGCACAGGCACTTGCCGATTTTGGTATGCGTCGCTCGGGAAATGTAAGTACTGCTTCGAAATCCTGCAACAAATGTGGACAATCGTGCTCATCACGCCGTCTCTGCCGCACGGGGCTAGAGTTCGTACTGAGTTTTTCGGGCATTTCTAAATATTCATCTGTAGTGTCTATGCCACATGGGAAATGGTTGTAGTTTTGCGTTTGCGCAGTGGTAATTGTTGCTTCACAGGCCGTCACATCCTGTGCTGTTGCCGCAATCGTATCGAAATTTATTAGGTTTCTCTGCTGTTGCCGTTGGCGATGAATTTCTTCCGAGATCTGTTCAAGGTTTTTCAGCGCCTCATTGTAGGTAAGTTTTGCTTCAGACACTTTGCTTTCCAAAGAGTTAATTTTTTCCTTTTGTGTTTTTAAAATACCATTGTAATTGGCCCGGGTTTCATAGTATGGTCTGCAATAAAAAGGAATATCCTTAACTATGAATGTTATAATACGATAATTTGAATGAACGTAAGTGAGATTTCGAAAACCTTAAAAATTTCATAAATAATAAAAAATAAAGTTGCAAGTAGACTTACGAGGATTGCAAATTGTGCTGATATGCC
Organism: Meiosimyza decipiens; assembly: GCA_963680825.1. Lineage (NCBI taxonomy): Eukaryota > Metazoa > Arthropoda > Insecta > Diptera > Lauxaniidae > Meiosimyza > Meiosimyza decipiens. Next base: position 85,620,212 of record OY804258.1, on the reverse strand, counting down.
AATAAATTTAATAAAAGAAGGTTGCGACGAATGTTGTAGCTAAATAATAAAAAACAAAAAATAATTTAAATAAATTATATTAACTGAATAAAAAATTTCAAATATTATTTAATAAAGTAAATTAATTAATTTACATAAATTTAAACAAAGCAAATAATAATATAGCGCAGCAATGCAAAGAAACAACATTGGCGAATGACTCCAGCTTTGGTTACAAACACCTTAGCCAAAAGCTTTTGACGACTGCAGAACCGATTTTATTGTCGCTAAAAATGCGTCTCGCAAATAACTTTAAATATAAAATGGAGATAGAAAATAGCTACAAAAATTCCGATATGGTTTTTTTTTTAAATTAATCGAGCAAAGAATTTTTTGGAATTTGAATTTTTGAAAAAAAAATAAAAATTTCGTTTGATACTTCATATTCAGAAGATTTTCATTTCAACAAAAATTGATCATACAACAGAGTATATTCATTTTGTCATTTCGTTTGTAGCGCATACAATATATAAGCTTGATCAACCCCACATTCAGAGTCGATTTAGCAATGCCTGTCTGTCTGTCCTGGCCCTTTCTATGTGGAAATCACGATTACGGGGGAAAAAATCGGAATAATATCTTAAAATTTGGTACACTGCCTACATTTCCAATCATAGCTCGTAGGATTGAAAATAAACAAAATCGTCCACACCGATTAAATATTTAATCACTGTACTGGGAATCTCATTTAAATAATTAGTCCAAAATTTGCACGAATACTACGAATATCTTAGACAAGTTCTGAACAAAAATTAGGTTAATTTCAACAAGAGGGCGTAGCATCTTCTATACAAGCGAACGATTTAAAACACAAAACAGAATATTATTTGAGGTAATGCAACCAAATTGCAACAAATACTAAAATTGATCGGACTAGCACCAGACAAAAACTGTGTGCATTTTGACAAAGGTGCATCCCAATTTCAAACAAAAACTTTTAAGTGCTATAGTCATGGTTTTGTTTAAGGTAATGCAACAAATATTCACTCATCTACAGGGAATAGCTTATACAAATTTCGTATAAAAAAATTATGCGAATTTCGATAAGTGGGAGTGACATCTCGCCTACTAGTAAAAACTTCAAACTTGATTATTTAAGGCGTCTTTCGTCGCGATTCCAAAGTTTTTAGTTTTTATTACTAAAATCTGATATTTTGGGAAAAATAAACCACCAGACCCGAAAATGGCGACTCTAGAGCTACATTAATTTTAAATATAATTACTCTACTATTACTCTACGTAGTCAAAAATATATATCAGCGATCATAGCTGCGAAATTTTTCTTATTTATTTATTACTTATTTTTAAATTGCTTACCTCGAAGCTCTTAAAGCAGCTCTTAGCTGTCCCTGTAACTTTCCAACTCGATTATTAGCCACCTCCAGCTTTAGTTGACACATTTTCAATGAGTTCCGTGAATCGGTCACTTCCAGCTGTGATTGATTCACTTTACCTTTGGAAAAAAATTTAGTTTGAAAAAAAATTTAATTTATGCATGCGATTAACAACTCACTAGCTGCATGACTTAGCATCTCCTGACAAGCTGTGTCTAATGTTGATTTCTCACCTAGTCCTTGTTCAGCTAAGAAAACCATTTCCTTAGCGGCGGAGTGTATTGATTTGGCCTTTTCATAGTTTGATGCCGCCTGTTGTGTTTCCTTCGTTAGCTGTAGTTTAATGAAAGTATTAATATTTTTAATTCAATCTTTGAAAAATTTAATCTACCTGTGCCGCATATATTCTGGACTCATAGTAAGGTTTTGCCGCATCTATAGAATTGCCAAGTTTGTGCGCTGATAGCTTAATGCGCACAACACTTTCGGCTAATATTTTCTTGAATTCACTTTTAGCATCCTGTATTGAAAAGTAAAATGAATAAAATACTTATAATAAGAATTATAGTCTCCTAACGAAGTTATAACATTGCATAGAAATTTTCATAGACATTCGTTGTTTTACGATTACACCCACTATATTTATACCTATGTCATTTTGTTGACAGACTTTTTGGTGAGCATTAGTGTCCTTACAATAAAAGTATGCAGCCGGCCAAAAACACAGTTTTTAATATGTTAATCCTTTTATATCTCGAAAATAAGGCCAGATAGAGAATAATGGGAAACATATTCGGATTTTTTGAGTAGATCCTTAAAATTATACACCAAACACTATTCGTGTTGTAACCTTTGTGATTAGGGCGACTAAGGACCACCCCATCCTATGTCCAAAAAAAAAAAAAACAAGCTATGGTCTGAGTTTACAGAATTCTTCCTGTCTTGGATTTAGACTTTTAGATTTTAACACCCAAACAAATAGTGATGATAAAGTATTTTTATATGCCAGACTTTTTTTTTCGATTACTTGCAATACACGATGTTGAATGTGAGTAAAAGCTTTTCAAGATATATGATACAAATGCAAAAATTACTGAAAAACTTGGGCTAAACTGTCCCGAGTTACGTTATTAAGAAACCCGCTATGTTATTAAGAAATCAACGAAATGACACAGAAAATTTAACACTGGCTCCAGCAATATATTATATCTCTTAATATGGCACTTTTTGACAAATAGGTCTTCTGGTTCCATGAATATGTATGCATACTGTGGTGTTTATTTTGAAAATTTGGAAGATATGTTTTATCGAAATCAATTGTACATATTTGTCTAGTAATAAATCAACTTCTGCCAACCTGCTGGGAAACCCGATACCACCGATAGCTACAATTCCCAGGTTGTCAAGGGTTTTACCTAGTTTAAATTAAATGCCGAGTATACAAACGATTTCCTTGGTGGCGATCCGATGAAAGGTAATCTAAGGCAAAACCGTTGTAATTTCGGAATGTGGAAACTGCTGGTCTCGAAAGATCAAGTTAATTCTTTATGAGGCTGAATGTTCAACGAAAAGTAGAGTTAGATTTTTGAAATGAAAATTTTGAGTCGCATTTGGATCTTGTATGCCAGGATGATACATGGAGAGGAAGATTCAACCGAGACACCTTTGAGCTGCACAATGAAGCGAATATAGTTCAAAAGGTGAAAATCAGCCCACATTGGTTGGAAAGCACTTGCCCTGGATTGAGGAATATGAAAAGCTTATTTTCTTTAGGCCATAAACCACATAAAGTAAAGCATCATAAGCTTAAATCTTAAAATTGGATTTAAGACCAACGTCTACAACAAAAAAAAAAATAATTTTAAGCGTATATTCAATTAAAAAAGAAATAAGATTTTAGGCGTTACAAAAATTTGCATGCCGTATGCAAACCACTACTCAATTATATAGCAAACGCCGCAAGATATGCAACAGTTTCAGTTTTCTTTTAACTATTTTATCGTAGGATATGATTAAAGCAAGTAGCTCACCAGCTGCCAAGGTGGCAGGTGGTGTTGGTATCTCTTTACAAGCATCACTTGTCTCGAGTGGTGATTGTGAGGAATTCAAGAGGGTCGCCCTTAGGAGCTCTATAAATAAAAATAAAAATGACAATAAACAAGTGACATTTACGCGCATCCTGTGCACATATGATATACATACATATGTACCTATATATGTACGCTGCTGCAACTTTGAAAGTAAATCCTTCAAGTATCCAATTGTGTGTGTGAATGTTATTTTTAACATCGAGCAAACGGAAATGAAATAAGTAGGAAAGAAAGCTTTTCAGGAAAATAAAAATGTGACACTAAAATTAATAATATGGCCAATAAAAACTGATTATTTCAGAAAAAATATGAAGCTACCGGATGGAAAACATGATGAAAATTTGATTATACCTACGGTCAAAAGTCTTGCCATCGGGCGGACAATTTTCTTGTAACTCGATCTCGAAGAATAAAAATAAAAATTAATCACCTGGGTGCAAGTCCTTAATTTCAAGTTTTAAACGACTTTTGTGAATGCGTCATTATCAATCGTTCATTTCTTTCGCACATAATACGTGGGCAAACAATTTCGAAAAAAATAAATCATTCTGCGGATATATCAGAGCCTTCTCAAAATTTTACTGCATGTGATTTGACGGAAGTGGAACAGCGAATGTAATAAAATTTTAAAAATTTAATAAATTCACAAAGATACCAACTTATGATTCAAATTCAAAAAAATTCCGTTAATAGCTAAGATTTACATTGTATCAAAATTATTTTGTTTCAATTAAAAACTTTATTTCAAAATCGTTTAATTTAAAAAAATATTCTTTCATTATTTTATTTATAATAAGTTTTAATCTTCTTCCGTGAATCTCTGCACTTATTTTGAAAATGAAATAATTAAAAATAATTTATTTTTTTAATTTACTAAAATGATAAATTGTAATATAAAACTTAGCTGAGTTCCAATATTTCCAACGACACATAAAACCTGGTGCGCGGCTGTGTTAAATTGTTCTGAGGTGAATATGTGATGACATCGCGTATTTATGACCTTTTCTGCATCCGTACAAATTTTTTGACATTCGTAATTTATTGAATCTTCTTACTATAAAACTGGGCACATTCTTAGTTTAAAAAGGTATGCTTCGCTTGAGTTTGAATAATGGCTAAGAAATTGATCATATTTTAATGATGACCCTGTTAAGTAGCGGCGCGGTATCTGAATAGCGTCCAACACTGTAAAGAGGAGACCACATGCAATGAACGCATAAAAATTCACTAATCCAGCGTTCTTCGTGCTATGGATTCTAAATTAGTGATCGAAATTTTCGACTCAAAACTAGCTTAATCGCATAGTACACTGTTCTTCTGGACGGATGTTGACGAGACGAACAATGTGCCGATTGAAATTAATCGGTGCAGGCGAGACTAGGTCACGGTCTAGAGTCCCTATCAAAGTTATGGTGCGAGCCATTCTTAGTATAATAATTACTAATTGAGCTACGAATGCAGTTTGAGCGCTTACAAAAGTAAAGACTTGCAACCAATATACTAAATCTAAAATTCATCCGACGGAACATTTTCAAGTAAAGTATTTTTGGAAAGCTTACGCTTCGGCAAATGTGCAACAATATTGCAGTGCTCAAGTGGCAAATACATACTTTAATAGATTTACCCCTGGATATAAATACTTATCTGTTTTTATAAAACTGTTTTTAAATGTTTCAATTTATCAAGAATAAAAAAAAATATAAGGTGTTAAGTTTTTGTGACGATGGGCACGCTTACAGCTGGATCAGACCAAAACGGTATGACAACGAATGAACAATTACATAGATACCTGTGTGTACATACATATGTACATAACTTAAGGAAATCGAATAAAAAATCAATACTTACATCAAGCTCCACTTCGAACTTGTTAATATTGTCTGTTGCCGTATTCAGTTTTTCCAGTTCAACCTACATTCAAAAGGATAAGAAAAAAAGGGTTAACAAAATTCTAACCCGCACATTTGAAAAAAATATCAATGTAGCAATCAAGTTTTGATGATATAAATAACTTGGCATTTATGAGATAAAAACAAACAACAACAAAAATTATAAATTTTACGATTTTGATGTTACCATGACATCATTAGAAGACCGAAAATAATAAAATTTCAATAATCAGTTTAAATTAATTTAAGGCATAAAAACAACAAAGATATGCATTGTGCATAGATACATTAACGTATTTGTTGGTACGTTACAGCGTATCTAACAGTATGTTTCGTTTCATTTCTACAGAGTGCCAATCAAATGGTTAGCACAATAAAAGAAATCACTATCAATTTTCATTTCCATTGGGGAAAACTTACCTGTACCCTGGGATCTACTGGCGTATTGCTTTCTGTTGACATTTTTGCTTTATTGTGAAATATTTTGTTTTATAATTTTCTATTTTGAACAAATTTTCCTTTTTGTTGCATTAAACTTAATATCTTTTATTATATTCTATTCACAGCATTTTAAAGAAAAAGATATTCTTCACATGGAAAATTTTGCTCGTTTTGTAACAGAATTTTTTCTTTTCATTCAACTTTCCACTTCACTTTGCTCTTGTGCTCGTTTGCTATTGCAGCTGCTGGATTTTCATAACTCGCTGGCTACGCGTTTCTTCGGAAAATGCTGCATCGTTGCCAATCTCTGTCACGCCAAAGCTCCAAATCTCTCTCTTTGCAATTTTCATTTGTCACACTTGCGAAACACATCCCTTCACTAAAATGTTTACTCGGTCTTTCGGTTTTGAGGGGGCGGTGAGACCAATGCCAGTAGTATACAGCGTAGTCTGCAAACGTCAAATGCTCCATTTGGCAGGTGGTTTCAGTTGTTTATCTAAACAGCTGTTGGGAATTTTTCTTGTCAAACTTTTTATGTGTACTGTACAGGAATGTATGGGAAATTTTATTTCTTGTAATTCACAAATATGGCGTGGAAAGTAGTGAAATTTTGTTGAATCAATAAAATCTATTCAATTAAAAGGTAAGTTTTGTGTAAATTTTAAGTACATGCAGTTGTTTCTTTGTAGGTGTAGTACAGGAAAGAGTTTTAGTTTGAAAAAAACTAAAGCATCAGTTTAACATATCCGATAAAACTGGGTTCATTTCGAATAACTTTAAACGTGTCAAGTTGCTCACTAGACACCAGTCCCTTGAACTTTCACAATATTCTTACATTCTAAGCAAGTTCTTTCCAATTTTGTGAACCAAGCGATCGGCGACCATTTGGCCACAACAACCAGTGTTTCTCCTCAACACCGATGGCTGTGAATTTAAAACTTTAGTAGGTAGCTAGAGTGCTGTCGTTCATTCGCTCCTTCACGTTTTGAGCTGCATTCGCAGCTATCTGCGGCATGATTCTGGAGAGCTTCAGCATAATTTAGAATTGCATTTCAATGCAAATTCGTTAAGATCTTCGTTAAAATGTCAAAGGATTAAAATTCACCGCAATATAGTTTTTTACAAATGCTTTGTCCAGGCTGAAACACTAAAAAATGCAATTTAATGCTCTTTTAACATTGCGTGTTCGAAACTATATGTCAAAAATGCGTAATTGATTTTGGTTGAGCGTATTTAAAAGTTAATATTAATTGAAAAATAAAATGTTGAAGAACATGTTTTGTCTCTGTATTTCTTCATTTAAGTTTTGGATCTCAACTGGCTCTAGCATTTTTCTTGTCAGATATATTAATCTATTTTTTTATAGATATATATTCGACGAAACCTCATTTGGCCATTATATTTTAAGGATAAGAAAATTAGTTTAAAATTTGAAAATATATCTTACATGTGACACCAATTGTTATGAAATCGATTCAGGGGCTCCAAACGTAGATTTGTCAATAAAAATACAAACAAAAAAAGTGAATCATAGAATAAATTTTCGAAAATATGAGCGTCATATGCAATATAATTCGTAAGCCTCAACAGACCGTTCGGTGTGATTTTTCGTTATGATCACATAATTCAGATTAAAATCTATTTGAATTTTACCTACTCTAGCGATATTTTATTTTAACATTGTTTTTAACATAAGCATTAAAATTATAAGCGTCATTTCCCTAATACGACGTAAAAAATTATTGGAGTTGGATGGAAAGTGAAATGCCCAATGGCGCGAATCTGCCCAGTTTTATCAAGTGGCTGGTATTGACCCGGCCAAGGAATTTTAACAAAGCTGGGGGCATGGTAGGAATTAAGGATAAATAGCCTGAAGTTCGACGATTTTTGTGACATGTATGTACATAGTACCACAAAAAAAAGGTTATCAAGATTGAAGTTAAACTTTTTAATATTACTGACAAAAAAAAGGCTCATCAACTTTCTCCCAAAAATACATTATTAGTTTTAGAAGACTAGGAATTGCCTGTTTTGAGCTTGGCAACCTTAAGGAGGCTTATGACATTGAAGCCATCGCTTCCAATTTTGTATAAGTGTGATGCATGGCAGATGTGATGTGCACTCATGCAAACACGTCCTATTTTCATCCAGTGAAATCCTTGCATAAAATGTTATTAAAATTGGTTATGTATGTATATCGTTTCCGGGTATATTTTTCGTATATATATATATATATGCTTTTTTTATTTTTGAATAGAATTTCGAAAAAATCATCAAATGCAAGAAGAGAAACTATAGTTGCAGTTGTTCCTCGCTAAATGTAATTCTTAAGCTATAGTTTTGCTCACATTTTCTTGGAGGAAATTATAGATTAAATTGTTGAGTGAGAATTACCCGATCACCTTCATACAGCGGCGTCACTTCTTCGAAAAATTGGGGGGCACAAAGAATTATATATAGTTCCTTCACTATTAGATGGTTTCATTGAATTGATGTATTGAATAATAGCTAGTATCAGATTATTGGGGGGGGGGGAGCAATGCCCACTCCAGCATTCATGGTACACTAAATAAAACATTTCAGGTTTTTTTGCTTTTTTTTGCCTACCTTTGGCTTAGAGACATCTTGTAGCGAGTAAATCGCCATATTAAGTTTCATAACGATTACATCGTAAGCTATCTACTTATGACGTATTAAAAAGTTGTATTTATTTTATTATAGTCGTAGGCATCGTTTTCGAGGAATACTCAGTTTTAATGTTAATTTCCATGTTAATTATATGGGAATCAAGCTCTGGAATCTAAAATTTTGGAAAAATTTTCTTAATGTCTAATGCTACAAGATAGGCCCTATGAGACCAAAAAACAAAAATAAAAACAGCAAGTTAGAAATAACGAGTTTTTCATAGAAAACAAAATGTTCGATGCATGATACTGAGATTTCAGAAACGCAAAAAAAAACTTTCCACCGGATATACCTGAAAGCTGTGTGCGTGATTTGACTTCAGGGCATGAAAGCTTCCATGCAACTAAAATACTTACAACGATATATTTGGGCACCTAAGGCAGCTTTTTTCTACGTTTCTGTGAGTCTACTTTTTTGTTGTCGAACTTCAATGAAATCGGACACAAACTCTATTCACGTCACTTACAGGTTGGAGCTAGGAAGTTCTTATTTGTGAAAATTTTTTTTAAGCGCAATGCTAAAACAGGCAAAAAAAATTAAAAAAATCTACAAAATTTTCAATATAAACACCCTAATATACATACAATACATATGCTGTGATGTATGTAATAGAAAATTAATTTTCTCAATTAAAAATAAATCAATAAAAATGGCTGCTTTGTTTCATTATTCCCGCTGATCAATTTAAAAAATGTTCCCAATTTTTTTTTTTAATATGAAACATTGCCCCATTATCCCAATATTTTATTATTAATTAATTACTTTCACAATGTTCTATAACAAATATTAAGGGATCGTTTTTGGAACATCTCAAATTTGCTCGAGTCTTAAGTCATTTTTACTTAAAGAGTTCGGCATGGGCCTGGTCGTCAAAATCGTTAATCCGCCCTTGATCACATATGTCCTGAATTTTGCTTGAAACGATTTATATCGTCAATATAAAAAATCCTTTTGCTTGGAATTCATATATCCAAAAATCGAATTATCCCGAAACGGTTCAACATGAGTTCGTAAATATAAGATAATTTTTACTGATTTTGTGAGTTGAATTTTCGAGGTCTCACATAACAAAATGTGTCCAGGTTTCAGGTGTACCAACGTGTTGCTTTCCATTCGAGCGGTCTTTCCTTAAAACTGTTACTTAAACTTAAATATTGCAGTTGTAACTTGTAAGTATTCGACAGGCCTAGTGGTTAGTTTCGAAATTTTTAGTTTGAGATTGCCCACAGTTATTGGTTTTATGTCATATGCGATAAATTTTTAACCTTTGAAGCCTCTCATGTAGAACTTACGCGACCAAGTTCGATTAACTGAACTCTGATGCTTTCAGGCATAAGGAAAAAATCTTTTTATCGACACTAAAAATAATTTAAAAATTTATTCAAAATAAGGGTGTGCTTTTGTGTTATTTTATTTGTGGCAGACCAAAAAAGGTTTTTCATTACACAAACACTGCGCTTTTGAGTAAAAAACGTTTCTTTTTTGAGGAGAAATTTCGACAAGAAATGTCAAAGTTGTATCCGAAGCTTCATTTATTGTTGTGCTGCTGAGAGTGGTTTGAAAAAAATTCTATTGTTGACCCTTCATTAAACAACAAGTAAAAACAAGCAGACCTAAAAGTTTGTTTTGCTTAGGGAAGTTCTCACCAGACTCCAAAATGGAATGCGCGCTCTTATTTACTCTCTCTAATGGCGCTTGCTCATGCTGCACAGTGAGGGGTTTATCAATTTCAAAGGATTTTGATCTCAATTGAAAACATAATGATAGACCAGGCGACTAAATTGAACGACATATATCTAATTAAATCCATATATTCTTTTAGAGGTGTGTGATCTATTTATTGATCGTTATTATATTCTTCTAAGAATATATCTACTTAAGAGAATGTTTGTGGTACGCGAAAATATCAGAATGACTAAAATTAGACTCAGTGTAACAAAAATTCAGATTGAAATTAAAAATTTTTCTTGGATGGGCAAGATATCTGTTTAAAAACGATCCACCAATTGTTCACTGAAAGACAGAAAGAATTTCTCGCATGAGATCTATCGTCACATTGGCAGTGTGAAGTAGCTGCATCCTGTTGGATTATCTTCGACGGGTAGACGTAAAAACTTTCTCGCATTGTTATATACGTTTTCAAAAGATTAGGAGCTGATACCTCTTACAGCCATAACACCGCACCAAGTGTAGTTTTATGGGACTCTCAGTACCAAAAAAGATCTCATTATCGCTAGAAAATAATATGACATTAAAATTTTGTCGGTATTTTCTTAGAGCTTTATTCATGACGTCAGTATAAGCCATTTAATAATAATAATAATAGCTACTACAGCTAAAAGCCTTGTAAGCCATTTAACTTAAAGTTACAAATCTCTCAGCTTCCTTTAATGAACTGGACTAAAAATTTAAATGGAAATGTAATTTTTTCGTTTTCGTTTGCTTAACTCGGCACTCCGGGGAGAGATGGAGTTTGCTGCACCATACCGATTAAATTTTTTTTTTAGTTTTTCACCGTAAAAACTTTTATTTAGTAAAAAAAAAGGTCCTGTAAAAAGTGGAAATGGTCCATTTTGATTGTCCACTGCTTATGCAATTTTTCCTTGTCCTTAATAAGAATTTCAAACGCCGGACAGAATCTTAAATTAGTTTTAATTTTTAATTTAAACTTTCGGTTTCTGAAGTGTAATTTTAATTAGCCACAAATCATGTAATTCGGTGTTTAGCTTTTGATAGTAATTTTCAACCGCAATTTCTTGAGACTATGTGTGTTAATATAGTAGTGGCTTTAATTTCCCAATGTCAAAAACTCAATAGCTAAATAAGATAGTGATAAATGTTTTTGGCAAAAGCTATAAGCTTTCTAAGAAAAATTTTTCATACAAAGCATCTATATTTCTCATAAAATAAAAATGTGCAATAAGACACGTGTGGAAAAATTTAATTTTAAATTAATTCTACAACTCAATAAAGCGTGCAAAGTTCACTTCCATATGATCTATTGAAAGGTATGTGTGTGGACATCTTAAAAAATAAAAATATGAGCCAGATCTATCGGTACAGATACATATGTGCCACCATCGATTATATGGAAAAAGTACTGAAAATTAGCAATTTTGGGGCACTCACACTCCCTCTATGATCGCTTAAAAAAATTTTAACTACATAATGATGCTCAAAATGATTTTACGATCCAGCCGTAGGCGTCTACTTAAAAAATCATAATTGACCTCAAAATGACATTGAAAACTCGTTTCAATATCAAAGGCATGGTTACTACTATTAGACACCCAAAGTACCTTATAATTTTTACTTTTAACATTTATCACCATCCTACCTACGTAGTTCTCGTCATATTGGCCTGGAGAAATTAAAATGGAGCACCTGGTATGTGTCTTAGAAATCATAGAAACTTACAGTTTAATTGAGTTTGCATGATAAAGCTCTAAAAAAATAGATCAAACACCAAATGTCCACAAAGTTTATTTAAACCGCCCACTGTGCTTAGAATGATTTTTCCATAGAGCCAACCGCGACGGCAAAGCTGTGAGCGAAGAAACCTTTGGATTCATACAAATTGAATCCAATTTAAAAGTTCAGTCAAGAATTGAGGTGCGAGTTGAACGGTTGATGAACGCGAAACTTCAAAATCGAGTTAAATCTACCACAAGTTGAGAAAAAATCCAAATAAAAAAGTTTCTGTTTTTTAGTAAATGCTGCTGCACACACACATACATACATAATACGTGTAATTCACACACAGATACATACATATGTATACAAGTGTAAATATTTATATACAGAGATGTGCAGCGCATGTATTTATTAAATACAAATAATAATAATCATAATAATAACAGCTAAGGAAAAATTTCGGAAGTTCTGCACCTGCAGGTGCAGTGCAGGAAGTGCTAAACTATCTGTAAAATATAGTAATTCATAGCTTAAAGCAGAGTATCAAGAACTATTGCAAAATAATTTAAAATGGAAAAAAATCAATATTTTGGCCAAAGTACATAACAAAGCAGCTGAAAAGAGCAACAAAAGATTTTTGTGTTGACACTTGGATAGGAGGGAAAAAATTGCAAAATATCTGCCTACGCATCTATTAGGTAATTTTTTCGCAGCAGCAAGAAAAAACAAAAGATATATTAAAAAAATAAAAAATAAAAAATTTAAAAAAAATTCATTCAAAGAAATAAGACGAACAGTAAATAGAAAACAACAGTAGCAATTCTGTCTGCAACTGTAAGATACAAAAGTATCTGAACGTGCATTTCGTGTATCTGTGCGTATCTCTTACAAATACAACGCGCATTCTGGCTGCGTTGCGGTTCGCTTTAGCTTTTTTTTGGGTTTCCTCCACGACGACAACGTTGTCGGCGACAGCACTTGTCCGCGCCCTTCGTTTGCTTACTGCTCCACTTCTTGCTCGCCCCCCCCCAAAACCCCTGTTGCATTAAACTCACGTTTTCCAAACGACGGTGCCGCTGCTGCGTTTGTGTTCGATATTTTTTTCTTTTTTGCTGCTCTGTCTGACATATCTGTGCGCAAGAAGCAGAATAAGAAGAAAAGTTAAAAAATAAAGAAAAAAAAAAAAATATAAACAGCAAGAAGCCCCCTAAAGCAAAGGCGGAAAAAGGCAAAAGCAAAGAGTTCACGTGAAATTTGTAATTTAAACAAAAAAATAATAAACAACAGAAAAATCCGAAGCCAAGTTTAAGTATCTGAAAAAGCAACAAAAAAAAATATATACAAGATATGCGTTAATGTAGCCGCTATTTGAACGTGTATCTGTGTGTTAGAGGAAAATCACAAAAAAAGAAAAAAAAAAATTCAACAACCAAATAAATAAAGTGAGCTGAGTTGTGTTGTGCTTTTTATTTTGGTTTTTCTCATTTTTTTTACTTCAATTTTTCTTGTTGTCAACGCTGCTGCTGCTGTCTGCGTGTTGTTGCATTAAGATTTTTGTTCACAAATATTTACTGTGGCAACCTCAACGATTCGCCGCTAAAGTATCTCATAACAACAAGAGCTCCTTATTTTGGCTCTTCTGCGTTAACTGCAACCAGGAAGAATTTGTCTTCGTTTAACCATCGCTACTGCTGCTCCAGGCGATGGTCGACAGCATCCGCTTTGCTCTCCTTCCTTGTAGCACCTTTTAATCTTGCAGAATTCAAGATAAACAGGTGAGTGCATCATTCATGGATTGTAATTTTTATATCTTCAGAGTACTGATGCGTAAAATAAGGGATGCATTATCTGTTGGTACATAATTTATATAGCACTTTGGGTGGAAAACTTGAGTAATTTAAATGCAATAAGAAATTTTCAATCAGCTTATGCTGCATGTGCTGGTTTCCTTATTTTAAATATAAAAAGTAAAGGGTCTTTCATTAAGCATGCTACAATGTTAAATTGAAGTAAAACAAGAAATGTGAATAGGAAATAATTTTTTTATTTGAAACAGTGTACATACATAATTTGAACAATATTTCATTCATATGACCACTACGGCAACATTTGACCAATCCAATTCGATCAACCCAGTTTTTGTCTACTTTTTCACATAAATCTGAACGAATATCATTAATAACTCGTACGATGTTGACTTGGAGTACATCAAGCTTTCGTGGTTTATCTGCATAAGCCAACACGTGATGTAGTCAAATCATTAAATTTACCAATTGAAATTACATGTAATTCAAACAGTGGCATATCTACGGACAGCCGCCTCAGGCACAACGGTTGGGGACGCGAAAATGGCTCTTGATTTTATGCATTTTTAATTAATTTTGTGGACCCTATGTAGGGGCCCTATGAGGTTTTGTAATGTAAAAAATATCTTATTTTGCTAGGGATTTTGGAATTCAAAAAGTTAATATCTTTGTTCAGCAAATTTCAATTTTGCCCTAGGCGCCGAATTTTTGAAAAAAAAAAAATGCTTTCATCATTACTTTTTGACAAAATATGAACCGATGATACCACCACCATGAAATGCACACCGAACAGTTAATTTTACTGGATGTAATGGAACTTCTTCAAATGCATGTGGACTATTTTTATCCTAAATACGCCAATTTTGTTTCATAGCGTATCCATTCAACCAAAACTTCACGAAGCACTCTTTGAATTTAAGCAATTGAACGCAAGTTTTTATAAAATAATTAAACGATTTGTAAATGTTGTTAATTTTGAAGGTGTGCAATGAAAAAAAAAAAAAAAAACAAATCATAACAAATATCAGACAACCCTATCAAATGCAATCCCCATTGAGAAATGTATCACACCTATTGAAAGGGCCCTTTATTTCGACAAGAATGAATCCAATTCCGCCGAATAAATTAAACGTGCGAATTCGGGAAAAAATAATCATTGATTTCTTGTGATCCTCAATAGTAATTGATAGGGAAAATCAATAAACAAAGAAATAATTTCATGGTATCAACGATGCATTGTTAGCCTATTCTACTTGGAATGTCTAACTTAACTGAAGGGAATCAAATGTTTCGTTTAAGTGCAAACATTTTGCTTAAAATGAGTAGTATTAATGATACATGAGCGGTTCAAACAAAAAACATTTTATTTTTTTCACGATGTGTCTGCGGATTACAATAGACTTATATATATAGACAAAGCCTCTCATAAGGATTTTCATAAATATTGAAATATTTAATTTAAAATTTTCGCAAGTTGAAGAGTTTATCAAATTTTGCAACAAATAAGGGGGTGGTTTGGAAATGACCGGAAAAATATGAAAAAAAATACCGATTTTTTACTTTAAAGTTGCAAGATCGCCCCATATTTTTTTACTACCGATCCCGTGCAACATATTTTTTAATGTATTTGCTCAAAAGAATGACGTCAACCGCATACATTATCTTATTTTAAGACCAAGACATCTGCATTTTTCTACGTTTATCAAAAATTTCAAGTTATGCCAGGCCTGTTAATTTAGAAAAATGCCGATATCTTGGCTTTGAAATAAGATAATGATGGTATGCGGCTTACGGCATTCTTTTAAGCAAATAAAAATACATTAAAAATTACGTTCTACGGGATCGGTAATAAAAAAATATTGGGCAATTTTGCAACTTTAAAGTTATCGGTATTTTTTTCATATTTTTCCGGTCATTTTTCAATTGTTTCATAAGAAAAGAAAAGATGAAGAAAAACTTATCACGGATTCGATCGAATTCCTCGATTGATAATCTGTTGGAAAATTTGATAGCCTCTTTAGGTTGAAACTATCAATGTCATTAATGAATACCACCCTAATAAGGTTAAAGGCCCTAACTCCAATATATTTTCATAATTTAAATTCAATCTGTGGGACCAACTCAAAAACACTTTTTTATCGATATATACATATTTCGGATATTGTACAAATTTTTGCCACGGATTACGTGTACTGGTTGCTAAGAATACCAAATTATGACTTGTATGGCCTCTGATATCGAACTTATTACTCTCTAACCGTGGTCAGAATTGTAGCACTAAAAAATTATTTGCAAGTGAGGTACATACGAGTATGCTATGGGTATTGAATCTTATGTGAAATTTTAATTTTACTTTTGAATTTATTTAGTTCTTGATTTAAAAAGTCTCTAACTCTAGAAAAATACTGTACCTCCTTCATGGTAGTACTAAAGATTTCGTAATATAATGAGGAACTAAATAAGTAATTTAAATGGTTTTTTTACCAAACAATATTTTTTATTTTGAAATAACGAAAGAAAAATGGGAGGAATATTTTGTAATACTTTCTATTTGCTTTCTGTAAGCTTATCAAAAAAAATAAACAAAAGGTTTAAAGTCACTTTTGGTGTAAGTCAACTAGTTTTGAAGTAAACAGTGTTTACTTCTTATAAAGTTTTATACATCTCTAAAGATTAGCTATTCCGTAAAATAGGTAAAAATGATACAATAAAAGAAATAAAAAAAATTGGGTATTTTTTTTTAGAACGGAATTTTCAACATTTTAAGAAAATATGAAGTATAAATGTCGCTTGAAGTAACCCATATGTACAAGTGTATGAATACCTTAAAAACATTTCCAATATGTATTAACAAAGTTTATATTGTTCATGAGACTGATACTTACCCTTAGGTACGCGTAGTATATTTTAACCCCCTCAATTTGCATTAAACTCACCACCCCATGTTGTCTTTGTGAATTTGCTTTATTGTTCAGTTAAGTGGTGCGACCCTTTTTTCTTATATGAAATCTCTAACGGGCACTTTAAATATGTAGCAGCTTAACTTCATTAATTTGAGTTTTTTAAAATGCGAAATCTGAAATGCAGGTGTGACAAGAAAATATTCGAAATTGTACCTTTTTACGAGTGAAGATTAAAAAAGGTTATGTGCCACTCAGTTGCTAAAAATATTTTCAATATAAGTATATATATATATATATACATATGTACATAAAACCTTAAATATATATAATTTATTTATACACGTCGAAAATGTGCGTAGTCTGCCAACATTTGCGCATAGCTCTCATAAAAGCAATTTTTGAAGTTCTAGGGGTCAAATTTCGATTTCTTTCACATAGCTTATAAAATAAAAATTGATTTTATTAGTTACGGAAATCACGTTTTTCGAGATATTTGAGGACAAGTTACATCGAAAGGAAATTTTTTTATGAAACCGTTTCATGCGTTCAAAAGAGATATCCTTTGAATTATGTCGATATCTTTTCTTTCTCCGATGTATCGTTAACCAAAACTTATTATACAGGTCTACATACAAATATATGTGTAATATTTAGGAGAAAAAATATTTTAAGTGGTTTTTGAAGAAAAATTATAGTTCTATCGGACCCCATTAATGAACGTCAATTATCTCGAAAAACGATGATTTTCACACTTTTAGGTAAGAGTATCTCGAAACCCAGAACCATGATAGAAAATCTAACCTCGTTCGGGTTCGATAATGTTCTACATTCACAATTGTCTGTGGTCAGAGTGTTTTTTTACGTCGCCTCAAAATGGCGGCGTCAAAGAGATTCCCATATGCAATGATGGTGTGACCAAAAAATAAACAAGGCTCTTACTTTCCGTTTCCACAACAAAACACGAAATTTGTATGAAGGAGCCCCTAGCCATACCTTAATCCGGCGCTGAATAAGACACACCTCATTTTCTTCGAGTATAAAGAAAAACTAACCCAAGGTCACCACTAAACTAAAACTTTTTCGAAGTGTTTAAAATCGAAAGGTAACAATAATAATACACTGAACCAAAATTGTTCTTGTCAGATAGGAAAAGCTACTTATATACTAGGAAAAATTCATTAACCTAGCCAAAGAAATATTTCTTATAATCTAAGAAAAAGTATTCATAAAGTTACATATCGATAATATTTTACGAAATTTCATTATATTTCAAGAAATGTTCTTAAGGTATAAGAAATATTACATATAATTATTTTAAGAAACTGTGTTCGCTAAGAAAGTTTTCTTATGATGCAAGAATCTTTTCTTATATGAAAAGAACATTTTGTTTGTCGGAAAGGCAGAGAAATATATATTTCTTAGGATATAAGAAAAATTTCTTAGATTATAAGCAAATGTTTTTAAACATATGCTGAAATATAAAAATTTCTTGAATTTTAAGAAAGAAAACCTAGATAATAAGCAACTTTATCTTATGTTTACTCAATAACTTTATGAATCGAATACTTAAGCTTATAACAAACAATTCTTATGATAAATCTAATTTTATGGAACGTTTCTTCATTCATATGAACTTTCATTTATTGTGTAAGTAAAAATACATAAATAATTTGAAGAAACTTTTTCTTAAAAATTTATGTACATTTTTGGTTTAGTGTAAGTTAATTTTTCCCAAAAAATTGAATCGCACTTTAATACACTCAGAGAAAAAGATATTGAGAATTTGAAAACTTTACTTTTCACTTAAACGCGCATATTTCGATGTTGAAAATAGTAAAACTTACATTTTTCCCTTTTATTTTAAACACGAACAACTTTAAATTCATTTTGTATTTGAAAAGTATTGAAAACATTATTTTTTAACTTTATATCATATATGAAATAACACATTTTTGTATTTTACATGCAACACTTTGTCACTTTAAATCAAACATCAATCACTTTGAATTAATGTTGATTTATTTTGAAATTCAAATTCAAAATGATCTCTTCAATAAAAAACATTTTCGTGCGGTCAATATGGAGTGTTTGCCTCGGATTTTGATTTTTGAAGAAAAATACATTGCTGTGAGCATGCCAGATTTTGTTATAATTTTTGCGAAAAATACCACTCGAATTCGGACAGTAGAAATATGATTGCTATCAATAATTTTATCCCTGATTTCATGTTATATAGACTGTAAATCGTCAGAAATAAAAAGTCCAATGTGTAATTGATAATATTTCATTTTCGCTTAACATTTCGCATGTTTTGATACATAAAAAAATTTGTTTTCAAAAAAACAAATTGAATAAAGCCATCTGTTCTATTTGGCTTTTATGTTTTTTCAAAGTGATCTCAAACTCTTCTATGTGCGTACAAATGTATACACCATATGATGTTTGACTATACAATTTTTAGAGCTTCCTTTCAATTTTCTGTATTTGATTTAGAAAAATTGCACGCAAGATTTTAGATTGAACGATAAAATCCTATGGGTAATACAAAGTTTAGATTTGCTCCATGATGGATGGGGTGAATAAAGAAAAATGCAAATGTTTTTTTTAGTTATTTGATTTTAATAACAAATATCTGCATTAGTCTCGGCAACTGCTGTTTTTTTTTAACATTTCTGCTAATATTTATATGATTAATTTAACAAGTTAAAAGAAAAGATTTTATGCACGATTTCTTATTTAAAAATTGGCTATACTCATGTCTCTGTTGCTATTCAAAATCCATGATAAAAACTAGACCAAACTTCAATTTCTGCAAAGTGAAATCTTTCTCGAAGGTTTTTTAATCTCTTGCTTTAAAAAAGAGACGAAGAATCCGAACGACTATAGCGAAAGACACAGAACATTTGGTCACTCCAATCACCATAAGGGGCCATCCATAAACTACGTGACCGAAAAAACCTTTTTTTAACCCCTACCCCCTCTATAGTGACGATTCGTGACTTTACTCTATTAACCCCCCCGCCCCCTCCCCCTATTTTATTACGTTGCAGCATGATTTTTAAAAATATTTTCTACCAATGAATTTTAAAATAAAATACATGTACATGGTTTATTGACAATATTAAACATAAAACATTACATTTTATATTTTAATAGATATAACATATTAAAAATGAATAAATAATTTTCAATATTTAAATTTCTGCCAAGAAAGGAATTACCTCATCTATCCAAGAAGGTATATCCTCAATTAAAGTAATATTTTTCTCTATATTTAATTGTTCGTCTTCCAGTTCCACATCTTCAACATCTTCTATATCTTCTGCATCGATCCACAATTTTACAATTTGAAGTCATGTAGTATTTCGCGAAACCCCCGCCCCCCGTCGTTACTTTTCTTAGTACTTTTCATGACCCCCCATTCCCCCAAACTGGTCACGTAATTTATGGATGGCCCCTAAGGTACATACGACTAGAAGCTAAACAGCTGGGTAGTTAGGTAGATACTTATCAGTGTAAAGGCATGGCATGGCATGCGATTGAAACAAATCCCATACTCGTACAAATTTAACGATGACGTAAATTGTTAAAGATTTCTTGTTCTTTTCATTTATTTGTGATGACTTAAATTTTATGTTATCTCTAAATAGCTAGTGGTTACTGATAGTGCGCTGTTAAAATAACTCGAATGAATAAATAAAATACAACATCGTAAACAATCACAATTTAAGGCCAATATAACTATTATCATTTACGGAATACATATATATTTTAATGTAAATAGTAAGGAAAACAAATGAATTGCAGCACAATAAAGTTGTCAACTTGATAATTTTATTGAATTCTAGCTAAATTTATTTACAGAAAAATTTGATAAAATCAAGAAATTATCTATTTCACGCTAGTGAGTGTTCCATTAAGAGCAACAGATTTCAATTTTCGCAGCTTATTTTCTATAAAGTTCACACCTCTAAATGTTACCTGGAATGTTACGTATTACTACACAGCACATCTCATTATGATATCTTTAGAAAAAAGTTAATAGTGAAGACATTATCCGCACTATACTATACGTCCTATGGTCTACATAAAAAAAAGTAATATTAAAGAGATTCGGAGAATTGCAATTTTATCCACAAAAACAGCTTAGTTACGTAGTTTATTAAAATGCATTTCGAATGCATGAAATATTCGGTGTGAAACATTCCGCGATGTGTATTTTCAAAGTTTTAAATTTGAGTCAAGCCTTAAAACATTGATGATCGATATTCTATGTGCTCTATTTAGGCAGGTAGATAGTGGGTTTTTGTTGATATATAATTTTATTTTAACCGGACAAATAGTTATAAATTAGGAACCCAACAAAATCGATATCATATCAGGTGCGCAACTAAGTTCTCGCAGTTTTTTGTTAGAAAATGCAACTTTATTGTCAAATAATAGTTACAGATGAATCAATCAAAGTATTGCCCATTGCTAGATACCACTTTTCCACGTCTTTCTTGTAGAGCTCGAATGCCATCACGGTAGAAGTGTTCGTTCTTGAGGCTATCCACCACGAATCAAGCCATTTTTTGAGGTCTTCATAGGAGTTGAACTGCTGATCAGCCAGACCGTGTGCCATTGAACGGAACTAGTAGTAGTCTGACGGGGCAATATCTACGGAATACGGCGGGTGGGGTAGGACTTCTCATTTGAAAGTTTCCAAGTATGTTTTCACTGGTTTAGTAACGTGAGGCCTAGCGTTGTCATGCAAAAAGATTACTTTATCGTGCCTCTGTTCGTAATGAGGCCGTTTTTCACGCAGTGCTCTACTCAATCGCATCAGTTGAGTTCTGTTCCGATCCCTAGTGATGGTTCCATCCGGTTTTAGAAGTTCATAATAGATTACACGGACCTAGTCCCACCAAATACACAACATTACATTATCAGCGTGAATATTTGGCCGAGCTGACGATGTAGAAGCATGACCGGGTAGTCCCCAAGACTTTCTTTTCTTTGGGTTGCTGTAATGAATCCATTTTTCATCACCTGCAACGACTCGATGAATGAAACCCTTTTCGTTTTTGCCTCTCGAGTAGTTGTTCACAGGAAAACAAACGACGCTCTACGTCTCGTGGCGTCAAATTATAAGGAACCCAAGGTCCTTGCTTTTGAATCATCCCGAACGCATGCAAACGCTTGGAAATGGCTTGTCGGGTAACTCCCAATACTGAAGCAAGCTATACTTGCGTTTGGGCCGAATCCTCATCGAGCAATGTCTCCAATTCTGTATCATTGAAGGTTTTCGTCCTTCTTTCACGTGGTCGATCGTCGATGTCGAAATCATGGTCTTTAAAGCGACGATACCGATCTGCTATAATAGTTGTAGTCGCTAAACTCTATGATTAAAAATAAAGGTTTTTTGAAAAACTATTAAATTGGTGTACGAAAATTTAAGATTAATAGATTTTGCGTTACTAAGGAAAGGAAACAATCTCAGCACATGAAGTTCCTTTTAAGATATTTCACTACAGCTGCATCCACTCGCTTAGATCACGCGATTCGACACCACTGAATAATCTCTTGTGGCAGTGCTTATGCTGATAAGCCAGCAATAAATGATGTGATCGTGTTATTTCCCAAATTAGTTCTAAATTGCTCGAAAAAGTAATCGTAATTTGATCTTCGAACTGCACTAAGTGTTGGACTGTTGCGACGGACATATGTTCAAAATCATATTTAATTGCTAGATCGCATAAAATTATCTAGCTAGTAGACCCAAAAATCGCTTCATTTCAAAAATTTGTTGCATTTTTATTTGAAGCTACGGCAGCCTAAAAACATCATCCTTTACAATTAGGCAGCACATATCAAAAGTGCCCGATTTGAGGACTAAGTATGCTACAGCTAGGTTAGGTTAGGTTAGGTTGGAGTGGCAGTCAGTTACGAAAAACTGACTCACTTAGACTAAACATGATCCGTTGTGATACCACAGGGTGTTTGACTATATGCTACAGCTAAGAATTCGAAAATTTTCTCAGGCAATATTGATCTAATCTTAAATTTTTTTTTCCTACAATTTTGATTTTTTAAGAATTTCCGATCTTTAGTAGCTTTGTGAGATTAATTATGAAAAATGTCAAAGAAACAAAAAAATCCACTTGTTTTCAGAAAAGCGCTGTCACAAGAAATGAGTTCCCTACAAAATAAGAGCTATCTCCGGCCATGAGTCGTGCACAAGAGAAAGAGTGCAGATTAATTAGATATTAAACCTTTCCCCATTTATACGCGGATTTAAATAAAAATAAAAATAAATTTTATCTAACATTTCGAAGAAAATAGAAAGCAGCGGCATTGCAAAAAAAAAAAAAACGATTCAAGGCTTTTCCGTATTTTCTTGAATTTGATGACACCAACCATTCCATTCATTACCGTTTCAAATGCCATTCCCACGACTGCCGCGCAAGTTTGTTCACTTTTTGCACAAGCAACATTTTTAATTAATTTTCATCAAAATAAATTTTCCCCAAACATTCGTTCAAGCTATCCTAAATACTCTTTTTAATTTCTTGACTTCAATTTATTATCACGAGCGAAAATAAAAAGTGACATTTCGCCCCTGTGGCTCCTTTTGTCGAATGACATAATTGTCATTAATCAGTGGCGCAAATTGCAGCATTTCTTGTCATTCTCATGTGCTTTCCAAAAGGGTTGGGGGTTGGGGGGACAGTCCCGCGTTGAAGACTCTTGTCGCCAAATTTAGTTTTCCTTTCATATGTTTCCTTTACTCTTTCGGGAGCCATTTATTATGCTCATAATACGCTTGTCTGCTTTGGTTTCAATACAACAAATTGAAAGGGGGAACTTTTCACCCAAAAGTATTTGATTGTTTCGGATGTAACAAATGGCCTTGGGTTATGGAATGCAAGTTTTGAGAATTTTCGGATTTTATTTATTGATAACAATTATTAAAGTTTCATAACTGGGTCAGCTGGAAAGTAATAAATTTTAAAATCTTTTGAGAGCGTTTCATGCGTTCGTATAGCTAATTAAAAATATTAATGTTTTTGATGTGTGAATCTTTATTGGCGTGTATGAAACAATGGGTATGCAAGGAAATCTTAAACTGGAAGCAATTTAGAGATTGTTGGCAACTGATGCTGATTGGTTACGTTAACACTTAATGGCACATAGATCATGCCCAATTTATGGTTACATAAATTAAATGCTAGTACCTACCTGGAAACCGATCATTGTTTGGACAAAAATTTGAACTTAAATTAGAGGTGCTTGTCCATCACCGTTCATTTTTTGTAGGCACGATATCAATTTTGCTTTGTATTTATATATATTTGAATGACAAAACTATAGAAATATTTTAAAGTTGAGTTTTCTATGGAAGGTGCCGATATGTCTAATTCAGCTTGACTGGTGCTTCTGTTACTTTGTACTTTTTTGAAAAGTTACGATGAATTCCGTTGGAGCCATTAGAAATGATAACTCAAAATTGTTGCTTTAAAGAAGATCCCACGATCTTGAAAGATCGAAATTATATGGAAAATGTTGAAAGAAGTTGAAAAAGTGAAAAAATATTCAAATGAGTTGTAAAATATAAAAAAAGTTTTGAAACCTTGAAAAAAGGGAATGCTTGAAAGAGGTGGAAATATGTTGAAACAGTTGAAATGGGGTGAAAATGCCAAAAATATATGGAACACGTTGAAAATGTTGAAACACTTGAAAGAGACTGCAAAAGTCGACTAAATATGGAAAATGTTGAAAAAATTGAAGAGATTGAAAATTTCAAAAAAAGTTTAAGTATGTTGAAAAAGCCAAATAAATATGGGAAAAGTTGAAAAAACTTAAAAAGGTCGACAATGTTAAATAACTCGATACACGCCCAGTTTTCCTATTCCGCCTACTTTTGTTTCAAAAATTTATACTTATGATCGACATTCGCATACGAAATTTTATTCAATAAGTAACTCTTGAAACATAAGGACGGTGGCACATGCACCTGGTACATTCAGCCCTGCTGCCCCAGATGCTCAATGTGTAGTTTCTTGAAAAAGTGGAAAAACCTCAGCTTTCTTTCTAGAATATCAAATTTAAAAATCCAAAATATTCAAAAAATCACGGTAAAATTTTGAAATTTTCAAGACATAATTACGACCATTTGTAAGGCCATTAATATACATATATATATATTTATATACAGTCTTAGCTAGTTTAATAATAACAGATAAATTTCATAGTTTACATATTTAACATTCCTTACATGTCATATATACCTACTTTACAAATTCTACATTGTTTGGATGTATTGTGGTCATAGGTCATAGTTCTACGAAAAGGCGGTTTAGGTTTCAAAAAATCTTTTTTGCCGATCGGATAGACGAAAAGAGTTGTTTATCTTTAACAGCTGCTTTCTCGAAAACTTGTTTTCACACGTAAGACACCTCTCTTCATAGATCAGGTCACATATATCGACTTTTTCCACACAGATGGAACTCATTCGACATCAATCGACATTTTACTACTATTTGACATTTTTCAAGATTATTGACTGTTGTCGACTCTTTTGAAAATATTCAGAATTTTACTCGGTTTATAGACTCTTTCGACATTTTCTAACATTCGACTTTATTATACACGTGGATTTGTTTAGGACTTTTCGAATTTTTCAACATATTTCAATTTTATCAAAATCTTTGTATGCTTTTCAAGAAATGTGGTGGTGGTACGGAAAAGGAGATCTAAGATACAGAGTACTTAAAAAATCTTCCTTCAAAGTAGTATTTATTAACAGAGTTTATTTTCAAACTTTTAAAGTTAAGGAACTTTAATAACCAATTAGTTGATTAATTTAAATATTTTTCGAAATCGTCGTTATTGCTAATCTATTAGCTATATGACGTTGGAATTATATTCGCTTTAGCATAAAAAGGTGGAGACAACATAATACTAAATGTCAACGCATTTGCATAGAAACGATAAATTTAGGGTAATCTGACACAACGTTCTACAGATTACAATATTGGCAACGTAAGTAAACAACTTTGGAATATTCAATATTACCAGAACAATAACAACAAATTAAAAGATCGCCGATCTGTTCATTTGATTCTGTTGTTTTGATATTTTTGTTTATATTAAAAAAATAGAAGAAAAAAAAAAAGATTCTCTTACGTTCTGCTGAATTTGCTTTATGAACATCGGGTGCGCAGATGTTTCAATAAGTAACATTTAATTTTGTTTATCTTCGAGGGTTCATAAATACAAAAGTGCGGTTGGCTACAAATTGTATCAGAAACTTGGTTGGTTTCTTTCTCTCTAAATATTGAAAAATTAAGTGGTCACTGTTTCTTGTCTCACAAAGAAAATATTGATATTAAAGGTGTTACAATTAAGTACAGGGTGGTGCATTTCATTTTGAGAATAAAAGGTTTAATATGAATTTGTTTTTGCATTAGTTGTGGAACAGGCGCGTACGCAGGGGGGTTTTGGGGGTTCAAACCCCCCCTCCGAAATGATAAAAAATGTTATTGCAATTTTTAAATAAAGTTACGAAGTGAAGAAACCGATGTATACAAAACCTACAAAGATTGCAACATGCCAATAATCGATTTCAAAGATCGAGAATCTTTGATGAAAAATCGATCTAATAAAAGATCGATTCCGCATTTCTAGTGCATTGTTTACTAACCTGCTTATAACCTAAAGATTACGTCAGACGAATGTATTCAATTTACGGAAATCAAACATGAATACAAAGAAAATTACTGATTTCTTTCAACCTCGAAACCCTGAATTCGTGTCAAATAAGGTTTTCGAAGAAGATTTAGTTGAAACTTCCCCAAAAAAAAACCTCAAAACCTCGAGATCCTGAAACTGTAGTTTGACAAAAACTCTGAGCCAACTTCTGCAAAAAGAAGACTGTGATTTAAGTTTATGCGTTAAGTATGCAAACGATTTGCACAAAGAAATTCAAGAAATGCGTAACAACGTAAATGATTTGTTTGGGAGCATTATTAAGACTGCTTCACATGTTGCGGAAGATATGGGCTTTGAAATAAAAGTTCCTCGTGTTGCTGCAAGACAAAAAAATCGTGAGAACTATGATGGGGATTTGGAATCATATTTTCGCCGATCGGTCATGATTCCTTTTTTGGATCACTATTTAGAAGAATTGGATGCCAGATTCCTTCAACACCGTGATATTCTGTCAAATATTCAATAGCTTCTACCAACCAAAATATCAAACCTGAATACAGAACAATTGAAAAAGATAGTGAAAAGTTTAGAATCACAGTGGCCAAATGATATTACAGTAACTGAGGATTTTGAAGCTGAAGTTGCAACGTGGAAAAGGTTTATACAGGAAAATTCATTGTTCTGAACTGAATTGAAGACTTTCAACGCATGTTTAGCGAATGTTTATTTTCAGATATTGCGTGAGAGTACTCGATGGAAAAGAGCCGAAAACTTTCATTGAAACGTTGCATATTTGTAATCAAAAATTCTACCCAACTGTGCATCGATACCTACAAATTTTTGCAACTTTACCTGTGTCTGCCGCGCCCAGCGAACGATCGTTTTCTACTCTTCGCAAATTGAAAACGTATTTAAGAAATTCAACTGGCCAGACCAGACTGAACGGGTTGGCACTCCTTAATATTCATAGAGATATTGAAGTCTCGTGTGAAGAAATTATAGATATCATGGCAACCGTGCCCAGACGACTTGATATCGTCTTATAACTACTTGACGCATTGAAGATTATTTTGTTAAAGTTCTGAAAAATCTTTAAAAAAACTATGAATCATTTATTTTTAAGCATATGTAATATAATAATTTATGCATATAGCACTGAATAAATGTAAAAATTGAAGATTCGAACATCATGTTGGTAAAAACCCCCCCTGATAATTTTTTCTGCGTACGCCCCTGTTGTGGAATGTAATATTATTTAATTTACCGCCATTTTCAAACTCAGAATGACGAACTCTTTTGAGTGCATTTTCAATTACATAAACTCTAGGTCACAGTGTTCGGTCTTTGATTCAAATAGTAGCATTGAGCTATTGAATCGTTGCTTTTTATGTCCAATAAGGTGGAGACCGGTATAATATTTGAGTATGTATGGAGAGTTAAGGCTTAGCCCTCTCCTAGAAAAAATTATTGAGTTTCGCCACTTTAAATGTTCACCAAAAATCACACAGTGTCGGGTAGTAGCCGTAGTTTGCTGCAAGCCCAGATTTGGAATGTTCACAGGGTTGCAAAAATTCCCAAAATATAAATTTTTTCCTCAAAATGGTAAAAAGTTAATGTTAGTTGATGACCTTTTTTGCTTTTTTGGTCAACAATATTAAAAAAATAGTGCAATCGAGAAAATAAAATTTGTGTGTGCAAGAAAAAAGTTAATGACCTGATGACAGCATCCCTCCTGTCAACAACTTTTCCCCACAAGGTCTCCGACTTTCACATTCAACTCCAGGCTTGATGGGGTCTAAATTGGCAACCCTGATTGTTCACAACAGCTGATTTCAAACAGTATACGATCATTTTCCTATCTTGCTCTCCATTTACGGTTACCACAACAGCTTTCTCGTTTTCGAAGATATATGGACCGATGATTGAGTGTAGTTTACGCTCATAAATAACTCTCAATAACTCAAATTCTGCAGTTTACTCTGTTTAGATTAGAGATCCTCAAAAGTCGACAGCGCGATGACGTTTATAACATAAATTTCGCGCTAGTATGTGTAGAAATGTGTACACAAATTCAAACGAAAACAAAAAATTACTCAGTAGAAATTCGTGCATCACATAAAAAAATAAATAAAGTGCGAAAGTATTAGATGGCTATACAAAAATTTTTAAACTCAAAATTCATCAACAAAAATAAAAAGTACTTTTCCGAGAACTAAAACTATTTTTCCATGAATATGAATTTTTTGTACAACAATGATGCACACTGCAGCAGTTTTTAAGGCCTCTCATATGCGAAAAAAATTGCCTTTAGCAGAAATGCTTTTGACCTGCATTTTTCTGAACTGGCATTGCGCAATTCATTTGCGCACATATGTTTTGGCTTTGCACGTTTGATTCCGATTGGGTCTCTTGCATATTTATTTGACAAGCGAACCAACACTTAGAGATCAGCAACTGCACGGCGGGACGAATGATTGCACGTTTCTTTGCTCGCAACTGTGGGAGGAAAAGTGGTCAACCCCAGTTTAGATCAATATGATTCTCAACGCACATTAAGGCTTGATCGCTGAACGAATTGGCATTGCCAAAAATAAAAAAACAAACGTTTCGGAAGTGGTTTGAAGATTGAAAAAAAAAATCGCTCGAAAATGTGCGTAGTATCCGAAGAGGACAACTTTGAAGCGCACTATATAAATTTCCATTTTCCTTTATTATTTGAAAAAGAAAAGAGGCAGCAAAAAATATTTCTTAACAAAACAAGCGTTAAATTTAGCGTGATATTTGCTCTCTATGTAAAGTTGCAAATTGTTCTAGATTTTTTTTCTAAATAGAATACACACACATACATATGACGACGAAGTCGTGCATTTCAAATTCATTTCATCGCTAAAATATATCAATGATGCTATTGGTGTGGGTGTTTTAGAGTGAGTCATATTTAAATTTTTTTTTTTGAAAGTGTTTTAGTATTAATGTATGTTAGCTTCAAAAAGAAGCAGAGTATTCAAAATAAAAATAAGTAAAATTTGTAAATTTTAGTGGAGGGCCAATGAACGCGGTCATCCGGCGACGGGCGTCATTTGCTAGTTTGCATACGTTTCTCACGCAGTTAAGTACGCAAGTAGAATGATGTCTACTTTACAAGCGGCAATCAAACGTTCACTGACCTTTGAATCATCTCGTCTGAATTACACTTTGATGAACTGCTGAAATGCCACACGTTGACGCACTTTTTTGCGTTCCACCATTGATTGTTTTGAAATAAAATTAAAATATTCGCACAATTTTGAAAAAAAATCACTCAAGTTTTACAAAAAAAATTAGCAAAAAATTAGAGTAAACCTCTACAAAAAAAATATTGTACAGATGTGTTGAGTTTTGGGCGTTATTTTCAAGGTATTTAATCGACGAGCACACCGTAAGATTTCTGCACTAGGTCAAAGGTCACAAACTTGAAAGTTTTGCTTGTATATTGCTTCCACTGGTAGACAGATATTTTAAGTTTTATTCCCAATTTTAAATACCTTATAATAAAAGTTGAAAAAACAAATACAAACACAAACATTATTTTATTTAAAGAAATGGATTTTTTGTTTTAGAGATTCCTGGAGAGAACCCCTCATGGCTGAAGTGTTAAGAGCGGCTGTCCAAATATAAATCATGGAATGGTCGGGGTTCAAATCGTTGTACAAATTAACCAAAAACTGATCTGATAAGGCTACGTAATATGAATATGAATATGAATATGTATATTAGGGTGGATCAAAAAAATCAAATTTTGTTTTTGGATCCGACACATGAAAACTAGTTCCTAGGTACCTCTACAAATTACTTACCAAATCTGAGCTCTTAATATTAACGGGAAGATTATGCTTATCATAGTTTTCCATTTTTAATTTAGTCTCATATAAAAATGGTCATATCTTATCACCAATAGATTGTTAAACCAGTTGCATTGTCAATATTTATAGGAAATTAAACGTTCTACAAAAATGATCTCAACACTTTTTTCATTAATCTTACCATTTGAGAGATATTCAAGGTCAAAGATTGAAGTATTTTAAGGAAAATAATTTTTTTGTTTTGAATACTATTTATAACTGACTAAAAAATAATTATTTTCAAATGAGCTTCAATTATTTCTATAGGAAATTGAACGTTCTACAAAAAAGGTCCAAGTGGTTAATCAAATACTCTAACCATTTAGAAGATATTTGCAGTAGAATCCCAATGCCTATTGATTTTAACAGTTTTTCAATAAATAATAAAATCAATAGGCATTGGGATTCCACTGCAAATATCTTCTAAATGGTTAGAGTATTTGATTAACCACTTGGACCTTTTTTGTAGAACGTTCAATTTCCTATAGAAATAATTGAAGCTCATTTGAAAATAATTATTTTTTAGTAAGTTAGAAAAATCAAGCCAAAAAACAATTTTCCTTAACATACTTCAATCTTTGACTTTGAATATCTTTCAAATGGTAAGATTAATGAAAAAAGTGTATAAGATCATTTTTGTAGAGCGTTTAATTTCCTATAAATATTGACAATGCAACTGGTTTAACAATCTATTGGTGATAAGACATGACCATTTATATATGAGACAAAATTAAAAATGGAAAACTATGATGAGCATAATCTTCCCGTTAATATTAAAAGCTCAGATTTGGTAAGTACTTCCTAGAGGTACCTAGGAGCTAGTTTCCTTGTGTCGGATTCAAAAAAAAATATTTGATTTTTCTGACCCACCCTAATGTATGTATGTGGTAATAACCGAAGCATATGTCACCAATTGCCAGGTTAAATTGATCCACTTGTTATATTTGTCATGATTGTTGTACAAAAGCATTGGTCAACTTGTAAGAGCTTACAATATTAATGGTCTTTGCTAACTGAATAAAAAAGTTCAATAAAACATTGTTAAATTATTTTATTTGGTTTAAGCTTGTTGGATAAAACAAAAAATATAAATATTGCTTCATAAACAAAAATAATTTGTGTATTAGAATTTCCTCTTACGCACCTTTTGTGCAGCGATTTCATTAATGATGTCATCGAAATTGATGCTCTCAGCTATTTCGTGCTCAATTCAAATCATTGCCAAGCCATTCAAACGTTACAATAAATTTTGTTTCGTTTCGGTTTTAAAAATTCATTTTAATTTGTTTAAATCAAATGATGCTGCCCTTTTGTCTTCTGATCTTCTGATTTTCTTTTGATGTGGCGCTCGTGTGCGCCGCACGCTCTGCACCAATAGTAGG
Organism: Meiosimyza decipiens; assembly: GCA_963680825.1. Lineage (NCBI taxonomy): Eukaryota > Metazoa > Arthropoda > Insecta > Diptera > Lauxaniidae > Meiosimyza > Meiosimyza decipiens. Next base: position 85,588,656 of record OY804258.1, on the reverse strand, counting down.
ATATACCCCGATACCAATCTGTCGTAAAATAAAACTTAATTTTAAATATGATCAACGCCTTACCTAGTTAAAGGTCTATTAAAAAAAAACTATTGCTATCGAAAATGGATTTTGGGGAGCCAGAAATGTGGTACATCAAAAGAATTACACAACAAATGCATAGAAGGAAAAAAATTTCCAATTTTGGCGCATTGTGTATATATTTGGCTATGATTCTTAACTAGACCGTCGGCTAACAAAGCTTACTGATGATACCATGTAGAAGCGGTTGAAACTATGTAGTATGAGCAGCTAGTTGCCTATTATTTCTATTTAATGCATTCTACGCTATAATGTTTTTGTGTTTTCAAACTAAAAGTACTGAATCGCAAACTCAGCAAAAAAATAGATTAAGCTATGATCTGTTCCAAAAATGTAAGCAGAGGGAGCTAAAATTTTTGTTAATAACAAGAAGGACGAGCAAAGTGAATTGTAATCTTATGACTTTTTTAAACTGAATTGAAGGCTTCATGTTTATTTGAAACTTTTTCAACTAACCGAATTAAGTCATGTGACCTCATATCAGTAGCGTACATATAATTTGAGACAAAATTTCATAAAAGTGCCTACCTTAAGCTACTCACTGCCTTTTTTCACTGCCGACTAAAATGAAGTAAACAGTGTTTTATTGCTTTGCATTCCATAAAGTAGAAGTCTTGCTATTTTCTAACATTTTTTAGTGGAATCAAGTCATATAGTCAGGGTTGTCCGGACTTCTCAAAAAAATTAATAATTTTTCCCTCAAATAGTGAATAGTTAAATTATTTTTCAGGGCTTTTGTTTTTTTGTCAGCAATATTAAAAAATTAATTCATAAACTGGTAAAAACTTTACTTTTGGTAAGGGAAAAATATTATGACTTTTTTTTTACTGGTTAAACAAAAATATCATGTCCTTGTCACAAAAATCGTCCAATTCCTGGTTTTGACGTAAAATTCCGTGCTTAAACGGGTAAATCCAGGCTACTTGGCAACCCTGCTTATAGTAGACATGGAAAGAATTTCTGTGTAAAACAAGAAAATTTTAAATCTTTTCAATCATTAAAGTTTATCATTGAGTTTATAATATGAAAAATTTTCTTTTGCTTAATTTTATAAAATATATGGGATTGATTCCTAAATATCTAATACTAATAATGGCCTGCTACAGCCTCTTAAGATGTTTAGCTTGAAGTTTTAAACCAAGTAAAAATCATTACATGATACTTTTATTTTTAGTGATTGCCTTATACAGGGTGTTTTTTTAGAGGTTTGTTTTTCGAATAGAGATAAAACTGGCATTTTATGGTCAAATCTGGCAACTCTAATGTCATTTATGTTCAGTTTGGTTTGCCATTTTATCATGAACAGGTTGACAAAAGAACAACGCTTGCAAATCGTGCAAATTTATTTCGAAAATAATGGTTCAGTTCGCGAAGTTTACCGCAAGCTACGTCCATTTTATGGTCGACATAATCGTCCATCAGAGCAATTAATTCGGTTAACCATGGATCGTTTTCGCACTACGTTTACTCTATGTGATAATACGCATCCGCAGAGACGTCGAACAGTGCGCACTGAAGAAACAATTGCCGCTGTAGAGCAAAATGTTGAAGAGGACCCGAATGAATCGATTCGCCACCGTGCACAGCAATTGGAGCTTTGTCCATCAACTTTATGGAAGATTTTGCGCAAAGATCTTGGCTTGCGACCTTACAAGATCCAGCTTGTGCAAGAATTAAAGCCGCGAGACCATGCAATGCGTCGTGATTTTGGTGTATGGGCCGAAAATGAGATTGATCTCGATGCTGATTTTCATCGCAAAATTTTGTTCAGTGATGAGGCTCATTTTTGGTTGAATGGCTACGTCAACAAGCAAAATTGCCGCATTTGGAGTGAAGAGAATCCACATGAGACCCTTGAGACGCCATTACATCCACAAAAACTGACTGTTTGGTGTGCTCTATGGGCTGGTGGAGTCATTGGGCCATACTTCTTCCGAAATAATGCTGGAGAGTCAGTTACCGTTAATGGAGACCGGTATAGAGCCATGATAACCGACTATTTTGTTCCCGAATTGGATGGCATGAATGTGGATCAGTTGTGGTTCCAACAAGACGGCGCTACATGCCACACAGCGCACGTCACAATCGATTTATTGAAGGAAACATTCGATGAGCGCATAATTTCGCGGAATGGACCTGTCAATTGGCCACCAAGATCGTGTGATTTGACACCATTGGATTATTTTCTTTACGGTTATGTGAAGTCGCTCGTCTACGCCAACAAACCAGAAACGTTAGGGGACTTGGAAGCCAACATTCGTGGCGTTATTGCCAACATACGGCCCCATATGCTCGAAAAAGTGGTTCAAAATTGGACCTGTAGAATTGGCTTTATTCGAGCCAGCCGCGGCAGCCACATACCCGAAATCATATTTAAACATTAATGGCATAAAATTATCCTTCCAATAAAGCCAAATTGATGGACATTAAAACGATTTTCTTGTGTTTTATTTCAATTCGAAGCTCTATACCTCTAAAAAAAACACCCTTTATATCTTACCCTTCGTTGTTATCAGTTTTCTAATTTATATCGGAATTTCTTTTATGTATTTGGCTCATTTTGAAGAAAATTGAATTAAAGTTTTGTTTTTTTTGAAAAGGTTTTTTCTTTGTTGAAAAACAGGCTGTTAGGTCAATTTAGATTTTATGAATAAAACAATGTTAAATTCATTTGTTCACCCGACGTTTCGCTTATGGGTTTTAAGCATCCTCAGGGGTATGTCAAAATTCTTTATTGAATATTTACATCACACTGTTAACGAAAATTTACATTAAAAAACATTCATATGGGTACAAATTTTTGGTTAATATCAAAAACTTACATCAAGAAAAACATTATTTGAATTTACAAAAATATTAAATTAAAAAATTAAAATAACAAAAATTAGTAATTTGAATATAAGCTTTATAGCACCACACTGTAACTGAGACTAATTTTGTCAAAATCTTCTTTTATGTTCATTGCTGTTTTGTAATGTTGTCTAATTCGTAGGCTCTCTAGAGTATATCTAATGTTTTCTCTTTTTTCTCTGTCCAGTATTGTAATGTTGTCAAAATCAGCTGTGTGTTATTTTTGTTTTTGATTTTCCATAAAAGGTTTTGAACATTTTTTTCATATAGTATTTTTTATGACGAGTGAATCAGAAACGAATCGTGCCGATATCTTGAAAGAAATCCTAGTTATGATTCTATTGAAAAAAGAACAACAGTTTCAAAATTGAATATCTGAAAGTTTTTGTATAAACCTAGGAGGACGGATTCAAGAAATTTGATCAAAATTAGTGAGATTGCATGCAATTCTTTGGAGATTATCTATATCGACAGAAAAAATCTGAAGATGCTTAAGTATTTTAGATGACTATGAAATTATTTACAGAATTACAGTATACGTTCAATATATCGAACTAATTAATATACGGGTCAGTCGTAAGATCGTAAAATGCGTTTTCTAAAAGTGTTTTTTATTAGAGACACCGGCTTTTATTAACTTACTCGAGTAATAGTTATGTTAGGTTTTGGAATGCTATATTTAATTGCGATTACAAATAAAAAAAGGTAATTTAAGTTCAAAGTTATTGTTGAATTAAACAATGTTCGTTATTTGGAATAGTGAACATTTTTAGCGTTCCTAATTTAGAGACATCAATGGAAAAATCCCAATATGAAAAACTGTACATTAAAATGGAGTTTCGTTATATCGTTATACATTATATTGGACGTCTACTGTATATGCATATATACTCGTATAAATACTTTATTTCGTAAGAACACTTACAAAAGACAGCACATAAAATTGCACAACAATTCTTGACGATCTACAATTGTTTAATTATAAAGCAAAATTTTACTTGTGAGTTGTTCGCAGTATCGGTTGTTGACTCGACAAACTAAATTTTTTTGCAAATACCCAAACTTAGTAGAAAAGGGGGCCAAATGATTATGGCTCGGGCCAAGGGCTAAGTGTGAGCTAATGCGGGCAATTTGGCCGTTAGGGGCCAAACTGGCAACGATGTTTGTGCTTATTTCATCGATTTTCCGATGAGTTTTGTTTTTGACAGCAAGGAGTCGTTGCCGATTTCACGACCCCGTCCCAATTTTCTTCAACGCATGAGCTTGAACCAAAAGTAACCAGGGATGCACACTACGTTAAGTTCACACTTAATTAAAATATTAAAAATTCAAATTGGGGTGGACCCAACTAAGTCGAGTTCACAACACGAATTGTTTACCTTTAACAGCTGTTTTCTCCAAAGCTTGTTTTCGCACGTAAGCCTCCTTTTCATAGACCAGGTCACATATTTTTCAGTATTTCTTTGTTAGTCACTCACTTTCCTCAGAGAAGAAAATGAGGAGCGAAATAAAAAAGCTTTAATATCCAAAATTGTATAATGTGAAGTCACTAGGATGATAAAGCTGATTTAAGCCTAGAACGTGGGAGTAAATCTACTTCTAGTTGGTAGTAATTCTAATTCATTTAAGTTAGACCAATTAAAATGTAAATAATAACGAAACTCAATAAAATTGAATTGATACGAAACTTCAATGTGAATGGCCGACTTGCCGATATTCAACGTTTGAGAGAGCTAATTTATTTATGACTTCACCTTTAGTAAATCCACCATGGCACAGTCCAAACAAATTCAAGCAAGCAAAGTTTGAAAGGCTTACTGGATAATTTTAAGTTTTTAACGAAAAGGCGTCTTTTTGCAAGAATCTACTTATTTGATTCAAGACTGTCATGGTAAGTAACAGTGACAAAACATGAAAAAAAGTCGTACAATGGAAATGTGTCGCTTTGAGCACCCACTTCTGATATGCAATCTTTCATTCAAGTTTTGTTTCAATACAAAAGCATATGGGTGTAGAAATCATGCAAAGGTTTATTTTACAAATATCTCGCTCAAAATTGTATGTTAGCTATTTTGGGGACGTTAATTTATTAGTTTTATTCATAAATGTTTCTTAAAAAAACATAGAACTCTAACACTTTTTCTGCAGGCGCTTTGGTGCAAGCTTTCTTGGCGAGTCAAAATGAAGTAGCAAGCGGAAATCGTATAATCTTTTCGGTGAGCTCACGGAGTTGTCATAAATCGCCAAGAAAGCTTGCAACGAAACAACTGCATGAAAAGTGTAAAATCAAATGAATTACAAAAACAAAGACACAAGAAAAAATTTTGTTTGGCTTTGCTAATAATAATAATAAAGTCCCTAATAAATCTATGCAAAAAGGAAATCTTGTCAGGCTTACAAATTCTCACTCATCGACTCAAAGGTCACTGATGATTTCATTTAGCAATGGATTTGGTTTAGCTTCAGCCTGAGTTGTTTTTGATTTTTTTGATTTTTTGTTTTCATAATTTATTTTTGCGTTATCACACATCGTACTGAATAAAGAGATCCAACTTTGTTAGAGACTCGTTCTACATTTTGCAATGTCATTATGGCTATATGAATAGATAAATTTCATGGAAAATTCTTCAATAAAGTATATTGTCATCATATAACATCTGTCTTTGACATTGTTTCTGAGTAGTTTAACTGGAAGCTATTAAAAAAACTTTACAGAAAATGGCATGTAATGAAGTTTCTATTCTATCTAAAGATATGACATGTTCCAATATGGAATGAATATATAATAAATTAATTTAATTTTATGTCTTTGGCAAACAAAGGGTGTGTAAGTTAATTATGGCTTATAACTCATAAAAAATAAGTATCATTTTATTACTCGAGACCAGGCACCATTTAGAATAATGCAGCTTTTGTTCTAAAAAATAACTAGATTTATACTACGAGCATCTTAAATGAACTCAATGCATTTTCTAGCAAATTCACGCATTGTGTTTGAAATCCGTTTACTTAATGGCATTCCTGCAATAGAAAGCAATAGAGTGAAACACCCTGTGTTAGCGCACATATGTAAATTGTAACTTTAAAATAGCTATGGCTATAGTCACGTTATTTCTGCAAATCATTTTGAAGATGCAAAGAATGCAAATTTGCATCGGCAAATTCTTTGGATTTTGTTCCTTTTGTATGTTGTTGCTGTTGTTTTGTTGTTGTTGTAGTTGTTGTTTTATGTTTCATTTAGTTAGCAAGCATTTCAATTTATTCGCTAGCACGACAAGCAGAGGGCTTGATATTAATGTTTGCATCCAAAATAGTGGAACTCATAGTTGAGAACTATCATACGCTTACAGCATCCCGACCAGCAGTAGCTCCATGGCTGCCGCTGATGTTGGTTCATTGAACCGCCTCAATGGGAGCAAACACAATCGCGGCGTCGGTGTCGGTGTCGGTAAAGTCTGCTGTTCTAACAAGTAAATCTTCAAAGTGCCTCTGGTGCTGGCGACTGAATTGTAACGTTTACAACTAGAGTAGTCAATTTTTGGATTACTTGCATGCACTGAGATATTGTTTTTGAAATAATTTAATGAATCTTACGCTAAGTGAAGTAACGAAAAATACATTTTCCATTACCGTAGCAAAATACTGGAATTGAAGTTAATATCGAAGTTTTGAAATTTTGCCATTTAGGTTCCATGGCTTTCGATGTACTGAGCTATACAGTTTCGATTGCCTTTCAGATGGTCACATGAATGGATGCCATCAGCCAATATTTTAGCATTAAATCTTACAGATTTCATTTTACAGAATTAGTGAACTTTATTTTTCATCTATTTTCAGTCGTTTGTATGATACCTGACTTAACTATAACTTATTAAAACTATATGTCTTACACAATTTCTCTATTCTCGGCCCTTATAAACCTTTTTTTTTTAATAGAAAATCACATAATCTACAAATGTCCAACTTTTACCAGAGTCTGACCAATAGGAAACGATCTATTAACAAAACACTTTTTTGACCATTGAACTTGTATACTAAGATTTCTCAACCTTTTTTGTGGAAAATTCTCTATTCTATGAATTTCTGTCCGGCCAGTAGTAGAACGCGAGGTGCTGCCAAAAATCTTTATGTGGAAGTAAGTGGCAAAAGTGGGGCGACGGAGGTCGTCCGTTCTGCCTGAGTGATATTATAAGTTTAAGGGGAACGCTCAAAAAATTATGGTTTTTGTATCCAACTCCAAAAATATCTTTTAATTTTTAAACCCCTAGTGATTCCACGGGAAATGTTCATGCAATGGCGTACTTTGAACCATTTTCGTCCGGGGCGAAGATTAATCTGCCGTCTCTTATTTTTTGGAAAGCGAATGTATATTTGGCCATATACTCAGAAAAAATTTAAATTTTCATAAAAAAAAATTAATTTACGAAAAAATTTACCAAGTTCTTAAGTCCGCTTTCAAAAGTTTACGCTCTGGGCGAAAGCCCGCTTATTCTCTTCCCTAGTGGAGCCCCATGATATGTCTCGCCATTATCCTCTTTGGAAGCGTCATGGATACTAAATTATGTAATCAAATGAAACATTGTAGAACAAACTTAAAATTGGGCTAGGTCTTAAGTTTTAAAAGACTTTTACAGGGGCATGGTAGAGCCCTAAACTTTAATTGTTATTACGTCATATCACGCAGATAATGCAAGATGTTGTAAAAAAATTCGGAAGAGGGATGCAGATCATAAATATCCTAATCTGTGGCCCTTTTCAATAATTGAAAATTTTGACTGAATATCACGCAAAATCTGCAGATGATATCACTAATAGCAGTCATCATAAACAAGCTAAGTACTATACTGGCAAGGTCGTTGAAGGGCGTGGCACAGTGTACAATATTTATAGAGATTATAATAAGACAACTAACAACGCAATTGCTATGAAATTTAGTTTCCTTAATGTATCTGAAAGCCAAAAGTGGGCACAATAATACCTGTAGGCGTGGCAACTCCCACACAAGCCAAAAACCTTTAATGATATATTTAGTGTACTGAGAGAGTATTCCTTGTAAAATTTGGTTTGGAGGAAAGAAAATTACATGGATTTTGACGGGTTGCATCAGTGGGCGTGGCACTTAATTGTAAGCGAGGCGTTTTTCGATATTTTTAAAATATATTTTGACTATTTCAACTCTTTTTAACATTTTTCTTTCTTTTTTTTTACTTTTTTAACTTTATTCAGCCTTTCAAACTTTTTCAATATTTTTCAAAAGTTTTCGACGTTTACAAGATTTTAAATACTTTCCATACTTTTTCGACTTTTTTAATCTCATTCAACTTTTTTTCACATATTGCGTATTTTTTCGAATTTTTCACCCTCTAAACGAAAAACCGAACAATAGTCGGTCTCCTGGTGCTAATCTACTGAAATAACGCCCATTGATATAAAATTCTCAAAGTTATTCAATATTTCCATTAACCATGAGATGGGCATACTGTAAATGCAAACAATTTTGTTTTCAGTGTATCGGCCTCTGTGTCTGATGATGTGAACTTGCATCTGTTTGCACAATAAACAATAATTATATAACCAATGAGAGCTGCAGCAAAAGTTGCTGTTACTTACGCTATTGCTGCTGCAGGTTGCAGCTGATGCCATAGTTAGACCTCATCGCGGGAGCATAATTTTTTCATAATGTCTCTGTCATGGTAGCACGCACATGCTGCCCGGCAAAAGAAAAAAAAAATATGCAAAATGCAACGTATGAAAGTTGTGATGAAAGTTTTACGAACTGCAAAGAATCCTCAATTCATTTTAATTGTATTGCATGCATGTGCGCCTAAAAGTAGTCATTGTCTTATTGTTTCCCCCGATCATAATGAGCAATATATTTTTCATTTATTTAAATATAATATATACATTTTCACAGACTACTTATTTTGTTTCGCTTTATATTATAGCTTTCGTTTTCAATGAGCTTCTTTTGTGTTTTGCATTGTTTAACGAAACAATGAAATTTTGCTTTTCTGTTTTCTACATTTGGCAACACTGGCGCATGTAATCTGTTGGCAAGAACTTGAAGTATTTGTTGCTGCTGCTGTGGTTGTCTGGTTCTGTAATTAGCCCTTGAACTTTTTGTTTGTTTTAATTGTTCCTGATGTTGTTGCTGCGACTTAATGCTCCATTGCTGTGAGTGAGTTTGTTTCCTATTATGCCAGCAACTTGGAGTCGGCTCATTTGGCCCATAGGTTCACTTGTGCAGTGACATTGCAAGTGCGATTGTAATCTCGATTTCTGCTTCTTCTTTTGGAGTGAATGAACTATCCGAGTGGCAATCATGACGTCAAAGTTGCATATTGGAGCATAGGCTACACACAGAAAGAAGAATAGAACATTAAAAATCGATTTGTTAACAAAAGAATAAATTTAAAAAAAGTTTCAATTCGGTAATGTTTGTATTGTTGATTTTTTTTACGTCGACTTAACTTTACAAACTCATTGAGATTATTTTTTAAGGTTCAGGGTCTTATGTTATTAAGACAATTTCGGGAAAAACTTACTAAAAATCAAATTATAATAAGGAGTTAAATAACCCTCCATTGATTACTTAAAAATAAAGTAATCCACGAAAACGGTAAGAGATTCAGAAAATATTTTTGTCCAAACTTCACTGACTCCCGCACTTTAATTTCTTATTTGCAATTGCCTTATTCTTTCCAAATCTCGCTTCCGTACATTTCGGTTTTTCATTGGCTTTATGGACATAATCACGATAACACTGATCTGACATATGATACAAAAGTTTTGGGGTAAATGGTTGAAAAACTTCGTAGTCGATCGTGTACAGCGTATAGGCGTTTCTCTGCCGCAACAATGATTTTATTACACCAATTGTCTCTGAATATTGTACCGTTTGATAATCCACAGAATATGCAAATTTCTTGAATTTTTAATTTAATCCGATCGGCTACCGTTTTCGTGGAAAATCAGTATCTTAATAAAAATCAGAGCCCATTTTTTCACAACAAAACGGTAAAACCACCGACGGAATCGGATTTATCGCCCCTAAAAAATATGATCCAACTATAAAATCTAAATTGTGTATGGGCTACTTGTAATATCAATAATGTTTAAAGTCCCTCCTTTGCGCTGCTTCTACCCGTTTTTGAAATTTATTTGTTGATATTATTTCGGATGAATATACCCGTTCCTTCAGCTTTTCTCATGCGTAGAAGGCCTGATATGTAAAGTATGGTTATCTTACAAACTAACTAACTCCTTTTCTCCATAACTTTGTGAATGTTTCATTCAAGTAGTCTACTGAATTCGGCATCATCATGTTGGTAAAAATGAGTTCTCTCTGTACGAAGGGAGCATCTTCTGGCATTTAATGTAGTAAACTATATATATTAGTTGCTATGAAAGTTTGTTTTATTTTGCGTTAAGTATCAATATTATTTCTTTGGTACTTTAATTCATGAACAGTAACAGAAACAATAATATTTTATTTAATTTCTTAGTGATACGCTTTAAAAAAAAGTCCAAAACAGTTTTATTTTTGACAAACTTTAAGGGATTTTGAACCAAACCCTTGTAAAAAATATAAATATATATTATGGATGGGCGGGAGTGTGTTCAGTTGATCATAAAGTAACTAACTTGGCAAATGTTTTATAAAGCAACACATTTTACAGACTGTAAGATCTATGTCGAAATTAACTTTACAAATATTTTAAGCAAATCTGACCAAGAAAGCTTAGTTTTATATATTATTTATTGCTCTAGCTGTTCCGGTAGACGTTGTTCTGCCCTTTCCAGTAGGTGGCGCGATGTTGTGTGTACTCATGCGATGAAATGTAAAAGCAAAACACCCCTTTCTTCTAGCGAAACGAACTTTTGTCCCTACTCTTTCACATATTTATGTACATATAACAGGCCTGGTTGACGTTGTTTTGCCCTTACTGTCTGCATCAAATATACAAAATATTGTTTTATTCGCATATGGGAGACGTGGTACCATCCATTTTTTTCTTTTAAGCTTTATTTTGTCCGAACCTTTTTCTTCGGCCAATAGTTGATGAGATATGATCAGTTTGATTTTGGAGGGCGTGTCATCACCCATTTCTCTAAACTAAACTTTGTGAAAACCTTCCATAGACCATTAGAAGCCAACCCTTAGTATGCACCTTAAATAAAATTTTGCTACGTGCTGTAAATTCGGTGTGAATCGATTAATTAACCAACCTTCGTGGAAGTGCTATTTAAAAATATATTTGTATGAGAGCCACCCTAAATAAAAGTTTTATAGCTTATGATACCCGCCTGTAAAAATTTCATCAAAATCGGCTGGATAGTTTCCGCGTCCATAAGAGACAGACAGACAAATAGTGAATTTTAAAATTCATAATTTTTTTCTAGAATGAATTAATAAGATAGGTCGATGGACTTGGGTAAATATTTTCATGAGTCAAAAAGGGATTGAACTATACATGCATTTATTTTGTGAATCTATCTCTTAGCTAAATTTGACTTTATTTCAATTTCTTGTGTATCTTGTTGATATATTTTAATGCATCCGCACGAACGTACTTTAGAGTAGGGTGTTTCATATGCAAATATTTATCTGCTAGTTAAATGCACAATACTTCAATGCATATATCTGACAATACTAATATTTATTCTCTATTCAGAGGTAAGATAAATGCGGTAGCGGCAAACTACGAATACAGCGCGCTGTACAATTTTCTTTCTAAATATTTTTCGTGATAGCTCAAGCAAATTATGTATAATTATTTTCAAACAATTGAAGTAGCAATTTGCGGCATTTTATTTGAGAAAATATAACAAGATACATTTGTAAATATATAAATATTATTAGTATGGATAGTAAATGTTAAGCTTTTGAGAGCTTATTTAGTTGTATCTGTTAGATATTAGAGAAAAAACTATAAAATATCACTGATGATGATAATTCTTTAATCATTAGGATGGATTGATACGAGAATCTTGGTAGCAGTGACTTAGTCATTTCTAATCGTATGTGGCAATCACCACCTACAGTAGTTCCATGTTCAATGGAATCCACGCAGTTTGATCTGTTATTTCTTCTTATGGAAAGGCCAGCGGCTTGGTTTAGCATATGGGGCCTTTCATGTGAAGCGGATAAGGAAAAAATGCGACCTTCTTAAACTTTTTCATATTTGGCTCCATTGTACTTCTAGAAAGCGTAAATGTACACACACAATTTTTATTTTGTATGGGGTATAGTTGTCAAGTTATGCACTTCTAAAGATTTGAAGTATGGATTATTCATTCGGTAGCAGTTTTTCGAATTTAACAATTTTACAATATAGAGACAAATGAATTAAAGTCCTTCAGCAAGGGCCAGGTACCATGCAAAGTGCGGTACATACTTGCAGTCATAAACAGCTTTGCTTATAAATATAATGCAGATCGCATTTTGAAATTTTAAGTGTATTTTGCAAATATTTTAAGCTATATTTTAAAATTAAAATAAAATATCTAAAAAAGGTCGTAATTAGTGAAATTCTGATTTGACATGTTTGCTACCGGGTTTCTACAAGAAAAAACAAGTTCAAGTTTCGAATCTGCTTTCATAATTGAAAAAATTAGTAAAAACCATAAAGTTTAGATTTTTATTGGAAATTTGTTAAATTAAAGAAACTGCTTCCACAGGTCAACAGCTTGACAACTAAGACCCATGTAAAATAAAAACTTATATGTTTACACCTTCTCGAATTACTAGTTGGTCAAATATAGTGCTTCACCGAGGCTGCGAGGCAACCTCGTTCAACCAAGACGAGGCGAGACCGAGGCGAGAACGAGGCGAGGTGGAAAAATAAATTTGCCTCGCTCGACCGAGGCGAGGCGAGGTGCCGGTGTGATCTCGTCTCGCCTCGTTCTCGGTTCTGAGAACGAGGTGCCTCGCAGCCTCGCTTTAACACTAGCTCGTATCGGAAGTAAGTGCAGTATTTTTTATTTTGATACTATTTTTTGAAATTTGACTCAATATATATTTATTGGAAAGCATAGATAAGGCTATAAAACTTTTATTTTGAGTGCATCTTTAGGGGGGCCCTCATACAAAAATATTTTTTAAATATCATTTTCTCGAAGACCGCTTAACCGATTCACACCGAACTCACACCACGTTGCTTTCACATTAAGAAGCTCAGCTTAGGCTACTTTTGTTATTATTATATGACGATAGATTTGTTGTTAATGTCCAAAACCGTTTAACCGATCGCCTGAAGATTTGGTTCTTATGATTTGGGGAAGGTTCGTAGCATACTTTGGTATTATCAACTACTTGACGCAGATGAATAAACTATAACGTAACGTAACTATATGACGTAAATGGATAAGATTTGGTACATATAATTCTTATAGTTTGTAAAAGGTTCGTAGCTTAGCTTGATTTGAATAAAAATGGACAATGCCACGCCGTCCCATATAAGAAAAGAATTAAATTCATCATAGCTCATCAATCATCATATATGATTCAAACCACCAAAAATAAAAACATATATTTAATTTTGCTTCTTGAGGCGTAGGAACGCGTGCCGGCTTTGCTAGTTGAATATATCGTTGGCATACAAGCAAAATTGACCATTTTTTTTTATCAACCGAAAGTAATATATCACAAATTTAAGAGGATGTAAACATAAATAAACGATTAATTAGCGTCACCCACTTATTATTTGTTTGCAGATAGTCAATTTTGCTTCAATGCCAACAATAAACAGGCCAGATAATTTTTTTTCAGCTTAATAAAATCCTCGGTTCTTAACGAGGCGAGGCGAGGCGAGGTATGTGATTGCAAGTTCTCGTCCGAGAACGAGGCGAGACTCAAATTTATAAAATGAGGCTAGACCGAGAACAACTAGAACCTCGCCTCGCCTCGCCTTGCCTCGCCTCGGGTGAAGCAGTAGCCAAATATAAACAAATTTCAAGATCTATTTTTTTTACCGTTGTCCACTTCACGTGAAATGTCCCATATATTTCATTGCATCCACATATTAAACTCAATATTATTGTGCTCCTTGTTACTTCTTATGCCTCCTGTTAATATTCTTCTGTTAACACTCTATCCATTGTGTTGCAGCTTAGTTTCTCCAGGCCAATACCTCGAGTACTAACTATGATAGTGATAAATGGTTAAGTCAAAAACTTAAGGTTTTTTTATATAGACACCTACATTTTTTAATAGAGATTTCTATTATTTGGGAAAAATTAGATATATCTTGTAGAGTTCGGAAACTACCGATCGCACTATCGAAAAAACGATAGTCTTGCACTATCGTGACTATCGATTGCTTATGACGGACTATCGATAGTATTTATACAAGTTTTTGGTCATAGAAAAGTTTTCGTACTTTCGATAATATCGAATAACACCACTGCTTCAGTTTCATCGTAATTCCTTCAAATGCATTTAATTTGGACAACTTGTCAACCTTGAATTTTTATGTCAAAGTGAAGCCAAAGAGCACCAAGTTTATATTCCGTTCTGTTCGATAAGTTGTGTGTGAAGTTTAAAAGATGGATAAATTTTTAACTAAAGTTACAAAATGTATTCGGAATTTGAAAGTTTTTCAAAGTATTTTAAAATTTTTTTATTACGGATAAGTTTTTTTTTTTTAATAAAAATAAGTAACTGTGTATATCTAGATTTATTCATTAACAAACATTTTTCGTAAATGTAGCTAAAAATTATAAAAATGATTTGATAAAAAAAAATTTAATGGAATTCAGTTGCAAAAAACACTTAAATTGCTAGGAAGTGTTTTGGACTTATAAAAACATATGACACGTGGAGTTCATCCATTTCCACATAAATTTCTTTCATCTAAAATTAATTTTCATAAAAAACTGCTTAGAGTTAAGAGTTGATAAAATTTGTCAGAAAAAACAGCAACTATTTTTTTTATCTATTTTGAGATTTTTTGAAAAAAATTGAATTTTTCACCAAAATATCTTAAAAACAAAAAAATCTGGAGAAAATTGTTTCATATAAAATATATTGCATTTCTATTTGATGTAAACTGGCAATAAAAAAATATAGACTTGTGTACAAAACATCACAGTTCACCTTGAAGTGACTTTGAAAATTAGATTCAAGGTCAAAGACAATATCACTGTTATTTGACGCCCTAGAAATATTATACCTTTTTTGTCTGAAGCATTTATCACATTCTTACTTAGTTCTTGAGATATTGACCTTTGGAAATTAAATGGGAACACATTATATGGTCGAATGGTTTGTGTCCCTGCTAAGTTCGTTTTCGAATTTAACTTTACAATCTTTTCAATTATTACAAAGAAAAGAACTGAACGTTTTGCTACACCCAATATTGGACCTCTAAAGGAACGCATAGTGAGATTTTTAAAAATAATTTACCTTTGCCACCATTTGCTTAGTTAATTTTTTTGAGAATCGCAGCAGATCATTAATTGCCATACTTCCTACAAACTATCTTTTTACATTTTTATACGGTCTCAGAAGATATATGCATGTAAGAAGAAGAAGAAGAAATTATAGCATAAATCGTATAAAGTTAATAAATATCGATGTGATGCCTATAAATTTGAAATTCTTAGTTTTTGTACGCATTTTGATTAGCAGAAGTAAATTTCATTAAGAAATAGTTGTTCAGCTCAAAGGGAAATTTATTTTTATTGCCGACACGCATTCATCAGATAGAAAACAAAAACAAAAAATAAAAAAAACAAAATTAACAAACAAAACCCACTGGCAATAACTCGTAGCAGATGAATATTTGTTGGAATCAGCGAATGATTTCTTGATAAATGAAATAAATTATTAGAAACGCTCGATGCTGCTACCACGAGTATCTATCTATTGGGTGCAATCGGAGCAACAGCAGTTGCAACAACGATCACTAACGCACCAGCGGATGACCTAAATTTTAAACAAGAATTAATTGTGTGTGTTGTGTTGCTGACTATGCTAGCGACTGACGGTGTTGTTGACCACAAAATAAAGTCAAAGGAAAAACACAGCGTCAATAGAAAAACAGATATCTATAATGAAAAATGAGTTAAATTGAACATTAAATTTTTATTGCATTCGAATCGTTGCTGTTTTGCGTATCTGTGCATCTGCATATTTCAATTTGTTTTTGTTTAGCGTCGCGTAATGCAGCTCTGATGTAGCAAATTTCAATTGTCAACTATGAAATCTCACCAGACATACTGCAAATAAAATGAAATATCGCAGAAATATTCAATTGTTGTAGAGCATTCTTAAGATGCTTTAACTTGTGCATCATGCTGCAATGCAAATTTTCATGCGTACATGCTCGGTTACCAGTGGTGTACTGTATCAAAACTTGGAATGTACTTTTAAGAGGTCGAATGTACTTATTTTTTGCCATAGGCACCAAAATTGACTAAAGTTTTATAAAATTTGCTGAAAAAAAAAGTTATTCGATTTCTTTCACGCACAGGGTTGCCATAATTAACGGCCTTCCCAAAAGTTAATTTTTTTTCCTTAAAATTAACTTGCTGACCATTCTTTTTTTTTAGTCGCAAATGTTGAAATACAATTTTTCGGCCATTCCCGTATTTGCTTTTTAGATCTAGTGTGAAACAAAATTTGATTTTCATTTTGTTTTTTTTTGCTCACACAAACAAGTCCTTAAATTAACGGCCACTTCCAAAAAATCCTCCAGTTAAAGGCTTCTTCTATTATTTTTAAATTCATACAATGCCCGCGCTTTCTGCATGCAATTGACAGCCTGGGCGCGTCATAAACGTACACCCTATTTACGCATATTTCAGAAAAGCTGATTAAACAAAATATTCGAAATGTGCTGAAAATGAGGCAAACGTACTGAAAATTCGTCTATTGTACCGAATATAATAAAAATTTGTCCAATGTACTCACTCATACAACACAAATGTACTGAAAAAGTACAAGTGTACCGGAAATGCCATCACTGAAAGGTGATGCATTCCTGGCATATTGAGTGAGTGCAATGAAGTTACGTGTGTTAAAAATTTAGTCTATACTTGATTGAAATGTCGGAAAAATATTAAGAACTGGATAAAAGTTTAAATGTCTCATATAATATCCCAAAGTCATTGAGTCTCCAAATAGTTGGCAAGCATTAAAAAACCAAAGAAATGCCAACAAAAAATATCGAAACACTGAAATACACATTCTCATATGTATATACATAGCCTCATCAGACCAGTTTTTGGTTAATGTTGTACATGGGATCAGTCGCTAAAAACTAATATTCTTAAACATAAGGAGAACACGCCAATTTTCAATAAATATATGGCTGGCAATGCCACAATTTCGAAAAATAAATCATAGCACGACTTTAAGCCAATGGCTTAACGGCTATGCAAACAAGCGAGAAAGTGACAAGTATATAGATAACAAAAAATGGAACATTGTGTGTGGATTGAAATATATAAGCGCACATTGTACACTTCAAGGTCATGTCCCCAACAGCTCAAGTGTTAAGAGCGACCGTCAAAAATAACATTGCAATTCAAGAACGGTCAGGGGTTCGATCCCATGTACAACATTAACCAAAAACTGGTCTGATGAGGCTATGTATATACATATGAGAATGTGTATATATGTGGTAATAGCCGAAACATATGTCACCAATTACCAGGTTAAATTGTTCCATTTGTTATCCTTTGTCATGTTTGTTGAATAAAAAGCATTGATCAATTAAGTAAAATTTTACGATCATATTGGTCTTTGCAAAATGACTGCAAGTTCAATGTAATAATTCTTAATATAATAAATTATCAGTCGCTAAAAACTAATATTCTTAAACAAAAGGTCATAAATAATAGATTCGTATTAGGATGTTGAATAGCATAAAAAAATATAGAACCAAAAATAATATCGAAAGGTATCGGAAAAATCTAAGTGTACCACATGCTATTGATAAGTACGTAGGTACTTGTGAAAGTGTTAATTAGTATCGGAATGCATCGAAA
Source organism: Meiosimyza decipiens (assembly GCA_963680825.1). Classification (NCBI taxonomy): domain Eukaryota; kingdom Metazoa; phylum Arthropoda; class Insecta; order Diptera; family Lauxaniidae; genus Meiosimyza; species Meiosimyza decipiens. The sequence continues at coordinate 85,570,731 of OY804258.1, read as the reverse complement.
AGTTCGATAAATGGCGAAAAGTCTATAGAAGGTCAAGTGTATCGGTAGTATCGAACAGCGAAAGTGTCAAATAGCATATAGAAGTAAAGTTGACCCAAAGCAGAAAAGTATCGTCATCTCAAATGTCATCCAAATATTTCAAAGAAGTCTAAGAGCGTTGAGAAGTTTTAAAAAATTTAATAATGTGTCAAATACCATCGAAAATCCTAAGGAAAACCCGAAAAGTGCCCTAAAGAATCGAAAAAGTAAAATATCGAAGTGTCGAGTAGCATCGAAAAGTATCGAACAAGTCGATGAAAATCGAAAACCGTCGAATAGTGAAAAAAAAAATTGACAAAAGTACAATAGTATCGAATACAATGGTGTCGAATAGTATGGAAAAAGTCAAAAAGAATCAAACTCGTTCGAATATTGTCAAAAAGTAATGAAAAAACTATTCGATGTGCAAAAATGTCGAATGGCAACGGTAATGAAAAAATTGATTAGAATCAAAATATTAAAATGCTTTACAGTACCAAATGAGAATGGGTAGAAATCGGAAACTGTTAATAGTACAGAAAAAGTTCGTTTATCTGGTCTTCGCTTAATCTAGTCTTCGTGTTATCCGAGGCAATCGAGGACTCCTCATTAATCGTGAAGTCATGCAAGTGACCTCTTATTGATGAAACGATTGCGAGATATTGCAGCTAAAAATGAATGAGCAGGTTGAAACAGTGCTCCATCACGAACTTTCTTAAGCAGCGTACATAAAAATGATTAAAATTTTTGAATGTTTTATTTCTTCCATTTCATCAGAGTTTCGCTTATCCGAGGTACCTTTTCTCCACATTACCGTGGATAAACGAGGTTTTACTGTAAAAAAAACATTGAAAGAAGTGCAACATCATATAGCGCTATCAAAAAACATCTCATTGTATTGAATAAATCCAAAAGTATCGAATACCGTCGCAATATATTAAAAAATTGAAAGTTCGATAAGTATCGAAAAGTCAAAAACAGTACGTAAGTATCGAATAATATCGTAAAAATCGATATAGGTTCAAAAGTATCGAAATAAAAGATAAAATTCGAATGCTCTGACAACCAAACTGACGGATTAATTTAGATATTGTCGATAAGATATAGCCACTTAATTATCTCCCCCTATCTTAGAAATGCCTATGATTTAATGTAAGACGCATAAAAGGTGCCGCGTCAACACATGCAAACACGGTATCCAACTACAAGGCAAGAGCCTAAACAACTTCTTCAAAAAATTAAAAATCAAGCTCTGCTACTTAACCATTACAATTCATTTCTTAATTAGGTCTTATTTTCTTGACTTGTCAGTATTTTTACAAAAGATATACATTACTATTTAAAAAAAATATATCGCAAGTGATTTATAGGTGCATGTTGGCGGTTGAGTAACTTATACTTTCTATGCGAAATAGTTAATTGCTACTCATACGTCACGTAACAGAAAGTTACGTTATTAACATTGGAACTCAGTGATGGCATTTGAGTCTTGTGAAAATATACTATATCGAGATTTGAAACCATTTTTTTTTCATGCCGAATGCACATGACTAAAATTTAGCAAAATTTTAACATCTTTATTAAAAAAACAGTTCAGAAAATATTTTCTGGTAAGTTTACTAAAAACCATGGTAACTTTTTAAAATATTCAAAATATACTGAAAATGCGCCGAATGTATTGGGAATGAGCCAAATGTACTGAGTATACTAAAAACTTGTCGAATGTACTGACGACGATTTTTCACAGCGCAAATGTAATGAAAAAAGTACAAATGTACCGAAAATTCCGTCACTGTTAGAAGACATTTTGAAAATGTTATAACTTTAAATTAAGAAAACATTTCATAATCTTAGAAAATTAAGCTGACTTAATAAATATAACTTAGTGGTTAAGTAGTAGAGCTACAAAGACAAAATCAGGTAAAAATCTTAGGTTTACAACAGACATTTAAAGAATTTTATTTACAAGAGAAAAGTTTTTTTTTTTGTTGACGTTGTACTCTTTCGGCGTGGGGTTTTATTATAAACTGTAATGCAACATTCATAGTAGCTCAAGTTTCTGTGTCAAGGCGGATCTCAATAGTTTAGAAAATTACCAATATCTTTAATAAGATTACTGAAGATATGTAATTAATATTTTTGACGTTATGAATACTTTCGAGATTTCCGCAGCGTTATCTTCTGCTGTGTCCGTCTACCAGACCTTCCGATTACAAAAAAAACGAAGCGAGAAATTTGTTGCACTGGCTATATTTTCACTTATGTATAGTTCGTGTGACTAAAAATGGACGAAATCGGTATATGTTCACGTAAAAATACAGTTTTCACACAGATAAAAGGAAGGGATAGGAAAATATTTGAACAAAAAGTAACATTAACTTCAATATGCTATGTGAGAAGTTACTTAAATTCTTACAAGATTATGTGAAAATAGAAGTATTATGAATTAAGACTTAATTTAATTAAATTGTCAAAGCCTATCTCATGTTTGAGACATGACGTTAAGGCTTCGTGGATGCTTTTATATAAATTCAGCTTACAGAAATCATTACAAAGTTTGGAACAATTTAGGCACTATGCAATCTTTATTACTGCTTCGCTCTTCTTTACGTAAAACAAAAGGTTTTCGTAGATTTCATGATATTCTTCATTCGCACGATATTTTTTTTTTAATTTCTTTTGAAATTTAAATGATAATTTATATAAAAAGAAAATCCACCTTCATTGTTGCTTAAAATATGGAAATTATAGCCAAATTTTCAAACATAAGTTGTAGAATATATATAGAAAAGGATCAGAACAAACGGAGAATTAACAAGTGGGAGACCTTAAGATGCCATTGACGGAGCTACACTATCGGCTAGAGGTCATAATCAAGAAACAAATGAACAGAAGATGAAACCTTACCGCCGGATGCAATCATGTGGCTTAAACTGAATCTGGAAAGGACGTAAACTCTCTTAAGATTCAGAAAAGGCGAGCTAAGAACTGTTGTAGGAGTACTGACGGGGCACAGTGTTTTTGACCCCATGGCCGCCAAATGTGGTGCTCCTTTCAGAGATTTCTGCAAAAGTTGCAGAGATAAAGAAAAGAATGAGGCAGTTAAACACCTGTTCTGCAAATGCTTGGGGCTAATGAGGAGACAAACCAAATATTTTGGCTCTCCATTCTTAATTGGTCTTGAGGAACTAGCTGAGTTGGAACTCTCCAAGTCTTCTGTTTGGTTCGCCCCCATTCAATAAGACAATTAAAGGAGAAAGAGGGGAATATTTGTTTTTATATATTATTTATATGTAGGGTATTACAATGGGAAAACTGCCTCCGAGTGCATCTTGCAATATGCGAGCAACCTTTTTAACCTAACCTAACCTATGGGATTTCTAAGTAAATAGTCACTCTGATTTCTCTTTTAATATATATTAAAAAAAAAAAAACAAATAAGTTCCAGAACGAAAACATACATATATATTAGGGCTGTTCAGAAAAAAAAAATGTCTCAGATTTTGCTGGTCTTGCAGTGGTATGTTCTACACCATAAAACAATAACTCCTGAATTTTTTCAGATTTTTTAAAGCAGCTTATAAACTCTCTCAAAGCAAAAATAAGAATTTGCTTAAAAAAAAAACGCTTAAATTATAAAATGCAGCTAAAAAATATCAAATAATATTTAAATTAACTTAAAATACATAATTATCTTTATTTTTTAATTATCTTTAAAGATAATATTTGTAGGTAGGCGAAAAAAATTTTTTTATCTTATTTATATGACGAAAAACGTAGGAAAATATGAAAATTTAGCATTTTTTACCAAACAAATGCATGGTGTTCCTTACGAAATTGAGATTTTTTAGTTTAAAAAGTCTCATTTGATAGGTTTTGCCGTACATACATTAAATGAAAATTTCTGAAAATTGAAACTAATTCTAGTAAATCCTGCTTTTGTTTCATGTGTGGTGTTCATTTAACATAAAATGTAATTTTATTAGCAGCGAACACCTGATGCACAACAAACTCTTCGTGAACGCTAAAAGGCTGAAACATATTAACATGATGCTGATGAAACATTGCGCACAGGTTGATAAGCCGCACGTTGGCAACCTTAAAGGCACGATTTTTAAGCTATTTACATTCATAGCAAATAAAATTCATAAACGTTTCGTGGAAACTCCTTCACACGTAACACAAGGTATTCAAATAATTTAACATCACCATGAAAAAAGAGTTACAGCATTGGGATACACGAAAAAATCCGTGAATGAAATATAAATAAATTAAATTAAATATATGCTTATAATATAATTTATATGCACAAAAAAAAAAAACATTACATATAACTTGTTCCTCAATTTCAAGAATACAAACATACCACTGTCATGAAAATCCAATTACTAAAAATGAAATTATTCGCTTACCTTAATTGAAATAAATAAATAATCTCCTTCAATACTAAAAAAAATTAAATTATTTATAAAATTTCCACAAATCTAATAAATATAATTGCAATTTCTGCTGCTGTTGTTGCTGTTGTTGTTAGTCGAATTGTCGCAACGCATCATCATCAATCAATCAAATCCACGCGTAAGTGTGCCACAACATTCGAGAGGCACTCGTCGAACGCTCCTCGATCATGCCGCATGCCTCAACAGACATATTGTCATTGTGTTTGGTGTCTAGTTCTACCCTTCATTCAATGTACAATGAACATGGTACCTTTGAATGTTAAACATATGATACATAAATCTATTAATTGAAAAACGCAACACAAAATATAGTCAAAATATAAGTGGGCTCTTCCACGCATAGTGTCTTTCGGTGAATCATACATATTTATGTATGTAGTTAGAATATTTTCAGTCTCCATATTTTTTGTTTTTTTTTGATGCAGAATTTCAAGGGAAATATTTTATTTCTGAAGTCGTTTTCAATTAAGAAAAAGTTAAGCAGAAAAATTGTAAAACTCAAATAAAGTCCTTTTTTTATGAGTTGTAAGCTTTTGTGGTTTCTAATATCTGCTTGAAAACTTTGCGACTTGAAAATTTTTTTTTATGGATAAGTCCTTAGGAATTACTTCTAATTTATTTTTGTCTTTAGGACTAATTGTATTGTACAATGAAACAAATTCTGAATGTTTTTTGTGGTTCTACTAAAAAAACTACATTAAAAACTTTTTATAGCTATTTTTTCTAATTTTGAGAGTTTATGAAAACTTCACAGGCTCCTAGATGACAGAGAATGTTTGTGCAAATCTGTGCTTGTGCAGACTACTGGGCCGTATAAAGTGCAGTTTTCGTGTTTCGCAATTTGCTTGCAATATTTAAATTTTCGTTGAGTGCGGACGTAAGCTGAAATAAAATATGGAGGAAATTGAATTTATGTCTGATTTTACTGATCTATGTGCATATATCAGTCAATCAAACGATATGGTTGAAAAAATTAAGGAATTATGTATGTTCCAGGGCCACCAGGTATATCATGGACTTTCGTATCGTAATGAGATGTGAAAATTTTCTCTTAAAGTCGTCAAACTTTGGTTTTCCCATACGAATATAGTTCTTAAAATCAGTTTTCGATGTGAACTCTAATGCTTTTTACAATTCTCTCTGTCCACGAAACCACTTATCGCAGCAAATTTTGTTTTCTTCTATTTCTTGCATTTGCTATTCTTTATCCTTGGTGAGCATTATAGTAGCACCACAATCACGATACGCACACGAAATGAAAGTTTCTGGTTTGCGCAAACTTTGCCTGTGCATGTGTGGTCAAGATAACGACTGATTTGCGCACACGGTTTGTTTCGTGTTAATTATTTTATTCCTTAAAAATGTCAAGTTCTATAGCTTAGGTTGCGTTGCGCTGTGAACACTATGATATTTTATTTTTTATTCTCGTTATACAGTGAAATCCCGATAATTCGTAATCGCAAGGGGCCAGCAAATTTTTACGAATTACAGGGGTTGTGGATCTATCGAGGTTTCGATTTAACGAGGTTAAAATAAGGACAGTACGAATTACTGAGATTTCGAATTAATGAGGTTAAATTAAGAGTAATACGAATTAACAGGTTTTTTTTTTTAATTATTTAGCAAATAATAAAGTCATTCATTCTTTACTGTGTTTACCACCATGGCACCTTTCATTTTTGAAGCAAAATGTGCGATCTGACAGGCATTTATAAAATAAGCCAGTCTCGTCTGCGTTGAAAATATCCTAGGCATTAAAATTCTTTATAAGATGATTTAATTTTTCTTTCCATTCTAAAAGAAAATCTTCATTAACGGCAGAGCTTTCGCCGCAAATTTTTTTAAATTTTACGTTACGTTACGATAAATATTCTTTTCTGTAGGATTGAAGTAATCGTTGATGGAGCGATTTCAAATTGTTTAGCCACTTCAATTTTTTTGCTCCATTATCAATGGCTGAAATGATGTTTTGGTTTTTACAACATTGATAAAGTCTTATGAGTACGTTTGTTTGCCATTTTCATGCCACACTATGTTTTTCGCGCACCTCCGGTAAAGCAACAAAAAAACTGACCACGAAAATCACAAAAAATTCCATCAAAAAAAGTAAAAGACAAACGTAGCCGTAGCTGCCTACTTTGATTGATTTTTTTTTCCATAGAATTTTGCTTTACATTACGAATTATAAGAGGTTATCAGATCCAATTACGATTTATAAGATGTTAAACAGACTTTATTGAAAAAAAAACTACGAATTATCGAGGGGACCAAAATGTATGCGATTTTTACGAATTAAAGTGATTTTTTCAAGGGACCTACAGTTTGTTACGAATTATTGAGATTTTCGAATTAACGAGGTACGAATTATCGAGATTCCACTGTATTTACTAACTTAAATGGAAACAATCACCAATCGTCTTTTAACCAATTTCCATATAAGCAATGTTTTATCATAAGAGTTCCTTAATATAAAGAACAAATGTACTCGATATGCATTGAAGCCATTTGTTCCTTAAAACAGGTAAGTTGGTTTCCTTATATTGAACAATGTGTTTTGTTCCTAATATAAACTTTTTGGTATCATCAATTACACTTTCGAATATATATCGAAATACACACCCTCTGTGCATGGGGTTGTTATTGGGGGAAGTAGAGTAGCTAAAGTTCAATGCTGAGAAATGTAATGGAATTTTGATAAACATTTCCTTACAACTTTGCTATCAGTAATGAAAAATTCAATCAAAATTTGTCACACTGATTACAAAGCTAGTGGTTTTGTAATCTTATCAAATTTCTATACTGGGTTGCTATCTGTAGGTTTGATTATTCGTGCATTCAATTATAGGAATAAGTCTGAACTGCATTACATCGTTCGATCGCGAGGTGCCGCTGCACGATCTTGAAAATGTCAAAATTTAGCTCAATCAAAGCTGCAGTTAAATATCAAAACCTTGGTTATTTATGGAATTTCTCGCAGATAATTATTTTTGTTGTAAAAATCACTTTTGAAACTTACGCTTTTTCCAATTCACTGCTAAAGTCATTTGTTTTCGTAGCGAACTTTGTACGCGCTCATTTCTAGTCATGAGCAGCGAGCGCACTCTAAGTTTAATTCATTTTTACGCAAGTCACGTACGGTGCGGCTCTATGCGTTCGAGCTCATTCACCACCCGCGAGCATGCCAATATGTTTCTATGTCTTTGGAAAAAAAAAATCCTACATTCTTTGTACATACAATCCATGGTTGTTGTCGTTTTGAGCTACTGTATATATTTATGTCAAAAATTTTGTAGAGGAAAAGTGTGTGTACTGCGAAAAATGCTACCGATTCAAGCGTTGACTTGCGTCGCCAATTCGTTAAATGCAATAAAATATGTAGGCACTGTCAATTTTTGTGGGCCAGCGCTTAAATCATTTCAATCGCTAGCTTAGATTTATCTCGCTCACGCACGCTTAGGCGTACGTACACGCACGCGTTCAATTGTCACTGATTACTTTGCGTGCCTTTAGCTAATTATTTTGTTGTATTCCCCAGGTTTATTAGTTTGGTACATTGTTGACATTACATCTGGACAGCTCGATCAATTGAAATTAATGAAAATGAAAGATAACGATCAACAAAATATTCGCTATAAAATCAGTCTTAGAGTGAGCTATTAAGTAATGTGTACTATGAGTTGGGCAATTTTTCCGTTGCTTAGAAAAATCTTAAGTTTAAATAAAACTACGGTGAGAATATTCCCCTCCAAAGAAAAAAAAAAATTATGTGACAATTTTACTCAAATATGAATTAATTTCATATGATAATTGGACAACATTTTGGAGGACTATTCGGGTCTAAGAAAAATTGATGGAAGTTAAATCGGAGGAGGTTTTCTTTAGATAAATTTCAGATCATCTACCTAGCAGAGATTAACTTAGAAACAAAATGACAGGCAAGCACTTTTGCATGGTTTACATCAAGCAATTTCATCTCCTGCAGGTATATTACTAAACATCAAGGACAAGCGCAAAGAACGCAAACTCCACCAAAGATCAAATCATTAAAGCCGCTAACGCTGTGTCACAAAAAAAAAAAAAAATAATAATATTTGAGGAAATTTCCTTAACCATTATGTGAGCGACGAATTGCTCCGGTATCTTTTTCGTTTTCTTTTGCCAATAATATCAGTTCTATACGCGTTAGAACTGCAACCGTTTTTGAGAGCTCCTAACTGTTTATTAAGTATGCTTTTTCAGAACTTTTTTTTTGTCGAATAAACCTTTTTGGTATGTTAAAGAGTAATCAAAATACTTTTTAATACTTAGTCCGTGCAACAATGTACCGGGGTACCTACTTAAGTATTGAACGAAAAAAATCGTTAAACCCTTATATTTTGAAGCAACAAAGACATTAATTTTGTTATTTATTGAAAAAATAGAACATCATACATTATTTTCTTTATATTGAAGGCTTGAATTTCATGGTGTGTTCATCGCAAACAGCTGCATCAGGATTTTCGGCCTTTTCGATTCTTTTTCTTGTGTTCCTGATGGTAAAACAGGCCGTGTAGACGAAGAAGATGACAAATTTGTCACTTGTTACGTCTTGCATTGCGAACTTTAATGTATGAGGTTTTGATATCACAAAAGGATAATTCGATATTTGCTTTGCACAGCTAGAAGTTTAAATTCTTTTAGAAAATATCTTCAATCACTTCAAATAATTCCAGAATTGTTTCGATGCAAATTATGTATGCTGCTAAAGCTGCAATGTCGATTATGTTGAAAAGAAGAGATGACGGCCGTCGATTGGTTTTGTGCTATATTCTTTCAACAGTTTGTGCATGTTGTCGACAAATCCATGGTCAGGTTACACTAGCAATTATTTCTGGATTAGCAGTGTAGTGAGTACGTCCTTTATATCCATGGAGTTGTTCATCAACTGTTATGCATGCACGAGGCTTATTAATTTTATTCATATTAGAAATCTGCGTAGTCCAAATATCAGGAATAACAAAACAAATCGAGTTGCATCATTGCCAAATCGCCTAAAGCGAAGAAACATTTTAAGCCTATTGTGAAAATATTCCGTTTTCCAGAGTTCTACCAAATGCTCAATGTTTCACTTGCGTCCATTTCTTGTTTAGAAAATAGGATAGAAACTTTATTTTTCAGTCGTTTACCGACATCAGCATATTTTACAAATAGACTTCTCTTAAAATATTGTCGCACATCTCACCTGATGAGCTACTTTTGCAGATATCTTTTGGAGTATAAGACCTACTGAACAATGACACACCACCTGGCTAACGCCGGAAGCTTGCGTTTCTAGAAATGATTCTAATCGCTATTGAGCACTATCTTTTCCAGCTTCAGCTTCATTACTTTCATCTGAGGCGCATGACTCGATAATAAAAAACGATTATTTGCATTCAGAGAATACAAAACAACTGAAATGCATCGACTTGTGGTCTTTTCATTACGAAAGATTTTTCTTGATGGGCAGAGCAAAACAGCCTACTTACCAACTTCGAATATATATGAAATAACAACGTAGGAAGCATTCTAAAATGTTTTAAAAATTTTAAAAATAACACAAACAAATAGTAAAACATGAATAGCAGGACCAGTTTTACTAATTTCATATACCTAGTCGTATAAAATGACGTTTTTTTTTTCTTCGCTCACATAAGGGTTAATTTAAGGAAAGAGTGTCCTTAAGTCTTACGTTCCTTAAAATAAGTTGGTTTTCTTAGTGTAATATAATGTTGCGTCATTCAAATAAAAGAATTTTGAGCTTAGGGTTTGTTGGGAGATTGGTAAGTAAGAAGGTAACTAAGCACGTAACCTAAGAAAATAAGACACTCCGTATCTAATTTTTTTATATATCGAAGAAGATTCGATATGCGGTATGAAATAAATTCATATTCCTCATATGAAAGAAAGATAGATGAGACGTCGTAAAAACAAAAAGTTCTGCTCCGCTCCAGACTTGAAATCTAAAAAAAATCATTCGGCAGAAAAATTAGACTCCGATCTCTCTGTAAAATTCGAATTTTTTTTTTAAAGTGAAGCTTTAAGTAGTGTCTTATGTTGCCGCAGAATAAACAATTTTTTTGAAATTACAAAGTCTCGTAAACCTATAGCCTTTGGGTAGTTATACATCACATGACCACATTCAAGCACAATTTTTCTGAGGGTCTTTTTTTTTGTGTAGATTTGAGCTAAATGGAAATTCCATTCAACTAAAAAAAAAAAAAAACCACATGCCATCAAATTTTAAGAAAATCCAAAAATCAAAGAAAAGAAAGAGAGACATTGCAAAAGGGTGTATTCCACTGAACCCGAAGTTTTTTTATTTTGTAGTGCTTATCTTATGGTGAGTTTTTGACAAGAAAAGTTTAACATCGAAAAATCGTAAAATTCAAATCTTTTACTATTTTATATATAGGGAAGTTCAGATTTCCTTTCAACGTTTTAATAACAAGTTACATATATCAGATTAAATTAAGCGCTTTGTTCATTAGATCTGGAAACTGTGTATGTAGTATATGCCATTTTATAATACATTCACAAAATAGCTTAATATCGACTTGTTTTGACGATGATCAGTTCGGAAAGCATTTGAAGTAGAAGAACTATAAGATGTAAGTAGCAGTGTTAGAAGAACACTTAAGAATTTCGATACCCACTTTAGAGTTCATAAGGCTTTCTTGATTCGCCAGTAACATGTTTTCAAATGGCTTCTCTTTTATTGCTCATGCTAAGTACTTGAGTTTCATCTCGAGTCGGATGATGCTTTCATACAAAGGGGGATATTTTTATTAATTATTTATCAAGAATATGAGCTGATGCTCTTTCCGTATAGAAAAATAAAAAGCCAACAAAAACGTTTCGTAGCAATTTCAATGATTAAGATATTTTTATTTTTTTTTGTGTTTCATCTATTCGTGGGTATAGTACGTAATACAAAACATTTAATCCCCCACATCTCACCTACTCGTAACTTTAGACGTCGTTAATTATGTTTATTTTTTTGATAAGCATGTGCTAAGTATTCGTTGATTGTGTTGATTGAATTGCGGATTCAATTAGCAGCAACAATTGATTTTATGGGGTTTCATTTGCAGCTGGCGTCATTGACTTGGCAACCCTTTAATGTTTCATATTATTCCTTTGAATGCAATTATTGATATGTTAAGTGCGTCGAAGTAGGGTGATAACCTCTGAATACAATTTTTATATTTATCGGTGGCGAAGTGTTCTATGAAATAGACAGAGCTCACAAGTGGTTCGATAATGACGTCATGACAAAGGCATAGCGCTCGCTCCATGTGAAATATTCAATTTGCATAAACCTTAGCAACCTTCCAGCAATGTGTTGCGTTAAAGCATAGGCCAACGCTTGTCTATGAAGTACGCAGACAGTGGATGTATTTTTTGAAGACTGACACAAGGATGTATTCATTTTCCATCTTTAATATTTCCTTTTTTATAATAACAAAGCTCATGTAGATTTTCGATTCTAGTGAAAGATCAATTATACTAACTCAAGGAAGATGTTCTAGACGTAACTAGGTATTGCTCATATATTGCTTCAGAAAATTCTGAAAATGTTTTCATACAAGATACAAATAGTCCCACTTGATTCCAACACCAAGCATGGGATGACGAACTATTTTTGAACCACTTAATAAAACTTTTTGTTCTGTAGTTCGAATGAAACTATGATATTCCCATGTATTTCTTACCGCTGAAACCAAATCAGGGGTCGGAATTTTTCAAGTCAGGTTTTTGAGATATTCTAATTTGTGGAGTAAAAAATAGACTCTGTGTCAGATCTTAACGTACAAGTCTTCTTCTTTCAAATGCCGTTGAGTTTGCTTAAGTTGCTGTGATATCGCAATTAAAAATTTCAACGCTTGTGATTTACTCTATGCCTGAAAACTCATTAGGGACACGCGTATATCAAAAGAATATTTTTTTGTTTGATATTAATTTAAAAATGCGATGTCTTGGTGCAAAAAAAAAATATTTGAGCAACCTCAAAAGTATTTGGAAGAGGACGACTTGTACTTTAGTCTTTTGAGAAAAAAAAAACATTTCGTCGTGCTATATATCCTCAAAATAGGTGTTTTTTTATTTTATTTTTTACTTATTTCTTTATTTATGGTCTATGAACATAAATTCTTACAGACCAGAATATAAAAAGAATAAAAGTTCAATAAATTTTAAAAGTATTCAAAAAATACGATATAATAATGACCTCATCGAATTTTTGGGAATTGAAAAATCTAAATTACTTATAGGATTAATATCATTAACTCTTTGACGACCACAAGCTTCTGATATATGATTCTATGAACTCACAGCATAAAAATGTCCTATTGGGCTGTAAATAAGCCAAAAAAATCCGAAAATTATAAAATATAATCTTAAATTTCGAGAATTTTTATGGGACATATGTGTCCCTATGGGCCTTATAGGAACCCAATTCATTTGTAACACATTTTTTGTGTTTCATGAATAATTAGTATCTAACTAACAACTTACATAAAATTGTGATGTTCACTAAAACAATGTCGATTATTTGTAAAACATAAATATACATTACATTGAGTGCAAAAGGTATTCGTGGGATTTTCTATTTTATTTTTTGATCCATTCAGACATCTCTTTCTAACATCGCTTTTGCCCATAGGATGACAATTGGTATTATTTTCAATTTGTGATATGTTTGAACAATTCTCTTCCGTGAAGTGAGATCAGAGATCAAATTTGTTGCGACCAATCATCTGTAATCCTTTTCACATTTACTGTAAAATGTCGAAAGGTCAGAATTTCTGCAATGGTTCCGGTTTTCGAGATTCTAAGCCAAAAGTTTAAAAAATAGAGTATTTCGTTATATTTGAGATTATATAGCATCGAATAATAATTTTTTTAGATCGATCTGGTTCCAAGCCTTGAATTTGTTCGGAATGTTGAATAACAACTGACTCACAAAGAACATACTGAGTTTCTGACATTTTCCTTCTAGTGTACATATCAAATTAAACTGGATAGCCGGTAGCTGACTCACAGTTGAAAAAAGTCAGTCTTTTCGAATTTTATTTAAATGTTACATAAAATATTATTAAAGATAATAAAGTAGTGTAGTGCAATGCTGAAACAATTTGATTCACTAAGTCAAAGAAAGTTATTTGAAAATAGTAATTACGATATAGGCAAAACGTTTATTTCAAACTTGAAGTATGCCATTATAATCCACTTGAAGGTCTTATTAACGTTAAATATTTTCAAAAGCAGATATTCCTGATAGTTTTTGTAATATAATACAAGTGATTTCGTGTTAAGCTTTCTATTAAAGAATATTTTTTTATTTGGGACACATGTGTCCCTTGGTCGTAAAAGAATTAAACAATTTTAGATTTCTGATAATAGGTATATTTTCCGCATAATTAGTGTGAACAATATTCAAATAAAATGGATCATAATTTCTGAGAGCCCTTGTTGGGAAATTAAAATGTATCATACTGAGACTGGATAATCAACTACACCAGATATAATGCCAAATAATAACAGTAACGATAAAATTTGTCTTCTTCTTCTTAAGTTTTTAAGCCAATCAGAAGGCAAGGGGTATTACATAGCGGAAGAACACTTTCAAAATTAATAGTGCGTGAAACGAAACTGGTGAATTCCCTCTGAACTCTTTCCAAACGCGCTTTGTGTAATTCATAAAAAGGACTCCAAATAATTGCGGTATATCTTAGTCTTGAGCGAACAAGACTGATAAATAAAGTTTTAAGGGTATATGGATTCCTAAATGAGGACCCATTGCGCCTTATAAATGCTAGTATCGCATAAGCCTTAGGTATAATGTAATCCAAATGTTAGAATCAAGAACAACCCCAAGGTCCTCATACTGACATACATACAATAGAGAAGCATTTGAAATATAATAAGAGGAAGAAAGAGGACACATTTATTAAGATTGAGATGGAGTTATCAGCATTCCAAAAAAATGTTGTGTGCGAGGTTTTGGCTAAAGGAGTTCTTGTTAAAGATTGGTTCTTGGTTAAATGTCTTTTCTAAGTTCGATAAGGAATACATTTTTCTTTGGGACAGAGTCCTTCGGTCATTTTGCTGCAAGTGTCAAGGTATGTGAATTGCAATTCTAAAATGTCATCGTGATTAGCTTTGTGCAAATATTTCAAACGAGCTATTCTAACCGTTTCGCTAGTATGTCTTCGCATGTCACGTCACCTTAATATTACTTAATATTTATTCTCACTACATACACACATATATATATATACATATAGCAATTTTAATGTACACAATTTGACAAATTACTTTCAACGTAATAATTTTAAAAATTTCCATTTTTTTATTTTCTTTCAGGTAATTACAGCATTTTTGATATGCCATTAAGACGTTTACTGTAAGCCAAGTTAGTATGCATGTCCATATAGAACTATAAAAATTCAATTTAATCGGAGTGACAAACTGTTGCCTGAAGTTCAGCAAAATTTGTCTTTAATTATTATTTACAATTTTTTATTCAACATTTAGCATAATTAAATTTTATTACGCGTGGCTGAACTGTTGACGTCTTATTAAAAAAAAATAGCTTGTCATGAACCGATCAGAATTGGTTTGATTCGGTATTCATTGGGAAGTACCTTAAAAATAGCGAATTTCATCAAAATAAAAAAAAAGTCAGAAATATTGAAAGTTATAAAAATTAAATTATCGACTGAGTATTAATTATTTTTAATAAATTTATAATGATACGTTAATCAATCTCACAAATGATGTCGGCATGACTGATTTTTCGCTTGTCAGCCACTCCAAAATTGATATGAAATATGATTTTGTGACTAATTTTATATGGCTTTTAATAGCAACTATAGTTAATCACGATTTCGTTCAAAACATTTTGATATCAAATAATGCTATTTGGTGTTTAGATAAAGGGCCACATTAAGTTTTTGAATTAAGCGCAATATTATTGCGATAATTGACATATGTTTTCTTAATTCTAAATAGTAAAAATCTTTTGGCTTTTTAGTGAACCTCTCTTTATTCTCATCCTTTTTCCCCCTCTTACTCTGTGAAATTATTTGGCTAAGGATTCAAGAAAATTTTACCAGCACAAGTACTGGAAAAATATATAATACATAACGCTCACTTACTTCAAGACTGGCATAACTCAAAAAAATGCGATTTTGCAAAAAATGCATTTAAGGATTTCAACAAATTATTTTTTATATGAAAATTCAAAAAACTATATTTACAAAGCAAGTTCATCAGACACCTTTTTGATTTTTTTTGCACAAAATAAAACATGAAATGACGAATATTCCTGCATCGTTACGCCAGTTTTGAAGTAATTGAGCGTACAATAGGACAGGTTGACTTTTTTTTAAAAGGGGTATGGCAGGAAAATGTTCTACGGGGAATTCTAAGCAACTTTGCCAAAGAATCCATGGGTCCAAAATCAATTTTAAGCATCCGCATTTTCAAAAATAGCTTTTGAACAGTACTTATATTGGATTTTATGGGGACAATTGCAAAGTATTTCATATTTCAATCAAAAATTGGGGTAAATCAGCCATTTTGATCTCGTTGGAAAGGATTTGTGCTTCCTTTCTGTATTTACCATGTTACCATGAAAGATAATGGAAACAAATTATTTATTTAAAACTAAAAATCTATCATTGAAAAATCTGTCAATGAAAA
Source organism: Meiosimyza decipiens (assembly GCA_963680825.1). Lineage (NCBI taxonomy): Eukaryota > Metazoa > Arthropoda > Insecta > Diptera > Lauxaniidae > Meiosimyza > Meiosimyza decipiens. The sequence goes on along the minus strand of OY804258.1, from coordinate 85,554,526 downwards.
CGTGATATTATTTCGTGAAACTTTTGAACGTAAAATGTGATTTTTTCGTTTTTTGCAACTATGAAGCTACCCATAAGACCCATGTCTTCTGGATATGTTGTATATGTCTTCTCAAAATGTTCCTAAATTTGGCTTGCCAAGTGATTTAAATGGACTGAACTTAACAAGAAATAGGGTTTTATTAAAGCAATGTAGCCTTTTGAGTGAAAATGCTAAAGCTGGAAGCAGACTAAAGTTTTACACCACAAAGAGTAAAAAAATTAATTGAAATTTAGAAAAAATTAAATATCGAAAAATTAATGTTAGAAGTTGTGCTAAAAAGTTAAACGTCTTGGTCGATCATTATCAGAAAGAAACATGTGACCATTTCATGGAATATTTAACATCTGACGATCCAACACTACCTGTTCTAAAAATTCATTCGCATATTCAAGGCACAGAGAGGTTGTTGTTTATGAAACCCGCGAAAGCAAGCACGATCTGGCACTATGGGCGTCAAACTTAACGCTAAATTATTGTATGATTTTGATTTTTGTATAAATAAATTTTTTCTTTATCATTCGACTTTAGTACTTCAGCACTCCACTATCCTTATAAAAAAACTTTTAACGTGGTAAATGCAGAAAGGAGGAAAACATCCTTTACAAAGACATCAAACTGGCCGATTTACCCTAATTTTGCAACAAATATGGAAAAATTTCATTACAAGTATTGTTCAAAACCTATTTTAAAAATGCAGAGGCTCGGATTTGATTTTGGATCCAAAGTTTTTTGAGCAAAGTTGCTCAGAATTGTCCGTAGAATATTTTCTTGTCATACCCTTTGATGACTTTTTCCCTTCCGAACAAATTGACCCGCCCCAATGTACATAATATAAAATGTTGATCCTTCAAAATAGATGCAGTAGCTTACCAGAGCCCTTTGGCCTTAAAAAGCCCAATATAGCTGCACGCTTATGAATTTTAAACGTCAAAACAAAATCTTCTGCGAAAAATCTTTAATATACATATGCACGCCCGCTGTAAAAAGTTCAGTGATAAGATTACAGGATACGATGCCAAACATGGGTTGCAACACATTTTCGAAAAATTGACCCTAAAAACAGGGAGCAACCCATGTTTATGACAGGATTCGACAAGGCAACTCTTCGAGCTCTATCGTTTGGTACACATTTCAAGCATTAGTCTATATATTGATAAAAAATTACCCAAAAAACCCTTTTTTTGGAACAGTTTTCAACAATGCAATCCCATACCTTATATTTAGGCATCTTCGAGTTCTGTCATACAAACATATATACAGGCAGTATATAATACAGTTTTAATTATAAGAACCAAATTGGACAAAATACGTTAATTTTCGGGCTTGGGACGGGGTTTGCCACGGCAACCCTGGTTGGGTAGTTAATGCAATACTATCGTTCCCGAATATTTTATCCTGTTATCTTTAACACTGAAATAATGTTATAAAATGTACATTGAAAATAAATTTAAAGTTATTTGTATTAAAAATAGACGGAAAAAAGGTTATTTTTACGATTTTCAACTTGAAAATTTGCGGCTTTGAATGCAAAATAAAATTTAGAAACTTGCAACGATATTTTTAGCCTAAATGTATTCCAATATATAATTTCATTCATTTCCGCCAGTAAAGTTTAAAGGTCACAAATCAAAAATATTCAGAAATTGCGATATCAGTTTGATAATTGCTGACTGAGTTTATCTATGAGGAGTTATGGAAGTGTGATTAGGTTAAAACAAACCACATTTACAAAGAGTGTAGTCAAATTAAAATGGAGACTAAGGGTAATGGAGTCAAAGAAAAATATACTTTAATCTTAAATTTCCATTGAGCTAAAGTAGTGCCAACACTTTCTAATAACAGAAATAGAATGTCATACGGTATGTCAAGTGTCAAATATTTTAAAAAGTAAGCAATATCCTCTGCGTTAGCTTTTTAAATATAGGGACTCCGTAAGATTAGCTTTTCATGCAAATAAAAAAATCCATTAAATACTTTATCATTGTACTAAATTAAATTGCACAAACCTTATCATGAATTTTCATGAATTTCTTTAAGTTCTCTTAAGACAAAATGATATCACAATACCTGCTGAAAGTTGATAATGAGAGCAGGTCTGGCATCAGGGCCGGCAGAAGACGTTCTTGTGCGTAGAGTACTCACTCGACAACAGAAAATTTTTTGGGCGTCGAACTCTCCACCCGACCTTTATAAAAGGCTTTATCATTATTTATGTATACCGTTTATTTTGTTTAAATCTTTTTTATATATCAATTCATAACAATTAAGAATTAATATAGAATTTAGGCTTGGAGGTATAAAAAGTTCCTATCTTTAATTCTTTTGACAATCTATTAAATATTTTATGTGTCCTGCAAAACATAAGGATTTTCTATGCAATTGTTCCTTAAAAATTGGTGCTATGAGTGCTCCACAGCGATTCACTTGAAGACGCTATTAGCTTTAGATATTGAATCATATATTAAAAGAGAGCCCCTCCCCCTAATCATCCATCGTCACTCGACTCTCGAGACTTATAGTACACGTTCTGTCGGCTCTGTCTGGTGTAGAATGTATTCTATCATACGATAGAATGGGGACGAACCTATGGTTTTCGAAATGTAGGCCCAAAAATATTTGCCGCTATAAAAACTTCAGTACCAATGAATTGAAATTTTGAATCGAATTTTTTATTTCCAAGGCATAAGAAATGTTCCCATTTGTTAATTCCATTAAAAAAACGGAATTTTTATCGAATTTTTTTCATTCCATTAAATTTAAATTTGGAACTGATTTTTTCATTTGATGCGAAATAGCCGAACATGGTTCGGACATTTGACGCACTAAATCCAACACTTTCGCTAGGACAGTGTCCAAAATCGATTTTCGACGTGTACTTTTTTTTGCTTAGAATGGAGTAGACAAAAGAATTTTTTCCTTTTGCCATGAAATTACAGGGAACGCCTCCAAATTCTAATTCGTTGGAATGTTACAGCAATTTTTACTACCAAATTTTTGAACTTCATGAAATTAGAATCGAAAGTAATCAGTCCTACCAGCTCTGGCAGAGACAATATAACTAGTCAGATGCAAAATAGCTGACTCAATTTCATTAAAAATCTACCACCCACCTAAATCTACCGCCAAAAGCTCACCCCCTTTGGCAGTACTTTGCGTCCAGCAATGAACAAAGCAGAGATGGGAAAAGCAGCTTTTTGCCAAAGAACTCCTTATGACTCCTGCTTTTACCCACTGTGTTTTACTAAAACAATTTTTGTACATTGTGCTTAGGTGGACTATCAATATTTCATGAGTTCTTTATTTTTTGAAAAACTAACCAGCAACATCTGGCCCAGCTTGGTCTTAATCCGCCTGTAGGTAGCATTGAACACATTTCGCACACTAATAAAATTGTCAACAGCATAAAATAGCATGATGACAGAAATAAAGTGGAACAAAAACTCAAAAAAAAATTCTGGAATTTTAGACACGCAAATCCCTTTCGTGTACTGCAACTCATATCTGCGCTGGATTTATGCGACGCGAGCATGAATTGATGAAACCCTTTGCCATTCAGCACTTGATCGTTGGGGCGCAGCACGGCTCAAGCGACGCTACCAATTTCATTCTATAGATTCACTCAATTTCAGGGCAGTCAGTGTCGCCGCGGCACATGTGGATCACGTAAGTGTCGGCGTTTAGTGGGTACCTGCCATTGCGACGGAATTCTAAAATTGGCATTAAGCCTAAAAACGTGCACCCTGTAACTGAACTTGTGGCACTTCACACATCCACAAGCAAACACACAATATGTGGTTATAGAGATACAGTCAATAATGCATGGGATTTGCAACGCATTAGGCGCTCACTCGCTTTGTTGCTATTTTTGTGGCAGCAATTTTATTTTTAAGTTTTTTCGAACATTTTTTGCTTTGGATTTATAATTTTTTTAAAATGCAATTTCCATTTTTTTTTCGTTTTGTTGTTATTTTGCAATTTTTTTATTGCAAATTCATGGTACGTGCATTCGTTGCGAATTGTTGAAATTACGAAATTCAATGTATCTGCTGCGTTCACTTGTTCGCTGGCAGATACTTTGCTTTATTTGTTGAATAACTTTTCGTGATTTGGTTGCAATGCTAAATACCGTATTAATGACGTTAACAGAGTTGATAATTGTTATTTATATTGGCCAATATTTACAGATACAGTTTACTGATCTGTCAATTAAATGGCAATTTATTAACACTGCCTTGCGAAGTTGAGATACGGAGTGTTAGCAATAAATTTTAATTTGGTTTGCAGTAAATACATTGATAAGCTGACTAACTTTACCAAAATGTGGATAAGCGTATCTATGCGATTTGGCTTCAGTTCTATCGCAAGCCAAAACTGTTAGTTTTCTTAAATGATTAAAAATTTGAATGTTAATGTCCAACAGAAACGAATACGAAACTAGTAAAGGTTTTATCTTTGGCCAGGCCGAAACTCACATACCCTACACTGCATTGAAAGTACTTTTTAAATAAATGTTAAAAAATATTGAAGAGATTGAATAGGTCGAAAATAATGTAAAAAATGTTCAAAAATGTTAAAAAGTGTTGGAACAAACTGGAAATGTCAAAAGAATATGGGAAATGTTTAAAAAAATAGTATAGAAATGAAAAACACGAAATATGTCACGCCCACTTTTGTTTCAATAAATGATATTCGTGATTGGCATGCACAAACCAAATTTTTAGCACAATAGCTTGTATAGTTTGCGATATGTTCCGTTATTATTCTTAAAATTTAGGGCGTTGACACACCCGCTGGTACAATCCAGTCAACCAAAATAGTATTCCTTAAACAAACCTCTTCCACCGAATTTCAGTATGATTGCTCATATATTTCGATAGTTATGCCACTTAATGTATTTTAATTGTATGGGAGGTGCCACGCCCATTGTTGCTATTTTGACAGGTTTTGATTCATATGTACCTAATACCCAGTAAACCACTTACATCAAATTTCAGATCAATTGCTCCAATAGTTCACTTAAAATAGCACTTACAACTTTATGTTATTCAGGGAAGTGCCACGCCTACTGATGCAATCTGGTCATGTTTCATTTGATTTCAAAGCTTATAGTAACCCAAACTTCTACGCAAAATTTTATGAAGATTATTCTCATAGCACTAAACGTATTTTGCTTATATGGGAGGTGCCACACCCACCAGCACTAAAAATTTTACCAAGAAGACACCTTTTAGCGAGTTTATCTGCCATATTAAATTTCATAGCGATTGCGTTGTTAGTTCTCTTTTTATAACGTTTATAAATATTGTAGGCTGTGCCACGCCCTTCAACGAAATTTAACAGAATATTGACGAAACTTGTATTGATGACTACTTTCAGTGGTATCATCCCTAAAATTTTTATGAAAATCGTATTTGCCAATTTGGAGATATACGAAATCCAAATTTTCAATTGCTAGAAAGCGCCACGCCCACTTTTACAATTCCGCTCAATTAATGCGCAATTCAAGATCTATAAGATCGTGTACCAAATTTCATCACAATATCTTGCACGGTTTATGAGCCATGGCGTTATAAAAGTTAAAATTTAGGGCTGTGCCACGCCCCTTTAAAAGCCCTTGCAAACTTAAACCTAGCCTGATCTTGGTTTTGTTCTCATCTTCATCAAATCATCAAGTTTCATCAAAAACGCAGCAACTTTTTTTCAAAATGGATTTGGGTATATTAACATAGAGTATGGGCGGAAGGCGTGGCCGTTAACCGATTTTGCACATTTTTATATGCTAGCAGCTTGCAAGAAGTTTTGACCTGTGTGCCAAATTTCATTCAATTGGCTTGCTTAGTTTTCTCGTAAACTTGATTTCAACAGACAGACAGACAGACAGACAGACAGACGGACAGAGCTATATGGGAGCCGGTGAACACTTTAGGTAAATGATTTTATCGTCGTTGGTATTGATTTGCAAGGAAAAACTAAGAGTTAAGCGAAGATAGAGCCGTTTTTTTTTTTGAATGAATTTAAAAAAAAAATTTTGGTAGATTATTATTTTATCGCGTCTGCCTCCGATATATTGCGTTAAGGGCATAGTATAGGCAACGAAAATATAAAAAGCTGACGTCCACACTCCGGCATTTTTCATAATTACAATTTTTAATATGCTCAAAAATACTCAAATAAAATATGTTATCGTTCTCTTCCAGAATTTCATTGCATATAGTATTGCCCCTAAAAGCTGAAAATACAAGAGGCAAACGTGTAGATCGCCACTTTTTCGAAATATATGTGGTTGTACTTGTTAAAATCAACGATGTTTTTCAAACTCGAATATTAATTTTAGGATACCAGATTTTCCCGAATATATTTAGTTATATAGTTGAAAAGTCTAACCTTTTTCTTTCAAAACCTCACTGATATGGTTTTTTTTTTTCAACTAAAATATCGTATATTTTACTGGAACTTATGTAAGATCTGTTCATAGATCTGATTATTAAACTTCAATTAACCATATTTTGGAGAAAAAAATTATGGAGGCTGGTCTCAATTAATACTAAAAAATGAAAAAATGTACACTTAAGTCAGAGATTGCAATTCAGAATGGTGTCTTATTTGGCGTGGAATGCTCCATATACACAACCAAAAAAAATTAAAATCAATATTATAAATGACCGAAAAAATAGAATAGCAAGTTTTTTATGTCAAAATTTTCACGGCATTAGCTTTATATAGATATACCCTATATATTTAGGTATCTTAAGTGCTCGAAATCGTCTGCTTTCGAAAAAGTAGCGCTGTAATCGTCTGCCTTCTATATTTTAATTTTTTTACAAGTAAAGGAACCAGTCAGCCAAGAGCCAGACGCGATAAAATGTTTCAGTGCTCAATTTTTTTTACATATTTATAATAAGGAAATTTTTAAATGATGCAATAACTAAGTGGCAGACGTTGTTCCCATCGTTTCTTATGACATTATCTATATAATAATCACAATCTGTCTCACTTAAGTTGTTATACATCATAAAATTTTGTAGTAAACTTAATTACTCTTAAGCGTGGCAACAAAAAAACGTCTGCCTCGTGGATTTATCTGCTTTTAAGTATGGACACGTTTTTTCTATAAAAGACAGACGCAATAAAATTGTTTATAGTAGCCTTTTTTACAGTTTTAAAGTGCTCTCAATTGATAATGCGGATGCAACGGAATGGCAGATAGATTTAGAGAACTACGTGATTTTCAACCTCTGCCGCACGATAAGATCATATAGAAATTTAGGCTACCGGCTGGAGCTATATTCTTCATTTTCGAAGTTTTGAAATGAAAGTAACTGCAATTAAGAGAGCAATTATTTGAATATGCATTACAAATTTATGTACCCGAGGGCCACGGCCATACCAAGATCAGCGCATGTTAAGTTTCATGTGAATATACAAATTGTCATACATTTTGTTTCCTCAGAACACTCATATTTTCATGTGCTGCTTTGTATTTTTAACCAACTTTCGAAGGCATATTCTGCTCGTTATTTGGAAAGAAAAAAAAAAAAGTTTCGAACTTCTGACGAAGCGCCTGAATCAAACACTGCGCGCTGAGGTGCTACATTGAATAGATGATATTTAAATGGCATTAAGTTCAAGAAACAACTGAAGCTATCTACGACAATATATTTCAGTGAATTTTGTGGCGTAGTAAAATTTTAAAAAGTGGAAATTTATTCCATCATAAATATACATTTTACGATGCACGCTAAGTGAAATATTCAACAAATTTTAATAGCTGACAAAATAGGCGTCTTAATGAATAACGCCCAAATTAGAATAGATCATAACGCCCAAACCTTAGTAAATTTATGATACACAATACACCTACAATGAAAATAAAAAATAAATAATCTCGTGACGAAATTTGCTGTTGGCGAATTTCGGCGTTATGTTTTCCAATTTGGGCCCTATATCTTTCAATTTTGGTATTATAACGTTTTGTATTAACAAATTTGACTTCGCTCAGAATTTTAAAAGGCATCTTATGCTATTTAATCAACCAATTTTATTTATTGAAAAAAATTATTGTTTCAAAAAATACTAATTTTCGTTCAGGATTTTACTTGAAAGCAAATTTTGACTTTTCTTGGGTCATTGCGATTTCATTAAATCCATTATTTTAATTTTTTTTTCTTTGAGCGCACGTTTTTCGGGATATTTTGTTAATTATTATTATTATTTTCCATTGCACAATATATGTATGTCCTTTATGCACAATGTTTTCCGACACATTTTGTGCATGGGAAATTATTATTTTTGAAGTGAAACTATTTTAGTGACGGGTCATTTCAAAACTTAGGTGTATATAATGAAACGCAAAACATGAAAACTAAGACATGAAACGCTTTTTTTCACGGATTTTGGCCGTTGTAAATTTCTAGTGCTCTTGTTTGGATTACGCAACATTAATTGAATAATTTTTGGGTATTATGCCTCAACTAAATTTGGGCGCCACGAAGCCAGTGTTGGACATCTTGGAGAATGTAAGCCCTGACCCGCGGCCAAAGCTTGCCCACATACTTAAACCTTTATGTAGAATAACTATGGCTAGCAAAGCCAATGTTGGACTTACTATCTGAGTGAACCGCGATTGAAGGTCGCCGCGAAGCCGATGTTGTACGTCTTGGACGATGTAAATCTTAAGCTGTGGCCGAAGGCTGTCTAACTTTTATGTTGAATTACTATTGCTAGCGAAGCCGTTGTCGTACATATTAAACCCTGAACCGTGGCCCAATGCCGCTCACTCTGCTTATGCATATACCATATGTATGTACATTAGGGTGTGCCATTTTTGAGCAACTTTATTTTTTCAACTAAAAAACAGGCTTAAAACTTTCAGAAAGGTGAAAAAAGAAGCCTCTAAAAATTTGAGCTCTTAATATGTATTAACATTTAGAGGTGGCTGTTTCTAACTTTCCATTTTACATATAAATTACATGGAAAAAATGGAAAAAAAACTATTTTTTTTTCGTATTGTTGTATTTTAGTCTATAATTTTACTGAGCCTAATACATAATTACTTTTGTTTAACAGTTAATCAAATAATAAAATAATATCATATTTTTTTTTTTTTTTTTGTAGAGCGTTCAATTTCCTACTAAAATAATGTTTCAGTTCATTTCTACAATGATTTTTTTTTTCATGTAATTTATATGGAAAATGGAAAGTTAGAAACAGGCACCTCTAAATGTTAATATTAAGAGCTCAAATTTTCAGAGGCTTCTTTTTGCACCTTTCTGAAAGTTTTAGGCCTGTTTTTTAGTTGAAAAAATAAAGTTGCTCAAAAATGGCACACCCTAATGTACATGCATATGCATAGGAACTGAATTTTTAGAAAATATATAAAATTCCTCTTGTATTTTCAATGGTGTTATGTCCACATGTGATCAATTTTGCCAAACAAAGTATCACGTCGGGTTTTCGAGATATAATAAACTAAAATTTCAAAGAGTATATCCCACATAGCATAAATAAAGTAATTTGTTTTTGCATTTTTTGGTTAGTATATCTCGAAATTTTGTTTGGCAAAATTGATCACAACAACGACCTTTTTCAGGGATATATCCGTTTCACACTGTTAGAAAACACTGTCACACAGTATAATCAAACCAGTTTTCCATTCTGAAATTGTAATAAATATATTTTTTTTATATAATAGATTATCCAACAAAAGTTATTACTTTAAATTTTGCACCATTTTTAAACAGTGAACTTTCAACTATCATTGATATATCTTTTGATAAGTGAAATAAGAAGGTTATAAAACACTCGGACAGGGTGCTGGGTGAGTAAAAATTCACTACAAGCTTCCTTGACGTCTGATTTCTCGAAATGAAGACAGTCTAAATTCTGTGATGTAACCCCATTAGATGAGTATTTTAAGCGACTTGTCAAGTTTTCATTAATCTTCCTAACATTTTAAATGTGAAAGAATAGATGTTCCTTCTTCAATCACGCTTTAAGGGCTGAACAGATTTAGATAAAATTTTGTGGGCAGATAATTTATGACTTGGGTTATAACATAGCCTTCTTCTTACACCGAAAAATTCATAACTTAAAATTGCTTTAAATCACTTTAACAGAATAAAATAAAGTGAAGCTGTTACTGTTCTTAGCAGTTTAAGGCCTTCAGAGTAAGACAATAATGGCTCGCATCTTGTCTATTTAATAAAACACTGTAATTAACATGAATCATACATAAGTCTAAAAAATAAGCAAAATGTTGATCGTGGGAGTTGTTTCTTAAACGTAAGTTGCTTATAAAGATAGAAGATGACAAACTTTTAGAGCATTGAATTTCTTCCAACTTTTTGGTTTAAATCTCTTAATTATTGTGACGTCCATTTAGTTGTGATTTTATAAATTTTTTTTCCGTATTTAACATCTTTGACGTTCATGGTTTCTAAAATTGTAAAATTTTGAAAGTTTTACAAAATTGACAAAATATTTTTTAATGAGCATTAAACCCTTATATGAATTAATTCCTTACCGGGAATTCCCATCGAATTTCACGTTCATTGGATAAAACATTTTTTCTAATAGTTCCTCAGGCGATACGACTTCTTACAACGGAGCTTATTTTTGACTCAATGGGTACGTCAGCAAACAGAATTGCCGAATTTGGTCTAAACAGCAGCCAGAGGCAAATCAAGAGCTGCAAATGCACCCTGAAAAATGCACTGCTTGGTGCGGGCCGGGTTTTGGGCCAGCGGCATCATTGGATCGTAATTTTTCAAAAATAATGAAAATCGCAACGTTACAGTCAATGGAACAAGGTGCCGTGCGATGATTACCTACTTTTTTCGCCCCAAAATGGAAGTATCGAACTTGGTTGACGTGTGGTTTCAACAAGACGGTGCCACATGCTACACGGCATGCGATACCATGGAACTATTGAGAGGCGAGTTTGGTGAGCTCACGTTTTGGAGCAATCTATTGGCCCCCAAGATCATGCGATTTGACCACACTAGACTTCTTTTGAGGAGCTACGTGAAATTTCTCGTTCACAGGGACAAGCTAGCTATAATTGAAGCCCTGGCAGACAACATTACAGCTGCCTTTGGTGAAATACCGGATAAAATGCTTGAAAAAATATTCCAAAAATAGAGCTTACGGATGAACCACCTTAGGCGTAGCCGCAGGCAACATTTACAAAAAATAATATTTAGAAAGTAAATTAAAGAAATTGATGTATCGCTCCAAATAAATATTTCATTCACTATTGCAAGTTTTCTGTTCTTTTTGGGATTTTCAAAAACCAAACGCTTAAAAAATCACCCTTTACTGCCGGTCGTACGACCAGGTGGAATGAATATATGGAAATAGTTTAATTTTTTTCCAGTGACTGCGACTTTTGCACGACTTGGATAATTCGTAAGAAAAGTCGTATTGTCGGAGGGTTCCATTAGTTTCGTCATTAGGTATGCCCATGCAAATTTGAGCAAAATCGAAGAACGTCACTATCCGATTGTTGTTAAGTAATATTTTGAGTGTCTCACTATTTTTAATAAAAAATTTTATTATTGAACATTAAATGTTTTTTCCTTAATAAAAACATGCCTAGACTAAGAAATGAGCCTAGAAACTGCGAAACTTTTAACATGCAAAAATATCTCATGCATGTTGAAAATAATAATTTTATTGCCATTCGATTGTTTGCGCGGCACTTGGTTGGAATAACTAAGTTTCTTACAAAAAAAAAGTCAATGAGCACCTAAGCAATACATATAGAAAACAAACTTTAATTAAAATAATTAAAGTTAAACAATAGATAAATAATGAGTAAACAAGTTAGTTAAAAACTAACAATAGATAAAACTTCCCGGATATTGTTATCAGTGTGGAAAAAATAACACGATTATCACTGGATGCACCAATTAATTGTGCTACGCGGCAGTAATTTTTTTCGTTTTTTTTTGTTTTTTTATGGCGATAATAAAGCGGTAAGCGTTTTGCTTAACTGATAAAGGTAGCAGTTTTTAATAAACATACGCGTAGCTACACATGTTGCCATGTTTATGTTTTATTTTTTTAATGTTATTTAAATAATAATTAAGTAACAATTAAACGCTTAAAACAAAAATGAAAAGCTAAACTTCCCACGATTTACTGTGTGTTGAGTAATAAAATAATCATAAATTCTGTTGAAATAAACAAAGCCGAAAATTTAATATTTAAAGCTTTTAATCTACAATTTATATGCAGTCAATAATGGAAGCCTCTTAATTTAAAACGAGTAATAACATATTGTTAAATAAATTAATGACCAAAGAAATTAGTGGCGTAGTTAATACCTGTGTAACATCCTAACGCGGAAAATGCAGTAGTGATCCAAATTGGAGCTATAATGGAGCAGACGATTTTCATAGAAAAAAAGAATACGACAACTTTGTTTCAAAATTTTAGACAGCACATGCGAACAAAAAAACACACGACATTTCTCCGGGATCAAATAAATGTGGGCAACACTTGTGCAACATCATCAACGCTCCAATCTGTCAACCTTATGGATGACGATACGAAAAAGTACTATCTCTGCATTTTTACGGCTTTCGCAAGATACAGGAGGAGGTTGTTGGGTGGCGTTGTCTAGGAAATGAGTTAAGTTCATTCTCTTCCTCTTCCGCTGCTTGTAAAATTTCTTATAGAAACAAAATTTCGAGGAAGAGTAACTTCAGTTCTATTCGTTCTAATTTTCATTCTATATTCTTTGTCTATTAGGGTCTTTGAGCTGAGTGCTATGGAAAGTTCTCTATTCGGTTCTTCCTCAACTTTAACCCAACCCAGCGCCGAATTCACCTACAGTCACCAATTTTAATAAGTAATTAATTTCAAGTAGCTAAACCATTTTTAAGTAAATTTTGTTACTGGACTGGGCATTTTTTCTCCCATCCAAAATAAACTAAAGATTACTCATACGACATGTAGTTCAACTTTCATTTTATAATTTTTTTGCTGTCTGGCTTTCGTTTGCTCCATATTTATTATGGAAATTAATTAATTCGTGAATTACATAACTTGTATGGCGTTAAGGAAATTTCGGTCAATTATAAAAGGCATTTGATTATAAATTTCAATCTTTAAAGAAACTTGAAAGAAACCATTTAAAAAGCAATTCCCACGCGTTCATTGAGAGAAATTCAAAGATTTCGTTGTTGATTTCGGTTTTTGTTGTTGCTTTTTTTCTTTATAATTTTCGTTGTTATTTTTGTTGTTATTGCGCAGATGTGAAGACATTATCGTGCTATTGTTGTTTTTGTTGGTGTGCCGCACTGTAGGTGAAGACAACAAAACAGCGCGCCCACACAGTTAGTTGCATATAAAGAAAATATAATTTTTGTTTTTGAATTTTTTTTCTTTTGACATTTTGCTTTTGATTTAGTTTGCCAAATAAAAAGTGTGACTAAAAAATTTATGGTTGCGATTAATATTCGTAGGACCATTATTTTACAGCATTCTTCTACATTTTATTACACAATTTGGTAATAATTTATTTTGAAAATTTTAATTATCCGTGAAAAAAAGTTTAATTCTTATTTTGTTTAATGGAAGATTTGTCGTCAATAAAAAATTTTATTAATTATTGCAGCAATATTTGAGTACAAATTAGTGCAGAAGCTAGAGCTATTGGGCTAAATGACACATTTGCCACCCACTTTCGTGAAAAATTTTTTTAATTTTCCATAATAATGTGTACAAAAAAAATAAGGCCATGTTTAGCGAAGACCACTTTGCTGCCCCCAAGCTGTTGCGATCGGGAAGACTGCCCAGTTCGCTCCTTTGTAGCTCCACTTCTGGTAGAAATGTAGGTTTGAGTTCATTGGAGATTTTCGATACTTCTTGTTACTGTTTGTTTCTTTTAAAGTTAAGTCGATATTTCGATCAGGCGTTTAGCTTAAAAACCTTATGCTTCCAATCTTTTGAGTAAAATGATTTCCATGCCGCTTGAGTAGTACATAACGACAGAGGTTATTGACGAGAGCTAAATAAAATAAAACCCCATGCAACTGCACCGGCGATAAGCAAAACTAAAGACTAACTCTCTAGTATTTTTTCACCCTAACATGTTAACTGCTCATAGTTTCTCCTTTGATTTGATACTTCTCAGTATTTGTAAAATTTATCGAATATTCGATACTTTTCAAATTTAATTGACCTTTATCGACTTTTTATACTTTTGATTATTACTATTCGTTTTTGTCACACTTCTCATTTCATAAATTCTCCCATATATTTTGCCAATTTTCGATTTATTTACGCTTATTAATACATCCTATGTTTATGATATTTATACATTTTTTTATGTTTTTTGACTATAGTCATGAACTCATCATAAGGCAAATTTATACAAGAAGGCGTGGCACCTCCCATAAATGCAAAAACTTTGAAATGCTATACTGATGGAGTTATTTAAGATCTTGCAAACATATTTCACACAAACACTAGAAAAAGGTCGTACAATCTCTGGACTCAAATTGCGCGAGTTTCTGCAAGAGTGGCACCTCTATTACAAACAACAACTTTGAAGTGCTGAAGGTTTTGAAAAGTCCACAGAAACATATTCTGACATTGTACATAATACCATAGACCAATAACTTTAAATAACCTCTCAATAGTAAGATTAAATGTGTTAAATCATAACTTCATAGAGGCCATTCGACATCTGCTTTTCTTGAGATTATTGACTCTCCGTACTATTTACGCAAAAGATCGATTGTGGTACTCAGCACCGTGTTGTTAAAACCACATGTTTGTTAAATCAATTTCATCCAATTCAGTAAAAAAAGAAAACTCGTTAAAATTAAGGACCGACGATTCCATGAACATGCGACAAACCGTGCCAAATGGATACTTTGACGGATTGTAAGGTACCTCGTGAAGTATTTGTGAATTGGCTTAATATATACATGCGTCTCCTCAGCAAATGCACGGCATTTTTGATGATCCAAACGCTCTAGTTCTTGCGTGATGACAACTTCTTAAGGATGGAAGCACAAGTTCAAACAAAAATTACGGCCATATTGTCTAGGCAGATGGTCTTAACTGTTGAGAAAGCCTTTGAATCGATACTTTTGTGTTTTCATCCACACTTGCTTGAACGACAGCAGTATTTCTGTACGACTTCAATCCAACGTTTTTCTTGTTGATTGTGCAACGAAAGATTACGTTCCAAAGAGTCCATAGTTTACTAGGTCGATTATAAAAAATTGCATATCCAAGTATCTTTCCATGATTAAAGTGCGAATCTTACTGAATAGGTTTTGACATTGGCCATATCGTCGGTTTGAAAATATATGACGCTTATTGAAGAACTTCTCATCTATATTTGGACATTGATCTATATAAATAGATTGTCCATCGATGTCCGCGCATCACGAAAAAACTACTGAAGCGATTTTGATCAAATTTGGTTCCTTAGACGCTCAGTCTCAATCTTCAATAAAAATTATTACGATTTTCCTATTTTAACATCTAGTTATTAAAGTTTTAAAATTGCTTAAAATAGTAATTTGCGCAAATCGAAACAAGCATGCAAACGTAACAAACCATTGAATGGCAAGTTAATGTGTTTGTGTGTTTGCGTTCTGTTTTGTTGTTTTTTCCATGGTGTAACTACACAAGGTGTTTATTAGGGAGAGCCATGCGTGCTGAAATCGAAACCATTTTGAGAACGTGAGAGTAAATTGATTTTCAAATCAAATCTCAATTCTATTTCTTTTGAAATAGAACTGCAGATGAGAGAGAAGAAGGAAACAGGTTACGCTAGTAAAATAACATATGTCAATGCTGAAAAAAAAAAAACGATATTGCAAACTTTTTTGAGGTTTTGATGAACTTATCCCATGATTTAGCTCTAATACGCGATATAGATGGCATTGATTTTAATAAAGAAAATTTCTGACCAAAATTTTCGTTTTGGTTCTCGTTAGAATTTTTATTTTATTTTTTAAGTCTTATTCTTTATATGACTAAAAACTTATTTTCATTTATATTGAACCCATCATAAGTTATCCAAGGGTTAGTAATAGTGGGCCAAGTATGATCAATCCACTACTTGAAAATGCTTGTAAAGCCTAACCGCATTATAAGTATAACTCAAAATATGTCATGCTACTAAAGAAATTTACGTACAATTTAGAAAATTATCTACATACATCGATACATACGGTAAATTTATCGATATTTTTAAAAAAGTACTGTCGACTTTTTTACGAAACTTTATTTGAGGATATTGATTTCTTACCAAGCTATAAGAAAAGTTTTCCGATTCACATACTTCACTCGCGCTAGCACTCGAAATACTCAATCATATAATTTTTGTCACACAAGAACAAGGACATTTTACAATTTCCTCTGAAAATGCGTTGCATGCACACAAAGAAAACCTCATAAAAAATTAATTAAACATTCAAATGCAGTTCAAGTGAAGCAAATGATCCTGCAAACACATTATCTTTTCATTGCAACTGCATGCTCAAAAAGAATGTCATAAAAACTACCCCTGTGTATCCTGCACCAAGTGTTCTAACGTACCGCCGAGTATGGTACTCATAACTGACTTGTTACCTAAAAAAAGTAGGCACAACAACATCAATAGCAACAAATGCCACAACACGTCTCAACAATTGTCCTTTAACAAGCACCTATAACTATACCGGTGTGTTTTTTGTAGAAACTCTACAACAAGGACAATAACAACCAGAATTAATAGCAGTGCTGCCACTGCCACTGCAGTTTGTCGGCTGCCACACTGTCTGTCTCCGTGTGTCTGCCAACTTTTGTGTCGACAAATGACGCTATAAAAAAATAAAAATTGTTGCAATTTTCTAACATTTTGCACTACAAATGACAAAATTATCAGTTTCGTAGTAGGTGCATCACGTTGTCCCCTATTGTGAAATTTACTATTCCAATTCAACCATGCAAGGGACAGCACTGAGCTGCGGTGGTGGTTATTTGGTTTGAAATAAAGGCAAGAAACAAGCGTTTACTTAAGGATTTTGAACTTTTAGATGACCTTTCCTTAGGGTATTGACTGGAAAATAACTACTACGCTGCAGTAGGTTCTGTGGGAACGTTTAGTTATTGCGTTTTAATTTGGATAGGTTAGGTATAAGCCGGTAATTCTATATACTTTGTTGCATATTCTGTTTTTACGTTGAAAAGCTCCTGGTCACTTTGCATTAATCTACATAATTGACCGAGGCTGAATACAAAGGTTGACACTTTTACAAAATTTGCGAAATATATTTTTCTTAGTAAGAACAAAGAAAATATAACATTCTAATATTAAGTAATGTCTGTCCATGACATGTACATGACTAAGTCCTGCAAAAGATCAAAAAAATTGCTCAATTCGCTAGAACAATCCTGAATTGGTCGTCTTGATGTTACGTTTGCTCATCACTACCTGTATTTATAGTGCTGCCAATGACCTTTAAAAATACTTAAATGGATTGTTATTAACTGTAAATTTGAAAAGTATAGAATTGGAAACAAAAGCATGCACTCTGACATTTGGATGGAATATGGTTGAAAAAGTCCAAAAAAAATGAAAAAAATCACAAACAAATTTTGAGAGGTCGAAACAATTTTGAGCCAGGTGAAAGAGGTTGAACAAATTTTAATGAAGTTGAAAAAGTCCCAGTAAGTTGAAAATCTCGATAAAAGTTGAATGAAGTTGAATACTCGTAAGTCGAAAAAATATGAAATATATTGAAAAAGTTAAAAAATAAAATAGACGGAAATTTTAAAAAAATATGCAAGAAGGTTGAAAAGCTGAAATAAGTTGAAAAAGTCGAATAAATGATGAATGTTGAAAAAGGTTGAAAATGTTGAAGCAGTTGAAAATAGCTAAAAAAATCGAGAAAATTTGGAAAATGACGAAAAAAGCGATTGAAAGAGGTTGAAAAAGATAACGTTGGTAAAATATGGAAAATATTGAAAAGTCGAAAAAATAAGAAAAATATTGAAAAAGTCGAAAATATTAGAAAAATATTGAAAAAATGTTGTAAAGGCGGGAAAGGTTGAAAAATGTTGAAAAACACGAAAGAAAAAAATGGAAAGAAGTTAAAAAAGGCTGATAACTTTGATAAAGTATGGAAAATATTAAAAAATTTCTACACTGTAAAAAAAGATGAAAAGATCGTGTTAGTAAATTCAATGAATTTGAAAGATGCTGAAAAAGTTCAAAAAAAATGGAGGAAATGTTCAAAAAGGTTGATATACTCAAAAAAAAAAAAAAATCAAAAAAACACGATTACAACCTTTTGATTCAATCTCGTCGAATTCCATTTAATTTCAAAGTTCATAGTAGCCGACATCTCTACACCAAAATGACTTTTTACATTGGTGATTCCCGAGGATATGTGGCCGAAAACTTTAGGTCTAAGAAGGAATCAGAATTTCCTCAAAAATTATTTGTTTGGCAAGCTATCTGCAGTTATGGCGAAAAGAGCCAGATTTTTGTTACCATGTGCACAGTAAACTCGGATTCCGCATCAAAGAATGGCAGGCGAAGAGGCTTAAGCCATTCTTAAGTAAGCATGGGGTTTCCCCTTTCTTTGGCCTGACCAAGCCTCCTGCCATTACAGTAAAACGACATGGGAGTGGTATACAACTAATAATGAGCTTTAGGTATCCGAGAAGCAAGTCCACCAAAATTTCCAGAACTCACTCCAACAAAACAAAAGGAGTGGCCAGTGGTGAAACAGATTTCAGGAGAAGTATTATACAGCAACCCAGAGGGCCTCCGAAAATACCATAAAATCGCTGATAGATGGAATACCGGAAAAAATCAAAAAATTTATTAAAACAGAGTTATGAAATATATATAAAAATAGGAAATTAAACTGAAGAGACATACTGTTATAAAATGCGTTTTATTTTTAAAATCGAACCAGTGGCTTAGAAGATTTTTTGAACTTCATGATGGAGAATTTTTTCAAACGCAGTCCTTAGTACACTAAATATATCATTAAACGTTTTTTGTTCATATGGGTGTGGCACCTGATGCAATCCGCGTTTAATAATAGTAAATACAAAATTTCAAATATGCAACGCCATTTTTTTCTTAGTGCACTTACACTGATAGTACACTTGTGTGCAAAAGAATGAATGCATCTATGGTTAAAACTGGAAAGTTATTCGTCACCCGAGAATGGATCAGACTATATTTTACATTGCACATTAGGTTTGTTGCACATTTACAGCTACGGTCTTATGTGCTTTTTTATCGAGATACAATATCGAACTTTAGACTCAACATGTCCGTGGAATTTTGAACTCAAAATCAAAAATTTAGTTTCAGAGTTTCCCTAGCATGTCAAGTTCTTTGGATATCCGTGTCAAAAAAGTACATGCGACATCTTAACACTCAAAAATAAAATTAAAACTCTTATGTACTTCAAAGGTCAATATAATTGAATTTCAAAAATGCATAAGTGATTTGAAATTTCTTCTTGAATAATGCGCTTAACACGACGGCATCATGGCTTCTTCTCCATCACTTCACATTTTCTTTATTTTTGCGTCAAAAAGTTTTGCATAAAAAGAAGATCCAATTTTAAATAATTTAAGAACGTCTACAATGTATTTTCCGAAACCGATATCGAAATTTCTATTAAATGTATGTGCTATAGAAAATTTATGTATTAAATATACAGTGATGTTCCTTTAAACCGAATCCCGTTTAAGACGTTTTATTGGTTAAAGTGAAGAAAATTGAAAAAACCACGTTTTTTCTCACAGAACGCATATATTTTTTTTGCTAAAGACGATCACTGTTAAAGCGAACTATTTCTTAAAACGAACCGAATTTACATACAAAATTTCTTGATTGTACGCTTAAGACGAACTTTTCCATTGGGAGCACTGTAGAATGCGTGTTGTGTCCAAGGTTACCAGATGCCTTGGTCGCGAAGTCGCCGATATGTAGCGCTAAAGTCGCCACAAATCGTCACGCTGAAATTTGAAGTCGCCAGAATAATCGCCATATAAAAACTCAGAAAGAAATAAACAAATAACAATTTTTTATTCCATATGTACTATGTAGAGCTATGTAAGAGTTATTCTCTAACAATTAATGCATTTTGCGCTTGTAACTTTTTTGTTGTTTTTGCACTAAACTACTGAACATAAAGCTCTGCATAGTACATATTAAATTTTCCTTTGTTCAAAAAAAACACAAATAAAGAAATTTTTTATTTCGAATTAAAAAATAGAAGCCTAGCACTCGATGTATTGTAGTGAAACTGAGAATTTGAAATTAAAATTCCTAATTCTCAGATTCAAAATTAGCATTTATTAATCTAACGTACCGACTCTAGAGTCTTACCGCTCCAATTTTTAAACTAAAACCCAGCAAGCAATCGAACTTAGGTTAACCTGGGATAGAAGAATCGTCAGATTTTAATTTTTAAATTGAAAATAAAAAACATCAAGTTTATATTTTCCGACTTCTGCAAAATAATTGGCAATAAATAGGCAACTAACTGCAATAAAAGCAACATTTTTTTAAGAAGAAAAAATAAATTTAAGGCGATTTAGGAATAAATTATAAATTTTATTTCAGAAAATCAAATATGCAATCAGCATTACACGAAAGCAAAATTGGTTGTTTCAAAATTGCCACTATCAAAAACGTTGATAGCGTCTTCCACGCTGAGCTCGCAATCCAGATCATTTTTAATTTGTCATACCATGCAAAAATAGCACTTGTGGCATTTGGTGAATTATAGCCAAGGAAATTTTAAATCGCCATGTTGGTGACTAGTAACCTAAGGCTATTTTCCAACGTCAAAACAGCTTCTCAAATCGCCTGCTTGGCGACAAGTCGCCAATTCTGGCAACCCTGGTTGTGTCTTGCTTTGTGGTTGCATATTGGGACTTTCAATAAATTGGTGCTTATTAGCTTAAAGCCGGTAACAGTCTGCAGCTAAACAACTGAAAGGTGTGAAAATGGAAAGATCAAGTGTTTTTAAAAAAAGAAAAGTTTCTCTTTAAAAGAAAAATTTGATATTAGAAAGCTTTTATAAAAAGGTGCAAATCCGAATACGTAAAGACATGGACTCATCAAATCAACTGTGGCCACGACATGGAAATCGAGCAAAATTCTTCGCATCTGAAAAAAATTAAGAAGTATCACTGTAATATGTTTACGAAATGTTCAACTGATGTAAAGTAAATCTTACATACGAATGTAATTTTACTATGCTTAAAGCGGTGATGCGATCATTTGGTTTCTAGTGATGAAACTTATATTTTTCTTATATTAACATATGCTAATTTTATTTTCGGACGCTTTGAAGTATTGTGCTAAAATGTTATTGAACTGAAACTACAGCGTTACATCATATTTACTTGAATCCATTAGTGCGGCCCTATTTTTTTCTAACATACATTAGGTAGGTTTCTGAAATAAACAAATTTTAGCAGCAATTCTTTACCTCACTCATGCAGAAAGTGCTAAAATTTTTAAAAAATTGAAGCGCAGTTGTGACTCCTGAGTTGATACTTACAAGACGGGGGGAAAGACCTGGAACTTGTAAAGTTAGAAAAATATATTACACAAAAAAAATATAAAAAAAATTTATTTCTTCTGTCCATGACCAAGCCTTTAATAGCAGAACGATATTTCAAGCTCAATAAAAAACTAAGTCGTTTTAGAAAATGGTTAAAATTTCCTTATATTGATATTAAGTCTTAATAGCTTGCTTCATTTACGCTTGCAACTAAGCTTCAACGCTTTACCAACGCTTGAAAGAATACATTTTTTCCACATAAACTTTGCAGAAAGAAACCGGGCCTATTAATATTCTTTTGGTTCGATACAAAAATATTAAATTTAAAAATTTATTTAGATATATTTTTATTTAATTTTTAAAAAATGCGAACTTTCGTCGATTTCACGACGAACAGTGGGATAGATTTCGCATCTAGGTGGACAAAAGTACTGATGCGAAAGCTATGTGAAAGTAAAAAATACTGTAACTCAAAGTTTTCGAGGTCACTGAATCAAACATTTCATTTTCTATATTTCCAAAGTCGCTGATTCTGTTTCCGGCAATATATTTGTCATAAATTCCTTACCAGAGGGAGGGGGTAGTAAGTGGTTGACATCTGAATTTTGCCACAAGCATATCATTGCATGAGATTTCGAGATTGCTGAATCCATTTTAGCGACAACTTGTGCTATCACATAAATTATTGATGCAAGCGTAGAAGGGAATGGTGTAAGATAAGGATATAGAAGGGATTTTGCGCCTGGCCTTGAACCGCTTTATAGATTGCGCGCTGCTATGAGCACTTACATATATTTCTTTATAACGTAGAGAGAAAACACAAGTAGTTGTTGAAATTGTACAGGTCTATTTAATAATTTTGGTATGATAAATTAGAGTCAATTTGATTGATCCAAATGTGCCCTGATTTTTGTGCCTTTTTGATATTTTTATATATAAAAGTACCATTTCCCAAAATCATGTATCAAGCAGAAATCAAATTTGATCAGCGAATGAGAATCCACATCATTTTCAAATTAAAACTTAAAAGTTCACTAAAAAAACGGCGACAACGTTTTTAATCACATGCTGTCCGAAGAATGCGTTTTTGCCTAAAATCAAATGTTCATAGGCCACGATGTTTATCATGACAATAAATGGCACTTTTTGGAAAAATTTGGGCTTAAAATAATTCGAAAAGTTTTTAGAAATGTATGCGAGCTAATAAGGCAACTTTGATTTTCTAACTTTAGTTCATCTAGATTCGAAATCTATCCCACTGTGCTACAAAAGCTTGAAAACTCGGCCTATGTCGAAAATACATTTGCCTATCTTGAAGGCACATATACTGCCAATCCTATAAAAGAGTTATTGCAAAAAGTTAGGGTTAATGTACGGGTTAATACGTCCACTAAATAGAACGTTGTAAACGTTCCACTTTGAGCTCAATCTGCTTTCGAACTATGAAGAAGATTTTCAAATCGGTACAGTAACTTAAGCTAATATTCCTACCATTAAAACCTTAATTGCTCTTAATTGCTATATAATAAATAGCTAAACAATTAAAGTCCGTCATTTCTGATTTTGTAAACATTTTGATATTTTCAACTTCAAACTTTAAAAAAAAAAAACGAATTCAAAAAAGTTTTGAACAGTTTCGAGCTTTATCGAGAGTAAAGTTATTTCACTTAATATTAAGTTGGTATGGGAATACGGCAATAGTGTAACTTTTCTAAAAACATAAGGATAACAGAATGTTGTATCCTGCTGAATAAACGTCAACAAAGCAATAATTTTTAATCATTTTTTTTTTTGATGTTGTTGCTAAATAATGGAAAAATAATACAAAAACAATGCAAACTTTTCCTTGAGTACATTGCACGTTTATAGTCAACCCACCGACAGCACCTACTTATGCAATGAATCCTTTTTATATCCTTATTATCATTCGAATGTATGTCTGTGTGTATGCATTTGCTCATATGAAAAGAAGACACTTTTACGGCAGGAAACTCGCATAAAAGTTAAATGTTTCGTTTCTTCTATTCAATGCGTTCCAGTTCATCAACCTTCCCTACTTTTCAAATGCAGCTGTACATATGTAGTTTTGTTGCTGCGATTATTGTGCAAATTTATATTCATGTTTTATTCAAAGGAATTTATGTTTTTTTGTCATTTTATTTATTTTTTGTTTGTTTCATTCAACATACAGCTGCAATCGACAGTCTCGTTTTCGTGTTACTGACACGCGAATGTTTCATATAAAAGAGAATGTCACATGATTCGTTTGTTATGAAACATTTTCGTCTACGCATAAGTAAATTAGGAGTTGTATATTGGACTTCTTCATGTAAGCGTGCCAAATAGTTTTTTTGTTTGCTGTGGAAACTCAGTTTAAATGAATAAATTTCACAAGTTTATTTCAAACTTAACATTTTATTATAAATTGGATTTCCCAATGAAAACTTCGTCACTGTTTTTGAAATTTTCTTCAGAGTTTTATTTTGCTGGAATGAAGGCAATTCGATTTTTATTTATTTCTTTAAAAACTGTCCCTGACCATTGTCAATGATGTGTGTGAAGTTGGCCCAGCATTATTCGATATTTCAAAACGAAATACAGCTGTGCTGTATTGTGCTCGACTTGTGCACTGATGTGCCGTGTCGCAAGATATCCGATGTTGATATTGAATTACTTTTTTTGCGATACGGCACATCAGAGCACAAGTCGAGCACATTAAAGCACAACATCAATTGTTAGAAAACTAGAAAAATGTTGGGCTAACTTCACACGCAAAAATTGTTTTTGCTCATAAAGGTCAAAATTCCAGGACTTACTTTATATCCTTCACGGCACATGACAGCATATCCTGAGCACAACTTATGGAAAAATTTTTTTTAAATTATTCTCAAATTTTGCGAGTTTGGTCGAAATGCGTCTAACAGGTTCTACAATAAATTCATCTTTAGCAACGCAATTCTAATGATATTCAAGGGATCTGTGACTTTCATCGGGATGTTCAAAGGGAGAATTCGAAAATTGAAATGGAAAAACCTTATATATTGCACTCAAATTAAGTCAGCGAAAATTCATTAAAAAATGTCTTTTCAAATGGTGCAATGTGCCTCAGAAGCTAAGAAGAGAACAAACCTACATATTTCCACAAAATATCCAAAACCTTTGTAATATTCATTCCTATATTGACTGAAACAAATAATTGTTGATAAAAAAATGAGACACCTTTAAAAAACGGACGATTTCGGGCGCAATGAGTCTGAGAGGCAAGTAGGGTTCGATCTTGACACTAAGCTGATGTCGAAAAAATTGATGAAGCACGTCACAAACCACTCGTAAAATGACACGGGTATCTAGAGTGGCAAAAGCCTGCGCGAAAGAAAGCAATTGTGCTGTGCCTGTTATACATATTGCGCCTGAATGAGGGTTAAACATTTAAATTCTTCATGTAACTAACCAGTTTTGAATTCTTTGAAAATATGGTGATCGATGACAATGAACATTTTGATTTATATTACAAAATTGAACACCAGTTGAGCTCATGTAGCAAAAATTCTTTGCGATTCCAAAATGGTTACAGACAATCGCATACAATTTTCCGTAATATTTTTGTTTGAGGATCTTCATAATAACCTATGACCTCTAAATTAAAGAAACCGAGGGTAAAATGTGAAATAATGGTAACAAAGGCAAAAGTATATATATGTTTTGTTTTTTGATATTTAGAAATGTAACGATAAATGCTGCAGTTAAATGTATTGCGCATTAAAATTATAAAGTTTCAGAAAAAGTTTTATAAAAATATATTTTGAAATTTTTTAATTTTTACGAAAAGTTCTAATAAATAATTTTATATATAAAAAAGTAAAAAACAAATTAATGAAGCTTATTTGAATAGAAGCATAATTATGTAGGGCAAGGTGGGGCAAAGCGGTATACGGGGCAAAGTAGTACAAAAGGTATATATATCCTTAAGTAACAACGCCATCTAATGTAATTATATAGGAATTTATGTTTGAGTAGTGTTCATGTATCTGCCAGGATATAGCGACATTTCGACCTTCTGTTATGGAGAACCACGAGGCGGTTGATGTAAATCAACGATTCGATTCGATTCGATTCATACGAATCATTTAAAAAAAATGCAAAGTATTACGTCGTAGTATATATGTATGAGTGACATTCACTTCTGTTGACAATGATTTGTTTATGCCTTTGTCTTCACGCGTCTGTATGTTTACGAGGCACAAAGCGATACGAACGTATTTTTTTTTTACATCGCAATAGTAAACATCTTCTCTTGAGAAAATAATGAGCCTAATAACCTTAAAAGATCCAATATAGATCTAACTAATAACCTACATGTCTTGTTGTGCGAAAAAATTTTATTTACCCGTTAAGTATGTAACTTTGCCCCGCCTTCCCCTACATAAGTTTTAATAAAAACGTAACATATGTATGTGCATATAAATTTTCATATTTATTTATGTTAAGACGTCAAAATTGGACTGACACGATTATAAATATTTGTCAATGCCATAATAACTTTTTTTTTGCTACACGAAATTTTGGCACACCTGTGAAAATAAATTTTAAGTAAACAATTTATGGTTATTAATAAAATGTAATTTTTATTTGACATTAATCGCTACTTAAAAAAACAAAATACTTTTTTGATTTTTCGTTCGTAAGAACTTTTATTTTCGCAGTTCTAAAGCGTTCCAAGTTGATACATTTTGAATATAAATCACATGGCGAATAAATCATTAAGTAATGCCTCCAATAAAAATTAAAATACAAGCAATTAATATATAATTAAACAAAATTAATTAGTCGGTTTATTTATTTTAACACTGAACTAATGAGATTGAAATTTAAAAGTCGTTAAATTTTTAACTAAATTGCGAAAATGCAAGCGCAAATTTCCAATGCAGCTGCACACCTCAACTATCCCATGATGAATTGTGTTGTGATATGTCAACGACGTTGTCAATTTATAATTGGTAACCGGTTGCTTTACCTCTTTTTTATTGAAGTATTTGGAAATTTTTTATAAATTTACATCAGGAACTTAATTTTACACTTATTCAAATTTAAAAAAATTTGTATTATACTCGCTGATATTGGGTGTTCCAATAAGAGTGCACTTTTTAAATTTTGCATGATTTTGTTTTCGAGCAAGTGGCAACTCTGAAATTTTTCAGCTGTAACATATGATTTTTCCGATTTTCAATAAATAGAGTGATGCACAAAAGAACAACGCATTATCATTGTGAAAACCCACTACACAAAAAAATTTAAGTGAATGCCGATTTTTTCAAGAAAGTCATCTTCACCAATAAAGTGCATTTCCATCTGAATGACTTCGTGAATAAGCAAAATTGACGAAATTGGAGCTCAGAAAATGGTCACGCGATCCAGGAGAAACAAATGCATCCACAACGAGCAACAATGTTTGTCAGGCGGAGTGATTGGGCCTTACTTTTTGGAAAATAAGGCTGAAATTGCAGTGACTGTGAACAGGAACATGATAACGGAATTCTTGTGGCCCCTATTGAACGGCATGGATCTGGACGGTATATTCCCATGCGATTTCTTTTTTTGGGGCTTTGCGAAATCTCGTGTTCATGTGAATAAGCCAGAAACATGTGAAAAAGTCATCGAAAATTTCATGAGAAGAGCAATGGTCTGTCATCAGAGCCGCGATGGCCATTTGCCGGATATTTTATTTCATACTTAATCGGAACACGTCTACTTTACAATGGAATAAAAATATTACAACTCGCTCACAAAATTTGTGTTTTTATTTTTGAATAAAAAAGTACACTCCAATATTGGGACACCCTTTATGTGCGAGTATGCAACAGTCACTCGCAAAATATACCATTTCTATTGAATTCTTCATATTAAAAAAAACTTATTACAAAGTGGCTGAGTTGGAATTTTCGGTACATTGTGGGTACATTTTGCTATATATGAATTTTGAATGTTCGGAAAAACACTTAAAAAAAAGTTGCATGCAAATATTTTTTCTTTAAAATTTGTTTGCTAATAAGCTTGTGCCCGTACTTATTTAATTTGATTTTTTAATTTAATTCTGAGAGATCAGAATTATTTAAAATTTGGTTAAATTAAATGAGTAAAATGTTTAAGGTGGGGTGCGAAAACTTGGAACCTTTCCCAAATATTTGGAATAATTGGAAACTTTTGCATATAAATTTGATAGCTCCTAATCAATACCTATATTATTTAAATCCTTTTCATTTCAAAGTATTTCTGTTTTAACATAAAAACTATGCGATCTATTTGAAACATTTATGTTTGTGACATTTTACGTCAACTGAAATAGAAAAAAAACGAGTTGTCTGAATCTTTGTATCTAAATAGCTCATGTTGAGACAAATGGATTCCTAAAATTTTAAAGCCCAAGTTTAATTACACTGGTGGTGACACCGGTCAAAAAACTTAATATTTTGCTTTGAGCTCAAAGTTATAAATTTTGTTGGCAACTGGACGGTTATGATATGAAATCGGAGAAATAGTAAATTTGTAGTACTTTTCCGTAGAATGCGATGAAAATATTTTCAAATTTGTCAGGTAAACCCTTTTTTTTAATCAAAATTTAAGAAAGTGTGAGTATTTGGAATTTTCATACTTTTAAATGTTATTGGTTGCACAAATCCTGATGTAGCCACTAGAGGGCTCTGAAGGTGAAATTTATGTCTTATTATGGTACGACATTTAAAAGTAGAAGATTCAAGCTAAGAAACATAAGCAATAGATGCATAGTTGAGACTTGTTTTTATTTTCCAAAAAAGAGTTGTTTTCTGAGAGCTGCGTTGTATTCTTGTAGAAGAAACCTATGATTTCATCAGAATTATTCTCACTCAATTCATTGCAAAGTGATGACATCCTAAATAATAATGATTTTTCATGTCGATTATTGAATCCCACATTTCCACAGACAATATAAAACCATGCACAAATTTCCCAACTATGGCTACCAAAATATTGCGATTAAATTAATTTTATGATAAGAGAGGCGTAACGAGCTTATTTTCAATCACGCTCACAATTTGCAAGAGGCTTTTTACAGAACAACTGGCAAAATATATCCTTTAAAGTGACAATGCGTATCCATACACAGAATTTTAGAGTTGTAGCTGCCAAGACATACTGTTTGATGAGTTATTTGTTTCGTATAAGAGGCACCTCAGTTGTTCCCTAAAATATGAGTTAGTTAAGGACAATACCTAAAGTTTCGTCGAAATCACTTCTACCGGTAAGGTGTGACTGAATAACAAACATAAAAAGTTTTGACTTTGTTAAATTACTGGGATAATGGGAGACCAATCGAAATGTCGATTTTATAATATTTTCTCATTTTTGACTCTCTTGAGAGATAATGTTCGAGAAGATTAGGTCTCGTTTCTCAAGCACGGTAAAATACGCATAAAACTAATTTTCCGGAGCTTTTGGTTAGCTCTATCCATATTAATACCACATCCGTTTAGCTGTGGTAAGATATCACACTATTTTGGCATAAAATGAATAGTTAAACTGCTATGAAATTCAAAGGCATAACACTGCTTCAGTTCACTATAGTTTCCATCTATGCGCCGCAATAATTAAAAATTGCATTCCTTAAAAGAACACGTTGCTCTATTGCTCAACGTCAACACTTATGTTTCCCTTTTTCGAAATCAACACACAACGTATCAAAGGCTTATCCGCAAATTAATATGTACTATATATCATAAGATTTTGATTAAATCTTGTAGGTTTTGGTTCTAGATTTCGATGTCTTTTCATAGAACTACAAGTTTTCAACTTTTTCGATATCTTTGGTGCTATTCGAATTCGATACTTGTTTTCCAGCTGTTATAGTCTACTTCAATGTTTGTTGATAATATTCGAAACGTTATGATTCTTATTAACACTTTCGATGTTTGCCGATGGAATGTGTTTTTTGTTTTAACTTATACCGACTTCTTCAATGTGCTCCGACTTATTCGATATTATTCGAGTTTTTTGATTCGATTCATTACTCTCCAAGTCTATACTTGTTTTGCCATGTTTTCGATATAGTTAAATTGTTCCAATCTCTTAGATATTCTTATAAACTTATTGGCTAATTGGCTTTTTTACTTTGCATTATGATTTTATTTTAGCTCACGATCAAGCTTCACTTCGAGTGAGCTCAAAATTTTGTCGGCAATTTATTATCTTTAGCGGTAGCAACAGTTGCTGCTGTTTTTGAGGTTTGACATTATTTTGCTACGAACGAGGATGTAACTTTTTTATTATTGAAACTCTAAGATCACAAAAAATAGTTGTTTTTCCAGAGACCTTCCACTTTCGACAAACAGCACCGGCTTCGGCTATTATCCAATCGCAAGTATTTGATTTGATATTGATATTGAAGTGTACGATTATTGCATTATACTGTGGATAGGCTTTGTAGGGCAGATTATAAAATATTTCCTTGGTAGAAATCGTGTTATCTTGAGTAATTTAGCTTAGATGTGAATTACAGCCAGAAAATCATTCATCATTAACTTTTTGTATTATATGTCTATTCTTGGTGTTGTAGTAATCACTTAATATCAACAAATGATACTCATATCATAAAACATTTTCGAGGGATCACACTATCGCTCAAACTACACAACTGATTATTAACTCTTATTTGAAGTCAGTCAAAGAAATTAAGGATTTGAAAACAAATTATGATATCAAGTTTACTTTTTCAAGCCACATTTACTATTAGCTATAGATTTTATCAGACGTAATATCAGTGAGTTTTCTGTTCCATACTCCCTTTAACTCCTTTACACTTCATTTGACCGTTATAAGCTAGAATATGCGTCTTTCATTTGGAGGGCTTGTCACGCATGACATATGAATCGTATTGAACGTATTCTTTGAGGTTTTAATGCGGTATACTTTTGGGCATATGCCAACTCCTTCATAGAAATCTAGATGTATACTAATAAATATAAAAACAAGAAAACTTGCATATTATTATTATTAATTATCAACTAAAAAATGTACGTAATCTATTGAAATCTGTAATGAAGTTGATGATAAGTAAAATAAATCTAAAACTATACTATCATAAGTCTTTGCTTTTGATGTAATATGATAATACAAAAATTTATCGTCTCGTTCTCGTTCGAGAAATTTTCGATTTGCATCATTATCGTCTCGTTCTCGTTTTGTTATCGCCGATATTTCTCGGTTCTTCTTGTTCACTTTTTTGTACACATAAAACTCGCTGGACCAGCGGCTTTCCCTCGCACTGTCCTTTGTACAACCACGTCCACATTTTACGTAGTCTTTACTGCATGCAATTGGGTCCATGTGCGGAGTTTCACAACTTGGCATAGGTTCCAAGAATAGCAACATAAGTGTTTTTGTTTTCATTATCCAACCCTATCAACATTTAGCAAGTTGCTTAGCACAAACAATTTTCATTTACGTCTCAGGTTTCACAACTGTAGCTGTGATAGATGCCAAGATATGGCGTCGTAAGTAGTTTTGTTCTATATAGAGCTGCCACGCTCGTTTGTCTAATCTCGTTCAGATTTCTTGATGAAGTTAACATAGACCATATACATCGGAGCGCCGAATTTCAAAACGCCTGCAACCATAGGTGCCAAGATATTGCGTTTTATGTGTCTTTGTACTGTGGAAGTTCAAGCTGAATCTCGTTCTCGGCGATAATTTAGTGCCTAACGTTCGATAAACATTACATTATCGCTAATAACGAGATACCGGCAAGACCCTTCCCGTTCTCGTCCTCGGTCGTACGAGAAATAATATTTTTGATATTGTCTCGTTATCGGTCTCGTTATAGGTCCCAATAACGAGAACGATAACGATATTTATCGGTCATCGGTGAAGCACTATAGGAAACTGTCCTTCACTTCTAAAAAGGATTGCTTTTAATGTTCCTGACAGAGTCTTTCGACATTTCGAAACATTTTTTTTTGGCTGTATTGGAACGAACTATGCCCGAAATGCTTCCATTAGAAGAGCTTTAATTGAAGACTTTTTTAAGATTTTTCTGCTGCGAAAAACTCTTCTTTTAATTTGCTAATTTTTTGTTAATAATAAAGGTTATCTTTAATGTAAGTACTTAGCAAGTCTCCTCCTCAAGTCTCTGTCTGTAAAAATGACTTGCAAGTAAAATTGAAAATTAATAAATAAAATTTAAACTCAATGAAATGTTATTTTTTCATTTGCTTCTCAGAAAGTGCAAATTTTATAACAAAACATCTACTTCATACACAATAAAAAAAACTCAATCCTTAAAAAAGTTGACCATGAAGGCCGCCTTGTGCACATCCTGGCAAAAAAAAAAGGAAAACAAAATTCTGAAAGGAGGCACAAAGCGATGTGCGGCCATTTATTTAATTTGATGGCTCCCTTTTGAATGTCATGCACAGCATTTGCTCCAAATGACTGATAAGGACAATGACAGAAGCAACATGTAGTCGTAGCATAAGGATTTCATTTTTTCTACTTCCGCTCTGTCCACACATCTGGGTACATTGTTTCTCCCATGCACATTCATTCGTTTATCGTTGTTGCTGCTCAAATGTGGGTACATTGTATTTAAGTATTAAATGGACAGTATAGGCTTAGCTCAAGCGGTTCAATCAGCATGTCAACTGGGTTCCCGCACAAATTTTGCAAAAATTTTACCAAAAAAATAAAAATTTTCTCTCAATTGGCAAATATTTTCTGCAACAATGTTAGTTACTTTCTCAAAAATTACAAAGATACTTTCTGTCGTATATAATCGATAACCGGTTCGAAACCAATGCTGCACTGTTGCAAGACCTAACCAGGGCAATCTCCCACACAAGTTGAAATTTCATAGTTCAAGGAAAGTGATATTTCAAAATGTATTTTCTTTTTTGCTATTGTCCTTTGTAAATGCTTTTAGCGGAAAAGCGAATTTATGCCCTGTTTCAAAGGCTTTCTCTTAAAAGCCAATTTTATTGCATTTCTTATATTGCTCGTATTGTAATCTCTTTTTATATTAAATCAATTTGTTATTACGCAAGAAATGCTCGTAAAATTAAAACATAAAAATTTAATTGTTCACTTAATTTTAATGTTGTTGCTGTTGTTTCTTCTTCTGTTCTCTTTCCAGGTAATAAATTATTTTAAGGACAAAGTCAAAGTCAAATAATATGGCTTCATTGATGTTGGTGTTGTACAGATTCGTGGTAGGTGCTCAAAATTGCAATACGAACACACGGCGTACTCCTAAAATGTTTTAACCAAAATTTAACATTTTGGTTGACATTCGTTTTCGGTGTTGTTTTGTTTTGAATAAATTTAAGTCGATGAGCTTACGTACGTGACCAATTGGCCCACTGTGTCTGCAAGTGTGTGGGATTGTCTGCAGCGGAGCAATCCCAGCTGGAAAACAGAAAAATAATATTGCGTTCGATAATTAAATTAATAAGGCTCGTTTATACTGGAGAGCGCTTAAAGTTATTAGAACATAATGAATGATACCTTGAAATCATGTCCCTTCTGCTATCAACCTTCGAGGTTAATCTACATGGAGGTCTTTTTGTAAATCTTAAACTTTAGAATGTCGTTTGAGACTTTGTGTCAGTTCCCCAGATCTGCAAAAATGATAAAAAACTGAATATGAAATGGAATGGAACGCATTGTTATAGTAGACATGGCATCTCCCATACAAGAAAAATCGCTTAAGATTATGTTAAGCGTACCATCACAGCAATCCTAATAAAATTTGAATAGAGATGTCAGTTACTATAAGCTTTGATATTAAATGAAATTTGACGTAATTACATCAATGGGTGAGGCACCTCCCATGTTGACAGAAAGTTGTAAATGTGACATTTACTCAATTTTTGAATATATTTTTTGACTGTGTCAACATTTTTCCTTTTGACTTTGCAACCTCTTTCAATTTTATTGGATTTATCAAGATTTTTCAATACGACATTATGAATCTATTTCGAGTTTTTCAACCTTTTTCAACTTTTTTCGAGTTTTTCAACCTCTTTCAATTTTTTTCATTCAACTTTTTTTCGAAAAATTTACCATATTTCTTCGGCTTTTTCAATGTCAAAACAAAATACTGAACTATGGTTGGTCTCCTGGTAATAATTGCGCAATGATGTGATGTGAATTTATTTCCAAGATAATTTTAAGACATTTAATTATATGAAATAAAATAAGCCATCAAACCATCGCGACTGCTTTTCAGAAAGTTAAGCCAAGAAGTTCAATTTTGGACCTTTTTTCGAGAAAATCCTCAATCGTAGCTGGTTTATTCCATTAGACCTTGAATTTGAAGGCATTTAACCGTAAGGTCTTGGTGGCCAAACCACAGGTTACTTTCTGGAGCTAGCTTACGCACTGAACATCTTATTGAAATTACATCTATCTTGAATTCATGGCATGAAATCTGGGATAAAAAAAATTTGTTTTGATACCTGTGCTAGTGACAGTTTCTCAAGCGTTGGCTTCATTTTTGAAAAACTAAGATCGATTGAATTCTCGAGGTCATAGAGCATTCCTCTGCATTCTATCGTGTCTGAAGAGCTTCTTAAGGATTATTCTCACTCCAAACATTACAAATCTAATTATTGGCAAAATCATTGAGCCAGTAGCCTCATTGCTGTACAAAGTTTTGTTACAAATATTGGAATAAACGTGCAATTGTTGTTTAGTCCACTATCCGAACGTACATACATCGTGTACGATGGCTTACAAATTCCAATTCGAGCAAAAAATTTTTTTTCTGGATCAGCTCTATTAGGCATTTTTCTCACAATGCAAAAGCTTTTGAATTATTCCTAATGCTCGAATAAAGTCGCCAGTTACACTAAGGAATGAGTAAAACTTTTGCAATTTTTTCAAATGATGTGGATCGGGAAAAATCGGTAGAAATCATAGTCGTTTTTCCTACTGGGAAAATCACCAATACAACAGAGAAAACTTTGTACGTTAGGCTAAAGCTTTATAGCTTAAAGAATTAAAGTACAAATGTGATGACACCATAATCCAAGCAAACGTGGATAACACATTTCCGTTCGATATGTTGTAATTGTATACGCAAGCGGCACTTAAAATGTAGCCAACATTTTAATTACATTAAAAAAAATCTACTTATGAATATTACCTGTTAAAGTGGTTCTATTTATTTGTAACTAAACTACTTTTGCTATTTATGATATGAAAATATGTTAAAAAGTCGATTTTATTTATAGACTTTAAGCGGTATATCCCTAGATACTTAAACTCAGTTTTTGTTATTAAATAGTATAATAAAAAAATTCGAGTTTAACATGGTAACAACTCAAACTTTAATATTTTTCTTATATGAATGATCATTATCGCGAAATTAAAACTCTCGCACAAATTCGGCATCCCAGCCTAGAGGTTGAATATAATGGCCAAAACAGTTTCAGCGAGCAGTAGGCCTTCGATCCATGGTGTCGTTTTGCACGTTTTCTTCTATGTATGAAGGTATATTAAGTTTAATAGCATTGTTTTTTCATTACAGATAAACTTTGCAGGAAATGTAGCTTGTTTTTATTCTGTGTACATATTGAACAATGTTTTTTTTTTAATATAGTTTATATGTATTGGTGTTGCACTTCCATAAGGAACTTTTGGGCACCCCTGAAATAAACTAATGTCAATTTAAGCAAAATAAACGTAGGATACGAATGACTTAATAACTTGAGAACGAGAACGAGAACGACTTACTCAAAAACGTCTGCCTTTGAAAAATCAGCGCTTTTTAATTTTTATGCTTTCTTTAAGTAAAAGAGCCAAACAGCTAGGAGGCAGACGCGAAAATATTTTAATTACAAAAAAAAAAACTCATTTCATTTAAGGTCAATGTTACATCACTGGGGTGTGTTTTCTACGTTTTAATTTAAATTCTCTTTGCAAGAAAATAAGAACTTAAGCATGCGGTTTTGCCATTTTGAAGACATTTTTATTTTATTTAATTTTATTTTGTTTTATTGTTGCAATTTCAAAAATGGGAGTGTTGTTCCAAACATAGCGTCAACATTTAAGTGCAACAACATTTAGGCACGTGTTTTAAGTGCGATTCGCATGAGAGCAAATCGTAGTAAAGCAATTTACGCAAATACCATGGAATTCACTGCAAATGTACTGGAAATACTTTAATTGACAGTGTGTCGCATGGTACTCGTTTTATAGTAATTAGGAATTGAGTGCAACTTAAACCTTTTCGTACATGAAATTGCAATTTAAATTGCCAGATATCACAAGATTTTAAGTGCGTTAAAAACAAAAGCATTGCATCCATACGTATGGAAACTTTATATGTAAAGCATTTAATTTTTGATGAATGTGGGCACAAGTCAAATTTATCGACAATCATCTAATTTTTTTTTTTCAGGAAAAGTAGCTTTTAAGGGGTTATAATAAAAATGTTTTGAAAAAGTGTCGTTCGGATCTAGTTTCGGAGATATACCGATTGGAAGATATAGGTTTTCTTAAAAGCATTATAGATTGGGATCGCCTGAAAAAATCGTCGGCAGAATTTAAACTCTATAGCTCATTAAATTACAATTCATATGACATCAATGAGGAAATCGCTCTTAGGATTCTCAACTTATACTGCTTTTTAGAAAAACTATATCCGCATTTTCCAATATATAGGTATATCTTCGAAACTATGTAGATCCGAGCGTAAGGTTTTGAATAAATGTCTTTTCTACGAATTAAAGTTGGCTTAAGAAAAAGTTGTCTGGTAGGAAAAAATTCGATTGTCAGTAAACGTGGCTTAAGCCGAAAAGTGAATTAGCAGATAGGAAACGGTAGTTTCTACATTATCGAATTTTCAAAATTTTCACTGCGTATTTCGTTCTTATCAGCATTTGTTGGGTTTTTTGAATATTTTTGACCTGATTTAATTTTTTAACAGTTTCCGCCTTCTACAACATCTTTCAATCTTTCAAACATTTTTTCCACTTATTCAATATTGTTTGAATTTTCCAAGTTATTTCCACTTTTTCAAAATTTATGTAGTTTTCCAACAATTTCCAACTTTCTATTTATATTTTGTGACTTTATCGATATATTTTAGAATTTTTATTTTTTTTTCGACTTTTTCGACTTTTTCAACTTCTACAACATATTTCGACTTGTTCTAAATTTATTAACTTTTTCCACAATCTCGTCTTTTTTGACATTTTCAAAATTTTTAGACTTTTCTAATATTGTTCGACTTTTCAACATATTTTCTAATATTGTTCGACTTTTCAACATATGTATTTGGATCTTTTTAGCATTTTTCAACTTTTTTTTCGGCAAATTCGATGTTTTTTCAACTTGAAAAACATTTTTGAACATTTTCTGTACTGACACGTCTTTATAAAGGGTGTTTTTTTTAGAGATTTGTTTTTCGAATAGAGTTAAAACTGGCATTTTATGGTCAAATCTGTCAACTCTAATGTTATTTATGTTCAGTTTGGTTAGCCATTTTATCATGAATAAGTTGACAAAAGAACAACGCTTGCAAATCGTGCAAATTTATTTCGAAAATAATGGTTCAGTTCGCGAAGTTTACCGCAAGCTCCGTCCATTTTATGGTCGACATAATCGTCCATCAGAGCAATTAATTCGGTTAACCATGGATCGTTTTCACACTACGTTTACTCTATGTGATAATACGCATCCGCAGAGACGTCAAACAGTGCGCACCGAAGAAACAATTGCCGCTGTAGAGCAAAATGTTGAAGAGGACCCGAATGAATCGATTCGCCACCGTGCACAGCAATTGGAGCTTTGTCCATCAACTTTATGGAAGATTTTGCGCAAAGATCTTGGCTTGCGACCTTACAAGATCCAGCTTGTGCAAGAATTAAAGCCGCGAGACCATGCAATGCGTCGTGATTTTGGTGTATGGGCCGAAAATGAGATTGATCTCGATGCTGATTTTCATCGCAAAATTTTGTTCAGTGATGAGGCTCATTTTTGGTTGAATGGCTACGTCAACAAGCAAAATTGCCGCATTTGGAGTGAAGAGAATCCACATGAGACCCTTGAGACGCCATTACATCCACAAAAACTGACTGTTTGGTGTGCTCTATGGGCTGGTGGAGTCATTGGGCCATACTTCTTCCGAAATAATGCTGGAGAGTCAGTTACCGTTAATGGAGACCGGTATAGAGCCATGATAACCGACTATTTTGTTCCCGAATTGGATGGCATGAATGTGGATGAGTTGTGGTTCCAACAAGACGGCACTACATGCCACACAGCGCACGTCACAATCGATTTATTGAAGGAAACATTCGATGAGCGCATAATTTCGCGGAGTGGACCTGTCAATTGGCCACCAAGATCGTGTGATTTGACACCATTGGATTATTTTCTTTGGGGATATGTGAAGTCGCTCGTCTACGCCAACAAACCAGAAACGTTAGGGGACTTGGAAGCCAACATTCGTGGCGTTATTGCCGACATACGGCCCCATATGCTCGAAAAAGTGGTTCAAAATTGGACCTGTAGAATTGGCTTTATTCGAGCCAGCCGCGGCGGCCACATGCCCGAAATCATATTTAAACATTAATGGCATAAAGTTATCCTTCCAATAAAGCCAAATTGATGGACATTAAAACGATTTTCTTGTGTTTTATTTCAATTCAAAGCTCTAAACCTCTAAAAAAAACACCCTTTACATGCTTGCACTTACCTCTTTGAATGCAATAAGCTCACAAAGTACTGTGAGTGCTTAGATGGTAAGAAACTTGGTATTAGATTCCTACCTTTTCCTAAACTGTTGATAGCAAGAACTTACTCACTTTCGAGTTTTTTCATCAAAAATTTTTCGAAATGAACAATCCAAAGTTCAGAGGTCAAATATTTATATATCCAAAAAGAAATATTTTATTTTTTTGACAACATTTTCTATTAAAACTACGAAATTTAAATTAAATTTTTAAAATATTTGTAAAATAATTTTATGCGTTGCAATAAATTTTTTATGAATCACCAAAATCTTCTCTCGTATCCAGTGTGGTTTTCGAAAAACAGGGTGTTAAAGCATCATTTCAGTGAGATCATTATGATTGCAGAGTTTTCCCTAATTCAAAATAAAAGTTGCAATTAAAACATGAAAACCTTCACAGAACTAAATAAAATTATTAAGATTTTATGAAAACTTCCACGATTCTAAATATCATAGGTATGCTGTACAATTTATAACTTTTCCCATGTAAGTATATGATCACATTGAGAACAGGGAACATAAACATTAAATATTAGGTCTAAAAAACATTTATGACACGCAAAATTCGTTTTCACAATTTGGCATTGGTGCTTTCATGGGTTTGGGAGAGTTCATGGAGTGGAAGATCACAAAACATTTTGTCATTTAATCTGCATAGAAAATTAACTCATTGTCCTCTTTGGATTTATATGTACATAACATACGTCACATAAAAGGCTGTAACGCATTGATTTGATAGAAATAGTTACTTCTGAACCAAATTATTCCAAACGAAATGTACATAAGTTACAAACTTACAAAACAAAGGAACAATTGTTGCTCATCAATGACTTTCTGAGTGGTTCTTTCAGTGGCTGTAGATTAAAAAAAAGTAATTCATTGATATTTAAGAGATCTTTATCATTCTTGTTATTTTATCATTCTTGTTATGTGATGCATTTGATTTTGTCACATCGCATTTTATATAACCTTATGTCCTCAACTTCAGATTTTTGCTCGAACATTCGTCTTAAGTTTTGGATTTGTTTGGGGTTTGCTAACGTAAGCCTGTTCTCTCAAGAAAATCTGGTACTGTTAAATCAATTGGATATTCGTTTGCCGGAAATTTCTGGTAGGTGATCCATCGTCGGCTTAATAGTGTACGAAATAGGTTCATGCTCTTGAAACCATACCTCTTGATATTTTTTTTTGATCCGAAAAAATGATTACAGTATTGTTTTCTAGAGAACAGTGATGGCATTTTCAGTACATTTGTACTTTTTTCGGTACATTTGCGTCCTGAAATCGTTTTCAGTACATTCTGTACATTTGCCGCATTTTTGGTACATTTGGCGAAATTTAAGCACATTTTCAGTACATTTTCGGTACATTTGGACAATTTATAATAATGACCTTTTTTTAAGTAAATGAATAAGATGAAATAATCGCTATGTGTAGATTTTGTATTTTTAATGTGAAATATGCTCAGTTTGTCAACGTTTACACGAGCAAATTCGATGCAAGAAATTCTTGTCTATTCTCTTTTGTGAATTTGTTTTGCGTTTACACACGAAAACTAGAACTTCTTTGTGCAAGAAAATTTCAAAGCAATTACTGCGTCAACCCGCCACAACAAACGTAAATTCAAAGCATAATAACAGCTAACGAATAGAACGAAAGGGATTTCGCGTGTACGACAAATTCTGTACAGCACCCTTTCGTTTTTCCCTTCTTGCCTACAAACAGGAAAACTTTCTTTCAAGAGTTTCCTCGTGTAAACGTTGACTTTGCTAGGGTTTTTGGAAAAGTGAGGAACATTTTTTTTTGAATAATTTGTTTGGAAAAACTTCGTTCATTTTACTAAAATTGGATGTTCAAGACAAAAAAGTATAATCGGCTTCTAAAAAGTACATTTGAAGTCCCAATTCAGTACATTTTCACAAAACCCACTGATACATAACTTTTTGATTTTCTAAGAAACCCTGGGCAATTAAACTCTTTCAGACACAATACCGCACCAAGTAGGACATTTTTTAGAATGTATCCCATAGAGCTTTATGTGCTCCAAAATGATTCTTTCAAACCGGACTATTAGGCTTCGAGAGTAACTGTTGAAAGTTTATTTTACATCAAATTGTTACCAGAATATTCATATTTTAGTGGCACCCTGTATTAGCACTCACAATACCTTGTTATTCTTTCCGTTAACGTTACTAAATGGCATTAATTTTCAGGGTCAATTCCGATTATTAGCATTCGTTTCTTATATGCGTTGTTATCGGTTTGTTTTTGTTTTTATTATCGGTTTATTCACATCTGTATGCGAGCATAATCTCCCCTGTCCTCAGTTTTTTATAATTTGCTCCTTGATGTACCATATCAGAAGAATGTCGCTTGTTTCTTTTGTTCGGGTAATTAAACTTGAACCTACTCGATTGGATTTAATTTAAAAAAATGCATTATTTATGCACAGTGCGTACTCACACATCAGGTACTGAGGTAATGGTAATGAGATATCTCCAATAAAAGTTTGTTGAGCAAAAATTAATGCAACACTCAAAAACATAGGCCGCAGAGATGTATTGTCTAATATTATTTTCTTATAGAAACCAACAAGAACATTTTTACAACTTTTGTAAACTTTTATGACATTCGGCTAATAGGACATATTATGGCCATATGCTCTGTGGTAACATTCCCTTGTAATCAAATGGATGGTTTTACACCGCAAACATTTCCCAAAATATACCACTATTGAGTACCATTGACGGTATATGCGATACAGATCACATTTTCGAAAAAATATGAACAAATGATCCTATTGGACAATACGCCACACCTAGCAGCGCACTTAAGAGTGGGTGTAATTGACGAGGCTGAACTGCTGTTTGCTTGTTAACAAAGCCTTTCAAATGCCAACTGGCTCTAACGCTCTTTACAAAGCTGTGATACATTGAGATTTCGGCCTAACCAAGCAGTTACTGGTCGTCGATCTCAATTCTTTAACAAGCTGCATTTTATATGGGAATGAATTGTATGTGAAAAAAATCCTCTGGCCATGGCACGTGTTGATCGGAACGTCTCCAGGCAGAGTCCGATATCAGAGGCATCATGTCAAAAACCAAATGCTAAGCAATAGACATGCCCTCTGTCTGCTTCTTATCTGAAACAAAACAAAATATAGCTATTTGTCTGCCTAAAATAATTACAAATTCCTCGCAGACAAAGTCGCGGGGAACAGCTAGTCTGCATATAAAACATAAAATTGATTTCTT
This sequence comes from Meiosimyza decipiens, assembly GCA_963680825.1. Lineage (NCBI taxonomy): Eukaryota > Metazoa > Arthropoda > Insecta > Diptera > Lauxaniidae > Meiosimyza > Meiosimyza decipiens. The sequence goes on along the minus strand of OY804258.1, from coordinate 85,512,911 downwards.
GAAAAATATTCAACATGCTGTATGTATTTAGCTTGCAGTAAAGGATTTCATTTCGTCTTTTGTAACACTGCAGTTCATTTTATTGGAAAACGCCCTATGAAAGCAACAAAGTCAACAGCATTTATTATTGGCAGTCCTAAATTCAAATGAATTGTGCCTTGCCACCAACAACTTCTACCTAAAATACTAACAAATAAACGATTCCATTGACATTGAAATTCACTTCCATAGCAAAGGAAATCCATTGTAGGTATGCACGAGTTTATCCGCCTACTTTGGTTTCTTCCCTCTAATTTATCTATTCCATGAGCTTTTCCTGCATTGCCGAAAAAAGCCATTCCACAGGCATGCAATGACTTTCAAGTGCTTTTCGATCGATATTTTAAGTCAAGCGAATAAACCAAAGAAAAATTATGCAACAATAAAGAGTGTGCCGAAAATATCAGTGCCATTATGCAAGGTCATTTAAGCCGCAAGCAAATTGAATGTGAATGCTCAAGTTGTAATATAATACATGCCATATGTGTGTATGTACCATTGCATGTATTTAACATTATAATGTATACATATATGTATACATACATATATGTATATACAGTGGAATCCCGATAATTCGTAATCGCAAGGGACCAGCAATTTTTGACGAATTACAGGGGTTTTCGATTTAACGAGGCTTCGATTTAACGAGGTTAAAATAAGGACAGTACGAATTACTGAGATTTCGAATTAATGAGGTTAAATTAAGAGTAATACGAATTAACAGGTTTTTTTTTTATTTATTTAGCAAATAATAAAGTCATTCATTCTTTACTGTGTTTACCACCATGGCACCTTTCTTTTTTGAAGCAAAATGTGCGATCTGGCAGGCATTGTAAAATATGTCAGTCTCGTCTGCGTTGAAAATATCCTTGGCATTAAAATCCTTTATAAAATGATTTAATTTTTCTTTCCATTCTAAACGAACACCTTCATTAACAGCAAAACTTTCGCCGCAAAATTTTTTAAATTTTACATTGTTACTTTTTTTAAAACGACCGAGCCAACCGCTGCTTGCTTTGAAATTATTCAACTTAAATTTTTTAGCAAAAAACACCGCTTTTTCCATTAATAATTGGCCTCCAACGGGAATATTAGACTGTCGGCACTGAGTGAACCATATAAGTAGAGACTTTACTATTTCCAGATTGCATTATAAATATTCTTTTCTGTAGGATTGAAGTATTCGTTGATGGAGCGATTTCAAATTGTTAGGCCACTTCAATTTTTACGTTAGTTTGCCATTTTCACGCCACACTATGTTTTTCACGCACCTCTGGTAAAGCAACGAACAAATTCCATCAAAAAAAGTGAACAATAAACATAGCCGTAGCCGCCTACTATGATGGACTTTTTTTTTTTTTCAAACCATAGTTCCATAGAATTTTGTTTTACATTACGAATTATAAGAGGTTGTCAGATCCAATTACGATTTATAAGATGTTAAACAGACTTTATTGAAAAAAAAAAAAAGAATTATCGAGGGGACCAAAATGTATGCAATTTTTACGAATTAAAGTGATTTTTTCAAGAGGCCAACAGTTTGTTACAAATTATTAAGATTCTCGAATTAACGGGGTACGAATTATCGCGATTCCACTGTATATTTTTGTGATAAAATAATTTCTTTTACTAGAGCTGGGTAAGAATCATTAAGCTAAGCAATTAAATTTCTTAAAATCATGGATTCCATGGCCTTAGAATTCGGAATTGAGTTTCCAATTATGTGGTAAAAAATTTCATTAAATGGAATCTGAAATTTGAGCCAGAAAGTATTTAAAGTGATTTACTTTCGTTGCAAGTGTATGGGAACACACACACTGAAGCAATAAAAAAAATAAATGACAAGAAATAATCAATGTGGAATGTGTAAATTATATGACTAATTTATAATATATTTTCATTATATATCTTACTTACCCCAAAAAAATTTTTAATTAAATTACGTGATATATTCACTTTACGACTATTTTGGGAAAACTTTTTTAGAGAGATAAACATTTGGAAAAGCAGTTTACTGAACCTAAGCCTTAAAAATGTTTTTGAATACTTATTAAAAAGAAAACTCAATGTTGGCTATTTATGTCTTAAAATTATAGCTTCAGTGCGGTATTTCCTGGTTTTGCATTCATTAGATTTGATAAATATTTTTCTTCTTCATACACCCAAATACGTATGGCAACATTTACAAAGTCTCAATTATTTTCTATAGAATATAAACGTTACAAATACGCGATTTCATTTGTACAGTAATCCCCGGTTAGCTCCGTCGGCTAGAATATTCGACTTCCAACGTTTTTAACTGAAAATCTAAATAATGAGAAATCAGCGAAATTGCTTTGATACAACTTTGAAAAAAAAATGGCTTATTTTTCAATATAATCTAAGAATTACTATAATTATTATTAACAAAAACGTTCCAATAGTAAAAATCACGAAGAAAATTTTTTTAATTATTGAAAAAAAAAATTTTTAAATAACTCAATAAAATTTTTTAACATATGTTCTCACAGCATAGTTTGGATGATTCAGGAAAATTTTGGACTTTAAAAATTTTCTGGAATTGTTTTGTTTTTGCGTAATAAACAGTTTGGTCAAAATTTCACCTTTTATCACCTTTTTTCTCCTAAAATATCAATGTCCAGTGAAAGTGAAAATCGCACTAAGTAAAAGTTCTCAAAATATATCAAAATATTCAGAAATATTATTTTTTATATATTTTGTGACGTCAAATATTTCACAATGAAGTAAATAAAAATATTTGTCATTATTTTTGACAAATTTTAAGAACTTTTTACTTCGAAAAAAATTATTCAAAAATTATTCTTAAAATGAGTCATAAATTAACTAATTTAAAAATTCAAAAATTATTATTTTACTCTTTTTATTTTGTAAAGAGGCTAGCGCCAGGCCCAGTTTGTACATATTTCTCAGAAACATGTGGTATGGTTTCGAACGAGCAGATTTTTTAGCATTTTTCACGATCGTGTCAATGAATCAATGGTCAAACTTGCGGAGGTTTTCTGAGTTATAATTTTCACACATATTTCACATCATACTGAGTCTGATAAAATTAAAAACCACCAATATATCCCGACTTTGGTATTTTTTTTTTAAGTAAAAGCAATAATACTATAAATCGTCTCAAGAGTCACATAAATCATATAAATCGGCCCACTGATACGCCTTCCCATAGTCCGATTCGGGTGAAATTTGGCCACAAGGGCTTCATGTGCTTAAGACTTTTTTTCAGGCCTGAGCAACCAACCTAATGTACAGTTCCATCTCCATGTGGAATATTGCAAATATTTGCTTCGCCTCTTCTCTTTAATTGATGGAATAAAATGGTGGCCGAGAAGTCAACAAAAATTTCGTTAATCTTTCCTCATCGATTGACGCAACTAAATTTTTCCGAAAAATGGGCTCACAACCAGCCCTTACGGAGCGTGGGGGCAACTATACTTTTTTTTATAACATATAGTTCTTATTTGTTTTTTTTTGTGTTCAATTGTATGGGTTATTTTGAATGACTTTTTACAGCAGACGAAAATCCAATTAAGCGTAATGCGTACTCCAACTATTCGCAGCTTACTGTACCAATATGTATGCTGCCTGAATATCTCTAAGATTTTGATATCTTGCTGCAGAGATACAACAATAAAACTAGGTCATCTGTACAAAACCAATTTGCGTTTATGAATAAGCAAAAATCCATTTCAATTGATATCTAAAAATGGAATGTACTCGTAATTAAATACAAAAATTATTTTGAGGGTAGAAATCAATAAACCAACAAACAGCACCCACATTTCGCCAACCAATTAAAAGTATAACTGAAAATATTATCTGACATTATTTTGTCTTATTCAAGTCAAATTCATTTTATATTCGCACACATGCGTTAATAAATTTGACAAAATTTTAAGTTGCAATACAAACAAACGTTGTTTTGGTTTAAAATACCATATTTTCTTTTGTCAAAAGCACAAATGGCAATAAAAGAAAAAGGAACGAAAATTAAATTTTATTAACACCAAAAACTGTAGCACTAAATTTCGAAATACTTTGTACACGAGCACATGCATATTGTAAAATTTATTTTATACTCCAATAGTTTTCTATGCATTCAAAAGGCTGAAGTGTTGTTGTTGGACCATACTAAAATTTCATGAATTTCAGTATTCAGCTTAAAACTTAACCAATGTGTCCAGGAACGACCGACAGCATAAGTCTTCTCCAACAAACACATGGCCGATGCAACCCAACTTTGTGGTGTGGTTTCCGTTTCCGATACTGCCAGCATTCGTTTTACGTTCAAAATGCGGCATTGTGGTTGACTGGCTAATGCATTCAAATTCGGATGAAGTTGTTAGCATATAACGGTAGAATTTTTATTGTGAATTTCGTATCCTTTTTAATGTGTGTGTGTGTGTGTGTGTAAAATTGGCAAATGTGTGGGTGCAAAAGCATTGAATTTTTCTGCATAGACCAACATTATGTGGTCTGTAGATGAATTTTAATTTTTGTTCTACGTCCAAGATAGAAAATGGCTTTTCCTCATCTGTGATGTATTGTGTTATTGTCAAGAATTTTAAGGAATCAAAGCTTTTTAAATATCTATTTACCGGGATAAGGCTCTGGACTCAAAGTTAATCCTATCTAACAGTATTTAGTGAAATGTCGCTCCATTATATATTATTTTACTAATGTTTTATTTTTTAATCTCTTGAGTTTATCATGATTATTAATCCATAGTAAGAGAACGCTGAAAATATTTCAAGTTTTCCATAACCTTCGCAAATCATTCCATTTTCATTAGGTTATTATTATAATACAGCAATATTGGTCTGCTAAATAACTAATTCTTTATTTTACTCTTTTTCAGGTTAGTTCCCGTATCCGCTTTAAAATATCCAGGTATAACTTTTCATTTCTTGGTCGATGTTCACGTTTCTAGCTATCCAGGAGATTCAGCTCCACTGCTTATTAGCTGACTTTAGAAGATGATCTGTGTTTGGTGTGTCCATACCCTTACCGATATTCTACTTAACAGAAATCTGATTCTGTCAGCACCTCAGCCAAATTTTACGGATTCAATTGTGACAATATTGGCTAGTGCTCAACCGGGGCCGAGGCGAGGTTTTAGTTGTTCTTGGTCTCGCTTCGTTTTATAAATTGGAGTCTCGCCTCGCCTCGTTCTCGGACGAGAACTTGCCATCACTTGCCGAAACCTCGGTAAAAAGCGAGGATTTTATTTAAATGAGAACTTGCTTGTCTGCCAACGATATATTCAACTAGCAAAGCCACACGCGTTGCTACGCCTCAAGAAGCAAAATTAAATAAATGTTTTTATTTTTGGTGGTTTGAAACATATATGATGATTGATGAGATATGATGAATTTAATTCTTTTCTTATATGGGACGGCGTAGCATTGCCAATTTTTTTTTAAATCAAGCTAAGCTACATACCTTTTACAAACTATATGAATTATATGTACCAAATCTTATCCATTTGCCTCATATAATTGCTGAGATATAAAAAAAGGTTTATACATCTGCGTCCAGTACTAAATATTTGGTTTGATTTTTTTTAATAGAAAGTTTTTAGACCATTAAGAAAATGTTATAAGATTCAGTGCGACAACATTTGGCGATTCAAACTTTCATTTGAAAAAAGTGGGCGGGAAGCTGTGAGAATGACTTTTTTTTACAGATGAAGCTTAAAAGCCATGCAATTGAAAAGGTTCATTATTAAAATAATTTCAATTGAAATTTAAAAACTTCAATTTAACTCTTGATGCAGTGTGGATCTAGGGAACACCCAAGGAACTTTGTAACTTTAAAAAATGACAATCTCATTTTTGATCAACATGGCGTACTCAAAGGGGTCTCCAGTAGAATTTTTTGATAATTTTTTTCCTTATCATATGGAAGATGGTGGTATTAACATGTGGTATAGATGTATTACAGATTAAAACAACAAAAATTTGAGAAAATAAATGACATAAGCATACGAACACGCTTAATTTCCATACAAAAGTTGAATGTGGTAGAGGGAGGCTATTTCTTTTAAATTGGTATCAATTTTCATTAATTTGGCAATGCTGATTTCAAAAATATTACAAACTGATCGACCCGGCGAATTTTGTACCGCCTAACAGTCAATGTTTGTCGTGTGAACTCTTAGCTAAACTACCTTTAATATCAAGTCCCATTCATCTGCGTCCAGTAGTTGATGAGATGTGATGAATTTGATTTTGGAGGGCGTGTCATCGCCCATTTTTCTAATGTAAGCTTTGCAACAACTTTCCATAGGCTATAAAGAGCATTTAAAAAACTATTATGATATCTTAATGAAAATTCTATTTCAAAAAAAAAAAAATTTGTATGAGGGCCACCCTAAGTAAAAGTCTTATAGCCTAAGCTATGCCTCTTAATATAAAAGAAACGTGGTGTAAACTTCATGTGACTCGATTAAAATGATATTTTAAAGAAATTTTTGTATGAAGCCCACTCTAAAAATGCATCCTAAATAAATGTTTTATAACCTATGTCCTATTCGGTGTAGAGAAAAATCCAACAAATCAGAGATAATTAAAATTCTTGTGATATGTGTAGATTGTGCGATAATTTTTAGAAAGCTTATACGAGTACCTTCTGTTTTTGAAAAGCATTTGATTTAATAGCTCTTATCCCAAGGGGTGCAAAATTTCATTTACCACTTGCGCTCCCTTTAAGGGAACACCCTTTTCAGTTTAAGCACCTCTGCAAGCTTTTACAATTGATAAATCTTTTGTAAAGCGTTGCAAAATGTGAAGAAATAAAAATTCATAAGAAAAAGAATTGTGAAAAGCTGTAGCTGGATCTTTGGATTTTGGCTTACCATACTTTCCCACAAAATACATAAAAAGTTTTTCCAAATGCTTGGATATAATGTTTTTTTTCTGTCAAAGCTTCCAAATTTATCACTTTTACTATTTTTCATTCTAATATTGTAAAAATCCCAAAAACAGTGTACTTTTTACCAATATGTCACATTAGCACCTTTTGTTTCAAACAAGTTAACTAGGGCGTTCTACCCAGCAGATACTCATATAAAAAGTTCTATAGAACACTTTAGGTGTTCAAAGTTCAACCTTGAGTTCACAGGGTCATTCAACCCAAAAAAAATTTAGAACCTTTTTATTTCTTTTTTCTATTCTAAGATTTATCTGACGATTGTCGTAAAAAAATTTTCCAGCCACTAGCATTTTAATAAATTTGTATTTATGGCCACGATCTCCCACAATGGGGCGCTCAAATTGTTTTCATGATGTAGAAACTGATGACATTTTTTTTCTTATAATATTGAACATGGTGGGATTTGAGGGGCCTTAAAGAGGGTTTCTGTAATGTTAAAAGTGATGATGAACTGTGAACTTTCGCAATAATTTTTTGTCATCACATTCAACATGAGACCTATTCCTCCAGGTGTAAATAATTTACAACTTTAAAATATTTATTTTGTTTCTAGTGTTGGAAATGCAATAACTTATGAAACTTATATTCGAAGGCCTCGTTTAACTTGATGAGCTCAGTGTTCAGGGCTATAGCCCATTTTACCACCTTGTTAATCGAATCATCTTGAGATGGTGGGTTTATGTCAAAACTTCATCAATTTACAAAAAACTGAATTTGTTTTTAGTTTGTGGAATTTTTCGGAGGAAGCGTAGTACACTCGAACTCCAAAAAGCAAATTCCGTTTCTAATTTTGCTTGCTTACGAACCATTGATCTGACTCGGATGAGCTTTCTTTTGGACAATTAACTTTCTGTCAATGGTTGTATGCGAAGAGATCAAGTTTAAAGCCGTATAAACCAATTAATGCCGATTTGTGACCGAATTAATATAATCGAGTTATATTTAAGTTCAATTTATACCTCCGTGTCTAATACACATCAAACATGATCAAATTTACCAATCGTTTACATTTGCTGCATACGATATTCATTAAGCTGATGATATTTTATCTCTGCTACAAATTGTCACCGCTCAAGTTTTGCTTGTTTACAAATGATGAGCATGGGAGCAAAAAACGCATAAATACACTGATACCGGAACCTAACATGTCGAAGCTGCACTTGTACAAACGACTCAATTAATTGACTGCCTGACTACCTGACTGACAGACGAGACTGTCGGACGCTGTGACTCGAAAACTATCACAGCAACATTGAAACTTAGATCTGCCTCAATTGGAAACCAGGCGCAAAGACTTTTTCTTTGTGTTGTCGCACAAGTTGATCAGACTGTCGCTTTGGCTGTGCGTCGTCGAGTTTGATTTGTCAGTTATGTGTAGCTGGTGCTTCTTCATCTGAATTTTAATTTTATTTTGTTTTGAAATACGAAACGGTTGTCTGCGTCTGGTTGACGCCACTTTAAGGGGTTTGGTCACTTGCGTCCATTTAACGCGTGCAGCTTCGTCTGATTGTTGTTCGACTCTCAGTCGTGTCAGTGCGTGCGTCGTCATCGTCAACAAGAACGTCCCTCGATATATCATTGCTTTTGTTGTGGTTGTTGTTGGTTTTTTTTTTCCTTTAAATTAAAAACTTTGCAAACATGTGATAACCGCTGTGCACTACTAAATTTCTCTACCCGTTCGTGCCCCCATCTCAGTGGGCTTGTGTTGGCGGCTTTCTTGTTGGTTGTCAGCTGACTGACTGACTGACTGAATTCCTAGCCGAACTTGTAGCTGTGGTTGTCTGGTTGTTGTCGGTCGGTTCCATAGTGATATTTTATGAAGTGTGCTGTTACTGCTACTGCTACTGCTGTTGATTCCATGTTCAGTTGCTTGCTGCGGATGCTGTTTGCCTGTTTCGCAACATGGATTATCATAATAATTTTTTTCTTTCCATCCCTCTTTCACAACCTTTGATGCCCACTACGTGTGAGCGAATGTAGATTCGTTATGTTGTCGCTGATAATAACTAAGATGTGCGAATGATGGAGTTGGTAAATATCTGGAATATTTACATTTTTGACATAGTCGGTCGAATGAATGACGATAAATTTCACACCCAATGTCACGAGATGCCATGCCCAATTATACCATTCCACCTACTTTTGGTATAAAGAATTTTGACTACGGCCTCGGATGTCATATATAATCTGAAATTGCAATTCTAGCCACCCTAACCAACATTTGGAATATCATCTTATATCGATCGTTTCGAAAGTTCCCGTTTTGAAAAGTTTAAAGTGTTTCGCATGCACACCCAAAGAGGTTTGGTCTGCCAACTATTTAATGATATCTGAAACTGAACAAACCCCATGGTAAATTTTACATCGATAAGTCTCCTTTCCTTCCTTCTCTCTTGATATATATATGTCATTTGAAAGGTATTTTAAGTGGTTTTAAGTCGAAATAACTTCTATACTGCACTTCTTACAGTAACCTTGGTGAAATGTAAAGTATTGCAATTCTTAGAAACTACTTAGTGCTTTAGATTTAAATGAGTCGTAACACTTAAACTGACCCCTTCCAACAAGCTTACTTTGACAAAAAATCATACCCCTTCCCCCCAAAGATACGCACGTAATATGTGAACGACCCAAAATACCATTGCCAAAGATTTTCGAATGTCGCAATTTTTCTGTAATATTTCATGCAAAGAAAAGTATCGTTTGTATTATCCAAAATGTTTCCGAAATTATTTCTAAGCAAAATGGAGCTTTTAAAGATGGTAATATTTTTCTCCTTGCCGATTTTCAGTTGAGTTCTTCCTCCTTAAGACAATGTTGATCTGAATAAGGACTTTCAGTTCAACGGCGACAGACTTTGAGGGACTTTTAACTACCGCAGATTGGGCGGTAAAAGCTAATCATTGATATTATTTTAAAAAATTTAATTTTTCTCAGTCATTCCTTATATTTGAGGAGATTAACACTGATACCCGAGATTTAAGAATTTTTCGGGACAGAGCAATGTGAACAATTTTGCCAATTTATTGGGAATTTCATGAAATTTTGCTTAATTCTATCCCGCCGGTTAGTTGAACGTTAGTTTGGTGGGAAACTTTCGTATACTTAACACAAGTAACTACGTCTTGCAGAAGGGAAATTTTTAATTAAAAGGTCGTTCAATATAGATTTTTTGTGACTTGAAAGCGTAAATCTATACCGAAAATGCTAACGAATATTTGTCTCGTTTTTGTATAGCATTAAAAAAAAAATGTTTTCACACTGTCATTGATGCGTGTTTGCTGACTGGTTTTGTCAGTTACTTCAATGCCTTCGCAAAATGAAGTCTTCTACCAGCAGCGTCCATTTTCTTATTTTCTTTTAAATTTATCTGTAAATTAAACACATTTTATTAAATAAAATTATTTTTCGACATCGCTTTTAAATTCAATTCTGTACTTGCTTACTTCATGCGATTGTTTACTCCTTGTTTCTTTTGACTTAACATTGTTCGATGATGGATCTCATTTGATTCACATTAGCACTGGGCTTCAAAGTAAACGAGATGCGAGTTATGATATGCATGAAAAAACCAACGCTCATAAACGAGACAAATGAAAAACGGGCCGGTTTTGATGTGAGTGTGAAAGCCTTTCAGTTTAATAGTGTTTATTTCAAGGTTTGCTAAAAACGTTTCTGTTATAAAAATTCTTTAAAATATCAATTTGCCAGCTATTTAAAAAATAGCCAGCTCGTTCAAAAAGAAGAACATTAAATTATGCTAAATTATTTCAGTTACAACTTTTATTCAAAGAATTTTCTATATATTCTGTATAAAATCGTGCTCCAATGATTTCATCAAATTCGCCAAAATTAACATCGGCTAAGTGTCTAACATTGTTGTAGAAAAGTGAGCACAACACTTACGAGTATGACAGGTAACTTTTACAATGTTGTGAACTAAAAAGAAACAACATTTTTAATACATTATTATTATTATTATTATTATTGTTGCTGTTGTTGTTGCTGCATAGTAGCTGCTATATCTTGCAGATGCAATACAATCGGTGAGATGCTTTCTTGTGGTTAACTTTTTTCTATTTTCTTTTGTTTTTTGCATCATTGCACATTGTTGCAATTTGTGCACACAAATTGCGGCCAACAATTTTGAGGTTAACTCCATATGTTTGCTTGCTGCTCACAAGGTTCCAAAGTGGTTTTTCCTGCACAAGTATTCGAACGAGTCCTCATCAGTTTCAATTGAAAGTGTTGGAATGGAATGCAACTACAAAGAATCTATTTACGAAAATCATAAATGCTTATTATGCATGGTGTTACAAAAAGTTTAAAGGGTGGTCTCGTTTGGGTTAAGTTCAGCCACCTACTTTGGCATTATGTCAGCTACTCTTAGAGAATATCTCTCAGCAGAAAACAAGGTGAAAGTTCAAGTTGTGCCACTCGGAAGGATATTAACCCAATGATATGTGGTAATATTTATGTTAAGGCAGGCCAATTTTCTTCTGATTCTTTTTGAGAGCAACATTCACATATGTAGGTCCCTTGCTGCTCATGTCCAAAGTATGGAAAATTCCAAGACTGTCTGAATAAAACACCATAGGCGTCGTTGATATGCGCACAATCAACTGTGTTGTCTTAATAATAAACTAAAGAAACCAATTCATTCAGTTTAAATGAAACGAAAAATTCCATTTAATTTCAAACCAATTTGCAATAATTAAAAGTTCAAAAGATTACAAGCAATTGGCGATTTCTAACAAGAACAAGAATTTGAAATTTAAATGAATGACCGACAGCAGTCGAATACACAGCGCATGAACACTGAATGAATGAATGAATGAAAGCAGCACTTCAACGCGCTCTAATTAACCCATTCTGCCCGCATTGTTTAAAGTGCGCGACGAAAACGAAACAAATCAACAACAGTTGCCTTCTAATTGATCAATTTATTTAATTTGCATAGATTTGTAGTCAATATGTTCACGAGTTGAGCGATTGCAAATTGATTTGTTGTTGTTACTAACGAATTTCTAATGGGCCAACATGTTGCACCTCATTTACAACGGCAACATTGTTGTCACCTTTTCATACGTACCATATTGCTATCGGCTGTAATTTACATAAAGTCGCTCACTCCCCGCACTGCACGATCTTTTGCGGTTTGACTTTAGATTTGCTGTTGTTGACAATTGATTTTAATGATTTCGCGCCCTCAGCGCCATGTGACAGCTAAATAAAAGCAAAATATGATGCTGTCACACGCTGTGTTGCCAATTTACCACAATTATGTGCTCATTTAAATTTGACTTTGATTTGATTGTTCTTACAGCATTAGGGGAATTTATCATAATGACGTAAGTTGTTTGGATTGGATGCAACAAAATTCAATCCAAATGAGACGGTGAAAAAAAAATCGCAACTTAAGAGCGTGTCAAAAAAAATCAATGATCCATATGTGTGGCTGAAAAGTGTTATAGATTATATTACTGTAAAAATTCATATAAATACAGTAGTAACTCGATTCTGGCATAATATTTCATATCATAATAGAATTTCAGTACACTTAAATAGAAATTTATGTTTCATGAACTAAAGTAATATAAGATTTAGGGTTGTTTTAAGCAGAGACATTACTACAATGTAATATTATAGTACTACTAAGCGCTACTCTGCCCCTAGGACCGTATTCAGTATTCTTCGTGGGCTTTTTAAAGAAAAAAAAATGTTGGAAGTATTGCGTCCAAATTTTTCAGATGTCGCAAGTACAGAGTACGTATTGTTAAAAGTTTTTGTGCAGCAAGTATTGGGTTGTGCAGGTATCAAGTGTGTGCATGAATCGAGTCACTACTGCACATGGAAAAAAACATTTCCCTCTAGATATGCTTTTGCAAAAAGCACAATCAGGTATCTCTGAAAGTTCAAAATTTAAAATATATGCTTACTTGTGGCAGCTCTAACCAGCCAGCTCTGGAGTTTCATAGCTCCGCATTTTGAGAACTTATACTTACTGTACCCGTATCCAGATCCAATCATTTCCAGGTGTGTCAAAAGTATGAACTGAGGCAAGATATTTATGCAATGCTATCGATTTTATCTTCCGCGGAGCCTTCAACTGCCTCTGATATTAAGAGCTTGCCTCAAATTTCAACAGAAATTCATAGTCATTCATTGAAGCAGCGTTTTATTTATAGGCGGAATGTTCACAACTTTGCAGTGCCTAGGAGTTAAAAGGTTAAGGGGTCATCCACAAAATTTCTGCAACTTTAACCGCCTTTCCTGGTTGTCCACTTCTGTCTGATTTGGGTACCCGTCCCCCAAAAAGTCGTCCACAAACGATTATACTACCTACCCCATTTTTTTCGTTTTTTATAAACACAAAAAAAAATAGGAAAAATTCAAGGGTGACACTTAGAAAAATGGTATCCGAAAAAGTTTCGATCCCTCCGCATTAGTCTGCTTTTACGACCTCTTACCTTCCCCACGTTAGTCTTTTATGGACGATCCCTAAGCTTGTTGATCGGAAAGCTGTTGGCAAATATACTATATGGTGCGAAATGCTACTAGAGTCCTTAAAAAATATTTTCTTATGCGCTGGTTGGTCTTGCAAGTTGTCACAATCAACAGCCTCGAAAGATAATATAAAGTTCCTTGATAATATCAGCCAGAAAGCTAGGTTGGCAAGAGAAAACAAAAAAAAAAACCATAATCATGGCAAAAAAGGATGGTCAGTAGGTGGAAGTTTTCACTTCTATATATTCAATCGAATTTACACTATGGAATTGTGCTGTGCTATCTCACTAATAAAAACAGACAGTGAACGTTTTTACGTATCATCATTTGGTCTAAGTTGGTTTGAAAAGCAACTGCCACTCCTACCTTATCTGAGCTAAGCATATATTCGATATAATATAGAATGTTATTTATTGAAGCTAAAACGATTTCGGGGATATGGCCTCCGTGACGAATCATATTGTGGAGGTTCAATTTTCGGTAAATTTCTCCAGCGATTCGAACCTTGAGTTAAGAATATCTCGAGTTATGTTAACTAAAAACGGGTTCATCATGGCAAATTTATTTGCATAAGCCAGAAGCTTCACATAATCCCAAAAGCAGAGAGTTCAGAGAAGGTTTCAAATCATACTAATTGATTTTTTTTCAATTTCAATTCAATTTATTTGTTTTCCATTGACACTCTCTTTTGGGACAGCCTCTATACTTTGAATGCATATAGGTTATGTAATTTTTGATCTGGTCAATAACAACATCACTAATTTAGGGTGATCCAAGCGAATGTCTAGTGCAATATAGACACAATTTAAAGGAGCCAAAGCATTACAAAATGGATCTGCCACTCAACGCACAGAGGGCATGAGTAGCGAGATATTATGCAGATTGGGTGTTAAAACAGCAGAAAGTTGATGCGGAATATTCAAAGAAAATCTTTTAAGATAAGGCACATTGAGTCGGAAAAACCCTTAGAAAGCCATGAAACTAAAGTTTGATGAGCATTGTGATCAGGCGGTGTCATTCTGCCTTACTTCTTTGAATACGATCAAGTAGAAGCACTCAATTATTTTTGACACAAAACCAACGATACTGATGTTGGAGACATGTGGTTTCATCAAGACATTGGCTGTCTTGCGGTCATATTAATTCATACTTTGATGACATCAGCTGGCTACCAAAATCGTGCAATTTAACGACATTGCAATTTTTAATGTGACTTATTGCTAAAAGTTGTGCCTATGCCAACAAAATTAACTTGAAAGCAACGACTATTGCAGACTTCATTGATATATTTTTTCTATAAGCAATAAATACAACAAATATTTATTTGATTACTAAAAAAAATATCCGAAAAGTCACTACATAAAATGTATTCCCCTATTATAAATTAAATAATTCACAACACAAACAACACAAACAACAAAAACCAAATTAAAGATGTTGTATGTGCTAAATATTTTGCTTAGTACCCCATATGTTGATTGTTTTATTATCTGAAAATAAGTTTAGTTTTTATTTATTTTCTCAAAATACTGTGGTGTGAAATTTTTGGCAACTTTTGTGCGTAATTAAATGACAGCTCTTCTCTTTTTTTTGACTGTTCTAATGTTTTAAGCATTTTTGCTGGGTATTCTTATATAATAAATTTGTTTTGTTTGCACTTGTGTATTTCAATTCGGTACAGAAAATTTTTTTTTTCAGAAATAGAAAAGATCTGAATTGAATTTTTATTGTTACTTAATTAATTTAATATATTTCATCTACTAGGCTTATACATATATTCAACTATTTTGACGATATTAGCGTGCAATAAAATGTTACAATATCTTAAAATAAATAAAAATCAACAGACGACTAATGTGGCTTGCTTGAGGAAGATCATAAGTTCTTACAGATTCAATGTTATTAAAAGTAAGAGTTTGGGTTCTACTAAAAAGTTATAAATAAATTTAACCAAGCAAACATAAACAAAAATTAATTAGATAAAGTCATGTTAAGAAGAGTCAATAATTGATCACAGCCCAAACTTAAAGGAAATCGTTTTGAAATCCATTTGAATTTCATTTCATTATATTAAATGTCGCAGATTTTCCCAGCAAGAAACCATTTGTGGAGTAATGATAGTTTTCAAAAAATTTTAGCAGTGCTGAGCTATGCGAATCACAGTAAATACTTATTTATGACTTTGATTCACACGGAAGTTACTTAAGGGCGGGGTAGGGTTTTAAAGGCGAAAAAATTGCATGTTTTTATGATTTATTTGCGGCGACATCAATAATATGATCTTATTAAATTTTATTATATATTATTGTACAACTTTTAAAGTATGTCAGAAAAAATTTTCAAAGAAAAATATTTATAAATAAGCCATTGACGGTGAATCTTCAGAGGCGCCTCGAAAAAAGTGGTCTTGCGGTGAACATTATAAGTCGTTACCGGATTATGTGAAATAAAAAAATTGATATGCATTTTAAAGGTGATGTATTTCTCGAGGTAATCAGGAACAGTTTTTTTTTTTTTATTTTTTACAGCATTTCGAAGTGAAAAACGCGATTTTAGCTCAAAAAACCGCGGTTAATTTGTTATTAAAAAATAGAAAAAGATGAAAAAAAAATTCTCCCTGATGACCTGTTGATTTATGTGAAGAAGTAATGTTCAAATTTTCAAAAGGCTCGGTTCAGTAGATTTTGAGTTCTGATGTTCACGAACTTCAAAAATTACGTTTTTGGGAAAATCGATTAAAGTTTTTTACACGTGGTGTTATCAGGTACCACGACCGGTCATTTGAAACGCTGTAACTCCGTTAGTTTTACTCGGATTAACTTAAAATTTGTACATAATATTTTCGACATATTGTTCATTCAGAAAAAAAATTAAAAAATAAATGAAAAAAAAATTATTTCCAAACCCTACCCCGCCCTTAAACATTTAAGTCAAGAAACATGTTCAATGAAAACGGTTTGCATCATTAGAAACATCTTCGAAAATACCAAAATCAATATCGATCAAAATTGAATTTGATATTTATAATTTCACCAATATTTAAACTCAACCGTTTCCATTACATTCAACGTCATAGGCTTAGCATTATTATGTGAGACTTACTCAATAAGAACCTCGAAATCGGCTGGCCAAATGTTACATTACTGGTCGTACTGCTTTTTCGAGTACAGTACTTCTTTGGTCTCTATTGTACTTTCTGCTTTGAAGTACAAGCACATATACTCCTGGGTACTTCTTTTTACTACTTAAATTAAATCAGTAGAAAATCATTTATATCAGCTGTTCTATCTTTTTATAGATTTTTTCTTTGAATGACCATTTATTTTTGGTCATGAATAGCTTTTTCTTAATAAAATGTCCGACATATGGTGTACTTCTTTTCAGCTCACGTTGAACTTCAATTTGTTTCAAAAATGTGACCTAATACTGCGTATTTTAAAGAAGAGACACGTTCTCCTTTGTATTTCATTTTAGCAACCTTTGTAATTTTTTTTTCATTAATGAAGAAATAACTACTAGAAAATTTTTATCTTTTCTATGAATGGCAGTTTTGTTTTTATTTGTTTGCTAATCAACATTTTTCTTTGTACGTTTTCAGAGTTTTTTTTCTCTGGGTAAAGTGTCACATATTTTCTGTACTTCTGGCCAAACATTTTCTGTACTTCCTTCCAGAACGGTTTCTTCTTATTTACGTTATAGTACACTTCAAAGTAATTGTTTTAACCCTTCACCTTGAAGATCATTAAAACGGTTGAGTTTATGTAATCTATGGACTCAACCCTTTTAATGAACAGATATTCAAACTATTCGGAATTTCAGAGTTATTCAAAGTCTTCGAACAAAGTCGAATTTGATTCGAGTTTCATTCGATTCTAATGACGTTCACATTATCCTTGAAAGTAGCGAAAAATATGAATATAGTTTGAAGAATAGTCACATCAGTTTTTCCATGCTATTTAAACGAAATCAGTTTTTTAGCGCAAAGTTAACTTAGCCGCAGCATCTTATCTTATGGCATGGTACCACTATAAAATTGACAGCTGGTTGCCAATTCTGACATTTGTTTTCATCAAAAAGCTGGCTGCCTTAAGTGAAATAAATCGAAATCAATTAAGTTTTTTGGGCTTACAAATATTTTAAATATGTTTGCTCCAAATAGAATACAGTGCAGCCTCGGTCAACGCAACTGATAAAACCAAGCCTGTTTCAAAAACCGCGGGAGTTGCAATGATGAAGTCAAAAAATCTTGATATCCGGGTGAGGATATTAATTAAGAAATAAACATTTTTCCATCTTGGCGTATGCAGAAGCTCTCAACATAATTCGTTTTCCAGGACCAGCTTCGGCTACTTAGCAATATTAGTTTTTTTAGCATTGCTTTGTACATACTAACAAACGAGTATTCAAACTACAGACATTTCAATAAGTGAGGTAAAATTTGTTTGAAAATTTGCACTTACTGAGCCTGTAATGGATGAAATCTGCTTGTTGCGAACATCGAAGAGTTGCATTTACAAAGGTTGAGTTAACCGAGGTCGCACTGTATATTATATGAGCTTAAATTACAGCAATGCTAACATTCATTTTATATATCAAACTGTGGAGAAAAAATGTATCCTTAAGAAATCTTTTGATTTTGTTTCGTTATCAAGCACCTGTTAAAATTATGTGGCAAGTCAAACGCACTTTAAATGCCAAAAAAGATCGTTTTAGTTTAATATCCTAAGTTTAAACTTAGTTTAAAGCAGAAGCTACAGCAGACTAGCATTGAAAAAACTGGCGTTAAGGCACCAATGCATTAACAGTAATATTTACCACAAAATAGCCTCAGATTTTATCAAAATTTCTTTTTAAGATCACTACATTTGATATCTTTTTCTGTAGAAAGCGCAGTTTAATGTCCAAAAAACACTAAATTTTGAATTTGAAAAATAGAAAATTAAAAACTATCTGTATTTTTGATGGTAAGGAAAAAGTAGCGAACTGTGGAAAGGCAGGTTACCAGATACAAAAATGTATGCGACAACTTTTCTGAAATATTTTGCATATTTTGAAGTCAAAAACGAAAAGAATCTAATGACGTTATTTCAATAACTGCTTTCATAAATTAGCTGCTGATCTATACAATTAGTAATGAAGGCCATCAGATCATCAGTTATTATTTCAAAAATATCCGCAACATTCATCGCAAATTACGCTTTACGAATTTTTGCATAACAAAACCGACAAAGAATTTCCCTAATCATTAAAATATTTAAATTATCCGCAACTCTTCAATGAACTTCACCTTTTTGATGCTGCATCTGTAATCGACACATCAAATGCAATTAATTTATCTAGCAAATGAATCACCCGACAAAGACTCGAACGGTGAGATGACGCGCAAGAAGAAAATAAAAAGTGCCATTCTGAAAGAAACAAGTTATCGGATTTATATGTTGACACAACTGTTAAATTTATTTCGCTACCTATTTGCGCTCATTACGCGCAAAGTACAAAGTATCTACATGAAAGTGTGGGCACGAGTATCTTTGGCTTGCTTTCCGCAGCTAAATTTGTAGAGATGGCTGTGTATCTGCGACTAAAATTGGAACGACTACGCTTATGGTTTTGATACAACACACAAAGTAAAAAGTTTTAAGAAATAAAGTTCGCATGAATGTTCGAAATTAGTTCACTGGGTATAAGAATTTATGTAGAAATTTTTTATTAAAAAAATCATTTAATTTCATATAATCTCGTATGCGAAAAAATATTATATATGGGAAGCAAAAATCATCAAGCAACAAAACAAACGGAGGTAGATATTCGGTTATTTTCCCTCATTGAAGTTTCTTAACAAAATTGCATGAAATTGAAATGATATTTACGAAACTAATGGTTCAGGGGAAAAAGCAAAAAAACAGCATTGTTTAAACAGCTCACTTGATGATAAATCTAATAAAAATGGAAAAAAATATCCTAAACTCTACGTAGTTTTTCAGCGTTTCTGTCCAATGTTCCATCCACAGAAATCTTAAGCCGCCAGAATTCAGATAATGTCTCTTATGATGAAGATTAGACCTTAGATATTATCTTTCAGAATAAAAGTTTCAGTGCTTGGGAGAATTGTGCTATTTATGTGTCCAAACTAGATCGCACTCTTAAAGAACAGTGATGCTTTACATTATACTTATCAAGACCTATGTTGTGGCGTGAATACATGAAAGAAGCGACGGATAGAGTTTGCCATTAGCGCACCACGTTTTTAAGAAGGCATATCCTCTCAAAGTGCGATGGTATCGCAAAAATTGGTGAAATTATTTATATTTTTACAAAGTATTTCTATTGGGTGTGTACTAAATTTAGCATTAAATTGTGAGCAAAATATTTGTGATAAATAAAATTTAAAATGATGCAAATAATTTATGTTTTCAAAATTTGCAAGCACTTGGTACAATTAATCTTTGTGCTGCATCCGAAAAAAACAAACATATTTAGTCTTAAAATTTTAACATAAATTTAGTCTGGTTGTATGAAGAATAAAACACTGATATACCAGGATTGTGCATATGGGAAGTGACTAACTGCTCAAAAGTTCTGGGCTCAAAAGTTCTCAATCACACATAGTTTTTGATTAAATGGGGGTTGAAACGCCCAACAAAGGTATATTGGCAATATTTGGACAGCTATGTCCAGAGCCTTCTAAAATGTCTTAAATTGAAGCTTCAGTGTCAGATGAGATTAAGTTTTTAGTTTACTGACGTCGAAAGGAAAATCGTCAGGTTTCAATATGAGACGTTTTGGAAAGATCTAGGACTCCGAGTTTAGTGCACGCTGTTATTCAAAAAAATATTATTTTTAATACAGAGAGGACGCTGCATGTATTTAACACATTTGTATATTATGAAATCGTAAATTAAATAAATTACATATAATTATTAAATGTCACCTAATTTTGAAAATATAAATAACGAACACATTCTAATGAATAAACATTCTACTGAATGAAAATGCTTTAGAAGCAGACCCAAAATATTCACACCTTAAAAATGTGGAGAACATCTCGAAAATTTATTAAAAAAGTCTTGCTCTATTAAATTTTGAAAGGGCTTTGAGCAGAAAATATTCTCCTCAAATTTTTGGTCTAAACTCAACACCTTACCAATCGAACTTTCCACAACGAACAACATCTGCTCTACGCTAAGCTTTGAGACAAATTTTCAGTTGCCGGAGCGAATTCAGTGGGAAGAAGGCACTCTCATCTAAAATTTTGAAGCCACTATATTCACCGAAGGGTCTAAAATGGAGTGTGGAGTATGCGCACCAGTCTACTGAAAAGACCCAGAAGTGTCTCAATATTTCCATTTACCTGATACAGCAAGCATTTTCCAGGCTGAAGTTTTTACCATTCTTGTAGCCTGCAGATAAGTGGGCTGTATTAATTCAGAGAGTAAGATAGCAATTCACTCCGATACCCAAGCCGCAATCAAAGCGTTGAGCTCGGCACACATAAAATCGAAGCAATTAACGGAACGTGTTTTTATTCCTCTTGGTTTAGTTAAGAAAAGGATTTTCTCGCAATTTCTATCCGCAGCCGGAAACCACTGGAAGTCCTTACATACCTGTAAAACAGCCAGATCAATCTGGCCCTTTTACAACAAATTGAGTACCACTTACTTATTGTCTAGAAGCCAGTCTGACATCGCAAGAATCACAGCGACCTGCATTGGACACCGGGCAATCGGCAAGCACGCCGAAAGATTAGGCACTCCATTCAATTCTTTTTGTCGCAGTTGAATGAATGTTAGCGAGAATGAATCACTCGAGCACTTTCTTTGCAGCTGTCCAGCTTTAGGAAGAATCAGGCTAAGATGTCTTGGCAACCTTTCCTTAATAATCTCAGTGAATTTGCTGAAGTTGAAATTGGATCTCTGCTCTACTAACTTAACAAAGCTAACTGGATATAGCTATCTTAACATCACACAATCAGTGCTACTTATGGCTTCAAGCCTGTTTGCTAAGCCACCACTCTAACCTAACCTAACCTTGGTCAATAAATGGATCTACAATGTTTTTGGATATTTCAGTCAAACCAGCTTCCATTCCATATTTAATACCCTGTTGTGTCGTCTATATCCTATAGTATCTATACTAAATAAAATTTAATTTACATTTTCATACAAAAATTTTATTTTAAGTTTTACCAAAAATTAGAACTGAAATTTTGTAAACTTAATGACATTTTATGCAACACGAAAAGGGATGATAAAAATGTAAATTTCTTTTTCGCTGGGTTGTAGCCGAAAACTTTGAACGCCTGACAGATAAGCGATTTTTAATTGCGGCGTAAATTAAAAAAATTTTGATGAGATCGCTTAAAATGTTATTAAATTACTAAATGGTTTCCCTCAATAGCAAAGGAGTAGGAGAAAGACGATAGCAAAACATTAAGACAGACATGAAAAAGAGGATTTGACATTTTTTATCTCTCATTATTTACATGAATAAAATTGCAAATCCTAGAGAAGAAATTGTTAATCGAAAATCAATAAAATTGACTAAATTTATTTATAAAAGTTTCATGTTTATAAGTTGAAAGATAGATACTAACACATAATACATACATTTATTAGGGTGGAGTGTAAGTTCCTTATCCTTTTTATTGGCATTTACTTATAAATTTCCTTTTGGCAGCTATTAATATTTTGAAGAAGTATGGATGAAGTACAACGTCACCTTCCGCTACCGATTTTCATTTTAAGCGAAAATAAAAAGACTAAAAAAATTCTATTTGCAATAAGTTGAATCTATCTCTCTATTATATAAGATAGTTTTCGGGGTCAGAATATTTGCGATAAAAGAGCATAACAAATCAAGTGTGAGTATAAAAAATAAAAATTTCCATAGAATACTTTTGATTTGTAAAGAGAGATAAAATTGCATTGCATACTTTTAGTTGCCAAAGAAGTAAACTGAAATTCCGAAAAGCGCGTGCCTGAAAACGCGAGTGAAGCGAGTTCTGCGGAGGAGAGGGAGTGATGGGCGAAGCCAGCAGAATATATACTCAAAAAAGTTTATGGAATAAAAGTTGAATATTTAGTAATTTTGAATATTTCAGTGAGTTCTGGTATTTTTAAAAAAATTATTAATAGAAATAAATTGGTATTGTTAGGGCTATTATGTAAGGGGTATTAATTCAGGACATGCAAACACAAACGAACTTAAAAAGTTAAAAAAAAAATTGGTTTTGATGGAAACGAAATGTAAATTTTATTTTTTTATTTAAATGAAAAAAATCTTAAAAATAAAGAAACCTCTTAAAAAGGGGACGACTACAGCATAACTATATAAGCCCTTGACTTGCCAGAATTCTGATTTAATGGAAAAAAGCGTGCACCAGAGTTCGATCTTGATTTTAATGGAAAATTAATTTTGTTTGTCTATTAAAAAAGATTATGAAAATGCTTAGATCGATAGCTTAACATATGGTATACTCCAATGGAGCGTACAATTTCATAGTAAGTCTCAAGGCAACTTTTCATAGCACGATATTTAGAATTTTGAAAAAATTTAGGTCCCACTCTAATGTATATTGCTGACAATGGGCAGCGTAAGAAAAAAAAATGGAAATGATTGACTTCTTCTGGCCGGAGCAAATTCTTACAGTTCAAGAGCCCGCTGTAGAAAAGTCGAGTATATAAGATCACAGGGTAAGATTTACGGGAATGATATTATGATGTATTTTGGTGAAACTAAACAACCAGGGTTGCTTTGCCAAAGCCTGTCCCGAGCCAATGTTTTAATTAAAAATAGAGCTCGAAGAGGCCTGAACGTAATACACAGGGTTGCATTGTTGAATCCTGTCCCAAACATGTGTTATTACCGGTTTTTTGTATCAATCTTCATTAATGAAGGTAACAGCTTTAAATATGTGACAAACGATAGATCTCGTAGATCATAAAAAGAAAGGGTTGCTTTGTCAAATGTGGTTTTAAACATGGGTTGGCAGAGAGATGGGCGGGTGTCAATTTTTTCAAAAACGACACGGCACGAACACGAATTACAAATTTCAAACACGTACGCAACATGCACGGCAAAAAATTTTCCCAACACGAACACGACACGACACGCACGACTTTTCAACTGTAAAAAATACATCTTCGTTCATACGAAAATACATCTTGGTCTTACGTTTACAACTTGACTTAAACGTTTACATGTGTATTTACAAAGGTATATTTATTTGCTAAAAAAAAGTAACTTCTCCAGTAGGGCTGGTGAAACATCGAAAACAATCGATAGATAGAAGGAATAAAAGGATTAGGATACTAAGTTTTGGAAATCTGAAACACAAACATAGAATTGAGAATGAAATTTTATGAATAGTGCTAAAAGATTTTTCCCTCTCTTGGCATTGTGGTGAGAGAAGTTACCGATGTTTTTCGATAGTAATCGATAGTTTTTGGAGGCTGTCGTTAACTATCGATAGTTTTACTTACTTGATTTTTCCAGCCCTATTGTCCAGATTTGCGCTCAATAATCTTATGCGTGTATCTCGATTTTTTCCTTTTAAGGGCAAAATACACTACGCAAACAGTTAGTTCTGCATTTGTTTGTAGCTGACAAACTGATTGTGTTTGATAAACTGTTAATTGTATTGGGTTGTGTTAGTCGTGTCAATTGAGTTCAACACGAAACACGCACGAGTATGCACGAATTCAAAATATCTAACACAAACACGTCGTGTCACGTCGCGTGGGTTTTCGTGTCACTGCGGAAAACACGACACGCGTCCATCTCCAGTTGGCACCGGTTTTAGGGCCAACTTTTCTTAAATGAGTGGTAACCCGTGTTTGGGATAGGATTCGACAAGGCAACCCTATATATTCTATTTAGGATCTTCAAGCCTCATCATTTGGCACACATTTGAAGTTGTCATCTTCATTAATGAAAATTGACCCAAAGGCCGGTAAAAACCTATGTTTGGGACAGTATTAAACCATGGTTGGTTAATTTCACCAAAACACATTACTATCCTTCCCGTAAAACTTACCCTGTAATTTTATACAATTTTCTACAGCGGGCTCTCCGTCTATTGTAGAACGATACAATGATTCAGAGTCTCAAAATGGTGACTTTGAGATTTAGCTAAACTATGTCTACTATATCTATAGCAAAATTAGTTCCATTTTCTCAGATCGTATCACATATAGTCTGAACGATCTTTATTATAAAAGAGTTTATGTACAGCTCCTATGAGCCTTCTAAACACTATCACTTAAAACTAGAAAGATTTATGTGTATGTAAGTACATATATATTACTGGTCGTTTTTAACAATGTTCGCTTCATTATGATCAAAATCGGTTAATGCTGTCGATTTCTGGCGAATTCTAAACTCTTCATACGTTAGGAAAAAGAATTTCCTTTTTTTTTGTAAAACATAAACAATTTCGGATAGAGCACTAATTCCATTAACGCGGTTGACCCAACATTACACGCCAAATTGGACACCATTTTGGTTTTACATCTCGGATTTTTTTCAAGTATTCTCCATATTTTTTCCTTATTCTGCAAATTTGCTTCTTATTTTGTATTTTGTTTAGCAAGTAACTTTTTTATGAAAAATTGGTTGCAACTTCAAAAAATTTGGTATGACTTGAAAATTAATACCGCGATTTTAAAGCTAATTTGATTACTTTATTCATTTCGTTGAAATCAGTCTAAGGACTCACCCTTTATAAATAGACAATTTTATAAAATATCACGCAAGCGTATTCAAACGTACTTCAAAATATTGTATTTGGTCCCATTGTACATGATATAAATAATAATAACAGCAAAGTGTGTTGTTAGACTTATCCTCTTTTATTGTTGTGCTTGTCAGGACACAAAAATAAATCAAGACTCAAGCGCACACAGATAAACAGCGTTACATTCGCTTTTTGGCCAACATCTCCTAAAGAGTGTGAAGATTTATTTTATTAATAGTAAAAGAAAAAAAAAAAACAGAAGAGCAAATCACAGCTGGTAGAGTTGGCCACTGCCATCATTGTCGCCTTTTGCAAGGACATGCATCATGAGCAGCAGCAGCAGCAGCAGCACCATATCCATAAATTGCTAACATGGTCGCTGAAGTGCGACATAAAGTGGCCATCAACGTGTCAGTTGTGAAGCATTCATTTTGGCCAAAAGAGTCTCTTGTTCAAAGAGTTGCTCGTGTGTAAACTAACAGCAAAGTGAATGTGGCCAAGTTGTAAGTAGTTGTTGCTAAAGGTGTAATAAAATGTTTAACAAGAGCTTGTGAGTGCTGTACTACAGGTTTATTTAACTTCACATACGAATTTAATATTCGGCCATATCTCAGTTAATTTCACGTTCTTAGCTCAGAATATTTTGACAAAGTGATTTCAGACTATTCCGAAGACAAAATGTGTTGAAGTCAATAAAGTCACCTAAGAAATTCTTCAATATTTACATGTTTCCTTTACTTTGGCTACATTGATTTTTCGTATTTGTTAAAGTGCTTCTGTTTGCGAACTCTTTTGTAGCGCCGTTTACCCTTCTCTTTCATTGCGACTTTATTAGACTACACTCCGTTCTTGTCAATTTGTTCGATCGGCCATAAATAAAAATGATTTATGTTCAAAGTTGTAATGTTGTTGCGAATTTTAATTACTTAATTAGGTTTCGTTGATGATTTGTCTGTCGTTTCATCACAATTAGTAGCAAATTAATTAATTCTGATCAGTGGATATTTCTGTTTGTGTCAGAGATTCTATTAATGCTACAAATTTTTGTTATTCAGTCTGTTTGAACTGTTTGCACAACACTTTAGTGTATCTAATGAGTATTAAGTTTTAATTTTATTGATTTTAGCCAATGGTGCAGTATATGGCTGTGATAGCTGCTCTACTTTGCCTGTCATCTCATGTGGTGAAAATTATTGCAAACATTTAGTTTTCAGACGCATCACCGTTGCCTATAATGGTACGGATGGCAGAGGTAAAATGCAGGATTTTCAACAGAGGAATATGGGATCGGCATGAACTTTTTTTGTTTAGGTACAATTATTTTTTACCATTATTTTTTTGAACTCTTCTTTCATCCTTTCGGTGAAAGGGTGTCGGTAGAATTTAATTTTTTGATATAAAGTATGGCTCGGAATCCCGGAATCAAATTGAATAGCATGGGTAGCTCGTAAGAGATAACTCAGTAAGTAACAAAACTGCTGAAACATTTTAAATCAAATGATAGTTTTCGACTTAAGCGTTTTTAAAAATGTTTACAAGTTTTTAAAAAAAAAAATATTTAGCTCATTAGTTTTACTTTGATATACTGTAACAAATGTCAAACTTAAGGGATATCAAAATCGTGCTATTTGTAAAAGTTTTTAGTTAAAAATCCTTTAAGGATTCATTTCGTTAGATTGACAGCTTACTCCCTACTAAAGAAGATATCTCCTAAGGCACAATAGCAAGCATAAATAGCACATAATGTGTATTTCCGCATCTCCACAAATTATGGAAGTCTCAAGACAATATTTAAATCGAATGTTCCATCTGTGTTGCCTTAAGCGAATTGTTCTTTTTAAAGCACTGTGATGAAAGGAGTACACACTTTTCTGTCTGAGACGTACATTGAGGATTTAATGGCACTATCTCGAATTATTAATCTAATTTGGATATCAACCATGCTCCTATCTCAATTTACAGTATTAAAAAATGCTAGCAATTGCTAGGCTGCATGGTCAGAATAGACGCTATAGAAGTAAGCACAATATTTTTAAAATCCGTTTATCCCTTTTCAGATCAAGGTAGCCGAAATCGTGTTTGAGTAGCAGTGTTTGATTAAATTTTAAACTTTTGTCCCTATTTTTCCTGAAAATTTAGCAAACTGCACCTAAGGATGAAATCTTCCTCAGACCAAACTCATATGACATGGGGATGCAGAAGTAAAATAATCGATTCGACGAAATCTAAGTTTCACCTTAAAAAATGAGCAAAAAATTTGGCCTTGGACGAAAAAAAAGTAAGCTTTGCAACTGCTTAGATCAGCGATGGGAACATCACGATAAATGAGCCATTTGTGGCTTATAACAACAAACACATGCACTCACCATTGTCACGCACATTTTTATCATTGTGGTTCTTATACGCGATTCGCGATCATTTACAAAAACAAACGAATATCCGAAGCAAGTGAACAAGGAAACAACAATGCGCACCCTGGGAACAGCTTCTGTCGTTTTGTTTGATTAGTGTACTTATCTTTCTACACTCATGTTGTTCTTGTTTGATTCTAGGAATTGGATTTTGGTTTATTGCTGAATTTTTTTTTGCCATCGAGTTCAAATTTTTGGTAGAGATTTTTTTTGTTGTTCTTTTATTATTTTTGGTGCTTTTATTGTAAGTGGCACTTGTTTCCAAAAATTTGCCCATCTATGGCTTAGATGACTGGAAAAATGGATTTTAGGAATAAACTAAGTATTACAAGGTCTATTTCTTTCTAAGTTATATATATATACGAGTGTTTCCAAGCAGATGACATTTCATTTATGCAGCAATATTATATTTGAGATCCAAAAAGTACTGTTTATTATATTTTTTACTTTTGCGTCAACTTGGAAAGATATAGTAAATAAAAATTAAATATAAGGACGAATTGACTTTTTCGCTTCGTCATTCTTCCCTATTGTTTGTTTGATTTTTATGAAATGAAACATTTCTTGTAAATGAAGAAGAAAACTCTGAGGTATCTTTTCGACACTGAGATGAAATGCAAATCCTTCGTTCGTTAAACCCCAATATATAAGCGTTTTGTCCAATGAATATGAATCAATAACAAAAGAAAATTGATCCAAACAGAAGCTGAAAATTTAGAATATACTGTTCAAGATATATCAGTCATAATTAGGAATTCGAATTCCTCGCAACTTATTAGATATACAAAATTTTACGTAATTAATACTTAAAACAAAAAAAAACTTTTCTTTCCTAACAAACGTAATATGATTAATCGTCCAGGGCCAACTGGATACATCAATGTCATTATCTACAAAGGTAGACACAAAGCAACAAAGTGATATGATCACAGATTTACAAAAAAATGTGCCTTTTGACAAGTAGGTGTGGTAGCTCCTATAAATGCAAATGAAATATGAATAGTTTTCCAAGGAAATGTAACAAAAATAGAAATGAAGTGATACAAGCGGCGCTGTATCACGACGCCCAAATTTTATAACGTCACTGCGCCCAAAAAAATCTAAGTAAATTTAAGGAGTGTCCCAGAAAAAACTTACGTTTCTTATTTTTTGTATTATGCTCTACCTGATAATCTTATAGGTCTAAAAAGACATAATATTTGTTCTATATAAAGTGACGTTTAATATGATGTATAACACTTGAAGATAGCACTTTTGACGACAAAGATGTCTAGCAAGCAACAAAAAGTCCACAAACCTGCAAAGTCCAAAATTAAAATATTCAGCTATAGCAAAAATAGTTGGTGCATCAGAAAAATCTGTCTTTGCGATTATTTTTAATTATAAGAAGGGTCTACCTGTTTCACGAAAAAGGTTCAGGCAGAAAACCAGAATTTCTTAGCCTAAAAGTAGCGACAAAGGTGAAGCGCCTTTTTAAGCAAAATCCCAACTCCTCAGTGAGTGATATGGCGGCTAGAGCAGGTACATCATAATCTGCGGTACAAAGGATAAAGGATAAAACTACGCTAAAGACATAAAAAGTTCAAAAAGTACCAGACCTTTCTGATGAAAAGCAGTTGATGGCTCAGATGCGAGCCCGAAAATTGTATGAAAGGTACCTGACTAAATTTGATTGCTGTGTTATAGACGACGAAACTTACGTCAAAGCAGATTTTAAGCAGCTACCTGGGCTCAAATATTATACATTACCGAAAAAGGGGCATGTATCTAGTAAATGCAAAGAAAAAAAAATTTCGAAATTTCCGAAGCAATATATGGTTTGGCAAGCCATATGCACCAGTGGTCTCAGAAGCAGATTTTTTGTTACGCAAGGCACAATCAATTCCAAAGTTTATGTAGACGAGTGCCTCGAAAAACGTCTTCTACCATTTATTCGTGCACATGAGGGTACCATGATGTTCTGGCCGGATTTAGCAACCTCTCATTACTCTAAAGCTACGATGGAATGGTATGTAAGTAAAAAGATCGATTTCG
Organism: Meiosimyza decipiens; assembly: GCA_963680825.1. Lineage (NCBI taxonomy): Eukaryota > Metazoa > Arthropoda > Insecta > Diptera > Lauxaniidae > Meiosimyza > Meiosimyza decipiens. The sequence goes on along the minus strand of OY804258.1, from coordinate 85,483,229 downwards.
TACCAAAAATAGCTATTCCGCCCAACTGCCCAGAACTTCGCCCAATTGAAAGATATCGGGCTCTAATGAAAAGGGATTTTCGAAGTAGTGGTAAGAATGCAAAAAATTCACAAGACTTCAGACTTAAATGGAAAAAATCGTACCATACTGTCGATGAAACGACTGGACAAAATTTAAAAAAGGGCCTTACGAAAAAAGTAAGAATTTTTTATAAAAAAGAAATTTTAATTAGTTTTTAGTTATTTATATTCTGAACACTAGCCATTGTTGATAAAAAACGAAAAAAAACCAAAAAACTTACTGGGTATTTTTTTATAACTAAAAAGCAAAGCGTAAGTTTTTTCTGTGACAGTCCTTATTATAAATTTTACGAAACATTTTATTGTGAGGTGTTTCAAATGGTAATTTTTGGACATCTTTCAAAAAAGTTTCATATCCTAATGAAGTTAGATATTGATATGATTCATTCTTTACTAGAGTAATGATTATATGTGGCATTTTCTACGAATCAAAACCTTCAAGCTTGCCGGGTTCAATAATCTTCATTATCTGAGATTAAATTTATATTAAAAAGACGAATCTTCTCATGCAATGAAAATCTTTTCCGCACAATGAAAGTGCCGCAATAAAAATGCTTGCTTAGTGGCAAATTATTTACTACGAACCGTAAAAGTTTCTCCATAGCACTTATCAAAATTTACGAGTTCCTATTTCAAGAAAATGGAAAGAGCACACAACTTCCTTTAAAGTAAAAGCTGCCACAGAACAATATGTTGGCAGGCAATACCAATGGCTTACGAGTAAAATTTTAGGGGCGGTAAATTGTGTCTGCTTACGATAAAAAACAACAATATCGACAGCAGGAGCAGCAATAAAAACAACGACAAGGACTTTCATTCAAGTGGAAAATGTTTTTCTAATGACCTTGAATCTACGAATGGCTGTGCATTTTATTTAATATTTTAGACATTTTCTAAAAACATGGCCAAGATGGGGTTATCCCATCCAGCAGCGACAGCAACACAAAGTTTAGTCTATAAATATCATTTGTTTTTGTGTTGCTTTTTCCAGGCTGTGTTAGTGTCATAAACACACACTCCTACAACAGCATATGCATTGTGACAGTGTGAATTAATGTCATTGGATCATTTAACGCTTCGTTGGCTAGAGTTGTGTTGTCTTTTTTTATGTTTATCTGCAGCTAAAGGATTCTCTGAAAATTTATTTTAGCCACAGCAGCAGTGGTGGAATGATAACAACATTATGTTGTTGCTACTCGGACCTCACAGCAACAAAATTCTAAATTTGTTATGAGGAGCATCTTGAAAGGTTTCATTCTGCGGTTTCATATTTTCTTCTATTTGTTTAATTTATTTTCTCTTCCCCTCCATGTTTTATGTTCTATTTATTTTTTATTGTTTGCCTGATGATTACATTAATGTTGATGATATCACCATTTCGTCATTTCATCATTGTTTTGTTGGTCAATATTTTGAGTGCTATCTGAGTGATGTCAGCAGGACTTTGATTGAATGAACGAATAAACTTAATTGTGTGTGTACATTTTGCAGGACTTTACTGCTATTGGAAGGAATTTTTTCTTTAATGTGAATTTGGTAAATTTTATTTGTTCATTTAAGTACACGTAAGCTTCTATTATGTTGTAAAATATTTAATATTATTTAATTCTGTTTCCTTTTTCTTGTAGAAATAAGTTCATGTTTACCAAATTCCCATCATCCTCTTTAACCTTTAGAAACTACCCGCCAGATAATTTTGAGGTATGTGTGCGACCGTAATCAAGGGGCAGATTATGTATACTGTTTTAAGATGCGTTTAAAGTCATTTATTATTTCATGCTCGCTCGAGAACCGATAAATATTGATATCGTTCTCGGCCGCGAGACGGCATTAAAAAAAATGCTTCTCGTATGATCGAGAACGAGTCAGGTCTGGCCGAAATCTCGTTCTCGGCGATAATGAAGTGCTTATCGTACTATATGTAAAAAACAACAATATGTACGATAAACGGTAAATTATCGCCGGGAACGAGATATCGGGCAGAATTTCCAAAATACTTAAAACGCAATATCTTGGCACTAGGCGTATCGAAATTTCTTGCAATGATATATATTTTATATGCTAAGTATCTTAAAAAATCTGGACTGTATTAGACAACGGGGCGTGGCACCTTTATACAACGAAAATTTTTAAATCTATGCATCTATTGCAGCTACAATTGTGAAACCTGATACGTAAATATAAATTGTTTGTGCCAGGGCCGTACCTAAGGGGGGATGCTAGGGGATAGAACCCCCTCCCCCCCGAAATATTTTGACGGACACTATATAGAAACGATTTTGCAAAGAAAATCTCATATCCAAAAACTCCCTAGAAATAAAATCCTGGATACGTCACTGGTTTGTGCTAAGCAACTTGCATAGTGCAAATATGGTCAGATAATGACTTTTAGCTCCTCCCATACAACGAAAACCCTTACTTTGCTTTTCTTGACACTATTACTATGTTGTGAAATTTGGTACATGGACCCAATATGCTGTAAAGACTGATTGAAATGAAGACACGGTTGTACAACGAGCAAAGCCGCTGGTAGAGCTGGCATAAAATATAAAAATCTAAACGAGAATAACCGAGAATATCGGCAATAACGAGACGATAAGCTTGGAGCCACAACGAGCACGATACGATAATTTTTGATTTATTTATCGTATCGTTCTCGCATCGGTGAATCACTACTGGATAAGCACCGACTTCATTAGTTAAGAATTAACCTCAGGCCATAACGAACCACCCTCCACGAGGTTTTATTGTGCGAGGACTTGTTCTCTAGCGCTGCGTCGCTGTTAAGGCTTTTGGAAGAACTTTCCTGTAGTCCTCTTCTGTCCAGGATCGATGTCTTTAAGCCCATTCAAAAGTTTATTCTAATTGGTTGGTCGATGCAAAGGCTTTCGTACTGTTCTTCTCAAAAATTTGGTACTGTACTAACCGAATGAATTTGAACGGTCCAATTATAGCAGATTAGCTTAGCTCCTTAAGGCATTTTACACTTTCAATCAGATCATTTATTCATAAGAAACAGTTATTGATTTCGTAATGTGCAACTTTAATGGTATTTTGCTAAGTTTGTATCTATAAGCACCAAGCAGGATCAAATTATTACAAATGATATATCAAATAGTATCAGAAGGTATCAAAAAACTTGATAACAATCGCAAAGTGTGAATATTACGGAAAAGTATCGGAACATATCGATAGAAGTTGAAATGTTTTTAAAAGCCGATAAAAATAAAGTAACGTTTTAATACAGTATAGTATCAACAAATGTTGGAAAGATTAAAAATCTTGATACGTGCCGAAATTTGTCAGTGTAGTTCAGTAACTTCGTTTGAGTCGATAAAAATCTAGAAGGATCGAAAAACACAGAGTTTGAGTGGATAAAAATCTGAGAATATCGAAAAATCTAGAAGGATCGAAATACACAGAAAAAGGCGATTAAAGTCGAGACGAAAAATTTTAAGTTTTTGAAGTGTATAAGGTTTCCATTAGATTCATTCCATACCATACCATTCAATTTATTTTGGTGATGTTTTCAGGTGCAACGCTCTGTCAGTAAGCTTTCTATGGAGTTCCACGTTTCTAGTTCAACAATAAACCGTTGACAGTCGTGAATCAGCCTTAGTACCAGAAACCAACTGATTCTAGCAACTCGCTGCCCTCTTGTGGGTACAAGAAGAAGTTTTTTTACTTTGTAAGCAAAGTAAGTGTCAGGCATTTCGCTGTCCGAGGACAATTGCGGCAGAACTCGAGCAGGGGATCGATAAATAAAATTAATTACTCCTCGTGTACGCTGCGAAATACGATTCGGCATGACCTGATTACGTTCGGCTGTTATTTTGACACATTGACATGTTTTGGTAACATGTATCTGTGAAGTTTAGCCTGACACTGCTCCAAACCGATGATATATAGCTAGCTTATGATGAATTATAAATCTTTTTGACTTATCTGTGCTCTTTTCTTTTACGCGCATTTAATTTGTTCCTAAACGTCTGAACGGGGCCCCACAAAAACTCGCAATAAGTTGGTACTCCGATCGTTTGTTGATAACTGAACGCGATTTCACTGATTGCTCGATTGCTCGATCCATCGGCCGCTTTTGACAAAAAATATTCTTATACAGAAAATTCCAAGTTTTTTTTTGATTGTGGTGTGTTTGAACAGAAAATATTTCATATATTATTTTTATTGAGTTAACTGTTCGAAATGTGTCCCCATGTTCAGAGTCGCAAAGCATAAAACAGGCCCGATTTTTTAACCATGGCTTAGCCTCTCTGCTTGGAAGGTCTTGCAACAAAATCTTATGTCTGATTTCACTCCTTTTTTTAGTTCTCAATTTTGTCATTAGGATTTTTTAACAAATACAAATTGCTTGGAATTGAAAAATTGCTGGGCGTTTTCAAAATCCTACACAAAATTTGAGATATGAAAAAATATTGTCATGTAGAAACAACACTTACGCGGTTACATCATTTTATTTTACTTTTAAACTTCCGGAGGACAAGCCTTACTTTCTTATATTCCAATTGGAAGCGAACAAGGAAAGTCTACTTTCCTCTCTTCTTTTAGAAAGCGAGTGCAATAAACATTATCACCCCATGATATCGTGTCTAAAAAGAATTGACGTAATGAAAGCAATGAGCATCATGATAATTGGTGCCCAAAGAAGACGTAAGAGTGTCTCTTTGACGAAATTTTGAGCTATTCTTGATGCCAACATATATTGACAAAATAATAACGCTACGAAAAATTATTTGGATATAAAATGTGAGGAATTAGTTGGTCTTTTAAAAAAATAAAAAATTAAATGTCAAGCTTTTATTGGGTAAATGACATTGGTCAAAATTCAAATTTCGAAATTATAATTTATAAATTTTAATTTTTTTAGCTATCAAACTAACATCATAGATGTAAAATTATGGATGTTCCTTCTACAATCAAGTATTTACGGCTGAACGGACTTGAATTGAATTCGGGGGATAGACACTATATATGCAGTATTAGAACATGGGCTACTTTTTATCGTGTGTGTAATGTAATGTTCCTTAAATTCTACAAAACAATTCCTAGACTTTTAAAAAACAATATATATAATTTTGCCCTCAAATGGTAAACAACTTGATGCTGTTTTATTTTTTTTGTTCGTCAAAAATAAATATGAAGTACATGCCACAAAAATCGGTCAGTTCCCGGTTATTTGAGAAATTTTTGAATTTCTACCAGGCCCACGGTTTTGACATATAGAAAAAATCTAAGCTTAGTTTCTTTTTTAAAAAAATGTGATGGTCTAAAACCACATATAACTAGTCCTAACCGAATCTGACAAAATGACATTTTCATCAAAATAGCTCTCAGGCGACGAAATATTTGCATTTTAAAATTAATGAAATAATTAAAAATTTTATTTACCTTTTCAAGAGATTTATGTCAACACATCCATAAAGTGGATTTTGTGTGGATCTTCATTGACCTTGAATTCGAAAACACCCATCCATCCACACTACTGAAATTTTCGATTGTCAGAAATAATTTCATCTTCAAGTGGAAAAATCATATTAATAATTTTCATTTGCTAAAGTTCAACAAAATATAAAATATTGTAAAACATTTAGTTTTCTTGTTCCTTTTGGCCAAAAGTTTCTTGCTGATTTATTCAATTTGATTTAGCGAATCGTTTTGCACCGAGCAAAGACAGCGAAATCTTAATTTTGCAATTTTAAGTATGAAAACTTTTGCGCTTAATTTGCGTGGGAATGACTGATTTTCACTTATTGAAGACATTTATTATTGAAGACATTTATCATGTACCTTGGGAATGTAGTTACTCTGAATATTTTTGTTGTTTTTATTTTTAAATTATGCTAAACAGTGTCACTTCAAGGCGCAAGATTTATTTGAATATTTATTTTTGAAATTCATTTGTGGATTTTTTTTGGTTTCTTTTTATTTCCGTATTCGAATGTTTTAGAAATATATATTCAGACACACATATGTTCGAATACGTAAGTACATTAGGGTGATTGAAATTTTTTTTTATGGTGCTGTTGCTTAAGTAACTCACGGAAATTCAGCTCTGCCCCTCAATTTTATAAAGGGGCCCCGAAGCCTGTTAGTTTTACATGTAATTTATGTGGATAAACTATATGTTTTTAAAAAAGTAACCTATGTGAATAAATAATGCTTTAGAATCGACCCATCATATCAAAATTCTGAAATATTTGAGGTTAAGTACCTAAAGACTTATGATTTTTTGTCTACTTTCGAGGCCTTGTATATAAAGTTGTTCAGCTTATTTTCAATAAAAGCGTTATATAGTACCGTCTTTTCCTCATGAAACGAGCTTTCAAATGGTCATCTATGATATTTTCTCGGGGATCAAATTCATGGCACTACTTAACCGCAAATATTTCAGAACTCTGATGTTATGGGTCAATTCTTAGGCCAGATTCGGATTTAGCACAAGACATTACTTTGAAAAACGGCCCTCCGCAGCCCAACAACATTCATCACATATTCATTCACATGCTATTTAGATAAAATATATACTGTTTCCATATAATCGGGGCCACCTCATAAAATTGAGGTACAGACTTGAATTTTCGTGAAAATTTTCTTCATATCAGATACTTAATTTTTAAGCAACAGCACATTAAAAAAAAGAAAACAATTTGAATCACCCTAATGTACCTCTCGACGTATTGTTCGTCAATATGAATTTGCGCTCACACACGTAACTTTGAACTTGGGGAGAATTTTCCAATGTTTTTAAAATCATCGTCTTTTGCCTATCTCTACGAATGAACTTTGAACTCCAAACCAAAATCCACAATGACTGTTGAAACCGTGGCAATTTTTTAAGAATTATAGTCTAGGCCGCATATATCTAAATGAGAATTTGTTGTTGGATCTCGACAACCATCCAAATTTATGGATTTAAGTTTAACAAGTGATCGCAAGCACACGGCATCAGGTATTTAGAGGCGGAAAGTTAGTTCCTGAAAACAGCCCGCATTCAAACGAAACTGCGCTCTTTGAAAAAAAAGAAAAGGAATATAACATTTCAAAAGTCAATACACCTGGAAAAACAATTTACAATAAAGAGCACATGGCTGAAAGACTCGCAAATATGCCAGCAAATTTCGACCTTATCAATGATGCATATCCCAAATGCAATGCCGCTTCAGAATTTATAAGCAGAGCCTGCTTGTGTCGAGTATAAAGCCAGAAAATGGAATGAAAGGACTATCCCGTACAGGAAAATAGCCTGCTTGAGAGTTGTCAGATCACGGGTATCCCATACGAAATGGCTTTCGAAGCTTAAACAAGAAAGTCAACAGATTCCAACTAGAACTGAACCTGCAAGACAAAATAGGAAATCCTATCACAGGAAATTGCAAATGTTTTCAAGCTACAGACCCATAGACTAATTGAACATCAAGCAAATCCAATTTCTGTCTATGGAATGTCCCAAAATCAGGCATAGCTAATAAAATTAAGTAACAACACCGCCATGGTTCGACAACAGAACTTTTCAAATCCGTGATGTTGCTTTTGTAGGGTTTATGCAGAAAACAAAACAACCTTATTTTCGAAAAACCTCAAGGGTTGGAAGATTGATTCTAATGGAGGAAAATAAAGCTTTCTCGCGAATGAAATGTAAATTGACTTGATACCAAAAACGAGAATTTTGCTTGTTTGCCAATTCAGAGAAATAGAAATGCGCCTCATCAAAGAAGATGATTTCTTGGCAAAATCAGCATCAGTATCAATTTTTTCCAGGGCAAAAGCAGCAAACTTATATCTTTTTTGATAATTCAACCGCTTCAATTCTTGCGTAATAATAATTTTGTATGGATGTCAGCCCAAGCTCAAACATAAAATACGCCACATTGTTGTGGCAGACAGTCATAATAGCTGAGCACGCTTTGGAATCAATAAATTTGGGTCTTCATCAACACTCGCCTGACCGGCAGCAATATTTTGGTCAATTCGACCGGATCTTTGTCATACTGGCACGCGAACATTATTCAACGTAAGATTGCGTTCAAACCTGTCCACGGTTTGATGATTAGTGACCACGCTAGGTCGCTTATGACGAGCATAAATTTTAAGAAGTACACAATAATTTGCGATAAAAGAACGAATGTTTTGATAACAAAAATTGGTTATTTTCCAAGCGTTGATGAGGCGTGTATGGTTAAATTGCATACTTTACTGAATACTGGTATCGTTTCAGGATTAGGGGTATCATTGGACCATTTTTTTTTTAAGGAATGGTGGGAGCTACCGCGCAATGATAACTGATTATTTGTGACCTATTTGTGAAGATATAGGCTTGGACAATATATGATTTCAACAGAATGGTGCGCCGTCTCACAAAAGCCATGCAAACAGTCTACCTTTTGGGAAGTTTCAAAGTCACGATATTAAACGTTTTAATAATTTGTATTGACTCTCGTTCGTGGGGAGCTGTTAATGTTAAGTGTACCTCTAACCATCCAACAACGATTGAGTGTCTGAAGGACGCAGTAAATGCAGCTATTGGTCAAATTTAGGCCCTTACAGTCGAAAGTGTACTGAAAGATTGGGTTCATATTATGAACTACTGCAAGCCCAGCCGAGGATATTATTTAAAAGAAATAGCATTTCATAATTAACTGTAAGGATTGTATAATCAAAAATAGTTATTAATCACACTGAAAAAAAAAATATTCGTTTTTTATTTATATGATCGAATTCCAAAATATTAATTGTCCTATTAACCCTATTGAAAATACATATAAGGGTACGACTGAAATAGCAAATGTCGAAAGTTAATGACGGGTAACTAATAAACAGGATCCGCGCTGCAAAATCAATTTCAGAATTACACGAGAATGTGCAGAGGGTTTTGTAGCAGCCAGCATTGGTTGCTTTTAAGTAAGTTAAGTGAATTGGTGATTCAGGTCTCTTTTTGAAGTAAATCGTAAGGACGTGTCATTATTCAGTAGCAGTGTTTTGTTCTTGAGTCTGAATCTTTGAACTTAAGGCTCTAACCTATCCTTACTGCCAAGTATTATGTAAATGAATGAACTTAAGCTTAGAGTATTTTTGAGGTGACAGTCTTATGTGCTTAGTAACATCTTTATCAATATCTGTACATATACATACGTGACATTGAACTTATTATCTACTTACTCTTCTCTACTTTCAGCAACCAGAAAATATCCTTTCCGGTAATTTTATGAAAGAAGTGAAAGTTTATCGGCAACTATACGTCTAACGTTGCCATCACCTTTTGACCGCCTGTGGGGCGGTAGGGTGCAACCATAGCATCGTCGCTGGCCATGGATCATGCCGTTAAAGCGACCAAAGGACGTCCATGGAATACGCTGCGCTTCGAAAATGATGAACTGGAATGTCTGTATCAGCGATACACGCTCAAGTTGCATCATTTTTCGGTGCTGGGCGTGGTCGCTTTGGTGGTGGTATTGTGTGGAGTGATGGCGGCGCTGTCTTTGGCCTATAATAATATGGCAACATTTCATGTGAGTAGAAACGTTTTCAAAAAAAACTTCGTTGAAATTAAATAAAATTTTTGTTTGTTTTTGGAGTTTTTACTAAAGTTTTTTTGAAAGAAAGTTCTATAACTGTTAGCTTCTAATCCAATTTATCAATTTTCTTTTAGAATATTTTCAATTCCATTGTGTGCCTGATGTTCGCTATAATACTCGTACTGCTGCAGTGCCGCATCATAAAGGATCATCATTTACCTATTCTTTGCTACGGTATCCTTTTATTTACCGCCACCATTTGCTTCGTTTCAATGCCAACCGTTGGAACGATATTTCCTGTAGATACCAAAGAGGTGAGTGGCACAAAAATTTTATGTAATAGGTTCAATAAAAATGTTGCAAAAGCTGGAAGTTATTCAAAACTAATAGAAGTAGGTCAAATAGACCAGCGAAACTCCAGTGAAAAGTAAGGAAATCAGGTTGAAAATTTTATTGCAAGGCTTTGATTTATTTTTAATTGGACTTATTAATGTGTTAACCAAAATGAAATAACTAAAAAGATAACGTTCGACTTATCTACGTTATCTATTCAACTATAAATTTAAAGATAACAAATTTTCCCTTCCCATGCATAACCAAAATGCACATTAAAGACGTCTTTAATAAAATGTTGTTATTGCAAACAACCACCCAACTCTCAACCACAATCCTTAATGTAGCACTTGGCTTAAATGAAAATGTTGCATTCTGTTGATGTTTGACACCTCAAAGTTTGAACACAAAAATATGCAAATGCTGCTGATGCTGCTGATGCTGTTGGCGCTGTACTCGGCGATGGATGCAGCATCCGCATCCGGCAACAGAAAATTAATATCTGCGCAAAGTACTCGCAGTTACAGGGATGAGAAATGCAATGGCTTTGTTTTGTTCAATGTAAATTTATGATGACTACAATATTTGTCCTTTCTGTTAGTTTTATGTCAGAGCCAACATTGCAGACTATCGATTGTAAATTCACGAATTTTAAGTTTCAAAGAACCCAAAATGTAAATGACAATGGCAAGTTGGCTTAAAACATTGAACCCAGAAGTGAACACCAATGATATGTATGTGCCCCATTACAAATTTTTTTTTGATGGCTTCTACTTTGGTTTAAGGGTCATGAAGCTCGAACTAGATCCGAAAAGGTAAAAGCATTTCAATCTTTTGGTGAAATAATCTAAGTAGCTATTAAGTGATGTTAAGTAAATGTCATCAAACAGACAACAGTAGATAATAATTTGTATGCTGTGTTACCTAATAAGCTCATCATACGAGAGTTTACTGTAATTTCAATACTTGCAGCTTCTAAGCCATACAAAAGAGCATTAAACAGCCTTAATAAAACTGCACATGAAAGTGCTGTAAAATCGATTTGCTATCGCTTAATGCGTTTTTGCCTTGGATGGGTTCATAAATCCATATTTTAAAAAAGTTTGACGACAAAAAAATTGGATGACAATAAAGTTGGCTGAAAAATAGATTTTGCAACACAAAGTTAGAAGACCATCAAATTTTTGACAGCAAAGTTCGATGACCAAAAAGTTGGGCGACGATAAATATTTGATAGCAACAAAAATTGGACGGCAAAAAAGTTGGATAAAAAACCGGTTTCATAACAAAAAATTAGAGAACACAAAAGTTTGATAACAAAATAAGTTAAATGACAAAGAGTTGGACGACGAAGGAGTTGGATGATAAGAAAGTTGGACGAAAAAATGTAGCACGAAAAAAAGTTGAACTTTGAACATTTTAGCTTGGTTATTCACCATATATTTTTTTTTTATTTTATTTTGGCAAAACAAAAGTACAATAAGGTTTAAAATCTTTTGCTGTACAATATACTTAACGTTGGTCAATTTACAAATATGGTAAAAAAAAAGTTATTCTAATTAACAGAAACAAAGCACAAATAAAAATAACAAAAATAAATATATAAGAGATGTTTGGATATTAATAGAAAAATTTAACGACTCGAAAAATGTTGAGAAACCAAATGCTTAAAATTGTTGATGAATGCGATACTTTTTAGGGAATTCGGTAGTAAATTCCAGATTCGAATGGCGTTAATGAAGAAAAATCTGGTGGAATTAAAATGTATGAATTTAGGAATAATTAAATTATGACTTCTGCCCGATATACATAGCCGTAGTTTTTCGAAGAGATAGTTAGGTATTTTTAAGTAAATAATCTTATGAAGAAACACACAATTTCTGGCCATAAGATGATATGTGGTCAAAGATGAAGACCAAACACGTAACGAGTAGCGTTGTTAAATGCTACTTGCAGCCTATGTAGTGATTTAGAATCCAACTTGCTGTAGACAACTGCGAAATATGTTATAAATGGTACTAAAAGTTGTATAACTAGCTTTCGTTTAACATCGACAGGCGTAAACTCAGAAGACAATCGCAGACAACGTAGAGTCAAATAAATTTTACTTACGACCTGATTAACATGATCAGAGCAAGTTAAAAAAGAGTTTAATCGAAATCCGAGGCATGTAGTTTTGTTTCAAAGTTGCAACTGAGCATCCCCAATAAATAGGGGTGGTATAGAAATGGGATCAACTCTGGCTCGCGAGATTGGTAAAACATGAGACTTAGTAGGGTTTAAACGCAAATCGTTCTTATGAGCCCATTCGTTAATGGCAGCAAGGTCTTTATTAAGTCTACAACATAGATCTTCAGTAAGGCCGATTCTACTAGACGAGTAAATTTGGATGTCATCAGCATAGGCATGAATATTTACAGTATTGCAGACAGAAAAAATATCGTTAATAAACATAAAAAACAACAAGGGGCCAAGAATGGAGCCTTGAGGAACACCAGCGCTACACTGTTTCAAGTCAGAGTACACATCACCCACTTTAACCTTTTGAAGTCTATCATGTAAATAGCTTTCCATCAAACAAACAGAGCTACTACAAAATCCAAAATAAAATTTCAATTTTGTACATAATATAGAGTGATTCACGCTATCAAAAGCCTTTGAAAAATCTAAGCAACAGAGTAATGTCAATTCATCAAGGTCATAAGGCATGCGAATGTCGTCTAGGATTTTAATCATAGCAGTGGAGCAACTATGCCCAGCACGAAATCCAGATTGGACAGGGGACAAGAGCTTATAGTTTTGTAGATGTTCAGTTATTTGTCTTGAAAGGCTTTAGATATTGTGGATAAAATGCTAATGGGCCTGTAGTCACTGGCAGTAGATGCTGAGGATTTTTTAGCTATTGGTATGACAATAGCTACTTTCCACATTGTAGGGAAGCACGAAGTTGTTATGCAGTGATTGAAATTGTGCGTTAAAGAACTGAGTATATAAGGCAAAACAAGCTTAAGAAACTTAGCAGAAATACCATCATCACCTACTGCATTTGATTTAATTTCCATAATGCTTTTATAAACTTCAAATTCATTCAGTACGTGGAATTGAAAGCTGTTTGCAGGGTCACAAAAGTTATTGGAGTTTGGATCAAAGGAACAAGTATTGTGAAAGCTACTGTTAGATAAAAAAAAATCATTCAAGGAGTTAGGCTCCACATTACAAACTGATTTGTCGTTTTTCTGTACACCAAGCTGCCTTAAATTTTTCCACAACTGTTTAGTTGGCAGGCTCGTGTTAAGTTTCAAACAAAAATATTATTTTTTAGCACGCCTTACAAAAGATACAGCTGTATTACGAGCCAGCTTATAAGCAGTCCAATTTCAAACTTTTCTTCCATTTCAAATGTAGCCTGTTTCTAAGCTTGAGCTTTTGTTTGACATTGGCAGTGAACCAAGGGCAGGAATATCTTTTTACTTTAAAAGTTCGAGTAGGAACGAGTGTATCAAAAATGTTATTTAATTTACTAACAAAGAATTCCAATTTACGGTCAACAGAACTGTAAAACCAGCATTCACTCCAATTATATCGAATCAGTTCATCATAGAGGAAAGGAAGATTTATGGCACTAAAGTCACGGTAAGAAATAGTGGACGGCACATTTAGGCGACAAAAATTGATATCCATAGTGCAAAAAATTAGGTCATGATACGATATAAAGGAAATTTGGTCAAAAATCAAAAGTTTAGAGATATCCGATACTATAAAGAGGTCCAGTGAGCTAGGACATGCATTAGTAGCAAAACGAGTAGGCATTATCGAGTTGACAATTGATGAGCTAGCAGTACTCACAAGATCATGAAACCTTTCAGTAATATTGTCGCATACAAGCAAATTAAAATTGAAATCACCACACAGTACTAACTGATCGTACTCTATGAGGCGAAGGGTCAAATCCGAAAAAAACGAATCCATAGAATTGCATCTATTTGGATTATATATGCAAGAAATCAGCACTTTCATGTTGCTATCAAACAGCTCCAGGCTGATATATTCAATCAGCTCGTTGCCGAACTTACCTACAACCTTAGCGTTGAGGTATGACCTACAATATATTGCAACACCCCCTCCTCTTTTGTTGGTTCTGTCATTTCTGAATAAATTACATTCAGGTACATTTAGGTAACAATCACTGATTTCAGTACTGAACCAGGTCTCAGAAATACGTATAACATCAACTGACGAGTTTTCAAACACATACTTAACATAATCCATTTTGTCAGCATTCAAACTTCTAGCATTGAAATGTACAACTTTTGAACCACAATGTTGTTTACATAGTGCATCAATTAAAATTTTGGGACTACATATAACACCATTCCTAGAATCAGAAATTACCTCCATACTGCACAAGACCAACAACAATAAGCAATCTCAACGGGGAACAAATTTACAAAGAACAAATAAAAAATAATATATAATTTAGAATCATATATGCAACAACAAAATGCATTTTTAAGAACCGACAAAAATAAAACGAAATAAGCCAATTCAAAATATCCACACATCTTTACATTAAAAAACATAAAAAAAAATAAAAAATTAGTGCTACTAGAAAAATAATATTAAGAATTTGCAGTAACCGGAAAATTGTTAAAAACATTCAAATCAGCCAAATTATTAACAGCTATTGCAGATCCGTTCCTCTGGCTTCGGACATGAACTACTCCACGAATAGTAAAGACGCTTACAAGTTTATTTTGCCTTTTCAGCTTCACCGCAGATTGAATTATCTTTCTGGTATCGTAGGGTAAACTTTCATTAATGTAGATACCGTGTACCGTGTAAAAATTTTGGTTGCAGAAAAAGTTGTACGGCAAAAAAGTTGTACGGCAAAAAAGTTGTATGGCAAAAATGTTGGAATGCAAAAGAATTGGAGTAGTAGGACGCCAAAAATTCACTAAGAAGCATCAACTGTGCCAAGACGTTTGTAATCAAAAATAGGTGTATGACAAAAAAGATTCATGGCAAAAAAGTTGGGTGACCAAAATGTTGGACGAGAAAAATTTGCAGGAAAAAAAAGTTTGCCTATGGACTTTCTTGCTTGCAGAATCGACAGTGTACCAAAAAACTTTAATAGCAAAAAAGTTCTATGACAAAAAGTTGGATGACAAAAAAATTTAACGACAAAAATTGTACGAAAAATAAAGTTGGACCATACACATGTGGCTTAAGTACTGCAGTTCAATTGTTTACAAATCTTTCAATAGATTGTTGTGGAAGATATTAGTAGCTTCCATTTTCTGAAGGTGCTGCATCTTGTTTGGAGGACTTAGTCTTCCAGCAATTCATAGATTTTCACATATGTCAAAAATTAAAAGAATAAACTTTACTAATAATGCAAAATGATAGCATAATTCGATTTTTCAGTTGGATCAGAAAAATAATTTCTTTTCAGACCTGATTCTTACATGACATTTACATATTAACACTGTACACCTCTGGACGCAGTCTTGCAATTTTCTTCTGTTTATTCTAATTATTTTTTTTTTGAATTTGTTGAATGTACCAGTTATTTTTAAAGTTTTTAAAAGCATTTATTCAAAAATAACTCCCTTTGTTTTATTTCATATGATTTTGCTAACAACAGCAATTATCACAGGTAATTTTCCTAGTTATATTGATATACTTTGTTACAGTTGATACATTAGAAAAGTATTTCATATATCACAACATAATTAGTGTTTCAAAAGTTAGATATATTATTTAATAATTTTAATATTTAGAGTAGGTCACCATTAAAAATGCAAATTAAAATATTTAATAGAATGTCAAATTCAAAGTTTAAATTGAAGTTTAGCGTAGCATTTTTTTTTTGCTTTCTATGTTCATTTTAATTTCATAATTTTCTGCCATTTTCATTTCTATTTAACTCTTTTCATGTTTACTGGGGTGCGCAAAATTCCTATGATTCTTTGACATGTGACCTAAATAGTAGCACTGACATGTTTTATATAAATCTCAATTATTTGACTAATATAACCACCACAAAGGCGATTTAGTAAAAATATGATATGAGTTAAGTGCAAGCTTATTTGAATAATTTCAAAATCATATGTGCGGTTCAGTTTCGAAAAAAAAGTCCGTAATTACCGTTGTGTTTTAGTGCATTTTTGTAACTTTACTTTTGGTAGTCCTGTATTTGGGAATTAATTAAAATACGGTTACTTATTAAATAAACCATAGCATTTAGCTACGTTACCAAGTGGAGTATTCTTTTACATGAAGCACAACAGAAAGCCCCAAGCTCTGTAACAAATCCACGGAAAGAATATCGCTTTATTAGAAACTTTAAAGCTTTTTCTTCTGACTTACTTTTAACGTAGCGTAGTGTATTTATTTTTTGACCAGGCTAGAGATAAAGCCCCAACTATTTCATTACACTGATCAGAAAAACGATATAATGATGTAAAAAATCGTGTCCCTTTTTGCTCATCACATTACCCAGGGCGAGATTATATGAAGTACCCCCAGGTATCTTATTTATTTTGTGTTCAAAAAATATATCATGTTGCTCGAGTGTTAAAAGTCGATGGAGCTAGCAGAAAGAGTTTTAATGACAATTTGAGTTACCACAAAAACTTTAATGGAGAACTATTTGCCATGTTATTTAGGTATAGCCTATAGACATCAAAATAACAAAAAAACCTACAGCTTTTTTTTATGCCATATATACTACTTTTCATTGATATACCATACCTATGAAATTGAAAAATCTTAAAGTTTCGCTCAAAGTCAAAGAATCTTGAAAGATAGATCCTCAGCACAAATTTCAGCTGCCTAGGTAGTCAGAGTCCTAAGTACTGCCAAATTCGATATCTAATATTTCTGAACTGGGTCAACAAATTTTACTCTACGATATCTCATTTTAAAGGGTAATCAATATAAAGCATAACAGAGGGTAATCAATATAAAGCATAACAAATGAAAAAAACCTCGATTTAGGGCACCATTTCCCAAGTTGTTATATTTTACTTAGGCCTTGTTCACTTAATCTGGTCGCAAAAAAAGGTCTTAGTGTCTAGAGGCTTAAAATTATCCATATCTTTAAACTTAGATTTATGGGACAACTAAAATTTTTAAATCGACTCTTTCAAGCCAAAATATGGCTCTTTCTCAGGACCCCGACCACTAAGAGAGCTATAGTTTAGACTATGGTGCTATCTATTAAAGTGCTTTGACGTGTCGAAATTTGAACAGAATCTAAGATTTTTTAAATTTCAGACGAACTTATGTAACACTTGGGGTAAAATTTTCCAAGCGTGTCAGGTTAAAATTATTTGTGCTCCGATCTTGTTCAACTTTTGGTCATTAAAAAAAACAGTCAAAATGGCATCTAAAAAAAAACTCTAAGGATTTCTTATGAATTAGCCATTATCTAATCTAAATCACATCCCAAATAATCCCCAATGAAAGTTTTTGTTGTAGTCCACCCTGAGCGTGCACCTATACAGAATCATCAACAAATGCTTATTGTTGCTTATTATAGTAAGCACCACTGATGAACATGAAAATGAGCCTCATCGCTGAGGATGTTTTTTTTTTTTCAAAAAATCTGCATCCAATTGTTGATATCCCTTTATCCATTCCCAAACCGTGGTTAGTAGGCTTCAGTTTTTGAGTCATGCAAGAAGCAAATTTCGTGAGAATAATTTTTGACCACGGTGTCAAATTGATGTTGCTGGACTCTCAGCAACAGTCTCACGAGCAGATTCGATGTTTTGTGTTGAACGACTTGTTGAAGGACGGTCAGAGTGTCTAAAACAGGGGTCGGCAAAAATTAAAGTGAGAGTGTTTGGTGAGAGGAGAGAGGCTGCACCGCAAGAAATTTGTTACCAAATATTGATTTTATTGGAATGATGCGGCAGAAAGTGGCAACAAAAAAAAATTAGGAAAGACGTTTAGAGTTGTTGAAAAATCATAAACAAAGCAACATCGAACGCGGTGGTCATAGCGCTGCTGTCTTTAAACTTAACAAAAAAAACTAAGTCCATACAACTTCAAATTGCTACATCAAAAATGCATTCAATTGGGACAGCACACATATTATCTAGATAAAAAATTTGGTTACAGTGTTTTAAAAAAACCCACCCAAAAATGGTCTACCTTGCTTTGCAATTTCTATGCTAACTAAAGTAGACGTGTTATTTAAACTTTTTTTTATTTTCAATACTACTATTCAGTTACAGCTTTCCATAGCTTTATTTTGTCAAAAATGCTTTTCTTTTTTCTATAAAAAGTTTATCCCTCTCCAACCCTACAAATGCATTAAATTTATAATGAAATGTTTCGTAATGTCTTTTCCTGGAAAATTTATTACAACCTTTTAACGACATTTGCAAATTAAACATTGCATATGGTCAAAAGTATTTTGAATCATAAAATTCGTTGTATCATTTGCCATAACTGTACAAGAAATTCTCTACGTGCATAACAAGCGAAAAGAACTACAGCCGCGCTTGATGTTGCTTTGTCAATGGCTTTTCGACAACTAAATGAAAGAGCATAAGAATATTTGTAATATTTCATTGCACAATTGTGCTATGCGCGCCGACCCCTGGTCTAAAAACACTAAATGTCCCAGTCTCTCTGAATTTAGATAATTAATCACTTCAAAGTTGATGAAGTTAAGTCAATACTTCGACAATTGCGAACTGTAGCTGCCAATCTTTTGATATTAATAATCCTGAGGCTTTGTGTACTTTTAAATATGCTCACTTTTTTGGGAGAAAATTAAGACACTCGTTAGTTGCAAGTAACACACAAAACATAAAAACATATTTTTACATCGCTTAACATTTCGGATTCATAGGACCATGCAAATTGTTCATATAAAGCTTTTATTTTTTACAAAAAATCAAATAAATGCGAGTAGTGAAATTATTATCATAAGAAAATTTCCAAGTACTATAGTTCAACTTGATGATTTAAAATAAAAAAATATTCTTGAATTATGGACATTTTCAGTTATTCCAAAGTTAGATAATTGCTTAGCCGCTTAAAGTTGAAGTTCTTCATTTCGTTAAAAAAAAGTAAATTAATTTTCGTCAAATATCTCTTAAATATTTTCCTTTTATTCCTGTAGGTCATGGCCGAAGGTGTTTGGCAAATTGTTTTTGTGGTTTTCTTAGCCTATGCCATGATGCCGCTGCAAATCTGGGAAGCTGTTTGTTTTGGCATTATTTTACCATCGGTGCACATTGGCTTGACGACATATAAAATATTTACAGACTCATTTCGTTACTTGGAGTATAATCAGGTAAGCGATATTTTACAAATTTTTTTCTTAAACCGGAGATTAACTCAAACGTAATCAAAATATATTTTTTTTGAAGAAGAAGAGTGAAGAAGTGTGATATAAATTCAAAATATTAAATATCCTTCAATGATTCTTACTCGTGGGTAAAATAAAAGAAAATATTTACTTTTAATCTGCTTAAGCGCTGCTAAAGGTTAAAATGAATTTTTTTGAAATTCAAACTTTTTCTTATCCTGCAGCCTTCTGAAACACTTCTTACTCGTGCGTTTATTCCCATGTATTGTACTGCCAACGAATAATCGCATTTATGGCTCAAAAAGATTTTAATATGCAAATTATCTGCTTCTTGTAAGCTGCCTTGACTTTAGAAATTCCAGCAAAAGCAAAAATTATAAATAAAATTTCAGAAGACTTACCAGCAGTACATATATATGTTGCAAAAAGGTTGAATATAAATGTGAAAGCAGCTTGTTATGATTGGTATTCACATGAATTGCATATTTATTCCCTACACACATTACATTCATTCTGTCATTCCATTTTTAGCGCATAGAACTAGGCTTGGCATTATATATATGAGGCATTCTTTGCCAAAACAAAAGTAAATGTTCCTTGAGGTCTACTTTTTATTGAAGCATTTGATTAGTTGATTATTTGATTATTTGCCATAAATCAATTCAGCATAAGTCGAACCCTTGTTGCGCTACAGCTTTTCACAATTTATGAAAATTTAAAGAACTATTATGGTTATTACTTTTTTGCTTTTAGAACTGTATATATCCGACATCAAATGTAGATCCATAGTAAAGATCTGTGAATGTTGCCAGGCTGGCTATAAAGGATTTTTTTTGAACCAAATATTTGTGGGAAATTATAGTGTGTCCAAAAAGTGGTGTCAATCATCTGATGATGGGTCCTAGTAATGGTCATAAAAAACTGCCAATAAAATGACTAACCTCGGGCTTCGGATTTGTCCAAGAAAATGTGAATATTTCATATGAAAAAGCGCGCTTATAGGTGGAAAGTAAAGTTGGTCCGATCTGGACAAAAGATAATTTCAATCGGTGGGTTCTAAAAATGGTCATAGAATACTGCAAAAAATATTGTTAACAGGCCCCAATTGAGTTTACCATACATAGCTTTGAATTAACTTTTGATATTTTCAATCAGATTTCTGGTAAAATTAACTAGATTTTACCTTGGCACCAAAACATTACGTCTCCTAGTTGAATTAACCAGGTCTTAGTTAATTTTTTTCACCGTGTACCAATTTTCTTTTTAACAAACTAATAACAGTTAAGTTATATTTTGTGTATCATACATTTCCTTTTTCAGTTAATTGCAAATATTGTAATGTTCATTGGAGTCAATGTAGCCGGTCTTGTTATCAACATAATGATGGAGCGTGCCCAGCGTCGTGCATTTTTAGATACACGAAATTGTATTGCCGCCCGTTTGGAAATTCAGGATGAGAATGAGAAGCTGGAGAGGCTTCTGTTGTCGGTTCTACCTCAGCATGTTGCTATGCAAATGAAGAATGATATTTTATCACCAGTTGCTGGTCAATTTCACCGAATTTATATACAAAAACATGAGAATGTAAGGTAAGAAAAACAAGAAGACCAAAATAAATCCTACAATCAGTTGAAATTGAACGCATGCCGGAAATCATTAAATCGATGCCATTAAAATGACTACCCGATTTAATCTGCTAATAATTTTACAAATGACTTCAAATTTTTATTTCTATTTCGTTTTATCATAAATTTTGCATTTAATTTGAAGATTCGTTTTCAGCGTCAAATCCGCTGAAATTCTCATTTGCTGGGATTTAAAATTAGTTTTCTTTTCAAGTGCAAGCATTCTTGCTGAAAATCAGAGCTGTAGCTGCGGGTATCACTCTGGAAATTAATTATCAAAATTACGTTAAAATTATTGTAGTAAATGTGTTCTGAAGAACTTATGGATCGGCCATATTTCGATTTCGATAATTATTTTGAACAAAAGCTTTTTAAAAATCTTGATATGGAAGCTCCCTTAGGAAGCTAGGGTGATCTTTTACAGCTCTGCACATTAAACTTATATGCATTTAGTAGTTGAACGCATTCAAAATTCTAAATTTATGATTGTCGTAATGATCGATGATAGGCAGTCAGCATTTAGGACTGACGAATACAAAAAAATTGGCAGCAATTCATGTGGTAAATGAAAATTTGAACTGACAGAAAAAACTGAGTGTTCGAAAACTGATGGAAAATATTCAAATCATATGGGCGGGCACATCAAATAGCAAACGTTATTTGGGGAAGTGATTGATGTCATTCAATAAAGTACTCAAATAATTTGAAAATTCAAATGTAAGCAAAAAGAACACATTAGGGCTTACACAAAAAAGCTACTACTTTCTATTAAGATATCAGAATCGGGTAAACAGCGCTGGTGAAAACTTAACTAGATGATACTAGATACACTGGACCTAGCCAACTTTTTCATTATCTTATGTGGTGCCGCTAAATATACAGTCAAGATTTTAAGTGACGAAGGCTCTGTAGAAGTTTTGGTCCCATCCGTTGCATCTAAAACGTCGCACATAAGGTCACATTCACTAGTTCTTGCATTTCCGAATGAATCAGTTTATGGTCTGAGATTCCACTTTATGTTTAAATTATTTGTAGGTTCTTCTAAACTTTTTTTCCTAACGGTCAAGCCCTAAAATGAATTCTTTGCAGCATAGTTTCATCAAGAGTTGTAGGATAATTTAGAATCGCCTTGAGTGCACTCCGAAATCAAATGGTCAAATTATGCTGGGCTCTAAGACATAGCAATAGCATAGAACAGTAAGTTAGTGACAACTTGAGTTGAACGATTTTTACAGAAACTGCAGAAGAAGAAGGAACATTTTATCACCAAAAACATATGTATATACATATAAAGCACTTTAAGAACGTATCGCCTTATCATCATTTCCCTGAAAGTGTAAGCAATATAGTCAAAATTGATGATAAATAAAAACAAAATATCATTAGAATCCAGGTCGAAATAATAAGTGGTCATTATGAACTGCTCTAATTACTCAATTGAATGCATAATTATCGCGATATGACACAGACTATCTTTTGCAATTAAACGCTTAAAAACAAAAATATTTACATTCGCCTAAAAATTACAATTTTGTTACTGGGCTAAAACATTACTTTAGCTTAGAAATTTTTTTTTTAAAATTACCCAAATTATGTCGAAATATTTTCCCCCGAACCACAAAACTTTTTTTTGTCGAAAACCTATTCCGGTAGGGCACTAAATGTTCACCGTAGGAGTCGCCAATCCTTAACCCGGCGCTGGTTGTCGAACTATTTTCTAATTTTCCTCATCGAAAGAAGCGACACAGTTCCTGTTTCGAAGAATACTCAGATAAACTAACACTACAAACATGGAACTTATGATGGCGTTTAAATGTTTTCACCAAAACTCCTTAAACTATTTGTACAACTTCAAAATATAAATTCCATACATATTGTATTTTTATGCCACCCTGTATTTCTTTCTCTATTTTGCAGCATTTTATTTGCCGATATAGTCGGCTTTACTGTTTTATCAACACAATGTAGTGCCCAAGAAATGGTAAGACTGCTGAATGAATTATTTGGACGTTTTGATCAATTAGCTCATGTAAGTGCGAATAATGCTCAATGATCGATCAAATTAAAAAAAATTCTCACTTACTTACAGGATAACCACTGTTTGAGAATAAAAATCCTTGGTGATTGTTACTATTGCGTATCAGGCTTACCGGAGCCACGCAAAGATCATGGCAAATGTACCGTTGAAATGGGTCTCGACATGATCGATGCAATTGCGTAGGTTTAATTTAATTCCAGTCCTTTACATCAATAAATTTATAATTTTCTATCATAAAATTGCACTTCACAGAACCGTTGTTGAAGCTACCGATGTTATGTTAAATATGCGTGTTGGCATACATACAGGTCGTGTACTTTGCGGTGTTTTAGGCCTAAGAAAATGGCAATTCGATGTCTGGTCCAATGATGTCACACTAGCAAATCAAATGGAATCAGGTGGTGAGCCAGGACGTGTGCATGTTACACGAGCCACTTTGGATTCACTTTCAGGCGAATATGAAGTTGAGGCCGGTCATGGAGATCAGCGATCATCTTATTTACGTGATCATGGTGTTGACACATATTTCATTGTACCGCCACCGCATAGAAGAAAGGTAAGAGCATACTTAATATAAATCATTCCATGGCTTATAAGCCAGCTGAAGATTAGTGGTGGGATACAGAGTATCAAGAGACTGTTCGTAGAGGGTGCTGTAGGCAAAAAGGTTTTGATTTTGGTCAACATTTTGCAATGCGCACTTTCTCAAAGCGTTTCACCACAATTGAAAATGTTTAATCATTTTTCTCTTACTTCTTCTACAGCCCCTTATGCTAAATACGTTGGGCGTGCGCTCGGCAATCGGTAGTCGTCGTAAATTATCCTTCCGTAACGTCTCCAATGTCGTTATGCAATTGCTGCATACCATCAAGTTCTCAGAACCGGTGCCATTTTCCAATATCGTAACTGGCTCGTTTCCCTCATCGGGCAGCAGCTCTGTAGTAGGACGTGGCAGTACAGCTGATGCTGCTGGCGCTGGACAAGTGAATGCTGGTGAAAAGGGTGTACGCAAGGTAAGTGCACTTAATGAAGTTGGCATAGAACGATCTCTTTGAAAGACCTCTAAAATACGTTTGATCTTGAATATTCTTTTTTTTCTATTTATTTTTTGATACGAGTTCCTTTCTTATTACATATTTAAAATATATTCCCCCATTAATAAGCGTTAATTTTATTGTAAGTTGTTTATTATACATACATATATATAGTATATATATTATGATATAGCAGTTGATATACATAAACGTTTTGTTACTAACAATTTAGTCGAAACGGTGAAAATTATTAGACAAAAATTATGGCATAAAAATTAGCGCAAAGTAGCTTTGGAGAAAGTTTTAATTGTTTTTGAAACGTTTTAATTTTGATTACGCATGCCCTTACCTGTCAGCTTTTGTTTAGATATCGAAATTTCTTATATGTTTTGTAAATAAAATTGGCAACATTTTTAATCACCTGTAATTAAAAAAAGAACATGCGATCTACTAAAATTGGCTGAAACGCGCACTGGACACATTGTAACGCTTTTTATTTTTGGTTTTGTAAATTTCTCTTGTTGATTTTCAATCGGCTTAATAATCTATGCCCCTTATTTTGGATTCAGTAACGGAAAAGAACTAATTTTATGTGCGCATTCTCTAAATTTTCCTCATTTATTTTTGTTGAATTTTATTTATTTGTATTCTTTCTTCTTTTTCTGTTTTTTGTTTATTTCCAGGATGCGGTAAGTGTTTTATTTGTTTAAACCATTGAAAAAAGCTTATCCAAAAATATCAAACATTTGATAGAAAAAAATGCATCGTATTGTATAAACAAATAAAAATACGCCTCCATATTTTTTTTTTTAAATCGACTTTTGAAATTATAACTTTAAATAAATATTCGAAAAAAATTCGGGTACCTAACGCAAAATTAATTGTTCATAGCAGAAGTATGTAAATTTGTACATTTTGTATTAATTAAAAGTAGCAGTGTTGTAAAGTAAATAATTTATTTGTACAAAAAAATCAAACGTAAATTTTTTAGTTTGTAGATTTTCGTAAATTAAATAAACAAATTAACCTGCATTTTATTAAGGTTTTGTGGTGACATACTTAAGAATAAGCTGTAATTTAAGTCTCAACAAATTTTCTTAAAAAATTAATATATTATTTTTCAACGTTGCTCAAGGGTCTTTTCAACGAACCTAAAGTTAAGCCTTACTGACAGCAAAATCTGAATAAGCAACTCTATAGGAGAGTCTTTGGAAGTAAAAGATCAGGTAGCTTCGGCAATATATAGGATTGGCACCTAGAGTATATTGAAAAGATTTATGTACCGTAACAGCCACTGTAATCTGAGCTCACTAAGACTTCCGCAGCGACATTTCATTGAAGAGACTTAACGTAATCACCGACCTCAACGACCTTTTGTGATCCCAGAAAGTGCCTGATACAGAGTTCAATGTAGCTTGGTTACAATGGCCGGCTGTTCCTATAGTTAATTCTATAACAGTTACAGTCTGTACTCAGAGTAGCTATAAGAAACTTTATCTGACAATCAATGCGAAATCTGTTAAGAGATATAATCAATAATACTGAACCTCGCCAGAGCAGAGAAGTATGATGTCTTATTTATATCAGATGAGAGATGAAGTACTACACTTTTTCCCAATGGTATATTGTACGCAGTAGCTTCAACCGACTAAGTGCTGGTGGCTTGACGCGGTATGTTTACTGGAAGAGAGTTGTCTTTTATTAAACTTCATTGCATTATGAATAGAAAAATGAAGGCTCCCACACAAAGCGTGGTCAATCTAAAGATTAGGATGACACTCTTACCACCAGACTTTAGGCTCATAGCTCACTGCTACCAAAAGCAGTCTTCAAATCTGAACCAGCTATGTTCCCGAAGTTGAGTTCAAGAGAACCCTAGACTCAATGAAATGTGCCTCTGTTTTCAGCTCTTCTCCTCATTGACAGATGATAGCTCAACTGTGGATGCTACGAAATATACTCATAGCAGTTTCTTGGGTGCAAGCTATAAAAACTTCTGCAAAATCTTCCACATCCCCATAGTATGGACTTTACTTTTCCAATTTTCCTATCGGCATGCTGCTTTAGTTCTCAATGTTGTTTGCACTCAGAAATTAGACTACATTAGCGAAGATGGCGGCAACTTTCGGTGAAGTGTCTCACTTCAATCGCTAACTGCATTCTTTCGAACTTGAAATGGACTAGTAGAGCAATATATTCAGTGTATTTTGACGCAATTCATTCAAAGTCTAAGACTTCTATTTGAGAAATCTCCTGATGTGGTAAGCTCTAGAATATTTATCTTTCTAATACACAGCAAGATGCCAGAGGGCATTACCAGTTTTGCTCTGCCTAATTAGCTCAAAACGATTCGGTTTGTTGGCTCACTGGATCGAGTATAGACCCTGGAGCATGGCTAAGCTCAATGTCTGTTCATCAACATATACATTAGCTATGCTTGCTATGAATTCATGTTCCGATATCAAAAACCAAAGACGCAGCTACTTGTATTTCACATGGTCTGGGAAATTATTTTTTTGCAAAGATAATACTAAATACGGTCCCACAATGAGTCTGTTTTTTCTCTAACTAAAGAGCAGCACCGCAGCATTGTATTCAGACGGTCATGAACTAACTAAATACTCATAGAAGAAAAGTGATACCCGGTATATACTTTGTGATGCTATCTCAAGGTTTAGTATCTACATATATACATGCAAAATTTGTAGTTGTTAAAAATTAAAAAAAAAAAAAAATAATTCTTAAAGTAAATCACCCAATTTAAAGATATATTTAATTTTCATGATATTACTAAAATCACAATAACAAAAACATTAATCGATTGAACTCATCATATCTTCATGTCTAACAAATCTTGACTGCCATATTAAATATTTTACCATATAATGAAAACAGTTTAGCCTAAAATAGGTGTCATATAATTATAATAAAATAATTAGCGATTTATGCATTTGATTTAACCTTTTTAGACTTGCAAAAAAAAAAACAAAAATAAAAAATAGAAAAAGTTTCATATTACGATATTACGTTCGTTTTGTTTACTTGTTGCCCAATTTCGATTTGTTTCTTCTTTTTTCTTTTTTTTCTTCTTCTTCTTATTTATCTAGGTAATACGGCTACAAAAAATATTACACGCACAGTCACCGCCAGGTGGCAGTGTTTCCGTATCCGTAGGAACCAATCCTAACTCCACTGCGAGTACGATTAGTCGTATTCATAGACAGAACAATAAAGTGAGAATGAAATGCGTTTGTGTTGGTTTTTATTGCTGGTTTTATTGCGTTTCCTACTTTTCTTTTTGTTGTTTTGGTTTTGATTTTGATTTTTGATTTTTAATTTTAAGTTTTCAATTAATATCTTTAATTGGCTTTTATTATTTTGTATCTTAGTTTCTTAAACCTACTGTTATAAAATACCAAATTTAGTTTTGCATTTTTAAGCCATTTCATTGTTTCCCAATTCAATTTTTATTGCATTAAATTTACTGTTTCTACCCCCAAGTTATACCACACTTAGGGCATTAACGCGTACTGGTACTTAATTGGTTGCCTAACTCCTATTATTATACTGCTATTTTTAAATGTGTTCTGCTACTGTTTTTTGCTAATCTATTTTTGCTTAGTATGCTTTTAAACGTTCCTTTCTTTGAGCGCCATATTTTTTATAACTATCCAGTAAAACTTTATAAGAGTCTCTTTTAAGAATTTAAGGAGAAATAATCATAGCATTTATCCAATCGTATTTAAAAATAAAATTAATAATAACGTCTGTTTTCGTAAGCAGTGCTGGAAATAGTTTTGTAGGTTAGAACAGTTTCAGGGCTTGCTGTTAAACAATTGATTTTGTAATAAAAGAGGAATTCGACCGATCATATTCTTTAATATTAAATGTGTAAACATCTTTATTGTCGGATAAAATCTGCTAAAAAGTGACTTAACGCTTAGTGTCATATAGATCATGCTGATTTATATCCTTAATAATTATTATAGTTTGTATTATACATAAATGGATTTCCTACCATAATCAACTTTTGTAATCTATATGCATAACTTTTTTGTACTTTCCAAACTCTACATTGTAAACTTTATCCATACATTTTAACTTTTTCAACATATATCACCTTTTTTGACCTTTATCGAATAATTTAGCATATCGCACCGTCAGAACAACAATGCCACGTCTCAAAATCTTAATGTACGAGAAAATTGAAAATTGTTATTAAAACAATAATGAAACTAAAGAAATCTGAAATAGCTATGACAGTCTTTACAACAAACTTATCTCAAAGATCTGTAGAGTAACATTTACATATTTTGGAGTATTTGAAAAATATGGAGATATTTGGAAAATTTACTCCATTTCTAATGTAACCTCACTCAATAAAAATAAAAAAATCTCCGATGGTTATTACCAGAACTGCAAAATTTTCATATTTAGTGTAAAAAAATGATGAAATTGCAATTATTTCTTATGTGAAACTTTTTTTCCCTTTTCCTATTGAACTTATTAAAAAAATACCGAAAAAAATGGTACTACTATTCTCATTCAATTTACTAAAGCATATTCTTGTAGTGGCATTAACAATTTCATATAATAGTGTATCAACTTTTAAAATTTTTCATTTTTGTAATCAAATTTCGAAAAATTAATGTTTTGCAGCTCTGGTAGCAACGAGCAATATGTCTTTTTAATCGAATTTATCGATATTTGTTGCTATTTATCACACTTTTCCCATTTCTCTACCCTTCTGACTTCTTGGACTTATTCGAAAGATACAATATATAATTTTTCGACATTATTCAGCATAATCAATTTTGTTGACATTTATTGACTTTTCGAGATTATTCGGCAATCGTCAACTTAACTACAGCTATTGACTTGTTCGACGTCTTCCCACTATACTCATTCGATTCTATTCGACTTATGTGTTTCGATTCGATCGAATGTTACGATACATTTCGACGCACAGTACACTCTCGATTATATTACCTTATGGTGTGAATATAGTCGTGTGCGTATCGTATTTCAAATTCTATTTGTTTCTTCGTTACTACTTATTTGCAATTTTCGATAATGTGCAACCTTTATGAATTTTTTCAATACTATTCAAGATTTTTCGAAACAAATAGATAGGGTTTCAATACTTGTTGTCACTATGTAGCTATATGCAAATAATTTAATAAATATAGTTTTAAATTTTGACATCATCTCAACATATAGCAAAATAAACTTATATCACCTTTTGTATAAAATTAGTAGGTATATAATATTGAAAATTATTTCAAAATTTTTGAAAATTTGGTTATTTTAAAAGTTAGTGTTACTCCCATTTAAAGCCGATAAAAGCTTTAAATTTAAAAAAAAAAATTAAAGGCCATAACAAAATTATATTTGGTAAGTGAAACATCAAAAGTTACAAAATTACTGTATTCCAAAAAAAGTAACTTAAACTCTTTGATGTCTCAAAAAATGATAAAGTGAAGTTATATCACTCTTAAAATAAACGAATCAACTGAGAAGGAAAATCACTTAATACGAGAAAAATTAATCCATTTCGAATTGGTTTTAGCTTCAAATAAAAATCAGCAATCCGAAAGTTTTGGATGAATTGACACATTTTTTTCGTCTGTTTTTCCATGTGACAAACGAGTGATTCATTTAGAGATACTTTTTTCAGTAGGGGTTTTGCCATTTATCACGCCTAAGTCGTGTCAAACTGTCATGGTATTTTTGTTAAGCATTGTTTGACATTTCATCATGGAAAAGCTTAGAATGCAGCAAACTTTGCAAATTTCAAATTCATTTAAAATTCAAATGATTTCTGCAAATATTGAAAATAATTGGCCGCCTAGCTCGTGTGTAAAGTCAAAAATCAACATGGATAAGTTGGCTGCGATTGAAGAATTTGAAGCCAACAACTTGAAAGGGAGCATGTTACGGCCAAAATTTGAAAGAAATTATCTTAAAGTAGCAATAAGACTTCAAACAAGAGCTGCAAGTGGAAAAATAGTAATACTATATGTGTGAAATTTAAAACTGCATTTGAAGTTTCAAATACGGAGCAAAGCGCTCTGACACGCTTATATAAAACTGTCCAAACTTCAATTAAAAATTTTTTTCGGGATAAACTTTTTTCCTGACTTAAATAGGATAAAGTATTTTTAAATACAAATAAAAGAAACAATTTCTAAAAAAGTCTACAGTGGCTCAACTCCTTAAATGAAAAATTGCCCTCGACAAGCAAAACGTGCTTCACCGATACGATACAAAAATTATCGTATCGTCCTTGCAGTGGTGCCAAGCTTATCGTCTCGTACGAGAAATTTGTAATCTGTATCGTTATCGTCTCGTTTCGTTATCACCGATATTGCTCAGTTATTCTCGTTCACATTTTTGTATATATGAAGCTAGCTGAACCAGCGGCTTTCCCGCGCACTGTCCGTTGTACAACCAAGTCTACATTTTACGCAGTCTTTACTGCAGACAATTGGATCCATGTACGAAATTTCACAACTTGCCATAAGTTCCAAGAATAGCAACGTAAGGGTTTTTGTTGAATGGAAGGAGCTATGACCTATTAGCCAACATTTAGCGAGTTGCTTAACACAATCAATTTTCATTTACGTATCAGGTTTCACAACTTTAGCTGCGATAGATGCCAAGATATGGCGTTTTAATTAGTTTTATATAGGTGCCACTCTCGGTTGTCTAAGCTCGTTTAGATTTTGTGTCGTACTTATCATAGACAATATGCATCCTAGTGCCGAATTGCAAAACGCCTGCTTCCATAGGTGGCAGGATATTGCGTTTTAAGCGTTTTTGTATTATGAAAATTCTAGCTGAATCTCATTCTCAGCGATAACTTAGTGCCCATCCGTCCTCAGTTGAACGAGAAATAATATTTTTTATATCGTTCTCGATCCCGATAACGATATTTATCGGTTATCGATGAAGCACTACGAACTTCTTCCAACTTCATGTGATTCTTGTTAGATTACTAAGCAGACATATTCGGTGAGTTTTAAATACAGATGGTCCGCAAGAAACATATTTGCATCTCCATGTACAAAAGCCGAAAGGACTTCAATTTCAAGAGTTAGAAGTCCACTCAGTCTTAGCAGGAAAGTCCATTAAATTTGTTCCTAAATCAGTTCGGAAGTGGGAAAAAGTTCCGCCGCATTCGATTTTCTTTAAATTTTTGATTTTGGTGAAAAATCTTGGGCATCTTTTTACTAAAGTCAACCCAACCGAAATGAGTTGGCACAAAAATTATACTCTTACCAAAATCTCTAGAATTAACTTCTGGTTCTTTATAATATTTTGTAGTTCTTTTAAGGAATTTCCATACTATGCAACATTTCCTTCGACTTTCTTGATGTTTTTCGATACTTTATATTTATATACTTTATATTTTATATCTTATAATTTTAAAATAGCTAACGGATCACATTTCATTTCTGATTTTCATTGCACATTTAACTTTTTTTTTAACTGAACATTTTTGTCTAGAGTATTTAATTATGACTCTGATTCTCTAATTTTCCCCAAAGAAAGGTTCATTATCTTTCAAATCGCCTATACTCGTGTTATTCGAAAAAAATTGCGTAATAATAAATAATATTTTAATAACTTTTTTGAATACGACAAAACAATATCTCTGATAGCGCATGACGGCATGTCTCCAGATAGAGTTCTTACAAATTATTCGCATGCTTTGGTAAAAGGTTGATATTTTTGCCTGCATTCACAAATTTCTTACTAACATTTTGCATGTGCGTATAAAGTTGATAACATAGCCTTTTGATAATTTTAACTTATATTCATACAAATGCCATTGCAATAATCATTATATTTGGATATTTTTTATATGTAAATGATATGTGAGTGACACATATAAGTTTTCTGCGTAGAACGAATAAGTATTACAGAAGGTCTTGTGTTAAAAAGTGTTTTCTGTTAAATAAAAGGAAAACTACATTTTAGTGCGTCACTCATGTTTCATTTCTATATAAATATCATCTTGCCGAATACACCAAAAAGTACAAAACTCATTAAGTCATACAAAATCTAACGTTGATTTCATTATTTTTTCTCTACTTTGATTTCTGCTTCTTCGCACAAAATTAACTCTACCTGAACGAAACAAAAAACAAAAAGTCCAAAGTGACGGACAAATTCAAGCGTCCATTTCGCAAACGTCACTCTTCTGTACATCATCAGCCGACAAATCGCGTAAACCGCTTCCTCTCGCAGGCGATAAATGCGCGTTCGGTGGACTGTGATAAATCGGAACATGTCGATCGCATAACGCTACGCTTTCGCGAAAGCGACAAGGAGCGTGAATATCACAAAGATTTCGATTTGGGCTTTACCACCGCTATGGGTTGCTCTCTACTGCTTCTAATACTGGGTGCAGCACTGCAGGTGGCAGCATTACCGCGTACCTTTATACTGTTGCTGTTGTTTCTCACGGCCTTTGTTTGGATCAGCGCCATTTTAATGCTGCTGCTAGCAGTGCGCTTGAAATGGATCAACTGGGATTTGTCACAAAGTTTTACGCTACG
The DNA here is from genome assembly GCA_963680825.1 of Meiosimyza decipiens. Classification (NCBI taxonomy): domain Eukaryota; kingdom Metazoa; phylum Arthropoda; class Insecta; order Diptera; family Lauxaniidae; genus Meiosimyza; species Meiosimyza decipiens. Next base: position 85,450,697 of record OY804258.1, on the reverse strand, counting down.
CTTGGCCATCACCATATTCACCATTGTATTAATTTATTCCGTGGGCCAAGTTAATGTGGTAAGTGGCTATATTTTGATGATTCTATTGGTATACCAAAATATATATATTTTCTTATTCGAAGTTTACTTGCGTTTCGGATCATCCATGTTCGAGTAATATAACAACAGCCGCATCCACTTTGGAAGAGGATCTACTTATGCTTGCACACCAGAATGCGGCACATCGCAAATGTTCATTGCCACAATATGTATCGTTGTCAGCGACATTTGCATTTCTCTCAGCATCAGTTTTCTTGAGGTAGGTAGCACTTGGCACTGGTATAGCCCACATGACTAATTACTCGAACTTTAACAGGCTTCCTATAATCTTCAAAGCACATCTTATTATACTGATGGGCACAATTTATGGATTATTCATTACGCTTTCACATCAAAATATCTTTGATTGCTATGATAGCAGATTGCAGTATGTATCAGTATCCTTTAGCATTTATTAAAATGAACAATTTTGCAAGGACACTTTATTTGATTCTGTTTAACTTGGCATACTCTGATGTTTCTTTTTAATTTATAAAAACATGATCAAATTCTGTGCCAACCTTAAGCAAGGTGGTTCCATTAGTAAAAAGACCCAGTTAAAAGTATGTCAACACACTCTAATTTTTCTGTCCTTTTTTCACGCTATCCTTTGTTAACACTTTGGCAAACCAACCGTACAGGGCATCTATTCCGCTTCATTTGATCTCATTGGCGCGTATTATCATCTTTATGATTGCTACACTCGTGCATGGGCGCCTGGTAGAGTGGACAGCACGCTTGGACTTCCTATGGCAGTTACAGGCATCACAGGAGAAGAAGGAAATGGATGTGCTACAAGAATCAAATAAGCGAATCCTGCATAATTTGTTACCCGCTCATGTGGCTGCACATTTCCTGGATATTCAATTCCGGAGCAACATGGTGAATATAAATGTTCTAGTTAATTTGCACGTTTGCCTTATAGTTTAGATGTAGTTTCAATGTAGTGTGCACTTTATTTTATTTTTTTTTCCAATTTTTAATTTTCAGTGAATAATTTAATTCTTTTTTAATGGCACCATTATTTAAAAAGGGCTAAAGGGTGTTTTTTCTACAGTGGCGTTGTTTTGAATTGAAATAAAACAAAAAAATTGTTCAAATGCCATTTAGCCACTTGGAAATTTAATTTTTGAAATTTTGAGAGTTCCACATTTTGAGCAAATTGAATACAAAGTACGTTTGAGCCATAGGTACGTTCCATTTAATATACAACTTTTTCTTAATTTCAAAGCAAAATTCAAGAAGTATAATGTCAGAAGTCGCTCTGAAATGTTACGCCAAAACCCAAAAAATCAAAATTTCAGAACATAATTTACAAAACCTTTAATATCTCGAACGCTGTGAGCCAACATATGAATCCATCAATCTCGCACATTGCCGCATATGAAAGCCTCTCATATGATTCACGAAATTCCTCAACCGCGATTTGGGATATGTTTTGTAGATACGGCAATCGGCATAAGTCCATTCATTCATAAAGACTCCAGCTCCTAGGCGGTGAGACTCAATTTTTAATTAATTTAAATTTTTATTCATTTACATCTACTGTGGCTAACGCAGTCCCAGGGTAGATGAAGATCTGAAAAAGAGGTGTGGGGTTTAGTGAATTGACACACTCTGAAGATTATGACGATAGCTTAGATTAGTGAATTGCATGGTCAATGCAATTCATTTCCCACAACCTCCACCACGAAAAAAAAGAACTGTTGGTGGTCCATGGCAAAACAGAAATTTTGTCGAATGGTACCTCATCACTAAGAGTTAAGATCCACTGATGTAGGCAACAAAATGCGATAACTTTAGGCGAGTAAACATACACAACTACTGTTTACTCGTGTATTATATATGTATGTATATGGTTTTGGCGCAGTTTTATATTTCTTGTGCCGTTTCAATAATAACACAATTTTGATGTTTAACTTTTTTATAGTTTCAATGCACTTTATATACGGCAGATGCAGCATAATCTGCATATGCACTTTATTTTAATATTTGTGTTTCCGCACAGGCTAACACTTATTTATTTTGAAACCTTTTAAGCACTTACCTTAGTTCAAACTGTACTGAAAATTTTTTGGAACCAATCAAAGACCAAGTGTCGAAAATAAATTTTAACTATTACAATGGGGGTCCCCGTGTTGCAATTTTTGCACCAGTTAAAACGCCGAATAAACCTTTGTTGATGATCTAACGAAAAGAAGAAAATGATATCATCAATCGGTGGGGAAAAGCCCAAAATAAAACTTTTTAATGAAATTTAGTGGATTGATTTTTAAAAGTAAATGCACACTTTCAGACATAAAATGGATTTTTGAAAAATTTCTCCAAATTTCGCAGAGTCCCCTCTTAAACATCTGTGGGAATAAACTTGCATCCGTTCTGTGACAAGTTTGTTTCTGCTCAAAATCAACATTAGACCATTTGGTCAAAAATCGCTATATAAGGAGGAACCTGTTACTGTCCGAAATTTCACTTTTCCCCATCGATTGCTGCAACAAAATTTCAGATGGCATTTGAAGATATCAAAGTTCATTTAGCACCATTCCATTCATAGGCGCAAAATATGGGAGCTCAAAGATGCCCCTTTTTTTGATTGGAAAGCAGTAAACTTTTTTCATAAATTGGACCAAAACTCATGTTTGATGTAAAGTTGTTTGAATTAAACCTAATTGCTTCTGTGTCTATTAATATCCAAAGTGTTTACTTAATTCCAAAATAATTTTGTTTTTGAAATGTAAGCCCTTTTATGCCCGAGCTATTATAGATATGTTAATGAAGCCATTCATAAAATTTAAATTGGAACAAATGCGTTCTGAAATTCAAATTTAAAAACTTCCTGGTTGCATTGACAACAAGACAAGTTTCTGTACGAGCACTAACATTTTTAAAAAAATACCCTACAAATAAATAAACAGTTTTTTTCTTGTTGATAAAAATAAAAAAAACAATATATTTTACTTTCGAAGCTGGAGAGTAAATTCAAAATGTAAGCTGTAACACTCAGAGTATAAGAAACTGTTAACGCTGGATTTTGAGTTTGAATTGTTCTAAAAATATTATATTTTTCGGCAAAATTGAAGAAAACTTTTTGTACAGCTAAGGGAATATATCTTCGTAAAAAGCAACCAAAAAGAAGACCAACAGTAAAAATATTTAATCATAGGAATTTCGAGCTTCTTTCGAGCGATTTTGGGGTGGATAAAAGTTTTCTAAAACTTCCTTTGGTCGGAATGAGCAAAAATTAAACGCAACCGGAAGAATATTTTATAGCAGGAACTTTGAGTTTAAGTTTTTTACGACTAGGGAAACTTGCATATGCCAATAACCCGAGTTTTGTGGAAAAAGTTAGTTCTTTAAATTCTTTTAGCTCAGAAAATAACTGATGACAATATATTTTTTCGATTGGGTTTCATTTTAGTTCATTCTGGCTAAGGAAATACTTGTTAAAATCAAATCTAAATCTTCCGAAAGAATTTAAAGTTTTCTTGTTTTTTTTTTTTGCCAGAAAACACCTCGAAGTTTCTATTATTAAATACTTTTGCTGTAGCTCAACGTTTCGGTTGCCTCTACCTAAGTTATGTAACCTTAGTAGAAAATTGAACATTTTTAGAGCAGCTTGATAATATTTTTGGATAGCTCGAAAATAGCTCCAAATTTCGGTGCTAACAGTTTTCAAAAAGGGTATGATATTGATAGCATGCGTGCTCATACAAAAACAAGTTCTGTGTATAAATCACTTCGATGTACAAAGGTTTTATATCAGAATTCAAGCCTTAGATAAACGAGGCCTAAATCAATAACTAAAAAATTTGTCAAACACATTAAGAAACTGTGTAGATTTTGATCTATTCATTGAAGAAAGTCGTTTTAAACATAACTAACTGCATATTTTGGTAACGAAAAAATGTGCTTTCTGGCTTTAAGTTTAAGCTACGGCTACTTTCAATGTAATCATTATATCAAATAAATACGAGGTCATTGAATTATGACTACTAATTGACAATCTGCATAGATTCTCAAAACCAAATAGAATAATGTTGTTAAAACATGCAAACATACATTGAAAATCAAGAATATGAAAATTGGCCTAGAACTTTTCTAGTTTAATGTTAGAGTTTTTAAACTTTTCAGTAAAGGAGGGAAACCGATCCAATTATTTTATATTTATTATGCACTTCAAAAGAATTTTTAATTTTTTCATTTTATTTTCTTATTGTGAATACTAAACACCTAATGCCACAATCTTTGCTCACAAATTAAACTACGTGTTTACGTAGTGATATCTGTACCAAACCGCACACACCCACACAAAGTTGATAAATGTCGTGTCCGTAACGTTGTTTAACGTATAACATTGGTATGTGACTTATGTTTTATCCTAACGGAGTCTTTGCGGCCAAACCTTCCCTTGAACTAGTTAATCAATTTAGAAGTTCTGGTTTTTGCTAACTATTATAGGGTAACCCTTCACAGGAACTTTATCATCAAAGCTACGCTAAAGTGGGAGTTATTTTTGCATCTGTACCAAATTTCCATGAGTTCTACACAGAAATGGATGGTTCTGATCAGGGTCTAGAATGCTTACGCCTGCTGAATGAAATTATTGCGGATTTTGATGAGGTATGTTCCTTTAATTCTAGTAAAAGATAATAAAATCATATGTGTTCCGTTCATTTAGTTGCTAAAGGAGGAACGATTTCAGGGTATTGACAAAATTAAAACCTCCGGCAGCACTTACATGGCCGCTGTTGGTTTAATACCAGGTAAGCGTGATATTAATTTGTATTCACAAAATGCGGTGTTCACTTTTGGTAACTTCATCTTTTTAGACTATCGAATGAATGCCAATGATCCAAATTCTGTGCGACGACATATGACTGCTTTGGTGGAGTACGTGAAGGCAATGCGTTTATCCTTGCAAGAAATTAACAGTCACTCCTACAATAATTTTATGCTGCGAGTTGGTAAGTATGAGAATCAGTGAACTCCTTAATGTCCTTTATAATGGCGCTCAATGTGTGAAGAAGCCTATTTTCAAGTCTTAGCGTCTGCAGAACATGGTAGGAAGCATTCCTTTGGAAGTCAAATTCCTCAAAAAATATTGCTCAACTTTTTCAATTGATTGTTGATTCCATTTTGGGAAACAAAACTTGGAATTAAAAATTAATTTCTTTCTTTAAGGACATGGAAAAATTAAATTCTTGCAATATTTGTTAGAAAAAATAGCAAATGAATTCAGGAAAGATGGCCTTTCGAAACAAAAAGGTGGAAAAATAGATGGAATGCCGAATGGCCGAAAGTGCGGCGATTTCAGTATCGACAGGTGCACGACTTTCTTCCAAATAGTGGTCCGAAGTTGGATTCTTTGAGTGATTGGTACTAATGTTTTTGGTGGTGCTCAAAATTCATTTTCGATCATTTCCCAACGATCAGAGCTGTGATTGAGTGCATTCATTTTTAAATTTAATTTATGAGAAATTCCGCATTCAGAGTGCAGTTATTTAAAAAAAAGTCGCCAATAGGCTTCAATGCCATAGGTCTGCAGCCTTTTCTAACGTAAAGAATTCAATTATACTGATGACGTCACATTTTGGATTGGAATAATGATTGGAAGAACTGTGATTGCATTGAAGTCACCTCAAGTCACTTCGAAATCGCTGAAGACACTTGAATTCAGCTGCAAAAGAATACTTGCGAAACATGGTAAATTTGGAGATATGTTCCACAATTTAAAAAAATCGACTATTTTCATAATACTGCTCGAAGTGTCTCACTTTCTGATTGTAATTTTAAAGAATTACTTTAATTTAAAGTGAACCAAGCGTCCTTAAACATATTTTAAATTGCACACTTTCAATATAGGCCACTTCATTATAAATAATCCTTGCTTATGAATATGAGTGAATTGTCATCGCATCTTTAATGATTGGTCCAGAACAAATGAAGGTTGGGCATTTGGAATCTTAATTGTTACTAGCAAAGCTACGCTTCAATTTTCTCTTGTTAATCCTGCTTTTGTCTTTTAGTATTTGGAGTATTTGGCTTAACAAATGATATGGAAAATGGATTAATATATATCGGGAGTGATAGCTAGGCAGTACTTCTTGTCTTAACTTAATTTTGTTGGTCGATAGAACAATCTATAGCTTAACTTGGTTTAGGATCATCTGATTCCTATTTTGGACAAATCCCATAAGAAAGAAGCTTCTACTGCTATTGGGACCACTATTTGAGATTGTTTGAAAGAACTTCATTAACAAAAAAACATTTGTACTCAGTTTCCATTGTTGCACTTTTGAAAAATTTATTTTTCTGAGGTACGCAATATAACTTTTTGTTTTATACTCACACCACTCCAACAATTGTCGATTGATCTTTTTCGAGAGTAGGCACTTATCGCCCTAAGGACAATTTTGTATTCATTTTCATTGCCTTCCGTATTAATTTCTTTAATTATTTTCAAAGGTATCAATGTTGGCCCAGTTGTGGCTGGTGTAATTGGTGCCCGTAAGCCACAATATGATATTTGGGGCAACACAGTGAATGTGTCTAGCCGCATGGATTCCACAGGTATACCTGGGTATACACAGGTTACACAAGAAGTCGTGGATAGCCTGCAAGGATCACATTTTGAATTTAAGTAAGTGGTCAACAACTGAAGTGACATTCATTTACGATAACAATTTTTTCTTGTCCACAGATGCCGCGGCACCATTAAGGTTAAAGGCAAAGGTGACATGGTCACTTACTTCCTAACTGACACCACCAGTAGTGCACTTAACGGTGAAGTGCGTAACGCTATGATTGGAAACCGTGCGCTACAAAGCAATAATTTCCCACAGATACAACAGCAACCACAGCAGCAACAGCAGATAACACAGCAAACACAGCAACATCAACAGCAACAACAAGCTGCCAATGCCCTGCATTTGCACGCCCATCCTACGGAGTATTATCAAAAGCAGTCACAATTCCATGACAACAACTATCACCTCAACATGAACAATGACAACTACAACATTAAGAAGGAAAACAGCTTCACCAACTACAACAACATAGATGCAGTCACCAACAGCAACATGCTGATGCCTAAACATTCACCGAATACTGTGCATGAGGAACAGCAGCAATTGCTAATGCAACAGCAGCAGCAACAGCAACAGCAACCGCAACTTTATCTCTCTCACTTGCAGCAGCAACAACAACAACGTCTCAATAGTAAATTCAACAAACAGCCGAGTTTCATTGCGAATGGCGGTTTGCCCAACATACGTGAGAACGGACACAATGGCGAGCATAGCAGCAATGGTTACCATAACTACAGCAACTATCAACAACAGCAACAACAATATCATGCAAACCAGTTCTTGCAGCAACAACAGAGATCTCAAGAGACCAACATGACAACAGCTCCTGTTGTGCTGCCCACCCCCGTCAATATGGTAATGCTGCGTGAGCAATTCAATATAATTGAGAACCCTAGTGGTAATCGTGAAAATTTTAATCAAAACTTGCGCGAGCACTACGCAGGCGCACAGTTCGAGAATTTCAATTGCAATGTCATGCTCGGTGGTGGTAGTGGTGGTGGTGGTGTTAGAAGGGATGCGCATGCCGCACGTCTTAACTATCATACGCCATATACCAATAACTGTAATAATTATAGTAATTGCCACGAAAGTGAACCTCTCTTGCATGCTGCACCAGTGGCTAAGGTGAGTGAATTTATGTGGAATGAGGAGATACTCTTATGATCTTATGATTTCCATTAATTTCATTAAAACTTTTATTTATTTTTAAATCATTTGGACACTATGCAATGAACATAAAACAGACGATTGACCTTTTGTATGTGATGAAGTAAAAGTTTTTATTTTTGACTAAAACCATACATTTCACTGTGTGTAAACCGAACTGTAGCTAACAAATTTTCAAAAAGAATTTTATTTTACATTTATTAAAAAAAGTTCTGTACTAAAATAAAGATTCCTTCAGCCAAGATGTACTTCATGTAACTAATTCCGATGAGATCTTTGCAGTTTGCAAGATCAAGAAGTCTTGTTGCCGCGAACGGTTCAGCCTCCGTATTCATCGCGAAACTGGCGACATTGTATTGAAATTTCGCTAAGCTGGAGCATTGCCCAATTCTCCCAATGCAGTCTATAAGCTCGCATCTACTAATTTACACGCAAGTAATGCACAGCAGATTGATTTCTTGTTTGAATCTTCTGCTCCACATGGCACATTCGCATGAAATGCCGGTTTGTTGGCGTTGAGCATTCACTAAGCTAATAAAAACAGACTCTTCAACATCTGCTTGTGTATATCTCCCACGTGACTTACCTCTAGTCTTGAGGCATACCAATGCATATAGTGTTATGGTCTCTGGAAAAAAAGGCATTACTTCTATCCCAATTCCAGTGATTTCTTTCTAATTTGTAGCCAGAACTATCTGCAGTCAGCGATCAGCTGATCAGCTGATCGCTGACTGCTTGCATCAGCTCTTCGAGCCTGGCGGCTTTGAATTTAAGATTGTCAGCTGGAGCTTTGTTTTCTATTTCCTCAATATGGCCGAGACAATCTTTGAATTTTCAATTTAATCCAAAAAACCTTTTACTTTATAAAATCAACTAAAAATTTTCTTACGTGCTTTTAACTATTATGTGATTCCATGAGTATTTCAACTCAGTTGGCATTATATTTCAAATCCAAATTTCAAGTGGCTACAATTTAAATTCTACTAATGGCCATTGATCGACTGCTTTGCTATTTATATTTTATTTTATTTTATTTTATTTTATTTTATTTTATTTTATTTTATTTTATTTTATTTTATTTTATTTTATTTTATTTTATTTTATTTTGCTTTATTTGATTTGATTTTATTTTATTTTATTTTATTTTATTTTATTTTATTTTATTTTATTTTATTTTATATTATTTTGCTTTATTTGATTTGATTTTATTTTATTTTATTTTATTTTATTTTATTTTATTTTATTTTATTTTATTTTATTTTATTTAATTTTATTTTATTTAATTTTATTTTATTTTATTTTATTTTATTTTATTTTATTTGATTTGATTTGATTTTATTTTATTTTATTTTATTTTATTTTATTTTATTTTATTTTATTTTATTTTATTTTATTTTATTTTATTTTATTTTATTTTATTTAATTTTATTTTATTTTATTTTATTTTATTTTATATTATTTAATTTTATTTTATTTTATTTTATTTTATTTTATTTTATTTTATTTTATTTTATTTTATTTTATTTTATTTTATTTTATTTTATTTTATTTTATTTTATTTTATTTTATTTTATCTTATTTTATTTTATTTTGCTTTATTTGATTTGATTTTATTTTATTTTATTTTATTTTATTTTATTTTATTTTATTTTATTTTATTTTATTTTATTTTATTTTATTTTATTTTATTTTATTTTATTTTATTTTATTTAATTTTATTTTATTTTATTTTATTTTATTTTATTTTATTTTATTTTATTTTATTTTATTTTATTTTATTTTATTTTATTTTATTTTATTTTATTTTATTTTATTTTATTTTATTTTATTTTATTTTATTTTATTTTATTTTATTTTATTTTATTTTATTTTATTTTATTTTATTTTATTTTATTTTATTTTATTTTATTTTATTTTATTTTATTTTGCTTTATTTGATTTGATTTTATTTTATTTTATTTTATTTTATTTTATTTTATTTTATTTTATTTTATTTTATTTTATTTTATTTTATTTAATTTTATTTTATTTAATTTTATTTTATTTTATTTTATTTTATTTTATTTTATTTTATTTTATTTTATTTTATTTTATTTTATTTTATTTTATTTTATTTTATTTTATTTTATTTTATTTTATTTTATTTTATTTTATTTTATTTTATTTTATTTTATTTTATTTTATTTTATTTTATTTTATTTTATTTTATTTTATTTTATTTAATTTTATTTTATTTTATTTTATTTTATTTTATTTTATTTTATTTTATTTTCTTTTATTTTATTTTATTTTATTTTATTTTATTTTATTTTATTTTATTTTATTTTATTTTATTTTATTTTCTTTTATTTTATTTTATTTTATTTTATTTTATTTTATTTTATTTTATTTTATTTTATTTTATTTTATTTTATTTTATTTAATTTTATTTTATTTTATTTTATTTTATTTTATTTTATTTTATTTTGATTTTATTTTATTTTATTTTATTTTATTTTATTTTATTTTATTTTATTTTATTTTATTTTATTTTATTTTATTTTATTTTATTTTATTTTATTTTATTTTATTTTATTTTATTTTATTTTATTTTATTTTATTTTATTTTATTTTATTTTATTTTATTTTATTTAATTTTATTTTATTTTAAATGGTATCTAAAATCTATTACAATCTTGCATGTCATTGCTAATCTATTTGTGTATTTTATCTATTCTCTTATCTGTTCATCTAAATGTGTTTATGTATGCTACAAAAACTGTGATACCCATTTCTCGTCATATCTGTGTTCTGTGTCATCCATTGTAACATAAAATCCTAAAGATAATCTCCATGCAAGCATCTTCATCAAATACACCAAAGTACGAACCACCCCGCTATACTTGCCCCAACACTGTACTACTTCAGCAGCAACATCAAAATCTGCAACAAGCATTACACCAACAACAGTATCCTATTTATTCCCAGAAACCCCAACCACCACTTCCGGTACCACCCCCAAAACCTGCAACTATAACATCAAGTCTGAAACAGAATACACCACTCTTACGCACATACATGAAGCCCCTTCCAAGGCTACCAACCGAGATTGATGAGAGTCGCGACATGTCTTCCACCGATGATCTCAGTTCGCGTCCGCATTCGCCCTCGATGAGTTCCTCCGATGAAAGCTATTCGAAAACAACTGAGGGTGAAGGTGATGGTGATGAAGATTCGCCTCGTATCACAGCTACTAGCAATCATCTTAGTCGTAATGGTGCCAGTGGTAATCCACTACAATGGCTATATCCTTGTGATATTCAAGTTGATCCCACCTCACCCGTTGTGGATATGTCGAATTTGAGAGACTTCGAAGTCAGTTCAACAACCGAAAGTCAGGGTCAACTTACTGCGACAACACAAAATAAAGGTGATTCTTGCAATAGCTTTGAGTATCAAGATCGCAATGGTGGTATAGGCGCGTCATCAAATAAAATACAAAACTCTGTCGCCAGCACTGCAGCTACGAGTAATTCAACAAAATCACCATTTGAAAGGGAACTTCAAAGACTACTGAATGAATCTTCCAGAGCACGTGGTGTCACTGCATCAGCATCAACGGGTGGTGCCAATCAAACAACATCAGGCTCATTGACAAACCCCGAAGGTAACACCACCAGCAACAGTAGTAGTCGCAACAACATTGAGTTGAGTTACTCGGCCAGTTCAAATAATGGACTCGCTGCCGGCGGTTCGGGTAGCAATGGTAATATCAGCAACAGCAACTCAAACAGTGGTAACAACAACGGAAAGTCAACAAATAAATATGATGCCGCAGCAATGACTATATTGGATGACTTGACCTCACCCAATGGTGCTAATGGTAGGCAGTCATCAAAAATTCCTGTCAGTACAAGTTTTGTTATATCAAAACACCCAGTGGGCCTAGAGGCCATTAAGGAGATAACACGCCATAAAAATCCATCAGAATCGAGTCAAATGTAAGTAGAAAAGTTACATTATATTGAATTGAGAATCTGGGTGTAATTAAAGTTCTTCTTAATAGGCAAACTTCTGACACAGAATCTTGTGAAATTTTGCATGAAAATCGCAACCAAATGAATATTCAAATGCTTGAATTGGCCAGTAAAAACTCCTCAAAAAATGGTGGTAATCTGCCGACACAATCACAACCCATAAAGGAACACAATCATCGTCATCGTCAACGGCCGCGTTCTAATGAGATCGAAAATAGTCGGGAGAGTCTCGATCAACTCGATGGAGATGCTGAACCGCAACGCAATATACGGCAGCAACATCATCACCACCACCACCATCATCATCATCAACATAGACACCAGCGACATCATACAGACTTGATTGATGATTGTGATGATCGAGATGATACCGAAGACAATTTAGCCGATGAAGAGTTCGAAGACGATGAGGTTGGTAGAGATGTACGTAAAAAACGTTTGCTTACTTCTTCAGAACATCATCATGGTGGCAGTAGAGATCGTGATGACTATACTGCTAGTAATCCACTAGATGTAAGAGACGTAACTAACAGGGATAATTGTATAACGGAAGCGAATGTGATAAATGATGAACTGAAATATGGTGCAGCACACCACAATCATCAATCGATGGACTCAAATCCATTGGAAAGTCAATCTGAATGGTCGGACGATGATTGTCGTGAGGAAGCGACAGGTAAGTGATGACGTAGTAAGTAGCTAATAAATTAACTTCGGAATTTTTAAGAAGAATATGAAGTTCGTGATGAATTATGAAACTACTTGTAAGCTCATTGCACTATCACTTTCCGTTTTTGAAGAAAAATTGAGATATTAATTTTTCGGTCTGACAGGCCAACAGGGTACAGTAAGGTTAATTCGACCTGAGAGACCAAGGCGGGTAGGGAAAGATTTAAAATCACCAAATTCATTTTATACAGCAATTTGCACTCCAGAAACATTTCCAGTGACTTGCGGAATAGCTAGCTGCAATGTGTCAGCGTAAGAGACGGACAAGATAATCACTATGTCATATTTCGAATGTGCACACGAAACTTCAAAATTAGCTCTTATTTGTAAGACATGGCATAGCACTATATATGTCGTTTTTGGTCAACATATTTTGTGACTTAAATTCTCTATATTTTACTTAAAACAGTATTTTTTTGTAAAAAGATTTAATAGTGGTATTCACACTGGCCTCGTTAATCTGCTAGTTGTTATTCGTTACTATTTAATGTGTTTTTTGTTTTTGTAAAATTACCGAACTGTTGGTAACATAGCTATGCAAATTTTCATTTCCGTTGTAGTTCGTTGCAAAAAAAAACTACTGTGGACATAAAAAATTAAATAAACAAAATCAGGGTCTTCACAATTAAAAACTATGTCTAACTATCATTTAGAAACAGTCAAACTAATGATGCTGATGCGAATGCCACTTATGTAAGAAAGCTGTTCGTATGTTAGCCAAACTTCCGTTTTACTGACTGAAACTTCATATAAAAAGACTAAAGATTGAATCGTTTAAGTCACAGTTTTTGGTTTTGTTGGAGAGCCCAATCTGAATACCAATACACATAATATCTTTCTTTATCAAATTTTCTATCTTAATCTTTGATAACCTAGGTGGCGCTGAATCTACCGGTTACATTACGGACGAACCAGGTCTTGAAAATATTTCATTACTTAATGAAGCTGGACTCACCGATGCAGAGGGTGCACTTTCCGATGTCAATTCACTATACAATGCACCAGATGCAGACGATACTTCAATATCAAGCCGTGCCAGTTCACGACTCTTAAGTTTGGATTCACTGAGTGGCCTGTACGATTGTGATTTGGACTCCAAACATGAAATGGCCATAGTGAATGTATCACATAAGATAACGAGTAAATTTGGTCCACAACAACAAAGTTAATTACAATACATAAGCGTAAGGATACTTATAAGAAATGTGAACACAACACTTAAACTATGATGGTGTCTATTATTAGTACATGAATTAAGATATTGAGCGAATAATTAAGAAGAACGTTGGAAATGAATATGCATACATACATATTTAGTGTAGAAATGTACGATTTCCTTTTTCACCAAAATCTACAAAGAAACAAAAAAAAAAAAAAAAAATCTTTTGCTGTAAGAGTTGCTTTAATTACACAAACAATTTAAGCCTACTTAATTGATAAATAGGCTAATGGTGTAAAAGAAAAGTTGGATTAATTTCAAAAGGAGAAAACCGAAATTGATTTAGTGGCACATTTTTCGTGTAAAAATGTTAAAAACATTTCAATTAAGAGTAAAGCACTTCATGACAACACTGTCTTCGGAGAATAAAAATGTACCAGTAAGCTACCTTATTTCTTAAGTATTTTAAATTTAAGTTGAATAAAATATTATTTATTAATTGATTTCATTATGTTATTTCAAGCAACAAACAAGTGGCAGTGATAAATTAATGACTTACAAAGTAAAGCCAAAATGTATGCATTAAAAACGAAATGCGTCAGGAGATTCTGTTATGCCACAAATTTGAAATAAAAATGCATATTCTATGGCTTTTAATTGAAATTCATTAAAATGTCACTGTCGTGCTTGACTGAAATTTATGCGAGACATTCCAAAAACTTTTTCGAAAAAAATTTTGCATGGATATGCCTTAAGAGAAGACTTAGAGAAAGAATAATAGCTTTGTTCCATGAGCCTAAGTTCCATAGCGTTATCAGAAACAAGAATATTATGTTTATATAAACTAATATCGCCTCTGGTCAAAACTCGACCGTACGACCACCAAGTTTTAATTTTGGAAGAATTTTGCCGACCTATGACAAACAAAACGTGTTCGTTCATGCACCATGATCTTATTTAGTTTCACTTATCACCTTACATCATTTCACCTCACCACACCTCACTTTTTTACGTTTTATAACAACACGAAAAACGTTAAGGTACCTCATGCAGCCATAAACGCGATCAAAATGCTTTCATTTAACTGGTTTTGTATGGGGAATCTTGACCGCATGTCCTCTTTATTGTACCTGACTTAAATGTACATATTACACTTTTATTTTTCAGCACATCTACGAAAGAGTACCTTTCCAATGATATAAGTTTTATTCCCCTTCTTTATAATTAATACTAAAAATGTGTACGATAAGTTTCGATGTTCACGTATTAATATATAAATAAAAACCTAAAAATAGTAAATGTTTACAAGGACATCGAGGAAAGAAAATTCATTTTTTGATATGTTAATTATTGATAGGTAAGCTATCTAAATTCCAAAAAAGTTTCAGCCTGGAACCACAAAGATTTCTATTTTTAATTTTTATTTTTGAAAATATCTTCTTTTCATAAACTAATAAAGTCGTATGGTAAAACATAGTTTCATAGGAAAAAAATATGATATGCATGCACAGCTTTTTGAAGTGAAACTTCTTTAGCACCGTTGTGATTTGAAACTTGATGAAACGGAAATGGCGACACTAAAAAGAGGCACAAATATACATAAATTGATAATATTTAGCCTGTGAGAGACTGAGATAGAATACAGGTATACAGTGTTTTTAAATACGCTATTGAACGCAAATGTTTGCTGGTTTGTTTCAGTCCCTTTTCAAGCACATATCGTCCACCCAGAGAGTAAGCAAAAACATGAAACGAAGAAGACAGCATTTTAAAGTAATTTAGTCTGCGATTTGTGACTTAATATGTTTTTCTGTCGATTCAGTGTGCCTGCTGCACATTTTTAAGTTTTATTTTGAGGAACCCCATCAAAGGGAGTCTAAAATGCACATCTAAGTCCCCACTTAAAATCAACGGAATTTTATCGTAATATTTTTTAGTATCCACAATACTTCTGGTGTGTTCTTAATTAAATTCTCGTGGATGAATTAAGAAATTGTGTTTATTCATTGGTTGGGAGATATGAAAATAGTCACAATTATAACTGAACTATCATGGTCCAATTTGCTTTCACAAGCACATATTTCTCCCACTTTAGAAAGCTGTACTGACAGTGATTCCTATTGCAGTGCATTGAGATCTATTTGTGGAGTAACAAGTCGGGCACCGTCGTATATATTATGACAATTAAGGTTTCTTTTTTACCGCATGTGAACTGCCCACAAGTCTTTTTTAATTTTACAGCGTTTGGTGTGGATCATTTTCATTTATTTTTCAACTAACACATCAGCATCTTGTGAACTATTGGTGAAGTGATAAATATTAATACAATATTTTTCCAAACCATAACTTTAACTCAAATCACTCATTGATAATACCACTTTATAACTGATCAGTGATGAGGTAAAGGATCAATAAATTTCCTATAACTCTTATCAAAGATGGTCTTTGCTAGTGGTTAATCGGCTTGTGAGTTAGGTCGCTCAAATTTGATAAATCGCAGTAGGTTAGTATCTCATAGAATTTTCTAAATTTTTTTAATTTTGATGATCATTTAATAAAATCAAATGTACGTAGTCATATCTATATAAAAATAAATGTTAGCTATGTCCGCGATTTTCGTCCATCACGCAAAAACTACGAGTATTGGATCGATTTTGAAAAATTTATTTAATTATATGATTTAGACGCTTACTTTCAAACTCCAATTTTCACGATATTCCCATTTCATATTTATTTATAAAAGTTTTGAAATAACTTTTAAAAAAAATTGTTTGCGCAAATAGAAACAAGCATACAAACACAACAATCCGTTTTATGAAAAGTTAATATGTTTTGTGTGTACGATTGATTTTTGTTTTTTCCGTGGTATATAGTAATTGTCAAGGTGAAGTTATTAGGGAGAGCCATGCGAAAATATGTCAAAACGAAACTGAATAAAATATAATGATTCTCAATTTGATTCTCAAAATTGTCGTTGAAAACGAAAAATTTGTTATGACTTGAACTTTATGGTTTTTTCTGAGAATTCGAGTTTGTTTTGAAAAAACCAAACCAAAAAAAAAAAGCAATGCCATACAAAAATACAAATTATTGCAATATAATGAAATATTTATGGAATGAAACAACGGTGTGCCACGCGCACAAAGTTATGGGCATTAGCCAATAAGAAAAAATTTTCAAAATGAACTATTTGCAAACTTTGCAAGATACTCCCGTTTTCATTGCCTGCGAGGATTTTTGTTGAAGCACCCACCCAAAAAAAGGGAAAACCTGTCAAATAGCTTAAACGAAACTATAGTTTGGTTGTAGTTTCAAAAACGCAAAAGCTTTAATGATTTTCTTATAAATAGTCAACATTTTGAAATTTCAGCCTTGGGGTCGCAATATATTGGCTAGGGCGAATTGAACAGAACTGTAATTTTTTTCTTCAAAATCTTGCCAGAAGGCATTCCCGCTTGTTGTCGAAAATTTTTGGAATTTCTTGTAAAAGTAAAATGTTTATTTATTATTTAAACAGTAGTTAGTTAGTTACACTTACTAAGTCGTAAATGTTTTTCCTAATTTATGTTGCATACAATGATTTTTCATCAACATTATTTATAAATACAAAGTACATTAGTTTGGCGCTAAGCGCAATATTGTAGTTAGCTATTTTTTGCAAATATTTAAGCCCCTTTTTTTTAAATATTTAAAACATGACCTCTAAACTATTCAGTTAAAACAGCAAAATACAAAGAGAAAATAATTAATTCATTTGCATTCGCACAATAGTTTCTAAATAGCAACATTAGAACTGTGGGCCCGCAGGAACTTAAATTTTAAGTCAGCGCACAAAACTATGCAATCAGAAATCATTAAGTTGTGAACTTAACCGCCTAATGCTAACGTAGGTCCTATTGCATAGTCTTAGGCGCATATTGAGTTAAGTGAGTTAAAAATACATTCGCCTAACTCCGAATTTAGTTAAATTCTATAGTATTTGCTTCAATATAACAGTAACTATATTATATATATAATATACGAGTACACACAAATATTGCTGTATTCACTTTATAATAAATTTGAAACAAACAGCCTGGACAGTAGATATTATTCACTTATATTGTTTTTGAGCTTCCTTAAAATTCATCAGTATACTTTTTGAAAAAATAAGAATGAATAAAAATATATCTGCGGGTTAACTTTTCAATTACAAAAACCGTAATAAATATATGTAGTTCTTGCTGGGCGTTAAATTGATATGTACATAAAATTAATATATGTTAAACTTAAACACACACATATACTTTATATCAAAATAAAAATTGTAAAAACAAACACTCTCCAGTTTTGGCAATATGTAAGCGAAAATAAACTAAAAAAACTATATTACTTAAATTTGTTGTTTCAATTCAATAAGTTATTGCTCTCATTACAGTGTACGAAAATAGGAAAATTATGGAATGGCGAATTACAGACACTTTGGTTATAAACTCCGTTAATCCAATAAAAATTTTTGGAATTATTCTCTAATTTATTTGTGTTTTTGCACTTACAGTGCTGAACAGGAGGCTTAGTAAAATTACATTTTTAGCTAGAGATATGTTTCTTAAAGTGAAAATAAGTCGAAAGAATGAAAAAATTTCAATATTCCAAATATTGTTAAAAAAATTTCGACCTTGATTTACGAAGTCAGCAATTCTAAACTCGACTTAAACCAGATTTCAAACATAGCTTGCTATACGGACTTGTCGTAATAATCGATCGTAATGAATTTAATATGGTAAGAATTTTCTAAAAATCCAATGGAAAAACATAGGCCCATAGGACCGCAATAAAATATAAATTGTTCTCATTTCAAAAAATTTTGCGTGGTTTAAGAACAGGGTGTGTCACTTTCTATACAACCATAACTTCAAAAGCACTAAGCCGGTGCCAAGGCAAGACCGATTTTTTCTACGTTTTAGTGGGTTAGGTCACTTACTATGTTCGCGCCGGTCACAGGTTTAATCTAGAAAGTTGAAATTATGTAAGAATTATTTTTGTTCCCAATGCTAAAATATAAGCGAATAAAAAATTATAAAAAATAACCAATAAAATTTTTTATATAAACACCCTGATTTACATTGAACAAATAATTCAATTCAATTCAATTTCAATTAAATTTTTATTCAATCATAAATTTTCTACAATATACAGGGTATACATTATCTTTACAAATTAATATATATCTATTTAACTAATTTTAGCAAGAAAACAAAAAAAAATAAATATATAAATCGGATATTGTTCAAAAAAAAAAATAATTAAACAACTACAATCTATAGCTCACAGGGAACTAGAGGCGAAAGTAGTGAGGGTATTTATTAAAAATATAAAAAAATTACAATAATTGCAGAGAGGGGTCATAAATATTGATAAAGATACCTAATAAAAATAAAATTTAAAATCGAGATAAATAACTTCATAAAGATAAACAGTTATTAATTTCAAAAATGACATAAAATCAAAACAAAAAACAGCAAAAAAGTAGAAAATTTTGGATAAAAAACAAGAAAGCAGTGATAACAGATTATTTAAATGTTAATAATCTACATAAATATTACACATATTATAGGACTATACGGAGGAGTTCATCAACAGCATAATAAGACAAAGAGAAAAGCCATAACTTAACCTTTTTGAGAAATATGGGTTTACTGCGAATAGACCGAATGTCAATAGGTAGCCTTGGAGCAATTGCTATATAAAACTTCAATAAAAATTGATAATTGTGTTGTGGGATAGATACTATGTCCCTAGTGTTAATTCTTAAATTGTAGGTATTGGAACATCTGCTTAACGAATAGCCAGATTTACTAAATATATATTTTGGCCATAACACCCTCAGCAAGGTAATCTATGAAACTTTCAATACGTTTTTTATAACATAACGTTTCAATGTAAAGGAAAAAACACACCAATCGCTAAAATTGGTTGAAAAGTGCAAGAAGTAGCACACAACCTTGGTAATATCTTAATAAGTTTACTCATAACGTTTTTTCTCCAACTTTTTGAAATGTTTTCAAAAAAAACAAAGCCATGTCTTTTCAAAATGTGATTTCCTGTTTTCGAGTTAAACCAAGGTATTTAATCTAAATAGAGCGCATGCTGTACATAAAAATTAGCAACTCTCGAGGAATTTTTTTTGTAATTCAAATTAATAATTTCCATAATGTTCCTGCGAACAAATTTTCAAAGCTTTCACATCTCTCTGATATTCTATCTATAGTAATTTTGTAAAATTGGTAAAATGAAAATGGCTTGTAACGCTTTGGCGCAAAATTTACTGAACTGATTTTAATAATTTCTTTTTTAAGTCAACACATTTTTGCTAAAGAAGGATATTGCATAATATTTTTTTTCTTTTTAAAGTTAAATATCTTTCATTTTTATTTTAATCTTAAATTTTTGCAAATCCTTTTTACAATTGTAGTTTTGCTTTTTCGTTGCTTATGCTACGTCATGAATTCAGTGTTGTTATTGTTATTACTTCAAAGTTCAAAGAATACACTTTTTTCAAATGATATTTTTTTTATTATATTTGAAAAAAAAAGAGAATAAAAAGCTGCGGGGCGTGCGCTGACGCTTGCGAAGCTGCACTATTACGTCTATTTAATTAATACAAAGAGAATAAAATCTGTTAAAATCAGCTCATTTGTTCACCAAAAAATTATGCCCAACAAGCTAACGCCCATAAATTATAAACTTTTGCATCTGTACATAATCGACCTATCATGGCATACTGAGAGTCATAAAATAGATGACTTTTGAACCTTTTTCTGAGGCCCGATACTCCACTGAGAGTTGAGCATAATAGAGCTTTTCAAAAATAAAAAAAAAAATTAATAGCTAGTAGGTTACGTTTTTTATTTAGTTATTAAATTAAATAGCACAAAAATCATATTACAGGTGCTTTAGAAAAGTCGAACTTTTTAATCGACCTTTGGCTGTATTCAACCTGTTGGTAAATAATCAAGAGGAAATAAATTTCCCAGTTAATTAATGATATATTTCTTTGGCACTACATAGGTGTTTGTATTTCTTATCTTTTCCAGTTTTGCAATCGCTTGCTACGTCACCTGTCTTATAAATCGGCTTGCCGTGTTCAATTTTGTGAGAATAGTTGCAGACCAAATGGAAGTATTTCTTTGGTTTATGCTCAAAATGTACCGCTCCGCAACCGATGTGATTGTTTTTGTCAATTACAGCCAAAGTAAAGTGGCAAACATTGCTGAAATATATAAAAGAATAGACATAACTTTTATCATTAAAAAAACAAATAATTTCAAATGTAGTATGAGAAACAGTCTACATGCCAACAATCGATATCGTTCGATAGAGTTTGGTGCCATGTGTTGCACAGTGTATTCTACATCATTTTAAAGTATACTCACGTTGGGCCATGTTTATCATGTATGTTATGAATATCCTGCTCCTTACAGATAGAACCTGAACTGAACCAGTACTTGATTCGATTCTCCACTTGGGATCTAATTGTCGGAAACTGTTCCGTTTCATTAACAAACTGCAGCAGCGCTGTGCTTTGACCTGGATTTTCGAATTTCGAAGTGGAAATGCAATGATCTTCAAAGTTGGTACAACGCAACGCTTGTAATTCAGCCAAGTGAGCCAATTCTCCATCCCATTGCATGTGAGCCATATGAGTGGCAGATGGTAGATGTTTCATGCTGCCGCCTGCCACTTCATTTCGTTTTTCGTTATGAAGTGCAACTATAAAATTTTGTATGCTATGATCCAGGTGAACCACTGCAACATTGGTTGGACAATGAGGTCCATGTTTCTAAATAAAAAGTTTTGTTAGATGTTAAGATGATAACTGCTGAACAACACTTACCCCATTGTTATTGCATGCAATATGTTTATGGCCACATTTGAAACCACAATAATCAATCGGCTCTTTTTTCTGATGCTCCTTTGGATGTTCCTTTGGATGTTCTCCTAGCACATTGAAAATTTGAAGAATTACGAGAAAGCAAACAAATTGAAGCCACAACATTTTGTATCTATTGCTGTTAACGTTTTGTAATAATGCAGAGCGCGATCGATTATTTATAGCTAAATAAATTGACATTTGTACTAAAGAAATACATACGGTCTTTAGATTGTGTTTAAAATGTGTTTTATTTCTTTAGTGTTGCTATCTAAAACACTTGTTTACAAATATTCATAGTCACTTTACGTTGCATTACATTTGAATTGCGCAAAGAATCTGAAAACTAAGTCAAATTCAATATACTCGTCAAGAGAGCTAAGATCATTTTTTCACCTTAAGATGTCAAATCTGAGGCGCTCCTTAGAAACATCGGGAAGGTTTGACAAAACGCAGGTGATTCATTTTGCTATTTCGCAATTGGTATTATTCTTAGATGAACGAAGGTGTATTTGTGAGGACGCAATCAGAGGATCAGCATGGATCTGAATTTCGTTGAGAAGACAATGGACGTTTAGTTGTTGTTTACATTTCTGTTTCTTACTTTCTTTTATTTGCAATCCCTTGAAAACTTTTCATTTTTATTTAAGATTTCAGCTTGCGATTTTGCATAAGAAATTACTGTCAATCATTGTATACTAGTGTAATGGGCGGCAATATTCATGATTCAAAAATTAACCACCGATCTGCTTGCTTCTCTAATCACACAAATAGATGTTATACATTGAACCCATCATAAAAATCAACTGTTTTATTAACTTGTAATGATAAATTATCATTACTCAAAAGTATGGTTTTCATCTCAGAAGTCTTTGAATCATTCATTTCAGAAATGATAAAAGAAATCAATTATTATTGCATAGGATGTATATATCTGCAAAAGGTCGTAATATAGCATTCTCAAGAACTTGTTTACCGCACTTTTTTTTGATACTGAATGCTTTAAGTTAACGAAAATTGCTGAAATACAGCTTTCAGGCAAAGAAGAAAAGTTGGAAACAACCTGAATCATTTCATTAATACTGGCAGCCTATGATGGGACATTGATAACCATACCCTGGTTAGCTCTAGGTTTCCTGCTGTTAAGATAACCACTTCCAATGAAACAGATTTTTAAAACTAAAAAAAAACAACAGATGCCTCAGACGTGGAATATTCGGGAAAATTAATAGTACCATGGAGTGTGCAAACGGTTTCTTTCGTAAATTGCTCTAGCGAGGTGCTTTTGAAAAGTGACTAATTGCTCTATTTTATTTTGGTGCGCCCAACCACAGTGCTGACATATTTACTACATTTGTACTTTTTTCAGTACGTTTGCGTCGTGAAAAATCGTCGATAGTATATTCACCAAATTTTTAGGATCTTTGGTACATTTTTATTGCTAAAAAATTATTTCAGTTTTGTTGCTAACAACCAATATCATGCACTGCGAATCAATTCTGCGAGATTTTAAAAAAATTATAATTTTTATCACAAATTAAGTCGAATGAACTTTCGCCGTATATCCTATGCCTAGTTTGTCACCGAGAATTATTTTTCCCCACCATCTTGTGTTTAAATATGGTAGTTATTGATATTAAAAATTGGAACGCCCCATGGAGCGATCCTTGAGGAACACCTGACTTTATAATAGTGAAATTTCATGGACACTCTGAACCACGACTGCGCACGATTATCTAAATATCTCGCACACTGTTCTTTTTACCTATCTGAACATTTTTTATAACAAGATATCACAAAACTATAGAGGATAGGATACAAAAGCATTTGATCTTTTTGCTTAGACCTGTTTTAGTTTTAGAAAACTAAATAAAAAAACTCAAATAAATTTGTTGAAACATTAATTTTTTTATTTAAAAAATTATTTTTCAAAATATCTTCGACATAACATCTTGATATGGCAGGAATTTCGATTTGAAAGCAGATACATTCTTAGGATTCTTTTAGCAATAACATATAAAAAAATACGATTTTATATATTAAAAGTATTTTGAGAATAATTTTTGTGAAAAAAACTTAAAGTTTTTTTTGTTTTTTATCATAAAATGAAAGCATTTTTAAACAAAACAGGTCCAAACTTCATTTCCCCAAAGTTTTTGCGATATTTCGTTTCAAAAGATGTTCAAAAAGAACAGTAGTTGCTTAAAGCAGCAATGGGCACGTAGTAGCTCTTTCCGCCCTCAAGGCCCGAACCGTTAATCGACGCACAAACAAGCAAAAATCAATTCGCAGAATTTAAGCCATAACGATGCACAGCGTTTACTTGAGTTCAAACGAAAACAAAAACAACATATTAAGGCATTAGCGACTGTGCCGCATTGTGTCTCCACGAATGGAGCAATTTTTTTTTGTTTGTGGTGCAATTTCGTTTTTTTTTTGTGCTCTTGGCTAATTTGGAAATGAGAGAAAAAAACTTCGTCTTTTGTTGCTTGATTTTGTTACTGCGCTCTTTTGCTAGATTTCCATGCCCACCGCTGGTTTTAAGAACGACTGATATATTTGTATATACATAAATAGAGCAGGGATGGCCAGGTCAAACAAATTTGAATTATTCCTGCTCATTCCCAAATATAATGACCTCTGATATAAATTCAACTCTTTTGACCATTTCTGATACAGAAAAATATTTAAATAATGAAACAAAATTTCACACAAATACAAGAAATGGTTCGGTCTAGCAAAAAGTTTGTAAGGGCCCAGACAAAAATAAGTTTCACATAGTGTAAATTAAATAAATGCTGCCAAATTAATTAAACAAGTCAGCCTTAACTTTATTGCACGAGAAATTACCGGGACGCATTATCTTGCAAAACAGCGATGACAATTGTCAAGTGAGAATGAGTGGGGTTATCTCAAAAGCAAGGTCCATGCCAATAAGTCAGCATTAATTCAACAGCGATAGAACGATCTCATATAATATATTGGTGGAGTTGAAGAGCATTTATGTCAGGATATCATTCTAAATTTGGCGAAGCATTGATACAAGCAGCCGAAGCCGTTGTGGACATTTGGCCAATATTATCTGTCACGCATAATTGATATCGATCAATTAGCATCATTCAATAAAGAAATCAATATAATGCCAACGCTAAAATTGCTTATTTACTATTCTCATGGTGCTTCTAACTTTACACAAAAAATGTTAATACCAATGAGTATAGTGGGTAAGTTTTGAATCATTTTTGTACATCGACACCAACACATGTTTTCAAAATTATGCCGAAAAACATATTTTCTACAGAATTCTACGTGAAGTTTGCTATAAATTGATGGTCTTACTGTGCATTATTAGAAAACGCCAACAGAAAAATGTTGTGGCTGCAATTTATAAGTCTTCTGTTGCTTCTTCAAAGTGTTAAATTGGTGAAAGGAAAAAAGCAAAAAATTAATTACTGTAGTTTTAAATGTGGTAGGAGGCATATTGCATGCAACAACAATGGGGTAAATATCGTATAAAAAAACTTATAAATACTCGTATACAATAAGATGGTCGCAAATAGAAGGGGCCACTTCTAGGGTGGGAAATTTACCTCAGTGATTGAAATAAAAAAAGTGCCACTATTAAACAAAACTTTGAAATCGACTTACCCGATCTTCTCACTCAGAAAAAAACAAGCATATATCAAGAATATGCGTTCAAAATCAAGCCGATCCGTTAATGAAAGTCTATTAAAGTTGAACTCTCTTAAGTCAAGTGTGAAAATCATATTTTAAGGAGCCTCTCAAAGGGCTAATATGCTGTTTTTGAGCTCGTGGATGGACTCATCCTCATGGCTTTAGTTGGTCTCTTGTTATGCCTTCCCGAATCATCTTTAAATTGGGCTGTAGAAGGTAAAACTGCGTTAAGGACTATGACATTAATTTAATCCTGCGCATCTGAAAAAAAAATTAAAATGGTAATCATATTATTTATTAAACATTTTTTTGTTTCTAACTTTTATTAGTTGAAGATTTAGCATTTGAAAGCAGCTGTCTGCAACATTCATTATGAACGTTACTTTCATAAAACAACAAAATTTATCTATGAATTTTTCGTATTTTGTTAAAAATAGTTGTTCCTTTGATGGGTACATAATATTAAAATCAATTTCAATCTGAAATTTTATAGAACAGTCATGTAACACTATTGAGAATATTGTGCTTTACTAACTCTGGAGCTCTTGAATCAGATAGTTTTGAAAATTGAAGAGATTCGTGCTTTTCCATTTCCATCTATCGCAAACTTCGTACCAATTTGCACATCCTCTATTTCAAGATGTTTTTAATGCAGTAGCAATTGATTCATCGATTTCCACAATTTGGGTGTGTTGCAAAGAAGATTGACACTCAATTTTTTGCCTAATAGAAGAAATATTAAGGCTACTGGTGCTGTGGACAGGATATTCCCATTTTTGTTGCAACCTGTGCAGCTGTAAAAGGTTCAATATACATTGGTACTTATTATGTCTTACTTACTTCGCCTTCAATTGTTGGGTACGGCTCACTAGTCACAATAATCCAATCACCTACCGGGTTCTCTTCAACACCAACAGGATCCGCAAAGTTATGAAAATTAATATTTTCCATTTTTAATATTAAAAAATAACACACAAACAGCTCAAACATTCGACCGCAATGGCCAAATATATGCAGAACTCAATGGTTGCTGCGATACGATTTAGGCCCATGAATGTTTCGGATAATTTTGAAAACTTAATCATATTTTAAATTGCTTGGATCTTAATTCATGAACGCGATCTCAAGTCAAGATTGAAAGATTTTAAGATAAAATGTTTTCTTAATTAAATAATTCATAATTTATTTTAAAAATTTCAGTATTGTTTTAGAAAGTGATGACCTTCTTTCAAGACTGAACTCAGAAAGAATGGAAGTGTGTTAAAGTATGCTCGATCGGACATATTTTTAAGTCGTGATTTTTCCCTGAGTGCAGAAGCTTCTCCTGACAATTTTTGAATTATAAATTCCTAATAAATAAAAGATTATGACAAGAGTTGCAGGAGAAATTGCATGTGAGGGGAGCAGAATTGTACTTTTTAATATAAAAAAGAATTTGTTGCTATAGATACCATAGAAAATTGTTTGGCCCTAGAAACGTTACACCTTTTCTCCTTTATCTTATTAATTTATATAAAATGATAAATTTACGTTCTACTTTAATAAAATTCACTCTAGTTATTTAATATTTGCAATTCAGGAACCTGGCCCAGATTGTCCAGATAATGTTGCAGTAATTCCACTGGACAGACCGACAAAAAATGTAATACTTTCACTACATAATGAAAAACGGAATGAAGTAGCGGGCGGCAAATTTAATCAGCTACCACCCGCCACTCGTATGGCTCAAATGAAGTGGGATGATGAATTGGCTCGTTTAGCTCAAATTAAAGCGAAGCTTTGCTCATATTCAGATGATGAATGCCATTCCACTAAGAAATTTGAAGAACCTGGGCAAAATATTGCATGGCTGCAGTATATAAATACATTGGAAAAGTTCACACCAAAAACCTTGGTGGAGAATCGAATTAAAGACTGGTTCAATTCAAGTTCTCTCTGCAGGATGGATCATATTAATAAATTTCATGATGGATATAGTTCGCCGTAAGTATGTGGTTCTTAAATTGAATCAATAGAGTTACTGAGTTAATCATGAACTAGGCTGCAAAATACGAAATTAGCGCAGATATATGGTCGGCATAAACGTAGTTTTTTTAGTAGAGTTCGGGATTTTTTTTTTGATTTCAATGAACAAATTCTTCAATCAAAAATTGTCGCTGGATTTTTTTTGTTTTGAATGCGAGCTCAGAAATCTGAAAAATATCGTAACAAGTTGGGAATCCCTGCATCGACAGCATAGGTATCCATCAAAAAATAATTTTATTTGTAATGAAATTGGTGAAAAGATTTTTAATCAACCTGGTAATAGAGATATTGTGGGTTTTGAAATTTTTGCATATTTGTTTTAAAAAAAAAATTACAAATCCATTTTTCATTAACTTTAAGCAATTCATCTAATGGGCATAAGATTGGTACATCTTATCTTAAGCACAGCTTAAGTCCACATGAGAAAAACTTAGATATGGTCATTATTGCTGGATGGCAGTTTTCTATCGTTTTTTGATAAACGTGTTATATGATATTTTTGTCGGTCTAAAGGTGACCATAATGTAAAAAGAAATATTTTAGAAAATGATATTAGCTCGATTATTCTTAAGTCTATGTATTATCATCCATGTATCATACATTATTGAATTGCTCAATGTCTTGTGAGATATGACAAAAACGGCTAAAAAATAATGGACCGAACCGTCAACTTGCAATATAACTAGGCAAATCTGACTAAAATGGGACTCTAAGCGTTTGTCAGAACTGATATCCCGCACTAGACATAGTGTTTCATCAGTTATTACAGTCTTAACTGGCCACTGTCTCATCGGCAGAAATGCGAAGAGATTAGGTGTTAGGTCTTTTGACTTCTGTGGAAGCTGTGGGGATGTGGAGGAGGAGGAAAATATTACACGTTTTCTTTGCTCCTCTTCCGCACTTGCTAGAAAATGCCACAAAACACTTGCTTCGTTTTTATTTGATGGCCTACTATAGATGACCTTAGCCATGCTACTATGCGTCAGTTATTTAATTTTATGACGTAATCTGGTTGGTTCAATGAGAGGGTTTAGTCAGATACACTTTGGTACCAAAATGGATCACATTTGGTCAAAGTGAGTCAGACCTCTAAATTGAAAAAGAAACTTCTTACGATCAAAGGTAACTTCGAAAGTCCTTTACATATATGTACCCATCATGAGCTTCATCAAGACATACAACGTTACTTAAGACTGTAAGTGAATATCCTTAACCGTTTTCTAATTGTGGACAGTTTTTTAATAATTTTATTTGTAATGAAATTGGTGAAAAGATTTTTAATCAACCTGGTAATAGAGATATTGAGGGTTTTGAAATTTTTGCATATTTGTTTAAAAAAAAAAAAATACAATTCCATTTTTCATTAACTTAAAGCAATTCATATAATGGGGGTATTTTATCTAATTTTTTAAAAGCGCATAAGTCACCTTAAAGACATGTCCCTATATTTGGCAATCGGTTACAAATTCGGAGCTAAAATTTTATAAAACTTTGCACAAAACAGATCGAAAAAATCAAAGAACCCGTTTTTCTATCGTTCTCTAATTAAAGTTTGCAAACAAAACTCAAGAAAATTACTCATGGCGAGCTGAGCCAACTTCCCTTTGATGTGGAATGGAGCATAATATTTTGTTCGAGAATTAAAAACTTACCGAAATTATTAAAATAAGTTAATTTGTTTGGTTTTATTAAAGAAATTTTTCAGGTAACAATTTTGATAACATTTTGTATTTTTGGTCTAAGATCTGTTGATGAATTATACCTAGTCAAAACAAACGATCCGGCGAAAATTGAGTGTCTCCAAAAAAGGGGCGAAGTATTTAGTAGGCGATCCTTTAGAGAATAAATAGCAGGTAACCGTGAAATCGTAACTGATCTTTTCCTGAAAAGAGATCGAAGAGTTGAAAAGGTAACCAAATCAAAATTCCAAGCATTCGTAGATGAAAAAATGGGTGGCCGTGAAATCGAATCTGATTGTTTTTGAAAAGAGATCCAAAAGTTGCATATTATCCATTTATAAGTTCTAAGCATTGACATGTGAAAAGAATAATTAATTTACTGATGATATAGGCTAATGGTTTCAGGTTGACACCATATGCATATGTAGCTGCTTTTGAAAAAAATTTACCAAGAACAGAAAATCGGGATAGTTCTCTAGAAACATTGATAAATTTTCCAAAAAACTGTTTTGGTAAAAGCATTAAAAAAACAACTCAAAATTTTAGTTTAATTTTAGGCTTTTTCGGTTTTCGATATATAACTTGAATGGTATTTTCAGTACCATAACTTTATCTGCTTAACCAGCGACGGACACGTAGTGGCACTTTCCGCCCTCATGGCCCAAACCATTAGTCGCACAAGCAAGCAAAATAGAATTTGCAAAATTCAACGCTATCGACGCACAGCGTTGACTTGAGTTCCAATGAAAACAAAAACAACACACAACGGCATTAACGACGGTGCCGCATTGTGTCTCGTCGAATGTAGCAATTGTTTTTGTTTGTAGTACAATTTGAATATTTTTTGTGCTGTTGGCGAATTTGGAAATGGCAGCAAAAAAACTTTAAAAATTTTGTTTTTGCTGCTTGCTTTTGTTGTCGGTTGCGCCCTATTGCTAGATCACCATGCCCACCGCTGTGCTAAGCCTTAGAGCTTTAACTTGGGTAATTTTAAACTGTTCGTCTGTTTTTCGGTATGACTACATGTTCCTCATTTTCCCAAGGCTTATGTGGCCGTCACTGAAATTGAACTTTGGGCTCATTAAGCATGCCCGTTTGATATTGAACCCAATGAATACTTATGGTTTTTAGCAGAAAAGCTTGTACAAAGTTAATAGTATGACAATAATATCTTCCATATTTTCAATATTTATTCTCTCAATATGTGCATTAATTCAATAACACAAAGGTTTATTTTTGTTATTTTAGCCACAATTGCGACTTTGCAGTAGCTGTGATTGACAAAAACACAAACATCGGTTGCGGAGCGATACAATTTATGATTAAACCAAAACACTACTTCCATTTGGTCTGCAACTACGCTCACAAAATTAAAAAGGGTGAAGCGCCTTACAAGATAGGTGAAACAGCAATTTTATGTAAAACAGGGTCGGATAAGAAGTACCCGTATTTATGTAGTTCAAAGGAAAAATACGAATTGTTATGAATAAATTTGATAAGAATTTTTGAATATAGTACTTTTGAATTGGTAGAACAACACTTTTTATTCAGTTTACCAAACGTTCCCATATTGAATTTGACAATGTGTATCGAAGACCATGGCGCTGTCAAAAACGGATCCATCTTTTGCTTATCTGAATCATTTCTAGTATTTGTGAAAAATTTTTTTGTGTAACACTAGACATCGCTCTCAGATAAGCGTTTAAAAGTTTATGCTTGTGCTGTAGTGATTGTCCAAACAATTTGTAGTATTTTTGTGAAATTTATGTTCTTGCTTAAATGGGAGAATTCACACATCCTGATATCCAGGAGGAAAAGTATTTTAGTAAAAATTTAAGAAATCTAGTAAGCAATTATCTGTAAGCCTAAGTTAACTGCAGACATGCCAAAGCATAGCTGTGAGCTGAACCAAAAGTTTTTTTTGTGTACCAAAGTAATTAATTATGTTGATGCGGCGATCATTCCCCAATGTTAAAGGGGGCAGCATCATATATTTTCTCTCAATGTGCGCTCAAAGACTTCCTCAAGTTACGTCTATTTCATATATGAATTTCATCCTGTGCCGAGCAAGGCCTATACTTCTACTGCTGGTTGCTATTGCTGCTTTTTTCCACTGAACGGTACGTCCAAGCAGTGTATGTTTGGTGGGTCGACCTTTTTTTCAATCAGCTGGGTCTTAATATCGTAGTTTTGAACATCACTGTGTAGTTAAAATATTTTTAAGCGATCATAGAGGTAGCGCGAGTACCCCAAAATGGCTTATTTTCGGTCATTTCCTCATATAATCGATGCTGACACATATCCATATGCATATATCTGGCTCATAATTTTTTTTGGATGCTCTCAGATATACCCTTTCGATAGATTATATGAAGGTCAACTTTGCACTCTTTATCTGAGTGGTAGAATTAATTTTAAATTATAGTTTTGCATATTATTCTGTGTTTTATGTCAACTTGGGTAAGCCAAAATTTGTTTTTTCCATCCGCTGGGATCTGCGATCTTATGACCCAGCTGATTGAAAAACCGGCGACCCACCAAACTGTATATTGCTTGTACACAAGAAGTACGAAAAGATATGAAAACAGTGAAATAAATTAATGGCACCCAGTATTTATCAAAGAAACACCGGGAAAATGTGTAAAGAGCCTGTGTATTAATCGAATCAAGAATCAAAAGGCCAAAATGATCCGAAAGCAATGTGAAGGCAGTAAGCTCAAGGTCCGAAAACATAAATAATTTCTGAAAGAACTTTTTAAATAAAATTATAAACATAAATTGAAGTCTTATTCGATATTATTTTCATTAATCGTTTTGAAAACTCTGTGTGTTCAGCCTTCACAAAGAATTTATTCATAGCATCCACTGTAGCGTTTCGCAGAAAATTGTGAAGGGAAACTATCATTGCATTCAGTGTTAATACAAAAAAGTTGCAGATATTGGTAAATTTTTTTTTTTTATATAATTTTACTTTTTTGTCTCAAACATATGGGAAACTTCCAAATTCAAGTATATATTTAGAGGTCGTTTAAGGTCGATGAAGCTTTTGTTATGTAAAATTATACGGTTACGTGAAATTTGCATAAAATGAGGAAATCGAACCAAAATTTTCATAGTATTATAAAAAATTATCACTAAATTTCAAAATAAAGAAGACAAAAACTTCGAAAAAACACAGCATGGGACAAATTTTCGAAATAACAAAAACACAGAGTTTTTATAAAGTTCCTCTGTTTAATTTTTTATTTATTTGATGTAAAAGTCCTTTTTAGGCGCAGTCCATCTTTAATATTTTTCCATAGTAGAACACAGACTGCGATAAGTAGGATGTCTACCTGTTCTACAGTCGGAAGCTGCTTTAGTGCTCGATTTATAAAGTGGTCTATTTACGAGATTCGTAGTTGCATAATTGCAAGCAAAATTGAATATGTTGTGTTTCGACTCATTGCCTCTCCAACGTCCAGCAGCGCAGCCGACACGCGTATTCATGTCAGTAACCATAACAGTAAAATGACCGATCGTACTGTAAAAATCAAAAGAGAAATTCCATATTGAATTTTGTGCCACTTTATCATTAACTGAGTAGCAGCTTACCGTCCGCGATGAAATTTTGGAAATTTGTCAATGTAAGTCATATTACAGTTTTTATATTCCTTAAACCATTCACGAAGATGATCAGCGATGATATCAGCGTCTTTAAAGTAACCTTCGTCACCTGTGTAATAAGTGTTGCCCAAATTCTGGCCAGAATACAAAAATTTATCAGTGCTGTGACAAGTATCGTGTCCTAAATGACATCTTTTTATATTCAAAGTAGCGAGGAATGCCAACTCAGCATCCCACTCCATGGTGGCCATGCGAGCTGCAGGCTTGTAAACGCTTAATTTACCGCTGGCGATAAGGTTTCTCTTGTCATTGTGGCTTCTTAGAATTGCATCTTTGTGAGGACTCATGTTAATCAAGCGGGCATTAGGTGGACATTTTGGAGCAAATCTCTAAAAGAAATTAATATATAAACTTAACATTAACAGAAGTAAAAGTATCATTTATTTAGAGTACTATAGTGTATTATATATGTAGTGGAGCATAATGCTCTCAATTATTTTTTAGTGGAAGCCACAACATTTTACGAAAATATGTATTTAGTGCTAGTGCTTTTTCAGATATATTATCAACAGGAATATTCCGTAACAAGAAGTACTATTAGAAGGTCTTCCCAACTCCATTCAAATTTTATACGAAACTCGATTGAACTGACCTTCCAAAATAGGTAATAGTCCTTTTTAAGTAGAAGGGAGAGAAGTATACCTTTAGTCCTTCCATATATTATATTAAAGTAGAACTGCTTTTAAATAGAAAATAGAAAATAAACTTGTTGTTAATCCGATTTTCGAAGGAAATCAGAAGAATAAGTAAGAGTATCGATATCTTGGAATGACGATATTTTCTAAAACTTACACTTGTATCAAATAAAGGATAAGTAACCTAGTAATTTTTGAGTGCAAGGATGACCTTAAACAAAGTAATCACAAAACTCCAATAAACAAATTGAAGACTATAAAAAAAATTGAAGTTGGAGCTGATTTTGTGGCTTAGGCCCTAACAGCAGGTCTTATAATGGAAAGTACAATAGCAAATGTAAGAGACATAAAAAAAAAGACAAGTGTCTTCACTGCGTTTACAGGCCTTCCATTGAAAGGCATATTTGCATGTAAAGCTGATTTTGAGAAGGCCTTACCTAAGCGCTTGCGCATGTTGCAATGTGTAAAACGGGTCAATAAAGAAATATCGTGATTGAATTGCACTAAATAAATGAAAACTGATCAAGCTTTTTTTTAAAAAACGAGCTTTTATGAGAGGCCATCCCATCCTCCAAACAAGCAATAATTTTCAAATGATTTAGTGAGAAATCTATTTAAGATAAAGTAACCACATTTCATATATTTACATACATAAGAGGAATATTCGGAAAAGCACTGTACAAAGAATGGACCAGTTTTTTCAAATGGGCGTGTCACCTGCTATGCAACAAGAAGCTCAACAAATAGTTGGAGTGCCACAAGGACTCATTCCAGGTCCCATCCTATTCAGTATTTTTATTAATGACATTACCGCTTCGTGTAAAATGTTTCCATCCATCTACATGCTGATGATGTTCAGATTTATTATTCCAAACCTATTGGCCTTGTTGAATTAATGAAGATCTTGATGCAATCTCCTCTAAGTCAAGCCAAAACAATTTGAACCTTAACGCCAGTAAGTCTAAGTCAATTGTTATTTCGCATAATCGGGTTGCAAATGAAGATTTAACATTTACGAGCTCAGGCTTCAAACTGAATTTTAACCTGAGCTGCTCTACAATTAGTAAAATTTATTTCATCCTCAGAAAACTGTGGTTGACTACTTCTTTTGTACCCCATATTGTTAAACTATGGTTAGAAACACCATTAATTGTGCCACTTATATCTTTTAGTGGACTGGTATACTGTAATTTGGATTATTCACCGTTTTAAAAGTTTCAGAAAGTTGTCACTACCTCGGCAAGATATGTATGTGACAAAGGCAGATTTGATCATATGTCACAATATTCCGTAAAACTTCTAAGCTGTACACTCTCACCTAATTATGTGTTTTGCAAGTTACAGTTTTCGCAATCCTTAAGAAGCTATAATCTTATTTTGCCTCGCTTTAAGTACACAGTTTTATCCAGAATGTTTTTCGTTAGTGTTGCTCAACTCCGAAAATCCTTGCCACTATCTATAATACCCTTTAGCAATCCTAGATGTTTTAAAATTGCGGTTCTAAACTTTCTTAATAATCTTTAGCACCTTTCCTCAGTAATTCTTCACTTTTTGTTCACATAATTTTATTTGTTTCCATTATTATTATATCGAAAACTTATATCATTGTACTATTTATTCTATTTTACTCAAAAGACTAACTCTTATGTACATGTACCGGGTAAATATATAAAGAGTGTTTTTTTTAGAGGTTTGTTTTTCGAATAGAGATAAAACTGGCATTTTATGGTCAAATCTGGCAACTCTAATGTCATTTATGTTCACTTTAGTTTGCCATTTCATCATGAATAGGTTGACAAAAGAACAACGCTTGCAAATCGTGCAAATTTATTTCGAAAATAATGGTTCAGTTCGCGAAGTTTACCGCAAGCTCCGTCCATTTTATGGTCGACATAATCGTCCATCAGAGCAATTAATTCGGTTAACCATGGATCGTTTTCGCACTACGTTTACTCTATGTGATAATACGCATCCGCAGAGACGTCGAACAGTGCGCACCGAAGAAACAATTGCCGCTGTAGAGCAAAATGTTGAAGAGGACCCGAATGAATCGATTCGCCACCGTGCACAGCAATTGGAGCTTTGTCCATCAACTTTATGGAAGATTTTGCGCAAAGATCTTGGCTTGCGACCTTACAAGATCCAGCTTGTGCAAGAATTAAAGCCGTGAGACCATGCAATGCGTCGTGATTTTGGTGTATGGGCCGAAAATGAGATTGATCTCGATGCTGATTTTCATCGCAAAATTTTGTTCAGTGATGAGGCTCATTTTTGGTTGAATGGCTACGTCAACAAGCAAAATTGCCGCATTTGGAGTGAAGAGAATCCACATGAGACCCTTGAGACGCCATTACATCCACAAAAACTGACTGTTTGGTGTGCTCTATGGGCTGGTGGAGTCATTGGGCCATACTTCTTCCGAAATAATGCTGGAGAGTCAGTTACCGTTAATGGAGACCGGTATAGAGCCATGATAACCGACTATTTTGTTCCCGAATTGGATGGCATGAATGTGGATGAGTTGTGGTTCCAACAAGACGGCGCTACATGCCACACAGCGCACGTCACAATCGATTTATTGAAGGAAACATTCGATGAGCGCATAATTTCGCGGAATGGACCTGTCAATTGGCCACCAAGATCGTGTGATTTGACACCATTGGATTATTTTCTTTGGGGATATGTGAAGTCGCTCGTCTACGCCAACAAACCAGAAACGTTAGGGGACTTAGAAGCCAACATTCGTGGCGTTATTGCCGACATACGGCCACATATGCTCGAAAAAGTGGTTCAAAATTGGACCTGTAGAATTGGCTTTATTCGAGCCAGCCGCGGTGGCCACATGCCCGAAATCATATTTAAACATTAATGGCATAAAATTATCCTTCCAATAAAGCCAAATTGATGGACATTAAAACGATTTTCTTGTGTTTTATTTCAATTCGAAGCTCTATACCTTTAAAAAAAACACCCTTTATATAAATAAATAAATAAATAGCATTAAGGAAGCTTTTGAACAAAATGATCCCTAAATCGTACGATAATTGTTAACACAAACTAGCATTAGAACAATGTGGATGTGGCTTTTCCATACAACTCCTTAAATTTATTTATTCGGGAAGCTATTGAAACACGCTTATTATTGAGTAAAATAATAGTAAAACACACTTTTTAGTAGTGCTTTCTTCTAAATTTTGAAAAGCGGAGTACCCCTATCGCAATACACCGAAAAAAACTTCAAGAAAATAATTTTAGCAGACGGCAAAGCTAAGCAAGAAAATTAAATGAAATTGAAAATAGACAAAATCAGTTCACGGACACGCCTACCGCCCATACAAATAAACATTTAAAAAGTCATATGGAAAGAAATTTTTGATGCAGCGTAACCAATTGCTCACAAATACTACAAGTAACTTGTAGCTTATTTCAACGAGGAGGCGTGGTACCTCCAATACAAGCAAAAACTTTGAAACCGCTACACTGAGAGAACTATTTATGGTAATGGAATGAGTTTTAACACAAATAGTAGGAATGATACGCAAAAGCTCTGTACAAGAGCTTGGCGAATTTCTACAGATGGGCGTAGCACCTTCCATAGAAAGAAAAACTTTATAACGCCATGCTAAAAAAATTTTTTACAGAAATTAAAACAAATTTCACACAACTACCACAAATGGATCAGTTGAAATTTTTTTGGAGTCTTGCAACCTCTCAACTTTTTTCGAGTTTCTTTCAACTTTTCCAAATCTTATCAGCTTTTCACCTGTTTTTCAACATCTATCACTTTTTAACATTCTCTATATTTTATTGACTTTTTCAACTGTTTCTCTTACAACATTTTTAATATTTTCTTTGCCTTTTTCAAACTATTTCAATATTTTTTAAAATGTTCCGTCTTTTTCAACATTTTCCATCTTCTTCAACTTTTTTCAAACATTTTTCACTAAAAGACAGAATTTAATATTGAACTGAAGTTTCTAGAAAATATCTTAAGTCATTTGCCCGGGCAGTCACCGATATATGAATATATACATGGTATATAATTTTGCTTCCAACTTACACCCTTATTATGACATGCGATGTGTTTTTTGCACAATAATTCGTAGCTTTAGCTATAACTATTAAGGCTAAAAATCCAAAAACTTTCAAAGATTTCATAATAAAATTCTTTCACTTAGATGCAATCATCAGGTACAGGTACAGGTGCAACTGCAAATTCGAAACTCTTTAAAACGACTGCTGATAAAAAAATTTAGTTGCGATAATTTTACTTGTAGCTGAAAACAATAATGGCAAAAGTCACAGAATAATTAATTTTGTTATACACGGTGAAAAATTTAGATAAAATATTCCAAAAAAATATGAAATTTTCGCCTATTTAGATTGAAAAGAAACGAGTGTATCTATGTATTTATAGTATATGGCATTTTCAATGTTAATCATTTGAAATTTCACTTTTGAATTGCTATAACAATAAATATCTGAACTCGAAGGACTGAAGAAGTATAAAGTTTGACTATCTTTTTCAATATCCAACAGTAAGTATCAAATAATGTCCCCAAAATTGTGATTTCATTCGAAAGAGAGTCGATAAGTTGTGCAGAATGCCTTCAAAGTTGAATTAATCAACGCAGCCGATAGACATTTTTTGAAAATATGTTAATTTTAACATCCAATTCAATAACAATAGTGTGATTGCCGTTTCAATGACTTAAGTTCATTGTACTTGTTCTCGAAAAATTCCACTTTTGAAGCTTGCAATATGTGGGAAATAACTGGGAAAACTATCTTAAATGGTTATTCCAAAAACATCTGACGGGAAGAAAGAGCATGAAAAAATTAACCATTGAATTAGCTCTTTTCTGAAAAAAATTAAAATGGATTTAAGTCGCTAGTCTGGGATATTGAAACTCAGTTTACCATTGACAACGTCAATGTTTGGACTAACTAATTAAAACTTGAAAACAAGTTGCTTTAAATTGAGTGTGAGCGGTGCTACTGTTCGCAAAAATAACACCTTTTTGACAACTTGTAACGCCTATTAAATTTGTATCTGCATACGCCACAAAGCTATGGTTTAATATGGCTTGTAACCAAAACTTGCGCTTTTTCTCATTTTTTACTCATAAGAGCGCTTTTAAATTCGTTTCACATTTAGACGAATGCAGGCACAGTTTGATATTTGCAATGGATTTTAGTTTATAGTCCGGGAGACAGTGTTGCCAGTGACTATCATTTCATTTCACTTGATTCCTATTTTTCATTAGTTCTTTCCAGTAGTAATATGATGACCTAAATATCAACTGTTTTATTGACTGTTTGTGGGAGTTCGCAAAAAAATTTGCTCAATAACTCGGAAAGTACATAAGCCACAAGTAGAAAAAATATTTTCACCTATGTTGTAGAGGAGATGAATACACATCAATTTCATTCCCGAAAAGTCTTCGTACGACAAGACTTTACCCACCTTTTATCGCGGCGATGGTTAGTAATAATTTTAAAGCTATCAGAGGTGGGTCGAATCCGAAACAGGAATCCACGCCAACCGCTGTATCTTAGAAACCATAACATAACCATAACAGGTCTGATATGCATATGAATATGTTTGTGTGCATGCATATGAATACCCAATGTGCCAAACGGATCCGTGTCGTATTATTTATCCGAAACGGATCCGACAACGCGGGTTCCGGTTTTTAAAGAGGAATTTCATACGAAAACGAATCCGGAACGGATCCGAAATGGACTTCATATACGGATCCGTTCCGGACATGTTTTTTGTAAATAAAACGGATCCGTTTCGGATTCGTTTTCGTATGAAATTCCTCTCCAAAATACGGAATCCGCTTTATCGAAAACGAATCCGAAACGGAGTCCGGAACGTTTTCGTATGAAATTCCTCTCGAAAAACCGGAATCCGCTTTATCGGATCCGTAACGGATACGTTTTTTGTAAACAAAACGGATCCGATACGGACTCGTTTTTTATTATTAACATAAAAGGCAATTTTCAAGATGTTTTTAATGAACGAATACAATTCTCTACTTCTTTTTTGTTTTTTAAATACCTTTAAGTCAAAAAATAAAAAAAAAAATATGTTGTTGGCTGGGGTTTGAACCTGGAGCCTACCTTCTGCTTATCCAATGTTTATTGAATACGCAGCTTAACAACATCACCCAACGTATTACTATTTTTTGCTGGCTAAAAATATACTATCTGAACTATCAATTGACAACTGCTCAAAATGAATATTCAATTTATCATTTTGATAAAATAGTAATTTAATTTTAGTATGTCAGAAAAATAATGAAATTAGGTGAGTTGACTAAGATGGACATCTTTGAACAGTGGCATGGCGCAGGACGCAGGGTTCAATTCTGACCGATGACATGTAAAAAAAATGTAAGTTCTTAAAAGTTTTCTAAACGTATGAAAAATACCATAACACTTCCCAATGTGCCAAACGGATTCGGAATCCGTTTCGGATAAATAATACGAAGAAACGGATCCGAAACGGATCAATTCAATTATTTTTTTCATTTATTTATACAGGTATACACGATACAATCGATTACTTTATAAGAGTTTATATGTCACCAATTGGAACGTTAACTTGATCTATCTGTTCTCTTGAGGTAACAACATTTTTCGGTAGATATGTAAATTTACAAGTACATCGCGCTTTGCTAACGACTGTAACTTCAATTAAGATAATGTTGAATTTTAATTAAAAATCAGTCAATTTGAATTGAAATAAAAACGAAGCAGTAGAGCACACACAGTGCCTGAAATATTTTTTGAGATGGAGGCAGAATTGTAGAAATAACCCATCAGTGCCAAACAATGCTAATGAGCTCTTTGGAGATGAAATATAAGATGTCTTTCTCATGAGGTAAGCTCCTGGATAAGTGCAATGTTCTAATGAGATCGATGTAAGTCAAAAACTATAGTCGAAAATTAATTCTGTGCAAAAAAATTCAACGATAACCATTAAAAAAGTTTTTCGAAAGTGCTCAAAAGGCTTTAAGAACATGATCGCCATTCAAAGTATCAAATTATCTGTGTGGATGAACTAGGAATTATTTATTTTAGCGACCTCTCTCCCTCTCTCTTTTCCTTAAAATCCTCCAATACACAGAAGAATATTCACCTCCAAAGAATTTTCTGAATTCGAATACTTCATCCAAAGACGATGAAGCATTTTCATATGAAAATGTATGGGAGCATCAATATTTTTGCTTGAAGCAAAGGAAACAGCCGAATATTCAGTTATAAGACTATGGCTGATATCATTACTTGGGTAGTTTATTGGTGCTTAAGACTGTCGCTGGAGAAATTTCTCTAACACAAAAATTTTTAAAATTACAGTCCTTCTAAATCAATTTTTTCTAACAGATCAGCATATATTGATTTACTTATGTGGAAATGATATTTTTAGTGTTAATAGAACTATGAATCATATGGTACAAAATGCGTCTCTGATTTGCTTAGTAGTTGTTTATTTCCCATTCAAAAGCTTGAATACAACTACGGAGTTGCAAGAAGGGAAAATTATACTCAAAGTTCACTGATTTGAAACAGTTTGTTTGAAATTAAAAATAAAGCGCATTATTGAATCAATTTTAAAATAAAAGTATTTATTTTAATCAATTTATTGAACCAATTTTAAAATAAAGGTATATTGAATGAATCAATTTTTTAATAAATACCATTATTTTAAAATTACGCTACGCTAGTTAAACATTTTATTTAGTATATTCAGCTTCTAATTACGTTAGGTTAGGTAAGAGTTGTAGTCAGACCAAATGTTGATTCACTTAGACCAAATGTTGATTCATTGTGATAACAGCTCACGAGTATTTCACCCTATAGTATCGTTAAACCAAACAGATTTCATAAGATAACCAAGTAGCTTATTTATACTTACGTGTCCAAGACCATCCAGTTCAACAAATGAAAATGAATTAAGTGTTTTGAGTCGCTTTCTAGCAACTGCGGGACAGTAACAAAGAAAATATTTAATATTTTCCTCTTCCTCCATACCCCTACAGCTTCTGCAGAAGTCAACAGACCCCGAACACCTAATCTCTCCGCAGGTCTGCCAATGATATAGTAACCAGTTATGACAGCAAAAACTGACGAAACACTATGTCTTCTGAATCATATCAATTCTAGAGAGAGCTTTGTATCCTATTTCGGCCAGACTTACCTTGATATATTGAAGGTTAACTCTTGGATGCATCTTGTGTAAGGCTTTTTTAACTTATCTTCTTTCAACAGCCACTTGCAGGTAGCATCGATAATAGTCATAACTGCAGAATAAATCACATAAAATGAGAACCTTTCTTTCCATTCCAAGCGTTTGCATGCGTTGGGGATGATTCAAAAGCAAGGAACTGGGGTTTCTTATAACTTGAAACCACGAGACGTAGAGGCCTCACGTTGCTTAACCAGTGAAAACATAATTGGAAACTCTCAAATGGGAAGTCCTACCCCAACCACCGTATTCCCCATATATTGCCACGTCAGACTACTACTTGTTCCGTTCAATGGCACATGATCTGGCTAATCAGTAGTTCAACTCCTATGAAGACCTCAAAAAATGGCTTGATTCGTGTATAGCCTCAGGAGACGAACACTTCTACCGTGAAAGATGGGGAAAAGTGGTATCTAGCAATGGGCAATACTTTGATTGATTCATCTCTAACTATTTTTTGACAATAAAGTTGCATTTTCTAACAAAAAACAGCGAGAACTCGGTTGCGCACCTAATACTTAAAAATACCTCTAAAATGAGTAGAATTTTTTCGTAATTTTTAACGACCTACAGAGAATTTTACTTATGAGACGAAGTAAAATTGAGGTGGATTTCAAATGTTTTAAAAAATCGAAGCCGATTATAGAGCTTTCATTAGAGATTTTAGTTATATTTTATTTTTAAGGGGAAAAAATATTTAAGTGAATTAATTCTAAAGAAAATTTTAAAACTACAATAGTTTAAGCTCGTTCCATTGATAGGAGGTTACTTTTCTTATGTACTTTTTCCTGCTGAGTTCGAAAATGAAAATTTTTGGAATGGTACGGTCTGCAAGATGTTGTGGTTTTTTAATTTTTTCGACTTTCTTTCACTTTAAAACTCATTTCATGAGCTAAAAAATGTCCAATTTCATTGTTCTTGACGCCAAATTAGACATATTAAAATGACAAACATGCATACTTACATTTATCATTGAATAAGCGGTTCAAAAGTATTTCATATTCATTTCCGAATTCAGCAGGAAAAAGTACATAAGAAAAGTAGCCTTTCATCAAAGGAACAAGAAAAAAATCATTTTGCAAAGTAGTGTAATAAAAAAACTAAAATATGCTCTCACCTCAAAATGTTTATTCTTGGACAAAGCAAAAGTAGTCCA
The DNA here is from genome assembly GCA_963680825.1 of Meiosimyza decipiens. Classification (NCBI taxonomy): domain Eukaryota; kingdom Metazoa; phylum Arthropoda; class Insecta; order Diptera; family Lauxaniidae; genus Meiosimyza; species Meiosimyza decipiens. Next base: position 85,407,956 of record OY804258.1, on the reverse strand, counting down.
ATTTACATTTTCGAAGCCACCTGTTAAGCTATATGTGGAAAGTCAGATATGTTATATTAAAAATTATCTATTATAATATATGTTATATCTCTATTATTTCGAAAACAAGTTGCCAGCCTGTTTTAAGAAAAACATTTTCAGTTTTCAGTTCAATTTTTGGTAATAGTGTGCCTATTTCTATTAAGAAATAAACATTTGCGGTACAAGAATTATTATATTTTATTATTAATCTGTATTTTAATTAACGGAGAAAAGGCGCAAAGCGTGATCAGCTGATTCTGTGCAAAAAGTTCTCACTTATACATTATATGATAACTATATAAAAAATACTGCAAATCTGAGTAATTATATTTGACTTTGAAGCCAAATTGTTTCAAAAAACTTTCGAAATGAAAACGTACCGTTTATGTATACACATTATCGTATACTTTATATAATAATTAATAAACATACAACTAATTATTACACTACTTAATTAATATATGTTTAGTATTTTTGGAAAAACTAAGTAATAGTATTGTTTAATGAAATCAGTCATTCAATTACACAATATGTTTTGTGAAAATAATTTAAAAGACTCATGTAACAAAAAACAGATGGCGCAAATGTTGTACTTTATTAACTTAGGCGATAAAGCTTATGATATGAAATGATGTTATGAAATTTTATAATACGCTTTTATAGCTTTTTAAATTACTAGAACTTAGTTCAACTACTTAGAAGCAGCGTTTTCCAATCTATTAGACGATCCGACAAAGGTTTGCACCCATGAGAAATTTCAATATATTCTGAAAATAGAAATTAAAAAAAAACGTCTAGCACGTAAAGATATAAAATATTGAACAAATTTTCATAAATGAAGACTTCTTAGAAAGGTTAATAAATAAAAAATGAGAATCATATGGTTCTTAAAGTTTTTTTTTCGTTCAACACTTTACAAAATTAATAAAACAGTTCTAAAAAAGGAATGGAAAAAAGTGTTAAAGCGTTAAACAGGTAAAAAAAAATACTCCATTCAGAGTTAATTCACAAAGTCTTTTATATACAGCGTGTTTTTTTAGAGGTTTGTTTTTCGAATAGAGATAAAACTGTCATTTATGTTCAGTTTGGTTTGCCATTTCATCATGAACAGGTTGACAAAAGAACAACGCTTGCAAATCGTGCAAATTTATTTCGAAAATAATGGTTCAGTTCGCGAAGTTTACCGCAAGCTCCGTCCATTTTATGGTCGACATAATCGTCCATCAGAGCAATTAATTCGGTTAACCATGGATCGTTTTCGCACTACGTTTACTCTATGTGATAATACGCATCCGCAGAGACGTCGAACAGTGCGCACCGAAGAAACAATTGCCGCTGTAGAGCAAAATGTTGAAGAGGACCCGAATGAATCGATTCGCCACCGTGCACAGCAATTGGAGCTTTGTCCATCAACTTTATGGAAGATTTTGCGCAAAGATCTTGGCTTGCGACCTTACAAGATCCAGCTTGTGCAAGAATTAAAGCCGCGAGACCATGCAATGCGTCGTGATTTTGGTGTATGGGCCGAAAATGAGATTGATCTCGATGCTGATTTTCATCGCAAAATTTTGTTCAGTGATGAGGCTCATTTTTGGTTGAATGGCTACGTCAACAAGCAAAATTGCCGCATTTGGAGTGAAGAGAATCCACATGAGACCCTTGAGACGCCATTACATCCACAAAAACTGACTGTTTGGTGTGCTCTATGGGCTGGTGGAGTCATTGGGCCATACTTCTTCCGAAATAATGCTGGAGAGTCAGTTACCGTTAATGGAGACCGGTATAGAGCCATGATAACCGACTATTTTGTTCCCGAATTGGATGGCATGAATGTGGATGAGTTGTGGTTCCAACAAGACGGCGCTACATGCCACACAGCGCACGTCACAATCGATTTATTGAAGGAAACATTCGATGAGCGCATAATTTCGCGGAATGGACCTGTCAATTGGCCACCAAGATCGTGTGATTTGACACCATTGGATTATTTTCTTTGGAGATATGTGAAGTCGCTCGTCTACGCCAACAAACCAGAAACGTTAGGGGACTTGGAAGCCAACATTCGTGGCGTTATTGCCGACATAGGGCCCTTTATGCTCGAAAAAGTGGTTCAAAATCGGACCTGTAGAATTGGCTTTATTCGAGCCAGCCGCGGTGGCCACATGCCCGAAATCATATTTAAACATTAATGGCATAAAATTATCCTTCCAATAAAGCCAAATTGATGTACATTAAAACGATTTTCTTGTGTTTTATTTCAATTCGAAGCTCTAAACCTCTAAAAAAACACCCTTTATGTTCAGGCAGTGGCATAACGTGGGGGGGGGTCGGTAGGGGCGGCCCACTCCGGGCGGCACTCTTCTAGGGGCGGCAATTTTCCACAATCAATAATATCGTGTAATCTAACAAGCGGCTTGTCAGAATGCAAACTTTTGTTTTGCATCGCAAACTCACATGTAACATCGCATGTGTGCAAGACCCCTAATGCAGTGCTACCCATTCTCAAAACTGACAACTCGGTATGTGTCCATACAGGTATTCCTACCATCATTAAATAATACATCTTACTGCGAAAAAAATGCTGCTTCTACCAAACATACATATAGTGTCAAATTATATTAGTTTTTTCTTTTTTTCCTTTGAAAATCAATTTTGACACTCTGGCTATGAGTTTGACAGCTTGCGATAACCTATATTATTCAATGATGTATGCCTACGAGACTTAAACTTTTGCCATTGTCATTTCTATCACTTTTGATTTTCGGGCATCAGCAGCAACAGGCATTTTTGTGATACTTTTTAATTCGGCAAAACAAAATTAGCAAAATGCAACGTAACCAATGCCATAATTTAGTGCTTATTAAGTACTATTTTAATGCTGTAAAAAAATTTAGTGCTGCACGAATTCTCGAAAAAATTAAGGTTTTTGCTAGCTGAATGAGATGCTAGCAAAGGATATATTAAAATTTTTGACTAAATTAAATTTTACCAATGCCATAATTAAGTGCATATTAAGTGCTAATTTAGTGCTGAAAAATTTTGTGTTGCATGATTGCGAAGCTGAGGCGTCTGAGTCACTCCATATGATTATTTAAGAGCTGCGAAATGTTAAGTTATATTCGATTCGATATGTAATATAATATTTCATAGCCTTAAACTTTAACGCTTAAGGTATAAGAAACTAAAATGGCAATTTCACATAGCGATTTCTTATGATTCTAATTGTTAGTTAACTATGCAATCAATAAGTGTCGCTCAGATCTGCTTTCGGAGATATAGCTATGGGAAGTTGCGTGGATATAGCTTTTTTAAAAATCGCTATAACTCGAGAATACTTGCAAAAAAATGTGGGTGATATATGAAAATTAATTTGTCAGGCTACAATTTTCGTGAATTTTCATATAATATAATAAAAATAAACTCGAGATATCTGAAATTTTGACCAATTTTTATTCACGAAACCTTATGATTTTATTAGAAGAAGAAGATAGGAAGCTCTATTCATTCTCTCTAAAATGATTTACCATTTGTGCTAAGTTTTTTGTATGAACCTTTTTTGCCGGAAAAAAAAACTAGTTCTATAAATTTTTTTGAACTTATGGATTATAACCACAACTACTACGAGTATAACTATTACAATCACAACATTACTTCAGTATGCGATGATATTTTTAATAAAAAAGGCCGAACTTATGTATAAAGATTATCATCATAAAAAGCGCAGGCTGTGCTAGCGCTTGCCAAAATTCATCAGAATGACTTTAATTTTTTTTGGTAGGAAAGCGTTAATATGATTAAGTTTTATATAAGTGTTGCATCATTTTGAAGGGAATGAATTGAGTTTTAAGGTAATTAGTTTAAATTATAAATACCATATTTTTTTGGAAAAATAAGTGTTTTTCGAAAAAAAGAATCGGTTAATGTTTCGGAGAAGTCGTATTATCTCGAAATTATGAGTTAGACGTCCAATATTTATGTATCTGTATTGTAGCTCATTAAGTGTTTTTTAATTTTAAAAGTAAATATGTAAACAAAACGTTGCACGGATCTAGTTTCGGAGATATATCCATCGGAAGATGCGCTTCTCTTTTCTAAGAGTCACCTTAAGTTGGGAGGCCCTGTAGGGGTTTCCAAATGTGAGTGTTATACGAAAGCTAATTTATAAAGCTACAAAATCGGTGCATAAATTTTTGAAATTCAACCAAATTCAATTCAAATTTATAGAGCTGACTGAAGTGATAACCTTTTTTTAGATATTTATTTTTGTAACGATTTTTTTTCCAAGGGGGCAGCAAATTAGCTATCTGCCCCGGGTGGCACATGACTGTGAGTGATTATAATGAAGTAAGTGCTCAATAAATGAAATTCTACGAGTTAGATTAACAAAAATGGAGTGTCCATATAGAAATTATTTTTGTTTTGCGAGTGGATTGTATGCACTTTCAAAAAACTTAAGAAATATATCAAAAAGTGTTGTAGCCGTATTCGAAGGTTACTTTTTTATGGCATATATACCAAATTTGTGGTATGTTCCTGAAGTTGCTTGCAATTTTTGTTATCGAGGTTTGCAAGAATGGCAAGTGGATCTACTCAACATCATCTTAAGTACGTTCAGCCGTTTGTTTGGTTGCCACGTACAGAACAGTCTTCTCATGCTTGCTATTTTTGTCAATCATAAGTACCATTGGTTTTAAATAAAAAAATTAGTGAGAAAACTTAGGCACAGTCGAAGAATTATGCTAAATGTTACTTTTTTAAATAAACTGTTTTCCGGCTCAATGAACTCTGAGTTATTGCAAGGTATGATTAACATTAATAATCCAGAAAGGAATTTGAGACATTATCGTTTCTTAAGACTTGATATATGTAATTCTAACTACGCTCTTTTTAGTCCATTCCGGTGTATATGTAATGATTATAATACCCTTTGTCATCTTATTACACCCGTGGACCCTTACAATGTTATAAAGCAAAAAATAATTATATATCTTAATTCTTGAAATTGCTTATTTTCCTTTATTTCTGCTGCAGAGCCTCTGGGCTTAGTAGAAATTTTATTTAATTTGTGATCGAATGTTACTCAACCCATCATTTCGTATAAATAAATAGTGCAGTCCCGGTCACCGATCCGTACGATAGACGGATGTCTAGCAGTCCGGGCTGTTCGTAGTCGGTCACCGATCCGTACGACAGACGGATGCGCCTCTCGTGCTGTCAGGCAGGTAAGTGGGACCGCAGGTACCGACCAGGTCGTTGCTAAGAATACCCAACTGCTCCTTCAGAAGAAATAATTTCAGAAGAAGAATTTAATATGAATGTCATTTCTGCTGTACGCCTACAGATTATGGTTCCGACTTTAACCCAACAACTTGTAAATTAGGATATAAAGTTACGCATTTGATTAAGTAATAAGATTTTTTTGACCTAGTTCGTGATTCGAATATGTCTAAGGAAGTGGCAGAATTAGTTGGTTCGCCTTTGCAGCAGTGGAATTTAGTAGCAGACATTTTCAGAGTAACAGCAGCACGAAAACGCAGCAGACGCAATAATTTTTGTAAAATCAATTTCAGAAAGTAAAATTTTAAGTATAAGAAAAATCAAATGATTCAATCAGTATAATTCATATAGCACTTATTATTTATTTGTTTAATTTGGCTATAGTCCTTGCCTTGTATATGCATATATATCGGATGTCATTCATACCTACCAAGTTTCATTTATCTGCGCCAAGTAGCTTACGAGGTATAATGAATTTAATTCTTCTCTTTTATGGGAGGGCGTGGCATTTTCCACTTTTCCAAACTTAATAAAGTTAAGAACCTTGCACAAAACTATAAGCAACATATTTCCCAAATCTTATTCAATTGCGTGAAATAGTTGCTGAGTTATATCGGAGGCGGAGCATCGCCCATTTTTCATTGAATCTTACTTTTGCCTCTAATTTTCATATATGCACCAAGATTTGTTTATTCGCGTCAAGTAGTTGATAAAATATGATGAATTTTAATTTTCTTTCACAGGGAGGGGTGTGGCATTGATGAAAAAAGAATCTGACGTGCTGGAGAAAAACCACAAGACTCGTATATTTTTTTTAGTGCCTATTTTCAGAATATATTGAAATTTCTTATGGGCGCAACAAAAAGTTTGATTTTGTCGGACCGTGCTATCTTCAGTAGGCCTGATAGGCATGCAGTTTCTAATTGTTGGTACTAAAACACTCCGAATTGAAAAGGAAAGTTGTTTGAGATAGCCAAGCGGGATAATTGTATGAAACAATTTGATAGGCAAGCTACACCTTCAAACATATCAACTGAAAATTATTGACATTGACATACGAACACCCCTACTCCCGATACAAATAAAACATTTAGATCGCTATAGTGAGAAAGTTATTCGGCTTAGTGCAACCAAATTTCATCCAAATCTACTAGCTTTACACAAATATTGGACGAATTTGGACAAGAAGACATGGCACTAAGAGAGTTAAGCAAAGTAATGGAATCACGGTTATCAAGTGACCGGCATTGACCCGGGACCTCGTAGGAATTCAAAAATTACTGCTATAGCCAAAGTTTGACGATTTTTGTGAGATTTTCAAAGAACTCGTTTCTTAGTAGTGTGATCAAAAAGGAAAAAAATCGTAAACTTTTTTCGAAAAAAAAATTTAGTTTTACCATTTTAGACAAAATTATTTTTTTAGAGAAGGGCGGGAACTCCCTTGTACCAATTTCGCACATATATATGTATGTGCATTAGGGTGGGCCGAAATTTTTTTTTTCAATCGGTTGGGTCTTCAAATCGTAGATATCGTCATTCTGAACATTACTGTGTAGTTAAAGGTTTTCATAAGCGATCATAGTGGGAGATCGAGTGCCCCAATATACAATTTCAAATAAATTCTACCACTCAGATAAAGAGTGCAAATTTGACCTTCATATGGTCTATCGAAAGGATATTTATGTGGGCATCCAAAATAAAAATATGTACAGATCTATCCATACAGACATGTGCCAGCATTGATTATATGAAGAAGGACCGAAAATTATCAACTTTGGGGCACTCGCGCTACCTCTATGCACGCTTAAAAGAATATAAATAAACAGTGATGTTCAAAATAACGACAATTTAGGGACCGAGCCGATAAAAAAAAAGGCAACCCACCTTAATGTACATATATAAAAAATAGATCGGCCTAGTTCACAAAATTTACATACTTATTTCCTCAGCAAAAAATAGTGTACAAAGGTAACTACGAAGATATAAAGGAAGTTGCGGACTTACGCAGCTTTTCGAAAAATCGCTAAAGGTCATGAACCCCCATATGAATTTTTAAAATATGGGTGTTAAATTTGATCATACTCTTAAATATATAACTTGCATCGTAATACATTTTCTTGAAAAATATCGTAGTATTAAGAAATGTGCAAAGTATCTACACGAAATTTATTGTGTTGCTATAGCTTATCGACAGCACTCAAATCAATTTGCGGGCCCGGTCTTCCCAAAAAAAAACTTGGATCATTATCATCAGCTATTAAATCGGTACTGCACATGACACATCTTTAAAGTTGTCTTCATCTGGTCCTCACCAGCACTGTAACACCGCTGATTTTGTGAAGTTTACACCATAGGCTTTCGAATTTGTTTTCTATTTAAAGACTCACTTGTTTTACTGCGACTACATAATACCACTAAGCATGAGATTAAAAAAAGCTGAAATCTGCAAAATAAAACCTGTTAAACCTGCATACTTAAACTGTATTTAGAAACTTTATTTAACATTTGAACTATTTTTCTTATCGTAAAGCTCATCAATCGAACAAAGGCTGGGATACAGCGGATTAACGCCTTTGCTGCAGCCTGAAGCAGCCCTTTGGCTTGCTACATAGACAGGCTTGTTACGAAAGTGTGAAGCTGAATAATTGCAAGCAAGAAGAAACCAATTCTTGTTGTTCTGGATATAACGCGACGCAGCACATCCAATGCGGGTATTTTTATGCACAACAACTTCAGTAAAGTGTCCTATTACAGCGCTAAGAAAATACAAAAACAATGAAAATAACTTCTCAAGAAATGTTCACAAGCATCGGAATTTTACCCATCCTTGGCATATACACCTGCGAAGCTATTGATGTATGTCATATTACAATTCTTGTACTCGTTAAACCATTTATTGACTATATATTGAATCAGATATGTGTCATTGTAATAGTTTTCTGCATTGGAGTAAATAAATGCGCCCAAATTCTGACCAGAGTATTTAAATTTATTCGTATTGCGACATTCATCGTGCTTCATTTGACACTGCATAACATTTAAGGAGGCAATGTATGCCAGTTCATCATCCCATAGCATGGTGGCCATATCTGCCGCAGGCTTATATCCTTCCAAATTACCGCTGGCAATGAGTCCACGTTTTTCATTATGGCTATGAAGAATTGTTTCGCTATTTGGTGTTAAGTTCACGATACGTGCACCAATAGGACATTGCTTTGAATTAAGTTTCTGAAATTTGTTTTTGAAGCGTACTTATGCAAGTATTTCTCAACGTCAGATATCTTCAACTTACACCATTATGTCCACATGCTATATGTTTTCCTTTATAACAAAGTGATGGTTCACAATAATTGGTTGCTGTAGCTGCAGCCAGCGATGCCAAACATCCAAATATAAAATGTAAATGCATATTATGTGTTATATGCAGTTCGACCATTTGCCACTGGAATAAACTTCAAACTGGCTTCCAAATCAGCTGAGATAGCTTTCATGCATATGTATCTACCTCTCATGTTTGATGATAAAGATAACTATGACATCGTTATTTATTTTCTTACTCATTGCGCATTTTTCAGTGAAGATTATCATACAATGTATCTAAAAGTCTAGCAAACAAACGCTGTACACTGTTTGAAATACTAAAAAGTCAGGACAGTTAAATTTAAATATATTATACATCTAAAAGTTCTAAAGGTAGATGAGAGTTCTGATAATATCTCAGCTACTTACACTCTTGTTCATAACGATGTGTTTCCAACACATGTTTTGTCCTTGTTTGATGTATTGATGCCATCCTCTATCTTATTTATTTATTTGAGTACATTGAGGAATCCTTAAGCTACGAGATACAAAGCATCTTAAATTTGACAAGCTTAAGTTACAAAAAGTTTAAAGACTATAAAAGAATTAATAATTTAATAACATTGAATAATATAAAACTTAAAGGTATGTTAAAAAATATAATATGAGTTGTCAGTAAGTCAACTTACAAATACAAAGTAAGATAAGGAAGATTTATTTGGGGGAAGCTGAGGCTTAAACAAAATTATTTAAAAGAACTACTGAGTAGAAAAATAATTCAGGAGTTGAAACTTAAATTGCTGTGCGTTACTTAAATTATGGAAACGTATTGGTAAAGCATTCCAAAGGCGAATTGAATAGATATAGAACTGACGGTCCGACGTTAATATTTTATATTTGAATTGTGCGATTTGTTTCGCTCGAGCAGAGCGGAGAAATTTGAGACGTGCATACAGATATTCTGGTTCTTTGGTGTAGATAATTTTGTGTAGTTGCAACAGTGTACGCATTTTCAGGAAGAAAACAAACAAACAAAAAGAAACACCAAAAATTTTTTTCGAGTAGGCAGAGATATGATCGCAGCGGCTTATACCATAGATGTATCTAGCTATGTTGTTGAAAAGAACATTTAGTTTTTGTGCACAAATGCTATCACAGTTGGTAAATAGCTCACATCCATAAAGCAACGTCGGAATAAGATAACTTTTAGCAAACAATAAACGTATCTTTTGCGGAGTATAATTCTGCGTGACCCACAGAGTTCGCAACATCCCATAAACCTTGCCGATAGTTTTATAGATGTGGTCATTCCAAGTTAAGATGCTACTGAAAGTTACACCAAGATTTTTAGCTGTTTTAACCACTTCGAGCTCAGAGCCATTTAGGATTATTTTTGGTAAAATTTCGAGATCTAGAAATTTTTTGTAGATTAACAAACATTTAGATTTTGAGGGATTCAAGCAGAGATTATTAGTTTCAGCCCAGGTCCGAATTCGATCCAAGTCTCCATTAAGATTTGCAACACAAGAATCGATGCAGCGGAGTTCACTACTTGTGTATAGTTGAACATCGTCCGCATATACGTGAACTTTACAATGCTTAAGAACTTTTGGTAGGTCATTAACGTACATACATGATGAAAAAAATCTTGTGTGAATCTTTTTTAGAATAAGTGATTCAATGCCACTTGCGAACATGTGGATGGCCTCCCTCATTTTCTGGAAACTAACTGCGAGAAATTTAGGATCTTGTTAGTTGGTATATTTTTTGATGTTCTGCAGATTATTTTTATACAGTCAGATTTGATGCAAGCGATTCCGTATCCAGGATTTTATTTCGGAGGAAGGTTTCAGATTTTTGAAAATTGAAATTGTATGTTAGTATAAATATTAGGGTGTGTCATTTTTGAGTAAATTTTTTGTTTCAACTAAAAAACAGTCTAAAAACTTTCAGAAAGGTGAAAAAAGAAGCATCTAAAAATTTGAGCTCTTAGTATTAACATTTGGTCGTGCCTGTTCCTAACTTTCCATTTAAATAACATGGAAAAAAATATTTCTTTTTTCTTATTTTTTGTAGCTTGACATGAGAGCATTGTAAAAATGAGCTGAAAAATTATTGACCGAGGTCGCACTGTAATTTAAAATTTTTTTTGTGGTGTGTGCGAACAGAATGTAATTTCTAATTGCTATTTTATAAAGTTAACTATTCAAAAACTTTGGCGTGTCAAACACGTCCGTTGCTAAACAGGACTCCTCAGTGACGTTCAAGCCGATTTCTAAGAATTTGCAACCCAAATATGTTTCCCTTATTGCATAGACATGGTCTATCTATAATCGCAGATGTTGACTCCTCTGATTAGATTTCAGCCTAGGTCCTAGGCCCCTGTCTACCGCCATGGAGATAACTAATATCTCGCTGACGATTGTGTAGCGGCAGCCAAGAATGCCAAGGTATGTGACATTATCTGTTTGTGGAACAGAACAACGACTACAGCATCTTTATTTCGACTCAAAATTGCTGTATCGTCTGCAAATGTAGAGTTTATTACTTAACTATCATTTGTGGGCATATCTAACGTGAATAAAACATACAGAAAGGAACCCAAGACACTGCCCTTCTCAAATTGGAAAATCAGAGGTAGCAGATGTTTAACTCTAAGAAGTATATTTGACAAGTGAGACTCTAATAGGTTATGAACATTTTCGGGTAAAAGCACCTTATTTTATCTGCCATACTCTATCAAATGCCAGTTGAACATCAAGGAACATAGCAGAAAAGTTTTCGCAATGCTCGAATGCTTTTCTTATTTCATGAGCTGTACAGTTTACCTGTTCAGTTCTGAAGAGAATGGGATCAATTTTGTCAGCAACAGTTTTTCAAAGAGTTTTGAAAAGCAAGGAAGCAGAATAATGGGTCTATATAAAGAATGTTAAAATATTGCCTTTACCAGAGTTTTGAACCATTATGATTAGTGATATTTCCTATCAGAAGGGAAGTGCCCAATCTATGTATATTGTAGGACTTAATATCCTGCTAATAAATACGAAGGCTTAAGAAGGTAGCTTTCAAAGCATTATGGGTGTTATACGATCAAGTCGAGGAGATTTTTTACTTATTAATTTATTTTTGGTAAATCTTGCAACGTCGTTTGTTGTTATTCTTGTGACAATATACAGTGCGTTTAGAGCTTGCTGGGGTAGACATAGACCACCAATGGCAGAATTTGATTGAAATACCTGACTCAAATTCTCTGCAAGGACATAAGCTTCATTGCGTCGAGCCCAGTGTCCTCTTTGGTCTATAATGGGTGCCAGTAGGAGTTTTAAGACTACGGTTAGCTTTCCAAAGAAGTGAGCCTTTTGCTCAGTTTGGGGTCAGTTTTTGAGTAAAATTATATTGATTTCTATCCTTTCCATGCTCTTCTCTTCTTAGTCTTCGTTTTTCTATGACCAATCTTTCAATTTTATCGTTTTTGACAAAATTGGCTACATTCCAATTTACATTATCTGTATGGGTAGAATTTTCTGCTGGTGTCGTTATAATGGAGCATAAAATAGTAACAGCATCATCAATATGATCCTTACATTCAAATTTACAATTTGTATGAATATGTATGCTGATGTACTTTTTATACTTAAGACAGGTTGTGGAAGGTCAACATCTTCCTATTGAAAGATTGGTCATAGAAAAACGAAGACTAAGAGGAGAAGAGCATGGAAAGGATAGACAACGAGATATTGAGGGACATCGAACTGTTTGGGCTCTTCAGGTATGTAGGTTGCAACAGCGGAGTGATTAGAGGACAACTCGAAGCTTTTGCACACTGATATGAACTCCCAGCGAATATCTTTGATGATAGCAAATCAATAAGATCAGGCGTTTTATTTCTGTCAGTTGGCCAAATGTTACTCACTTTTAGGGTTAATTATGCAAAGTTCTGTACTATGTATTTGTTATTGTATTTCAGTCATATTTCCCACAATCTCATTTTTGCAACTACGCAAGTGCACTTTGTCACTAAGAGTGAGTACCATTGTTGCTATTATATTAACTTTTTTACGTATATTTGATCCCATAGAAGAATTATTCCAACGTATTAACTATTTTTGTTAGCTATTTTTAAAAAACAAGTTTGCTTTCTTTTTCCAATTAAATTAAAAAATAATTATGTACAAATATCAATTGCAGAAAACCGCCACCGTGTCATAGTATGAGGTTGGTGCAATCTGATGATTTAAAATGGTTTTATATCAGCATAGCCATTAAACCTGCGAGCACGCTTAATATTTTGCTTATTCTCAAAAGCAATTTGCTCATCCACATTCTCACAAATCAAATGTTTTTTACAGCATTCGGGATAGGGTGCATCCTTATCGATAGGCTCTCCCCATTTACAATTTGGAGGAGCACCCACTGCGCCACAACTAGAAATAAATATGAAATGCGAAAATACTTATCGTTATTAAAATAGTTACAGAATTTGCCATACAACTCAAAAGACTATATATAGAAAGTACCTGAGCTATTTGCCTTCATTATTTTTCTAAAAATTTATGAAACGTTTTTAGTATGTTAACTTATGCCATTGAATATCATTTTGAGAATGAACTTCATTTATTTACGAAACATATGAAATAAAATTTATGCAATTGTAGGAATGTTCCATAGGTTTGCAACTGTGACTGTATCGTTTCTTAAGTTCATGTCAGTACAACATAGCCATTAAAAGGTCGGCTATGTCTACTCTGAGACTCTTAAGCATTTGACAGACTTTTCGCTCAAACTTGACAGTAGGTTAAGTTAGCCAATGCATGGTTTAGTTGGTCTTTAAGTCTAATAAAAAAACATTAAAACATTTAAATAAATTTGTTTTGACAATAATTTTTTTATTTAAAAGATGTTCCTCAAAACATCTCCGATATAACTTCCTTTTTATATGATTTTCTTAAATGATATTCTTCAATCGATCGTTTGAATGTATCTGCCTTCACATCGAAATTCCATCCATAATTTAGAAAATTATGAATTTTGTACGGACGGCGCACAGTGGCTCAAGAATTAAATTCGATGTTGTCTTATGTTGTAACCGATACATAAAATTTTAATGCCATTTGGTAGTAAATGTATCAAAAGTAAGGTAGCGAAAAAATTATGTCAAAATATTGGTAATTGTGGGCGTGGCATGCCGTTAAGCACACAAACTTTTTTTTATTTCAGAAAAAGGTGAGTATTTTATTTATTTCATCAGAAATGAATGGTTATTGCTCGTAAATTATCATTGATAAAAGATTTTTTTTTAAGTGGCTACGATTGTTATCTTTAAATTATTGTATGTGGTGACAGCCGTACCAATTAAATTATGGGATGTTCAGAAATAATTTCTAAATTATTATTTTTTTCAAAATTTGAACTTAAGTGGAGTAGAACTTCTATGTATCAAAAGATATTAAACAAAAATTAAGCCATCCAAAGAAAAGTGAAAGTATCTTCTTCAACCCAATATACACTTTTATATCCGCTCGAACCCGCCCGTAGAACACTTTTTACGTTTTAATGAAATTACTGCAAAAAAAATATTCAAAAGACGCTAATTTCCATGCAGGCCTGTAAATATGCAATCGTGTAATGAACTTAACCCAGTGGGAGTGTTATCGTGTCTGACATACCCACCCTGCTATTTTTATGTGTGTTGTTTTTTATTTAGTTGTTTGTACGTTTTGTAGTTTTGAGAAGCTGTAGTTAAAGGGTTGCAGGAGGGGATGGTGGCGTGATCGCTGCGATTCAGCGGCTTGCGCTCGAGTTACGAGCTTGCTGACAACGCTTGGGTTCGTAAGTTTTAGCTTACTTTATTTCTTTAGTTTATGGGGCCATTCATAAATTACGTGACCGATTTGGGGGAATGGGGGGTCATGAAAAATACTATGAAAAGTAACGACGGCGGACAGGGGGTTTCGCGAAATAGTACGTGACTTCAAATTATAAAATTGTGGATCGATGTAGAAGATATAGAAGATGAATAAGCTGTTGAACTGGAAGGCAAACAATTAAATATTGATAGATGAGGGAGTTCCTTTCTTGGAAAAAATTTAAATATTGAAAATTATTTATTCATTTTAAATATGTTATATCTATTAAAATCTAAAATGTAATGTTTTATGTTTAATATTGTCAATAAACCATGTATTTTATTTTAGAATTCATTAATAGAAAATATTTTTAAAAATTATGCTGCAACGTAATTAAATAGGGGGAGGGGGGGTTAATAGAGTAAAGTCACGAATCGTTACTATAGAGGGGGGGGGGTAGGGGTTAAAAAAGGGTTTTTTCGGTCAAGTAGTTTATGGATGGCCCCTATATACATATTCACTTTCATGTTCTATGAGGCTCTGTAGTTTTTTGTTCATGCTAACTGTTTTTTATTTCATTTGTAGCTTTTTTAAATGAGTCTATATGTCTGTTTGAAAAATTAATTAATTTTGTTTTTCATCGATTATAATATAAAAACTATTAAACCGCCAAAGGTGTTTCATTAAAATTAAACTTCATGTTGCCTATTACAATAAAACACATTTACTTTAATGCTTTCAATTTGGGAAATGAGTTTAATTTTGGGCTAAGTCTTTTCACAATTTGATTTGAAAAATGACACAACAATGATCAAATAATACAAAACTGAGCGTTTTTCGAAAAGTCATTTAAAAAATGTTTCAAAATTTTCGCACAAATATTTTTCAGTGAATTCTATTTTATCCCGTAAAAATGAGGATTAATATAAATAGAAAAGGATATTTGTGTATTTGACACCTTGCTACAGACCTTTCAAAATTTCAAATAGATTGAGAAAGGTCCCAAAACACTCTGTATATGTACGCTTCGTTTTGTCCCTACAGATGTTTTTGCGTCGCACTTCTATTTCCATACCATAATACTCATACGACATAGCCCAAGAACACGCTATATAAAAGTCGAGGGTATAAGATTACAGGATAAGATATGCGGGAAAGATGATCGGTGCATTTAGTTGAAATGAACGAATCAGGTTTCCTTGCCAAAGCCTGTCCCGATGCCCGAAAAATCCCGAATTTTAGCCCATTCTGTTATTTTTTATTAAAGCCTTATAACATTACAGCTCGAAATGCCCCATATCTTGTCCTGTAATCTTGTACACTCGAGTTTTCTACAGCGGACTTGTCGCCTAACAACACTATTTGTTTACTCTCTCTCTCCCTCCCCCCACTTCTTACAGTGTCACTTTATCGCTACTCACCCTGCAATGGTCACATTTCCATCTGGATCATTGCAACTAATGGTTGCGCACATTTCTGGATGATCAGCCTTCTCACCAGGGGAAATAACTAACTGATCGGTAAAAGTGCATTTGCCGGGATTATCTAAAGAATAATTTGTTTAAATTTAATGTACACAATTAAAACTCTTTAATTACCCGCGTTGTAGTAATTGCCTCTTGCTAGCGATCCCGCAGTATTTGCTACAAAAATTGTAATTAAAATAAAACAAAAGTAATGTTTCATTGCTATCGCTGTCAGTTATCAATGATGTTGAGGTCACACTGCTCTGATGCCAACTAATTCGTTTATCTGTTTGTTAGCTCAGAAATACCCAACGCATCATTTCAACCATAAGCGATTTTGTGAGTAGGTGTTATTTATGTACACCTACTTTACTGTTAAATAGAAAATATCACTAAAATAATTAATAATAAAATGTTCCCAGCATGAAACTTTAAAAAGCACTTTGGAAAACCACACCAATTATATTTAGAATCTCTAGACTACAATATTTATATTGCAATAATATAATTTAATATAATGAATTGAGAAATCTCAATTCAAACACCAAACGAGTTTTTGATGCCATCAGTTTCAGTTCTATCTCACGCCAAATCGAGTAACGATAATGCCACACATAGTGCGAAACGTTGAGGACAAGTTCGTAACATGGCATTATCTTATTAACAGTGCTTACTATATCAAGCTTATTTCTTCATATAGTTTTAAATAAAGAAAGCGTTGCACAGTGGATGGTTTTATATGAAACGGCGGCCATATATAGCAATAACAGCGCAATAATACAACAAAATACTGTAAATGTAAAAATGAAAAAAATCGGTCAACGGACACGCCTACCTCCCATACAAAGGTTGGATGTAGTTGAGAGTTTTTTTCCCAATGTTGCAAATATTGTGATACCTCTTATAGTTTACAAGTAATTGGAGAAAAATAGTATCAAAACCTTATCTGTTCTGTTTTTGTAAGACATTGGAGTTTATATGTTTTACCCCAAGAGGGATAAAAAGAGAAAAAATAGTCCCTACCTGTTCTCCTCTACTTAAGGGAACTTCTTTCCAAACTCAAGCATTTTCCTTCACACTGTGAACTTTTACAGTTGATAAAATTAGAGTTAAGCCTTGCAAAATGTGAAGAATTAAAAATATTTTTTCCTTCAAATGTTGCAGTAGGAAAATAATCATAAAGCCAAAAGTTGTGAAAAAAGCAGCTGAAAATTTGGATTTCAGTTTAGTTTATTTAACCATACATTATAATAATAAAAAAAAAATTTCCGAAATCCGGGGATACGTATTTGTGTTATTTTCTGTTAAGACTTGCGAATTTTACACTTTTACCATTTTTCATTCTAGTTATAAAAAAATCCGCACAATTCATATAAAGACGATACAAAAAAGGAAATAGATTTTTATAAAGAGGAAACAATGTTCTTTCCGGCAATATGCTACTTTATTTCATTTTTTTTTTCAAGCAAGTTAACTAGAGCGGACTATCTAACTATTGCTTTTATAGAAGGTTTCATTGAACATTTTTGATGTACAAAGTTCAGATTTGAGCCCACTGTGTCGCTTATGACGACGATTTTCATCTCAAACCTTTAAATTTATTTAAAAAAATCGCCTCACATGAAAACATGTACAAAGTTTAATTTTAGTAATATGTAAAGTGGATTTTATTATTTTTATTTTTATCAGTATATATAAGATCAAAAAAAATTTATTCTATAAAGCATTGGAAATAATAATATAATATAGAAAAGAAAATAAAATTAATGTTAAACACAACATGAGCGACGACATTATAGCAAAACACGACAACCAACAAGCCGAACAGTACTAATGACGGAGTTTTTAATGCAACGCAATTTTTTTGTCTGAACATATATTTAAAACATTGAACTTAAAATAAATTTTATCGAAAATATAAAATAATAACAATTAAAAATAAAAACATAAAAATTTGTAATATATTTACTGGAAAATATATAATAAGAATAATAAAAATAATAACAATAGAAAAAGTAATGATAATAATTAAAATGTTCATAATGGGACTTAAGCCCCATATGCTACATCTGCCATGCCTTCACTACGATACGTTTAGATATACAAAAGCAAGCCCCAAGGGGGATAGAAAGAGGAAAAATAGCCCTTTCCAGTTCCCCTCTACTTAAAGGAACTTCTTTCAAAGTTCAAGCTACTTATTTCACACTGTAAGCTTTTACAATCGATGTAATTATTTTCAATTATGACTTTTTAAGCCCAAATTTTAATAAAATTAGCATAATTCACACACAGTATACAAAAGATTAATCAAACATTTTTTGAAAAGTTTGAACTATGAACTTTTTTCCAATATGCAATATTGGTATATTTCGATAAAAATAAATTAATAAGAACATTTCATAGAAGCCTATATTTTTTGATCCTTCTAAAACTACATTAGGAAAAACTTGATAAAAAAAAACAATTGTAAAAAAAGCAGCTGAAACTTTGTCTCTCAACGAACCGTCCTTTCTCACATTACATATAAAAAAATTGCTGAAATCCGGGAATATACTTTTTTTCTGTCAAAGTTTGCAAACTTTCCACTTTCATCATTTTTCAATATAATTTTTGAAAAATCCTTACAATTCATATAAAGCCGGTAACAGGAAATAAAGTTGATTTTTACAAAGTGTTTTGTAACATTTTGTTTCAAACAAGTCAACTAGAGCGCCCTACCTAACAATCGCTTTTTTAAAAACTTTCATAGAACATTTTTTGTGTACAAAGCTCAACTTTAAGTCCACTATGTCACTAAACTCATAACAAATTTAAAACTTTTATAGTTTTTTTTTTCATTCCCTAAGTATTCTGTGAGAATTGTCTTAAAAATTTTTCAATCCCTAGCACTTTCATTTTCTTCCTCTTTATGACCACAAAAACCCACTGTGTGACGGTAGCGAAATTAAATTAAAAACAAAACTAACGAGATCCGACAATTCTCATTCATTACATTTTTAATTGAGGCTTGGACCAAAGAAGTATATATAAAGAACTTAACTCCGACATTGTCGGTAATTGGAACATACCGTAGTTAAACGAAAAGTAAAATCAACGGTCTTAGAATCAGGGGAAATGCGATTTTGGCTTATGTTGCGCATTGGGTTTTTGACAATGACGTCAAATTCCCTCTGCTCTGCCATTTTGTATTTTATTAGGATTTTTTATTTTATTTATTTAAATTTAAATGAAGTATTTTTGAATATAATAAAATGAAAATTAATGTTAAGCAAATTGAAAATTAAAAAAAGGAAGAAAAGCCTTTTGGTTATTAATCAATAAATTCAATATTATCTGTAATTAGAAAAAGAGGAAAGCCCTGATGAGAATCATTCAATAATTGAATTCCCGTTGATTTTACTTTGCGTTTAACTACGGTACGTTCCAATTACCGACAAATGTCGGAGTAAAGTTCTTTATATATACTTCTTTGCCATATTCATCTGTTCAATACAGGGTTGGTAAAAGTTTATTTTTAGATGTTAATATTTTCTTCATGATTTGAAAAATTTTACTAAATCCTACCAAAATGAGATTTAATCTACCGACCTGCCTTAAAAACCTACCACGTGTGGTAGGAAATTCCCAACAAAGGCAACCCTGGTCAATAGTGCAAATACTCGCGGTGCGGTGCGTGAACTTACTTAGTTGTGTTTCATTGTGAAAGTATACCTAATGAATTAAAGAAAGCATTCGAGCACCCCGAATACTGTTCTTCAACAGACATTTGATAGAGTATTGTATGATGGGCTTATTTATAAAATAAGGTTGCTTTTACCCCAAATTGTTCATAACGTACTCAGTGCTATTTGGCAAATTGGCGTTTCAGAGTCAAACTTGTCGGCCGCCAAGATCATGCGATGTGACCCCACTAGACTATTTTTCGTGGGACTACGTGAAGTCTTTTGTGTACAAGGACAAGCCAGCGACAAATGGAGCCCTGTAAGACAACGTTACAGCTGCTATTGGTGAGATACCGGCCGAAATGCTGGAAAAAGTATGCCGAAATTAGAGCTTACAAAAATGGGCAACATTTACATAAAATAACCTTTAAAAAGTAAATGCAAGGAATTTATGTATTGCTCCAAATAAATATTTAAATCGCTTTTGCAAATTTTCTGTTATTTTTTCAGTTTTCAAAAACCAAACGTTTACAAAATCATACGTTATAAGAGACTGCGTTTTTTACAGAATAGTTTGCTCTTTATACATGAAAAACTGAGTGTTGAGAGCTAATTTAAATACATCGGTCGCGTACTAGTCAAGAAATGGATGCCAAGAAGTCTAAAGCAAAATCTTCATGCCAGATGTGCGTTCTATCTAGAGCCATTCCCCGAGACTTAATTCAACAATGGATATATTAATGCTCACCTATTAACTGCACCTTTCAAGACTTTCATTATTGTGCGTCACAGCAATCTATTAGGACACTACTCTTCGCTTCTTTTACAAATTTGACGAAAAATCGGTTGAGAATCGCCAATGTCAAAGTTCATTTTTCCTTCTGCCATACACAATGTATGGACGCTTCAATTTATTCCCGTATTTTTCTCAACTTTCTGTTTTGCGGAGTTAATCGATTTGGCAAGTAAGGCCAGTTATCATACTGATGTCATAATTTTGGAATTTACATAAAAACTACTGGTGTTGCCATATTTCTGTTTAAATATTGTGTATCTGAGGGAATGCCGACACTTTCGTATGTAAATGTGGTTGCGACTTAAGATATTGGTTCCAAATGAATATTGACATTAAAAGATATATTTTAAATTACATTAAATATGTTTCAATAATAACGTAATGACGGCTTTTATACTCAGCTCATGACGGAAAAACCGTATCTACATCATTACAAATCACATGTGGCTGACAGCATTTAGGGTAGGCTGCATCTTTATGTACTGGATCGCCCAACTTACAGTTTGAAGGAGGCGCGTAAACGCCACAGCTAAAAAGAGAAGAGAAAAACAAAACGCTTTTTTTAAATTTATCAACAATTGTTATTCTTAAACAATAGAATAATTTTCATTGCTAGAGCAAAGATCTGACAATGTAATATTGATGAAAAAACTTTTTAAAAAAAATAATTTATCACAACGATCATGAAAAATTATTCATGCTTAGACATCAAACCAGCAAGAAATCTGCGGAACGGAAACTTTAAGGTTAGACCACGTAATGGAGGAAGCTTATATCCCTTAGAACAAAATTTATGGAGCCTAGATAAGTCAACAAATAAAATATTAGAGCAGCTCATTAAACCAAAGTTTGGTTTGAAAAGAAACTTTGCACGGGAAAAATAGATAGTATTTACAAGAAGACCTAGATTGAAGGTGTCAAGTCTACAGCTAATGAGTTCGCAAACTGTCGACAGTCCCGACCATCGATAGTGGATTCGCTATCCATCGATAATATCGGTGGTATGGTGGATCAAGTTTACTTTAGCGAAAATTCTACAAATTTTTTTGGGGAAGTGTCGGTCAGATCTCGGTCCAGCAGTAAAGTTATCTTAAGTTGCGGATATAGCTTTTATAAAAAGAAGTATAAGTCGGGAACCACTGAATAGATCTCAAAAATTAGCGTATGAAAGATAATTTAATAGGGCATAAAATCGTTACATAAATATTACAAATTCATTGTACAATTTTCGACATATGACTATTTTCGTAAAATTTTGAAACTTTTTTTTTTTAAATCGTTATTTTTTTCAAAAAAAATGTATAGTTTTTTTTGCATCACAAGAAATCTCAATTCTTTTGCTTTAAAATGACATATCCATCTCTTGTACCAATTTTTTTTTTATATTGACTTATTTGTTACCGGAATGTAAAACAATTAATTTACTAAATTTTTTTGAAAACTATATATTTTGGCAACTACAACTACAAAGACGTCAACAACAACTTAAAAATTTAAGATATAAGTGGGAAACGATGTTATGCTCTATAGAAAGTGTATGAAAGGATAAATTTCTAAGTACATCATATCTTCCATTCTTATTTAATCTTGTGTTCAAGACTATGTGTGAATGTCTAACATTTAATTTTTTACTCACCCTTGGAGTGCAAGATTCCCGTTTTTGTCCATACAAGTAATTATGGCGCACTTTTCGTTTGGATAATCTGCTGTTTCTCCTGGAGAAAGGATTAGCTGGTCGTTATAGGTGCATTTACCGCGATTTTCTACACATGTATATAATTGTTGTTACTCACTTCCATAGTTCTTAATAAAATTTTGCAATTTATTCACCTGGGTTGTGGTATCTTTCTATTCTGTACCATGCAGCAGCGTTTGCTGCGAGTAGAATTAAAATTAATGAATATAATTTCATCGCCATTACTGTAAGTAGTCAATGGTGTTAAGCTAAAGCTATTCTGATGCGTACTTTACTGTTTACGCTGTTGACAAATTAGTTAATGCAACACTTTGACTGAAATTAACATTTTATATACCTTAAGCAAAGATCTGATAGATTATTTTTAGTAAAATATTAATCGCATTTACATAAGTGTGAGTATTATTAGTTTTAAAACATTTGGGAAACCCGCAATATATTTAGCTATAAGCCCCTATTTCATGAATTATTTTCATTCTTATCTCAATCCAAAAGTATTGTACCTGGGTTTTATTGGTATTTTAAAAATAATTTTAAACAATCATAAGGAAGTAGAAATATGTTTACGCAAAGAAAAAAAAAACCAATGTATCCATAAAGTACCGATATATTTGCGACATAAAGAATTATATGACGTAGATACTTCTGTAAAATCCAGTAAACTTGACGTCACGTGCTCACAAGCAAAATTGACTATCTGCCTAAAAATAATTAGTGGGTAATACTAATTATTTGTGTTTTTGGAACAAAGTAAAATTTAATATGTATTTTACTGAGCTTTAAGTGCAGTACTTTTAGTGCAAAAACAACAAATAAATTACAAGCGCAAAACGCATTAATTGTTAGAGAATAAGTCCAACAATTGTGTCCTCGGAAAAACAACATATGGACTATCCCAGAAAAAACTTACGTTTTGCTTTTTAGTTATAAAAAAATACCCAGTAATTTTTTTGTTATTTTCTTTTTTTATCAATAATGGCTAGTGTTCAGAATATAAATAACTAAAAACTTTTTTTTATAAAAATTTCTTACTTTTTTCGTAAGGCCCTTCTTTAAATTTTGTCCAGTCGTTTCATCGACAGTATGGTACGATTTTTTCCACTTAAGTCTGAAGTCTTGTGAATTTTTTGCATTCTTACCACTCCTTCGAAAATCTCCTTACATCAGAGCCCAATATCTTTCAATTGGGCGAAGTTTTGGACAGTTGGACGGATTTACTATTTTTGGTACGAAATTGATCTTTTTACTTGCATACCATTCCATCGTAGCTTTAGAGTAATGAGAGGTTGCTAAATCTGGCCAGAACATCATGGTATCCTCATGTGCACGAATAAATGGTAGAAGACGTTTTCGAGGCACTCGTCTACATAAACTTTGGAATTGATTGTATCTTGCGTAACAAAAAATCTGCTTCTGAGACCACAGGTGCATATGGCCTGCCAAACTTTGCTTCGGAAATTTCGAAATTTTTTTTCTTTGCATTTACTAGACACATGCCCCTTTTTCGGTGATGTATAATATTTGGGCCCAGATAGCTGCTTGAAATCTGCTTTGACGTAAGTTTCGTCTCCATAACACAACAATCAAATTTAGTCAGGTACCTTTCATATAATTTTCGGGCTCGCATCTGAGCCATCAACTGCTTTTCATCAGAACGGTCTGGTACTTTTTGAACTCTTTATGCCTTTAGCTTACTTTTCTTATTTATCCTTTGTGCAGTAGATTTTGATGCCGCCATATCTCTCACTGAGGTGTTGGGATTTTGCTTAAAAAGGCGCTTCACCTTCGTCGCTACCTTTGGCTTAGAAAATTTTGGTTTTCTGCCTGAACCTTTTTTTCGTGAAACAAATAGACCCGTCTTATAATTAGAAATAATCGCAAAGACAGTTTTTTTTTGATGCACCAACTATTTTTGCTATAGCTGAATATTTTCATTCTGGATTTTGCAGGTATGTGGACAAAATCAGTTCGCGAACTTTTTGTTGCTTGCTAGACACCTTTGTAGCTAAAAGTGTTATCTTCAAGTGCTATACATCATATTAAACGTCACTTTATATAGAACATATATTTTGTCTTTTTAGACCTATAAATTTATCAGGTAGAGTATAATACAAAAAATAAAAAACTTAAGTTTATCTGGGACAGTCCTTATTTTATCAGCAACCAATACCGCAATTTGAAGTCAGTCAGCCTGCATGATTTCAAATGGATCAGGTCATTACATTAATATTATTTCATACCATCGGAGATTTTTTATTATTGCTGACTTTTAAAATGCAGTTTGCTTTGTAACACTGCAAAATCTCGCAATCCTGAGCTGAGCAGAAAAAGCAAACGTTGTATCAAAAACGTTTATGATACATGCTGGACTCCATAATAGCAGATCTAGATGTTGTTCTTATGGCAGAATGTTCCACCACTTGATAACAAATTGTCGGAGCCCGAGTTTTGAAAATCAAAACTTTGCTTTTTATTATTTCAAGGCCAACAAAAGAGATTGATTTAAATATATTTTGGATCAAAAATGGCTGGAAAGTGAGAATCTTGTCGGAAATAAATAATTGTACTCTTTTATTTGATTTCAAATGAAAGCTTAAAAAATTTCAATAAATCTTGAAGCCCTTTGACCGCGTGGTAGCTGAGACGGTCTAGGTCGTGATGCAGAAAAAAGTCATAAAGTAATTTTCAGACTACTGAATACAATTAAACATTTTTAATAAAATTTTACTACTTATACACAGTGCCGGATTTACATAAGGGCACTATGGGCACGTGCCCCTGGGCCCCCACCAATAAGGGCTCCCAACAATATAAAAATAATTTCGCTATTAAAAATAATTTCGTTTTTTTCAGTTCGGATAGGCCCCCACCACTCTTGTGCCCATGGGCCCCTTGATTTGTAAATCCGGCAGTGCATATACATACCAATACACACAAAATACAACATATAAAAGATGATTAATCTTCTCAGAGTGTTCGCACTTTTTGCAGTACAATTTGCAGTCGTTATTCGTGCGAGGTGAAAGTTCTCTCTGTTTGTAATCACTTGGGGTTTGTCACACCACATCTCATTGACTATAAAGATGAATATTGTTTAAGAACACTGTGCTACATACATATGTACATCTGTGTTCAAGAAAAAAGTAGTGCCGTTGGGTCTTAGGTAGTTTACTATCAAATTAAATGATGAGTACATTTTCATATAAAAATAGTAATGTATATTTATTTCCGAGAATATTTACAGTTTCATTTGCTATAAGCTTTTATTTATTTTAACAGAATGGCTTAATCAAAATAATATTCAAAAATATTGATGTTCATGAAAATAGTAGTGGTTGCTAAAATTAAAAAAAAAACGACATGACTTAAAACATGTAGCATATACTCATATTTCGTGATATACGCTTTATTGTTTATTACTGCATTGCATCGACGTGGAATAGAGTCAATAAGGTCCTTACAACGTTTCACAGGAATTCAACACATGTCTCTTTAATATCTCTCTGTGTTCAAATTGAAGGCTTTGCTGTTGCTACGATTCGTTTGATATCACCTCACAAATTTTCTATCGGATTAAGGTCCGGAGACTGAGCTGGCCATGGCATCACCTCGATTTTTTAAGACCCAAACCACTCATAAGTTAGTTTACTAGTGTGTTTAGGATCGTTACCCTGTTGAATCGTCAATTTTAAAGGCATTTTTGGACTGGCATACGGTAGCATTACACCCTTCAATAAAATAACGTACAATTCTTTGTCCATAATATCTTTGATCAAATGGATAGGGCCAACGCTAGTATGGCAAAAGTAAGTCCATACCATAATGGTCAGTCCACCATGTTTAATCGTCTTGGTAGTGTATTTGGGAATGTATTCTGTGTTTGGTTGACGAGTTCCACCGAAAAAAAAATTACTTTGCTCTCATCTGACTACAACGCGCCACTCTTCGGCATTCCATTTCATATATTCTTTTGCAAATTTTATTCTTTCTTCGTCTAAATGTATACCTTTCAGGGACTTCTTGCATTCAAATTATTTTCCATTAGTCGACGACGAATTGTCACAGCACTGATCGACAGTCAGCTTATTTTTAATCATTTTTGAGGATGCCGAAGGCTAAGTCTTGCAATATCGTACACTTCGTCCGTCATCTAATGACGAAATCTTGCGCTTACCACCACGAATTTTCTATAAGAAAATTATTGAATTACTTAATTACACTTACTTATGGCGGTTTTCCAACATTTTAAATTTTTTGCTGCATTTTCATTTTGGTGCAAATATGTAAATGCAACAAAAACAAGACAACATGAACAAAAGTAACTTTTCCTTTATTATTTACTTAACTTAGTACTTTATAGGGATACTAATCCATGCAGAGTAATGCCTGAAAAAAATGCATTCCATTCCTCGACTCCCGGGCTAGTTATTTCGAATCTTATAATCCGAGTGATCTACTGTTTAGCATCACCTGGTCCCTGAAATACTATGAATTAATAATATTCACATGATTGCACAGAGTAGGACAGGTCATAAGAACTACTCATTTTTCAAATTTCGATTTGGTATATTGATAAAACGTTTCCAAATGTGTATAATACCGGCCAAACTTCTTCATATGTAGAAAAAACGACGACGCAACTCAGTGCATATATGCTCAAATATGTCCAATTCCGGTATCCCGGCGACCTTCGGCAGCGGTTGCCTTTACTATATCCAACACGGGCTTCGTTAACACACCGGCAGCAGCAATAAAAGAATTTATTAACTTAAAACTCTCTTTAAAATTATAAATAAATTTGTTTATTTTATTAGTATTAAATATACGACTATTTTTTTTATGTAACAAGTTTTTTTTGAAAAGATCAGTTCAATTTTAAAGTTGGTACATCAATATTATTACAAATTAAATGTTGTTCACAGCATTTAGGGTAGGGCGCATTGATATCGATTAGTTCTCCTCGCTTACAATTTGGAATATACGGCTTTAAGACACATCTGAAAGAAAGAAAAAATATAATAATGATGAGAAATTCACACGCACTGCATATGTGCCAACTAGAGTTGTAACGGAGGTCAATTACGCGGAGTTACAGAAATTGATCTCCGCGGATGAAGAGTTTTAAGGGAAGCGGAGGTGCAAAAATAGTTGGAAAATATTTAAAATTTAAGATTTTATTAAAATATTAGCTTTAAATGAACACAAGTATATCTTACGAAACTAACTAAATACAAAACAACTAAGTTTTCGCTATGGTCGAGCTAAACTGATTTTATCCACCTACAAGCTTTAGCAAAACGATGAAATGTAACTTAGCCTAAGCAAGCAATCTCTCTTTTCTCTTAGGCCTTACTGCTGAATTGAAAATAACAACTAACAAAATAAAATAGCTCTATTTTTGATTGTCTTTTTAA
The DNA here is from genome assembly GCA_963680825.1 of Meiosimyza decipiens. Taxonomy (NCBI): domain Eukaryota; kingdom Metazoa; phylum Arthropoda; class Insecta; order Diptera; family Lauxaniidae; genus Meiosimyza; species Meiosimyza decipiens. The sequence goes on along the minus strand of OY804258.1, from coordinate 85,380,478 downwards.
TTGTCTTTTTAATAAACAGTTTAAAAAGAGTTTCACATTCGTTTGTAAGACCCAATTCTATATTTAAAGAGTCCCACCGTGTCGGGGTACTTTTAGCAAAAAAGATTTTTTTTGGAAAAAGTTTAAAAAAGCGGAAAAAAAAAATTAAAAAGTCATCGATTTGAAAAATTAAAGAACAACCAAATATTTATTGTACTCAAAGATATTGAATTTGGATGATGTAGTGATATAACTTGGGTGTGAGTATTTTTGTATGACTCAATCAAATATTTAATTGCTCCATATCAAATATAATTAGTTATATTCAAACAAATCGTTTTCTCAGTGTATAAAATTTCTCACAAACACAACGCTTCTATGAAAGTTACGAAACAAAATCATTTTGTCAATATCAACGATTTTTTGTTTTCAGATAATGACTTTAAGTAATATATTTCTATTAAGTTTATTTTTCAATAGTTCAATCAATTTAGGGGTATAGTAAAGCATACCACCTGTTATTTAGCTTCTTAAAGAGCTGTTTTGGGCAAATTCTTGCTTCAAAGATAAATTACTGAACACATTCTAGTAAGTAATAACTAATTTTTTTTTGTTAGCAAAATAAGGGATTTAAAATTTTAGCAGCAAGAAGTCATTTGGCGTCAGTGTCTAAAGGAGGCTAAAGCTGTCCCCGTTGCCAGTAATTTTAATTTATTCAGCTTATTCACTTTTTAACTACAGCCCCTTCTCATGTTTGAATCTTGTTTCCACGCCATATATATTTTTGGTGTATTGAACAAATGTATTACTCTCCCAGAACTCGACTTCATAGCTATCTACTTACATAAGAGCGCTTCATATTTTGCTGACTTTTGATAATTTAAGCGCTCTAGCTTAAGTCTAAGGAGTTGCGTAAAAAACAAGATTCACGTGAAACCTGTTTCGTTAATGCATTGAGAAAAGACTAAAAATGGAATGTACGTGTACCAGAATGAAATTAAAAGAAAACCGTGTCCAGTTAAATATAAAAAAAAATCTAATATTTTTTAATGCACGCAACATTTGTTATTATGGTATCTTTATCAACCTCAACGTCAAAGGAAATGTTTGAAATAAATTCCAAATAGTATGAATTCATTTCCGTTCTCCATATGAATCATTAAAATAATAGTTCAACTTTTCCCTTAGTAGGGGTATTTAACAAACACAAGCGTTTTCAATTTGATTTATAATAAGCTACTTCGAAATACCCAATTTAACCTACCGCATATGTGACTTTCTTAAATCTTTTACTTACCCTGTAACTAAAAGATTTCCTTGATCATTAAGGCACTGAACTTCGGCGCACTTCTCTTTTTCTGGGTGGTCTACCGTTTCTCCAGGAGATAGAATTAAAGTGTCACTAAAAGTACACTTACCGGGATTGTCTATATAATTACTGCAATTCGTTAGTCTACTCTTTCATAAAAATCATTCGATTTAATTACCTGGATTGTAGAATTTACCTGCAAATGCCCATCCCGCAGTGTTTGCTACGAAAGCGAGTATTGTTATAAAAATGAAACAAAAGTATTTCATAGCTATCACGGCAAGTAATAAATGATGTTGATCTAACGCTTTTCTGGTGTTAACTGTATTGTCTTAGGTCTTGACTGAATCAGTAATGCATGTTATATCACTTAACAATGCTTTTTTAGATTCTATTTTTGTATGGGTTGTTTATTAGAAGAGCTTTTGAAATTGATATGAAACAGTGCAACAGTTGGGGAACCCCAAAAAAACTGGTTTTTTATTTAGGATTTTTCATTACTAACTCAAACTTAGTCAATCAATGAGCTTGCTTACGTAAAGAAAGTTTTTATTTAATAAATACAAATTTTGTGGAGACTGACTACGCATTTCATATAAGTGAGAATTATTCAAAAAAAACTTTCTCCAACTAAATCTCGGACTAAAATAGGTTCTTTTAAATGTTTTATTTTTATTTTATGAGACGCAACAAAATTTCCAATTTCTCCACCTGAACACAATTTGAGTCCAATTTTCAGCGTGAGCTTAACGCATAAACGCGATTTATGAGAGAACTTTTACAGATTTTTTATGTAATCAGACTAATCGAAAATTACAGACGTTAGCTTAGATTTTTGTTAAAATTGCTCCATAATTGAATGAAAACATCAGTTTTTGAAAAATTGTAAGATTAAGCCGTTCACCGTTACCAACTACTTAGTAGATTATTATTTTCATACCCTACACAGAGGGTATATTCACTTTATCATTCCGTTTGTAACGCTTAGAAGAGGGCGTGGCAGGTATGGATAAGTGTATATATTCTTGATCAGCGCCAACACCTGAGTCGATATTGCTATGCCCGTCTGTCTGTCTGTCTGTTTGTATGTCTGTCTGGCTGTGTGTCTGTCAGTCTGTCTATCTGTTGAAATCACATTTACGAGAAAACTAAGCAAGCTAATTGAATGAAATTTGGCACACAGGTCAAACCTTTTTGCTAGCTGCTAGCATATAAAAATGGGTGAAATCGGTTCACGGCCACGCCTTTCGCCCTTACCCTATGTAAATATACCAAAGTCCATTTTGAAAAAAGTTGCTGCAATTTTGATGAAATTTGGTGAAGATAAGAACAAAATTATGGTTAGGCTAGGTTTTAAGTTTGCAAAGGCTCTTAACAGGGCGTGGTACAGCCCTAAATTTTAACTTTTATAACGCCATAGCTCGTAAACCGTGCAAGATATTGTGATGAAATTTGGTAAACGATTACAGATCTTATATATCTTGAATTGTGCATTAAGTGAGCGGAATTAAAAAAGTGGGCAATTTGGATTTCATATAACTCCAAATTGGCACCTACGATTTTCAAAAAAAAAATTTTTGGGATGATACCACTGAAAGTTGTCATCATTACAAGCTTCTCAATATACTGGAAAATTTCGTTGATGGGCGTGGAACAGCCTACAATATTTGTAAGCGTTATAAAAAGAGAACTAACAATGCAATCGTTATGAAATTTAATATGGCAGATACACCTGCTTAAAGGTGTCTCCTTGCAAAATTTTGGCGTAACAGTGCCGGTGGGTGTGGCACCTCCCATATGAGCAAAATATGTTTAATACTATAGATAGTGTGCTATGAGAGTAATCTTCATAAAATATTGTGTAGAGGTGTCGGTTACTATAAGCTTTGAAATTAAATGAAACTTGATAAGATTGCATCAGTGGGCGTGGCACCTCCCTCATTAACATAAAATTTTAAGTGCTATTTTAAGTGAACTATTGCAGCAATTGATTTAAAATTTGATATAAGTGGTTTACTGGCTATTAGGTATATATAAGTCAAAAGCTGGCGAAATAGCAACAGTGGGCGTGGCACCTCCCATATAATTAAAATACCTTAAGTGGCATAACTATCGAAATATATGAGCAATCATACTGAAATTTGGTGTATGAGGTGTGTTTATAAAAAGCTATTTCTGCATCAAAATCGGACTGGATTGCATCAGTGGGTGTGTCACCGCCCTAAATTTTAGGAATAATTACGGCACATATCGCAATTTATACAGCTATTGTGCTAAAATTTTTTTTGTTTATTGAATCAAAATTGGGCGGAATTGGAAAAATGGGCGTGGCATATTTCGTGCTTTTCATTTCTATTCTATTTTTTTCAACATTTCCCATATTCTTTTGACATTTTCAATCTTTTACCTTTCCCCTTCAATTTCATTCGACCTTTTTTTTATTCTTTCGACTTTTTCATCAATTTTTCAGCATTTTTCGACTTATTCAATTTCTTTCAACTTTCTTGAATGGTTTTCACATTTTTTCAACATTTTTAGTTTTTTCCAACACTTTTCAACATTTTTGAACCTTTTCACATTATTTTCGACTTATTCAACCTCTTTAACATTCTTTAACATTTATTTAAAAAGCACTTTCAATGCAGTGTAGGGTATGTGAGTTTCGACCTGGCCGAAGATAACACCTTTACTAGTTTTTTAAACTTTTATAAAGGGTGTTTTTTTTAAAGGTTTGTTTTTCGAATAGAGATAAAACTGGCATTTTATGGTCAAATCTACCAACTCTAATGTCATTTATGTTCAATTTGGTTTGCCATTTTATCATGAACAGGTTGACAAAAGAACAACGCTTGCAAATCGTGCAAATTTATTTCGAAAATAATGGTTCAGTTCGCGAAGTTTACCGCAAGCTCTGTCCATTTTATGGTCGACATAATCGTCCATCAGAGCAATTAATTCGGTTAACCATGGATCGTTTTCGCACTACGTTTACTCTATGTGATAATACGCATCCGCAGAGACGTCGAACAGTGCGCACCGAAGAAACAATTGCCGCTGTAGAGCAAAATGTTGAAGAGGACCCGAATGAATCGATTCGCCACCGTGCACAGCAATTGGAGCTTTGTCCATCAACCTTATGGAAGATTTTGCAAAGATCTTGGCTTGCGACCTTACAAGATCCAGCTTGTGCAAGAATTAAAGCCGCGAGACCATGCAATGCGTCGTGATTTTGGTGTATGGGCCGAAAATGAGATTGATCTCGATGCTGATTTTCATCGCAAAATTTTGTTCAGTGATGAGGCTCATTTTTGGTTGAATGGCTACGTCAACAAGCAAAATTGCCGCATTTGGAGTGAAGAGAATCCACATGAGACCCTTGAGACGCCATTACATCCACAAAAACTGACTGTTTGGTGTGCTCTATGGGCTGGTGGAGTCATTGGGCCATACTTCTTCCGAAATAATGCTGGAGAGTCAGTTACCGTTAATGGAGACCGGTATAGAGCCATGATAACCGACTATTTTGTTCCCGAATTGGATGGCATGAATGTGGATGAGTTGTGGTTCCAACAAGACGGCACTACATGCCACACAGCGCACGTCACAATCGATTTATTGAAGGAAACATTCGATGAGCGCATAATTTCGCGGAATGGACCTGTCAATTGGCCACCAAGATCGTGTGATTTGACACCATTGGATTATTTTCTTTGGGGATATGTGAAGTCGCTCGTCTACGCCAACAAACCAGAAACGTTAGGGGACTTGGAAGCCAACATTCGTGGCGTTATTGCCGACATACGGCCCCATATGCTCGAAAAAGTGGTTCAAAATTGGACCTGTAGAATTGGCATTATTCGAGCCAGCCGCGGCGGCCACATGCCCGAAATCATATTTAGACATTAATGGCATAAAATTAGCCTTCCAATAAAGCCAAATTGATGGACATTAAAACGATTTTCTTGTGTTTTATTTCAATTCGAAGCTCTATACCTCTAAAAAAACCACCCTTTATTATAAAATCTTTTATTTTACTTATATAAGTTTTTTTTTATTGAATAAAAAGATTTATATTCAATACTGTTTGATTTATTATTTTTTTTTTATAATTGGTGAGAACTCTCACAACATGGTTAATCAAAAATCTTACTACAACTGAACTTACAATTTTTCATTCGCAGAAATTCGTCCATCACTGATGTAAAATTTGTTTAAACTCAAAATTCATCAATCAAAATAAAAAGTACTTTTCGAGAATCAGAGCTATTTTTCCATGAAAAGGAATTCGTTTTACTACAACAATGCACGCAGGAGCAGTTTTTTAGTCTTTTTTTTACCAGTCAATAATAAATGCGAAAATATTTGTCTTTCGCTGAAATAATGTTTTTAACCTGAATTTTTCTCAACTGGCATTGCGCAGTTCATTTGCACACATTTGTTTTTTTTTTGCAAGTTTGATTCTGACTGGGTCTCTTGCACATTTATTTGACAAACGAACCAACACATGGAGATCAGCAACTGCACGGCCAGACGAATGATTCCACGTTTCATTGCTCGTGCCCATGTGAAGCGAAATGGTCAACACTAACCTGCATGAATACGCATATACATACATACATATGTATCTTATTTTCGCAACTATGTGCATGAACACCGGTCCAATATTTTTTTACTCATTTATTTTTTTAAGTGATATTCATGTAGTTGCGTTGACAACTGTCCCGACAGACGTTGTTCTGCCCTTTCCGGTGGGTGGCGCGATTGGTTTGCTTTGGTTTAATTCCCTGTATTATAATGTCTGGACAAAGGAGTTCGTTGGCGTTGAACATTGGTTATGGCAATTCAAACCTAAAGTTTTTAGAATAATATCCTAAATTCAAATATGAGACATCAAAATTGACATTTTTAAAAGCAACTTGAAAAATTGTAGATTGTTTCAATCTACAGTGTGGCCCAGTGTGAAATGCCAATTTAGTGTTGTATGTAACTACCCAACAGGACACGGAAGCGCATTCAAAGCGTTTTGGATGTGCATCAAGGGAAGCAGAAGCTGTTTCCAATGCGCTTCTCACTGCTTATCTTTTTTAACACACGATGTCATTGCTGGGATGCACATCTTTGGAGGCATATGCAAAGCGCTTCCATCGATGTTAAGTAAAAGCTCATCGAGCTTAAATTGAAAAAAAACGGAATTTTTTTTATTTGTCGCCGATCAGACTCGAACCTAGGCCTCCTGCGTTATGCTAATCTATATGTATATGTATACACAGTTGGTAAACGGTTATAACACTATTTCTCAGCCATAACAGAACATAATTGCTTCATTTTTTCTTGTTGGAAAGGCGGTGAAGAGAAGGACATGCATACTTCATTCTCCTATAGTAGGCGGTGCCACGCCCTTAACAGGAAAAATGTGTCCACGGCTAAACTAATTGACCGATTTTAATAAAATTTGGTATGGGGATAGATTGATTCCTAAGAAAGATTATTAGAAAGGTTATTTGATTTCTTTAAGTGGGCGTGGAACCGTCTTTAATGGAAAATACGCTTTCTCGGCTGAGCCGATTCTTCAATTTTGATGAAATTTGATATTAAGATAAATCAATTCTTGAGTAAAACTTGTTTTTTTAAGTGGACGATGATGCTACGCCTCTTACAGGAATATACGTCATTACTCCTTAACTGACAAACTGATTTTCATGAAGTTTTGTTAGGATATAGATTGAACCCTAAAAGAGATTTCCAAAAACTCAAATTGTTTTTAGTAAGCGCGGCAGCACCTCTAACAGGAAAATTCGTTTTCTCTGCTAAACTAATGGACCGATTTTGATATAGTTCGTTACAGAGATAGACTGGATCCTGAGCAATGCAATTTGTTTCAAAGTGGAAGGTGACACGCCTCCCGTAGGAAAATATGTTTTCAGAGCTAAATTAATGGACTGATTTTGATGAAATTTGGTATGAAATAGATTGCACCCTAAGGAAGAGAAAGAGATAGTGGTAGTGATATAGCAACAGGATACCATGATTTTAATTTTTCTGGCTTATATCAGTATTTTCACACTAAATACTTAAAAGTTGGTTAAATTTCAACCACTGGGTGAACTCTAGTATTTTTAGATGCACCCATCTTAACCAACTGAGCTACTCTTACTATTAATATAATGGATGGAGACTAAAATTACAGTATTTTTCTGTCAAAATGAAACTTTGAGTTTTTGATTTCTGTTGTTGCCACTTGATAGTTCATATTAGTCTATTGGCAAGTCTATGTATAATAAGAGGCTGATGTCGCTGAACTGCGCATGTAACAGCGCGGAACGTCCAGGTTCAAATCGCAGTGGATGCGGAATGGAAGTTTTTGTTTTGTAAATTAAATATAATTTTTAATTAAATGCTTCCCAAGAAGTACATCTGACGTGCTCCCTTTGGAATCTGTTTCCAGATTTCCCGTGGGGTAAAGTAAAATAAAGGAAAATTTGCTTATCACATTTTCAGTTGTATTTCTAAATAACTTGGAAAGACACACTTTATTTCCACAGAGGGTGCACTTGCATGCACTTAAAATTCTCGAAAAACAACAAACAATTTATGTGCGGCCAAAGTATTATCCATTGTGTATGCACCATTTATGATTTGCTTCACTTGAAAATAGGTATTATCCGCTTGATTTCCGCATTATTATTTAAGATGTGAAGCAAATCTGGGAGCAAACGACGATATGGAATATTTATAACGCGCAGCCAATCAACGCTTAACATCTACATTAGTTGGCCACGTACACAATCGCAATTCCTGAGTTGCTGAGCGAAACTGAAACTAAAAAAGAAACCGGCGCGTGTTTAACGGTTCAAACATTTGAATTAACTAATTATGCCTATTTCGGTGGCATATCATTTTGAAGCTTGGGGATCGAGCTTTAATTTGAAGTTCACTACAAACATTTTATGAAATGGATTTTCCAAAAAATTCAAAAATAGATTTCAATTTGCAAAATGTTTCCTTCTTAATTTTTGTTAAATTAAAAAAATATATAAATAATTTTTCCCCATGATTTAATTAGCGGCATTAAGCGCAAGATAAATCAAAGTTTTTGTTTAAGAAGTAGACAGTCTCTCCAAGAATTCAGCCATTCAATCTGACTGCGAGATAGGCAAAACTCATTGCCAAAATAAATCACAAATTCGTATTTATTTTCAAAATATATCTGGTATAAAAACCAAAACTAAATCAATTTATGATTACACTGCAGCAGGTGATTTTGGGTGTAGTTGTCTTTGTGGAGACCTGGTTAAATGATGAATTTTTTGATGGTGAATACTTTGATCCAAATATTTATCAAGTATATAGGAAGGATCGTGATGCTGTAAAAACAGGCTGCACTCGAGGGGGTGGTGTTTTAATTGCCATTAAACGTTTCTTTGTGCTACGATTTGCATGTTGGAGAATAATGACACCTTATATGGTCACTTGTGTGTTTCCATTGCTGGTTCATCGGGCTCTTTGTTCATTTGTGCCTCATATATCCCTACAAATAGTTGTGATGAAATATATGATGCACATGTAAAAAATTATGTATTTCTACATTCATCGTTGGACCCAGAAAATCATTTGTGTGTACTGGGTGATTTTAATTTGAGTAAATTAATATGGACCTACCTCGCTGTTACGCCCACTAATATAAATCATGCTCATGAGATCAATATTATTGACAGTGTTTTAAGTATTGAATTAGTTCAAATAAATAGATTATTTAATATGCTTGATAAAATTTTGGACTTAATTTTTATTTCCTATCATGTTAAATATAATTTATCCGAATGCCTATACCCAAATTCACCCTCTAATGTGAATCATGTTCCGTTAGTTCTCAATATTGAATTTTATGAATTTATTGAGACTCAGTCAGTTGATAATGCGTTTAATTTTAAATTGTGTAATTTTGTGATTCTGAATAACATTCTAACTGATATTGATTGGGAAAACTTATTTATTCAAAAAGATGCTTCAACTTGCTTTGATTTGCTGAAATGAAATGTGTTATAAATATTTCATGATCATATTTATCATAATTTTGGTCTAAAAAAATTGAAAAATATCCTAAATAAATTTCTAAAACTTTTTCAGACAGCTGGGAATATAGAGTATAAGGTAAATATGTGCATTACATGAGGGAATTCAACTTCTTGAATAAGTTTTTATACAAACAGTTTATTTTGAAGACTGAATCGAACATTAAATTGAACCCTAAATCGTTTTGGAATTATGTAAGATAAAAAAAAAATGGATCGAGATGGAATCATTTTTGAATCATTTTTTTGTCTGAAACAGATATTTTAAATGCGTTATTAAAGATGAAAAACTCTGGTAAAGCGGATATTGATGGTTTATCCTCTATACTTTTATTGAAGTGTGCTCAGGCTTTTTGTAAGCCGCTATGTCTTATCTTTAATAAATCTTAACATGCTGGAACTTTTATTGAGCCCTGGGGTAGCGTGCATTACCCCTGTTTTCAAAACTGGGCTTAAAAAGGATGTCGCGAATTATCGCCCCATTTCTAAGTTAACTAATGTCTCTAAATTATTCAAAACTATTATTAAAGATAAAGTTCACTTTTTAATAAAGGGTCATATTTGTCCCTGGTCGGTCTACAATAGCAAATTTATCTTTATTTTCAAACTTTTGTATTAAATCTTTTGAACTGGGTTGTCAAGTAGATGTGCTCTATGCTGACTTTGCAAAAGCCTTTGATAAGGTTAAGCTGACCAGCCGTATTTTCGAAGAAGAATGGTCCGATAATGCCTCCATTCGCTGAAGGGAGCTTCTCAAAATGGTCAATATCTGTAACTCTTTGGAATTAACTACAAAATCTACGAGAAAGAGGATTAATAAAAATTTGGTTGACTGAGTTGTGTAGGTGTCGAAGGTGAAGTACAAAAACCTGCCGCTCATTTTTAACATTTTAAAACATTTTTTTTTCTTGATATTTTTTGTCGAACTCAATGTATTTTTAATAATGAAAACCCAACTGGAATTAAGTATATCATAATTCGGAGCAATAAATTTATTATTAAATATTTGATTTTCAAGTGGATTTACAATCTTCATCATCAATAAAGCTGCGAGCACGTCCAAAATGTTGCATATTTTATTAAGGATGTTTACATTTTGAATCTGCATGACAGCAATTTGGATATGCGGTTGCAGGAGCTTTCGATATACATCTCACCGTATTTTCAGCAGCACAACTATAAGTAGAAAAAAAGACAACTTTTCAAAACTTCAATATTGGCAGATTTGTAACCAAAAATGTTGTTCCAAAGGCAAGATTTTAAGTTTCTTATTGTTACTTAGTATTATTTTATAATTTTCTTTAAAATATCCTCCTTCACAGAAAGCTTCGTCTTTCTGTTTTCACACGTAAGCCATTGTTCTACGATATTATTTGTATTTACGTCAAAAATACTATCATTTTTTTAATATATGTTCATACACACATATGTATGAAATCGAACGGCTCATACAACTCGACATATTTAACTGTATGGCATTACTTAGCCTACGTATGTTGGATGTATGGTTATCAATTTCATAGCGTTTATACAACGATCCAACTAATTTTTACCGGCGCGAATTTCTATTTAATTATCTCGGTTTTGGATTGTTAGCTCAAGTAACATTTTGCAGTTGTGTCACTTATATTTTGAATATAAAGTTGGCAATTTGGAATTGAAAAATGTCGTAGATCTTTAAAATTTTTTTATACTGACTCCGATATCGTCGCATTGCCTTTTTTATCATTGCACCTAATAGTCGCGCACTCTTCTGGATGATCCACCACTTCTCCGGGAGCAATGATTATTTTATCATTAACAGTGCATTTGTTAGGATTGGCTGTTGAATTGATTCAATAAAATTAATTGATATTAAATAAAATTACTGCCCTTTAATTCATTACCTGGGTTGTGATAATTCACTTCTATTAAGTATCCCGCAACATTCGTCACGTAAATTATAATAAAAATCAAGCAAAAATATTTCATAGCTGCGATTAGTGGAAAATGTTCACTTAGTACTGCCTCAATCTTTACTAACTTGTTCGGTTCAATATGCCTCAATTTATATTTTTTGCGAAAGCAATTTTTCCGTAGCTGTCGTAATTTTTTATACAGAAAACTTTTGGAAGCAGCTCGGTCCGTGTATCGAATGGTGAGCCAAATATGTTAAGAAGTAGGTTTGTGCAAAATATATCGCTTATCAATATTCGCGATATTTTTTTCGATACCTTTCGGCGATATTTTTGTTATTGATACATGGAAACTCGATTTTATTTCTCGTCTAACAACGTAATTATCTAACGAAAGTTGCTTGTTGGCAACTTTGGGCTATAGTTTTTGTCACAGGAAAATGAGTCACAATGGAAAATGAGTCGGGAATATTTTAGAGTAGCTTACAAGGTATTGTAGAAAGAGGAGAAAGCAAAGAAATCGACACTTTGGAAAGTATTATGGAGAAGGAAAACTACGATCAAATTGATCAAAAGACGGTGTTTGGGATCTATTCACAAATGGGCATGGTGTACGATTTCATGCTGCATGTAAGTGAAGGTACTCTCCATCTCATGGGCTGGGATATCTTCGGACATAAGCCTTTTTATAGCTGAACATCTTCCGAACCAACACAATTTTTAGCTGTATTTTGACAACTGGTTCGCACCAGTAATTCTTCTTATAGCTTTAAGGGAAATGCGGATATTGGAAACTGATACTGTGAGAGACTTCCAGATTCTGAATTGAAAAAGATAGGAAAATGATTTTACAACAGCAAATATGAAATCAACCACTGCTTAGAATGTTGACGGTGGTTTGACAACAAGTCAGTTCAATTGATATCTTCAGACATAGATCAACTAGTTGGGTTTTGGTAGCGTTGGAGCGCAAAACAAAAACAATCTGTAGAAATTTCCAGGCCTACAACTGTTGCTGCCTATAATAAAAATATTGGAGGTGTGTATCCTTCAGGTATGCTATAAGAACTGTACAAAGCTAGCCAACGTTAAAAGGAGTGGTATGTTAGAATAATTTAAGATGCCTGCGCATATCTGTTTTAAATGTCTGCCTTCTTTTTTGGAAGCATTTGAGATTGCGCGAGCCAAAAGGAAATCATATGACTCTTGATAAATTTCAACTTGAAATCGCTAATGCAGTTTAAATATTTTCGCCTTATTTCTCGGTTATTACCCAAAAAAAGGGGGACGACCTTCAACAACAGCAGAAAGTAAATTCCCGACTTCGGGCTCTAGTACTCCAAAAGTGAGAAGGTGCGTTGTAGGCTTTGTGAGATTGAAATTCCATTTTGCATATGCCTTAAATGTGGAGTTTATCTTTGCATCAGCAAAAATTAACAATTTATTTTAGATTAAAGCTAACCACAATGGCTATAGATTGTCAGAGCCGGAACTCGGAAAAAAAATGTGTTTTTTTATTATTATAAGTTGAACATAAAATTCTTTCCTACATTTTTTTTTTTAAATTTGGTATCCAAGAATTTTTCGAAACTTTGGTAAGCTCTCATTTAAAGAAAAGTATATTCTCTCAAGCCATATTTGAACCAAAAAATATTTTTAAAAATTTTTTTTGGCGGTTACCTTGAAATAATAAAAAACGAAAATCTATTCTTCAATATTTGGGCTCCGACGATTCATTGACATTTTAGTTTGCCTTGATTTAGAAAAATAATTGTTCATTGCCGACAAGTTTTCCGATCGCTAGCGATTTGTGAACCATATTGACCAAATAAGTATATATTAAAGAACTACACTCCAAGATTTGTCGCTAATTGGAACGTACCGTAGTTAAACGTTGGGCATTGGGTTTTTAACAATGACGTCAAATTTCCTCTGCTCTGCCAATTTGTATTTTATTAGGATTTTCTATTTTATTTATTTAAATTTATATGAAGTATTTTTGAATATAATAAAATGAAAATGAATGCTAAGCAAATTGAAAATTAAAAAAAGGAGGAAAAGCTTTTCGGTTATTATTCAATAAATTCAATATTAGCTGTAATTAGAAAAAAGAGGAAAATCCTGATAAGAATCTTTCAATAATTGTATTTCTTCCGATGTTTTACTTTACAAATAATAAATTATTTCTTTCACATTAAAGCTGCTGCATTTGAGAAAATTTATTTTTATTGCTACCCAGCAACCGGTAAATCCAGAAGCAGGATTTTTATTTTGACTTCTCTAAAACAACAAATTTGACACCGATCCCGCGTCATTTGCGTTGTTGTTGTTGCTTTTTTCGTTTAAAAAAAATGTATTTGTTGTTGTTTTTGTAGTTTACATCCGATTTCGATGAGAGTTCATCATATTTCGGAATGACCAGGACTAATTAAATTTTGTTCGACCTTGCCATCCCTGTTATAGAGGGTTTAGTTCTTCCTGTTGGTTGTGTTGGAGAATAATCAGCAGAGTCTCGACTCAAATTGTACAAATCTGATAGATTACATCATGCACACAAAAGTAGCCGCGTTAATAAACATTAAAACGTGTTTCATATTGCAATGGACACGTCAGACCCAAATATTTCTTCGCTGTCTTTAGATAGACGGATTCAGACTAAAAAGCATCTTCAACTTACATCCGAAGTGATCCAATTATTAAGGTGTGAACCCCCAGACGAAGAACTTGTTGGAAATAAGAACTCTTGGCAACCCTAATATCAATATTTTACAGTAACACTTATGTGCGAGCATATGTACATACATAAGTACATACTCAATACACTAACTTAAGTATGTTCTCTGTTCTGTAGTTTTTATGTTAAATTGAATAAAGGAAGTTTAAGGTATATCTGCGCGTTAGTTTTATATTTCATCTAACAGAACTCAACTTCACAAGCTATGTTAAAACACGCGAGAATGAAGAAGAGGACGATGAAATTGAGGAAACCGAAATTTTAAGAAAACTTCTAGAAAGTGATGTTTTAGTTAACGTTATGTATTTCTTAACCTAATGTTGAAATCCAAAAATAAGAACATATCGCTTATTTTAACAATTATGAGATTTAAATCAAAAGTAGTGTGTGTCATTTTTGACCCGGTAGTGGAAGGGTTAAGCTTTTTGTCAGAATTCTTCTTTTAGTCTAGACGCAACATTAAAAATATATTTCCAGTTGATCACCATGATAATATAGCCGTTATAAGTTTTGGCCAACAAAATGTGCTATTTGACCCATAGTGCTTTAAAAGAATTATTAAAAAAATTCGGGTCTTAGCTTTCCAGAAAAACAGGTGTTTTCCCTAAGGTGCATATCTGCAACGCCATGCATTAAGAAGGAATTTTATTATTCTAAAAAATTTGTTTGATTAATATAGCAGAATATTTGGAAATTATTCCGAAAATGCAACACACTCACTGATGACCTTGAAATATGATTTTTGTGGGATTATTTTGAGCAGGTGTGTATACTATAGACTTCGATACAATTTTTTCAATTAGCTCATTTTAAAAAATTTTTTGAAGAATCTAAGGAGACCGACGGACTCTTCTTTGTAATTTTTTTAATCCGCAGATAGACAGTGTGGTGTTTTTTCGGATTCCAATAAAAAATTTATTTTTCAAAAAGATTTTTGTATCATTCTTTTAGTATGGACAGTTCATTTTCAAAAGCTCTTGGATTTGTTGAATCCTTAATTTCGAATTATATGATTCAAGGTTAGAATTAAACGTATCCACTGGTAAATTTTCGATGCCATAAATGTCATCATGTTCCTTCTGGTAGTAATTCATCAGCCATAACATACTGTTGTCCAATATCAAAATCATCCTGATTGTCGCTCCAAGCCACCAAAACCTTCACCAGATCTGTATCACCCACAAATTTAGCCATTCGAAAAAGTTAAGAAATTTTTTCACTTAAATGCATTGTGGTGCAGATATGCACCATGCAGGAAATACTCACATTGAACAAATTTCTTACAAAAAATAGTTTTTCATATAAATAAAAAATGATTTTTATGATATTACCCAAAAAAAAAAAAACTTTGAGTTATATTTTCACTTTTTCATTACTTTTTTCAAGAACTCCTGCGACCTCACAATACTTTGATGTAACTGCCTGTTACTGCTGATTCCTTCAAAACGGCAGCGAAACCAACAATATAATATCTTCATAAACGACTTTTATACATCTCACAACTAAGAAAAAACAAATGTTTAAATTAAATACGATATAATGTGCGAGGTCTTTAAGTATATGATGCATATCTGCATCAGTATGCAACAAAAGGTTATGAGTAACGACAGCTGCTGGAGAATTTATGAAATTGAACTTTTCAGACAAGGATTACTTTATAGATATTCATACTTTTAATTGAATAATTTCATAAGTAAAAAACTGCGGCTTGTCTACTTAATTTGTTTTCTAATCTTGACAATCACAAATAAGGTTATTAAAATGGCACTATAATATATGTTTTATTGTCAAAAAACAAAAAATAAAATTATCAATTTTTTTTTTTTTAATCTTAACCTTCACAATTAAGGTTATTAAGATAGCACTGTTTTATTAAAATATATATTTAGTGTATCGTTGTCAATAAATTAAATTGCCTACTTGAATTTGTTTTTTGTCTAAAATTTGTTTATTAGGATGCAGCAGCAGATTAAGACTTTGCTGGCCAAGAGCTAAGGACTAACAATGGGGCCTCACCAAACCAAAAATTTTATGTTCACAATAGCAGCCAAGCTATATTTCCAACAAATGTATAAAAAAATATTAAATTATATATTGATGAAACCCTTACATATTTTTGAATTGGAAATAAATTCGGTTCTTTGTCACCACAATAACTTTCGATTACTAACAAAAGAGTGTTTCTCTGTTACCTCTCTTCCACAAACACACAAGACCCTTACCATACATGCTGGCGTGTAGATACTTACAATTGACAAAGTAAAACACCAAATATGCTGCAAGACTTTTAATAATGGAGAAGTTCTACACATAGAAGAAGAAAATTATGCTAATTTTGGTACGACATTTTCTTCACGTATAAGTCCAGGCAAGTAGTTTTAGCTTAAGTTAATGACATTCTATCATCTATAGAAAGCAGCCAATGGAAAACTAAAAATTCTCACGGTATTGAGGTCAGAAGACTGATAATATATTCAATACTTCTCGAAAAAATTGAAAGAATTCTATACCACAGGGCAAAATATTCAGGATGCATAGAACTAAAAAATTACATGTAAATAGAGCCGGCTTTAGGGGCTCCAAACACATGCGATTGCAGGGGGACACGCGTTATTTGACAATGGAAGGTGAAGAACAAAACTATATATCTAGTAACGGTATTTATTGACTATTTCTCTTATTGAACTTTTTAATTTTTGGGCCTCGCACCTACTGGCTGCATTGGGCCTCGCGCTACCTAAAGCCGGCTTTGTTTTTAAAGTCTTTTTTCCAAAAATGCCTACCAGTGTACTGATAAGTTGAATGGATAAAATTGTACTACAACAGTTTTATTTTTTTACCACCTCGTTAACATTTGTGCATATATCGTTTGAAACGAATTATTTAGTATAAACCTACATTTAGTATAAACATGACATGTGTTCTGGTATATTCGATCAATAATTAAAAACAGTTTCCTTGGCAGTAATATTTTCTTAACATAATACATTACTGCATACAATAATATAAGTGTAAATTAAATTAAGCATTGTTTTATACTACCCATTTTTAGTGTAAACCTGCTTATTATGAACTTTACTGTTCTGGCATTGAACCATTAACCAATTAAGTTATAACTTCCTGCATCATTTAAAAGAAACAACGAGCAATAAAATTGCACCATAAAACTAAATTCATCAACAACTAATTAAAAATTTCATTAAGAGATTTCACTTTAATTTCATTTATAATTTTATTATAATAATTTAATTACAATTATAATAAATTAAGCATTAATAATAACACAGGATTAAAACAAACTTAATATAATAACGAGTTTTGACTTAGGCTTTGCCACTGATTCCGTCAACCGATTTAAAAAACGTGTGGACTGCAATCATAGGACCGTTGGCAGCACTCTGGATAAGAGCGTTTTGTATTGACAAAATCACGCAATCTACAGCCTTTTGGCGGTGCCACAGCAGGACAACTATAGGAAATAAAATACTTTTTACTGAAACAGATTTTAATTTTCAATTTGCTTTACTGCTATACTTACGTTCGGAATTCGACCTTTCCGGCATCCATACATGTTACGCCAGCACAAGGATGATCAGGTGCATTACCAGTTTGTCCAGGTGACATGATGGTGTTGGCATTTAGCACGCATTTACCGGGATAAGCTAAGCAAGAAGTTTAAAAATCAGTTTTTATTATAATTGATAAAAATATATAATATGGAATAGAACATTTAAATTTTAATTTAAGTTATACGGTTGTTGATATATCCCATGAAATACAAAATCGTTTGTGCATGAGATATCCCAAATCCTTGGCTATCAGATATCGATACTAACTTGCATCTATGTTTTAAATCACAGGTATCTTGACTTCAAAAACTCCATTGCACAAAAAAACTATTTGTTTATTCATTGTTTTTACTACAAAAAATTTGTTTTGTGTAGTATAAAAACTTTTTATTCACTAAAAACAAGGTCAGAACTTTTCGTATTTCATAAAACACAGCACAGTGCAATTCGCTGTTCTCATATACTAAAAAAAAAAATATGCTACAAAACGAGGACCATTTTCCGGCCTCCTAGGTACGCTACTGGTAATAATTTCGTATTAAATATCAAAACTATTTAGTAATTCAAATAAAATATAAAAATCATTACAAATCAGTACCAATTAGAAAAAATCAGTATATTTGCGTAATGATTTCAAAATCTTGAAAAATCAGTAGTTTTAAGGAAAATTTTTAAAAATCAGTGCATGTACTGATAGAATCACTACGTATGACAACCCTAAACTATACGCGCTTCAGTATATATTGCAGCATTGACTTTCGCACACAAATTTTTATTATAAAAAAAGTACTGATGAATAAAAATATTTTATTCCACGATTTTTCTTTTTTCGATTTTTAACGTTAGTTACATGTATTCAATAAGAGTTATCATATGAAGAAGTCAAAAAATTTTGAGCTTGCGCTCATGACAATCGATAATTTCTATAAACCAATAATTTTTTTTTCGGTATGTAATATGTGTTTTGAATTAAATACATTTGCTTTCGAGTTTAACTTCTAGTTCGGTTAAATAGGATAAATTCTTCTCAAAATATCGCGCAGTGAAGTCAAAATGTTTTTCATATATACACATAAACATTGATAGCTCCTTCATATTACAAATCATTTCTTGCGTTTGCTGCAATACTGCCATAACTCAAAAATATGTGTTTTGGAGTTAATTATGTAGAAATACCCGCTGTTTCATGTTTTATTTTGTGTGTAAAAATCGGAAAGGTATCTATGTTAATGAACTTGTCTTGTGAGAAGAGCTTATGATGACATTTCATACAAAAAGTTAATTATTGAAAACTTTGAATGCGATTTTCTCCCACTTTAGGTTTTTTGAGTTATGACGGTACTGCAGCAAACGCGCGATTTGATTTCGACTAGATCAACAGTACAAGTAATTAGGATTGATATTTAAAAACAGCGAAAAGTCACTGATTGTTTTCAGTTAGTTTGTGACTAAGCCATGTAATATTCTGATGTTTAATCGCATAAGCAATTTCCTGTCCGCCAACAACCATTTAAGACACAAAAAGTTAATTGAGATCATAAATTTCAACTTACTAGGATTGCTAAAATCAGCTCTGGCAACTGCGGCTTGTCCAACAGCTACAAGCCCGAAAACTATTGCAATACAAATTAAGAATTTCATACTTAAACTTTTTTTAAATCAAAAATAGTAAAGTAAAATACAAGCGCCGGAATAAAAATCTTTTGTAAACAACTCGAAAACTAAAATGCTAATGATACTCTTCAATTTGGTGTACACGCTTATAAAGCAACGCTACTTTTGCTCGCCAAAAGTACTTGAACCTAAAGTGACTCACAGCGAGATGAGCTGAACGAATACACGCCAGATAAGGTTCTTCGGCATCGTTTATCGCCCGAAACAGGCTTGAACTGGGCAAAGCTTACAAAATATAATTTTTATGTTTTAAAAATATCCGTTGAACTGCAAGTGGTTAGAAAATAAAACAAAGAAAAAACCAAATCGGAAATGTTTTATGATTAATAATTTTTTTATTATTTTGAAAAATAAACAAAAAATTTCATTGAACTCAGTTGTAATTTTGCATTTTTGACGCCGTTGTGAACATAAGAGCAATGCTCTGAAACTCGTTTTAAAGAATTTTTATTTGATGCTGGATTTTGATTTAAAACTTGTTCCAATTACAGCGGGTTTTCTCGTGATGTTCTTAATTAAAAAAACTGCTTGCTAAATACGGTATTTAATTTGTGTTAATTTATATTAATATTTCATAATATAGACCGGAAATATTCAAACTATTTGTCTTTAATGTAGAAATGCGAACGAGTCGCCGCAATGAATACTTTACAAAAAAATTCCTTAATCTTTTCGACATAAGGCGATTTTCCACATGCATATGAAGTTAACACTTTCAGTACGAAAGTAAAACTTCATTTGTCTTAACTTTGCTCCGGCGCAAACACATCTTTTAGATAGATCGCTGTATCAGGGATATCCTACTTAATCTACATATTGTGTAGAGTGTAAGTGTTCTAACTCGCTTTTTGTCCATTATTATTACTAAGCTGCTTATCTCCAATTTTGTTAGTTGAAACCGAGAAACTTAAGACACAGAATTCATGCAACAAAGACAAACCAAAAGTATTTAAACAAAAAAACATTGGCTTCAGATTACTTTAGCTCCCATTCGCCAATTTTTATTAAACAAAACATTTTTATTTGGTTTGCAATTTTTAGAATAAATGTGTAATCAAAAAGTTCCGCTCAGATATAACCCTCCGAAGATGCGGTCATAGCTTTTGTAAAAATGATAAGCTGGGAACCCCTGAATGAAAATAAAAAATATAGGTGCCATATCAAATATAATTTAATGGTCTACGAATAAGTTTGGAGACATAACGATTTCTGATCAATTTGAAAAAAAAATCATTTTTTTTCTAAAGCTTGATTTAAAATGATAAACCATTTGCGTAGTTTTTTCATTTTCCTTATTTTTTATCGTAATGGTATTAAAATAGATGTTAATTAATTATTTTTACAGCCTCATTTTTGGTTTTCCGGTAAAAAAAGAGGGTAAATATGCAAATTTAGAACAGACCTTATACCATTTCAAAAAGAATATATTAAGCTTTGTTAACATGATAAAAAATTATAGGTTAACACATTTTTGGAAAAAATAATGATGGTTTTTTTGAAATTGGTCAAAACTTCAGAAAGATCGTGATATCTCTAAAGTTAGTGGTGAAATTTTAAGACTTGTTACTTATTACTTATTATTGTAGGTCATTTAATTATCTTTCTGATGACCTCCATATTTTTGATATTTATTCAGAGATACCCAACTTATAATCATTTTAAAAAATGCTATACCCGCAACTTCCGATAGCTATATCTCCGAAACTAGATCCGAGCAATTTTTTTTTTCACTTTTAACCTTCTATTGCCGCTAAAAAATAAAACAAAATTGCAGATTGTCAGCTAAAGTAAACATGTTTCAAAAAATTAAAGGTCCAAAATGCATTTAGATCGTTTAAAAATAATGGATATAGTAGTACACGCTTAGATAGTTTAATAGAAGATATATTACAGAATATATTCATTTTGATTTTCTTTGTCTACTATTTGCGAAAAATGTGAATAAAAACTTCTACCGATTGAGCTCTAGAATCTTTCTTGCAAAGAAGAGTCGCAACAAGTGTCTTTAATATTTTGGAGAAGTTGCATTACTTGGATTCTGAAAGTGATTTTTACATCCGCGTTTAAGGTCTTGACAGTAGGAAGCAACGATAGAATCATCTTCAAGTGCGAGGTCTTTTTTAGGCTGGTGTGTTTCCATGAAATTTAGAATTTTATCTTTCACGCTAGTTTGCTTCTTTTTTCTTGTTAACGACGTGTGCTTACTGCTTGACGGAGTAACTTGATCATTACCACTTTTATCGATTATTTGGTCAACTTCGTCTTCTAAGGAAATACTTTCACCGTGGTTAATACTACTGGCAGTGACCTGCATTTCCATAGATTTTTCCAGAAAACGTAATTGGCCATCATACACATAACTAATTTTTTTCACAGCCGCACCTGATTTGACATTTCCATTTTGTTTTTTACGGTTGCGTATATAGTTATCCCTAATAACTTTCCATTTTGAAATCACAATTTGTACTGAAATTAAAAAATAAAGTAAAAAGCTTTAAGTAAATTAGTTTAATAATTATTTTTTATCTGTAAAAATCTTTTTCAAAATATCTTCAATACATCTTATTTTGATTTTCTGCTTTGAAATCTAAATTCCTGCCATAACTTTGGAAAATATCATACAATTAGACACAAAAATCTATAATTATTGAAATTGTTTTTTAGCTGCCTTGTTAGTAGGTTCACTTCAACTACCGAATTGGAGTATCAACATCAAAAATTATAAGAAGAGTATCCACACAAATTTGGGATGTGATGAAAAAAACATGTACACCGACACCAAATGAAAGTGACTAGAGGAATATTGCGGATGGCTTTAATAAGCGAGCAAAATTCCCTAACTGAATGGGGACAGTGGATGGCAAACGTATTCGTATAATAAATCCTGCTGGTAGTGACTCAACTTATATGAATTACAAACATTTAATTTCCGTGGCATTATTAGCTGTGGTAGACTCAAATTGTTCATTAACATATGACGAATAAGCAATAGATGTAAATGTAGATTTCGCTGTTGATATTGTAAAACCCTGTTGTGTATTGACGGATACAATTTTGAAGAAACATTAACAGCTACTGGACTAGAAGATTTAAACTTCAACGATGATATATATGTCAACAGAACTGGCGAACGATATCGGCATGCCTTAGCCAACTATTTTATAAGTACTGTAGGAGAAGTACCATGGGCAGTATAAAAAAATTTAATGTTAACTAAAAGCTTTCAATAAAAAACCTTATTTATTTCAAAAATGGTTATATGTGTTATGTGGTTTATTATAGCCACTACCCTTTGACGTAGTGTTTTCTTCACTTCCAGGTAATATTGAAATTAAAATTTATGATGGGATTTATTAAATAAATTCACACTCAAATCCACACTCTTTTCTATTTAATGTATGAAGCATGACGTGTTTTGCATACAAGTGTCCAGAAATTCCTTGAAATTAATAGAAAATTAAGTAAAATTTTTTTGACAAAATCAACAAGCAAACGATAAGATAGCTTCATCAATCGACAAAAATTACTGGAAAAAAATTTAAACGATATTTCGGCTTGATTTTGACGAGGTAAAAGAATGTCACATTTGTAACTCTGGTCTTGAACACTGAGAGCACGTTTTCAAATCTTGAACACACTAAGTTTTGTGTAACAATTTATGTTTTGTTGAATGATTTGAAAAAATCACATTTGATTCGGGATTCGGGAGTGCCTATAATTTAAAAATCATCCTTTTACCTCATTTCGTTAAAATTTTTATTGTGATTCTGTGAGCACAGACAATCAATAAAAAGGCGCCCTTAGTGGACAAGATTAGTATAGGAAAATCATTCAGCTTAATATAATTAATATACTTAATTAATATTTTGCTATCAAATAAAAAATAAAATTGTCAAATAAGAGATGAAATAGTTTCGGGGAAAAATTTTAAAAAATGCCAAATTTAATAAAAGTGCGTAAATATGGTGAAGCAGAAATGTTTTGTTAAATTTATTTACATGAGAAGGGGAGCTCGTAACGAAGACTTAAGCCAAATATATATTACTTTTATGTGAATAATGATAAAAAAATAT
The DNA here is from genome assembly GCA_963680825.1 of Meiosimyza decipiens. Classification (NCBI taxonomy): domain Eukaryota; kingdom Metazoa; phylum Arthropoda; class Insecta; order Diptera; family Lauxaniidae; genus Meiosimyza; species Meiosimyza decipiens. Next base: position 85,357,173 of record OY804258.1, on the reverse strand, counting down.
ACTCACATATTATTTTCTGTTCCACTTCAGATTTTGTTTCGAAATCATCAAACAGATTTTTCATTACAGCAACCCAAGCGGCATGCTTTTTATTTTTTACTTTGTAGTCGTCATTGGCCCTGTACCATAAAATTGGTCGTTTTTCCACTTGTGCAATTAATAGTTCTGAATCAACTATATTTGAACCGCCTTAAGAAATGCTTCTGTATAAATGTTTTTTTTTCTCACATTAGTCGTAGTTATAGATTCTTTCTAATAGTATAAAAATACATTTACTTTGCAAAAAACATATATTTAGAAAACAAGTTGCAAAAGGTTATGAACACATTTTTTGGAATACTGGTTTTTTGAAGTCTGGTCAAAACTTCAGAAAAATCGTCATATCTCCAAAATTATAGGTTCAATTTCAAAACTTTGCTCTTACCGTTACTGTGGAACATTAACTTATCTTCCTTATGACATCCATATTTCTGATATCCAGACAGGGGTTCCCAACTTATATTCGTTTGACGAAAGCTATATCCGGAACTTTCGATGGCTATGTCTCCAAAACTAGATCAGAGCGACACTTTCTTTAATTTGTTTTTATTACCCATAAAAAAATTGGAAAATTTCAGCTTAAATAAACCTGTTCCCAATTTTGAAAGACCTTGGAGCCAACAGCGCTGACCAAATTTTAAGGCTTGCAGATTTTATTTTATTCGTAGAAGAGTTGACGTAGGGGGAGCATATTGGCATGAAATGCATTTTTTTAACTTACTCCGCTGTTACGCTATTGGACACTGCCGTAGCCGATGTCTGGAACAACATCCGTTGCAACGGCCTTTGCCGTTTTTGCTGCTACTGTTGATTTTGATTCAGGTGAATCGTAATGGCGTGAAAATTTAGCACCAGAATCGAAAACAATATTTTATTCAAATACACAGCTGTGTTTTATTCTTCTCGAAACGTTTGCTATCGACACTAACAATAAATTATTAAAACAATTTAATTGTATCTTATTTTAATCCTCGTTCCCCTTAAGCTTCTGCTCTAACAAAATCTATGAAGTCACAGTTTACAACGGCAGGCATCAACAGTTACTTTAAAGACCCAAATTACAGCTGAAGTCCACTGAAAACCAATGTGCGTTTTAAAACCAACCAACTCTCGTTATAACGCGCACGTTTTTTCAACGCGCGTTGATTGTGTGGCTCACTGCTTATAATTTTGTGCTATGTTGAAACGCGCGTTGGGAAAACGTTATGACCAAAAAGCGTCATTCAAGCGGCTTACTTGAAACGAAAGGATGGATGCGGACAATGAATTCTTAAAAGATTTCATATGTTACTATGAAATTCAACGTTGTCCCTGGGACATCAAAAGAAAATCATATGAATGCATATTCAATATAATAAGCATTTATATATATGATGGCAAAATATGAAAAAGTTGTTCTTTTAAGGATATTAAAGGAAAATTCAACACAGTTCGGTCGTCGTTCAGATGGATGTTGAAAAAAAAAGAATATATAAGCATTTTCTTACTCCTCATGTTTGTTGATCAAATTTCACTACTTCAATAACGGTTTGAGCTTCGAACATGAATAATAGTTTGACCGCTTGGAACAATCATTCAAAACTGATGAATTTTTGACTGATGAACATCGCTAATATAAGGTGAAATAAAAATTTAGCTTACAATTTTGGAGACATGACGATTTTTCAGAAATGTTGAAAATATAATTTTTATTTTGAATTATACAATATTCTTTGCAAAAAATATGTTAATAACCTTTAATTTTTTAGTATGTTAATAAAGCTTAATTCATTACCATTGAAATGGTGTTTAGTTTGTTTTAAACTTTTGCATTTAAACCGTTTTTCTTGACCGGATAAAAAAAGCTATTCAATGAATTGTGAAATGTATGATTTTATGGACAGAAACAATAAAAAACCAACAAAAATAACAACTAGAATTTTTATATGACGAACTTGGTTTAAAACTTTAAAATTTTTATTAAAAATCGCACGCGTATCTCTGGTTAATTTTCTTTTAAATAAATATTCAATTCACCCTGTGGTAGCGTTTCACCTCCCACAGCATTCTTTTGAAAAATTGACATTCTGACACTGTCAAATAACCAGAAGTGAAATGTCATCGACTCGTTTTCCCGGTAGAATTTCTCTGCGTTAACATTTTCTGTCTGTTTACAAACAAAAGTTTCTGACACTTCTCGATTGCACAATTAAAAGTGGAATAGCTTAGAAAAATTATTTATAATGCGTGTATATTGGTTTATATTTTTAAGTTTATCAATATCAACAATTGTCGTGCATTGTGATGAGGTGAGTTTGAAAACTTAAGTGATCTAAATAAAAAACAACGATTTAATTGCAGACGCAACTACCGGAGAAGTACGTAAAATCTGTTCAGCGCTCGACACACACCAACAACTGGGCGGTGCTGGTGGATGCCTCACGTTTTTGGTTTAACTATCGCCATGTGGCCAATGTACTTTCCATCTATCGATCAGTTAAGCGACTTGGAATACCTGATTCTCAAATTATTCTCATGATTGCTGACGACATGGCCTGCAATCCTCGAAATCCACGGCCAGGGCAAGTTTACAACAACGCCAATCAGCATATAAATGTCTATGGTGACGATGTCGAGGTCGACTATCGGGGCTATGAGGTAAAAAATATATCCGATTTGTGATAGTTGAAATAAATTTGGCGTAATGTGGTAAACAAAAATCAGCAAAAGCTTACTTGAGCGATTTTTGCCCAATTTTTTAAACGAAAATAGCGTTCTTAAAGTAGTACTTAAAGATACTGATCTTTAGCTGTTCCAACTGCAATATTCCGCTCAAGGATTACCCCTGGGTCATTTTCAGTTACAAAATTGATAGTATCAAATTTCGCTCAACGATATTTGGCAAAAAAAAAAAAATGTTAAAATATATAATCTCTGTGGCGTAAAGGTGAATATAAGTAGCCGAAACAGGAGAAAATTGGTTGACATTTGAGCGAAACTGGCCACAAGTTCATTTTCCTTATATATTCACTCTAAGTGTATTTTGTGTGCTAAAACTTTAACTTAGAAGTCAACATCATACGTTGAGCCTGTTGAGTCATTTGAATATTACAATGTTTGCACTAGTTGAACCTTTAACCAAAATTTCTCAGAACTTAAACTTTCTCGGAAACATTTGGATACACGGTCCTAGCCGTACTTGTTACGAAATTACTAATTTACCGCTCAAAAACAATTGCAGCTATCAACTGTCAAACAGAAATCAACATGTTACACTAAAAATCATAATGAATGGAAAAAGTACAGTTTATGCAATACCTTCAGTAAATATTACCAGGATGTGCATTCAAATGAAAAAAAAATCTTTAGGCTGAATGGTCTGGACCGGATCGAAAAGGCTGCGATATCCCAAAAAGGTTGTGATAACTTCCAACAGAACCAATCTAGCAGAACATGAAACCTATGTTTTGTAACAAACCACCATGTACACATTTAGTTTGAAATGTATTTTTTAAGTACTTTTTTACCAAATAATTTGCGCAAATGGTTGTACAAGATAGGCAATGGGAGATCAAAATACGTTGTAGGATTTTTAACGTGAGACTGCGAACAATTCTCGAAAACATTAAAAAATTAATATTTCGAAAGTGGTAATTTAGGCATGCTGAAATTAAATCTCTTAATCCCACTCTGGGCATAAGACGGAGATAACTTTTAAATTTTTTAAACTAAAAAAAAATGGTTGCAAGCTTTCTATTACAAACGTCTCAAATAAAACGTAATTCGTCACGACAAGTTAAGAAATGCCTCCTTACGTTTAAGGTAACTGTGGAGAACTTTGTACGGTTACTTACGGGACGTAATCAAAATGGTACCGCACGCTCTAAGAAATTGCTCACAGACGCAGGTAGTAATGTTCTGATTTATCTGACTGGACATGGTGGCGATGGTTTTTTGAAGTTTCAAGATTCCGAAGAAATCACTAGTCAAGAGCTGGCCGATGCGGTTGAACAGATGTGGGAAAAAAAGCGGTAATATAATTTTTACCACACTGCGACTTAATTAAGTTACAATTAGATTTTGTTCTTGCTTTGGCTATATAGATACAATGAATTGTTTTTAATGGTGGACACCTGCCAAGCTGCATCGCTTTACGAGAAATTTACATCACCAAATGTATTAGCTGTGGCCAGTAGCTTAGTGGGCGAGGATTCATTATCTGTAAGTAAAGAATGTCGTGAATAACAATAATATATACTATAATAAATAATTACTAACAATTTTCATTTGACCCTACAGCACCATGTAGATCCATCAATTGGAGTTTACATGATCGATCGTTACACCTACTACGCATTAGAGTTTTTAGAAAAAGTACAACCAAATAGCGAAAAAACAATGGGTGAATTTGTGAGTTAATATTTCAAATTTAATTTTATTGATACAGATTTGCTAACTTAAAATATATGTATATTTTTTAATCTAGTTACAAGTATGCCCCAAACGTGTGTGTATTTCTACAGTAGGAGTACGCAAAGACTTATATAACCGTGATCCTAATAAAGTGCCAATAACTGATTTCTTTGGCTCTATACGCCCTACTGAAATTTCAACGGGACGCATTAACATAACGTTAGCGGATGAAGAGTGAGATTTTATAAAAAAATATGATATGTGTATGTAGTCAATACAGTCTTAAATTTTTATAGGGATTTCACAAATGATGAAATTATTACAGATTCATCCAAGAAGCAGCCCATTAAATATGATTTCATGCCGCAATTTCCCAAAGAGCTATTTAATTAGTCAATTAATTCCTTGTAAATTTAATAAAACTCACAAAAATAGTCTGATAGCAATGAAAGCTTTTAGAAATGGGCATCAGTAATAAATAACTTTTTAAATATTTACATACATATCTATATATTATTACGTGAACATTCATAGTTGTGTAACATTTTTTTGTATTTATTATTAAAATAGTCGAATAGAACTTTAATCTTAATCTGTATTGCAAACATATACGAACGTATTGAATCAAGAAGCTTTACGATCTTTACGTTCTAAACCCGGAATATCGTTCATTATCTACTTCTTTGACAGCATATCAATGCGATATCTTATTTTGTTTAAACAAATGGGTCTTATGATTAATAGAGAATTCGATTCGCAAAGTTTTAATTTGGGTATTTTCATTGTAAATAAAAGCTTTTACGCTTTATTAAAGTTAGTTGAATTACAGTTGCGACTCCGCTCATTTTTATCTTAAAGTAAACGGAAAATATATTTGTGTTATGCGTCGAACAGCGTTGCCGTTGAGAAAGAAATTCACCTACTTATGGAAAGCGTCGTTAACATTGTCTTTATTATTAGCTTATTTTTAAGAAATTCAAACCACAGTTTAGATTTAAGTATAAAAACAAAATAATCTTTATTAAAGACTAGCGAAACCCGGCGCGCGTTGCTATGCCTCAACAAATAAAATGTAATGTGTTTTTATTTAAGTTGGATTAAATAAGTAATAATTATTTTTATTGATATTTTATCGTAATGTGAGTGGGTTAACTATGTTTTTGGTTTTTCCGTTTGGTGCATAAATAAACAAATTATTTGGTTGGAATCGTTGGAATGCGTGGAAGCATCACCTTTGAATGAGATTAATTTGGTCTTCTATATATTCTCATTCATCTGGTTCAAATAGTTGCAGAGATATAATAGTGGAACCACACATTTTTTTATTGAATCTTACTTTTGCCACTTTTTTATATATACACACCAAGTTTCATTTATCTACGCAACATAGTTTTTGAGATATGATGAATTTGATTCATCTTGGCGTTTCCCACTTTTCCAAACAAAACTATGCTAAGAAAATTTTACAAACTATAATAAACATATGTAACAAATTTTATTCATCTGCGTCGAAGAGTTGCTGAAATGTAAAAAAGTTGATTTTTCCTCATATAGGGGCGTGGCACTGTCCGTTTTTTCATTAAAACTTATTTCTGTCTCTAATTTTTGTAAATGTACCAAGTTTCATTCATCTGCATCAAATAATTGAAGCCGAATTTTATTTTTCTTTAATATGGGCAGCTGTAGCATCGCCCATTTAATCCAAACCAAATTATGCTACGAACCTTCCCCAGACCATGTAGCTGCTCCTGTTCAGGAACAGGTTTACCGTTTGAAAGGCGGCAAGGTATGGAATGCTAAACTACCACCTTGAAAGCGACGTTCGCATAATATTCCAAAGTAAAGTAAAGGGCAATTACACGAAACACCACCGACAAAGCGTTATTGTCCCCCAAAATCGTGAACATTATCTTGCAGGAAACCAATTGAGAAGCCCTCGAAACCTTTTGCCTATGGAAAGAAGCGTAGCTCAATAAAAATCATAGAGCTTGGACAATGACCACCGAGAACGAAATGTGTGCCTTCTTTGGGATGTTGCTGTTTGCTGGTGTGTCCACGAAAATTCCCAGCTAGTAAAGAACTATGGGTGAGCTACGATACCCAATCTAGAAAACTATCATGTTATTCAACCTGCTCAAGAACTTGACCGTGGAAGATGTTTGGCTCATAAGGATATCTAACTTAAAGAAGACATACACCATGGACTGTGATATCCGCATCGCAGACGAACTCGGTTTACTCAATATATTCCGAGTAAGCCCGCGAAATAGGAAAAAAATAATTGCAATTGTATAAGTGTAAGCCAGAATTTTATATATACCGTATTTTTATCGAATTACAAATACAGGAACCCGTACCTTTTCCAATGGACTTGAATACTTGTTTTAAATTATTTCATACTCCCATTTAAGCATACATACTCGAGGTCTGCATGAGAACACTCGAAACGAGCATCAAGCCACTCGCCACGTTGAGAGCTCAACGAGCTTTTGTGCACTAAAACCACAAATCAAATCAAAACATATCGAAACACCAAGCAAGAGAGGTGAGTGCTGCACTTGCAAATAAAATGTTCTACAAGTTCAAGCACTCAAAGTTTATTACATTTGGAAGTTTATATGATGATCGTTTCGAGTGCACTCATGCAGACCTCTAATACATACATACTATGCACATATACTAACACACAACCACTATGTACCTATAGCTATGTAGTTCTGACACATGCGTATTAAATATGTAAGGATCTAGCCAGACTCTTTACGCTCCAATTACCGCCTGATAAGTCACCTCTCATCGGAGGGATAATGCAGTTGTGATTTTGCTGCATATCCGACCAAATGATAAGATTAAAAAATTAATCATTTGATTCATCAATCAAAAGCGAAACATATCACAATCTCACTTTTTTTCCGAATTTGAACTATAGAACTTTTAAAACAAACGGCTCATGTCTAAACGAACCCAAGTTTTCTAACTGTCACGTCTTTTTTTTTGGCTTTTGACCGAGCTGGTTACGCTTATTAAAAAAAGAGGAGGGGGCTATGGAATATTTGAATGACTCAAAGAAAAGTACCAGAAGCTTTGCTTTAAATTTTTATATATTTATTTTTTCCCATTGTAATAATCATCATTTAAATACGGTTTAAATATATTTTATATATGTATATATGTATACAATATATATATAATAAATTGTTAATATATATTGTATATAATTTTTCTTATTTTGCTTATGAATATTGTAAGTTCTGTGTTATTCTTTTGTTGTAACGTTGTTATTAAATATACTTTTTTATTCGATTTAAATATGTTCTTAAATTTAATGTATGACTTTGGTTTAGGGCTGCTTTTTTCTCATTTTCTTAATTAAATTTACTAATTTGTTGTTGGTTTTAATAGGACTTACATTTTAAATTCTTAAAAGTGTTAAAGGTTATAATAGCTTTTGATTTTAACTTTAAAATTAGATAGATGTGTAGTAAAAACAGTAGGTATAATAAATACAAAATATTAAACTATTTAAAATACTTTAGAAATTTATAAAATAATAGCAGATAATGAACATATTCTTATGTATAGGTGTAAGCATTTCTGTGAAGAACAACATTATACAGTGTGACAACAATCAAATAATTTTTTTAGGATTCACTGAATCTTAATATATAACTTAGAACTAGAAAAACATTTAGTGTTGATACTTAGGAGCGTGGTTTGCTATAGTATTAATAGAAATTTTGAGATTGGAAAGTTTTTAGGACTTATTTCATAATAAGATTATATATACTATACAAGTTTTGAGGGCTTTATTCCCCAAACTTTTTTTATTTTTTTGATTTTCCGTTGATTAAATATTTTTTTTATGTTTTGTATAATACTTTTCAATATAAATTTATAATTGGTTTTCTTTCTAATTTATATTATATTTTCATTTCAATTTTTAACCTTATATTTTCAATAACGTCTTAAATATTTTAAATGAGTTATGCTTTCATTTAAGTCTTACTATTCGCGTATTTTTAAAATTTAATTTTGTATTTACCCATGTAAGGTTTTTAAGTATTAAATGCATTTTGTTGTCTTGAAATAATTTTTTATATGCATGTAGAGTATGTGCAAAATAGGTTATGTGAAACTATTTTGTGTTATATGTTTTTAATGACTTGGCTTAAATTGACAGTTTGATTTAGTCCACCAATTGAAAATATTATTTTGCTCATTATATTTCAGAATTGTCATTAAGAAAAAAATTCATTTTCGAAAACGAAATGTTTAAATTGAGAAATCAAACTTTCAATCTAGCCAGCAAATGAATGAGTCTCATAATCGCAGGAATGTAGAAAACAAGTTCAAAAACTATTTGAAAATTAAAAAATAAATAAGAATTACAGGATCTGTTGCGAAAAGTTTTGTTTGGGAACATCGGTTCAAAGATGAAAGTCGGTGAAAATAGAGCTAGCAAGTAAACTTCGATGAGGATACTTATGCATATACAGGGTTTTTGTAAATTAATTGAAAAGTAGGTCTTCAATTGAAATGCATACATGGGTTTTCTAATAGGAGTGATATATTTTCAAATCGACAGTATGAACATATTTGAAATGTCAAAATCTAGGTTCACTGTCAGTTGTATTCAGTAAGGACAGCGATTTAATTCAATGGGAACGTTGACACACAAACAACATAAAGTTCACTAAAACTTCAACTTTAAATTTACTCATTTCTAGAAATTATGAAATCAATTGGTCGCCAAGATCATGAGATTTGACACCTCTTCATTATTTCTTGTAGGAATATATGATAAGCCAGCAACATTTGAAGCTTTGAGAATTAACGCAACTCGTGTTATTTAGGAAATAATTTTTAGAAAGAATTAGTTGAAAATTGGACTCATCTTACTCACCTCTGTAAGTAAAAAATCACATCGATTTTCTGCTCGAAAAAATCACTGTACCATAAGATTTGACAAATTTCTATCATTTTTGAATTTCTTATAAAAACTGGTTTTTGCTTAAAAAAATCAAACTTTCAGCCTTTGTTGTATTCACTAAAAACATGCACTTAAATACAAAAAACATAATATTTTGGTTAAAAGGTACATATTTTCTATGTTAGGAATTGATTGCATTATGGCGCTTTAATTTTGGTAGTTGAAGTTTCATCTTTGAACCAATTTTGCCACATGAAAAATTTTCATTCATTGGGCTATAAAGTAAAGCGTATTAAATATAATAGATAACGACGGTCGGTTTAAGAAGGCTTAAACCGACTTTGTTTAAATCATTAACTCGTTTTTTGTTAATATCAAAATGATTAATTTGGAGTTAACAAAAAATTGAAATACATTCTTAAAGTACGTTTTTAAAATCATTTTGTATATAATTTGCAACAACTTATCAAATGTGCTTGTGTTTAATATAAGAACATAACTCAGTTCTTATTGTAAATTTTTTGTTTTCATATTTTTCGTTTTCCTAAAATTTAATTTCTAACTTAGTATATTTAAATTTTTTTATTAATATTATTATTATTTAATTAAATAAATAAAACAGCACCAATTATCGTATTTTAGTAAATCAATTTGTATTTATTTTTTTGTTTTTTTTTTATATTTATTTCGTCTAAATTATTTTAATGCTATAATTTTTATGGTTTACATGAGCTTTCTAAAATTTTACTAAATTGATTAAGACTTAACAAAATTTTGCTAACTATTTCATACCATTAAAATATTATTTATATGATTTAAAACGAACTACTAGATTTTGTTTATAAAACAACTAAAGTTGTTTTGCTTTTATGTATTACTGTGACGCACATTTTGGTGGTTAACTTAGTTGCCAGCTACATAGATTTTACAGGGATCTTTAAGCAATGGCGATTATGCATATGTACAAATTTTTGTTGTAATAATTTTGATTTATGGTATAATTATTATATAAAAAACTCAAAATTTTCTATACTGTACAATTGGGAAAGATAATCTAACTGTACAAGAAAACTATTCAATATTTGACTACTTCTTGGGCTTTAATTCAACAAACCACTTGAATTAATTTAATGATAGCTCTTCGAGAGATTTAATGAAATCAAAACTTTTTAAGAAACAATTTTTTTAAATTGCTTAGTGTACGCATCATTGAATCCACACTATAAGAATATAACGTTAAAAAGTATTCACAGTGGACATGCCTGGGGCCAGGGACGGAGAAATATGAATTTTAATAGAACTCTATGTTCATTAAAGTGATGTTAAGTGTGTGAAAAAAACTGTCGTAAACAAATCGATCAGATATTTTTAGATTGCAAGACAGCAAAACGCACACACACATACACATTAACCCTCCAATGCAAAGATGCGCAGTCTTTAACTCGTTTGGCTCTTCCAGCTCTTACAACAATGACAAAAAATATTAAGCTCACTTCGAGCTCTTTCCGTTATTCGAGCTAAATCATTTTAGACCACAACGATCGCATGTATCTTGTTCCTATAATTTTTTCTTCAACGCATCGACTCGTTGAACTCTTACCGTTACTCAAGTTAAATAATTTCGGTTCGCTATCGTTGCATTGCTTTTGTTTTTGTAGTTTTGTGTTCAACGCACTTTATTTTTTGTGTGATTTTGTTTTCAATTCATTTGCTCCTTGAGCTTGAGATTTTTGTTTCTGATTTCCTTTGTTTCCATGCAATTAGCTTGGCGCAGCTATTAAAAAATTTTCATATTTTTGAACTTCTTTACCGGAATTGATGTTGCTGTAACCTGCTCTCAAAAAAATTTGTGTGCGAATCTCTGCTCTAATGCATAGATCTTTCTTTTAGCTCATACTCGTAATGTATGCGGAAGGTAAATCGGGTGTGTAAAACATGAATATGAAGTCAGATTTTCATTTCGGTGACCTTAACGATTTATTCTTGCATAAGCCCGCCTATATGTAAAATTATATATAATATTATATATTACTAATCAAAAAATCAGGTATCGTAAAAATAGTTAGCTTAGTATTTTGCCATGAATTTTCACCGTACTGAGCTAAAACTATAAAAATAACTAGGGATGGTATTTTTACCGATTCAGCTATAGCACACAAACAGGTGGTGGTATGCATTAGAGGGTTAACTTGTCTATGAACGATTGTGGATGCTTGCGTGCTTGGTTTTATTTGCGCAAGTAGTTTCCTAAATAACAATGTCAATAACTTTGTATTTAAAAGGGATATCATGATAGTTTTTATTGGAGATTAATACCAAGCATCTATGGAATAAGACTAAACAAATTTGTTAAAAATTAATCCATTCATATCATATCATATTATATACATACAAGGAATGTACTTAAGTTGGAAGGTATTATTATAGCTTTACAACTATTATAAAGGAGAGAAGAAAAACGATATTTATTAAACCGGTGCCTATGGTTTTTTGCCAATGATATGCATGTATACTGTCGGTTAGTTATTTTTTACCACAACTTTTGCTAAGTCATAAGTTCTATATCACCCTACTAGTGAAAATTTGAGATTTTTAAGGCCCAACACCAAAATAAGTATCCATAACTTTTTTCCCAATAATATACAGACCGAATCCATATCAAATCATGCAGGCTGACAATATTCATATTGCGGAATTGGTTGCCCATAAAATGTGCTGTTTTTCAGAGGAAATAAGAGGACACGTACTCCTCCGATTTGAATATCAATATTCCAATAGGTTTCATTCCCCTCTTTTTATAATAAATACTAAAAAAGTGCACCATAAGTTTCGATTTTCACGTATCTACTAAATATGTAAAATTGAGTTTTTGTCTGTCTGTTTATCAGTCTTTTATGGACGCGAAAACTATCCAGCCCACTTAACAGTATGTTAGTATTAATCTGGCGGGTGTCATAGGCTATAAAACGTTTATTTAGATGCATATTTAGGGTGGCCCTTATACAAACATATATTTAAAATGTCATTTTCACGAAGACCGGTTAATCGGTTCACACCGAATTTACACCAACTAGCTTTAATATTAAAAGGCATAGCTTAGGCAAAACTTTTATTTAGGATGGCCTTCATACAGAAATATTTTTTATGTAGAATTTTCACAAAATCTACTTAACTGATTCACATGAAATTTACACCACGTATGTTTTATATTATGAGGCATAGCTTAGGCAGCAAAACTTTTACTTAGGATGCATATTTAGTGTGGCCCACTTACAAAAACATCTTTAAAATATCATTTTCACGAAGAATCGACTCACACCAAATTTACACCACATAGCATTTATATTAAAAGGCATAACATAGGCTAAACTTTTATTTAGAGTGGCCCTCATACAAAAATATTTTTAAAATAGCATTTTCACGAATACCACTTAAGAAATTAGGACAACATTTTCTATTTAAGGTGAAGCGAAGCGCACAGGGTAATGCTAGTTATTATATAGATTTCCAATCGTTCTACGAGCAACTGATTAGTTGGTTAAGAAACTAGGCACCGCTTAATTTTTCTGATTAATAATAAAAATGTTGTAATGTAATATTGTAGTTAGTTGACATTTACTTTGAATATATGGCAAGAAATGTGGCAACTCCTAAGCATAATGACATTAAAATTTGTAATTTACAACGCATTGTTATATGTTTGTATTGTCGGTAATTTCAACGAATTTGTGATATTGAAGTTAAAACAAATAAATCAATCAAATTTTTCTTTTTTGTGTGTTAAGCTCAGTTAAATATTTTGACAGAATATTTGGCATTAGACGGTAATCTCTCGTTAAGCAGCCTTCAGACGTTGGTCGATGTTAATTAAATAGGTTTTTGGTTAGTCAGTACTTGAAACAGTGATAAAAGTCAGGTGCTTGCTAGTCAATGTTTATTAATGTGTTTCCTTAATAAAATAGCTGTGTTCTTATATTTTTGTTTTTAAAAGTTTTTAATGAATCAAAAATTTCAGAGACAAAACGTAAGAGAAAGAATTGTTAAAAGTTTGATTAAAACTGAGTCTAAAATGTCTTAGAACCATTTCTTTTCGTACGACCTTGGAAAAATTTGAAACTTTAGTACAGTAGACTCGCAATAACGTGAACTATTATAAATCAAGCATGTTCATGTCGGCGAAGTTGTTCATGTTAACGAAGGTGCCATTTTTACAATTTTCCAAAAAACATATTAGAAATTTAGACATGTACGTTTCATAATTCATGATTTATATGCACATTAGGGTGATTTTCTCAAAGTTTTGTTAATGGATTTAATTTTTTTTTTTGGCTTAGAAATATTTGTCCAAAAATTTGAACTTCCTAGCTCAAACCTGTAAAAGACGCGGACAGAGTTTCTGTCCGATTTAGAGGAAACTTTGCGAAAAAACCCACATATTAAAAAGTAGAAAAAATCTACCTTAGGTACCAATATATATCATTTTAGGTATTTTTTTTTAATATGAGGGAGCTCCATGCTCTTTCGTTTTTTCATATGAGACATAAAAAATATCATGTCCAAGTCAGCAGCGCCCCTGAACTAAAGATTAATAGCACTTCAGGAGTGCCAAACTCATAGAAGTTTTCAAATATGAAACAGGCGCTCACAATTTTCCTATCAATTAATTTAGTCACTGCTCAACCAGGTTTACTATGAAACCGACAAACTGTGTCTAACTTCTTTTAAATTCATTTAAAAATTTAATTTTCGTCTAGAGCTATATCTTTCTCAATAATACAAAGAGTCCCAGGCATAATAGAATTATTGATAAATTAAGGTTATGACTTTTCGACGTTTTGCATTCACACTTTTTTGGTATCGAGTACTTTCAAGTGTTTTTTACATGATCGTACGATTGAAACATAATGTGACTGGAAATTTGAAAATTATACTGCAAAAGGTTATGAGACCCAGACAAAATGAGAAAAAGTTACTGAAGATATCTCTTTGAACTATCTATCATACTTATTGTACAATTTGTATAAAGAATTTTTGAGAAATTTTTTCTTTTTAATGTGCTGTCTATCTTGACGTACGAGTACATGTGTACGCTTATACTTTTTTCTATTTTTTTTTTATTGTTAACAAACTACACCGTGCAAAAATACATTTTTATGTTACATACATAGCTTAACTTAAATAACTTTGCTTGCATTTAAATCCACTTCCAATTTGGTACTGCTGCTTTTTTTATCTTTAAAATATATATTAATATATATATTAATATTACAGCATTTATTGCAGTGATTTTATTTACATCTTTTGCGTATCTACTAAATTTTGCATATATTTTATTGGGTTTTTTTACACTTCAAGGCATTTCTTTTTCAGACTTCCAATATTCAATCGTCGGTTTAGCTGTTGAAAAACTTTAAGTTATTTAAAAAACAAAAAAGCTAAAAAACTAAAATTTTTACAACATAACAGAAAGTGTAAGAAATTAACAATAACAAAAGATTGTCCAACTGAACTCTAGTAAGCTAATACTCATCGATTCGACGATGGTGTCCCTCTTCAATGTTTCACCAAATACCACATTGTTGAATGCCAACTTAGTCGAAAAACGCTTAGCTATAGCGCTCGTCGGGTAAGTAGTAAATATACCTTAGTTTTGGAGCAAAGAGCATCGCAAAGCTTTTCAATAGTTTAATATTAGCTTATTTAGGTTACGATAATTACAGTTTGAACTGGTAGGCTAAAAAAATTGGGTCTTATTGCTTATTGAATCCTGATGAAATATCTTCAACACTATGTGTGACATATTTTATTTAAGTTCAAATGAACATACAAGTCAGAGCAAGACCTTAACTAAAAGTTTCGAAGGGCTGTTGTGAATGCGTCATTATCAGTCACTCACTAATAAGATAATAGTGGTTAAAACCAGCATTGTTATAAAGGGGGGTACTCCCAAATTAAAAATCACAGTTTCATACAAAACAACACATTTCCATTTAATTTTAGTTTGTAGAAAACGACGTATATTCTATGGTCGCTGAAGAAACCTTAATTATGATTTAAATGCTCTAGGTCAGTAACCACTGACTATGAAGAAAAATGATGATGTTGATATCTTATTAAAAAAAAACAATTTAGTGATGACTGGAGCTGGAAAGAGCTTTAATGGTACGAGAGTGTAATTGCTGGTCACAATAAAGGAATGGTAAAGGAGTCGCCTAGCGATTATTACGATTGTAAGAGCTTGACTGTGGTGACTAAAAAGTTTAATCTGTGGTATAAAAATAAAATGTGTTGCACTATAAGAGCATATTTCCATTTTTTTTTTCCAATAAATAAAAAAATGTTAGAATAAAAGCTTTAAGCGGACTAGAATATTAGATCAAAACACTAGAACACTTGAGATATTAAAAATAAAAGTTACTGTAAACAGCTCTTATAGGCTTCTTCTCATTATTGAAATTTTGTTTTACATGGAAATATGCTCCTTTGAAAAATCACTCCTCAAATATCATTTAAGGAGAATCAAAATTGAGGCACTTCAATGTACTAACCAAATTTAAAGAGGTCGCAAAATGGGTTTTATTAAACAACTCGAAAAATAAGCAGCAAATAGGAGCATATGTCAAGGCGCAAATTGTGGTAGAGATAAAAACTCACCGATTTTATTCTGGCATAACGTCCGTATTACAAGATTTTACCAACCTCTGATCGTTTTTAGGTTTCTAATTAAGACCGCAACTTTCTAACGAATATGAATAGTTACTTGTTTTGTAATGGAAATTTTAATACGATCAATGGTGGATGAAATCTTGTAAATTTTTTTGCATCAATAAAATATACACATGTGTTGGTATTTCCTCTACCTCGATTTTGCTTTTCCTAAAGTGATATTTCTATTTCAAATGTCATACATACTATATGTACGAGTAAGTATATCAAAAAATTGCAAGGTACATTCGATTCCCTTCTTTTCCTTTACTTTGTAATATTCCTGACCACAGTGTAGGTTCATCAAATTCATTGTGGCAGTGATTTGAACATAAACTTGGAGAAAAATCCTTTATTAAACGCTCTACTTGCCATAAGTTTCACCGTACAAAATTTCATTGTATATCTCTTATATTTTTTAATGGAAATTTTGAAGGCTTTTGTGATTCCACAGCCCTAGCTAACGCTATGAAAATTTTTAAACCAACACAATCTGGTTTGTTCCGGGTTGATATACGACCACACCAAGTTTCTGCTCATTGAAAATATATTTATTTTTTTGGCATATCGTCAGCTTAAAGTTATTTTGCCGTGTACATACTCTAAGTAAGTAATTTCGGAAAATCAAGTCTTAACTTCAATGACCAATATTGACAAGACTACCAGATAGACGTTGTATTTTTTTTATTGTTTTTTCACGGGTCAAGACCAAATTAGCGACTTCTTTCAGATATATTTTACAAGCCGCGCATTGTTCGTCGCAAAGTCGCGACATAATCATTCAAAAAGTGTTTGTCATGACAGACCGCTTCTCAAAAATTGTAATTACAAGAAAAATTTGTATATTTTACCGTTTATCGGACGACATAGTTTTAAAAAATTAATATAATAATAATAGTCCTTATTTTACACATACAGAATCGGAACTACTCTTTTTGGAGCGGAAAACAAAGCAAAATACCTCGAGCCAAAGATTGAATATTTTCGAAGCAGAATCGCTTGCGTGCTCTTATCAAGCCCCACACTAGCTTTACCAAAAGGAATAATCTTCAAGTTTTACATCAATATTAGTTTGTATCGATTGGACTTTTTTTCACCGATATAACGGTTGATTTTTTAGCTATATGATTTTTCAATGTGAATTTCTCAACACTTTGCGCTTGATTCGTAGCATGTATTTACGCCAAAAATGCTCACTAATGTTTGCCATTTTATTATAAATAGACAAACAAACAACCAACACTTAAAAATTCTTGAATTTTTCTATCAAAACTCGTGCTCTGTGAGAAATGAAAAGTTGGATGAAAAAATGGATTTGTGGGCTGGTGACATCATTGGACCGTACTCTTTCAAAAATGGAGCAAGGTATCGTGCGATGATTACCGACTTTTTTTTTGCCTAAAATGGAAGAATTGGACTTGGTTGACAATGTTTCAACAAAACTCTGCCACACGGCACGCGATACCATGGATATATTGTGAGGCGAGTTTGGTGACAAATTAATCTCACGTTTTGAAGCAGTCATTTACATAAAATAATCTTTAAAAAGTATATTTAAAGACTATGTGCATTGCTTCAAGTAAATATTTCATTCATTATTGCAAATTTTCTGTTCTTTTTTTAATTTTCAAAAACCAAACGCTTAAGAAATCACCACTTAAAATTCACTGATCTTAGAGATTTTTTGTGTATAAAATTTTATCGTCAATTAAGTAGGACTGTTAATGTACTTACTTTCATTAATCGAGGGTCGGAATTGGAAGTCAAACTAATCATTTGCTATGCGATATTGAACACAGAAACCAATTTTGGTTTCAGAATTTCCCTAACATGTGAAGTTTTTGTGATGTTCTTGCACACGTACATAAACATTTTATATCAGTATTTTACCCAAGTATATATTTTAGAAAAAACAATACTTGGTTTTTGGAAGTGCTTGTCTAAAACCATTTGAAAGCAATCCTTACTCAAAACTGACAAATTTGCGTTTACTGCAAAATAACTTTTAGAAGACGATATACATAAGAGTCTTTTCACGTTTTTTGAGAAAAAAATAGTAAAATCGAAAATAAGCCATTAAAAAAAATTGTTTAACAGTTCAGAATATCCGCTCAAAAATATTATCCAGAAGTATTTTTTTTTAATTCGTGCGCGTCAAAAAAATTCCATAGAAAAATCATAAAAATTTTGAGCACTATACTTGACATTTAATGTTGCATAGTCAACGTTTACACGAGGATATTCCGTGAAACAAATTCTTGTCTATTCTCTTTTGTGAATTTGTTTTGCGTTTACACACGAAAACTAGAATTTCTTTGTGCAAGAAACTACAAACAACTACAAACGTAAGTTCAAAGCATAATATCAGCTAACGAATAGAACGAAAGGGAATTTGCGGGTGCGACAAATTCTGTAAACCACCCTTTCGTTTTTCCCCTTCTTGCACACAAACAGGAAATCTTTTTCTCAAGAGTTTTCTCGTGTAAACGTTGACATATTTGTCAAAAATCCAATTTGGGAGATGGCGAAAAGAGAGTTAAAAATCCATATTCTATAAAATAAAGTCACCTGACATGTCAACACAACGAAAGATATTGATAGCACTACTTTGGAATAACACAAGCTTACGAGTTTTTTACAACGAGATCAGATCATTTGGTTGCGAAATATTTGTGTGTGCTAAGCAATACCAAATTTTCAGTACACGTCCGGATATTCAAATATCTTTTTCAAATTTTTTTATGCTGTCAGACAGAGGAACGTCCTCATTTTGTAGTGGATCGTTAATGTTTCTGCCTACATGAAAAAATTAAGAAAACAACTTCCTATAAACGTGATATTCTCAAACTGGTAACTTGCCTATTCGTCCCTCATATATTAAAATTTTTCTCTCTTTCAAACAAAGATATCTCAAAAATCATTTGAAATTTCATTCAGTAACGGCGTGTCACTTAAGGTTACCGCTACAATGCATGCATGCAGACCGATCCGGTGGTGATTTGTGTAAGGTGTGTGTACGGTGTATAAGTACAGACATCTGTCTGATATACAGGGTGGTTCCATTACATATATTTTAGTAGCACAGTTCTTGCAATCTGTATTTTCAGTTAATAAATAGTTTTTTTCTTTTATTCCAGTTTTTTTCTCAGAACTTGCTTATGAAATGCATTTTTCTTATACATATTTTAGTGCACCATAACACAACCTACATGTCCATAGTTTTGCTTCATCTTTATAAATACCAAAGCGACGTTTTGGCTACCTATTCCACTCAATGTGACTTTTTACATCAATTTACAATCCGATCCCATAACAGAGAAAGGATTATTTACAGAATGAATTTGTACATAAACAAAAATGCATTGATAGCTAAAAAAGTACTTTGGTATCAATACCTGAAAAGTATACGACCCAGGTATACATTTTTATAGTAAACATCTTCTATTTTTATGGTGCACTAAAATATGTATAAATAACGTATATTATTTCGGTATTTTTGAAAAAAATGCATTTTAAAAATAAATGAAATACTAAAATGATATTTTAATTTAACAAGCGATAATACAGAACTGAAAAAACGATTGGCGAAAATGGTACTACTAAGAAATGTCTAAGTTAATTATCTAATGAAACTTTAGCTCTCTTACTTCGAAAGCCATGAGATAATCTTTGCATGTAAGTACAACTCTCGAGAAAATTTGTTGAACACTGTTGCTCAGGGGTGTTCAAGATAGACCCCTCTCCTCTACAATTTTTTTTTCAAAATGAACCATTGAATCTAATTTTTCCGGACCACCTTGTATATTCTTTGCAAAAGAGCAAGTGATCGAAAGGAATTGGTATCGATATCTTCTACATAGAAATTAATTTCAAGTTCATGGCCCTAATAAAAGAAAAATATCCAACCTACTAGATAAAAAAAGGACCAAAAAGAGTGGCTAAAAAAGAATCTAAGCGTATCCCAGGGAACAAAATAAATAAAATATAAGTGAACTGAAAAAAATGATCGTGTCAGTTTTACTTGCATAATAATTGTAAAAATACATTTATTTGAAAATGTAAAAATACACACATACATACAATAAAATTCAACAAAAATTACTACATTTACAATTAAAAAATAAAATAGTAAATAATATAATAAAATTGAAATATTAGCGAACACATATGTAATTATTTTTTTATTTAAAAACTAAAAATGAAGACATCTTACATAAGATACGTCATATATCTTGATTATGTTTGATAAAATGAAAGCAAATTGCAACAAAAAATTGTGTAATTTTACGAAACGCATAATAAGCTACTATAAGTGTAAGTGTATATGTATGTATATAGGCGTAAGACATAAAATTATATGTATATAAAAGCTAAAAGTTATGCGCTATGCGGTAGAGAAAAGTCAGAGCAAAAAAATGTACAATCGTAAAAATTATAGGAAAAATCATTTGTTAAAATTACACAAAAATCAATAAAACTAAACATATATATGTTTGTATATAGTAGAGTATAATTATACGTAAAATAGTAATAAATTTTATTACACAATTATTGTAGTTGTAATTAAAAGCCCGTTTAAGCCGAACATTGTGTTAACATTTTTTGTTTGTATATGTTGCTAAATTATCTAATTGATTTTTCTTTTTTGTAAATATTACACTAAGTGGTGTGTAAGATTACAACAGTTTTTGGCGTGCAAACATACGCGCTCGCTCACTTATAAAATAAAAAACAAATAGTATGATAGAATTTAAAGGAGAAACGAAAAAATGTAAGTCCATGCTTTTGTTGCTAAAGATTAAATTACGTACTCGTAAAACTTATGTTATAAATTTACAATTAAAGTTAAAAATTTACACAATAGAAAACGTGTAAATTTACACACATACGACAGTAAAAATGTACGCTTAGTTATTAAATTAAGATAAATATTACAAGAAAACATTTATTTTTTCTTTTTTATTTGTTTAAATAACTCAGTCATCAGGTAACATTGTTTTAAAAACAACAACAGTAACTGCAGCAGCAGCATCTGCTGCAGCAATATGTTGCTGTGATTGTGCAACTGTTGTGATCGCTGTTGATGCTGCTATTTGTTGCTGCTGCTGTTGCATAGCTGTTGATGTTGACGTCGATGTTGCTGTTGATTTTGTAGCTGGCAACATTTCTGTTGTTGTTAGCAACTCATCCGTTTGTGTTTGTGTTGTTGCTGTTGCTGTTGTTGGCTTAGCAATGGTTGGTATTTTGTTAGACGTTTGTGTAGCAATGGCTTGAAAACTACTGTTGCTGCTATTGTTGCAGTTGCTGTTGTTGTTGTTTTTGTTGGTGCTTAAATTAGTTTTTAGTTTGAAATTATCATTAATACAATTTAATGTTTGTTGCTGCTTATTATATGCTGCTAAGTTTTGCTTAATGTTGCTGTTGCTAATTAATGGTGCTGATGATGGGGACGATGATGATGACGATGATGATGTTGATGACAAAGAGGCAGTGCTTGCTGGTGTTGTTGTGCTTGAATTAAAAAAAAGTGCTGTTTGTTGCTGATCTAGCAATGTTGCCGTCGTACAGTGCTTTTGATGTTGCACCGCAAAGCTGGCAATTTTATGTGGCAGTATTGATTGCAGTTGCTGCTGCTGCATTTGTGGCAGTGACAATTGTTGATCCTGATGTGTTGGCAGTGTCAATTGCTGTTGTTGTAGTTGTTGTTGCTGTTGCTTTTGTCTGGCAGTTGTAATTTCACTAAGGCTTGCAAGTGTTACAGCTGTTTTGAGCACATTTGTTGGTGTTGATGCATATGTTGCAGACAATTGTTGCTGCTGTTGTTGTTGTTTGGACGACAATAATGCGGTTTGCAGTATGGATTTGAAATGTGGCTCTGGTGATGCTGCACCACCAACATTATGCAACTGCATGTGTTGGTGCTGCTGTTCAAGTCTTTTACTCTCAGCATGGGATGTTGTTGCCGTTGTCGATTTAGTAGTCATTATTGTGGCAGTTTTAGTTGTTGAAGTAGTGTGTTTTATTGCTGTTGTGTGTGCTGTTGCTGCTGCCGCCGCCGTTAGTGTTGCTAATGTTGCTGCGGCACCAGCAAGCAAAGAAGTCTTTAAAATTGAAGTTGGTCGCTCCGCTGAATATCTCTGTTGATCCTGTCGTGCCAAAAACTGCTGCTGTTGCTGCTCTGCATGCTCATTTTTTATTTGTGGCACAGCCAAGTAGTGCTTCTGTTGTTGCGGATATGTTGCTACATCCTGACACGCTGGCGTGCCTACTGTTCGCTCAATTTCCATATCCATTTGAGTTGTTGGCGTTGGTGTTCTTGATGTTGCCGTCGCTGCTGGCGTAGTTGCCCTCGCATATGATGTTGGCAATTGAAGTCTAATCATTCTTGTTGTCGTTGCTGCCAATGCACTTGGCTGCTCTATATCATGCGGTAAAAGGCCACGCTCAAGCATTTGCTACCTTATGCTAGCGGAGTTAAGAACAAAGGGAACGTAAAACATTTTACTTTCGAGCAGTAGACTAGCAGCAGCTTGGATCTAAAGGACAAAAAGAAATCATATTAGAGTATTTTTTTTTCGAAAAAGAGACAAAAGTATCCCCTTAGGAGGATTGGAAGTGTTATAAGCCAAATTTCTTTGACATTTTCTCATTGCTTGATGCGATAAAAATTTTTGAAATCAAACTTCTTTAGCACCACTGAGTTAAATTTTTTCGATATATTGGAAACAGAAACAGTACAACCAAATGAATGAGTGACAGATGCAAAAGAAAAACGGATATGCATATGTTGATACCACTATGTATGGGAATTTGAAAATATGACTGATATGCGCTGGAACCAAAACTGAGTCACTGTTAATATTCTTGGAATGAACTTTTGTACGAGTTACCGCTTCCATATTTTCGCTAACTATTCCATTTAAGTCGATTTTTTTCCGAAAATATATGAGACTTTGCGATTCATAGATTTTTCGACATTGATCGATTGACCAATACTTGTGGACTTTTTTTAAACAACTTTAAACTTGTCGACATTTCACTACTTTAGGAATTTCTATTTGACTTTTCGATACCATTCGAAACTTGTAGAACATTTTAATCATTTTAATTTTCAATAATTTCCGACTTTTATAATTTTCCTTGACGTTAGACATTGGGGCGGGTCGATTTGTTCGGGCGGGAAAAGTCATCAAAGGGTATGGCAAAAAAATATTCTACGAACAATTCTGAGCAGCTTTACCAAAGAAGCTATGGGTCTAAAATCAATTTCGAGCCTCCGCATTTTTACAAGTAGGTTTTCAGCAGTGTTAACATACACATATTGCACTTTTATGGGAAAATTGGTCATTTTGATGTCTTTGGAAAGCTTTTTTCCTCCTTTCTGCTTTTACCATGTTATTAGTTTTTTTATAAGGATACTAGCTGACCCAGCAAAAGTTGTTCTGCCCTCCCTGTTCATGTCACTATCTTCAGCTCCATATCTGTCTCCATCTCCATCCCTATCCTTATCCCTGTCCCTATCGTTATCCTTATCCCTATCCCTATCCCTATCCCTATCCCTATCCCTATCCCTATCCCTATCCCTATCCCTATTCCTATCCCTATCCCTATCCCTATCCCTATCCCTATCCCTATCCCTATCCCTATCCCTATCCCTATCCCTATCCCTATCCCTATCCCTATCCCTATCCCTATCCCTATCCCTATCCCTATCCCTATCCCTATCCCTATCCCTATCCCTATCCCTATCCCTATCCCTATCCCTATCACTATCCCTATCCCTATCCCTATCCCTATCATTGTTTGTCATTAAGAGGGTAAAACTAACCTTTCTATACTGTTTGTTTTTTAAGAGGGTAAATCGAACCTCTATATCCTGTTTGTCATTAAGAGGGTAAAACTGACCTATCTCACTATTTCGGTTTTTCGTAATTTTCGGACCACCCTTAACATTTAGGGGGATGAAAAATAGATGTTGTTCAATTCTCAACCCTAGCCAATATGCACGCTAAGATTCACAAAAATCGGTCGAGCTGTTTCGGAGGAGTTCAATTTCGGACCCCGTGACACGAGAATTTTATATATTAGATTTGAGTTTTGATGTACTAAAGTCGAAAGATAATAGAAACAATTTAATTGTTCAAAAATGAAAATCTTACAAGAAAGCAAGTTCGCGGTTTTTAGCAACAATACATCGAGGAACAGTTGTTAGTAGTTGAACAAACCTCTCTGTGCCTTGAACATGCGAAAGAATTTTTGGATCAGGTAGTTGTGGTTCGTCAGATGTTAAATATTCCATAAAATGGTCACAAGTTTCTTTCTGATAATGGTCGACCAAGGCGTTTAACTTTTTAGCAACACTGCTACTATTAATTATTTCGATATTTAATTTTCTCCAAATTTCAATTAATTTTTTTAATACTTGAGGTGTGAAAATTTTATACGAAAACATTCTGCTTTCAGCTTTAGCATTTTTACTCAAAAGACTACACTAATTCAATAAATCCCTATTACTTGTTAAGTTAAGTCCACTTAATTCACTTGGCTGACCAAAGATAGGAACATCTTGAGATGGCATATGCAGCAGGCTGAATCCTGAGGATATAGGTCTTATGGGTAGCTCCATAGTTGGAAAAAACGAAAAAATCACAACTGACGACCAAAAGTTTCAATAAATAATTACACATTTTCATTGACAGATTTTTCTATAACAGATTTTTATTTTTGAATAAATAATTGTTTTCCATTATCTTTCGACTTTACTACTTCAGTACTCTTTTAACGCTTTTGATACAATCGAAAAGCTCTGACACATTCAAAACTTGACGCCATTTATCAACTTTATCAATGTTATTTCATACAATTAGATGTTGTTCGAAATTTTTCAATGTTTTTGATTAAGTTTGGTTTTCAATACTATTTCACTTTTCAATATATGTCGACACTTTTCGACACTACTTCGACTTTTTAATGGAATTGAGACTTTTTTTTTGATATTGATTCATCGAATGTTTCAAAATAAATTTTTCTATGCTTTCAGATACTATTAGAAAGTTTTTAACTTATGTTCATTTTTTTTGAGTTTGATCAACTTTTTCGACAATATTGGAAACTATCCGAATTTTTGAATGTTTTTCGATACTTTTCGATGTTATTCGGTAGTACTTGAAGTTTTTTGCGCTATCGACTTCTTCAATGTTTTTTGAATTATTTTCGACTTCTTGATGGTTTTGCAAATCTATTCGAAATTTGAAAACATTTATCGACTTTTCAACAATTTCCGATGTTAAGTTAAGTGGCAGTCAGTTACGAAACCAACTCACTTAGACCAAATGTGATCCATTGTGATAATACAGATTGTCTGATTATACCCGCTCGTTGAACCAACCAGATTTCGTAATAAAACTAAATGCATAGCTGACTTTTACTAAAATGTCTAAGGTCATTCAGGTCATCAAATAAAAACGATCCAAGCGTTTTGTGGCTTGCTCTGGCAAGTGCGGGGTAGGAGCAGAGAAAATGATTGATGTTTTCCTCCTCCTCCACAACTTCTACAGAAGGCAAAAAACCTAACCTGAGGCAGTGGCCAGTTATGACTGCAACAACTGACGAGACACTATGTCTACAGCGGCAATTCAGTTCTAATGCTTAACATCCCAATTCGGCCTGATTTTCCTAGTTATATTGCAATTAGATCTTTGATTCCATCTTTTGTTAGCATTTTTTACAATTTCTTCTTTAAGCAGTAACTTGCAGGTAGCAAGTTGCCATGCCAACACTTTTCTTGTCCTCAGGAATTGGTGCAGTAGTCCCCTGCCTAGCAAGTTCATCAACTTTGCAGTTACCGTCAATGTTTCTATGTCCAGGAACACAGATGAGGTGAATTGTTAAAATGCTGAGCCATCTCATTTAAAGCTACTAGTGAATTTATGAAAACTGATTCTGACTATCTGATTAAATGTTTATACCGTTTTTGGATGCAACATTCATCCCCAGTCAAGATGCAACCTCTCCAATCGCTATAGCTTCTACCTGAAAAACGCTACAATAGTTTGGTAACCTCGCAGCAATTCTGATCTTCAGTTCCTTAGAGTAAACACCATAGCCCACCTGGTAATTTAGCTTGAAGCATAGAAGTATAGAATTTTCGATGTTACTATTTGCAACTTTTAAACATTTATCGACTAACTCAATACATTTCGATACTTTTTTACATTAATTTACTTTATCGATTTTCCCTACTTTTCAACTTCTACCGAATAAAGTCAAAATGTTTCTACTTTTTGTCTAACGATTATTCGAATAAATCCTAGTATTTTATTTGTGCGGAATTTGGTTGCTACGTCTTAAATAACTCTCTTAGTATAGCGTATTAAAGTCTTTGCTTGTACGGGAGATGACGCGATGGGTTGAAAAAATTCTCTAAATTTTCGAAAAGCTCCAAATCATTTCTAGTATTGTATTTATTACCTCAAGTAACTCTGTCAGTATAGCGCTTTATTGATTGTTTTCTATTTCAATCCTACAAGCTATGGAATATAAAATCACTTGCTGAGATGGAATTGCGATTCTCTCTCCATGCCCCTTTACATAAAAGTCATTCATATTTTGTTTAACTCACCTCCGGTATATGCGACAGTAATTCACTTAGACGTGCCTGTGGATTTTGTGGTGATGAATGTTGCAAAAATGTACGCAGGACTTGTACGTAACGCTCCTGTATACTTTCCAATTCAACTTCTGCAATAGAAAGATTATCTTAAAGTCTCCATTAAATTCAATCATTATTCAATGCTACCATACCCGACTTACCTTTATTGAGCAATATGTAAACCTTCAGGCAAACGTATTCTTCCATCTTCAATTTAATTCGCCGAAACATTATGGTAATCTGTGTCATCTTGTCCACCATATGTCCAACGTCAAGCTTTAATTGCTCCATGGCAATTGGCTGACCCATTAGGGTAGTAAGACAGGTCTGTAAGGTACTTAGGTGAGCGTTGACTTCCTGCACAAACTCCGGATCGTCCTTGTGCAGTTGCGGTGCGGGTGGTGGCGTTGACATATGCTGATGATGATGCAATCCATGTGGAGATGAATCCGCATGATGATTCTGCAGATGATGGGTATGGTTCGATGACGGTGACTGTGGTGGACCAGGACTTGATCCAGGACGCGTTGTAGTCGAAGTAGCCGAAGTCGATAAGGCAGTGCTGGATGCAGTATTCGATGATGATGTCGTACTACTACTGTTGGCGGTTCCTGTAGCTGCCTTCTTGCCATGAAGTGCCTGATAAGCAGCAGTAGTCAGTATAAGTATCTCATGCCACTTGTCAGTCAACAACTTGGTATGTATTTCGACTGGAATTTCCAAATAGAAGGGCAATTTCTTAGTCCATGACACGAGCTTATGCACAATCGAGTCTCCAATGTTGCAAAGCTTTTCGCTGATCTCCGACTTGTCCTCTAGAAATTCTGAAAAGTGTGGTAGCGTTGCGATATCCTCCATTGCATCACAATCAATTAGCGTCTGAATCATTGCCACCGAATGCTCGTAGGAGATTTGACGATCTTTCGATGAACTAACGGCGTTATCAAGCCGATGGCGTAAGTGCACAATTTCGCTGGGATTTGTGAGGGCAGTCTTAAGTATGGTACCATTAGCCAAATGCGAGGGTAGTTTGGCAGTCTCATGTGGTTGCGTTTGAGAATGTTGCTGTTGCTGCTGTTGCGATGGCTGTGCTTGATGTGATGGTGACTGTTGATGTTGATGCTGCAGTGGTGATTGTTGTTGCTGATGGTGCTGAAGTTGCAGATGAAGGGGTGGACCACTCTGTCCTTGATGTGACTGCTGCGGATGATGCGGCGATGCGCCATGAAGTGTTATATGTGAATGTGACGGTAGATGTTGCTGATGCGGTGAATGCTCCTGCTTGAGTGCAGATCCCAGAAACATCGATTGCTGCTGTTGTTGATGCTGCTGTTGATGTTGTTGTTGCTGTTGTTGCTGCTGCTGCTGCTGCTGTTGATGGTGATGCTCCTGTTTAAGTGCAGGACCCATAAACATTGGTTTCAAATCTCCACTAAGGCTGGCACTCAAAAGTTTTGACTGCTGATGCTGTGTGGCGGCGGCAACAGCTGCAGCAGCGGCCAATTGTTGCTGATGCAGGTGATGTTGTGGCGACAATAGATGTGCCGATTGGTGATGCGGTGATAATTGCTGTTGATGAAGTGAATGTTGAGATGAATGCTGTTGTTGCTGTTGCATTTGTTGCTGCTGATGATGCTGTTGCTGCTGTTGCTTCATAGCGGCTTTTTTGTGTTTCTTGTACTTAACCTTGTAGAGATTATAAACGGCGCCACTATTTCGTCCGCCAGGCATTCGATCTTCACGTACAGCTGCATCACATAAGAAACAATCAAATATAAAAACAAAGCAAAATATGTTAACTAGTCACAGAAGAACTTTAAATAGGAAAAAGTTTTGAAAACAGACCTTGTAGCACCATACCCTGCTCGATGCATTTCTTAAAACGACAATACTGACATCTGTTACGCTGTGCTTTGGTAATTTCGCAAGTTCCGTCCGCAACGCAGGTATAAACGCGACGATTTTGTACGGTTCGCTTGAAGAACCCTTTGCAGCTGTTAGCAAAAAAGAAACGAAAAATTCATAAATGTGACATAAACCTGACTAGTAGCTATCTTTCAACCTACCCTTCACAAGTAATGATTCCGTAATGTAGTCCCGTTGCCTTATCTTCGCAGATCATACAGACCAACGGTTGTTCATCCTCGTCAGTCGGGTCATGCGCCGTATGAGTTTCACGATTCATCCCAGTCGAATTTGAGCCACCCCACTGCTGTTGTGCGCTAAGATTGAGGGCTTGTAATTGACCTGGCGGTAATTGTGAGTAGTCGCCTGCCCACAACCGCTCCATATTGAGTGCATGTGGTGTACGAAACTGATGTAGACGCGGCTTCATATCCTGGATTCGTGTTTGTCCAAGTGAGAGCAGCAACTGAGCAGCCTCTTCATTATTTTGTGGTGATGGACCGGGAGTGTGTGTGGGTGTAATAGAACCCGCCGAAGGCGATGATGCAGACTGTAATGATGAGTGTGACGAATGATGCGATTGCTGCTGTAAGTTTGGTGGTGATTGCTGTTGTTGTGGCTGCTGTTGTTGCTGATGGCTTCCCATAGATGATGGCGACTGATGTGGACCTCCAGGTGGCGCATTTGTCGATGGTGGCGGCGGTTCGTAGCCCCAGACCATTGTACGCACGCCACAACTTTCACCCATAATAACTGTGGGTGTGCCACGTGGTGGCGTCTGTGAGGGCAGCTGTGGTGACAGTTGCGAGGATGATGATGACGATGAATGATGCGGCGAGGGCGATTGACAAGGGCCACCAGGGCGAAGATTACCAAGTGGTCCACCGATAACTTCTGGTTTGACCCCATTGATACGCGCATTTGATACCCATACCATACGCTGTGCTGCCGCCGCAGCTGCTGCAGCGGCACCGGGTTGCATGAGCTGTGGCAAGCCGCTGACTGCTGCTTGCTGCGCCTCATTTTTGACACGAATCATGATAGCTGCATCGCGATTCGGATGACGCAACGATTGCAATGGATGCATCAGAGCATGAGCCATGTTACCCATAGCTTGCGGTGGTGGCTGCTGCTGATGCGGAGAAGCTAAATGTCGTTGTGTACCTGCACCAGCACCATTGTTACCCAAAAGTCCAGTTGCATGGTTTATGTGTGAGACTGGCTCCTTTTTAATACGAATATGTTGTGCTATCTGATGTTGCTGCTGATGCTGTTGCAATAAATGATGCTGCGGTGAATGCGATGATGACTGCGATGAATGCACTTGCGACGGAAACGAGGAGCGGCTGCTATCACGTGATGATGGTGACATCGAACTTGGCGACATTTGTGTCGGGCGCGACATTGCAGCCACTTGCAGTAGCTTTAACTGTTGTTGCTGCATTAAATGATGCATCGGCGATGTAGAAGAGGCAGCAGTGTTGGTGCTGATGTTAAGACCATTGTCAGCGGCTGCCGCAGCCGCAGAAGCAGCAGCAACACGTGCTGCATGATTCAGCAAATGTTGCTGCTGCGGTGTCAAATGCGTTGAGGGCGGGCTAGGTTTGCGTAAATACTGCGGCTGCGTAAGCTGCTGATGCAAATGGTGTGTTTGCACAATTGGCGGTGGCGGATGATGTTGCTGCGGCGAAGGCGACTGTTGCTGCCGTATACTGGGCGCACCAGTAGATGGCGACAATGATGTTGAGGCTGCCGTGTTCATATGAGACGCTGTGGACGACGAGGCAGCATACGGTGAATGTTGTTGCGGTTCAGACTTAATTCTGGAGGGTGTCACTAACACGGTTACATGTTGCTGTGACTGCGTCAGTGTTTTTGGTGATGGCTGGCGGTTGTGTTGCTGTTGCATTTGTAACTGCTGCTGTTGCAACTGATGATAATGATGCTGCAGCTGTTGCTCACGTAGATGCATTTGTTGCTGCTGCTGCAGCTGTTGCTGTTGCGTATACGTAAGCATTTTTGTGGGCGATGTCAGAAAGCGTTCATCTTTTACCGCACGTATCACACTTAAGCTACTACCGCCACTGTTCCCAGTGGCAACAGAAATACCATTACCGCTCTCCACTACACCAGTGCCACTGGCAGAAACAGAAACTGATGTGTTACTGCTACTGCTTGTTGTATGAACATAATTTGCGGGAATTTGTGACGTTGTTGTTGACGGTTTCTCCTCGAGCGAGTCGGGAGAAGCGCGGCTGCTACCACCTCCAGTACTTGTACCACAGCTGCTGCTTGCGTTGCCATTGTTATGGGGTGGCGTAGGTGTAGTTGGCGGTGCTAATGCTGAAGGGGTGCGTCGCCCGCCGTCCGGGCCAGTTACCGTTCGACTGATACTTAAATCGGGAGATGGCGGTGGTGATGGCCGCGATGACGGAGGTGGCGGTGACATAATTGAAGATGCAGCTGCTGCCGATATTGCACCACTCGAAGAGTGGATTTCAGTCTGCTGTTGCTGCTGCTGTTCGTTTTTTGCAACACTTACTGCTAATGCGGCAGCTTTGGTAGCAGCAGCAACAACAGCTGCTGCTGTGCTCACCGGCGCTAGTGGCGGCAAAGGCGATGAGTGTTGCTGCAGCTGCTGCTGTTGTTGTTGATGCCGTTGCGGCTGCTGCTGCATTACGCTTGATGCGCACGTCGATGTTGTCGAGCATGCTGATGCCGTGGTGATCGACGATGTTGCTGAGACCGTAACTGAGATCGGCATCGGTGTCGCCGCTTCGCACATCTTTGGCGATAGTGGTGCCAAAAGATCCGGCGACGAGGTGGAGGTATCGGCTACTGATTCGCCATCACTACTGCATCTTGAATCGATTTTTCGTCGTTTCAGCTTTAGATCCTGAAATAGGCTCATTTTATCGAGCTCGCTGTATGGGCCACGGCTCAGTGTCATAATTCCTTAAAGATGGAAAATGAAAGAGAATGGAGATGAAAAGAAAAAAGTTGAATAAATAAGTCACACAAAAAAAATGATAGTACATAAATTACAATAAACACTAAAATATCCTTACAAAAAAAAAATTAAAAAATTATCACAGAATTCTTGCCTGGCACAATAATATTCAACTTGTGCATTTACCAGTTGTCGACAACAAGTGCGTTCAAGACCATGCTGTCCACAAAAAATGTAGAAAATGAGCCAACCCATGTGAATACTTTTATTTCTACTTGAAAGAACTTGTCACCTTTACTTGGCAAATATTCCATTACATACAGTACCATTGAAGCCAGTCTTAAAAAACTGAGTTTTTTTAGTGTTTCTGTTGTGCCTGCCACTTAACGCATATGTTTGCATGTCTCAGTTAGTGCCATAGCGCCATGTTGTCAAATGCTTCGGCTAAAACACGCCCACATCATGGCCAATTTGTCAATGTTTAGTGAAAATGCCAAAAATAAAAAAATTGAATGCTTAAAGCAAAGCAGCCTTTGCTGAAAGTTGATTAAAAGCACTTGAGCTTGGTAATGACACACAGAATATATTCAGTTTACAGTTTTAACGCTATTCGATATTTAGGGCTTGTAAATGTGGTATCAGATTACCAATAAATACTCTGGTTGACATCATTTCGAGGTCATTACGAATGAACCGATAAAGAAGTTTAGTGTAAAACAAGGTAAAGATTGCAGAAACTCTTAGATCTTAGCTACTCCATGTTTCATAAAAGTCCTTTTAATATTACAGGTGTTGAAAGTAATGAGAGTGAGAGCGTTTGCGGCATTTCATATTTAAGTTTTAAAGGAAATGAGAGAAGTGTAAAATATATGCCGAAAATATTGACATAGTTAAACATGGTGATATGTATTTATTAAGAATAATTTGGCTCAGAAGATAAATACAATTTTACCGAGTTATATTTTTTCCAAGATAATATAAAACAAAGAATAAAGTATCAATGAATCTGATGAAAATAACGGCTTAAATGGCTCAGTGCACAGGGATGTTATCGTTCCTAAGGCAAAAAATGGACAATCTGTAGCTTCAAACCATACAAACATACATTGAGCCCCTGTGTTAATTTCAACTATATTTTCTTGATTTGGAAAAAAAGCAAGTTTGCCTTCATTCAAAGAGACGGAAAGTTTTGTCACGTGTCGGGTACATCGAATTATTTGGTGGTTGGCTGCCTTAAAACAAGCAAATAATGTAAGAACTTAGTTACAAAGAAATGAGATATGATGCCGAATCTATTTACAAAAAAACTTTATATTAATCAAAAAATCATTTGCATATCAATCAAAAGCTCAAAACATAACACCCATTTTTTCTATGAGAACAGTTCTCTTAAGTATCGGCGAAGTACGCATGTTAAGATATTTGTTTGCAAGTTTCTCGAAAGTGAAAAAGTCCTTTGAGCTTTAACCTAGGAAAATTAAGCTGGAAACTTGCAAAAGAATTCTGAGAAAGCTGCGTATTGCCTTGTTATTAGCCGCTAAAATGCTGTTCAAGGTCAAAAGTCTGTGAAAATCTATTTTTTGCTAACATTTATCTCATTCTCTGTTGATCAAAAAATTCTCTTCTAAAAAAAGCATTTTTTATGCCAGAGTGCCATTCGCACGTTATAAAGCTAAAATAGCCGCTATTGACATCCAACAAATAAAAAATGAGTTATTTGCTTTGAATGACATTCACAATAAATAACGTACTGATTAAAAATTTTTCAATTATACAAAGTATTGTGGCTTCCAGTCAAGACATCAACACAAATTCCGACATTTAAGCTGTCTGTAAGTCTTTAGAGTTTTTTGTCTCGATCTTTTTAGCTGAGGTTAAATGTTTCATAGCTTATAACGAGAAGACCAAGCATTTGTGAATTTTTATTTAGTTATCTTAATGTGCTATGTATCTTAGATATAGTAACTTTCGAAATATATGCTAAAATATCTAAATTGGCTAAGTACTAAAGCCTCAATATAGGACTAAAACTGGACCACTGGACTTTAACTCAGAAGATATATAACTCATTTTAAAGAAATTTATGTATTCTACAACTTTTAATTAAAAATAGAGAGCATCTTTTCACGTCAATTTTCAATTTTTTTATAAGAAATAAAGAAGAAGAGGAAAATCTAATCACGGATTCAAATTCCGCGATCAATATTAGTCCCAAAACCTTACTCACTTTGTTGGAAAATTTGTTAAAATTTTTAATCTGCACCATTTTTTGAATCAATATTTTCAAAAATGGGTACACAACTTGAAACAGGGGGCGCTAATCCAGTTTTAAGTATTAAAGAGAATTCTTTTGAGGAGCTTTGTCTAGACATACATATAAGACTATTGTAATCCACTGACACTCGTACATGCGACAGATGCTTCAGCTTAATTGAAAAAAAAAAACCTACACGAGGTCGTTCCAACACCGGGTGGTTGGATAGAAATTATTAAAATAGCAAAAAAAAGAACCAAAATGTATGGTAAAAACAATGGAAACACCAATTGACGAATTGAAAAGAATATGATCGTATAAATGAAATTAGTTCGTATGCAGAATATTGAAAAACGACGGGACTTGAAAACTTTAACTTTTTGGAATGTATTTGTACGCAAAGCGTAAGCCATGAGTTGTAGATGCACGTCATATAATTTTTGCTTAACTGTTACTACTTTTGCTTTAATTTCAGGGTTCATTAGCCCATTAGCCCGAATTTAAATGTGAAATTTCAGCTTTAATTTCTATTTCCAGCTGTCAGTAAAATGACGAATTACACACAACCTACACCCAATAAAAATTGTTTGTAAAAGCAATTAAAGCTACCGCAATGTTTGATATGATAATTTAATAAAAAAAAATTTCTTTGAACTTTCATTTTCGCACGCAGGCGTTAAGAAATAAAGAAGATAAGAAAAAAATTTTATAAAATTTATAAGTGTAAAAATATAGAAGTGTTAAATGGATTATATTTTGGGAAAGAATTAAATAAAAAAATTAAAAATTCATAAAAAATACAAAATCGTTTCAAACTAGTGAAGTTTTTCTTTTCAATTATAACCACAATAATATGAATTTTTTTCATTGCGCATTTCCGTTTTCGAAAAAAACCCTAAGAGTGATGATGATATTTACTTATTTGCCTAAATAAAAAATTTCAAAGTCAAACTATAAAAAATAAGTAGAAAATCGTGTAAGAAAGACTTTCACTCAGACTTCGTCAAAACAATAAAAGAAAAATTAAGCTTTCGTTGCGTTCGCTTTTGGCTCTCGATTCAGTCAGTTGGTAAGTCAGTCGCTAAGCCAAAAACTAAAAAAGACAGCAAAACCTACATCATTTCTCATTTGCTGTATATTGTTAATTCGAATTTCTTTTGACTAAGTTCTTTGACCTTTTTCTCCAAAATGTTTGTTAACAGACATTTCATGAAATCAGCATTTTGATTTTTGTACAAGAGCCGCGTTGTGCTTCGCCAACATTTAAAAGCAAATAATGTAAAGCAGCTGTTTAAAAGATTTTCTTTATAAATTTTTTGAACTTGTAGTAAAGAGACATTCCAAAATTTATTTAGCAAAAAACAGATATTCTCCGATTTGGTTCATATTTTGCATGGACATCGATTTGTAAGAATTATTCCGGTTTTGTCATGTGAGCCTCAATTCCAGTGATATCGAAGAGCCTTAAACTGAAATTTCAACAGATGAAAAACTTTTTTAAGAGTCCAATTAAATTCACGCAAGCAACCTATTTCAGCGTCATTGCAAGCAAAATAGATTAAATTTTTAAGAATAAGTCCCCAAAGATTAAAAAATTGTTTAAGGCTATCAATTTATTCTAGTATACTTTTTGTGCCGTTTTACGTCCCTCTATATTTAGATTACCTTTTGATAGATTGATAATTCATTGATTATAGAGCTTCTGCAAAAATTACAGCCTGAAAACATAATCTCTTCTATTTGAAATATTTTTTCCAATTGACTATAGCTGTTTTTCATATTGAAACTGTGAGGTATTTCTTCATACATATGTAGGCGTTTTATAGTTTCGTAGCTGAATTTATATTAAAGTGTTCCACAAAACACTTTAAGCCATTTCTCAAGTTTGCCCTATCTCTGGAAACAGCTGCAAACATCGCAGTGAATCAAAACATTAAAAGCTAATGTACCACTTAGCTAGGAAGCCAGTGGCCTAAAGTTCTATATGATTTTGTCGTGCGGCAGTAGTTAAAAATCATGAAGTTCTAAGTAATGTAAATAATACGAGCAATCTCTGCCATTGCGTCGTCTCTGTAGTATTAATTTAGAGCCTTTTGAAAGTGTAAAAAAAATTTCAAAAAGCAATTTTATTGCGTCTGTCTTTTATAATAAAAAATGTGTCTGTACACATAAACAGATAAATGCAAGAGGCAGACGTTTTGGTTGCAGCGTTTATGAATAATTCAATTTTATTCAAACACTTATGATGTATACAAACTTAGGTGATTTCATTGTCAGGCACATTGTGATTATTATACAAATTATGTCATAAGAAACTAAACAAACAACCTCTGCCACTTATTTATTGCTAGATTTCAAAATTGCAATATTACAAACATGCTAAAAGTAAAATGATTACTAAATCATTTTATCGCGTCTGCCTCTTGACTGACTGGTTCTGTAACTTAAAAAAACATAAGAACAGAAAAGGCAGAAGAATACAGCGCTGTTTGTTTTTTTTGGAATCGAACACCATTTTGCTTTTGCATCTTTGATTTATTGGAAATTTCTTATCTTTTAGTACTGGTTGAGACTGGTCTCCAAATTTTTTTCAATTTTTTGCTTTTTTTTCTCCAACATATCATTAATTAAATTTTTTTTTAAAGGTCTATTTACAGATGGACATAAGTTCCAGTACGGCATGATAACTGGAAAATTTAAATTTACGACATCTGGGTTCAAAAAAACATAATCAATATAATTCAAAGTGAGTTGTGAGGGGAAAAGGCTAATCTTTTCAAGTATATAATTTAATATATTCGAATAAAACTGGTCTTCTTAAAGCTAATAAGTGATATTAACCAAAATCGACGATTTTTATTTATACAACCCTATATATTTTTAAAAGCAGAGACCTACACGTCTGCCTCTTGTACTTTAAGCTTTTAGGGACAATACTAAAAACAACGTCTGGAAGAAAACTATAAAATTATTTGAGTTTTCCTTTTCTTTTCTATGTTAACAATTGCTTTTATTAAAAATGTGACCGTGTGGACGTCTGCCTTTTATATTTTCGTTGTCTATACTATGTCATTTACAATATAATCTATGTAATTGAGTTTTTTTTTTGCAACTTTGAAACACTCTTAAAAAAAATAAAACAGCTCTATCTTCAAATTACACTTAGTTTTTCTAACATCAATGAAATCTACATTACATGGCGATAAAATCATAGTGTTATGAGTTAATTAAATTAATAGCATTATGTAGCATAAAATTTTACACAAAGCAGTGTGATATTATGTAACTGATAGTATAGAAATTATTGATCGATAAAGTGTGCAAAAAGTGGTTTTAATGAATGATCGGCATTATTCCTGATTTCGGCGGAGCATCCAAGCTTTTCAGAATCAAGTTCGAAGAAAGGTATGAACGAACTATGTAGTGTCTCATACGTTCACTGTGAACAGAATTGAATTTTACTATCGAACTTGTTTGAAAACTTATGAATACAGAATAGAGCTAATTAATTCTGTAAGCAGCTTTTATTAAAAAAATACTTTTAAGGCTCAACGTAATAAATTTAGAAAACATTTCTGGTAGGTAATGCGAGAGACTTTCACAAAATTCTTAAATTATTTTGTAAACCTTTAAGAGTTATTTTATTTCTCTAAGCTTTTAGAAATTTTTTTTTATAATAACTTCTCAATAAGTAGGTAAACTTGTATAATTTAACCTGCATTCCGGAAGAATAATCTAAAGTTAGTTTCTAAAATGTTGAATGACTAACGAATATGAAACGTCTGTAAATAAATAAACGTTGTAGTAAACAAGTTATTTCCAAAAAAAGCACAGCAAAAAATGAATTTAAATTAAATTCCTAAAAAGAACTAGCGATACAAAATAACATTGATATCAAAACAAAAATAAAAAATCACACACACCTTCATTTATCTTTTTCATAAAAATCTTAGTTAATTTTTTACGGAAGTAATTTGCAAAATAATTTTTTTTTTTCAATATTCCATAATAAAAATTTGCATTTACTTCGCAACGACATAAAAATAAATTGAGTTTTATATAAAAGAAAAAAATGTATTTTTCTCCTTCAATCTCAAGTTGGGCTGACTAACCTACTCAGAGTGATTGCGTCGCTGAGCAAACTATTGAATTAAGGAGATACATTTCGAATTGACTCGAGCAGTCGGTCTGCCGGTTGATGCTGCTTAATCGACTTGAGCGTCAAAACACAGACACGTGCTGCTTCCGATTTCTTGTTTTGTCCATTAAATTTGCACAAAAATTTTGCATAACAGAAGAGCAACCGCAAAGTTTGCAAAAAACAAAATAGCGAATTACTACGTGTGAAGATGACAAAAACAAAAAAAAAACAAGAAAATATTATGGAAATACAATTTTGTGCGTTGTTTTATGGATGATTTTCGTTGCTGTTTATTGTTCTTTGTTGTGTTATTCATTTTACTTGATTAGTAAGATTTTATGTTTTTGCAAAGTTTTTTTTTCTATTCTGATGGATTCCTCCACTGTCAAGGTTTTAATTTTTTGCGTTTTAGTTGCAAAATTATAGTTTTATTATATCTAAATAGTAGCGTAGAGTCTGTTTGTTTCAGCATCGTAGATCGAACCTGCGAACGGCGCAATCAGTTTGTTTTCTAATTTAATTCATATGGAAACAAGCGGAAAAACGAATGACTGATATTTTTTTTGAATTTTCGTAAAGATATCGTTGCATATAAGACCGTAAATTTAAAATTTGCTTGATCGAACGAAATTTCGCTAGATCACGCACTAATATCTTTCCTATATCTTGCACATTAATAATTTCAATTTTTCCTTTTAAAAAGAGTAAATTTCTTGGTGTCATTCTGATATGTTCATATCTGCAACAACCAACTAGTGAATGCTAAAAATATAACCAAAACGACACAAAGTGTCATCCAAAATAAAAATTATGTAAAAAGGGAATCCCCTGTTTTATTGCTTTCAACAACACT
Source organism: Meiosimyza decipiens (assembly GCA_963680825.1). Taxonomy (NCBI): domain Eukaryota; kingdom Metazoa; phylum Arthropoda; class Insecta; order Diptera; family Lauxaniidae; genus Meiosimyza; species Meiosimyza decipiens. The sequence goes on along the minus strand of OY804258.1, from coordinate 85,318,353 downwards.
CAAAGAAATAGATTATCAAGAACAACAATCGACAACATGAAAGACAGCAAAGCAAAGAAAGAGTTGAGAAAGAGATTTTCCTTAGATTGTGCTTTTTGTCCGCCTGCAGAGATGCCTTGTATGAAATGTGTTTAAATCTAGTGTCCGCGTCCGGCCAAGGTAGCGTCCACCCACCGGATTTTTTTTTGTTCTAAGAACATAACTAAAAACTCGGGACCAAGAAATTAATCCGGCCACGAGAGATGTCCACCTGTGGGAGCTGTCCACGACGGGAGCTTTCACTCCATACTTTGCTCCAAATTCAGCGCAATGAAAAATCACCTCAAGAAATTTTGTTTTTGCAAATAAATTTTTAATACCAATACACAAGGACTCATTTAGGAGCTATTATGAAATGATTGAAAATATGGCATCAAAAATTTTGCTAAAATTTATATACAGCGTGAACTAAATATCGAAAATTTAGTTGCTCACTTTTTACTTTTGATCTATTCCTAAGCCACTATATATTTAAAATTTAAATTTTTTTTCTAAAATTTTAAGACTTAACTTTTAAAAAGATGCTTAAAAATAATAAATTTGTCTCTTTTTAGGAGTTATAGCCGTTTAAACACTAACTCATAACATTTAAATATCTACATTCAATTCATGTTATTCATTCTATGGGAAACTATGTTTTAGTTCACCCAGCGTATACATTTTGGAAACTTTTTAATATCATATTTTTAAAAATCTCTCAAAACTGTTGTAAAAATAATTTCAATTTGACATGAAGTCAAAAAGTTATTTAAAATAAAGCAATTTGCTCGAAGTAGTCCTCACTGGGCCACCGTATCGAAATTTTCAGGACATGGGCTAAGCTTCTTTTGGAAGTATAGATATTGAAGAAATCTCTTTAAGTTATTTTCCATTTTGGTGATTCACTTGACGTGAAAAGTCCCATATGTATGTTGACTGACTGCACTTTACAGGGTTGCACATCACACAAAAGTCATGCACATCATACAAAAGTCATTCACTAGTGCATAGTTATTTGTTGTTGCCATTGTTGATGTTGTTGTCATCATTACACGTTGGGTGCACAAATGTGGGTGGCTTGACTGGGTATGACTTCTGTATAAAAATGTAGTTCAACGTACGACAAAAAGGTGAAGGAAACTTTTTTACATAAGCAGCAATGGGCTGTTGGGTTACTAAGTTGGCTTGCACGTTGCATGCAGACACATTTAAACACTGGCATATGATGAGTGCATACATACATAGGTAAAATATTTGTACATGTATAAGGGTGGAATAAATAAGGCATTTGGTTTATTTTTTTTTAAGTTCAGCAGGAAGTGCATGAAGTTGGCTGCACAAGAGGTGAACATTTGTTTTCTTTTTTGTTTGTTTTTTATGCGGAAGGTTTTTGGCAAAAGTGGAACAAAGTAGTTCTTCTGCTTTTATTTATTTTTATTTTTTATATTAAAATAGTTTTTATTTGCAAGTGAATGTTTCTGCCTCTGCGCTTAGTCTACACATAAAGCATTGTAGTTGTGGCGGCAATATTCTTAACCCTTGAATATTAAATGCAAGTCTATTGACGGTAACAAATAAATAAAAACAATAATATGAACATATAATCATACTTTTTACAGATTTACCTACGCGCTATTCTTAAATATATTAATGTTTTTATCATTGTAGGCTCAAGGTTATTGAGGATGTAGTCTAAGTTATATTATTCCTAGCCAAAGCTCGATACACTTTATTTGGAATAGCCATAATTACAGATTTTCTCATATCATAATTGAACGAATCTCAGTAGGAATATTAAAATTTGGGTGACTTTTAATTTTTTATTCCTCAAATTAATTTAATGGGTTTTCTCCAATTTTTGCATTGGCGACTACCCCTAATAGGTAATGTTAATCATTGACAAAATTACAATTTTCGAAATTTGTGACATCTAAATATTAACCTTCTGACACAAAAGTTTAGTCGGAATGGGGTCGGCCTTTCGTCATTCTAATCCACATGCTGTTGATGATGGTTCTTTAAGTGTTAAGAAACATTCAAGCTTCGAAATGCTCAAAGTAAGTGTTTTGCAAATTGCAATTTTGATTAAGTGAGTTGGCGCTCTCCCTCTCACATATTTAAATTCTACTCATTCTCTATATTGCACTTGTGTTAGCTTGCATTTTATGTTAATATTTCAAATACTCTCAGAATTCACAATATTTTTTGATGTATTTGTGCAAAAATAGCAGACAGCAAGTGTTGCCATTAATCGACATCATGGTGTGAGTATGTACAATATTTTTGTTGTTTTTATTTTTGACGACTCATTTGCAATGTTTATTAATAATATACACAAAAAAAAAACAAATGGCAAAGAGTGCATTCCTGACGCTGATGTGGTTGTTGTTTTATTGTACCTACTCTCCTTAATTTTATTTCGCACAATTTGCAATTAGTTGACGTAGGTCGGTTTTGTTGTTTGTAGTATAAATAAAATATATACAAATAAAACGAAGGCAAACGAAAAGAAGAAAAAAATAAAGTGAGCAACGTCGATGATCACAAATGGATTGCAAACACAAAAATTTTAAATGAAAGCGAAATTTTTAATGCAGATGCGCTGTAAATTTTAATTAGAATCGTAGGTGCACGATTTTTGAGGATTTTTTATAAATAAAATGAAATTAGAGACATAGGGTTTTCGTAATGGAATTATTAAGTTTTCTTTGAAGAAATGTGATTTATTCAAATTGGTACTGATTAAATATTTACTAAGAATTATAGATATGGTATGGACAGGTGGCTGTGTAAACATAAAATTACAATTGATTCGGTAGTTTGAGGAAGGAACTGCGCTTATCGATTTTCCAAATACAACTTGTTATAGGCCAAGCATTTTATCAAAAGTATTACAAAAAATTCACGGCTAAAAGTTTGAAGCAAAACAACAGCATATGGCCAACCCCTTAACTCTGTAAATCTTTTTGTTAAATTCTGTCGATCAACATTCTGATTTTTGAAAGTTTGATTTTTCGCGTTTGAAAAAAGTTTTCATTAGGAAGCGGTTGGTTTTTTGTACTTTTTCTCCTGATTTACCAAGGTGATCAAAAACAGCATAGTTATTATGCGCAAAATAATTTTTGGGATTTGTCTCCGGTTTTTCCTGATGCATATATAAATGTTTGTTGGTTTACTATTGTTTTATGTTAAGAAATGAAACTCAAATATATTTAAAAAATGTTCTCAATTTGGGATCAAATAAATGTTTGTAAAGATCAGTGTGTTTTAATACATTTACAAACAGTTTCAGTTACAAATCTTCGTCAATTTGACGATGTTAGCTTCCAAAACTTGCGTTAAGACTCCCGCTAAATTAAAAGTACGTCAAAGCGTCAGAAGGCTAGCGAAAAAATTTCCTGTCCGACGTTAAGAACTAACTGGCAGAGGCATGTAAGCGCGTAGAAAGTTGACTTGAATTCTACTCTTTTGCGAAGGTTCGTAAATAAGGGATAATAATGCTGTTCTTGATCACCGTGTTACCTCATTAGTAAGAAGGAGAAAAAAATCCATTGATTTAATTTATTAATTCCCAGAAACTGCAAGAGTATTGCCATCTTATTGCAAACTTCGCTCCCAGCAAGATTCTTCGCGTGACTTCATGGTGGACATCTGCAAGGCGTAAACTTGCTTTCTTTTATTCTTGGCTTAATAAATTTTCTGTTGAAATAGACAACAGTCACAATACACTCAGAGCTTTTGGGATGACTGGCTTCAAGAACCAGCGCTGAAGCATTGGCTTTAAACTTTTTGTAGTACACCTGGTCAGATAGCTAAATGCATCGTATCGTATTATCGTACTATGAAATCAAAAAAAAACGTTAAGTTACACAAAATTCAAAATCGATTTTTGAATGATTATGATGCACCGTATCAAATTACATGTTCCTGCAAAATTTTACTCCTACAATTTAAAACAACGTTCTTAATCTCTAAGCTTAACCTGAAAAAATGTTGAAAAATTTTGGTTAATTTTTCATTTTAGAAAGTTTTTGGCTTCTCCTGCCGATTTTTTCTAATGGACTTAGGGCTTTTTTGATTTTACATGACAATATGTTCCTATGTGGCTTTTTTTGAGAAATCAATGCAAACGAATTGTAATTAAATATTAAGAGAATTGCGCGTGAATATAGAAAAACGAAGAGAAGAGCATCGCTCGAATTTTAAAAATATAACCCAGCATGAAAAATTAGAATTGGACCCAGTTCAACCTAAATATAATCCCAAATTCAAGTTCGAAAAAATATCACCCTCTATTAAGGGTATTCATACGTGGTGTTGTTTTTGCTTTATTGTATTTAATCGACTTGTTCCACAACCATCAAACGCAAAAAATAATTGGCAATGTTGCATGCAGATAGTCCAGCAACCAATTTTGAGGAGTATATCTAACGACAGGGTGGATGGTTATAGTAGAAAGTGCTAAAAAATGACAACCTATGCATTTTGTTTAGCAAACACTTTAACGTATAAGCAAGACCAAGTGTGAAAACCCTTTTTATAAATATGGATAATCGGCTCTGATGTGACTGCCACTGATGCAACTTTTCGTGCTCAAATATAGATGAATCAAAATTTTTTTTGGATTTTTGATTTCCCAACACTATGATGATAGGAGTTGTTGCCTTCTTAAAACTACCGAATCAACCAATGAAACTGTCACCAGAAGAAAGCCTATTTGAAAGGGATAAGGATGTTTAAATTTATAAACAGCTCGAGCTAAATATTCCATATCCCTAAAACAAAACATTTCACCAATTTAAGCTCACAGGATTTTTGTTTGAGAATGGTGATTTTATCGTATTTGGAAAATTTTGTTCGATGTATGGAAAGAAATTTGATATTTTTCATAACAATTAGGTATTTTATTATTAAATTTCAACTTTGACTTCAACCCTAACCTTAAAATTTCCGTAGAGGTCAATAGCCTCTAATGAAAAGTACACATAGACGATAAATGAGAACTTCAATAAAAAAATTAATATGTAATAAAAACAATTTCATTTTATCGCTTAAATGTTACTTTAAATGCAAGAGTTATAAATCATTATTATAGTACCAGATATGCATACATACATACATATGTTTGTATTTATCTGTTTAAATGTACATGTTACATGCTCGTATGTAGGCGTATAATGTTACATGTAATGTTAATAAAATACATAAAAACTAATATCGATAGTGACAGTGATCTAGATCAGTAAAATAATACACTCATATAACATAAATTTACTAACTGGGACTTAAATAAAAAAAGTCTCCACATAGAATGATAGGATTACTTTCAAATATGTGAACACACATAATTTTTATATATTTAGCTATAAAAATGGTGGCCAAAAAGCTTTAAGTTTTGGACCCTTCACATTTTTTTCGTTATGTTATGGGAAAATTTGACCAAATGTTTCTTTTCCTCGAAACTGAACGACAAGTGTTATCGGATAATGATTTTCTTGATAAATACGTCGCAAAGTTATGATGTATTGAATATTTATAATTTTTTGATTATTTTTGATAATCTATTGAAACCATGCTAAGTAAGCGCAAAAAAAGCTTTCCATTTACGGATTTTATTTAATCAGCAATTGATTACCCGCTCATATGCACCAGTGCAGTGTAATTTGGTCGAACCAAATGGCCAATGTCCCGTGTCATCAAAAAATTATCCACTCGCCCTCTCTATTTTCGCAATTGGCTATAACGCTTCAACAGGAACAAAGTAAAAACTAAAGTATCCTTTCGACAGAAATAAGCATAGATAAGCGGTAAAAACTGAACGAAATCCTTGATTACTTACATTCTGGTTAGTAACACTTTGTCTTATTCGTTTTCAGAATGCTTAAATCAAAAGCTGTTGAACAACGAAGCCCAACGCTCAGAACGATTTTTTTTTTTTGACATTTAGTAAATTAAATGTGGTCTGATTTTTCTTAAAAATAAACTAAAATATAATGAAAACACGACTTTTATAAGTCAGCCATTCTTCCCGCTTTGGCATTTAATACTTCATGGTATGGCCGATACTTTCTCGAAATGGTGCCACATTCTAAATTTTAAGTAAACTGTTCTTATCTGCTTTAAAAAGAAAATATCTTTCTGATGTTTTTTTTTTGGTTCTCTCTCTTTGTTTTATGTTGCAACACACCCATCGTACAAAAACATTACGACAAAATGTCAGATATTCGCTTTATTCGGAATATGTGATGCAAATCTTCTGAATTTCGAAAGTACGACGGAATTAAGAATGCGTATTGATCGCTTTTAGCTGCGATGAAAGATCCATCGGAATTAGAAATGAGACCGACAGAGAGATTTATATCATTTGATATGTTATGACTCATATTGGTGTTATGTGTATATTCCCAACGCTTAAAAGTTTTATATGCAGACTGTCCCTTAATTCTCAAAAAATTCGTTAGCTGCATCAATGCAAAATGGCGAAAACATTTCGAATATTTCAAAAATTTACTGAAATTTTTCAAATACTGACAATATCGTGATTAAGAAATTTTAAAATATCATGTGATTTTATTAATTGTTTTGAATTAAGCCCTTCGAAAGTAGGCTAATGAAGGCGTATTATAAACAAATAGTGAAAAAATTCACTGAATAAAAGCACAATAAAATTACTAAAAGAATTATTAAATTTATGTGTTAAATTAAGAATCAAACGAAAAAGAAATAAAAAAAAAATAAATGCAAATGCTCTGTCGAAGAATTCTAGCGACAGCACTTGTGCGTGCACAGTGGAACTAAAAACGTAAAGTTTTCTGATTTTTGATTTTTAAAATTAAAAAAGGATTTTAAAAATCAATCAATTTGATATATTTCTTTCGGTCATGATGAACCCTAATTTAGAATTGAGAAAGGAGAATATCTAAAATCAAAAAAAAAACCTTATGAAAAACGGTCTAACATTTCAAAAGACAACATTTTCCTATAAAGTTTGAACAATTGATGAGGGTTTATAATGTCTATGAGGTAATCGCAAAATTTATTTATTTTTAAAACTTTTGGTAACGTTTCTTATAGACATAGGACACATTTTTCCTTTTTTTGGCACCAATTTTTCGTTCATACAAAAAGATATTGTACCTGACTTAAGCAAATCGGTATCAAAACAAGTTTTCATTTCGTTTCATTTCATTGTAACTCTTAATTTTTTTTGTTCTTTTAGAACTTTTTTTAAAGTTTTTGTCGATGATTTTGCCTACATTCAACATAAATAGAAATAACAAATAGACAAAGAATAAGAAAGGATTTACATAAAAAAATCAAGTTTTTACCCTGGTACGTACTTGAATTTGCACGGACGTAGGCAAAATGATTCATGGAATAAATAAACGTCAAATCGATGTCAAATTTATGGAAAAATTGTTATTTAGTAAAAGCTAAAAGAATATCAAATTTTGGGCATTATTTTCTTAAAAACCAATCTCGCAACATTCGATCTCAACTTAACAGAATATTAGTGATTTTTTTTTGATAATTTTTGAGTTATTTCAGCCAAAGCTTAAAATCATAAAATGAACAAAAAACTCAATACTCATGCCAATTTTATTTATTTATTTTATTTATTTATTCTATTAAGTCTATGAATATAAATTCTTACAGACTAGAAATTTTTCCTGAGGAGTAAAGTCCGATCCTGTGGTAAATTTCGCGATTTCGGCTACACTTAAAATCTTAGGCCTTTGTCTGAGTCTTTTCTAAATTATATAAGAAAATTAAACTTTAAGTTTTATGTTAGCTCATAAAACTTAAGCTTTTTGCACAAATGAAATGAAGAATTTATTTTTTATCAACTTTTGATTCAGGAACTGATGCCACTGTGCCACCGATTCATCATCACCGTCATCAGATGCCGTAAAAGCATAAACAAAAAAAATTAATTTTATGTTCTTCTCTTTTTTCTTTTTGCTATGCGTTTCAACAGCTCAGTTAGAATGCGTGGATGGCTAAAAAGTTGATTCTTTTTTCGATTTTCATTCTTAATTTATTTATTTGCTGCTGCTGCTGCTATTCCTACTGTTGCTATCTATGAAGCTATGTACGTATGTTTGTACACATGTATGTATGTAAGTATTTATATTTTTAAAATTTGACCTATTTTCATTATCAAGCGCAAGATTATTCTAAACAATAAAAAAAAAATACAAAATAACAGATACACGCATTAATTTACACATACATTTGTTGGTAGTCATAGATGGCCACCCTTGTAGGCAAAAGTAGGAGTTAAAAGTGCTATTAGAAGGCCTTCTTTGGAAAGAAGCAGCCCTTCTCAACTTCTTTCAAACTTATTATCTTTCATATAAAAATACTTTGTACGGGACTAATAAGTTTACCGTGAAAAGGATAGAAACCAATCATCCGTGGAGGAGAGAAATTAAACCGATCGCGACCTCTTCGAAGAAACAGAGAACACAGACAAAAGATATACAATATAAGGAAATATCAACATATGTACATGTATTATTTCCTGCATCGAATGAGGTAAATTTTATTTTCTACTAAAATCTCATCAACTAACTGAGAACTATAAAAGCACTAGAATCATGATTTTGCTTATAGCAAAATTTTCCGGTCTAGGACGCTTACACATACAGCAATGTTGGCATCAGCGCTGGCGTTTGGTCTTTTCGCAAATGAATTAAATTCACAGTCGAATTTTTTTGTTTCGAAACAAAAAAAACAAAGGTTGCATTCATCATTCAATATAATGTAATGCAATATCATGCAAACAAACTTTATCATAAAATTATACTGGAAATGTGCCGAAAGTTCCCTGGATTTATTACAAAATCAGTCTATTCTACTTTTCAAGGTGCGATTTAGAATTGTGCTGAATATGCCATCACTGGTTGGCATGTGCTAATGCTGCTTGCAGGCCATCTATGGACGCCATTGTGCTCAGTTCCCTACTGGGGCAATATAAAGTATGAGTGTGTATGCTACTGTTTACAGAGTACATTGCGCAGCTTTTTTTTATAGTTGAGTTGCCGCCGCTTGCGACGCATAGAAACGCACACACGCAACTAAAGAGCAGAAAAAAAAATATAAGTAACTAGTTCGTAAATATAGCAGTAAATGCAGAAAAAGCTTTTTATTTTTAAATCTGTCAATAATGGAAAAACTAAGTTTTTTACAGTCGAAAATTTGTTTGACAATAAATTAAAATGCAGATATTATAATGCACAAAATTATGTTGTATTTACGGAACCCGATGATGTTAAATGCCAAGACCAACAATAGAGATTGTGATAGCATAATGGTTTTCATTATCAAAGTTCAGTTTGGGAAAAAAAGGAACTAATTTGTTGTTATTTATTATTTTTATAACAAACATTTTTTGGAAGAATTCCGTTTGCAATTTTCAACTCTTAACATAACGATAACTTAATTTTTAAAATATCAAGAGTAAGTGAATTATTCGAATAAATGGGCTGAAATTATACTATGAAAAATAAAAAATCTAGAGTTTGATCACCATTTTTCTTGACCACATCATATATCAATCATAAAGTTTTCATCTGACTTGGAGTTTCGATTTCAAGTGTACTGAAATAATAATAAGTCAGTTTTCAGTATAATTATGCCGAGAGTTCAAAGATATCAAAAATAGTACTAGTTTAGGTAGTTTGTCAGTTTAAAGGACTTAAGCTTTGTTATCAACGTTTCTAAGACTCAAAATCTGTCTACAATCTTGTCATTTGTACTCAGTGAGGTTTACAATTTAAATTTAAGTAAAGTTACTAATTTACAAAAATTCAAATTTAAAATTAATTTAAAATACGAATGAGATTTGGAACTCAAAGCCGTAGGGCTCGAGCTCAACCCACGAAATTGGGAGCAACCCGCATAACTTCCGACCTCTCCTACCCACTGATTTGAAACTATGCCCCGAGATCCTGAACCATATTATTAGCTGCAGTCTAGCTGGAACTATTGAAATTTATTGTCTGACACAATCGCATGATCTATCGAATAAAATCGATAGTAGTAGTGTAGTATTTTAATTTACTTTGAAGCTAAGAAATTCTAAAAATCACCCATTATCTCATTGACAAAAATAGAAATGCTCCTAGAGGAAGTGAATTTGCTAATATGTAAATTTTGTTTATATTTTTAAAAAATAAACCTAAGCAGGTGACCACCCTAGAGAACGATATATTTTTTTTAGTTAATTTGAAATTGTTTGCAATTTGCAAAAACTACAGTAATGTAGGCGATCACGCCCAGGGCTCGAATTGGTTTTGGTTTGAATGTAAAAGAGAAGGATCTCTCGCAATTCTCTACTTTACATTGAAAGTAAAAGCAATTGGTGACATTGTTGCAAACGATATCGTCTGCATAAAAAACGGCTATAGAAGAATAATAAGAATATAAAAAAAATATGAATTTGAGCAAATAAATCTACTTTCAGTTAAACTTTAAATAATTACAACGCCTTAATTTAAACTTAAAACTATTAAATAAACTATAAGGGCCGGTTTTACAATCTTCACTTAAACATTCACTGGATTAATAAAGAAAATCACTTAAATTTTAACTGAACATTGTAAGAACGACTCTTAATGACATAATATAATTTAGTATATGAAAAAATTTAAACACACAATTTACCTATGGAAGTCATAATTTTGTTGCATTTAGTTTATGTTTTTTCAAAAAATTTTATTGCCAATTTGTAGTCAAATTTTGAAAAAAATATCAATGCAGTCGAAAATAAAAGTTAGCCGGATTAGTTAGGATTTGTTTCTTTGGAAGCCAATAGGTGCAGAATTTTGTGATGAATGCAGTGTTGTAGATTTTTATTGCATAAATTTTCAATTGGTCATTAAAAGATTATGGCAAAATATTTTAATTTTATAGCCAATATTTAGTAGGATAGGAAGTGATTTATAGTCCAAATGTTTAAGTCATTTCAAAACACATTTTGATTAATTTTTCAAGGTAAATTGCGCGCGAGCTGTATCGAAAGATAAAAAGAATTTTATTAAAATTAGCATGAAAACTTAAAAATTATATACTAACGGCATATGGGCAAACGCGATTTTTTTCTATAATAACAATTATAATTATTATAGTGTATGTTATTGTTGTTATTGCAATTGTTGCATTTTGTTGTTATTGGTATTTTATTAATTGTATCATTATTATCAGGTTGTTGTTGTTCATGATTAGCACTGCTGTTGCTGCTGCTGCCACTAACACTACTAGCCGCAACATTTTCGTTTCTGATAGCAACATTATTACTACTGCTGCAACATGTTGATGTAGATGCTAAGGTATCATTGCTGCAATCGTTATTGCTATTGCAGTTTACTGTGTAGCCGCTGCCACCATTGCTGCTGTTGTCTGTTGACACCTTTTGTATGTTGTGTATGTTGCGTATGTTGCTATTGCTGCTGTTAACAGTGAAATTGTTGCTACTACATTTTCGTAGCAAGGTTTTATTGAGTGGTGTTTTGATTATTGTTGCTTGCAATGCGGTGATAGCTGTAGCTGTTGTTGGTGAATTTGGTGGTGTTGTCGGAGCAGCTGCCGGTGGTTCTTCTTCCGCCTCCACCTCATCTTCTTTTTCATCATGGAAATTGTTATTGTTGCTATTACTGTTATTAAATATTTCTTTTACATCATTATGTTTACCATTTTGTTTTGCCACCACTACGTTAGCAACTTCATTAAAACTGTTGTCAACCTTTGTTGCAGTGGCGTCCTCGGTTGGTGCTATTTTATTATGCGTGTCTCGCTCATACAACAATTGTTGTTTAATTGCTGCTGGCGTTGTAGCTGTTGCTTGTTTGTTTATTAAATTTATACCAATTTCATTGGCTGTTGCACCACCACTTGTCGTATTGTTGACATTCATTGATATATTGTTTGATTTTGTTTTAATCTATGTATTAAATAATTGTTGCTGAAAATATAAGGCGGCATGTTGTAGTTGTTTTTCGTGGTCTTTAATATGATTGGGTGGCATTTTTTTGTTTAGTTGTTGGTGTGGTGTTACTCTTAAAGATAGTTTTGCTCCAATGTTTCGCTGGAGACAAGTATATTTGGCGGAAATGTTTCTAAACTTGTGTTTTTACTTTGTTATTTTGTAAGCTTTTCAAGAGTTCCAATCACATTTCTCATCATTTTTACTATGGACTCAATTCGTGACTTTTTTTTAATCTACAATTGTTTATGTTTCAGATTTTTTTCATGCGCTCTGTGAATCGAAAGTTTTGAAGTCACTGCTTTCTGAGCATCTAACATTTTAGCATGCATAGCACACTCTTTTTCATAATTTTTCGCTAAGCTTTTGTTACCACTTCAATACAAAAGTACAGTCTAGCATTCACTATGCAGTATTTATCTATATGTGAAATTACTCTTATTTTTAAGAACCTTTTATTTCATACAGGCTAATTGATATCATAAAAGTGTCAGCAGTATAATCAAAATGTCATCATCCTTATGCATACAAACAATATGCTAATAAGAATTTGTGCGGCAAATCCTGCAGACTTTGTAGCTAATGTAGTTTTAAATACACTGCAGCAGTAATACAAAGCAATGCTACTGACATTCAGTTTTTAGTTTAAAATCACTGATTTATTCCATAAGTGCCTCGCCACAGCCATGGTTGTGTTGGTCGAACTTAGCTCTTAGCTTACTGATAAGCATTTTATGTTCTGTGAACATAGAATAGTTTTTGTAGTTTATCCGCATGCACAATCTTTTGTGAATTCTTCAACTTTCTTAAAAGTTTACTACTAAGAACTTGAAAGCCACTGTAGTATTGATGTCTTGTAACAATAAAAATACAATGAGAGCAATTTATTCCTAAATAAAATAGTTAATAATTCTTCGTAATTTTTTATTTATTGGTTGTTCACGGCAAAAGTTTGCAATTCACAGTTTTATTATTCTTATGCAATCAATACTTTATGTCAAATTCCATCGTAAAAGTCATAGCTGCTTAGTATCAACATTATTTATAATTGTTGCAACTTCATTCTTGTTGAGCATCACTGGATTTCTTATATTTTATAAGCTTTCCTTCGTAAAGTCACTGTAGTTTATTTAAATCCACAATTATTTACGTATAATAAATTAAGTTTTGTTTTTCTCAAAATAAGTTATTGTAATAATAATATTGAAACTCTGTGTAAAAATGTACTGTTGTACTCAAAAAGTATTTCATTCAAAATAGTTTTTTGTTTGTGTTTTAATTTTTGCTTCAAGTTCACTTTCTATAGTGCAAAAAAGCTGCTTCAAAACTTTTCGGTAATCATTTTTCATATGATGAAGTTTTTTCTTTAACTTTTTCAGCAATTTTCCATATTTTAGTGTAGTATAATATAAATTGAAGAGTTTTTCACATTATCTTATGAACTTTTTACAATTTTACAAAGTTCAGTCGATGCCGGGCAAATTAATTCAATTCAACTTTTAAATTTCTCCAGTCGAAAAATAAAACGTTTTAATGTTTTAAGAATTTTTTCTTATATCAATAAAAAAACTTTTTACCACAGCAGAAATTTTATTTTTTTGACGTTGTTTCTCAAGATAAATTTGTGGAATGTTTTATTTTAAAACTTATTTTTTTTTACCACTTAATTTTTTTCTTTCAAAAATTCATAGCAAAACTAATAATTTTTCCAATAAAATTAACTGCTTTTCGATTTGTCACTATTTATAGTAAATGTTTTTTGCTCAAATGCACTTTCGGTTGGTTGAAACTTTCATCAGTCTTTTATTTAAATCTAAATGTTTTATTGGTTTTTAGTGTATATTTGCTACATAAATGTGTATATAACTGTTATTTTTTACATACAATTATTTGTAAATTATCTTTAAGTCTTTGTTAATATTTTAAATATTTTTTTATGTGGTACCCTACACTCAAGCAGGGCGATTAATGGCTATAAACATTTATGTTGCATTTGTGGCAACAGTCTTTTTGTTTTTTTTTTTTTTTATGAACAAAGTGGACGGATGTGAGTATTTTTCCTATAGCCTGGGTACTTTAATTTTTTGTATGATTTTTGTGTTTGTTTTAATTGGTTCTAATTAAGTGCATAAAATGTTCTATTTTTTAATGCACTTTGTTTTTGTTTTATTTTTACATAATTATAAATTTTATTTATTTTAATTTATTTTTTGTAAATGTTGCAGTGTTGCAATTGGTTTTTATTTTTAGATCCGAAAAACTTTTAAAAACTTTATATTTTTTCATTTGACAGCAGCAGCAGCAACAACAATCGCAGAGGACACTTGCATCTAAAAATTCAATTTAAAAATTGCACTTTGTTATTAATTTTCATAAAAATTATTATTTAAAATAAACATTGTTTTCGTATAATGACACTTTTGTTTTGAACAAAATTTGTTTTTTTTTTCAATAATTTATTCCATACAATACCTTTTTTAAAAATTAGACTTTGATTTAAAAGTTGTTTAATTTTATAACTAAAGAATATTTAAGCGACTCTTCGTCTTTTAAGTTTTTTAATTTTAATATGCATATTTTTTAGTAAGATTTTTATGTTTACTATTTTAATTATTTGGTTTAATTTCCTTATTTTATTTTAATTTAATTTATTTTTTATTGTTTTATCATCTAAGCTTTAAATTTTTATTTTAACTCAAACTTGATTTGTTTATTTTGGTTTTTTAAGTCTTTATGCTTTAAATTTGTTAACTATTTCAATTCACTAATAATATTTATGAATCAATTCATAAAACATTTGGATGTTCTTTATTGTATTAAACTTTTTCTTATTAAAACTATTGGTTTCTTCCACGCTAACTTAATTTTTATTATTTTTGTTAATAACACTATAAGAATTTTCAATATTTTTGTTGAGATTTAAATTTTGTAAAAAAATTTTTGTTAACACTTTTAAGTATTTGGTTCAGTCTTATCGGCGTTTTTTCTTGCTGCGCGACATGCAGCTGCTACGCTTTTACTACGCGCCGCTAGAAAAAGGCATTTTCAAAATAAAAAAAATTCTCAAAAACGCGCGTTTACCGTTACCGTGTGCGGCAAATGAAAAATCCAACAATTTTTTAGTTTGTTTTTTTTTTCGCTTGACTCAATTCAAAAATCATTTAGATTCATCAAATTGAAATTCAATTTGAATTTTCCTATTCCGCGCTCAACGTGCGTTCAAACGAACGGTATCAAGTGAAATGAAAGGAGTGAATGAAAGAAAGCAGCTAAGAGCCGCCGCCACCGCTGTCGCTAACGCCGCCGCTAACAAAATGGAGCGATGAAGAGTCAAAACTATGATGACGACGACGACGACGACGCAGCAAAAACTATGAGATGAGCGGCGTTGTTGAGTGCGCACAAAAACAACAACAGCAGCCACGGAGGGCGCACTTCGGGAAAACTAACATGGATAAGTTTGAGGGGAAGGTTGCAATAACAACAAAAATTGTGTATTACAAAAACAGTTAAGAAAGACAAACTATGAAATTAAAGTTAAAAAAGTTGTTGCAAACTTTGTCCAGCAACACAAATGAGTAATATAGCACTAGCAATGTTGACAGTGAAGCAGCAGCAACTACACTAAACAACGACGATAAAGCCCAACGACCGATAAAAAAGATTACGTCAAAGAAAATTTCGTAAAGAAATAAAGCAAAACCAAATAGCTGTAGCAGCAACAACAACAGTAACTACTCAGCATAGCATAGCACAGCACTACACAACACAGCAACGGGCCGCATAAGCTTAACGAGTTCACTTTTCTTTGCGCTGCTGTCATCGTCGTCGTCATTATTGCTGTCGTTGTTACATAGCTTTTCCTCTATTTTCTAGTTTAATGCTGTGAGCATTTAGCGCCGGCGCAACTAAGAGCAGCAGCAGCAACATTAGCTATTTACGTTCTCACTTTTTTTGCATTAAAGAGAGAGAGAGCGAGAGGGAGCACTATGGTAGACTGAGAAAAACTATTGGAAAAGTTTTCTATGAAGGAAATTTTGAGCAAAACTAAAAGCTTTCTACGAGAAATGAAATTTTCATATAACGGTTCTTGTCAGTGAGAGTAAATACTAAAAGAAACATAGTGCGAGACTGAGAGAGCGCGTCGCTTTCATTTATACAAAGCAGTTAGCTCCTACCGGCAACCACCACCAAATGAAATGAAACTGAAAACACTTAGTCAATGGGTCTTTGCTCAGAATGTATACGAACGTTTGACTTACATATAATGTTGCGGCAACATTTGCAGCGTTGAAATGTCTGGTTTTGAGCAACATGGCAAACATCTGATTTCTACAGTAGGTTGTTTTACATGAAAAAAAGTGGAAAATGCTTAAGTGCCCTTGGGTTGAATACCGCACTTTTTGTTCACTTTTTATTAACATATGCATTTTCTCGAAAAATTATTAAGTTTACAGAAAAAATGATTCTACTTTATTTTGTTTATTAAAGCCCAACCTTTCAATAAAAAAAATCTAAATCAAACTGAAAAAAGTGCACGATCTTTTTCAGTGGATTTAATTTTTCTACAAATTCTTTTGAAGTAGTGTACAATAAACTTGGAAACATCTACTTGCGAAATACCTAGTTTTTAAGAACAAAATTATAAAATATTAACGCTTAGTGCTGGAACTCTGGCACTATTCTGAAAGGAAGGGACCATCTTCACGGATATATCCTAGATGGAATTCGGTGCAGGAGCGGTTATTTACTTGGATAATATGGGCATGGAGATGTCTTTCAGACTACCCAACTACTACAGTGTTTTTCAAGCTGAAATTTAAGCCATAGACCAAGCCGCACAGGTGATACGGAACAGGGAGCTTACTCCCTCTTTCTTTCATAATCATATATGTGGACAGTCAGGCTGCGATCAAAGTACTGAACGTCAAAATCGTGAAGTTTACGTGTGTGGAACACTGCAGGGAGTCACTGCGTCCAATCCGACAGCTTACTATAGAACTCTGCAGGGTGACCGGTCATAAGGGAATTCTCGAAAATGAGAAAGCTGGCGAATGCGCCAAAATGGGATCAGAGCAACCAGGGAATCAACAAGTGGTAGATCTTAAGATACCGCTGGCGGAACTACATTATCGGATAGAAGGCATAACCAAGAAACAAACGAACAGAAGGTGTAACCTTACCGCCGGATGCAATCATGTGGCTTAAACTGAATCTGGGAAGGACGCAAACTCTCTTTAGATTCAGCAGGGGAGAGCTAGGAACTTTTATAGGAGTGCTGACGGGACACTGTGCAATTGGCCCTATGGCAGTCAAATCTGGTTCCCCTTTTAGAGACTTTTGCTGGAGTTTGGAGACGAAGAAGAGGATGAGACGGTTAGACACTTACTCTGCGAATGCCCGGGACTAATGAGAAAACGAACCAAACATTTTGGTTCTGCATTCTTTGTTGGCCTTCAAGAACTAGCCGAATTGGAGCTCACTACCATCGTCAACTTCACTCAACTTGTTTATTTTAACCTAAAAGATGTTTTTGCTTTGCAAAAAAAAAAGAGAGCAAAAAACTCCATGCGAAATCCGAGCTTAATATTTCAATGCTAAAACGTGCCTCAAATGTGTTGATGTTTTGGAAATGAAAAATTTTAGTTTGAACCCATATTACTAAGCTGAAAAAATTATAAAAGCTCTGTATATAAAATGTTCATAGGTATGATACTTTCGCTTTAACACGTACCTTGATGATTTTTTTTTACATAAAGAATGTAATTTTGATATTTTAGCAACCGTGTTACATTATCTAAAAGCCATAAGGACAAATTAAAATTTAGCATTAAAATTAAATTCAGCACAGCAAAAACTAGAGCAAAAGTGGTGGTTGGTTAATCGCATGTAATTATGACGCATAACGGGTCGTATGAGTAATCTCTTTCATCAGAACATCAAACAGCTGCAACTTTTGCAAACGTAAAGCTAATGATATTTGTAAATGGGTTTTTTTAAGGCTAGTAGTACTATTTTTATGACGTTTTTTCGTGTCTAAAAAATTTAAGACTTTCTTAAAGCTGAGTGACTTAATTTACACATACATAATTGGAAAAGAAAAATTTCACAATTTAGGTTCAAATACTTACATATATAAAAAAAATTTGACGTCCAGTTTTGAAAATCAAAAATTTATTTAACTTGTTTTTCAAAGTTGGATGCTTTTTTTAAATACTTTTAAAATAATTGTTTGATTTTTTCCTATAAAATAAGCAATTTTTAGATTGAACAATTGACCGGCGAGTAACGAAATTAATCACCATCTCCTAAGCTATCAATTTTCAATCAAAATCCCATCGAGTGAAAAGTCCTTAGAATTGGTCAAAATATTCAGTAAAATATTTTTATTTTATCATTGTAGCGAATTTTTCTTCTATAACGTCATGATTTTTTTTTAATTTTGGATAAATATCATGATAATCTCACAAATATTACCACGAAAATTTACATTGAGACTCCAAACAACGGTGGACAATTAAACGTTGGACAAAGTGTCTTATATGCCACAAATTTTAGGGTTCGTTTTATGAATTCCAATTGGAATGCCTTAAGATTTACCCCTTTATAATATAGACAAGCCATTTATTGCAATATCATAAGAACACTTTTCCATTGTTCAAGAGCTATGTACGTCTTTTTCGTTTGCAGCAGAGGAATGAAACTGGTTGTCAGGCAAATGAATTTAATGATCCGGTCATATGGCATTGATTACTGACCTAGAGTAAGGTAGGTTGGCATTTAAATAATTAAAAAAGGGTTTTCATTTATTGTGTCTGATCAAAGATGGATGTGGTTTCATTGAGTCTAAATAACTCTAAGTTTTAATTCGTGCAGTTTATTTTAAACTAAGACTTAAGCTAATATCATAAACATTATGTACAAGCCCATTCCGCCTAAAAGTAGAGCTATCTTTTAACATAAAACATCCAAGCTTCTCATCAATAGGCACTACCATCGAAGATTTCTGATCTAAAAAATTAAGCACCAAGCTCAAGGCGACGCCACACACGGAAAATAAGAACCTTTTTAAATCTTTTTTTCACCCCGTCAATACATGTCACACCTTTCGCTCCTAGAAAGTTCAAATCCATTAAATTATAACAAGCATCAGAAATTTAGCTATTCAGCCACAAGTTTCAATTTGCTTGGATTGGAATGAATTATTAAAATTGCCTGAAAATAGTTTTGTTTAAGAAATTTAGTATGATTACTTTATTTTGGCGATCAACATTTTTATTAAAGATAAATTTAGAAAAAAAATTTCACTTGTGAAGAACAGCCACTTTCATAATCATCGGCATAATTAATGGTAAAACAAAATATATTTTTTAAACAGTGGGATGTTAAGGTGCTGACTTCATTTCAAAATGTATTTCTGTATATAAATTTTCTTGTGCAACTTATAACAACAACAACAACAACAACAACAACACCAACAACAATGCAAGAGTGACAAACTACTTCCTCAGGAAAAAAGTAAAATAAGCAAAATAACACATAAAAAACATAAACCATTGGGGAGGTATCTATTTGTCCACTGCTGATCGAATTGCAAACGAAATGAAAAGTCGCAGCAATAAAACAAAAAAAAACAACAACAACAAAAATAAACAAACAAACCGGTGTAAGACAGAGAGAGCACAAACAAAGTTCAACAACTCAGCAAAGTTTTTCACTTAGCAAATAGGAGAGAGCGAGAGAGAAAAATGCGCAATTGACACAGTTATTTTACATTAAAATTGTTGTTGCTGTCGGTGGAGCAAAACAAAAAAGCGTAGAGAAATAAAATCTAAAATGAAAGCACAGAAAGTTAAATTATTATTTCTTCGATTAAATTGCCAGAGAGCAAACAGCGTGCTCAATTATATGAAACTTTGGTGCTCTCAAAAGTAATCAGCTAACACTAAAGTGAGCGTTAATTTTCCATGTTGCCGCAGATTACTTATTTTACTTTTGGATTTTTCGCTCTAATACAATGTGGTTGAACAGCAACGACGAGTAGCCATGTGTGGATACAGCTTTGATCGAATTTTTATTAGGTGTCTAGCTTTCTAACTGTACACCGTGTAAGCTTAGTCGTTCAAAGAGAGCTTTAATTTGCCAGTTACTGATTGCGATTAAGTATGTTGCTTGCAAGTAGCTAATGTTTAGCAACCTCTGTACCGTTTGTCAACATGTAGCTACGTAGTGAAAAGCGTTAGTATGTTGCAAAGATTATCATAATTAAAAAAATATTGTCAGTTTTTCGCCAGCCACTTTTAAAAAAATTATTCAAATAAATGTATAGAGCGCAATAAATGCCCCAGTTAAAAAAAAGCATGTTCTAGAATAAGGCCCAAATAAAAATTAAAAATCGACCAAAAACCATATGTTAATTTACCCTAAAATTTAAAGAAAAATGTCTCAAAATTTAAAGTAAGCTAAAAGCATTTGCTTTGGCAACCTTCATATTAAAAAATACTCCAGCTCTAAGCCAACTGGAGGTTTTGGAATATAAAGCCTTTTAAATAAAATTTCTCTAACTTTCTCATCATTATGTTCACTTGAAAAACAATAGAGTTGTAGATAATATAATAGGGTCACTATCAAATTAGAAATATATATTAAATTTTTTTGGCAACCTTTGTACGATACGAAACGAAAACTTTAGACAAAATGCTTGGTTGGAAACTCTGAAACCAAATATTATTTATTTACTCAATATTATACAGAGCAGTAGTAGCACGTCGACAAAAAGATAGGGTCAGTGCATTTAATAGTACCATTAAATTATTAATTTTTTGATTAAAGTACATATGTATGTGGTTAAATAGTTTGCTTAGTAAGAAAAAATCATACAAGATCATTCAAATATGGGGTAAGCTAGGCTTTGTATACAAATAGAATGCTCTAAAACAACAAAAAGGATTTGTTGAGAAAGATCTTTTTGGGAGAATATCGCAAAACGATCCAATGCTGAATTACAAACATAGAAAAAGTGGTATGTTGCACATTTCGGTAGTTGTCGTCATTCTTTCCTTACCCAATCAATGTGGGATTTCGCAAACAGAGATATGTCGGGAGTTTCGGTTTGAAAGCAGATACGTTCTTAGCATTGATTGGAAAGTAACACAAAAAAATAATAAAAAAAGGATGATGTGTCGAAAATATTATTAAAAACATGGTGCGCGCTTTCAATATTAAATTCATATTTTCCAAAATAATGCGGAGAATTTCGATTTGCAAGCATATATAGACATCCTTACGATTGATTGACGAATAACATACAAAAATCAAAAAAAAAGAGCTCTTCCTTTATTTGGACTAAGCATTTTAGGTTCGAAGTAGAGATGGGCGCGAGTCGTGTTTTTCGTCTTGGCTCTTGTTTGTTTCGTGTTGAATGAAATTGACAAGACTAAAACGATCAATACAATAAACATTTTGTCAAACGCCAACAGTTTGTCAACGCAAATATATACAAAATGTTGTTTTATTCGTATACGGTAGGCTTTCAGCTCATTTTTTCCTTTGAGACCTACTTTTGCCGGAACAATTTATATACATAAGTTTGTACCAAGTCCCATTCATCCGCGTCCAGTAGTTGATGAGATATGATAAATTTGATTTTGGAGGGCGTGACATCGCCCATTTTTCTAAACCAAAATTTGCAAAAACTTTCCATGGATATAATAAGCATAATCTTCTTGAAAATTACTTTTTAAAATACTTTTGGATGAGAGCCACCCTAAATAAAAATTTTAAGACCTAAGCTGTGCCTCTTTATATAAAAGCCACGTGGTGTAAATTCAATGAGAATC
Source organism: Meiosimyza decipiens (assembly GCA_963680825.1). NCBI lineage: Eukaryota > Metazoa > Arthropoda > Insecta > Diptera > Lauxaniidae > Meiosimyza > Meiosimyza decipiens. The sequence goes on along the minus strand of OY804258.1, from coordinate 85,296,510 downwards.
AATTAAGCGGCCTTCAAGAAACCGATATTTAAAAATTATTTTTGTATGAGAGCCACCCAAATATATTCACTTAATCGAAATAAAAGCTATTATATCTCTGCAGTTAGACAAAATGGCAGACAGTAGCCAAATTTCATAAAAAGTATATATGTATATAGATTAATAAAGATGTAAACGTAAAACAAAAATGTGATTTTGATCATACGAAGATGTATTTTTTACAGTTGAAAAAGTCGTGCGTATCGCGTCGTTTTCGTGTTTGGAAAATTTTTAACCGTGCGTGTTAAGTTCGTGTTTGAAATTTGTAATTCGTGTCGTGTTTGAAAAAATCGACACGCACTCATCTCTAGTTCGAAGTCACCGCATGCTCGCTCAGCTCTTTCGATTGAACTACGTTAACACTTTTGGTTTGCTGCAGGCCTTTTGTGATTTTCTTTTCAGGTCACTTGCTCCTTCAGCTCTTACTGGTTGTTTCTTATTCCTTTTGTTCGATTGCAATTATTTTCCCGCAGCTAATTTAAAAGTTTATTTCAACATCAGTTTTATTTTTCCAAAGTTTTTATAATTTTTTACCCAAACTGATATTGTTGTAACCAGCTCCCGAAGCAGATTTTTGTGTGCATCTGTGATTTAAAGATTGACCGAGGTACATACAATTACAATATGTATACATAATTTGGTGTTTCGTTCTTTCCATGACACCTCCCCCTAAAAAATCAGGCTGCATGCCCGCTTGAGTATTTCTGTCACCAACTCTGTTATAATAATTATCTGATGACTTTTTCTTGGCGTCAACGCTTATGAATTGAATCGAAATTTCTTGAAAAGTTTAAATCATACAGCTGAGGGTTACATTTAACAGCAATATTTTTTTAACTTCCGTCTTTATGATATAATCTTTTACTTAGTATGATACATATAGCTTTGCTTTTATTAATATAAACGTTGAGTCAAAGAAAATAGCGTTCATTATAAAGGCATATATAGCTAAATTTAACTACATATTTGAAATCTTTCAGTACCTACTTCAGTAGCCTATTAATTAAAAAAATTATACTTAATATATTCAGTCATTTCCTAGAGTGTATCTGAAAATATTGTGGTCACTTTATTAACTCATATATTGCAATTTTATTGCTATTACTCAATCGATCGTTAGCTGCTAGGGAATTTCATACTTCTTTTATTATTCGTACATTTTGCTTTATTTTTACTTTCCTACTGCGTCTTTGCCTTCTTCTACCTCGTTGCAAATCTACCTGCTATGGCAAACAACTAACGTGAAAAAAGCCATATAAAAATGCCAATGCATTTTAAATGCAGCAGCAGTAGCAGCAGCAGCAACACATAAAAACCGTCGCACAATCTTTGTGTTGCTGCTGGGCTCCTACTCACCAACTTTTATGACCCCCTACGAAAGCAAACGAAAAAACAACGAAGAGCCCGCATTTATTGTAATGTGCGAAAAAAAACGTTGCCGTCGCGTTGCTGCTGCTGCTGCAATCTTGGTCAATATTTCTGTGTCTGCTCTTTTGTTTTTGCCGTTGCTGCTGCATTTCTCTTCCGTGTTGCTGTCGCTTTCATTCAACAATAAAATGCAATATTTTGTTGGCAACAACGTGTGCACGATCGTTTATTTGTTTTAGCGTTCATTGGACGGTTGACTGTTGGACACGCTGCGATGTTGTTGTTGCGTCGTTTTATCGATGTCATGAACGATAATGAAAACGACAGCAGAAAAAAAAACAACAGAACTTTCACTTGCAATAAAATTGAAAAAAAAATCCCTTTGCTACCATAGCTGTTTGTCATAAATTTTAAATTAGCCTTAGCAAGTGCTACGTCCTAAAGTTGATTTAAAAAATTTGCACGCATCGGCAGCACTCGCAACATTTTTAACTCAAAAGTCGGCTTTGCCTATGTTATGCGCTTCTGTCTTTTTTTTCAGTATTTATGACTTTCATTGTAATAAGTTTATAAGCCAAGTTTATGGTTTTAGTAAAATTTAGTAACATTTTTATACCCTACACTCAGGGTATATGCGCTTTGTAATTCTATTTGTAGGGCATGGCAGGAATAGAAAAGTATATAAATATGTCAGCGTCACCACCTGAATCAATGTAGACGTGCCCGTTTGTCTGTGGAATCTCGATTACAGAAATTCTAAGCGCTATAACAGTATGAAATTTGGTACACAGGCTAAATACTCATATAGATACAGCTTGAAGTATTGAATATAGGCGAAATCGGTACATGGACATGCTTACCGCCCAAACAAATTATTCATTTAAAGCGCTTATTTTTAAAAAAAGTAAGCTGATGTAGAATAACCAAATTTTTCACAAATACCTTGATTAAATTGGAAAATCTTTATACAAAATTTGGCGAATTTCGACAATAGCACGTTACATTTCAAAGCGCTACACTGAGTGAAACATTTATGGTAATGAAATCAAATTTCACACAAATACGAGAAACAAAGCATCAGAAGCAAGAGGCGTGGCGCTTTCCTACATGCAAAAATTTTAAATGTTATACTGAGGGATATACAGTACTGCAATGTAATTTCACATAAACAGTATGAACACGCTCTAGATAAAATTTGGATGAATTTCAACATGAGTTTGTGGCACTTTCCATACGAAAATATACTTCAAAACGCTACACTAAGCCCAATTTAAGTTAATGTCCAATTCAATATGGGAACGTGCTGAAAAATATAACTTTTTAATAGAAAATTATGCGCAAATTTAGTATTGAGGCAGAGAACCCCTTACTAATTTCTGTCAATTTCTTTATTTGGATTGACTTGACACATGAAAAAATTTTTCCTCGTTTTACAAGTCCAATTTTTTTATCTCTTATGATTTGAAACGGACTCAGAGAGTTCATATTGAACCTTGATGATCTTTAGTGCTGCACCTCGTCTATTCAATGCAATTGCGGCTAATGCTATCAACAGCGGTACTGATATCGATGACGAAGCCTGCCACACATTTATCTACTTCACGATAATGCCAAATGTATTTATTTGATCAATAAACCTGCCAGTTGTTTTCAAACACATGATTCCGATTGCTCTAACTGTGAAAAGCATAGTGCACTAAAAATATCGGTGAAATACCACCGTGTCTGGTATTTATATATAGTCAAAAATCTTTCGAAAAATAAACAGCTTTTTTACAATATTTGTATCATATCAATATGTAGATTTTTGTCTACGCTAAACAAAATATTTTATAAACGTCATAATTTAGCCTTTAAATCAATCATTGCTTCAGTTAAATAAGTATGTTTACAATGAATCAAACAATATATATGTAGGTATATAAGTCAGCATATATGAAATAAATTAAAGGCTCCGGTATATAGAAAGCAGAGCATGCATCGCGCTTAGGACGCTACGCTTCTGAAGCAAATAACGCGCGTGGGGTTTTACATAGAATGCGCTCTCTTGCTTTGTTTTATTTTATCAGAAATTATTTTGCTTTTATTTTCAATTTTGAAAAATTTATAAAAACAACAAATTTCAAATAACAAACAAATTTTTGGTTAGTTACTCTCAATTGTCAAAAGCATCTAACGCATCTAAAAAGTTGAAAGTTGACGAACTTTGGGCATTTAAAGCAACAAGCGCGTTAGTCGCTTTTGTGTATATATCATACTCCATATAAAAGCATGTAATCAATTCCTCTATCAAATCATATGATGCGCGCGATGCATGCGCTGCTTTCTATGCACTGGAGCCTTAAGAACTAATTACGCACATATATAAGCGTATAAATATCCAAATTTATTAATAAGTAATTTAGAGAATCGATAAAGCAATAATTTAAAAAATTGATAAAAAAATAAATAAGTGATTAAATAAAAATAAAAATAATACAAATATACAAACAAACAAATCAGTAAATAAATGAAAAATAAAACAATTAAATTAATAAAAATTATTTAAATATATTAAAAACTAAAATGATGAATAACCTGAGAAATAAGTTTGTCGAAATGAAAAATTATGTAAAATTAAGAGCGACAGAACAAAAAAACCCTATTCCAAATTAGCAATCTTTTGTTATTTTCATTTGATGGTATAGGATACCCGGCAATGCAATTTCAATAACAGTTTTGATAAAAAATACTATCGAAATGTTCATATATATTCATATGTTAATTTTTTTTTTAATTACTGAGAAATAAAGCAAGTTGAGCTATCGGCATTTTTTATACCGACGCTCTCTAAAACTATGTTCATTACGATATTTTACTTATTTTGTCACTTAAACAATTTTAAATATGTTAACAAAATGAAGTACGTCATTGTATCTAAAACAACAAAGTTCATTGCCCAACCCTTTATCTCGAAAACTCTTTTAAGAATCTTTAATAATCTAAGGTGAGGATTTACGTTTTTTTACTCAGCTGCTAATAGTTTTTATTTTAATTGGGTCTGACACTCAACCTTGATTAGGCGTATAATGCTGGTTTTGTTCATCTTCTTATAAATAAACAGATTTGTTTGGCAATGCAACATGATATATTGATCGAACAATACCAACCATTTCAAATAATTTATAAGTTAAATAATTTAAAGAAATTAAGCTACAAATGTTTATTGTTGAAATACATACCGGACCACACTGCCGGGCCAGGCATAGTTTGTGTTTCCCTTGTTACTTTGTTGGACGTAATTTTGATTAGTTTTCCTGGATATTATACAATTTCGAATTATGTTTTTAATGTATAAATATGACTAATTTCATTCACTTTTAATTTGCACTATTTACTTTGCACTTATTACTTTCGCTCTTTTTATTTAACACAATTTATGTAATTTCATGTTCAATTGCTGTTTAATTTTTCATTGTAGATTCATTTATTTTTTTTTTCTGGAAACGCATTTCCTATTTTAAAAATTTTGTTAGTAAAAAGTTAACAGTAGATCATTATGAGCTTGCATTGAATTTTTTTTTTTTTGGCTTGAGAAAGTGCACTTTCCCTCAAAATTGAAGTTCACAAATGGATTTTAAAATTTAGTAGAGCGAATTGTCCTTCGTTTGATGGACGATTTTTGTGTGTAGGAGAACAATTTTGAAAAATATAAAGAATTTTAGATTTTTTCGATGAAAAGACACTAAAAGTATTCCAGGAAGTTTGTTTAATAGAACGTTTCCCAAATAAATAAATTTAAATTGCAGTATTCTTGTTAAAACTTTGTTAAGAAATTTTTGGTTTCTGTCACCACTAAAAATAAAACATTACAGGCTGATCGTTTTGCCAATTTTATTTTGATAAAATTTGCATTAAAATGAAAGATTGCATATTCATTCGCAATTTCGAAAATACAGCGCGACATCGGACAACGCAACCAAGTCTGTTGCAAAAAGTATCAAGAAGTGCCGAAAGGTTGCAAAATAATGACCTCTATAAAAAAAGTCGAAAGACATCGAACAAATCTTTATAAGCTTAAGAAGTTGATAGAAGTCTTTAAAGTCGTAAATATACAAATTAAAGTTCATATGTATCGATACAAGTTGAAATGTTTTGAAAAAGCCGAAAAATATCGAAAAAGTCGTTACAAGCTAAAAATGTAACGCATGTGTAAGGATTAGATATCCGCTAGCATACCCCACCAGAAAAGATGTTTACATATAAACAAATTTGGATTTTGAAATTTAAATTGATTGTAACGCAAGTAACCAAAATATGTAACGCTACACATTTTTATATTTACAACTATGTTTCTAGAGTTCCTATAGTATTTTAATTAATCTTCCATTGCTCTCTGCGTTGAAGGAACTTTCATTAGCGAAATTCTAATATGTCGTTGTAACAAAATTAGCAATAAGTAGATTTCGTTGCGTAAAAGGTAACAGGAATTGCCAATAAGATTAATGCAAAAGAAGTAGGGATAATATCATTCAAATTATATGTTATTATTTGTTTATAATACGTCACAAAATATCATTTAATTAAATCTTTGGTATTTCGATTGACAACAGGAGCCAAGGAGATATTTAATAGCACAATCGTAAAAAAGTTTTAGCGTGCAATGCTTCAGGTTCAACGGGAAACTGAAATTTTCGTATTATTTGTTTTTAATGATCAACATATATCATGAACAAAGCTCATCTACTTGTGTATACCAAATCAACTTAAGTCCAACTCAGTCACACGAATAGCAGCATTTTCATATTAAAACTGTCAGAAATACAACGCAGCAAACAAAAGGACTTTAGCACAAGTTCCTAATTGCATTGAAAATATTGTCCGAACTTAAGCCGATTTTCGATTTTATCTTTTCCTTCAGGATATGGTACAAAAATCATACAGAATCAAATAAAACTGGATACATGATTTTCCCAAAGTTATCTATTTGAGCTAAAATAATTTTTCTTAGAAAACTTTTTCAACTATTGCGTCAGTCGCTAAACTTTTGATTGTTTTTTAATCAAATATAAAATAAATTTAAAAACAGTTTAAAGAAATTTCTACTTTCCAACATTTTTTACTTAAAGTCTGAAAATTGAAAATTATATGGAATGCGTAAGATCAATGTTTTTCAAATGAATCACTCTAAACTGGGTTGCCGGTGCTTGAAATAAAATTTAAGCTTTTTGGAGTGTGCCTTAGAGTGCATACTTGCAATGCATTTGTGTGCATCAAATGCATATTTGCGAACCACCACAGAGAGATCAATTTTTTTTAAGTAACGCTCACAAATGCGTTTCGATTAAATTAAGCTTTTGCGCTGACTATCATGACATTTGTGCTTTTGCATTAATTTTAATTTTTTTACTGCAATAGATATGTATCTACATATTTATTTTTATGGTCTTCTGTAGAATATTTCTCTAATTTTGTTTGTTTCATAGGTATTTATTTTATTGTTTTTATTCTTGCATCCTATGACAATCAAATTTCGAAATAAAAAATTTTGTTTTGAAGAAACTCCTTTTAAGTTTTTTATTTCTATGCTACAAAGGTATGAGTAACATTTAACGATACTTGTCACTGTCACAAGCTTCTAGAATATGAAACAAAATATGCAATTTTTGGTTATCCACCTCATTTTGTAGCGACTACTGCATACTTTTGCCAATTTCAAGTAGCAATTTTGCTGCTTTTTCTCCCATTTACACTCACACATTTCCATACTTTCTAACACATTTTCAAATTTTCACTTCCGGCACTTTTGCACAAAACAACGGACGGCAGGCACACAGGCACAACGACGGTGACGATGACGGCGACGATAACGCAAGCGACACTGGATATTCTCGCGTATTCCAACGAGCACATCCCTCTCTATTACAGCACGCATTTTTATGAGACTTCCTACGTAGTGCAACACTAAATTTGATATGCATTTTCTTTACGCTTTTTTCAAAACTTTTTCTACAAACGACATCTTATTTACGCCAGTACTTTGTTTTTGCTTAATTATTTTACCGTTTTTTTACAGATTAATATGCCGTTATATGCGCGCCGTTCGGCTGTAATGCTGCGAATTATTGGCAACAAACTGAGACAACTTTTGTCGTTCGGAACGTTCGTTGCTTGCTTAGCGACTATGGACTATGATGCGAGCGTGAGTAAAAATCACAATGTTGGACTTGCAATTTTTACTAATGTTGTTGTTGTAATTTTTGAATGTGTGTTAAACGTGTTTTTTCGAGTTTTTGTTGTATTTGTTGCCTTTTTCGTAGTATTGTTTTTTAGTTTAAGTGTTGTTTTTATTTGTTACTTTGATATCGCACTTCTGACGTTTTAAGCTGCTACCTTTTTACGTTCTCTCGGTGTTACTCTCTGTTTTTTTCCCTTTTCATTTTTCTTATACACTCAGCTGTTGCAACACCAAAAAATATCGAAAATCATAAAATTTTGTTTATTTCAAACAAAATGATTTGAAACTTACCCCACTACTTTTTTATTGTTACGTAGTTATTTTATGAAAGAAAGAAAAAACTTAATTGTTGAATGTTTTTAAGAATTGTCCAATGTCTTATAATTTCAAAGTAATGTCTTGTTGTTACAATTAATCATTTAACAAAATTTGCTAGAGAAAAAGCATTCGTAACAAAAAAGTCTCATAGGTATGCCTAAGGAATAAAACCAGCCAAATAGCGTTGGGCGCATAGGCTTGGGGGCGGCAAAATGGTCCTTGTTATATTAAATTCAATTTTGCTTTTGATCAAAAACTTTTCTTGGTAAATTCAAATTATTTGGTTAAAAACTAAAAAAAAAACATTTAAAAGAGGTTTGGAATTAATTTTGAATTGAAAAATATTTAGCTTATGCTAGGATTTTTATCCCACTGGATACAAAAGGAGACCATTCCATTTATTTCGCATTTTTTTTTGTGGCAAATTAGTGCCGAATAGGTTTAAATAATTTAAATTACAATACAAATTTTTATATATAACTACTTCAATCAAAAATAATTTAATGTTATTTTTATGAATTGATTCAGCCATATAAATGAGTCAGGATATAACTTTAAATTTAAGAAAAGATAGAAGCGTGAGAATAAAGTCAAACATAGCTCATTCTTTAACAAATTCAGCTGGCCTTAGACACTGAAAAAGCTTGATATTGTGTTAAGTTTCGAAAAATTTTGGAAGAAATAAATTAAATGGTTGATAAGAACAACAAATATACAAACATTCTTGACTTACAAATCAAAATTAAGTAAATTTTGTATTTACTAAATACTTAAAAGGATAAGTTTTCTTCAACTTATCAAAATCATATTGTATGCATGTATGAATATCTTTGCTATGAGCATGGCCGCCTTAAATTTTTTTTCGCCCCTACGTCAACCTCATTTTAGTCACCCTATGTATGCGATGCACCGGAAAAACGTTTTTTTATATTTTTTAGCTCATCAAAACTTTATTTGTTTTCATCAGTATTAAGATTAGAATTAGTATTAACTAATTACTTCAAAATTGTAATATTGTGTTGCGGTGCAGCAAAGACGTTTTCTCACGTTTACGATTAATTTGTTAAAAATAAAAATTCACCTTTTCTCAAGTGAAACAGTCGTCCCTACGGCAAGACATTGGCGGTATTGCACCCCTGACTATGAAGTGGGAATAAAAGTATTGATTTATAAACGTCTTCGCTAAATATTTTGAATGCGATAAGATCGAGCAATTTTTTTATTATTGTTTTATCAATCGATAGAAAAAAGAATCGAATTTTGGATGTAACCGCCAGTAGTGGCGTTTGGGAAATTTCAAGTATCAAGTTTTGGAAATATGGTCCTCAACATCTTTTACACTAAAACAGGAAATTTAGAGAGTATAAAATAATTATTTGAGTTTTTTGAATGATTTGTTTATTTTTAAAATTATTTTTTATTTCATGTATGAGTTTGATTATTTTTAAGTTATTTAAAAGTTTATTAAGTAATTAATTAATTTATTTATTTACTTATAAATTTATCAAGTTATTAACACTATCACTACAGTATTGACTCAGGTATATTATTACTGTCATTCCGTTTGGAAAGAATAGAAGGAGGCGTGTAAAGTACAGGAGAGGGCATATATGTTTGATCAGCGTCAGCATCTGAGACTTATCGGTCTGTCTTCCTGTGGAAATCTACATCATAAATCATAGTTCATTGGATTACATATTGTCGAAATCGGTAGACATGCCTGCCGCCCATACAAATACAACATTTAAATTTGCTGAGTAATAAGAATTGTTACTGTGGAGTTATTTGATGTAGTGCTACCTACCAAATTGCAGAAAAATCATAAAAAGAGTTGTACTACAAATCGATAAAAAAAAAAAATAAATTGCTAAAAGTCATACAAATGCAACTTGAAGTTAATGGCCAAATAAGACATAATACTTTCTTTAGAGTTAAGATATTAAATTTTTTGCATATCTTGTTTGTAAGGAATTACGTCAAAGTAATAATTGAAAATGTACTGGGCCTCAGGCCACATTTAATATCTCCCACACATTGTCATTTTAACTGATAAATTTTGATCTCTTACTTCCGTCACAATACCAGATAAAAGTTCATCTGCACTCGTAAGAACCATTTACACAGCTTTTTATACTTTCGCTGTAGTTGTAAGAGATATAAAAGTGTTGTCTGAATATGTTGATTAAAAATTTAGTTTTATTAAGTTAATTTTCTTCATAATAATGGATTGGGCATTTTACATTTTATATACAGCCATATTAGGACTTCTTATACTTCATTTCTGTCCAGTAAAGAGAAATTCCGAGCGTTTTTTCAACTTTTCAAAACTATATTAACTGCATCCAATGCATAATATCCAAGTCTTTAAAAGAACGCAATACTGTGTAGAATATTTGTTTAAAAAGTATGTTCTTATATTATGTCATTTAGGTTAATTTGCAATAAGTTTAATTAGTTTTCTAAAATAATAGCAGATGTTCTTGCTCTCCACTTTAGTCACTCTTCAACTTCAGATTAATTAACCAATATTTCTTACAAATATGATTGGTTGAGGATACATATCTAATAATAATCTATGAGATTTATCATCGATTCTGGAAAATATTTATTTAGTTTGCGACAAAATTTCCAAGTTTACTGATATCAAAAGTGATACGTCGGACTATGCAATATAACGTGTGATTTTTTGCTATTTGTTTTTTCAGTGTCAATTTTTTGAAACTTCGTTCGTTATTCGTCACATGTGTTACTGCAAAAACTGCTCTATAAAGTTTGCCATTTTACCATAAATAGACCAAAAAAAACAGCGCTTGCAAATCATTGAATTTTGTTATCAAAAATTCATGCTCTGTCAGAAATGTGTTTCGCACATTTTTGGCTCAATGGGTACGTCAAACAGAATCGCCAAATTTGGCCTGAAGAGCAGCCAGAAAATCGTAGCGTTACAGTTAATGGAGCAAGGTACCGTGCGATGATATTCGACCTTCTTTTGCCCAAAATAGAAGAATTCTACTTGGTTGACATGTGGTTTCAACAAGGAGGTAACACATATATACATGCGGCACGCGATACCATGGACCTATTGAGAGCCGTGTTTGCTGAGCAATAAATCTCACGTTTTGGAGCAATACATTGGCCATTGTGGGGCTAAGTGTAGACTTTCGTGTACAGGGTCAAGTAAGCCACCCTGTAAGACAACATTACAGCTGCCATTGGTGAGATAGGGGCCGAAATGCTAGAAAAAGCATGCCACAGTTGGAGCCTACGGATGAACCACCTCAGGCGTAGACGCGGGCAACATTTACATGAAATAATATTTAAAAAGTAAATGAAAGGAATTGATGTATCGCTCAAAATAAATATTTCATTCACTTTTGCAAATTTTCTGTATTTTTTTTCAATTTTCAAAAACCAAACGCTTAAGAAATCACCCATTATTAATTATAATTGCCGACAAATTTTTAAACTTTCAAATTACAAAACTCCTCTTCAGAGCCCTTTTGATCGCGTCATGTTCAATGTGATGAGCAGTTGTATGGAAATTAAGCGCGAGTTTTTTAAAAACATAAAAAAAATATCTAACAAAAAAGTTTCAAGCGAAAAACCACTGAAACAAAAATGAAATTTTAAATATAAATTATTCAAAATCCCACAAATCTTAACATTTTTTTATAAAAATTACGATTAAAAATCACATAAATTTTTGCATTGATTTTATGAAATTAGTTTAAAAATTTTCAAACATTTGATAAAAATGTGGCGGCGCTCATTTCATTCTTTAATTCATTTTGTACATTGCATGTGAAAAGGCTGACAGCCAAAATTTATTCATTTCAACAAATTTCTCGAAATGAAAAGTGCTTACTTTCTTGTTAGCCAGTTTTAAAATTACCCTTTTTGAGTCGTTAGATCTGAGCCCCGTTCGAACTTAATCCACTGCTTCCAATGCTATTACCTTTTCGACTAGAGTTTACACTGTGAATCATTGCGACACTTTTTATATATCACAATATATATGATCAGTTTTAAAAATTTTTAACTTCAGTTTGTTTGAGTTTACGCAATACAGTTGAAAACATAATGCATCACATTAAGAGCTGAAATTTTTATGTTTAATATTGATCTCACAAGAACCCACAACTTTCCCGAAACGGGATTTCAAATGTTTCAAAACTTCATCTGCATCGTTTTACGCAGCAACTGCTACTTGAAGTTCACATCACATAAACTGATTTGGGATGGAAAATTTTAATAAAAATTGAACGACACACTAGTAGTCTTTTTTATATGAATTATTTTCATAAGCAAACATTTTTAATTTTATTTTTCTTTCAAAATTGCATTCACAATTATCTCTTTTTTCGTAAGATTTTCAATTATTGGAACAAAAAACGTGCTGCTGTTCGAAAAATTATACTCGCGTTTAGAATGCAAACGGAAATTGCAACTGAAACGAGTTATCGTTGTTGGTGCAACATGAGGAAAACACGACATAAAAGCGTTGTACGCAAAAACATAAAAAGCTTTAGCACATTTACTACTATTTTGGCACAAATAGTAGTGTCGTACAGTACAAACTACGTTTTGCCGCAAATGCAGTAAACTTTATTTTCTCTACGAATGCATTGTGCACTAACAAAATGCAGCATTGTTGCACAGGTGCATTTTTCGCATGTTGTTGTAAAGCCTTTTGATATTCTACTCTCGAATTCTGAGAAATATGTTGCTTGTGCAGTTATATTGTTGTTGTCGTCTTGCAGTATACTGCTGCTACTTTTTTGTCAGTGCTACCATTGTAAAATTTTTTGTTTTTTGCTATCTTCTTTTCTCTCTCTCTCTCTATCTCTATATACTCGTACATATGTATTATTGTTGTTTGACACTTTTACCAAAAAACACATTTTTTTCTTGGCTTTTGCAGAAACTAAAAGTCAATTAACTCTCGAAGGTCATTTCGATTTATAATGAAAGCATCCTTGACGTAAAAGCCAAAATGCAGCAAGAAAATAAGGGTATACAAAGCGTAAGGGTGCAACTTGCGGGTATTAGTGGCGATGATTCTGATTTTGGTTAGAGAACAATGACAATCTGACAGTGGCATTACATATTATTTATTTCTTTGATTTTAGTTATTTGTAATGAAAAAAGCTTAGCGTTCAATATATAAAAGATGATATGCATCTGCACGATTAATCTATATATATTGAACTAAATAACTATACCTAACTGCCTCTCCCAGGAAAAGTGGGTGAAAACATTCTTTGCATAGACGTTTCATGTAGATGCAAACAGTCATCGTTTCTAGCTGAAATGGAAAAGTGAAAGAATTTTCACCACTTCATCGTATAAATTATGTGGGAAACATAATGAAAAAAACTTTTTACTTTGCCGTTCTACAGAATCAAAATTGGCTACTTATCCTCAGTCCAGTAGCTTTACTTTGGTCTCTCAGGCAGAACTCGCGTATGTAAAGAGTATTTATATCGTAATAAGGGTATTTCTTATAATTACCTATTGAAATAATAAACTTACTGGGAAACGATTAAGAAATAGCGAAGATATAAGTTTTTGAATGTAAGGAACTTTGGCCCTACTGTACTATCTTTCCTGACCTTAGAAAAACTTCTCGAAAGGGTTGTGATCCAGTTAAATCAATATACAAAATATCACGAAAACCGATGTCACCGTGCTGGGCGGATGTGAAATGAGCGATTTTTATATTTATAACGATGTATTTCTATTACTTTTTTTGTTTTTATTTCATTTTATTAATTTTTATTTATTTTTGATTTATTTTTATAGCTTACTTTTAGTTTATTTTTGGTGTAGCAATATCTTTATTACTACTTTATTACAAACTAACTATAATACCGAATGACTTTGTCTGTCTGAATTCAACTGTGACTTACTTCGGCTCTGACTTACTTCGGCTGTGACTAACTTCGACTTTAACTATAACTGACTTTGATTCAAACCGACTTATGCCGTTAATGCTTTAGACTGTAATTACAACTGAATTTGACTTCGACTCTGAGAATCTTGGACTCTGACCGGTTCGAAACTGATTCAAGCTCATTAGCAGATAAACCTCTTACATCTACTTTTATATTAAGTACAGCAGAGCGCTTCCACTGCGACTGTCTCCCAAAAATGGTGATAACAAAGACTTTGACGTGCACATTTACTGTTACGGCCTTGGCCAGAGAATTTTAATATTAATTTTATTCTTCTGAAGTTAAGGTGTAGAATATGTCAAATACTTCAATTTTAAAATCGTCGATACCAAAGTTCAATAATAAGTAGATCTAGTCGTCTCAATGCAATAGAATTTATGTTTTTATTTCAAGAAAGGGATCAAGCGAAATTTTTGGTAAAAATAAAGCCATGTGACTTTCCTAATCTAAAGTTCATTTTTCGAAATAGATCCAAGCCTAAGATAATGCTCAAAGGCTGAACTTATACATCAAATGAGGTCTACATGGGCTATCTGAGACAGCATCTAAGGCTCGAAGCTTGAAAATTCAAAACTACGAACATATTTCTTGGTCCCTTTTTGACGAGCACCAGTCAATTAAAAGTCATTATAGAAATTACTGAAATCGAAAAGAAAATTTCACTTTCGTTTGCGAACACAAAATAATTTTTAATTTTAGAATTCAACATAACATGCGCCCGGTGCACAAAGTTGAAAAACGTTATGCAGCCACCACCGCAAACATCGACACGTCATTACGATTACACTAACAAAAATAGAGCCGAAACAACAGGAGAAAGAAATTCAGAGAGGCAACATAATGCGATTGCGATTGAGAGTGTTGACAGCGATGATGAAGAGGGTGCAGAAAAAAGAAACGAGCAAATTTGTGCAGTCAAAACTGCAATTTTCTGTACAAAACAGAATACAGCAACTGGCAGCAAGCAGTAGGCGGGCAGCTAAAGACGTCAGAGGTAAACAGCAGATTTTGGGGAAACAGCAACGTAAGTGGAGTATGGAAATGCACGCGGGTACAATGACCAATGCATGAGTTTGACCCAGAAAATGGCATTCAATAAAATATTATCCGATATACACAGAGGCACACTCATATAAATTCATGCAACCGAAGAATACAGATACAGCACACAATTGACTGTTGCCGCACATACACATATACAGCGCTGTACATATAGTAAGTAGCGTTTATTTGCACTTATGAGTAAGAGTATATCAAACGGACCTGTATAATGGAGGAGGCTATCTGATGCAAAAACGAAATATACCAGAGAGAGAATCTTATGAACACAAAAACAAAAAATTATAATGAAATTATGTGGATTTAAGAGGAATATCTGTTAAATAAATAAGCACGTTGCCAATCAACTGTTTGGATCTTGAAGGTGTGGTTTTAATGAAATTTAAGAGACTTATGCTTTTTCTAAAATATATATGTAAATCATATTTGGCGCGGACTTACAAATTTTGTTGATATTGACTTTGTGATATTCCTTTAAACCAATGAACATATTTGGCCTTTTCCAACATTTCTTGAATATTTTAACATTTTCCACAATTTTCCACTTTCTAAAAATTTTTTTTGACAAATTCAATTTTCTCAACTTTTTCAACAATTTTACACTTTTTAAATTTCTACTTGGTTCTTCAAAATTTTACGAAATTTTTTGTAGTTTTTGATTTCATCTTTTTCAATATATGTTTAATTGTCAACATTTATCCACTTCTTCATCGTTTTGCGCTTTATTCACAATTATTTCACCTATTCAATATATTTTGACTTTTTCAACATTATTCGACAATTTCAACGTTGTGTCCTATTTCTACATCATTTTCCACTTTCTTACTTTTATATGACTTTTAATAATAATTTTTTTCAACATTTTTCGATTTTTTTCTTTAATTTTCTTTACTGACAACGAAACATCATTAAGTGCTAACATTGCTCCACACATGGTGCTTTTAGAAAAAATCATTCAAATACATAGAGCAAAAATAAGATCATAAAGTTTTCCCAAAAACACATTTTACTTTTTACCATTTTAAGGAAAAATTATTTTCCGGGAGGACCGGTAATTCTTTGTTTTCAACTAGGTAACCCTGCAATGTAGATAATTGTGAAGTGGTTGGTTACAATGTTTTCAGTTTTGACTTCTATCTCAACAGTTTTTTTTGCATATCTTCGATTTAGTTACTCGCAAAAATAACGTTTTTGAACCTAAGTATTTGAAGCTTCTAAGGCTAATTATAATGACTTTTATTCCTGACCTTTTGACTCAAATTTGAGTCATTTGCTAATATTGTCCTAATTAACGTTACTGTAAGCACATACCTTCAAAATGGCATATATACGGTAAATAAAATTTGGCTGAAAACGATAATAAAAGCACTTAAAAGAGAATCAATCAAACAGTTGATCATGTAGTCAAAAATATTTGAACAATCGAAAATTTTTGGCTCATTCAACCACATCTGCATTAAGAATAAAAGCTTACTTTTAAATTTTGATTAAAGTACATAAAGTAACTCCGAAGTAATAACGAGATGTTTCATTAATAAGAAAGAAAAGAATACATCATTTTACAAAGCAGATTTATCAATAATATTCTCTTCCTTCACTATATATATTGTAGTCAAAGCATACACAAACGTTCTGTATTTTAATCTTTTTTTTAAATTTTAATTATGTATTTATATTTGTATTTAATTTTATTGTAGAGCTTACTCACTCTTTGGTTCCTCTTTTGGTTACAACGAAACTTTTGTAGTATTAAGTTATTGACCCATTGAACCATTGTCTCGCTTTGCTATTGCAAGTTAGTTTTATAATAAAAAGAATGATTGTGAATTTACATTTAAAATACAGTTTTATGCTCTCAAGCGACCAAAATTACCAAACTTCAGTCGTTTCTTTAAAATTATAAATCCATGTTTTAAAACTGGGCAATTTCAATGACGATGTCACAAAAACGTTCAAACTTTCCAGATGATTAAAAATTAAGATAAACAGCCACCACATACTTACTTTATAAAACGAAAATCCAACGCTGCAAAAGAAATGCTCGCGTCATTACCCAAAAGGACTGAAAGAAATATAGAATTAATTTTATAAGTTAGTAAGTTGGCAATAGAAAGCTATGCTTAAAAACAGAGCATATATAAAAAGATAACAACAGTTCCATTGCATACTTCTGGTTGTTAAAGAAAGGTAGAATTAATTTGTTAAATATAAGAAAAAGTCAAAAATTCTAAGGATTGCGCGCCAAAGCAAACGAGGTTAGTGAGCGAGGTGAGTAGGATGCGGACCCCCAGTCAGAAGCGTAACTACAGGGGCTGTCCCGGGTGCAAAAGCTTGGGGCCAGCAAAATAGTCAAAATTTCAATTATTTGTGAGTGTATGGTCAAAAATATTGTTCTTTGCCCCACACGACTATTGCTCAAGGTACGCCCCTGCCTTTAGTTA
Source organism: Meiosimyza decipiens (assembly GCA_963680825.1). Lineage (NCBI taxonomy): Eukaryota > Metazoa > Arthropoda > Insecta > Diptera > Lauxaniidae > Meiosimyza > Meiosimyza decipiens. The sequence continues at coordinate 85,279,114 of OY804258.1, read as the reverse complement.
CGTAGATCATTTTTTAAATAGTTAAAAAAGTTAAAAAAGTGGCCAATTTTTTCTATATATATGTAAAAATTTAAAAATTTTCTCTTTTCCTTCGAATAGTTGCAGTTGAATAACCAAGATTTTGGCAAGAGGAGACAAATTTTTATGAGTACAGTATAATAAAAAAGTAAGTAAAAAATTAATGACATATCTTGATATTCGTATCATCGACAGACATAACGCCAATACTGGTTATTTGCATGGACAAATATTTTTCTTGACTAGCGATTTGGCGAAGAAGTTGTGGTTGTATCTTTAGGAATTGACTTTTACCCATAGAATGCTCTTCAGTGTAGATATATGGAGATTAGAACTTTCTGCTTGCCATACCTTTTGAGTGGCCGCAAAAATACGTTCGACAGGAGAATATGTTCCAGGCAAACTTAAAACTTATTCGATGATTTGAAAAAAATCTACAGGTATGTGCTCTGTTAAAACTCAAAAAGCAGTACAAATTGTCTAGCAGTAGACACATTACCAAAGCAGTACTGTAGTGCTAAAAGCAGTACTGTAGTGCTAAAAGCAGTACTGTTGGCAGCCTTACATATGAGCATGATTTTTGGAGATAAATTCCAGGAAAAAGTAACAGATTCTAAATAAATTATATTATAGCATCATTGAATTAATTTTCCACACAAGCAGGTATCGCCATGACATCCCATACCTACGCCACTGAGTATCGTTGCGGAAAAATGTCAGAATATTATTGCTCTTATACTTTTTTAGGCTTTACCTTAATGTTTCTTATAATTTCCAAAGCAGTTGCGATGGGTTAGATATTTTTTATTTTCAATGTGATTTTTTAGATAGTTTTTAGAACTAGTAAGCAGGGGAATCGCGGTGAATCCAGGCAGTGTCCGATCTAGAGCGAGCAGCCTCCTGTTCAGCATCTGACCCATGTTACATAACCTGGTATGAGGTAGGAGGTAGGATGCAGTAACATGCCACAGTGGGAAAGTAGTGTTGTGTAGTCATATTCTCTGTTGCACAAACCCATAGTATCTGTGGTAGTTTCAACTGCCAATTAGGAAGAGTGTAGTTGGCATGGCACGTTAAGTTTAACGGAAGAAAGTTGCTTTTAAATGGACTATTGGACAAAGATGTAGCATATGCAAAACACTTTTTTTTTAATTCAAAAACGATCAACAAACAAACTCTTGCCGACGTTTGTAGGTTTGATCTGAAATTTTCTGCGAATTTTTTTCAAACCCTGTGCTATAATATAGGACCGCAAGTTAAAAATCAACTCCCTTCGGGTGTATTTTGCCGAATCTTCAGCCACATGAAAAATATGGACGCTATGTCTTGGCTTCTGAGTCACACTTTCTCTACGTTTTAGTAAGTCGGTTCATTCATACAATTTCAACGAAATCGGACACAAACTCTGTTCACGCTGCTTACAAGTTTGAGCTAAGAAGTTAATGTTTTGGGACAGAATTGGGAATTTGGTGCATATCTGAACAAAGTTAAGGTTTATGCTGGGTTTGAAGTTTTAAGGATTCTTACAGGGGCATGGCACAGCTCTAAGCTTACATTTTAAAAGCCTCATATCTCATAAGGCGTGTGATGTATTGTTATGAAATTTAGTAGACGGATGCTGATCATATGTATCTTAAATTGGAAAAAAGCGAGCGGATTCGGAAAAGTCAGCGTGGAAATTTTACAAAATTTAAAATTTTGATTCAATATACTCGGAAACGACACCTACGATTTCAAAAACGTTTTAAGGAAGATACCACTAAACCAGGCTTCTAGCGCAACGCGTTAAAGGGCGTGCAACAGCCCACAATATTTATAAACGTTCCAATAAGTGAACTAACAACAGAATCGTTATGAAATTAAAATTGGTAGACATACTATTTATAAGGTATATCAATAGAAAAGTTGGGCGCAATATTACCTACGGGCGTGGTGCACATGCAAAAACGTTAAACGCTATATTTGGTGTACTATTGGAGTGATCCTTATGAAATTTTATGTAGAGATATCGGCTGCTATAAATTTTTTAGATTAAATAGAATTCGACGGGATTGCATCTCTGGCCATGGTACCTCTCATCTTAAGATAAAGTTGTGACCGTGGCAATTGTTTTTTTTTTTTTTTTGACTATGTAATCTTTTTTCAATAATTTGCCTATTTCCTTTCGGCTTTTTCGAGTTAATTGAATCCAAGATTTTTCAACATTTTAATACGTCGTATTTAAATTGTTCCAATTTTTTTTCGAGATTTTCAACTTTTTTTAACTTTTCGAGGCTTTCGATCTCGTTCACCTCGTTAAATTGTTTTCGATTTTTGATTAGGGTATTCAAGTAATTTTTCATTTTTCATATTTCATAATTTTTTTTAGCTATTTTGAACTGCTCCAACTTCAATCATTAGATTTATAATTTTTCGAATTTTTCAACAATTTTAAACTTTTTCAACCTTTCCATATTTTATCGACCTTGTAAGCCCTTTTCAACTGTTCAACCTATTTCAATTTTTTTCAATATGTTCCATATTTTTTTCGACTTTTTCAAGCTCTTTCAATTTTTTTGATCTTTTCAACCTCATTCAATTTTTTTCGTCATTCATGTTTTCATTAGAGTTTCTCAATCTCTTTCAACTTTCCATATTTTATCGACTCTATCAGCCTTTTTCAACTTTTTTTACCTTGATCAACTTTTTCAACATTTTTCATATTTTTTGGGCGTTTTCAACATCTTTCAATTTATTCGAAATTTTCAACCTTTTTTAAGTCTTTCAACGCTTTTCAACCCCTTTCAATTTTTTCAACAGTTTCCATGCTTTTCGTCTCTTTCAGCTTTGACACCTATCTTAAAATTTTTCAACCTCTTTCAACTTTTTTAAACCGCTTAAATTGTTTTATACTTTTCGAACTTTTCCATATTTTTATAATTTTTTGCCCTTTTCAACTCCTTCGATTACTCTTTCAAATTTTAAATATTTTCCATGCTTTGTCGGATTATTTAACCTCATTCAACTTTTCCAACACTTTGCATATTTTTTTGAATTTTTTATCCTCAAACACATTTGATCACTTTATTTGAAATCGAACTCGTTTAACGATATCTCAAAAAGAAAAATACTAACAGGCTTAGTATTCTGTAGCAGCTGTCATGATAAATATTAAAAATAAAGTTTTATACATACGTGCTACATATCCCTTTGTTGCCACTACAATAATTTACATGTTTGCTACGTTTATATTGTTTAAAATTATTGTTTTTTCACTTCATTGAAGGAGTTCCGCACATCCGATTAATGACAGAATATTAAAATTATAACAATTTGTAAAGAGGAAATACTTTTTGCTTTGAAAAACCTATTTTTTTCAGCTGAACTCAAATCTTCTAAGTTATATTTTGATATTAATTTCTACAGTTTATGTGTGCATAAAATATTTTTGCAAATCCAAAGAGACGTTGTTTCAGAAATGAACTATTAAAAACTGTTTTGTTTACAAAATGGAAAACGTTTTGCCCCACTGATTTGTGCAATATTGCGACCTTTCTGCGCAATAGAATAAAAGACTAAAAGATAGAAGGAAAAAATAAAAAGCATAACAGTGTGAATGAAAAGGCAATCGAAGAAAAAAAATCTGTCTGCGCATGCGCAACATTTTCATTAATTTATTCTTAGCTAATTTACCCGTAACGACTACAAACAGAGACTGCATAGACTATGTGCGAAGTAGAGAAGCAATTCAAGAATGTTAATGTTTTTATTTCAGTTTTAACAAATAATAATCATAAAATGAAGGTTGAAAAAACAAATGTTGATCTAAGAAAAATGACTGTTAAAACAACGGCAAAAACAAGTGGCATAAATAGCGGTAGTTCATATGACAAGTCCAAGGATTATCACCAAAACAACAACACATTTTATTGCTGTCAATTTAGAATGAATATAAAATAAAGTTATTCTCTCCGATCAATGCTGAAATGCATTTAGACGAAAATTATACTACACGGTAAATATTGAAGTTACACTTCGAATCTAGTTAGCATTTTGAAGAATTTATAGAAAATTAAACTATTTGAGTGGCATTGAAAACTAAGAAACTACAAAAATCTAAGTATGTTGGCTCCAACACCTTTTTCGGTAAAATCCATTGCGAGAACGGTGCATGTTTTTTTTTTCTTGTACCCCACTTTGCGTCCATACATACTTCACTTATTGATGATAATCGTGATATCTTTCTTTAGGCTACGGAAAATAATTATATATTGCGCTACAACTTTTGTGGAAGAAATATTTTGAAAAAATAATTTTTTTTCAAAAAGTTTTATTTCAGTGCGAAATTTATTCAGTGTCACGCACACCCCTCACACAATCAATCAACTAAAGTATTTAGAACTTTTGATCTAAAAAAAATATCAAAAGATGTTTCCTATGTTCTTTTTCATTACTGCAATTGGTTTCAATTAATGGTTTAACCCTGCCTTACTGACGCCATTTAAGTAACGCCAATACTGACATGGGTGTAATCCAGTCATACTTTAAAATCTTCATATTTCTAAAATATTTTCCTTAAATCATAACAATAAAGTAAAAGCACTAATTTTATTGAATTTTTCACGTTAAATCTTAAAAAAGGGTAAAGGCTCAGATAAAATTATGGCAAAATTCCAATTTAAACTCCAACGTCTTGAAAATTGTCAATTTTTAAAGTTGGGAAGACAAGTAAAAATAAATTTTTAATATGTTTTTTTTTTGGTGCAGATGTTTGGAGTGAAATTGATTCCAACTTAACTCACACTAGTAAACATGAAAAATTCAAAATTAAATTTATTTTTTCTTATAACTGAAATGATCTTAATTAAGAAAAAATCTCTCACATTACATAGCAAAATTAGTATTTTTACTTAGAAAAATAAGATTTTATGATTTAAGGAGCTAATTTTTTTAATCTGCTCATTTAAAGAACGGGTGGTTTACACCCACGTTAGTAATGACGTTACTGACATGGCGTTAGTGATCCATTCTTGAAACAATAACGCTGACCTAACCTGCTATCTTTCGTAACCAAAAACTTTTTATACTGATCAAATATTTTTTAATAAAAACACAATTTCATTTAAAACCCGTTTACCGACGTGGGTGTAGTACACACAAAATAAGTAAAAAGCAATTACACTTCTTGGTGTAAGCAACCCAAACATTTTTTTGAAATGAGGAGATTTTGCATTTTAGTAAATTATGTACTAATATAAATAGTCTTAAAATATGTGGAATTATACAGATTTAGAATAAATTCGGAGTAGAAATTTATTACACCAGGGTTTTATAAAAAAATTGTATGATTTTGGAACGAGTGGGCGAGAGGGTGGACCCTGCACTAGTAATGCAGAATTAAAAGTAATTAGGGGTCGCTTGCATACTAAGTAACTTTTTTAGTGGAGTTGTGTTGAGGTATGACGTCCAAAAGGGTTAACTAATACTGAAGAATAAAATTAAAGCGCTTACACTGCTTCCAACTTATCATTTTACGGATGCACGAAAATCTAAAATCTGATCATCTGTGAAACATTTGTAATGAGCTAATTTTTGAAAGATTCTTTGAATTTTTTTAAAATACTTACATTAATCAGAAGTAACATTTAACTGTCACTTAAGTCAGCAGGACTTAGAGCTTTAAAAAACTTTTTAACATATAGATCAAAACCTTTGCGTATACAAAGTAACAAGTTGTTTGAAAAAAGTTCCGTTTCGATTTGAGTAATTTTTTTTAGCAGTGTTCATAATTTCCAAATCATTAGAAAAATATGAAAGCGTGAGCTTTTATGTATAAATATATCCAATGTGACAGAGTAAGAAGGCTTCTAGTGTAAGCTCAGCACACAAAATACCATAAGAAAAGTAGCCTTTGGTCAACCAATCGCACGTCATAATTACGTATAGCAGGTCGTATGATTAACATCTAATGTTTTAACAGAAAAAGATATTTTTGAAACAGCTGTAACTTCTCCATATATAAAGTTACTGAAATCTTCAAAGCGGTTTTGTGAAAGCGTAAATAACAGCTGCTATGATAATTTTTCGTGTATGAAAATTCTTATAATTTGTTGCAGCTTAGTTGTATGATTTAGAAAAAATAGTTAAATTATGATTTCAGCATTTAGGGGCTAAATATTTCAAAACTCTAATGTGATAGAGCGATTGCCTGTCTAATATTTTTCAAATTAGATATATTTTTGTGCGAAATTTTTCCACCAGCTTTTACAGAAATTTTTCAATTCCTACAGGGCCCCGCCTTTGACCTGCAATTCCGGACTAGGCCTGATCGTAAACTGAAACCCTAGATAGAAGCGTGCTGTGTGATCTACTGTATAAATTAATTACTGTAATTATATGTACCAACTATTTCATCAAAAGTCTTTTTTTTAAATATGTAGCTGTAAATTTTAGAAAAATAAAAATATCGACATGTGTAAATTAGTTTGGATCTCACAAAATGTTGAAATGTTTTTAGCTGAATGATATGATTTCAGATCAAAATTTTAATTTTTTCACACAGAGCACCATACAAATCTTCAACCTCTTCAAGGCACATGTTAACATCGAAATATCAAGCTTAAATTAGGATAATTTTTTTTTTTGCCCACGAGCTTAGTGGGCTGATTAAGAACGTAACATAAAAGCACGATTTCAACATAAAATAAAAAAAAAAATCCCCCTTATGGAGGTGAGACCTAGAGATACATTAAACCGGTTATAGACCCCAAGCTATGTAATTTGAAACACTTCTTTATGCTGTTCCCTGCACTTAAAAGATAACTTTTATGTTGACTTTTATTTCAAAAAGTTTTTTTCTGTTTCAAATGCTAATCTCTTAAAGAAATATTTTTAAAAAAAGTTTAAGAAAGATTTTAACTTTGATCATCGAATGAAATGGTTTTTGCCAAATTTTCTTTTAAAATGTTAGGTGTCAATTATAATTTTAATTTAGTAATAAGAAAGTTTCAAGGGTGGGTTTCCATATAAAGACTTTTTATACAATTTTATCAAATATTAGCTTAAAATATTTAATCGCACGCAGTGCGGGTGATCTTATTGTAAAATGAAATGTCTACACCATATCATACCATACCATTTCTTCAATAAGCTCAGGCTCTGTGTTCTCAGAATATTGTTCCTGAAACTTTAATTTATAGCTTTGATTAAATAATAACATCTTGTGTTAGAGCCTTACTTTTGTAAAACGAAGGAAACAAAATATCTACATTACTTTGAGGAGTGTTGTGCAAACAAACATTGGAAGATTTATTCTGGATTCGCTTACATTGATTCATAGTTTGATAAAAAAAAAGGAAATCGGTACCTCTAAAACAAAACTTTTCGCTGAAAACGTACCGTAAGACACATAACTCATTCAGCGGCGTACCATGCACATCGGGCGCCCGGGGCAAAAACTTATTTGCCGCCCCTAACGAAAGAAATTTTCGTTTTTTTAAACAAAAATTTTATGCCCCTACTCAAAAAAAAAAGTGCTCACTTTTGACATTTGAAAACCCTATCAGAATGCTATATATTTCACGACCATTTAGCCGCCTCCTTCCCAAGCTTTGCGCCCGGGGCGACCGCACCCTCGGCTCCCCCACCTAGGTAGCTACTGAATTCATTTAGGAGTGGAAGATATATGTTACATAGAACGTACGTATAGTATGTATATGTATATGTATATTTCTATTAAATTTTTGTCCCCTCAAACCAATGTTGTGTAAACACATTTGCTGATGACGGCCACTGTCGTCTACACCTACATGCTATGACCCTAATTTATAAAATACTTAATTTTTCAAAATATTAAACAACAGACTCTGCCCTACTTTTGCCGTTAGGTAAATTCTTTCATTATCCAACTAAAACGCATAAAAATTACTTAGATAAGAACATAAAATAAATTTTCACCTCACATTTAAAACCAAAAAAAAAAGAGCACAAAGTTTTCGAGACTCGGATTTCATAGGTGCATACAAACAGATAAACATTCACACGCACACTGAAAATTGACTTTTGTTTGACAGCCACTGCTGCCGCCATTTTTCTTGATTTATATACAAAACGTAACACATTGACTGCTGTCAAATTCGTTCAAGTTCTTGGCAACTGTTGCTGTGTGCTTGTCAGTCAGTCAGTATGCCAGTCAGTCAATATGTCTGTCATTATTGCTAAATGCACAGCGTTGAATGAATCAAAATCAGAGTAAAATTATTATATTAAGAACTTAGGTGGTTTACGAATAAGAAAACCATTTTAGAGAATATGCATAAATCGGGTCAGTCAAAGCAATCACGAGACTAAGGTAAAAGTCACCAAAATGATTCAAAAAAGTACTCAAAAAATTTAGTGCAGATGAATATAGAAAATTATTCAGTGTGATTGAAGACACAAAATTTTAAAAAAATACTCAAAGAATCTTTTGAAAAATAAAAAAAAAACTAAACAAAATAATAATAACTAAATAAAAAACACTTTTCCAAAAGACTTCCAGAGTATTTTTTTTAAAAACTTTTCCTACATACATACTATTTCCTCTGGTAATTCTACATATCTATTCATAATTTTTTTTAAATGATTGACTCCTTTGCTTCGATAATTTGTTTTTTCAAAACCATAATGAATTTAACCATAATTAGTGGACTCTCACACGGGGAATGAACCACAAATGTCCGTACTGTGGCATGACCTAAACATAAAATTGCCAACCATTTTCTTCGGCCTCTACCCTCAGTTAATAAAAAAAAATAAGTCGACAAATTTTATATTAGCTACATTATCAGAACTCCATTATTCAATAAAAACTTGAAGTTAAACCGCATAACTAACTGAAGTTGAAACTTTGTCGCCGAGTTTTTGAAAAATTTCTTCATTGGTATTTTTATGTTGGTACCACCGAAGTATGGGAAATTTTGTATTACTTATTACTTATGCCCTATTTATTATTAAGCCCTCGTGGCCCTATGTTTCAAATGCAAAATAACGTCTCACCAAGAACTTGGAGGAATGAAATCGAGCAATGAATCAGACAAAATGGTATGTTGCAAGGAAAGGTGTCCGTACCATGGTACTGGATATCTTAACATAGAACAATTTTTTTTATCGAATCATATATTTTCAATTGAAGTTTATCAACGTCACCTTTAATTGCTTCAGAGATTGCATTGAGTATAAACGGTTTTTTCTTAAGGGCAATTAAGTATGGAAATGTCCGTAACGTGGCACTCGTGATGTATCCGTACCGTGGCAGAAAATTATATGCATATAATATAGTGTGTCCACCAAGAATGTTTTGCCACCATTTTGGTAAATATTAGATTTGACAGGTCATATTTGGCAGCCGTGGAATAACGTATTTTAGTAAAAACAATTTATGCGAATCAATCATCGATTACTGTAACGGCGAAAAAGTTACGTGAAATTTTTTGGAGAAATAACGTACAAACCTGCACGGTTACCGATTTTGACTGGTCTGAAGAGGTAAGTGTGTGCAAACAAACTTGAGCAATTCAAAACAAATATTCGTGATGATTTTTATGAAATACCGGGAGAAATGTGTCAAAATGGCTCAAAAGAGCTCGCATTTCAAAGGCAAGCAGAGTCGGACATTTATCTGATATTGTATTCAACACGTAACTACCAACATTAAATAAACCATTTATAAACATTAGATCCATTCTCTTTCATTTAGCCTAAATTTACAATCAAACAATGTAGTATACCATCTCGGCGGTTCGAAATATTCAACGGGCCTCTTTTTCACATTTTCTTAAGACTTTACGAAAAGTTTATGGCTCATGAATATGGAAAGGTGCTTAAAAAGAACTCCTGAAAAAATCCTTTCAAATGTGTCATATCAAGAGCTTATTGTAGTCATAGACTTCAGCGAAAACTATACATGTAAGTTAGGTACTGAAGCTCTTTATACAGGGCTGCTTTACTCCTGAGACTATCTTCAAGGATTCGCCACCTTGCCAGAGTCATTGAGACACGATCCTGCAGCAATTATTGCTCATATAAAAAAATTTCTCGACTTTTATTTGCAGCGACGGTGAGCTATAAAAATAGTTCATTTTGTGACCGATGGACCAACGCCTCAATACCGAGATCGCAAGATGTTTAACCTCGCTAAGCAGTATCTACTTGGATTTTAACGCCAAATAACTTCGGTTTTTTAAAATTTTACCGAAGTTGAATATGGGAAAAGCCCAGAGGACCAAATTAAATACGGACATGACATTCTTGACATTGAAACCTTCGTTGCAACTCTTCGAGTTTGAGGATATATCGAGACTACTGATGCTAAACTTTCACTTCGAGTCGGCACTTTTGTTGGTACCATAAAAGTAATTCAACATACTTGGAGTAAAAACAATTCCATCGTCATCTTTTTCCACTCTTAAAGTTACTCGGTTTGTTCTTTTTGGTACTGCTTCAAACAAATCAGCCGTAGCAAAAATGTGTAAGGAGTCAACTCCGAGCACCAACAGAGCAGAGTACAATTTAAAGTCAAAAAATACGGCAAGTACGAGAAATTTAAGGTATTTTATATTCTTAGGATGATTATTCTAGGATTCAGAAACGCATCCAGAGGGATTGAAATCAGCTGCAGATTGAGTCTTTAAAAAATATAAATAAAATTTGAATATAATTTATAATTAGTAACAGTTTTTATAAGAAATAAGAGCTTATAATTTGGTCTTTGCAAAAAAAGATACAATAAATGAAAGAAGAGTAAAAAGAAAGAGTTTATGTTTTCAATAATAAAAAAACAGTAAATTGAAGTAAAAATGGAAACAACATAGAAATCCTCAAAGTAATGCAGAGTGAAAGACAAAAATGAAGAAATGGTTGTCGGCTAATGGACTTAAATATTCAAAATTGAGGGCATTTTTTAAGTTGAAAAAAGGCTTATTCCTCCGTGCCAAAATCTTTGCTACGCCTCTGACTCGACTTGAAAAATGTTAACAAGAATGTTAAAAGTGTTTCATTCGCCACCAGTATCTTACAGTCTTATTATAATTATTATACAGGTAGTCCCCGACTTACGACCGAGATAGGTTCCTAGTCATCGGTCGTAAGTCGATTAAGTCGTAAGTCGAGTTTCATAAAAAATAACTAAAGAAAAATGATACATACATACTGTACTACTAGTTCCAGCCATTTTTGGGATGATATAAAATTATTCACTTAAACAAACGTATTATTTGTACTGAAATAAATCGAGTCCTTGTACATACTACTGTTTTTTTTTAAAGTTTTTCTCATATACATATTTTAGGGACTCCCCGAAACTATTTTAAGCATTTTCTATGAAAAAAATTTAAAAAAAAATTGGTCGTAAGTGCGAATTGTCGTAAGTCGAACGGTCGTAAGTCGGGGACTACCTGTAATTCAAAATGGAACTGTTATCAAAGAAAAACATCTCTCAAAACTTTTAGCCAATTTGAACCGCATTAAAAGTATATAATAATATTTTATGTTCAATAAATAGCTAAATATTTAATAATTGATCAAGCTTATGACTCAGACATTTTTCTTTTCACTAAAAATTACACTACAAAGTACTTCCTCATATCTTGTAGTCTACGTTTTACTATTGGTATTTCACGCTATTTCTTTTATGTTTTTTTATTTAAAGCCAAATGATTATGCAAAATCTATAAAATTAAAAAATAGACAGACTCGTAGTCAGACAAATAAATTTTAATAAATTCATAATAAATTCACGTTATAATTTTCAATGTCAAAGTTTAATAATTAAAATACGTCAAAGATTAAACGGCTACAGTTAGTTCGTTTCCGATCATCCCCCGCCTTCAACTTTAGTCGCTGGCATAAAGCGGAGGCTTGATTTATTAATATGTCAGTAGAAGAAATAGACGAAAAGAGAAAACAATAACAGCAAAAACAACTCGCATTTAATGTAAAAACACTTTTGGCGCGCATGCAAATTCTTGCGATTTTGTTTTCAACGTTTCCAGTGTAAGGTGGCGAAAAATTATATTTTACAATAACAACAATATTGCCACAAGCTATAACGGTACTTTGGCGATGTTAATTATAATGCGATAGAGAAGTTATGTTTCAATTTATGAATTAACAAGTGTTGCATTGCTTTATGAAAATCCGTACACTGAAAAAATTAAGTTAATATTTAAAATCTAGTTTAGTAAAAAAAATTTTCAAAAATTGTTAAAAAAATCAATTTAAAAAAGTAAATGTGTAATTGGAGCACACACCAGAAGTTCGATGCTGGTAAGATGAAAGAGTGCAATATAAAGTTGATAAATTTCGAACAGAACAGGAAAAAAAATATAAAAAAAAAAAATAAAATCAAAAAATATCAAGAAGTGGAAGTTTTATAATGGTACCGAAATAGTCTCAGACTATAAGTCACATGACAGCAATTAAAAAGTATCGAATAGTATTGAAAAAAAAAACTCGAGGAGTATCGAACGAATTGTTTACGTCAGAAAGCCACCAAATTGTGACAAACTCAATTCAAGCACGTCAATTGGTCCACAGGAAAAAAGGAACATTTAAGGAGCGATGAAAGTTCTTTTTGGGTCCAAAGGTCGTCGGTATGTAAGAAAACACGACTGACAGCGAAGGAGCTACAGCATATAATTAATACGGTCAAGCATGATTGGACCAAAGGTTTGGGCTTACTTCTCATATCATGGAGATGGGTCCACTTATTCGATAAACTACCTGTATCACTTTCAATACGGTAAGGTACTCGACAAAATAATGATGGCGTATGCTGAATACGAAATGCCACAGATGGATGTTCTTAAAGGATAATAACCCAAAGCATACCAGCAAAAAAGTAAAAACATGGTATCAGCAGAGCAACGTACTCGTTCTGAAGTGGCCAGCACAATACTCCGACGTTTAAGTCATAAAAAAATTGTTAGGCGACATTAAACAGTCGGTATATGAAGCAAAGCCTAAAAGTTGTAAAGAGTAGTGGCAAGTGGCCCGGCGAAGCATTGGCTACTATATCAATAAAAGGTTGGTCGATTTCATGCAATATTGATATGCTACCAAATCCTAATCACTGTTAATTAAAAAAAATATGTTTTCAAATGTTTGTATTAGCGAACTTATTTTGAAAATTTCGTATATTTTTTTGTTTTTTATCTGCCTATGTTTTAGTGCAGGGCTTAAAAGTAATTGTTATATGATTTCAGCTTCCTAGCGTGGGCAGAGTTTGTGTCTGATATCCTTCAAAATTTTACGAAAAACCCAACTTACTAAAACGTAAAAAAAATCTGACTTGAGTGCAGAGACATAGCGTTATGGGTACTTAAGTTAGATGGGAGATGCCAACCCTTGTTGTCAAACCGCACTTAAATTTTTCGTGTAGCTGGTTTAGGATAATTCGAACCCCTTCGAGTCAATAGATATCAGACAAAATAAAACCAATGTTTGCGTTGCTAAAAATATTGAAGCCATCATGACTACGAGCACTATTTTTAGCAATCTATGTTTGATGTTTGAACAAAACAAAAAGTAAGCGCAAGCCTTTGTGAAGTGATGTTTCATTATGTTGGCATAGAACAGCTATGTTGGAACTGTTAGCGTCATGTCAATTTACTTTCCGAACTAATTCAATGTAGTACCTATAGATTTTTTATACCTGTCCCTGCATACCATCCAGTGTAGATATTCAAATATCAAAAAAGTACGTTCGACCTACAAAAAGTGTAATACATTCCGAATTGAAATTCAGAGCATTTGCGAAATGTTTGTATCCTATGTATGTATGGAATGACTTTCCCCTATCGCTTGGTTCACTTGAATTTCTCCCACAAATAAGAACGTCAGAACATCTCATTAAAAGGTCTGCAAAGCACGGAAGAATGTTACGACTTTCGATGATTGGTGGAATAAAACCCTTTTCAATAAATATGATAAAAACCCCGAAAACGTTCCATGCTACGTTGTAGACAATTAACACCAGTATAGAAATGAGAGGTATTACTTTTCATCAAAAGTGCCTTGTTCAACGAGAGTCCAGAAGGCAATTGTTCATTTATTACGCCCTTGAATTTACTCCTGGCCAGAAATTATGATATCAATTTCATCGATTGTTGAGAAAGAATGTGGTACCATAAGAATGGATAGATACTATATCGAAAGTATCAATTGTTTAACACCGATAGCATACCATATTAGAGATGTAAAAAAAGACCGTACAAAACCTATTTGCATCATAGCCAGTGGTGCTCAGAGAGTGAGCAGGCGCTCAAGAAGCGCAAAAACGAGAACGAGAAGCGCTTAAAGAGTGTTAAAAATCGTTAAAGAGCATAATAAAGGTGTACGTATTCAGAATCATCAATACATGCTAATCGTGAGGGCATGTTTGTTGTTGTAGTGGGTGGCACTGATCATAATTATGACAATACTAATCTTTGAATTTCATTTACAGATGTCGCCAACTTGAAGGAACTTTCACTAGATCGGGAACAGCTAAGGATTTATTTCAACGCAGTGTAATCTTTTTTTATTGTAGACACTTAATAATCAGTAATATTATTTGATCTGAATAACATATTTTCATATTGAAATTATAGATAGACAAAAAAAATACTATGGTTAAGTTCAATGCCAAAATTAGCATAAACTACGCTTAAAGTGCTTTCTAAGACTGCAACAAAGTTAGAGCGAATGGGATAGCTATTTATTTACAGACCATGTCATCCTTCAAGTGAGCGGCACTTAAATGAGAAACCAATTTTTTTGTTGTGACCATTAAACTGCAAATAAAGCATGACATTTCATTTCACAGGTAATAAGTAATGTAATAAAAACTTTGCATATTTCTCCAATCTTTCATTCTTTTTTCTCTCTCTATCTCTCTCTTTCTCTCGCGTAGGAGCACATTGTTCGTATTTACACTTAAATGCCTCTCACACCTGTCAGTTTTGACATTGAATTCGTTATAATGTTTTAATTTTTTATGGCAATTCAATAGAATTCTAAATGTCAACTAATTCTATAGTTGGACATTTTTTTTTTTCTTCCAGCAGCATTGTGGCGCGCTTTGCACATGCAAGTAGCCGGCAACACCACCCGCGCTTGCGCAAAAGCTGTTTACTAAATTGAGCTTAAGCCTATGCTTGCAAATTGCATGTAATACGCGTAGTAAAATGCTTACAAATCCATTGATTTATCGCAGTGTTGTGGTTTTTTTCTGAGTTTTTATAGGCAAGTCTATGTCTGAAGTCTGAATCGAGTCAGCGTTGTCGAGTGCATTAAACGCACCTGGCAATGATCAAGATTAGAATTTGTTATTGTGAAAAATCACTCACTCACCCGTACATATAGACTTTTGCAAAAAAAGTGTACAATAATAATAATAATAATTAATGAATTAATAGATAACAAAGCTAGTTGGTAGAGGGCCTATTTTATAAAATGTGATCAAAATAATTAAAAGTTTTATAAGTCATCTTAACTGATACTCTTCAGTTATCTGAATTGAAACTGCTACATCATGTGCCAAATTATAAGGGATTTGAAGTCAAAACTCTGCTTGACATATCATAAGGTAGGCAGAATATACAATGGGAAAATATCCCAGTGTCATTGCTGAATGCATTCTTGACTGAATTAATAAGGAATTAATATCTTAAAGTGAAAGAGACAGCATTTTTTTTTCAATTCAATTGTTTATTTATTATCAATTAACCAAATGATGTTAACAGTTATTATAATAATTAACATGTAAAATTTATATCATTATATAATTGATAAATACTGCATTCTGTTGTTCGAAGTGAACAAGTGACGAATTCAGTAGTACTTAAAATTAAAATACTTTAATTCATTTTACGGTAGTGGGGTCCTTAAAAAGCAAAAATGAGAATAAATACGAAAATTGTGCTAAAGTTATAATTATATTTACAATGAAGTATTGGTTAGCAAATCTGTTGATTGAAAGATAAAGTCTTACGCTGATTTTATTTTCTGTTTTTGTGTAGAAATTGTTGAAAATTACAATGAGCTTTTACGGTTATTAGAGTTAGTGTCAACAAAATGTCAACAAAGTTTTAAGTTAACACGGACAAAAGAGAGTTAATTTCGGAGTGGTTATTGGTAAAGAGCCATGATTTAACTTCTCTAAGGAAAGCGTCTCTATTCCGAATACAGCGGACTATATTGGGCAGTACATTAAAAAGGGAGCAACACATGTGAAGAAATAAAAAAAATGAGATATATTATGAGCAGGAATTTGGACAAGGTTTTGGTTATTTACTCTTAAATTATAACTTACATAACTTCTATTGAAAAGATAGCCTGACCTTACGAAGAAAACTTTCAAAACCTTAAAATAATATAAGTGCTTAATTGGAAGGATTTTTAAATTTTTGAATAAAGGAAAGCTGTTATCCAAACGACGCTTATTGCAGATAATCCGAATTGCATGTTTTTGAGAAGACAACAGAGGATTTATTTTGTTGGCATGAGTACCTCCCCAGCAGATTATACCATATTGCAATTTAGAATGGTAAATGCCATAGTAAATACAGGTTAGCTAATTATTGTTGCATAGTGATCTTAAATGGTAGAGTTGTCTTGTGGCCACCATGAGATATTTTTTGAGGGAGGCAGTATCATTCAACCAGCTCATTTTCCAATCTATAAGCAAACCCAAATGCTTAAAGGATTTTACATGCTCAATTCTAAAGCAATTTTTTGGGCAATTTTGAGAGTCACTATATGTCTTCAGGTGGCAGGAAGATTTACAGATATCCTTACCAGTTAAATATTTTTTGCAGCCGGCACAATGAAAAATTAGGTTGCTTAAACTATAATAGTTTCCTGCAACACTAAAAAACATTAACTTAGTTTTATCACTAGGCACCAATTTATGCGAAGAAAACCAGTGCCTTAAGAGCCCCAAGTCGTGGTTAATGTCGCAATTAAGACTAAGCAATGATTCACTTGAGAAAGTACAAGCCATGTCATCTGCAGAAGCCTATACAAAAGGTTGACTAAATAGAGAATTAATAAATATAAGAAACAAAATAGGTCCGAGAACAGAACCCTGAGGGACGCCTATGTTTAGCAACACAAAATAACTTAAGTTGCCATCTAGTTTTACTCTTTGCATCCTATTCGTTAAATATGAACGAAACCAACATGCACTTGCTTGCTAAACAGGAATACAGTGGAGCTCACATTAAGTTAAGAATTTAAAATCAGTCGTAAGTTTTTAAATTTTTTGAAACACCTTCAGAAAGTTTCGTGTGGAAGCTTATATAAAATTGAACAGTATGCACATATGAAGTCACTCAGCCTCAACTAAATTTACATAGGATCCCAAATCGAAGTGCGTAGAGAATATTAGGCTTTGCTAAGTGCCTGTTCATTGTGGTATCATAAACATTTTCGGGTATGATCAGAGATATAACTAAAGTACGTGACAGCGAACGTAAGTACTTCACTACAGAAATTTTACACAGAACTTGTCAATCGAAGGTGGTTTAGAAAGTATGGGTGCAGGATCTCCAGACCTGAATATTATCTAAGGTTTTTCACATTTGAAGGAAAGAATAACCCGCTTTCTTACAGGAGATCTCACTGTGCAATCGATAAGTTAGTTGAAGATTCTGGTTATCTCATTGAGGCTATTGTTGGTACGGATGAAAGAACTAAAATCGGTGCAGCATTTCTTCTGAGAACGTTCTGATCTTTAAAATATTATTGTTACCTCTCACTGTATACCTATCTTGGGAGTTTTCTATAAAACTTACATTCCTTATGACATTGATATTTAT
Organism: Meiosimyza decipiens; assembly: GCA_963680825.1. Lineage (NCBI taxonomy): Eukaryota > Metazoa > Arthropoda > Insecta > Diptera > Lauxaniidae > Meiosimyza > Meiosimyza decipiens. The sequence continues at coordinate 85,261,280 of OY804258.1, read as the reverse complement.
GACTTATGATATTTTGGGCACCGTTAGTAAAAAACTTCTCGATTAAATATCAGCGCTGAGAATCGAACTAACGCTATAAGCGAGCCAGTTGAACACGTTAACCACTAGGCTACTGAGATATACCGGATTACTAGAACTCTGTGTCATTTGATGGTCTCTGCCAATATAACGATATATTTCTTGGAGCTTGGCAGTGAATTTTTTCATAAAAAAAAACTTTTTTCATTTTACTTAACAAATAGTTTCTTTTTAATCAGATGTTATTCGTATGATAGCCCCATTGCGTTTGAGGTGTCGTTTGAATGTTGAATACCTTGAGTTATGGTTGTTGTTGTTTTTATTGTTATTGCTACTGCTAAAGTCAGTGCAAAAATTGCATAGGGCACTTAGTATGCAACGTACAGCAACAACAACATACACAACAGCAAAACTGTAAAGTGAACCACAAGAAGAAAAAAAGCGCCGATACCTGAGTGACTTTTGCAAAAGTCAACAATCTAGAAAATAAATGCATAACAGATCAATAAGTGATCTGGCTGCTATGGGCAACAACCGTTAGAAACAACCGCAAGATTAATGGAAGTATTAATTTAAAACAATAAAAAAAAATATAACACAAAAAAAAAACTCACAAAAGGTTATACAGAATCGATATATTGGTTTTTAGTTTGGGATCAATGATATGCAGGCTTTTTGAAAGTTTTCAGATAGATTTGTATAAGGTTTCATATCAACCAATAGCAACACGTGTGACTGATAACAGTGCCGTCGATAAGGAGAGGCACGATGTTGGGCAAGCCACCCAGGTGGTAGGTGTTTATAAGCACCAAGTGTTTTGAGCCATCTTTTATATTTTTTTTTTAACAAAAGGTATCGTAAAATTCACCCAAGATTTGAATTTCGCACCACTTTTACGGTAAATCCGGGTTTTTGAGTGCTACGAGAAAGAACAATGCGTTTCCATTGTTGAAGAATATTTTAAAAGTAATATAAGTGTGGCAGCTTTGCAATTATCGTACAAAATATGGTCGGAATAGTGATTGAACGTCATAAACTATGAAGGGATTAATAACAAAATTCAGGGAGATTGGATGCATTAGTGATCTGCAGATTTTAGGCTAGAGACATCATCGCATTATTTTTCTTCGAAAATTTGGCTGTTCAGACGATATCAGTTAATGGTGCTCACTATCCACTTTTTGTAAGACGGTGCCAAATGCCATACAGCCTGAAAGTCTATTCAATTACTGCGTGAGTTATTTGCTGACCTTATAATTTCTCATATTGCTGCCCCATTAATGCGACTTAACGCCGATGGAATTTTTGTTTTAGGGTATGTTGAAAACTAAGGCTTATCCCAACGAACTTACGACCACCCACGCCTTGAAAGAAGCAATTGAGCGCTCTGTTAACGAAATTCAACCCAATTTATTCAACTCTATTCTGTATACCTCATGAATCAATTGAAAATTTACAATTCTTAATTATAACTTGCGTTTTCAAACAAAATTACTTGTTGCGTGAATTTTGGAATACCGATTATCAGTCAAATGTTGTTTTCCATTTTTTCACATATAAATTTTAAGAAAAATTTAAAGTTGGATGTGAACACACTCTCCCTTCCCACCGATCGAGACAGTGTTTTCTCCGGTTTTTTTTTTAAAATTCATTAAATAAATCGATGAGGATAGACTCAAGAATGTATTTTGAAAATTTCCAAAGAACTGTTTTTGGCAATTTTTTCGAAAATATTTCTATGAATTATTATTGTATGAATGTAAAACATTACCAAGGTCACTCAGTTCGCCTCTAAGAGGCTTGTCTTCGAAAAATTCTAAATCTTAACTGGCTGATCAATAACACTATTCATTAAATTTTTGCTCTCTGCAAACAAAAGCTTGGCCTTAAAATAAAAAGCTTTAAAGCTACGCTTGCAGCAAAGTAAAGAAAAAATGTTTCATCGTTGACCGTGACTTTAAGCCTTTTTCTTTGCTGCTGCAACAAACGATCTTGTTAGTTTGCATTTATACTTCGTTCTGTTTATAATGTTAATTTGTGGCAAAGTTCTTATTTCTTATTTTCTTTTTAATTGTTGTTAGATTTTCGTTTATTTTTTTTTTACATTATTGATTTTAATTTACGGGTACCTACTTATTCAAACTTGACCCAATGCATAATATAATTATTTAGCAAATTTTATGCTTTATTTGGTGTTCTATTGTTGTTTAGAAAACAAACTAAGTTAACCTTGTTTCGGTAATTTCATGGTAGAATAATAAAAATAAAAACTTTACATTTGCTAGTTGCATTAGCACAGTCTGATTTATACAAACTCATATAAATTACGTTGAATGGCATTAAACAGTATTTTTGTTAAAAAAATGTAGAAAAGATTTGATTTAAGAATGATGGAGCATAATACAATGACCCCTTCGTTTGAAGAAAATTGTCTTTATCCTATATATTGTAAATTGTTCCTGCATATTTTCATACTATGCAACATTTCGATTGAATCTTGAGGTTGCGTCTGAGTTCTAAATATTCGACAAGCTCTAAGCATTAATTCCCCGCAAATATTTTTAAACGCTGAAGAGTCATATATCATTTGGTTTCGATCGCAACGAGCTAAGGCGATAGCTTGTTCAACAAAAACTATGCAGGTTCAGCTTTTCGTGTATGAAATATACAATAGAGTTTTAAGCAATTGAATTTTGAATTATTAGCTGTGTTTTATTCGCCATTCGCTGCTAGATATCTTTAGCTAGCAACTATAAATGTATGAGAAAGCAAAATCAAAATCGAATACTCAACGAGTAAAATTATAGTTGCTAAGCATACATAGCAAGTTCAAAAATAAACAATTTCAAATCAAAAATGTAGGAAAATCAACAAACGAGTACTCATATAACAACGAGTAGGAAACTTAACGACTTGATCGTTTTTTTCGTACATAGCTAGCAACTTGGCGAATAAAACACAGCAAATGTCTGCTTTTTATTCGCCATCTGTTGCAAGCTATCTACAGCGATAATTGTATGGGCAAGAAAAAACCATATCGCAAACTAAGCGAGTACATCGTTGTTATGTATACATAGCAATTTATTTAAGTGTCAGTGCTATATAGCATGGATATCCAACAGATTTGTATTGTGTCTATTGTGTATTTTGAAATGAAAAGAAAAACAAAAATTTAGCGAAAAAACAATTGCTTAAAACAGCGATGGGCAAAATAGGAAAAATGGGCCATTTTTAGCTCTTTACAACAAGCACGTAGTTTTTCTTAAGAAAAATAGCCAAAACCGCTGCTACGCCCACTTTTATCGTTGTGTTTTTTTTTTTTATACGCGCTATAAACAGGATTTGCAGTATTGTTATTGTTGCATCATTCAGAAAAAACAATGAAACCGAAGAGAGCAAGCAAGGATCTGTGATCGGTGTACTATTATTTCTACACTCAAGTAGTTCTTGCTTGATTCCTGAAAATTGCCTTTGGCATATTGTAAAATTTTTTTTTGCTATCAAAATCGAATCTATGGTGGCGTTTTTTCTGTTTTTGTAGTAAACGCTTTTGTTTTAAGTAGCTCCTGCTTCCTAAATTTTGCCCGTCTATGACTTAAAATGTCAGTAAAATGTAATATCGAATCATAATGCATTGAAATATGTATGTGAAATTTCAAAAACGCCTAATATGCCAATTTAAGTCTTCCAGATGAGTTACAAAGATGGAATCATATAATCTAATTGAAGAGTCCCAAACAATCGCATTAATGATTGAAATGATTTTATTACTTTTGTTATTTACCTTTTGGGAGAATTTTATGAGGTTCGCTTATTCAACGCCCTGAACTTTGACCGCGTAAGACTGTTTTAGAACAGTTATAAATTCAGTGCCATAAATGTAGAGGATTCATAATTTCAAATGATTGATTGACTTTCGTTCTACAAAATGCATTCTATTATTCTAATAAAAGATAGAACTCACATTTAAACTTTTTCTTCAAAACTTTGAAAGGTAAATGCCAGCGAAAATTGAACATAGTTTTTACAATCGTCTGTGGAATCAACAAGAATAATAAAAATACATGTCTGGCTATAAATATATCGATAAAATCGAAAATTTTTCGAGACACGTGCAAACAGCTTAGCCTAATTTTCAAATATACATATATGTACATACTGACAGCTACAATATACATACGTGAGTAAAAAAAACTTATGTATATATGTGTCCTAAAACGTAACAAATGAACACCGAAAAAACTAAAGTCGTCAAACAAAAATGTCAATTTAACCTAAATTATCTACCCTATAGTACAATAACAAAAGTTCAATTTATATTTTTCAAAGTAAACTGACTTAGTTTTTATTTAGAAGGCAACCTAAAATTAACAAAAAAAAAATAAATAAATTCAAATACCAAAAAAAAAAATATAGTCAAAATGACTAGGAAAAACATATCAAACCATATGTTTAAGAAACTTAATGAGTAAGAAAAAATACAAAAAATAGTGAAAAAAGATTCAACAAAAATAAATTTGACCTAGATTTTGGGGTGTGAGAGAACAAAAAAAGCGATCAACAAACAAACGCAATATTTGTTTGTTAACAGGCGCGATAAGATTAAGAATTGCCTTGCATTGTTGTTGTGAATTAAAAAAAATAAATAAATACCTTCAGACATATTTATATACGATAGGTGTACGCGCACATATTCCACATAATCGGATGCAAACACTAGTGGACAAAAAAGATGAACTTTTTCAAAAAAAATATATTGCCATTAATAATATCAGGTGATCTACGGCGGCATTTTTATCGAATTTTTCGAAATTGAGGGAAACGGTTTGTCTTGATAAGAACCTGTCAAAATTTTAAAATTTAGCCATATGCAGTTAAAATCTATAAATTCACATAATGAATTGCAGATATTGTAAAATAATTGAAACTACAAGTTTCACAAACAATTATCTGATAAAAGCAACAATTTTCAGCAGAAAAAAACACACAGCCTACTTAGAAACCTTAACTGAATACGGTAAGGGAGGTGATTGGGCGAGTTTACTTCGTTTTCAACTTTTATCAAGCTTTTTTAGTTTGCAATTCATGAAATATCCGTAGCCCTATGGACTCTGTGTCATCAGTTGATTTTTTCGAAAATAAGTTTTATTTCAAAATTTTTGGTTTTTGTTTTTTCGAAAAGCCAAACACTCACAAGCAAAAACTATAAACTTTTTTAAATACAAAAAAATATTTTATATGTAAGATATTTCATAGGTAAATAAGCTCTATATTAGTGAAAATTTGATTAATTTTAGGACCCAACAAATCGAGTTTCCCGGAGTGATTTGATCGGAAGTTACGGAGGAGACTTATTGAACTTTGATAAGCTGATTATCGTTCTATCTGTAATTCTACAATTGTTTTGGAGTCATTAACTACTCCCGAATTCTTTGTGTAAGGCTATGTAAGCAAAAGATGTGTGCCAAAAAAAAATTACAGAGTTAAAGAACGAAATTGTTTGCATAGTTCGTAGACTATCGCATAACTTTGCCAAAAATAAGTACAAATTTCATTCAAAGATCAGATGCCTCCAATGCTGCTAAAGGCGACCCGATCTGGCCGATATTATTTTTCATTTGTCATCATTCATCATATCTAAGCAAAAATATAAGCAATTTATTGAAATCCAATGTAAAATAAAACACATTTCAATTGTAATCTTCAATAAAATCAGCTTTACATATCGCCAGAGAAATTTTCTTGAAATAATACCTGTCTTATGGTTATAATCGAAATTTCACCAAGGCCGAGCTATATTGGGCTTTGTCACCAATATGATGTATTTATTTTTCAAAGGCTTTACATACTTGTAAAACACTTTCCTTGACATTCAAGGATTTTATGTTTGATAAACGCCCTATGTAATTGAAAAATCTGCAGAGTTTGCGCCACTGAATTACAAACTATATCAAATTTTCTGCAAATTTTTGCATTAGACGATTTATCGAAATAAATTTATAAAAAGAGAATACTTGGAAAGCAATTCAATTAAATGCTGAGTTTTATCCCTGCAATAATGTATGATATTCTATCAAACCAAAGGCATAGTGCTTACTGCTCTTTTTGAAATTTTACTCAAAACTTCTTTGTCCATTACTGTATACATTTGCTTTTTAGTATATAAATAATTTTTTGTTATTTTTCTGATTTCTTACGGGTTCAACCATATGAAGAAAGAATTATAAACAAAAATAAACCTTCAACTTGATTAGAATCCAGGGATATTTCGACATTGGAATTGGAGCAACTAAAATGCCGCCAACGAACTACGTGTAAATGATTTTATTTAAAAAAAACTAAAATAAAATCAACAACAAAATAAACGTATAATTTTTGTTTTGTAATTATTGTTGTTTTTGGTAAAGAATATACTGAAGACTAAAAAGATCTAATCTTCAAAAAAAGAAATCTATATATATATGTAAAGAAAAGAACGTACTGCTCTAAATATTAGAATTTATTATCATATGACTGATTGTGATTTCAGTATTTAAGTATTTGTACTATCACAGGTTATTACTTCCAAGCCGAAGCTAAGGGTAAAATGAAGGAATACATTTTCTTCTGAATCATAATTGTGGTATTCTTGAACTTGTGTTCTTCGATAACACTGACATTAATACCTTTACATGATGTCGAAATATAAAGCATTTAAATTTGAGCCTTTGAGCTGTACCCGTAGCCAGCTTTTTACAATTTTTGTTTTTAGTAGATCTACTGTCATTTTTGATAACTCTTCACAAATACCGATTTTCTGTTTGCAATGCAAATTGCAAAATTAAAAATGAGAGCGAGAGACTAAAACTTTAATATTCCGTTGTTTTTTTTCCATAAATATTCCATTGCACTGCCATGGAAAAAAACAAAACCAAAGCACACACACACAACACTATAACTACCCAATGTGCCAAACGGATCCGTTTCGGATCCGTTACGGGTCCGTTCCTGCGGATTATTTATCCGAAACGGATTCCGATTCGGATCCGTTGTCGGATGAAATTCCTCTCAAAAAACGGAAGGATTGTCCGCTTTTCCGGATCCGTTACGGATACAAAAAAGCGGATTCCGGTTTTTTTCCGTTTCGGATCCGTTACGGATCCGCATCCGTTTTTGTGCACATTGGGAAGCCATTAAACGATTTTTTATGCTTGTGTGCTTGTTTCTATTTGAGCACATAACATAGGCCAACAAAATTTATTTTTTCGAAGGAATCTGATTTTGGACTTGCCCCATCACATGAGTTTTTTGAGATATTCTGACCTAAATGATTTTTCTAAAATTTCATTTTTTTCGCTGAACAATCGCATCTTGAAATCTGTTGATGCACACGTATCTCTAATGAGTTGTCAGGTATAGAGAAAATCACAAACATAAAAATCTAAAAATTCGATATCTCGGCGAAAAGAAAAGGTATTTAAGCAATTTTAACGGCATTTGAAAGAAAAAGACTTCTATTATAAGATCAAGCACATAATTCTAAAAAAAAACACCATGCTCAATTATAAAAAAAAACAGTGTTCTTAGAACTTTTAGGTTAGGATATCTCTAAGAGCAGATGTGATGGAGCAATTCTGAGCTCAGATTCGAAAAATCTAGACCTGTAGAAATTTTTGTAAGCAAATTTAAAACCTAAATAACTTGATATTTAAGAGGAATATCGTGATAATTTTGAATTGAAAATTGGGACCATGCGTCTAAGGAACAAAGGAAACATATTTGATTAAAATTGATTCAGTAGTTTTTGTGTCTGCGCGAACATCGAAAAGAGCTATTATTTTATTTATATACAAAGAACACAAATTTTCCGGAAAAAGAGAGCCATATTAATTTCTACACAGATGGTTCCAACTAAATAACCAGGTGTGTTATGGTAATTACTCTAAGGAACTGAAGATAAGAATTGCTGTGAGGTTATCAGACCATTATAACGTTTTTCAGGCAGAGGTTATAGCGATAGAAGAGGTAACATCCTGGCTGAGGAAGAATGTTGCATCTTAAAACGATATAAGCATTTATGCAGATAGTCAGGCTATCAAATCTCTAGAATCAGTCTTCCTAAACTCACTAGTGGCTCAACAATGCTGCTCGGCTCTGATAGAGATGGCTCAGCATTTTGACATTCACCTCATCTGGGTGCCTCTGCATAGGAGCATTGACGCCAATTGCAAAGCTGAAGAATTTGCTAGACAGGGGATTACTGCACAAATTCCTGAGGACAAGGAAGGTGTTGGCATGGCCACTTGCTACCTGCATGTTACTGCTTAAAGAAGAAATGACAAAAAATGCTAACAAAAGATTGACTCAAGGGTCAACTTGCAATATAACTATGCAGATCTGGCCGAAATGGAATGCTAAGCGTTCGTCAGAACTGATTTCCCGCACTGAACATAGTGTCTCGTCAGTTGTTGCAGTCATAACTGGCCACTGCCAGACAGACATGCGGAGAGATTGGGTGTTTGGTCCTCCGACTTCTGTAGAAGAGGAAAACATTAAACATTTTCTCTGCTCCTGGCAGCAGTTGCTAGAAAATGCCAACAAAAACACTTGGTTCGTTTTTATTTGATGACCTGGATGTCCTTAGGCATGTAAGTATAGGTCAGCTATTTATTTTTATTACGAAATCTGGTTGGTTCAATGAGAGGGTATAGTCAGACACCCTGTGGTATCACAATGGATCACATCTGGTCTAAGTGAGTAGGTTTCGTAATTGACTGCCACTCCTACCTAATCTTACCTTCTTGTTAGCCATTTGGTATAGCATTTTTATAGTAAATCGAAGCATGTCTCTTAAGATTTTTTGGTCAATAGTCAATAGGAAAAATGCTGTCCAAGGGGTGTAATCCCTTAGCCACTGGGCCACTGAATTTAGTTTAATTGTCTATTTTAAAGTACTAATCCTAAATCGGTGGCAAAAATGTTGAAATTTTATTATTGTTGCAGAATTTATTGCCATTTAAAACTCATATTAATTCATAGACAACATGTCGTATGAATAACCTTTGTTTTCTATAGAAAAAAGTTTACCCATTCATCACTATGGAGAGAAAATTTTTAAATGCCCGTAATGATTTAAAAAACTAATAAAGTGTATGTAGTTTTAACGACAAAGTATTGCATTTTAAGAATGTGTAGCAGTTACTGAGGAGGTTACTTTAATATAAAAACAATAAGTTTTCCAGCATTTTTCTCAAAAACCAAAGAGCAAAGCAAAATTACGAAACTTCCATCAATTCTATATCTCAAATGCTTCAAAATATTTAGTAATTAATATGCAAAAGCAAAGGCCTATTGGATGGTATAATTGTTTTTCATTCATGGAACAGTTGTTCCTACTTGACTAATATCAAGGACTGAACGACTTTTACATAATCAAAAAAAGTTCACTATGCGCCGTGTACGCTGGGGCTTTAGATATCGTTTCCGTAAACACTTTTGTTGCATCAATCGATGCACCTCTCTCCCTCTCTCTTATGACAAATTCTTGGCTCGTAATTTTCGTAAAAATATTAATTACTTTAATCGATGGCTTGTCAAAAAAAACTAAAAAAAAGTTTTAAATAAATATCAATAGAATTGATCTGCAAATTGTAAACATAATCTATGCAAAAAGTAATAGTAGTGTAGTTCTGCAAATGCAGCGTTGCTTACAGTGACGATGTCTGTTGATCTCTCGTGCAGACCAACAATTTGGCAATGACATTATCCTGGAAAGTATGCAACTAAAAAATGACAGCAACAACACTAACATAATCCGAACACAAACATTTTTGCAGTATTTTGCACTGCGGAAGAAGGAATTCTGTAATTTCGGCTGAACTTGCACTTGGCAGCATTGAAAAGGACCAATAGCAGCCGATGCTGCAAAGTGATGGCTGCAAATGACAATAACAACAACAGAACTTTAAAAATCGAAAAAATTATTATATGTTTCTCTGCGTAAGTCTGTGAACAGTGTTGCCGACGTTGGTGGTATAAAGAAAATAGTAGTAAACGAAGATAAGAGCTTTCGTTGCCGAACCGACCTAGGGTAAGTATAAAATTATGAACCCACAGTGTGTGAACTGTGCAGTTGGGGCGTCAGATAGGCGGCAACAACAAAGTGCTGCGCTACAATAGTGGGGTGCAAGACCTACCCACCAGCTTAACCACCACGTGAAAAACAACAACGCTATGTGTTTGTGCTGCTGTGGCGTTTTCATGGCAATTTCTCGACGAAGTTCAATAACCGAGTGCATGCAACTTTGCGAGTCCAAGGACAATGAAATACAATTATCCTGCGCAGGATACCAAAGCGAAATTGCATCAATGCACGAGTAGATGTTGTGTATGTATGTTGTACGTACGTAGCTATGTACAATTTATGTAACAAATATTTGTATATAATATTGTAGCCACCTAAGTGTATGTATCTGTTCGTGTGTCTGTGCATTTGCTTGGTATTTGTGAATACGTCTTCTGCTAGGTTACGTATTTGTACCGTTATCTAGGTCAGTGGTGAAAATCTATTTTGGCGTCGAGCAACGGCGACGTCGTCGTTGTCGTTAAGCGCAGTCGACGATTTATATCAAAAGAAAAACTGAAAAACAAATCCGAAGAGTACCTACAGGGTGATGTTGGTCGACTAACAACGTTAAGTCGTATGCTTTAAATTAACATTTCCATATTAAAATATCAGCAGTTTAATAAAATCCAATGCTTCGTTTTTCACATTTAAATAATAGCCACTAATTGAATTAACCTGTGTGTCCCTACTACATATTTTTAGATGTTCGCTCAATACCTACGCATGATGTGATGTGATGCGACGACAGAATTGCCGTATAGTTGGCAATTGTTATCATCTTGGGCCAAGTACACATATCCTTGTGAAGCTTCAGCTAGAAAGTAGAAGTTTTGTGTTGCAAGATCTTTGATGATTGCTAAGTTATTATTGAAAGAAGCAGAGTGTGTTTTCATAGGTAAAAATTATTTTAACTTATTTCCAGAATATTAGACTTTCTCGATGACTCTGATATGTCCGCGACTATAGCCAAGGAATATTTTTTCTCTTTGAAAGCTTTTCTAATCTCGATTTTTCAGTAAAAAAAAATTCAAATATTTTTTCTAAAGGATGATTCAAGGTGCCTCCTGGCCATTAAAAGATTTTGCTGATGCATGTTGCTGTTGACGAGCGGTGCTGCTGTCACTCTCTACTGAGGTGTCCTTTTTCATAGCTTGAATATAAAGGTAAAGCGATAAGCGATAAAGCGATGAACTGTTTGTTGCATTTGAAACAAAATTTTTATCTATATACATAGGCACCCTGTTTCTGTAGTTTTACTATTGCAGTGCAGTTTTTGGCTTCCTCTATAATTCTTCCCTACTCACTACACGTGGAAGCATAGCTGTATGCTCAATAAAAATGAACATTTGTATGTGTGTGTGTATAAATATCTGCATCAAGTTAAAATATACATAAGTATATCTGAGTTTAAATGTAAGTATGTTGTGTTCAGAAATATGTACTAAAAGTTCAACATGGCGTTCACTTTACCCTGAGCTGGTAAAGGACCTTTGTCCTTCGACTGATATCCGTTCTGGTTTTATGTTGTTGTTTTTTTTAAGTTTTTTTTTTTTCATTTTACTTAAACGTACGTGTTTTTTTATTTAAAATAGTTTGCTTTGTTGGAGTTTTATTTAGATATTTTTTTTTTGTTTTATTTCGACTGTTGCCCGATAGGTGTTGATTATCATAGCTAAAACTTTTGATTTGGACACGAACAAAAAACTAAAACTTAATGTGCAAAAGGTTTTTGTTGGACATGAACATATTGAGTCGTAGTATGGACACTCACTCGTATTTGCTAGGTGAATAATTATACAAAATTATGGTGTTTTCTCGATTTTATAAGTGACCCAGAAAAAGCAGACGAGCCAACTCACTATTGCCATTTTTCATTTCATTGTGGCACATCCAATATAAGGATCACACAAACTTTCTCTGATTAGTAATGAAATTATCCTCAGGAACCGCTATATATTTTCGCTTTTTGAAGCATTTTTGCGCATAAAAACATATTCAAAATCATTTGTTCTGACTGACATTTACGCCCAGAAAAAAAACCATCTTATATATATATAAAATGGCATGTGCGAAACTTTTTTCAAATTCACATCTTATGAAGGAGTGAATAACTTTTTACTGAGTTTCGTTCTCAATATTTTCTCTGGACTTACAGTGGTAGTTTCTCAATGCAATTTCACATATTTAAGGTTTTTGAGGGTAAAGATAAAATCAGAAACCTAAAAATATTATCGATTTCTTACGAATTTTTAGAAAAATAAGGGTTAATAGATCATATTCCTGCTTTTTTAAATATCCAATTTCATGACGATACTTTTCAACTTTTTCCAAATCGTTGGCTTTAGAGTATTTTTCAATAATTTTCTCTTTATATTGTTTTCAATTAAATTTTTTTTCTACTGTGTAGAACATTTTTCGATCAACTTTCTTCGTTATGCAATTTTTTTCAATCTCATGTCTCGGATTTTTTGATTACGAATTTCTGTCAAATCTTTGTCAAAAATAATATTTTTCATTAAGTAACGAACTAATTAATAGGTTGGCAAAGGACTAGGCGTGCTTGACCATTTAATTGTTTTTCAATTGAAAAGTGATTAAATTTTGAAAACGTTTGGAAGGAAAAACAAAATAGTAATCGCAAAACCAAGAGGAAATGATTCTTCACAAAGCGGTAAGTCTTAAGGTCCGCATTTTGTGCATTTTTTTGTTAATTTTTTTATTCTCTATTGCTTTTACTGCGTAAATTCCTATTTATTTTACGTGAATTTTTGTCATTTTTGAATTCATATTTTGCTAAGTTGTGGTTCGTATTTTTGTGCCCTTTGGAACTTTTAACCATTTGCAATTTCTCTTACTTTCTTTCGATTCTAGTGAAAAGAAATTATTTTCTTAGTAAAAGTTTCATGAATATTTTTCTTCCATTCCTTGGTCATGTTCTTCAATTTTTCTGCAGATTTTTTTAATTTTTTGTATGGTACGTTCAGTATGGAATCAGGTATGATATTGTTCAAATCTCTTCTAAATTTTCTTGGATATTTAAAGTGCACTCAACAGTTTTGTAAGTTTAAGTTGATTCAACAACTGAGTTACAGCACTAATCTGCCCTCTTCCAAACCACAGTTATGCCAAAATCGAAACCACACACCGCAGCACAAAATAATTTATTAAATCAAGCAAATATAAAAAAGAAAAACTCAAACCCAAAGTTCATTGTACGACGTTGCCACTTACAAGCAAATAGACGTTGAAAATTTATTTATAATATGGGTAAGAAACAATAAGAAACCAACATCAAAATCTGCCATGCAACACAACAAAATCGAGAGGCAGTAGAGGATAAAAAATTATGCCAACAATATGAAATACATCTGGCAAAGACAAGAAAGTGTTATGTAACACATTTACCCACTGACAACATGCAACTCGGCACAAAGGCAGCGGGAAACCTAGAAAATGAAAAACCGCCAGTTAAGGAGAAAAACTTGTTGTCGAGACACGAATACAAACCGAAACAACAACAACATTATACACAAAAAGAAATATTAACAAACACAAATGAAAGGAAAAACGAATTACAGCAAAGACTAACCAAAAATATGAATAAAAGCCAAACGATGCGTTGAAACGCAACGAAAAAATAAATATGGCAACGCTAAAGGGGAGAATTGAGCCACGTTGTAAGTGACAATGCCAGATTTTTGCAGAGACAAACAAAGCGTCGAATGTAAAAAAGTTAGTGGGGAGCAAGGCAACAGCAAAGTTTTCAGTAGCGTTAAAATGAAATTTAGTTGGTATTGAAGGAATCCTTTTTTTAGTGAACTTTCCGAATGAATTTGGAACAGAAATTAACCACTGCTTGAGATGCTGTCCGGGAAAAGAATTGAAACATCTAACCGGAACAATTTTTGTTACAAAAGAAGTTTTCTTGAAAGTGAACGCAAGCATAAGGTTCGACTTTAGTATCGAAATTTAAAGCCTTCTCGAATAATTTAAGAAATCGTTAATGAGTCCTAAACTCTTCATTAGGTGAAAACAATGATTCGCTTACTCAGCAAAAAAATTGTCATATTCGAAATCGATTGCGGAGATGGCATCTGTTCATTCCGTTTTCTATAGTGCTTAAAGGCTTATATTTACTTGGAAGCAAATTTTTTGATACTCTTTAAAGTAATTTTCATAATTCTTAGGTGTCGTAATTTATTTTCATCGTTTAGTAATTAACACTACTAACTTAAAACTCTGGAAAACTAATCGAGTTGATAATAACTATTGTACAATGAGAGGCAAACTTCTTACATAATGATATTTCACCAAGTGGGTATGGCAAATTCGATAATTTTTCATTTTTACTGTTCACCTTTAGCAAATGAAATAAATTACGAATTAAAAGTGAAAAGGAAAGAAAGGACCAGAAAGCAGCTACGACAACGATTTTAAAAGCGGCAAGGTTTTCTATCGATACTCGGTATCGATGTATTCGTCAAGTGCAAGAAACGAAACCTTCATGTTTATGATTTCTCGGACGGCAGTTTTAAATTTTTTTGAAAACTATCGAGTGGTATCGAATAATGGGAAAAATGTGATAAAAGTCGCAGGTATTGAAAATTGTCGAAATATGCTTTGAAAATCGAAAAATATCTTATTGTATGTAAAAATATAGAAAAAATACGCTTTTGATTTGAGATATTTCGATATTTGAGATTGTCGATATTTCACACAAATGAAAGTTGGGACATGCACATGTGGGTTTCTTTGTCTGTGGGAGAGTCAGGACTTTTAAACACGCCAAATAGTTCAACTTTCGGCCAATATATGGAAAGAAGAGATCAATATTTTTACGGTTGAATTTCAAATACTGGGAGAACTCTTCCTATAATATCAATAATAGTACATTCAGTTATTGAAAAAATCAATAAATGGATTAAATGGTATGTATGAAAGACACTGAAAAAGTTGGCAATAGTCGGGAATTATCGAATTGTAAATCGGTAAAATATCGAAAGGTATTGACAAAATAACGAAATGGTATTATTAAAAAGATAATATTATCAAAGAGACAATATGAAAAATATCGTAAAGCTAGACATAATACGAAAAGTAGAAAACAAATTTTATGAAAGTCATAGAATATTGAACAGAGATTGACGAAATCATTCGGGTCTGCAGCAGAAAAATGTTCCCCCAAATTTTTGGTTGGATTGACTTTGGATATATTCATTTTTTTTGCAATTGACCTTATTTAAGTAGTAATATCTTATCAATGGCATGTTAAAAATAGACATAAAGTAGTGGCGTAGAAAGATGAGGCAGTCAGCCGCTTTGATTCCCTGTTTAAGGCGCTCGTACAGGACGACCGTTTTAGCATAGATTAACAATATTTGAAGATAGCGAAAAACTTTCTCTGAGCAGGAGACATCATATGTTCGCCTAACATACGGAAGTCCCCACAGAGGCAGCAAAAACTTATCGGCCTAACCTTTATCAAAGTCAAAATCCAACATTAAGTCCGAATAAATGGCATATTTCGTTTGAGTATTTTCTGTATCGCTTATTCCTTTTTAATTTTCTTATCATGCTCATATTTCAGCTCAATTTTTTTCTACCTATATACATACATTTCTATCTAGCCATCTATTCGTCTGTCTTTCCATATATCCATCTATTATGTATCTACACTTCCAGATAGTATCTGGAATTTATCTATTTATCAATCTATACATATTTTTATTTATCTAATGCATCTTTCTATCTATCGACACATTTATCGGTCTATCTTCATATATAACTATCTATATATTATTCCCGAAGCTTGACATATTCTTTGACAGACTGACTGCCCGTAAGTTAATTTGTTTTAATTTTGTTTAAATTTGTTTGACTGACCTCCCGTAAGTTAGATTAATAAAACATAAAAGCTTCATGAAAATGTCAATGTTTGGGCAACTTATTTCTTCTCACATCGAATGCTTGTGCTGCTGGGAAAGAAAAACACTTCCTGAATGCGCGGCATGTCAACGTGACTTCATTTAGTGCGGTTGAAAAGTCAGTCGGGTTTCCTCTCATTAGACCACGTTTAAAAGAGTGCCTAACAACAACAACGCAAACAACTGCCTACAAAAAACTTATGTAACACTTGAACATAGCTGGAGCGAAACCTAAGCCAGGTAATGCAGAAATAGTCGTGGAAAAAAAGGCTAAAGGCGAAAAGTGTTGCCAACCATATGCTTGTAGAGAAAAAAGAAAATCGGAAAAACAGCAGGAAATAAAGTTTTCACGGAAGAGTTTCAATTACAAGTGGTAACACGGGAGAGTGCGAAGCAAATAGAAAATGTAGTCAAAAGGAAAGAAGATTAAAAGTGAATGGGAAAATAAGTCAAAAGTCAGCCTTAAAAAACGAGGCGCGCGTCACAAAATTCGAACAAACAAAGAAAGAGGGAAACTTAAAAAATTTGACTCACGTGAAATACATCAATAAACGTAGATAAAAGTAATAAAATTAGCAAATAAAAAAGAAATTTGAAACCCAACTGGCAACACTTTACGAGTACTTAAGTGTGGGGGCCGCCGTTGTTCGTCGTGGGTCTTGTGTGTTTGCAGAGTATGGGCGTCATAAGTCAATGCGCGACGAAAATAAAAGTGAAGAAAGAAGCATAGCAGCAAATCTATGGAGGAAGAGGCGTTGCACATGTTTATTTCAAATAAAAACAGCAACAACAAAAAAACAAATCAGGCAATAGTAACTGTAACTGCAAAAAGGCGAAAAAATAACAATGGCAACATTTGCGCACAATACTCGCAAATAACATCATGAATGATCGGATTGCGCCGTTTTGTAAAGTGAAAGTCAATTTTTTTATTATTTCTAGACTCTGTGCATTATTTTTTCTATTTAGCGAGTACGTTGTTTTTTTATTTTTTCTTTATCTTTTTCTTAGTGGGTTCATCAATTATTTTTCAATATAATTAAAATAAAATAAAATGTAAAAATACCTCTTTTATTGTTATTTACAGCAACAATGTCTAAGCCATATTGAGCTCAATTGATTCATTTTGATTCGTACATAATAAATGATTATCTTTATAATCGTTCATTTTTTTAAGGTACAAATTCACAAAAATCTTAATTTCAAGTCGTTAAGGCTACCAACTGAAGATTCCAATAGTTTTGACAAATCTCCAATTTCCGAGCTTAAGAATAATTTATTCGGGTTTAAACAATAAACAGTGACTCGCCATTAAATGAGAACAGTCAAAACTTATACACTATGCTCAGTATTATATGAATCAGCGATGGGCACGTAGTCGCACTTTCTGCCCTCATGGCCCGAACCGTTATTTGGCGCATAAGCAAAAAAAAAACAATTCGGAAAATTTTAGCGCTATCTACGCACAGCGTTGATTTGAGTTAAAATGAAAACAAAAGCAACACACAAAGGCATTAGTGACAGTGCCGTAATGTGCTTCGACGAATGTAGCAATTGATTTTGTTTGTACTGCAATTTGGTTTTTTTTTTTGCTGCTGGTGAATTTCGAAATGAAAGCAAAAAAAAACTTTGAAAACTCGTTTTTTGTTGCTTGATTTTGTTGTTGCGCCCTTTTGCTAGATTTCTATGCCCACCGCTGATATGATTGCTAGAACAGGTGGTTTTTTGCAATCAAACGCAAGCATTCGATCCAGAAAGAATTTTAAAAAAAAATTTAAAAATTTGAGATTGGCCACAAAAATGATTGAATTTTATTAAAGGATTTTGAATGAAAAATTAATTTTTATTTTTATACAGTCGGCTGAGTTTTTTGCCTTGAAGGAAAAATGTCGATGTTCACATGTTAATATGGGCAAAACTTTTATTCTTCTCAAGTTTTTAACCTTAAAAAAATTAACATTTCGAACATCCAGGCTCAAAGGTGCTCCAAATTATATTGAAAATAATGATACTAAGAAAATGTTGACTGCAGAAAACTTCACGAAGAAAAAAATAGTAAGCATCTATATAATTTTTGGCGCAAGAAATATGCAACACTACCTCAGCTGTTAGTTGTTGATTTTATATTCAGACCATAGTTCGTTTTATCATTTTATGGTTGAAAAAGTCAAAGAAATATAGAAAATGTTGAAAAAAAAAATTTTAATGAAGTGCAATAAGTCGAAAAATGTGGAGAATATTTTAAAAAACATTAGATTGGTTGAAAAAATCGAATAAGTCAAAATAAGTTCAAAAAAAGTCTAAAAAGGCTGAAAAAAAAGGAAATATGAAAAATATTGAAACTAGTCAAAAAGTATGGGAAATTTTGTAAAAAGTTGAAAGGGGTTGAAAAGTTTGGAAAATTTAGAATAAGATTGAAGCCGAAAAATGATGAAAATGTCGAAAAAAATTGGAAAACGTTGAAAAAAGTTGAAAGAGGTTGAGAAAGTCGAAAGAGCATGGAAATTGTAAAAAAAAAAATTAAAGCGGTTGATAAATATTGAAACAGCTGAAAATGCTGAAAATGTCAACAAAATAAGTTCAAAAAGGTTAAGTAAGTTGAAAAAAAATTGAAATACAGTTCGAAAAAAATATGGAAAATGTTGAAAAAAGTTCTTTAACTGGACTGGATAAGTCTAAAAAAGTTGAAATAGTCGAAGAAGGTTGAAAGAAGTTAAAAGAGTCGAAAAATTGTTTAAAGTGTTGGAAAAAGTAGACAGAGGTTGAAAAATGCAACAAAAAAAAATCTTAATATTAAGGGCGGTGCCACATTCAATATGATATGTAAAAATCGACATTATTTTAACTTTTGCTAGGCAAACGCAAAGTTTTTCACTCTATTCAGCTATGATTCAGCTGTTCAGATATGTTAAATTATTTAATGGTTCACATAGCCTAAAACCAGCCATTCAAAACATATCAATTGAATTTCAATCTCTTTTACTCGTCTTAGTTTCAAAATATTTCATTTTACATTTATTAATTTCGTATGCACAGGGCTCAAGCTATAGCTTGCATCTGCTACCCTGGGACCTCAATCAAAGCACTGAATGTCAAGTTTTTTTTCCATTGTCAGTGGCTTCTCATGATCTCAGTTCAAATAAAGTTCTTGATACAAAACTGTGCGCAGCTTTAAATGTTTCTGGCAACAAGAAATAATCCAGAAGTTGCAAATCGCACAATCTTGACGATCAATTGACTTCGTAATTGCAAAATATCGTGTGCATTTTGAGTCATTTCAAAGTTGAAATTTAAATCAATTTAGTAAGTCTCTACAGTTTGCAGGTGTTACTATGTTTATTTAAAAAAAATATTTTAAAACAGAAGGCGCTTTCGGTGTACAAAATAAAATAAAATAAATAAAAACATAATTCAGAAGGTAGCAAAAATTGATAGTAAAGGTAATTGACTTTCTATGATGTATTTTCTAATATGTATTTAAGCTACTTTAATAAGACACTTGTATTTTTTAATTTCGACGACATCAACTATATTTGAATTATCTTAGGATGAATTTGAGGCAAAGGTCGGTTGTGAAAATTTCAGTTTTTGAATCGCAGTAATAATTTTTACTGCAATCATTTATTCTTTTGCTTGCCCAAAGAAAAGTTGCAAAATTAAAACAAAATTGAGGAAGAACGTGTTTCGAAAACTTTCGTTTTGCTAAAATATGTTTGTGGATCTACATGTAACCAAGTTTTTTACTGAACAAAGTTTTCATTTAAGTATATTCTTGTGAATTTTGTAAATTTGGAAATAATAAAAAAATAAAATAATATGTTTCAAATTATAGTGCATTAGCGTATTATTACAATATTACAATCAAATGCAAAAATCACTTTGCACAAAATGTAGGTTAATCAAGTCATTAAAAAAACAAAGCACCAAGAAGCAATAAACTGAGACACTCACTCTGCATTGCACAAAGTTGCTTAAGCAAAAGAAAGTAAAAACTGCATTAGACAAAAAGTTGCAGCAACAAACAAAATTAGAGAAGTTAATGTTGCCTGCAATAAACCGCATGATAATAAAACAACAACAACATCAACAACTCTATGAAAAGAAAATCAAGCAAAATTCACAATGAAAAATTACACCACTGCAACAACAACAGTGACAGTGATTTGCTTACAAGCAGCAAAAACAAGAAAAGATCCAAGTGTTGTGTCGTTAGGCGCTTGTCGTCGGTCTGCCTCTGCTCGTCTTGCTCATGGACTCGTCAGTCGGTTAAATAGGATGATTATGTCATACAAGGAAGCAACCAGCGCGCTTGCCGTGAGCAACAGCAACAATTGTTGCAACAATTATGGCGTTTAACAGCTGTTGTGTAACAGCTGATTTTTAATAAATTTTATTTTATTTTCATTTAATTAAATTATTTAATCGCAATTTACTATTTAACTTTTTATGCTTGGCATGCAATTTTAATTATTTTACATGTTTTCCCATTAATTAACGACTAATTTTCTTTGAAATTAAGTTAATCATTATATTATGTACCTGTACCAGAGCTGTAAGACACTGCAAGTCAATTGCGAATAAAGTCATCGAAGTTGCAGTTTTATGAATGAAACTTTCAAACTGCAGCTCACTAAATATCATTCACTAATTTGAACTGAATCCCGTGTAAAATATCATCATGCAGCTGGGAATGTAAAGTTTTCAGTTGCAATCAACACTGAGAATGAAAAATCTTTTTCTTTTTTTCACATAAAAATATTTTGAAAATGCTTTCAATGAAAAATATATTTTTTGAAAAGCGAGTTGAAATAGTAATTGAAATTAAAGACTGCAGCTTAATAAAGACCACAATCAAATTAACGACTGCATTCTCAGTCAATATGGAAACAGATTGCAATTAAAGACTGACGTCTACTGATACTGCAGTCCGTTGATTGAATTCTTGACTGAAAACAGCGGCAGCGGCGAAAATGGAAGAGAGCAACCACCCCGGCCCCAAAGGCGGCAAAATTGTGTTCGATTTATGAAACGAAAATGTTTATTTTAGCACAGTTACCAAATTTTTCAAAATTTTTTTTTTAGAAAATTAAAATTGAAAATGCTAAAATGGAGTGTGTAGGGCCATCATATCAGGTGTTGTAATTTCATATGAAATATATCTCACTTTGCTAGAGTTTTTGAGATGTGATAAGTGTTCATATATTTTTTTAATGCTACGTCACTGGACTGACAATAATTTCGTTTTAAGTTTATTTTCATGAATGCCACTAGAATACTGCAGTATTTTTCTGTTTAAATTTGTTGATTGGTAAGTTTAAAAACTGCAAGGATATCTACAGCTCTATTGTGTTCTAAATAAGTGTAATAAGTGTAAAAAAAGAGAAACCACAGTAAAAATAATGTATATATACTAAACCAAAAGCAGTAGCCAAAAATTTGGGATAAAATAAAGTTTGCTTTAATTAAGTTAAACAAAAAATGTTACAAGTTTTTTTGAAAATTAACAAAAATAAGCTAAGTGAAAAACCGAAAATCAAGTTAAAGTCTTGCGCAAAGCTTCTTCTTTAACATATAAATCTTAGCCAGAACGCAATTTTGTAGACTCGCAATATTTTTGGATACATAGCCGTTTGAATGCTCGGACATAGCCTTTATAAAACCGTAGTATGTTACAAGTCACTAATCTGATGAAATAATATTGTTCTCATTTTAAACGTAATTTAACTAGCAATAAATTTGTCACACACGAAATAACGTTCAATAGCTACATATATAATAAGAGCAAAAATGGCATGTATCATAAAATTTAAAGGGTTATTCATAAGCATGCTATTTCCATATGCTTTTCGAAAAAATAAAAGTTTTTTGATGAGCAAAATTGTAAGTTTTCGCGAAGTTTGATAGCTTATTAAAGTCCCTTTTCCAAAGTATCGCAATTTATATGGGAGATAAATGCGATCTTTTCGAAACTATAACGAGTCACCAAAATTCTTTTCAGGAAAAAGGACGACAGAATTGCCCAAAAGTATATATATCTCGCGTGCATACGAGAGCTCAAAAGTAAGTGAAATCAAAATTATTAAATATAGCGTGATTTTTACGAAAAACAAATTGTTGTTGCCAAATTCAATGAAATTAAAATTTATTGCAGTTAAATTTACATAAATCAAATTTAAATGAAATTGAAGTAAAACTGAAATTGAAACTTAAACAATTAATACAAGTTCACAAAACATTAAAGAGACAACAACTTAAGTTCGTTCAACTTTCAGCAGCTGTAATTTACTTCTTTTTCATCTTTTTCTGAATAGCAAAGTTTAAAATAAACAACAAAACAAAAGCATAAAAGTAACAATCAAACAGCCAAATAATTAATTTTACAATTCAACAGTAGGTATGTGCTCGACTGTAGGTACAGTTGGGATTTTTGAATGCCAAAATCATTACAAAAAAGACAATAAAAGAAGTATTTTGATCACTGCGTACTGCCGCGCTCATAAAGATGGGTAACGTTTTTATTGAAAGTAATAAGCCCCTCGAAGCAATCGAGTCAGTAATGGACAAATAAAACCCGACAATAAGGGAAAGTGAAAAATGTGCAAAATTTCGATTTCAAACTGTATTGGTAGGTATGTTTTTTCGCTCAACTGCTATTGTTACTATTGCCATTATTGCTGTATTTATTTTGTTTAAACAATTACGCATAAAGATGCCAGACACGTCGTTGTCAAAAACAAACAAAAAAATGCAATGTAAAGTTCAATGTGAAGCTTACGTAAAATACGTAGACTTTTTTTTCACTCTACAATACATCTGCCTTCGCTGTTGTTGCTTAAAGTTGAGTCCAACTTACTCAAACAATTGGGGGGAAGCAGACCTCACTTAAATAACAATAACAATAAAAATAAAACCTAACAATTTATTTTTGTTAACTTTTTTTTTTGACTGACGCACCTAATGAAGTTTTTGTGCATTTTTTTCCACTTCTTGATAAAAATTTTAAATGTGAAAGTTTAAATGTTGTATTTCTGTTTGAAGCAATAGAAGCAAATGCTCGAGCTGCACTGCCAAAAATTATTCTTTAAGTAGACAGCGTTAATAATGCAAATAAGATTTCAGGATATGCAGATACTCCTATATTCAAAAAATTATCTGAACTGCATAACTTTTAGACAAAACCAGCCCGTAATGACTATTTTCAATATCAACAGCAATAAGCCGTTTGAAAAAGTAGTCTCATTCAAAAAACTTTCTCTCTTCTTCATTATAGAGCCTGAGCATAATTTACATCTATTATATATTATATATCCTACTACTTATATCAATGATCTTTGAGGATCTTCTGTGCAACAACACTCCAAATAAACGTCACATGAAAACAAAAAATATATAAGTAATAAAAATATATGAAAATCGGTGGCAAATTTCATCCCAATATATAATGACAAGCTATATTCAAAAATATTTAAAAGTCTTCGGTGATTTTCCCTACTGTTTTATCAATTTAATCAGTTAATTTTATTAATACTGTGTTGTAATTCGTAAAAAGTTACAACCATGAAAAAGTAGATTTCATAAAATACAAAAAAAGTAGTTTTCAATAATACAGACCTGCAAGATTTTTTTGTTGGGCGGATGGTGGTCATTACAAAAGGATTTTGTATATGCGGTCTAAATATTGTCCCATCACGTTAAGATTTTGATATATTTGCGGTCAAATACTTTTAGAAATGCCATTTTGGTCTACTTTTGAGATTATGTATAGGATTCAAAAATTGTTTTTAGCTTATTTCTTTTACAACAAAAAAAAATCATTTGGTCATTTACGATGTTTCCTTGCAAAAGTTACAGTCAATTTTAGGTGGCATGAATTTGAAACCATGATCCGCTTCAAACAATCTCAGTGAAACAATCTTCATTGCATCGAGCTGTCATAGAAAATCTGGATTCGTTTGATTAAGATTGTTGGGCTGTACGGAATCATGGCTTCAAATTCAGGTCACATTCAAATGGCTATAACTTTGCAAGGAAACATGGTAGATGACAATTTCTAAACTCATTCTAAAGAAAAAAGATGGTACTAAACATTGTTTTTATTTGAAATAGCTAAAAACGTTTTTAAATCCTATAAATAACCTCTAAAGTACATATTTAACCTAAAATATTTTAAGTTACTAACGTGATAGCCCAGTTCTGAGATCGGATTCGGACTAAGCGCGAAAAATTTCCTTGTAAACGATCCCCAAAAACATTCATAATCCCTTAAATCGTATACCGGTGTAGTTTTTACTTTCATTACTTTTAAATTTCAATTTAATTGCAATTCAATTTTACTTCAATTTCATATCAATTTCAATTCAATTTCAATTCAATTTCAATTTAATTTCAATTCAATATCAATTCAATTACAATACAATTTCAATTCAATTTCAATTCAATTTCAGTTCTATTTCAATTAAAATTCAATTCAATTTCAATTCAACTTTATTTCAACTTGAATTCAATTCCAATTCAATTTTAATTCAATTCAATTCAATTTCATATCAATTTCAATTCAATTTCAATTCAATTTCAATTCAGTTTCAATTCAATTTCAATTCAATTCAACTCAATTTCATATCAATTTCAATTCAATTTCAATTCAATTTCATTTCAATTTC
Source organism: Meiosimyza decipiens (assembly GCA_963680825.1). Taxonomy (NCBI): domain Eukaryota; kingdom Metazoa; phylum Arthropoda; class Insecta; order Diptera; family Lauxaniidae; genus Meiosimyza; species Meiosimyza decipiens. Next base: position 85,236,573 of record OY804258.1, on the reverse strand, counting down.
AATTCAATTTCAATTCAATTTCAATTCAATTTCAATTCAATTTCAATACAATTTCAATTTTAATTCAATTTCAATTCAATTTCAATTCAATTTCAATTCAATTTCAATTCAATTTCAATTCAATTTCAATTCAATTTCAATTCAATTTCAATTCAATTTCAATTCAATTTCAATTCAATTTCAATTCAATTTCAATTCAATTTCAATTCAATTTCAATTCGATTTCAATTCAATTTCAATTCAATTTCAATTCAATTTCAATTCAATTTCAATTCAATTTCAATTCAATTTCAATTCAATTTCAATTCAATTTCAATTCAATTTTAATTCAATTTCGATTCCATTTCAATTCAATTTCAATTCAATTTCAATTCAATTTCAATTCAATTTCAATTCAATTTCAATTCAATTTAAATTCAATTTCAATTCAACTTTATTTCAACTTGAATTCAATTCCAATTCAATTTCAATTCAATTTCAATTCAATATCAATTCAATTGCAATTCAATTCAACTCAATTTCATATCAATTTCAATTCAATTTCAATTCAATTTCAATTCAATTTCATTTCAATTTCAATTCAATTTCAATTCAATTTCAATTCAATTTCAATTCAATTTCAATACAATTTCAATTTTAATTCAATTTCAATTCAATTTCAATTCAATTTCAATTCAATTTCAATTCAATTTCAATTCAATTTCAATTCAATTTCAATTCAATTTCAATTCAATTTCAATTCAATTTCAATTCAATTTCAATTCAATTTCAATTCAATTTCAATTCAATTTCAATTCAATTTCAATTCAATTTCAATTCAATTTCAATTCGATTTCAATTCAATTTCAATTCAATTTCAATTCAATTTCAATTCAATTTCAATTCAATTTCAATTCAATTTCAATTCAATTTCAATTCAATTTCAATTCAATTTCAATTCAATTTAAATTCAATTTCAATTCAACTTTATTTCAACTTGAATTCAATTCCAATTCAATTTCAATTCAATTTCAATTCAATTTCAATTCAATTTCAATTCAATATCAATTCAATTGCAATTCAATTTCAATTCAATTTCAATTCAATTTCAATTCAATTTCATTTCAATTTCAATTCAATTTCAATTTAATTTCAATTCAATTTCAATTCAATTTCAATTCAATTCCAATTCAATTTCAATTCAATTTCAATTCAATTTCAATTCAATATCAATTCAATTGCAATTCAATTTCAATTCAATTTCAATTCAATTTCAATTCAATTTCATTTCAATTTCAATTCAATTTCAATTTAATTTCAATTCAATTTCAATTCAATTTCAATTCAATCTCAATTCAATTTCAATTCAATTTAAATTCAATTTCAATTCAACTTTATTTAAACTTCAATTCAATTCCAATTCAATTTCAATTCAATTTCAATTCAATTAAAATTCAATTTCAATTCAATTTCAATTCAATTTCAATTCAATTTTAATTCAATTTCAATTCAATTTCAATTCAATTTCAATTCAATTTCAATTCAATTTCAATTCAATTTCAATTCAATTTCAATTCAATTTCAATTCAATTTCAATTCAATTTCAATTCAATATCAATTCAATTGCAATTCAATTTCAATTCAATTTCAATTCAATTTCAATTCAATTTCATTTCAATTTCAATTTCAATTCAATTTCAATTTCAATTTAATTTCAATTCAATTTCAATTCAATTTCAATTCAATTTCAATTCAATTTCAATTCAATTTAAATTCAATTTCAATTCAACTTTATTTAAACTTCAATTCAATTCCAATTCAATTTCAATTCAATTTCAATTCAATTCCAATTCAATTTCAATTCAATTTCAATTCAATTTCAATTCAATTTTAATTCAATTTCAATTCAATTTCAATTCAATTTCAATTCAATTTCAATTCAATTTCAATTCAATTTCAATTCAATTACGATTCAATTTCATTTCGATTTCTATTCAATATTTTTCGGATACATGCTCTCACTCATTATAATTGATATATTTTTCAATCATTTTTGACAAGTGCAGCCGACCAACCTCTTCACCGTTGCACAACAAAATTGCATTACCGTCAAAAGTTTTTTTTTACGAAAGAATTAAATAATTCAATGATGTTAGCAAAAAATGTGAGAAACAATTTGCCGCAGCAGCAAAAGTGATCACGCGATTATCTAACGACAACAACAGCAACAACATTTATTGCTGTAACTAAGTATTTACAACATTTATGATCGTATGCCATAAGCATGAAAAAATTCGCCATTACGCCATCTTGCAACCAAATGAATTTTCTAGAGTTTAAGTGCAGCAACTGCAATACAAACAACAACAAAAACAACACGCAACAGAACAAGTTTTCCCGAGTTTTCCGCGAAATTATGAAGAAAAGTATCAACAGCAGCATATAGAAAATATAGCAACATTAATTGAATAACAACAAACAGTAGGAGAACTGGCAGCTTTCAGGGTACGTACGTGGGGTTGTAAATTCGTAAGACAAATGCATGTGTTGCCTGTGGGGAGGTGAAAACAAGATCAAGCAGCAACAAGAGTCAACCAGCCAGCAAACAGCAGCAACAGGAGAATTAACCAGAAATCAGAAACCAGAAAATGTATTGTAGTTGCAACAACAACGAAAACAGCAACAAACTTTAATGATCATGGACTGTGAAAGAAAAAATTAAAAAAGAATGCAATTGCAACATTGGACAGCAGCAGCAATAGCAACACGCTGGTGCAATGAATTGCAATTGATTATATAACACAGAAATAGCAACAGCAACAGCCAACGGGAATTTGCAACGATGAACATTCGACCGACAAACGAAGACATTTAAATCAAAAGCAACAACAGCATGCAACATGCAGCAGCAACAAGGCGGCAACTAAAACTCTTCTCTTGCAATTGAAAGTAAAAACTAAGTCAAAAGCAACAACAACATGTAATTGAACGCAATGATCACACATTGCAATATAAAAAAAGGAAAAACTCGATATGTCCGTCTGTGTTTGTGTGTGTCTGTGGTAGGCATTATTTAATAGCAACAACAACATAAAGTTGTCAGCTACAAGAGAAAAAAAAAGTCGAAAAACTAAACCAACGACCGCTCCACGACCACAACAACAACAGCAACAACAAAGAGCAACAACATAAACATTGCCAGTAACGACTGACGATCGCATGATTTTTCTTATTGCAGTTTTTCTTCTTTATCATCCTCTTGTGCTTTTGGTTTTTCTTTTGATTTTCTTCTTTTACTTGCACTTTTTTCTCCATTTTACGACTAACAAGATTTGATTACATAATAAATTTACTTTTTTATTTGTTGAAGATTTTCATTGCACTGAGGGAAATAAAAAAAAAGCAGGTGAGTGTAAGCACTCGCGGCGTGATCTGTGTGAACTTAATGATGTTTCATTATGTTAGCATAGAAGATGTTGAAAAAGTTGAAAAAAAGATGCAAAATTGGAAAAAAAAATTGAGAAGGTCGAAAAATATTGAAAGCAAAGCCCTCTTTAGGGCTATATTCTGAATCTCAACGAAAGAAAATTAATCATTCTGCATATACCCGTCACCATTAAAATATATCTAATAAAAAGACCTTGTACAGAAATAAAAAAATTCAAGGAAATTGCTATTAAGAATCGCGCACGAGAGACTCCAAAGGTTAATACATTCCTTCAGAGTGATACATTTTCTAATGAAAGTTATTTTTTTTTAAATAATGGGACAGTTACCTTACTTCATTTTGTAGTTAAATCGATACAATTATGATCTGAAAAGGATATCATTCAATTGTCCACCTCTGAATACAATGAGCCCAATTTTCTACGGTTTTATTCAATTTAAATTCATGAACTGTAGCTGGTTTACTTTTAATTAATTTAAATTTTACCACAAGAAGAAATTCAAATGTGTAAAATTACGATTTCTTGGAGGCCACTCGATACTGCGTTTCTTGAGATTATTGGGCCTTCGAGCTGTTCACGCCTTGTTTAAGCCGCATGTTAGTTAAATCAATATCTTCCAGCTTAGACAACAAAAAGCTCGATTTTATCGATCTGCACCGCTCACCATTGACACTCTCCTTCTTCATTTGCGATATATAGTACAAGGATCGATGATTCCACCGTGCCACAGACCATACCAAATGGTTTCTTTGTGAATTGCATTAAGACTATAAACAACAATTTTGCGTATCGAAGGAGATGATTTTTGTTTTGGCAAAATTAACATAACTTTCAAGTTTCCCGTTGCAACATCCACCGATTCACGGCGCTTGCAAAATATGCCATTTTGTTGGGGAACATAGATTTAACTGTTGAAGTCTGACTGACACTCCAGAGTATTTCAATCAATACCGCTTTTTGTTTTTCACGTTGAATTATATATTAAAACAGGTCCCCCTTCCTAGACTACTGTCGTCTTTCGAAACCCGAGTTTCACATATTTTGCCGGCCTTGAGACCGACTATGATGACCATAAATTGTAAGAATTACAGGATAATTTCCAAACGTTCTTGATGCGTGTAACTTTCCATGATAAAATAGCAATCTCTACTGCATACAATCGACAGGGCACAAGATTTTGGCATTCAAAATATGGTCATACTGTCGATTGTAAAACATAGCACTCCTATTGAGAACCCATTATAAAACAAAAGCGTAAATACAATTTTCAATGTAATTGGTAAGAGTCGCACCTTTTTAATCAAAGACAAGAGTTTTTACTAGACGAATTCCTTGATATAGCCTTAAAATTCTATTCGACGAACTCCTAAAGGAATGCGGAGCTTCTGCTATAGAGCTTATAACTTTGATATCTGAATTAAAGTTGTAGTGCCTAAAAATATTATCATAGGTATCGAAGAAAATATTATTGAATTTCTTATTTCCAAAATTAACATTTTTAAAAATTATATCTCTAAGAGAAATAGACAACCTAAGCATTATAGAAAAGTATGAAAATAATACATTTTCAGAATTATGGCGCGTGCCGACCGGACGTGAAGCTTTCAACAAATCAAACTGTGGCAGTTTTCGCAGAAGAAATCTCAGTAATTATCCTCAAATTATTTGTCATCGAAATCAAAACCCATGCAACACAAGCCAATTGGTGATTCAATAAAAATCTTCTACACCAAAAACGGGACCTGAGTGGCCTGTTGACGCCCCTGTTCATGTTCAAAATACATAGTCTGAGCTCATCTGTAAGTGCTAGTCTGAAGCTGCTGTAGAAAAACAACAAAACTGGAAGAAAAATTTACAATTCGATGGTTAACACTTTTGAGCAAGTCTTATGAAAACCGAAAACATTGAGATGTATTTCTCTAAAAAGTATATTCAATTTTATAGGTTTATACATACAAATCATAGTTATGGTAAATTAGTATTTGTAACCGAAGTCTAAAAGCAGAAAACTTGAGAAAAACTAGATGTTTTATGGCGTTTATGGTAAGGGGCCAACCTTTAACCACCAATATGCGTGTATTTTATGGTGCACTTATTCTACCTTTACGCTGCACCACATTACAATGTAAAAAATAACAAATCAAGGCTGACCTAAAAAGTCTTACTGGTCAAAAAGTGGTCAAAAGAAAACAATAGACATGAAAATTTGATAGTCCTATGCAGGGCTGTGTCTAGGTGTGTGCGGGCCCTTAGGCTGAATATTTGGTACGGGCCCTACCTGGCGAGGTTCTTGCCTAAAAGTTGCAAAGGCATTTTTTTCAATATATGGAAAATAAAACTTTTACGATTATAGCAATTATCAGATTGATGACCAAAACAAAGTCATAAATTTATTGGTACATGCCTCCATTTGTGGCGCGGGCGCCTAGACTTCAGCCTATGCTTAAAGACGGTCCTGGTTCTATATTTGAAAAGTAAGTAAGTCTAAGACTCAACAACACCCACCTTGCATGGAAAATTTTGCTGTTGCTATTGTTGCTACAGTACACAATTTTCATTTTCATTTCCGGCTTTCAATTTTCCATTCAATTGTCCTACTTTCAGCCTTACGACTTTTTCTTGCAGTGCCTTACGTTCACTCTCTAATGATAAATCAGCAACATAACATGATTTTTTTTTCTTCCAAAAACATGCAACTGCAACTGGTAACCACAATTTTATATCTGACGGTTGTGCAACAATTGCATCGTTGTTTTTCTTCAACACTTTTTTTTACACAACAAAATTGTTCATGACGATCATCGTCGTTGAACGTGAAAAGCGGAAAAGTTTTACTTTTATTACAAGCTTTGCATTTTCTTGTTTAGCATTTTCATTTTCAATTGCAGCAACATACACTCGTAACAGCAGCAGCAACAACATGAGACTCGTTACGATCGCAACGATTGCAGCGGCAACAGTGGAGAGAAAAAAATTGCATGTTGTTACGTAAGAAGAAGAAAATGTTTTAATGTAATTTTGTGAGGCATTTATGTGTGTACGCTTGCTGCATATTTGCGCATACATATGCACATAGGCAACGTGACACACAAACACTGAAGCACATGATTTGTTCAGTTATTTGCAGCATGTTGCACAACATAAACCCACAAAATGTAGGCAACAACGTGGAGTTCAAAGTGTCGATTTTTTTGTTTGTTCCTCCATAGCGTACTGTGATGGCGTTGTTGTTGTTGTTGTTGTTGTTGTTGTTGTTGTTGTTGTTGTTGTTGTTGCTGATGGTTGTAATGAGCGTTGTTAGAGGTCTTAACCTACGTTTTTCACTCGCGTTATTATTATTGTTTTTGTTGTGAAGGATACTACGATTTGTTATTGCTTTGTTATTTGTTGTTATTCAATTTACATTAAGTTGGCTGCAGTTTTCTGCTATGAGTCTTAAGTGGCCATATGATGTTTTTTGTTTCAGATTGGAAAGAATGTTTTTTTTTTTAAATTATACTACGATTACTTAAGAAACTTAATATTTATTTCAAAAAATATGGGACCTCAGCTTGTAATGATATTACGGAGTATAATTATTAAGAGCCCAGTGTCGCTAGAAATAGCAATCGCCCAACTCTTACCCTAAATTTCTTTTAAAAAACGTATGGATTTTGTAAATTAAAATCATATATGAAAAAATTCAATAGAAATTTCGTAATTGTCAAGAAGGCGGTTTAGCCCGTAACAAAAAAGACACATTCATTCCATTCCTCGACTTATGTATTATGAAGCTTGATATATACAACGGAGTAGACGGCTTGGACAAGAGTCTATGGCATTCTTGCATAAAAGAAAACTAAAATTACTTAAATAAAATTCTACAGTCCAGTTCAGTTTTTGCTCTCTTCTCTTCTCTTGATCTCCTCAGGCTGATAATCTATCTCAATTAAATCATAGATTAAACTGCGATGTGTTCTCAATCGCCGATTAGTCACAAAAATCGACAACTTGATTCGTGTTATCGGGTTTTAACCTGCAAAGTAAATTCGACAACGTTTCACGTTTGTTTTGTTGAAATCATTCAATCAAAAAATTTTTTCTATCAAATGCACCTTTGTAAAAACTTTCAAATTATACAAAATCACGAAAGGAGGTGAATAGGGGGATTTTCTTACATTTAATTAGCCTATATGTGAATTTTGTTGCCTATGTTATATCACGCGGCATAAACTGCTTATGACATTGAGATTTTAAGAAATATACAGCATTTTGCAAGCCGTTGGGGATTTGCTGGCGATTCTTCCAAGTCTGCATCTTTTTGTTCGGAAATATTTTTGTCATTTGTTAAATGTACTATTCTCAATTAACTTCAAATGTCTATATGAACAATTCACAATTGACTTTATGTGTTGTATATTTTGTTAAGCTGAATTATTTTAATATTAAATAAATTCAGAGATAAGTTACCAAATTCGAGACATGAGAGCAGTTTAAGCAATCTCCGATTAAAGTGGTATTAAGAAAATAGATCAGTTAACAGGCTTTATAGTTTCAAATTGAAATGGCTGAAAGGAAAATGATAGATAAAAAGATTCATACTCATCCGCTTAGTATATATGTAAATAGGATTTTTCCTTAGCTTATGCTTGATTGCAAGGGTTGTCAAAAGGCCGCTTTGAAGCTGCAAGATCTTTAAATGTCGCGGGTTTTGTAGAAATTCTAAAATTTCAGAAAAGCCGCTAAAAATCTTCTCATGAACGCATGTAACCATGTCAATTACGTTAACATTTGCATACGCGCGTACTCGTAAGCTAAGAAATATCTTGAAGAAATACTGTAAGAGGGGGTAGGTTCAGAGAAAAATGTCACTGTAAATTTAGACATGATCCACGATGACTCAAAGTGGTTAAAATAAAGCCAATCATTTTTGAGAGAAAACTTTTCAAGTTTTTATCAAATTCAATTTTCCAAATTTGTGCCAAGGAATTTACAGATATAAGAGCAGTGTAAGAATCATTTAATTTGAAATATATGAGAAACCTTAGTCAATTACTTATATTTTGATATTGTGACTTATCCGATTTCCTTTCTCTTTTTTGTGGGATAATAATATACGAGTAAAAACTTTCATACGCGATTACTTCGGCGAAATATTAGACGACAATTAGAAGTTACTTGGTTTTTTGTGTTTTATTATAGTATCTCTCCTTTGGATATGGTTGAGGATGACTTTTTTGTTTTGAAACGTTCAAGATGTTGCTCAATGGCAATCAAAATAAGATAATAATATTGAAATTTTCAACAAATTTCCTTAAATGAACACACACCATAGTATCAAACATTCCTATCTGAAGTGTATAAGAAATGTAATGTAATGTAAAAATCTCTAGTTTCGTCAATGCGAAATAAAAACTAAGTCCAGAGCAGTAACAAAATTTCATTATTTTGCGATATCGAGTATCTAAGTATATATAAATACGCAGTTGGTAAACGGTTACAACGCTTTTTCACAGCCGTAACACAAGATAATCGCTTTTTTGTTGAAAAGGTTGTGAAGAGAAGGAGAGACAGGTATACTTTTTTTTAAATAGTAGTCGGTAACACGCCCCCAACGCGAAAAAAGTTTGCACGGCTAAACTAATGAACCGATTTAAATAAAATTTGGTTTGGAATAGATTGAAGGTAATTAACTGAACTTAACTTTGACTTCTTTAAGGGTCCGTGGCACCGCCCATAATGAGATATGCACTACCTCGGCTGAGCCGCTTCATCGACTTTGATGAAATTTTGCTATAGTGATAGATTCACTCTTGAGTAAAAATTGTTTTTTTTTGTTGGTGGGCGGTGCTTCTTACAGAAAAATGCGTCGTTAATGCTAAGCTAATGAATCGATTTTAATAAAATTTTTTTAGGATATATATCGGACCCTAAAAAAGATTTTAAAAACTCAAATTTTTTTGTTGGTAGACGTTGAAAGCGTTTTTACTGCTAAACTAATCGAACAATTTTGACGGAATTTAGTACAGAAATGGATTGAGTCCTGAAAAAAGCTATTTGTTTTAAAGTGGACGATGACACGCCCCAGCAGGAAAATTTATTTTTACAGCTAAACTAATGGACTGCTTTTTATGAAATTTGGTATGGAGATAGTTTACACCCTAAGGATGAGAAAAAGATGGTGGTAGGAAAATAGCAACATGATGTCATTATTTTAATTTTTGGAGCAATGGCAAAAAATCGCTCGTTCTCATATCAGATTTTTCATATTAAATAATAAAAAGTTGATTGAATTTCATCCACTGGGCGAACTTCCGTAAAGTTAAAAAACAAACGACTAGAACAAATATTTGATAAAAATTTGATTTTTTAACATGTGAGATGAATTTCATAAAATGCGAATCTTTCGACTTATTGCGTTTTCTTTTTATAGAAAAGAACATAATATTGAACTTACTTAATTTGGTTGTAGCTCGCTGTGATCTCTCAGCAATTTCTAGTTTACATGCCTGAAATGAAAAAATACAATGTAAGGTTAAAAAATATCGTTGTCATTTTTTTTTAATTAAGTTTTCCCTAACATTGATTACTCTAAGGTACATACGAGTATATGTACATTTAGCTAATTGAGAATTCATAAAATTTTATACATGAATGAATGAATGGCCCTTTAAAACATGGAATTTGTGTTATATAAAAATAAAAAGTTTGATTTCAAGCATCAATTAATTCACACCATGGAAAATTTTCAAAAAAAAAATATCTTAATAATTAGCTAATAAACAAACAAACGAACGAACGACGAACAATAAAAGCCAGCACGCATTCAGCCCTGACAATTGCACCATTTGCACTCTAAATGAAAACAACAACAACATATTAAAAAGCTTTTCCCTGCCCCATGATAAATAAAACTATGTGAATTGTGTTGGTTAAAGCTTTTCTTACTCTCATTTTCATTAGGAGTTTTTCCTATGCTCAACATTTGTCCGCACACTCCTTTCTTCTGAATCTTTCTCTTTCTGACTACAAGTATGTAAGTCGGTACATATTAGCAGCCAAACTATGGGCTTGAATTGCTACAATGTTGCCAGATTAGTTTAGTTTCTATACATAAAGTAGAAGGCTCTACGAGACAAAAAGAAATAAAAGTACACTGATCAAACGAAACAAAAGAAGCTGCTCCTTGTTTGCTCGTTTCGGTGTTTTTCTTCATTTTTTCTGAATTATGCAACAATAACAATAATACAAATCCCGTGCATAGCACGTACAAAAATAATCGTAACGATAAAAAAGTGCGTAGCAGTGGTGAGTTCATGTGTTTGTTGTTTTGATTAATTCTCTTAAGAAAATCAACGTGTTTGTTGTAAATAGCTAAAATAGGCTCATTTTTCCTATTCTGTCCATCGCTGCCCGGGGTATAAGTCGATACTGGCGATTCGGCAAACAAATATATCAGATTAAAAATTAAAAAAATTTTCACCATCCGCTACCAAACATTTCTTATAAATTTTAAAGTACTCTTCTTTGAAATTCTGTTCTAAGGTACCAAAATATAAAGACATGTGAGCATAAATCAATGATTTTTGAACCTTGGCCGTATATTGGTTCGTATATTTTAAGAAAGTTTTCCACCATTGCTCTCACTAAGAATTGCTGATTGGTTTTCAACTTGAATTTTTTGTAGGCAAATCACATTCTGATTTTCAATGGAACCACTCTTAAGCATGCAGGGGCAACTGGTGTTTGAACTCAATGACTCTTCTGGTTACTGCCTTGCCCTTTCTCGTGTGGGAACAATCAATACAGATAGCTTCCAGCAGCATTGAGATTGGTGGCATGTTTTCCAACACTTATATTTTAACTTTTTTTGCGAGACAACAAAATTCAAAAAACGAAATTGCAAAGTGCATATTCAACTTTAGTCTACAATATTAAGTTTGTTTCCATTTCCATTTTTAACCAGTCGGAGATATATGTTGAGTTATATCTTGTTTTTTCAGGTCACTTATTTCGAGTGGAGATTACCCTTATGCTTGTGAATATTTCTGTGAAAAAAAACGACCTAAAGTCGACTGATAAAAATCGAGATAAGGCCATAACGACCTCAACTGACTATTCCGACTTTCCCAGTTTTGGGGAAAATTCATCTAAAATGGCACCACACAAAGATATTATCTTTGTTGTAACTTTGTTGTTCGTGAGTTTGCCGTTAGTTTTTTTTGCATTTATTTTCCATGTTTGCAAGTTTTTTCTTTATTATTTTTGCTCAGCTCTCTAACATTTTCTATGTCGTCGTCGTTGTTGTCATTTTGTTGCTATCGTTGTTTTTATTGTTGTTGATGTTGAAATTGCTATCGTGGTATTGTACGTTGCTATTGCAACTGCAACAACGACCTCCTCTAGGTCTTTGACCCAAGCAACGTCGTTCGTTGATTTTAATCGCTCGTTCGTAAGTAAATCGTTTCGTTTCGTATGAATACGTTTATTCATCACTGAATTCGTTTCTGCAATCGTAGCTGTTGTCGACAACAACAGTTTGAAGCTTCGGTTGCTGGTTTGTATGTATGCATGTATATATGTATGTTCGTAGTTGTCTATTAGACGACGGCGTTGTCGTAGGCAAAGTTGTTGTTTTTCAAACAACTCTGGGTGTTTTTCTCTCTTTTTTAATTTGATGTTTTGTCTCTCGTTTAGAAACTAGGTTAGCTTGGTGTTCTGTCTATGGCCGTTGTTGCAGTTGTTGTTACTTCGGCCCACAGTCTGTTCGTTGGTTCGTTCAGTCATCTGTCTGTTCATCCGACAGTCGCTGTACTTCTTTAAGTACGTACCTTGCCTTTCCTGTAACATTTTTATGATTGTGTGCTACTTCACTCTCTCACTCACTAACACGCCCACGTTTCTTTTTTAACACACACTTCTCGGAATATTGAAGAGCAAGTTTGCCTTTGGATTTTACATTTCATTTATTTTCTTGGTGGAACTCAACATGTTGTTTTTCACAGAGAAATATGATTAAAATTAGATGGTATATAGCATATTTGTCATTGTTGTTGCCTTGTAGACAGTACCGTCTTGAGGCAAGGGCCTTCATTGGTTTTGTATTTTAACCCTACATTTTTATTGTATTTTATCGAAGTTTTTTATTTTGATGAAATAGTTTTTTCAGTAGGGCCTTCTTTCCAGTTTTGGCCCTGGGCCCGCAAAGTCAAAAAACGGCCCTGCTTGTAGAAGAAGCAAGTCTGTGCATATGAATGTTTTAACTCCAGACTAGTCCTAAGCTCATCTAAATGCAGTTCCTATAAAAAAGGGCCAAAATTTGCAATTAGAGATATGTAGCGTGGGGAGAATTGGGCCGTCTTTCACAAAATATAATAATATTTTTCAATCTGACAAGCAGCTTGTTAGAACTCAAGTTCTGTGTTTGCGTCGCACATTCATATGTAACATTTTATGTATGTACGCATGACCCCTAATCAGCGCTTCCGAAATGTAACGTTTGTTGCCAAATTGGCACTTTCAGAAATTTTTGGTACTAAAAAAATTAATTTTAAATAACTTTTTGTCAAAAATTAATTAAACGATTCTGGTATCAAGCAATATATGCTTACGTACCTACAAAAATATTTATGTAGGGTCTAAGGAAGAGATGGCTCTTAATGGGTTTTCAGATGCTGATATAATATCATTTAAAAAAGTATTACGCATAACTTTGTTCTGAAATGATAAAACGATTTGACTTTGCGGATGATTATTTTTTTAGTTGATTTTTTGTGTTTGGTGGATGAACTTTTTTTCCACTTTGCAAGGCAGGGGGCCGCATATTAGTTCTTCTTCCGGGCAGCAAATGCTACGCCACTGTTTTCCCACTCACATTTTTGCTACTGATATTAGCTAAGGCATACATACTTACAAGCAACTACTTCACGTGTGAACTAAGAGTGAACGAATGGAGCTGAAAACATTCGCAAGCGATCTAAGCGAATGCCGTCATGGAATCTGTACTTGATATTATTGAGGGCTGGGCAAAGGCAGTGGCGTACCGAGAACATTTGAAAAATTAGAAAAAAAAACAAATCAGGTTATTCGGATAAAATTGAGTAAAATCTTAAATATTTAATATTATTTGCAAATTACAATGAAACCGAGGACCATTTTGGCGCCCACCAGGACTATGTGCGCGTGGCTGCAGGCAGCCCCTTTGATGGGGCGAGTAGGGCATACACTTTGAAAGAAGCCCCGCGCTTGGTATGTCTTTCAGTTAGATATTGACAAATGGGGAGTGGCGGAGGCTCCGCGTTTAGTGAATTATTTGAAAAGTGGTACTTTTATTTTATTTTTTCATCAATCCGAAAACGTATCTCAAATAGTAGAGCCTGATTTAATTGAACAAAAGGTATGTCTGGTGTCACCAATAGCATCATGTAGGAGAATATAGCAAGAAGGAAAGGATCACTTTGCTTACTTCGGCAATGTCATAACACCAAATGAAAGTACTAATAATGAAATCCATATTAGAATCAACAAAACAAAAAGTAACTTCGCTCATCTTCGTAATGTCTGGCAATCTTTAATCCTGTCAACCAGTTCTTTTGTAAACATCGGTCTGCTACACAGTTTCACTATTAATGGCCTTCCTAAATTCTGAAAACTTGGTGGCCCAGGACCATCTCAAAGGTCATATTGCTCACCTAAGTCATCGTGGAAACGATCGCTAAAACAGTAAATACGTGCATCGAGAGAAATTTTCGGTACATGTTACTTTTTTCGGTGGATTTACGTCGTACATTCGACAAGTTTTTAGTCATTCGGTACATTTTAAGTATATGTGGACTGTTTCTAAAAAATATATTTTTTTTGTAAACTTTGCTGAAATATATATAGGAAATTATTCAAAGGTAAAAGCAAATTATCTGGGAGGATTTCATCGGATATTGTAAAAACCAAAATTACAACAAAAACAAAAAAATCAAAAGATAGACATTAAATAGTTTTCTTCTTAACCAAATTATTTCTTTTTTCTGCTCAGTTCTTTTTTTTTGTTGCCTTGTTTTGGTCTGTTTTGACATTTGACGATTAAAAAAACCGAGCGAAAACTTTTGTTTGAAGCATAAAGTCAACACCTGACAAAATATTTCGCTCTTTTGCTACCATGCAAGTTCTGGCAAGTGCTGAACATTAGGAAGTCTTTATGGCACCAACCGAATGTTTAAAATCAAACGGAAACAAAAAAGCCAATAACTGATCAAGTGGATCTCCGAATATCAAATAAGCCAGAATAAATAATAGGCGTGAGCTGAAATGAATCGGGCCGTTTGGGCACTTAGTTCTATTTAGGCACTAAAAATTTGGGCATGCAGGCAGAACAATGGCAATATTGGTATCGTCGTTAATTCCGTATGTGAGTTCTAACTCGAAATTTTGACAAAATGGAATTTTATTAATATTCATCTTTTGGATAACAAGGATTCATTCGTCTGATTGGGGAACGGTGTGACATTGAGATATCGTAAAGCTTCAGAATCCAGCAATAAGCTAAACGTATCATGAATGTCTCCAATAAAAGATGACCAGCAAATAGAAAGTAGAGGAACTCCCGCGTGCAGACTGAGACTGAGTCTGAAAATGGAATACATAAATGTAGAGAATGAAGGCGAAAAACATTTTCAGCAATTAATGATAACAAGTTACTATTAGGTATAAAAAAGACGTAGTCACAATATTTTTTTTTAATTAAAATGGATATGAACAAAGCGCTTTGCTGTTAAAATTTTCAAAAAAATGGTTACTTCTTTGATAAACCAGTCCATTTTCAGAAAAAAAAATTCTTTATATATATACATATCAAAATTTTTTGAGGTGAATTCAAGGATTTTGCTTTTGGACAGTACGGGTAAGCAGGGTAAAACTAAATTTGGAAGACCAGACTCCCATATAACATTATGAGGTGGAGTTGAGATCACTGGCGTAGTTATATTCAATATAAGAATCAGACGCTGTTCGTAACCGAACAATTTGATACTGACACTAAATTTGTGATTAGCGATATACCACGAGAAATAGTGGGTGCTACCTTTGGATATGACGTATTCAGTGTTAATTGAATTGAATTGTTGAAAATGTTGAACATTTCGAAAACTGTTGGAAAAGTCGAAATTTTTGAAATAAAATCCCAGAAATGTTAAAAAGTCGAAAATTGTCCACAAATGTTGAAAATCTAGAAAAACTTTGAAGAATTCCAAAAATGGTGAAGAAGTTATAACGCATGCATTACTTCTAAAAATGAACATCAATTATTTTGTAAATTTAACTTCCTTTCTCATTTATCTCCTCATGGAACATTGAATTTTCCAAAATCATTACAGGATGTCTTTGTTGTGCAAAGGATCACTTTCATCATGGTTCATGAAGTCTGCGTTTCGTTCTACTTTGTAGTTTCCATTCCAATTATTGTCGGCAGACCATTTTATATTGAAAATAATTTTATAAAAATATGTCGTTTCTCTTTTATATTAACGTTTGTACCGCATAGAAAGGGGCGTGGTATGGTCTGTGTCTGTGAAAATCATTTGAATGAAATTTGATATGCAGGATACATCTTCGAGCAAAACTCTTTGGATTGAAAATGGAAGAAATCAGTTCAAGTGCCAATAAGACCTTTAAAAAGCTATATTGAGAGATATTTTTGATGTAGTGCAACGAAAATTCTCATATATACTAGAAATAACTTAGACAAGCTCTGGAAAAAAAGTTGGCGAACTTTGACGAGAAGGCGTGGCAATTTCCATACAAAATTAATGCAGGTATGTTTAGTCAAACCAGCCAGCACGTAGTGTGGTGGAAGGATTACTCTTTTTATAAAATTTCAGACCCACTAAGACCTAATTTGAACGAAGCCAAAGATAACACACTTAATAGTTTTTTCTTCAATTCCATACCTAATATTGTGCACATGACGCCTCTTATGAGTGTAAAAAAAATTCGATGATGCATTTCCTGAAGGGGGTTTTCACAAATTTGGCCTACAAATCTTAATCGAAAGTATCATCAAGATTCCGGTTTCGACAATTCTAAATGCAAAAGAAATTTAAAAACACAAGCCGCTAGACTAAGGGTACTCACTAGTCTCTTACACCATAATATTAGTTGTTTGTTTTGATATCAAATTG
The DNA here is from genome assembly GCA_963680825.1 of Meiosimyza decipiens. Lineage (NCBI taxonomy): Eukaryota > Metazoa > Arthropoda > Insecta > Diptera > Lauxaniidae > Meiosimyza > Meiosimyza decipiens. The sequence continues at coordinate 85,219,997 of OY804258.1, read as the reverse complement.
AATTAGTTTCATAAAAAATTATTGAATATTTTTTGATTATATACAAAAATATAGGTAAACATCATAAAAATTGCAATAGCAGAATTTATTGACTACAAGAAATCATAGACTCTATGAGTCTATTATATATAATTTACACTAAAATTTTCAAAACAAAAGATTGCTTTCATAGAAGTCATTAATTAAAAATAGACAACAAATAGAAAACCCTACCCTTTGCATTGCACTGCTATTAAAATCATCATCAACCACATCAGCATCTATGAGAGTACAACAGCACAGCAACAGCAAAAGCAAAAATGTCAACATTCAGCATACAACATGCCCAATCAACCTCAACTGGCGGCATTAAATTTAAATTACAAAAAAAAAAAACACAAAAAACTGGGAGCCTCTTAATAAACTATAAAAAAGCAACAACAACAACAAACATTTTAAAAAAAGACCCTCCTCGATTGTGGTGTATAGTGTAGGGCTTTAAATAGCAACTTCTTTGCCCTATATTTTTAAAAATACTCAATTCTATGATTCACATAGAATTTAATAGCAATCAATGTATGTACATATGTACGAGTATGTGTGTGCCATACAAAGAAGAAATAAAAAATTGTGAATAAAAAACTAATCATGCATTACATAATGTAAAAAGTACAACAACATTGTTGCAATATGCAACAGCAGAAAAAAAGCTGCATAACTTCAAAATTACTTCCTAGTTACAGCAACAACAATAACAATAACAACAACAACAACAACAACACCAGCAGCATGGCTAATTTAAAAATCTTAGCAACAACTACACTGTACAATAGAGCGAATGACTCAAAATTAGGTCGGAAGAATAGGCAGGCAGGCATGCTAAAGATGAAGCCCCTAAGTAAAGAGATACTCTACAAAATAGATGTGAAAAAAAATCACAAATATTTTTGAAAAGCCTCCACACAAATGATTTGTTGTCTTTTTTCCCCGGTATTTTTTTTTCTAGTTTTATACCATGCTATAGAATTTTCCAACAAAAGAAAAAAAAAATCACTACATGACAACAACAACAAAAACATGGTAAAGCACCATTTAAACAAAAAATGCAATCCCGCTCTGTTTCGCTCCCTTATTACAAAGTTTCAAAAAATGTATGGCAAAGCATTAACATTGTTGCTGCAACAACTTCGACTGCCCAGTTGGAAATGCCGCTACCACCTTGAGGTGGACGAAATAAATAAATACTATTTTCCTTTTCTACATCAACCGGTTCTCCTCACCGTCCCCTAATTTAATGGAAATATGTTGAATATATTTGTAACAAAAGATTTAGTTATGTACTAAATTTTTAACCCCTGATCTTAGCAGTTCCCAAAATATTTGACTTTGAATTTCGAAGAAAGGATCTCGTTACGCCCATCGGAGTGTTAAGTCAAATTAAAGCTGCAGGCTGACTAGTTTGTACTTTTCTAAGTTAAAACAGAGTACTACGAGCGATCAAAAAATACGGTGCATGAGCAAAAAAAAATGTTAGTATGCGGAATTGAGGGGAAGGCTTTATAGAATACGAGTCAATTAATCGTAAAATGGAGCGAAAGCAAAAATAAAGGTTGTGGTTTCTAATGTTGAATTTTGGGGTATTTTGATAACTCCAAGCACCCCAAATACTTTATACAATATAGTACAAGATGCCTTCAATAGGCTAATTCACTTAAAAAAAAAACAATAAAAAATGTATATAGTAGATTTCAAGAATTCTATGTAGATGGAACCAATCGATCTGATTTCATTTGGCAAATTACCTACAAAAGCTCTTCTTCAATTCTACATACTCTTTTTCTACGTCAAATCGAAACTTTGGTTCATCATCATTTTTATTATTCTTAAGTTCATAACATTAGACTAGCAAGATTGTAAGAACTTGTGTCTGGAAGTTACCAGCTCATTAGTTAGGTATAAGAATTAACATACATCAATGCCCTTTGAACAAACCTGCATGCCACCCTCGCTACTCATCCTAAGCCCATTAGTGCAAGGGTTGGATTCAAAATTTAAATAATGATATGATACTTGGATATTTGGCTTAAAATCCTGTTTTTGATTTTTCCAGTAGTGAAGTTTTTCAACTTATATCGAACATTTCGACAAAATTACATGTCTTTTCCAAGGATTTTGATGGTATTAAAGGTTTTAAAGAAATGAAATCTGAGTCTAATCCTTTCGCATGGAGGCCTTTTCTGCATGTAATCGATGTGCTTTTATCGCCTTTACAGATTTTGACTTAATATATGTATTTCCTTATCTGAAGTAATTGAGTTATGTCGGTTCCTAAAGCGACTATTCTTCTAAAAGCAATTCAAAGGAACCATTTTCCTTTTTTTAAGTTTCTGGAATCATAGAGGAAATATTTCGCTGAAATTCGCGAAAAAAAACTTCGAAAATGTCCTAAAGGCGTGATAAAAATAAGTAAAGGTTTCTTATGGTATAACTATCGTTTATGTTAGACACGACTGGCATGAATTCCTGCTTGGTATTAAAAATGTCGCTCCCGCTGCGTTTGGCTGTGTGAGATTTTCACTATCTATGTTTAAGTATGTGTACATGCGCTTATGTGCCGTATGAATACTGCCATAATGTAAAGTTTTTCACTTTTAATTTTTCTAAATGAAGAACCTCCATGCCATCTGAGCTAACTGCTGCAGAATGATGCAGAACAAGCTAAACAATAACAGCAACTACAACTAAAATTTGTTGCCAACGCAAAAATAAATAGATGACAGCGTGCCTGTACACAAATGAGATGTGATTATTGGATTTAGGGACTGGTTGCAGTAATTTTAAGATTTCTCACAAATCAGTTTGACAAAACTCTAAATGAAAAAACCAATATCAAAATAGAATCAAAATTGGCTATTTAGCCAGAAGCTTTAAGTCAATTAAAAAGTGAAAAAAAATTGTAAATTTGTCATAGTTTTTCGCACATTGCCAACATTCCTAACCAGTAACAAGTTTATTCAGATAAAGAATACCTATAATTATACAGGAGCACGAAGAATGCATTTATAATAGCTTCCAACGATCCTCACAACAATGATGATTTCATGAGTCAATTCAATTTAAGCCTTTGAGAGCAAAAATTAATAAAATTTTCTTAAATTCCCTCGATTGAACTTGTTTATATGAATGTGCTAAAATGGTGACCATGCCTGACTCTAAATGAGAACGCACAATTGTATTATATAAAGACATCATTACTCAAGGGCTATCAAATTATTTTGCTCAACTCTTAATAAAGTCAAGCAGAGATAAAGGTTTCTTACAAAGATGATTAATATGCTTACTAAACGTTAATTTAAATTAGAATGTATACCTAGGTCTTTGACTAAATCATCACGTCAAATGCTCTTATCTTTAAATTTGCAATCAGACTCCACGGTAATTTTCTTCAAAGAAAAAATCATAATTTATCATGCTACCCTTGGAGTACCAAAGTTAATAGGATTTCAAGTTAGACTGACGTGCAAAAATATCACGAACCTAATTTCCATATATTATCATGTCATCTGCGTTTACTAACAGATGTGAATTTTTAACAATGTGTATAAAGTCATGTCACACACCTGATGTCGCACTAAATATAGACGACAACACTCTCCGAAATCGTATTTGTTATGAACGATCAGATAAATAATATTCAATCGAGCGGAGAAAGCTTAAAGGAAATCCAAGCCTGTTTAATGTAAACCAAATCAAATTATGTGATTGTTCGCCAAATACTTTAGTGTAGTCAATGTAGAGACAGTCAATTTGCCCACCAGAGTTCAAAGAGCTTAATGCAAAAGCAGCGAATTCAAGGAAATTAGAAACTGTAAGTCTGCTAATAAAAAAACATTTAGCACACTCTAACTTGGTTATATACAATTTGTTCAAAAAGTTTCAGTATTGCCGATAACTTACCTACGGGCCTGCAGTTTGAAACATAATTTTTACACCTTTCTTGGAAATGGTTCTTATATGTATGTGATTATTTCCAAAATTTAGGGAAACAGCTTTCCCTAATAGATTTATTAAATAAAAAACTGAGTGGTCGTCGGTAATTATACTAATCTTGCAGGGATTTAATAATTGGAAGTTTAACTTTTAGATCTAGTACTTTTGATATTTTCCCTTATGGTATTTTGTCATTAGATTTAGTCAGCGAAGTATGTTCCCAAGGTCAAAACGTTTCAACAGTTCAATTAAAAATATTAATTTCGTTCAATTGTGATATACTAAACTATGTTTGGGTGGTTCTTAGGAAAAAATTGAACACATAAATTGATTCGAAATAGGATAAAAAAATTTTAGGAGTTTTTTCCAATTTTTATTTTAACCCTTAAATGAAATTTGACCTAAAGCGCCATTTTTTAAATAAGGTTTTCTTACGTGGCACTCAATTCTAAAAAAGAATACGTTAAACTAAATGTCGCTCGGATCGAGTTTCCGAGATATAGTCATGGAAAGTTGCGGTAACAGATTTATTAAGAATCAATATAACTTGGATACTTCAAAACAGATTTTGAATATATTGATGTCAGGGAGGTAATTTTCCGGTCCATAAGATTGGTGCATAAGGTTTGAAATCAGTCCAGTACTTTTCGTGATATGGATTTTTAAATATATTTTTTAAATAATCGTTATTTTCTCTTAAAATTGTATATATAATTTGAAATTTTATTAAGATATTAAGAAAGCCCAATAAATTTTCTTTAATTTAATAAGTTACCAGTGTTCTCATTTCTAAGCATATTATATACAAAAATAATGAACAAACTGGTGTATTTTTTATGAGTTATTTTAATAAACTACTTATTATATGTAAGATCATTTTACTTAAAGAGTTTGAGAGCTATCGGCTTTTATCGGCATTTATTTAATTTAAAACATTTTCATATATCTTACTTTGCTTGCATTCGCAAGTACTTAACGATATGCGCCAATAACTTAAAGGCGCGACTGATGCCAAATTTCACATTGAAATAGGGTCAGTAAGTGTTAAAAATAAAAATTTCTAAAAATTCTTAAAATTTTTTATCCTATTTCGTACAAATTAAGGGGCGTCGCATTGGATTTTGGCAAAAAAACCACCCTAATGTACATAGATGCAATTATTTTCTACCAACATTACTTAGCTAATATATATCCAGTATATTGGATGCTATTCGGAGTCACATATCTTCTTAGCGTTAAGATTTCATTATAAAAACCTTTAAAAATAAATTTTCCATGGAATCAGAATAATTAACCAAATAAAAAAAGTACTAAAAACCAAAATCCGAATCATTTTGCGAAAAAATATATGTTTAAAAGTTAAGTACTTAGGTGTACTCAAAACTACGAAGCCTACAAACAAGCTCCGTGAACATGCTTACAATTATTTCGTTGTTTCTTTTGAGGAAATGTCAAGTCAGATATCTCTCCAATCTGATACTAAAGCGGTGTTTTCATACAGAAATGTTATGCTTATGCTAAGAGCTTTTAATTGATGTACCAATGTTATGAGAAAATTACAGGACCAAAATGCATAATTGCTGTTATTCAACGTAAATATTTATTTATTTATTACTTTTTATTTATTTTCAGGCGCATATACAGAATTTTCTCACTTGTTTTCTAAAAGGTCACGCCCACGTCCGTACGTGTGAAATTCTTTGCCATACATTTATTTTGAATAATATGCATCATTTTCATTCTCGGAAAAAGAGGGGTTCCCTTGCGCTTGCCTCTTTTAAGCTTTAGATATGGGACGGATACAAAAATGTCGTTGCAGAGAAAATATTTTTTGATTCTGTACAAGACTTTCGCTTGAACAGCCCTATGATAAAATGGGTTGCTGGAATATTGGGACATTGTATTGTTACCCGAATATAATTTTCTGGCTCTAACCGACAAGCAATGAAATGTGTACCAGCTACCTAATTAGACAAATCTAAGGAACCTTCAACTGCTTGACTTGGCTTTACAACGGGTAGTATGAAGTATACCTAAATTGAGGACAACTCTGAGTAACTCTGTTAGATTTTGATGACTTTCTAAGTGTATGCCGTAACAGTCCAAACTAGGCTCTAACGTTCTCACTAGGCAAGGTCAATGTGGACTTTATTTACGCCTAACGATATTTTATAGTTGGGTATTGCTATAAACGCCACCTTATTTCGCATGCATGTTGTATCACAAGATTCTAATAAATGTGAAACGATGTTTTTTTTTATCATTTTTACTTGAACTCCACTTAAGAGAAAAATCAGAATGCGTTTCTTGTTATTTTTATTTTACAATATGGCGGTTCTATGGACTTTTAACCTATTTATTTTGCTTATTTAATAGAATTTTACATCGTCTCTTTTTTTAGACATTTTTCACGCACACACACGCACGCACGCTATTTACAATCGGTGCACATATTTATTTTTGTATTAGAAATACAATAACAAAAAAATTGTTAAGATAACGTAACGTAGAAGACTATGGCGCGCGTCCAACGCGAGGACGCTGGTTGTTGTGCAAGTGCGAACCTTAAGTTGCGGTCATGTTATCGGAGCATTTTTTATGTGCATTTAATTGGATGCACTCCCCCTTAACAGGAAATTAATTGGTTGGCATTGTTAGTTGTGCTGTTAGCTAAATGCTAAAAGTAAATAAATGTGTAAAGTTGCTGTTGTTGATGGATTTATATTCAGTACAGCTTAATTTATTTATGTACATTGACTTCATTATGGAATTTTATGAACTACTTAATTCTGCTTGAGTCAACCGAAGACAATGAAAAGTAGGTGACAATGAAATATGGGACGTAATTAAGATAAAATATAAAGCTTTTGAATTGAAAAATTATTTTTTTTATTGATGAAACAAGCGAAGTTTGAGAACAACTTTGTTTATCAGGATTATAAGAGATCAACACGGCAACAAGAGTCATCCGTAAAATAGGTGATAGTTGATAGCAAAATGAGGCTGCACAGTTTTGTAGTTGAACCTTTAGAGAGCAAAGCACAGGTAGCTTCAAAAGCATGCGCGTTTGCCTTTTATGAAAGAAGAATTCGAAATGCTGTTAGTAAAAGCTCTTGGTATTGGCAGACGCAAATTGTAATCTATATAATTATAGTACATATCTTATTTGAAAGGTATTTACTAGAACTGTACATATATTACAAATGAGTGACCCCAATACAGGTCAAAATATGTGAAGACATGCCCTTGTATCATCCATATTTTGTGGTAAAAAATGAAAAGTGTCAAATCGCGATTTTCGAGAGAGTAAAAGCTGAAATTTCTCTGACTAGTCGAATCACCACAATTTTCGGATAGTACACAAAACTGGGTAAAAATGAAAACTGTCATAAAAGTTGCGCGTATTTTAGTAAACAAACAATGGCAGGGTTCAGGAGTTAAAACCTGTGTCGCAGTTGCATAACAGCTCGGTAAGTACTTTCAGAATCCAAGCCAAGTGAAACCTTTTGAGAATATTATTGATAAATAGTATGTAACTCTCGAATGATCCGACTGACGTTAAAGTTTTGTACCTCATTTCTATAACTTGAGCATAAGTTTACTTCAGAAGCGAATAGTGAATCAGAAGTTGGTGACGCGCATCTAATTTTGGAGACATAGACATTTCTTATTTTAAGACTATGCGCATCGAAAATATATATTTCAGAAAGAATTATCTGGTTGATTATTTAGGAGACATTAAACTTTACGATTCGTTTTCAATCAAAAATTACTCAACTATTTAGTTGCATAAATGAGCATTCACCAAAAAATGTTTTGTTTTCCAGCATTTTGTTATTTGTGTTGCTCCTTCTTAACACAACCTTTCAACAAGTGAAAAAAAATTAAGGTCTGAAAAATATTTTATGAGCCAAGTATTGGGTGGATAGAATTGAGACAGGCAATATTTTTTCCGTCGCTTGTCAAATGTGAGTCTCTAGTCTCGTTGCCTACGATTTTGACAGCCTTCAAGTTTTAGCCACAAGAAATTTGTCTGATCAGCTGATTTTTACTTTCATTTTTTCACTCTCAACGACCACATTTTTTCTGGATGATAACCTTTTTGTGGTAAGACTTTATAAATATTTACCAATTTGTTTTGGTTAATACAACCAATATAGTTTTTATGGAAAAATTTTTAATGACATTTCTCGATTGAAAAATCTTATCAAAGTTTCATTGGCACACATTTTGACCTTCGCCCCTATATGCCGAATAAATATGTATGTACTATGTTGTTAAAGCTACTAATGATATGTATACGCACATCACTTGAAATTTTTTTCAAGTACTGAAATTTTTTGGAACAATTCAATGCCTTAAATTTTGCACTATTTCTCAAATGCGGACCGTAGCTTTGAAACTACTTATTTAACTTATTAGAGCTCGTCAAAAAAAAAAAAAAAATGCGCCTGTGATTGAAACTATTTTGAGCTGTAGATCCAAAAATACAATATTTATGTCATGATAATATATAAACATTGGGATCCTGCACCCAATCATTCACCCTTTTTAGGGATACTATTTGATTTTGGTTCCTTGGCGATTTTTCCTTAATAAATATCACATAAAAACTAGAACATCAAGGTCCCCAAATCATCTGCAAAATGTAATCATTTTTTTAAGAAAATATCTGGATGTAGGCAAAATTGTTCAAAAATAAATACCTGGGTAAATCATCTTCTACAAATAAATACCGCACAAATTGAAGTATTAAATTTGATCGAAAGTTAATAGAAAAGGTTTTACAAAGAGATTTAGCGCAGGACTTCAAGTCATTTCCACGGAAGGTTTTTTTAAATGAGCCCACATGGATAAAAGTTCAGAGTTTTATCCCATTACTGAATGTTTGTATGCAATTTTTTGTAGACTTAATTTTCGTTAATTTTTTGGATTGATCATTTTGAGGGATTTCGTCCTCACTGAAATAACGTCTAAAAACTGATACCTCTAAGCAAATTTTTGCATCAATTTCGAGGAAAATAACTTTTAGTCCAGGAGAAATTTTTTATATGATTTCACCTAAGCCTGGCGCAGTATCAGTGGCGTAGCTAAGGGAGGGGAAAAAGGGGGCGTCATCACCCCAAGCACATAGGATTGGGGGCGCCAACATGATCCTCCGATTTTTTGAGGTTTGAAAATAATGTTAAACATTCAAAAATTTATTCAGCTTTATCCTTGTTTTTTAATATATCTCTTTTCTTTATGAAAATTTTACAATATTTTCCTAGGCAATTGAAACCTGAGTGGCTTATCGCCCCGGTCGGAAAATGTTCAGGCTACATAACGAAGCTATTTTTCACACCTCGTTATATCTAGAAATTTTTTTGACAAGATTTGTGTCATCAATGTATCGATTTACCACCACTCTATTCCAAGAAACAAATATGGTTGCATATGCCTCTTTGAAGTGACCATTACCTTTGTCAAAGTTTTCTTTTTTTCACTATTTTACAATTATTTTTGTATCTGATTTATCTTTATATTGAAAACTACATTAGTTTCAATTTAAGCAAATGCTAATGTTGGCAGCTCTGCATACATTCATTAACTGAAGTTGGTACTTCGCATTCGATATTTACTTCGCATAAGTTTTTTATTTTAAAGTTTTTCTTTGCTTTGTATTCAATGTGTTGCTTTTCCGTGCGAATATCGAACACGTTTTTCCACGTTGAGGTTATGGCTAATGTTACGTCAGCGCGCATTACGCGACCATGCTGTTGGTAGCACTGCTATTTATATTGCATGTAGTTTTTCCTGCTTCTCCAATTGCTTGTTTTTCCTCTTGTCGCGTCGCATGAGTTTTCTTTTATTTTATTCGGTTTTCATTTTTTCTAAGCGATAGAAAAAAAGTGAGCGCATAATTTTTTGCCGCTTGCATAACCCAGTTTTTGATCGTCTCTGTTGTCGTTGTTGTTGTTGTTGTTGTTGTTGTTGTTGTTGTTGTTTTTGTGTTTGCTATTGCCATTTTAATATCAAGTTGCATTATTTTATGGACGCTGCTGCATTGCAGAATTGGCCATGCCAGATATAACACTGATACAATTTGAAAAGTGGAATTTTTTTTTAATTCAGCTTTTCATTATAAATTTGTTATACAACGATTTTGTTGAAGCTTATCAGTAAAGCACAGTTAGGTTTGAAAATAATTACATGGCATTCAAACAGTGACGTATAGTGCACATTCAGCGCCCGCTCCCTAAAAAATCTCCCCGCGAAAAGTTTTTATTTTGTGAAAAAAAAGATCTACAAAATAAATTGAATAATTGAAAAGAGAACAACGTCCACCTTAAACCCCCTACGTGCGCCACTGCGTTCAAACAGATGTAACGAGGACAAACGTAAATGAGTAAATCTCACAAAAATGTTTTATTGATTGATAGACTTCTTTACCAATCGACCAATCGACGACGACGAAGTAGAAGTTCTACCACCTAGCCATAACGAGGTTCGAGTTGCTATCCAGCGGCTCAAAAACAACAAAGCAGCGGGTGCTGACGGCCTGCCAGCTGAATTGTTTAAAGCCGGCGGCGATGAATTGATAGGGTGCATGCATCAACTCATCAGCAAAATATGGCTAGCAGAACGCATGCCCGACGATTGGAATCTCAGCGTGCTTTGTCCCTTACTTAAGAAAGGAGACCCGACAATTTGCGCCAACTACCGAGGTATCAGTCTTATTTCCATCGCATATAAGGTCCTCTCGAGCGTACTATGTGAAAGACTTAAGCCGTATACAAAAACACTGATTGGACCTTATCAGTGTGGCTTTCGACCTGGTAAATTCACCATAGACCAGATTTTTACTCTGCGCCAAATCCTGGAAAAAACCCACGAAAAGCAAATCGACACGCATCATCTCTTTGTCGATTATAAAGCTGCGTTTGATAGCCCGAGGCGGGATTGCCTTTACGCAACAATGTCTGAGTTCGGTATACCTGCAAAGTTGATAAAACTCTGCAGGATGACGTTGAGCAATACTTGCAGCTCCGTCAAGGTAGGAAATGACCTCTCCGAAACCTTCCATACTGAACGAGGTTTCAGACAAGGCGACCCGCTATCTTGCGATCTCTTCAACATCACCATGGAGGGGATCCTACGAAAGGCAGGTGTGCATCGCAATGGCACCATTTTTTACAAAGGTGTTCAGCTCCTTGCGTATGCTGATGATATTGATATTATCGGTAGAACCAAGAGAGATGTCACTGCTGCTTTTACCGCTATCGAAAAAGAATCAGCCAAGGTGGGTTTGACGATGAACGAGGGCAAAACGAAGTATATGCTGCCTGCTGTCAGGGGAGCGCGGCGTCCAGACTCTCACGTTTCAACAGGCAACTATAACTTTGAAGTTGTCAAGGAATTTACCTACCTTGGCACCGCCATTAACAGCAATAATGATGTCAGCCTGGAGATAAAGCGAAGAATAGCAATTGCTAATAGGTGCTACTACGGGCTTAGTAAGCAATTACGTTGCAGAGCCCTCTCTCGATCGACAAAACTGACACTCTACAAGACGCTCATTATACCTGTGCTTCTTTATGGCGCTGAGGCATGGGTTGTCTCGCAAGCAGACGCAGCCGCTCTTGGGGTGTTTGAGAGAAAAGTTCTTCGCAAAATCTTCGGTCCTATTCGAGTTGGCGACGACTATCGCATACGAATGAACCACGAGCTGTATGAGCTATACGACGACATTGAAGTAGTTCAGCGAATAGCAATCCAGCGACTACGCTGGCTAGGTCATGTCCATCATATGGATGACGATGCTCCAGCGAAAAAAGTGTTCGAGGCGAAGGCCGACGACGAAGAGGGAGACCATGCCACCGATGGATTGACCAGGTCGAGGAAGCCCTAACCACGCTTGGTGAAACCAATTGGAGAAGGCGCGCGCGAAGCAGAGGCGCCTGGTGAGAGCTGATCAGGTCGGCCGAAACCCGACGACGGGTTGTTATGGCCACCTAAGTAAGTAAGTAAGACTTCTTTACCAATATTTATTGAACTAAGAAATGTGAGGGGTAAAAGTTCAGAACATTAGGTCAGGCCGAATTGTATGGAGCAAAAAATAGACAGTTGGACGGGATCTGGAAAGTTAGCGAGTCTTTACAAAATGATTTATGAATCATTTTTTTTTTTTTGATCGGAGAAAAATGCATGAAGCAGTTTTGGTTTTTTTTTGGCAAAAGCATGTCTTGTGCTTGTAAATTTTTTTTTTATCACGGAATGTATATCCAAAAAAACTAAGATCTAAGCAAAAAAAAATTATGAGATTCTTTGTTATTTAACAGGCGCTACAAATCGTATTCTCGCACACATCATTTATATATCTCAAATCCTGAGGTGACAGAAAGTTAGATTAAAAGATATTATTCTTATTCACTTAGGTATGTTATATGTAAGCCCGGTAACTGAATTACTCTATCGTATCCGCAGTTTGAGATGTTAAGGTTATTTTTACTAAAAAAATATAATTTTCGCATTTTTTGCACTGGCAAACTTATCAAAAAATCCTGACTTTCTAGAAATGTTCGACAGCCAGTTTTGGATTAAGCATTGAAAAACTTATGAAAAATTATAAATTTTATTCAGACTGCATAAGGTCTAGAGATTAATAGATCATGGGCTTGATAGCATTCTTGCCGCTTATAGGTGAAATAACTTAAAATGCCTGTAACTTAATATGAGTAATGAGTAATAAATACTGTATTTTAAAGCCTCATGAATTCGCAGTTCTTACGAAAAAGTAAGTTCATGCGAGACTTACACATTCATATGTGAGGAGTTCACAACAAAACGGAATAGGAAAGGTATTTACCTTTAAATGGAATCGATTTGTGAAAACGAAAGGAACTTACTTAAGAATTGTAAAAGTAGTTTCCTAGGTTGCTAATTGATTAATATTGTTAGGGAAAGTAATCATTTTCACCAACCATTTTAGGAAAGTCACGCATTTCATAGATTAATAAAAAGTTGGTATTTTACATTCACAGGGAAAAGTACCTTCAAGTAACACTCCAAATGCAAGATATTTTTTGATTTCAAAAATATTTTAGTGGTCAAACGAAAGAAAATATTAAATCAAATCAAATTTTTCAAAAAAAATTGCACTATTGTACTATCATATCATTTTCGCAAAAAGTCATTGAAATAGATTTATATATCGTTTTAGTATGAAACTCCTCATACCATTTGCATATGCATATGTTACTGGCAAACTAGTTTTTAGGATAAACTAGTTTTTCCTAAGCCAAACTAGTTCATCCGAAGCGTGTTAGGATGAACAAGTTTGGCCTACGACAAACTAGGGTTATTATTTACTTGCACATGCTCACTCCCGATTTTCTTGAAATATGAGAGTGCTAGGATGGAGGCCTTCGGCCGCGGCTCAGGGTTTACATCCTTAAATATGACCAATGCCGGCTTCGTGGAGGCCTTCGGCTGTGATGCACTATACTACAGTGAACTACGACCGAAGGCCGCCGCGAAGCCGATGCTGGACATATTGGAAGATGTAAACCTTGAGTCACGGCCGATGGGCGCCCTATTATCCTCATACATACAGACACATCGATTGATGTGAATGATATAGTGAACGAAAAATATTTGCAAAAAAACTTCTTATTCTCCATAAACTTTAAGAAACTTAACAAAAATTTTTATTTATTATTTTGTCTCCATGAAAAAAATACCAAACACCAACATACTAGAAATTAGTTTACTTTTCGTTAAAAAAAACTCCTCTTATGAAAAACGATATTTTTAGTTTAACTTAAAAATATTTTTTTAAATCAAATTTCGATATTTTGTATGACTGCACAAAAAAAAACCAGGCAAAATTTTTAAAGAAATTAAAATGGGAACTCTAAAATTCTATAATATTTACTTTATCTGAATTTTTGAGAAATGTTTTTTTTTTCTGAAAGTTTTGGTTTGAATAAATTTTTAGATGTCAGAAAATGTTGAAGAGTATAAAAAAGTTTAAGAAGTAATCCTGCTGCTGTTAGTTTTGGACCAAGTTGGTCTAATTTTTACATATTTATAATTCATAATTTTTGAACGGTACAACATATCGACTTGAATCGTCAGCTTATGTGGTCTTTTCATAAAATTAGTATTTTATCAAAAATTTTTAGGTCAAGGGACCATTTTTGTCCGTTGTATGTTTTTCATTGGCTAGTAAAAAAAATACAAATCAGTTCTTTAGTAATTATTTAGAAATCATAAGTTTAGAGTTGTTTTGTTGAAATTACTCTTACTACAAGATCCAGAAATTATTTTTCGGTTTAGTTTGCAAATAAATTTGTCGCGGATATTACATATATTGTCGGTTTTGGGTTCGCAACAACTGCAAATTCGACGCTTGCAACAAGGTAAGTTTGTTGAAGTACTGCTTAGAGAGGCTAAGAAAACTGAAATTAATGCTCTAAGTCATGTCGAAAAATTTCGAGCCTTTGGATGAATTGTAATTAGACAAAATCTTAGGTTTTTTTTACTTCATTGACATCGAGTTCTGCTGTCTTGTGCGTCGTACTTATCAAAACAGTGTCTTTATTTTAATGGTCGATGTAAGAAGCTAAAGTTGTGATGTCATTGAAAGCAAATGTTGAATAATACGAGTACAAAGTTCCTTTTTTGAAAATTAGCGACGTCTGCGGGATAAATATTTTACTTTTTCCCACACAAGTCAGTTTCCTTTGCAGAATATATTTTTTATATAAAAAGATGAAAAGATATCATCTAATGATATTTTTTCTCTTCAAACCTTTTGTCAATTCCAATACAACGCTCTAATAAGTTCTCCTCAGGCTGTTTTTGTTTTGGCTTTCTATGGTATGGTTGTATCTTCAATAAATTACCTCATTAGGAGTCATTTGGCATATTTGGCAGATTTCAAAGGAATATATTGCCTAAAAGAGAATTGCGCTCTGAAAACTATCTGTTTTTCATCAATTTTCGTGGCAGTTGTAAGACATTGGAAGTCGGCCATCCCAACGGATCTACAAATCACAAATAGAAACAAACTATTGCTACTTCGGCTTGGCGCATTTGTAATCATTTTGAAAAGTTTCTTCAGACATACTTGATCGTATACAATCCATCAACAGAGTTAGCTGCAGCCACATAGTTTTCCCTGCTGTTTTAGAACCACATGTCCCGGTATTTTCATATTCAATATTGGAAATTGATATATCCAAATCAGTTTCATTTAGCAATAGCCTTGCAATTTGCCAAGAAAACACAAACTGAACATTAGCAGTGCTGTGAACAGCTGATTTGACTGCATTTCGATGTGGCATCACATAATCATCATCAAGAATCATCAAATAATTCTGAATTTTACAACAATTCTATTGTTGATCTTAGCACTATGGACTAAAGTGTACATTGTAGGCTTTCAAATAAAATTTGTATGACATGTGGTAAGAGCCATTCTTCAACACTTAATGAATGATTTGTTGAACATACAGATGCTTTTTTTAATAAGTATTGTACTAACAAAATATTAAAGCAAAATAATTATAAAAAATAAGATCAAACTGATTTTTTAATGAAAAAAGTAGTATGGACCAATATGGCCAAACCACAGGGTTATTAAATCGAAATATTTTGAAGCTCTTAGCGCCACACCAAGAAAAATAACGCCTTCTAAACCAGTGTTATGTAAAAACATATTCGTAAGAGTTTGTAAGCATATTACAGGAAATACTGCAAAGCAAAAGTGCAGTAGAACTATGACCGCATAAATGTCAAACAGCCTATGAGTTTGTCAGTCAGTGGGTCGGTTCTACTGTATGTTTGTTTGTCTCGTTGCCATTCGGTGGGACTGTTTATGTTTCGTGTGACTTCATCCTTTACTGTCACCTCTTCGACTATGTGCATGCGTTCACTTTTAAGCCCACGTATGTGTGTAGTTTTCAGTGCCGTTGGGGTGGCGGAAGTTTAGAGCGCCATATGTTTATGTTGCCACTTCAGGCAAGTTTTGCTGCAATTATTTTTGTACTGCATGAAACGTACACAGTCATTGACACAGTGGGTGGTCGTTGTAAAACAGATTGAGGAATCTGGAGAGACAACATGAGTAAATGGTTCTGATTTTAGTGCGTGTCTGAAGGAAGGATAGGCGAATTTAGGCAAAAGACTTTTACTTTTCATTTGATTTGGTACAAAATACAATTTATATAAAAACAGCTGAGTACAAGAACTTGCAGTGTAATGTATGAACTTTATATTGTTATGTTAGTATGTTAAATGATTACAAAGTCGATAAACATTGCTTAGTTGCAATGTATTGAAAAGCTTCAGAAATTTCGAATATATCGATTGTTAAATAATGTTAGAAGAGTCCAAAAAGATCAATTAATGTCGAAAAAGTTAGAAATTTTGAAAGAGTCGTACATCGAATAAATAGAAAATTTCTAAGAAGCTGATACAAGTCGAAGAAGTCAATGCATGTCATATAGTGTCGGTAAAAGTGCTTTATGTCGGAAAGGTCGAAAAAGAATCGTGTTGGTAGGCGTGACATCGTCCCTAATAGTAAATTTTGTAATGAATCTTTTATTAAAGTAACACTTCAATAACTTTTGTGTGTCAAAACACCAGTAAACAAAGATAAATAAAAAGAAAATGGGTGTTTTTTAGCTGCAAAAAAAATTATTTTATTTGAGTGTTAGACTAAATCGTAATTCGCTCTCCAAAAATGTACTTAACTCTTAGTTAAGTACTTAACTCTTAGTTAAGTACATTCCCAAAAAACTCATATGCCATGAGCTTTTCCTTCATTTTCGCCAGTAGAGATGTTCGCACTTAAAAAACATAGTCAAACCATTTACTGCTCAAAAATGTAAGCTTAAACAAAATCTTCATAACTATGCAGCTTATTAAACCCTCAGCCAGCTACAGTCAGCAAGACAAAATGTCATTTAAAATTAAAAGGAAAAAAAAACGTTTATTTTTCATGACCAAATCACGCGCGCGGTGGCAGCAACAAAGTAAAAGCGAAACGAAGCACAAGTTCAAGTTTTCAAGCCAACGAAATTGTTTTGACCCTTAAAAATTCGTATGTCGAATTTCCGAAAAAAAAATATACAACGAAAACAACAACCAAAGTGCGTTACACTATATTTAACAAAAGCTAAAGAAAAATGTAAGCAAGATCAAGCGAGAAAAAACCTACATCATCAGGTAAGAAAAAAGGCTAAAACAATTTTTTTCTTCAAAAAAAGCTGTTCAACTTGAATTACGTGTCGTGGCCAAAGAAAGCTGTTGCCGAAAAAAGCAGCAGCAAAAGAAATGTGGCCTTAAAAACTGACAAAAACAAAAATCAGAAATTACAAAGAAAAGGTTGCCTAAATGAGAAAGGGCGTAACTATAAAGCGTGCAATGACACCAACTTCAGTAACAACAACAACAACAACAACTACAGCAACAATGAATGAAAATTAAAAGTTTACAAAATTGTGGCAATATTGAATAATTTCTCAGGCGTGTTAATTTTGTTTGGGTGGCACTTAAAAAAAATAAATATGTATGTCTATTTCAAAAAAGTTTTGCAAAATTATTAATCCAAACACAAGTCAATTATTTATCGCAGGGTACTTAACATCAAGAAAAAAAAAATTCCAAGATGAAAATAATGGCAATCAGAAAATTTAAGCACAACCAGCAAAAGTTGGTCTCGCACCCATGTCCCACCGACTCGTTTGTTTTGGTAAAGCGACGAAAAATGGACAGTAATGTGCCCTATCCCGTGAATCTCTGAAAACATGAGACGTCATGTCTTTCAAGTTACTTACATGTCTACAATATTAAGACATAAGAAACATACGGTCCTATCTCATGATTTTATAGCTTGTTCTAGCAAAATTTTTTAGCATCAATTTCGCTACAGAGTCAAAGCATCTTACTAATTACTATACAAAGCTATTTTACAGGCATCACTGTTTTGTAAGCTGGATTTTTGTCTTCATAGCTTCCCCTGATGCTATTAGGGGATATTAAAGAAAAAACTTAAAAATTTTCTACAAAATAACTAAGCATCGAAAATACGAGTAAGCAATGTAACTATGTTGAAAATATTGTGCGACATTTTTCGATTTGGTTTTCCTCATCTGATTCGGTTTCGATTCGTTCAGTGACACCATGAGTTTCAGCAAAATACTTGTCTTTCGGTTTGATTTTCCGCAATATGTCCGGTTTTGTTATTATCCAACTAAAAATTAATACACGACATGTTTAATTTGATCTTAGCGCTCAGAAAGGCATTCACAGTTTCTACTTTCAACTAAGATTTTTCATCTGTCCACGTTCCGGAGAGGGAGTCGCACCGGGTAAGCAAAGTACATATTCCACTATTGCTGCCATTGCTTTGTAGTCGCAATTCTCAGTTTCCAAATGAGTAAAAATTTCAACCCATCGTTTCGCAACAAACACAAAATTCTCAAAACTTGGAAAATATTTAATTGATATTTTAATGCCTTATTTTACAATTTTTTTTTAGAACAGGTTTAATCACGTTAACAACGTAGGGGTTGACGAACACTAACTAACAAGTTCAAACTGAGCGAGATTACACAAAAATACAGAGGTTATGTTTTTACAGGATATTCGCTGAAGGGCGAACAGGATATTCCTGTAAAATACAGGAAAAATGCCATGGATAAACATACCCCATAATTATATCTAAGAAATACATTTCCTCAAAATGGGATCGGACCTTGGCGACGATCAAACTTGTTATTCGTACCTTTGTGAAAAGGTCTTTGGTATTTTTGCGGAATGAAAATTCATTGTGAAAAGTTGGAAGTGTCAACATATTTACTGGCGGATATAGAAGAAAACCTATACTGGCGTAAATATGACGTAGCGCTAGTTCAACTTTTAAATTTTTCATTGACTTTCTTAATATTTTTTGAGTTTTTCCAACAAATTTCAACTTTTCGACCAAGTTCAGCATTTTTCCATATTTTCAACAATGCTCTTCGTCTTCAACATTTTTGGACTTTTCACTTTTATCAACTTTTATCAATTTGTTCAACTTTATCAATTTTATTTGTTCAATCTTTCGGATTTTTCTGCAATTTTCAACTTCTTAAAAATTTTCCAATTTTATTAACAATTTTCTGCAAACATATTGAAACATTTGGAAGACTTCGATTCCTGCCATATGCCTCCTCGCCTAGAGATCTTTTTCGTAAGAAGTAGGTCTAAAATTCAGCATAAATAAGGTAAAGGGATTGTTCGTTCGTCTAACCGACGCAGGCAATAGCTTCATGATAGGCGAATCCAGAATTAAAAGTGAATACCTTTTTTTACTTGGGTAGCGTAAGTACTCTTGAAGGTGGCACCAATAAAGACATATGAATCGGGGCAATAATCGAGAGAATTGAAAGCACTCACTTTCGCTTCTGATCTTCTACGTTGGAAGAGTTTTGTTGGGGCCCCATGCTCTATGAGGAGATAAAGTGCACAAGAGGCATTGGAATCACAATCTACGTCGCAAGTGCACTTGCGGCACCTGTCATTCTTTTTCAATATAGATAAATTTTAATGGAAGAACTTAAACCGTATTGGAAATTTTTTTTTTAACATCTATGTACTTTGCTACAATTTATGCTCAGAAAAGCTATGCCAGAAGTTTTAGTGATTCATGAACGTTAGATTATTGACGTCGCATTGCATTTCCATAAACCAAAAGTATTTATGGTATTCACAGATTATATAGAAAATTCAAGAAGGTCACTGAGAAAATTTTCATAAAAAGTTTTGATCAAGTTTCAAATTAATTTGCTAAAATATTTTTTATTACCTTGTGTTATCTTCTCCCAGTTCGGTTTATGCAGTTACCCATGTAATTATCAAAAGGTCCACCCTAATGCATAGACCTAATTCAAACATAAATTAAAAATTAATGCTTTTTCTCTTATTTGGTTACGTATTGTTTAACTTATTAATATGGCCGCCACGTTTGACATTTGCATTGCACACGCACTTGAAGTACGCGCAACTGTCATTTTTTCGTATGCTTTTTTTCTTTCTTTTTGACAGTTCGTTAGTTTCACTTATTTTTTATTTAATTTTAATGGCGCTCGACATTTTAATTTTGTGAAAGTGAAATGTTTGCCTTATTTTCAGGAACAAAAAAAAAAAGAAGCGCAAAAAAAGAGTTATTGTTAACTACTTGTTGTTGCTACTTTGTTGTTGTGTAATTATGACGACCATAACCTTTAAATTTAATGATTTGTATTATTTTTACACTTGTCTTCCTTTTGTTTGAGGTAAAGTAAATAAAATTAAAAAATCACTGTACGGTTTTGATTTTTTTACTAATGAATAAGAAGCATTTCAATAATTAAATCAAAAAAGTTTACTTTGCAACATTCAAAAATGTGAAAAAGTTGCGCTTGCGCGGCGGTGAAAAGGTTGTTGACTTCGTTGAAGGTTTTTTCTTTTACATAGCATTTGTTTACGTTTTCTATGTTGCGCTGCAACATGATGCCACCACACTGTTGGTGTTGCTGCCTTTTTTGGGCGTTGCTGTTGTCGTTCTGTTGTTTGTTTGCTCGTAACTAATTATGAAATTTTGCAATACTTTTATAAATAAATCAAAAAAGCATGATAAATGAGATGAAACTAATGCTTTTTTTGGACACTTAAAATATTTATTTCTATTTTCTTCTTTGGGCTTCACTCTCGCGTGACAATTGGCAATAAAATGGCCAGTAAAAAAAAATATCCACAGCTACTTGTAGTGGAACTTGCGTAATTTGCGCCTAAAAATTTATACACATTACATATTAAGTAGTATATATATATGAAAACATTTTCATTAACTATCACTCCATCTGCAATTGTTACGAAATTTGAATTTTCCTTACAATAAGGGACTCGGATGTTATCACCCTGAAGCGGGTCACTGGGCTTTGAATATATCAGATAGCGGGGTATATCACTACCGAACATCATGCCAAAAATTTAAAAAAATTGAAAAGCTTATTTCATAGGATCTTTGTTGTATAGAATACCTATTAAGAAATATTCAAAAATAGGTGACCGCTGAATCCGAAAATGACAAAATAAAATATCTGAGGTATAAATTTCAAAATATTTAACCCATAACTCTCGAAAATACCATCTTCTTCCACATCCAATAAATTCTTAGCCATTCGACTATCTGGGTGTAGGTCATTGTTTCTTATAGAATTTTTAATGCTCGATGGATGCAATGAACAATCGAATGCATTCTAGTTTGTTATCTTTTCACATTTTTGAATATTTTCTGCATAAAATATGAACAGTTCTGTTAATTTTCACAAGTGTCGGGATATATGGCTACGCGTGGAAAAGTTATTCAATGTAAGTATAATGTGAATAACTGACTTACTAACTGATTGAATTGTCAGTTTCCAACCCAAGCCACTGCAGCTTTAGGTATTTACTTCAAGAAGAAACTTTCTTGGAATATATCCATTATACTTTTCAGAGCGCAAATATACCTATTAAAAAAGAACAATTGTACTGAAATTGTCATCACTGTAACAGACAAGTATTTTCTGATGAACATATCAAACATAAAAGTAATAAGTAACAATTAAACAAATAATGTGTAATGAAAAGTTATAGGCGTGCTTACATGTGTATACCTTTGTCAACGAAATAGGTAGCACATTTTGGTGATAAAAAATCCGCTTGGATAACAATTAACTTAAAAATGTAAGTTTCCTTTTCTAAGGAATTGAGAGATTATATGACTTACCAAGAGAACGCCAGAAGAATTTGAATTTGCGAAATCGGAGGGACTTAATTTTAGTGGTAAGTTTCGATTCTAGAACTCTCCGAAATTGTTACTTTAATAAATAACTCAATAGACAGTTTTTTATTAAGGTTAAAAAGTGTCAAAAATTTAGATTTTTTCCATTAACTCGGATTGTACTTCAAGCCAAAAACGAACGCAGAGACTCGGAGATTCATAGATATGAGTATGCTTATTCGTGTGCCATAAAGTTAATTTTTGTATGGTAATCAATTGGTCAAATTTGGACCAGCTTGGAGAGCATTTGATGAACCAGAATCCTTTGTTTTAGCTAGAAATCAATTCTGATGGGTGCAATTCCAGTATAGACAATTTTGATCGAAATTGTATTAAATTTGATATGGCACAATGTGGAATTTCGTAGCCATAAGTAGGAAGAAAATGAAAGTGCTAGGGATTGAAAATTTGTTCAAGCAAATCACCAGAAAAAATACTTGGGGAATGAAAAAACTATAAAAATTTTAATTTGTATTGAGTTTAGTGGCACAGTGGGATCAAAGTTGAACTTTCTACATCAAAAATGTTCCATGACACTTTCTATGAAAGCAATTGTTAGATAGGGCGCTCTAAGTCGTTAACTTGTTTGAAACAAAAATCAGTAATGTAGCATATTGGCGGAAAGCACATTGTTTCCACTTTATATAAATCTATATAATTTTTTATCGCGTTTATACACGGTTAGAAATTTTGGAATAAATTTTAATACTTTTGGGCTGACATATATGACCACACCAGAATTGTGTTAAAATTTAATACTTCCTAAATACTAAAATTCAATTTTAATACAAATTTGTATTAAAATTTAATAAAAATTTGTATTAAATTAAATTAAATCGTTTTTATTAAGATTATTAAGATTAAAAAAATTCTTTTACCATATCTTCCGTCTCCTTCTTCTATATTGCTGCTGCTGTAAGTTTTGGTTATTTATTTGTGTTGCATTTTTAAAACTTTAAAGGAAATTTTCTATTTTTTTTACCTAATACAGATCAGAATTGAACCTAGGTCGCCAATCATGCCACTGTTGAAACATGCTCATCTTTACCAATTAAGCTACTGCCATCATTTATGTGATCTACTAAAACTTAAATACTTTTCCATCAAAATGAAATATTGAATTTTCATTTAAGGTAGTTGTCAATTGATAATTCAAATATACTTTAAGCCAACCAAAATGAAATGCTATGTTGGCTGTGATTAAAAGGGAACCAGGTTCGAACCCCAGTGAATGTGACATAATTTTCATTTTTAATTTAATATAGAAAGTATTAAAATATAATACAGCATGGCTTGAAAATCAAATATAATACTTATGTATTAAAATTTAATATGAAATATATTACAAAATTTTGTAATATATTCAAAAGTATTAAATGTAATCAAAATTGTATTAAAAATCTTAGTAATATTTCGCTTGTATTAAAATTTATTCCAAGATTTCTAACCGTGAATAAATTGTGCGGATTTTTCAAAAATTAGAATGAAAAATGGTAAAAGTGGAAAATTTGCAAACTTTGACAGAAAATAAAAAAATTCGTATAACCGGATTTCGGAAAATATTTTATGTACATATAATGTTAGGAAATTCAAAGTTTCAGCTCTTTTTTTCAACATTTTTTTTATCAGGTTTTCCCTAATGTAGTTTTAGAAGCAACAAATTATGTACTTTTATTAATTTATTTGTTGCAAAATTTACCAAAATTGCATACTAGCAAAAGTTCATAGATTGTACTTTTCAAAAAATGTTTGCTTAAAGTTTCGTATTATATTTGTCAATAATCTTGTTTTTTTTTAAATAAGTGCTTGAAAGTCATAATTGAGAAATTTTGCAAACTTTGACAGAAAAAATAAATACGTATCTCCGAATTTCGGAAATTTTTTTAGATATAATGTGAGAAAAAAATCCAAAGATTCAGCTGCGTTTTTTCACAACTTTTTGTTTTATGGTTATTTTTTTACTGCAATATTTGAAAGGAAAAATCTTTTCATTTCTTTTTTTTTGTTTGCAACGCTTAACATTAATTTTATCAATATTAAAAGCTCACAATGTGAAGGAAGGTAAGGGGTATTTTTTCTCTTTTTATCCCTCTTGGGGTAAAAACTATAAACTCCAATGCTTTTTAAAAACAGAACAGATAAGCTTTTGAAACTGTTTTTCTCCAATTACTTGTAAACTATAGAATATATCACATTATTGTAAAATTTTCAAATCATCATTGCGAAATATATGGAAATTGATACTTAACCAAATCTCAACTTTCTATGGGAGGTAGGCGTGTTCGTTGACTGATTTTTTTTCATATTCACAGATTTTTGTTGTTTTAACCCAAAAAACGTATGTGCCAAACTTCAAGAATCTAGCGCTGTTAATGGCCACCGTGTTTTTTCTCTAATAATTTGAAAACTATTAGAGATATAGCAAAATGTGTAACATTTTTAAAACCAACATTGTTAAGTTAATAGGTGTTGATAGCTATTTTGAAAATAAGGTCTCAACCTCAACCCAACTTTGTATGGAAGGTAGGAGTGTCCTACAAACCCATCCAATGTATAGCACTTATTTGAACAAAAACCATTGCTTCTAGGAGTTTTGAAGGTGCGATATATAAAAAATTTCCGCAATAATTTAGTAATTCAGTAGTTTGTCGGTACAATAGGATATATCGGCTGAAATCGGGGCAGTTTGAAGCTAAACACAACAGAGGTGCGATATTGTCCAGATTTTTCCTATACGTTAATAGTGAGTACAAAATTGACACTACAAAATTTATCGCAGAGAAATGGAACAATTTCTATTTTTGGTGCGATTCGACACAGCAGCTTAATCGCACGTCCCAGTCGTGTTTAGCTTCTCACGGCCAAATTGTTATTTTACCCATATGTCACAATGTGAAATTTTTATGGAGAGCTATGTTAAGCCCTAACTTTCTAAAATGTCAAGAAATAAATTTAACTACATACATATTTACATATGTATGTCGATTATCACATAATATCTCAATTTATTTCTTAAATGTTTTTACGAGCATACGTTTTTCCCACTGTGCATTCTCCACAATTAGTTGTTCTTGTTGTTTTACTTTTTACTTTTTTATTTAATTTTAATTTGTTCAACTTGCGTTCTCATCGCTATTGTTGTTTTTCCTAATGCTGCCTGCCATTGCTTTTATTCTATTTGCGTTCACTTCTATTTGATGTTGTTGCTGTAGCTTTCACAACTATTCCCGTTGATTTAAAGTAGAAATTGGGTCAGCCATTGAACCCGTTCGTTGCTGCTTCGTTGCTGCTCATCGTTCGTACATTCGTTCGTTTGTTCGTTTTATTATGTTTTCGTTTCCAACTTTGCCATCGTCGTTGCCATCATCATGGCCGTCATCATCATTGGTTGATTCTTTTTTTTGGTGCGTGCGTTTGTTCGTTCGTTGTTTTGTTCGTCACATGTTCGTACGTAACACATTCGTTTTCATTAGTGGTTTTTTTGTTTTTCTTCCCTGGATTGCGAAACTTTTTTCGTTTCTATGTTTCATGATATTCGTCTAAGACTAACTTAAATAATGGAATTGGGCTGAACTCAGTCTCTCTGAATTCTACATGACAAACAGAAGTGAACCTCAGGGTAGCAGGGAACGCGGACGTCCTAAGTTAATTTGGAAACGATTGCTGGACAGTGAAATCCATGGACAGGGGAAAAGTTGGAGTGAACTTACTATATCGCTGATATCCGTGCAATGTGGAAGGGTTCAGTGCAGGTGCCATGCTCAGGCAGGAGCTAAGGGACAGAAATTAATTTTCACAATATATTCATGATATGATTAGATCGAATATATCATAAGGAAATTTATGAAAGCTGCAAATATATCTTAGCTTGTAAATGGACAAGGAAAGTTTGCCATATGACAGCATAGTTGTTATTTTCATAAATTTTTTACTTTCGGTGGGAATTGCGGAAAAAAAATTGAAATTAAAAATTCGACTGTTTAATTTCCTATATTTTAGTTTCCGATATACAAGAGCCAAATGTGAGAGTGCAGTTATATGAAAAAGTTGATTTATTTTTGCATAGGATGATAATGATTTTTTAGCTTAAGAAAAATATCTCTATATCTTCTCAAAAGAAAAAAAACTAAACTTAAGTGACCATCTTAGCCCTTGCGACCCATAATGGCCCCAAAAAATCGCCCTATGCTTAAATATATATATATCGCCCAATAATTTAGGCAACTGTTCAAAATGAATATAATAAAAAAAAAATAAATTCCTGAAACGCATAACATGAACAAGCGCCCAAGTGCTTGTGTGTTTTTCGGCTATTCTTTACAGTGAAAAACTACCCAAAAAGAACTGTTTTTTGGGCTATCTGTAACTGGACAATTCGTCACAGTGAGCTATTGCCCAAACAATTATTTATTATATCTGAGCGCTTAGGTATTTTTTCGCATTGGGCGATTACAGGTACATCCAAATAATATGACCAAATGACAATGCTGCTGAGTCTCTTAAGCTAGTTCTCCTATAAGTGCGGCAGGAAGTGTCACAACAAGATTTACTTATGGGCGCACTTTCGTAATAGGCATATTTAGTTAGTTCATGGTGCAACCGAATTCTGTTCCCATGGGCAAAACTTATTTCCAAGTTATACGTAATATACTGAAAATTCTGACATCTCGGATATCGTAAAACTAAAATACCTACTTAAATGCAATTTAGTAACTTTTATTTTAAAACGAAACCTATAATTTTTCCATAGGTGATATTATTTTAAAATAATATGGATTTTTTGCAGTATTCGATCGTTTCGAAGTGATTTTTTGATATTTTTTTTTAGAATATTTTAGATATTATGCCAGCAATAGCTCGATGGATATTGTTTTTAATGTGCTCAAAGTTTTCGGGTTTGTCGGCGTGGATGCGACTTCTATCATAGCCTCACAAAAGAAAAATTCAACGCAAGTACATACCGTATGTAACATATGAACACACATATGTATGTATAAAATCATTCTATTACAATGTTTTCTCGAAAATCAAGATCGTAAATTATTAACCAATTTGTATGACATCTGTAGACAGAACCTTTGCTTTCGTTATCAATGAAAGGTCTCTCTTAATACCCTATCTCTTACAAAAGATATGGATATACTAAAGGCACTGAATTGTAACACTCGTACCATTAAAACCTTTATGAAAATTCATTTAAAGACATTCTTTCAAAGTAAGTTATAAATCAACTCAGAATTAAAGGATACACTTTGATACATCGTAATAAATAAAGAAATTCGATGTAAATATTTGATTCTGAACAAAATTAAAAATTGTTTAAATTAAAACAAAAAAGAAACCTCATTTTTATAATAAAACTGACAAATCGCACATTAATGAAATCAAAGTGACGCAGCAGTAAAAAAAAAGCCAGTTAAAAGGTGATTAATTACAGCTGTCAAAAAGTGAGTGTCAAGAAAAAATATAGAGAAGAAGAAATGAAACTCAATAAAAAATGTAACAAACAACAACTTCAAATTCACGACTACTCCAGTGTGAGATACATTCGTTTTCGACCTGATTTGATCATGTTTTGATTTACTAGCAAATTTTGCTGTTGCTGGCGTTTTAATTTGAAACACCCGCTATGCATAACAACAGCAACGAGAATCGTAGCAGCAGCAGCAACAACAACAACATTGGCAACTTGTTGACCAACAATATGCCAACATTCAGCCAAGCGCGTCCCATGACCATCGCCCGCAAAAACGAAACACAAAAAAATATAAACACAAACCAAAGACCTTTTTTTCCACCAACATTTCCGTAAATGAAATTCAACGAAACCGAAAGTTCAACAAACTCTCACGTAACGGTAATAAAAGCAAAAACAACAACAACAATATGTAGTAACATAATAACAATGTCAGTAGTTACAGCAACAACAAGAAGACCACGTTAAAACTCCTATATCAAACGTCATTATTACGTGTTGTTTTTGATGGTCGAAAGAAATCGAAGCACATATTGCTATCCTTCTTCCACGTTAAGCCCTTACGAACTCGACGCTTTTGTGTGTCAGTGTGCGACAGTTTTGTTGTTTTGCATAGTGTCATCGCGATAGTTGGATGTTGATCGCGTTGAATTGCAATTTAATTGGAATTTCATTTAATTCACATAAAGAAAGAAAAAAAAAACACACATTACATACCCATAAGTTAATCTGAAATTAAAAAAGAAAATACACAATTACGGTGAAAGTGATTTTGGCCATGATCCTTACGAATGACTGATCAAGCGCCAAAAAGCGTTAACATTCATGAAATTTATACAATTTCAATTGTTTATGATATTTCAACGATTTTATATACGTTTAGCCAAGTTGAATTTTACATAAGACTGTTGATGAACAGAGATTGTTAATGATAGCGATATGCAATAGACCAAGTACGGTTTTGAATATATCTCAAAAACGAATTGGAAAATGCTGCGAGAGAATTGGAAACGTTGCCAAAGTTTGACATTTTCTTTGTACTTAAATTTTATGTCATAACTTGTAGTTGTCTCCAAGAAAACAAAACAAAAAGAGTCATCATCAACATTGTCACAGTCATTGTCATTTTGACAGTCAATGCCATCGTCAATCACATTCGCTGTGACTGCCACTAACATTCTCACTGACACGGTTGCTGTTACTGTCTCTGTCTCTGTTACTTTTACTCTTACTGTTACTGTTAATGTTACTGTTAGTGTTACTGTTACTGTTACTGTTACTGTTACTGTTACTGTTACTGTTACTGTTACTGTTACTGTTACTGTTACTGTTACTGTTGCTGTTGCTGTTACTGTTACTGTTACTTTTACCGATAGTGTTACTGTTACTGTTACTGTTACTGTTACTGTTACTGTTACTGTTACTGTTAATGTTACTGTGACTGTGACTGTGACTGTTACTGTTACTGTTACTGTTACTGTTACTGTTACTGTTACTGTTACTGTTACTGTTGCTGTTGCTGTTACTGTTACTGTTACTGTTACTGTTACTGTTACTGTTACTGTTACTGTTACTGTTACTGTTACTGTTACTGTTACTGTTACTGTTACTGTTACTGTTACTGTTACTGTTACTGTTACTGTTACTGTTACTGTTACTGTTACTGTTACTGTTACTGTTACTGTTACTGTTACTGTTACTGTTACTGTTACTGTTACTGTTACTGTTACTGTTACTGTTACTGTTACTGTTACTGTTACTGTTACTGTTACTGTTACTGTTACTGTTACTGTTACTGTTACTGTTACTGTTACTGTTACTGTTACTGTTACTGTTACTGTTACTGTTACTGTTACTGTTACTGTTACTGTTACTGTTACTGTTACTGTTACTGTTACTGTTACTGTTACTGTTACTGTTACTGTTACTGTTACTGTTACTGTTACTGTTACTGCTACTGTTAGTGTTACTGTTACTGACACTGTTACAGTAGTTGTCACCATTAGATACTAAATATAACAGTTACTTTTACTCTCAGTTTTCCTTATACAATCAACATCACAATCATTACCACTATTACTACAATGTCACAATGATTGTCACAGTCAATGTCATATTTACAGTTATTCTCATATTCACAGTCACTGTTATCCCAGTAGGCAAGGGCAGGAGCTTGCAGGCCTTCTAGCAGGCCTTCCTTGGTAAGATTAAGGCCTTGCCAGCTCTTTTCAAACTTACTTTCTTTTTCATATGAAACGTTCCAATAAAACAGGCCTTCTTTAGCAGGCCTGATAGAAATACTCTTTAAGCAGGTCTTCCTACATCGCTTGCGTCAAGAGCCCTTCTAAGACCACTTACCGTCACAGAAATAATTTAAAAAAATGAAATCTTAATACGTCGTGGGACTCTTAGTTAAATGTTTTTTTTTTATCTGCGTCAACCTCCCATTGCGTTGATATTTTTAATGTTTATTTTTTGTGACGTTTTTTTAAATTATAATTTGACATTGAATACACAACACTCTACCACTTTAACATAACATGAAACAGAAGACCAGCCTAGCAACATGCACACCGTTCCTTACTTCTAACCATTTATCTACTTTTGATGTCGTATAAGTACAATGCAATGACAAAAAAGTAATGTCGAATCATGAAACATTGCAATACATGAAATAAAAAAATACATGAAGTCCTTCTTCTTTGCCTTCTAATATCAGGCCTTATAGCACTGCTGCTGTGGGAAGTCCTTATAGCACTGCTGCTGTGGGCAGGCATAATAGCATCATGAGTATACACTCAACGGAGTGCAACTATTCTGCTAATTAAAATTTCACTACCTACAAAATTTACTTATTGTTAATATTGACAGATAGAAAAAAAAAAACCAAAATCATAGTATTTGCATGAAAATTTTGTTTTGAGAAGGCCTCTTACCATCGCAGTAGTGCCAGCAGGCCTTCTCCGAGGAAGGCCTTGTTCAATTGCCTGCTGGGTATAGTCCCAAGTTCTGTCATTGTGTATTTTACTGTCACTGCTACCATCTTTATCACATTGTCACTATCACTGTCATAATTATAACTGTTGTGCTGCTATCACTATCATTTTCTAATATTGAAGCTGAAGTGAATAATGTAAAAATTGTATTTGAAACTGTTGCATAAAATTATCAATAATAATAATAAATAAATAAATAATAAAATAAAAAATACTGACACAGAAACTATAATCACCAATAACACTTTTACTTTTATCAACACCGTCAATATCCCTAACACTTTTGTTACCATTGTCATTGCCAATATCGATATCCTTATCATTGTCAATGTGTTTTGGAATTTACTGAACATTAAAAAAATAACTATACTTGTAGCTTGTACAGACACCAAATAGAGAAGATATAAATATATTTCAGTAATAAATATTTGAAAGAGAACTATATGGCAAATTGGTTTGACATAACTTTACACAGCTATTCAAACGGAAAAATCTTTGGGAAATCTACATATTCACTTATGTCGGAATACAACAATCATTTTTTTAAGCATAAAAAGCAGCCATGAAATATTAATTTTCGTTCCATAAATTGGTTCATTTATAAATTATAAATATGTTACTAAGATTTTGTTGTGTTATGAAACTTTTATGTTGAATCCAATGTGAAACGTTGCCGGTGGTATTGTGAGTGAACTAAAGTCTTTCTTCATTTATAATAAACACAGGTGCTCAAACAAAAAGTAAATTAAATTACAAGTGCTAGCTCACGGAAATCATTTATTTTCACCTTAGCGTACAATTAAAATACTGAGCTATAGCATAATGATTTAATTAAAATATGTGAAGAAATTATTTTGCTTCATTGTAAGGGTCGATTTTGATCACAACAATTAAATTGGTTGGATGAGATAGCTTACAATGATGGCCACATAATTATGGGGATATATGCATATAATCAGAGCTATGTACATACAACAAACAAATTGTCGCAACGCGTTTGCAAAGAAGCAGATTGATAAATCATTCGAACTTTGGATGAGAATACGATTAGTCAACATTTATCTTGTTGGTAAAAAAAACCTTCGATACTTAGCATGTCGTGAACTGAACCTACGTCATACACTAAGCACTATCATACTGAAGTAGTTGATATTAAATTTTACTTTTAATAGATTTACAAATTTTATTTTAGATATTTTATTTTAGTACATTTAGTTTGAATAAAAATTTTCAATTCAAATACATTTTTTAATATGAAACAAATTTTTGATTTTTAAAACTTACAACAAAAACTTAAACATTATTTATTTTAGAGAAGTTGTTTTGTGTATAGTGTTTTAGTTGTATAATTGTTTATATGTGGTGGTATTAAGTCACCACAATACAACGAGGAAGAAATATAATGGCGTAGAGTTTAGTATCTTAGGCCCACATAGGTCCGGTACCGGTAATTTTGAGTCATACCAAAAATAAAAAACATACGAGTTTCCTTATTTTTTATGTAGAATATCACGTCAGTTTGAAGTTTCTACGAAAACTAAATGGTATGAGCACCGCACGATTTGAGATAAATTCAGTTTATAGCGAGAACTTGAAAATTAGCAAAAATTCAAATTTCCGTTTTTTTATTTTATTTCAAATTATTTTTTCTAAATTTATGAAAAATTTTAACAGAGATAGCGTTTTTCAAAAATACGGTAAAAATAGAAGGTAATGTGATCGAACTGCAGTTTCGCAAAAATTTTTGCTACTCTTTTGTGCAAATTCCAATAAAGCTGAGACCGAAAATTTTGCTCATTTTCTAAGTTTAATTCAAAATGAAAATTTGAGAAACATATTTAGAAAACGATCTTATTTCTGTAATTTTATATCCTTATTTTGTCTCTTTAACTAAAAGCTCTGCGCAAAAAAAAAATGTTAAGAATTTCTTGTTCACTTGCGATTTCTTGTCTCCTGTAGGGTAAATGATACTTTGATTAACACTTAAATATTGGCTATAACTTAAGTTTCGCAATTTAAAACATTTGCACAGCAAAATTGTATGGAAAGCAATGTGGCAACTCAATGCCTTCATATTATAAAATTTCCTTAAAAAGTTTTTGGCAGTATAATATATTTTGAAAACTTATAAAAAATTGGTATTGAGATTTTAATTCGCAAGCGAAAATTTAAGCCGTGTGATTTTTCTTAAAAGTTTAAATAAATTAATTTAAGTTACATAACAGCGAAAGACTTCAACCACAAATTTATAAAGTTTTACCTATATCATGCAATTTTTAATAAATATTTATTACTTACTGGAAAGACACTTAGATGTGGTACAATAGACAAAAGAATATGCGCATTTTTACTTTGGATTGGACTCAAAATTGAAAACAATATGATAATTTTTATTTAGATGGCAAAAATATTTAGCTTTTTCGTATATTACAAGAACTCAATAACGACGAAATGAAATTTTATTTGTTAGCAGAGTCCATCTGCAGAAAATATTTATAGAAATATATTATAAGACTCGTATACGATGGGTAATGCTTACCGGGAAATATAAACACATTGAATTGAACCTCAGTTGTTTTTTACAAATTAGTGCATAGCTATTAAACGCATAGTTCAAATGCAATTCATAACAAAATCAGATTGGCTGTTACAAAAAATTAATCAAAACTATTAAGCAGCTTCAAGCCATTGAAACTGAAATCATAGTACAAAATAGTTTTGCATGAACTTTGACCTTTAATATCTATTAACGCTGGCACGATATCATTGGAGATTTTCGATATAACGTCATAATAAAGTAATACTATATATGATAATTCAAATAAACTGAAAAGTTTTCAGAGGCTCAAAACTTATTCGCCTGGCCCATTAAAGTAAACTGTTTAACCAGTCGGCAATTCGTTCAATCCAAGAGTACAATCGTAGTCGCATTTATATTGCACCCTGCTCCCAATCAACTGTTTTATTTAATTTCTTTGACTTTTAACTTCAGCAGCTACAAAAGCCATTTTAGCAACCTTTTAATGCGCCTAAAAGTGTGCTACTTCAAGTCTTTCACCTCAAAAACTTCCGTCATTTCACTCATGAAGAAAAAGGAGCACAAGGAGTCCCGCACTTTTGTCGCGCAATGCAAAAATACAAAATTTATTTTCTATTTTTTGTTTTTGTATGTAACATTTTTAATCCAAATTTTTTCTTTCGTTATTTTCTGGTTAAGAATAGCAACAACAGCTAACAACAACAACTAGTGCAGCTTATTACGTAAGCTAAAGTCACTTCAAAACTTTAACTTTTTTCATTCCCATTATTTTGTTTGGTCGCTGCAGTTGCAACTTTTTTTTTCTTTTTTACTGCTGCTGCTAAAGTTGGCCTACAGCCGATTATCGGTGCTGTTGCTGCCGCTTTGGCAAATTGCCCGCCTTTGCATGCACCAGCGTCACTCAGTCATTCAGTCAACAGTCAAGTGTTGTTGTTTTAGTTTTTGCTTTTTTCGCTGTGCCTTTTGCTTCTTTTTCTATTTCTGCTGTTTTGGGTTGAAAAGACTTCCTTGTTGCAAAGTCATTAATGTTGTTGCAGCAAATGCCACTTGCATTTTATGTTGATATATGTAAAGAGCAATGTGCATGAATGTGTGTGTGTCTCTACAGCTATGTATACATAATGCATTACCTTGCGCTTTTGTCAGGGCATTGGCACAGTTTTTCGTACGCAGACAAATAAAGTTGGCGCTCAGCGACAGTGGTTGTTAGTTCGTCGGATGATGATATTTTTATCCAGCCAGCAAGGCATAGGAGAAAAATCAATGAAAGTGTGCACATAGTTCGAAGAAAACGTATGCTAACAGTAAGCTTTCGATAACATAAACTAATGAAATTAAATGAGCTTTGGCTTTCATTGTCAAATTATTTAAGAAATTAAATGTACCTAAAATTATGTCAGAAAAATGTCTGTTTTATTAAAGAGAGTGCACTTATTTACGTTGCTTAATTTCAGGCGCAATTTTTTGTCAGTCGACAAGTATTCAAGAAGACAAATCTCAAAAAATTTTGATAATTACTTTCAGTTTTGAGATCGAATTTTGCGTGAAAATAATTTTTAAAAATATGGAGTCATAATACACCATAATTTGAAATTGTCAACACCACTACACAAATACTAATTTCCTTTAAAAAAATAAACGAGAAAAAAAGATAAGTTTTTGGTCCAAAAATTAGCAAAATTAATTTGTTTTTTAATTATTTTGTTATTCTAAGGTTTCTAAATAATAGATTTTGTATTATTTATTCAGTCATAACAATTTATTTTGATGACAAAACGTATAACATAAAACATAAGACCAACAATTAAAATTTTTTTTTCTGGTTTATATTTTTAAGGGAAATTCATATAGTGGCATTGATAATTTCAAATTATGGTGTATTAAGGTGAATGTAAAAAAAATGTTGAGGTTGAATAAGCCGAAAATAATGTTAAAAGGTTCAAAAATGTGGAAAAGTGTGAAAAACTGAAAATGTTGAAAAATTATAAAAACCATTGAAGAAAGTTGAAAGAAATTGAATGAGTCGAAATATATGAAAAATACTGAAAAATTGATGACAAATTCGAAAGAATAAAGAAAATGTCGAATGAAATTGAAGGGGAAAGGTGAAAGGTTGAAAATGTCAAAAGAATATGGGAAATGTTGACAAAAAAAAATAGAATAGAAAAACACGAAATATGTCACGCCCACTTCTCCAATTCCGCTCACTTTTGATTCAATAAACAAACCAGTTTTTAGAACAATACTAATTCGATTGTTGCTATTTCGCCAGCTTTTGATTCATATACCCAGTAAACCACTTACATCAAATTTCAGATCAATTGCTCCAATAATTC
Source organism: Meiosimyza decipiens (assembly GCA_963680825.1). Lineage (NCBI taxonomy): Eukaryota > Metazoa > Arthropoda > Insecta > Diptera > Lauxaniidae > Meiosimyza > Meiosimyza decipiens. Next base: position 85,184,842 of record OY804258.1, on the reverse strand, counting down.
ACTTAAAATATCACTTACAATTTTATGTGAATGAGGGAGGTGCCACGCCCACTGATGCAATCTTGTCAAGTTTCATTTAATTTTGAAGCTTATAGTAACCGACACCTCTACACAAAATTTTATGAAGATTACTCTCACAGCACACTATCTATAGCATTAAACGTAACGTAATTAAACCCACCGGCACTATTGTGACAAAATTTTGCAAGAAGACACCTTTTGGCAAGTCTATCTGCCATATTAAATTTCATAACGATTGCGTTGTTAGTTCTCTTTTTATAACGTTTATAAATATTGTAGGCTGTGCCACGTGCTTCAACAAAATATTCCAGTATATTGACAAAGCTTCTACTGATGACTACTTTTAGTGGTATCATTCCTAAAGTTTTTACGAAAATCGTATGTGCCAATTTGGAGTTATACGAAATCCAAATTTTCAATTGTTAAAAGTGCCACTCCCACTTTTACAATTCCGCCCACTTTATGAGCAATTCAAGATTTATAAGATCTGTATTCGTGTACCAAGTTTCATCACAATATCTTTTATGGCTTGCGAGCTATGGCGTTATAAAAGATAAAATTTAGGGATGTGCTAAGCCCCTTTCAGAGCCTTTGCAAACTTAAAACCTAGCCTAATCTTAATTTTGTTCTCATCTTCACCAAATCACCAAGTTTCATCAAAATCGCAGCATCTTTTTCAAAATGATCTTAGGTATATTTACATAGAGTATGGGCGCAAAGCGTGGACGTAAGCCGATGTCGCCCATTTTTATATGCTAGCAGCTTGAAAGAAGGTTTGACCTGTGTGCCAAATTTCATTTAATTAGCTTGCTTAGTTTTCCCGTAAACGTGATTTCAACATAGAGACACACAGACAGACGGACATAGCTATATCGACTTAGGTGGTGACGCTGATAAAAAATATATATGCTTTTCCATACCTGCCACGCCCCTTTCTATGCGTTACAAACGGAATAACAAAGTGAATATACCCTCTGTGTAGGGTATAACTAAAGAATAGAATATTTATTATATGAGAAAAAATCTAATTTTCTCAATTTTCTTACACAAATTCCGAAAAATGCAAATTTTGCAGATTTGGCAGCAACCTTTGGGTTATCTTCTTTTTATTTTCTTTTTAATGAGGATATACTCAAATAGGAATAAATTTTCGAATTTCGAGTGTTCCCGAAGAATTCTAGAACATGAGATTTGTTTGAACATGTCTAATGTATATATTTATCATAAAACTTGTAGAGCAACGGTTTGACAAAGAGATCTGATACTAACCACGGAAGGAGTAACCAGTCTTAAGTGAAGTAAAAAGTATTAATCACGCTGCTCCACCGCACCCAGTTTCACTAGAGGTTTGCCATCGTTATTATTTAGATTTAATAAGCACGTGTGTACATGTAGTATATATTTGTGAATTTCAAAGAGATCTAATATAACAAATTAATTTTTGAGCACTTGACGAATTTCAAACCAAATATCTTGACATTTACGTACCTTGCCGTTGGAAAAGTGACGTTTACTGCAAAAGACAGAAAAAATTTGTTAGATAAATTTAATATAATTTTAAAAATATATATTTATATCTACATATCGGTCTTTCTTTAAATATCTGCACACCTTTTTGAGATTTTCTCCGGTGGTTTTGATTATTATATATTGCTTAGTACGTATCTTAACGTGAATTTTAAACAAATTTAAATTAAAAAAAAATTATTTCCTAAAAAGTTATGAGTATTTCAAAATTTGACACAAACTTTTTTCAAAGATATTAATTAACTCAACTGCATATCGTCACTCTCGGGTAGAAAGGCCCTAATCATACTTTAAAATTTCACAGGAGGAGGAAAAAATTTAAATCTTCAAACAAAGAAGTTTTTTAAATGCGATTCCCAAAATTTTTGGTGGGTCTTTTAGGAGTGGTTGTGACGTGAACGTTAGTGGGGAGAAATTCCCTAAATGTCCTTTCCATCAAAGATCTTTTGTCACTTGAACATTTGCACCAAAAATTAGCATAATCGACATATATTGAAAACGGCAGCACTTACATCAGGTTTTGTCATAGTTTTAGCCCCTGTGATTTTGTAATTCATCTATAATATGACGTCAGTATTTTCGAAATCGATTTAGCCGTTACAGAACTATGGACATATATGTAAACATGAATTTGCCGCTTCCATACTTTTTCTTATACACTCGTCTTCCTGGGGTGTTAAGGAAAAGATTTTGCATGCGTTTTGTTAGCTTAGACCTTTGTTTTTAATATAATTTTTCTAACAATTTTTATTTATAAAATGATTTGAATAACACAAATCGATCAAGGTTTGCGCCTGCTTCTTTTCTAGAACAGTTTGAAAGTGACACCGTTCCTTCCTAGCTCGCCTTCAGACTGCAGTGACTAAAAATTTAAAAAATTTATTGATACAGTACCATAAATAAATCATTAGTTTATCTGATTCACTTTATATTAGACGTAGTATTGGCCCAACAATAGTAGAAGTCCTATAAATTTTGCATGAAAGCTATTGCCTAAATGAGATTTTCTAAACTATGAAATCAAGCGAAACAGTATTGATCGTTTAAAGGATATTTTTTCCCTGACTGTATTTATATGTTTATGAATATAAGTATTAAGGAAGTCGAATTAATTTTAAGTAAAATGATATGCACAAAGAAAATCTGCTTAAGTCGATCAATAAGTTCTTTGTATATTGTACATAGTTATATACAACTTAAGCAACTGTAGGATCCAATTGATTTTCAAGTTAAAAAAAAGTATGATGGAATTGTTCCACTCCCAACATATAGTCTTGATTACCATGCCAAACTGTACAATATTATAAAATTTCAACGAAATCGAGTTAAACGATATAATTTCTCAAGGCGTCATCAGAGACTTATGAAAGTGAAGCCATGATGCGGCTGTCATATTTGAACGAGTAATTTTAATTTAAAATTTTCAAAAAAATAACAGTAGTTTTTTGAAAATAGAGATAGATAATCATAAGTAATTTTAAAATCTGGGTCAAATCTTGTCTTACGGAAAATTTTCAAGCATGAAACCGATGTGTTTTCTCCTGCTCTACAACATTGGTGGCAATATATTTTCCTACTTAAGTCTTACTTTCCGAGTTATTGAGCTAAATTTTTTTTTTCGTGCTCAGGCCCGTTATTTACTTAAGCGAACTTTTTTTTTACTATATATTTTTACTTAACTAATTTTCAATTAAAGCAAAATATTTAATTTTGACTATTTAACCAACAATTTAACACAAATGTCTATATTTATTATTTTGAGAAAAATTAATTTTTTGATAATCGTGAAATTTAGGTTATTATTTTCTACAAAAGCAAATATAAAAAATTCAATTGATTTTTATTGTTCACTATAACGAGCCTCCACTGTTTTTTTCGCTTGACAGCCATAAGTTTCGTCCATATTAAATGGACACGAAAACTGTGAGGTTGCTGAGCTTCCTAAATGGGCACAAAGTCGTTAATATAATAAAACTTTTCAGAAAAATTATACAAAAAAAAATCCGAATTCTAAGCAATGTTTCAAGCTTTTTTGGGTTTTTTTCCAATACGTTTTGTGCTTTAAAAACATGCCAAAAATTGATATGTGTACATAATATAAATTTCACTTCATTCAATTTTGGGCCAGTTTTTATTTATCTCGACCAATATTTTGATTTTATTTTTGATCGATTTTTTATTTGAAATAATGTACAAGTTTATGAAGCGGTTATATTTTGTTTGTCTATATTTGCAGGTACAAGTTTTTGTTAAAAGAATTTAGGAAAATTGTCAACGCCTGGCAACTCTGTTAATTTGCATATATATAAGTACAAAAACAATATGATAACTAAACCTAGCCTAACATTCGCCAATTAATATCCGAGCTAAAGTTTTTTTAATCTGAACGAATACAAAAACAAATATTGTGCCCATCGACAAATGCACGCATGCAACGTCAAAACTGACTCACAGTGCTTAGTGCTACAGTGCAATGTATAGCAAATAATTCTCATAATAATGCTAAAAGTTTAGTTTAAAATGCAACAACAGCAACTACAAAAAACTGCAACAACAATGCATTAATAGAAAATCTAACGACAACAACAAAGCCAGTGCAAGGCTGCGATGTCAGTGACCGAATCAAGTGCATCAAACGACACTCAACAAAGAGAGACAGTTGATAGAAATACGTAGTATGTAGTTAGAGAGTGGTAAGAAAAATAACAAAGTTAAAGGACGTGAGTGTGGGGGCATAAAAATCCGCAGCTACAAAGCTTGCGCAAAAAAAGCTTTGCTCAAATTGCAGAAAAACAAGAAATTTCTACTTGTAATTTATGTCCGCTAACAATTTTAATATTTTGTGCTCACTTTTTCATTTTCTCTCTCGTTGTCTCTCAAATAGCAAATCCGTCAGCCAAGGACGAATGCTGCCTTTTGACATATTGCTGGAATATTGCACGTTAAAAATTATTTGCTCACTGCAACTCAAATTTTCTCTCTCTGGTAGATTGTATATATCTCTCTCTCTCTTGGTCACATTACATATTTTTTTTTTAATATGAGTTGACTTACTAAACATTTATTTTTCTTGGCAAGACAGGTTTTTTTCTTAGAAATTGCAATTTCAGGAAATTCCACACTGTTTAACTCATTAAAAATCTTGCAGTAATAAGTGCGCAACTTATTTTAAAAAATCGTAATGTATCATGTATATGGAAGCGCTTAGGTCTATCAAAAATCAATCAAAGGTTCCACACCATGCGGACGCGTCTTAAAACATTCATAACTCCTAAATTAATGTTTTCGTTAACTAACTTTTTTTTCTTTTTTATGATTCTAGTCGACCAAAAATCTCTTAAGCGGTTCGATTGCTTTGCTTGGTTATTTTTATTCTGTTCGAAATTAATTTGAGCATAAAAAATAACAATAAGAAAATTTGACTTTTATGTAGTAGCTTCACATGGTGACCCGAAATATTTATGAAGGCACGGTTTATTTGCACTTACCTCTTAAACTTAATACTTAATACAACTGGTATTGAAAATCTGTAAAGCTTTCGATAGTTAGATACCTTTCAAATCACACACACAATGCTTTTTTCGAAACAACACACATATGTTGACATAAAATGTCATATGGAGCTGTATATTAATTAAACAAAACATTGCGTTGCATATGTACATATGGATGCATAAGGATATATACAGTGTATTTTTGCGAATACGTAAGGAGTTAAGCCTTAAGATCTTCGATTTATTAAAGTAGTAACATACATACTTAGCTTATCCTTAGAGAAAGCAAAAAATATTTGGGACTAATCATAGTAAACTCTTTCCAAGAACAAATACCAATTTAGATAGTTCATGATCAGATGGCAGAACTGACCACAGAGGAATCCAATTAAATTTCTTTGGACAAAATTCTTTTTGATTGAGCTATAATGTTCTTAAGTTGAAGTTTCTCTAAAAAAAGTAATTTTATGCTCTTGAAAAACTGTCCTCAACCTTGAGAGGCTTGCTGCAAGAGGCTCTGAACAAATTTACTTTATGGACTAATAGATCTGGGGTGCTACTCTGTAATTCGAGGCAAAAGAGATACGATTCAATGCATTTTAAAGTATGTACAGTTTTTCAACACCGCATTCTACCAAATATAGGTCCACAGGTTTTAATGCTACTAAGCTTGTCCTTAGCGAAAGCGCAAAGTATATTATTATTTCAAGCTCATCCTAGATATGAAATTGAGCTGCAAGTTGGCGACTTTCGACAAAATTAGTACACTTCCTGTGTACAACCGCCTATCGTCATTTTGTATGGCATCATTACGTACGAATCAAAATGCAAGGATTACTGTTTGCTTTCTTTAGTGGAATCTTCAGAGAAAGCGGAGTTACTTACTGGAAGTCCTCTTTAATGTCTCCTCGGAAACAAATGGCAGCTAATGCCGCTGTGAAACTAGCCGAAACCTTTAAGTGGTCTATTACATAGAAAGACAGGGCTCTGAGTGATGAAGGTTTATTTTTCACTAAAAAATAACTTTATATGTGAATAAGATTTACCATAGATAAGAGCGTTCCCAATCTCTCCAAAGGAGTATAAAGAATCGCTTTTTCCAACAAATTTTAATTGAATCATTCGAAGAAATATTGCAGAGAGCAAATGTTTGATGAGATAACCTCATACTTTTTTTTAAGAACTATTAAAATAATAAAACCAATCCAAGCCCCAATATGTCCTCTACGGTATTGTTAAGTATTGCCTTTGATCTTACTTATGAAGCCAACAAGTTCTCTTACGAAATTCTCTTAAGACATTTTGTAAAATCACACTAAATATGACACCTTCAAACTGACCACAAATTAAGTATTTTTAATCACCGTCTGTCTGAGAATAAATCACGCTCCTCTTAATCATTCAGTGTATTGGGCTGCCAATGATTCATCATTAAAAATTGATATCAACATTTTGTAATTAACGATGCAGCTTAATTGACAGAATGCTAAATTGGGTTACCAACACCACTTTGCAATTTGAGTTTAATTTAATAATATTGTAGATAATGTATCTTGAATTGTTATTGTAATGATTGTATTTATGCATTGAAAGCTCTTGGTGCTGCAACCTTCAATTTATTGACAAATTCAGAGTCACTGTCAAATTTCGCCGATATCAGCGATAAAACAACTAAAGGGTCACCATATTTGTTATTGTTGTTGTTGTAATATGAAATCTTGGTCATAAAAATGAATACACGGAAATGGTGCTTCCAACAAAAGAGAATTTTTTTCTTGCACAATTGTTGTGCCAAAAACCTCGAAAGCTTAATTTTTGATTATGAACCGAAAAAAAGAAAATGAAAAAATTGCACATTATTTAGGTCAATAACTCAAATTCGAAAATTGCGATTTTGGCTATGAAATTTTGCATATAACGTTCGTATATCCACAGAAATTGGTAAACTTTACATATCTACATATGATGAAATGTAATTCTCGTTAATGGTGCATTGTTGTGAAAGTGTACGAGTACTTGACAGCATACTTTGTCCCTTTTTTGCTTGTTGTTGAGTTCTTAATGCAGGTGGCGCATTATTTTTACCACCATTAAAGCACGAATAGTGCGACCTTGTTAGTTTTGGTCAGTTTAGTATTTTCATATGCCAATGGCTTTTCACATAAAAGAAAAAAACCAAATTGTCCATGCAAATATTTTCCATCAACTGCAATTTGACTTCAAAGCGCTAGATATCGGCTCATGCTACTTCTTTCTGTGTTGATATGGTTCGCTTCTGGGTGGGGGTCATCGTGCGTTGAGTGCATTGACTCCATCAACCATGTGGAATATCGTATGCATTGGCCAATAATTACCTTAACATAAATAATTAAACCAATAAAATCGGGTCATTGTATTTTGTTTGGTCTTGTTGATAAATATTAAAATAGTTCCAGTTAACTCCATGTTTTCCCCTGTATAGTTAAAATATGCTTCAAGCAGGAGCGGAAAATATCGTGGAAAATGATTCCACTGGTCGACTTCTATGTTAGGTTAGATAAAATTCTAAAAGTCAATAAAAGTCAAAATAAATAAAGAATAATTCGCAATTAAGTCTAAATAAGTCGAAGATTTTCGACAAGAAACAAAATGAAACCCAAAAAATTCAGAAGACTACTTTCAAAAAAAATTCAAAGATGTTTGTCGGAAAGTTTCATATAAACAAAGAAATTTAAATTTCTTCAGATTGGTATTGAAGAAGACAACAACATATCGAACAGTAAGCATGTTGAAAAGTACCAAAAAAATTTTTGTCAAAAGTATTGATAAAGTCAAAAAACGTCAAATGAGTGGAAAAGGCCAAAATTATCGAAAAACGGTGAAAATAAATAGACGATAAAATACAAAGAATGTAAAATAGTAAGTATCGATGAAGACAATAAAAGTAAACGTCGATATGCATCAAATAATATAAAAAAAAATCAATAACCTCGATAAAGGAGACATAGTATCGATTAACTCAATTTAAAGCGAAAAGACGACATATGTCATGATAAATCGATAAAGAAATATGTCCATAAGTTTAAAAAAGTCAGTCAGAGTCGAGACAACTAACTAATCGAACTAACATGATTCTATAGAAGTCAAAAAAATTGTCTACCTACCGCTGTGTCAATGACCAATTATTAAATTGAAAGTAAATGAAAGTTAAGCTCTATTAAGGGAAAAAGTGCTGAGGAAAGCCAATTGTTCCAATCAGTCAACTGATGTTGCATGCAGGCCTAAGGATTAGCCCATCAAGTGTTAGCTTGTCTAAAATGTTTGATTCAACAACATCTTTCTGGTAGTCTGGACAATTTTGTAAAATACAATATGACCGACTTTAAATCGGAAAACTGTGAATACAAAATTGCAATTTCGATCAAGTGCATTATTTTAATATAATATGCTTTTTAGCAGTGGGTATCAGTCACTTCTGACCTTTAAGACAAATGTGGTCAAATATGCGTGAAAGGGAGAATTCAACCAACTTATCACAAAGCCAGATGTGTTGTGGAAAATCGGGTGCCAAATTTGTATAAAACCAGAAATAATTTTTATGAACATTACAATTCACAATTTTGAGTTTTTGAGATTGTTTTTCGGAACACTTTCCAGACTAGAATACTGAAAAAAATTACAGTTGGTACAAAATCATTTTTTTTTTTTGTTTTGGTATACCATGAAGAATTGATGAAGTAGTCTTTTGCTTGCTAAGTTCATCAGCTCCATGATCAAATGTCAATTCCCCTTTTGGGCACAACATTTGTACTAAGCCAAGTGCTATTACCTCCGCCTGAAAGAAGATGAAATAGCCAGGTACTTAGTATCGCAGCAACGCTAAACTTCAGTTTTTGAGAGTAGAATCCAAAACATATTCTTGCCATTTAATCTGAAGCCGTCCGTTAAATAGTTGAGCCAGCACCTTCTCTCTGATTGTCCATCCTTCTCATAAATAAAATTATAATAGTTCGGCTTCGAGAGGAGAAACCCGGACTACTTTAAATAGCCGATTGTCATATATCTCTATCAACCACAAACGAACAATTAACCTGCAAGATAAGCTGGGTAACCTCTATCGCACATGAAATTAGTCTTTTAAGCCTTATGTTAATGTTTTTAATAGGTAATCTTGTCTAAAATAGATCATCAAACCATAGAGAAAATTGGTCGCATGACTGCTGTAACAGTGAGGAGTAGAGGTTTTCCTTATTATTTTCTAAAACATTTTGTTTCTGACTCAGTTTCCTATCTTATATTGGATCAACACACTTGGTCACCTTTACAACCAGTTCTTCAGTAAACTTTCCAACACTGAAGCGTTGCCGCTCGGTCACGATTGTTAAAATTTACTCAATATCATAAAGGCAGCCAACGTTTATTCCTTCTTAGAAAATTATTTATCCATACTGTTTCCATCATAGTCTAATGCAGCTTCGATCAGCGTGCTAAGTTGTAGGCAACAAATGTGGCTTGAGATTGCTACGAATAAACATCCATTATTTACTTCAATTTAAGAAGACAGAATGTTGAGCTCTTCTCCAGCTTTCGGGGAGAAAGTGCATTTGTTCGAGGAAAATAAGAATGGTTATGACTCTAATATAGCTGCTAATTTAATACCAAACCGTCACATTCTAAGACTTTGAAGGGTTCGAAACTAAAAATCACTAAGCATTTTTTTGCTCGAATGTCTGAGTTTGAACATTGGTGCTCCAGCTCGTCTAAGGATTTAGCATGTAAATGAGTATCTAGCCAAAGCTTCTACTTTGCAACCACATAAGTTCTACCATGAGCTGCTCTTGCTCTTTCTTTCAACTACTAAGATTTTGCAGAAAAGTTTGTTGAAATGTTTGGAATAAAATTTACAAACAGTTTCTCACAGGTCTGTGTCGAACCATGCTACCATGCAAATGTCCCTGAGCTCTGTTTTTGTCACTTCCATAATTTGCCTGCCCCTCCCCACCATTCCACTCAATGTTGCTTTTGACATTAAAAGAAATTGTTGTTGCTGTTGCAGCTACAAAATACACTGTATCTACCATTTTACATTCTATTTCTTCTGTTTTGACTTCCTTTTGTTGGGGTTTTTCGAGTTTTCCAACAGTTTCTACTCTGCTTCTTTTTTAATTTTTTATTCACGTTTTGCTATTTACACTGACGCTGAATCTGAAAAAAAATTGCGAGCACTGTGTTGCCAATGTGGCCCCATGTTGCTCCGTAAGTATGGGTGCAAGTGTGTGTATGTGTGGGGCGCACTAGAGACCGTAAATATGGTGAATATTTATCATGGCAGGTCTTCAACCTTTCACCTACTTTCTTCGGCGTTTGTTTATAGAATCTGTTTAGTTTTGTTTTTATTGCCTCAGTTTGCGTGCGCGGTTCTTGCAATTTAAACTTTGCACACTACACATTTTAATTATGCATTTTGTGTGCATTAGTTTATGTTTGTATTTATGGAAAAACGATTATTTTGATCACTTTACATATGGATGCACCAGTGCTTATGATAGTGACACAGATCAATTTTTTATTTTTTTTAATTTATATCGTTATTTTCGGTGATTATTTGACATTTTCAATATTTAGCTATAAACAAAGCATGATATTTTGACGTTATATACATGGATAAGCTTACAAGTTATAGTATTAGATTAAAATAACATTCACGGTGTACAACTTATATGTTATTTGAGTGAAAGAAGCAAAACTGTTTTTAATGAAAAATCAGCAGACTCATCATGCCAATAAAACAATGTTTTTTCTTTAAATATTTATTCAAAATAATCGAAACATTAAGGTTTCACTCGATATATATGATTAAATTAGATGATTCAATCATCCATTTAACTTTAGGTTCCTTAATGTAAAAATTAGAACTGAGTTTCGATATTATTCAAGTGGATTACTGAATTAATAGAGAGCAGAATGAGTGTCAGTCTGGTAAAGTTTTGCAAAAATGATAAAATTTGAAAGTTAAATTTGCAATATGGGCCTTACTGACTTTCACACGAAATGAAGGTTGGTTCATGTTGAAGTAGAAGATTTTATTACTACTGCGGAAACAGAAATTTACTATCCTATAAAATAAAAAATTTTCAAATTCTTTCCTATTTATATTTCATTATTTATTAACTTAATTCTCCCTATTACTACACATTTGTATCTTTTTGATATGATACGTTTCTTATTGCATGGCTGCGGTAACACTGATGAAATTATTAAATTGTTGACTTGATAAAGGTGTTCCCGTAATCAAGGTGAAACAATTTCGAGTATTTCATGTCTTTCGAGTTTTCGCGTTTAGAGGAATACCCTTAATAATTGATGCATTATATTTTGATAACATATATTAAAGTTTTCAATTACATCATTTCCACTTTGAAGACAAACTTTCTATGAACTTAGGGACATATCCTTCCCCCACTCATTTCTTTTTACTTCAGCTCACGTTAAATTTTGCTTTGCTATCTCTTTGACCTACCGCAAGATATTTGCGATTGTGAAAGCTTCGCCAGAATTAAACAAAAAGCTTTTTCTTTCGTATTTATTTCGAAAGCGTCGTAGCACAACTGTCCTTGCAGCACATTTAGAGCCTTGCGTTTCGAAATGATTGCGTACGTGCTGTGGGCACGTTTTCGTTTATTTTTAACCAAAAGAAAAACAAATTATTTTGTTGTTTTCTGTTTTCTGTATATTGAAAATTGCAACATTTGCCGCCTACGTTTATGTAAGCAGCTGACTCACACAACCCATAGCGAACAGTTTGGTAACGTTTTTAATTTTGCGTGCACACGCGTTCGATAGCAAAAAATATAGAAAATGGGGAAACCTGAAAAAAAATTAGTGACGTGCGTAATTATGTTTACGCCATGGTGCGGTTGCTGCTACCATTGCAACACCTTGATTAAGTGTAAAATTCTCCTCAACTAAATTAAAATAAAATTTATAGATGTGTAAAATTAAAGCAAAATTCAAAGTTATCAGCATAAGTCTTTGTTAAAGATTTATCACATACAATACGGCCGGGCACAGGATGCAGTTCTTTATTTTAGATTTGAATTCACTGGCTCATTGTGCGTAGGAAATTCTATGGAGAGGATAAATTTTCAACACTCTTAGTTACAGGGGCTTAAAAAAGTTATTTCAGTTTTGCACTTATGTACCAACAGAGACTATCTTATAACTTTCAAACGAATAAAGGCAACCAAAAAAGTCAGTTTTCAGTTCAAAATGTTTGATGACGTAACTGACGAAATGTTGGTTAAACGTTTTACACTTTTTTTTCAAAACTACATAGAAAAATTTATATCAAAATGTTATCTCAAGATGTTCTGTCTGTGTCTCTATGGCAAAATTGTGAACGGCTTTTTGAATCAAAAAACTTCTAAATCGTTGAATCAGAAGGAAGGGTCCAACACATTGGCCTGACAGATTACCAGGTCTTAAGATTTTTATCTTCTACTAGGTTTCTATGAAACTGTAAATAGATAATTAATATCAAAAATTTACCGAGCAGAATTTTTATTTTCCATCATTTTTTGTATACTCATAGTACATTACATTACATTCCGACAACGTTGACCGTGAGCTATCTTCCTCGCAAATAAAAGATTTTTTGTTCTTTTCGGTAGTTGTTGCACATAACTTTTGGCGAAACGTTTTCGCAACCATTCGATTTCATTTAATTTTGTGTTGTATCTTGACAGTGATATCACCATTCAAAATTGTTTGGGTTAACTATTAGTTCTCTATCTTTTATGGATTAGGATTTATGTTACGAAACTTTTCGATAAATTGAGTCATCGATATTTTCAATTATTTCAAACGTACCGATATAGGACTAACACAAAAAGATGCTCCAATATGTTTTCTTTAATGCTAATATCACACACAGTTTTGCTTTTAAAAGATGTTAAAGCCACTTTTCCATGCTAAGCTAGTCAGCATAAAAATATGTAAAATATTAGAACAAGAATCATGTCAGCAGTATGACGACAAAGTGTTTAGACTTAGACTTCTCAAAAATGTTTTATTTTATTTAACAAAGTTATCAATAACACTTTTACTATCTACCACACTTAAAAGCTATTTAGTAGTATTGCAACTATCAAACTATCATTAGCTTTTTGCGAAAAATTTCTTATTTTTTAACCAATCTCTGGATGAAAAATATGAAGAAAATCAGATACATTTTAATCCATATGGAGTAAGTCCATAACAAGCAACCAAGAAAAAGTTGAAGCGAAAAAATTATTTTTAACCAAGTTTATTGAAGTTTATGAGTCTTTGCCATCCTTATAGAAAGTGAAAAAAAAGGACTATTCAAACAGGATAACTTAAAATGCGGATTATGAAGTTTTAGCTACAAAACTGAAGCAAATTTATCCAGAAGCCACAAATGAAATCGGCATGAAAAAAAGTAATAATTTACGCTCGTCATACCGCCGGGAATCTATCCTAAGATTTCGTTTCTCTCTCTTCTCCTTTATTTTGCGTTTTAATTCAATGGCGAGCAATATTGCCGCTGCATGGTTGCTATCCGCACTCACCGCTTGTCAAAGGTGAACTAAAAAATCAGGTCTGCGTAAGTCAAGTCTGTGTGGCCTATGGCCGTCGATTCGTCAAGATAAAAAAAAATGGGTGTATGCGCAGGCGGTTTAACTAGTGTACGCTGTACAAAAACCAAGCTCGTTGCAATACCTAAACAGTTAGGATTTACGAGCAGCTATCGAGGTTCAAAGAACTTATGCGAAAATTTGAGGTATGCATGGGATTTCCTAAAATATCTCCAAAAGTAATATTTCTGCAAAGCAAATATCTTTCATGCTATGTGCATTCGAACCCATTTTATATATCCTTTTGATTTAATGATAAATAAATGTGATATTTATCTGACTTTTTGCGCTTGGTTCTTATGATCCCTAATGGCCTAGATTCTTTTTTGTCAAGGCACATGCCAAAACAAAACCCCCACTGAAAATTACTGATAATAATTGATGTATAATTACGTGTGTGCAAAAAAGGCCATAATCTTGACATTGTTGACTTTCGCAAATAATTCGGCACAGTGAAACGTTTTCTACGCACTGCCAATGTGCTAATTTTTATCAATTCTTATCAGTTGAAAAACATGTGAAATTCTATTTTTTTTTTGTGTTTATTTACTTTAATTTTTTTTAGCTTTGATATTGAAATAGAAATTTCATTGTTAATTAATTTATATGTATGTATGTGCACAAAATAATCAGACGACCTCATTTTTTCTTAGCTTTTGAGAACGCACTTCAAGGCCATTTGGAATAATAAAGTTGAAGAAATAATTATCATCAAATCAATTCAATACAGTTTTTTGCGTTTACTTTTTTTTTTCTAGAGTTGAAAGCTCTAATAACAACTTTTAACTCAAATTATGAGCCAAATCAGATATTCTTTGGATACAGTGTTATTTTTGAATGTTCGTGAGATTTTTTATTTTTTTTGGGCGAGGTTGCTTTTTAATTAAAAGAATAATATGTTCAAAAGCTAATTGTACACTTTGTACAATAAATAGCCCTAGTCATTAAGAGGTTAATTTGTTATAGGTAAAGTCGTACAAGAAAAATCAAAATCGCACAAAACGCTTAGAAGGTCCACCTAAACATCTCTAGTGATAACATTTTTACAGAAGATTTCTCGAAATGAGTTTTGTTTTTTGTTTTCCGGCCAGGCTGTTAGCCTGACCGGCAATTACGCTCATGGTCGAATTGCACAATCACACGAGTCTGAAGTGAAGAATGTTTTGATCCACATATATTTTGCAGTGAGCAGCTTTTCTAAAATATCGTCGTTCATACGCAATATTGATTAGTGCTTCACCGAAACGAGAACGATACGATAATTCAAATGACGAATGAAAAACTGTATAACAAAGTCAACTCTTATCTGTTGCTAATTTCAAAGTTGTTCCTCTGTCGTTTCTTCATCACCCATTTCGGCGCCAAGCTTATCGTTTCGTACTCGTTCTCGTACGAGAAATTTTTAATCTGTATCGTTATCGTCTCGTTCTCGTCTCGTTATCGCCGATAATTCTCGGTTATTGTCGTTCACATTTTTATATACATATGCAAAACTAGCTTAACCAGCGGCTTTCCTACGCACTGTACAACCACGTCTACATTTTACGCAGTCTTTACTGCAGACAATTGGGTTTTTGTACCGAATTTCATAAGTTGGTATAAGTACCAAGAATTGCAATATCAAGGGTTTTGTTGTATGGGAAGAGCTAAGACCCATTATATTGCTAACCTTGTGAACAGGTTTCACAAATGTAGCTGCAACATATGCCGAGAATTAGCGGTATATATATATTTTTTTTCATATAAAGGTGCCACGACCCCTTGTCAAAAAAAAGTTAAAGCTATATTCTAAGCCTTTCGACACCAAATCACCTATAGCTTGTAAATTTGAGAGCTAAGTTCGCTCAGTAGTTTCCAGGTCTATAGAAAACATACAGAAAGACATGAATTTTTTTAATTTTATATTTTATGGGGACGGCAAAAATATATGTAATATTTAATATTTGATTAGTTTATTATTTTGTTTTCTGTTAATAATGTTAAGAACAAAAATTAAATTGGATATTTACTGATTATTCATTTCATTTTACATATTAACAAGAATCAAATACATTTAATTTAAACTTTAAATAATGAAAACCATAGTATCAAAAATTAAAAGGTAAATTCGCATATTTCTTCAACTAATTCACTTTTGATCCAACAGCTTATACAAAGAATTGCGCCAATTACATCATCTTTCGTTGATTGTTTTCTAGCATTTACGATTAGTGACGCATTTGAGAAAAGTCTTCCTACCGGTACTGATGTCGCCATTGTAGCCAAGATATCTTTGGCCTTTTTAACGATTATAGGGTAGGCTTTCTCGTGAATACGCCACCAATCTAGAATATCGGTATTTTCTGGAACACATGGTGCCTACAAATATTGGCTTACCTCCTTCTCCCAATCATCAACATTACTACTACTCTGAAATAGCGAATTCAAATTTAAGTAGCCATTATCAAGATTTTTTCGTTTAGCGGATGGTTTTCCTTCGTCATCTCTTTGATTGAATTTATCATAACACATATTTTTCTTTTAAAATCTTTTTCAATTGTTTCACCAGCAATCACCAAGTTGTCTTGCAGCTCATCCATATTTTTATATATAAGCAATTATCTTATATTTATTATGTTTATTAAAAAAGTAGTGGAACATTTTTTTGAGCAAAAGTGTATTGTATGCGCGTTCAATGTTCTAAATGTTTATCGTACGAAAAACAAGTGTTGATCGTACGATAAATATTACATTATCGCCGAGAACGAGATATCGGCCATACCATTCTCGTTCTCGCCCTCGGTCATGCGAGAATTAATTTTTTTAATATCGTTTCGTTATCGTTATCGTTCTCGGTCACGATAACGAGAACGATGAACGATATTTATCGGGTGTCGGTGAAGCACTAATATTGATCCGAAGGTCTTCATCAATTTGAAAAATTCTTACTCATAGATAGTAACTATGGGACAAATGTGTATTGACTCATGGCGACTCTTACATTTTCAGAAGAGTTGTGCTATAAAAAACTTTGCTGGAGTTAGTAACACTGAGATTATATTGTAGTGATATTTATATTTTAAAATTTTGCTTAGCAGTTGTTCAACATTTGCAAGAACAACAAAAACAATTTGAGTTTTTCGCTTTTGCATCTTCTTCAATACACCAATTTGCTTGCACACCTTTCCTCACTTTCTCTCATTCTTTTATCATCCATCTCTATTCTTTACACCTACACACGAGCCTTCTAGTTCATTTGATACATCGAAGACGTGTCACTGAACTCAACTTGACATGCGTCAAATTTATCATTTGAAATCAAACAAATCATTTTGTATGCAACACCAACAACAAATTCAGTTGAATAGCTATAAAATAAGGTACTGCTTTTTGTTTTTGGGTTACCTTAACTCAGCACATAAAACCCTACCCTAAAGCTGTGCGTAGTGATGTGGAAAGCCGATAATGTGGCGATATATCGAAAGCATGAGTTTTATAAAACGCTCTCTATTTTTTTTTTTATATATTCTGTATCAAAATCTTTCCGACTCCATTAACACAATTCCTCCCGCTTACTTTTTTTGCAATTGATAGTTTAGGTAAGGTTGATTATGTAAATAAGCGTGAGTCACCAGAATCGTAGTGGGTCGGGTTGCGAGAAGCCGACGAAAAAAGTTTTGCTCATTAGCTCGGGAAATAAGCCTCAAGCAGAAAATTATGTTAGAACCAATGTTGTAGAACAGGTGAAAATACATTGATTTCATGTCCGGAAATGTTGGCATGACAAGATTGGACCCACTTTTCATAGTCTTAAAATTTTAAATGACCATCTCCATTTCCGAAAAAATAAGGTTTTTATTGAAAGTTTTAAATTAACATTACTCGTTCGAATCTGAAAACCATTTTTTTGTCCAAAATAACTATTTATCGGGAACCTTAAAACGGTAAAAGTTGGGTCAAATCTTAAAATTGAGAAAAGTTTAATCGAATAACGAATAAAAAAACATGTATTCGAATAATTGTTTCCATGTTTTAATCGTAAAGAAAAAAGTTGCTCAACATAAAGGTCGGCCAACAGAACGATGTCTTCCGAAATCTATTTTCGACCTTCTATATCTATAGCCGTGACATAATTTTTTGCGTAAATGAGGTTAAATTAAGCCTTTTGTATCATATGGATAAACAAGATTTTGTATGAATATAAGATACAAATTTTGTTTCCAATAAGTTTTGAATAATGAATAAAATTTTTATCGAATAATTTTTTCCAATAAATGTATTTATTTGTTGCTCGAATTACGAATAAACACCTGAAAATTTATTCAGATAATGTCCAAAATTACTTATATCGATATTGTTGTGATTTCGATACCGTGACATTCTCAACTCTCTACGCATAGCGAAATGTTGTGTGCACATTAATTGTTAATGTTGTTGCTGTTGTTACTTTTATTGCTATACGTCTACTATTTATCTATTTATCTACTTTGACAGCTTTGCAACAACAACAAATACAATGCAAAACTTTCACTCATTTCTATTTTTTCAGTTGCACTGTCATTTTTTGACATTTTAATTTTATTATCTTTCATTTGTTTTATTTTATTCGGCCACAAAAAAAAACAAAATCGCATAATGGTAACCGACTTATCGTGATTCATGCTTTAGCACGCCTACCTATTTAAAAGGTAAGTCAAAGAGGAAGTGATGCCATGATTGATTTCGGTGTAATGAACCTAAATGTTTTAAATTTCCTTTATTTAACTTAATTTATTATTTAGTTGATAAAACAATAACTAAATTGGAAAATTAAATACTAAATTTTAGTTGTAAGTGATGGAAGACCTTTTTTAGGTGAGATTGAAAAAATAAACACAAATTAAAAATTACATTGAAGATTTATTTGGTAGGATTTATTTAAAAACCAGAAAAATAATGGTCAAGATTTTATTAAAATTCAATAGTAATAAAGTTAAAAACTGTTAGTCTTACCTCACAGTGAAGCTATGAAACTCAGGACCCTAGCCCTAATTATACCCCAAACAAATACTTTAATCTAGCGTTGGTTGGTTTCTAACCAAGGTTTAAAAAGTAAATAAACATTTCCATAGCATTGAAAAAATGTTGATATTTATCTATGTATGTATATACATTAGGGTTGACGCCAAAGATGTTTCCTTTGCATTTGACTAATATTGAAAGCTGGCATTAAAGTTTTCACTCATCATTCAAACTTGTGCAAAATTTCATAACACTAGCGGTGTTTTTGTGAAAGATACGGCTCTTTAATACCTGAAGCTCAGAGATAGGCGTGTCCGAAGAGAAGTTCCGCTAACTTTTGCTAAGAAATCACTGCACGGTTTGTTCGAAAAATATCCACGTAAAAAATTTAAAGCAGCCAAAATCTTAGAAAGGCGCCAATTTACACCGATTTGGCGCAAATCAAAGTAACTTTCAAGTGGTACCAATATGTTTGTTATCAGTTTAGCGATTCCAACAGTTTGACTATATCATTCTGAGTTTCACCATGAACTTTCTTTAAGTAGACCTTGGGCATACAAATTTTGATTTAAGCTATATGGTGCCAGTGACAGATTTCAATTATTTGTTTAAAATTCATATCACCACTAGAGAGGAATGGAGCGTTAAAGACAATAAATGTAAGTAAGTACATACATATCTACATAATTATATGTGTTGACAGTTTAGCTGCAATCAAGGCCTTGGGATCGCGGCCATTATGGGATTGACGAAAACGAGTTAACAACTTGCTCAGAGAGGGATAGAAATATCACTAAAGAACATGGTGACGAACGTACAAACGCTACTTAAGTATTCTATACAAAATTAGTTAAAAGTACAAAAGTCTACATAAACTGGTTCGTCACGTCCTGATACAGGGCTTCCTGACGTTTTTGCCGTCTAGGTAGTTGCTAAAGTAAGTTCGCCTTAAATGTGTATCCTTAAATTATGCTTAAATTTGTAAGGAACATTTTTTTTACAAAATTCAACAAAGCACAAACAAAAATGTACATAACAGTTATATGAAACTGACGAACAAAGACGAGCTCAGCCAGAAACAATTTGGAAAAATACGTTAAAGCTAACTTTACAGATACTCGATTAATTCAACTCTTCGATGTTCACAACAAATAGATTTCTTTCAGTCCATACTCGGTAAGTGCAACTTTTCAAACAAATTTTACCTCGTTAATTGCAACGTGTGTCATTTGAATATCCCCTATAGCATTTCCGATATTGAACCGTTATAGTAGCTTTTGACTGTTGATATTTTATGTATACATTGGTACATACATAGGAACATACACATACAATTGTATAAGGTTTGGTATTCGATTTCCGCATAAAATAGGTGTTACAAAAAATATTGTTCAATTGCAAGTTAAACAGATAAGTGATATTATACGTAAATTAAAGAACGGTCTCACTGTGAAATTCTTAAAAAAAAAATCACTAGGTATACCGAAACTAGGCCTGGAAAACTAATAATGTTGAGAGTTTGTGAATATTCCAACCTGGAAAAATGTTTATACAAATGGTTTCTTCAGCAAATAAATGATGATTTTCGTTTGATGATTAACGTTGTTTTATACTTAAAGTTTTTTATTATTAAACATTAACACCCTGGTATAAGTACCAGAGAGTTTTTTGACTCTATCATTGCAGCTATCCCAGTTATTGCAACAGTTTTGGATTTTATTAGTTGCGTTAACCGAGGCTGCACTATATTTGATTTCTATTTGGTAAACACACAGTTTTCAAAAGAGTTGGCAACTATTGGCTGTTCAAAAGATCTTTTGCAACAGAAGATTTCGGTCCACATTGCAGAAATCTAGCAACATTAGAAATGTTGCAAAAAAGTAAAACTGCACAGCTTCAATAACGACGACATATTGATTGAATTTTAATCTAGCGCAACATTGTATCACAACATTTCAAATGCAACATTGCAAACACAAAAATGTTTATGTGCTGCTACTGCTGCTATTAGCTTAAAAATTAAAAGCTTCTCACTAACGACCAAAACATAAAGCGCCGGCGTATTTCATTTATGTTGACCAACAAAAAAGAACAAACATTTTTGCGCTCTGTTTTGCCTCTCATAAGCTTGGCGCAGATAAATATTATCGCACTCACATTTAAAAAAAATTACGACAAAAACTTGGAGAGCGTGTGAGAGAGCTTTTTTTAAAACTTTTCATGTTGGGAAATAAATTTTGTTTACTATTTCTTCTATTAAATGCATTATCGCTCTTCCTCTCGTAGACCTTCTATCGGCAACAGTCGGTTGATTTGCCGATTGCCAACTACCGACTGCTGTTGGCTTTTGGCAGCTGCTGTTGTTGCTGAAATCGACGCTTTTCAGCTTGACGGCAATGACAGTGTAGCTTACGCTTAGTAGGTCAACAAAATTCCGGCCAATGGCCTTTCGCTTTCGTTGTGTCGGTGAGCATACAAATATCACACAGATTCTGATGTATGTATGTAGTTGGTTTAGCGTGCACATTGGAATTAACCCAGCGAACATTTGAAAAATTTTTGAATCTTCCTCGTTCCATGCTATGAATTTAAAATTCTTCTGAAATAAATTGAAAAAAATAAAACGTTTTCATTGCATATCTATAGGCATTTTTTGCGTTACACATATGCTTATAAGTATATCAATGCATTATGATTCGATATATCAATTATGTAATTCGCATTTTCACTTCACTTGAAACACAATCCCACGATTTTTCCGGCCAAGACTTAGAGATAATTATTTATAAAAAGCACAAAGTAAAAATTTTGAGACAAAAAGTTGATATTTCGATTTCTCCAATATTTTAGATGCCGTGATTAGATAGCGATTAGTTAATCGACACTAAAATTAATTCAATACAAAATCATTTGAAAAACCTTGTTGTTACTTTCCCAGGGGAATCAAAAAACGTACTCCATATTATTACAAAATCGTTTTTCTGCCAATAGGCAATATATGAAAAAACTATACTCGTATTATCGTAAGGAAGAATGCAAACATCTTACATTATGTAGTGTCAAGCAACTTTAATACAATCTCAAAATGTAAATGTGATCATCGTAATGGTATATTTTTCAAATGGTGATGACCACCGAACCGCACAATGTACACAAATATAAATATTAAAAATTGCGGACTTAGCTTTTCTTAAGGTTGGGAGGCGTTGAACTCGGAAAAATTGATTGTCATTTGCAAGTCATTTGCAAATAAATAAATTTATAAGGAATATTCTAAATCAACAGCTCGTAAGGAGAGCATATGCAAAGCTTTACAAAACTCAAATTAATATGTATATTTGAAAATAGCAGACCGATTTTAAACATTAATGTGAGAACTTTACATTTTGTTTAACAATTTTGTTAAAACACAACTTTTGATATCTCTGTCACTGTAAATAATGACGTCCTTATAAAAAATTGATCAGATAAGATCGGTTATAGATATTTTAGTTCGACAAATTCAATTACTTTCGTATTTTCCACAATGTTTTTGTGTTTGACAGTAAAACGACACTTTTTTCAAAACAATTTTTTTCAAGGTTCTTCTATTATTTAGTAAGTTTTATTATTATATATTATTATTTACCACTACATAATAGTAAAACATGCTATTTAATTCGATAACGGTTGTTGTGATTATCTAATGTATATTGCAAATAACAAAAAAGTATGATAGAATCATATCGCATTGAAACATATTTAATTGAAGAAATGTCTAAAAATATGCCATGGAAATTTTTTTTGAATTTGATCTTTTAGAAGAAGTTTGAATTTATTGCGTCGAAAATCGAATATTATAATTAAAACTTCATAGCAAAAATTATTCAATATTCATTTAATGACACAATAATTCTGAGCCTAATGACGATAGAAATATTTGTGTTTCGTATCCAACAATAATCGTTTAATAAACTTCGTTATGATGAATACGCGAATCGCTACCCTCTTACAGTTTCTCCCGAAGAATTTATCACTTAACATCAAAATATGAGCGCAAGTTAAACGATCGCATTGGCGTCCGTATTATGACTATAAGGTGATTACAAATGTTTTCTGGGTAAGTTATTGACAATAACTGCTGGCGTCTCGTTTTGTTGGTGGCGAGGAAAAACGCTGCAGCTCATGCACAAAAGCAACAATAACAAAAACAACAGAAAAAATGGCGGAAGGGATGACGCGACGCTTTTTAGCGGTTCCATGTTATAAATGAGCGAGCATCTTTTTTTTAATTTTTATCTTTTGCGTGTGTTGTTAATTTAGATTTTAGTTACGTATTCGTAACGCTTTTCTTTTCAAAATAAAAAGCATGCAAACATATGAATGTATGCGTGCATTTGATTGCATGTGTATGAGTGTATAGATTATAAATGCATATTTGAAGTAAAAGCTTTTTGCTGCTAAAAGTGTAAGGAATTATAAATCAAAAAATTTTACACGGAAAACAATCCAAAAAAATTAATAATTTAACATGTCAATAGCTTACAAATGTTGAGAAGCAATGTTGCAGAGGAAATGAGCAACATTTTGTATATAACCATAACAGAAATTACCTGAACGAAAAAAAAAACCGAAGTGATTAAATTAAATTATATTGAAAATTTATTTTGAAATTCTGATTATGAATTTGAACCTTATGTTGAGAATAAGAAAACAAATTGGATGTGAAATTGAAACTCAAATTCTAATTGAAAGCTAAAAATGTAATTCAAATTGAAATTCTAACTGCAAGTACTCTGTTTCCATTTTGTATATAAGGTCATATGCTTTCTAAGTACAACAAACCGAAGACGTTATTAATTGGAAACTGGCAAGGATATTTGACGCTTACTTCCAAAATCCCATTTCATCAACAATATATCTTCAACGCTTCTAAAATCTGAATAACATTTAACATTTCTTATAGATTTTCCAATGCTTGGATGTAAAACTTTACGGGCTCGTAAAAGTTTTAAGTTATGCCAGATATGAAGTTAGCATTAAAATCTTTATAAGAAATGATGCATTTCATTCGAATTTTCAAAAAGCTAAAGATTTACAGTTGTCGAACAAAAATCGCATTTTAGACATTTAAGACTTAAATACCTCTGGCTAAGTATTCAGTTTTAGCACCATAATACAAAACATACATTATTTATCTATTGAAAACACTTTCGTTCGCAATACCGTACCACTTTAAGTAATAGTAACATTCAAAACAACAAGATTCTCCGTAATGTTTCTGTACACTCCCTTAAAGTTTGTATTCAAAAATCCGAGTAAATATATAACTTAGAGAACCAAATAATGGTAACCAACTAACGCGGCAGGCTTTCAGCGTTTTTCTCACACCGCTGGTTTTTCTTAAATTTGTACACGATGTTGTACATGACATTGTCTATTACCTGTAGAAAAATTACTTTTTTATTCATATTTTCATACAAGAAAATATATGTTTCGTAACGCATTTTTGATTTCATTTTAAATTAATACATTTACCAAAGTCTAGAGAAACAACCTTACTGAAAAATTGACCGTTTGATTTTTTATTTAAGGTTTGCCGACCCCAGATCATATTCTGCGCCATTCAGCGCCATCCATCGCAACTTTAGAAATACAAACATACATTTTTTGATTTTTTTAAGGACCATTTTTATAATTTTTAAAATTTTATCAACATTTACTGTCATTAGCAAAATAAAAAATTTTGAATAATTTATGCTTTCCAGCGCCAATCGTAATCTTCTCGTCAACTCCAATAGGCGGACAAAAGATTTGAAAAATTTAATATAATTCAAAATTTAAATTTGAAATTTTAAGTCAAAATTGATTTACCACTTGAAGCAGAAATTAAGATAAAAATTAAATTTTATATTAAATTGAAGTTTGTGATGGCAACCCTATTCCTAACCTATGCCACGTTTTATAATATTGCGCGTGCATAAATTCATACTTGTGTCCATGTGATGATATGCGCGTGAATATAAACCCATTTGGAAATAAGAATTAATGAACTCGTTAGGAAACCTGAGAAAGAAGTATTAATCAAAGTATTTACCGGACATATTGCAAAGAGTGCAATGGCACATAAGATTCTAAAAAGATCAGCATGGTCATGTTAAGGAAAATAATATCAATATATTTGTAAATACAAAGTGACACATTTAATCGTAGAGAACATAATGCCAAAAGATTCTTATTTTAGGATGGGATTTCGGAGTTTAGAAGAGATAAGTGAATGCGTTATATATGTATAAATTTAAATAAACTGTCTAAAATGCTATATAAGGAGCATACGAATTGGCATGAAAAGATCAGATTATATTGTTGACAACATAAATGTTTTTTTTTTAATTTATTTCGAAAGCAAACATTATAAAGTGCGACATTGATCGGATTAGTACAACTGAAAATAATACTTTATTTTCATAACGTCATGTCTCTCTTCTAAATTTGATAGACAGATGCAGATCATAAATATTTTAAATTTTGCCAAAAGTGGGCGGAATCAAAAAAGTTGGCGTGCATTTTCAAAAATTGAAAAGGTTGTTTCAATATTACTCGAAAACGGGACTGACGATTTATAAAAATATTTTAAAGATAGTACCACTGAAATCAGTCATCATAACAAGCCACATAACTATACTGGAAAAACTCGTGGAAAGGCGTGCCGCGGCCCACAATATTTATAAACGTTATAATAAGAGAATTAACAACGCAGTCGTCATGAAATTTCTTATGGTAGATATACTTTCTATAAAATATCTCATGATCAAAAATGGGTGCAATAGTAACTACCAGTGGGCTAGCACCTCCCATACAAGCAAAAATCTTTAAATGTTATATTTAGAGTGCTATGGGAGCGATATTTTTTAAATGTGGTGCAGAGGTGTCGGTAGCTATAAGCTTTGAAATTATATTTTGACATTATTGCATCAGTAAGCGTGGCACCTTCCATACAAACTAAAAACAATAAGCATTTAATGTATATTATATTAAGTGTCAAAATTGTAGTCGTCATTTTTAATATTTAACCACTTTGCGTGGCTTGAGCGATTTGCGGAAGTTCCTTAGATTGTTGGAGGAAGTCACTCCATAAAAGACTACTCATCGAGACGGTTCACCCCGAATCTTTTTGGGTGACTTTGAGTCACCAAGGTGAGTGAAAATTGCGATTTAGTGGTTTCCGTTCGATTTTTATAGAATTGCACTAAAACACTTATAGGCTACGTTGGTGTAAAAACTTATCGCACCTAATTACGTTTTGCGGTGCGTGCGATTTTTGGATTTTTGCGGATTTGCTTAAAATCAATCAATCAATCTGACGACAGGAAGCAGTGTTACAAAATCCGCAAAAATCCAAAAAAAAGATAGCGCAATTCTACAAAAATAGCACGCAAACCACAAAATCACGATTTTCACCCACCTCGGTGAATTCAAGTGACGCAAAAAGACTCGGAGTGGAACGCCTTGATGAGTAGTCACTTATGTAGTGGAATATATCCTTACAGCAATAAGATCCAAAAAATTGCACGCACCGCAAAATGTAATTAGGTGCAATAAGTTTTTTCACCCTTTTCAACCCATTTCAACATTTTCCTTACTTTTCAACCTCTCTTGATGTTTTTCATTATTTTTTATAATTTATCAACCTTTTTCAACAATATAAATATTTTCCATAATTTTTCGACATGTTAAACCCTTATTCAACTTTTTTCAATATATTGCATATTTTTTCGACTTTTTCAACCTCAAAACGAAAATCCGAACTGTGATCGGTCTCCTGGTACTAAATAGTGATGAGCTCAAGATTATCTCTATTGGGTGCTCAAATCAGTACGTATGCGATAGTGCGCAAAAATAAAAAAGTAAACACAAGCGATGTCGAATGTCGTATCTTGTTTGTTTTGCAGGGAAGACCTCGCGCTTCGTTGGCGGTCTCGGTCGATAAGACAGAGCAACAACGTATTGTCACATGCCAAACAAAAACGACATGTTGGCGTCACTCGAATGTAGAATGATAATTTTTTGTTTTTTTTTTTTGTTCAAACTCATTGGTATGTTTGTGCATGCTGGCCCATGTGCATTTACGTTTGTATGTATTGTATTTAATTAATTTTACATATAAAAGAAACTTAGCGAACAGAGGGTAAATTAAGTAAATGCAACTAAGAGAGTTTTAAAAAATATGTGTTTCACTGTGAAAGTCTTATTAAAAAATAAAAATAAATTGTATATTTTTATGCTTTTTATTTAAAATTTCGGTAAACATGACGTATGAGTGACATTTTATGGAAACTCTAATATGCAGTACAGTAGACTTCCAATATAACGTACTAATTAATGCACGGGTCAGTCGTATTATCGTAAAATTCGTTATATCGAAGAGGTTTTCATTGAAGAAACTGCCATACATATCCAGTCACAAAAGTTAAGTTAGATTTTGGAATGCCATATAAGTATATACTAGCGATCAGCTTTACCGATAAAACAAAAATTATTCCAGTTCAACAGTTATTGTTGAATTAAGCAGCGTTCGATATTTGAATAGTGAACACCTTTATTGTTCGTAATTTAGAGACATCAATGGGAAAATTCTAATTTGAAAAACTGTTCGTTAAAATGAAAATTCGATACATCGTTATACGCTAAATTGGACGTCTACTGTACTTATAAGATGGTGCCAAAGCGAAATGATACTAATGAATTTTATAAAAATTGTGTGAGGACACAATTGCCTTCATTATTTTGACCATAGCTCATTAAATTGGTCCAAAGTGAAAATTGCCCAAAAACCTTTTGTAAAAGAGATATGGAATGATTTTCATTGGAAAATTATTAAAATTTGTTTTGGGTGAAATTATTTTAGGAATATGTATATCCCTTTAATTTTGATTAAGGCACAATAGTTTCAAACGACTATTACCTGCACCCTTAAAGTTAAAAACGTGTTTCGCTTATTAGTTTTCTTCTCTACTTTTGTTTCATACTTTTACTGTTTTGCTTATATGCACTCCCATTTCATTTTATACCAATGCAAATATGTACATACTTCAAATGTAGGACAATAAACTTTTAAAAACTTCACTTTACACATTTTGTTGCATTAAAATGGAAATACCAGCAGCGAAAACAACAACAACATGATGAGGCAGCAAGCAAATAGGCAGCCATAAAAGAGAAAAAAGAAAAATCTTTTCAAGTGCCCTCAAACGTTACATGAACTCCATCCATGGTTGTGTCAAATGCCCACAAAAACAGAAACTTCCGACTTCCGTACGCGCATATCCTGCCAAGTCGCATTGAATTGTTGCGCCACTTCCTTTGTGGCGTTGACTTTTTTGCTTTTGTCGCGTCACTCTCACGAGATTCAATAACTGGCTTGGCTGGCCTAAATTTTTGGCTAATGGGAAATTTCATATTTTGTTTTTTCCTATTTCATTGTAGTTTCTTTTTTGTTTGTTTTGCTCACGTATTCGTTTTAATTTTTGTACGAGAAGCAAAGGCATTTTGAATGGATAAACAACAGAGCTGTCAAATAATTCAAATTATTAATATATATAAAAGAATTTTACATTGCACACGCATTTAATAAAAAATGCATAAATGGATTTAGTTTATTTAAAGCGCCAATAACAAAGCAATTTAATGTACTTATTTCAATTTTCATCAATACGTTGCATACCTTAAAGCGCTGATTTTATTTAGTTTTATCAGAATTCGCAAGAACCTATGTCAGAGCAAATTAAAAAAAATATTATTTCAATACTCAATGAAACAACAGAATTTGCAAAAAAATTTTTATTTTTTCATCGTAGTTTCATTGACTCAATGCTACTGTAGACTTTGATTCGAACAACAAATACAACAAATAAACACAAAACAGGAATTGCTTATAAAAGGCGGCAAAATTAACCCACTTTTGGTTGCAATGCATCAAGGATGCGCAGAGCATATGAGTGAGTTGCAGAAAAATAGAAATAAAAGCACCGCTTTGTTGTCAATGCACTTAAATGGGCTGAAAAATATTTGTTGTCTCAATTGGAAAATTCAAAGTTTATTATTCATCATAAAAATGAGCCATGACGAAGGAGAGTTGTGTTGATATGCTAAGGTGAATTGGCAACAACAACACCAACAGCAATAAAACATACACCAGGATGTCAGTTGCAAAAATATAGAGGTGGTTAAAGTAGCTTTGAATGAAAGCACGTACCATAGCATAAAACAACAAAGGCAAACAAACGCAAAAGCACATTGTCCTTTGTTGGCCAACAAGGATACGCGTAAAAAGAATTTCTGATAGCATTAAATGGTTTTAAGCCGGACAAATGTGTCAAGGAAGAAATTTTAATTTATTAATTTTATTTGATTCACTTTTTTCTACTTTGTAATATAAAACTAGGATAGCTCAAGAAAAACAAAAATACCTGAATCTTTAGGTTTGAATTTATAAAAGAGCTTACAAAACAATCAATGGAATTGGTTTCTACAAAAATTCAAAATTCATTCATTCCGTTTAAGAAAAAAGGCGCAAAAGACCATCTTCTATTCATTTTTCATTATTTGAATAATAGTGGAACCAAGTATTTGTAACTGGCTCGCTATTTCATATTGTGTCAGCTCGTGATAGTTTTTGATATCATTTTCAGTCATTTAGCAACATAATATTCTGGGCGTATGCTCTAGCATATTTCCTGACCGTATGTCCTTTCCATTTCCAGCGACTTTTCATAATCTCAATTCAGATAGAAGAACGGTAGTAGACAGACTCGAGATGATTCATAACGCATGAGTTACATTTATTTATTTAACATCAGACTTTTTATATTTTTTATAACTTGAAACTTTTCACAACAGGATCGATCGATTCCCTAGACTAAAGGCAGCCTTATATCATATTTTATGTTTCAGAACTTAAGCCCTGATCTAAATATAAATTAATGCGCGTATAACAGCGCTTATAATCATCATAATGATTCCAACTTTTTGACTTGAATATTTTACATAAAAACATTTATTAGTGCGCTGACTCAACTCAAATTTGTGTTACAGTTTTTAATTTTAGTCAAATAATATTTTTTTTTTGTTGTTGTGTTTAAAATTGTTCTGGTAGCTGTTGTAGGGAAAAAAAATTGAAAAAAAATCGGAAAATTGCAAAAAACCAATATAGTGTTTTATATGGGAACTTGTATAGAGAAAGCAGAGCACAACTTAAGATAGAATTAACTTCAACCGTTTATTCGATTTCCTTATTTTTTATTATTTATAGATATGAAGTCCATTAGACAGACATTTTCTGAAATTAAATTTGAGAACCCATTGATTTCAGATTAACAGATAGGGCAGACCAACGTCTTCCGGGCTTACTAATATATAATATTAAACGCATTGCAAAAATAAATAAATCTCATTTGTGGTCGATTTAAATGGATATAACAACAGCTCTTATTTTAATTTTTGTAACTTTCTTCGATTCGAAGTTGAAAATATTTTTTCATAAATACAGGTAGCCGATCTTCGATGGACAACTTGCAATGTAAGAATGAGGATACTACTTCATTAAATTTCTTACTAACTGCATGAGTTTATTAATTTAACACAACTTCAAACTCTGATATTTCAAGATCGATGCTGGCGAGAAACATATTCCAATCATTTTTTTTTGTTTTTTGCTTTAAACTTAACGTTTATGAAGTAGCAGCTTTGTATAATTATGCCAGCAATGCTAAAAATATCGCATACGTTCGTTATATAATAGAGCAATGATAAATATAGACATTTGGAAGATTATTGAATATTTCTAGTGCTTCATCGAGGCTGCGAGGCAACCTCGTAGAGCGAGGCGAGACCGAGGCGAAAACGAGGCGAGGTGGAAAAATAAATTTGCCTCGCTCGACCGAGATCACACCGGCACCTCGCCTCGTACTCGCCTCGTTCTCGGTTCTGAGAACGAGGTGCCTCGCAGCCTCGTTTTAACACTAGCTCGTATCGGAAGTAAGTGCAGTATTTTTTGTTTTGAAAAATTTTTGAAATTTGACTCGATATTTATTTATTGGAAAGCATAGACAAGGCTATAAAACTTTTATTTTGAGTGCATCTTTAGGGTGGCCCTCATACAAAAATATTTTTAAATATCATTTTCTCGAAGACCAGTTAACCGATTCACACCGAACTCACACTACGTTGCTTTCACATTAAGAAGCTCAGCTTAGGGTACTTTTATTTAGAGTCCATATATTTCGTCATATCTTCGGTCTTTAGAGTCAGCAGTACTAAAATGATCTCTAATCGAATGAGAGTCAGAATAATACAGCTACTACTCTCTTTTGTTATTATTATATGACGATAGATTTAATAAGGGGACCCCTTCGTTCGGTAAAAAACTTTGTTGTTAATGTCCAAAACCGTTCAACCGATCGCCTGAAGATTTGGCATGTGTTTATGTTTCTTATGATTTGGGGAAGGTTCGTAGCATACTTTGGTATTATCAACTACTTGACGCAGATGAATAAACTATAACGTAACGTAACTATATGACGTAAATGGATAAGATTTGGTACATATAATTCTTATAGTTTGTAAAAGGTTCGTAGCTTAGCTGGATTTAAATAAAAATGGACAATGCCACTAAGTCCCATATAAGAAAAGAATTAAATTCATCATAGCTCATCAATCATCATATATGATTCAATCCATCAAAAATTAAAATATATATTTTATTTCCGAAAATAATATATCACAAATTTAAGAGGATGTAAACATAATTAAACGATTAATTAGCGTCACCCACTTATTATTTGTTTGCAGACAGTCAATGTTGCTTGTATGCCAACAATTTACAGGCCTGATAATTTTTTTTCAGTTTAATAAAATGCTCGGTTTTTACCGAGGCGAGGCTAGGTTTCAGCGAGGCGAGGCGAGGTATGTGATTGCAAGTTCTCGTCCGACAACGAGGAGAGGCGGGACTCAAATTTATAAAACGAGGCCACGCCTCGGGTGAAGCACTAAATATATCAGGCGCTGAATTTATAAATCTCCTAGAAGGATCAAATTCACTTTACATCCGCTCAGTTAAACGACCCATGCAACAAGCAAGGTTTATTTAAAACTTATTTAAATAAATTCAGTAAAATTGAGTCGCACTGTTTTTCACCAAGCCAATGAACCGGAGTATGCTGCAAATATTTAGAAGTAAAGCACCAGAACAATGTTGCCAGATTACTTTTAAATTCAGCATGCAATCATTTAAACAACAATAGATATATATCAAAGAATTTCTTATAGATAAAATGAAACTATAATTCTTAGCTAGGGAACAAAAAGACAGCTTTTACTTCACCTCAAAGAATAATGTAAAGGATAAAAAATTATTGCTGAGAACATAAAGTAAACATAATTTCATTGCATACTTGTGTGAGTTAATAGACAAAACCAAGGATAAACATCAAAGCAAAAATTTTGAATGATTCATGGCGTTGCAGTGGTGAAAACAATTAAAAGAAAGTGCAAAAAACGAGGTTAAGGAGAAAGTTTATGCTTCAATGTAGAGTATCGATAAGCAACAATAAAAACAACAAAGAAATGTGAAGAACGTATTTTGAACCGCCTAAGTATATGCAACACTTTGTTGTACATTATTTTCTTCTTATACTCTATCCTTGTTAATGCTTCCAACCATACAGTTGCGAGGTCACAAACAACAGAAGCCGTTGCCAGTGACTTGCGCTACGCATTTAAAATTAAATTTTCAAAAGTACGCATCACAGACAAGAGCGAAAACTGCAAAAAATAGCGCGCTAACTTGTAGAAATAACATAGCCATTGCACGGGGCGTATTCAGTTTCTGTTTTTTTTTTTAGATTTTAATTTTGTATGAACAAAACAAAAGGTTTTCGAACAAGTTTTGAGATATAAAGCTATAACTATATAACGTTCACCTGTTGTCAGTGCTGGATTAAGACTTTGGGGTGCCCAAGTATAAAACCTGATAGCTCTCACAATTTTACATAAGTGACTGGCGTCCTAAGGAATTTTTCCCGCATCTTCAAAACATTTTGTTATTCAATAAGACACATAATCATATAAGAACTTCAATTTCAAGAGGTCACCCTTCTTTTGTGATGTATGTATATTGAAGGTGTGACCGAAAAAGAAGCCCCTTATTCATATAAACTATTTTTCGAATTATAACTGCCAATAGATTTGGCAATACAAAAATTTAAATATAAATCACAGTTTATTCGAAAAGCCTGCTCATTCTTTCACTTAATGTATCTTTAATGTAAGTGTTTTATTTAACTTGAGCAATTGGAAGACAAGCTAGGCTAACAATTAAATAAATTATTTTGACAGAATTAACACAGCGGTGATAAATCAAATGAAACGTTGATTTAGAAAAAAAAAATTTTCTATTTTTGGATTTGAGAGACTTAGAATTTGACAAAAAATCGGCAGTAACCTAAAATCAAATTTTATTAAAAAAGCACCGTAAATAAACTCACATAAATAAAATTGAAACAAAAACGAAACTACAAAAACAGCAAACAAATCGACAACAAAAAATCACCCAACCAGCATCAGGGCCACTTGAAAGTTGAGGTAAAAGCTTTTCCTTTACCCACTTTACGTACAACGAACCTTTTTTGTGTTTTTGCCTTCAACTGCAATGCAAATGCAAACGTCAAATTCATACACACGTAGTACATGCGTTAGGATGGGTCATGATCGGCAGTGGAGGGGGAACGTGAGTATATGCATTAAGTTTACAAAAGGTACAGCGAAAGTCCAGTCAGTCAACTTAATAGTGCGCACAAAACAAATAAAGCATAAATATTTTCTATAGAATTTGAATACTTTAACTGTAGACTATAGATTTCTTCAAGGAATTTTACAGACACTTGTGGTATAGCACGGAGATGCGGGGGGAGGGTTGTGTGATGGACCTCTGGACAAAGCAGGGAAACAATCCAGGTGTAAGTCGATTTGGTTTAAAATTGAACGAAACATGTTTTGTACTAAATTAATTGTTAATTACTTTGGAACACGCGTTGAATTGCAGAATTGGAGCTTTAATTGTGTTGGATGACCATTTTGATAGGTCTAAAATTAAACTTTCCACCGAACTGGAATGGAAATCAAATTAACGTTAACCAACTGCTAGAGGCGGTAAGAATTTTTTAATTCATCTCCCAAATAAAACTAAAGACACCTCTTGTAATTTCATCATAAAGATAAAAATATAAAAATAGGGTATTTCGCAATAGAATCTCATAAGTGGAAGTTTCAATCACAATTATATACAAAATAAGTAACGAAAGAGTTCAAAACTACAATTGATGTCTGTTCGAGCCAAATTTTGTGGCAAAAAAAAATTAAAACTATCGAATCACGCAATTTGAAAGAGTAAAAGCTGGCTGACTAGTCGAATCACCATAATTTCGGCTCGAACACAAAAATATGAGCAAGAAAAAAAGTTGTAAATTGAATTTGAATTGTCGGCATAAGTTTGTGTTAAAAGCTCCTCTCCTATCTTATTAAATCTTCGTTTCCTTACGAGGATTTTAATGCCTACAACGAATTTGAAATCAGAAGGTGGGGACTTATCTAGATTTGGAAATATAGACAACGTATGTTGAGGATATACTTAGTTCTTCAGAAAATTAAACGTTGACAATCCCCGGATCGATTATCAAAATAATGGAGTCATACGAAAAGTTATTTAACGCAGCATTTTCCGAATAATTACCAATATTTTATTTAAGTTTCTAGATCTGGTTAATTTGTTTCCCTTAAAAAATTTAACTGTGTGCAGTAGACTTTAAGCTCAAAGCTATATTAGAAATTTCCGATGGCTATTCATTCGAAAGAAGATTGAAGCTACTATTTTGTTTGCAGATTTGATTTAAGTGCATTTTAATAAAGTATTTTTTAGTATAAAGTAAAATGTTTGGCGTTAAGTTAATTTAAGCCAACACATTTTATTTAGAGCTAAACAGTTTTGCTATGATGTGTCTTCCGAAACAATTAAAAATCGGACAACTATTTCATTAAATAAATGAGTATTTGCGAAAAATTGTTTAGATTTTCATATTTTGTTATGTTGCTCCTTATAAATAAAACCTTGTAGAAGTGGAAAAAAAATTGAGCGCTGAAAAATATTTGATAAGGAAAGTATTTGACAGATACTATTTGCTCGTTTGAAGCCTTAACTGCAACTGAATTTCTCATTTTTGAAGCTCTTTTTCAACTTTCACACGCATTTACTTTCGTTTATAAGATTTTTTTTTAATGCAATCACAAAGTCGATTTTTCGCATAGCTAAGGTAGACTATATTTAAATGCCAACGGTATATGGGTCATTCCACCAGGTTTTTACATTCAAAATTTTGATTTTTTAAAATCAACTTTTTTTCGATACTTTGTCTAAAAATGTTCGATACGTGTTTTTGGATAAAGTTTTTCCGGACTTATTTTCGAAAATACGATTTTTTGAAAATCACAAAATTTAAAAATACATAAATTGTTGGACGCTTGTATTTCAAAATATACACGTCAGGTTGAAAAACCGTCAAGGCGAATTCACGCGCAACAAAATCATAGAAAAGAATTAAAGCAACGCAGTTACGTAAATAGATAACGGTAAATGCGGAGCGGAACTGCGTTGCGAGCTTTGATATAGCATACATCGTACATCTGATTGTATTACTGACTTTAATTAGTATCTTTTAAAAACGTCGATAGTTATATTATCGCTGCTCTTTCAAAAAGAAACAAAGCATCCTCCCCATTAGCGAAACGTTAGGTGAATAAATGTATTAAACTTGTTTTATTAAAAAAAAAACTGTTTTTATAGGAGTTATCTTTTTTCTCATAAAGTTTCTTTCAAGTGTGTACTATTCGCATGAACTAAAAATACGAATTGTTCACAATAACAAAATTTTATGACCTTGGTATATGTTGTGGAAAAAGTAAAATTAGTGATCTGAATGTATTACATATGAGTCTGATATATTTGCGTACTATTTAAAGAACAAATGCACCGAAATGACATTGGTTGTGTTGTGGTTGGTTGACATTATTGCATGTCGCAACTTCTGAACGCGACCATTGATTTTGAAAATATAAGGAAGTTGCAAGGGAAACAGCGATATCTTATTTAGCCTTACAGAAGTTATTTTCAATATCTCATAAATAGGTATGTATATATGTTTGTATACACACATACACAAACGAAAAATTCATCCAATCATCATTTGGATGTTATCGAGGTCTAATCTGGCAACCATGCACACTACCACCATAAATAGAGCAAGTCGAGAGTGAGAATATAGCATTCTCAGATTAAGTCCAACCATTTTTGAATTAAAAGAAACCATTTTTAAATTGAGGAAGCCGCTTTCAAATAGTGTGTGACTTTTTTCAAGTTAAGCTAATCCCTTCTAAAATTTTCAAAAACTTTTTCCAAGGAAGTTTTTTCAATAAATTAAAAGTTTAAATGGAGCTAAATATATATGTATATTACCGGCCAAACTAGATACCTGCTACTCATCTTATTTTTTCATGATCTCTAAAACTTACAGACCAGACCCGTCAAGTGTTTAATATTTTTTTTTTTTTAGATTTCAAACATTTGCCAGTGGTTGATTTTCATGTAAAAAAGGTTAAAATAAATTGCACTATCCAATACTTAAGAAAAAAATTACAAAAAAATCACTTTTTTCGTCGCCACGACTGTATGTAATGAATCATGATAGTTGGTCTGTTTTTCGATTGTCAATAAATCATTAAAAATCAAACCACCATAGCCTTGCAACGAATTAAACTACAGAAATTCCGAATCGTATTTAGTAGGTTCTCTTCCAAGGTTATACAAAAATAATTAGTTTATAGCAGAGCTGGGCAATAAGGATTACATGAGTAATTGATTGCGTTTAGGATTACGTTTATTTAATCGCAATTTCAAATTTTTTTTTAATCATCGAAGAAATCTAGATTACAATTGCAGTAATCTTAATTTTAGAAAAACTCAAATTACAATTACAGTAATCGTAATCTTAAAGTCTTCGATGAACGATTACAATAATTTTGATATTGAAATTTTTCAACTTACGTTTTTTTAGGTAATCGTTGTCGAATAATTGTGTATACTATGTTATGTACTTACCCGAAAATCTACTTCGTTAATTTGAAGTCATTTGAATTATTTGAAAATCATCATTTTACTAATTTTTCTTCTAAAAATATTTCGATGGAAACCGTGAAGCTATTGATTTTTCGAAGTGTAGTGACACAAAATTATTGGTTATCAAATTTAAAAAAATTTTTCGTCAACTTGAAAAAAATATTTAATATGAAAAAAGTTTCGTTTGAATTAATAAAGGATTTAATTTGATTTGAAAAGTTTTATTTTAAAAGTAAACATGTCGCACACATTTTACTAAAGAGCCACAACTCAAAATTTGTTATTTTCGAGTTTTCTTGTTAAAACTGTTCATCAGCAACACAAAAGCAAGTTGCACTTCATGTTGCAATAGAAATTAGGCTGTAATATGCAAAAGTGCTCTACCTTTAGTTGTATCGGATTTTCAAAGAACTTTCTTCTAAATAATCTATCCTTTATATCTGAAAAATAGTTCACAGGCTCCAAAACAGATTTGCTTTTTTTGAAAAGATTGACTTGATTGGATGTATATTGAACTTAAATTAAAAAAGGTTAGATTTAATTTAACAATGCTATATTTTAAAATGTAAGCAAAACAACGTATGTGCGCCGAGCAACCGAACTACAAACCATCGCAACCGCCCACCTTACAGTCAGTCGGTGTGCGAGCGAACTATCGAGCCACGTTGGTTTTAAATGCTTTTCGACCTAATTAAGGGTCATTGCTATGGCTATGGCTGCATAGAATCCATAGACTCGACGGCACAACCAACTTTTGCTCGACTCAACACAACTCGACTGCGAGACTCTGAAGACTTCACGTACATAAGTTGCTGCTGCGTTGGCATTTTTTTTTTCTCTGCTCCATTTTCATTATTTTATTGAAAAAAATAATCCCCGACTGAAGTGCACTCGGCAGTTGGAGTGAGGCAAGTGGTTGGGTGGTGAAAATGGGGATTGCCTGCTATGCGCCATTGGTGCAGCTGATGTTATGAGCTCCATGCAGTAAAGGTGAATTTATACGGAGTGAGGAGTTAAAGGGTAAAGGTGAGGATTAAAATAAAAACTATTCGTATAGAAAGGGTGGTTTATTCATTGCGTGGTTAGCTTGAAAACTTTTTTTTTGCTGTTTAGCATTTGCTATTCTGATTGAAAAGTGGGAAACATTCGCTACGTGTGGTAAATCAGACACAGCTTTAAAGAAAAATTTTGGGAAATCCGATGCAATACCAAGATCGATCACACTCAGAAGAAAACTGTGGTAATTTTTTTCCGTTTATGACGTCCGTTTCGGATCCGACAAAACGGATGATCCTTCCGTTTTTTCGAGAGGAATTTCAGCCGAGAACTGATCCGTATATGACGTCCGTTTCGGATTCGTTACGGATACGAAAAAGCGGATTCAGGTTTTTTTCCGTTTTTGAGGTCCGTTTTGGATCCGTTACGGATCCGCATCCGTTTTTGTGCACATTGGGAAATCTTATTATACCCACATAAAATCTCAGTTTAGATTTTCTAACCTGATGCGTTTGTAGTGCTAAAATGGAATCTGGGTACCTACAAAATTTCTTAAACGAATTATCTGTTTCGTTGCATATCTGGCTAAGATATTTGAAAAACTTTAAGCTTCACTTCTATATTATTGTTCTATATAACATAATTATAGAAATCGCAAATTTTTTAATAGCATTTGATCGGAGGATCTATTTGTTTTACTTTGCAAAAGGGTGCTCTAAAAACATGAAAATAATTGTAGTGGTCAATAGACATCATAGAACTTTTGACATGTGGCTCAAAATTAGTGAAACGGAACACTTTTGATCCGACTACTTGGAACTTTCGAAACTTTGAGTTATTTTAATACTATAGGTAATAAGTAAATAAGTCCCAGAAAAGTTTTTATAAATAAAAATTGTCATGGTAGTTCTAAGCAATTTAAGTTTTAGAAGAACTTTCTTTTTGGAAAATCATGTGTAGGAAAAAATTTCTTTTGACAATTTGATATGACACAATAATTAAATAGGTAAGAACATTATGGATTTAAAAAAAAAAAATATCACATCATGAAACAATTTTTTTGAAGCAATAGGCTCACTTTGTTACTAACAAATTCGATTTTTCTAAGGTCTTCAACGTCTTTTTGACGAGAGATTGATATCATAAGTAAGAAGTTGTATTCTGCGTAAGATCTATGTGCTTACAGTGAATGAGGAAGATGGATTTCAAAGCCCTCAAAAATAGTTTATGTTTATATGAAAAACTTTAAGATAACACTGAGAACCACACTTCAAATTGAGTGTTTCTTAAAATTATCATAACTTTAATACTAAAATGTAATTATATTTTCATGCACCATAGTACTAACTACAAATTTATACCAGGCATAAATTTATCTGTATTAATACTAAAGTGATACTCAGGGTGTTCAAGACAGACTCCCCACCAATACAATTTTTTTACTCACAATGAACCAGGGAATCCAATATTTGGATACTCTATCAATTTCAATATCAAAGTCACATTTTCATGATTTAAGTTTATGCTGGTTTTAATACCTAAAAAATATTTTCATGATTTTTCATGAATTTTCTTTCTATCAAATAAAAACTAAAACTAATTCAGAATGGAGCATTCTCGTCTGACTCCATTATTACTACCGTTTTAATTTCATTTCTATTGACCTTAAAACAATGTCTGATCTAGTATGCATATCCACTGAGGAACATAATTTATATAGTATATTGTGGAGACATGATTATAGTTCACACATATATCCACAATTTATGATATAAAATTATGACTGTACAACTCACATCACAATAAAAAAGGTTAATGTTTAGGATTCCCTGCCCTTCTTACATATCAAAACTTGACGCTGAACTTTATTATCAACGGAACCATTTGTTTAAGGTTCTTTATGAAAAGAATTGAATATTTTTCATTTACACTAAAATTATTTCTTTTGTTGCTCAAGTAAAACAGGATATTCAACTCACACAATTTGACAGATGCAAGAAATGATAAAGACTTGTTGTTTTCTTTTTCGCAAGATACAATTTTCATACAAAAAACGGACTGCAAATCCTTTCAAGACTCACCTCAAATAAAAGTAGGGTTGGTCAGTTCGGTGCTGTTGTTTTCGCCAGCAGTACTTAATAGTTTTTTCCGTTTAATTTTATTTCTTTTATTGTTCATAAAAAATGTGCTCGTCGCATTCGTTGGAAGTCCTTTGAAAGAAAGTCTTTGCACGACGATGCTGTAAAGTAATTATAAAGTAAAGGATTTTTAATATCATATTTGTTTTATAAAATAAATAGTTTGAAGTATACAACTTTTAGATAGACTGCTAGGAGTTTGTAAAACTTAGTCATTTTTAGGGTGTAGGCGAATTATCAAAAAAAAAAGTACATTGCAATCTATGTACAAAGATAGCCAAAATCCCTCTTACAGGTGACCTCTTTGTCGACTGTTTCTTTTAAGTTATTGGATCCAAGAAAGCAAAATAATCTTTCACTGAGAAAATGGGTTGGATTCTATAACCTCTTATGTAAAGATTTTTAAGATATTTTTTAAGTATCATCAAATTTTGGTATCTCCATATTACTACGCCCTAATACTGCCCTCAGAAGCGGAAACGGCGTATTTCAAAAAACTCGTTTCTAGATAATTGATATTTTATTTATGTCAATTTGTTGAAATACATGTTAAATTGAGATAGAGGAAATTCTCTTAGGAGATTCTTTATAGGTTTGAACGTAATTTTATAAGCGTAATTTCTTAATCTATCCGATGCCATAAGAATCACGAATATGATTTTTTTTTTTTGAGATAAGCCCTTTCCGCTTCTGAGGGCAGAATTGGTAAGATTAAGGCCTTTCCACCTCCTTTCAAATTTACTTTCTTTTTTATATGAAACGTCCCGATAAAACAGGCCTTCTTTAGCAGGCCTGGTAGAAATTCTCTTCAAGCAGGTCTCCTTACATCGCTTGCGTCAAGAGCCCTTCTAAGCCCGCTTACCGTAGAAGGGGTCACAGAAGTACTTTGAAAAAATTAAATATTAATACGTCGTGGGACTCTCTTAGTTAAATGTTTTTTTTTTTTAACTTCGTCAACTTCCCTGGCGTTGATATTTTTAATGTTAATTTTTTGTGACGATTTCTTAGTTTATAATTTGACATTAACCCTTTAACATAATATGAAATAGAAGACCAGCCCAGCAACATGTACACCGTTCCTTACTTCTAACCATTTATCTACTTTTGATGTCGTATAAGTACAATGCAATTACAAAAAAGTAATGTCGAATCATAAAACATTGCAATACATGAAATAAAAAAATACATAAAGTCCTTCTTCTTTACCTTCTAATATCAGGCCTTATAGCACTACTGCTGTCGGAAGGCCTTATCGCACTACTGCTGTGGGAAGGCCTTATAGCACTGCTGCAGTGGGAAGGCATAATAGCACGCCTGCTGTGGTAAGGCATATTAGCATTTCATGAGTATACACTAAATGGAGTGTAGCTATTGTGCTAATTAAAATTTCAGTACTTATAAAATTTGGATATTGTTTATATTGACAGATTATAAATAAAAACAAAAATCATAACAAAAAAAGTGAGCATACATATTTTTATTTGCATGAAAATTTAGTTTTGAGAAGGCCTCTTACAATCGCAGTAGGCTGGGTTACCAAATCGCCATAGATATTCAAAAATGCATGTAAATTAAAGCCTCTCTCTCTATGAATTGGAGCCTTATATCGAATTTCTTAGAAATGTATTAAGAAGAAGACAAAAAAATGTTTACTCCTCTTAGATATAAAAAAAAAATTGCTAAGAAAAGAACACAAATTCCCAGCAAAAATTATTAAAAATTAAACTATCTGGTATGACAGTATCGTCGCAGATACTCTTATTTAACTCAATTAGCTGGCGAAAATTATTATGAAATCAAAATTGGTTCGTAATGTTTGATGCTGTGTTATGATAAAGCGGTGATTTCTGTTTTTGTTTCATGAAAATTTCGTAATTATTAGGCAACCTAGCCCAAATGGCCGGTGTCAAACTACTACAGATTGTAATTAATATATCTCGAGAGCCAAAAGTCGGATTTAAACATTCGCAAATGAATTTTGAAGGGAATGACTAGCTCTTTCAGATGCTGGTAGTAGTTTTGTTTTGGAAAATCAATTTGAGGTGTAAAAAGACCTCCAAAATAGCAGAAAACGGTGATTTTTACACTTTGAGGTTAGGATATCTCAGAAACCTGAGGTGATGGATCAGTTTTGATTGCGATTCGGATTTAGCGTACCAAAAACCTTCGGAAAAGTATGGTCTAGTGTCTGGCTTATTAGTTCAGGAAAGTTTTGTCGGCCTGTGTAATTCATTTTTTTTTCGTTAAAGAATCTCTGCCGTTCGCTGCTGACCTTCTGCGCCTCCTTTCCGACTTGACGTAGGAAAATCTGTGCTTGATATCACTTATTTGCTTTTCGGTATAGGAGTGCTGTGGCAGTATGAAATTCTAAGCAAAGTCAGTTATTTCCATAATCATTTTGTTTGAACATCAACTCAAGCAATTTACTACGAGTCATGGTTGTTATTCCAGATGAGCCTAAAACAAAACCAGTAAATGAAAAAACATAAGAAGTGGAAATATCCATTTCTTAAAGTACTGAACTTAAAATCGTTGAAGTTGGGAGATCGGAGCATTTCGGACTTTAGTTTTATTGATTAGAGATAGTAAATAGATACAAATTTTGACAAAACAAATAAAAAAATAAAAATTAAATAGAAATAAATACCCGGACGAGCCCTGCAATAGAAGTAAACCCCATATTTTATGTTAAAACTGCAATCTAAGCAAACTTCTTCTAAGTTACAAGAAAACCTTGATAATCACAATATTCTGCATTATTTTAATATTCAAAATAAAGGCAATCACCTGCAATTTCAGAATTCATAGCTCAACAAGTCTCACTAATTCAAAAAATATTTATTACAGTTAGGTAAAAACATTATTATAATATGTAAGAAAATAAATATCTAATAAAACTTTTATCGGTGCTCGAATTCAGATTGACTTTGACGGTCACTGGTTGCGAATATCAGCAAACGCAAAATTTATTTTTATCAACCTGCTTTGTGTTTAGAAAAATCACTTTTGGCCGGCTAAATTATTCAATTGCCAGTTTGTGCGTCGACACAAATCGAGAGAAGGTGTTTGAAAATGCACATAAGTAGAGTATCATTTATGTCCAATTTTTGAACAGTATGGTTTGCAGATCAAATAAGCACTCACGTAACGAGTTGCTTTATCGTTTTTTGTACGCGCCACTACTGCCATCTGTGAGTCACAGGCAGTAGCTTGCACATTATAGCAAGCACTGTAATAATCAGTGCCTCTCAAAGCTAAAAGCATCTGTCAGCTTGTTGATTTTTGGCGCGCATTTTTGAATTGCTTTATTTTGTTTTGTTTTGCATCCAAACATTGCAATAACAAAAACATAAAATCAAAAGAGAAAAATAAATGCAGTTGCATGGAAAATTCAGAGAGAGTGCTGAAGTGAAGTGAATGAAGAAGAAATTCAGTATGCTCTGCAAGCGAATGAGCAAAGCGATACGGAAGTGAAAAAATTCACTTTCATTATTGAGAGGAAACAAGGTAAAACAAACACAAGTCAGAGCCTTCATGGGTAAGAGTAAAAGAGTACAAAATTTAAGAGCAACAAATTAATTAAGAGAAAGTTGGTGTGGGAATTTTTCTCTTTAAACTAATGCTTAAGAGGGTTTTTCAATGAATTCCCTTACACTCTCATTGTCATGGTACATTTTTATTAAATTTTCCGCTCTTTTTTCTTATTCTCTTGTGCCGTCTTTGCTTCCTGGTTTGCACTGCACTTGGTATGCATTTTTTTGCGTATTG
This sequence comes from Meiosimyza decipiens, assembly GCA_963680825.1. Lineage (NCBI taxonomy): Eukaryota > Metazoa > Arthropoda > Insecta > Diptera > Lauxaniidae > Meiosimyza > Meiosimyza decipiens. The sequence continues at coordinate 85,141,083 of OY804258.1, read as the reverse complement.
TGTGTGCCTGTATTATGGCCGTCGGCTTGTGTGTGTGTGCTTTATGTTGGTGGCTTGCATTTTGTGTGCCAATTGGATTCATTAACCCCAACTAGCAACAATAACAACAACAACAACCTCAAGAAGGGTCAACAAAGTACAGCGCTGTTGCATTGCAATTGTTGTTTTTATTTTTGTTGTTGCTGCTTCTGCTTCTGCTGCATTTTTTATTGCACTCAGCGACGTCTATAGTTTGTTGCAAAGTTTTCTTTTGCTTCATTTTGATTTCAGTTTTTCGTTTTATTCCTTCTGTTGTTATTTTGCAATTCCTTTTTATATGCATTTCCAATGCATTTCGCTTTAATTCTACTTTTGTTTTATCTTAATTTTTTGTTTTTACGTTATTTATTGTAATTGGATTTTGGTTTTAGCTCCATTTAAAAAATTAAATGAACAAATCAAATTAAAGCAACAAAAGGCGGCAAAGGCAAAATTGTTTTTTGTTAGTAAAGCAAAAGTGCATTGCAAGCTTCTTAGCTGGAGGTCATGACATCCACCCTGCATATTGGGAGTTTCTGTAGAATTTTTAGTAGGTAAATATATGAAGAAGAAGTCAAAAAGTACAGAGCCTCTTTAGAAAAAGTAAAATGATGAGTCCGTATACCTAAGTCCCCGCTTGGCTCAACATTTTGAATTAAATAGCTCATAAAAATTATCTGTTTGGTGTAGGTTTCAAAGAAAATATGAAATATTCAAACATATATATTTACATACACACCAGTTTAAATACACCCCTCAAACTTCAGTTCTAAATAAAACTAAGTACGTATGGAGCTTATTAGTGGTCCATTAATAAATAAAATTGAAAACAAAATAAAAAATTTTAGTTTATCGCATAGATAACAGTACATTCATCAAAAACCATAAAAGTACGCGGGACAAAATTTTACGTACTATACAAAATAATATATGGTAATCGATGTCCTTTTGGAATATCTGTTACCTTTAAGACCCAAGCTATCAACAAAAGACTTCAAATCTTTTTCTCACGTACTCATAAAAAAGTCTGTCCATTATTTCATCGACAAAAATTAAATGACCAACACCAGCTGCTCCAATCCATAGCACTTCAAACAACAAAATATTATACCAAATTTGCATGGTCAGTGCAGTGTAACAATTGGGGGCGCGATTTGAGCAGCTGGTGTAGGATCCGGCAGTAGAATTGCGTTAGCATGTTCAAGCTACGTGGTATTCTTAGATTTCCTCTTTCTAGAGAAAAACGAACACACAACAGAACATGAAGGAATTGCCCAAAACATTAAAGCTCAAATTTAATTTTGCAGAAGTTATTAATGAAGAATCCCGCTAAATAAACAAATTAAAGGCAACGCAGAAAAATATGACGACAATACCAACTACAACAACATATAGTGCAGCTTAAACACCATTTACATTTATAACAACAGTAACAATAAATTTAAACGATACTAGCAACTATAAGTATATGATTTATGACTTCCTATTTAAATGAAAGATAGTAAGATACCACCCACCCTGTAATAAAACAGAAAATAAGAAAAAAATCAATCTACCTACTTGGAAATATGAAGAGCAACAACAACAATACAATAGTCTCCAATTACAACAATGCTGACCATTGTTGCCAAACGATGATGAAATCTTTAAAATATGACGAAAAACAGTTTGACAAATTTTATAGATGTTTTCCCTCGCATAGACCGCATATCCTTTCTGTTAAGTTTTATGTAAAATTCGTGGATTATCATGTCATCACATATCACCTCTTTTTTTTCTATAAAGTTCGATATCAAGAAGAGCCCATGGAAAATCTTTAGCAAATTCCGCATTTGTAGTATGATTTGGTGTATTTGGTCATTATAGACAAAAGTATGTGTGGAGACAGGCCGCTTAAGGATATTTGTTTATTTATAAATTCGTACGTTAACTCTAACCAATATAATATGGTGTGTTATATAGCCTTACTGTCTTAAGCCTTTTCAAATCAAATAAAATATTTTATTTGTCTGTCATCGCAAACGTGTTCCGCATCCCGTTTCCCACGGACCGCCCCTGGGAGGGTCAAAAGTCAATGAAATCTTGATAAATTAGCATTTAATTAAATTTTTAATTGACGGAATCTTTTAAGCTGTCCATAACTCAAACATGTGCCATATAGTCTGCGATGGTGATGAAGTAGTTTATATTGTCCTGCTCAAAAGTCTACATGAAAACAAGTTCATTCCATGGCCAATTTTATATTCTCTTCTATCTAATATAATGTAGCTTATATCATCCTAATCCTAGTCCTTATATTTATTTCTGCTCAATTTTCACAATTTTTTTAAATTTAAATTTCGAAAGCATTAAGAAATAAATGACAACTCTAATGAAAACTCTACATACAGCCATAGCTTGTGGGAGTTGTGTGTTTGTGTGGATTTTTGGCGCATGCGCCACATGACAGCATTCAACAACACAGCGACAAGTGAAGTTTACAACAACAATCAGAACAACACGCGACTTCTATTAACTTAACGCTGTTGTTGTAGTTGTTGTTGCTGCTGGATGCCGAGTAGAATACGGATGGACAGACAAACAACCGAAACGTAAAACTCTACAAAAATAGATATTTCTCGGTATATAGGATAATGACCAGAAACGACCCCGGTGACGACGACGACGACGTCGACGTCAACGGCATTGATGATGACGACAACGACCGGCAAGTACCGAGCGTCAACGAACAAACAAACGACTGAGCGAGTAGGGGTTGGTGACCTCGCCTCAGGGTCGCCTACGGTCATTGAACTTAAATTATTTTCCTCTATATACACACATACGTACATCTGGATGTGTGTGTTTGTATTCATTTAGCGAAGGAATTTTCATTTTTGCGCCCTTTTCGAAATTTTTATTTATTTGTTTTTATTCAGTGCAATTTTGTTGTTGGTGTTATAGTTTTCCTATGTCATTGTTGCCAGTGTTGTTGCATGTGCTGTAGGGTGTCTCGCAACTCGTCTCAGAAATGTGTGCTGGTCGTTGGTCTCTTGGCGTCGTCGTCGTCGTCATGCATCCTTTGACGTTTGTTGCATTTGTTGTTGTTGGTGTAGTTTTTGTTTGTTTGGTCGCCTCGTCGAAACAGCTGCAATTCGTACAGCAGACAGACAGACAGACGGACGGACGGGCGCATTGCCTAGCAAAATGTGGCAGCTTCGTGCATTGCTTCGTAGGGGTTAAAAATAAAACACATACGCGTATGCAAAATGAAAGGAAGGAAGGAAAAAAACCGGCGAATTTAATGCGGCTGAACTTGCATTTGATTGTCGCAGGTTAGGTTTTGCAGTAACTTTTTGCACATTTTTAGGGGTTTTTTCGATAGACATTAGTTGTGTGCGAGACTTAAATATGAGCTCTACGATAATTGAAAAGTTAGTTAAAGGTAAAAATAACTTTTTTTTTAAACGTTGTGAAGAGTTCTTTCTGATGGTCTCTATCGTTGAAATTAAGATTTTGATGTGGGAACGTTTTTGTTGAAAGGTGTGAAAGAAAATCTATACTGAAATGAATTGCAGAAAAAGTAACGCTCACGCAATCTAGTGGATATTTTTTTTTATTTTTCAATACATACATATGTACATAGTTACATACATACATATGTAGTATGCATGTGCACATTTCTACTTTTTTCAAAATTTTTCGACTACATCAACATTTGTCGACGTCTTCAAAATTTTTCGATTTTTAATATTTTTTAAATCTTGCAACATTTTTAGACTTAGATATCATTTTTTTGACTCTCCAAAATCTGAAGAGTGTGTTTTAATCTGAACTCAACAAAAAAAAATGTTTGTATATTACATTCAGAATATTCTAAGATTATGCATAAAAAAATTGTAAGATCAATGAATTTCAATGAAATATTAATGATTATGATAAATGAAAATGTGGCAAACTTTTCTCAACCTTCAGTTGACAATTTACATATATGTAGACTAATTCAATATCTTGGAATGAATCTAACCCAAAAATTGTTCGGAACAAGTGAAAGGAAAGTTAGTATCTTTAACGTATCGTAACAATGAGATTAGTACTTACTAAAGCGATTTTGCGTAGTAAATCATAAAATGAAGGAACTTAAAATCAGTATGTGGCTTGTCACAGCTTTACTAACGCGAAAATTTTAAAAAAATCAGGCAAGAAGGATCAAGCTACTCTACTTACAGCGACTCTATCTAAAGTAGCCAAATTTTCACTTAAGACGGAGCAGAGCAAAACCAACAAAGTTTAGGTTTGACAGGCTGTGCGGTAAACAAATTTACGGACACACATAGACCAGAGTTGTTCCTTTGTGTAATCTTCAGAAAGTAACGGACGATTACGCAAATCCTTCACTTATTTTAATTCATTATTACATATTTTAGATATGATTTATTTGACCATTTCTTAACCTTGAGATGCTGATTTTTGCCTGTGTGTACTTTGGAAGTGTTAATATTAATAAAAACTTTATTTAAAAAATTTTACTATTTTGGTTAATAAGAACTAAATTCAAAAATCGATGATGTATTGCACAAAAAAGAATACCTTCAAATTTTTATGTACTTAACATTTTTTGAAGTTCAGTCCTTGGAGGACAGCGAATCGTCTTTGTATAGGTAAACTCTACTGTGAGGCATTTTTCATCTTTTTATAAGTTTTTCCTTTATTTTACTACTTAAGAACAAACATACAAAGAAATATGAAAAAACTATAATAAAATTGAAAAACATAATGTTGAGGAAACAATGTACATACATTCATATATGTATATAATGCAAGGATATAATGAAGTAATAAAAAAATAGCGCTACTAAGGGTTGTTTAGCGCTCTGTTCAATAAAATGCAAGAAAAATCATTCAAACAGAAAACAAAAGAAAAAAAGCTGTTGCATTATAAGCTTCGCGATGAAAGCAACACAAATTCAATAGGGGTTGAAAAATACAGGGTCACTTAGTTACATCGAGGTCTTACTTTAATTTTTGACAAAAAAATGTTCTTAACGACTTCTTGAGTCTGCTTTTGAAACACACATACGGTTGTCTGCCTGGAAAACTCAAAGAAGTTCCCTTCTAAATTTCATGACATCCGCTGATAGGGTATGCAGATCATATTGAAACTATCGCCTTTTTTTAGCGATGTCTCGTGAAACCTTTGTTGAGCGTGTAGTCATAGCGAAACGAGTGGAATGGGGGGACTGGCTTTCAATGAGGGCTAAGTCAGCCAGGGACAAAAATCACGCTGAACCCAATTCGTTTAATAATTTTTCATTCCTGTGTTACCGGAGCTGAGTAGGAATGAGTTCTTTTCGATTCCAGTACCGATTTCACTGAATTCGAATATAATAATAATAATTGTTGATTACAGAAATCAGAATTTCGATTTCAGGAAATTAGAATTCAGGATCGACAATTTTAAATTTTCCTTTTTAAGTCTATAGCAAAAAGAATTGATTCCTTTTCGATTCTGTTTCAGGATTCAAAATCTTAGCTCCAAATGTTGATACTTTGAATAGACTGAGCAAAGGATTCAATAACTTTTGTCATGAAATTGAAAAATTCGATTCAATTCCTTGGAATGGAATTAAAATTTTTATATTCAAATGTCATTCCTTGAATGGGATCAAGAAATGAGTCAATTCCATTTGCCAAAAACTTAATCTTAAATTTATTAAGAATTGCAGTTTTCGAGAAATTTCAGTCCATAAGGAATAATCCCTACCCAACTCTGATTTTTAACCTCAAGTGTCGTAACAGCTTCGCATAACTATAATACAACAACGACAACAACAACAACAATAGCAACAGCACAGAACAGAAAATAAATTGCACGCTATTGCAAAATGTCATTCAACTGCAATATTGTAAGTGCAACAAAAAGAAAGCAACAACAACGAAAACAACGATATGTCCTTGTACTTTTTGTTAATACTTAGAAATGAAAAAAGCATAAGAAAAAAATTTTTTTTTTGTTTCCATTTCATTTTTGCAAATAAAAAAACAGGGGGCAACTGAAACAAAGGAAGTTAATGCATTTACTATTGACATAGGGCAAGGATACACTTTATTTCTAAAGTAATGTAGTGCAAAATAAAAAACAGGAGTATTAATGACAAGCGATAGCAATAAGATGAATATTCTGAGCATAGCGCATGCATTTTATACCTTCAGTGTTGCAGCCTTAATGCGATGGTGTGATAATTCATATTGCAATAAGAAAAGGTATAAAAGGTGATACTTAAGGGATAAAATATTTCAAAGTACAGTCAAACTTAAAAACAAACCTAGTAACGTATCTATATACTGCCCGATTGGTGGGAGACCGTCATAAAGTTAGCAATAAATTACTTTAACATCTAAATAAATAAAAGTATGTCGACATACATATACTGCTCTCAGAAAGCCATTTCATTATATAACGTTATGATTTTACCACACAAAATAAAACATAAAATTTCGGTTTTTTCAGCATAATTAGGTTGAAAATAAATTTTATTGAGTTGTGACGTCTCTCCGGCAAACGACCGGTTTGTACTTACGAGAAGATGATTGGCGCAATATGGGTCAGAGACTTCTTGAATTGGTCTAGTCACTTGTGTATTCGATAAGTTCATAACAAAATCTATACTCGTAAGATTATAAAATGATCGTTCCACTCGAAGGTCAAACCGGAATAATTGACATGTTTTGGTTAAATAGCTATCGCAGTATCAAGAAAAATATGTAACTTTTATTGTGAGAGACGCGTAACTGTCCAAATTATAATTTTTAACTAAATTTTTCTGCAGGATTAGATATTAAAAAGGATTAGTGCTTATTAAGAATTCATGGAGTGAGATGCTTTAAAGAACTTAGCAGTGCCATAACTAAAGGCTTTTGGTGGCACCGAGGGAATAACAACGTGAATGCTCCTTTAAGTTGGTATTTTATAAATCGTGTGCTGCAGAAAATTGACAAGATGTTGGAAATTACCATTGCCGCATAACTTTATGTACTTCTAGAGCCCTCCACACTTGAGGATCAGCGGTAGTTCTGCCGTTGGAGCAATATATAATTTTAAGCCAAATTTTTTTATTTAACACTAATAAAAAATAGAATAGGGCTTGATTGAAATTATTTGAACGACTGGCATTTGTATTGCTGACATCTAAATAAAGCATATAATCATTTGTGTAAGCAACTCCCTCATATAGCAGGAGTAAGGAAATTTGAGATGCATTTCCTTTAATGAAGCAAATTGAATGCATTCATTTTTTAGAAGGCCACAATGGAATACTTTAACACAGGATGCGTTGTGCTTCACTTTTTTTTGCTGTTTCAAAAGACTGTAAGCGCACGATGTTATTCAATCAAATTTTAAATGAGGACTCTTTTTATGCTGACGAGTTTATTTTCAACGGAATTACAGTATTAAACGAAAACAATAAAAGAGGCATACGGACATACCTACAATTAACCCATTGAAATCATTCAACGACCTTAAAATTTAGGCTAAAAAGGTATGAACAGATTAACGAATTGATGTAAAGTGTTTTATAAGAGCACATGAAAATCGTTTGATCCTTACAATGGGTTGGTATTTACATATAATCGAAGATAGCTACGTTGGCGACGTGGAAGTATAAGACACCCAAGGCAAAATAGTTGTGCGTCATCAAAAAGTCTAACAAACAATTTTCCGACTTATCAATTGTATTCGTCTTCAACATTTTCCGAGTTTCACTATTTTTGATCTTCTTGAACTTTTTTATCCCTAACATTTTTCGGCTTCTTCAACATTTTTCGACTTTTCAATATATGTACTTATTTTGGCTTTTTCAGTATTTATTGACTTCTTCATCAATATGATCTTCATCAAAATTTATTGAACTTATCCAACCTTTCAACATTCTTCAATATTTTTTGATGTCTTTAACATTTGTTCGACTTACTCAATGTTTTTATAGACTTTTTCAACATTTTTCGACTTATTTAAATGTTTTCAACTCTTTCAACTTTTTTTAGTCTACCCATTTGTCTATCACTTAAATTTTTCGGTTTTTTCAAGGCTTTTTTACTTCTTCCTGGTTTTCAATTTTTTGTTTTTCTTAACATTTTTCGATTTTATTCAACTTATTTCAACTCTTTCAACATTTTCCACTTTTATAACGTTTTTTGATATTACAACACTTTTCAACCTTTCAACATTTTTCGACCTATCCACAATTTTTGAACTCATTCAATATTTCTGAATTTTCAACATTTGACAACTTTTCCAAGACATTTCGATCTTTACAGCGTTATTCAATTTAATCATTCTCGAAATATTTCAACTGTTATTAACTTTTTCAACATTTTTCCGACATTTTCTGTGCTACCAGAACCAAACAGCATAAAGTATACACATCAAGCCGCGAGTCGCAGGTATAGAAAAGTATATATATTCTTGATCAGCGTAACCACTTGAGTCGATATAGCTATGACTGTCTGTTATACTGCCTGTCTGCGTGTTTGTCTGTGAAAGTCACGATTACAATAACACTGAACCGGATAACTGTATAAAATTTTCTACACAAGTTACACCTACTTAAGAAAATTAAAATATTTTAAACGCTATATTGACAGCTTTTTGAGGAAGTGTAACTAAATTTATCACTAATACTAAGAATAACTTGATCAAGCTCTGGAAAAAGTTATTGGACAAAAACTTCAAAGCGCTTTACTGAGAGAATAATTTAAGGTAATGAAACCAAATTTCACACAAACACTTAGTGGCAAGCACTCGGAAGAGGTCTGGAAAAAATTGCCGAAATTCTACAAAAAAGCGTAGCACCCTCCATAAAAACAAAAACTTTAGAACGTTGTACTGAGAGAATAGTTAGAAGTACTGAGGCTAAATTTTACATATACATATACAAGAAATGGTTTGGTCTAGCATCAGACAAAAAGTTAGCAAATGCCTGGAAGAAGATGTGGCACTAGATAGCACACAGTGTGGTGTAGAGATATCCTCTTAACAAAACTGAAAGACTTACGCACGCTCTAACTGTTCACACCGTGTAGATTACATAATTTATGGTGAGGCCAAAGATAACATACCTTACAACATTTTTTTAACTTTATATGTGCAGATCTCATTTCTGCAATGTTAAGTCCTCTAAAATCAATAAAGACGATATAGCAGCGGCAGTTTTTCTATTTAAATTCACATAATTATCAACCTTTTAATCGGAAACACTTTCTAAAGCACTTTATGTCAGAACTGCGTTTGAAAACTAAATGTGATTAGAATGAAAGTTTCTGCAAAAGTTTCTCACTTCTTAAAACTTTTGTCTACTTTTCTTTTCATTTTAATTTTAATTATTTTTGCAATACATTTGCGTTATATATTTTTAATAACACGCAACCTCCCCCTTAATGCAGTAACACCGGTCTATCATAGTTTATTTTTAAATACAAAGTCAATGTCTTGTGCGTATATAAGTCTTTTTTTTTTTGTTTTATATTTTTTTTATTACGATTATAAACGTATTTTTGTTGTCAAGTTCAAAGTTACTCTCCGCACTCGTATTTTGTCTGATAAGAGGCGGCGGCGCGGGTTCAGTGCGTTCGTTGCGTTGTCATGAGAGTTGTGTGCGTGCGTTATCGTTCAATGAACTTTTTGGGCAGCCTTTGTTCCAACAGATGTTGTCAGTTACTATTTGTTGTTATTGTTGTTGGCAATATATTTATGATATTGTGAATTGTTTTTCTCTATAGAAGAAGAGAGATTTTTTTCGTAGGCTTATTGTTTGATTTTACCTGCACTACTCTCGACGTGCTATTAAGTTGTCATATTAAATTCTTTAGCCTCTTTTAAGATATTTTTTAAGAAATCAGCAACCATATACCTTATTCCGACGTTTTTATCATTTTATTTTATTATTTCAATTCTGCATACACCCAAAAAAAAAAACATACAAAAAATTGAAAATTGAATGAATAATAAATACTGTTTCTGAAGCTCCAAAACCCAGACAATTTCAAGTTCAGTAAAACACAGACAGTACTGGTTTTTAAGAATAATTTTTTAGGCTTTATGTTTCGTATTGAGCAAGTAAATATTTGATTGAGTGAAATAAAAATTGCTTCAACCAACATATGGCTCAATTTGATCTACATACAATATGTTTGACTCAAATAAATATTTAATTGCACTCAAACAAATCGTTGCCCTTTATGGCAGAATTGAACTCAGCGATATGATTCTACAAGTACATGTGCATATATTCACTCATTATCATAAATTTATCTCCTAACATCCTATTCCGTAAATAACCAGACTTAGTAACTTTACTAACTAGAAGCTCTTTGGGTCAAAGAATTGATTTTTTTTCTTCTCCAGTCAATGAGATTGGCAAATTATTTAGGCCTTCCATTAGTTATTTATAATTTGAATTAAAAAAGTTTTTTTAACATTTGATATACTTACATATCGTCATCTTATATCCAAAAAGCCGTAACCACAAGAAACTCAAAATCGATTTTTTAATTGATTATGATGCATTTGACGAAACTATATGTCCCTTCAAAATTTTTAAGTCATATAGCCAATAATAAAGATTTTATCAACGAAATTCAAAAGGCCGTGACAACAAGTTTTTGAGTTTCATATAGTAAATAGATGTACCCAAGGCCGTATCCTGAATTTTATTTCGGGGGGGTTTGGATTTGAGATTTTTGAAAATCAATTTTTGCAATCTCTCTAATTTTTCAAACTACTGACCTTTTTTTTACGTAATTCACTTTCAAATTTTTTAAACACTGATATTTTAATTTGAATATATCGCTCACTTACTTCGAGACTGGCATAACTCAAAAAACCTAAGGACAAAGACGCATTTAAAGATTTCAGTGAATTTCTTTTTATATTGAAAATATCTACATAAACTCTTCTCACAAGGCAGAATTATAAGCGTAGCTGTGCAAAACGTACCGCACGCGCGACTGCAGCAGAAAGAGAATAATTTATCATATATATAAAGCGGGAAACGTAAAAACCAATTCAGTTCTATTTGAAAAGCACACAACAACACAACTACAAATGCATTGAAGAGAACTACGTGTGTGGTAGTGCCAAGTTAAGTCCGCTTATCCCACATACTAAACGGCACTAAAACATAGAGATAATTACAGATCACGCATTTTCAACTCTTATTCGCGGCTTATCAAAAATCATTTTTAAAATCTGATGACCTTTTTTTCAGACTTTTTTTCACAAAATCGATTTCATATAGTGTCTGTTCGTTTGAGAAAACCGTTTTTGTATGGTGTATTCCTCTCAAAGTCGATTTTACGTAATATCTATTATTTACAAAATCGTTTCTATATAGTGTCCGCCAAAAAAGTTCGGGGGGGAGTGTTTATCCTCTACTATCCCCCCTAGATATTGCCCTGGAACTTTGATATTTGAATTCTTTAGACATCTAAGTAAGCTTTGAGTCCTTTCAATCTTTTACATAAGAAATACATAACAATACATGTTTCCAGCATAACTACAACCTTTTTTGCTCGTCCTGTATAGTGTGGCTATGGCTTTTTGGATGTTAGGTGACGATATGTATGTATGTTTTCACATTACCCAAGAAACGTTTGTTTCGAGTGTATGTAAACTAAAGAACTTTCTTCAAAAACTGAAAAAAATTTGTCAGTCACATATTCACTTCCAAAGGCCGAGACGAAAAGTATTCGAACTGATAGAAAATCTGATATCGAAGGTATCAAATAGTCATATGAATGTTCAGTCTTGGACATTGGTCAAATAGCAGGATTTGCATATATGTATATGTATCTGTATATGCATATGTACATATGGATATGAATATAATCTAATTTCAGTCAATAGATTGTAACAGCAAGTAAAAGTTTTTTGTCAAATGTTATGATAATTTTACCAAAACACATTTTTATTAAGTTGCGGCAAGGACACATGTTCACATACAATGAATACTATACATACATATGTTTTAGTTTATTAACATGAACTTAACAAGTTAATCATCTTTTTAAATATGCCGAACAATTTCCGGAATGATATTACAACTTCCATTTCAAGGGGGCATGTGCCCATATAAACCTTTGAATAGAACGCGACTCTGCTTTTGAATAAAAATCATAAAAATCATTATTCATTTTAAAATTTTTATCACAGAAAAATATACTACAAATTTATTATAGATTTCACTATTATTCACATTGCAAACACTTAAACAGCATTGGGATACTTATGTTTTTTACAGTTAAAATAATTAAAATTATCAACGTTTTTTTTTAGTGTCAATTTCTCTTCTTTACCTTGGAATTTTTCTCCTATGATTACGATATAGGTTTAAAGAGATATATTTACAGCGTGGGAAAGTTTATTGCGGCAAACAATCTATCTCAAAGTTATTGACACAAAAGGGTGGAAGCCATAAATTATTTCTTTGTTATTTTCTCTAAGTGTATTCTGATTCTACTGTAAACAAAATTTATTTGATATTTATTTTCTCGTAGTTGTCGCTCGCTCGCAAAAATTCTTCCTATCAGCTCCCATCAACACCCCACCCCACCACACACAACCCACGCACACGCATTTCATTTTTGCTTTGCAAACAAATCATGCCACTTGACCGTGAAGTTGAATGCCCTCTTTTGTGAATGTTCGGTTATTTTTCATTCTTTTGTCGATTCGGGGTTTCCTCGTTGGTGCGAGACAAAAATATGCCGGTTTTAATGATATTGTGTGCACACATAGCAGTTGTTCTCCTTCTTACCTTCTTGTTTTTTGCAGTTTTTACAGTTTTGTTTCTAACTAAAGGCATGCATACCTACATACATATGTACATGTATTTGCGGTTTGACATTGAAAATTATAAGGGGGCTGCTATTTATTTTGTTAGATAGTTTTATTTTAAATTTTTGGCGCTTTTATCGAAAGCAGACTGAAATATCACAAAACAACAACTTCAGTGGTGAAATACATTTAAGTTTTAATACATACATACATAAATCGTCAGCTCAGTGCGTAAGTGTAGCAATTCGATTTTTTGCTGTACATAATAACACCCGAACTCATAACGTTCACATTCAATTAAGACAAATCGTCCAAAATATATCAGAACAACCAAATCTTAGTAAATTTATGACGCAAAACCCATAAAAAAATAAATCGAAAAATCAATGTGTCCAAATTTTTTGTGAAGAAATCAATTTTGGCCCTATGACTTCCAGTTTAGGCGATATGACAAAAAATTTGGGTATTATGACATTTTGTATTAAACAAAATTTTACTCGCTCATGCCCAGTTTCACCAAAATCAATTAAAATCACTTTTAACTAACAGACTTTTAGAATTTATAAGTCTGTTAAAATTATTTCTATTTCACCAACATCAGAAGTTATACTCTTAGCTAACAGCCTGTTAGCCGAATGAATGAAACAGAAATGCCTAACACATATCTCTGATTGTATGCGAAAGAGTGAAACTAAAATATTTTTTGTTGATTGACATATGGCAAATAAATTAATATGTCATTCAAAATATAAACAAACTTTCAAAAGTTTGGTGAAACAAAAATAGGTTTTTTTAAGTTTTAAAAGCCTGGTAAATTTTAAAATTGATTGGTGAAACCGGGCATCAGAGTGTTAAATAGCATTTGGAATTATTCGGAAAATGCTACACAGCACCGTTGTTTTGAGCAAACGTATCTATCCTATTTACATACATATTTGAAAATCGCATTCTTCTCTAATCTTAATGTAAAATTACTATAACAAGCGAAGCCGGTGTTAGATATACTATAACCTGAACGGCGGCCGAGGGATTCCGCGAAACTGCTGTTGGAGATATGGTAGATTCTGGGCCACGGCCAAAGGCTACCCTTTTACACTAACTTTTATGTAGAGTTATTGTGGGAAGCGAAGCTCTAACATGTATGTATATCCAACACCGGCTTCGCTAGCTACAAAAACTCCACCTAAAAGGTAGTGCAGAATGCGATTTTCAAGCTCATATAACATATGATGATGGACCGAGTGTGCCCTAAATACATATACATACATACGCATATATGTATGTGTAAATAGTATATGCACTTGCTCAAAGTAATCCCAATAAGTATATATTTCAAATCAAGGTCATCGGTGAGGTGTGCCGTTTTCCGAACAATTTCCCAAATATTTTTAATTTGTTCAATATGCTCTCTAATTTGGGTGTTATGAAATTTTTTTCAAAGCTTTGGGCAATATGCTCATAGTCCATAAACTTATTTAGGCATCGCAATCTAACATGGACGCAGCAAGGTAACCACATCACGAATTATAAACCAATAAGATTGATAATGCTCTCGATAGTGACAATATGAAATACCAAATATTTATTGCAATTTTCGTGTCATGACAAGGCCGCAAGTTGACAAATTGAGCTGACCAAACTGAACCAAAAAAAAAAATTTTACCAAGCTAAGCGATACTAAGTAATATAAAATCCCAAAAAGAAAGAAAGAAACATTCAAATCTATATGTGTGTGAGCTTATAAACTCAGCGTTTCCAAAAACTTGATTATGCAATGCGACCGTTAACAGTTCGTTCGAAAAGGACGCACATGAAAAGAAGGAAAAAGAAGCTGGAGCAACTTCCTTAAAATGCTTATCCTAAGATCTGAGGTAAACAAAAATGCACTTAACAAAACGTAGGTATATGTATCTGAACTGGCCTAACTTCTTGGAAACCAAATATGTGTGTACCCTTCAAACTTTGCCCCCTGTCACTTTGCTGCTTTTGCACGCATTAAATGATGTTGTCATTTTTTTTTCTTTTTGTTTCTTTTTAGTTTTTTTATTTTGTTTTCTTTTTTATTTGCAATAATAATAAACGAAAAAAGTTCAATGACCTTAACGCAGAAAAAATAAAACAACATTAGGAAGAGCAATAAAATTGAAAACAGGCCCCAAAAAAAACATTTTTGGAAGATGATACAATGTTAAGGCAGCTGTGAGGAAAAGAAGCAGCAGCAAAAACAGATGACGAAATTACAGCATCAGATTGAATTTAAGCTGGGTTGGGTTTTGCTTTTTTGGTCAAACTGTGAATTAACAGTTTTTAAGAATTAACAACAACCGTCGAAATGTGCGAATAGCTGATTTCGCCCCGTTTTATAAATGCCACGAAACATACACTACTGATTGCAATTTACATTTCTTAAGCATCGACATCTTTATCTTTGAACTAAAAAATTGTTTTACTAAAAAGTTAGTACGCAATATTTTAAGCTTTTGATCATACAAATATTAACATATTCAAGAGAGCAAAATTAAATTTGGTAGGAGTCCGTGGCACCATCCTTACAAACGAAAACTTCAAAGCCCTATGGCGAGTCTTATTTAAGGTAATGCCATCAAATTTCTTACTAATACTAAGTTCTGTTAAGACAACTACTTCTCAAAAGAGAGTGCTATTTACATAGATGTTCTAAAATTGAATGAGCAAGTGTTTGTGGTGTGCTCTGCGTTCACTCGACAAATAGTGGAGTTAGAAGAAAAAATAGCCTGGCAATTTTAATGCAAACAAAGCTTTAAAACACAAATGGAATTGCATTAAGTCATTTAAAGCATGTTTCATTCATCATCATTTTTTCTAGCCGATTATGGCTCCATTTCTAAATATTTACCAAAACTTCTGGATAATATCTCTGAGTAAATACTAAAACGTTCATTGTTTTGTCACTCTGCACGCGTCGACTTCTCTTGCACTGCTGTAAAAAAAAAAATTTGGACGATTCTTTCAAATTTCAATTGATTGATTTTATACAGAAGCTTAAAATTTATCGTTCTCAAGATATACTTGATGCAATTTTAAAGGTTGGTGCTGCACCACGTACTTGTTTCTACCTTAAAAAAACAGGAACATCATCAAATCAAATCGGTAGAGCCACTTCACAAATTATTTGTTCTCTTGAGCATATCCGTCTAAATAACACTTTTTCGGATTAAATAAATAAACACTTAGAAATCAAACCCACATTTTTTCTTTTATCATGGATGCTGAGAGAATTCCAAAAAAAAATTACAAACACTGGGCCACAATTTGCGAGCTAGAACGGCATAACTCAAAACAAAAAAGTTTCCAGGTAACTATGTAGATATATCCGCCATTTTATGTTTTATTTTGTGTGAAAAAATCAGAAAGGTATCTAATGAACTAATGAGAAGAGTCTATGTAAATATACTTTTTTGCATTTCCATGTAAAAAGTAATTTATTGAAAACTTTGAGTGCATTTTTCTACAAATTTAGATTTTTTGCGTTATGCCGTTCTTGCACGCAAGGAGCGATATGTATCTATGTAGGTGTCTGGTTACCCGAAAAAATTCAACTGTCAGGAAGAATGTTAATAATTTCACAACAAAATTAAGAAGAACCAAACACACAAAAGTAACATTGGTACGAGAATTTGATCAAACGCGCAAATGTGCGTAATTTTTACTACAAAATTTTGCAAGTAAAAATTTTCAAAAAATGGCACAAAAAATTCTTTTGGATGATTGGCAACATCAGCAATAACTGTCAATAAATTTGAAGATGAAAAAAAAATGCGTTAATTAAACTTGTGATTTATTGCTGAGAATAAACGAAAAAGCAACAATAAAGATAAAAAATATAAAAAAAAAATTCAAGAAAAATAAATAAAACGAAATGAAAGTCACAGTCAAGGTCAATATGCGTGCCAAACGCACAACGCCACTCATACGAAATACATTAGCATTTTTATCTTATGGATTGTCAAAAACAAAATAAGAATCTAAAAAATCACCATGCGTCACAATGACATTTCAAGTTGATCGAATGTTAAAATAACAATGGCAGTTGCGTTGGTGTGGGAAAATAAAAAGGAGTAAGAAAAATAAAAAAAATTTTTTCTACACAAATTTATGCTGTATGCGTTTTTTCTTATTAATTGAGATAGGATGTGGCAGCTTCCGTGACGCACATAAATATGTGTGTCATTTCGAAGTTTCCGAATAAAAAACTATTAGTTTTAATATGGATCGAAACATTAACACCCAATTCAAGGCCCAAATAAGGGAGGACAAGGCAGGGAAAATAATTTTTTTGACTTTAACATAAATTAGTACGTCTCCAAATAGCTGTTTTTTACGAAAACCGTGTAGTTTTGCACTGTAGCCTATCTAAAAGTACAATTTCTCCAAAAAGCACCACGGAACTCGATTTATTGACAAAAACAACTTATGCGTGCAAATTTTCAGCAACATCGAACGACGTCCAGGAGTGTCAGCAAAGAAATAAGAATAAGAATTTGGAGATATTACCTGTCAGCAAAGAAATAAGAAGAATTTGGAGATATTACCCCTTCAAGTCCTGGAAAAATGCAGTAGGCTTTTGTTATAACGTACATAACGTATATAGAACGAAGAAAATCTGTTCAGGAACTACTTTCCATTTCTTTTTTGACTAAGTATGGTAAAGTTTGAGGGGGAAGAAATTGATTGCACCGATCATGGATAACGTCGAAAATGGGAACAAAAATATCTTTTGAGAATCTTCCTTTCATCCCTAATTCATTTTCGACCTGTTCCCATCTATTGGTCCAATAAAATATTTATTTTCTATGAATGGGGCCAGACAAACGGCAGGGTGCAACCCTCTCCAAAATCAAGTTTCGACTTCTTCGCATCAATTGGTGCAATAACTTTTTTTTTCATTAAACGAAGCCTAAGCAGATTGAGTAGCGGCAGGATATTTTTGTCTTTAAATGAGGCAAATTACAACCGGGGATGCCTTTTCTTCTCTCCTTCAAAAGTGCCTTCTCACTTTTGACCTGAGAGCGATTGTTTATTGTTTAAATGCAAAAATGCAGTAAGGACACTTACACTGCGAGATTTTATTCTGAAAGCTGCAGTTCGGACTGAACCCTTACTGAGGATCTTGGGAACGGGAAGAAATAGCCAAATTTTGATAGCACCTAATGAAAGAATGTATTTTCTTTAGTAGGTTGGCAATGTTGATAAAAAGTGAGTTAGGACACTTAGAAACACTCTAAAAGGACGATATGAATAAATATATATGAGGAAATTTATGTGAAACCTTTTTTTTTAACTTGCCATGATGAGACAAATATTTTATTTCAGATTGAACAACTTTTAAGATTGGTTCGAGTAAATAATAATCTAAATTACAATAAAAATGTAAAAATATTGATGTTTTTTCCTCAATCACTCTTTAACAGCTGAACAGATTTGGATAAAGTTTGGGGTTTTGATAGTGAATGTCCAAAATTGGAACATACACAGGCTTCGTAAAGATCAACCTACTTGGCGATAGTACTTATCTTTTTATACGTATCTATGTGTAATATATAATTTAATTATATATTTAAATAAATAATGGTTTAAATAAGTCTTTATTTAATTTGTTATTATTATAAAATAAAATTACGACGAAATATTAATATTTGGGTGCTTGTTAATTGAGGAAATATACCGAAGCTCATTGGAATTCATTATAAACCTATCCACTTTTCGATTTTCGATGGTATTCGTGTCACCTAATGACTGATGTAGTTCTTTATAGGCTTTACTTCCAAGGGAGGCTTATTACTCACTTTTTCAGACAGTGCTTGCATCAATTTGATTCTTTGTGCCGAGTTGTATTTATTAATCTTTTTTGAAACTCTATTCAGCCAAGACGGCTAATGTTATTCAGTCAGTGAGTGAATATATTTTTTTATAGAGATAAAATGAAATTTGCATGTGTGGAAATTTGTGTCTTCTTAGGACTTAAATTCTAAGGAACAATTTATTGAATAAAGGAAATACATTCTCTGAAAAGAATAAGAAACTTAAGTATCCAGCTTTTAAGAGGACCACTTGAAAGGTAGAGATTTGAAGAACTTGGAAATTGTTTTAACTTTTTCTTTAAACTTTGTTTAAGAAATTTAGCTATGCTTATAAAAGGTAGAACATTAAGTCAAATCTTGTCAATACTCCACAAACAATGCTGTAAAAGACAGAATGAGCAAGTTCGTACCTTAGGGTGCGAATGAAAAAGCTTAAATTACCGCAAGCTTGCATTTTCTCTTCAATATAGCGTAATATTTAATCTGACCCCTCTTCCCACCAACGCCCCCTCCCCCCCCCCCCTCCTTTAGTCCTAATACTTTATGATAAAAAAAATTATTTTTAAAATAATCAAAGAAGTTCTCAGAACTGATATACTAAAATTTCAAGAAAATCGGTAGTGAGGCTGTTTAAGTAAATAATAACCCTAGTTTATCCCAAGATAATCTGGTTTATCCTAACACACTTCTGTTGAACTAGTTTGGCATAGGAAAAACTAGTTTATCCTAAAAATTAGTTTGGCCGAAAATATATGGCGTATGCAAAAGTAATTTATGGCGAATCGCTCACATATCAAATATTACATAACATAAAAATACTACCCACAAGGTATAACTCCTTTCGCTTTGGCAAATACTCGTAGTGCTCGATGTATAAGGAACTAGCTTTTTTTTTTTTGTTTTCAGTACTTAATTGGCTTGCTATTATTTATTATAAATATGTACTTACACAATTTATTGATTACAATAAACTTTCCACGTTATATTGTTTAATGTGATCAACCATAGATATTTACCTGGAAAGAAAAAATATGTTACTTTCAGTGCGCAGTTTTTTATTAATCTCATTTTACTCATTTTTCTCATACTAATAAAAACTTTGAAAAAGATTTCAATTTGTAAACATTGTCTTATAGGGCATAGATAGAGATATTTTAATTTTTACTAACAAAGTGATAATTATAAAGTGCGTTGATTTTTATTTTTTTGTTGTTAAAACTAGAGAATGAAAAAAAAATTTATCGAATGGTTCAATTTTGTTCTGCTCTATGAGCGTTAACTTATCTCAATTAAATCGTAGATTGAACTCCAATTTGGTGTTAAACGCCGATTATTCAAAACCATCGATAACTTATGTCAAGTAATATGATATTAACGTGCAAATCGTCGATTAAAGTTAATATGAGAGATTTCTCCGATGAACCAAGTAAACTACGTTTCACGTTTGTGTTATTGAAATAATTCAATCAAAAAATATTTTCTCTCAAATGGACCTTTGTGGAAACTTTTATGAAGTTGAAATTAGACAAAATCGCAAAAATGAAATTAATATTTTTCGTCATCCAATAATTAGACAAAAGGGAATGAAAAAGTTCTTCTTATACAAATTTAAGGCGCCCACAATTTATTGGCTCGGGATCAGCTCCTTATGACATTGGGATTTTATGCAATAGGCAGGATTTTGCAAGCCACTGGGGACTGTGTTGGCGATTTTTTTTCTGTCTGCATTCCTCTATTCTGAAATATTTTTCACACTTGTCAAATGCGCTATTCTCAATCAACTTCAAATGTCTACATGAATAATTCAAAATCGATTTTATGTGTTGCATTTTTTGTCAAACTAAGATTTCTCAATATTAAATACAATCAGAGAGAAGTTGCCAAATTTAATTCGTGCTATAATAGCAGTTTCAGAAATCTCCGATTTAAGTGGTATTAAGAAAATAAATAAGCTAATTTATAAGTTAATTTCTTATTATATATCTACACCCGGGTACCCAAGATTTTTTGAATCCATCATTGCAACTTCCGCAGTTATTGCAACAGGCTGGGTTTTTATTAGTTGCGTTCACCGAGGCCTCACTATATGATGTTTCCCAGGATTATTTAATCCAAGGGAACGGTGTATAAGTATGTTTTTGTTCAAAATAAATCAAATTATTGAGCTAAGATATGTTTATTAAAGCTCAGTACAGCGTGTCGCCAAACACTCAATTTAAGTTTTACATATTTTTTCAACTCAAAAACAAATAGGCCCAAGGCCATATTACGTTTTTTGCCGCTTCCAAACAAATACATTGATAAAAAATTATATCAACTTTTTTTTTAAATTTCGAAAGATAATTAAAAAGTGAAAACCATTTTTGATGTATGTACGTCTACTAGTTAGTTTTCGAATATGAGCATAAATTAAAAAAAAAACGTTAACTTATCACTGGGACACTATAGTGGGCTAAAATAAAAAATATATTTTGCTTAAATATGTAATATGCAATGAAATATGTTTCTCAAATGATTTTTTTTTTTTCAAAAAATAGCTTTGTTTTGCAGTGCATATAGTTTGTTGTTTAAGCTCAAAGAGCTCAAGCAATTTGTGTAGAAAAATGCGTCAAATAAATACTGTGGGAAACATACTTATCGTCACATCCAAAAAGTCGTAACCACGAAAAATTCAAAATCGAGTTTTTGATTGATTATGATGCATTTGACTAAACAATATGTCCCTACAAAATTTTTAAGTCATATGTCTAAGATTTTATGAAAGAAATTCAAAAGGCCGTGACAACAAGTTTTTGATTTCATGTAGTAAATAGATGTAACATTGAATTCTTTTGATAACTAAGTAAGTTTCGACTCTTTGAAATCTTTTATGTAACAATATATTTTTCCAGCATACAACACTTTTTGCTTCTCCTGTGTAAACTAAAAGTTCTCAGGTAAATTTTATTTTTTTTAACCTAAAAAATATTGAAATAGCACGTGAAGTCTGGAAAGAATTTTGAAAAGTAACGGAGAAGATATACATTATGTGTATATATGTATATTAAGCATACCTATGTACATTTATATTAATACATAATATGCATATATTATTAAATAAATAAGATACATCATTTTAATAAACAAAAAGAAAGCTTTTACCTAAATTTTGCAGAGGTTTGGTATTTAAATATAACAGCACAGCTCATTTTTCACAAACTGTCAGCCCGACAGCATCAACTGTAATACACTTATTTCTCCAGAATCATCAATTGCACCGTTCACATCCTACGCAGTGCCGGATACAATAGGGGGGTTATAGGGGCTGAAGCCCCCCTGAGGTCCGCCGAAAAATATTTTGACAAACAAAGATTTCAGAAAACCAAAAACTCGTTAGTTGCAAAAATCATTCTTTTTCATATTTGACGATCTAGGCTGAAAGCCCATGGGCTTTCAAATTACAAATTTCAATTCTTTTGTCAACTCGGACTAGAATTTATTCAAAAACCAATGCAATTGAATATGGAACTAATTCGTTAAAGATATTTTATTGTGTTATATGTTCAGTTGTATCCTAAAAATGATAAATCCAAAAGTGCTATTTAATTTAGGCTTGGAATTTTAAGAACGGTGCAAATTTGTCCTGCTTTTATTTTTTAAATTATAACTCAAAATCTTTACATTTTTGGTAGAAACGCATTATCAGATTACTTGTAGGGAATAAAATCATACCAAAATGGCATTTTATAAAGTTAAAAAACTTATTTTTTCAAGAAAATTAGTTTAAAAAATCTGATAAAAACCGTTTAATTAATTAACGAATTAGTTCCATGTATGTTGTCAATAGCTTATTACCTTTTGTAATTGATTTTCGAATAACTCTTACATTTCTTGTCAAAGGTTGTATATTCACTTTGTCATTCCGTTTTCGAAACTAGGTGGAATTGGAGAAGTGGGTGTGGCATATTTCAATTTATTAATTTGAGTGGTTTCAATATTTTTCAACAATTTCCATATTGTTTCGTTCATCATCATTTTTACACTAATTTAAAAGGTAATTTCAATGCAGTGTAGGGGATGTAAGTTTCGGCCTGACCAAAGATAACACCTTCACTAGTTTTATTTAATTTTTATTTTTCATTTATTTCTCAAATGTTCCAGACCCGCAATATACTACCCTTATTTAGATCACAGGATTTGAGAATTAAAATCAATATTCCAAGGTAAATTTTTGAGCATTTTGCCCTTAGAAGATTTAAAAGCGTTAAATCACTCAAATGTGTCAATTGACAAAATCGTGGAGGTTGCTCTCACTAACGAAAGTAATTTAAATTGCAGTAAGATGGAGCTTAAGTCCGAAATTTAATTGTATCATCAGTATTGTTGTAAAACCGACTTCAAAGATGCTTTCAATGCAATCGAGAAATTGACCATTATCAAAAGCAAAGAAATAGAATCGTTCTTCCCAAGCATCACAATTCTACTGCAAGTATTTTTCACAACTTCGGCAATACCAGAACAAAGTTTTTCTGTGTTAAAATTGAAATCAGGTCAGATCAACAGTGACAGAAAATCGCATGACTAGATTGGTTTTGGGAATTTTTTATATAGAAATCGATATCAGCTCAGCTAAAGTTTTTGAATTATTTTGCCAGAAAAAACTTCGCCATCTTAAAAACTTTGACTGGACTACGGATAAAATAGAAAAAACTCGATGTTTTATACAGATACTAAAATTAATCTTTTTATGTTATATGAGGCATTTCATGCGAAGCCGACGATGAAAATAAAGTGAATGCGTGAAATTTCATGTTCCGGTTAGTTACACAACTAGTAAACATAAATGTGTACACACAATATTTATTTGGTAAGAGGCTCATTTGCAGAGTTATGGGCTTCTGAAGAATCGAAGAAGTTTAAAAACCATCACTTTTGAACGCTGTTATTGGAATCATTGAATAAAATATAAAAAATATTGTTGTAACTAGCATAAAGGATGATTTATTTTCAATTTTTTAGTCAAATTCAGGCTTTAAATTTTTGTAAGAATAGAAAACCAGTAGTAAAAATTTCAAATCAAATTTTCAGTAACTTCGACATAATATTTTTTTAAATATTTTAACTTCAACAAACATGCCTTAAGTATGTAGACGCTTCACAAAAAATATTATATTGTGATTGGTATTAGTTAAGGAGATTGATAAATTAAAGTACATAAGCAAGGGTCAGGTACCATGCAAAATGCGACACGTAAACTCATATATTTCGTTAACCATTGTAGATCACATTTTTAAGCTTTTTGCATATTATTTTTATTAAATATATATATATAATTAAATTAAAATCAAAAAATGAAATATGTCGAAATAATTTAAATTCTGAGATGAAATGTTACCTTCCGGTTTTCCACAGGAAAACAAATCAAATTTTAAATCTAATTTCATATTTAAGAGAGCAGTAAATTTCCTATAGCAACCACAATGCTTAATATTCTATTGAAAATTTGTTAAATTCGAAAATTCTGCTTCCGAAAAATTCATTCTTCATAGGTATAACTTCTATTTTCAGAAGTCCACAATTTGCCATCTAAGCCTTACATAAAAAAATATTAGGTGCTTACAGCTTCTAAAAGTACAATTAAGCCGAATATGAACAAATTGCAAAATCTTTTTTTTTTTGTCATTGTCGGCTTTGCATGGAATGACCCATATGACCCGTTAAAAAATTCAATCAATGTGCGTGTTTTCATTCAAAAAAATGTCATCCCCCTCAAGAAAACTCTAGATCCGCCACTGATGCTACCAAAAACAAATACTAGCAAATTGATTTTACACCTTTGAAATAGCAGATTCTATTTAAACGGCAATAACAACTAACGATTAGGTAACAATAACTTAAGAGAATTCGAAAAACAAAAGGAAACCATTAAAAATATAAGTTGCCGCGAACCCAAATAAATACGCGCTTCTTTCTGTCACAACACAGCTGTCAAATTTGCTTTAAATTAAAATGGTGGAGCTGACGCCACAAACAAAGTACAAAAAATGAATCACTTGCTAACAAAAGCGCTCTCGTGAGGGTTTGCTCGCTCTCTCTTCTCTTTATGTTTGAAATCACACCAAATACACAAATCTTCTCGAAAAAGAACAAACAAGAAAAGTTTTTGCTAAACACACTGACGAAATAACAAATGGCTAGGTCGGTCGTTCACCTTTACTGAACATGCTCCACGGCGGTGAATGACATTTGCCGGCAAATCAACACAGCGTCGACGACGGTAGCAGCAGTGACGTTAACGCTGCGCCCGAGCAACTATAAGAATCAAGAGAAAAAAAGAGCGTAAACTCAAAAGAATGAGGAAAAACCTGAGACTCTCCATATATTGGAGCTCTGGTGGAGCAAACAATTCTCAGTTTAATTGTTCCCAGCAGTGAGAAAAAAATGGCACAGTAAAAAAAACCAAAACATTGCGCAATGCCATCATGTAGCAATAGTAGTAGCAGACAGTGCTGCCAGGCAATTTTTCAATGTTCATTTGCATTTTATAATATTAAAAAATACAGCCTTGCCTCTGTACAAACAGATGATTGAACACATGTGCATCTGTATATGATTTCCAGAGTAACTATGTCGTACAGAAAAAATTCTCGGCCTTCTCAAAAAAAAATTTTTTCCTGAAATGCTGAAGTCATATGTTGTTTTCGAAAAAAAAAAGTTTTTTAATAAGCAATCCTAAAAAATTAATTCACAAAATGGTAATAACTTTTTTTTGGAGATACAAAAAAATTTGAAGTCCATATCACATATATCGGCACGATTACGATATCCGTGGCGCCTTGATTTGACGATGTTTTTCTATTAAACACGCCCAAATAATTGAAAATGTTAAATAAAAAAATCGATCTCTTGTTTAGTTTTCGAGTTATCGATACTCAAAAAATTGATTTTGATTGTATTTATTATTAGAATTAAGATCGTTTTCAAGAGGACAGCTCGAAAAATATCGAAAATGTTACATAAAAAATCGATACTTCTTTTGGTTTTCGAGACATCGATACTTAAACATTTGATTTTGATAATACCATTAGAATTATGATTTTACTGGCACCAAAATTTAAGGATGGTTTTCAATAGAACAGCTAGAAATAAGTCGAAAATTTTATACAAAAAAAATCGATAACTTGCTTGATTTTCGAAATATCGATAGTAGCAAATTTTGACATCCTATAGTATGTCCAACACCGGCTTCACTAGCCACAGTAATTATATATAAAAACTAGGGTAATTGGGGGGCTTTCGGCCGCAGCTCGGAATTGAAAACTCCCAACAATTGCCTTCGCGGCGACCTTTGCCCGCGAATCAGTCTATTATATATCCAACACTTACTTTGTTAGCCACAGTAATTTTTCGAAAACTAAAGGAGATTTTACATTTGCATTACGGTGATCCCATTTCAGAGATTGATTTCACGAATAATTTATTTCATGTACCTCATAACTTCAGAGTAAATTTTGGAAAGAGTAATTTATAAACCTATGAAGTAAATTTAGTGGCCTCATAGTTATAGTAACAAAATTACCCAAAATATAACATACGGAGTAACCCCATCAGAACTTGCATGAAGCTATGAGAAAATTTTAAAAATAGAACACCCTGTGTTATTGACAATAATAAACAAGTGGTTAGGGCTGTGAACTAATAACTCACAGTGTGTGGGTTTGATACTCGTATGTGAATCCTCATCATGTGAATTTAAGATTGAAATTTAAGTAAATTTAATAAAGTTTCCGCAACCCTGATGCTAAGCATTCCATGATGATTTGCCATACTATACTGAACAAAACTACAATGGCAGTTGGACACGACTCCCGAACAAAAATTTATATAATAAAACATTATATGTATAAGTTTTCGTATTACTCAAACCATAAGAGGACTCAGTTTAAAAAAAGTAGCATGCGTTTTGTTTAGCCCTTGGAACGATATTTTATTGTACATTTACATGATATCTTATGTATACCCTATACAAAATAGCCACATGTTCGACTTGAAAATAAAAATTGAGAATAAAATCCAAGTCGATGCAGGTTTTCAAATTTGTAGGTGACTTCCGTTTTGGAAGTTAAGATATCGCCTTGTGCTAGCTTGAGTGTAACCAGAATAATATTAAAGTAGTCTGGCAACGCTGGATGTGAACAAGCTGTCAACTGTCAGAGCAATCGCTTTTACTCCGTCTAACAAAATTAAACATTTTCTCTCATTCTCTGTATTTCGCTTTTTGCATAAAGTTTAACGACTTTTGCTCGGTTTTGTTTTTATATACATATGTTGCGGGTGTTTTTTTTTTTCAAGTTTGTTGCTGCTACCGTTGTTCCTGAATTATTTAAGCAAAAATTTGCAGAAATTTCGTAATAATTTTTTTTGTTCAGATTTATTTTTTTGTTATTTTAAGTTTTTTATTTCTTTTCAATTTCCTACACCGACAGTAAAAAATGTTACGTGATATTTAAAACATTTTTTTGACAGTTCATACATGGTTACTAGCTACTCAGTTTCTATTGTTTTTTTTTTTTGTTGCTCACCAGAAACACCCGCTAAAAAATGTGTGTTAGCAGCGGTCATTCGCACTGAACATGCCCCTTAATAATTTACAGGGAGGGTGCGTCATGAGAGTTCATTAGCCGGTATTGCCGATTGTTTGTATGTCAGAAGTGTATGTATGATAAAAATGTGAATCAAGGGAAATAACATGGAAAATAATCAATAACTATTATGAATAATTTGCCGAAATTAAGGAATGACCATTTGATACGTTAAATTAATAAATTTTAGTTTTGCCAGACTTAAGTATGTTTAATTAGTGGACAATCTTAAATTGTTACTCAAGAAAGAATGATTTAGGGTACAGCTGAAATATCAGGAACGAAGGCAGCAGATTATATATATATACACAATGTGTATGGCACAAATTTTGCCAATCAATGGAAAGTTCGCACTATAACATATAAGGGGAGTGGCAAATATTTTTGAGCTTACGCCTTTAAATGTGCTATCCAGTGTAAGCCTTAAATTTTTATTCAAAGCGTATTTCTTCCACCACGTAAAGAGCTGGATGGTTTAACTAAACGTATCAAAATACATTGAATTGGACTCTGTATAGCGTTTAAAAGATGCTGGTTATACAGGTGAATCCACGCCTACTTTTTATCTGATACGACAGACAGCAAGCTATTTCTACTATTTGTATGTGATTTTGTTTCATGACATCTAAGTATAACGTTTCGCATTTTTTACTTGTATTAAGCTGCCACGCCCTCTTGTCGAAAGTTATCTAGATTTTCTGCAGACCTTGACCAAATTATTTCTAATGTTTGTGTAGAATTTTGTTTCACTACTCTTAATACTCTCAATAACGTTTTAAGACTTTACTCATAAGGTAAATACAATAGATGCCACGCTCTTCAATCAAAATGTGTTAACTTTTTTCTTGTCCTATGCTATAGTTTATACCTTAAATAGTTCTCCCAGCACAGCGTTTTAAAGTTTTCGTTTCTTTGAATGGAGCCACGCCCACTTGCAAAAAATTTGCCTCCTTCTTGTCAAAAGCTTTTCCAAATCAATCCTGCTGCTTGTAATATATTTGGTTCAATCACCTCAAATAATTCTCTCAGTATAGCGTTTTGAAATTTTCACTTGTATGGGATGTGTCACGCTTTCTTGTTGAAATTCACCAACTTTTTATAAGAAGCTTGCCCAACTTATTCCTTATATTTTTGAAAAATTTGGTAACACAACATCAAATATCTCTCTCCATAAAGCGATTTAAATGGTTTATTTGTATGGCCAGCAAGCGTATCCGTGAACTGATTTCCCTCATTTTCAGTACCAGGAAGCTGATTTGTAGCCTGTGTACTAAATTTCATTCACGTATCTTGCTTAGTTTTCCCGCAACCGTGTTTTCCGCAGACAGACCCGCAGGTGGGCGGACATGACTAAATCAACTCAGGTAAGGGCTACCAAGTGACCGGGATAGATCCGGTCAATGAAAATTTCACGTAGACTTTTTAATTGAGATAATATAAATTATACAAAATCAATTTGGTAAAAATTGTGCGCGTTTGTTTCACCTTGTCGGTATGTCGCTGCCTCTTACGTACGTACGTATATACGTGTTCTAAGAGCTGCTATGCTGTGCGCAGATGACGATATATTTGACTTTGGGTATCAATAGAACCCTTAAATTTACAGGAATCGCATTTAGATTTTTTCAGTTAAACTTTTTAGCGGAGGGATATGATAATACATATGTTTAGTGTTTATTTCACAGAAAAATAATTTACTTATCCACGTTTTACTTATAACGTTTCGTAAGCCTTTGAGAAATTTTTGAAATTTTACATAGATATGTATCTCATTTCCAAAATCTTTCATTTCCATTTCAGAAATCTTTCAACATTATGTCAATTTCCGCCTTTTGATTACATTTGAAGCTTTTCTGAACATTTTTTATTACAACCTTTGGTCTTTTTTTTCGTCACTTGCGCTGTTATTTTATTATGTCATCTGGACTATGAATTAGTTTTTTCATTTTATCTTCGTCATCACTTGCAGTTATTTATTGTGACGTTTGTTATAGCCCATCATGAATATACAATCCTTCGAAAATTTTCTTCAGTTCCCTGATTAGTAATCGTAGAAAATTTTTTAATCTAATTTTTTATTTTAAATTTTGTATTACAAATGTATATTCTATTACACAATTTTTACCAAATTCTACTTGAACTTATTTTTTTGCACTTAACTTTATTTTGTATAATATCAAATTTGCAAAATCACAGTTACATAATTTGCTAATTCAAAGTAATTGGAAATATTTTGGCAGCACTGACTGGAAATTGAGTTTTCCACTCCTCGATTATTTAAGGTTAGCTCTGCTCTTCATGATAGGGGTGTTAGTTTATAATCAACAATAAGCTATACTTAACACTGCATCAAACAGATAGTCATATAACATTATTTAGATTTCATTACAAAAAAATTGTGTTAACACAAATTCTGGAACCTTCCAAAAACACATAGCATGATGAAAGATTTTGTTTATATTTTGTCAGAAATATTTGATTTGAAAAGTTTAGGAAACGTTGAATCTGAAACCTTTCAGAACAGTTCAGAATGATTTCATATGAAGCAGTACATTTGAAATATATAAGGAAGATTGCTGTAACGTTCCGTTTGCTATGTTTCAAATTAAAAATTTCTGGTATATTACGTATTGTTACTGAAACTTTCTGAAACGTTACATGCCGTTACATGGGTAGAAGACATACGTATGAGTGGCATGAAGCAAAATACATAAACATATACAATTAATTCAATTAGGTATTTAAAAATTATGAGGTAAATCTCACCAGGCGGGGTAAGGGCCCCGTCAGATCTCACCAAATCTCACCATGAGGGACGGGGGGTGCGAATTTTCAAAAAAATCCTTATGTACTATAATGTTTGGATGTCCCGTTGTAGAAATTATTTTTTTATCGAATTAATTTTGATGTTGCTGTCCAAAAAATATCCGTCGATTTTTTCGCATGCAACAAAAACTATTTTTTTCCTGAGGACTGGGATCTTTTACTGAATGACTTGATAATCCTGAGTCAGTGTGCGTCCACAGTTGACTTTCAAAGTGAAGTTGACCCGAATTATGGGTGGTCATAGTAAATGTGAGAAATAGCGCTGAAATTCAGTTTGTCGTTCGTATGTTGCTGTTAACTATATAACAGCAAAATAGTAACAGTTTATTTTTTATATATATTAATTTCCAACCATTTTTCTCTGAAGAAAAATTTTTAGATATTTTATATGTGTACCTACAATAATTTTATATCTGAGTTGCCTAGATACAATCCTGACCATAAGTTAATATATGACTTTTTGAACTTCTTCTACCTCAAGCTACTGAAGTCAATTCGGTCCACAAACTTGTTATAAACTATTTAAAATGAGCGTTATATATCCATAAGATTCCAATATGCAGCAGATGAAACTATAACTTCAAATTATTGAAATCAGAACATTCGCTTCCATAGGATTTTGTTTAGAAATGAAACTTTCGTAAGATTAGAATAGGTTTGGATTTAAATTCTTTGTTTTTAATGAAAAGTCCTTTCAAAATTTGTTTTCATATTTGTTATTTAAACATACAAAGTTCAAACGACGACTACTTTGATAAATGTGATTTTTCAGCTTAATACAAATATATAGGTCTCTTAAAATTAAACATGGAATAATCGCTGTAATTTTTAATCTTTTCTTCTTAACAGTATACCATAGGCCAGTATTTATCTGATTATGAACATACATATGTTATGTTAAGAATAATATGTCTGAACTTAAGATCTATCAAACATTTTCTTACAAGTATAAAATAACTCATATGCCTTCATCGCATTATGAAACTTTGTTTCTTGTGAAAATTAACAACCTCTGTTTTTGTTTTGAGCTAATGCCAAACTGGAAAACATGTGTCGTTAGGTCTATGCCTGATGTCATTAGCAAAGTATCGTCTGAGTAATTTTATTTTTCATCCTCGACTTCGACTTCAAATTTTATTTTTATTCCTGTTTTTGTTAGGGTGCTGGAAAACTAAGCTTATGATATATCATATCGATAGTTATGAAAATTTATGTTTTATTAAAAAATTTTGTGAATAAAGAGGTGATGAATGTTGTTGGGTTGCTGAAGGTAATTTTTCGAAATAATCGACATCTTACATCAGGATTTTTGAATATTTGAGATTGTACTTACTTAAAATCTGTTTTTTTGTCTACTTTCGAGGTTATGTATTGGATTCAAAAAATTTATCCAGCTTCTTCCTTAAAATGAGTTTTCAAGAGATTATCTGTGATGTTTCCTCGCTTAGTTATAGCCATTTTGAAATGACATGAGCGAAAATATAAGGTAATGCTTTCTATTTAATTTACATTTTACAAATGACTAGTTTGTTTTCTTATATAAATACATATAGTATGTGTCTTACTCCCAAGTTTTTTCTCACAAGATGAACCAGTTTTCAAGGACTTCCTCCAAAAAAATTTTCTTGAAAATCTCTATTTATGTATAATTCCACAAAATGTGGAAATTATACACTATCTCAACACTTACGTAGCTACGAATATTTAAGTAAATGATATTTTATGCCAGCGGGTCAAAGTGCTTCTTGAGTTTACTGAGGCTTAAGATGAATATTGAAAATTTGTTACCTCCTCACTATCTTTATTTGGTAAATTTTAAAGCGACATTCTAAGTCCGGAAAACTGGAAAAAATTACATTAAATAAAATTGAAAACTCCTTAAGCCAAATAGACAATAACAATAGGTTTGATTGGACTCGTTGAGATACGTTGGCATCTATAACAAATAAAATTTTGTGTTTTAGATGTTAAGTACACAAATTTTAGTTACTAATGTAAAAATTTACTTTATAACACACCTCATCAGGTACTGTATACCTTTTTTTTAACTAACTGAAAATAATATGTCACAAAGTTAAGAGGATCTTAACATAATTAAAAGACTAAATAGCGTCACCAACCAATTATTTTTTTGCAGACAGTCGATTTTGCTTGTGTGCCGACGATATGACGACCAAACTTTATGCCACAAAGTTATGATAAAAAATTTGGTTTTTGGAAATTTACAAGGCGAACCTGTAGCGCTGAAACACTTTCGAGGTAATTTCTCGAAATAAGAGGCAACAAGTCAAACTTCTTATTCTTCATTTGAGCTCGGTGTATTCTTATGTATTGGTCTATAAAATTGTACTAACCACTTAAATGGCTCGTTCAGAATGCCGAAACAGCAACTATATTCTGCCAGCCTCAAGTCTATTTAAACCTTAGAAAATGAAAATTTATGTTTTGCAATAACGGATTGGATTTTACACATATATTTGTTACAGTCTTTGGCAATCTTTTTCTAAGTATATATTTTGCCGCTCATTTTTGCATCATGTTGTCGATTTTTCGATTTACAGTGAGTTTCCTTTTCAGCAGTGAATTCACTCGTTGTCATCTGGTTAGAGCCACTAATAAATAGAGATAATGTTAATCTGATCTGCGAAGGTTGCCAACTTATAGAAAAATACACGAAATAGATTTTGAATAGCACTGAGCCTACAGTTTCAAAGTTAAAATAAATTTCCTTAAGCAAAAACGGTGAAACGCAATATCGACAAAAAGGAAAAAACACTTAAATCGACTTAATAAAAATCAAATTAACGCCGATTTCTGACTAGTGCTGGAAGGCCCAAATAAATACTAAAACTCGCCTAAAAACGAAAGAAAAATTTTCCAAGTTGAAAATTAAGCTCAACTCAATTATTCTTAAATCGATTCTAGCAGTTTTTCATTTTTGTCAAAAAATAAGCAATGGTATCGCATGAACTTAAAATACATGACCACATGTAAATAGAATATTCAGCTTTCGGTCGAATAAATTTTTGTTAACTTGTTGGCAACCCTAAACCTTTGGTCTCTGTTGTTTAGTATGTAAGTATTGCAAAACTCATTGTTGATAAGATGTTGCAGTACTGCGAACATCAGGCTACAGTGTAGTGCAAAATTTTGAGACACTGCGTAACATTGTTGACTTAGGTGACGATAAGCTTGTAGCCGGCGGCGTATTTATAGCATACGACTGCGCGTGTGGCTACAGTAAATTTAATTGATTAAGCGTGGTTTTGCTGCTCATAATAACTATTAATTAAGTACTAAGTACTGCTGTTAACAATATATCAGTGTCATTAACACTTGCTTTAAGCAAAAAAAAAAATAATAAAAATTGAGATTAAACTAACTTTCCCACGAAAAAGCCTTGAAAATTAGTGCTTTAATCATTAATTTTGAAAACTAAACTTACAAACGACTCAAAATGTAGTATGGAATAAACATGAAATCTTTTAAAGTTAGAAATAGTTTGAAACGGCTATATTAAACTGTCATGATGCGCCAACGCTGTCTAGTTATTCTTGGTTGTCCAGCTCGAAGAATTCAAGAAAATGTTAAGGCAGCCCCTGATGATAGCTGCTTACCAAGAAATAATCAAATTCAATCGGTGTCACACCTAATACATCTGGTGAATTGTGTAGTTCCTTCTTTTAAATAATATTTCTGGGATTGGCTCATTATACATATCTTATTTTCGATATTGTTCTCCCATGTCTTGTGTAAGAAATTACCAGGGAAGTGAGGTATGTCGTAAGAGATCAATACAGACTTTACTAGACATGATCTAAGAGATATTATGTTAATACTCCCAAAAAAGTATGAGCAGAAGATAAAAACTTCCAGAAGCCAACATGATAAGTATTGCACCAGAGTATCGACGTTGGAGACAGTTTAAGAATCTACGGAAGTTAAAAGTGATAGCAGAGCTGTCAGAATTGTGTTGCAAATATTCCACTATACTAGTTCTGATATGCCCTGGTATAGGGGGTATTGATGGTAACTGTAAGGCAAAGGAATATGTCACAAATTCCTCAGGCAAAGGAAAATCATAATGAGAACTAAGCGTTCCTCGACACTATTTTCCAAACATGAAATTTCGCTAGCCACTGGCCGCTGTTTGATCAGTAAACATGCAGAATCATTTGATTCGCTCATCATAACTTATCACACTTAGCTCATTATTAGTTTTATGGGGCAACTCTACAACAATGTTGCCATAAGAAAAAAAAAATGTTTCGTTTCAAAAGCAAAAAATCGCAAGCAACCTTTAGTACGTCTCTGCCTCATAAATGCTAACGGTGAATAAAAAGCTTCAACTATTTCACCACTAAGCCAACTCATTTCATTTACGCTGTTGTCATAATTAAGGCCTTAATGTTGGATTTGGTTTTTCTTTTGTTAGCGCGGTTGCTTGCCGTTGTTTTCTGCTGATTTTATTTTTTCCAAGTCACGCTTGAACTGATGCCTTGTCGCTGGAATGGTCGTTTAATCATTTGCTTGGTCGGTCCTACCTTAACAAGTAAGTGTTAGCCGCATAGATCATAAATGTTTCATTCAACTTTGACTTTTTGTAATTTTTCGAGTGCCGTTCATCTGGCAAAGTTCTATGTTTAATTTTAGTAACTAATTTGGCTCATCAGACTGACAGTGGTTTGTTGTCCGCAGCAATATTAGCCTCAGAAATAACAGTTTTTTTGGCTCATCTTGAACGTTGTGAAATTTAAATTGATTTTCCTGACCATTTCGATAAATTAAGCAGCGTAGACTCAGAAAGCTGATGATTTTTAAATAATTTGTTTGCAAAGTAAAAACTTAAAAAAAAAAAAGTTACTAAATAAAAGCTATAAGCGTTTCAAGATACTTCTAATTCAAAAACAAACGATGTGATTTGAAGAACTTAAGGTTTTAAAAAAATACTTTACACACAAAACACAACTTTGTAACTATTCAAGAATTTGTTTGCAAAACCGCAGAGCAATTAACTAGATATTGTGATGAAATTTACTGAACGAATGCATATCACAAACACCATTTACTGCACAAAAAGTTGGTGAAGTTCAAAAAATAAGTATGGCATCAGTAGCGTGTTTAGGGGGGCGGGGCCAATGAGGCGAATGCTCTGTGCAAAATGTTCATATTCTGTCGGTAGTGGGCGACAAACAACCTCTTTGCCGCTGGCGCTAAATGTGTACGGTACGCCACGGTGTGGCACTTTGCAACAATCGTAAAGTTTTATTCAAGACCCCTCCGTTATAATACAAAAACTAATGAAGTAATCGTCTTAAATACGATTTCCCATGAAAGTAAAAAATGGTAAATGTTATATTTAGTGTACTGTGACAGTGATCTTGATAAAATTTGGTGTAAAGATGTCGAAAACTACACATAAGCTTTTAAACTATTTAATTTGAAGGGACTGTGTCAGTGGGCGTGTTAGCTTCCATATAAGATTACAAATTTAAATGATATTCTAAATAAAATATTCTATCAGTTTCATTAATTTTCAATATCATATACAAAAAAAATGTAAACGTTGCTTTTAGATAACGTGGATCAATTTTATGAGCATTCGTCATTATAAACATATATTTGCTGTACAGTATATACATATGAGTTAAGTGGAGACAAAAGTCAGTGGGCGTTACAGTTCTCATGCTAGCAAAAAAACACCAAATGCTATGTTCTTAAGCGTTTTAAATAATATTTGGTACGAGGATGTGAGGATAAGCTGGGAATCACAAGAACGTGTGGTCACCCGTTGGGCTGAAGAGCTGCTGTGCGCAGCGGACGATAGGCTGGAGTGGGTCTACACTGAGGAAACAATTTAATTACATATACCAAAATTTGGTGATAATTAACAAATTGTATATTTGATATAGGAGAATTAAATAATTCATATATACTAAAATGTCACATATTACAGTGAATTAAATAATATTATTTGATCAATTATATATTTGGTAATAATTACCAAATCATATTTTGGTTGCATCAATCAATCGATTGTTAATAATCACTAAATCATTTATTTGACTAAAAAATACTTTCTTTTCGAAAACGTATACATTCATAAATATCGATTTGTGCTAAAAACCGATGACCAAATACGATTTTTCCAATATCGTTACATCCTTATATAGGATGTCGTTTGTATTCATACAATCATAAATACCTAAATTGCGCCCCAAGCAGAATAAACTTAAGTAGTTTTTACCTGAATATGTTGTGTACTGCAAAGTTATCATGTTAATGAGAAGTGAAATCAAATAAAAATTGGATTAACAAATATAAAATTCAACCAAACAAATTTTTTCAATCGACTCAAACTAATAGAACGTTTGGCTTAGTAAGCAACAATTTAAATTTCAATTAAGGACATGGTAATAATAACCAAAATTGTTGATAGTTAACAAATATTTTAAAATTCTATCAACCAAATATATTTATTTAAAGGAACCATACTCATTTCTCAGTGTACGAGGTATCAACATATATATACTACCTACTTTACGAAAAGACATGGACGCCATGTGTCCAATCATCACAATAGAGGAAGCAACTGAATGCCCATCTAGTGAGTGAAAACTTAGGAAAGGTGGTGTTACGTCCTATTTTCTTGTTACGTGAACTCAATTTAATAAAATTCGTTACACTGCACCTTATTGCCAGTCGAAATATTTTTCTTATTTTAAAAAAAAATTTTTATATAGAACACATCAGTGTTAACACTTTGGTATTGAGTGAAATGAAACAACATGTATCAAATGAATTTAATTATTTAAAAATTATAAGGCCAGTCTCATGGCAGGGAGGAGGGCCGGGGGTTCCGCCAGACCTCAGAAAATCTCATCAAGAGGAGGAGGGGGTGTAAGTTTTCAAAAAAACACCTCACGTTATTAATGGACGGCCCCTAATACGTGTAATGGTTTGCCGACTTTTTCTTCTCGTAGTCAAATTTTGACCAGGTTACAGTCCTCACTCATTTCTTTAACTGTTTAGTAAACAAACAAAAACAACGAAAAATATCTTAACAACATTTTTTGTATGAAATGGATATTCTTAACCGTTATGAACATCTAGAACGTCCACCACCCACTTTTATGTACTTGCAACACTGTACTGTTATTTTGACAATGTGTTGACAACACCAACATATGAATGAAAGCAAAACAACAAATATGTAAACAAAAGTGAAAGAAAACACTTTAACGCCATTTTTATTTTTGTTGTGATTGACTTTGTCATCATCGCCGGTGCCAATGAACTTGGCTGACGTTTCGCTGTGTAACGTACAATGATGACGATGAAGTTCTGAAATATGCTTATTAAAACAACAACAGTATTGAATTAAAAATCAAAAAGATATAAAAAA
Organism: Meiosimyza decipiens; assembly: GCA_963680825.1. Classification (NCBI taxonomy): domain Eukaryota; kingdom Metazoa; phylum Arthropoda; class Insecta; order Diptera; family Lauxaniidae; genus Meiosimyza; species Meiosimyza decipiens. The sequence goes on along the minus strand of OY804258.1, from coordinate 85,103,559 downwards.
ATAGTAATGGTGCTATCTTTGGTCTCGCCGAATATTAAATACCCCTACATTAATAGTATACATAAGTAATTGAGGTAAGTATAATAAATGTATTTACTTAGAGAGTATTATACCCACATGCCACATGGTACTTGGTTTCACCAAACATTGCTTTATTGAAGTTGGAAGTATTAATTGGATATGACGATTTGAAGTACTTTCTTGTATGGGAGGTGTAACGCCATCTCGTCAAAATGCGCCGGATATCTACTTGTGAAAGTTGGTAAAAAATAGTGCTTTGCCGATACGTAGTGGTAGTAAAAAAATGCTTTTGATATCCGCTGAAAGATCGCAAAAAAAATACAATAAAAAAAAACCTTTTTGAACCTCTCTAACTAATTTAAATACATTCCTAAGTATTCATCTCTTTTCTCTAAATAAAATTTTGGTTTTTCATCAGTCTTACTGGCATAGCCATTTAAATTTGGAGAAAAAGCCTGAATAAGTGATTACAGATGTATTTCTACTTCAGAAAACAGAGAATTTCAGCCATAAGGTTTCATCTTTCTGCGCAACTATTTCGGACGAAAAGGTAAACTTTGGTGCGAGTTTTCAACTCACAACGTTCAATAATTTAACCTTGAAGGCAATATTTTCGTCTTTCTGTGCAACTTTTTGATCTATTTTGGACGAAAGATTCAATTCTTATTTGCATTTCCAACCAACAGAATTTTAGTTTCCAACAGATGAAGTTGAAAATGCCTTATGTATTACTTTATGTACTTCGTTTTCAACCTAATTAAGACAAAAATTGCATCTCATTTGCATAAGATGAAATTTTATGCCATTGCTTTTTAGTGCTTGGCCGAACCAATTTCTGAATTTGTATGAAATTTGGTTGCATTACATTAAGTAACTCTGCACTCACTCACTTAAGCGTTTAAGAGATAATGCAGATATGGGCGATGTGGATGTCCGTGAACCGAATGCGCCCATTTTAAACTCACGAGCTGAGGAGGTGGCACTGATCAAGAAAAGATGCAGTTCTTTATACCTATCACGCCTCCTCCTATGTGTTACAAACAAATGACAACATTGACATATGCTGGCTGTAGGGCATAAAACACTTGCGATTAAAGAAAAGCAAAGTGCACCAACAGCAACAAAAATAAATATATGACATTTCTTCGTTACAACAAAAAAGCTATGCAATATTTTCGTAAATAATGCATTTTTTGACTGCTAAAAAATGGTTCTTCATTGCTTTTTTAAGTTAAATTATTTGACACTTGGATGAAATTTTTATTGCACTTCAAGAGAAAGTCCAAAGTTTATTTTTTTAACGCTTACAGTACAGTCAGCTTGTCAAGTATGAAATGAAATAACGCCAACTCTCGAATAGTCGAGCAACAGTTACCAAATCGAAAGCAGCTACAATATTGATGTCAAAATTGACAATGCAGCTGTCAAAATGTAAAAGTTAACAAATTTGTATAGCCAATGTTTAATAGCGTTGATCCCAAATTGCACGTAATGAAAATAAAATAAAAAAAATTCATGGGTAAAGGAAAAACTTTGGTTCAAATTTCTTGGGCTCAGCAAACAGAACAGGGCTGTCAGACCAAATGGCATAATATCTTTTCGGATCTAGCTAGAATCAAGCCCACAAACCTTTAAAAATTTACAACGTTGGGAAAACTGAAAAATTTAATTAAACACAAGTCTAAAAATGAAGTCAACAATATTAAAAGTCAATAATATTTCGAAAATGTTAAAAAATTTTGAAGAAGTCGAAAAATATATAAAAATAAACATGCATATTAAAAGAGATATTAAATGTTGAAAAGGTCGATATAAATTGATAAAGTTCAACACGTTGAATAATAATGTCGAAAAGGGTTAAAAAATTTTGAAAAAGTCGAAAAATATTGAGAATGCTCAAAAATCTAAGCGGGTCAGCGCTTTCTTTTGCCAATTCAGTCCAGTGTAAAGTTTCCACCATACCCGCCAGAAGTGCTACGGTTTATTGTTTTTTCTTACCTAAATAAATTCTAAAGTGCGTATGTGTGTAAGTTTGATGGTATTTTTTGCCAACAAAATCACACGTGATGATCTTGTATTTTTGGTCCGAATCACATATCTTATTCTTTATTTAGCGAATCAAATGTGAGCAATTTGTTTTTTTTTTTTGCTCATCACTATGTAATAACTATAGCAAGAACTACAATCAAAGAAGTCCATCTTTCGGGCCGCATTACGACTGGGGCAGTTTGCCCTCCCTTTGCTTCGCAAGTGCCCGTCAGTAAGGATGTAAACACATCTTTAATAAAAATTGGTTAGAGAAACATAGAAATAAGTAATTATTTTAATGCTTATTACATATAATTTGTAGTTCTTATTTTTTTTTTTGCATTGTCGCCTGGAACATAAACTGAAAAAAGGGTGGTGTAACAGACATTTCATATTAAAAAAATTGTTACATTTATGTGAACTCTTAAATGAGTTTCGAATTTCCATTTACAAGTACCTACTTTGATATACATAATTACATTGCGCATACATTTGTCAAAAATACAATACACGCACAATGTACTTATTGAAACACACAAACGAAAAGTTTCCATAAAGCCAAAACAAGTTGTTGGCAACCCATTGTTGCCGTCAAAATACCCTTGCACCCTTGGTGGCACGCAATTACTTTGGTTATGGGGGAAAAACATGTTGCCATTTTCACCCTCATGCTTTGTAACCATTTTTTTCGTTTCGTTTTTCTTTTTTTCTTTGTTGTTGTTGTTTTTAAAACCAGCACACATATTTTGGGGGTTATTTTGTAAACTTAACCTTTTTGAAGGATATACAGAGAAGAAACGTAAAGTCGAAAGCAACGACGATGAAAATTATTGTTTTTGTCGACATTGACAATGATTTTCACTGTCAGGGTAAAATATACGCATTCAAAGGATATATAAATTCAGTTACAAGGAAATATTTGGAACAAAGCAATGAGTGAAATAACATTGGAAAAAAGCTTAGGCATCATACATTTCAAGGGTTGGAAAATGCTCATCATTTTATAGGATTTTTATGTTTAAATACAATTTGGTAAAAGGGTTGTATTACGTATTTTTTTAAGACTTGTGTTTTGATTGCAATGAAATATCAAGAAGAAGGATTCAAATTTTTGTGCAGATGAAATGTAGCTATGTGCTGCTTTTAGAACTTTTATTATAATGTATTTAATAAGTCTGAGATCGATATAATTTCCAAATATTAGTTGCAAGGGAAAGCTTTATCGAGTTTTCGGGCCTCAATAAAACCAAGTAAACCGGACAAGGAGCTCCTTTCAAAAATATTTTAATTTGTGTCGTTCAGTATTCTTCAAATATATGTACCATTAGCATGACTTAGAATAAATTGCATGTGTGGAATTGTCATTCTGTGGCTTTGGAAAATACAATAATGCGGGGAAGGCGCGAAGTGCTTGAAAATGCTGCTGTAACAGCTGGAATCTGCCAAAGATGGTTCGATAAATAAGGTCAGAAAAGATTTACTTGCAACTAAGATCGTCAGTACTCAGCAATGAGTGCTGTATTTAATAATTTATATAAATCAAATATTTTCCTTCGTATATCTGGGCCTTATGCTTGAAATTTGGAACGAAAATACTTTTGAATGCATCAAAAGCCATTCTATGTTTGAGTGCAACACAATTTAAGTGAATAAAATTTAAAAAAATCAAATGACAAAATGTTCTTTGGACCTCGCTTGTCACAAAAGGAAAGTTGCTGGAGTTAAAAACTGTGTGAATTGTAGCGTCAATTACAAATTTTCATAGAATCTTATTAGAGTATTTAAAAAAATTAGTAACGAAAATTACTTAAGAATACGATGGCACGTGTTACTAATTTTGTATTCTTACATTAAAATGGGCCTCATAAAACGTTTAAAGCCTTGGCACCTTATCTTAAATTGGCTACTAGTTTTTATCAAAGTGTTATTCTTACTTCAATAATTTCATTCTCAAAAAATCTGGTGAAAATTTGAAAAAACTTATCTATTAATTTATGTAGCTTTGTCAATATTTAAACCTAAGTTGCTGTTTTAAGAAATTTATTATCAAATTTTTACACAAGAAAATTTGAAATTTTTTAAACTTCAAGCTCAAAAAGCCGCCTATTTATAGGATAGTGCTATAAAAGCTATCTTTCCTTTACTCCCCCAATTAGGTGCCAACAAACCCGATTAACCTTTGATTTGCATACACACACATAAATTGTATAAAAGATCAAATTGAATTCACACACACAAGCCTGTAAAGGACATTGACCAACAACAAAAGCAACAACAACAATGTAGTGACAATGACAGTGCGTAAATTGCAACCATGACAACCCTCAAAATAAACAGTTAATTCATAAAATGTGTTATGTTTGTGTACAATGGTGTACGTGTGGAGAGTTTGATATGGAAGTGGAGAGTTTTCACTTCAAGGAAAATCGTTGATAGAAAAAAATTCAACAAAGAAGGTTTATACATGTTGGCAACGCTTCTCACAATGCAAATTTCTATGAATTTAATCAATCATGTTAGGATTCTCAAGGCAGTTGGCAATACATTTTCACATTTTAATTACAGTGTGTTTAAGTAAAAATAATTTTAATTTCTATAATAAATTAATTTTTGACATTTCTATTTAGAAATGTATGTGGACATAATACATCGAGATACATATGTATGTTATGTCAGAATTATTGTCTTAAACTATTTTGCAGCTTACATTCATTTCATAATTTTTCCTTGATTCTTATGTCAAACTAACAATAAAATTTCTATTTATTTTGTGTTTGTACTTGGAAAAAGTCATAAAATATTTGCATTTTTCTGGCTTTTGTATTTTTATTGCCTCCTCAGCATTTTGTAACGTACATAAGTTTGTTTAATTCACTGCTTAACGCAATTTAGTTTAGAAGTTATGCACCACAGTAGTTTTCTGTTGCGAGTAGTTCGCATTCGTTGGATTCGTTTGTAGAAATGATTTGCATTTTATGTTGTTGCTGTTGTTATTATAGTTGTTTTTTTTTATTGTTTTTGTGCTTTTTTCTGTTGTTTTTTTTTGCAATTTTCTACACTTCCGCATTTCATTTGACATTTTGTCTGAGTCGCAAGCAGCAGCATGTGACGCATTGAACATTTTAATGCCAGGGTTGCATTTGCAGTTAAGATAAAGAAAGAAGCTTGCCAATTTGATTTGCATAAAACCAAATGTTTTTTTTTTAATTTTAATCATTCAAAATTGGCTTATTTTCTAACCTTCTTTTGTCAAATCTTGTTTAGAGTAAATAAAATTGTTTTAAAAATAAACCCTTAAGATAAGCTGAAAGTTTTCATAGCCAGCAGCAAGATCTTAATTATGTTTTGCACAACATGTAATTAAATTTTATAAATCTGCAAAGTTTAAAGCCTCAGTTGACCATTCTTAAAATTTATCTATCACAGATAATCATTTTTAAGATTTGCATTGAGTTTTACTTATTCTTGGATTAAGTAGCTTTGGATACAAAATGTTTTATTTACCTTATAATAGTTGATCATACGACATGTTGCGTTGCTTTGAAGTCAGCACATTTTCATAATGCATGGAAGTTAGTAAAAAAGGCGGATATATCTGCATGACATTTAGTTTTGTGTGGATTATACTTTATGCCAAGAATTTCTTTTACTTCACGATTTAAGGGCTTTTGACATCGCTGAATTCAGAGGCAAACTGGAAAACAGTTTGCAGACTCATATTCAGCAGCCATCGAAGTCGTCCCAATCATGCAAAAAATAAAATTCACGGAATACAGAGTGCAGCTTATTTTGTACGTGGTCCAGAACTAAATAGATGTGCAAAGATCCTAGTCTAACAGATTGAGTTCGCCACATCTGGATGTAGAGTACCAAATTCGGTATGTCCGACTTTGTAAACGTCACCCCTACCTCGATAGCAGAACGTTTGAAAACTTATACATGGTAGCAAATGCACCATTACAGGAACTCGCTATATTTATTCGAAGCTCTAAATGATTTCGATCAACCCAGGAAAAAGTACAACAGAAACTTTCTATACTTTCGGCATAACATGGGCCTTTAAGACATACGAGTGCTCGTGTCGTGTGATCGACAAGCTAGTTGCTTAAACTAGCCTAACCTTGGGGTGTCTAAATGTTTTCATTTCTGCATATTTAAAATTTAAGAAATCAATTTTGAATAATAAAAAAATAAAAAAAAATTTATTTTCGGTATGATAAACTATACTTGAAAATTGGAGAAAACTTATGCTTCGATATGGATCATATTTTTACAAGCCACACGGATTTCAAGATAAAAATTAACTTTTTCATATACTATAAAAATTTGTTTTCCTGAAAAAATTTTTTTATCAAAAATATCCACATGTGAATATTTGACTGTTTGCTGAATTTACTGTAATCTTCTCACAATTGAAATTTCTTATCTCCAGTTTTACTGATCGGATCAATGTCGGATTTATTTTGAATGTTAAACCTTAAAACAACTTTTTTTATTGTCAACAAATGAAAACAGTTTAATTGTTCAAACAATTTTAAGATGCTGGTACCCAACTATAATTAATTTAAAATAATTCCCTTATGTTTTTTGCTCTTTCTGCTCATAGAGAGGAGAAAAAAATACCATAGCGAAACTGATGCATACAAAGTATTCTTTGGAAAAAGCAATTATTTATTTTTTAAGTCAAATTCCTTAAATTTCCCTTAGTTCAAGGAAATGCTGATTTAAATTAATTTGGAATTATTCTTACAATTATTTATCTGTCTTTTTACAAAAAATTTGCTATAAAAATTGAAAATTATTCTTAAACCGCGTTTGAGGAAGAGCTATAACTTGCTTTCACGAAACATTATCTCTTCTCAAATAACTAATATGTATCAAGTAAAATGCATCCACTTAAATAAAGGAAGTCATTACTTTGAAGTCTATTTTCTGTGCAGGCAGATTCGTACAAGGCTTATAGACTATGCCTCTGAAACACTTTCAAATTTTGGTATAAAACTTAATGCAGTTCAACTATCAATTGATGCAAGCAAACAGTTGGACTTTATTTTCAGAATAAATTCAACTTGCTATTTTATTTAAATCTAAATGTATAAAGTTTCATATGAAACATCATCATTATACATTGAAGAAGAAACACAAAAAAAAATTATTAAAGTAGCAGACTTTTCTTTTATAATTTTAAAATGTCGCTGTCAATTGTTTCACCTTACAAAAATTAATCCAATCTGATATACCCCCACTCCTCACCAACGCAGCTCCCAGTCACTAAAAAATCTCTCTTTCTCAGAATGTGCGTATTTTCTCTTTCAATTAAACTTTAAGAACTCTCCTTCCGAAGGCCAAGATATTAAGCTCAAAAGCGAAACAAGCGAACAAAAATTCGACAACAAAAAATTTGGACACAGAGTTCATTGAACTTTGCTATTGAAATTTTGGGAACAAAATACAAGAAAACATATCCACACAAAAAGTTCCAACATCTGTTTGTGTGCGCGTATCTGTGTTATACGTATAAGCGTACGCACTTTGTTTGTCATCACTACAACCACCAACGCAATTCGGTATCATCAAAAATGACAAGAAGAGATGGTGGAGAAGGCGGTGGAAAAAAACAATGCTGAAAAGTTTCCTAAGTTGGAGCAGCTTTTGTTGGTTTGTGCACATTTTTCCGTGCATACGTATCCATCGTATGATTGTGTGCGCGCGCGCTTTCTGACACTTTTTACAACAAAAGTAGTGACAAGGGCGACCATAGTTCGAAAATAGGTGGGTGCGGTTCAGTTGTGATGGCGGTGGAAATGGCAGCCATGAGAGGGGAAACAAATAAGGGTGCTACGCATCACTCATTTCAAATTTAAAGATTCACATTTATCAATCTATGAGTATTTGGCTTTATTCAGGTCGATTTTTATTTTGGAATAAATTTGTTTTAATTTCAAATTATTTCAGTTTGAGTTCTTTTTTTTAATTTTGTCAGATTTTTTTTTTCTTTTAACTTTATGTTTCTCAATTTATTTATGTTAACTTTATAACAAATATGATAGGCTTGGCAGCCAAAAATTACTATATTACAGTAGGAGAATGAAGGTAAAGAGTTTTGAATTTTTGTGTCATATAACATAACATAATTATTTACATTCATTATTAGTATGTCCACAAATACACATACTACTATATTTATAATGAGGAAAAGCTCTTAGATTTGTATATTTCATAACAAAAACTACCGGTGCACATTGGGGAAACATGACAATATGTTGGCAAAAAATGTTTTACAAAAAGGGCCACGAACCACCACGAACTAAGAGTGTAATTTACCACGGTAAGCTTATTGGTGAAAAGTGAGTAAAAAATGCTATAATGTCCAAGGTATGGTTTCCTTAGCTTGATTTGTAACATAGATATTGTATGTGAAAGTAAGATCAAATATTTAACTGAAAATAAAATAAAACATTAAGTACTGTCCAACAATCAAACAGGCCAGAAAAAAATATTGTTTTCACTTTTAGCTCTTGATATTGGGTCTACAACTAAAATAAATTTGGATGCTTATAATTGCCATTCCATAATTTGACAATTTAATCAAAACGTAGGATTAATATTTATACATAAATAAGCTTAGAATACGGTTGCCAACTAGAAATTAAGAAATTCCCGACCAGCCCAAATAAAAAAGTTTTCTTCAAAATGGTGAAATGGAAAAATTTGGTTGGGATGAAAAAATTAAATCTTTTGTGTTGGAAAAACTTGGTAAACTTTTTTTATTTTTGTTTTGGTCAAGAATATTAAAAAATAATTATTATAATAGAAAAAATAAAATTTTTGGTCAGAAGAAAAACTTGATGACATTTTTCCCTCGTTAAAAATAAATTAAGTGCATGTAACGAAAATCCTTCAATTAACGGCTTTTCCAACAACTTTTAATTCCTACAAGGCCTTTTTTCGTTCGCCATACCAACAATTTTGTGATTGCTGCTTTTAGTTCTATTGTACATTTGTTTTACATCATAATAGAAAGTACATTTTTATTACTCTGTACTACTTGAATTAGTTATTATTCACGTATTTATTTGATATTATAATATTTAATTATAGGAAAACCTCATCACAGTTTCAGCTTAGGGTTACCTTACAACGATCATTGCTTTCTTTCCTGTGCATATTTTATGCTTAGCAATCTTTACAACGCAATAAGCAAATTATTTCTCCCAACGATCAGAATAAAAATTGTAACCAACTAGAAAATGAAAGTCGTACAACTGGAAAATCGACACCAACAACTGCAACGAAACTAACAACGCAAAAACGTCAAAGATCACCGATCATGTTGAGGACGACAAAGAATTTCTAGACAAATTAAACAAAAACAAGTAAAAGTTGAATTTATTAATCAGCATAAAAAACTTGTACTACATAATTTTACAATTATACATTTATTCCAAAAACAACATAAGTTAAGTTTTTTCGATATTAATTTCGTAAGAGGTATGGTATTGTTGTGGATAATATCTGATATTATATAAAGGTTGGTTAGCCCACACGATCCAAAACAGTACTTTGGTAGTATCCGCAAGGATAACCATGCAGATGACGACCCAGAATATCGAGGCGCTGAATAATAGAAAGTGATATGTCAAAAGTCGGTAAAGCTGCCATAGTATAAAACAAATAGCCATAGATAAGATATTAAGCTTGAAAAAGACTTTAAATCATTTTTAAAAGCAAACGATTTATTTCTAAACACAAAAAATTCTGCACAATTTAAGAAAGAAAATTTTTGTTTTGTATCACTAAATCTCATCAAAAAATCGGACCAACTCGTAAGACTTTGCATCTTATAAAGTTTTTATTGATGTCTGAAAATTTAAAAAGTTTGCATGTCCACCTTATGTTGTTTTTGAAATAACTTATTCGATTTCAATCAAATAATAAATAAATTATATACAGCAAAAAACAAAGCGATCGAGCGATCAATTTAGTCGCAAGCGTGAGCCCAACAAAAAAATATGAATAAAAACAAAACTCATAAAAATTAAAGCAAAGTGCAATGCAATTGACAACATTTAACGCAACCGGCAGCGGTTGTGTTCCATTTGCCCCCACACCCACTTCAAAAGCCATAACCCCCACCTGCCGGACGACTTTGGTTCGCTGTTGCGATCAACGACTTGTTTCAAAATTTTGCTTCCTAGTCTAGCAAGTCCCCAGCAACAACAACAGCAACAAGAAAAAACTGCATGCATCAAGATTACTCATCGTGTCTGGAAAACGAATGAAGGCCGACTGCATTGGGCGGACAAGACAAGAGTTAGAGCGGGAAATGTAATGTCATTTGCAATGAGTTCAGCGATAGCACTCTCGATAGAGTGAGAGGGTATATGAGAATGTGAGAAACGAGAGAGAAAGAGAGAAAGCAAGATCGTAACCATGCGGAAAAAATAAAAATCCGCACAAAATATTTTCAAATTCTCAATGAATTTACATAAATTTGAAAAAAAAAACTGGTGACAAATCGAACTTTTAAATACCCACAATCTAAAAAAATTGGAATTCTTTTCGTAAACACCTGAGCTTCTATGAGAAAAGAGAAGTGCATTTATTGAAGAATTTTGAACTCAAATTGCATTTTTGCCCTTTTTCGTAGATGAAACTAAGGAAAGCTGCAGTTGTGAACTTGAAATTAAGTTTGTGCGGTAAATAGAAAAAAACGATAGCTCTTATAATACTGATAGCCACGTCTGCAGATCCCAGATCCTGTTAACAAAAACAAGGAGAAATTTTGGTATTGACTTCTTATACCATACATCAGTGTTGGCATTTCACAAATGTCGCGCGACATTTGCGACTGTTACCGTAGGTCGTAAACGTCGTAAGCCTTCAAGATTTTGTGACAAAATTGAGTTTGTGATAAGCGCGATTTTGAAGCTCAAAACTGAGAAAAATTATTTCATTCATAAATTTTTGTTTGACATTGAAACAAGAGAACGACACGCTCTAAATTTTTATTCAATTTCGATCTCAAGAATCTATATAGCTTTTTCTTGTAAAGGGTGTTTTTTTTAGAGATAAAACTGGCATTTTATGGTCAAATCTGGCAACTCTAATGTCACTTATGTTCAGTTTGGTTTGCCATTTCATCATGAATAGGTTGACAAAAGAACAACGCTTGCAAATCGTGCAAATTTATTTCGAAAATAATGGTTCAGTTCGCGAAGTTTACCGCAAGCTCCGTCCATTTTATGGTCGACATAATCGTCCATCAGAGCAATTAATTCGGTTAACCATGGATCGTTTTCGCACTACGTTTACTCTATGTGATAATACGCATCCGCAGAGACGTCGAACAGTGCGCACCGAAGAAACAATTGCCGCTGTAGAGCAAAATGTTGAAGAGGACCCGAATGAATCGATTCGCCACCGTGCACAGCAATTGGAGCTTTGTCCATCAACTTTATGGAAGATTTTGCGCAAAGATCTTGGCTTGCGACCTTACAAGACCCAACTTGTGCAAGAATTAAAGCCGCGAGACCATGCAATGCGTCGTGATTTTGGTGTATGGACCGAAAATGAGATTGATCTCGATGCTGATTTTCATCGCAAAATTTTGTTCAGTGATGAGGCTCATTTTTGGTTGAATGGCTACGTCAACAAGCAAAATTGCCGCATTTGGAGTGAAGAGAATCCACATGAGACCCTTGAGACGCCATTACATCCACAAAAACTGACTGTTTGGTGTGCTCTATGGGCTGGTGGAGTCATTGGGCCATACTTCTTCCGAAATAATGCTGGAGAGTCAGTTACCGTTAATGGAGACCGGTATAGAGCCATGATAACCGACTATTTTGTTCCCGAATTGGATGGCATGAATGTGGATGAGTTGTGGTTCCAACAAGACGGCGCTACATGCCACACAGCGCACGTCACAATCGATTTATTGAAGGAAACATTCGATGAGCGCATAATTTCGCGGAATGGACCTGTCAATTGGCCACCAAGATCGTGTGATTTGACACCATTGGATTATTTTCTTTGGGGATATGTGAAGTCGCTCGTCTACGCCAACAAACCAGAAACGTTAGGGGACTTGGAAGCCAACATTCGTGGCGTTATTGCCGACATACGGCCCCATATGCTCGAAAAAGTGGTTCAAAATTGGACCTGTAGAATTGGCTTTATTCGAGCCAGCCGCGGCGGCCACATGCCCGAAATCATATTTAAACATTAATGGCATAAAATTATCCTTCCAATAAAGCTAAATTGATGGACATTAAAATGATTTTCTTGTGTTTTATTTCAATTCGAAGCTCTATACCTCTAAAAAAAACACCCTTTAGTTGTAAAAACGAGGATTATCTCAAGATTGGGACATTTGTGACTTTTGCGACAGTTAACGACGTGTGATCGTCGCCAACCTAAAAATCCTTGTGACATGACAACACTGCAATACATACATACATATGTATTCTAGCTGCACACGCAGCTTCGGCCATGTTCGTTGTCCAATTCCGATCATAATTTTCTCGGTACATATGTATGTACATCCATTATCAAATTTCACAACTGCATCTGCTGTGAGTATCAACACTTAGCGATTTAAGTGTTGTTTTATATGAGAGATGCCACGCCCTGATATTTAAATCCGCCCACATTTTGTAACCTGCACACTTATTATACATCATATTTCAAAACTATAGACGTCACGCCTCGTTAAAAAGCAGTATATGTACCAATCTAGATCATAGACTATCTATGTATGTATGCAAGTTTTATTCAAATTCGATTAGCCGTCAGGACGACATTGAGTAAAAAACATCTTAACATACAAATTTTGCCTTTATAATAACAACAGAGTTTAGCAACTACAGCTGTTAGCCTTCTTAATAATTTAGCTTGAAGCATTAAACCAAAGAATAAATAAAGCAACAAAAAATTTTGGTAAAAACATTGTCTTTTGAAATTTATATTTAGTACATGTATATATAGAAACAGATTTGTAAGGTAATTCCTTGTTTCCAATTCCCATTATATTCAGTTGAATAGAGAATGGCTTAAAATCATTCTAATTTCAACTGGACTGAACATGAGGAAGAATAACCATTTCGAGAGTGGTGTGTGAAATGAGCATTTCTTTTGAGTTTAAGAAATTTGAGTGGTCATTTAGCAAAGGAACTAAAAAGGCTCCTTTGGGGAGGTAAAAAAAGATGTAAAAGAAACTAAAGCTTTTATTTGCTTACAATGATAATGAAAAGACAGTTTTAGGTAGTATGGGCACATACGGCTGAAAGCATATGAGAGAATAAAACTTACCATTTATGTCTTTGGAAATAAAACATTTTTGTAATCCATCATTGTTGGAGTTTTTGGACTTTTAATGACCAATAGTTTAAAATATTAATTGCACTATTTTTCTGTTATTGTAGTTTTTATAATCTTTTTTTACTAATTTTTTTGGTTTTGCCTTTTATATTTATGTACAATATATGGTTTTATTGCTATTTGTAATCATGTAGGTTGTTATATATGATGTTTTTAAAATTATTAAATTAATTTACTACTTTGTTTATTTCACTTTAAGCATTTGGGTTGATTCAATTATGCCACAGCATCTCTTCAAATGATGTAAAGCCGCTTGACTAACCAGAAATTTATATTTTTAGATTAATTTTACAAATTATTTTTTCATTAAAACACTTTTAATAAATAACTAATACATTTAAAATAATCTAATTATATTTCGTTTGATGCATTTTGCTTCAATTTATTTCACTTATCTCTTAACATAATTTTAGAGCACATTCACCTGAAAAGAAAGAAAAAATAAACATTGAAAGCAATACATTTAAGCTGATAAATTAAATTCAGATGCAATACTTTAATATTTTTTTAAATATTTTCAAACTGATTCACTTAAAACGAGTCATTTCGAATTATCTAAAGAATATACAGTGAAATCTCGATAATTTGTGCCCCGTTAATTCGAAAATCTCAATAATTCGTAACAAACTGTTGATCTCTTTAATTCGCAAAAATTCGATGCATTTTTGGCCCCTCACTGATTCGTATTTTTTTTTTTCTTCAATATAAGGTCTGTTTAAGATTTTATGACCTTCTATGGAGCTATGGTTTTAAAAAAAATCAGTCATAGTAGGCTGCTATGGTTACGTTAACCGTTCACTTTTTTATGGATTTTTTTTTTGTTTTTCATGGTTAGTTTGTTCGTTGCTTTACCAGAGATGTGTGAAAAAGAGGGTGTATGAGTGAAAAAAAACCCATGTGAGTCGTAAAAAATTGCTGGTCCCTTGCGATTACGAATTATCGGGATTCTACTGTAGTGCAAACGATTGGAACGTACACATTTGGACTGAAAATGGGAAGCATACTTGGGCTGTTGAGCCAAAACATTATTACCTACAAAAGTATACATTGAAACACACCCTAGTTGTCTTGTGTATCTTTTCCCCAAGTTTTAATTTCTAAAATTTTTATATCGATATAATGGTGTGAACATGGCGTGGCTTACACTTTTGTGAAGGTTAAGTACGAAAATATTTGCCGCCCCATTTGTGAACAAATTGTACATGAACGTGATGAGCGTTAAAGAATATGGTTCTCTATGTTTGGGTTGCAGTACTGCAATTAAGGCGTTCAGAACCTAAGCGGATCAATTCCATTTTTGCCACCAATTTATTTGGTGCCAAAACAAACCAAAGTTATAATTTTGAATTCAAGCAAGAGATGACGTTTATCTATGATTTGAAAAAAGAGTCTAGCATCATGTTTAAATGCAAATTTTAAATGTCATTTTGTGATGCAACTATTTCAAGCGACACTTAGTCAAATTCTTACAAACGAATGAAAACGCGTTTGTTTGGTATGACTCAATTTTGAGCCTTTGGGAACATTATATACAGTGACATACATAGTGCTTCGACTTTTGCCAGGTGAACATGGTAAAATGTTGGAAGGGAACACTATTAACAGTGATTACTCTGAGCGTTTTTTATTTCAACTGGTTTTCCTCTTTTACACATGGTATATCAAAATTTGAAGCACTTAACTTGTATGTCGTCCAAATGAGGTATACATATGTAATACGTATGTCCTTATATATATTTATGAACAAAAGCTTATCCTCTTTTCTGATATTCGCTTGCTCGAGCAATTCGGTATATTGCATTTTTTTTTTAAATTTTTGGTACATTCGAAAAGCTAATAAGACAAAGCAGAAAAATCTCAGATCACTTTTTCCGTAAATTTGCAAGATTTTGGGTTTAACATAAATCAAACAAAAACTAAAAATGGTCTGTGATACCCTGTGCTTATAAAAAATTTTTTTGGCTGAAATATTTTTTTTTATTATATATATTATATATATATATATAATACAAAATTATTTCAATACCGCGATGATTAGAAATTTTTAAAAAAACTCATGTTCTAGAATTCTTCGGGAAGACTTGAAATTCGAAAATTTATTCATATCCGAGTATACCCTCAATTAGAAAAAGAAAAAAATTTGAAATTTCTGGAATTTGAGTAAAAAAGTTAGGCATGCAATTATAACACTTTTTTCGTATTTAAAATTTTGTTTTTTTTCCCACTCATAGCGGTTAATTTTTTGCCGACACTTCCTCACGTGTATGTACATAACGAAAATTGAAAATAAAATTTTATGAACGAAAAAGTCTAACTTTCTTAATTTTTTTACTCAAATTCCGAAAAATGCAAATTTTGCAGCCCTAGGATAATTTTTTTTTTTTAGTTGAGGATATACTTCAATATGAATAAATTTCCGAATTTCGAGTGTTTCCGAAATTTTTTAGGACAAGCGTTTTTTTTTAACAAGTCTAATGTTGACTCATAGGGTTGTCTGCTTATTTTACAATTAAACAAATAAATAAATTCAGAAAAAACTTTTGTTATTTTTTAGTTTCTAATAAGTACCAACCTTTTTCAGATATCTACGTTAAACCAATGACAACAGGTTAAAAACAAGAAACACTTTTCTGAGCCATACAAAATGTGCTGCAAAGCCTGTTAACTAACTCAAAATTTCTCAGAATTAGAGTTTAGGACGGAGTACAAAATTTCGGTATTCATAATTCAATTGGTTCAGGATTCAGACAGTGGAAAAATGTCAGATAATAGAAAATTCAGACAACTAATTTATTTTTACAGATGTTAAAAAAAATTTCTTTACATTATACACTGAAGAACCTCTCCTGGTAGGACTCTCACGAATTGTACAGACTAGAGGCCCGCACACAACCAGACATGGCTTTGGTTCTAATATTTGAGAATTTTGAATCATCTGAACTTAAAATCGTCTGAATTTTAAATTATTTGAATTTTGAAACCTCCGAATTATAAATATAAATGAGTTTTAAATATTTCATTTAGATCACACATATTGTAAGCAATTACTCATACGCATACATATATGTTTTGTGATATTTGACAGATAAATGATAAATATATAAAATACAACTATATTATTAAATGAATTGTTATAAAAAGAAATAAATAAATAATTCTGTTTAAAATTTGCCGCTGCCGAGACCTTTTGTTATACCCTTCGAGACTGGGGAATTTCTCAATAATATTTGAGCTCTCACTTGCTTAAGTTAAATTATACATACATACATACATACATACATACATATATACATACATACATACATACATACATACATAGTTATATGCGGATTTCCCATTCATAATAAAGTTAAAGGTCAATGATATTTACTATAATAAAACACAATATTTATGAATCATATTGTTGATATTCACATGCATTTTTCGTAGAATTTTTTGTTCTTAATATAGATTAACAGTTACGGTATCTTGCGTCCGTATTTGTATAGCTACACAATAGAAACACATACAAGCATCATATCCATACGTAAGTAGTGTAATTGGAACCGGCAGGTATTGCTTGCATTTTGCTTTTCAATAAGAATGATTTTTCATATCCGTTATTAATTAAACAGTTCCTTAAAATATTGATATTTCATTAAGTTTCACTTACTCTAAGAATATGCTAAACCTAGACAAAATTCCAAAATGATGTTCAAAAATTAATATTATTTTCAAACCATACACTAAGAACTCCTATTTTGGGCCGTGAAAGGTGCATTTTCAACAGAATTTTTAATTTTATTAATAAGCTTTTAGCAGTAAATTATAATTTTCCCGAAAATATTTTTCATTTCTTTACTAGGTCTATTTTTTTATCTAGCTTACTTACAACTACAACTTTAGTATTAAAATTAGAGGTGGAGCTTAGCTCAACAAGCTATAACTTCATTTATGTAAATAGATAACAATTAAAGAATTTTAAAAACATGTGCAATTTAGTCAAATGTTGTTTGACTTCAGCCTTAAAAATTTTAACAATCTCTTTATTTTTGTGATTCACAGAGAAAACTGTTGAATTTAGTATTAACTAATAAAATTCTCTAAGACAGTTCTTGAAAGATATTTAAACTTTTCCATTCTATAATTTTCCAATCTTACAAATCTCGTCTAATCACGCATTCTTGTTAAAAAAAAAACGACCTTTGTGTTAGAATGACATAGATTTTATTTCAGATGTCAAAAAAATTACTTGAATGAAAAAGATTGCTGTTACATGAATATTAAAGAGAATTTATTTTGTAGTGTATCCAGTAGGAACTCAAAAAATTTTATTGAATTATATTTGGGAAACTAAAAAGGGTTTGAACTCGGAAATTTTATGTTAAGCTGTGAAGCCCATAGAAACAGTCTAGAAACTGTTTACTTTAATAAAGAGATTTAGTTTAAATAATATACATACATATGCATATGTTATGTCTCGATATTTAGTTATCATTATGTAAGAAACTTATTCAGCGAGGAACTGAAAAAAAATGTCCAAAACTCTTTGTGCATTGATTTCGACATCGCGATGTACATATAGTAAGTGGGGCTAAAGTCGTTCTTTAGGCACCTTAATCCAAGATGTAGTTTTAGACAACGCAGCGTTCATTTGTTGTTGTTTTCAAAGGTAAAGTTGCCATAACGCGAAGTATTTGAATATCATTTAGACACGCGTCTTTACTGCAAATATCGAGTGTTTCGAGTAAATTTTTGATATCGTGCTCAATGTTGAACTTCGTTTATCCACATGTGACGGAAATAATCATGCCAAATTGAAAAAGGTGGTGCAAATAGTTTTGCTCATGTATTTTCATTTAAATTTTTTATTTTGTTGGGGGGAATGTAGAGATGAAATTCCTTAATATATTAGATGACTTAAAAATCGTATTCTCGTAATATTTTTTCGGTATTTTTTTTATTTCGGAAAACGGATTAATTTTATAAAATATATGCTTATATTTTATTAAACTAATACATTTCATCATGACCAACATTTCAGTGTAAAATCAGCACGAAATTTCATTTTGGACGACTTCTATATATAGACAAAAAATATCATTTTATTACGGAAAAATCTCTTATTTTTGTGTGTGTACAAAAGTAGGCATTCGGAACAAGTTTCGAATATAATGTTATGGAAAAATGGAAAGTTACAAAGTTGAAATTGATATTAAAATTAAGCTTTCATTTGACTTATAAAAGTTCAAACCAAGTCTCATAGTTTTTGAGATATTATTATTTTTTAAAGTTCTGACGGATGTTCATAGAAACCTTATGGTTTTTCTAATTTATGCCCTAGAATGTAGTAGATTTGCCATTAGCTGCATATCTTTCTTCATTAACTCTTTTTAGCCGACTAAGAAAAATACAAAATAAATAAAAACAACATCATGTAAGAAGCCCCTAGATCTATTTATATTGGAAGTACATAAAAGGCTGTGTAATAACGAGGAGCCACTGGTAAATTTTAGGGGCTCAAACTCCATAAATTTTGACAAAAAATCTATCACTTGATATATTTTTTGGACTCGTTGAATACGAATTATATAATTTTAAGAAAATTTCAATTCACCTTTCCGATTGTCTTGAATTTTATATGGAAAATAGCTCATAATGATTTTTGTGTTTGTATTGAGATCGGATTTATTGGGCTCATTTCTTTTGCAAATACCAAAGGAAATGTGAAACCTTGGCGGCAAGGTTTTTTATTTGTAATGATGATGTGCTCTTAGATTTGTAATGAGATTTTGGCATATATTCAAAGAAATATTAAATTTAGAAGATGTATGAGAAACCAGGAAGCACTAATGAAAAATTACCCAAAAATCTTCATATCAATTGGGCATAAGATCTTATGAACTACCCATGAATATGAATAACATTTAATAGAAAACAATTTGCAGGATAAATTTTCTGTAATAGGGATAAGGAGCTTCGGGTGTCGAGGTTCTTATGGGCATTTTTTTTTTCTTTCTCTTTAATACAACATTTTTTTTATATTTTATACAAAATTTTATTATCGCTTATGGCAACCTTTTGCTTTTTAAGCATTAATTTATTGAATGAATGTTCATGTTAATTATTTTGGTTATAGTACTTTGGGCGACCGTTTGTTTTCACTCAAAGAGTAACGTTCGATGAGTACTGTTTTTAGCCCTTCATACAGATTATCTGTTGGAAGTTTCTGTATGAAGTCTAAGATAGTAATTATTACGACGAAGTATATAGACTCTTGTATGAGTGCAGTCATTAATTATTCAAATATTGTTTTGAAAGTATGTTTGTGTGTGCCTAGCGTTGTATAATGTCTTTCGGTGTATTACGATATGAAATTTTTTACCTGCTGTAATACAAAAAATATTTTAGCTAACATTTAAAAGTTCCTGAAAAAATGGATTGTAAAAATGAAAATATTTTTATGTGATATTTAATTGTGGGGCAGTGCATATGTATGTACATTACAATCTTTTTTTTTTCTTTGTAAAATAACTAATCTTTTTCTCGAATTCGCATGATAATTTTTAGTTCATATACATATATGTGTAGAAGAAAATCCACCCCCATTCCCCTATTACTATGATATTACTTGGAAAAAAAGTAAATTGTACTCTTTAAAGCTTTTCTTGTGTTACATAATGTTGGGTTTTTTTTAAATGTGATATTTATTTATTGAACCAATTTGCTTGAAGACTAGCAATAACTACCCAAATCTTAAGAAACTACCAGAAGGTTGAATTTTTCCAAGCCATTACCTAGAAATGAGGTTTTTTCAAACTCTGTCTTGAGTTGTGAATAGAGTGCCCGTTATGCGTATACATAATGGCTACAGGGGTGGTAAGCCTTGTCTTTTCAGTCGAGACGTATTCGATGTTAGGAGTAGGTTTTTAGCCAGTATGTTTGGGTGTTGGTGTAGTTTTTGTTGATACGATCGCTTTGTGTTTTCCTGTATCTGCTTAACAAAAGGTATACCAAGTATTTTTATTGAGTGTAAGCTTACATGTGTAAGTTTACATGTGTTGTTTTTTGTTTGCTCGTTTAAATTTATACGCCAGTTTGGAAGCCATGTTTCAAATAAACAAATATGTTCATTAAGGGCATGTGACCGACTATGAGGGTCTGCGCGACAAGACAAAATTGCAGTGTCATCAGCAACGTAGAAGTTAGCATACTCGTAGAGTTGTTTGTTGGCAAGTCAGAAGTCTAAATTATGTAAAGGATTGGGCCAAGAACACTACCTTGTGGTACACCTCCAAAAATTCCTACATCATCTGAAATGTAGTCTTTGAATTTTACCCTGAGCTTTCGTTTTGTAAAGTAGGAGCTAGTAAGGTATGGGTATTTTTTGGGACTAATTTCTTTATCTTGTGTAGAAGTCCATCATACCACACCTTGTCAAAAGCTTGGGCTGCATCAAGAAACACTGCTGAGAAGTAATTTTCTCTTCATATGTCTTTCTAATTTGTGCTACTATCCTGTGAACTTGCTCTATAGTTCCATGTTTTTGGCGGAAACCAAATTCGTGTTGGGATATTATGTTAAGTTGGTTCACATAGGGCATAATTTTCAAAAGTAGCACCTTTTCAAATATATTTGATGTGGGTAGCAAGCTTATTGGCCGATATGAGGAAACTGGTGTGGGATTTTTTCCCAGCCTTGGAAATCATTGTGATTTCAGACTTCTTCCAAATTTTTGGGTGGTGGCCCAATCAATTATTAGCATTGAAAATTAGGGTTATTAGGTAATGACTTGGTGCTTTCTTATTATTCAGTTGTGTGTTTATGAAAGAACAAACGCCTTGAGTTGTGAAGCGCAACCAAATTTGTCTCATATTTTGGGTTTCTTGTGGTATTTCCAAGCTGTTGCCCAGAGGATTTATCTAAAATACATATTTAAGGTGGTTAGCAAATGTTCGCAAAAGTTAGAACAGTAACTTTTGTTTCAAACTCAAACTTAAAACTGCACTAGCATTGGTCAAATACCCACCCAAATCGTTTCCAGCGACACAAAATGCACATTATCTGTTACGTAAAATCGGTCCGAAATTCGGGAAGATTTAAATATACCCAATTTTCAAAGGAAAACAAATAAATTATTTAAGAATTTTAGGAATTATTTTCAACAAGCGATACAAATGGAACAATCACATAAAGTTCTTGAATTCATCACTTTCAAACAAACTTAATTTAATCAATTGCTTATCTAGTAACAAATTAAATTGCAACATGTATTCCATAATTAATGTTATTAAGTCCCTTATAATCTCAAAAATTAATTTTGGAATTTACCTTTATGGTTATTCTGCTAAATCAAGTTTAAATAAAATAAAAATACCATTAAATGCAGCTATCAGAGCTGCTCTTGGAGCCTTTAGATCTACACCCATTAACAACTTGCTTTTTGAATCAAATCTTTTCTCTATTGATAACCAAAGAGACTTCTCAACTTCCAAACTTTTTAAATCTCTCTTAGGAAGCAACAACAGTCTTCTGCATAATATTGTAGTCAAACACCAAAACTTAAGTAGTTCCAATGCAATTAAATCTACTATTTTCAGAACAATATCTATTTGCAATAGCTTTGACATTCCAACTTTTTGTCCAAATTCTATTGAAAACCCTCATCCCTTGTGGACTTTTAACCCTTCTTCAATCGACACATCTCTACGATGTCTTATTAAATCTGATACTCATCCAGAAATATTTCGTTTAGCTTTCCGTGAAATTCAAGGAAACCATCCTAACTATTCATTTATATTTACTGATGGCTCAAAATCTACCAATAAAATTAGTTTCAGTGTAACGTTTCTCGATAAAATCATAAAAATTTCTAATCTACCTTTATACAGCTCAATATTTTCTGCAGAAATTATTGCCATAAACGAAGCTGTAAGGTATGCTATGAATGAAATCAAAAACAATATAAACTTAAACTTTATTATTTGCACTGATTCGTTATCTTCGTTAGACTCGATATCAAACTTAAATAACTCTGATTATTACCCATTCCAAATTAGAAACTCTCTTATTGAGTACTATTCAAAAATAAAATTAATTTGGATCCCAGGACATGTCTTAATAGAAGGTAATGAATTTGCAGACCAATCTGCAAAAAATGCCAATAATGCACCTCTTATTTACACTAATAATTACAATTCAAATGACATAACACACTACATCAAAAATATAATGAAAAAAAAACACATTGAACTATGGGAATCTACATCCGACTGGTACAGGCAAATCAACAATGAAAAATTATCCGGAAAAGATTTTCATATTTTAACAAACCCAAACTTACCCCGGAAAGACCTTATAAAATTTGAACGTCTACGTCTCCGACATACCAAAATTACCCACGAATACCTCATAAACAACAACTCCCGCACTTCCTGCCCATTTTGCAATTCAACAACTCCAATAAATTTAACTCACCTCCTATCACACTGTCCAAAATTCCATTACACTAGAAGACGCATATTTCAAAATACAGACCCTTTGTCTTTAATTTCTAATCCTAATTTAGATAATATATTCAAAATTATAAATTTTCTAAAAATTACTGATTTATATAAACATATTTAAAAAATTAAAATATTATAACATAACTATTAACTATAACCAAAATTAAATTGTAATAACAATCATTAATAGTATTCTAGATACATATATAATAAGTTAAGCTTAAGGCCTATGACGCCAAAGCTATATATCATATTAGCTATAAATTTTAATTTATTGTTAATATTTATTAAATAAATAAATAAATTTGCTTGCTGAGCGGATTTTTTTTGTAAGAGAAGTAAATAGTTTTAAATTATTAATTTCCTTAAAAAATTTGGTTGGCAATGAAAATCCAACAATGAATAGCACATCTTTTGAAAAGACATACAAAGTGCCTTTTTATGTATAAATAAAAATGTATGTTAATAATAAGTTTTTTCCAAAAAATAACAGTTTTTTAAAAGAAAGTTAACCTTGCAAAAAAGACTCTCGGCTCAAATTTACTTGGTGGCCTCATTGAATCTGTAAATGGCGGTCGATAACGTGGACCTTTTTTTTAGCAAATGAAAATAATTGAAGATAACAATGTGCAATGGATACGTGGAGATAATTTAATGTGAAATATATTTAATTTTGCTAGGGGTTTCAACATGCCAGAAGTTAGAAACGTTTTTTATATTTTTACTAAATCAAAATTTTCCATCAAAAAATGAACAAATCAAAAATTTTTCTTTCGGTAGGGAGCGGCAAATCACCGCTGCACCCGATGTGCACGGTACGCCACTAACCGCAGGCCAAAGTTTCTTCGGGTGTACCACAATTCTAGCCCTGTGGGAGCCCACTTATCTTCTGAGGCCCGGGTGCTAGCTATATCCCTGCTCCCTTTCCCTTCTAGACAGCGCTGCTCTCGAGTTAATAACGCAATACTTTACCTACAATATGGTTCAAACTTACCTCACTTTCTCAACATTGTTATCCAAAATAATCCACTGTTTGTTAAGATATTAATCCAGTTAAGTATAGGGTGGAGGGAGTAATTTATCCAAATCATTTTTTTTTAATGCTTAAAATTTATAAGTGAAAAGAAGGATTTACACAAGTAAACACAATTGCACTATTTCTTGCCCTTATTTTGCTTGTTATCAATAAGAGAAACCGTATTTTTTGGAACTTTGACAAAATTTATTTTACCGATCGAACAAATAGTGTTTGTAGTTAAATGCATTGCGGCCACTTTTACACTCATGCAAAAAAATTATATACTTTAATTTTTTATGCTGCGCAAGATATCATTGATTATTTAAATTTTTTTTTTTTAATTTTAGCATTCAATTTTTTAATTTTTTTCAAACTTATAATTTTTTATTTCATTTTTACAACAGCAAAAGCGATGATATACTCTGCCATTAATTTTACAAATGTAAGCAATAAACACTATGTTGTTGTTGTTGTAACTGCTGCAATTGTAAGCTTAGTTTACAGCATAAATTTTTGTTGTGTAAGGAATATTAATTCCTTTTTTTCTTTGTAAATTTTAATTGCACAATTTTTTGTATATAAAATTTTGCACTAGAATTTATATTTTTGCGTTGTTATTGTAATTTTACACAAATTTGCTACACTTTCACCATTACACTCGTTTTCTAGATGTCAGCGTAAATTTTTATAAAATTTTTTCTTTATTAATTTTATACTAAAAATCGCTTTTTAACGCGCTTTTCGTCACTCATTTAAATTTAGGAAAACGCACTCGAACTGAAAAACAACGCACCCCGTTGATGAATGTAATCGACGACAACGACGAAAAACATTGGCAATTGGTGAAGAAACCACGAATGACGGCATGCGAGCAAGTTAACAAATGAGTGTCGATTAGCGAATGAGAGCAACGAACGAGTGTACGCTAGCAGCGCTGCTACAGCAATGAAACAAAAACAACCGCGATTTGGTTTCGTTTGAACTTTACAAGAAACGTCAGATGGTTGCTCGTAAGAGAATGAGAATACAAGCAATTGCGCGCTCTGAATTGAGCACTCAATTGTGGTGTTGCCAGATGATTCTTTTTATCAAATTGTAAGTATTGCAGAAGCCGATTTCGGGGTTTGAAAGTTAAAGTTCTGGAACCCTTCATAGAGATCTTCTGATCACAGCAATATGGGAAATATGGAAATATGTCTCCATATAATACTCGTATATTATACTAATATATCTCTGTAAAATTAACCTAAAAACTTAATTAGATATAAAGTAATCTATTGCTTTAGTTTACTAATGATTTTGTGCATTATAGTAAAATTCGTACAGCGAAAACATTATCTCGATGAGAAGGATATATTATGTCATTTATTATACTTCATTATGTTACACTGGCTTACGAATCGATTTTTTTCCATGTACTTTGAAGTTCAAGGTTTTTAAGGTTTTTCTTATGGAACAGTTTTTGAGATCTAACATTTTTTCTATTTTTTCGACTTCTTTTTACTTTCAAATTCATATCTCGAGGTAGGAATGTTCAATTTAATTTTTCTTGCCACCAGATTAAAGGTGATAAAATAACAAACAAAGACATATGATTGGATCGATGAATGATTAAGTTTTTCAAAATACATACTAATGAAAACTTTCTTGTGTACAAAAAACTTTAGATTTGCTATAATAAATTGAGTTTCTTACTAAGACCATGAACCAATTCAATCTCCTAGAGGTGACAATTTTTGGCTAAACTATGTAAAAATTGAGATTTCAAACTCCCATCCCTGATCAGTACTCATTTTGAAATTTATTACGAACGTCGTAATTGTTCACTTTTACGCTATCGGAAATCTTCATTTCCGTTTCTTCATGTCATATGAGGAAAAATTCAGAAGATAAGCAAATTGAAATTCTTTCATGAAATAGTAGCGCTTTACACAGTGAATGAATAGTAAAATATATTTGACTTCTGATCATTTGATTTATAGTTTGATAAGGAATCAATTTTTTTAGTATATATGCATTAAAGCGGTTTAATAAAAAATTATTTTTTAACGATGTCAGCGGATATACGTTACACGTCTACACAGAGTTTAAAAAATTTTCATTAATAATGAATACTGGATTTTTATTGAGTCACGGTATCAAGTGTTAGCAGCTGCTCAAATTAGTAAAGTAATCCACTACTCCTGTACTTTGCATATCGTGAAACTTTTGCTGGTGCTGGTTGAATGGAATGCAATGCACCGGGTTGATTTCTAAGAAAAGGAAATCAGTTCAAGATAAGAGGGGCGGGAAGAGTACATAGTATTCGTATATCTTTTTGTTAAGTCTACCGATATCACAGTGGTCAAAAAAATGGACTCGGAGAGATTATTTCACAATTTAACAATGCGGCTTAAGAAGGAAGTATATATCGTAATAGTTTGACGATTTTTTCGAACATCGTTGTGCTGCAAAAAGATTTTGGTTTGATAAGACGCCCGAGTGCTGCAAAAAAATTAACAAATTCATAAATACCTCTAGAGTTCATCCCAAAAAAATATCTGTAAAATAGGAATACGAAGGTGATCATAAAAATCAATATGAGAGTTGATGAGCAGTTTGGAGCCCCAGTCCAAATGTGCGAATTCTACTTAAGACATACCTCTCCTTAAATAGATTTGACGTCAATAAGTTTTACTTACATGTTGAACTTCTTGGTGGTGAGGCATATGTCATCAGTATAAGCGAGGCCTTTCAGATACCCGCTAAAGGTTCATGCCGCAATTAGTTAAGTCTAGGGGTCTGTTGATGACATCATGCAGTAATATCGATTTCAAGGATTGTGACATCAGACAATTTTTGGCCCACAACCAACATAGATTTAAATGGATTAGAAAATTTTCCGTTGTATAAAGCTTTATTTGGAGCCTTCGTTTGGGCATTGATGAGATTAACGATCTTGGTTTAGGCAGGAAAATGGTCCTTGATTTAAAGCATATTTAATAACTTTGTAACTTTTCTCTTTCTTTTCTTTAAGAAAATGAAAACAGTGAATTGCACCTGTGCAGGGGCTTCATGAGGATGTCTTATTTTGGTAGTGATTTTCGACTGTGAAAACTTAGTAAAATTTTTTCAGCTGAATTTTTTATCCTAATAAAATTTTTTTATGTTTTATTTTATATTTTTTGGGGTGGCCACTAGCTACATCTCGTCTGTCTGCTATATGCATTCTAAGTGCATTTAAGGTCGACACTATCAAAAGCGGTACTATAATAGACTCATTTGTCTCCTCCATACGATCTGTTAAAGCGAAAACCTTCCGTACTTTTCCGAATGAGGAGGACTTTCATCAGGGTCTATGCAGGATTGGAATGGCAGCATCACGATACTCCTGTAGTTCTGGTAAAGCAATAATTCTTCATTGTTTATCTTTCTATGTTTCGGAAGAGGACAGTGTACATAAGTTGAGTGGTGAGCTCCGAGAATACTTTCAGCAACTATGCCATCTGCGCTAAAGAAGTCGGTTTCGAAGTTTCTCTATTTTCTTGTTTGGTGACTGTGTCTCCGGAGATAGTTAAGATTTCATTTACATAGCTCCATCTGTCTGTTGACATCTCAAATATTTCTATGTTGAGGCTCTTTATAATAATAAAAATATAATTGTCCAATAGTATAGGATGTTTAATCGAGAAAACCTAGTTTTCAAGTTTTGATGGAATTACTGAGTTTGGATTCAATTTCAATAACGGCTGAATCTAATTAAATCAAACACAAAAATGAATTGATTGATGTGTTTTTTCATCGTTTTTGAGCCCTGATGTCCTATGTAAGGATGAATCTGGTAGGTAGGGCAAGGTTTGGTGGCCAGACGCACTTTTTGTAGTACCTTTTTGAAATGATATTTACTCCTTTATGTTCATGCAATAAAACTATGAAATTTTAACCATTCTGCACTATGTGCTCCCCTCACACTTACTCATATTCCTAAAGCCTGCTCACTGTTTAAAATAGGTATACAAAATTAAAGCCATATTTAAACTTTGCCATTTTAGTATTGGCTTTCGGAAAACTGTAGTGCAATCTAGCATTAGCCTTTTCTATCTCTATTAGCTTTTGAGATATATGCTATCATTTTTTTAATTTTCTAGCAATTTGGATATTTTGTTTGAGAAATTGCTATATATTATAGTCAAATTATTGTTAGTTAGCAAGATATATTAGTATTCTGTAAAGTGATATTAGTTGCAAAATGAAATGAAAAAAATTAATCCAGACTATTTGTAGCCAACCGAACCTGACGTTAAAATGGGCCCAACTGTTAAATAATGAAATATTCGATGCAATTGGATGCATAACTGTATGCCAATTCATTAATATTTTTCGTCCCAGAGATATGCCTAAGGATTGTTTGTTCTTATTCGTATACACTTTTGACTTCTAAAAATCCCAAAGGAAAAAATTCGCATAGCAAGTCACACGATTTTGCTATACAGTCTTAGTCTGCATTTTCTTAAATTGCATGACCTGGGAACTTTCTCTTTCTAGTATCTAAATCGTTTCGTATATCTTTGAAACCCAAATAAATAAATTTTGAATATATATAAGTGTCTAACTGGCCAGAAGTTAAAATGAGATTTATGGCCCTGTTTTGACCCTTTTTACCAAATACTGCTAACGTTTTTATATGGAAGAGCCATCAGTAATAAATTTTAACTTGGTGAATATCATAAAGTGTAACTTTTTGTCTTAAGAAAATTCAAACGTTTTGACTAAAATTGAATGCGGTTTCAATGATTAGTGTTCTGTGTTGGATTTTATTTTTCGGCTTCCATTCAAATAATTTTAACAAATATTTGGTTTCTAAAAACCAGTTTTTTAGATATATCTCAAAACCTGAACTCGAATGCTGGTTAAATTCAGTATCAACAATCCAATCCAACTTTGAAATGTGCAATTTGTTTATTTTTAAATTTTTCGTAAAGCTGTGCTATCCAAAAATTGTTAACGTAGATCTTTTGACGCCCATCATATGATACGAACCATGTCACTCAAAGAAGGTTTTTTATCTCTTCAATTAAACAAAACCTCATCAGATCTGGCAGCACTAAAAGAGCGAAGGGCGTGTGTATAAAAAAAAACACAAGCAAAAACAATAAGAGAAAAGTTCATTCACTTGCGTAGTATAAACAGTTGTAATAATTTCAACAGCAAGACTTATTAAAAATATGATCATTTTATTTCTAGTGTAATTATCATTCAATGTGATTAACAAAAGCTTAAGCAGTTTACTTTGCAATAAATAATTTCAACTCATAAAAATTTATATCATTTTAACATTTTTTTCCTCTTTCATTTGTACTCGCTCTTGCTCTTTTTGCCACTCATCAACCAACCAACTCTCTTAAACATTTTACATCCACCCGGCATTTTTTCTGCTAATACTTTCTACGTTTTTGGTTCAATTGGATTTCTTTCTTATTTTGTTTTGTTTTATTTTAATTTCTGTTTTTTTTTCGTTTTTCTCCACTACTTCTGCTCTTGAGTTGAATGACCTCTACGCCGAGCACGCGTTTATTCACTATTTTTGCTTCGGCTTCGGCTTCTGCTGCTTCTTGTTCGATTTTCTTCCTCTTTTGTTTCGCATTTACTTTGCTCTACTGCTGCAAGTATCATTGTGTGTTTGTTTGTACTGTGGGTTCGTTTTTTATTTGTCAGCTTTTAAAATTACTTGCACATACATATTTCCATTTTTGATCAGCGTTGCAAAAACTTTAAAATTAAATTTTTAATTAATCGACTTCAATTATGAGACTTAAATGCAATCACTTCATTCTATTTATGAATTTTTTAAAGACTAACTGAGTTTTACTACAAACTTCAGTCAGAAGTTCCAAGAATTTAGTAATGGGGGAGAGCTCAAGTTAAAGTGAAGAGGCTGAATGAATGGAATAACCAGCCTAGTATTTTTCATAATATATACATATATTTAGTGTAAAATCGCTTTAAATGGGGAGCCTGAGCTCTTATGGTTAGCTCCGCTCAAGATTCTTGGTTCGTCCATCGCACTTTTGCGACTAGATTATTTAGGAATTGTTTACTTTAACGTCTTCTTCCACGGTTTTTAAACATTTTTACTATGCTGAATGATCGTCGAAGGTATGTACATGTGGTACATGTCAAAATAAGCATTTTGACATTGAGGTTTCTGATTTTACTTTTTATGTTTTTATTTTTTGTAGGTAGCATTTCACTAAATATGCTATAAATTATTTCGCCATTAGTCGAAATATTGCTACTCTACAATTTTTCAAAATTCACGACAAACATGAATTTCCAATACATTTTTTATCTCTATAAATACCAATTCCACGCAAAATCTTGTTGAAACATAAAATGTTACTATAGAAACTACTTCACCTTTGGTAAAAAAAAATTCAAATTCTTATGTCCTTTTGGGCCAAAGCTCAAATTTCAGCCTATTTATTTAAAGTTTATTTTTGAAAGTCTGTGCGAAAAAACAGTCAAAATATATCAAAACCAAAATAGTACTACTACTACATATTTTTTTTTTTAAGCTTATGTTGGAAATAATCTATTTATTTATTATGGTGTTTTTGAAAATTTTTCAATAGAAATAACATATTAATTTATTCAATATTTCCTAACTTGTAGCAACTTTAGGATAAGTTAACTTCCGCAAAATGCTTACCAAGAACGTGGGCTGCAGCCTAGGGCTCCGCTGACAATATTTATAACCTTTTTTTTTGCTCAGCAATCTCAAATCGTAAAAATTTCATTATTTGTGTTTCCAAAAAAATTTCTTTGCATCTTTTAGGCAAGAACCTCTCGGTAAGGTCTGCACCACATTTTCAGTTTTACATGCATAAATGTTTGGTGTTTGCACTAAAATCTCGCCCTTTTGGGAAAAAATAAAAAAAAATATAAATTTCATGTAGAGTTGTTGCATACATAATACATACAGTCTGTTGCGTTATGGGCTTCACGTGTATGCACTCTTGATTTTTAGGAATGCTGGGGATGCCTAGCTTATTATTTTATATGAAGTGAATGCCATTTATAGAAACAGTATTTATTATCTTACATACAGTGTGTCCAGTAACCCCTTAAGGAAATTCATTTTGCGAAATTAAGTTTTATCCAACAGTTTCGTTCGTAATATCTTTCAAATGACATAGATATATTAAAATCCCACCAAGTAATCAATTGTTCTATATCAGACATAATTTAGCCGAATCATTTTCTCAGTGTAGATAATTTTTACCTACAAGTTTGAGTAAAAATTTGATCGCATACACACACATATGTATTTATAGGCTCCAAATATCATACTTCTACATACAGCGTTGCCAAGTTGAAATCGAGTATTAACGGTCTTCCAAAAAGACATAAAATTCGTTAAAATGCTCGAAAATAATTGACAACCTTTTTTTTGCTTGTTGTCAGCAATACTAATTTGCACAATGTAGTATTTTTTTTTTTTTTGAGGAGAAATGCATGACCTTTTTTTTGCTTGAATAGAAACATTTTTACCTCCAATTAACGGCTTTTACCTTCAATTATGTGCATGTAACTATTGGGCATTCTTTTTCAAAACATTGGGGGTCGAATCTTGATGTCTCCGTTTTTTCAGATTTTTTTTCTTGTAATATTGTACTAATTGATGATGAACCATGACTAATTGTGGTTTATGTCGAACCATTGTTGCTCTAGAGCCATTTGCATCTCTATAAGTATTAACTCTACAAAAAAAAATCGTTGGAACATTATATGTTGGGAATGAGTTTATCTTCTTAAAATAAATTGTTTTCAACATTTGGTCTTATCTTGAAATGAAAATGAAAATGAAATGCAAATGATTATTTGAACTGAACTATAAAACAAAAACGTATGCAAAAAAAAGAATCATTTTTGAATTTGAGGCGTACCAGTAAAATTCTAGAACATTATGGTTTTTTTAATAGGTATAGTGAGCTCAGAAAAAAAACATGCAGCAGTTAGTATATAAATTTAATATATTCAATAAATAATAATAAACGTTGAAAATTATTGCTGTAATCAACAATTTGTACTTTTCCTGAATCTTTGCAAGTTTTAGTTTTTAACATTCAAATTTTTGCGTTTTGGGCAATTCCATTTTAGCCTCGAATTTTCTACTTTCTTCTCTTAGCCGATTTTTTTAAGTGGTAGACTTATAGGTTGGCAAATTTTCTCTTTATGAAAAAGAAAGTATTTATTCTTCATGATGGGTTTTTCAGAATTTAGATGTGATGACTTCTTTTTGTTGATCACATTGAATACGGCGAGATTGCAAAAAGCTGATAAAGCCTTGATCATGCGGTTGCACGGGGCCTCACGTGCGATAGTTTTTTTTTTCGAAAAATTACCCTAAGACCCTTCTGAACTGTTTTTATTGCGTCGTACAGTCTAACACCAGAGTTTATTTCTGTTTTCCGTTCTTAATATAAACCTGTCAATAGAAGGTGAAGAACAAAACTTTCTACCTTTGTATTAAAAAGGAAAAATGAAAGCAGAGCCAAAGTAATATTTTTTATTGTCACTTATTGATTGCAAGGGGCCTCGCATCTACTGGTTGCACGGGGACTACCTAGGGCCGGCTCTGTGTATACGTATGTATGTATGTATGTACCAGAAATGCGAGATGACATTTGATGAAAATCAAAACTGATTTGGATTTTATTACAAAATTTGATCATATCAAATAATTTTCATGTTCATATATCACTAGATTATGTGACTATCAAATACACTCTGAAACTCATTTCTTACCAAAAAAAATCAATTGGAACTGATTCTTAATTAAAAGAAGCACTAAACAAATGGCAACAACAACTAAATATAAAACAGCATTAATAAGTTCGCAACTCATCATCATCCTCATGACTTTGCAGGGCGCAAAGCACAGGTCCGACAAGACGACAGCGAATCGCTGCGCTGCTACTGCTGCTGTGAACCGATATCACTTTCGGGATGGAGTTCGTTGTCCCCAAAGAGGAACCAAAACAAAATTCAAAACAGCGCCAAGTCGCAATACTGCTGGTTGTGGCAAAAGAAAATGATAAATGAAAAAAGAGAAGAGTATCATCTCATCTCCTCTCCTGGTTACGTCAACAACAGCAGAAGAAAAAAAATATACTTCCTTGTTTAAGAGTATACGCTCCACAGTTCTCTCACAAATGTTCAAGTAGTTTTCTCTTCAAACTTATTGAGTTCATTGACTTTTTACAGCAAAAGTATTCCAGCATTTTTAAGAAAGCTTTTGTACACTCAGTGCAAAATGGAAGAGAGCGAGTCATTTTGATAATGAGTAAGAGTTGGGAAATTTTTCAATTACGCTTCAAACTTATTTGTTACGCTCTTGCGAAAATGAGAAATATTTTTGTTTTGCTTTTTTAATTATGCCGTATGAAGGTTTGTGTATTTGATTAGTTGGATTTCAATAGTGAATGCTTGATAAAACTTAGAGTTGGTTACGATTTTTAACACATATTTGTGAGCTCAACGCGAAAAAAATAGATTTCATTTTGGAAAAAGCTGCTATTCATTTAAGATGCATAATGTGAAATAAAATGTACTTTGTGCCCGCTTCTTTTAGAATCAAAACGGAACTATGCTAGGGCTAGAGGGTACTATAGCCCCGAGCTCAAGGGGCAAGCGGCACCGCCATTACAACTATTTTTGTGATTTGCAAAGAATTTTCTGATTTTGAATGTAGTTTTTTAATTTCAATTTTTTAAAACAGGGGGCTCGTTGTCGTCTTTCAGCCCCTGGCCCACAAAGCCTTAATCCACGTAATTTGAGCTTTCTCCTTAGGCCATAACCGAGGGGGCCCAGCCTCATCACAAAATACTTTGAATTTCATTATACATACATAATAAAAATTTCGGTGGAATCAGGTCCCTACAAAGTGAGGAAAAATATAAAGTGTACAGATTTTTTTCTGCTCCCCAATTTGAAAACCCTCGGCAAAAGTGTCAGCTTTAATATCTATGTAACTAGGTAAGAGCCTTAGCTTCTTGCAGAAATAAAAATCCATTAGAATCAACTATAAGAACTAAATGTATGTACATTCCTTATGAGAGACTTTTTTTAGTTTTTTAGCAAGCTTACTTTGATTAAAATAGTTTTTTCAAAATAATTTTTGACTTAAATATTCAATGTCAAATTGTAAATTTGCTTACATCTCGAAAACGATATTTTAAATTTTTTAATAATTTTAGAAACTCTATAGAGACGAGCATATACTTGACCGAAAGTTTTTGGTGCGCAGAATCCGAATCTGAGATCAATATTGCTCATACTCATGTCAGGTACTTGAGATATCGTATATTACACCTCAAATTAATTTTCTCTTGAAACTCGTTACGGCATGTGGAATTATTGCTCTTCCTCTTCAATCATCTCTTTTCCTTTTCCAGAAAGTTAGCTAAAGGATCCCTTACATTTATTACGTAGTTGTCACAAACAATGTACAAACCTTTGCTTTGAATATGATTTTTGAAGATATGACCCCTAAGAGCAGGGGTCGGCAAGTAATTTTAAGTGAGGTCTGGATACTGTTGAACGTTTATATTGAGGTCCGGAAAAAACTTATATTCCTTGCTAATTTGTTTTTTTAATTTTCTCTGACTAAATAATATGAAATACAATAGATATGCAGGTAATTTTTGTACTCAGAAATCAATGGGTGAAATTATATTTGCTGGCTTGAGCCAGATGTCTTCCCACAAGTCTATTACAGTAGAACCTCTGTAAGTCGAACCTAAAGGGAAACGCCAAAAAATTCGAGTTATAGAATTTTCGACTCATGGAGTACTTCGAATTAAGCTAATTTTCGCCAGGAAATGTTCAACTTGTAGAGTTCAAGTCCAAGTTCAAATGAAATCACGTATTCATAAACTCCTCTTTAATTTCATAGAATTGGTTTTTTGTACATATAAGAAGGTTCTTACATTGATTTCTAAGGATCAATGATGTACATTGTTGGCATATTCTTAAAGTCGGTATCTTATTTTTCTTCGAACTTTAGACGTAATTCGTTTCAAATAATCGGTTGCAAAATCAAACATTGCCATGTCGAGATGCAGAGGTCAAATTTATTTTTTCGAGTTGTAGAGGGAAAAGAGGTACTAAGTTTACTTCTATGGACTCACTAATTACTTCGACATATAGAGGGGTCAGATTTCGAGCATTGGAGGTTTTGGGGCTTGAAGGGAAAGGAACACAACAGTTTTTCGTGTTTGGAAGGTTTTCGACTTAACGAGGTTCGACTTAAAGAGGTTCCACTGTATTTACATTTGGCTTTGAACGGCGAAACATACTGCAGCCACATTCAAAAATAAATTTAAGAATCGCGACTATGACTCTATATTTGCGACTCCTTGGAATCTTACTGAAAACTCTTTCTATAATCTGGCATTCAATTTGAAATGCTGCAATGTCTATTTCAGGAATATTATAATGAGTGAACTTTAATTATTCTGTAAAGTTTTAGTGTTCCATATCTTTTTTTTTTGTATGCTTAGTGACTCAGTTTAAGGTTTTTATACTTTGTGGACGATTACTTTCATGGCGTCTTTTATGAAATTATTTTGTTCATAGGTAACGGGGATGGATTTAACACTGTTAAGGCCAGCACCATTCTCCCTTACACGCCTACTTATTAAAAACAACAATAAATTCACATTTGTATTTTTAGAAATCATGTAAGCAAAGTCCCATATGTGCAGAGAGGCAAACTCTGATTTGATTTGGAATTTTTATATTTTTTATATAAAAAAGTTTGTACCTGTGATTCAAATTAAAAAAAAAGTTATAAAAGTTTATTTTTAAATAATGTATTTAAGTAATTAATATTTTATTTAAAAAAAAAATGTTGGTAGTCTATTTCTTGGCCTTCCGCGGTCCGCCAGTTGCCGACCTAAGGATAACTTAAGGACAGTTTATATTGCAGAATTTGATGGTTCGTGACGCTGTAGGTTTTATGGAATAAACGCAATTGAATTAGCTTATAGGGAATATTAAAATATTTCATTACAACTTATTTTGATGGAGGAGGTTTCTCTGAAGATTTTAATGGCACCTCAAGTCCAACCTCTAAAGTTTGATGATAAGAATACTTTCATGACACCAAGAGCTTAGACACAGAGGCCTAGATAATATAAAAAATGAGCTCTCCTTGCCATAAGGTTCCACTGTAATTATTTTGATTGCATTACATTTAATGGTGACCGAAATATGCTAAATGCAAATTTAAAGTTTTGAACTCTGTCATACCCTTATTGAAAGCCTTACAAAACTGAAACTACTTCAACTTAATTTTTCCTTTAAATTTAAAATCTTTTTAAGGTTCATAAAAATCGATCAAGCCTTTTCAAAAATATATTTTTTCCTTAAGCATATCGGTATTAATACCATAGACATTTCACTACATATTTACTTTATATATGAAGAATCTCATTTGAAAACATTTTATGTATGATGTATATGACTTTTTTGAAATTTTAAGGACTAAGAGTGTTGTTGGTGCCAATTAAGTATGTCAATGGCAGGATTTTTTTTTTTTTTTATTTATATATTAAGAATTATTACATTGAACTTGCAGTCATTTTGCAAAGACCAATATGATCGTAAAATTTTACTTAATTGATCAATGCTTTTTTATTCAACAAACATGACAAAGATAACAAATCGAACAATTTAACCTGGTAATTGGTGACATATGTTTCGGCTATTACCACATATATACACATGCTCATATGTATATACATAGCCTCATCAGACCAGTTTTTGGTTAATGTTGTACATGGGATCGAACCCCTGACCGTTCTTGAATTGCAATGTTATTTTTGACGGTCGCTCAATTATTTATAAAATTTTTCTTTTAATAAAAAAAAAATTATTCTGGATACAAAAATGTTCGACTTTCAGTAGAAAATTATTGCAGAAAAAAATATTATTTAAACTATTTTGTTTAGTTAATAAAATTTGTACTTAATTTTTAAATCTGTTGTCCCAGGTTCTCGAACCAGAAAAAAATTCTAAGTCATTTATGGCTTAGATTTAAGCTTTCCAGCCATAAATTAAGCTATCTCCGTCAAGTGAGTTCGGAATTTCATAATATCTGATTAATATGACCTTAAAATTTGTTTGGGAAGAGATTATATGATGTTTTGTTATAATCTTCGATCTAGCGATTTCAGTCCTAAACATTTTTCTTCAGGGTAAGTTTCAAATTAACACAAAAATTAGTACATGTTCCACAAAATCAGTTGTCGGTATGCAAATATTTTTTATATATAAAACAAAGTCAAAAAAGGTGTTAGTTACAACATTTATAACTCAAGAACGGCGGACCAATTTCAATAATTTTTGATTGTTTGGATTCCTCTACACTCGGGATAGGTTATAGGCTATAAAACTTTAATTTAGGGTGCATATTAAGGGTGGCGCTCATACAAAAATATTTTCAAAATAGCATTTTAGTCGATTCACATGTAATTTACTGCACATGCTATATAAATATTACGAAGGATACACATTTAAGGTGGCCCCCACACAAAAATATTTTCAAAATAGCGCTTAAGTCGATTCACTTGGAATTTACACCACGAATATTTTATATTAAGAGGCATAGTTTCATTTCAGTGTAATATTGATCAAGAGTCGTCAAGTGGCGTCATTACGAGCTGACAAACGTGATATCGGAAAGCATTTCAAAGGTATTCGACTCGTAGATGATTTGAAGAAGTTGTATAAACTCTGAAGATCATTAAAGAAATCAGCAGCTGTTGAACAAATTTCAACGGCTTGAGTGCCAATTACATTCAGAGGAGTAGTACAAAGAACGTATTCAGCATATTAATTACGACTTCTGATCCACTTTTGAGGCCCTGCATATATCCCTGACATATTTTGCACTGTATCATATGACTGACCTCTTTTTCAACCTTTTGAGGTAGCGAAATGTATATAATTCAAGGATAAAAATTAACCATTTCCCAAAAACAAAAATTTCTGTGATAAACTATCCCCTCTAAAATTTAGGCACTTGTCGACTGGTTTAATAAAATAAATTTCAACATAACGTAATCACAAGACTAATACCGGCATTCAGTTGGGATCCATGGGTCACAGAAGGTTGAATTTGTTGTAGTCGTACTCTTATATTATTTTAATTTCTCTATTCGAATTTTCTATAGATAGATTCTTGAATGTGAAGACTCTGGACATGGAACCAAAAATCTATTCAATAAAACTTAATTACTAAATTAGTTTGAGATCGGTTAAAGCTACGACCACTTTTATACCACACTTTGTACTTTCGTTTGAAAACTATATATATTTTTGAACAGATTTACTGAGTAAATTTAGCCATGTCTGTTTATTTACCTAGGCGTGGAAATGACAGTTACGGGAAATAAAATGAGGTTGTTTGATTAAATTTGGTTCAAAGTCTACTTACATTTTCAATTACAAAAAGCAAAACGAATTTTGTGTCTGGGTTCTAGATGTCAAGTTTTGATTTTTTTCACATAACTAATAAAAGACAAAAATAGTGTTATTGATTGAAGATTCCTTTTGTAGGAACCAGAAAGACATAAAAGGGCGAAAATCACGTTTTTTTTTTAAATATTTGCGGCGAGTACATCGAAAGGTACGAGTAATTTTCTACATGATATCATTAATAGAGTTCAAAAGTACTAATTTTTCTTTTCAAAACACATTTTCAATTACATATGTTGATATGTTTTTTTTCCCCCGAAATAATGGAAATTGAAATTTATTATTCAAGTCTCTATACAAATCTCTTAAGTTTCAGAAGGCAGAATAACTGGGGAACGTGCAATAAATTTCAATTTACGATATTTTAAAGAAAAACAAAAGTATCGATAAAATTGAAAGTGGGTTTTGAAGAAGAAGAAAAGTTTTTTCGGGCCCCATTAACGGTTAAAAAAAAATAGCTTACGATGTAATATAACCTCAAATATCTCAAAAAGCCGTGATCTTCACACTTCAGAAAATCATATTGGGGTTTCATAACTAGTGGTTTGACCAAATTTTGTCGCACTGTGTTATAGCTCGATAGTTAAAAATACTGAAATCGGTACTCAGACACGATTACAAGCAAAAGCTTGGAAACGTTGCAAGAATGCAACTAATACTAGGGTTGGTTCGGAAAGCACTAGCCAATAAATGGGAATATTTGAACCAGAGGACATGGAGCCTCTCATAATAGCAAACATTATAAAGCGATGTATTCAGAGATGTCTTAGTTCTGCAAACGAATTTCTCATGATTACCTAATACGGTTCGGTTGGACAACAAACAAAACGTGCAATTTTAGAGAGGACGTAGCGCCTTTATTACAGCCAAGTGTCTTAAAACGAGAGGGTTTTTAAATACTAGGAATCGTACGTATAATAACTCGACAAAAAGTAGGTGGATCTAGATTGTATTAAGAGTTACTAAGGGTAATGCAATAAATTCCGTACGAATACTAAGGCAAAAACTAGACAAAATCGCATGCAACCGTTATACTGAGAGATGTAAATAAATGTGGAATTCAATATGATAACGTTTGATGGAACCAACAAGCATTGGGCAAAGTTTTCCAGAAAAATAAAAATTGTAAGTGCTCTATGGAGGAACCCATCTAAATTTGTGTTACAAAACTCTGTAAGACAATAATTGGTGATAATCTTGTATTAGGGTGGACGGGTTTGGACTTGTTGGCGTGTCAGTTGTGATACAAGCAAATATTTAAAACTAGTTTGCGAGGAGTTATTAAAATACAGCTTTATATTTAAGAAAATATGTAATTTAGTGAAGCAACCACGTGCTAAATGCTTTTCCACATAGTTATCCGACTAGAGTTACAAGTAGTACAGATGCAAATGCCAGCCTTCTTAAAAAAAAAATCTGTTAAAGGCGGTATCTTTGGCCTTGCCAAAAATTAAATACTGTCAAATGCGCGTAAGTCTTATATTTTTATTAAAAACATTGTTGCCACCACACTACATGCTAGCTGGTTTGACTAGACTAGACATATACTTAAATTGCTATTTGTGTAGCGTTTTGAAACTTACTTAGCCCTCTTTTAGAAATTCGTTAACTTATGGTCTGATGCTTGGCCGTATCATTTTTTGTATCTGTGTGAAATTTTGGTTTCATTACTTTAAAGACCCGGATGACCGACAGTTATTCAGTTTTCCGGCTTAAAAATTAAGTCGGAAAATTATGAAAAATATTGAATCTGCCGAATTGAATCAGTTGGAAAATGTCGAAAAAGTCGAAAAAAAAATGGAAAATGTTGAAAAAACTGAGAGATGTTTGAAACTGATAAAACAGTTGAAAAATGCTGAAATGTCCAAATAGTATATAAATTTTGAAAAAAGTTGAATAGCTCGGAAAAAGTTGAAAGAGTTTGATGTTTGAAGGATTCTAGAAATGTTGAAAGATACTGCAAAAGTCGAAATTCATGAAAAATGTTGAAATAAGTTAAAAAAACTCCTGGGAAAGTCTAATAAATAAATTGAAGACGAAAAAATATTGAAAACAATTAAAGTCTATTTAAATAGTAAAAAAAGTTTAAAAATGTCGGATATGACTCCAAGCTCGAAAAGATATGAAAAATGTTAAAAGACATTGAAAATGT
Organism: Meiosimyza decipiens; assembly: GCA_963680825.1. Classification (NCBI taxonomy): domain Eukaryota; kingdom Metazoa; phylum Arthropoda; class Insecta; order Diptera; family Lauxaniidae; genus Meiosimyza; species Meiosimyza decipiens. The sequence continues at coordinate 85,062,950 of OY804258.1, read as the reverse complement.
CAAAAAAAGTTGAAAAGGCCAAGAGAGTTTCGAAAATGTTGTAAAAAGTCGAAAAAACATAAAAAAGTCAAAATACGCGACGCCCAATTTTTCAATTCCGCTTACTTTTCGGTTTAAAAAATATAATCGTGATCGGCATCTGCATACCAAATTTTATATAATTAGTCTTAAAATTTAGGACGATGACACGCCCACTGGTACAATGCAATCCGATTTTGATCCAGAAATAGGATTTCTTAAACAACATTCTTACACCAAATTTTAGTACGATTGCTCACATATTTCGATAGATATGTCACTTATTATTATTTCAATACAAATTTTTTTTTACAGGAACAAATTCTTTTTTGATGTATATTGGTTGATTATGGCTCAAATAATGTACCATATAGTGCATTTAAGAAACGGATAACCAGAACAAGGAAATGTTCCTGGGACAGGAATGTCAAATCAGTAAATGTGCGTGGGACACATATGTATGTCTCGATAGTAACATAATGAGACAAAAGCAAAATAAAGATGTTTGAAATTCTATTCGTATAATTTTTAAACCTTAATCTCAAATTGATTTAATGATAGAAACACATTTGATTTGTATTCGTATCATATTCAATGAATAAAAATGTAAGTCAATTGGAATGATATTCGGCAAAACACAAGTTGCACAGAGGAATATTGAAAGAAACGCAAAACATTTTTGCACGTTGTTTTTTTTTTTTATTATCTGCATAGCTTCTGCAACGGCGGTGTGTTGTTTCCCCATCTCCTGGTAGTACTTTTGAGCGTTGAGAAGGACACCCGCTTGTGCTACGACGTTTAACTTTTGCTTAATCGTTTCCATAAGCAAGAAGCTGCTCTGGTTATTCAACGAAATAACTAAATAATGGTACCTGCATGTCTTGTTTCTTGAAAAAGAATCCAAGCATTAGATACGCAAACCATAAGCAGCTTTTGAAAAACTCTATTCCACCATTTTCCGGATTTTCTGTTAGGACTATAAAGAGATGAAAATTGGTGTGCAGATTCACACCGCCAAATACTTATTGTAGATAGCAATGTACTCAGGGCATGGAACTTCAATATCGTCTAAACTTTAAAACTTCACCTCTTTTTTTTGAGACATCAAGATTTGGTAAGAGTTGTACATTTCTCATAGTTGTAATACCGAAGCCAAAATCCAAAGTCTGCGCTGATTTGATGGAAGTAAAAAATCGATCACAACAAAATACGGCTGAAGGATTTGGGAACCAGGAACATAGTTTTCTTACAGTTCGTTCTGCAAGAGTGCCATCGCATCTGGGGATCCGCTGACACCCAGTACTGCGACTGTGGACAGTTTATCCAAAACATTATGCATTTGAAAAAACCAAGGCAATATAGATGACTTTAACAAAGCTTCACCAGCAGCAATCCAGCTGCTCCAAAACCTTGGCAAACAGTTTTGAAATAGTCAACATTGCTTAAATTTGTTAAATCTTACATATATGTATGTGTTTGTTTTTTGCTACTTTTATGTTACGTATAAGCTTTGTACTTTGTATGTATAAATAAATAAACCCCTTCCACGGAACTGTTTCCTTTCCACAGTATATGCCGAAATCATAGCTGTATCCAGTTGTTGAATCATATCGTTCCCAAATCTCAGTGCCTCGTTTTATAGATTTAATCGGGTTGTATTGCTTCATGGAAACCTTTGAACTTTGCCATAGTTTCGGTCTGACAATTGTTATAGGTGTATTTTAGACGTAAAACCATTTCATCAACATAGTATGTTTTTGTTGCATTTGAAGACTTTTCTGAGTCATTCATGCATAGTTTTGATGACAGAAGTAAAAGCCGGTCACGGTCTATACAGTCTTTTATAGATGTATTACTGAAAGATAAGTTTTGTGTCCAAAACATATTCCTGTGGTAAGATGTAACCAAGTATACGCCGACAACAACCATCATTTCATGTGGATTTACTTACTAGTACGTTACTGTTGGGACATATGTGGCCTAGTGAAAGTTACTGCTCGGACACATGTGACCCAGATTTAGTTTTTTGCATATATCTTATATCTTTTTTTGACCTTTAGGATATAACTATTTATTTTTATTGATATTAACTTACCTCGCCATTTTTCAAATAGTTTTAAAATAAATCACTCGTAGTTTTACTAAAAACACAATTTTTTACGCACTGAACTAGCACATGCCATAATTAATTGCAAAACATGCGAAAAACTGATGGGATGAAGATATGTACCAATAAATATGAATAATTTTGTTTTAGCTAACTGAGAGCACTTAATGGGACACCTGTGTCCGGTCAGTATTGAAAGGGTTAACAAAGTTTTTTTTTCACTGTTTCATAATGCTTTTGATGAGTAATGGATTGATTATATTGTACATTTGAGTCGTTTTTTTACTGAAGTTCTTCTGATTTTTCCTTTCCTATGCTTTTATTGCTACATATTTTAAATGCATTCGAAAAAATCAAACAAAACAGACTAAAAAATTGGGCCAAACAATCGTAATTTGGTTTGCAATAATCTATCGAATTATTTCGGTAAATTTATAAAGTACTATAGAAGAAATAGATTTTTGTAAGACTATGCTACTTTTATGAAAAAGGGAATGAACTGACAATTTTCTATACAGAAAAAGTTTTTTTCAAAATTCTAGAGAAATTTTAAATTGTTGTATATCTAACACTGGCTTCACTAGTCATAGTATTTCTACATTAATTACAGGGTAAGTGGGCGGTTTTCGGCCGCGGCTCAGTTCAAAATCTCCAATATGTCCAACACAGACATGTTTCGATTAAGTATGGAATAAAATGTCCCGCAAATGACCACCGTGGCTCTGATGACAAGCCATTGCTCTTTTCATTAAATTTTCGATGACCTTCTCACAAAGATGTGGCTGTATCTCACCGATGACGCAGGAATTGTTTCTGGTTTATTCACATAACCCCAAAGAAAGAAATCGACGATAAATCGCATGATCTTGGTGGCCAGTTGACATCAGAATTTTGTGAGATGATTTGGTCTGGAAATCGTTGCTGCAATAAATTGATTGTTTCATGCGCAGTGTGGCAGGTGGCGTCGTCTTGCTGAAATTATAAATCATCCAGATCCATGCCGTTCAGTTGGGAACACAAGAACTCCTTTATCATGTTCCTGTAACGAATGCTGTCCACAATCACAGCAATTTCGGCATCATTTTCAAAAATGTAAGGCCCAATCACGGACGTCTGATCAGAATCCACACCAGATAGTTGCTCGTTGGGGATGCATTTGTGTCTCATGGATAGCGTGAGGATTTTCTAAGCGCCAAAATCGACAATTTTGCTTATTCACGAAGCCATTCAGATGGAAATGCGCTTCGTCGGTGGAGATGACTTTTTTAATAAAATCGGCAGTCACTTCACTTTTGCTCTATTTCCCATTTTTGTAATGGGTTTGCACAATGACAACGCATTTTTCTATAGTGTAGTGCTCTATTATTAATAATCGGGGCTATCATAGGTTACAGCTGTCAAATTTCAGAGTTGCCACTTGCACGAAAATAAAATTATGCAAAACTCTTATTGGGGCACCCATTATATCTTCAAAACTCATGTATGTACATCTTATTTTGAGCTACATTTTAAAATTAAAATAAAAAGATACGAAGAAGGCTGAATTTTTTGAAATTTTAATTTGAAATGTTTGTTTCCGATTTACCACAAAAAAAAAACAAAGTAAAGTGCTACGAAAAGTTCGTTCTCCGTATAAAATCAATTTTTAGAAGTCCATAACTTGACAACTAAGCCTCATACAAAAAAAATATTCTAGAAGTACAATCAGGCCGAATATGAAGTTGTCATGGCAACTTTTCATCGTAAAAATAGAAACATTGAACCATGAACTGTCTTTTCATCTGCACGTCATATTCAACTGATTTTCGAAAATTCTTCAAAATTTGAATTTTGAACTGATTTATTTTTGAAAATATTATGTATATGGTGGTTCAAGTACATTCACGTACATTTATCCAAAATAAATATATTTTTTTACGTTTTATTAAGTTGCATTTATTTGTAAATTAATTTCACATTGCTTTTATGCTATTTATTATATTATGTATTTCATATTTTAATTAGTGATAAATAATTGTAGGTTTTATCTTCTTTTTAAGACAAGTTCAAAAGGTTTTCATAAAATTTTTAAAATAAAATAAATATTTACAAATAAACTTAAAAGAAAATTAATTTTTTGCAAAACTTTAAAATTAAATACAACACATAAAACAAAAGTTAAAAATAATTAATACATTAAAGTCATTAAATACATTGTTTGAATTTAAATTTATTATAATTTATATGCAATTAAGTTACAGCGTTTTTTGTTTAAAAATCTTTAAATACATATGTAAAAGAAAACTTTTGTAGTCACTTTAGTAATTTAAATATTAAAAATATTGCTTTTAAATTATGTATGTTACAAACAAAACTTTAAAATGTCAATTCTAAAAATTCATTACATGTGGTTTTTATTTTTGGTATACCTGCTATATTATAGCGATTTTATGTAATTACAGCTTTAATTTCTGTTATAAAAGAAGAAAAGATTTCCTTCTTTACTATTAAGAGGCTTTTTGTCTTATATATTTTCTTATGAATAACTTATGAGAGTCGCTCTAAGCATATTTGAATAAGTGCCCAAAGCTATGCAAAAAGAATATATAAATATTAATATGAGTTTCAAGACAGCAAATACAACATGTTATGTGGCATAGTTTTAGGCACTTTCAAACTAGGTTAGCCAACGTAAACACTTGCCCTCATGTGTTGCGGTTCATTTTGTTTCTTTCATGTGTGAATTTAATTTTCGGAAAAATATTGTATACAACGAAATGGTTTAACCTGAGCTACATACATGTAAAGTTAAAAACTTACAAAATATGTGACCATATTCTTTGACACGAAAATTAGTGAAAAACGAACGAAACGCAATACGTAAAGACAAAGTTTTCTCTTTTGTATTTTATATTTTTTTAAAAATTTTGGAAAAGAGTTTAATAGCATTCTAGTATTCTTAATTATTATTTTTTTTTTGTAACTTCAAATATATTTGAGTTGGATCTTTCAGCTATCGGCATTTAAGTTAATATAAAATTTTTTGATTCTACAAAAAATGTTTTAGAATTTAGAGTAGGTTAGTTATTTCAATTTAGTGATGCGATTTTTTAGCGCCTAATAAAGAAAATGTTTATATTTTACAGCTACCAATTTTGTTATATTTCATTAAAATGCATGCAGTATAAGCGTTTGCCATTTAAAATGCAAAGAATTCAAAATAAACTGGCAGCTCTGAATTGCATTTTCAAACACAAACATAATTCTTTAAGTATTTTATGCATTGTTAAATAGCACAAAACTTTTAACATACAAATAACATTAACATTTACTCAAATGAATAAAACAAGGTTTAGTACACACATATGGTAGATATATGAAATTTTAAGCATTCCGTATACGTACACATGTACATGCTATGTATACATAAAATTCTTTAATTTTGAAACAGATTTTTTCCTAGTCACTAAAATTCATAAGATTCTTAAAAACTTACAGGCTTTTCTGTATTTTGTTTTTTATTGAAAATATCATGATTTTATTTATTTTTGAATATTTTTATTTCATTCAGCTATGTCTAACAATTTTAATATAAATAAGAATTTGAATAAGACTTTGAAAGGGGTAGCTGGGGGTTTCTTATAAAAAATGCTTACATTTTTATTTAGCATTTTAATAAGACTTTGGTACTTTTTTCTGTAACTTCAAAATATTTTCTTATGCTTTCGCTTGGGAAGCATTATTAATTCATTAATTTAATTTTTTTTCCAATAACATTAAATTTTAAACACTTATTTTAATTTTAAAATTTTGTTATGCTTAAACTTTAAAGTTCTTATATAAATTGCTCTTTTTGTATTCCGTTCGAATTAAAACACGAGGACGCATAAAAAAGTGTAATGCTATGTTTTGTTGTTTTCAGTTTGTATTATAAACAGAACATTTCCTTATTTTGCAAAAGAAATAAAAAACATTAAACTAAAACTGTGCGTTACTTGTGTTTCATTCTCACGATCATAACGCTCTAATTTTAATAACTTTTTATATTCATTGCTGCGTTTGATTTGATTGCTGTTGTTGCTGCTGTGTCTCGTAACGTTGTCGAAGTGCTGTCAGTGCACTGAGTAGCCGACTGTTGGCTGCATCTAGCGCTGCAATTTGTTGTCCCTGCTCTTCAATAACACGTTGCTTGTGCGACAATGCCATTGACATTTTCAATTGCTCACGACGCAGTTCCTCTTCCATGGTAATTAATCTGTATAATAATAAAAGAAGAAACACTTCAGAAAGAGTCATAAGAAGAGAATTTAAAAAAAAAACAACAAATACATTTTTTTTTTTGTTTTCTCAGACCAACTTGGTGTTTTACTGATTTGTGAACTCTGAATCTCTGAACGATCAGTTTAACGAAAGTGAACGAAACATTTTGACGAGACGTGTTATCTCGTAAGAACCTAACTTTAAACCGTCACTACTCGTCATAATAGCTGCTTCGATTCGTTGGCTAGCTTAACATTTTGGGTTAAATGTCAAAGCAGACGTAGAGTGCAAACGTTCGTTTAGTTGTCATCGTCTCGTCACCTCTCTTTCGATACAGAGATAACATGTAGGGCTTAAGAAATCACAAACTCAATTTTACCTTCGTAAATATATTTTTTAATGAAAATTTAACTATTTATCAAACAAAAGTTAAGTCCCTGATACTTCTTCTCGTTGTGTTGGGCCCAATATAGGATAGAAAAGATTTACTACGCCCACACTACACGCCCACTTTTATGTTGTTAGGGTGAATATCTATTTTAGCGGTCGCAAACACCGGTGTTCTTGGAACTGCTAAACAGACCTCAATGATATTGAGACCATACATTTTTTGCTATATTGAACTTAACATAAGTCATGTAAGATTTGACACTCCCAACTATTACGCCCACGTCAAGTACAACAACTGAAATCAGATGGCAAAGCATTGCTTTTCCAAGTTTAAAATTATATAGAAGCACGTTTACGATTATTTTTTTTTTTCAAATTTCGAAAAAGTAAAGTAGGTTGATATTATATACTGTAAGGTAAGGTCTATGGCAATGAAGTGTCTAATAAGAGATTATCAATTTTTACAACAAAACCAAGAGCGGATTAGACGTTATGGAAAAAATATTAGGGAAAAATACGCTGGAGTTGACATTAGTTTTCAATATGATGGATATCACAGCGCTGTCATCTTATATCCTCGATTACCTTTGATCGAGGTTCGTTGTGCGAACTCAGTCATACTGAGGAAATATTTTGTTCGAGCAACTAAAGGAATGGCAGTTGGACGACAAATAGTGAAAATAGCAGAGGTACAAATAGGGGCTTAAGTACTATGTGTGCCGGAGAATCAAACGGAAACAACGAAAAACCAGAAAGGCACATAAGGTTTGTTCAAATATATTCCATTCCAGCGTATTAATCTATATAAATAAAATGTTCGATATTCGCGCTTGACACAAAAGTATCAAACTCTTCCCATTTTAAGCTTTGCATAAGAATATAAGCGTGATAGGTTGGAGTGAAAACTCTTACATGGCATGTGTTTGGTCCAATAAATCAAAGAATCGTATGGCATCAATATCGTTCAGGTTTGTTAAGCCATTTTTAATAAATCCGAACCAAATTCCATGAGAAAATTTTCTTAAGCATTTAAAATTGAATATCAGAATATTCGGTGATGTTCTATAATTGAATTTTAACCCACTTTCGAAGCTAATCTAGTGAAAATCATTGAACCGGCCCAAACATTGTTTCCCTAACTTTTTAATTATAATGGGAAATTCATTTCTTTAACAAACCTGTCAATAATACTGCGCATTGTGGATTCCGATTGTAGACTCAAATTATTGCTGCCTGAATTGCCAGTGTGCCGATTTAATGCAAAGAGCTCATCGCTGGAGTCACGTAGCTCTGCTTCGTCACGATCTAAAGTGTGTCGCAGCGTATCGAGCGTCTCTTGCAGCAACTGAATTTCACCATTTTGATCATAACTGCCGCCGCTGCTATTATTGTTGTGATTATTGTGGTGACCATGTTGATTGTTAGCACGTGGCTGGCGACGTCGTTTGCCCTCGTGTGGAGGGCAATGTGCTGGAAAACAATATATTGAAAAAAATAAAATTAATTTGTTATAATCAGAGCAACATAAAATATTTATGAAAAACCTATGAAATATTTATGTAAATATGGACGAAAAGTGGGCAAAATATTGACGATAATATTTACGAAAAAAGTCAAGAGATCAATATATTTTCTTTAATATATATATATATATATACATATATAATATATTTTCTTTAATATATATATATATATACATATATAATATATTTTCTTTTAATCTTGAATACTTCAATCTGACGTTAGACTCGTTAGATTCATAAGTTTTTGGAGTGCCCACAATTTCTTTGAATTGGACAAGTCTTTGAGGAAATACCGATTTCAGTTGCTGTCGTCGAAAATAGGAAAAGAAGGAACTACATTAGAAAAAAAGAGTTCGATAAAATTAAGTCCTTGCAATGCTTCGTTTCGTCCTCGTCGAAATATTTGTCCTAGAATTGAAACTGGAAAATATTGATTTTCGGAAAAAATTGTGAAAATATTCAAATAAATAATTTTTATTTAAATAAATATTTTATTTTGCCCTGGATATAACACTTGATTCTTTAATATCAAAACAAATGAATAGACAATTTTATGAAAATCGAGTGAGGGCAAAACTCCACAAGAAATTTTATGAAAAATTTATGCATATATGTACGTATGTATAAATATTTCGGTCTTACTTGATTAAAAAAGTACCCTAGAATTCAAGGGTGGCTACTTGAACTTTTATATGCACGTATGAAGTTTTTTTTTTATTAAAAAATTCTAAGGAAAAATAGCACTTGAGACCATCGCTAATTGGACTATTCAGTAAAATAAGTGTGTTCAAAAAATTGCATGCGACGCACAAATTTTATGCAAAAATATCTACTCAAATCGGTTGTCCATAATTTTGACTAGTCCCCATAAAAACTTTTGATATGTGAAAAACGTTAAACTAAAGGAAATATCTCAAAAACTTGATACAATTGAAAAAAAATGGTGCCCATTGTCAGAATCAGGGGGTCAAATGCACTCAAGAATTCTGAAAATTTATTTTGTAGAGCAGTGCAACATGTACTTATTTTGGTTGACTAAAACAAAAAATCTCACCTTCTGTGTCAGTTGAACTGTCGGACAACGTACGCGCCGAGTCCAAACTCAAACGACGCTGATATCGCCCTCCCATCAGACCACTACTAGCTCCTCCAATCATACCACCAGCATTAATTTTACTAACAGGGTGACCATGTGGCATACCACCATTGTATATTGCCACTGTACCAGAATGTGCACCAGCATTGCTGCTGTTGCCACCATTGGCACCTGGGTATGCACTGCCCAAGGGCGGGTAGAGTTCATCACGTTTATATTGTGGATTTGTGCGTGGCATGCGCGAAGCAGATGAAGCCACCGCTGAGTTGCAAACCAAATTCGCGCCTGACGACGAAGAGCTGCTGCCATTGCTTAACGAACGCTGAGCATCTGGGTGTCCGCCGCCGCCACCTCCCTGAGTTGTGGGTGACTTCAGCATCTTATTAGTTGCTGGGAAGTTAATGTGGAAGTTATCATTCGAGAGACGCTCTTCAGAGCTGGACGGTGTAAGTGAAGAGCTGGCACCACCGCCATTGTTCAAGAGAGCAGCACGTGCTGCCACCATGCCGTTGCCCTGTGGTTTTGGACGATTTCCAAAAAGTTGCTGATGTGCTGATTGACCATTGTTAAAGCCGCTGCTATAGTTAGTGCGCTGGTGGTGATGATGATGGTGGTGGTGATGATGTGATGATGATCCGTTTGCACCAGACGACTGCAGTTGATAGGAGGGATTCTTGAAAGCAAGTGGACCTGATGGCTGTTGCTGCTGCTGCTGTTGTTGTTGCTGACGTTGCAACGAATTCTGCGCAAACTGTGCTTGTTCCACCGGACTTGATGATTGTGATGGATTCGTAGCAATACTTTGGTAACCTGAACTGCAGTGACCAATAGATACATTGCTGCTTTGGGCGGAAAGTTTTTCTTTGGTGTTACCAACGCCACTGCCACTATTTGTAGCCTTCCGAAGATGACTGCCCGAAGAACCTGTTGACGAGCCGGTATTGGAGCAAGGTGTAATTTCACCAACTACTGCATGTTCTTCCGCATACTTGAAAAGATCATCCAGATCTTCGAGGTTCATTGGCATATTGCTGTTGGGATTCGAGTCACGTTGCTGCCTTGCTTTATAATGCGGTGGCTGTTGCTGCTGTGACAATTGTGAAATTGGCGAACTGGTGGTAATTGGCTGGTGGTGTGAATGATCAGGTATGCCGAGATTTAACTTGCTGGGTGTACGCTCGCCAAGCGTAAGACTTAACTGTGAACTATTCAGTCCTGCATGGCGTTGACGTTGCATAGCCGATACTGCATTTGCTGATTTCATTAGAGGCGTTGGTGACTTGCGAACAAACGCGCTGTTACAATCCAAGCCAGAAATTTGTATAAATTCACCATTCAGTTCGTCATAGTTATTGTTATTGCGAGGTAACGTGGTAGCCTTATCGCTTCCCAAAGTCGAACAATTGGTCGACAAATTACCATTTGATGAAGCATAATATCCACAGCCACTACTGCCATTTGAGTTACGTTCCGCGGTATTCATCGCCGAGCTCACCGGTGCTGGTGGACAATGGTGTTGTATGGTTGTTGGTATCAATATGTTGTGACTGCTGCCTCCACCACCGCCGTTAAGAGATGATGATGCAATTGAAGTTTGCGATTGTGAGTGCTGTAAATTTGTATTGGAGTATTGTGATCCGGCAATAGAACTTTGGCTATTGGAGTGACGCTTATCGACAATGCCAATGCCAACTTGTTGAAGCAAGGGAGTAACAGTCGGATCATTATAGCGGAAGATATTCTTTTCCAGAGAGCTTGGTGTCAAGACACCACGCATGATGCCGCGTTCAGCTGGAATCGGTTTGGTAACAACAGCATGTTGCGGCTGTGCCAATTGAGCTGTGTGTTGCATGGCGTGGCTGTCATCTGGATTTCGATTTTCTTGATTTTCACCATACTGATGATGATGAGGCGGTGGCATGTGTGCCATAAAGTTATTGCTGTCACGCGCCTTACCGATTTCATCGAGAATATGCAGCAGTGGATCAAGATCGTGCTGGCGTGCTTCAGTTAGCTTAGAGATGCTCTCGCTAAGCAGTGTGTAGAGTATAGAAAGCTGCTTGCCTTGATCAATATATCCTGCCCAGTCGAGTATTGATTCGGGTGTAGCATGTTCGGGCCTTGTTGAAATGAGCGCCAGAAATTCTTTCATACGCGGTGCTTCCTGTTCAAGAAAATCGTTAAGGAACTCCATGAAGTTCTCCTTGCCTTGGAAGCGAGTAAAGTTGGCCAGCGTCTGCAGTGTTTTAGCAACCAAGGTAAGGTTGCGAGTGGCGCGTGAAGACGGCAGCTCTGTGAAAAAGAAGAAGAACGGTTTCATAAGAAAAACAATTGAGCACAAGTTTTTAAACTAAGCAAAGTCATCATACTCTCTTAGTTCATAGGAAAATACAAAAATTAAATATTTGAAGCTTTTCAGGGATCAGAACGTAAGCCACCGCCTAAAAGCAATTTATAAGAAAAGGTTTTATAAGATGAAAAGGTACTCTATTTATGAGGTGTTGTGGACCAATGTCGCATTTGCGTACAAAAATTTATAGAGAGCCTATGGCATAAAAGTATTTATTCCCAAACACCCTCCTTTTTGAAAGTTAGTTCGAAGGAACATATACTTGTAACTACAAAACGGTTAGTCCGCCGAGGCGTTCCTGGACCTTACTGCCTTAATTAGCCAATTGTGGACAAATTTAAGGTATCTGACCTCCATCACAGAACATCCGTACTCCGAAAAAATTACTTAAGTGTACATAAAAAAATGCATATGGGTCATTCCATCTATAATGGGCCTATCATTACCCTCATGTTTTCTAATTAGGCTGAAACTTTTTTCAGTGATTGGTCTAACATGTAGAAGATAAAAAAAATTAGATAAAATTATTTTAACCACTATTATTGTTTAAAAAAAAAGTTTCAAATTGTGTTAAAAAAAACTCGTAAGTAAAACAAAAAAATTCATTGATGAATATAAACAAACCACCACAATCCAAATTAGCTTTTATATTATTTTTAGGTAGTTGTGTACTAGTAGATGACAAAAAAACTGCAAATCTGAATAAATGAAGGCCTGAACGGTTTCTATGTGGTAAAAAATTAAAAAATTGACTTTTCAAGAAAACATCAATTTCCCAAATACTCCATCATCGATTTCAGATTTTTTAGGCTAAAAATTTTCCAAACATATAGGAGTACCATCACTGAAAATTTTATTTATGTTTTTTCACCCCTGTCTGACTGTCAGCGACAACGAAGCTCAAAATTTTTGAGTCAGTTCTTTTGTACAACAAATATATATAATTTGATAATAGTTAAGGTAATAAGTCACATGTATAACTTTATAGGCCAGCAGTTTTAGATTCAGTATTAATATGTACATAGGGATTTATTTTTTTTACATATGTGGGTGTTTGGTGTATGGTCATTTTATTTATTGGAAGAGGATTTTTGATGTGATTATATGAATTATTACAGCGCGCTTGGTTTCTATCCATGCATTTTTTTATACATTTTTCAATGTACTTTAAAGCCATAAGCTAATACATTACATATAGTGGTGGCATGTGGCTTGACTTGATCGTTGACAACTAATGTGATATTCTAATTTAAATTCACAGTTTGTCTAAGACTTTGAAGTACTCACCATTGGTAATATTAAAGAGACTTGGTGATAAAATTGCTGGACACAAAAAACGCAAAAATATAGAAGCCGATATTAGATTATCCGCCATATCCTGACGTCCCAATTGATGTAAGCGCTCTCGAAACGTAGCAAAACACTCACGCAGTTGCGGCGGAAAGTGCTTATGTGACTCATAGATACTTTGCCAAGCATTACGTACAGCTGCACGCAATGCAGCTTGCTGGCGCTGCAGTGAACCGTTCGCCTTGGTCGGATCTACTTCACAATCACGATCCGACTGTATGATCTCGTTAATGGGCTGTGATAGGGTGTCCTGCAAATACTGCTCTCCGGTAAGTTTCAGGAAAGCTTCCATGCTCTTTGTTGCAAGTGAATTGCCACGGAACGTTAGACGTTGATCGCCCACACGTAACAAATCCAAAGCGACGACATCAGTGAGGAAGGCACCAGCCAAACTCTGTGCATGCATGAGCAACACCAATGATTGCCCAATATCTTCTTTGGCCTTAACACCAATCACTGGTTCCAGTATTTCACAAACACGTTTGTAATTGCCCTTGAGATAATCAAGAAAATCAGTGTATACATTGATGGGCAATATATCAGTACTTTGAAAACGACATTTAATGCGCAGTGTTGGTATAATTTCTTTGGCATTGCGGCTCATGCTGTCGTTTTTCTCGCTCAATATGGGATACCAATCTTCAGAGAAGATTCGTGACGTCACTTCGTGTATGGGTATCTTCACGGAACCTACGAACATGTGTTTGTCACGCTTTTTCTTCTTTTCCACTTCACGGAAAACATTTACGGTGATTACATTGATTTCCGGTATATCAGGGAAGTCAAAATATTCACCCCAAAAGAGTAGGTCTGTTTGTAATTTGACGCTGGTGCGTCCATAGAGCGTCTTATCTAAGTGCAGCTCACAGAAGTATTTTTTCTTTGGTGGCAAATTTTTGGCCTCGTAGATCCACATTTTCAGTGAATTGTCAGTGTGGCGGGAGTGTTCAGCGTTAGGAGCAATAGACTTGCGTAGTGAGTAGATCCATAGGTCACGCTCCTGACGCGAGCCACAACTGTAATAACGCTCACCACGTGGTCCACCACGCACTTGAAAGCAGTGACGACGACCAAGTACGGATTGATGGACAGGTGCAACGCCTACGGCACCAGTGCAGGAGAGATCTAAGACGTGGAAAGGGAGAAGATAGAAAAGTCAATAGTTTTTCTTTTACCAATTTTACGTTAATTAACTCACCTATTGTGGACATCACAGCATGACTGGATAGCAGACTCTCATGTGAACGTGAACCACGTAGACCGCCGGAGCCTCTTTTGGTGCGTTCCAATTTGGTAACAGATTTTGTACGTTTTAGGGGATTTGATCTGTAAGATTTTTAGAAAAGGCTACATTAATAACTTCAAACATTTTATGGTACAAAAGTTATAAGGAGTCAAATATGAATCGATTTAAGACTCTCTACAAATGATCCTAAATATCACAGTACAATTTAATGTTGTTTCTTTGATTTAAGCTACAGTTACATGTTTATATTAAATTAAAAAATAGACATTCTGACATTCCCACCCAAAAGCTTCATATGCCCTTTTATTGCATGAGCAAATTTTGGCAATCGCTCAACCTTATTGCTACCATTTCCTCATCAAGCATTCACCATTCAAAGCACACACACGAACACTATCTGGCTCAACCACAACCCTAAGCAACAATCCGGTCAAAATTGCCACAAGGCAAATTGCTACCAACTGCTAAATTGCCAATCGAAAGTGTTGCCAATACAGGTTCTGATTTATCAAAAATGCAAGCGTTTTGTTTCGTACAAAAGCTGCTGAGCCAAAAGCATTCAAGCCAAACAAAAAGTAGAAAACAAAGTCGGAATTTTATGAGGGCCTTTACGACGAAGCGCAGCCATAGCACTAGTGTTTTGTTAACTTGATTTGTCGATGCTTGCCAATGGGCTATCAGCCATAAAAAAGTGTAGCAAGTGCAGTTTAAAAAAAAAGGAAGCAGCAGTTTTATAAACTTTTTTGCTGCAGGCGCATAGAGAAGTGGGAGGAAAAGATGAAAAATGGCGTGAGTTTTGCGCGGCATTTAAATTTTCCAATGAGTATGCAAAGCGCAAGGTGTGGAAAACTGGGCAAAAAGTATTGTAGGTGAAAAAGTAAGGAAGCATGGGGTGAAGGAGTTACGCGAAAGAGCAGTGGTAGACGTGCAGTGAGTCAATAAATATGAAAGAAAATTTTTCCGCATATTGACTTCTGAAAAATGCAGATGTCGTTGAGTGCTTGATCATCTCTTCTTCATCTTGACTAATGTGAATATTGTTTGTTTAAAATACACCCAACAATTTATGTGAGTATGAATAGCCTAAACAGAAAATTAATAATTTATTAATATTATTTTTACCTACATTCAATGAAGTTTACAAACTTTTAATATTGAGTGTGAGGTCGAACTTAACATATTTTTATTTTCAGCTAATAACGCTTTTGGCAATGGTTGTTTTTTATGTTTAAATATGAACAATTTTGTCATGCAATTGGCTTTTGTTGGCTTTTGTTGGCATTTGTCGTTATTAGAGGTTGACAAGCCGCAGAGCTTCCGCCTAATTTGGTATGAGTACTACAAGTCAATACAGACGTGACAGGAAAGAAAAATTTAAACATTCTTTCTTGATTACATTTAAATTGCATTTGTTTAAAGTAATTTTTGAGACATCATTACCTATTTATGAATGAGAATGTAAAGGAAATTAGTTTCTAATAGTTGTGCGCGTAGCCTATTTTTACTTTTTTCTGCGAAGGCAAACAATTTAAATTTTTTATTAGACCCACTGTAATTTTTTATCATTCTTCACAAATTCGGCGTTGTTGTTGTTTGCAATGTAAATTTACAAATTGAGAATGAGAGCGAGAGTAAAACTTTAATATTCCGTTGTTTCTTTTCCATAAATATTCCACTGCATTGCAATGGGAAAGACAAAAAAAAAACACACAAACACATTAACTTCCCACTAAACGACTTCCCAATGTGCCAAACGGATCCGCTTCTTCGTATCATTTATCCGATATTCCGTTTCAGATCCGTCTAGAACTCGTTTTTGTATGAAATTCCTCTCGAAAGAGCGGCAGGGTTGTCGGCTTTGTCGGATCTGTTTCGAATTAAGAACGGACTTCATATAAGGATCCGTTCCGGATTCCGTTTTGAATTCGATTTTGAAATTCCTCTCGAAAAAGCGGAATCCGCTGTGTCGGATCCGTTTCGAAAATCTGAACGGACCTCATGTACGGATTCGTTCCGGATTCGGTTTTTGTAAATAAAATGGAGTCGAGACGAACTCTTAAAATTGACGCAATCAAAAAAATTTGGTTAATACGCAAACCAATTTTTTTTTTTTGGTTTTTTATCATATCTTCCATTTTCTTCTCTAATGCTGGTCTAACTTATTGTTAGCTAATTTATATGTGATACGTTAGTAATACGTTGGCTGATGCCGTCAAACTGTACATGCAACAACCCTTGTATTAACAGGGAAACTCCAGGTTCAAACCCAAACGACGACATTTTTTTTTTTTATTTTTTCTAATTTAAAGGTATATAAATTACAAAAAAGAAGTCGAAAACTGTATTTCGTATCCTTAATACATTGAAAATTTCAAGAAAACTGCCTTTTATGTCAATGACAAAAACGAGTTCAGCTCGAACCCGTTTTATTTAAAAAATCAAGTCCGTAAAGTATCCGTTTTATTTACAAAAAAAGAATCCGGAACAGATCCGTGTATGAAATCGGTTCCGAGTTCGAGACGGATCTGTAGAAGCATAAAAAAAATGATTCCAGCTCGCATCCGTTTCATTTAAGCAAACGAGTCCGTAACGGATCTGTTTTATTTGAAAAAAAAAACGAGTCCGTATATAAAGTCCGTTCCAATTTCGAGACGCATCTGTCAAAGCATAAAAAAACGGATTCTGCGCTGACGGATCCGCATCTGTTTTTGTGCACATTGGGTTGTTTTGCATGGATGTTTGTTTCTTTAAGTGAAATGTTAAATTTGAGAAATTTGAAAAATTAAATATTTCGACATTTAATAGCAATATCGGGATTATTTTCATTGTAGATTGAGACTAAGCGTCTAAGGAACATAAAACAAATTTGATCAAAATTGATTCAGTAGCTTTCGAGTGATGCGCGAACATCGAAAACGACTATCATTTTATTTATATAGAAGACTGATTGTTATGAAATGCTTTTTCGACACCAAATGTATTATGATATTACGGAAACATAAGAAACTTTTTGATGTATAATAGTTATAGTTTTCTAGACAATTTAATCAACACTTGTGAATTATTTTGGAAAATAAATAAAACAGTTATTTTTAAAGTACTTTGAAGTGTATTTTGATTGCAACACAATTGAGTTATTATGTTATGTTTGCACGAAGGTATCAAATACTTTTTTCAACATACGTCAGCAAAAATTAATAGGCCTGAATTTTGAAATCAAAACGAAAGTTTATAGCTTTGTTCTGCTTACAACATAAATAAAATAGTTTGAAAATGGAATAAAAAGTATTTTGGGCAAAAACTAATTAGTTGTTGAAAAAACAGCTATGCAAAAGTCCATGCGGGCATTGGTTGACATCGCCCATAGCTGTATCGACGTATAAGGAACGCATTTTGAATAAACGCAACTATTTTTGTAAAAATTAACAGAACATTTTTTTCCAATCCCCTCCGATTACTTGAGGGAAATACGGTGTACAGCGCATTTCAGTCAACTCTTTTGGTGATCATTGTTTTTTATCAAATGTACATAAGCTGAAGGAACTGTCCAACCAGGGTTTAAATTAATCACCATTCTTTATTAACTTATTAAAATTGTTTCGAAGAATTTTAGTTAAATGTTCCGCATGATTTTGTACCAAAAAAATTTTGATCTCTTTGAATTTCAATATAAAAGCGAAATTTTTGCCATTTACTCTCTATAAAGTCAGTTACCCGACCGAATTATTTAAAATTGATGTCATTTTGGGAATGAGATCACACAGTTACGCGAGAGCTTTTCAAAAATAATTTTAGAATACTCTTCAAAATTGCACATTTTTTAAACTCACCTTTTTGAAAAGAAATTTGTAAATCTTGATGTTGTATTGTTGTGCTCTGGTTGATTTTGTTTTTGCCCCAATATTGGAGTCGCTGGTGCCGAGCCACGCCTGCATGCTTTTTCATATGATGTATCTAAAAAGACATCAAATTAAAAATTAATAAATTTCAGTTTGTAAGTTTTATAAAATAAAGCTGCAATTTTTACAAATGAAGTATTTTTCTTCTTTAAACCATTAGTATTAACGTAAGAATTTATCCTTTTTGAATATTTAGTAATCAGAATTTGCTCTAGAAATCAATTTACAAATTGTTCCATTAAGCCATAAATAACCGGTAGATGAACATTCATGTGAACAAAAAATAATTAAGTTACCAATACCTTAAATAAATTCAGAGCGAAAAATGTAAATTAGACATGGTGTGCAACGCTTATCAGCAAAACTCAATCGAAAGCTGTCGTGTGTTTTGAAGATTAATTAATTTTTAAAATGTGTAAAAGAGCGTGTGATAATTTTTAATGTAGTGTACAAGGTGAATCTTTAGCTTAGGGGCCATCCATAAACTACGTGACCGAAAAAACCTTTTTTTTAACCCCTACCCCTCTATAGTGACGATTCGTGACTGTACTCTATTAACCCCTCCTCCCCCTAATTAATTACGTTGCAGCATGATTTTTAAAAATATTTTCTACTAATGAATTTTAAAATAAAATACATGGTTTATGGAAAATATTAAACATAAAACATTACAAGAAATTTTTTGAAAAATTATCCCTTGCAGCGCCGACGTTTCGAGGATTATTTGTCCTCTTCTTCAGGGCGTCAATTTATTAACTGAACATTAAAACATATAATAACATAGTTACAAGTAATGATACAACAATTATAAATATTACATAAATTTAGTTAACATAGATTGGAACAGTGTGAGAGATTTTTAAAATTGTATTTTAAACAGAAAAGCTATTACTAAAGTAAGAAGAAGAGTTAATGTAAAGCTAGCAGATAATTTGTGCTGATATTGTCACAGTCCTCTTTTCTGTTCATCGTTCTATTTATGTTTTTTTGTATGTGCAGACTCTCCAGCGTCATTCTTATGTTGTAGTTTGGCTCTCTGTCGACTATTGAGACATTATCGAGGTCTGCCGAATGTCCAGAATTTTTAATATGTTGTGCTAAGGCTGTCGTTTCTTTCTTCGTTTTTATGTCATTCGCATGTTCGCCGATTCTAATTGCAAGTTTTCGCTTTGTGGTTCCAATGTAGATTTTATTGCACGGTTGCTCTTTACCATTGCAACTGATTTTGTAAATGACATTGGATTGTTGTTGTGCTTCAATTGGAGTTTTTGTTTTTGTAAAAATGCTGGTCAAAAGAGACATAGGTTTTTGTGCAAAAATAATGTTGTTATTGTTGATAATTTCTTTTAGTTGTTTGTTTTCAGTTATTTTTGGGATGTAAGGTATTCTTTTGTATTTTTTATTTATGTTATTGGTGTTGTTGGGATTATTGTTTTGTACAATTGTAGTTGTTTTATTGTCTTTCTGGTTTTTGGCAGTTTTTATTAATTTATTTGTTGTTTTTGTTGGGAAACTATTATTTTTTAGTATTTGTTTTGCTACTTTAAGATTTTTGTTTAAAAATGTTACGTCGCTAATAGATATTATTTTGTTAATCATGTTTTTTGCTGTGTTTATCTTATGGTGTTTTGGTTGATTTGAAAAATAGTTGATCATTCTTCCTGAAGATGTCGGTTTTCGGTACCAGTCGAAAATTAATTTATTATTGGTTCTATTTATCTCTAAGTCAAGGTAGGCAATAGCGTTATTTTTTTCCTTTTCTATAGTGAATTGTAGCTTGTGATGGTATGAATTCATTTCATCCAGGATAGTTTTTGTATCATTGTTATTGACAATCGCAAGGATGTCGTCTACATATTTGAAAATCTTGGTTATTGTTATATTTTTGCTTGTCAATGTTTTGATTGTGTTATCAAGCAAATCATCTAAAACAATATCTGCAATACACGGAGACAATGGATTTCCCATGGGCATACCAAAAACTTGGTTGTACAACGTCTTTTCCAAAATAAAATAATTATTGTCTTTGAGACAAAAGTTTAAAACTTTAAGGAAACTCGATTCTAAAAAATCCGAAAAGATCGATCCTAGCCTTTACATATATTAAAAAATTAAATTTCTAAAATTAACGCGATCTAAACTAAAATAAAATATATAAAACATTACATTTTATATTTCAATAGATATAACATATTTAAAATGAATAAATAATTTTCAATATTTAAATTTCTTCCAAGAAAGGAATTCCCTCATCTATCCAAGAAGGTATATCCTCAATTAAAGTAATATTTTTCTCTATATTTAATTAATAGTCTTCAACAGCTTCTACATCTTCAATATCTTCTACATCGATCCACAATTTTACAATTTGAAGTCACGTAGTATTTCGCGAAACCCCCCGCCCCCCGTCGTTACTTTTCGTAGTATTGTTCATGACCCCCCATTCCCCCAAATCGGTTACGTAATTTATGGATGGCCCCTTAGATAATAAGGTCAAATTTTTTGAAGTTCCTTATGCATAAAAAAAAATTAGATCGAAAATAGTTTTGAGCTCAAATCATTTCTATAAATTTTATAGAAAGTCTGATAATTACGAGTACACACACAAGCCACAGATATGTTTGTGTACAATCATATTTGTTCTTCTTTATTGTATGTATATTAACTCTAAAGAGTGTTATCTTCGGCTGTATTGAAAACTTAGCGCCCTACACTGCATCAGCTGTAACATTGAGCAAAGAAGTTTTAGATTTTTTTACAAATGTATTTTCTTCAGGAAGTGCCACGCAATTTTGTCGAAATGCGATTAATTATTGACCATACCGAGTCCAATCAATTCCTTGTATGCATATGGGTCATTCCATCTATAATGGGCCTATCATTACGCTCATGTTTTTTAAATAGGCTGAAACTTTTTTCAGTGATTGGTCTATCATGTAGAAGATATAAAAAAATTCAATAAAATTAAAAAAAATGATTGAAATTTTCAGAGATGGTACTCCTGAAAATTTGGTATGTTCTGAAAATTTTGAACCTAAAAAGGCTGAATTCAATGATGGAGTATTTGGGAAATTAATGTTTTTTTGGAAAGTCAATTTTTTTATCTTTTACCACATAGAAACCGTTCAGGCCTTCATTTATTCAGATTTGCAGTTTTTTTTTGTCATCTACTAGTACACAACTGCCTAAAAATAATATAAAAGCTAATATGAATTATGTTGGGTTGTTTATATTCATCAATGAATTTTTTCGTTTTACTTGCGAGCTTTTTTTAACACAATTTAAAACTTTGGTCAAACATTGGTCAAAAAAATTTTATCGAATTTTTTTATATCTTGATAGACCAATCACTGAAAAAAGTTTCAGCCTATTTGAAAAACATGAGGGTAATGATAGGCCCATTATAGATGGAATGACCCATATGAAATTTGGTTGCGTTAACTCAAATAACTCCTTCTCTATAGCACTGTAATGTTGTTACTTGTATGGGAAGTTCCACGCACTCTTTTCAAAATTCGTGCGAGTGAAATTGCATTACATTACCTTACAGTGCCAATTCAAATCATTCAAAGTAAATTTGGTTACATTATTTAATTAGCTTTCCCAGTACAACGTTTCAAGTGTTTGATTCGTATAGACGACAGCCATGTCCATTAAGCGATGTCACCCATTTTCAATCACATGAGCTATATTATAAATTGTAGCCAATGTGCCAAATATCATAAAATTGTAGCGCTTCGTTTAATTGTGATTTCTACATAATGGTAACCTTGATCAAAAATTAATATACTTTTCTTTACCTGCCACGCCGTCTTCAAATGAATATATCTTGTGTGACGGATTTAAAAACAATTTTTGTAGAAAAGAAAATTTCGTAGGAGACGATCGTACTTTGAAATTTATGATAAATACAGATAATAAGACACAAAAATTAGTTTGGATTTTTTTTTTTAGATTTTTATAAAAACAAAAGTGTTTGCTTAAAAACTGTGGAGATTCAATGAAATCGCTGAGAAAAGCGATCGTCGCCCTAGTTCAAAACATCTCTCCTGTTCATCTTCGAACGCTTTGGAGTAAAAAAATTAATTTGAAGCGATAGTCTGACAAAGCATATTTGAGATCGACAGCGAGTAGATGCATATGGATCCTGAAGAACTCTCTGTCGTACAGATTCCAAGGAACTCTGCCCAGAAGATCGCCAACTAATCCACTTCATTCAAACCGTGCAATAAGGTTACGATTCATGTCGTTATTAGGAGTTACTCAAACCGTGCAATAAGGTTACGATTCATGTCGTTATTAGGAGTTACTCTGACTTTGAAACGTTGACGGTATTTTCTCTGAGTTTATTTTGAAACCCTTCAATTTTTAAGTGGCTTACCTGTATGTACAATGTACATTTTTATAAGCAAACCAAAAAAAATAGATATGTACTTGCAATAAAATTGAATTTTTAATTAAATATTGACAGCAAATTAAGTATGATGAAAAAAAAAATACAAAAAAATCTTTGGTGAAATCACAATAGTAAGTACTCGTAAGAATATTTTTTTTTTATATAACTTGATTGTTATTTATTATGTTTAAAAAATAAATACAATGAAATACAATCAAGATTTTACTCTAGCAAAAAAATGTCATTTATAATGCTAATTAAAATGCAAAATGATGTCATGTTGGGAATTTTAATTTTTTTATTTATCAAATTCTTAGGGATTTCATTAACTGGGTGGCAACACTTCAAAAAAATGTCAAATGATATTTGTACGAAATACGTGATTATTGCATCAAATGGGCTATGCATTATGCATATTAATTAATAATGCTTCTTTAAGTTGGGGGTATATTCAAACATGTTCGATAGAGATAAAATCAATTTATGCTTTTATCTACAAACAACTTTATGGTCGCTTATGATGCAGTATCAGAATGAGTGCTACAAAGCTGCTACAACCTATATCAAAATAGAAATGTTGATGTCAGAAATGTATCGTACTCTGAATTTAGTTTAGCAACCTTGTAACATTAGCAATTATAGTCGATACTGTTCACTACGAACTGTTGTTGACCAATCAAACAAATGGGAACAACTGAAAAGATTCCCTCAAGCAATATTTCAACATAGAACACAATAGTCGGAAACAAAAATAGCTTTTGGTCGGAAGTTTCCACCTTGTAGAACTTGACTGCTATGTGTTTCAACTCTAGTAGCGTGCCGTGCACACCGGGCGCTCGGGGCAAAGAAATAGCAAATCTTCACCTACACATTGTGACATACACTTTTCATTTACTAAAAAAGAAAAGGTCGTTACTTTTGACTTTCAAAAACCCAAGCAAAATTTAATATATTTCACGACCCTTTCGGTCCCCCTCTAGATACGTTACTATTCAGGTGCTTTTGTGACATCGCTAATACCTCCATAGCGCATTGTTGCCAGTCAAGAGACTGAAGCACATCAGTTTCAAAATGTTGCTGTACTGCAATCATTGGTAAACTGCGTTGGCTGGATGATTAAGGAGCATAATAGCAATATCTTATATTTACCAAAAACTCGTAGTTTACGCACATTCTAAGAGGTAAACTGAAGTATAGTTTCACATTTTGTTAAAATTATTACTTAAAACTATTGCAATAATTAGAACAATCCTGTCGTAAAGAGGACTTACGAGCATGAAATCGGTGTGGTTTCACCTTCTTTTTTTATTTGAAGTTTTTTTTTTCGAGTTATTAAGCAAAAACGTGTTTTGGACTCTTTTAGCAGCTACATATCTATATCTTTTAAAAGTAATACATTTTTGATTTGAGTCTTATTTTTTGATTTATTGAGCAAAATATTTTTTTCAGCCTCTCTAAAATGTTTAAATTAAAGTCTTCTTACCTGATATTGGAAATGCTCAAAGACAGTAGTCTTATTTTTAAGGAGTTTCAAGTTTATTTTCACACATCCGAATGTTTTCCTCACCAATTTGAGGTTTAAGCATTTTCATTTTGTGAATTATGTTGAGGTCAACAAATATAAATCACAATCACTAAGAATTTCACAAAATATCCTAAAATAATGCGACTATACCAGTGTTGGCATGTCACAAGGAATTTACGATTTACGACGGTCACACATCGTAAACTGTCGTACTGTCGTAAATGTCACACATCTCGCAAATGTCGCAAACTCGATTTCACGACTACTGAAACCACCAATCGGTGTAAAAAGAGCGAAAAACAATTCTGAACATCGCCAATGGTGATAAGACCAAAATAAAAAAAGTTTTAGCATCATCCAATAAAAGCAGCCAAAATAAGTTTCTGACTTTGGCTACACACAAGTAAATTCTAAATATCAAATCTAAAGTTTTAAGAGTCCCGTGATTATAATCGACGTTGAAAACTATTCATAAAACGAATGCATATTTATTGCATAACAAATTAATTTAAAAAAAAAAAATCAGTTTCGTGCCATCACAGTTTTAATATTCCATTCATTACATTAAATTGCTAATTATTCTCCAAGTAATAACAGGCAGAAAACTCAACTACAGCAACGATCGTACTTCATATTTTTCACCAACAACAGTCAAAAGATCGTAATAATCGCGCAGTTGCGATCAAACGATTGAACTACGTTGCTAAATGATCAAACCGAGTGTGAAACGACGACGCAAAAGTACGGAACGCAACAAAATTGGCCTTTTGCTATTCATGTTGCCGTTGCCAGTTGCAAGTGATCATGTTGCCACGGCACGCATGTATTTAGTTGGCCAACACACAAAAGACGACGAGTTCACTTAACTTCATTTATTGCTGTTCTGCGTTTTATTGTTATTGTCGTTGTTGTTGTTGTTGTTGTTTATGGCCAGGCATTATTAAACGCATTTAACCATGTTTGCACTGCTGTTGCCACAAATGTTGGTCGGCTGACATGCAGCGTTACTAATGCTGTGTTTTGTTTCTTGGCTTCTCTTTTCCCTTTTTATTCCTCTTTAATTTGGCTCCATTTTTTTGAAATGCTGCATTCTGTTAGTTTGCTTCATGCGTTCAGGCCAACATTTTCTCATTTGGTTAAGAGTCCTTGTGTGGAATTTATAAGTCAAGCTGCAGTAGCAACCACAATAATTTTTTGGATGGTAAAAATGCAAATTTTTGTGAAGTACAAAATTAAAATATAAAAAAGAATTTAAACCATAATGAAATGGAGGAGCAGATATCCACTCGTTTTTATGGAATTTTTAATAGTAATGTGAATTTTGAAATTGACGCATTTAATGCTCAAATTGAAACTAAAAAGTTAAAAAGAGTCACACTTTTTAACCGAATTAAACATGAGTGACGCAAAAATTTAATTCTGTATCCATTATTATTATTATTTAAGGGAACAATTGTCTTTTTGCCAATTTCACTCTTCAACATAAACAATATTTTTTCACTTTTAACGCAGGAAACGTGAGTGACGCTTACGCACTATTTAATTTGAACTATGCGGTACTCGACTGTTTTTATTATAAATAACGCAGTTACTCCCTTTCGATAGTGTTTTCTAGTCCTTAAATTTAAATTGGTCAATGAAACGCGAGCGACATATAAAAATAATTTTTTTGTGTGCGATGTCTTCAATTCGTCATGCAGTTTTAAACAAATATAAAAAACACTTAAAAATCTTGAAATAAATTTAGTTTATGAGCGTCACTCATGTTTCATTTAATAAACAAAAAATGCACATACTCACTGTAGGAAAAATTAAAATTGAATTTTTTACAGCAACTGTTGTAGCAAAAAGAACAAGCAATTTTCAGTTACTTAATTGCCATTTATAGCTACTAACAAACATGTGATTTAACGTGTTCCGTACAAAAATCTACAAGTATCATAAAGTGAGTTAGTAGCAACAGGTTGTTAATAATTAGTTGTTGTTGCTGTAAAACATCGTCATGATGCACAATTGCGCCAGAAGCTTTGTCGCTTGTGTTGTCGGTCGTGATTGTGTAGAAAAAAAAAAAAAAACTGCAACAAAAATTTTCAACAAAATCAACAACAATAACTAACAAATTACAAACTTTGGAATTTTGTATCAATGTTTGGTCCGACAAAAATGAAAATTATCAGAACTGTAAAAATGTACACTCATCTCATTTAATAACGAAAGACTATTTAAAGTCTAACAAGTATTCATTTTTCTTTTAGGTAAATCGTTTTTACTTATCTCTTTTTGTATAATGTTTTCTAAAACAATTTTAATTTCATTATGGTTTACATTGTTATTTTGGCATACTGTTAGGTGTTTTTAGCAATCTTTAGGTCAATGAGTTGAACTCATTATAATGAAAAAACACTTTTCTATGTATTTCGCGTGCACGTACATTTTTTAAAAAAGTGTTTTATATGCACAAACTTCAAAATAAATTTTATTTACTCAATTACTGAGAGCCACAATCTTTAAGTTCTAAACTTTTGATAGTAAATAAAAGTAAATAATTTCAGTATAGCATGCAATCTTTTACTACTCTGCAAAGTATATACGGCAGTAACGAGCATAGAGCCTTTCAAAAAGTTCACATTTATAATTAATTAAATCTCATTTATTATTATTATTTTTCGATTGCATAATAGGTGTAATTTCTTGTTTAACAACCAAGAAGCGCATTGTCAGTTGAAAAAAAAAAAAAAAATTCTCGAACATTTACTATGAACTATGAAGTATAGGATAGAAGTATGGCATTGATGGCAGCTGTGTTAAAATTACTGTGATGTTTTTTTACCCAGTCTTATGCTGGTTAGTAGATAATAAATTTACGTCAAAATGTCCCGCGGTCACTAAGTCAGTCAATCTCGTATAGTTTGTTATTTTTTCCGTACCCATGTTACCAGTTGGTATGTGAGGTTACCAAAATGTCAGGTTGCAGGTGATTTAGTGCTCTGTTTAATAAAGCTGCATACATACTGAATAGAATATTTAAAAACTTGATTTTTGTATATGATTAAAAAGAATATGCATTTAAATTTTAATAAGATTAATAAAATTAATGCATTAAAGAAAGTTATCTCTATGAAAACCAAAAATGTCTGTTGTGTTGCGTTCTGTTATGCACTCAAGATATGCCGTAAGCTTATAGGTTTTGTATACCTTCGATAAAAGCTTTTATTAAGAACGTAAGCTATGACTTTTTTCTACAATCACCGCTAGAATCTAAGCAAATATAAAACAAATCCATACAATTTTCTCACCACTACCATACTCGATGCTATAGCTGCTTGGCTGACCATCCCAAAATTGATCCAACATTTGTCGAGTAATCAAAAAAAAAAAATACGACTTTGTGATGTATTTATGTCCAAAAATTGGAACACATCGAAGAATTAACCACAATGCTGCATTTATTAAAGTGCTCTTGTGTTATTTAAAATACCGATCTCTCAGTGCATATTAATTTTTGAGTTTATGATGCTTTTATTTTTTAGCTACTTCTATTATTTTTGTCTATCTAAACATTATCACCTCCAACACAAATTATCATTACAATATACCAACTGCCTGCGAAGGTGACACCTTAGTGCGAAACTATGGCAACGCATTGAAACTTAACACTTTCAGTGAAGTGCACCAGTTAACGTAGTTGCTTGACTTCATTTTTTGCTTTTGTTTGAAAAAAGTTTTTTAAAAAATTATTTTTTTTTGTTTTATTGATAAGTGATCTTGTGGTGCAAGATCATTCTGTTTATTATTATCTTAGCTTCCTGTAAGATTAAAGTGAAGTTAATATTTTCAAATTCTGAGATAACATGAGGCAAATATTCAAATTTTCTACAATAGTTAAAAAGAATATGGCTTGCGCGATCAGTTACATAGTAAAGCGATTGAAAAATATTATTTTTTCAAAAGTAAACAACTTTTATACCCCAAACACAGACTATACTCGTATTCACCTTATCATGAATAAATATGCTCTCGAAAATTTTCTCCAATTCCATGTTTTGCAATTGTAGCAGGGTTTTTGGGTATGAAAAAAAATGAGCTACATATGTATCAGCATTAATTTTTGATGTTACTCGAAAATTTGTTTCTCCAATTTTATAGCAAATAATTTAAAGAGAAAAAAGGAATATAAGCACTTCTTTTTTTATTTTATTTATCAGAAAGATTTTTTAATATTTTTGAAAGAGGTAACAACACCAATAAGGAGATGTTACAGTTTTTGATCCAGTACATGGAGTTTTTATATCCCCAAAGGCTTCACGAAAAGGATAAGATAACGATCTATAAAGCTATGGATTTTGTTGTATTTTACATTTTTTAAATGTAGATAAAATGACAAAAATTATGCACAGAATATATTTGAAGGAAAGCAATGAAAGTACCTATAGTACTGCTGTGATGCTTAACTGGCGTTGAAGAAATGTAGGTAAGATAATGCTGAATTGTGGTATTGGGCTGCCCCAATATTAAAAACAATAAATTCTAAGCGCAAAAAAGGGAAAAATAGAAAGTCTACTACTTAATTTAGGTGTACTCAAAAATGGTTCAAGAGAATCGGATGCTCTTGGTTAATCTGCACGAAAATAGTCAAAGTCGGTGTTTTTATTTATTCAATTACAGCTTAAAAAAAATTAATTAAAATAAATTTTAAAATTTCATCCTTCGAGAAAATTGTATTATTAAGCGAAATGTGATTTTTTTAAATATTTTCCCTTAATATTTTCCAAAAAAAAGATGTTAAGTAGCTACTGTTTTATTAAAGTTCTCAATTTGATCGCGAGTTAAGTAAATGCAAAATATGCCTTACACGAGCTGCAAATAATTTGGGAGTACGGCCTTTTTCCATCTTGTGAAAATTCAACTCTTCGAAATCTCTAAGTTATTGAATACGTTGGAGTTTTTTAAGATGACTCACATTGTTCCGCGATAATGTTATCACACAACACAATTCATTTGACTGTTGACAAAAAAAAAAACATTTTTGTTTTTGTGTGATCACGAATATATAAATTTTTAATGATCATATTACAATAATCACTTATATTTTAAATGCAAACTAAATTGTAATTTAATGGTCAGCGTTAGTAGCGATTTGTATTTTCTCAGCTAAATTAGTGACTACTTATTAACTTTTGCGGCGATCTTGCACGTGAGATTTAACTATGAAAACGTTAAGTGATTAGCTCTTGTTAAAGGTTTTACATTTCTTCAAAGATAGCAAGCTTTCACTTTATCAATATTTTTCTTTAACCGATTAATGAGAATTTTCATATAACGTAAGCAATGCATTACCATAATAAAAAAAAATATTACACTTATAAATATTCAAAGATTCCTCCAAAAAGAAAATTTCTTTTTAAAAAAACTAATAAAACAATCAAGTTGACCCAAACCAAAAGAATTCAAAGATTCAATTACTAAAAAAACAGCATTTAATCAAAAAAAATATTATTACGATCTGTCATATTCTTCCACCACAACACGAGAACTACTAACAAGTAGCTAAGCATTTCTTAAATCTTTAGCACGATCCTTTAGTGCCAGAACGAAAGGAAATGGCAAAAGAGAACAACCAAATGTATACCAATTTATCTGGCAGTTCAGCACAAACAACTGCCAGAAACTGGCAACAAATATCACCTGCAGCTCAGTAAAGATAACAAAAATGCGGGAAACCCTTGAGAGGCAAAAGACAGGTACGTACTTCAAATTGAGAAGAAAAGCACGTAATTCATAATAAATTAAAAAAGAAAACGCCAAAATTTTGAGAAAGTGGCAAATGTGAAGAAAGAGTACATCCATTAAACTGAGACGAAATAAAAATTCTTCATTACCTGCAAATTTTATTGGGATTTTACTCTGTTTCTGTTACTTTATTTATTCTCTCATTATTTAGAGGTCACAGAGTTTTGAAACATCCGGCTGAAGTAAAATTTTAATATTAACTAAGTTTAAAAACAAAAAACTTGTTAAAAAAGCAAGTTTGTTTCATTATTTTTTTTTTTTTGCAGCGAGCATCTTGTATTTATATCGAATGAGTCATAAGATACTTTGTTTAAGAATAATGATAAGAAAAAACAGACATTAGTAGTCACGCTAGTAAAATTTAACTAAGAATATATATATACACTCGTACAAATAATATAAAATAATGGCTGACTGAGCTTTGCATTTTTAAAAACTCTTTTTAGATAAAATAAATTACAAATGATGAGAGTATTACCCATATGTTGATGAACGCATCTGTTTCAGTGATGGCGTTTGAGTTTTGTGAAAATGCACTGAATCGAATCCTTGAATGTACTTATTAGAGGTCGAATGTATTTTTTCGTCATGGACATGAAAAAATGGTAAGATTTGAAACAATTTTTTAGTTTTTTACTGATATGTGAGGTCAATTTACTAAAAAAAAAAGAGTTGATAATTATTATAGATAGAGCAAATATACAGAAAATGAGCCAAATATACTAAAAAGGTGTTGACTGTATGGACGCATATTTTTGACAACGTAAGTGTGCTGAAAAAAAGTACAAATGTACCGAAAATGTCATCACTGATCTGTTTACTATGAAATTTCATAAATATTCTTTTAATAGCAGATAATCCCCTTAAATCCAAAGAATCGTTCGTGTTTTCATAATGAATTGGTCACGACACGAATTTCAATTTTTACTTGGTTGGTAAAAATTTTCCACCTTCACAGGGAGTAAGACGGTAAGATGTTTGCAACGAATGTCTGGAAAATTGAACTTTAATGATATTGAAAATCAGACGAACACAAAAATTAGTCTTCGCTCAGAAATAAAATTAAAATTCTCATTAAGAACCATAGGAATAATTATGCCGATATAAGACTTTGACCGTATTTTTACAGAAAAATTAAAGTTTGTGGTTTATTTTTGCTTTCAGATGATAATTAAGCTCCTAAATTAGAGAAAAAAACGTAAGAGTCGATTCAATTTGAAAATTGTTGAAAGTCAAAACATATCGATACAATAAAAACAAAGTCGAAAAGTATTCAGTTACATAAAAATTATGGAAAAATTCGACGAAAATCGAAAAATACCCAAATAGATAAAATATCATCGATAAAGTTCGAAAAGCATCGAATAATATGCAACTTGAGAAATATTGCAAGGACGATCGAAGTTTAAAAGTATCGGATAGCTTGGTAAAACAGCGAAGATGTTGATAAAGTATTAATGTTTAAATATATTTTAAATATTAGATAAAAAGCATTGTAAGACATCGAAGAAGATGATCAAATTGAGATGTATCGAAAGGTTTCTGATCGTTGAAAGTTATGTCTTAACGATCATAAAAATCTAAAATTACAATAGTAGACTTAGCAGCTTATAAGTTAATGTTTTGCTAACAGCGCCTCATACTCGTAAAAAAATATTTACGCTTGAATATCATCGCAACAATCTGCTCAGTGATTCACCACACTTTATTTGTTGAAATCGGTTAAGTACTTTAGTAACTACAAGTGGAAGCCTCTATTTGTTATTCCGTTTCGATTTCTCAGTTTCAAACTTGTGCCAAAAATTTCCACTCAGTGGTCCTAAGAAAGTTTCACTTCAAAAACTTGTTTGTAAAAGATTTTTTTTTTTCTTGAGGAAAAACTGAGTTTTTGTTTTTGTGCAATTTTTCTTTTGATTTCGGTTGATTTTCTATGAGTTCAAACGATAATGTAGCGGAACATA
Organism: Meiosimyza decipiens; assembly: GCA_963680825.1. Classification (NCBI taxonomy): domain Eukaryota; kingdom Metazoa; phylum Arthropoda; class Insecta; order Diptera; family Lauxaniidae; genus Meiosimyza; species Meiosimyza decipiens. The sequence continues at coordinate 85,031,060 of OY804258.1, read as the reverse complement.
ATTTTTACATTTGTTTCGGGATAGTGCAGCGTCAAACTAAAATGTTGGATGGACTCAGTTTTTATAATAATTTTACAGTTTTATGTTTTAGTTAACTTTTAACTATCATTCAAATTAACTGAACGTTTGGTTTTAATAGTCGTATAATACATGATAACAAAAATGAAAACATCTTTTGATTGACATCAAACATTTGAAAAATAAAATTTTTCCCAATTTCGTGGGTTAATTTCCGGAACACACAGTTTTTGGAATATTTCTAACTATCACATAAAGTTGTTCAAAAATGGGAACTGTGACAAGTTTAACGTCAATAACTCAAAAATCAGAGCCAAGTATTCGAAATCAAGAATATTTTTAAGTGCAGATGGCATTATTTGCTGTTAACTATTTTGAAAAAAAAGGTTTCCACATATAATTTGACCAAAGCTATGGAGGATTAGTGTAATTTCAATTTAAAGCTTTGATCAAGTTTACTAATGGAATATATTCTGTGTAGAGTTAAATCGACATGAATGCAATTATGTGAATTCAAGTAAAAATAAATGCATTTCAATTATTTAAAAATTGGGTACGAAAAACTTAAGTATTTCGAATTTAGTGAATTAAGAGTGATGTTAGTATTTATAGATTTGTTAAACGTTGGGTAGCGTAACACTACAAAGCAAAACGATTTCAAAATTATCAATTAAAAACCATGCCGTTTTAATAATAATACCACCTGGTGGGGGTTGTAATAAATTTATATTTTTTACGAGCTTTTGTCATTTACATGCGTTCTTCGCTGCATTACGCCGTACATTATTTTTGTTCAAAAATTAAAAGCTTTTTGCTTAAGAACTGTCCCAAATTCTCAAACTTTTATTGACTAAATTTTTTATTTTGACTAAATTGTTTTTTCAATGCTATTTTCAAAGTTATAAAAACTTTATAGCTTTTTGATGAGCTCTTGGTTTTATAATTCTAAATGGTTTGATAAAATAAAGAAATTGCCACTAAATAGCTCTCGTATTATTGTGTCATATCAGTTTAAAGTGCATAATATTTTTAGCTCAAAGGCAATTTTTCTATAGATTTTATTTTGAAATTTTTAATCATAGAAAGTTTTATCATTTATAATATGAAATTTCGATTAAAATAAGGATTTTATTTGTCAATTCCATTCCAGGAATTAAACTTTAGAGTTGATAAAATTTTTTGTCATGCCACTTCGGAAAAAAGTTTTTAATTAGAAAAGAAATCTTTGTAGATTTCAATCGTCCTTTTTGATTTCATTTCAAGGAATTTTAACAATCTACTTTCTCAGTTAACTACTTGACAGTAGGAATTGGTTCCTACTCTTGTCAATTTCTTACTAGGAAACAGTTTGGAGCTGTAATTTTGATTCTTGGCAAGGAATATATTTCTTATGTCATGAAATTGAATAGTTAGTTTCGAATTCCAATTGAATTTTTAAACAACTGGACTCCAAAACGTTGCAAAAAACATATATTTTATTACACTTACTTCGTGCTATTTTCTAGGCACAGGAAAAAATCGATCTAAAACGAACCAGAAAAACTATTTTACTATAGCTTTGTTCTGTCTGAAAAAACTTGTAATCCTTTTCATATTTCCATAAAATTATTTATTTACGACTGAAAAAATTTCCCTTAGCACAAACAAAATAAGTCAAAATTTTTTCAAATGAATTCTGAACTGTTTAGTTTTTCCAAAAAATTCAAGTTTCTCAAAACCTTACTCTTGTGCGGCTAAGATATTGGATTTTAAAGTGTAATCTTTTGAGTACAAAAAAACAGTCTTCGATCCCTAATGTGCTCTTAGAAAGATCTCAACGTAGCTCATAACGAAGCTTAAAAGGAATATATAAACTTCAAACAAAACTGCAGTAAAAAATTAGTCTAGAACGGATAAGTTCAAGAAGACAATAAAAATAAGGCAACGGACAAAAAGTTACACACCAAACGAGATACATCATGGGGTAAGGGTCAGTAAACTTGAACGATAAAAAATCAAATTCCAAAACAAAATCATTACCGGGACGTACGTAATACGTAAAATTAAGATAAATGTGGTCATGAAAAGAAAAATGACAACAAATGAAACCCAGAGTTAGCCAACTACAAAATGTGTGTTAACAATTTTTCAATTGTAACCACAATAAAATCTTTCAAAATACTCTAAACAAATCTAAGAATTTTATTTTTGATACCTCGTTCGTACTTTATTATAGGTTCTAACTATCGCAGCCATTTATACCCAATAAATTTTTTATTTTTTCTTTTTTAAATAGTGGGTGTTTTTCCTAAATCATCATCAACATCAACAGAAGATGTCATGGGAATAGTTTTTTCCTTGGTTCTTTGTAGAGGTTGAAAGTGTGCGTAGGTTGCTTGGTTGTATTGTTTACATCATAAATGTATTCAAATTAGTCTCATTTTTTGTTGTTGTTGCTGTTGTCGTTATTGATGTAGCTATGTAATAGTTTTTTGTCTGTTGTAGATACTGCGTATGGTGCACACAAACACAAATGTTCTTCGCCATCATTGACACCTTATCTTCTGTCTATCTTGTTGTAAATAAGCTTCTGAAGATGATTTTCTTCGATATCTTTTGACTTGTCATCATTTTTCACGCTTTTAATTTGCTGCTGTCGGAATTTAATGTTTTGTTTCGATTTCAGATAGAAGGTTCTATACGAGGAGCAGTGAGTTGAGTTGAAGTGGGTGTTTATCGCCTATTTTGGTGGTATTAAATGTTGATGCATCACATCGGTTGTTTAAAAATTAATTATGCTAATTTTGTAACTGATGATAGATTATATTAGAAGGTGTAAATACAGTCATTCAGATTTATATTATTTTTTAATTAAAAAAAATCGTACTAATGCTCTCAAAAATACTGGCATTATTTCTAAATAATGCGTAGTTTTGAGATTGTCTTATTAGGGGTGTGTGTTAATACCATCCGTAACGAGTTTATTAGAATTCCAATAATTCATTCTAATAATTTTAATAATTCATTTAAACAGTTCGTTCTTCTTAGTCTTCTGCCAATAAAAGCATACAGTTAGTTCTTTTCTACTTTCCGGGGCAGTGGGTAATGTGTTCCAGGCGTCATAGAGCTGACACATTGCTTTGGGTTCAAAGCAATTTGGTAAAAGACCAGCACTGGTTTCCTGAAGCAATGTTAAATTGCATCACTTTGGCGCACAAAAAAAAAAGGTTTATAAAGGGCTAAAATTTTAGAAATGCAAATAACTATTTAGAAAACTAATTTCTAATATATACTTTGTTTTTCTATCAAAAAATCTACCAAGTAATATCTGTAAAATTTTATTTTTTTCTGATTTAGCTAAAAAAAAAACGAAAAAAATTAGATCCCAAAGAGCGGGAAACTTTAACATCCCAATATAAATATTCTTAGGTAATACAAAATGAGTGAAACATCACTTGAGTAAACGGCTCAATAATTTAGGAACTTGCAAATCAATTTAGAAGCTTAAATGTCCTTAAACTGCTTAGAGATGCAAACGTTTGTCAAAAGTAATTCAGCATTTTAGGAGCTATGACTCTTTATTCAAATATTCCTCCTTTTCCAGTTACAATTTTTTCAGTTTCCCTGTTTCGGTTCACTAGAGTTGTTTCAATATGATCGAAAAATTTCAACTTAGTGCCATTAAAGAATTTCCACTTATAATTTTCATTTTAAGTTATGAGTACACTTCGATATTTTAAAAAACAGGAAAATTGTTTATCGATTCTATGACATTTGTCCGAAAGGAGCAAACAAAATTTGGTATTTAAAATATATTTTTTGCTTGACTACCCAGAGCTTCTTTTTGAGTTACAGGTAGTTCCCGACTTACGACCGTTCGACTTACGACTATTCGCACTTACGACCAATTTTTTTTTCAATTTTTTTCATAGAAAATGCTTAAAATAGTTTCGGGGAATCCCTAAAATATGTATATGAGAAAAAATTTTAAAAAAAACAGTAGTATGTACAAGGATTCGATTTATTTCAGTACAAATAATACGTTTGTTTAAGTGAATAATTTTATATCATCCCAAAAATGACTGGAACTAGTAGTACAGTATATATGTAATATTTTTCTTTAGTTATTTTTTATGAAACTCGACTTACGACTTAGTCGACTTACGACCGATGACTAGGAACCTATCTCGGCCGTAAGTCGGGGACTACCTGTATTAAACTTTTCTCTCTTTCTCTAGAGAGCTTAAAGAGCTGAATCTGAATTTAAAATAAATTTCGAATTTATTTTGTGTTTATTTGTAATCGTATATAAAAAAGCTGCAGTTAGGATATATTTCAATCTCATCAATATCATACGTTACGTGTCTCATATAGACACATTTCCACAGTCTGTCATTGCTTGATGAAGCAATTTTTGATTGACTTTTTTCATTTATTTTATTTATACATTGACATGCTAACTGAAGGATGAAAAACAATATCACAAAAGAATGCTATGTGGTACAAGAAAACATTAAACACAACACAATTAAATTGAGGGTCTTTGGGATCAACTGTAAATTGAGGGCAATTTATTGAGGTCTTAAGCAAAGATGAAGAAACTTTTTTAATGGTTGTAAAGGAAGCTCAAAATAAAGAAAATATTATTAAATATGGAAGGGACAATATACAAAAATAGCAAGGAATTTACATATACACATAAATAAAATTTAAATATCACGTAAAACTCTTACTAAAAATCATAAATATATTCCAAGTTTATTTCTCATAAACATACATACATATGTACATGTATATAATAATTAATTGAGTTCCATAAAATTTAACTAAATTAAGTCATTTTGTTACAATTGTGATTTTCGCCTTCAAGCGAATTTTCTACACGAATGTTTCCGCTTTTCTTTTAATGAAAGTGAAAAAGTTCAATACATTAACGCAACCCATTCATAAAAATTACTTATAATTTGTAAACAAGGCATTGAAGCGTTACTAAATAGCTATAATTACTGATTTTGTTTTTGTTTTCGAAAAAAATGGGGTTGGAGCTAGAACGCCCCATAAAAGAATTGTAAGAAGCCATTCAAAAGAAAAAATCTTACTGCCTTATGAATGTTTTTTAATTGGAAATTTTAAGAATATTGTAAAGAAACAAAAAACAACAGTGTGTAAATGATAGCAGGTAACAATGAAAATTAAAAAGAAAAACCGTTAATATGGCTAGAAGGCGCCAGATGGCTTTAATTGCTCAATATTGTTCTTGTCAAAAGAAAGAAAAAATGAAATCAGAACTTAAGAAGTGAAATAGAAAAGGTTACGATAGCTGGAATTTTAAAATAGAAAATACGTTGTTTTAAAAATGATTAATTACATACGAAAATGAATATCCAAAAATAAGCAGTCAAAAAGATATCAGAGCATTCCAGCTTTTTTGTGGGACGAATTCCTGCGAACAGAAGAGATATCCAATGGCGAGTCGATGTAGAATTTTCTTTTTTTCAACGCAAATTTAAATTTTGTAAGCATGTAATCAAATCCTGGTATGATATGCAAGATATGCAAAAATTGGCTTCCTAAGGCTATAGTGAAAGTCTGCAGCATAAACGCAGCATTATATGGTTTCGAAATTTCGACATTTGGATGCAGAAAAAAAACATCTAACTTTATTTACGGAAGTCATCGATTTTGGCGTAAGGTGCAAATTTAATGCAAAATATCTGTGGCAAAAGGAAAAACCGCTTAAGTCGACATAGGACAAATAGAGTCACAGTCAATTTGTCATTGCTTATGGGTGAAATTTTTTGTACGTTTTTTATAGTACTTATGGAGGACGAAAAAAAACTAATTGACCACAACTTAATTTGTCAATTTAAGCTGTTAGCCCTTGCGCAACAGATATATAATCGAAATTATCTTATCGCACGAAGGTTTGTACTTTCTATACAAGATATACATTACAAGCTAATAAGTAAAGCCTTCTATTAGGCTCGTTCAATCGGTTACCTGCGAAACCGACCATTAGATACAGAGGTAAGCACGTAGAGTTTCACTTTCATGTGCTAAATAAAATATTTTGTTTGGTAACCATATTTTTTACATCACGATTTTTTTTTTTACCAACTTTTACATTAATTACAGATAATACAAATTATATGTACCAGTTTAATTATGGATTTTGAGTCATTTAGTATTTAAATGTGAAAAAATTTAACTTTTACACGTGATCTGAAGGTTAATATTTCCATAATCTAAGGTTGCACATATGGGAAAAGAGCACGTATGATTTCAACTGAGCACGTCGGGGCTTGACGAGCGCACTTTTAACGAGCCGAGAAAAAGAGTATGATGTATTTTGTGTGTCTCATATGCGATATTGACACGAAAACGAATGCCAAACCGGGGAAAAGTACAAGTGTACATAGTTTTCTTTAAGATTTATTAAATAAAACAGCTTTCCCGAGCGGGTACTAAATAGCAAGAGCAAACATTGGAATACTGAGGAGAATAACTCATAAAGTGTAGGTATGCTGAAGAAAAAATATGGGGTGTAGTGATAGCTTGCAGGGATCGTTCTGACACACAACATTCGAGAGAGATATATTTATTATTAATTTAAAAATACACTCATAGTTTGATACACAGATAAGGTTTTCTTCTCTCATATTAAGTTCACATTCTGAATTTTTTGCATATGTTGCGTAAGTGTACTGTAATAGTAGCACCTATAACGTTTTATTTTAGAGTATCCCTCTAGTTACACTGTTTGGCTCCAAAGTCCCGTTTTGTGCGGTTGAGCTGGACATCACTAATCTAAATAAAAGTTAAAAGTAATTCGCAGAGCCTTCATTCGCTAAGCAGCCTTCCGACGCTCTCTAAATATTTGTTAAACGTCAAACAACGCCAGCCAGTGTTCATTTATCAGATTTTTGTTTAGTTAGTCGTCAAAACACCGACAAAAGTTACGCGCTTGCTAGTCATCGTTTATTGATGTAGCCGATATAGTTTAGCGAATGACATGGATTTTCAATATCTATTATGGACTATTGGATTAACTAAGAATTTTTTTTAAATAGTCTGGAATAAACATTTGTGGAAATATATTAATAACTTTTTAAACAAATGTGGAAAATGAGATTTTATTATTATTAAAGGAATATTCTTTTGCTCAAGTTGCACCCACATTCAAATTCAAAGACATTTAGGGTAAGCAAAGCACATCAATCCAACGTAGTTGTTATTTAGACCAAGATATGGGAAAACTTATGATTTTTTGAAAGAAATAATTTTTAGCAACTGATTATTATTTATAGCAATTAAACATTATTTCATTGAACTTGCAGGCATTTTAGCAAAGACCAATATTCCTGCATAGTATATTTTTGACTCAGAAGTTTTAAAGCAGAGAAAAAAAATAAAGATTTAATCTTTTTATGGAATATTGGCACAAGCCGAGAGCGGTATAAAAGTTACATCGGGCGACACTAAACCTACATATTGCAAAGATGAAAAAATTGAAGTGCAGTTTTTTTCCAATATTACTAACAAATTCCTTGCAAGTTAGCCTACCTACTTTAAGTTAAATGAAATTCGAAACACAATTTTCTCTTATACATTTCTTTTGAAACATTTCACTTGTTGTAATACAGTAATAACTAATGATATCTAATAAACCGTCTGTTTTAGTGGTCTGTCTCCCTGTGTAGCGGCCGGTTTTCAGTTTGTATCTGTTAGTGGGTTCACCATCTGTATGCTGTTGCATCAGGAAGCGAAACCGCGCGTAAGAAATAATAACAGTTGCGATAAAATTACTGACCCACATTTTGCTATTTTTTTCTGGTTTTCTTGATTTGTACTCCACATTTTTCTGTTTTTTATTTTCTTTGCTGCTGTCATTTTTATTTATCAACGCACTAGAGAAAATACTATGAACATTTACATATATTCATAAGAGGGTGTGTTTTTGTTGACATATTAAACATCATCATTGTTGTTGTTAGGTATTATTGTAGTTGTTGCCTGACTGTTGCACGTAAGACTAATTATGTACTTTTAGATTCAACGAGTTTAATTAAAACAATGCCTACAGACATTTTTTGTAATTAGTTGCAAAGTATTTTAATTGCAGTTAAAAATAAAAAAGCTGTTTGTAACCAACAAGAAATGATTAGGCAAAATGGGTAAGGCTTAACTAAAGTTTTCGGAAAACTTTAACGCAAGATTTATAAAAAATGGCATAATCTTATAAAGTGCTCGATTATTAATACAACGCAGCACCGATTTGCGACGTTATTAGGGACCGGGGAAATGCAACGCAAACCGAAATGATACAAAACGAAACGAAGCAAATCGAATCACTTTTCTTTCTGTATAAATGCAGATTTTTATTGATTGGGTCAAAAATTTAACTATGTTTTTGATAAAAAAAAAGTCATCTGGATACCTTTTAAAAATATTTCACAGGTGATTGTCAGTCAATAAATCCAATCGTATGTAGCGGCCCAAATCGAAGCGACGCAAATAGGATAGACGCAAATCGGGGCTCCGATGTACTCAAGAATTGAACATTTTCTTCAAGCTTTTGCTCTCTCACACAAAATTCGAAAGAGACAAAGAAAAAATAAGCCCTGCATCAACATTTTATAGCGCATACTTTTCAGCTTTTAAAATTTTGAAGGTTTTTATTTTGTAACTGTTACGTTTCGTCCGAACCCCATGGTAGGATTAAATATTTATAATATATCTAAATTTTAATTACAGTGTACCATGCATAGACAATATGTTTCTTTCACTGCAATATCACATTTCGTCATTTTCAACATTTCCTGCTTTTCTTTAACCATATTCAGTTTTCTCCATACAAAGTTCATATTTCATTCATTTAATGCTGCTGCAAGCGGTAGTGGTGGTGGCGTTGGTGAGGATGAAAAACCGGCAATTCCAGCATTGCAACTCGTACCGTATGGAAACTCATACCAGGGAACAAAGAAAAGAAGAGAAAAAAACTTGTGTTCAAGTGTTGTGCATCTTTCTAAATATCATCCATCATCTACACGTTAGAGAAGAATATGTAAGTGAACACATTCAAATATTCAAGTGATGTACCGTAAAAATTACCATCTCTTACCTACTTGAAAAAATCGCATAGCTATCGTATAATGGATGGCTTGTTAGAATCGTAATATTCTGCCTAAAAGATCTGCATTTAAATTTTTTTAGTTTGTATTAAAAATCATGCGGATTTAAAAAATAAATTAAATTTATTTGATATAGTGAATGACAACCACCTTCCGGATAAAATTCAAAATTTAGGTTATTTAAAAATTCGCACGATTTTTAAACAAACTTTCATGAGTTTGATATAATTTATTCCGGTCACTTTTCAATATAAAAAAACGGGCTACTTCTCAGTAATACGAACAGTTGCAAGAGCTAAAATCAGAGGTATATCTTTAATTTAAAAGTTCAATAAAAATATAAATAATTTCATATAAGAGATAGATTGCAACCCAGAGGCTAAGTATATCGCAATTTACTAATAATCTCAGTAGAAAACCTAACATACTTGAAAATAGAGAAAGTCTCAGTGATGTACCCGATGAAAATAATGGTCGTCACTCGTCTTCTGAGTAAAATACTAAACTGAAGTAAGACATTTCAGATATCACTATAAAGGGATGTTTTAAAAGAAATATGTTTTGAAGAGGATTTCGAAATATGCTAAGAGCTCGAATATTACGAGGCCAATGGAAAATTTTTGGAAAAACTTTTATTGTGTGTTTAATTATCTTTTAAATGAAATGATAAACGCAAAATAACTCAAAAAAAAAAAATTAAGAATAATCACTTAAAGTAATTGAGCTTAACTACAAATGAAAATTTCACAAGTAATATTACGAAAAATTAACCAATTATACCTAATAGAGAAAAATCATCCAACAATCTAACACAATTTTTTCGTGCACTTTTTATTTTAGTTTCTGTGGCTGTTCTATGTTAGGAATGTTGGCTTTAGGAACAAAAGTTTTGAAAATTAAAATGAAAAAGTTACCCTGAGTATTTTCGCCTAATGAAAATTAAAAATAAAAAAACCCATAAATATTTCATTAAAATTTGTGCTATACGATATATCATGTAAGATATGACCTTAAACTTGGTGTGAATATTCTTGATATTTGTTAAGTACTGGGCGATTTTTTTTAAATATAAATAATAGTCAAAAACTGATATTCTCTTCTTTTTAAGGTTTTTCAATTAGTTTTCATCCCGAATTTCTTACAATTTTGGGGCAAAGTTCAACCAAACATCGAAGTAAATAAAGGAGTTGACGAACTGACAAGATCACAAACTACTTTCATTGCTGGAGTTCTTAAAAACGCAAATTATAGATCGAAATGTGTCACAAATTTTCTTGATTATCGAGCATTATGGCCGTTGCCTTTTTTTTCACTCTTCTTTTATTTATTGTATTGTACTATTACAAATTATAAATTATATACAAATTGATATATGTATTATAATAAGTAACTAAATGCTCAGCGTGAGTCCAAATATTTTAGCTGGTCTGAAATTAGATTTTACCAAACATCACTTCTGTTCATTACTTAGTCCAATTGCGGTAGATGAGTATGGGAGCAGTGACGTGGCGACAGGTTCATGACAACCCAACTATAGCACAGTCGTTGCCTATTGCGTCGCTTATGATTAATTTTCAGCCGAGACGAGCGAGGTCCCGGTCTGTCTTGAAGTGGTAGCAGAGACGAGCTAGGTCCCTGTCTATTACGTTGGAGAGGACTAGTGCCACGAGGACAACTTTGAAGCGGCAGCCGAGATGAGCTAGATCCTAGTCTATCACACAAAAGCGGCATAAAAGCACGCTGCTCCAACGCTACTGCCGCCGCACTCTCCACTCAACGAGCTGCGGTCGACACGAGCTAGGTCCCGGTCCGCGATGACTGTTGCTCTAAAAGAACAATAAGTTTAAGTGATTGCAGATACCTCTCGACGACTTTCCGAGAAATAAGTTAGATACAAAGTCAATAAGGAATTTGATATGTGAAGGATTGAGAACTCAAGAACATCGACTGTGATGCCTTGCAGCAAGGCCTTTTGAAAATAAGAGCGTTACAGTGAATGTATCCCACGCTAATAAAATACAATTCATAAGATCAGGGTGGCTTTTTCACTCTTAGGATCTTTCAGGTCCTACCGTACTAATGAAGGCAATGGAATGCGCCACTGGTCTTTTCTTAACCTAACCTTGAAGTAAAATATTTTTTTTTTTTCATTTTTGGGCAATGGAATTTTTTTTTGGCAAAGCGATTTTATTTTTTTCTCCATGCTTTACAGTGTTTGCATAAAAAAGGGATCCACACCAGGTCTTTCCTGTATTAAGTGATGCTATTATCTAAATGTAATGATTTCTGAGAAATTCCCAACTTCCTTATTGAGTTTTTAATCACAGTACCCCAACTTGGCGGTAGCGGCTGATGTGCATCATCATCAACATCGATTGCTCATCATTTTTGGTTTTTTTTTTTTTTCAAACACTTTTTCAATGAAATTTTGTCACGTTTCTATTTACATCTCTTTTCTGGTGTTTTTGTTTCATATTTTATTTTTATCTTTTTGCATCGAACAAAAAATCTTAAGAAATTTTTCTACACAATGTGCAGCTTCACTCGAGGAGCACCGTTTTTATTTCCCAATACCTTTTTTCAAATTTGTATGCATTGTAACTTTTTTTTTTTTTTCAACAAAATTGTGTATTGAACTTGGGACTGATTACTGCAGCCAGCAACAACAAAAACAAAAGCCATATGCAGCTCCAGTTGTTTTGTTCCAAGCGTACGGCTGTCTAGGCTGTATGGCTTATCTTGGTACCCATTATCTATCTTTTATATTTTTGTTTGGTTGTATTCTTGGCAATCAATCTTTTTTTCTTTCCTCTGGCTTCCACTTCATTTCGATTTTATTGAAATTGAGAGAGAGAGAGAGAGAAAGAAAAAAAAAACAACAAACTCATTGTATTGAAATTTGTAATGCGTGCGTATTCAAATTGGTTTCTTTGGAAAAGATTTCATTTAATTGTTCTTAATTCGAGGTAGGATTTTTTTTATTTTCCCGATAAGTTTTCTATGGGCGTTGACATTCCATGCATTTGAAACGAGATTTTTAATTGCATTTTCCCATTTACATTATGTTCTTTTTTGTGAACACACAATACAAATTTTTTATTTGTGGCAATACATCTTTCTAAAAAAAAATTTATTAGGTTTCTCTAAAAATATAATAAATATATATCATGACGAAAACACGTTATTTCAGGAAGCTACCCTTATTTAAGTATAATAAAAACAGTAAATTTCCTTTATTACTCATTTAATTAGTTTAAAAAAGAGATATTTTAAAAATATTCATTCAACAGGATTTAAATTTCATTTGAAAGGCTTCGAATTTCTGTATGTTAAACACCATGCCTCAATGTATGGCAGAACAGTTGCATTTGAAACAATATATTGAATCCGCTATTTTGTAGAAAAAGAAGTGGCAACGGACTTGTGCACTAAGTTTTATTTCACAAACATTTTGTAGACAATTTTTCGCGACAGAATTATTTGACAGCCTCCTTCCTTTAGCTTTTCCTCCAAGTGTACGGCATGATGAATCTCATTCGAGCAAAAGTTTACAAACGCTATACATTCCCAATAATGCAGTTTTAAAACAGTTCCAAGAAATTATTTATGAAAGAAAGCACTCTTAAGAACGTCTATTAGACGTATCATTGAAAACGATGACGTTAGTCCTATCTTGAAGAGTCAGTCAAAAGAAGGCTTCTTACATTGTTTTGAATCGTAAAAAATGGTTAAGAAATGTATTACTGTCTATGAGCAAAGGTACGCCATCTCACAGAAAAAAAATCTCAAGACAGCCAAAAATCGAGAAAAAGGTGAACAATGGCCAATCAATAAGTATAGCTACCCTAGTTGTATCAGGAGAAGTTATGAAGACAAAATTCAGCTTATAAAACAGTGATGCCTTAAAATAGCTTTTTATCGTAATTAATAAGAGACTTTGACTTTGTAGCGAAATTTGTTGTCATAAAATCATGCTATAGAGACCGCATGTCTCTTATGCCTTAATACTGAAAAACATGACGTCTCATGTTTTTTTAGAGACACACAAGATAGGGCACATTATTGTCCATTTTTTGTCGCTTCACCAAAACAAATGAGAGAAAGATATGATTCGCATTTGAGATATAATATATGACAGGTAACCTAGTAAGTTGCGCGCAGGACTTTGAATCGCTGGGTGGGACATGGGTTCGAGCCGAACTTTACAAATTTGTAAAATAAGTGAAAATTAAATTTGATAATAAAATAAAGTAAATATAACAAATTATTGAAAACATCAAGACTTTTCTACGAATTACTCTGTAAAAAGATACCAAAAACTTAATTTCATTCTGTCTTTCCATGAGTAGTCACATACTTATGTAAATATGCAATAATTGAAGAGATAGTGCTTTCAGAAAGCGACAAATTGTAAAACCTTAGTTACTTCGAAATAAATTCTACAAGAATTTACTGCACGAATTGTGTGAATACCTCAAGTGCACTACAAATGGGTTAAAGGGATCTTCTGCATAGTAAAATGTGCTTGGTACAAAAATTTAAGATTTCATTTAAACTCAGAACGATTTTTCAGCTCGTTTGCCAAATGTTTTTCCGCTATATTATGACAGTTTTTCTTTAGAATTGCGTGCAAAGAAAATATAATGAAAATCAGCTCAACTCGTTTCCTTTTCTTTTGCTTCTGAAGATTTAAAATTCCATTTGCTGCCAACAAGCAGCAAGCAAATATTTACAGTTACAGCGACTAAAATAAAAAGGTGGAAAATAAAGAACACATGTGATGTAAGCCCCAGGCATTTTGAGGCATTTAAGAAGTTGTTATTTTTGTCACATGAGCATGCGCATGTATTCATAAGTAATGCATTACTTATTAGAGCTTGAACAAGAAAAGAGATGCGTTGCAGTTGTCGAAATAAAAAATTTAGTTTTTAACAAGTCATTTACTCTGAGAAAAAATAAGTTTCATAAAAATACATAAAATTTGCATTATCGAATATTTTGAGCCAATTTTAAGTTTGAGGCTTCTGCTATAAATTGAAAAACTTCGTAGGAGCAATGTGTTTTGTATAGCAGCGCTTCTCTAACCTTTATCTAATCCAACATAATATAATCTTACAATCGACATTGCTCACATAAGTTTAGTACCCAAAGCCTTAACTTGCAGAGTTGTCGCTTCTACAAAAAATAGTTTAAGATATATTTAGTCTAAAATTGAAGAGGGGAACAAAGACATCGTTTTGTTATGAAAAAAACAGGCTGTCCAACTCAGCAGCACTAAACTAGCACTTAAAAATTATTTTAATTTCTTAATGTTCGGATTTGATTTAGAAACAATTTCCATACATGCTTTGCTAGCTTCTCATTCAGCTAGTAAACAGTTATTTTTTCAAAAATTCGTGTAGCACTAAGTTAGTACTTACTACGCAATAAATCATGGCTTAGATTACATTGCATTTTACTAACTTTGCCCTGCTGAGTTAAATGGTTTCAAAAAACATATGTCCGTACGATATGATTCGAGTAGGTAACAATCTTAAGCTTAAAATAATTTAACGTTCGATTTGAATTCGTGATTTTGAAAATCCTCTCAAGGCCTCAGTACAAAGTTTCAAGGTAAAAGGTAAATCCTTTGATTTATTTTGAAAAGCGAACATGTTCGAACATTTTTCAACATGAAGAACTTAAATGGTAATAATAAATGAGTTTAGCCAGCCCTTCTCCTGTTTATTTAGCTGTTTGTTTGATTTTATTTCTTTTTTTTTTTGAGGTATGTTCCAGAAAATTCCGGAGTTATATATAACAGTCATATATATAGCATGAGTTGGCAAAATAGATTGAAAATGCCAGGTTATCCCTCGATGAAAAATTTATGACTTTTGTTAAATCGACAAAGTTAGTAATTAAAACAAATTAGTTGAAAATACAGCATTTAAGTAATTGCCTTCTGGGTAAAATAGGTTTTAGCTCTAATGATCGAAAAAATATTCAAGGAATATTTTAGTAAAAATTTCTTATCTATACGTAAACATTATTCTTGTTAGGCGAGTAGCTGTATGTATTAGCAATTTTAAACTTTCTTTTTAAATTCGCTTACGATTAAATAGACTTCCTCCACTTTATTAATGACTTTCAAGATCAATTCTCATTTTAACGGTGCTCTTAAACTTGCGCTTTTATCTTTTGGTGAATTCTATATTTAGCTTCTAGATCATTCGACATTTATATTGGTGGGTTCTTTGTTCAGCTCACAGATTCTCAATATAATTTATTCCTTTAGGAAATTTAGCTATCATTATTTTATTATGTGCGCATTTTATATTTTTTTAAAAGTGTTTATCCCCAATGTGTTATTCTTAAGTAACATTTTTTAAACGTGTTTATATCCTTAATGTGTTTTGTTTTTAAGTTTTCATTAGGCTTCATCAATACAACTGGTTTCGAAGTAAATATTTTGCTTGAAATCGTCTAATAGTAACATTTCATGGGCTGCCGAACCACATGATATGGAGCCGTCATCTTATCAATCTAACGAACACACGCGGATCAAAGGTAGGCACGTCTGCTCACTTCAGCTAACAAAACGGAAATGTACTTTATCTTAATTATTTATTATCAATTTTAATCATTTTTAATATGTTGGTATATACACTCAGGGAAAAATGGCATTGCAAATTTGAAAATTTTATTTTTGATTCAAAGCCGATAATTTTTAATTGGAAATACATAGTAATAATCTCCTCTACTCCGCTTATTTTTAACGCGAGCAACTTTAAATTAACTTTGAATTCAAAAAATATTCTTTTACTTTACTTTATGCGCAAGAAACATTAATTGCATTTTGAAGTTGTAAATAATTTGAAATTAATCTTTTTTAATTTACATCAAACAAATAGTCATTTTTAATCATATACATATGAAATCAAATTACTTAGAACAATGCCTTCAATTTAAACATGTTTGGCTTTAACGCTAAGTCGTCATAAGCGTTTATGGTTGAATCAAACATAAAATTTTTCTGTGAGCGTTTGAAAAGCAGTCATCTCTCATACAGAAAATAATTTTTCCTTAGTTTCTAAGTAACCAAAAACTAGCATGTGCCGAATTCTTAAGATAAATAAATGACTATATATTATCAACTGGAGGGGACGGTTTTTCAAATCTCCTGTAAAATTTTAAAAATTTTCAGCTGATCTATTGAAAATAACTGATTAACTTTCAAAACTATATAGCTCAGTGTAATTTGTTCAGATGGTCCTTTTTACCAAAAATCAAGGATCGTTTATCCTCTACAATTATGGAATTATGTTACATATATTTTTATTTAAGCGCTTGCCTTAGGGTTAATCAACAGAAACTGAAAAAAAAAAACAGAAAAACTATACGATTTCTGTAGTATTGAAACCACTCGTTGTCTAATTTAATAGCAAGTGCATCGTGCGACGCAATTCATAGAATTCCAAACGAAACCTTTGCACACGTGATGTTTGTTTGTGTATTTTGAGGGTTCAAACCCCAGTCATACACTACATAGGTTATTAGCTGAGGGTACATGGCACTTAATGTTATTGTCAGTGGCATCATTTTAATGGCATAAACAACATGCATATGCCATATGCGAAGTAAGAAAAACCGAGGGCGCTATTCATGAATTGGGTAAATTTAATTAATTTTATGTGGAAAATACATTAATCTAAATTTCTGTATAGATCATCCATGAATCCATGAATATTAAAAATGCAATATTCTCTTTACAGTAAATTGATTGCATGACAAACAACAGGAAGATTATCTACACTTAAAGAAAAAAAACTATTGTCTATCGCAGAGGGAATTCGGACCGCATGATATCTTCGATATGAATCACATTATATAAATTTGGTTTCGCTGGATTAAAAAATAATACTTTGGACAGTTTTTTCTTGGCGTTAAGGGACTTTTTTGAAGGTAATTTTAAGTGATTTTTAAAACGAACTTTGTATCTACCTTTTAGTTGCCATTTTTTACATTTAAAGTTTTTTATTTTATTCGATATATTTTCAGCGATATATAATACTTCTTGCACAAGCTAGCCATGCTCGAGCTATGGCCACCCATGTAAAGGTACTTTTTGATTTCTAATACAAAATTTAACTCGATTCGGGGTCATTCAACAAAAAATGTTTAACTATAGTCTTCATATACTATATATCAGGTATGGCCAACAAGTAGATCGCGATCGACCGGTCGATCGCGAAGCGATATTTGGTCGATCATAGTTTAATTTTATTTTTTTATTTATTAAAAAAAATTTTTTTATTTATTTTAAAAATTAAAAAAAAGCATAATTACTGAAACGTAGTATTTTAAAATTTTAAAACAGCAGACTGAGCATTTTTTATAGTGCAAAACTTGAGCACGATTAATAAAAATTATCAAGTTGGTTTTACTATGTAGATCGCGACACATTTTTGAGATAAAAAGTCGATCTTAGGCACATACAAGTTGGCAACCCCTGCTATATATAGTCATCAACTTCCAGAGCCTCCCATGTTCAAATAATGACCTTGGAAAATTGAAATTTGGTGTCTTTTTTAAGGCAAATTATTTGAAAGATTTTTACTTGGTAGTTTTACGATAGAGAAATCGTCTAAGAACCAAAGTAGAAACGACCCAAAATAGCGGTGTTATTCCACAACAACGTTGGGTCATTTCCATTCCGGGGTCATATACAAAAATGTTTTTTTTTTAGTAGCTCTTATGTTATTTTATGCGACAAAATTTTAGAATAGGGTTTGCAAATACTCAATTTCCCTTTGATGAGTTTGATGATTTAAGAAATTATATTCTCACAATTTTTGCTGCAGAGAAGTGCTACTTCCTGAGAAATATATCCACAACCCGCGAACAACTATAAAATTCCCATTTTATCAATTACTACGAATAATTTTTACTGTCTAATTTTTTTCAATGTACATACAACAGCTGTCTTTTAAATCTTACCCCATAAAGGTTTTTGAACATCTTTTATGGTTTTTGTGCAGTTTCATTTCAATAAACTAACGTTTCTTTTATCTGTCACATCTCAAATTGCAACTTCGAGCGTCTATGCATCACCACCACCACCAACACCCTCATATTTAAACGTCCTTAATAGCAGCAGCAGCTCCCTCTGCTTTGGCACATGGTATATACGTACATGTTACTCCATACCACCCATGGTGTTTTGTTTTGTGTTTTGCCAACAAAATAATTGTTGCTTTCAAAATAAAAATCTGTTTTGATGCCTGCAAACACTTATTAAAAAGATCCTTGAAGGCTTTTTCAGTTTATGAAAGCAAAATTTTAATGGCTTTCAGTTGAGCTATTGAGGTCAGCATTTGTTTAAAAGCTGTGTTTCAGTGTTCTAAAGGTACGTTTTTGCTTTTGCTTTCTATCTGGTAGTTGCTTGAGTCTTATAAATGGAACGGCACATGTCCAGTTGCTAAACATTTTCAGAAATCACTGAAAATCGAAACTATTTATAACTCCGAAACTTACTTTGATTATTCAGTTTGCGGTACTATTTTAGGTTATTCAGATCCAAAAACAATGGAAAACAGGAAAAAAATTAACATGTTGCAGAATCCAACTGGATATGTGCCTTTTTGCTAAGAACCTTAATGGGCTCTATAATAAAGCAGCTTCCGTGGTACGACCTTTTATTGGCTTTTTTCTGGCTGTAAAATTTATTTCATTTGCAGTTTTCTTCATTTTGTGACATACGAGACGTAAGACAAAGTCAAGTGACAGACTGATATTGGTTTTATTTAGATTCGTTTTACCCAAGAACGTTATACAAACCAGTAAAAAAAGTTTCGTTCAAAAAGTATTGAAATAGTTTAAATTTCACTTAAATACTCCTACATTTATACCATGTGAATTTCCATTGTTAAGTACAATTTTTTTTAAATGAAATACATACATATGTGCCATTTTGAAAACCGACTCTCACGAATGTTTAAAAAATATAAATATTCGCAGGACAAGTGCCTTTTTGCAGGAAAACCTTCTTTTTATTATCAAAAAACTATGGCATCTACTGCTCTTTTAAAGTGACTGAGATTGAAATTACTTGAAGTTTAGTATAATGGTTACGATCCATCACACAACTCAAAACGACCGACCCTGGACAATTTTATTTATTTTGTTCATCTCTGAATAATATTTTGTTTGAAAGTTTTTTAGTTTCATTTTCTAATAAGAATATGGATTGTTCTAGAAATTGTCGATTTGCAAACCTTGAAACTGTTTATTAACTAGAAAAGTTCATTCGGCGGAGATATGAACTCTGTTTGCTTCTATCAAATCACATTAAATTTTTTTTGGGTGAATTTTGAACGGGATCTAGATTTTGCGCTCTGCTACTACCTTTTGAATAAAAACAAAATTGTTCCTTTTTAAATTTACGCTTAACATATACATTATTTAGTTATTATTTTTTAACAAAGCACACTTCAAGTCAAAGTAATTGAAAGGATTTTAAAGCCTTCAGTTATGCTAAACAAACAACAACAAAAAACAAAAGTATTTTTGTTTATGCTAAATTGCGCATTTCAAAGTGTGTCAAAGCCAAGTTCCAGTTGACAGGCATTTAAAAAATTGTGCGAAGAATCGAGCATTAATTCAGTCATTATGAACGCATGCGCGCGCGCTTTTAATAATGACAATTTAATATGAGTGACGCTTGACAAAAGTCTTTGAAAAATTAATCGGAAATATGATAACACTTCAATTAAAGTGTCTCAGAAAAAGTACAATTTACATTTGCTTTCAAAAAGATTTGTATGGCTTAACGAAATACTTATGAATGTCATTACAACTTAGGCCGCCTTTACGAGTTCGTTTTGAGCCCGGTTTGTAATTTAACGACCTTAAATAAATAACTAGTAAAGGTGTAATCTTCGGCCAGGCCGAAACTCACATACCCTACACTGCATTGAAAGTAATTTTTAAATAAATGTAAAAAAAAATGTTGAAGAAGTTGAATAAGTCGAAAATAATGTAAAAAGGTTCAAAACTGTTGGAAAAAACTGAAAATATTGAAAAAATATGTAAACCATTAAAGAAAGTTGAGAGAAATTGAATAAGTCGAAATACATATATGAAAAAAGCAGAAAAATTGATGAAAAAGTCGAAAAAATAAAGAAAATGTCGAATGAAATTGAACGATAAAGGTAAAAGATTGAAAATGTCACAAGAATATGCGAAATGTTGAAAAACGTAAAATAAAAATGAAAAACACGAAATGTGCCACGCCCATATTGCTCATATGTTTCGATAGTTATGCCACTTAAGGTATTTTAATTGTATGGAAGGTGCCACGCCCACTGTTCCTATTTTGCCAGCTTTTAATTCATATCTACCTAATACCTAGTAAACCACTTACATCAAATTTCAGATCAATTGCTTCAATAGTTCACTTAAAATAGCACTTATAACTTTACATTAACGAGGGAGGTGCCACGCCTACTGATGCAATCTTGTCAAGATTCATTTAATTCCAAACGTTATAGTCACTGACACCTCTACACAAAATTTTATAAAGATTACTCTCATAGCACACTATCTATAGCAGGGGTTGCCAACTTGTATGTGCCTAAGATCGACTTTTTATCTCAAAAATGTGTCGCGATCTACATAGTAAAACCAACTTGATAATTTTTATTAATCGTGCTCAAGTTTTGCACTATAAAAAATGCTCAGTCTGCTGTTTTAAAATTTTAAAATACTACGTTTCAGTAATTATGCTTTTTTTTAATTTTTAAAATAAATAAAAAAATTTTTTTTAATAAATAAAAAAATAAAATTAAACTATGATCGACCAAATATCGCTTCGCGATCGACCAAATTTCGCTTATATGGGAGGTGCCACACCCACCGGCACAATTGTGTTAAAATTTTGCAATAAGACACCTTTTAGCAAGTATATCTGCCATATTAAATTTCATAACGATTGCGTTGTTAGTTCTCTTTTTATAACGTTTATAAATATTGTAGGCTGTGCCACGCCCTTGAAAGAAATTTTTCAGTATATTGACGTAGCTGGTATTGTTGACTACTTTCAGTGGTATCATCCCTAAAATTTTAATGAAAATCGTATGTGCCATTTTGGAGTTATACGAAATCCAAATTTTTAGTTGTTAAGAAATCCCACGCCCACTTTTACAATTCTGCCCACTTTATGCGCAATTCAAGATCCATAAGATCTGTATTCGTGTACCAAATTTCATCACAATGTCTTGAACGGTTTACGAGCTATAGCGTTATAAAAGTTAAAATTTAGGGCTGTGCCACGTCCCTTTAAGAGCCTTTGCAAACTTAGAACCTGGCCTAATCTCAATTTTGTTTTCATCTTCACCAAATCACCAATTTTCATCAAAATCGCAGCAACTTTATTTCAATATGGACTTGGGTATATTTACATAGAGTATGGGCGGAAGGCGTGGCCGTGAACCGATTTCACCCATTTTCATATGCTAGCAGCTTGCAAGAAGGTGTGAACTGTGTGCCAAATTTCATTTAGTTAGCTTGCTTAGTTTTCTCGTAAACCTGATTTCAACAGACAGACACACAGACAGACAGACAGACGGACACAGCTATATCGACTCAGGTGGTGACGCTGATTAAGAATATATATACTTTTTCATACCTGCCACGCCCCCTTCTATGCGTTACAAACGGAATGACAAAGTGAATATACCCTCTGTGTAGGGTATAAAAAAAAAGTAATTTGGTTGGAGTGAATTGTAAATATTTAAGTTCCGAAAAAAACTGTTAGATTCGGTACCTGCGAGTTTTTTCAGAAAATTATTAAGTGTTGGCTCCTGACTTAAATTTGTATTTAATGCACTTTAATATGAGACTTCAGATCCTATTTTGAATAAGCCCGTTTCATCAAATATTTCATAAACGATGACAATTCAATATCTTATGTATTATTCTTAAACTTTTTTTTCCAATAACAGTTTTCGATATGTACCCTAAATCTGGCAGAAAGTAACGTTTTTTTTTTAATTCTTTTATGTAATAGAAATTGTAAGATATTTTAAAAATTTGAATTTCTACCAAATTTAACAGAGCATTAAATCAAAAATACAAAGTAAAGAGAAACCGTTCGGGGTATAATAATACTATGAAAGGTAGAACAGCTTATTTCGTTCTCAGAACTTCGGTTCTGAATTACCCTATCAGTTTTAGACGTTTTTGCCTAAGTAGTATAAAAAATTGTCTTAAAATGAACGGGAAATCCCTTCCAGAACGGATAGAAAAATAACCTTAGCTTACTTTAGTAGAGTTGAGCTTGGCTTTTGTTTTCTCCAGCGTATATAGAAAATTTAAATGTCTACAAAAATTGTTCAGACATTTTTTTTACGATACACCGTGTTACTTAGTATATCGCGTTTTTCTAAATTGAGTCTTAAACCGCTGACCAAAATCCACCTAAACTTAAATTTAGAATCAGTTTCTGCTCCTTTGTTTCCTAACATAAAAATGCCAGCATAGAAATATTATTCTCATAGGAAAGTAGATATTTTAAGCTTCTTTTGAAAAATAAGTTGCTTTGCAATAGTTGTAAGTAATAATAATAATTACTAATGATTTTTATTTTAGAATAAATATGCGTGATAATAAATTTTGACTATTCAGAAATTTCCCATTGCCAAAGTTTAACGCCTACTGAAACGATTTTTGTGCATTAAAATTTACTTACTATCTCTCTGGTTTTATTCATGTAATGTTTAACATTAGAACTCACCTGAAAATAATCAAATAAAAAGTAATATTAGTTATTGTTTATCTGTCAATGTTTCAGTAAAAAAGTTATATTAAGATATTCATTGCATATCGATGAACCCTATGAAGAGGAACTTTTAAGCTATGAAGTATTTTAAAATATTTGTTTTAACATTTAATAACACCTACTTAGCAGTTTACTTGGCACTTCTCACTTAGCACGATATGCGTAGAGGCCGATATGAGGTGAAGCACATCAACCGTGCCGCCAGGGACAAATTAAAAAATTTATTACTTCCGACAAAATAAGCCAATTTAAACGTTTAAAACACGCTTTCAAAATAGTTTTTTTGAAACTTTACCAATAAAAATATAAAAAATAACATTTGAAATAAAAGTGAATTTAGTCACCAAAAATTCTTTAGAGATGATTTGTGTTTGTTAATATATACATATCGTCACCTAACATCTAACAAGCCGTGACCATACTTTTTAGTTTTATGCAGGAAAAGCAAAAAACGTACATGTAAAGGATTGAAAAGTCTCAAAGCACTTAGTTATCAAAAGAATTCAAACATGGTGTTTCGTTTTTTCCATACGAGCGTGTTACGTCCATTTGCTATATAAAGTTCAAAAACATGTTGTTACGGCATTTTCAATTTCTTTAATAAAATCTTTATTATTGGACATACTCGTATGGTTTCAATGTAGTGACATGTGGGCTAAGTCAAATGCAGCATAATCAATCAAAAACTCGATTTTGCATTTCTTGTGGTTACGGCTATTTGGATGTTAGGTGACGTTAGAGGTGGATTTAGGAACTACTCGGTCGATTTCAAAAACTTTCTCATAATTGAAAAGGTCCTTTAGTAACAGTGTCACAAGCTGTAATTTATTTCGATAAAGTTAAGGACTGTGGCAGCGACTCTGCAAGTGAAAAACGTATGAAAAAATCAAAAGCAACAACTTTCGGAGAGACCTTAAACATATTTTTCAATTTCCAAACAAAAGGCTGAACATGTTTTGTAAATTTAACATATATTTTTTGTAGAAAAGTTCGGAAAAAACAAATTTTACAAATTTTGCTCATTACAATAAATCAAAAATTTAATACCCTTTATTTCCGATACCAGTACTACTAGATGTATTTTTTTCATGTTCTCGAATGCAATACCAATATGCAAAATGATTCATTAAAATGAAATTGCTTAAGTCTCATAGCCATACGAGTCCTAACAAATACATCAGAACATATTAAAAATATATTTAAAATCAAATGACAATGAAATTGTTAGCGCAAGACTGAAATCATATACATATCCAGGTTATTCATATATATGAATATATTTCCTGCGAGCTTGTTATGTCGAAACAATAAAACTATAAATGATGGCAATACCAATTCTCGAATATGTTTATTGCAATACATAAGGAACTGTGAAAAAATAGCAAATATTCAAACATCAAAACCAAAAATGGAGTGAACCCAAACATGAAAAATTTCCCTTTTTGTTATACGCGAAATAATCAGCTAAGATTTATAAAAAAAAATAAGTTAATAAAAATAAACAAAATGTAGAAACATGTCCCGAAACCTTAAAAATGAAGCCATACGAATATGGCGCATTAAATAAATTTGATTTTTTCATTAATTATGAGGCAAGGCAAACAAAGAAACAAATCGTTTGTTTACTCATCGGTTCCATTTTCATTCCAAAGAAATTCGGACACAAAAGCTGTACCAATTTGGTTACGGCGTTTGTTGACCAAAACAAGAGCAGAAACTCACAACGACGACGACAGTCCGCCGGGAGAAACAAAGAAGCAACAGCTAAAACAAATCAAAAGAAGGTAAATGACCAGGGCAGGCTGAGGTTGTACAAAAAAAAAAAGTTTTACAATCTTAAATGGGTTAGAAATAAAAAAAACACTTTTCAATAAATTTATGGTTAGTGAGCATTAGTTAGAAATACAAAAAAAATTATTGTCATAAAAACAAGCTACTACCTATCATGCGTATAATCGCTTTCATTTTGTTACTAAGAAATATCTTGCTAAAGAGTTTAAAAATTTAATTACCATTTTTAGCACAACATTTTTCCACTCACCAATATGATATGGTGATTTAGAAAAGTATTGCACTCTATTGATTTTAATTTTGTTGAAATGAAATTTAAAATAAAAAAACAAAACCGACAAAAATATGGTACATACAGTTCATGCTTAATAGCGTCACAATTTGTAACAGTCGACAAAAAATTTGTCATTTTATAATCCAATTTTCAATTTCACTTTTTACGCTTTCATTAAGTTTTTATTGTTTTTTGTTACATAATTTTTTAATGATTAAATTTATGTTAAATGCCAAAAATCATCAGAAAAAATTGACGCACAAGAAGAGAAATCGAATATTGTATAGATATAGATGAAAATAAATAAATTCAAACTGGTTGGTGCTATCAACAGTGCAAAAATTTAGCATAAATTACGTCCAAATTCGAATCAAGAGAGCTTTGAGGCGACAACTTGAAATCACTAGACTACCGAAATGTGCAGATGTACAAAAACATCATATGGGTAGTGCACGGAAAAAAAAAATTTACTTAACTAAAGTAAATGCTCTTCTTCCCCGCCATCCGGGGTAAAGAGGCAATTTGCCGGCCCCTAGCTGCCATAGCTATGGCATTGCAAAAAACCTAGCAAAATGTGATATATTTCATTACATTTCCTATTTCCAATTTTCATGTACTAAAAAAAAAATTAAAAAGGTCCACAACATTAATTAAATATGGTAAAAACACAATTTCAAATAACATTTAAACAGGCCCAAGCCCAAGGCAACCGGCCCCTAGATACACTAATGAGAAGTACAAGTAATTTTAATATATTCTCCAATACTTAATATCTTTTCCATATTTCACAAATTTGTAGGTTAAGTGTTTTAGTAAAATATCCCTTTAGCAAAAATTGTTTTTTCTCTGACATTTTTCTTAATTCAAGCAAATATCTCCTTAAACTAAGGTCCTGTTTCGTTAAGAAACTTTTTTTTAGTTTACCCGTTCCTTAATTCAAGAAAGCTCTTTTAAAATTATTCAGTTTCATCTGTGGAAGTATTGTTTTAAGGAAAACTTAGCTAAATAAATCAAAGAAAACTATTCCTTAAATAAATAATCCTTTGTAAGTGCGTGATTTTTCAGTGTAATTTTTTCTTCTTTCTTTCTTTTTTTCGAGCAAATTTTTGTTTAGCGATGAGCCCCATTTCTGGCTTAACGACTACATCAGTAAGCGAAATTGCCGTATTTGTGCTGAAGAGCACTCCAAAGAAGTTCAAAACCTCCAGAAAAAAAACCAAAATCGCTCTATTACAACGGATCATTTACTGCCTGAAATTGAAGCCAGTGATCTCGCCGAAGCTTGGATCCAACAAGACGGCACTACTTGCCACACAGCCCGTGATGCCATGGCTTTATTGAGAGAACGTTTCAGACCTATGAATTTTCGAATCTCATTACGAAAATTTTTCACAATGGCACCGGTGGGCGTGGCCCCTTCCATATAAGCAAAAAACGTTTAATACTACAGATAGTGCGAAATGAGAGTGATTTTCATAAATTTGGTGTATATGTGTCAACTGTTATAATCTATAAAATTAAATGGATTTCGACGAGATTGCATCAGTGGGCGTAGCACCTCCCATATTAACATAAAGTTGGAAGCGATATGCAATGCAATTGGCATGAAATTTCATGTAAGTGGTTTACTTGATGTCAAGTAAAAAGCGGGCGAAATAGAACCATGGCATGTGGTGGCATGTCTATGGAAATATATCAGCATTCATACTGAAATTTGGTGTAAGAGGTTTGTTTATGGGAAGCTAGTTCTGGATCAAAATCGGACTCGATTGCACCAGTGGGTGTGTTACCGCCCTAAATTTTAATTAATTATTAATTAAGGCATTAAGGCATATATCGCAAACTATATAAGCTATTTTGCTAAAATTTGGTATGTGGGTGTCAATCAAAAATATAATTTATTGAATCAAAACTAGGGGGAATTGGAGAAGTGGGCGTGGCATATTTGAACTTTTTCATTTCTTTTCGATTTTTTTTCAACATTTTCCACATTCTTTTGATTTTTTTCAACTTTGTAATTTTTCCCAATATACATATTCATATGTAATTTTTCCACTTTCTCAATCTCTTACAACTTGATTCGACATTTTCTTTATTTTTTCGACTTTTTCATGAATTTTGAGTCTTTTAACCACTCTCAACATTTTTCAAATTTTTTCGACTTTTTCAATTTCTTTTAACTTTCTGCAATGGTTTCAATCAACTTCAACTTTTTCATCGTCTTTTTAACATTTACTTGAAAAGTACTTTCAGTGCAGTGTAGGGTATGTGAGTTTCGGCCTGGCCGAAGATAACACCTAATTTATTTTAACTAAGCAGGGTGGTGTCTGCGTATCATAACTCAGCGTATTTTCTTATTTTACCAATGCTTTGAAAATAAGTATCCACAGGTTCTAAATGTAACTTATATGAAAAGTTTATATTAACTCAATGACACTCTAGGAAACGTTATAACACCATTTGTGGTTTGAAATTATACCTAGGAGCTTATATTAAACAATGAAATTCAATAAACGTAATTTTTTTCATTTTAAAACCAATTTATAAAAAATTTTAGCTTCTCAAACGAATTCAAAGATTCAAAGTTTGGCATAAGCATTTGACAAAACGTTTAAAGAAATATACAAGTCCAATAAAATGGCAAGTATTAAATTAAATAAAAAAAAGCCATGAGAACACAAACGGAAATAACTAATCGGAAACAGCTGTAGATTACTGGTCGAATTTGCTTAAGCAAAAAGAAACAACGAACTTTGTACACAGAAATACTAAGCAAGACAAATGACAGCAAATAATTTTTTGCATCAGTGATTTTTGTGATACCTTTTTCTGGCAGGTTCTATTGATATCTTACAACTAGCACTCTCCCTCTCTCTATCTCTCTATCACTCCTACCATATCTCAGCGTTAAATTTTCAAATTGCGCGCTTCACTTCCTGCTGTATTATTTAATTCGACAGCGTAAAAAAAATTAAACTCAAAAAACCCTCATAATTTTTGTGCTTAAAAACAACCGACGAAAAATGTGCGCAGCAAAACAAGAATTTAATTGAATTTCCTGTAAGAGGGATTTTGTGCTGCGCACTCTCGCACAGCAGACGGATGTTCTTTCTCACTACAAACTACCAAAAACACAATGAAAGTTAAACTTCATTCTGAGGGAAAATTACGTAAAGTTATAGCGCCTAATTTTTGAGGGTGTTTTATTTTTCGCCGCATATACCTGTTATCTGTAGTTACAAAAAAAAAAAATGATTTTCTATACCTCAAGAATAGCATTTAAATAGCGTAGTTATAGGGTAATATTATTATTTCTGTTAAGCCACTTGAAGTTCTGTTCATTCTTGAAAATTCGTGAAAATCCCGAAGAAAACAAAACCAAGTTATAGTTCGTAATGTATTGATAATGTAGTTTTGGTGCACCTTTTGCGTACAATAACTTCATTTGTCTACAGCAGCTGAAACCCCGTCATCAAGGCAGGTATTTTCCCTGACATAGCATGACGAATCCTTTTCGTTGTGCAGGGGTTGCCTTTGTTCTTTTCTACTGAGCGCAAACTACGCATATTGCGGCGGTTTCTTTTTTTTTTTATTTCTTCGTTTCTAGTGACCAAGCCTGGCTCAACTCAGCCATCAGGCAGTTAATGACTCATGTTACTGAGAGTTGAAATAATGTTTTTGTTGCTTTTAATCGAATTCATACATTTTTTATTGGACATTTATTAATGATCCTAAAGTTGATTGAAATTTTTTGGAGAAAAATAGTACAAAAAACTTAATGACTCATTTTATATTTTATTTTGAAGTTTGATTTGATTTGAAGTTTAGGAGTTGTGGTTATTTTGAGTTCAGGAAAAACATTTTTTAATGGCTCCAGGCTGATTAACATGCTTACTAAGATGCGCGCCTCGTAGTGACCCATCAATTTTAAGAAACTTTTAAATGAAATCTTTTGTCAGTAAAGGTTGACAGATACCAATAAATGTGTACCAGCTGCGGAACAAATAAAGATTGGAGACAAGGCGCTTCACATCTATATAAAAAACTACTTAAATTATATGAAACTAAATAGCCCAATTAAAAGCGACTGTGTTTCACAATTAAGTTTTATTTCAAATAATTTCGAAAACATTTTCGTTCAGTACTATCAATAAGTACGCACAATCTCTCATTAATTTTTTTACCTAATTTGTTCTGCTGTAACTACATTCTGTGTCAAATTTCAGCTAATTGGTGCAATTAGTTTGTTTACGGTGAGTATAGTTTTTGTGACTATAGTTTCGTGAATCTGTAACTACATATGTATGTATATTGATTTTTACTATCGAAAAAAGTATTGAGTATAAAATCCTGCATTGTCAAAAAATAGTCACTTGTCTCGTTCTGAACGTCATTTGACTTCAAATACTGAGCTAAACGATAAAAAATAGGCGGATGTCGTCGTGTTGGTGTTCACCACAAATTCCTTACAAATGGTCAATGAGGATTACTAATCTATATAAGCATTACGAAACGAATTCGCGTGTCTACTCATCAGTAGAAGTTCGAATTATTGAAAGACAAATACCTCCAAGCTCGTAAATGTTGTCTAAGCACACAATCATACGCCAGATCTTGTGACTTTTTCCTGTTTCCAAAATTCAAATTGTAGCTCCGGAGTAAGCGTTTTCAATAGAGGATGCTAGAAAGAATTCGATGAATGAACTGATGGAGCACACTTATAAGAAATGCTACAACGTTTGAATTTTGTGCTGGCATTATACATAAGCTGAATTGGGCCTGATTTACATGCTTCATCTAAGCAATCCGGGTTATTTTCGATAGGAAACTATAATAACAAAAGCGCGGCTTGGCTGTTAGCCAGGTTATTTATACCGTAAATTAAATATGACCGTTATTTCGGACTGCGTATTATTTTTCTCTACGAAGTCGCTAAACTTATCGGCCCCTGACCCCTTGCAGTTCAAAGTGCCATCGGTGAAAAATATGTGTGAGAACTCCATTATTCGAACTCTCCTTGGACAGAATTTTTACATATTACTTCTTGTAAAAGCCGGCTGAACAGACAAACGTACATGGCAATACTCGTATCAACTTAGGAGATGATACTAATCACGAATTTATATTCTTATCTTTACTTGCCACGTCTCCTTCTGCGCTTTGCAAATGTAATAAGGAAATGAATATACCCCGTTTGTAGGGTAGAAAAATCTTCTAGATATCGGTCATTCTTCTAAGAACTGCACACGGTTTTGAACATTTTTTGAATCTAAATATCTCAAAAACTATGGGAAATAGAATATAAAACCCGTGACGTGTTTTGCTTAAAAATGCTTTAGTCTTAAGGAAAAAAATAAGAAATCAGAAATAAATTTGTTTAAACATTAGTTTTTTTATTTATAAAAATGTTTTATAAAATATATTTGATACAACACATTCTATTTTTTTAAAGTATATGTTATTCTTGAATCAATTCTAAGAATGCATCTGCTATCATATCGAAATTCCCGCCATAAATTTGGAAAATATGAGTTTCTTATGAAGGCGCGCACCAGTCCAATTGTATGAATTGTATTATATTTTTCAAAGCTATGTCGGGTATTTCAATTTGAATGCAGATACAATCTTTGGAATGATTGAAAATAACATTACAAAAAAAAAAAATTTTATTTCGAAGTTGTTTTCAAAAACATTGTGCGCGTCATCAGTAAAAAATTCGTAGATTCCAAAGATATGGCGTGAATTTTGATATGAAAGCACCATGCATTTTTAGGATTGATTGAGGAATATCTTATAAAAAATCATGAAAAAAAGAAAAATATATTGAAGATATTTTCAGCAAAATTTTTTTAAATAAAAAAATTAATGTTTCAACAAATTTATTTCATTCTTTTTATTTTTTTTATAAAGTTACAGAATCTAAACAAAAATGGTTAAATGATTTTTTAACCTATCTACCACAGTTTTTGAGATATTTCGTTTCAAAAAATGTTCAAAAACGAAAAAAATCAAAGTGTGCAGTTATTAAAAGAATGACCGATATACATAGTTGCAGGTATCTTTTATCAACTTTGAGTTCATATCAGGCTATCGAAGACAAATTCATGCAGAAGATGCCAAAGTAGTTAAGTAATCACAACCTTGTCTTTTCCACAGTAGCTTCAACTCTTTAATTTAGTTTATTCTGAGTTTAATTCAGTGGAACTTAAAGTCGGCGGAGTCTTATGATATTCTTTATTATTTAAATTAGTAAATGTAATCTACTTATCTATGTATTTCTTAAATCAACTCATCATACAGCAATGTATACCAAATTTTCGACATATTTCCTTACTTAAATAATAATCTTATTTTCGATATCTTATGCTTAAGATGCCAGACAGCACATTGTATTATATCTCAAATCTTTACCGAACCTGCACAGCATGTGTGTGGCATTTTTCTAACAAGATTGCGTGTGGTCTTCACTTCAGGACAATCTTTGAATAGATTTTAATTTGACGAAGATTAAGTGAAACGAGGAAGAAATAAAAAATGAAACTATTGCCCTTGAAAAACACCGCACTTAATGAGAGCCAAAACAATATTTAATGGCATAAGCCTCACCTGACTGATCTTCGATTTTATGGGATGTATAAAAATATAAGAGCTTTCGGAAGTTTTAAACTTTAATCTTTTTGTATCTACATATGAATATTTTGAATAAATTAATATGTATGTGCAAATCTAAGTACACTTTGCACTTACGAAGTTACATTACTTCCTATTTTTCTTTCTTCTAACAAAACGCTTAAACCTTGAACTCTTCTTCTAAGCCTTTTATGTCAAACATAAAAAAAAATAGCTGAAGTGACCTATAAATTAAAGAAAACGAAAAAAACCGAAATATGCAAAGTAAATAACTGGAAGTACTTGAGTTATTTTTTGCGCTTTGTGACAGTTTTTGCACTTTGTATTTTTTGTTTGTTTTCTGCGCTCCTTTGTTGCTCTCTGTGTTTCCATATAGTTTTTGTTTTCCTGGTGTAGGGTGCTTTAACCGGCTTTTATTTTTTCACTTTTTTGACACCATATGTTGTCGCCTTTCAGTTGTGTTTTTGTGTTTTTTTTTTTAAGTGGAAAATTTGAATTTCTGAATAATTTTTTTTAAGTGTTTTTGCAAAGCCCCTGAAGTGGAACGAATCTGTTTTGAAAAAAAAAAACTAAAGGACTTCTAAAAGGGCCGTAAATTAGCTCTTGAGCTAATGAAAGAGAGATGGAAAGTAAAGGTAAAACTTATTGGCATAGCGTAGTTAAGTTTTTTTTTTACTGGTAGGTTAGTGTCTGTAGAAAATCTTTTGTTATTTAATATTATTATTTTTTCTTTGTTCAAGTAGTTTTTCATTTAAATGAAAGTGAAAACAATTTTGCAATCAGTTTTTAACAGCATATATAGTAGCATATTCATTTAAAATCAATATTCGCTAATAAGAATATGAATGTGTCATGTAGTGTCTTGTGCCGGCAGTCCTACTTCAGTTTGGACAGTTTAGAAAAACATCCGAACACAATAAAGGTTATTTAAAATAATACAATGAAATGCGGATATGCCAAAAAATATAGAATATTAATAAGGATTACACAGGTCTGCAGGGTTTGTTGTTGGGCAACTGGAGGAAATTTCCGTAATAATTTGAATGCGCGAAGCTGGGATCTTGCCTCATAATTAGTGCGTCACATCAAGATGTAGAGGTATTTGAGTTTAGTTAACCAAAAAATGGCTTACATGACAATATTTGTGTTGGACTGAGTTTAGAAGTTTGTTAGCTTTGCTTAGGTGGGAGACTTTTAAGCTCAGCTCATCTTCCTCATAATCATAACTTTGCGAGCAAAAGTCTTAGTTAAGCACTTGAGAGCTTTTTTTGAAGAGGATGGATGGTACGAAGGTATACAACTACACTGAGAAAACAATTTAATTACATATACCAAAATTTGGAAATAAAGGGTGTTTTTTTTAGAGGTTTGTTTTTTGAAAAGAGATAAAACTGGCATTTTATGGTCAAATCTGGCAACTCTAATGTCAGTTATGTTCAGTTTGGTTTGCCATTTCATCATGAACAGGTTGACAAAAGAACAACCCTTGCAAATCGTGCAAATTTATTTCGAAAATAATGGTTCAGTTCGCGAAGTTTACCGCAAGCTCCGTCCATTTTATGGTCGACATAATCGTCCATCAGAGCAATTAATTCGGTTAACCATGGATCGTTTTCGCACTACGTTTACTCTATGTGATAATACGCATCCGCAGAGACGTCGAACAGTGCGCACCGAAGAAACAATTGCCGCTGTAGAGCAAAATGTTGAAGAGGACCCGAATGAATCGATTCGCCACCGTGCACAGCAATTGGAGCTTTGTCCATCAACTTTATGGAAGATTTTGCGCAAAGATCTTGGCTTGCGACCTTACAAGATCCAGCTTGTGCAAGAATTAAAGCCGCGAGACCATGCAATGCGTCGTGATTTTGGTGTATGGGCCGAAAATGAGATTGATCTCGATGCTGATTTTCATCGCAAAATTTTGTTCAGTGATGAGGCTCATTTTTGGTTGAATGGCTACGTCAACAAGCAAAATTGCCGCATTTGGAGTGAAGAGAATCCACATGAGACCTTTGAGACGCCATTACATCCACAAAAACTGACTGTTTGGTGTGCTCTATGGGCTGGTGGAGTCATTGGGCCATACTTCTTCCGAAATAATGCTGGAGAGTCAGTTACCGTTAATGGAGACCGGTATAGAGCCATGATAACCGACTATTTTGTTCCCGAATTGGATGGCATGAATGTGGATGAGTTGTGGTTCCAACAAGACGGCGCTACATGCCACACAGCGCACGTCACAATCGATTTATTGAAGGAAACATTCGATGAGCGCATAATTTCGCGGAATGGACCTGTCAATTGGCCACCAAGATCGTGTGATTTGACACCATTGGATTATTTTCTTTGGGGATATGTGAAGTCGCTCGTCTACGCCAACAAACCAGAAACGTTAGGGGACTTGGAAGCCAACATTCGTGGCGTTATTGCCGACATACGGCCCCATATGCTCGAAAAAGTGGTTCAAAATTGGACCTGTAGAATTGGCTTTATTCGAGCCAGCCGCGGCGGCCACATGCCCGAAATCATATTTAAACATTAATGGCATAAAATTATCCTTCCAATAAAGCCAAATTGATGGACATTAAAACGATTTTCTTGTGTTTTATTTCAATTCAAAGCTCTATACCTCTAAAAAAAACACCCTTTAATTAACAAATGGTATATTTGATATAGGCGAATTAAATATTTGATATATATTAAAATGTCACATATGACAGTGGATTGAATGATATTATTTGATCAATTATATATTTGGTAATAATTACCAAATCATATTTTGGTTACAGCACTCATTCGATTGTTAATAATCAATAAATCATTTATTTTACTTAAAAAAGACTTTCTCTTCGCAGACCAAAAACGATTTTTCCGATATGGTTATATTCTTATATAGGATGTTGTTCGTATTTATACAATCATAAATACCTAAATTGCGTACCAAGCTACTACTTAAGTAGTGTTTTACTTGAATATGTTGCGAAACGCAAAGTTTTTATGTTAATGGGAAGTGAAATCATATAAAAATAGGATTAACAAATGTAAAATTCAACCAAACAAATTGTTTCAATCGACTCAAACTAATAGAACGTTTGGCTCAATAGGCAATAATTTAAATTTCAATTAAGGACATGGTAACAATAAATAAAATTTGATGATAGTTAACAAATATTTTAAAACTCTATCAACCAAATACATATATTTTAAGGAACCATGCTCTTTTTTCAGTGTAGTAAATAAAGAGCTGAAAAATTTTTCGAGTTCTGCACATAACTTCAAACACCTCAAAAAAGTTTTCGGATATTTCAACTTTAATAATCAAAGTCAAAAATGTGGTGGAGTAATTCTTAGGAAAGATAGGAGTTCAGCGCAAAAATCTATTTCGAAAACGACCACCAGTTACCTCAGAGCACTTATAACGCCCCCATTTACAGATTTGTGCCTTGAAAAGGTCGAAAGCATTAAATAGTATTAAAAAAAATCAATAAATGTTTTAAAGTATCGAATAAGTGAATTAAAATCTAAAATTCAATCAGAGCGTCAAACCGTACCGAAAAAATGTTGATATATCAAAAGGTCAGAAAGCAACGAAAAAGTAAACGAGTGTCGAAACACATCGAAAAAGTCGACAAAACTCGACTTAAGTATCGAAAAAATGTAAAAAGTCTAGAAGCCGAATGGTATCGAACAAGACTTTTTAAGTCGAAAGTTCTGGATAAGTTTTCAAAAAATCTATAATTTAAAAGTCAATACCGAAAATTCGAATATTGAAAAATTTGTAAAAGTTGAAAAATTTCAAATACTATAATACTTGTATAGATAAAAGTCTATAATTCTGAAATTACGAAAAACATCTTAAAGTCGAAAAGTGTCTTATAGTTTGGAGAAAGTTGAAGTGTTGTGAATAAGTTCAATAGTGTCGAATAGTACAGCAAAGTTCTAGAAAAACAAACGGCGGCATCGCTTTTTAACTGCCAATGTTTCGGTTGCAATACTTTAACTATTACACTTTTAAAATAAATTCATAGAAACGTTTTTTCCTACAAGAAGGCAAACTCATCGAATTTCCGAAAATTTTTAATAATGTGAGATTCAACTATACATATTAAGATTTTTTTTCACAGCAGGTCTTTTGAGATTGAGATAAAGTATGTATCTTTGTATAAAAATCTATTTTAAAGAAATGTACCCGCTTTGCTGAGTGAGTTAGCAAGTTTTTTCTTTTGTATACAACAAAAGACAGTAAAAAATTCAAAATGTCAATTTGATGTGCGCGATTTTTTTAAGAAAAAAAAAACTCTTTTTTCTATTTTTATAATTATTTTGTTTTGCTCTTTTCGGCATACAGTTTTTAAACACACCTTAAAAGTTTTAAATGCTCAAACAGAATACAAATACAAACGTTCAGCTGCAGCAAAAAAAAAACGTGATTTTTTGTACGAACTCATCAAAAAAAAATTGAATAATAAACATAAATTGTAACTACTCAGTCACTTAAGAATAGAGCGTTCCAATTATGGCTATGGAAGTTTAAAAGTTGTTGGTCTTAATCAGTAATGTTAATAAAATGTGTATCTAAGGGAGATAAAATTAATATATACTGATATGTAGGAACATTAGACTTATGGCTATTTTATTATCGGCATGGTTGATTCATTTAACTGTGTGTTTATTTAATAATAGCCGAAAAAAATTGTTATGTAAACAATGATATTGACACTTATCACTAACGTTAAAATATGAACCTATCTATAAAATATCTTCACGCCTGTACATAGGGGTAGCAATTTAATGTTTTATATTTGTCTATAGCTTGTACAGCTGACTGGTCATTACAGTTCAAACGATAAATAGTTTGATTGTATATATATTTTTGAGACTTTTATTGCCTTTTTATTTCTATATTTTTCAGAAGAGCAAACAGAGAGTCGGTAAAATTAAACAAAATGCAGTAGTTTTTATTTTTATTTTCATTCGAATTTTTTGACATTGTTTGTATTTATTACTCGGTTTTATATAAGTACATCGTGCGTTTTCATATATATACTCTTATTGGGGGCAGTCAACTTAAGATAACTTAAATATACTAAAACTATTTATATACATAGGACGCTTTTGAACCAGGGCTTCAAAACGAACAAAAAAAGAGAACAGCAACATTACCCGTGTCGTTAAGTAGAGATACATAATTTCATTTGTTGTTAATCCGTTATATAAATAAAAAATCATTTTGCATCCCTGATTTTGATTGTAGCAATTAACTTTTTACAAAATCATATACTACACCTGAGTATGGCTACAAAAATACATGATGTGAAGTTTGCTCACTATAATAAAACACTCAGGAGATTGAAGAGTCATGAAATACATTGAAACCCCATAATATGTACGCCTGATACCATGGAACAGTCTCTACCAAGGTTTGACAACTGAAAGTCTGCACCCAAACACTAAAAGAATAAGTATTTAAAACGTTTTATGTGATACTTCACTGATTAAAATCCAAATTTGTTCAATTCGTTTGAAAGGTTGGTTTGGTAAAATCAAATTTTTGTCAGATAAGATAAAAATTCAGCTCTCTGATGTAGCCACTTTTTTTCTTAAACTAACATATCTCTTTTTTTCAGACATAGTTTCGACATTTCTTACTACTTAATAGTGAAGGTATTTAATTATTTTGACGTCAAATATTATAAGATTTATTAATTTTTTTCAAGAAAACAGGGATTTAAGAACTTAACTAAAAAGTGCAATTTAAAAATGGCTGAACCACTTGAAATGATCATGCATTTTTGAGTAAAAGTAAAATGTAAAGAGTGAGTTTCCATTATATAAAACCTCGGATAAAGGCTTATTTAGTACTAGTTACCCAAAACCATATACTTGGATTTGCAGACACCATAAGCAAAGTAATGCCAAAAAGGAGAAAGTATTAGAAACTACTTAAGATATGGGATAAAGGTGGATATTTAAGTATCGATATGATGCCTAAAGCTTTAACTTACGAACAATTTTCTAACAATTGTTTGTTCATAACTAAGTGTATACCAAATTTTAAATAAATCCATAACTTAGATACGTTTCTTTTATTTTAAGCGGTAATAGAGAACGACTCTTCATAAGCCACGAAACAGGTCGAAGCAATGTAAGAAAACAATAGTAAAAGTTGTTAAAACCTCCGTATTCAACGTTAAGTATTTGTAAATATTTCAAAGTTCAGCTGTTCAAAATTATCTAATAAAAATAATTTTATTTTTAAATTTGCAAGGTTATTAATGACGAAATTATTCTGAGCTTTTATAATGATTTAAATTAAATTAAAACCCTCTTAGGTCATACCTTCATTTTTTTCCGTATCTTTTGTTCTAAATTAATGTATTTTTAATAAGTTTTTAAGTAAAAGTTCGCGTGCCAAATATGATGCTGTCATGTGGACGACTATTTTTTGCAAAGTTTTTATTGCTTTTTATGTCTTTTCAAATTTAATTTATTAATTTTTCAAGTTTTATTTACCTCGCCAGTATAGACCGGCCCCTTATATACGCCTTTGCGAAATTTATTTGATTTTTTTTTTCTTTCATTAGCTATTTACTGTAGCCTTTGCACCATACATTTAAAACAACAAGAGCGAGTTTTTCCCAACAAATTACGTTACGCATGAGTCACGCTTTGCACGTTGTTGTTTTTGTTGTTGCTATTTTGATTAACTTTGTTATTAATTTTTGGCCGCAACTTTAGATTCATATGATTTCATTGATTTCTCATGCTATAGCGTGCTGTGGAACCACTACGGCCATTACAAAAACCACAACAACTACGAGTATACAACATACTGACCCATTGTATTGATGGGATTTTTAACAAGCGCTGTGTCTCGTTGTCTGCCTTAGTCGAACAATATCTATGTTTAACAAACTTGGCTAAGAGTTTGCATACAAATTTAGTTTACTTGGAATTCACATAGTATTTCACGGAATTTTATCAATAAAACTGAATGAACTATGCTGCCGACTTAAAAGTTTGTGTATTTAGTGACGAAACGATAATCAATGGATTTTTATAAAAGGCAAAAGCTAAAAATTTGTCATGTTTCTAAAAATATTTTTGTTGCTTTTTTGTACGGATACAATCTATAAGTTCTAAAATCTAACACAAAATAATCTGTCAAATGTTTAAATTTTACATCTACGTACTCGTAGTTACATAAAATATATATTTTATTGCACTCCACTCATGTAAATAGATACAATATGCATCTATTATCTGCATAACACATCAGTTCCTCATTCTTGAGCTGAAATGCAGTAAAAACGTTTTAACTCAGTCAGAGTGAATGTTGCAAAGAAAATATGCGCGCATCAGGGGCGAATTTGAAATTATAATGACAATAATAACAACATAACATAAAGTACATAAAAAGTGCAGATTTATGTTAGGAAAAAAAATAGATGAACATCTTACAGTTACGGTAGTGAAAATGAACGGAACAACAATATATGATGCAACTTACTAAAATCAAAATGGGCGCGCTTGGCGAGTAATCTTTTGAAATTAGAAAAAAACTTTTAATTTACATTATTTTCAATTCGCTATAAGGTAAAGTGTTTCACTTAGGTAGTTCTAGAATTTGATCATATACCTGCGGTTTCAGATTCTTTTAATTTTTTTGTGTAATTATTTCATTCATCAGTGTCAGACTCATGATAATTTTACAAGTTACTTAAATATTTTCTGTTGACAATTTGTATCAATTCTTTGACTCCAAGATTTTCGAAACTGTTTCTTGCTTCAGTCTATTTCGAAAATTTGTTTTATTTAAATTAAGTGCCGAAAATATTGTTTCGACACTCGCTGAAGAAAAGGGGAAGGAATAAAAGCCCCTTAGCAATCCTTGAAACGTTTGGAAACAAATGCTCATGAAAACTATTAATCAACCTTCCTATTTTATACCAAAAGTTGGTTATTGATAAATTTCGTATTTCATCTTATATCATCGTGGCAAGATAAATTTCGAAATTCGGTGTTAATTTGCTCTGCGAGATCAAATTCTTTCTTGGGGAACAAAGTTTTAAGAATTGGTAATACATATTGAATTAGTCTTTCCTGCTATGTTCCAAAGAGACTTTGAAGCAAACGAAAGTTTTTTAAGAAA
This sequence comes from Meiosimyza decipiens, assembly GCA_963680825.1. Taxonomy (NCBI): domain Eukaryota; kingdom Metazoa; phylum Arthropoda; class Insecta; order Diptera; family Lauxaniidae; genus Meiosimyza; species Meiosimyza decipiens. The sequence continues at coordinate 84,991,263 of OY804258.1, read as the reverse complement.
GTAGTACAAAAAAAGATGGGTTTCTGGAGAACCGTGCCATGGTACTTTAGCTATGAAAATAGTATCAAATTTGGTACTATAGTACCGTCTGTGCCAACACTGCTAAGTACTATCTAATTTCTTTCCCTAGTCTTCTTTTACATTGGACAAAAAATGCTATCACAATTTTTTTGCAAGAGAGAGAGAGAGAGAGTAGAAACGAAAGAAGTACAGTTCAGACATTGCTGTACAGGCAATTTTTTAAGTCCCTTTCATGATTTTCACATTTTCGCTTTATACTATTTTTGTTATTGTGCACCTAAGGACTACTGTCACATGAATTTTATTTTGTAGTTTAAGCTTTGTCGGTCAGTGTAATTTCTCAAGGTAAATGAAATTTATCATTACGCATATTAACTGCCATTCTGAAATAGTTGCGACCACAGATTGTCTCGAAAAAAAAAAGATTTTAAATAGCGATAAATGCGGAAATATTTAGTATATTGTCTTAGATAACATAATAGGTTGCAGATCTTTGCTTTCTCAGATCTCAAAAATTGTGCACAGTCTACTAATAAACCAAATACGGAAACGGAAGCGACCTAACAGGGACATTCCCTTTATTAAGGTTCTTTCCAACTCTCACTGTTTGCAAAATTTTTTTTTTTTTTTATTTTTTTTTTATTTTGTTTCATTCTAATATACCATATATTCAATATACAATGAAACACTTTTAAACTATTACACCTAGCTTATTAAGATAACAAGTAATTTTTCCATATTGGTAATTTGCAAAATAAAAAAATGGAAAATTAAGTAAAAACTACTCATAACTTATGTATGCCGACTAGACAAAACTTTAAAAACATTTAGAAAAAGGGAAAGTCCATTTAAATAAAATTGTCTAGGCCAAAATTAAAACTGTCACTTTTTGATGCCACATTAAATGTTTAATTAAAAAGGGGAAAAATAGAAATTTGGCACGCACATTAGCAAACACGTAAAATAAAATTTCTTAGCAAGATAACTTTATAAAAAATGTCTACCACCAAATTAAATTCGAGGTTATTAAGTATGATATCAGAAAACAAAACAATAACTATATTATTAAAAATAATTAAGTGTTAAAAATTTAGAAATTTTAAAAAGCTAATTGGCTACTTAAAGAAATAAAAACAAAAATTAATAATAAGAGACCGTGGAAGTGTTAATTTCTCACATAATTACGTTTGAAAGCATGACATTTTGTATGAGCAAACAAAAAAGTTTTTTGTAATAAGAATCCAAGCGACTGCATTACATCACATTAGCAACATGAGGACGATAAGCGAATTTTCTGTTATGTGGGAAAACATTTTTTTCATAAAACTTAAAATAAAAGCTGACCACAGCAAAATAAAAATGAATTTTAATCGCTACAAAAATGAGTACACAATCTCGTTAAGAACCTTCTGAATTTACTTTTTAAGGTTATTTTTGTGTTCATTTTTAAGCAGTTTGTATTTCACTGTTTTTTTTTTTTTTTTCTCCTGATAAGTCGAATATTTTTATCTAACAAATATTATAATTTTCTTCATTTGTTTACAATATTTATATTGCGTCTTAGCTTTTATAAATATTTTAATAATACATTTTTCTAGATGTTTACAAGTCGTGTGACTAACAACATTTATCACATCTCTAGAGCAATAAATTGATTTACCAGGCAAAATTTTTTAAAATATTTCATTTTCCTTGAAAAAAATATTAATTGCATTGATAAACATTCCGTGAGTCTTAGCGTTGTTATATAAATATTTTTAAAATGTTTTTAATGAATGTTTTTTAGTTAGTTTCTTTCGAGTGCCATGCAGGTGGATTCAATTTCAAAAACTAAGTCAGAAGGAATTTCTTTAGAGTTTCAACACTTGCATAGTCATCTAAGCGCCTAATACATACTTCAAAGTTCCCCAGATAGGCACTTCCAGCGGATTGATGTCTGGTAAGTTTGAGAGCCAACATTATTCTGCGCATATTTGGTGCCTGGAATTTCCTTCAAAATGAAAATATGACTTCGGAATCTTTACGTTAGGCTCAATTTCTGTAGTGAGCCCGAAATCTACATGGAAGTACGTAAGACATGGTTGCAAATGGTATCCTAGATGTTTCGCTTAAAGTTTTTAGTATCGAGTATACATACAATGGGTCTCATGAGCACAGTAATGAAATACTGGTCAACTCTCTGATCTAAAGTATGCTGAAGCAAATTTCAAAAAGTTGCTCTTCAACTAACATTGGTTCGCGCAAGTCCTATGTTCACAATACAAACTCATATTCACTTTGACGTTAGGCTTCAAAAATTTAGATAGTTAGGACAGTTTGAAAGGAAAATTTCTGCTATTAAGTCTGAAATCTTAAGTAACTGTGAAAATGGAAACTTATTAAAGGTGACTACCGACTGTGAAATTGGGCTTTAGAGTAAATTCGTGCAATCTCAAGCAGTATAGTAGTAAGAAATGATTTTGCTCCGCAAATCTATTTTTAAATATTTCGTTTAAAGTATTACAGCAAGGCTTTAGTTTCACAGCAACGCAACATTGATTTGTTATTGCACTGGTTATTATCAAGGGACTAAAGCATAACGCAACGGCAACGGGTTCACGTATCCGACCGCTTTAAAAAACTCTATTAAAGATTTTAATAAAAATCGCAAATTGCATTTGAATTTTGCGGTTATAATAAACATTACTTAAAAAAACGAAAACTTAAATTAAACATATTTAAATTTAATGAAGTTAATTTTTTTTATTACGACATTTGTGGTCGGAATCAGGTACTTCAAAGGACGGAATCAGGGAAAATCATCACAGACTGGTCAGAAAACTATGCAGCTTGTGTTTCCTTTGTATCAGTTTTTTAAAAAGCAAATTTAGAAATAAAATCTATCACTTAAATTCTTTTTATCTTATTTATTCCGCGGGAAAATATAAATAGCAATAACAGGTAAATTTTTATGTAATTACATATTATATTTATATATCTTCAAGGAGCTTTAAAATGACGTGCTGATTGGTGGCCGGTAATTGTAATTTTTCATTTTACAATGCTCCAATTTAATGTAACAATTTTACTGACCAAAAATTTCAATGCGAAGCAATAAAATTATGTATTAGGTGCGCAACTAAGTTTTCGCTGTTTGTCAATAGATGGCGCTAGCGGTAAGAACTGGTCGATTTGGTTCAGATCGAAGCGTTATGAATCTAGCCTAAACATATGGTAAACAAACCGATTTGACACTTTTAAGACTTTGCGTTTTCATGGCCTGTTTGTGGTTGCTCGAAAATGACTGATTTTGTGCCAAATAATCGTCACTTGCGGGAGGTGTTGATTTTCTTCTTTCATTTTTCTTCTTTCTTTTCAACGGCGGCTGACGCACGTCGAGAGCTCCAAAAAGTTAACGGAGATGGTGTTCTGAGCGAAACAACGTGCCGAGATTGGTTTCGTCGCTTTAAAGACCATGATTTCAACATCGACGATCGACCACGTGAAGGAAAGCCAAAAATCTTCAATGATACGGAATTGGAGACATTGCTCGATGAGGATTCGGCCCAAACGCAAAAAGAGCTTGCTTCAGTAGTCATTTCCAAGCGTTTGCATGCGTGGAAAACGACCCCAATACGAACAGAGGCACGATAAAGTAATCCTATTGCATGACAACGCTAGGCCTCACGTTGCTAAACCAGTGAAAACATACTTGGAAACTCTCAAATGGGAAGTCATACCCCACCCGCCAGATATTTCCCCGTGAGACTACTATTTGTTCCGTTCAATGGCACATGGTCTGGCTGATCAGCAGTTCAACTCCTATGAAGACCTCAAAAGCTTGATTCGTGGATAGCCTCAAGAGACGAATACTTCTACCGTGATGGCATTCGAACTCTACCAGAAAGATGGGGAAAAGTGATATCTAGCAATGGGCAATGCTTTGATTGATTCGTGTGTAACTTTTTTGTGACAAAAAGTTGCAATTTCTAACTAAAAACTAATATATACATATGTATGTCAAATGGTATTTTTGCTGAACTTCTTACTTTTTTTTTATTTGTTTTATTTTTAAAACTGACGGTTGCTCATTACCCTCATTTTCTATCTTCTATTTGCTATAAATACATGGTTTGTTCTTATACACTATCTACGGCGCATATACGGCATTATTCGAATACCCTTATTGTATTTGTGGTATACGCTTTATTTTACAAACAAAAATATAGGGCAAGATAACGCAAAAGTGAAAAATATATAAAATTCAATGGACCTTATCTTGCCAAAGCAATGTGTCTAGGAGTGAAAACTATTGTCCAGCGACAAAACTGGAAATTTTACTTAGTTATTATTTCGCAGGGTTTTTACTTACATCAAAAACTAAACCCAACAGATTAGAATGAAGGTCGTTTTCGAATTCAGAAGTCTATATGTAACTCAAGCCGCAGAATCAATGTTCCTTTCTTATACCAATCACCAGTTGGATCAATAAAGACAAAAGTTAGGTTTAAGTTAAGCGCTGCAATATAATACAAATAATGTTTTGCAGCAGCTCAATTCTTAAGATTCAGACAAAATCTTAATTCGCTTTACAACACTACAAATAAAATTGAGGCTATAAAAACATTAAACCTTATTACGAAAACCGTGCAAAAATTATGTTTGAAGTTTTTATAGCTTGCGCTGTTTTCACAAAGAAACTACATTTTTCCAACAAAAGTAACTATAGCACTTTTTTGTGCTTCAAAATACAATTAATTGATTTTGTTTTCGATTTTATTACTCAATAGCTAAGCCACTAAGCTGAATGAAAAATAAAATTTGTAATCAAGTTTTTACCCAATTATTTTCGATTGTGCGTGTGCTATGCATATGCGCAAAACTACGCTCTGTTAACAATTACTCTGAAAAATAAACCAATTGGTCTTAATTTGAAATTGAGGTGATGCGGAAATTATACACAAAGAATGGAGTTCAAATATTTATTTCGTAGGATGATAGCAGAGTTATGCAATTGGCAATGACTTGCTTGTCTATACTCGTAAATCTGTTTGTTTTCCTGAGCTTGTTTCAGGAACTAATGTAATGCTGTAACATTATGGAATGCATTTTAGTTGAAGGCATAGGATTTGAATTGCTATTTCACGTGATTTGAATGTTTTGTTTGTATTATAGATTTGTTTTGATCAACACGTTGGTCGTGTAAAATTTTTCAGCAAAAACGAAAATTTTTCGTAGATAAAATTTAAACTTTGATCATATGCCACCATTACAACGCATTAATTAAGGCAATGCTTTGGTAATTTCATTTTATACCCTGCACTCAGGGTTTAATCATTTTCAGATATGCATTTAAAGAGGCCTGGCAGGTATCGAAAATAATATATATATATTCTTGATCAGCATTAACAACTGAGTAGATTTCTGTCGAAATCACGATTACAGAAAAACAAAATGAGATAACTAATTAAATTAAATTTGGTACAGAAGCTACACCATGAAGCATAGCACGTGGGATTGAAAAAGCAAAACGCCTACCGTCCATAAAATTGAACATTTAAAATCGTTAAATTAAGAGAGTAAATTTGTGTAGTGTAACCCAATATCCCACAAATCCTAGGAAGAAGGCGTGAATTACTTAAAACAATGAAACAAAATTTCGCACAAATGCAGAAAATGCTTCGGCCTATCACCTGAAAAAGGTGGACACATTTTGAAAAGAGGGCATGGAACTCACCATCTAAGCTTAAACTTGAAAACGTCATACGAAGGAGCTTTTTAAGCTTGGGCAGCCAATTTCTACACTGATACTAGAAATGATTTGTACAAGTTCTGGACAAAAAACTGGGTGAATTTCAACAAGAGGGCGTGGCACTTGGTGAACAAACAAAACATTCAAAACGTTATACTTAGCGAATTTTTTAAGGTTATGAAACAAAATTGCACACAAATAAAAGAGATGGTTCGCTCTAGCGTCTGACAAAAAGTGAGCACGTTTTGACTAGAGGGTGTGGCACCTGTCATACACGCTTCAAAGTGCTATAAGAGCTATTTAGTTAAATGTTGCTTAATTCAATGTAGGTACGATATAACAAGCTAGTCATCATAAGCGTGGTGGAAGGAATACCCTTTTAGTAAAATATTAAGAAACACGTGACTTTAACTGTTGATGCGGTGCAGAGTGTTTAATTTTTGGCGAGGTCAAAGATAACACCCTTACTAGTTTTAATTTTTTTCATTAAAAATTGACTGTTGAACAAAGTAAGAATTTTTTCAATGAATATTTCTTTGTGTATTTACCATTATCTTATCAATTCTATTACGCCGATAACAAATATCAAAGAATTACTTATCTACGTGTTCAAAGCAAGCGTTTTTTTTCTCTCTTTCTGATAATTTTAAAAGAGGTATATCAAGTTTTTAAAATAAAAAAACAAAAATCGAAGCAAAGCAAAAGTTTTTAACTGCGTTGCATTCAAATTCTTAAAAAAAAAGATAAGCAGAAATTTTTATACGAAACGAGTTGTTTTCTTTAGCCAAATGTAAGCATTTCTAGGCTGACACTTTTTTCTAAAAATTGTGAGTATATGTAACATATATTTTAATTTATGTTCTTAATTTTCTTCAGGTAGTGAAGTAAATTTTTTTTCTGTAGATCTTTTTGGTTGCCATGAAGTGTTATTGTCATTGGACGTGGCTACAGCCATTTAGATTTAACATTCATAATGCAGCACAGTATACAGTAATAGACAACGTGAGGTTTACTTATTGATTGGTTAGAAGCGGTAAAAAAAGGTGATTTAAAATTTATTTGGGTTACCTAAATAAATAAACTGAATTGAACATGTTAATTGTTTGACAGTTAATTTTGGAATGGCAAAGACACGACGAGAAACACATGGATGTCGATCGATTTATAATTTTTAGTTGTAAGCTATATAATTTTTTTTTTTAGCTTTAGGTGTTTATTTTGTTATTATTAATGATATTTAAAGATGTTTTCAAAGTGTTTATTTAGGCGGTTAGTAACTATCACTTTCTAATGAAAATGAAAGAAAAATATTTTTCGATTTATGGATGATATTTTGACAGTTAATGATTTACAGAATATATGTCTGGTTATTTAACTCTAAAAGTCTATGCTTATTTTTTGTACTTAAAGGTTATAAATATTTCGTTGAATCGACGATGTTTTTTTTTTAAAGCGCTAACGATTGATCCTTGCTCCAGCTTTAAAAATCTATTGATTTCACTTGCCTTGTTCTTCCAGCACAATGGAAACAACAACAAAATTTTTATTCATTATAACTTTTATTATAAATTAAATTCAAACAAACAATACTAAAACAATTAAACGTCGTCGTCGATTCGACGCAGCATAGACTTTCAGAGCCAATGAGATATTATGTTAGTAGTAAAAAATACTAAACATTTACATTGTCAGTGCACAGTTTACAGAGATAATGATTCTATTCTTACAACTTAAGCGATATAATTTTAAAGACTAATAAAATCGTTAAGTATTTATCACGTTTTCATTATATCACCGCCACACATCATACAACCTCGGAAAACCATAAAAAATTGAGAGTTTTGACGCATTACTTTCCACCATCAGAATACCATATGATGGTCGGTGAAAATAACTTTTACCATTTAATTTTATTCTAAATTATTCTACAAAAATTTGAAGAGAAAGGCATTTTTCTTATTATGAAAACTCTGATTGAACTTAAACTTTTTCATGTTCGTAGTAGGTAAATATGTACATAATGTTCTTTGGAAATATTAATAAATGCTGTTTAACGTACCCGAATGAATGCCTGCATCATCGTTATCCTCATCATCTTCCCCATGCTGCTGTTGCTGCTGATACTGTTCATCATATTCATCCAAATTATGTTGCGATGCAGAACAATTTTTTGATGGCCTTGTAGAATTGATTATTGTATCCTGTTTTTGACCCGGACCTGCACAACCACTAGTTTCATGTTCATCGAGAAAAATATCCAAAATTTTAAAACGTTCACGTATTAATTCCGCACAACGCTCTGAACGACAAAAATCTTCCAATTCTTCCATTGTCAAAGCACAAACATCGTAACCGATGTACATATCCTTACTCCAACTACCAGAACAATAAACAGCTGATCCGGCAGCTGTTGACGCGACAGTAGTCTGCATAATTTGTTGATGCTGTGACGCAATCGATTTAAGCAACGAATTATTGCGCGATAACTTTGTCGAATGAGCGCGACGTATAAAACTTAAAGATTTCTTTGCAGGCGACGTAATCTGATGTGGGTGTGGCGGATAATAGGTGGCATTTGGCGAAGTTAACGAAGTGTCCGAGTTGAAACTTTTTGTGGCGGTCACCTTGGACTTTGACGTGGTGACGCCACTCGGCTGAGCCGCTTGCTCGAAAGCCGTTAACTCCGAAGAGGACATTGCCGCGTGTATACCACCGCGTTCACGGTTGTTCGTATTGTTAGATAATTTTGGCGTTGATTTAATTAAAAATAGATTTTTTGGGGGAAACGTTGACGTTATCAGTGATGACGAAGAGGACGCCGAAACTTTTGCCGTCGCGGAGTTGCCAATATGACTAGCAGCACTGCCACCGAATAGACCTTGTTTTGCTAGTTTAGTTGTTGTTGTGATTGTAGAATTCTGTTGTTGATGTTGATGTTGACGCGAGTAGTGCGCGTGCAAAGCTTCGGGCTGTTGCAAAACAACTGAAGGTGAGAGATTTTGAGGTAAAGTTTTTGCTTTAGCGCGCAGCGACAGTGGTGTCGAATTAGCGCTACCAGCAGCGACAACGTTAAGCAGCGTATGCTGTTCCACGCTTGGAACCGATAAGATATTGGTGCGCGAGCGTGATTTCATCATTTTGATTGGTGTCGATGTATTAGTTTGCATGCGACTTATCTCTGAATCATCGTCATCATCGTCGGCGTCGTCTTCATCGTAATCGCCGTCGTTTTTATTTTTATTGACGTTCGCATTAGCGGCGACAACAGCGTTTGTAGCGGTAGCAGTAGTGACAGCAACAGCTGTTTTAACAACGGCGTTATTTTTGCGATTGTCGGCATCGTGGTTATAGTTATCGATTTGCATGAGCGAATTGCAAACGGTGATGGTTGCCACATGTTTTATTGGTGTACGGCTCAGCGGAGTTTTGGTTGTGGCATCTACCATGATCACATCATCATCTGGAAATTCAGTCAGTTGTGAGCGCGGTGGCATCACAACACTATGACAATTAGCTGCTGTCATATCAATGTTCTCATCATCTAAACTGATGCCATTCAGCACAATTCCATAGCGTTTCGTTTTGGCAGTGACCTGTTTTTGCTGCTGCTGTGCCTGTTGCTTAACAGGAGTCGTAGTCTTGCTACTATTTCTACTACTACTACTATTACTTTTCTCCACCTTTGGTGAATTTTGTTTTTGACTCTTCAATTCCATTTGTTTACGATTTGCAGCCATGATAAATTCACCACCATCACTATCGGCATCATCTAAATCAGCATCTGCCATACCAGTGATGCTCCAGTTGAAACCACAAGGTGGCGCCATCTTTTTTGTGGACGAAGTCGTTGATAAGCCTAAGCTACTATTTGTTCGCTCGAAGAGTAAAGCGGCAATTTTCGAAGTGGCGCTTGCGTTTTTCAAAGAGGCTGACTTTTTTAAATTGTTATTATTACTATTTTTTTGCTCTTTACTATTTTTACTACTTTTGATGCTACTTTTTTTCTCTACCCTTGATGCAGTCGTAGTCGTTGTTGTTAAACTATCTGTGCTGCGACTGCTGCTGTTTGTTGTTGCTGCACCGATGCTACTATTGCTGGAATCGTTCGCAATATCGTCCTCGATGACAAGTGGCACATAAAATGTTGAACGCCGTCGTTGCGATTTCTCTTCGCTGTTTGGTGTGATGATTGTTGTGGTCGTGGTTGTTACAGGGGAGTTATTACTGTTGCCGAATAGATTCTGTTCAACGGTTTGCAACATTTTATTGCAATTAGCTCAATCGTAGGCCTTGGTGTTTGTATCAGTGGGCTAACTTTGTGTAGGTAAACAAAAAGTCCACAACATTTTTATGTTTTCAAAGTTGTTTTCTTATAAAATTACTATAGCAACACTTTTGTTATATTGGCAACTATTTTATTTCGTATTGCAAAGTGTTTGGTTTTATTTTTATATTCTAAGTTTATTTCACTTTAATAGTCATATGGCAGCACAGTTACAATATCGAACTAAGGACATTATTAATCTGTTTGACGAAACAAATAGCTTTTTACAATTAAGTTTTGCCAACACCTACATATGTGATAACGTAGAGCGTTGTATCACAATTTGAAGATGAATTTAAATTTTATTCCTAAGAATTGCCATACTATTAATACTTCAAACCAGAGGCTAACGCACCACGTATAAAAGGATTTTCCCCTAAAAATGTTAGCTTTAAAAACTCACGACCTCGCATTTCGCCAATATTTCCAGAGCAAAAACGCAATATTAGACCAATCAGTTGATATTGTGGCTTAACAGCTTTTGTGGAAAAAGAAACAGTACCGAATAATTTTAAAAAAGAGAAATTTTAGAATGACGATTAAATCTGCTTAATCCACAAGGGTGTCCAACAGATGAAAACGGTTAAAGTCTAATTGATTTCATCGTAAAAGGTTCGAATAATTATTAAAATATTTTGATAGGCTTTTTTTTTTACAACACGTAGCACTTTATTACCTATGTTTGAACCTGGACCAGGCTTGGGCGGGCCATCAGGCGCACTGGGCAAGTACTCGCAGCGGAATATATAAAATTTTGTCTAACTTATATAACACTTCAATATAAAAAATTTAAAATTGGGTTTCTACAACGGTTTAACAGCTGGCAACGCTGTTTGCATAAGCAGACTTATTGAGAAAATATTTTATTCCGAGTGTGTTTTTTATATCTACAAGTATTGTGAATAAGTGTTGAGTAAGTCAGCTTCGTTACTTTTTAGGAGAGCAAAAAGAACAGCTTAAAACAGGTTACCATTAAGATTTTCAAAAATGTTGTTCTCTATGTAGTACAATTTTAAAAGAGTGCCTAACACATATGCAAATAAAATTTTTAAAAACTCGCCATTACGTTTCATAAAGTATGAAAGATATCAAATTTATTTCATATCTGAAGCATAGTTTGAAAAACAATGTGCTAAATTTTCATGCGAAAGCAAAAATAATTGGTATAGAAAGCGCTAATTAAAGTCACAATTTATTTTTCTATATTTTTTCACATGTTCCGCCCGTTAGGATACTTTTAACCAAAGATGCTTATAGACAGGGCTTACTATTAGAAAAAACGGTTAAGTGTTAAAAGTCTAGGTAACTGCAGGCCTAATAAGCACGCGACTAATTTGATAGCTGACATAGCAAAACAACAAAAAAAAAAATACTGTGCAATAGTTTCATGTTTATGCTTGCAACTTCTGAAGGTTCTTTTTTTTTAAAGGCCTGTTAAAGGGCCAGTTTTTGACTGCAAGTTTAAACAATGGAGTAAGCTTTCAGTGTGTGTTTATTTTAAACTCGGTCGGTCTTGTGTTTTGGCATTGTTGAAATGATGGCTAGCAATTTTATGTCTATTCTCATTAAACAGCTGACCGTTTACAGTGAAATAAATTAAAGTTTGTTGTTTTGTTTGTTTCGGTTTACAAACAGTAATGTATTTTTAATTTGTTTAATCAATACAAAACATATTTACATATGTACATGAAAAAGCAGCTAAAGCTTCAGCAAAGTTGAGAATATTTTTGTATTTGAAATTGATGAGAAAAGTACAAGTAATTTCAATATTGTTCGTTTGCAAGCTTGCAAAATCATATGGTAAGTTTTATTGTTTGTTATTATATTCCAGTGCTTTTGCTTATCTAGCAGTGCTCAACACAAACAAATTTTAAGATATAAAAAATAGTAAAACTGCTAGAAAAAATGTTTTAATTAGTTCTCAGTTTTTGGAACAGATTCAAGTTCAGTGCAGTTCCGTTTTTTGACATAACACAAAAAAAAAAAAAAAAAAACAAATTAATTTTTCATTAACGAGTGCACAGCACTGAATTTTTAGTGCAAAAGCGTTATTAAACGATTTTAGGGTATGCGCATACGTAACCATGCTATAAATTTTTCAAGGAAAAACAGGATAAATTGCAGAAAAAAATTTAATTTAAGAGGATTTAATTGTCCGACAACAGGATTGATTGGACAATTTTTTTTTAAGCAGAATAGAAAGTAATTGTTGTGTATGCATAAATATTTTGGCACTGAAAAAAAAAAAAGATTTAATCAGAGACTTCGTCCATCTATTTCTCGTCTGATTCCTTGACACCTTGAGTTTCAACATAACACTTGTGTTTCGCTTTGATTTTCCGCAGCATGTCCGGTTTTGTTTTTATCCAATTGTAAAAATCAATACACGACATGTTTAAGTTGATCTTTGCGGTCAGAATGGCTACCAAAGTCTCTACTTTTAACTAAGATTTTTCATCTGTCCACGTCTTGCTCATGGAAGCGAATACTCGCTCTAGAGGAGCGGTCGTGCCGGGTAAACAAAGAACTTATTTCACTATCGCTGCCATTTCTTTGTAATCGCAATTCTCAGTTTCCAAATAAGTAAAATTTCAACCCATCATTTCGCAACAAACACAAAATTTTCAAAACTTGGAAAATAATTGATATGGTAATGTGCCTTATTTTACAACTTTTTTTGTAGAACATGTTTGATCACGTTATCAACGTAAGGGTTGACGAACACAAATTAACAAGAACAAACTGAGCGAGATAATTAATGATCGTTAACTTTCAAGAGAAATGCAGCGTTTAAAACCAATGGAAACAAAACAGGATAGTGTTACAGGATAATTAAAGGACTTTTCACAAATATACAAGAGTCATTTTTTTACACGATATTCTCTGAAAATACATTAGTATCCTGTAAAATACAGGATAAATGGCATGGTTACGCATACATACAACTAATTAGTTGTACGATTTTCATAAAAGCATTGATTTTTGTGAGACTGTGCTTGTTAACAGTAAAATTGTTAATCGACCGATTAATGTCAACTAATTTACTCGACCGGCTATTTAATTTAAAAATAATTTATAACTTGTTTTACATTCTTTGGAGTTTGCTCCAGATTCCCAATCGCAATAACTGCACGTGATTTTTTTTGATAAAAAAAAAAAAAAAAAAAAACACGAATTGGTCACCAAGTGTTTAATCGATGAGTAATTGCAGAACGACTAATTATTTATTTGATCGGGGTCAATAGTCGCACATTAACGGCACATTAAAGAACGTTCAAAATTATCTAAAAGACTAGATTGTGAGTTTAAACTAAGTTCAATCCAGAAACTGTGCTTAACTTGCGATGAAAAACTGGCCCAAGCTAAAAAAAGAAAATTTAATCTAAACGACTACGTTAAAAACGGCCTAATCTTCACGGACAACATTCCCGACAAGAGACAAAAATCAAAAAAAAAAAAAAATCGTATATCGGTAAGTTTTTGGTATTATCTCGAAAGAAAGAAGGATTCTTTGCCCATGGACGGTTACAGATTTTGATGAAATACTGGTTACTGTCACGGTATCACTACAATTTTTTATTTATTACGATTTGTAATTTACACATTGTGCATTTACACGTTTCGTCAATGCGTTTTCATATCCAAATTGAATGCAATCCGGTGCACTTTAAATTTTATGGAATTTCATTTAAAATTTCAATTTCTTTTAATACTTTTTTTTTTAACTTTTACAAAGCGCACCTTTTCTATTTACAAATACACGCATTTAGTAGCGTGTGCATGTGAATGCAGCTGTATAGATTTCTGAAGGAATTTCAAAACGATAAAAAAATAAACAACGCGAAAGTAGCAACACGGCAATAAAGTAAAATAAACACAAGAAGAATTTGGTTGATAATGACTATAAAAACGCACTTTTTTCTTATTTCATCTTTGGACTTTTTTCAGCCAATGCATTTTTTCTACAGCTTTTTTGTTAAATTAGTAAACACTAAACGTTTCAACACTTGAACAGTTTTTAATATATTTTTTGCATATCCGTAACAAATTAAAATTTTATTTGGATTACTTTATTGAAATAGTTTACATTTAATTTGTAACAAAACAAAACAAAAATTACGCGTACGCAATAGTTATAATCACATCTAAAGTTAACACTCAACTGAAGTTGCATTTTGTTTATTAGACTTCCATTCCGCAGTTTTTGCGCTCAACATCTCACTCGATCGCTCGCTTTCCCACATTCCTTTCTCTCTCTCTTATATCAACATTTCCATTGGTATGTTTTTTTTTACAGAGGTGCCACAAAACAAAAAATTGATATGTCAGCAGTGATGGAATTCGAACATTTCAGTTACATATGCTCAGGATATTATGCTGTGTTTTATTCGCCAAGTTTTTTTAGTTTCCTACTCGTTATTACATATGTACTCATTCGTTTTTTGTCCTTTTTTCTATTCAAGTTGATTATTTTCGCCGCCTGACGTTTTAAGAAACTTACTATGAATTTTGCTCGTTAAGATTTCGATATTGTATTTACTTTCTCATACAATTATCATTGCTAGCTAAAGATAACAAGCAGCTTATAGCGACTAAAATGCAGCTTATAGCGACTAAAATGCAGCTATAGCATGCGTTAAAATCAAATTTGTACAAAATTAATAATCTGTACTAAAAAAGTTTGAATTATCGTATCAGACTTAAAAGTAGCGATTTCTGGATTTTGCAAATGACAAGTAGGTACTGTGAAAAAGATTTGCTATCATCCCATCCAAAGACTGGTTAATATGCTCGAATAATTTTAGCCAATTTGAGTTTTCCACGTTTCCAAAAACAAATTGGCGTATGTAAATAGAATCAAGAAGACTGTACAACGCAAAAAAAAATGACTTGATTGAAATCTAACATGTTGAATATTTTGCGTGAGGTGGAAATCAGTTCAGTGGATATTCAAGCTATCGAGAAAATTATATTACAATGTAAATAAGCCCTAAGACCCTAGAATTTCCGAAATTGGATGAAAATTTCAGAGGCAATACAATTTTTATGTTTTCTGTCTATTAGAAGTTATCGTCAGGATTTAAAATGCGTACTTAAGCTAATTTGATGCTTGTTTACGTAGTATTTTGAAAATTTAATGTCAGGTGAAAGACATGGATTGAAATTTTTGGACACATCTCAAATTTAACTTCATGCGTAAAATAGTTACTCCGGCTATTGTAATATTCCCCAGATATATCTAAAGGTACTGCACATAGACATAACTAAATAGCTGCGCAATTTTGATAAAATATTTGGGTCTAACAAATTTCCGTATAATTGAAATAAATTATTTGACTTATTTTTAATTGAAATTTAGCTGCAAAGTTAACATCATTTAAATACTTATGCAACAGTCCACCAATTCATTAACTCAAATTTTTTTAATGTTTCCTATTTTCCTTATTGATTTATCAAATTATTATTCTTTTGCGTACTATATTGTAACCATAAAAAAGACAACAAATAATTCCAGTTGGCATTCAACTATTTGATTGTCGGCTGATTATTTTATTGACGACCGATCGTATTATTCGTCAATTAATTAACCGGCGAACATTTGCACACCGGTTCTGTACTTACGTACATTTTCTTTTTTTCTGTTGTGCTTCTGCTACATATTAGAGATTAGTGTTTAATTTAATTATTTGTTAATATTTTTGTGAAGAAAGAACTTGTTGAAAATATCTATATAAGTGACTTACTAAACTAAGCTTTATTGACAATTTAAATTATGGAAGTAAATAAATACATTTTTTGTGATTAGATCCAATGAAAAATTTCTTTCATTCAGTTCGCAAAAAACCTATATATACCTGTTCTTAACTTATATAACATAATGAGCTCTTGCCTCACTGTGTGTATACTGCGTAGTGTCAATTTTATACTCCGAACTGACAGATAATGCCTGCTATTCTGAACTTTTGTGTGGTAAACTTAAACCTCTGTATTGTGGCAAAGAGATCTTTCAGTTTCATCGCTTCCAGTTAAATGGGATTTATTATCAGATATAATGAACATTATAGCCGTTACATAGTTTTCGTAGATAGTTACATCGGAGACAACAGAAAAAAAGTATATCGCCACTTATTTTTTTTCGGTAAGTCCGTATAACAACAGTCAAACAAGAAAAGTTACATTGGATTCAATAAAAAACAGATAAAATTAAATTAACTTGAAAATTGTGATATTTGCTATGGATAATTCAAGAAGAGTACAGGTATGTAAGAGAAATCTTCACATATATAAGTATGTAGAAATACTTAATTTTTATCTTTTGCCGCGACATATATATCGTCTACAGATAGTATATTTCGATTAAGAATTAGAAACCTCGTGAGACTGTGCTGTCAAATAACAAATTAACAAGCTCCATTGTGAATACTCCATCGCATAATATGGAAGCGGTGATTGATACATAAATTTAAACTTCATTACTTTGAAAGTTCCAATATAAAATAGATTAAATATTTTTTAATTCGAAGTTTGTTAAGATGGCAGCCTTGGTCTTTTCCAGTAATGGGAGCGCGAAACTCGTTATTGGAAAGTATTATCGTGTTGCATTCCACTCACACTCACGAATTAAAAACTAACAAAGTGGAATTGGTATGAAAAAATCCGGTTTACCATGTTGCCAACTCACAATTGTTTTCACTGCAATATTCTCAGATTTTTGTTATGCTTTGTGTGTAGTATTCCGAGCGGCTTTTTTGAGTACCTTTTTTTTGTTTTTATTTTAATCCGTTTTGGTTTTTACTCTTATTTGAAATTTTTTAAATTTATTGAAAAGGGTGGCTGCCATTTAATATTGGAAAGAAACTTGCTCGAAAATAAACCTTAAGGGACAGCGTATGCATTCTATGAAATAGTTGGGCAACTTGGCCCAGTTAAAAATTTAACAGAAATTGTTCACAGTCGATAATATTCAAGAAATAACGTCTGCACAGATATGCTTAGACAACAGGAGGCTACATAAAAATGTTTTTCCGTCCCCGAAAAAGGTTCCGTTTTCATAATGTGCACTGCTTTTTGAAATTGAATACGTAGGCGTGGTACTGTTTTAAAAAAGAAATTGAGAAGTTGACCACGAAAATGGGTTAGAAATTGCTAAGTCAACGTTTACACGAGCAAATTCAGTCTGAGAAATTCTTGTCTATTCTCTTTTGTGAATTTCTTTTGCGTTGACACACGGAAACTAGAATTTGTTTGTGCAAGAAAATTTCAAAGCAATTACTGCGTCAACCCGCCACAACAAACGTAAATTCAAAGCATAATATCAGCTAAAGAATAGAACGAAAGGGATTTCGCGTGTACGACAAATTCTGTACACCACCCTTTCGTTTTTTCCTTCTTGCCTACAGACAGGGAAGCTTTCTTTGAAGAGTTTCCTTGTGTAAACGCTGTCTAAGAGACAAAAAGAAAATTTTTTTATTGCGAGATGATACAAAGTGTGACAATTTCTCATACTTAAAATGGCCGTAGTTGTAAGCAAATTAAAGCAGGTTTTAACGACTAAGACTACACTTTAAAATTAACACTATGTTAAGCCTTTTTTAATCTACTTAAGCCCTGCTTTTACTCTAAAAGCGCATTTTCAATTTAAAAGCTTGTGGCTTCAAATATTAATAAGTAGGTTTTAAAGTGTCATTTCATAAGAAAATATTGTGAAAGAAAAAGTGACAGGGCAAATTAAAACAGTTTAAAAATTTATTTTCATTGATATAATAAAAAGTAGGGCCTTACGAGCAAAGATTTTTTTCATAGATATAAATAAAAAAAACATTTGGCCTTTACGAACATCGAACCGACGCATCGTGAGTTGTGAGCTGACAGTTCTAATCATTTGACTACCGTCTATCATGTTTTGAGACTGTTGATATCGATTTACCCATGGTAATCTTTTTTAAAACTTTTCTCATAATATACAGCAAGTTTTTGTTTTATGGGGCCACTTTGTATAGCTCTATTGTAATTGAAACCTGGATTTATACGAATATAATTGTCACATAAATGAAATGTGCATTTAATTTAAGACTAGTATTTAACTAGAGTGCATTTTATCTTGCGATTATATCTACGGACCTATGTTTTTAGCCCACATGAAATTTAGCACTCGCCCATGCTCAAGTGAACCGCTTTTCAGTGAACGAATTTTCCCTACCACTTGAGAAGTTTGTTTGGTAGTGATAGAGACCAGTGTTTATTACTCTTCGAAAATAGGCCACATATTATCAGTTATCATTGCGCGGTAGCGCTCACCTTTTAATGTAACGCATTTTCCTTCCTCACTTTCAAAGAAAAATAGTCCAATCATACCGCCGATTCAGAAACCACGCCAAAGAGAGTGCATTGGTCTCTCAACAATCACGTGTTGATTTTCTGTGTCCCAGATGCGATAGTTTTGCTTATTTACGTAACCACCGAAATGAGCTTAGGCAGAGAGTATTATTTTATGTTTAAAGGCCCACCTTCTTGCAGGGGTTCCAAGGCATTCACATATATAAAACTAACATAACCCAAATGACATTGCAGTTGTCACACTGAAAATAAATCAGTTCTTCAAGTTCCAAGCGCTAGATGAACCCACTGTAGACCCGTATAACCCAAAGTACTTCAGATTGCTTTTCTATAATATCAATAAAAGCGCTTAGCTCTATTTGTGATCTTGGAGTAGTGTTTGACTCTAAGTTCACTTTTCCTGAACAAATTTGTTATATTGCTCCTAAAACTTATTTATTACATACTTTTGTTTGCAAGAATAGTTCTGATTTTAAAGGTCTTCATACTATTAAAACTCAATACTAATTCCCTTGTAAGGATAATCATATGACTCAAGGACGAAAAAAAAAAAATCCAGAAACCGTTTACTAGATTCGAGCTACGTCCCCTGCACACAGCCTTCTAAAAATGTAAGTTGCTTACTACTTGGCATGAAATGTCTTGAAATGCGGCATACCATTGTCTATGACCTAACTTCAAGTTCAATTGATCGAACTAGAAATAATTGTTTTCTTGGCATAGAAGTATATAGGAGCATAAAGAACGATCTTCTGAGTTTGGAACGTATTGGATCGTAAAGGTTCCTGTGCAAAAAAGTAAAATCTACAGCAAAGAAGTAGATAGCTCAAGAGATATTTATTACAAAGTTAATTTTATTTATTTATATTCCCAAAGTTATTAAACGTATCGCATCAGAAAATAAAACCGATTATACTCGTTCGTTCGACTTTAGGATTTATTTTTTGGTATAGGAAGCTTTACGATTACGCTCCAAACTCGGAATACCGTTCTTTATATCTACATCTACATATGTTTTCTAACATTTTGGATTGCTTCATATGCAACTTTATGGCACTTATTATGCTTTCAATGAGCTTACTACAAGGCCTTTATCTATATTTCATAATTTATTAATTAATTTTAGTATTGTTCTTTCATTAGCTATGTAAAATTTCGGATTTGAAGTTTTAAATTATATTTAAATTACTGTTTTTCTATTCAGTAAGTAATTGCAATCGAAAGACTCAATAAATGAACATAAACATAAATTAACGTCTTAGTGATGTTAAGAAATGTAATATAGATTTTTTGTAAAATTGTTTGAGCGATTTAGTCTATGTTATTGTTTTGTAGAAATCATATCAAATTTTACTTTTACTTTCAGAATCATAATACGAGAGAGCGTCCATTAAAGAAATGATATGGATCGGAAAGACCAATTACTTTAGACTAATGAAATGCACATCATAATAAAATCACTTACATATTCCTCCAAAAAACTTCAAAGGTTAGAGGCTTACCTGAAAATAAAAGAAAATATCACATTAGAAATACATATTTATGCGCATATTTCTTTTTGTCCTAAAGTATTAAATTTTTTAAAAATTTTAATTACACCTTTTTATTTTTTAACCCTTCAACAACAAAAGACAAGTGTGGTTGCCCAGGAGGTTTAGTGTTTTTTTAATTTTCAGGTAATAGATAGCTGTGACTGTACGCAGGTTAGTTGTTAAGGAGGTTTGTGGACCACAGAAGTTGTGTAGTCATAAAATTCCTAGCTGGCTCTAACTGGTCGACGATTGTTCGCTTGCGGGGTAAAGTAGGGCTAACCAGACAAATACATAGCCACAATTTTTATAGACAACGTTCGTACCTTTCGATGGTGCCTAGGTACGATTTAAAATGTTTTGGCCCAAAAAAAAAAAATAAAGTATGCCTCTCGGCGATATGGAAACTTTTTATGACTTCACTATGTTCAAAATACTTTTAATATATACTACAAGATTATGATGGCTTATTCCAAGCAAGTAAATCCCTTCAGTAGAGTTTCATGTTACATGGTTTTACTTCTTGTACTCGTCCGTACTAGAAATTAGAGGATAATTCATGTCTCGAAAGCGAAAGTTGGATAAACCGAAAAATGGACACACCGCAGGTTTGCCAAGTTGAAAATGAGTAATAAACGGTTTTCCAAAATGACAAAAAAAATTTTTCAAAAAATGAGGCCTTATTTTTGTGTTAATCAATATCAAATAATTCGTACGATGTAGTTTGTGCGATATTTTTGAGCAGAATGAATATGACATCCGCGTCAATAACAGCCACTTCACACCCCTGGTGCACCGTGTTAAGAACGTCACAATCCGGGTGCTGCAACTATGTCTCGTGATCTTTATCTCCTGACGGAACATAACGCTTTTACAAAGTTAATCCAACGTGTAGGTCATTGAAGAGTGCCTTCAATTCTCTCCAACGCTCTCCGATTCACGTATTTCCTGTTCTAGCGATCATTTCCACGAGGATTTAGAACGGCTGCTATTTCTTTTACCCTGATAGTCCCATTCCAATATTGTAATATACTAAGTTTAAAACTCTGATGAGGACATCTTGCAATACTTCATAAGCAAAATTGGAGACTGTAGAAATGTTCGTAGACACCCATCCGATGTGGACTTTTAAAAAAGATCAGAAGCTTACCGTAATGTTAGCCGTAATAAGAGATACAACCTCACCGACGAATTTTGCATTCAATGCAACGTTTTTCTTTCCTTCAGCTTAAAATAAATCAGTTTGTCTTAATATTTCTGTTGTGAATCAGTGGTATCAAAAAATAAAATATAGAAATATTCACACATAAATATTTCATATTTCCAATTCAGAATAATTTATATATATAAGATCATAACCCAATAAGAATTTCAATTACAACCATATATCCCACAAAGGTCCTAAATAAGTCATTTTTAAAGTGCTATTATTTCCATTGATAAGAAGCAGCAATCAATTTTTAAAAAATTCCTAAAACCTTTAAGCACAGTCCACTCAGAAAACTATCCCGAATTGCAGTCTTTTAGGACTGTCAAAAAGCAAATTTCACAGTTCCTCGATTATTTGTGGCTCCATCACCCCAACCAAGTCATAAGTAATTTATTGACATTATCTCCAATAGTGTAAGCATACTATTTCCTAGAATTAAGTTTTATTTCTTACTTCCTTAGAAGTTTTTCAAAACCCTAATAATTTTGAGGCTGTAGCTGAATGATTTAAAGAAATTAAAATAAAATTTTCTTTGCTTTTTGGTTCGCTGCTTTTGATTTGTGTACCCTATAGGTATTCTGCTTATCAAAATTTAGTTTTTCATCTGCGAATGGGATTGTGTTCAAATGCAATCGACTGTGAAAGGGCAACTTTTTAATTTTTTTACCCTTTTTTATTCTACGTGCTAACATTTAAAGCCCTTTGAGAACGCAATTTCAAATCATTTAAGTGACTTATAAATGTGATCTTGAAGTTGATCGAAAGGTAAAGAAATTTGCATTTTATTGCGACGCTATGAAAATATCCATAACAACCCTCTGTCCTTTTCTTGACTGGGGGTAATGCGACGTAGTAGCTCTTTTTCCAAAAAAAAAATAAAATAAAAAATGTTAAGAGAACTCTTTTTGTTTAGTTTTAGTACCTCTTTTTTTCGCACAGGACATTTTTTTGAGTAATTGTGGGAAACTTACAACTTCCTAAGAGCTATAGAAATGCAAATCATATGTTCCAAATGTAATGAATTTCATCTGAATGGACTGATAAGAGAAAAACTAAAAAAAAATCTTTTGTTATTCAAGTATAAAATTATATATGTATAAAATTTGATCAATTTTAGAAGTCGATTCCGAGCTATGTATACTTTCCAGTTTGCAACATATATAAAGTGATATGTCACTTTAGGTCTAAAATGAAAGTTTGGCTTCATTATTCTACTGAACCTTGGCGCCTGTGATTTGAAGATACTCATATTGAATTATTGCCTTTGCGCTTACTGTATTTGTACTAACATTTCATAATAGGACACTTCTTTTCCATGCAAAGTGCTACCATCGCATGTAAAATCAAATATTCGATCGTTTCACCTCTTATATGTGACATTAATACCGATGAAAATATAGGGTCGTGTTCGATTATCTTGTGCGACAACGTTACATTAATAATGCCCTTAGAATGTATATTTATCAGGGATATGTCCAAGTATTTCATTAAGTCTCATGTTCAAATGCAACTTACAAAAGGCTGATACTTCAGTCGTCAGGTAAGCATAAGTTTTACCTTGTCTTATACTTTATTCAATGTCTTACTAAATAAGTTCCGTCGGCAGAACATGGCATGGAGTGGTTTTCTTCCATTTCAAACCTTTTATAACTTGGACCACCTCATCTAGACTGGATGTTTCGACGTTTGCGTCTCCTATCCGAATCACATTAACAGTGTAGGATAACGAATTCGCGTAAATGAGGTCCTAAACATTTTGTTTGGAAATATTCAGTATGGCACAGGTATAAGTTCAGTCTCCAAATATTGAATCGACTATACTTAATGACACTTGACTTACCTTAACGGTACCTCAGCTTAATGAAAAGAAACTGGAATGTAAACTATTGATGTCTATTGATACATAGTAGCTCCATTTCACCACCTGACTTGTTATTTAAAATATGGCAGCTTGCAACGCTATTCAACTAAGAAAATCTTTTCACTGGCCCAACGAAGAAGCAGGGCATTCAAATATCGTAAAAGTTTTAATTTAGTTTCCCCCAAGTTATATTACACTGTCCCAGGAATTTTATTCACAAGAGATTGCAAGACTTTCAGCTCATTTAGAGATGATTAATAAGTAAAGATTTAGGTAGAAGGCAGTGGCATGACGACCCATTCGTCGCCCGGGGCGAAAAAGAAATTTGCCACCCCCACTAACAATATTTTCGCATTGAAAAGTTTTTAATTTTAAGACTGCACATCATTACAATTCAATATTTTCATTTACAAAAGTGAAGGTCGAAAAAATTTATTAAATATACTACAAGCCAAGGAGCAATTTGCCAGCCCCAAGCCATTGCACCCGGGGCAACCACCACATTCGGCCTCTCTAGGTACGCTACTGCGAAAAGGGCTCCCTAGATTTCTTCACGCATGGTTCCAAGCTAATTAGCCACAGAGCCCTAGTAGCATAAGAGAATGCTATGAAGACAAAAATCCAGCTTACAAAACAGTGATGTCTTTAAAATATCTTTGTATCATAATTAATAAGATACTTTGACTTTTTAGCAAAATTTGGTTCAATAATATTTTGCTGGAGAGCGATATAAAATCATGACAAAGAGTGACGTAAAAATTTCTTAAATTTGCATTTTTAAAGCTCATTGTAGGCTGATTATAAAGATATAAGGTGGTCTTGTATTATATAATAAAATGCTTATAAAAACATTAGAAGACATGTCTTTTAAGTGACTTTTATGTCTTTAGTTAAGCCACCTCATATCTCGTTTGTGTCTTTATAGTGTACATACAGAGGGTTAAACTTTGAATTTGGTAAGTCAACTTAATAAAATCAAAATTTAAATTAAGAAAAATATATGGTATGTATACGGTGACAATACATTCCGTTTTTCCCGGTTTTTTTTAAAGAAAAATGGGATGCAGAGATGTCCCTTATTTAGTTTTTAGTTCCGTATTTGGATATTAATGTTTTGCTGTCAAGTTGAAATGAGTTTTTCCAATAAAGAACAGGTAAACTATTTTTAAACGAAGTTCCTAAAAAAATGCCATCATTTATTTGCTGCAAAAGAAATTTAGTTTTTCGCAAATTCAACGAATTTCCTTAGCTCTGGGGTTTGGCTAGATATGTACCACTTCAAACTGAATCATTAAATTTTACACTGGCTGATTTTAAGGAACCATTGATCTAACTTAATTTCTATTCCTTTTGTAATGTTTTCGTAATTTAGTTCGCTTTTACTTCTTTCTTGCAAGCATTAAATGAGTATACCCTTCATAACATATAAAGTACGAGGGAAGTGTTTCTTGTTAATCCTATCGCCTAAAACGTTTTATCTTCGTGAAAACGATTTTTCTATTCCAATCACTAATTCCCGTAATTCACACATCGCACTTCCGGATTATATACAATGTACGACGTTTTGGCTTTGCTTTATTTTTATTTTCTTTTGTCAACCATTAAAGGTCACTACCAACTACCACATTTTTGGTCACCAAAGTGCTAACAATAACACAGCACTCGCGTCAACAATATCAGGTTTTATACACAGCCAATCGCCAGTTGCCAGTTGCCAGACAACCAATATATGCTGGTCACGAACTTCCGCTCCTGTGATCGTTATAACTGCTGAGCATTTGAAGCATTTCGTGCTCGGTTGCGTTACGCTACTTTGTATGTGGGGTTTTTAAGGTAACAACATTCATGGTAGGAAAGGTTTTGTAAATAGAAAACATAATGAATACAATTCTTAGCCTATTTCAATTTGGTTTCGTAACATACTAATAATTTTTAGTGAAAAATGCTGTGTATGTACTCTTAGTGAAATGAAGAAATCCATACTACATCAGTTCAAATTGAAGTATTAGTAGTGCGATGTCCGTTTTTATAGCAACTCCCTGCCATTGTATTGCTACATCGAATTCAGATGTACACTGGTCCCATTTGCTACCTCCAGCTTCACAGCCCTCTAGTGTCTACTATTATATTTAAATGCTCATAAAGAATTTAAGAAGAGAGATCTTCTCGTACTAGGGCTGATTTGGAAAAAATGAATAATTCATTAATGTCATATCGCACCGTCAAAATAACAGGGCCCCAAATCAAAATATCGAGTTTTCGAGTTATGTATACAGTGTATAAATCTCATATTAAGTGCTCAATTAATAGCTTCTAAATCTAATTTTTAGATATAGGATATATCATATATCACCGCCTCATTTCAAAATAATAATATTTTGCTACAATATTTCTGTGTTATAAAGAAAAAACTATTAATATAAAAAAGCCTCAATTCGAAAAATGCATCTTTGAATTTTTTCCTTTCCTTTCCTTTTTACTTTAGTAAACCGAAACAAGGCAGTATAGTTCTTAAAAACCAAAAATATTCCAAAATTTATCTATGTTACTCTATAGATTTCTGTAATTGTAGCTTGTAGTATTTTAGTTCAAAACTGTCATAGTCATAAATATGAATGTCTCTAAATTCAGTGGAAAATTTAAGATAACTTGAATTTAAATTTTCTCGAAACATAAAATATTGAGAAGATTTTTTTTTTAAAATCTGACGGTGCGATATGTAAGTTTGATACACAAAGGAATCGATTAAAAGGAGATAAAATAGCAAAACTATCATTTATTAAATATAATTTGCCACTTATTAATTTCAACTACTAAGGACTAACCAAGAAAAACTTGATTTGTTTCTCAGCAATAAGGAAAACCTAATGAATTGTTTATTTTTTATTAGAAAGAAATACAGACTTAAATTAAATAATTTAAATAATATTTAAGCTAAGTAACTTTTTGTCGTTTTGCTAATGCAAGTAGGTGGATAAAATTATTTTAGCGTGACCATAGCTAGTTAGACGTGACTTCGTTAACTTAGTTATTTTTTATTAAGTTAGTTTCGCAAGAAATGCTTATGTTTATTTAAAGCTAAAATTTTACTAAAATCTTGAATTTTAAATATTTGCAAATTATTTTTCAATCTCCGCCTCCGCTTCCGCGTAGGTTACCTCCGTTACAACCCAAGTTATGACCATTTTTTTGTAATTTTAACCATTATTTTTTTGAAAAAAATTTTATTAACTAAACAGGATATGACGAATGGTACACTTTTATTGTCACAAAGAATTTTGTTTACATCTATGTACATTTTTTTGGAGTAAAGAAACCATGCAAATAATTTTCCGAAAAAAAAGTTTCTATCAGGTCATCAGCAGGCACATCATTTTAGGAAAAATAAATTAGGTTATGTTAATAAAAATATGTACAGGTCAAACTATTTCCTTAAACAAAAAATTGACAAAATTGTAAAAAAAATTACTTCAAGTCATAGACTTAAGGAGCACTTCTTAAAATTCATTAATTTCTACAGGTTATTGAACTACTGCTTAGCTGAGATCCAGTGAATTCGAAACAAAGCAGTACAACATATGGTCGATAGCCATATCTCTCCATATTACTGTTCACACGGCCAATATACGCAAATGAAATTAATTAGAAAAGTATCCTCTATAATGTAGTATCCCCTATAATGTAGTCAATTTATGTTTAGCCTTAAAATATATTCAGCATGAAAAATCTTCGAAATTATCCTTTATTAATGGTAAAACGTTTATTTGTTCTTTAAAGGAAATATGTCCGGAGTCGGAGTACATGTCCTCAGACTCCATTTACATATGTATATGTTGGTTCATGTAGTGTAACACTTTATAAGTCTACCTAAAATTTTTGAAATCCATCTTGAAGATAGCTTCTTATTAACCTAACTGAATTTTCAGAAAATTAAGAATGATACCATAATTTTCGACACCATAAATGATGGGTAACACTATCAAATGCTTTAGAAAAGTCAAGACGGCATATTAAAGTTATCTGATCCTGATTATAGGCAATGCGGACGTCATCAATAACCTTTAACATGGCAGCTCAGCAACTATGCCCAACACGAAAACCAGATTGAAATGGGGAAACCAGTTGGTACTTATTTAAAAATTCAGTAACGCATGCAAAAGAGCTGGATAAAACCGGCAATATATTTACCGGACGGAAATCACTAGGATTAGTTGCAGAACGTTTCTTTGGAATCGATATTACCACAGCCAACTTCCAAATTGGGGGAAAGCAAGAGGTTACAATGCAATGGTTAGTTACATGCGTTAAGGGACCTCAGCTTGAGAAACTTAATTGAAACATCCGCTCCCACTGCACTGGATTTAATCTTCATAAGCTTTTGAATACATTGAAATCATCAACGACATGAAATTCGAAAGAGTTCATGGGACATGTTCCCGTCGATTAGGTCTTGTTGATGATCTCATTTGTAGGCTCAACGAAAACCTGTCTTCTATAATATATTCGTCAAAATCATATATTTTACCTATCTCACGAGCCAAATTCGATTTGGATTCTGTTCCCCCGTTATATATTGGTGATTCTTCAATAAAATCTCAATATCTCTCTATCGTGCATTGATCATATCAATGATGTGACAAGCAGGATTTATATGACGCTGCGTTATTTGCAAAGATCCGCTGAATACACACCAAAAATAATTACAAGAAGATTAGTGATGCAGCTTATTGTACCTTTCGGTAACTATTTCGAAGTTGTTTACAGTAGGTTGGACTCTTGGTCACTACTTAAGTTATAAATTGCTTTCAATAACGCTACTCGATATGTTTTTGGTCTGCGTAGATATGATCATATATTTTCTTTGAGCAATAATTTTCTAGGATGTTCTCTCGAGAACTACCTCATGGCTAGAAATAGCATTTTTTCCACAAAATTATCTACACTACACTGGAAATGGAAGTAATAATTTAATTGTTCCTGAATTTTTGTATCTTAATTCCACGCGTTTGTTCTTTATCAATGCCAATAGAATTTGGAATTCTCTGCCTAATATCGTAAAAGCTATTGCTGATTTCAACAACTTTAAGCGTTGAGTTTTTAATTATTTGTCGAGTTGATTTGTGCACAGAAAATAT
Source organism: Meiosimyza decipiens (assembly GCA_963680825.1). Taxonomy (NCBI): domain Eukaryota; kingdom Metazoa; phylum Arthropoda; class Insecta; order Diptera; family Lauxaniidae; genus Meiosimyza; species Meiosimyza decipiens. Next base: position 84,963,115 of record OY804258.1, on the reverse strand, counting down.
TCTGCAAATTTTCCTAAAATATCCTGACAGGCTTATTTAAGACTTTTTATGATTGTTCTTTAGTTTGATGTATCTTATTTTGTTCTACGCTAAAAGAAATAGTTTCTTACTGTACTTATTGTATTAACTAAATAAATAAAAATAAGTAAATGTAATATTAAAATAATATAAAAGCCTTTGTTCGTCCTACCCCAACCACAATAACGACATATGACGGAACCGTTAACGTCGTAAAATCCGTTCGAGTAAGCAGAATTGCGACGGACAACGGAAAGTTCAGCTGCCGTTTTTTGTTTACAAGAAAATTATTTTTTCATTTAAATATTTTTGTCAGTGATCAAGTCAAATCAATCAAATATTCGTAATTCATTTTATTTATAATAGAACTACTTCTCACACAATTCAAATTTCAACTTTAGATTAATAAAATGTACAAGTTGAACAGCAACACTGTCCCCTCGCCACACGATATAGAAAATAAATCGGTGTTGATAGGTAGCCTCAACGAATTTCCCGTCGACTCTTGCAATTATGGTAAAGGAATTTGCTTATAGAACACACAGCCCTCATATCATTGAACCAGAATAGATAGGAAATCAAGGTAACTGGATTTGGCAAATTTAGCCAATTTACTTTTGGGATAGATAAAACAATAAATTAAAAGATTGGATAAAAGTTTTTATGTTTTAACTTCTACTGGAGCAGCCAGCGGCTTCAAAAAATACATTGCGCGGAGACTGAGCAACTTGAAGAATAAACGTCTAACAAAATTGAGTTGCACTTTACATTTCAGTTAATAAGAATCCTTAGATTCTTTCCGAATTGTAAAAAAACACTAAGGTTAGCGCAAATACCTATTTGATGAATAAATCGTTATAATCGTTATATACCCTTTTCGGCCCATTTTACAAAATTACTAACAACAAACATTTTACCAATATTACATTTAATGTTTTTAGCAGTTTACCAAATTCAAAGTTTATAAATTATTTCTTCCTGAGCTTAGACCCAAAAATGTGAACGGCTACCCCCTTCTTAGCATATTTCCACATTCAAGTGATCGACCATGTGGGCTTATGCTGTATGCAGCATAAAAAGTGCCTATATTCCGTAGCTTATGGACTGACCAGCATATACGAAAAATTATTATGCAAATTTAGTTTATAATTAGCATTTAAATGAGTTTTGACAACAATAAGAATTGGTGGTGGTAGCAACTGAGTGCAAAAAATAGCGTCGCCCCCATAAGGTGAGCGAGTGTCATATACAGGAGCAAACCAATCTAAATTAGGCAGCTGATACATAAGCTGTGTTGTTGTGCGTAAAATCACGCACGCATTCGTAGCAATTTTTTTTTGTACCGCTTTTTATGATAAACTATGATGCGCAGCAAAAATGTTGATTGACAGCTGAGCCCTAGAAATATCAAAATGTAAAACTTTTTTTTTAATAATTATATGGAATTAGCCTTGGGCATTGGTTTTGATAGCAATCTTGTGGATTTGCAAAGCTATGCGTCTGCGTAACTTTATATGATGAAATACTTCTTCGTCGTTGTTTTTGGTTTTAAGCCTCTTTTTGCGCAGCAAAGGTATCCTTTGAACGCGCTTTATTGTTACCACACAAGCACCCTACTCGAACAGACAACCACACGGTTGACTTGGAGGGATGCAAACATTAAAAATATCAGAAATATACATAATTCTTAAAGAATTAACGGATCAACTATCGTAGCTTAGTAGTAGCAATGACATTTGCTTAGAGTAAGACCCAAATCACAGGGAAAAAAGAAATGTGACGTCATTTTATTTCAAAGGTGTGCTGAAACAATTTTGTGGTGCAAATTAGAAAATCATTGAAAAATTTTTCGGTCAGAAAGCTAAAAAATATGTTTAAGGCCGTTAAGGAATGAGGCTACAAGAGATTAAGCAGTGACTGTCAATGGAAACTAAGTCACTTGTGCAAATACTTTGAAATCAACTATAAAGGATAGAGAGAACAATTTAGGCTATTACTTGGTACCAATATGCATATGGTTCTATGAATTATTCTAATCTCCCAAACAAAGAAGAACATTGATCGATTTTGTGATCTGCCAGATATTCAGCCCACACTGTCATTTTCCACGTACATATGTATATTGTTCATAAAGGAAGCTAAGAGCAGCGAGTTTCGTAACTGATCTGTTCTCTGCTAACACGAAAAGGTATCCCAGGAGCAATGTAAGCTTTTCCAAGATGGACATGGTGTAGTTAGTCTTTTTCCATCTGCCAAATTTAACAGGGAAGAGAGCGTGCATGGATGTTTCAAAAAGTTCAGACTTAAAAAATTATATGAAAACTCCCGAAGGTTACATAGACGATCTTATACTCAAAAACTTCGATGCAGTTCAACCTTTAATTGTGCTCTCCAGAAACTAAAAAGTCATCAAAAGTCACAAATAGAGATAGCTAATTTGGCATTGACGCGGACTCTCCAATTAATACAATGTTGTGTCAAAACTAGAAGACGGCAATACAAGGGCAAGAGTGTTTGGACCCATGTACCAAAAATCGCTTCATATGGGCAACTTCTTGGCCATCTTACACGAAGAAATTAATGCCATAACGTTATGCATCAAGGAGTGTCTTCGAAGGTCGCACACTTAGCCGGGTCGAACCGCTCTGAAATCACCAACGTTATTGCCCGACCAGGCCAACGTTTGCCTGCATCTCCTTGGTGAAACATGAATATACAAGTCCTTAGCATCAGAATGGGTTCCAGGACATCAAGGACATACAGGCAACAAAGACATGAGTGGCAAAAAAATAAAATGATTCCTAGCACCAGCGAAGACTAAGTCACAAAAACTTCAAACGTTGTGTGGAAAGAATCTTCACAATACGCTGTAACCTCAGATAGCATCTTGAAAAGATTTGCCTATCTGATCACGATGTTTATTAAGTATTATATGAATGCCTTGCAACTAATGGACAAAGAAAAATCCGTTTTTTTTAAAGAAGATGTGTCGTCGTAACTTTCTTAATTTTGCTCGAATAAGAACAATGAAAGAAACAACGAGTTCATTTCGTTAATAAAATCCATTTTTAGTTAGAAATAGCTATGGGTGATCTAACACGCATATGCCTTCTAAAGGATTGCAGACTACGTGGTTTTATTCAAAAGCTACAATTACGAGTATCTTGACGATTGTATGGATAGCTTCATTCAACACCTTCTCGAAAAGAGTGAACATACGTTTAAGGCGCAATATCAAGGCACGAAATTCCAATTGAAAGGAAAAAATATAAATAAAACTCTTAAAAAAATCGTGCATATGTGTGCAAACAAGTATCTGACAAAAACAGCTGCCAGCACATTTTTTACAAATTTTATGTTGAACTTGGAACACTTTTTTCACAGCTACCAGCAGTATCCTTTTTACGAGTATTATTACAGGAACAACAAGAACAGACTCAAGTGTTGTTGGCCACTACAGCGCCTGGATTTCAAGTAGGTTTTCTGTTGTTGCCGTAACTATTTTTATGCACGTCGATAAAGAATGAAGAACGACACGATATTAATACGATCCTTAATATGCAGCTTGTTTGTTTTCTTTTTCCTTTCTATATTTAATTTTTTTTCCCTGTATGGCTAAAGACTGAAGATTGTAAAAGGATCCCCTACTGCGTATGTGCTGCTACTTTTTTTTTACATTGACATAAAGCCTGGTTTTCAGTTGAAATCTATGACGCATAACAAATTGTTAAAATGAACAAAGAATTTTACTTAATTAGGCTCATTTTGTTATATTTAAATGCTAAATTATGTTAAAATTATCATTTTGGAAAAAATGTCGTAATTTAAGAAGTTAAAACTCGGTTTAACGAAACATCCGAAATCAGTCGATTTTTTAATGTTGCGGAAAGGTTCAAGTGATGTCCTACATTGAATACTTAAACATTTTTACAAGGACAGTCTTTAGGAAAGGAAGTTCAGCCAGAAAATATACAGTCGAGAATGGAGTGCTCTTTATGTTGTCATAATCACTACTGGAATAGTACTGATATCATAGACTTGCCCAAGTTCCTCGAGTTAAACTCAATCTCAATTAAAAAAGTTTACTAGTAAAGGCGTTATCTTCGGCCAGACCGAAACTCACATACCCTACACATTAAAAGTACTTTTTAAATAAATCTTAAAAAAATGTTGAAGAGGTTGAATAAATCGAAAATAATGTAAAAAGGTTCAAAGATGTTGAAAAGTGTTGGAAAAAACTGAAAATGTTGAAAATATATGAAAACTATTAAAGAAAGTTGAAAGAAATTCGATAAGTCGAAAAATATGAAAAATAAAGAGTAAATGTCAAATGAAATTGAAAGGGAAAAGGTAAAAGGTTGAAAATGTCAAAAAAATATGGGAAATGTTGAAAAAATAGAATAGAAATGAAAAACACGAAATATGTCACACCCACATCTCCAATTCCGCCCACTTTTGATTCAATAAACAAACCAAATTTTAGCACAATAGCTTGTATAGTTTGCTTTATGTGCCGTAATTATTCCTAAAATTTAGGGCCACTGATGCAATCCAGTCCGATTTAGATTCAGAAATAGCTTTTTATAAACAAACCTCTTACACCAAATTTCAATATGATTGCTCATATATTTCGTTAGTTATGCCACTTAAGGTATTTTAATTGTGTGGAAGGTGCCACACCCACAGTTGCTATTTTGCCAGATTTTGATTCATAAGTACCTAATACCCAGTAAACCACTTACATCAAATTTCAGATCAATTACTCAAATAGTTCACTTAAAATAGCACTTATAACTTTTTTTTAATGAGGGAGGTGCCACGCCCACTGATGCAATCTTGTCAAGTTTCATTTAATTCCGAAGCTTATAGTAACCGACACCTCTACACACAATTTTATGAAGATTACTCTCATAGCACACTATCTGTAGCATTAAACGTATTTCGCTTGTATGGGAGGTGTCACACCCACCGGCACAATTATGCCAAAATTTTGCAAGAAGACACCTTTTAGCAAGTACATCTGACACACTAAATTTCATAACGATTGCGCTGTTAGTTCTCTTTTATAACGTTTATAAATACTGTAGGCTGTGCCACGCCCTTAAAATAAATTTTTCAGTATATTGACGTAGCTTGTACTGTTGACTACTTTCAGTGGTATCATCCCAAAAATTTTAATGAAAATCGTATGTGCCAATTTGGAGTTATACGAAATCCAAATTTTTCATTGTTAAGAAGTGTCACGCCCACTTTTAAAATTCCGCCAACGTTATACGCAATTCAAGATTCATAAGATCTGTATTCGTGTACCAAATTTCATCACAATATCTTTTAAGGTATATGAACTATGGCGTTATAAAGATTAAAATTTAGGGCTGTGCCACGCCCATTTAAGAGCCTTTGCAAACTTAGAACCTAGCCTAATCTTAATTTTGTTCTCATCTTCACCAAATCACCAAGTTTCATCAAAATCGCAGCAACTTTTTTCAAAATGGAAGGCGTGACAATGAACCGATTTCGCCCATTTTTATATGCTAGTAGCTTACAAGAAGGTTTTCTTAGTTTTCCCGTAAACTTGATTTCAACAGACAGACACAAAGACAGACGGGCACAGCTACATATATCGACTCAGGTGGTGACGCTGATCAAGAATATATATACTTTTCCATACTTGCCACACCCCTTTCTATGCGTTACAAACGGAATGACAAAGTGTAGGGTATAAGAATGCGACCTCCAACATATGGGTGCGATCATTGAAAGCGGTCCACCTGACACGCCTTGCACTTCTTTTTTTTTTGCCCGAGCACGCTATGTTCGACTCGCTCGTAATCACAGGGATTCGCCAGAAAATAATAAAAAAACCCATGAATCGATAGATTTTGATCTGCTCACGTTATGCTTGCAACTCTTTTTTGTGGTGAAAATTGAGTTTAAAGTTCGGGACGTTTCTCTGAAATTTACCACAATTTCTTAAAATAAAATTTGCACGAAAGAACAACTCTTCGGCAACACCTCTATAAATTTTCAGAGTGGGATAGCAATAAATGCCCAAATGACAAGCAAATAAAGATGGCAGCGTCTTATTTATGAAAGCATTAGTACTCGCCACGCGCGATTTCTCACAAAGTAACGAGTGTTAGGAAGCGTGTGGAGTTGTTTATTGTTCTTGAAGTAAGCGTCCAGATTTTCTATATTAGGACAAGGGGGTATTTTTTCCGAAAATGGGCTATACATAAAATCGGCATAGTTCTGATACGCTATTTCAATTACCCTTTCTTACTTTTGCTTTAATTTTACCGATTTAGCGTGAAATCCAGGAGAGTGGAGAATTCGGTTGACATGAAATGTCCCAAATTATTAATTTTTTTAGTGTCACTTGGAACGTTACAAGCAGCTCAGAGTTACATAATTTCTAAAATGGGTGCATTTTCAGAAATATATTCCATAGAGAACTGAAAATGCATTGTAGTCTTGATGAAAGGCAGCAATTCAATACACAGCAATATAACCAGAAAACTGTTTTTTTAATGTAATGCAAAAATTCAATAAATGGAAGTGATGAAATTGAAATAATTTATTGTTCGTGTCTGACGAATATAATAAAAGAAGGTATACAAAATCCTTTAATTGGGTTGCATTTTGCAAGCTGTCGACTTTATTTCACAGCTAACTAGGATGCCTCCTTTGTATTTTTTATGATGCAACTGTCAACGAGTTGCATTCATGACTTTTTTTATCGAATATTGCAAGATCACAACTGATCGCCAGTTACTTTTTTATGCAAATTACTTAGTTGGGAAGAAGCCTTTAGTAAATAAATAAATACAATAAATGGCGTATAAAATTGGTTGTTTCATAATAGCAACCCTATTTGGTTTAGTTGTTAAATGCAATATTTCTGCCCAGTTAGCTAAGTCCAGAGGATAGCAACTGATCTACAAGGTATTCTCTTTCAAAAGAGGAAACAATAAGCTGATTAAACAATTGAACGCAATTCATGCGTTCTCAACGCAAGTCTAAGGGTAATAAGCAGCTAGTTAGTGAAATGGCAAATGGAATGATAGTTTTAAGAAAGTTTTTTCTTTGAACAAACCATTAAGCTCAAATTGTTTTCGAGTTCGTAAATAAATGAAAAATCTCAGGTTCTAGAAATTAAAGCACAAGAACTAAGTAAGTATATTGGGCTATTTGGTAGTCACTCGCTTTGTTTGTTTTTCCACCCTCCTTCAAATTCGGTTTTCAACTTGAAAAACTAATAGCGATATCGAGTGGAATGCTCTGGAGCACTCTAAGAACGTTTCTGTTACCATTTCTTTCATACAAATTGAGAAAGCGAAAGACTCCAAGAGATCGTAAACAATTTACGGCGGTTGCAATTTGATGGCTTGGATTCGCATGGAGCTTCATCGCACAAATTAATTCTCGTAGCGTAAAAGGCGTGTGTTGGTCGGATCGCAGCTCAACGTAATCTGAAGGTAATGAGCTCGAAAGCAGAAAATTGAGAAAAACTATGTGGCACATTGATGCTGTGCCGCTTGGCGTTCTTGCGGTGCTTGCTATTCAAATTCAATTTATACCGCAACGATCTTTTACAACTTGAAATATAAAAGAAATATTTTTAAAGTTTGAATGGGGAATTCGACAACCACTAAATTTTCGGGTATCAAGAACTCTAAACCGAGGACACGTCTTCTGCCGGGCCTGAGACCAATTAAACTAATTTTTATGTTATTACTTTCAGTAATTTTTTTGGTTTTATATCAAGAAGTAGGCATTTAGTTAATAGAACTTAGTGTAAAAGTGACATATCTCACTAAATATCAGTTAGTCTATTCATTTTACTTCTAAAACAAACGACATAAGCACTCTGAACGAATAAAACGCTGAAAGTTATCGTAGACCGGAATTTTCTGTACGCTTGAGCGATATCTAAGATTTTTGAGAATAAGCCTCGGTCTGGAAGAGCCAAAATTGCAACTAAGTGGCACAGATGATACACTCAAAAAAAGAGAAATATCACCGGCAATCCACTCTGGAGTTAATATAAACCGGTCAGGGTTGACAAGTTGAAAATGACGAATTAACGGCTTTCCAAAAAGCCAACAAAATTTGTTAAGATGCCAAATTTTTTTCGGAAAAAGTCGATGACATTTTTTTGTTAAACAATTTGTACAAAAAGCCCCACAAAATTTGTTAAAATGCTAAAATTGTTCCTAAAAAAGTATATTACCTTTTTTTTTGATTGTATAAAAACAATTTCACCTCCTACGTGGACTACGGCTTTGGCATGCAATTAATGGTCTGACCACGTCACAAGCGGCCACTTGGCAAACCTGGAACCAATCCAAAAATACTTCGGATGATAAAGTAAGAGTCGCTGATTCGGCTGGACAATGGGAAGAAAAGTCTAGAATGCGCTAAAATGTATTAAGTTCGGGCAAAAGAAGACTTCAAAATAGTTCTTTGAACTGACGAATCAAAGTTTGAACCCTTTGGGTCAAAAAGGCTTGCAGGGATTTTTGCAAACATGAGATGCCTGACTCCATTGAACCTTAATGGGAAGAGCTAGATAGAAGGCTCCGCAACAAGGATTTTTCGTTAAAAAAAAAAAAATGATTGCTGGAAATCCACTCCTTGAGATAGAATTCAAAAATTAATTTCAGAAATGCCTCGATTAGTTAATGTAAAGGTGGATTTTTAGCGAAAATACTGTTTAGGAATTAAAAAGAGTAATAATTAATTAACTTTTTATAGAATGGACAAAATAAAAAACTTTTTTTTCTAAATTTTTTTTTGAAATGCATTTTTAATTTTCAATTATTTCTTCCACTTCTTTTGTGCCAAAATTTTGTGTAAATTTATAGTTTTTGATGAAACTACTACTGTTCTTTAACTTTAAAACGATAGTGTATATATGCACCTTTCAACTTAAGAACTTAAACAAATATTTCCCTCTAAAAAGTACAACAATAAAGGCAAAAGCAACTATGTACAGCTGTAAAACAAGCTGGCTGACCCCATGAGGTTAACATTAACCTCAGTTGAGTGTTGAACCTTTTAAAGGTGAGGGACAAACAACAAAAACATAAAAGGGACGAACCATTTAAAAGACGTTGGCATGTTTTTACATGAAGTAACCACATGTTTTGGCGCAACATATGGCAAGATAGGAAAATTACACGAAAGTGGTGTGAAAAATACGGCTGATTGGCAAAAAATTAATGCGCTATTTTCTTATACAGAAAGTGAAAAGAAATCAAATGTACTTATTTAGTATTGAGATTTTACTGGAAAAAATCAAAGCAAATATATAATATAATATAAAAGTAAATCTCTATGAATGATTCCTCACCAATGTCTTGACACAAGAGCTGTTGTGGGAAATGACATAATGCTTTTTTGTCTTGGAAAACTCCAGTCTCCATTGCTTCTGGGTCGCGACATTTATATTCATCTCAGAACATTTTAAGTACATATGCCTTTCCAACTTATAGAAAAATTACCATTGAGTGCGATGTGGTACTTTTTTTATGTCAATGTATTAGTAAAGATAAAATTCATGATCAAGTGAGTGCGGATGGCTTATAATTTGTCAATTCCGTAACATTTTTGATGTATCGAATACTTGACCGCAGCACATCTTTGATCACATAAAACTTTGTCGTAAAGATGAGAAAACAATCTTATCGTACCTTATCGTAATTAAAGTTCGATTCATTTAACTTCATTTTATGTTGAACTTATAAACGACTACTTATGTATAATATGTAATAACCACAGAGTTTCTAATATTAAGATTAAATGTAAATTTTTACAAAATTATTGCATTTTTCTATCGATTTAAAATTATACCTCTTGTTGGAATGAATGTTGGTCTTACAACTCTGCTGATCAGAAACTAGACAATACTGCATCAGATTAAGGTAGAGCTTACGAGACTATATAGCCTAAGACTCCGAGCTCAAAGGAGCCCCATCTTGTTTTGTAGAAACGGAAACAAAGATCCTTTCTTTTCTTTTCTTTTCTTTTCTTTTTTTTTGGGTCATACCTAACCATGCCATAAATTTTTCAAGGAAAAACAGAATAAATTGGAGAAAAAATGTCATTTTACAGGATTTAATTTTCCGAAAACATGATTGGTTACAGGAAACAATTTATTTTAATTTTTAAGCAGAATATATAGTAATTGTTGTGTAGAAATAAATATTTAAGCACTTAAATTTAGCCAGAGACTTCGTCCATGTATTCATCGTCTGATTTGTTTTCGATTTGTTCAGTTCCCCCTAGAGTTTCAACAAAATTCTTGTCATTCGTTTTTATTTCCCGCAGCATATCCGGTTTTGTTTTTATCCGTTCCGAAGAGGGGGTCGCGTCGGGTAAACAAAGAACATATTCCACTATTGCTGCCATTTCTTTGTAGTCGCAATTCTCAGTTTCCAAATGAGTAAAAATTTCAACCCATCGTTTTGAAACAAACACAAAATTCTTAAAACTTGGAAAATAATTGATATGGTAATGCCTTATTTTACAATTTTTTTGGAGAACAGTGTTGATCACGTTATCAACGTAAGGAATCACGAACACAGACTTACAAGAACAAACTGAGCGATATAATGATCGTTAACTTTCAAGAGAAATGCAACATTAAAATCAAAGGAAATAAAACAGGATTATTACAGGATTTTTCACAAAAATACGAGTCAGTTTTTTACAGAATATTCGCTGAAAATACAGGAGTATCTTTTACAATACAGGATAAATGGCATGGTTAGTCATTCCGTCAATTTTTTATATTTCTTTTTGCTTGCGAGCATAGGCCTTGATATTTCCATCCTATATGATTCATTGCTGAAACTTTGACATTTTCCCAAGTTAGGTTGCATTTTTTTATTCACGGGTAACTGTCAGCCTCCAGGTGTTCACGGGCGGTGCGTGCTCTGCTTCCGTGGGGGTTCCAATCTAGAGATATTCTGGGGATGTTTTGATGGTGGAAGCTATCTAATGGTGTGAGGCATCTACTTCCACTGTCTGCTCCTTATTCATTTAGAAATGGCTCTTCGCATGTCATTCTCCAAAGATCTTTATTCCGTATGATATTCAGCCCGAATATTCTACATATGATTCGCAGGCATTTGTTCATGAAGACCTGGAGTATTTGTTTTATGTTATTCGACGTTAGCCATGTGTCTCAAGACTCGTACAAGAGCAGTGTATATTCGAAGTTTGGCCATTCTTGAAGCTTTTGAGGTTCTCCACACCATGTACAAACGCCCAAAAGCTGCTCTTGTCTTTGATAACCTGCCCCTGTCATCATTTTCCGCCCCTCCGTCTGTTGTTATTATGTTCTCCAGGTAACAAAAACTACTAACATAATCAATCTGTTGTTCCTCAATTACAATGTGCCCGAAGCACAGTGGCGCCTTTTGCGATTTCGCGTTGCTAAAATCATAACTTTTGAACAGGTACAGATATTTGAGTACAGTTTTTTGATCCTGGTTGGTAATTTCTGTAGCTATGATATATATAAGATTCAGGTTTGAGGCTTAGCTATAAGTACTTTTAAAAAGAGGTGAAAGTCCAAATTTCGAAATTTTTGGTTTTTAGTGGTATGAATTCATAAAAAAAAAATTTTTTTTATAAATTTTAGTGCGCTTTATTCAATTAATGAACTTTTAATAATTTAAAAATTTTTTTTAATGCTTTTTTAAAAAAAAAAATTTTTTAATTTTTACTAATTCATTCATATGCATTTATTTTTTTATCTCTTAACATAATTTATAAACAGTCTTTCTCAAAGGCTACAAAAGTTTTAAAAAAAGGGTTACAGTAATAAATTCGGTAATTTCTTTAAAAAATCAACAACAATCTACAATTCCATAAAAATATCATCATTATTGTGGATATCTAAGAAACTTAAAACAGTACTACAGAATTTATCAGTCAGTTCTTTTCGTGACCTAACGTGCCTAAGTGATGAAATCAAAGGATCTGAAGATGCTGAAAGTATATGGAACAAGTCCTCATTCTGTCGAATACGTGAAAATTTACATGTATTGCTATATCCGTACTTCTTATAATCTTTGTTTTTAGACTCTTGGGCTTCTTCTGATAATTCTCCTATTGGTAAAGCTTGATAATTGATAATTTGTCCACTATGAGCTAAGATATTATGAACAGAGGGTGTCAGTAATTTTTGGCTGTATTTATGTTCTAATTATGTTTTCAATTTGTTTTGCTGGTCTTCCCCTGGAGGCCTGTGATGTGCTAGGAATATCCTCAAGTGATAGTTCAAAGTTCTTTTTAAGAAAGTATGCATACTTTATATAAAAATTCGCTTTGGTTCTATTACATGACACCCAATATCTCTCAGTCAGAAAAGACTGAGTTATTGACGCTTAAAATTTGACTTTATACAAATACAGGTACAAAATATTGTGTTACAAACCTCATACACAATACCTGTTCAGCGAAAAAATTTAACTACCTAATAAGCTAAATTCCTTGTATGATATCTACCTTAATAACACAGGTACACTAGAGTTCACTGTTATCAGAAGTGCATCTACCTGTATTCTATACAAAAAATACAGCTTTATTCTATTTGACATTACCAGATATTTTTAAATTGCATTAAAAACTTAGATATAAATATCTGAGGCAAGTATTACTATTTCGCTATACAAAAACGAATTTTCTTAAAAAGAGTGAAATGATTTAGAAAAAGTGACAAATCAAGCGTTTTGGAGGTGGGGCAAAGCCCATATTATATGAACAGAAGTTTTCTAGGTACTCTTTACATATGCATCTATATGCGTCAAATAGTTTTGGAAATAGGAAGAATAAATTAAGAAAGGGGCGTGGTAACGTCCATATTTACAATTTTTAATCTATTTTGAGTGATGTCTATATTCGCTGCAAACATTCTATCAAATTCAGATTAACAATTTCCAAGTCAAAATATCATAGACTGAAAACCGTCATCACACAACAAATTCAGTTTTATGCATATCATGTCACATAAGTAGCTATAACTTCTAAATTGGCAAATATATGCAGGTTTTTGTTGGCAGATATGTCAACTATAATTTCTCATTCACCAATCCTTGATTGACATTGATTTGTGGATTATAGGCCAAGGTAAATTTGAAAAACTATGCTAAAAACGACCTTTTTTAAAAAATTCATGAAAACTACTAACTAAAATTTTTTTTCTGCATCTTGTAGAAATTATTTATTTTAAAATACCATAAATTCAGAGAGCATACTTTGAATTCCCAGGGTTTGTCAAACTTTTGAAATTTTCCATTTTTAATATTGCGAAAAATGTAAAAAAATGTTATTATAATGAACGATAAAAAGTTATCCAACTTAGAGCAGCCATAAAATCCAAAATACTTGTCATAAATCAAAAAAGTTTTCGGACCTTTAGAACCTTTGGTCAATTACTTATCAAATAAAAAAAAAGTTTCGAAAATCAGAAATCGAAAATTTGATTTTAGCAATCACTTTTTGAAAAAGGAGCCACTGTGCGACGTTAGTGTGGTGTATTCTCGTGCCTTTGATCTTCCTGATATTTATTTCAAACCCAACGGTTCGTGCCAAGCTGACCAGATGGTCAACCTTAGCCTGCATATCACTGTGTCGAATGAGTTTTTAAAATCGGTAAATAAGAAATACAGCAGGGAACGCCAAAACAGTGACTGTTTAATTATTAAGCGCATGGTGTCTAAGCCCAGCTTGTTTATCATGAACTGTGCTCTCTGTTTTAACTTGAAGTTTTTACAGTATAATTGTGGCAAGTATTTTATATATGATGTTAAGCAGTGCGCACCGTCAATATATATCACAAAAGCCTACTGGGGTATCGCCCTGAACCTTTTGTTCTTTCAAGGACTCTTGTGTTGCATGTAGTTGATTCAATACAAGTGTTAAAAAAATCTAATGAAAGCTAAATAAAATACAATAGAACAAGATAGAAGTTCTTACACTTTCATGCCAAATGGAACTACTTAGGCTCATAACACATAGCTAATCGTTGTATAACAACATCCCGCTTTCCAAAAATGTCAAAAATAGCTATTGCTGAGCCTGTTGCAAAGAAAACCTATCTGAATTTGTTTCTAATAATTTTAGACTAATAAGCATTTTATTATCCTTATTATCCAATAAGATAAATCATTACATAAATAGCCATGAGCATTATCTCCTTTGTAATCGAGGTTTCAAAGTTCCTTTTTGGATTCTGCGACAGCTCTTTGCATTTAATGAAAAGCTGTCTATACACCAGGCTTCAAAATGTTAAGTTGGCTGATGTCTTCACTGATAAGCAAGGCAAATATACATGCGCTACGATACACACAACCGCTGAAAAAGGACACTTTTGACAAAAATATATTTGATCCTTACTCGCAGTTTTGCTGTTAATGCAGTATGGGGTTTAATTTTCGTAGGGCATGTAGTCATTAAGTAATAATCATGTTATTCCCTTATTAAGATATCCGTATCTGCACCAAAAATTTATATGCTAAGCCTTTTTCAATAGCTATTCACTCAAAAGGGTTCAATTACGTATTATATATCCTACCGCCCGGCGTGAAAAAGCTCATTAGAACTTGAATTTAAATGCATGAATGAGAAAAGTACAAAAAAAATCGTAATGACCACCAAGTAGCGCTTAGAGAACAGCTAAAAATAATATCCTGGCAGGATATTAACTCGTTAGGAATAACAAGGTCAAAAACAATGATGTTAAGCAACAAAATGCAAAAAATATTTTGTACAAAATTGAAGCAGGACAAAAGCATGTGCTTGAACTCAGAAATGCTGCAAATATCCTTTGCCAGGATAGCGCCGTTAATATTTGCTCAACACCTTGCATTCTTTTCGCGTTGCTGCCGGAAGGCTCATAAATTTGCAACTTATGCTTTCATTTGTATGAAATTCACAGTTTTGCTGTTTTCCAGAGCTTCATAGTAGCAATATTTTTCGAGTTTTAAGATTAAAATAAAAGGACACATTTTTTCACTTGTGACCAATTAAATGAAGTGTAAACGAAATGGAATGAATGACGGAAGATAAAAGTTGTGTAGTCATGAGATTTCAATTGCCTTCAAAAATCGAACGTATCTGTATCTGTTTACTACAACAATGTCTTTTCCACCCCACAAGATTGGAATGCAATCTTTTTTGCTTAGTACCGAATTCGAATTGAATCGAACATTTTATAGGATTTCATAGGATCTATGTGAGTTGCTGCTTTTATTTCATTTTTTAATGCTGATATATTGACTAAACAAAACTAAAAATCGCAATTTTGCAAACATTTACATTTAGTTTTACTACTTCCACAGGGTGATTTAATTGGAGGCTACAATTTAAATCTGGTAACACCTTCTGACTTGACAGTAGCTCATATTTGACATATGTTATAAGGTACTGGAATTTTGTCATTATAGTGTGGTATTCAATAGTAGAACGCGTTTGAGTTAATCACCAATATTCTTTGACAACATTCCTCTGGACTATGGCTATGTAAGGCAAGAGTTATATGCCAATTCTAATTTCATAACGGTTCCTGAATTAAAAATGAAATCCTCCACGATATTTGTGCACTAGCGCAGAAGTTATACCAAAAATAAGTGCTATATATCACCAAAAATATGGAAATGGGCTGCTGATGTAGGCCATATTTTTCATGGTTAATGTTTCAACATCATATCTTAGTAAAAACATTAACCGTTTATCAAAATCCAGTGCGTTTTATGCAACACTTTAATTGTAACCTCCATTGGAATCACCCTTTATTTAGTATGCAAATTCCCTGCTTTTATGCCTTTCATATGAGCAACATATTGACTTGTTTATTTGCCGTGTAAACAAATTCGCAAACACCAGACGTTTTGCATTTGACGTTCATTAACGCCTGCCAACCAGTCTGTCTGCTTCGCATGAGGTTATTTCATAGTTTTCTTCTTTTTCTTTGCTATTTATAAAAAGTTCCTTTCGACAAGGTACTCGTACAACAAATTTAAATAATTTTTTAAACTTTAGAATTATGAATTTTTTAAAAGAGACCTTGAATATCAAGGAAATAGTTCGGTTTCGTACATATGTTACGAGTAATTATATAATTTTACCTAAAAACAGATTTTTCCTCATTTCGGTGCCACGCCTCTAGCCGTTATTACACCGTTACATCTTATAGCTTGGTGGTGCTAGAGCTCGGCTGCTCTACCAGTCGCGTGTATGTAAATAGATACAGTACACTCTCATTATATTTACACTTGGCTATGTGGACTCTCGATTACAAGCACACCTTGAAATTAACGTAAATGCGCGATTGTTATTTTTTATTTAAAAATAAGTTAATGTCATTTGTCCTTAAAATCGAACTAAGCTGAACGTAAAGAGACCCTTGGTTAAATAAAACCCTCGGATTTACGAATAAGCTCAACAATAATTAGGTAATGTTATCGAGCGTTTACTGTATGTGTAGAAGTGAAAACGTAACAAGACATTATCCAGTTGGAATTAGCTTTTCAGTTACCCTTTTTATAAAGTGGTTTTAGTTCCTCTAAGAATAAAACGGAAATAATCCATAAATTGAAAATATTACAGAAGGTATCAACAACATTCAGAGCGATACTTTTCAACAGAATATTAAGAAGCTGTTGTGATTGAAAGTATTTTTAACAACACCTTAATCAGCGCAGTAATTACAGGGTAAGTATGGATTCGTCGGAAGCATTGAATGCACAACGAAGACAAAATATTCATTAAATTCGTTGGCCATTTCTGTGCGTTCAGATATAGCAACGTACTCTTTTTTTAAGACGATGGCACTATTATTATTCACAAACTTTCTTTATATTCTTTTTTTTTAATATGACGGATATGAGGAACAGCTCTTCCTCCAACATAATCATCAGTGATGACAGATTGGCCTTAATACAGACCCATGAAACCCATTGCATCAAATCGTGCTGCGTAATGAACTGCAGGAATTTTATAGTATAGATTTCAACATACAACCGAAGATGTCCCTGCGGCAGTTATTTACGGAACTACTCGTATATAGCAGAACAAAGGACTTAATTTATCGAAGGTGGTTTGCTACGTTTGAAAATCTTGCATCTACAAATCATTAATATCGATTTCAAAAAAAGTTTCAAGGCATGGCTTACCACAACAGAACAACTTCAGAAGCCGCAAAGGTGAAGCAGAAGTAAAAACACCTACTTTGAAAATGAGCCGTACTTCAGGGGCAAAGTTCTCTCGATGATGGGAAAATCATTAATTTATATATCGTGGCTGATGTACCATAAGAATGACTTGAAAATTCTTCCGCAGCTATGAATGGTTCCGAACATCACAGAAAGATTCACGACAAACCAGTCTACTATACTGTCAGGTATCATAATGGGCTTTACACTTCAAGAATGGTGTTGCTCGGCAGCTGGCTACATAACTTAACCTAATAAATCTTTACCATATAATATTATATAGTTATAAATTATGGTAGGATTTTAGAATTACGCTTTACAATTTGGCACATTAATATCTACTTACTAAGTTTTCTTCGCTTACGAAACATCAAACATTAGAACTTACCTGAAAATAAATAAATAAGAAAAATATGGTTTTCAGAATTTATTTTTTATCAATTAATTAAGAAAACATTAAGAGAATCGTTGGAAAAAATACATTTTACAAGCAACGTAAAATTTTGGCTAACTCGAAAACGCTTCGATAGTACGTACCTAATATACATAAGCTTCTGCTAGCCCAGACTAGTTCATCTGAAGCGAGTAGGGTTTTAAAACACTTTTTCTAATAAAAACATGTACAATTTTTAGGATGAAATAATTTTCTGGTTTTGCTATGGCCAGTTTTTTACCAGTGGATATAAATTCTAAGCCGTGGCCAAAGACATAATGTTTCTTGTTTTTTGGAAAAAGATCATGCATTTTTTTAGCCCATTATTATACCCAGGGCCAGCGCTAGAACTTTTTTCGTCCTGGGTAAAGTTTGATTCGGCGCCCATTCTTATGAGAAAAAACAGCAAAAACTTTTGCTCATAAAAACATTTTTATTCAAGTTTCTTGCATTTTGAGATTGGCTTTAACATATACTCGATATAATTGTATATGAGCATGCTAATTTTGGAACACACATGTATTGAGAAGAAACGATTAAGAGAACTTATAACTAAGAAAAATTGCATATGTTGTCTATACTAAAGTAGTGTATTTTGTCTAAGTACATATAAAATCTTAAATTTTTTATGAAAAATGAGATTATATTTCCGCAGCCAACTTTCGCTTCCATTGAAATATAACAAAACAGAAAGCTTTAATATGGAAATTAGTATCTACTAAAATGCTAGTTTCATAAAATTTCACTAACATAAAAAAATGACTAAAAGTCCTTTCAAAACTGAACTTTTTTGCGATTTTCAATGGAGCGATAGATGAAACCTTGCTTGTACTTAAGGACTTTTAAAATTTTCTTGATTTGGCTTCTGCAAAGGTTGTTATGAAATTATCGTAATCAATTAAACAACCTTTTTTCTGACAACGTAAATAATTATTTATGAACTTCAATTTCGAAATGCTGCGTTCCCCACTAGCGACCGTAATTGGTAAGGCAAGTAGAATTTTAGACTAGATGTAAGCTCCGATTAAAAGAATGGAGTAGCTTATGTCTCTTTTAATTCAAACAGCGCAGTTAATTCATGAAACATTTCGCAAGGGTCAATGCCTTGGATATCCTTTTCAGTAATGATTAAGGGTAGTTGTTGACATTTTTCGCGTGTGTCAACATTTTTAATTTTTAGAAATCCGATGTCATATATAAAAGAAATCGAGTTCGCATGATTCCTTAACTGCTCAAAACGTTGATTTACAGACGATATTGCTGCATCTAAGACAGTATAGTAAGATTCTATCTTAAACTTGCTTTTAGGATCCGAAATTGGCTCATCTTCAGCATCGTATGAAAACATTTGTTTTCTTTTTACGATATCTAGCGTGATGATCTAACCGAAACAACTTTTCATATTCAACCCGTTTTCGTTGCCCTGACCACGCACGTTTATAAGAGGAATTATGTTCTTTTCTAACTCAAAAGATTACGTGTTAGGGAGTGCATGTACATAATGCCACATTATCCCAATTACATGTGATTATAAATAAAACAATAGTGAATGTATACCTTTCATTTCTCAAAATTTGGCACCCCTTGAGAGGCGGGGCACTGATTATACCCAGCTCAGGTATCGAATCCTATGATGTGTCTAATGTCGAGCTCTCAAACCACGGTATTTCTACATGGAAAGGTGGGCTATCTACGGCCGCGGCTCAGGGTTCACATCATATTGTATATTCAACAGCTGCTCTACTAGCCACATTATTTTTAACATTAAATATTTTGAAAAATATAATATATTTTCAGGCTAAGCTAAGCTATAATTTATTTTATCTTAATTTTCAAACTATCGTAGTTTGACTTAATGCACTTCGGATGAACTGATTTGGACAAGAAAGGACTCGTTTGTTCTAAAAATTGCTTTGTTTAGTGACATATGCATTGAAAACATATTTTAAAAAATAATGATGAAACCGATCTAATTTCTATATGAATATATTTCATTTGCTACATAGCGGGTTATTTTTTTGGATTGTCCGGACTTTAAATTCAAATCAAACAACAATCAGCTGAGATATCTCGAAACTTTTTAATTCATATGAGATGACAGTGGATACATATGTTCACAGCGGCTACCTCTGAAAAAGCGCATTCTGTCAGTCCGATTCTCGACATTTTTTCAAGAAATTGGGGTATTATGACTGCAAGTGTCTGAATTATGTTGGCTACCAAGGCGTGAATTGTTGCTCGCACAAACCAGACACTATACATGTTGCCACAGAAAATAATCCAATGGAGTCATATCATGGGATCGTGGTCAACTGACCGACTTCATAATTGCAAAAAATTACGTCAAATTTAGAATGAATTTAAAGTTTAAATTTCATGAAGTTCAGTAAATTTCCAGAATTTTAAGCGTTTCTCCGATGTTTAACGTACCAGGATGTTTTGCCCGACTATACTAAATAACTTTGACACTAGAACCTAGCGAACTGATAGTTCGTTTGACCGCCATCGGTACTTCGGACTCACCATCCACCATCACCATATAGTAGTAATGTTTTTCCATTACGTGCACTATAGACCTAAATGTTGCACGAAAATTCGGTTAGCGTGTCACTCATATGATATTGTGCTTGGGGCAGTGACTTTGTTCTAGTGCACGTTAACTGAAATCAATTAAGAATAAACAATCCAATAAATCTGACTTGAGATAATAAATGTCTATAACCGATACTTTATAAAGAAATTAACATCCCATCAAAAATAAGAAGAAAATCAGAGAAACTTCTCTGTCGACAGCCACAACAATGAAAAACGCATAAATCAAAGGATCAAATAAAAAAATGTAACACAAAAAGGCAGGAAGCAATAGAAGCAACTTTAATCCTTAGGTTTTAACGCTTAGTTGAAACATTTGCTATTGTCCCTTTTTCGCAGCGTATTTCTTGCATTTCCTTTTTGTTTTGATTTACGATCAACGCATAAATGCTCAGAGAATTCAAAATTGCAACGGAATGCATTTTTAATCGTTCATAGTCGAAGTCCTTGCCAGCAGTCCTTGCGCAACAATTTAAAATAAAATGGAATGCATTGAAATTTGATCGCTGAAAGATGCAACGCTTTTGTTATCGCAAAGATTTATGTGCTTGCGCTTGGGAAATAAAAATTAAAAAACTTGTTGTCGCGTTTTATGTTATTGCATTTCTTCATGACCCAAATGATTATCCTTACAAAAATTTATCGTAGAGGTGTGCTTACTAAGGGTGTGAAAATGTTATTTTGTACATCTAAAGGTTTTTGTTATAATTTGTTTGCAGAATTGAAATTATAAGAATTTTGTAATTAAAATTTTGATATAATTTAATGCACTTAAAACAAATAGTGTAGACACTAAATATCCGGTAACACAAATAAGTAATTCATGTTATTTAATTTTAAAAATTGAATATTAAAACTGCTACTCATTTTCCAATTTTTCGCCATCAGTGTACGTGGAAAAGTTGTAAAATAAAGTTGCATACTTATAGGCAGCAACTAAACGCAAACTGATATAAAAAACTACAGCATACTGTTTTGCGCTCTGTACAGCACATTACAGTTAGCGCTGGAAGTTTTCGTTCGTGCACAATTATTAATCTCTAATAAATAAAAAGTGTTTCGTGGATGTTTCATTTTATCTCTGGTTTGTGTGTTAGGGCCTAAAAATAATCAAATTTTGACTTGTGAGGCCATTGATATAGATTTTATGACTTTGTCGTTTGAGTAAGAGTTATACTTTGAATATCCAATACAACGAATGAATATCCAATATAACGAATGATTTATTATTTGAGGTCACTATATTAGTTGGTTTTTTTACATCTTTAGGTGTTTTTATTTAACATTAAATTCAATTTAGCTTATAATCAAGAAAGTTTTTGTAAGATTTTGCGTAAAATACAAAAAAAAAACCAATCACTGGTTGGAACTTTGCTTTACTTTATGATGAAATCTCAAATACGAAGCTTTATCTTGAAGCCGTAACGTGAGTATGTCAAACATATCAAGATCCACCTGATGGTATCTATGTAATCGAAAAAAAACTTTAAGCAGTAATTTCAGTTTTGTTAATAGAAAGAAGTCACACGCAGACATGATTTTTCGCTAGAAGTTTGCGTATCAAAAACCATTCTGGACGCAGAAAACCTTTCGTATCGTAAAAAGCGATCAACAGTGCTTTGATTTAAGTTTTGTTTGTGCTAGTTGAAAACTGTTGCTCGGTTTAAGCCCTCAGTGTCGTAAGCTTTTTTCCACGATTTGTACATATTTGTTTTTATATTTTGCGGAATGTAATAAATCAGCCAATTTACAAGCCATCGCAGCCAACTTGAGCGCCTTGAAAATAAGAAAGTAACACTTTTTCAAGGATATTTATAACTACTTATGGCAGATGGATGAACATTTAGTTCAGGCGGAAGTTATAAAGTCGGGGTGGAATATTATCGCACTGTGTGCATGCATGTGTTACTGGCCAAACTACTTAGGTATAGGATAAGCCAATTTCTTCAAGGTCAAACTAGTTGATTTGTAAGCATGAAGGTATTGTTTGGACAAGATTTTTCGTTTCGCAAAAAGTTAACAATTTTGTTTGCAAATAAAAAAAGTTTTTAAATAAAAGAAAACTTCGATTTTGATGATTCTCCAAATAATCCACAAACATTAAAAACAATTTAGAAATATTTTGTAGAATGATATGTTTATTTTTTTGTAGTTCTCGATTGCCATTTTTATGCTGCCGTATGTAAAATATCTGAGCGAATTATTCAATCCATATCTTAAGTTTGATTTTGTTTTTTCTTAAATTCTTCGAATTATTGGTTTAACAAAAATATTCTGTGGAATCCACTAATTTGTTTTACATGTGGCAGACAAAAAATTGATGTCTAAGGAACCATGTTATATGTCAATCTACAAAAAAATATCTAAATTATTGTAAGCTTTTGTGGTTTTATTGGAGAAAAAACTCTCAACAAAAAACTTCCCTTTATTTAAAAGTTTGTTTAATTTTGTATTTTTTGGAAAAAAAATTGTGCAGCTCTTTCAAAAACTAGAACTATGAGCGAACTAATAAAAAATGGAAGTGGAAGTCTACATATTGCAAATGAGTAACTTTTCGCTACGATTTCAAAAAGGTTTAAAAAAAGAATAAGTAAGACAATGCGTACCGAATATTCCTGAAGAAATATGGTAAGAGTTTATTTCCAAAATAAAACAAAAAGTGATCTATTCAACCCAGAATCAAGAACATCAAATACCAGTACAAGTGCTAGTACCAGTTACTTATTGATACTGATAGTCTCTTGGTACTCGCATTTGAAGCATCTGAAAATTTCCAAATCACTATTGTATATTGTAAGTACTGATGCTTAAGTATCAACATATACACACGTACATATGAATGTTAGGGTGATTCAAAAGAGCATACAATTTTTTGACAAAAACAAAATAAAAATGATATTTTTCTCAATCCTGTATATCTAAATTCTGAAAGCTATAAACAGACGAAATATTGTCTTAACGAAAAAAGTTGTGCACCAAAAAGGAATAACTGTTTAAATCGACTTAAGCACGAAGGTAGTTGAGGACATTTTTCCATTATATCTTGGTGAAACTCGTTTTCCATTTTTTGGCGTTAAAAACAAAGAGCAATCGCATCCAGAACTAATCTAAAATTGGACTTAGCTCCATTCGTGTTTAAGTTGCCTTAAGCAGTTTTTCCATTTCATCACAGGATTATTGGTTACTTTTTTATGGAAAGTTTTATTTTCTTTCTAAACGGATTGGTCAAGACTTTTCTTCCACGAGATATAGACGAAACTGTCAATAATACAACATTGTTTCCCATAAGAATCGCATGGAAAATTAAAAACTTCGATGAGCCACCAGTACTCGTACATATTAATATAATGAGCTCTCCTTGCACTAGCATTTTTATTTAATATCTGCAAAGATGCATTCTCACAAAAAATCATTAAAAAAATTATTAATTTTATCTGTTAATATTAATTATATTAAAAAAATTGTTAGATTATTAAACGTAAGGAATTAGTTTGCCTTGCATAGATACCATCCAAAATGGGATCTCAACACAATCTATTTTTTCTGAGTTCCAGCAAAATTTAAGTTTTTTAAGCGAAATATCTCAAAAGCAAGAATATAATAAAAAACCCGATATTATTGAAAAAATTAGAAAACTTTTAAAAAATTCGTTTAAACGTTAATTTTTTTATATATAAAAATCTTTCTCAAAATACCTTTCATCATAAAAATTAATCCGTTTTCAAATCAAAATTTCCGGCTTAACTTTGGAAATATATATGTACAACATCATTTCAATCGGGACTTAGCGTTTGCCATTTTTGTTGACATTATTTTCGAATTTAAATTTGCTTCCATACATAGGGGAAGGCGGGGCAAAGCGGTATACGTGGCAAAGCAGCACAAAGAGTATATTTATCATTGCATTACAACGCCATCTAATGTAATTACAAAGAATTTGTGTTTGAGTAATGCTCATGTAACTGCCAGGTTATAGCAACATTTCGACCTTGCGTTGCCGAGAACCACGAGATTCATCAGAAGGAGTGTGGTCGATTTAAAATTCAAGGATTTTAGCCTTAAGTAAATTCATTTCATATGAATCATTTAATAAAAGGCAAAGTATCACGTCGTAGTATACGAGGGCAATTTGAGAAGATATTGAATTTTTTGTCTTGTGAATTTTTTGCGAAAATGGAAAAAGGAAATTTCGTGCACTCATCCAGCAGTATTTTTTGCGCAAATAAGCCAACAGCCAAACCAAGGAAATGCTTAAAAAATATTATGGGGACTCTGCACCATCGACTGGTAGTGGTTTACTTCACTACCCAACGTGTTGCGAAGAAGGCGAAGACGGTGCTATTGGCCGGCGACAGTATTTTGGATGAACACGGTATAATCTACATCGATTACCTTCCACCGAAAAGAAAGATCAACGGCGAATAATATACCGCCGAATTGCACCGTTTCAAAGACGCTTTGAGAGAGAAACGTCCCCAATGTACGCGTTCACATATGCATCGCTCCCATGTTAAGTTGCATGAATTGAAGTACGAATTGCTTCATCCAGCATATTCTTCAGATTTGACCCCCAGCGACTACTTTCTGTTTCCAAACATGAAGAAATGGCTCGGTGGAAAGAGATTCAGCACCAGAGATGAGCTCATCACCGAAACAGAGGCCTATTTTCAGGGCCTTCCGAAAACGCATTTTTCGAATGGGATTAAAAAATTGGAGGGACGTTGGATGAAGTGTATCGAGCTAAAAAGAGACTATGCTGAGAAATAAAACGTTTTTTTGCCGTAAAAATCATTCCTTGTATCATTTTCCACGGAATTATCAAAAGGCAATCGTATATTAGTGATATTCATTTCTGTTGACAATAATTTGCTTATGTTGATAAGTTTTTGTTTCACGCGTCTATATAGGTCATGGGGGCAGAGTGGTAGGGGCAAAGCGGTATTGTTCAACACTTGGTTCCGTCATTTTATCCAGTTTTCAAGAGTTTCGAAAAACAGAAAAGGCCTGATACTTTTGAACGGCCATTCATCACACACAAAAAACATGATTTTTATTCTTAGAAAATTTTTAAATCAAATGTATACCACTTTACCCCATCCAAGGGGCAAAGCGGTAGAAACGTACTTTTTTTTTGCATCGCAATAATAAATGTATTTTCTTGAGAAAATAATGAGCCCAATAACTTTAATAGATTGTTTATTGGTGAAAACTTGATTAGCCCGTTAGGTATTCCACTTTGCCCCGCCTTCCCCTACATATGTTACATACGAGCGTATGAATGTAAAACTACAATTAATAAATATTTTGAAAAAGTTGATTTTTAATTGAAAAATTATTTAAACATTTATATCCCATTGGAGTACACGCGACAGATATAAATTTCCATAAATTCACAACAACGTTTGCACAATATTTAGTATGCACTGACAAACTGTAATTAAGTCAAATTGCTGTGCGCATTGTATAAAAATGTCATTATGACGATATGTGACATGAAAAAGAAACGCATACAAAACTCGTTGAAGAATTGTAAAATAAACGCTGAAAAATTTGAAATAAATTTAAAACGAATGAATCTATAAGTAAAAATACAAGACATGGCATTAGAAAAAAACAAAAAATGTTCCTAAAACATAAATTTCCAATGTTGACAAAAAGTAGTCGTTAAAAGTCATATTGCTGTAGGAATAAACTTAAAAATTATATTCGTTTTTTATGATTAATTGTCAATTTGATTGCATGTGAGACTCTAATTGTGAGTCATAATTGCACGCCAAATGCAATGGAGCCTTGAACAACTTTGATGGAATGAAAAATGGGTAACAAACTATGAAAGACAAACTCGCATGCAAAATCAATAAAAAATTTTAATGTGAATATGTGAATAGAGCGCGTACGCGTTATGACTTAGACATAGCGACAAATAATTTATTTTTTCAGAAATTGTTATTAAAAAACTTAAGATTGAATTCGAAAAGTAAAGAGTTTTACATTGCACTAAGTCAGTGCATCCTTTGCAATGAGCATATTTCCATTAAATCAAGATATTGGAGTTCATTCTGGTTTATTAAAATTTTTATTTCAATGGTTTCCATATTTTTTTTTGACTTATTCAGTTTTTTTCAACTGTTTCAATACTTTTCAAACTTTTAACATTTTACATTATTTTCGACATATTCAACCTCTTCAATGACTTTTTAAGATTTATTTAAAACGCATTTCCAATGCAGTGTAGGGTATGTGAGTTTCGGCAGAACCCAAGATAAAAACTTTACTAGCTGATTTTTACATTTCTTCCACACACATATCGATATATATATATCTCTTCATCCACTTCAAGTCTACTTTTCTCTCTATGACACCTTCTTTTTATTGCTATATTTCTCTATTGTTTTATCCTTCTACCTTCGTCTATCAGCAATTTGTTTTTTTAGAGATTCTGTTATCAATTTGTATCCTTATACCTCGTTTTATAACGTTCGGAAACAAAATGTTATTTTAAAATGTAAGCTTCTTTGTGATAACATGTCCTATCCACCTACTTTTCGAAAGAATGATGCCTTCATCATTTTCTATGTATGCACACAGTTACATTACGGTTCGTTAGAAAAACCTCCAGACACATGGTAACGTAGCTTATACTTCTATAAGCGATACCACGCCTACTTGTTGTTTTCACTTTGTACTTACATAAAGTATCAACATATTACATAGGAAAACTCCTTAGTGATAATAACCTAAAGTCTTTCATTGTATGGGAGGTGCCTTGAGAACGCTCAAGATAACAAAACTTAAAATTTTTTCTTCTATGGGAGGTCTACGCCAACTTTTCGCCTGAGTGATGCTTTTGTCTTTTTGTGGTTCTAATCGGAGTTTCACAACATTTCATGAGAATCCTTTGATAAAGATTTAAGATTTTTCTTCTATGAAAGGCGTCACGCCTACTACCTCTATAACGCCTGTTTTTGTTTGCCCTGCGCATGGACATATATGTCACTTGGTGACAGGGTTGCCAATTTGAACTCAATTTTTTTTAGTCGATGACAAAATAAAATTTTTTGGTCACGAAATTTATTTTGTGAAAAACTCTGTGACCCTTATTTTTTTTTCTCGTTAAATAAAAACAAATTTAAGTACATATATATGAACATAAAACAAAAATCGTCAAATTAAAGTCTTTTTCTGAAAAATTTTTCATTTAACAGCTTTTTCCGAAATTTTTCAATTCCTACAAGGCCCGCGGCTTTGCCATGCAATTAATGGCCTGCTGCGCTAAAAGCGGTCACTTGGCAACCCTGCTGACCATGTACCAAGCTGAAAACAAATGAATGATTCAAAATTTTGTGGGAAGTGCCATGTGCATGAAAACATAAACATAAACAAGATATCTTCATAGTTTTGTTTAATTTATCAGAAATACTTTGTTAGTTTCCAAAAGTCGGAGTTCTACTTTTTTACAACAGATATTTTGGTCCGCTACGAAGTTTTCCATTTAGACGTAGATACGGATCATACTGCCCTTAGAAGCGAAAAAGTCGTTTCTCAAAAAAATGCGCTTGGAGATAATTGATGTTTTGTTAATGTCAATTTGTTGAAATACATGTAAACTTGGGGGAGAGGAAATTCTCTTAGAAGAATTTTTATAGGTTTGAGCTGAGAAAAATCATTAGAAGCATAATTTTTTAAGCTATCCAATGCCATAATAGGCTCTCCAACGGTGTCAACCCATTTTGGGAGAGGTTTCGACAATGCAACCCCATATATTATATTTAGGCCTCTTCGATCTCTATCATTCGGCATACATTTCGAGCTGTTGTGTTATACAGTTTTAATTAAAACAACAAAATTGGACAAAGTTCGGTAATTGTCTTGCATCGGGACGGGCTTTGGCAAGGCAACCCTGGTTGTTTAGTTTCACCAAAATATATTGTTAACATTCCCGAAAATCTTATCTTGTAATCTTTTACACTCGACTGTTCTACAGCGGGCTTTTGGACTACAAAAATCTCGAATAGGCGTATCAAACTAACTGGGGAAAGCAATAGATTAAGCAGTGGCGTCGTTTGGATAGGGCTGGGGAGGGCATTGCCTCCCCCCAAGGATCTTATACTAGTTATTATTCATTCCATCAATTCAATAATACCATCTAATAGTGTGTAAATTAGAATTCTCGCCCCCCCCCCCCCCAAGGTTTCGGTGAAGTGACGCTACTGAGGTTAAGTAAAGTAAGTTGAAGTAAAAGTAAAGTAAAGTAAAGTACATCCAACGCGAATGATAGCTTTAAACAAGTTCTCTGAAATAAATGGCAAAGCGAAGGATATCATTTGACTGAAAATTCTACTTTACTGCCAAAAAAAATATGTACAAACGTATGCTGTGAGTTTGTGATTCCCAACATCGAATTAACACGGAAAGAGCACAAATGACGACAATTAGAAGCAACCACACCTTTTATCAGCAAAGCTTAATTAAACAAAAAATTAAAGACATTTGAACTAATTATCACGCATTGCGAAAAAGGGAAAATTCTCGTGTCATATGCAACAAAGGTACAGTAAAGACGAGTAGCTGTTCTTCGTCATCTTAATAGCTGTTACTCATATCATATGACAGTTACACAGGCGGCAACCTAAAGAAGACAACGTTGCCAGGCCGCAAAGTTCAACATAAAACAATTCTTCATATATTTTTTTTTTCTTTTATAATTTGTGTCATTAACGTGTTGATGACAAAGTTTTTGCTGTTGCAGCAAAAGAAACCGCAAGATAACACTTTTAATTACACGTCAATACATGAAAGCAGGAGGGGAAATGAAAAATGAGCAAAATTAGCGACCGCTGACTACTTAACTAAGTAGATTGAAGTGTAAGTGAGAGAGATTATGACAGAAAATGGGTACATAAAAAGACGCCCTACTTTTAAGCTGTGATTTAAGTGAGCAAGAATTATGAAATTAATGTCGACTTTGATATAATTAACGTTAAGAATAATTTAAGAAAAATCAATTTGGCAATTTGACTTGAAAACTATTAGTTTTAATTTCTTAACTGATAGCTTTTATTATAGCTAGGCAGTGTGTCACAATTTTAATTACATTGTTCATTAATTCAAAAGAACGATTAGAGCTAACTTCATATTAACTAACTAACTTAAAATTAGTATTTTGAGAAACACGTACATATGTAGGAAAGTCAGTTTCGAGGTATCCATTATTGCTTAGGTTAAACATAGCATACACTTAGGCACTTGCACATCGCCTTACTCGCTGTTCTAGAATGATGTAAAGTCAACGAATGCGTTTTATCTATGACCAGGTTTTGAAGAGTTTTGAGAAAAATAACAACCGATTACGTATAAATGCATGGTCTCTCATAGTCACAGATTGGGTTACAATTATAAGACTACATGTAACGGTGCAAAACGACATTAGTTTGAGCGCACCTTGACAAAATGCAGCTCATAATTTTGAGCGGTTCGTTAATAAAAACTCATTTGCTCACACTAGGTAGGATTTTTCATGATTTAGAGCTTTAAGTTAAATAGCTAGGAATGCTAAAAGCTGTAGTAGCTAAACTCCGTTATAATAATAAGAGCTAAAAAGCAAATTTTCAGTTAAAAGTTCGGATATCGGGAAATTTCCCGGTTTAGTTGCGAACTTATAAAGTAAATGCTTTGCGGTGTAGCGGAAACACTAAACATGGATAAATTAAGAAAAAAAGGACGAAATTTAGTCACACTCAGCGTTGGATTAAGTGAAAAGACGCAACAGTCAGCTGGCAAGGTGATGGCGTCTGTATTTTGGGATGCACATGGAATTTTGTACATCGACTATTTAGAAAAGGAAAATACAATCAACAGCGACTACTAAATAGCGTTATTGGAGCGTTTGAAGGAAGAAATCGCAAAAAAACGGTTCCATTTGAAGAAGAAAAAAGTGCTGTTTCAACAAGACAATGCACCATGTTACAATTCAATCAAAACAGCCGCAAAAATGGTCGAATTGGGCTTCGAATTGCTTCCCCACCCACCGTATTCTCCAGATCTGGCCCCGAGTGACTTTTTCCTGTTCTCAGACCTCAGAAAGATGCTCGCGGGAAAGAGATATAGCGACAATGAGGGAATAATCACCGAAACTGAGGCCTATTTTGAGGACAAACCGGCATCTTACTACAAAAATGGTATCGAAAAATTGGATGATCGCTATACTCGGTGTACCGCCCACAAAGGAAACTATGTTGAATAAATGGATCGAATTTTGTCAAAAAAATGTGGTTTGCTATGGTAGCCTTGGGAATTTTCAAATGACCTGTTAATACCTGTTGCTAGGTATCTTTGTTCTTGTAACTCATTTGATATTACATTTTTCTTGTAGGCGCTTCGTTGCAACCTTTCTTGGCGAGTCAAAACGAAGTAGCAAGTGCAAATAATAAAGTAACAGATGAAACCCCAAAAGAGGCCGCTCATGAGACTTAGACTAGGAGTTCGCGATTCAAACTTAATTCCAAAAATATTACAGAATTTTCGAGTGCAAACTTAAGAAAAAGCGTATGGTTTGTTAAACTTAACACTTTCTAAGCGACCTGTTTAATTAAGTTACAATTACGTCACAGCAGAATTTGAAAGTAATATTTCCATATCGCACAAAAAAGCTGTAAGTGTGCGTAATCAGAATACGTTTATTATAAGAATAACTTATGTAACCCCATCAATGTGTTCCAGCCTCAAATTGTCACGGTGTTGCCAACTTAACATGTCCGCTGGTGAATAATTTCAAACAAACTATACATGCAATTTTTAATTTATTAAAATTATTATCAACATTTTTTTCTGTTTTATAAAATTTTCCAAATTATCATGACATTAATTAAATGAGCGCTCACAAAATGGTGCACAGTGTGTCACACACGCACACATGCTCTTGGCTTTTTAATGAAGCCGTCAGCGTTACCGTTGCTAACATTCCCGTTGCCGTCGGCTACCCTTGCGGAATCTATGCAAACGCTTCTCTAGTTAACGTCACGTTATTCTCCTTAGCGTATGTGAGTTTTTCCCATGCAAAAACTATGGTTTTTTTCTTTTATCTCAATGACAAACGCAAAATGGCGTGAATTTAGGAAATTAGAGTGAAAGCAGCAAAACTTAATTTATGCCCTGGAATGGAAAATATCTTGAAGTTACCGTGTGAAGGTGTTAAGTTTTCATTTCTATTTCTGTGTTTTGTTTTCACGTGCTTCGAGTTTGCACAAATTAATTAAATTAAAAAGAAAAATAAAAGTTTATGGTAATGCATGTGCCTTAATTTTATAGCATACTGTGGGAATTTAAAATACAAACAAACTATACAAAAATTCGAGTAATTCGAGCACTCTAACGAAGCAGCTAAATTTTTATTAAATATTATGTATTTAATATCAAGAAAGAGTCTTGGCATCACTGCTATCTCGTTGTGTTCTATATAGTAAAGCCAAACGTTGACAGTATAATGCCAATTCTCAAATGTGATACTTAGTTGCCAAGCTTATCATGCTTAATTATACTATCGAAACTTTGCGAAAGTTTTGTAAAAGGTCATCTTATCAAGGTATAACCTCCTTTGATTTGATGTTTCAGCAGCCAATGCAATCAAACTGTGGCCACCATTTTATTAAAGTTTTAACAAAATCGTTTTGACTTTGGAAAGAAATTAATATCTTAACTAGCTTTCGGTTTCGTCGAAAGATTTGAAGTTTAGTAGAGGCTTGGTTATCATAAACAGTTTAGGCACATTCGGATAATTAATATAATAAGCAAACACTAAGACATCGAAGTCTTAATTTCAGCGCAGTTTCAAAAATACATAACAAATTATTCAAAGAAATTTTATTGCCAGGATCAATTTGGTCACAATTATTAGGGGTGTTAGTTCGCATGATTTTGACGGCCAGTTGAAGCTACCAAAATAAGAAATAAAAATAACTTTTCACACAAAACATTGCACTTAATGTGGGGTAAGTTAAGCCGTCCTACTGCATGTAACATGTTTCCACATGAATAGCTCGGTTATCATGCGCCTATAGCACTCTACATTGGCTGTTACAATCCGACCTTCCTCGTTTTCCAAAAATAAGGTCCAATGTCATCGACTAACTAACTTAGTTCGGTGGACACGAAGGTTCAATGGCGTGCCGTGCACATCGGGCGTCCGGGGCAAATAAGTTGTTTGCCACCCCGAAAAAAATTTTGTGTTTTTTGGTGCTAAAATTTTATTTCCCTTACCAAAAAAAAAAATCAAAAAGTTCTCACTTTCGCATTTCAAAAACCCTACCAAAATGAGATATATTTCACTTTAAATTCCATAATCTTCACCAACTCCTTCAAATTTACTATATCCAACTAGCGGGTGATTTTTTTGTCATATATTTTTTTTGTGTATATTTTTTGACACCATATGCGTGATTCGTAACATATGTCGACGCCAAAAATGCTCAATAGGGTTTGCCATTTCACCATGAATGGACTAACAAACGAATAGCGCATGTAAATCATTGAATTTTATTATCAAAAATTCGAGCTCAGTGAGAAATGTGTTTCGCAAATTACGTCCATTTTATGGTCGCCATAATCGACCCACCGAACAGGCTATTCAAGCAATTGTGACCAAGTTTGGTCTTGAGAGCAGCCAGCGGCAGTTCAAGAGCTGCTAATGCATCCTGAAAACTGCACTGTTTGGTGCGGTTTGTGGGCCGGCGGTATCATTGCACCGTACTTTTTCAAAAATATTGATAATCGCAACATTACAGTCAATGGAGCAAGGTCCCGCCCGATGATTACCAACTTTTTTTTTGCTCAAAATAAAAGAATTGGACTTGATTGACATGTGGCCTCAACATGACGGTTCCACTGCCACATGGCACGCGATTCCATGAACCTATTGAGAGGCGAGTTTGGTGAGCAATTAATCTCACGTTTTGGAGCAGTAAATTGACCGCCAAGGTCATGCGATTTGACCACACTAGACTATTTTTTGTGAGGCTACGTGAAGTCTGTCGTGTACAAGGACAAGCCAGTCACAATTGCTACCCTGGAAGACAACATTACAGTAAGCCAAAATTGAAGCTTACGGATGAACTAGTTCTGGCGCAGCCGCAGGCAACATTTACATGAAATAATCTTTAAAAAGTAAATGGAAAAAATCGATGTATTGCACCAAATATATATTTCATTCACTTTTGCAAATTTTCTGTTCTATTTTTAGTTTTTAAAAACCAAACGCTTAAGAAATCACCTGTTATTTTCATTAACTAAAAACATGTCCTTATTTTTTACTTTCCAATTGAGATATATTTTACGATACACGAACAATAAATTGACAGCTAAGTATTTAAAGGCTGCTTCAACTGGAGGTTACACATTAAATGTGATATTTCTATTCAGAAACGATGTAGTAACATCATCATTTAACATGGAAAATGATATCGTTAAAATAACGGACACGACCAGCATTGTGGACTTACGTCCTTTTAATGAAATTTGCCAATACTTTTGGGTAGAGGTCAGGGAGAAGTGCACGAATAATATGATGAATATCGTCCTATATCTCAGTAATTATTTTGGGGTCATTGGCATACAGCTCTTGTTCTACATGGCCCTATAGATACAATCAAGAAGCACAATATTACACACAATCTTGGTTGTATTGAATTTTGAATTAATTTTTTAACCATGGCACCATGGCACAAGATCAACGATTATAATTAACGAAATTAATTCATAATTCGTGAACTGTGTTGGCAAAACTTACTCCATTTGGAAGATATGTAGGTTCTAATAATTAAAATCAGTTTTTCGGCTGAATGACGTTCCAAAAGTCAAATATCAGCTGTTTATTATAAGTTGCAGAAAAAATATTGCCAGATTTAACTTTCAATCGAATCGTCCTATGCATCTGAAATTCAAAAATATATACTTGTCATATATAAAAGGTTGATTCATAAGCTTATGCTTTGCCTTTAAAATAAACCCATGTACTATCTTTTTGCTAGTAATATCCAAGGAAAAGTTTTCTTCGCAGCAAAAAATTTTGTACATTTAATAAACATTTTATTGCATATTTTTTTTAGTTTGATATATAAGAACATCAAAATTTATTTGATCAAAGACATTTCTACGCAATTATCTCTTGTGAAGATCAAGATATTTTTATTTATTTTTTTTCGTTGCTTGCACTCGAGCTTGAAAATCTTCATCATCATCAAAGCGGCAACAGCACAGGAACCGCAAAAAAAAAATTCAACGCGTAACCTCAAAAAGTTGCATTTCAGTACTGAATGCTTTTGACTTGATGTTGCAAAGCGTTTTACTTGAAGTAAAAATGTAATCAAAAACGAATTGAAATCATGTTGCTGTGCTCATTAAATTATTTTTAGAGCAAAAATAAATGCGCATAGAACTCATCTTTTCCTCCTTTTATTTTATGAGTTTTACTAGAATTTTGCATAAATCTGCAACGTGTAACGACGCATTTCTGACCCAACACGCTCTCATAAATTCAAATTCTTATAATTAGAATAAAATTGCAGCAAATAAAAATAAAAAATGGCAGAAACAGCTCACAGTTTGCAACACAGAAAAAACATAGAAAAATAGATTTAGCTGATAGATATAAATTCTAAGGCGCTGCAGCATTGTTTATGTTTGCAAGCGAATTTAGCGCATTTCAATTAAAAATAGCTACTTTAACATTATGGCGTTGCCACATCAAAAAGTATACGCAGCAAATAATTTTATAGATGCGAAAATTCATAAAAAAGTTTGTGCAAATTGCAAACAAAAAGGCAATTTACACTATAGGCGCCAAGACACTTTTCAACTCAAAACTGAAAATTTCAAAATAATCTAACAAGAAAGTTTTATGAATGCAAACAATTGAAATCTTGTGGAACTTTTATGATCTATGAAACTTCTGCCCTTTTTACCGCCTGAATGAGTCCTATCATTGTTGACTTAAGGATACCAAATATCAAAAATGAACGCTACTTTGTAGATGACAACACATTCGAGACATATGGAGTTGGACCTTGAGTTTCTGAATTTTTATAGTTTTTATTTGAGTAGTATAAATCATTTTGCGTAGGTCGTAACATTCTTGAGCTGCAGTTTTCTAAAATTTATGAGAAATAAAAATTATATTTTTTTTATCTCTGTAAATTTAAATTCTACAACAAAATTGTGAGGACTTAGATGGTCTTTTAAAGTTTATCTCATATATGAAGGGAAGCAAATTTAAGGTTAAACTCGAATTCAAAATAAGCCATTTTAAGATTTTATATTTTGAAATCTCCACAAAATCATGAAAAAATGTATCAACCCCAAATAATTTCATGGAGGCTTAAAAAGTTTTTAATAGAAATTATATTTTTTCAATGGCTTTTGGACTTTTGTCAAATTCAACTGAAAACATCCTTTATCCTATAGGAGAGAAGAATTTATGAAATCAGAAGACTAGTTAATTCATTATGTTCCAACAATTAAATAATTTTATTTTAATATTGATGATGAGCAAAAAAGATAAAGACTATGACTGTTTCCGCAGCATGGAGCGGCAATAATGTGGTTACCGTAGGAGCGGTAGAATCCGTAATTCGGTTCTTGGAGCTTGGAAATCGGTCGAAAGCTACAATTTTTCAATTTTTAGTTTCTTACTTTTTTTAAATCTATACAAATAAAACATTAAAGTTTTTGTCATTTAGAATAAAATGCCCTCAGAAGCGGAAACGGCGTATCTCAAAAAAATTCTTATTCGTGATTCTTATGCACCGGATAGCTTAAGACATTACGCATCTAATTAACTGCGCCAAATGCCGATATCTTTGTTCAAACATATGAAAAATTTCCTGAAAGGATTTCCTCTATCTCAATTTTACATGTAATTCAACAAATTGACATTAACAAAACATCAATTATCTCTAAATGCGTTTTTTTATAAACGCCCTTTCCGCTTCTGAGGGCAGTATAGGATATGAAATAGAAATGCCCAAAACTAAAATTCTTAAAGATTTTAAACAGCGATAATATTTGCCAAAGATTTTATTTTTTTTTACTTTTTTTAGTACAGATTTTAAAAAAAGACTATAAATTGCGTATTTTTAGCTTTGGACAAGGGTTTATAAAAATTTTGTTTTAAAAACCAGCATTTTATGTCCAAACAATTTTGTGCGTAGGATTAGAAAACATAATTAAATCATAAGTTTTTTATGTTTCATAAATTTGGAAAAATCGAAGCACAACAATTGTTCGACTTTTAGCAAAAAAAATATACTTAAGGTACAGTACCAACTGGGCGCATACTCCACCCACAAAAAGGTCAGCTAAATCGGAAATTTCAAGCTACTTTCTTCTTGACTTAAATACTCTATGTCAGTGGTGAGCATGAAAATCTAGCAAAAGGGCGCAACAACAAAATCAAGAAAAAAAAAAACCAAATTTTAAAGTTTTTCCCAACCAAATTGCACTGCAATCCGCAAGAATTGCTACATTCGTCGAAACATAATGCGGCAACGTCGCTAATGCATTTGTGTGTTGTTTTTATTTTCAATTGAACTCACGTCAACGCTGTGCATCGATAGCGTTAAAACTCGGCGAATTGTTTTTTGCTTATTTGTACGTCGAATAGCGGTTGGGGCCATAAGGGCGTAAAGAACCACTACGTGCCCATCGCTGATCTATACATAGAAAATGCACACATAACACTGCTTTTACAGTTTTTTTAGATGTTACCACAAAAAAATGTTTTGCGATATAAGGATATTTCAATTCTTTAAGAAAAAAATCATATTTTTTTTTGTCGTACTCTTAAACTACTCGATTTTGCAGTAGAAAATATTTTGAGCAATGCACTAGAAATAAAATAAATGGCATCCTATGCAACCAAATTCCACATTTTTATTTATTTTCCTTCTTTTCCATTTCATAACTTTCGCGGCGTGGAATTTGAAAAATGAAAACAATAAAAAGAAGTCACAAAATTACACGAAAACATCATTGTCATAAACAATAAAAAGCAACACTGCCAATTGTTTGTGTTGCCGGTTGTTAACGTACAAAAAAGTTTCCCAACTTCCCATCCATTTTAGCTCTTGGCGCAAGGTTTCTATGATTTAAATGCAGCATGTGAGTTAGATAGCCCACCAGTGTTGCGATATTTGTTGTTAAATTGTTAAACGCAACGTTTGGTTGAAATGAAATATTAAAAAATTACTACTTCTTTAACATATCTATATTTTTTCTTACAAACCTTGTGATGAAAAAATTCGATCCATGAAATGACACGTCAGATGACTGGCAACAAATTCAGAGAAAAACGGTCAGTTAAAGGGACATCGGAAGCCTATTAACTACTACAGATCACAGGCTAAGTTGGAAAGAACATTTTTCGAATACCACTACCGTCCGCCTCCACCAGTGAGCGCTATCCATATGCCTCCTCCTGAGGTAAGACCACAGCGACTGGACTCGTGCCCGCCTTCACTAACTGTGATAACTAACAGGGACATACATAAACATTAAACATTTGCCGCCCGGGACGAAAAACAATCTGAGACACACTATTTTTTTGGAATATCAATTTTATTTTTTTTCCCCTATACCAACCCAGAAAAAATTGAAAGTTTCTTAAAAATCTACTACAAAAAAAGGTCATTCGAATAAAATTGAATAAAACATAAGGCTTTTTTGCCGCCCCATAAGCCTTCGCGCCTGGGTGACGTCCCTCTACGGCCCCCTAGCTATGCTGCTGGTAACAGGTGTTTGCCAAAATGCTGAAAACTTCTCTGGAGTTCACCTCTGAACTTATGTATCCTTTTCTTATTCAAATTTGGGAAAAAGAACATATTCCTAAGGACAGGCTCTTTGTTGAAAATCCTAGGGGTATCATGATTCTTCAGTTCCGTCCAAGGCCTTCACAAATATCTTCCGATTTTTGAGTGGCAGACTTCGTTATACTTAATTTTCATCATCTAGGGTACTGCTTTTGATAGCATAGAGTCATAGACCACAATGCATTTGAGGCGAGGTGCAGCACCCTACATTCAATACTCTACAAATGTAGAGTCTTAAATAGCGTTAAACTTTTCCATTCTTTTGGGTCCGTCTCATATTTTCAATTTTCCTGAGACAAAATCATTGATTAAGTTTTTCATGTATAGTCCACTTTCGATCAATATTTTTGCCATTCATTCAATATCGTTTCATTGTGGTTCGTAGATAATTTCAATTACCTTTAACTTTGAAAAACTTCTTTTGAAGCAGAACGTTCACTAAATAGTGGTAAACGCTTCTCTATGTTTTCACTTTCAACTATGAATTATTTGAGTTTGGAAATTAAGCATGTCCATTTGGTCAGTTTGGAATGTAGTTTGTATTATTTCTTACAATGAAATTCACATGTTTCAATTTAGCTTCTTTGGATACTTTTTATTATTGGTTTTTTTAATTTTACTAAAATTATTTGCCTTTCTCTTTACTTGGTAATTTTATGGGTAAACTACATTTCGCTTGATTTGTTGTTTTTTATTGTTAATATGTCGTTTGCAACTCGGTAGAAGCATCAATATTTCGATGTTATCATTTATCAACTTGCTTTAGTATGACTTTAAACTATTTTTGGTGTATTTACTATATGAGCAAACTTTTCGGTGTGGAACGCTATCATATCTGCGGTAGAGCATGTTTTATGTAAACCAAATTGGCGAGCACTTAATATCTAATTCGTTGCTCTCCAAATAATTTACAAGGTGAACATTTTTAAATCGAAAGGGTTCATTTACGCAAACCAAGCTCAAAATTTCTCGCTCTGAATCGTGGCATTACGGCGATTTCTAGCTTCAGCGCATTTTTACATGTATTTCTACTATTTTCTTTAGATAAATGCCTTGTATGTAATTATAAGTTTTCCGATCATAACGATGACGATGATTTTTTACATCAAATTAAGTCTTTAAAGTTACACGCTATCTAAGCACGTTAATTTAAGAAAACAATTTTCTCAGTGTGACTTAATTACTTATGTATGGTATGTGATTTATCTACATATAAAGATTCATATGCATAATAGTGATTCAAGTTGTTACACCATTAATTTTATTTAAAAAGCCAAATGTAATTGACCGTTGCCAAGGTAAATTTATTTTTTACAGAATTTAATTTAACATTTCCCATTGTTGTGGTTTTTTGTTTAAATGTAATTTTAATATTTTTATTTATTTATTTTTGCATTAAAATAAAATTTTAATATTATTTACAAGGAGCAGACAATGGAAAGCATTAAGCCATAATTAAAGTGAAGTCATAAGTAACTGACAATGAACGCAGTACAAATGAACAGAATAACAAAGGTTTTATGTACGTCATACAATACGAATCGAATGATTTAATATCTACAATAAACTGATAGCTACCGATAATGATGCACACATAACATCCCCAAGCCAAAATTAACGTACGACTGATAGAAATAACATCGACAAGTTGGAAGGCCCATGATCTTTTTCTATATTATGGCAATAAAATGATAGATAATTTCAAAATCAAATAAATAAACACTAGAAACTTTAAAGTCAGTCTTATAGTTTTCGGGATATCATAATCAATAACATTGACATACAAATCTTTAAAAATACTCACATTGTTTTCTAATTCAGAGAATTTTTTCTAAGACTATGACCAATTTTATATTTTTTTTTTTTCGGGAAGTTAAGGTTAATAAAGAAATGTAGGGAAAAAAAAAGGAATAATCAATAAAAAAAATATGTAGATATATATTGTGATTTCAACATTTTTCGAAAAATATCGACAACGTTTTAAAATAAATTCTAATATCTCGAAAGTTATACATAAAATTTCTAATTCATTTTTCAAACTGCCTTGAAGTGTATCACATTATCTTACATATGAAACCTATATTTTTCAGTTTTAGTTTTTTAAATAAAAATTTTTTAAGTTTCTCATTGGCCACAAACTTTTAAAAAATAAAACGAAGTTATTTTATTTCTTATTTAATTGAATGCATTTTAATCGCTTTATTGGGAGACCATCATCAACCGGCGCTAAAAAATACACTAACTAAAGAGAGACAATGACAGCAATATAGTGGTAAGATAACATATACGTTTAGTTATTATATAGAAAAACAATGTGTACATTATGTTCAAAACAAATAAAAGATCCTCTTTTTTGAAATGATTGCTTACATTTTTTAATAATTTTAAGTTTTCATCAAGAAAAACTATTTTATGCACATCAATGTCTGTATTGTTTGGGTCATGTCTATATGCAGCGATTGCCTTATCTATTTCTTTATTCTTGATATATCTGCAATGTTCGTCGAAATGCTTCTTTACTCCTCTACGTGCTTGTCCTATATATTTAGATTTGCAGCCTGAGCAACTTATTTCATAAATACCACATTTTCCAGCTAATGGTCTCTGATCTTTAGTTGAGCACAATGTTAAGAGAGTTTTCCTGTACTCGTGAGTACTATTTTCATATTTTGCTGTTGAAATGTGTTCCTCACATTTCTAAGGTCAATTCAGTGGCTCCCGAATTAATGCAATTTATAAATAAGATATATCCGCAACATTACATTAGGCGTCACCCCTTATTCTTTAGTGCTCAAAAAGAATTAGCATGCTTATTATAATTGCACGAATATAGTGCTTGACAATAGCCAAAAACAACAGGAAAAATTAATAACAGATGTAGATTTGACGTCCAATGTCAAGGAAATGTTAGGAAACAATTATTAAAATGAATAATAAAAATTCATGTTTCATGCGAAATCGTATTTTCACCAAATTTTTTAGTTTTTGTTTGTTTTGTCGTCTTCAAATGTGTCGTTTGTTTTCAAATCGCGACCTAATCGATTTCTTATGAAATTGAGTCAATTGCAAATTCTTTATGTAAATCACTCCAGAGATCCAATGGTGGTTGTTATTTTGTTCCAGGCACAGCACAAATGTCTTATAAAGTGCTCTGCACAGTACAATTTTTCCAAATCGTGACCCGAAAAAAGCAGATCGACACCCACCAACTATTCGTCGACTATAAAGCTGAATTCGACAGTACGATAA
This sequence comes from Meiosimyza decipiens, assembly GCA_963680825.1. Lineage (NCBI taxonomy): Eukaryota > Metazoa > Arthropoda > Insecta > Diptera > Lauxaniidae > Meiosimyza > Meiosimyza decipiens. The sequence goes on along the minus strand of OY804258.1, from coordinate 84,921,743 downwards.
GTACGATAGCCGCTATGTCTGGATTCGGCATCCCTGCAATGCTTATCCGATTCTGTAAGATGACGCTACCCAATACCACCAACTTAGTAAGAATAAGCAAGGATCTCTTCGAGCCATTCGAAACGAAGCGAGGTTTCAGACAAGGAGATTTTCGGCACGATTTTCTATAAAAGTGTCAAGCTGCTCGCATATGCTGATGTTGTTGACATTGTTGGCACCAATGCGCGGGCAGTCAGCGTATTTTCCAAAATGGAAAGAGAATCGCGTCGAGTAGGTCTTGTGGTGAACGAGGACAAGACAAAATATCTTGAGTCAACAAGCAAAGAGTCGTAGCGTCAAGGATTTGGATCTAGAGATCCAGCGAAGAATAACTCTTGTCAACAGTTGTTACTTTGGGCTCAGTAGACAATTGAAAAGTAGAGCTCTCTCTTGAAGGACAAAAACAACGTTTTACAAATCACTCAATCTCTCCGTCTAGTTGTACGTCGCTGAATCATGGACGATGACGAACAACGATGGGAAAATATTGGGAGCTTGCCAGAGAAAATTTCTTCGCAAGATCTATGGTCGAATCTGCGTGTACGACGAATTCCGTATAAGAAGAAACCAATGACGCCGATATCGGTTTAGTAAAGCGCATATACAGCGGCTACGCTGGTAAGGTTATGTCGAAAGGATGAACAACAACGCTCCGGCTAAGAAGGTACTACATTCGGAATGTATTGGTGGAAGTCGCAGAAAATGACGTCTTAGTCTCCGTTGGAAGGACCAACTTGATGAGAACCTGAAAGTGCTGCATTTTGGAGGCGGATAAGACCAATCGTCGGTTGTAGCACCAGCTAAGTAAGTAAGTAAACAGAAGTTATTTTGTTCCAAAACGCGAATTGATTTTGAAAAATAGCATCTGTTTAGTTCTAAAATCCACCTAACAGTTTTGTACGAAAACGCGCGCTAATGATATATAATACTATTTAATTATTACTTAACTTGAACAAGACTTTTACAAACTTATTCTAAATATGAGAAAATTTTTTTGAAAATTTATAAAGAGGTAAGCTTGATATTACGAGCGGGACAGAAAATATGGTTTTTCGCATTTTCTTATCTAATAATTTTGCATTGAATCTAATTTAACTTTGCTCAGAGTGCGAAGAACACATTTTATGTTTTATTAAGACTTTCTAAATCTATAATTTTTCATAAATACATAGAAATTTGTAAAAAAATTTTACAGTTTTGAAAACAATTCATTTAGATAAGAGTTTTGAATTTTATATCATAAAAAATGTTGTCTTGATTAGTAAACAAAAGCCAATATTTTCTTTGTTGAGTGAGGTACTAAACTTTGATTGTTGTTGAAAGTAAATTTCGAAACATTTGAATACTTTTAAGTGGAGAAACAATTTTGTTCAAATTCAGTTTATTTGAACAGTGAAAAGCAGCTTTGTAGAGAAAAAACAAAACATTTTATGTGTTATGCTAAGAATTTTAATTGTTTTACAATTTAACTTTAATTCGCTCGAAAAATGTAGATTATTTAGTTACTTTTTGTGAAATATTCGAAATATTAAATTGTTGAAAAAAATGTAAGAGGGCTTAGTTCGAAAATATATGTTGTTAAATGATAGAAATGTAGGATTATTAAATAAATGCATTTATGCTTTTTTAAAAAAAAATATTGCTAAGATTCATACGCTCATACTTTTATATAGGGTCATCCAACAAGAGATGTCATTTTAAATCAATAGAAAATGCAAAACTTTTGTAGAAATTGGTGATATTTTTATTTTAATCTAAAGCTAAATAAAAATTCTGAGGTCAGTAATGATGCATAATATCTGCCAAATGTCTATTGTTGAAATTTTAAATAAAGTTTTCGTATTGCGTGAATAACAGCTCTCTCTAACATAGACCCAAAGTAAAAACTCTAATGATGTTAAGTCGGATCAAGTCCATTTCCAGGAATCAGCCACAAAAGGCATTTGCAGAATTTTCACTATATCAATTCGTTCTGCGAAAGTATCGATCCATTTTTAATATTTGAAGTACACCTATTGTTATAAGGAAAATTATAATTACATCAATTATTTACAAAACGATTTATACTCTATTACCAAAAATGAGTAAAGCACAACCGAGATAATGGCAGCAGGAGGCGGAACGGACATCGCGAACGGCATGGAAGGCGCTTACGGTGTAGGCGCCATGGACTGTACAGGTTTGGGTCTTAATTTATTTTATGTTTCTATTTAATATTTTTTTCAAATGCCAGTTTTGCTTAGAAATTATTTGATCTTGTCATTTAGCCGTTTTATCTTATAGTCCAATAAATCTTTAATGGCCTAAATGAACTATAAATGTACACAGAAACTTATTGTTCTACTCAAAAAAGGTTTCTGATTATTTTTTTTGTGCAATATGACTATACTGCGCTCAGTAGGGCATAAGCCGTATCTCAAAAAATGCATATTCTGGATTCTTATGCCGGTGTCTAAGTTCAAAACTATAAAAGATTTCCTAAGAGAATTGAAACGATAATAAACATCAATTTTCTCGGAAAACAGTTTTTTTTTTGCAATACGGCTTTATTTCAGTTGTGCTTTGTGACCAATTTATGGTAGGATAACGCCGAAAAATGTCATAGCGAACAAATATAAATCAAAAATGTCACAGCGTCCAACTACTTAATTTAACAAAAAGAACTTCTGTGGGGAGTATTTGGGTGTAACAACCGCTTTGATAAACCAACTATTTAATGAGTTAATAATGTCGAATTTCTAGTCAAATGTGTAAATAAATTTATTAACAAATTAATTATCTAATGAATCAAAAGTACAAATCCGTTTGCTAAGTACATACTTTTGAAATGCTTCATTTTATATCAAGCGTTAAAAAACGAAATTAAAAGTTATCTTCAGATTTTAGTAACTGAAAGCCCAGCAGTGCAAGCAATGACTAATATTTGTTGCTTTGCATAAATTATACTTCGATTTCCTTTCATTTAAACAAAAAGCAACAGATTAAAAAATCGTCGATTAATCGACATCAAAGCAAAAATGATGACCAATTCACAAAAAAAGGCAACGGGCGTTAACGTGCTCACACAACATAAAGTGGGATGCTAATTACGTTTTCCGAACGCGTTCAAAGTGAAGTCAGCTTTTGTAATTTGAGCAGGGGGGAAACACAATAGAAAATTAATTTAACAATGAAAAATTACAATTACTTATATAAATACGAGTATATTGTATTTAAACTGTATGGAATTTAATCGTTTGATTATTTGTAATGACTTTTTTTTTGCTTTCTTTAATTTTAATACAAACAGTCAAATCTTGATCAAACGAAATTTTATTGATATAGCGCTTCGAGTAATTTAATTTCGAGCCGTGTTAAATTCATACAAGATTATATATTTTAGAATAAGTTAATATTGCAGTGAATTTATTGAATTTTACTACTGAAGTGGTTTCAATTGTATTTGCAAAGTTAGTGGTGTTCCCTTGATAAATTTCCATTGATGATTCATTAAATTGAAGTAAAATTTCGTGTGCTGAATATAAATTATTGCTTTAATTATACTTATGTATATTTGTACATTCGCAATTAACAAAGTGAAAACTGAAATAATAAAATTTTATTAAAAAAAAACAGTTTAACAATTTAATGGCCATATTTTATTGTCATTCCATGTATTTGTAATTGTCAACGCCAGATGTCAGTTGGCCTGACAGGCGGCTGTTTGTAATTGACGCGGTGTAGAGTTCACGCTTTTACGAACGCATCAATTGCATCAAGGAAACAAAGGCGCGTCTTCAACATTTTTAATTGAATGCAATTTAGTTAAATGTAGTTGGGGAAAAAGTTACAAAAAATGAATTATTTAATTACGAACATAAATACTTACATTAACGTGTAAGTGGAGTTGTCGGAAAAAAAATTTTTATTCTGAGAGATCGAAATCAATCGGCTACCATACTTAACTATAACTCCAACTGCCCGTCTTCAATGCTTGAGTTTAAGATTTAAATTTTGCTTAGTTAAAAATTTTAAATTTTTGCCTAATATGCCCTACTAGAGGTCTGCGTGAGTGTGCTTGAAACGACCATCAAACCACCCGGCACGATCGCGAGCCTATCGAGCCCTTACGAGCGAAATTCACAAATAAAAACAAAACAAAACAAAGTACTAAGCAAAGTACTATTTGCACTCACAAATAAAATGTTCTGCGAGTTAAAGCGAGTTGAAGCACTCGTAGTTTATTGCATTCGACATTGCCGTGTTGCTTTGCGCGGCGAACTTACTGTTGCCATATCAATGCTTAGCCAACGGTTAAAGGAGTTAAAATTTTAATAATTTCGCTTGAACTAGCACTTTCCTAGGAAAAAGTACGAAAAATTCAATTTTAAATCCTGTGCCATTTCCATTTTAAGTTAGTTATTTTAGTTGGAATAAAATTACAACAATTAAACGACACATCCCGCTAAGGGACGAATCCGAAACTAATCATAACCTACATGCAAATAGGTAATAAATCTTTAAAAAATCTGTTTTGGCGACGCATTTAGTTACAGCTATCACGTCGCAAGTTCAAATCACAATGAACGCGAGACTTGAGTGCGACAAAAATCAAAACGACGCAATTTGATTTTCTCTATACGTTGCAACAAGATACGCAATCTTTCAAAATGAATGTATCTCTTATTCTCTGCATTCATTGCTTTTTCTCATGTTCGGTGTTGTAAATGTTTTTTTTTCGGTTTGAACATCATTGACACCGATCTGCGAGTCACAACGAATCAGAGTTCAAACGAATCATAAGTCATGTAGCTCAATAGCTCTGTTTTGTGCGAGTCTACTGATAACTCGCACAATGGCAATAGAACCATTGTACTCGACAGCAAGTACTCTGATTGGTAGACATAGCGAGTGCACTTACGCAGACCTCTATTCCCTACTGAAGAATAACTAATATGTAAACATGCATTTATAATTATAGCTTTTTCTTATTTAATTTATATCAGTATTTAGCTGAATCGAAATTTTGAGTATTTCTAACTAAAAAAAGAAAAAGTAAGTGGTCTAAAGATTTTTTATTTGTTTCTATGAACTTTTAGAAGATATACAAAATTTACTGAGCAAAAAGTTCTTGCTTACTTTTTTTGTATCAGAAAATACTTACTTTACATAATTTGTTTAATATATTTTTCTTAACAAATTCTTCAACAGCTAAAGTGCTTAAAAATTGTTCGATTGATGTATAAGAGATTGTTTATGATAAAATATTTTTACTTTTATTTACAACACATACATTTTTGCTCATTTTGTTAACTTGGAAACTCCTCGATCTATGCCCCATATAATCGACGTACGTCACTTGTGCCACAACGAGAATCAAAGTAGCCAATAAGGCATATTAAATAATATATATATATATATATATATCGCAGGTCCCAAAAGTGCTTTTATAGTTTACTTTGCTTTGCAAAGTCTTAACGGTAAAACACAATTTTTACCGTCATGATTGCGAGATTTCGGCCACTGGAGATTCTTGAAACTCCATATACTAAGATTTGTGACTACATAAATTGTTGATCAGGACGATTTAAGCTACATTATACTTAGCTAAGTCAATTTGGCTGCAAAACCACTTATCATAAAAAAAATGCAGGGTCTTTTCATTTTGAGACAGGGAGAAGTTATGGGTGATGTTATATAAACTTCAGGTGTCAAAGTTTCGAAATACTGACAGTAAAATCTTTTTGACACAGATACTATCAATCAGGATGCTATCCAGTCGTACAAATTTCAGCTGCTTGTAGTTCAATACAATTTCATACAAAATGTGGTACTTCTGGTAAGCGATACATTTCTAACTTCTTTTGACAGCTTACAAACATAACTTTGTAATGAGGTATATATTATTAGGTTTCAAGTGGATGCTTCGATCACAAACTGAATGGTTCTTCTGAAAAACTTAGCCAGCAAAGCGCGATATCTTAACTACGCATCTTTACTTTAAAATACCTTTTGCCTACCTCATCTTCATGGCCAATAGAAACATTCTGGCACTGTTTCAAATTGAAATCGGCCCATTCTAATATATGTACATGTAGCTTTTCATATTGGCTAATAACTATTTTTACAAAATTTCATATTTGAAAAAAACAAAGAAATAATAAGAGAACGACTCCATTTTCCGCAAGCGCACAATGGAAAACCTACAAAAACTGGCAAAAGGTTAATAAACTTTGTTGCGAATTGCAAAACATTCAAAGAATAAACAGAAACTATAAACTTAAATAGCCGAACAACAAGCAACAAAGATTTTGAAATAAAAACATAAATGTTGGCAGTCGCAAACAACTTCATAAAAGAAAACAGAGCCATTGTGTTTTAGTGTTGTGTTTTTTGCGTAATTTCCATGTCAAAAGTCTCATGACATCTGAAGCTGAACTTTTGTCACCCGGTTTTGCAAATTTCCCATAAAAAGGGTGTAACTTTTTTAGTTTCCTCATTTTTATTTAAAATTTTTGTTGTGCGTAAGCTTGAACCTATGGGGTATGATAATTTTTAGTGGTTTATTAATTTAAAGAATTTTTTCTTAAAGCTGACCAAATTTTAAGCTCTAACGTTTTACAAGAAACTTTTTCGCAGCTGACAATAAAATTGATGCAGAACTAAACAGATGCTCGAGTACAATCTGTGGGGCATGCCTGCGGTACCGAGCTCACTCATAAAGCTGGAATATACTGGCGCAATTTAGTGAAATTTGTTCGTTGTCGATTTCGTCCCCAAAATAGATCACAAAAGGTTAATTCGATATAGGGATGTGTAGTAGGGTAGAGTGGGGCACATTTGTCAGTGGGGCACATTTACCACCCCTCACTTGGCGTTCCCTGGGTTGAAATAGAGACTCGACAAATGAAGTTTTGCGTGATAAAATGTTCTCTGGGCTGTCTGACAAATTCTGACAGTTCCAACGTGAATATTAGTTGCGGTAGACGTGTTTTTGTGTTTTTTGCCGTCGAATGTAAATACAGGGTGTTTTTTTTAGAGGTTTGTTTTTCGAATAGAGATAAAACTGGCATTTTATGGTCAAATCTGGCAACTCTAATGTCATTTATGTTCAGTTTGGTTTGCCATTTCATCATGAACAGGTTGACAAAAGAACAACTCTTGCAAATCGTGCAAATTTATTTCGAAAATAATGGTTCAGTTCGCGAAGTTTACCGCAAGCTCCGTCCATTTTATGGTCGACATAATCGTCCATCAGAGCAATTAATTCGGTTAACCATGGATCGTTTTCGCACTACGTTTACTCTATGTGATAATACGCATCCGCAGAGACGTCGAACAGTGCGCACCGAAGAAACAATTGCCGCTGTAGAGCAAAATGTTGAAGAGGACCCGAATGAATCGATTCGCCACCGTGCACAGCAATTGCAGCTTTGTCCATCAACTTTATGGAAGATTTTGCGCAAAGATCTTGGCTTGCGACCTTACAAGATCCAGCTTGTGCAAGAATTTAAGCCGCGAGACCATGCAATGCGTCGTGATTTTGGTGTATGGGCCGAAAATGAGATTGATCTCGATGCTGATTTTCATCGCAAAATTTTGTTCAGTGATGAGGCTCATTTTTGGTTGAATGGCTACGTCAACAAGCAAAATTGCCGCATTTGGAGTGAAGAGAATCCACATGAGACCCTTGAGACGCCATTACATCCACAAAAACTGACTGTTTGGTGTGCTCTATGGGCTGGTGGAGTCATTGGGCCATACTTCTTCCGAAATAATGCTGGAGAGTCAGTTACCGTTAATGGAGACCGGTATAGAGCCATGATAACCGACTATTTTGTTCCCGAATTGGATGGCATGAATGTGGATGAGTTGTGGTTCCAACAAGACGGCGCTACATGCCACACAGCGCACGTCACAATCGATTTATTGAAGGAAACATTCGATGAGCGCATAATTTCGCGGAATGGACCTGTCAATTGTCCACCAAGATCGTGTGATTTGACACCATTGGATTATTTTCTTTGGGGATATGTGAAGTCGCTCGTCTACGCCAACAAACCAGAAACGTTAGGGGACTTGGAAGCCAACATTCGTGGCGTTATTGCCGACATACGGCCCCATATGCTCGAAAAAGTGGTTCAAAATTGGACCTGCAGAATTGGCTTTATTCGAGCCAGCCGCGGCGGCCACATGCCCGAAATCATATTTAAACATTAATGGCATAAAATTATCCTTCTAATAAAGCCAAATTGATGGACATTAAAACGATTTTCTTGTGTTTTATTTCAATTCGAAGCTCTATACCTCTAAAAAAAACACCCTTTATTTCAACAGGTAAGAATTTTGTGATTTTTCTATCAATTTAAATTGTTTTTGAAATAATTTATTCGGAATTTCATTGATTTGACTTAAGTCGATAAGATTAAAATAACATCGAATTTAAAATTAACTCAGTTCTTAATAAAAAAATTCATATTTAAAGATGACTCGATGTGGGGCACTTTTGTTACCAGTCAAGATCTTCAAGTAATTGTGTTTAAATATTTTTTAGATATAGAATGGTTCGCAACTACAAAAAGAAAACTGGCCGATGCTCGATAAACGAAGGAGACATATCAAGAGCCGTGAAAGATGTTTTGAAAAAAAAAAGAAAATATCAGCTCCGCTGCTCGTTTATATAATATTAATCGGTCAACACTTCGATTTAGAATTCAAAAATGTTTATCGAAAAAACCTTCTATTGACGATTCTGGGCAAAGTTCAGAAAATGATGAACCACTATATTCATCAAAATATACCGTCAATCAAGTTTTCACCACTAAACAAGAACTTGATCTCAGCAACTACTTTAAAATAAGCTCGAGTTTACAGGTAATTCTAAGGTAGGTATATAAAATAAAATTTGATAATGTAATGAAATTCGATTTTATATTGAAGCATGGACTAACATACGTAGCGGCTAGGAAGTTTGTATTTGAGTATGGCAATACAAATAAAATAAAAATGCCTACCAGTTGGACCACGCATAAGCAGGCTGGTATCGATTGGATACGTGGTTTTATGAAGCGAAATCCACTGCTAAGCTTACGAAAGCCAGAAAGTACCAGCCTTGCACGAGCAACTGGTTTTAACAAGCCTTCCGTAGATGAATTTTTTACGAATTTGGAATTCATATATAAAAAATATTCATTCACGGCGAAAGATATTTACAATTTGGACGAAACAGGGATTCCAACTGTATTAGAATCACCAAAGGTTATTTAATGTAAAATTTAATATGAATCATCTTATAAAGTTCTGAAACATCGTAGGTAATTGCTACAAAAGGAAAACGTACCGTTTCCCAAATTGCATCAGCAGAAAGAGGTTCGTTAGTTACCATGGTAGGAATTATGAATGCAATTGGAAATTCTATTCCACCGGCCTACATTTTTCCGAGAATTAGGTATAAAGATCACTTTATAAATGGGGGGCCAAGTGGATGCTTAGGGCTGTCAAATAAAAGTGGATGGATGGATTCAGAAATTTTCATCGATGTTCTCAAGCATATTGTAAAAAACACCAATTGTTCAAGCGAATCCCAAATATTATTATTATTGGATAACCATATAAGCCATTGTTCATTGGATGCTATATTATATTGCCGTGATCATGGAATAATTTTGCTTACATTCCCGCCACACACATCACATAAGCTTCAACCTCTGGATGTCACTGTGCTTGGGCCGTTTAAGAAATATCTTGCAACATCTTTTAATGACTTCTTAGTCAATAATCCAGGTCGAGCTATATCTATTTATGATATTCCTCATTTGTCACATGCTGCATTCTACAAAGCATTTACACCTCACAATATATCAAAAGGATTTGCAACAATGGGAGTATTTCCCTTTAATCGCCAAATTTTCAAAGAATCGGAATTTGCTGCAGTGGTCGACCACGTTACAGGTTCTGATGAAATTGTAAACGGAGAGTTAGCTCAAGAGAGAGGCCACAGTAATGATAATGCAGAAAAACAAACGGAACATAACATTAATTCGATAAAGTCTCCAGAACAAATACGTCCTCTACCAAAACTAATAAAAAAACGAAGATTTTTAAATGACGCCAGAAAAGGAAAATCCAAAATATTAACAAGCACTCCAGAAAAAGATTTAATTTTACAAAAATTGGATGAAAAAAAAATAAAATTAATCAAAAAAGAGGTTGTAATGAAGAATATATTTGCAAAGAAAGCAAAAACCGCCTGTCAAGAAAAAAAGCCGGTATCATCTTCTGAAACTTCCGATAATGACAGCATTATTCTAGCTGATACAGATCAGTCAGTCGGAGCATTATCGGAAGCAGATAGCATGCTTTGTGAATCAAACTCGGGTGAGTTATGGGAATTATGTGATACTGACATACTAAATTCAAACGATTTCGTGTTGGCAAGTTTCGGTGAAAAATTCAAAAGATATTATGTTGGCCAAATATTATCACAAGAAAGCGATAGTAGCTTAAAATACGAAATAGACTTTTATAGGAAAAAAAATTATAGTTGGGTTTTTTACAAACCACAAGTGGAAGACATATCTTGTGTCTCGCGGAGTGACATAATTTTAAAACTTCCTGTTCCTATTCGTCCACCAGGAACTTCTCGTTCAGCGGCCACTATAATATTTGATATTGATCTCTCACGATACAATGTTCTCTAAGTTTATTTATAAATTAATTAGTATTAAGAAATTTTGAGAAATTACTGTGAAGTATTATTATTTTGTTCCTTTTTTTAAACCCAAAGACATGAAATGTTATTTAATTTTATATAAATAAAATTTTTATTTTGTATTAAAAATTAACATTCTTTTCATTATATTTTGCATGTTAAGTTATATGGGTGAATGTGCCCCACCCGATGGCAAAATGTGCCCCACTGGTGGGACACTTTTACCATTTTTTACATGTTTACAAATCAATTTTTATAAATAGATTCCGAAAAATAATATAAAATCAGAGCTTGAGAAAACAGTGTAAAATATTTATCCTTGTTAACTGTAAAGATTTTTTGGCTTTCTAAAAAGTGGTTTCTGATTTATGAACCAAATAAAAAAAAGTGTTAAATGTGCCCCACTCTACCCTACTTGTATTGACTTACAGGAATCTTAACAAGATTTCAAAAGGAATGAGCCGCAAATAGCCCCGTCACCCAATCTCGTTCACTCTTTTTTTTGGTGTTCAGCAGAGACAATTACGGTACCTTTTTATAAAGCCTTAAGCAATAAATTTGCACCAATCAAGGTCATCAAGGGTCAATATGAAGGTTTCAAATGTAGAGCAATACAAATCGCGAGACTTTCTGATACTTTTGAGCACGTCTCAGGTGTGCGCTAAGGTTGTCTGCTGTTTTTGATAGTACTGGACTTTACAAATCATGACATTTAATGGGTTTCAAAGGATATTCTTCGGAAAGTCCACACTGCTAGTCCACATCAATAGAACAAACAGCATATCTATCCACCCAACCGGTGCCAGCAATAGCTTGATGACAAGCAAATCCAGCATAGAAGGAGTGCATAACTTTACATACTTGGGTAGCGTAACAACACCTGATGGCGTTACCAATATAAACATCCATGCCAGAATCAATAAAGCGAAGGTACCTTCGATCAGCTTCGTAATGTCTGGCAGCCTTCGTTCTTATCAAAGACCTCGTAGGTCAAAATCTTTGAGTCAAACGTGACGTTAGTTCTTTAAAGCGTCTGTAATACCTGGTTAACAAACATCACTCTGCTCCATAATTTACAAGTGTTTACCAACAATTGTCTTTGCGAAATTTTAAAAATTTGGTGACCCAGAACCATTTTCAGATCGCGACAAACTTCAATTTCTATTCAAATCAAATAACGAAGGTAGAAATGGATTGGGCATACGTTGCAGAAATCACCAACTGTAGTGTCGGTTAGCATTTGAGTGGAATCGTCAGGATTGAAGAAAACGCACATGGAAATAATCGTTAGTACAGAAAACACCGAATCAGGAAAATGTTGGAAAGGATTCAAGGCATTCGCTGCTACTGATCATGTACGTTGGGAGAATTTTTTCGAGGTCAAATGCTTCGTGAGGAGATAGAGGACATTAGCGAATGTAGACAATATATATCCATGTACCAAATTTCACAATTATAGCTGTCATAATGATTAAGATAAGATATTTTAAGTGATTTGTTGTATGGGAAGTGACACACCCCATTATTGAATCCCGCCTACATTTATTACATGAGAAAGTGTTTTAGGCGAAGATGTATCATATTCAACACTTCGCTGTGCTTTGATTGCTGTGAGGAAACTCAGCGATAGATACTCTCACCTTCTAATATAATAATATTTTGGGAAGTTTTTTTTAGAATGACATAAGAAACTAAATATTTGGGGAAATAAAATTAATGCACTTCACTTCTGTTAAGTACAACAAATTTATTCCTGAAATCAGATATTAAAAAATTTGTTTACATTTCTTTTATATTTAGTACTCAAAATATGGAATTTTACAATATTTTCCAAAAAAAAATTTTCTAATATTTTCAAAATATTTTTTTATTGTTACTTAGCTTACTGGCTTTGTGAAAAACTAAAGATAGCCATTTGTATTCAATCGTTTCCAAACTGCTTAGGTTCGAAGAACAAGTATAAGTTGTTAATTCCTTGTTTTTGACGTTTATTTTAGTTTAACCTATTTATGATTTGAATATATTCAATTCATGAGCAGTCGCCATATTTTTTCTGTGCTCTCTAGACCTTTTCAAGAAAATCTCATGTTCTAGGATACTTTGGGAAAGCTTAGAATTCCAATGTTTACTCCTTTTCGAAAATGTACTGTTTTTCGAAAGTTTACCGAAGAGTTTTAGAACATGAGGAAAAAATATTCCAATATTTTTTAAAGATTCTATTTTAATGCAAAGAGCTTTTAGATAAACTCTCAGGGCATTAAAAAAGTCATATTTTTAAAATTTGATAAGTTTCTGAACAGGTTTTATGTACATCAGTACTCTCCATCCAGGTGGCTCTTGAAGCACCCTGCATAGAAAAATGTATGTTTTGTCATCAGACTCTTGACAGAACACCTAGATAAAGTAGAAGAACTTTAACTGTTTGAATAATAAAGCCGAATTTCTTAGATCCAATACGACTAGAAAAGAAGATTTATGCTGACTGATACAAACTCAGTCAGGTGCACTCAAGAGCTGAGAAGTTACCGTTCTATACTTAATATACATAAGCATGTACGTGTTTAGAAAATATGATTCTAAGTAAAAGGTATCTTAATTTAAATTATAATTACAATTTTTCAAATTTTTACCTTCGTTCAATGATGTATCATTAATTGAGGTATCGAAATGTATGCGTGGCAGGGTTTTCGATTTGTACTCACCTGAAAGTAGATAAAATTGAAAAGTTAATAAAATAAAATATAATAAAATATTTGTTATTCAAAAAATATATTTGCATGAAAATTAGACTGTCTATCAGCTGTATTTTTGTTACTAAAAATTTGATTTTAGCCGAGTATAGCGTTGCACGTGGCATTTCAACGTACATGAAAATGGTTTCGACTTTTTATGCTTATGTTAAGATGGTTTCACTATAGCCCAATATATCGTGCCACCGAGCACAAAGTTACAGAACTTCGAAGTCAATATTTCATTCAAAATCAGCGTTAATTGATTTTTGTTGCCATTGGCCAAACTGTTGGTCTAACCAGAAAAAAAACTTAACCAACAAATCAGAGATGGACTTAGACACTTTTAATATTCACCGACTTATACATATGAAGTGTTGAACACGAAAGTGATAAAAAATATGTGATAACGTTAGATTTTATTGTAAGCATGTTGGCACCAGGATTGCCAAGTGGGCGGGATTGAGCCGGCCAAGTTTGGAATTCAATACCCAAAGACGGGGGCCTGGAAGTAATCCAATTTTACAACTTTTGTGACATGAACTTCAAAGTGTTGTTATTGAACAAGAAAGAAAAGTCATCAAGTTTTTCCCACACAAAAATGTAAGATTTTACCATTCTATGAATTATTTTTTTAATATTGCAGACCGAAAAAAAAAATAAAACAGTTCATTATCTCTTTCTCAAAATAAAATTGAACTTTTTACCATATGAAGGAAAAATTTTTTTTTTTTGGGAAGGCCGGGAGTTGCTGCTTTCCAACTTGGCAACTCTAGTTGGGATATAAATTTGAAACTAGGACAGACTGAACAATAATTATGGACACGTTTTATGTTTAAAATTGAAAACTAAAAAAAAATAGTATTATAGTACTTAGCAATGCCGAGAAAGTTAACTTACACCTTGGAACTAATTAAATTTGCTTAGTTAGCCATATGTAATGTTGTTAGCAAAAAAAAAAAGAAATCATTTGAATTCAGTGCAAAAAACGCACTTTATATAGAAATCAAATAAATGATTTTATACCGCATCGCTGAGTTTAAAAACAAAAAGAAAAAGTACATACAAAATTTGAACGCAATTTAACTCGATTGTTTTATGGCTTTCTTTTCCAATGCTGGAAGTCATAGTAAAAAGTGTACAGAAAAATAATTCTTTAATTTTGCTACTGCATTGAATGGATATCCACATCCATCGTGTAGGGTATATAGAATTTTGTTGAGAAAAAATAAATTCGCTTTGCTGAAAACATTTCTTGTGAAAAGATTTCTTTTTTATGTAGCTTTCTTGTGATGAGAATGATTATTTTTGCAGCTTTAATAGGAAAATAAACTTTGAAGCCGCTTTGTGCTTAAACTTTTGTTTGGTTTTCGTACAGAAGAAACAGAGAAACCTATAAAGTCTTTAAGAACGACGATGTACCGCTGTATTCATATGAAAATGAGCTGACTGCATGCCGAACGCAAGAATGTATAGCCATGCAGTATGTTTATTTATTGGCAAATGCAACATGTGTGTCCGTCCGTCCAACTTTGATATTCAGACATACATATCTATCGGTTCGTTCATCCATAACATGCTGTAGTTGTTTTTGTTAATTGTATCTATGTCTACATTGGATTTTTATGTTGTTTTGTAGTATAATTTTTTATTGGCCTACTGACCGTAACACATGGACGGCATGCTGCATTCATTGCATTGCATGTCAGTTGTAATTGAAAACCCTGCTCCAGGGTGCCTCGTATTATTCATAGTTATTTGGATATCAGTATACCCAGCTGCGTGTCTTCAAAAATGCTTTCAATTAATTAAAACAATAGAAACAAATTTTGAGGGCCTTCACAGGAAATTGAAATATGTACTTACACACATATATCAATTAGCAAAATATTTTATATAATTAACTATAATGAAATTGATATATTGTTGGAGCTGGTAGTTGATACATGCATAGTAGGTAGAACGGTTTGAAGTTTGTAGCACTTTTCAAATCTGTACAGCACAGCATAAAACATTGAACTTTTAAAAATTTTTAGTGAATTTCTAAAGTTTTTTTCTTACTTTCAATCAGTAATGGGAACTATCGAGTCCTTTAAACATCGAGCACTTCTGTATCAATACATTTAAGAATCTAGTATTTGGCGAAAGTGTCGACTTACTTTTATTCAGTTCAAGCCGAATATGTCTTCACGTCGTTAACTTAAATCGCTTTTAATCTGGCGCCTTGATGGTGCTGCAACGGCCAGGCAGTCCAGCATGATGATAAAGTACGAATAATTCAAATTATAATTTTGAAACAGATGCAGAAACTGTTCAGACTGACAAAATACAGGATAATGTCTGGCGGAAACATGCCATGAAAAATATGAATCCTGAAACAGGATGAGGTAAGTCGCTGAGGATAGCGATTTTGAAAGCCACTAAGTCTTTTTTACACTGTGCGGCAGTATATGTATGTACATATGTAAATCAGGGTGGTTTTTGTTTGAATTTTTTGCGAAAGTCAAATGCGACGTCCTCTCAATTGGTTCGAAATAGGATAAAAAAAATGGTAGAAATTTTTTGAAATTTTTATCTTTAGTCCTTATTGACCCTATTTCAATGTTAAATTTGGCTTCAGGCGCCACTTTTAGTTATTGACGCATATCTAGTGCTTCACCGAGGCTGCGAGGCACCTCGTTCAACGAGGCGAGAACGAGGCGAGGTGGAAAAATAAATTTGCCTCGCTCGATCGAGGCGAGGCGAGGTGCCGGTGTGATCGTTCTCGGTTCTGAGAACGAGGTGCCTCGCAGCCTCGCTTTAACACTAGCTCGTATCGGAAGTAAGTGAAGTATTTTTTGTTTTGATATTATTTTTTGAAATTTGACTCGATATTTATTTATTGGAAAGAATAGATAAGGCTATAAAACTTTTGTTTTGAGTGCATCTTTATTGTGGCCCTTATACAAAAATATTTTTTAAATTTCATTTTCTCGAAGACCGGTTAACCGATTCACACCGAACTCACACTACGTTGCTTTCACATTAAGAAGCTAAGCTTAGGCTACTTTTATTTAGAGTCCATATATTTCGTCATATCTTCGGTCTTTAGAGTCAGCAGCACTAAAATGATCTCTAATCGAATGAGAGTTAGAATAATACAGCTACTACTCTCTTTTGTTATTATTATATGACGAAAGATTTAATAAGGGGACCCCAACGTTCGGTAAAAAACTTTGTTGTTAATGTCCGAAGCCGTTCAACCGAACTTCTGAAGATTTGGCATGTGTTTATATTTCTTATCATTTGGGGAAGGTTCGTAGCATACTTTGGTATTATCAACTACTTGACGCAGATGAATAAACTTTTTTTTTATATCTCAGTAACTGTATGACGTAAATGGATAAGATTTGGTACATATAATTCTTATAGTTTGTAAAAGGTTCGTAGCTTAGCTTGATTTGAATAAAAATGGACAATATAAGTAATGAATTAAATTCATCATAGCTCATCAATCATCATATATGATTCAATCCACTAAAAATAAAAACACATATTTTATTTTACTTCTTGAGGCGAAGCAACGCGTGCCGGCCTTGATTGTTGAATATATCGTTGGCATACAAGCAAAATTGACCATTTTTTTTAACAACCGAAAATAATATATCACAATTTTAAGAGGATGTAAACATAATTAAACGATTAATAAGCGCCACCCACTTATTATTTGTTTGCAGATAGTCAATTTTGCTTGAATGCCGACAATAAACAGGCCTGATAATTTTTTTTTAGTTCAATAAAATCCTCGGTTCTTACCGAGGCGAGGCGAGGCGAGACTCAAATTTATAAAACGAGGCGAGACCAAGAACAACTAGAACCTCGCCTCGCCTCGGGTGAAGCACTACGCATATCGTTAAGTATTTACGAATGCAAACAAAAACAAATTAGGCTCTCTTAATATCTTAATAAAATTACAAATTATTTATAACATTTTTAAAAAACATCAATATGACAAAATATATGAGACCGATGTTAAATTTTTTGCACCAATCTTATAGAACATAAAATTACCTAAGATACCTCACATCAATATGTTTAAAATCTGTTTAGGAATCTATAAGTTATACTGATTTTTAGAAATTCTATTACCATAAATTTACATGACTATATCTCGGAAACTATATGCTAGCGACATTTATTTTTAATATATTCTTTTTTAGAATTGAAAACCACGTAAGAAAAACTAATTTATAAAAATGGCGGCTCAGGCTAAATTTCACATTGAAATAAGGTCAGATAAAAATCTCAAAAAATTCTTAAAATTTTTTTTAATCTATAGGATCAGTAAGAGGTAAATATAAAAATTTGAAAAAAAAACTCCTGAAACTTTTTAACTTAATTCGAACCAATTAAAGGGCGTCCCCAATTTTTTCTTTTTCCTAAGGACCACTTTAAAGTACATGTGTATGTAATTATGGGTCAGTTAATTTATTGTGAAATTCCTTTAGTTCCACAAAAAGGTCTCGATGACTGTTCCGTGGTATACGCTAGTATAGCAATTGGGCACCGAAATAGAAGAAGAAACAACAACATAAGAATATCTATTATTATTTTTACGAAATCGTTGCTATCAGTTAGTCGTTGACTGCGATGAGCAGAAAAAACCATCACTCTTGATTTAATGAGCAAGCAATGGCCACACGTATCATTATTCAAGTAAATTCATATAAAAAGGACATTTGCCAAATATTAAAAGGAATTTTATTAATGGGAATGTTTTAATTTAACCTAGCCTTACCTGTCATAACTAAACTTACATCTTGCCTTACATTACCCAATTCGACATTATGTATGAACAAGGCTGAACTGTCTTATTATATTCGGTTTTTAGATGGTAACGGTTTGGATTGACAACGCATACAACTCTTGCAAATTATGGAATTTCAAAAAAATTTCTAAAATTTTAACTTTTAATTTGCTCAAAATTCATATCTTACAATTATATTACACCCTTTATTAAGTTTTCTTTAATTTTCTGGTTTTCAAACATTTCCATCATTGGGTCGTATTAAATTCATTTCAAAAATTACTTTTTCTTATAATGCCATTATTATTATTGCATGGTATTCAGCTGTTATTATGAACACTTATTCTTAATTTTTAATACTATTTTTAATACTATTTTTATTGCTACTAATAGTAGTAACTATTGTTCGTATTAATATTTCCTTTTTGACGCGTTTTTTACAATGCGTAAACAATGCGGTCAACATTGAGATCATTGCGTTGCTTTGTGACTTGTTGCTTTTGTTGTTATTGTCATATGCATACAATTTACTGTCATTGTTAATGTTTTCGTTGTTGTTGCTGCAGCAGTAGTGATTACTATTTTTTACTGCTTGCTGTTGTTGCCCCTCCTCAAAAGAAAAAAAAAAAAATAAAATCGCTTATGAATTTTACACCACTCGTAAACTAGCGTAGGCGTCTGATACTGCTGCGTTCATGAAATTTTACAAACACTGAGAGAATTTAGAGCTTAAAAATACGTGCTTCAACTGAATTACGTAGTTCATGCTGCTGTCAAACTTTTCTTTTGCTATATCGCTCATATTTGACAGACAAGCAATTTATTTGTTGTTTACAAGCGCGCAAGAGCATTTCTGTTTGGTGGTTTTTTAAAATATTAGTAAGCCATATATCTCAAACGAAACCGTGTGATAGCCTTTCATTTCATTTCATTAGACAGCTCCAGTACTAAAATTCAATAAGACATTCGTAACAAGGGTATTGCGAGCGTAAAGAATGTTACGGTAGTGGCCACCCGACTTCAGTGAAATCTATGGCTTTGTTAGGGAATACTGAAAAGGAACTTCATCTCAAATTTCACATAATGCATAATGCGGGGCAAATGAAAGATAACGTAAGATAAGAATAGTTCAAAAACAACGTTCCGATTAATGCAATCCAGATTATTTTATCCAACGCAACAAAACGTGTCAATATTCAAGAAATTAACGAAAGTAGCGATAGGGAAATGATTTAATTTCGTGATACAAAATGTTATCTGTTATCATAATTTAAATCTCTGAATTAAAAAGTCTACGTGAGATTTTCATAAGCCCCCTCCTCCCCCTTGGTGAGATTTTCCACCCGCGTTTTGACTCACGTAATTAAATTCTTTTCATGAGCTCTGTTATACTTAAGTTTTAATTGTTTTTTTTTTTAATTTATATGCACATATAATCATATCTTTTGATGTACTATAAAAGTTTAAGACTTAATGTAAATTTCTTGAAGAATAAAATAAATAAATAAAGACAAGATAAAAATGTCAAATGCGGTCTCTCATAATCTCTTAGCAACTGCCTAATTTGAAATTAATCTTATAGTTCTAAAACTTTGACTCAGGAACTAAGCTCATAAGCGTGAGTCAAAATACGGCGGTAGGAAGGGGTTCGGAAAAATTTCACAAAATCTCACCAGATCAGCGATAAACGATAATAAGTTTATTGTTTATTTCACAGAAAAATGTATGTACTCCACTCGACACGTAAAGTTTCCTAAGCTTTTCAGAAACCGTTTACATGAAATCTTACAAAGAAATCTCATTTCCGAATTCTTTCATTTCCATTTCAGAAATCTTTCTAAAGTGTGTCAATGTCCGTATTTTTGATTGCATTTGAAGCATTTCTGAACGTTTTTTACTACGTCTTAGGTCTGTTTTTTATTCTGCGTCACTTGCGCCGTGATCTTTCTATGTCATCTGAACTAGGAAGTAGTTTTTTCAGTTTACCCATGTCATTACTTGTAAATAGTTATCTAATGAGACGTTTGTTGTACCCATATCATCAAATCCCTCGAAATTTTTCTTCAATTCCGTAATTAGTAATCGCAGAAGATTTTCTAAGAATGAAAAAAAAAATCACTGGAAAATAAGTTATCGATAATAAATTTTGAGTGAAAGTTTTTGACGTTTCTTGCAAATTCTTTTCTATAATTTTGTAGCAAGGAATTTAAAGATAAAGCATTAAAGTGATGGTTTTTAATTTTATTTAATGTAAAGATTAGGGTGTGCCATTTTTGAGCAACTTTATTTTTTCAACTTAAAAACAGGCTTAAAACTTTCAGAAAGGTGAAAAAAGAAGCCTCTAATATTAACATTTAGAGGTGCCTGTTTCTAACTTTCCATTTTCCATATAAATTATATGGAAAAAAAAATTATTTATTTTTTCGTATTGTTGTAGCTTGACATGAGAGCATTGTAGAAATGAACTGAAACATTATTTTAGTAGGAAATTGAACGCACTACAAAAAAAAAAAAATTATATTATTTTATTATTTGATTAACTGTTAAACAAAAGTAATTATGCATTAGGTTCAGTAAAATTATAGACTAAAAATTTTTTTTTTTTTTTTTTTTTTTTAGAGCGTTCAATTTCCTACTAAAATAATGTTTCAGTTCATTTCTACAATGCTCTCATGTCAAGCTACAACAATACGAAAAAAAAAATTTTTTTTTCCATTTTTTCCATGTAATTTATATGTTAAATGGAAAGTTAGAAACAGGCACCTCTAAATGTTAATATTAAGAGTTCAAATTTTTAGAGGCTTCTTTTTTCACCTTTCTGAAAGTTTTAAGCCTGTTTTTTAGTTGAAAAAATAAAGATGTATTAACATAGTTAAAAACCTAACAACACTAATAAAGATCAACTACATTTAAAGGAGTACTAAGCTATGTAATTTACTTTATTTTAAATTTTGTTTTACAAATTTTGTTTATAAAATTACACAGTTTTTAGCAAATTTTATTTGAATTTATTCTTTTGCACTTCACTTTATCATGAAAAATATCAAATACACAAAATCACTGTTGGATTATTATCTGATTGAAAGTAATTGGAAATATTTTGGTAGCACTGACTGGAATTTAAGTTTTCCACTCATCAATTATTTAAGATTGCAAAGTTTTACTCTTCATGATAGGGGTGTTAATTTATAATCAATAATAAACTATACTTAACATAGCATCAAACAGATAATCATAAAACTTTATTTAGATTACATTAAAAATTCTAGAAAACTTCAAATCTGAAACCTTCCAAAAACACATAACATGATTAAAGATTTGTTTATAACGTGTCAGAAGGATTTAATTTGAAAAGTTAAAGTAACGTTGAATCTGTAACCTTTCTGAAACAGTTCAGATTGATTTCATGTGAAGCAGTACATTTGAAATATTTAAGAAAGATTTCTGTAACGTTCCGTTTGCAATATTTCAAATGAAACATTTATTTTACGTTACATATTGTTTCTGAAACTTTCTAAAACGTAATATGTCGAGTGGGTAGAAGACATTCGTATTAGTGGCATGAAGCAAAGTCCATAAACAGATAGAGTTAATTTAATTATGTATTTAAAAATTATAAGGTAAATCTCACCAGAGGGGGAGGAAGTGTCTCGTCAGATCTCTCCAAGGGAGTGGGAGATCTGAGCATTCAAAACAGTGCCTCATGAACGTCTCCTTACACAAAGTCGTATGAGGTTGGAATATATGGAGGATACATATTTTTCTCAGTGTACAAGTACCAACAGTAAACATTTAATGTGCAAAACATAAAAAATATCGAAGGAAACGTTCAGAAAATTGAGATCAGACAGAAGACGTAGTAATAATAAAGCACTACAAAGAACTACAACAACAACAATAAGTAATATACCAAAGGAATTGGAATTTTTATGAAGAAAAATGATTAAACGCAATTTAGATGAATGACATAAAGCGCGAGCAACGACAACGAAGTACGAATGGATGGAAAATAAAAAAAAGTACTCGTAATAATAAGAAGAAATTAGTATTTATCCCCAGGAACTTGTAATAAAAATTTTATTTACACTTCTACTAAAAGTAGAAGAAGTAATGAACAAAATTACACTTTTCATAGGTAATTCAATAATATTTTTAGTACTGGAATAATGTTCAAAATATATGT
Source organism: Meiosimyza decipiens (assembly GCA_963680825.1). Taxonomy (NCBI): domain Eukaryota; kingdom Metazoa; phylum Arthropoda; class Insecta; order Diptera; family Lauxaniidae; genus Meiosimyza; species Meiosimyza decipiens. The sequence goes on along the minus strand of OY804258.1, from coordinate 84,899,316 downwards.
CACATGTACGTATGTATGAATGTATGTATGCATGTACTATGTATGTATGTATAATTTTATGCAATTGATTTATTTTATATTATCTAAAACTAGGACAATTTGAGGATGTTCTGAAAAACTTCAGCCTGTAAACTGTTTTCTTTGACAACGTTTACAAGATTTGTTTGGGGCGGATAGCAGTAGCAGGTGAATGCAAGCACTCTCGGTGTTGCGTTATGCCAGTCGAAAATTGTTTATAGCTTTGAAAAATATTGAAGAGATCGAAAAATCAGACAAATTTTAAGGAAGTCAAAAAATGTTTTAAAATTGAGAAATTTTCAAAAAGTCGCGAAGTGTTGAAGAATTTGGAAATTATTGAAAAACTCGAAATGTATAGAAAAAATCGAAATATTTGAAGAAAGATAAACCGAAATAGGAAAATTGAAAAAAGTTTAAGGAGATTGAGTAAGTGGTAAAAGCGTTGCGTTGGCGATAAATTTTCGTCAATACAGCACATCATAGATTTTCATTGAATCTCTACAGTAAATATGCTCACACATCAAAATTTTCTTCTCTATTCAACATCCACATAAGTGCCACATATCATCCACATTAGGGAGGGTCAAAAAAATCCAATGTTTTTTTTAGTTCCGACACACGGAAACTAGTTCCTAGGTACCTCTAGGAAGTACTTACCAAATCTGAGCTTTTAATAATAACGGGAAGATTATGCTCATCATAGTTTTCCAATTTTAATTTAGTCTCATATAAAAATGGTCATATCTTATCACCAATAGATTGTTAAACCAGTTGCATTGTCAATATTTATAGGAAATTAAACGCTCTACAAAAATGATCTCAAACAGTTTTATCATTAATCTTACCATTTGAAAAATATTCAAGGTCAAAGATTGAAGTATTTTAAGGAAAATTATTTTTTGTTTTGAATTTTGTAACTTACTGAAAAATAATTATTGTCAAATGAGCTTCAATTATTTCTATAGGAAATTGAACGCTCTAAAAAAAAAATGTCCTCATGTGGTTAATCAATTACTCTAACCATTTAGAAGATATTTGCAGTAGAATCCCAATGCCTATTGATTTTAATAGTTTTTCAATAAATATGATATGGTTAGAGTAATTGATTAACCACAGGAAACCTTTTTTGAAGAGCGTTCAATTTCTTATAGAAATAATTGAAGCTCATTTGACAATAATTATTTCTTAGTAAGTTACAAAACTCAAACAAAAAAAAAATAATTCCTCTTAAAATACTTCAATCATTGACCTTGAATATTTTTCAAATGGTAAGATTAATGAAAAAAGTGTTCGAGATCATTTTTGTAGAGCGTTTACATTCCCATAAATATTGACAATGCACTGGTTTAACGATCTATTGGTGATAAGATATGACCATTTTTATATGAGACAAAATTAAAAATGGAAAACTATGATGAGCATAATCTTCCCGTTAATATTAAAAGCTCAGATTTGGTAAGTACTTCCCAGAGGTACCTAGGATCTAGTTTCCGAGTGTCGGAACTAAAAAAAAAATTATTTTTTTGACCCACCCTAATCCACATACAAAGCTTTTGAATTTGCCCATAACCAGTTTTTTGAGCATTCACCGGAACACAAATTCTAGAATCACTTTCACAAAAAAAAAGTCTCAATAATTTCGCCAGTCCAAAATCCACTCAAACAATAACTTTTTGAGGATACATCGACAACTAGTCATTGAAAATGATTTTCCTTGAAAAATCATCTTCAATTTGTATTGTACGAGTAGACTTCAATAACTTATGTGCTTTGTTTCACATCTATATCTATTTGGACTAAAGCCTCAACATAATAAATGTTAAAAATAATGTCAAAAATCTCACCATTCCTAATTAACATCTTAAAATCATTTTGATACACCCATTGCATAGTTTTTGTAACCTAGTTTTTCATGGCGCATTTCAAAAGTTTGAAAATGATCGTAAAAAGTTTGCCAATAAACCCAATTCTTAAAATAAATTAGGTTTTATGAATTTGGCTTTAACTTTTTATTTTCATATAATTTTATGACACATAATTTCTAACTGCCTTTCAATTGTCCAACTTTTCAAGTGTACACACCCTCGTGAAATAAAAATAATATACAAATTTGATTATACAGGTAACGCTGCTATAACGCGATAAATGTTCTTGGAGACTTTGGTGCTTTGTCAGAAATCATATAATAAGAGACATCAATTTCATACTTAAAGAATGTTTCGGTTTTAAGCCATGATTATATAATGACTTTTTTTAAGCATATTAATATTGTTTCTTAAATCAGTATTTTCCTAAATATTAGAAAGTAGACATAAAGTTATGATACTACATAATAACACAGGTCGGTAAAATTGGGTCAACCATATGGTTTCGAAGCTCGAATATACATTTACGAAAGTTTTTTGACGAGCTGAATTCGAATCTGACGTCGGATTTTTTTGAAGGGTTCGTTTTTTGAGATATTTTAACCTGGAAGTGCAAAAATCATGGTTTTTCGGGAAATATGAGATAATAATTTGTACATCTTATGATAATTTTTATTTAAAACCATTTATGAGTTCGAAAATAAATATTTTTCCTCTTTAAACACATTTTAGACATAATCGATATAATTTTTTTTTCCTCCAAAATATCGCAACTTGAAATTCATGACACATTTTCCAGTTATTCTACCTTACTGAAACCTATGTTGATTTTTGTGCAGATCTGTATAATAAATTTCAATTTACGATATTTCGAAGAAAAAAAAGTATTGATACACATACATATGTTATGTAGTTCAAAGTGTGTTTTGAAGAGAGAGGGTAGTGATTTTGGATCCCATTGATGGTTTCATGAGAAAGAAATTAAATTCGATGTAACTTTGCCTCATATTTTTCGAAAAATCGAGGTTTTTTCACTTTTAGGTCGTTCTGGATCCTACAAAAGCAAACTTCAGCCAATTAAACTATTTTTTCTTTCATTAGTTACGTAAAAGAAATCAAAATTTGACATTTAGAAGCCAGATACAAAATTCATTTTGACCGGTGCCATCTTTTTGTAATTATTTGGAGTTATTTTAGAATCTGAGCTAAGTTCAACGACAGAGTTATGATATATATATATATATATTATAGAAATTTTATTTGTTATTAGTCGACTGTTATTATTAATTAATTGAACAATATTTTGATCGAATTGTACAGTCTTAGCAGAAACCGATATTTTTGTGTGAAATTTTCACAAATCGGTCAAGGCTTTTTTTGAAGAGTCTTTGCTCTTGTTTTGCAAGCTCTTATAAACTTTTGATATGTAGATAATGTTTGTACAAGATTGCACATAAATATTACTGCCTAAGCTCATAAAGGATCAAAATCTACATATAAACATTTCAACTACTTGGATAGCCAAGACGTGAAATTTAAATTATAGCTTTTAAAATAAATTTTTGTTAATTTTTTCTAAGGAACAATATTCTCAAATCGGTTTGTAATCTTACATTTATATGGTTTACTACACTTGGATTTTAGATCGGGCATGCAAATGTGCAATTTATGTAATGCAAAAGCACTGAAAATATTTGAAATACCGCGTTGTACCAAAGGTTTCATCGTGTTACAAGAAAAGAGAGTACCGCGTTGAAGAGAGTACCGCGTTATAGGGGGTTTCCTGTGCAACAAAATATGGCGCGACTGTGGCTTAAGTATCGCCAAATGTAGCAGACATTGATGTGACCGATGACGTGATGACGCGTCATCGCATCATAGCGTAGCAAAACAAAATCATTATGCTTTACCATATGAAAATGGCGTTTAAGTAATTGTCTTTTTACTTAGGCAAAATAAAAAAAAAGTTGTGTGAATGAATTTTATGTGAAAAACATATGCAAACAAATTTAGTTCCATAGCCATAAAAATATTATGCAAGCCATAAAATTATCACAGTCGCGTGTTACGTAGTCAGTTAGTTTGCCTTAATATCTTAAGATATTGTTTGAGCATTTCAGCTAGCAATGGTCAGTTATTTTACAGATAGTTATCGTAGCAACTTTAAATGAAAAAGATAAAACAATGAAAACACTTGTGTAACAGGCTGCAGTAATACTTCAAACTTGCCAGAACTAATACGCAAAGTTCTGATTGGTGAATTTTCATTGGAAGATGTTCCAAGACTGAAAGGCCATCAAACAACAACGATTTAGTGCTACGTTATGTAATTTAGGAGAAGCCCTCTTTCACCCTTAACATAAACCTTAAAGTTTCAGCTGCAGAAAAAAGTGGAAGGTTAGTTACTTTTTATTTTATTTTATTAAAATAATCCCAAAAATACAATTTATGAACTTATAAAAACTAGCAAGGGTGCTATCTTTGGCCTCGAAATCGGTAAATAAAACAAAACAATATTATTTATTCATCTCCGCCGAAAACGTTTTGATATGTGGAAGGATGAATTTCGCATCACAATAAAGCAACAATACATAAAGCCATCATTGAGTAGAGACTTTAGCCAAAACCTCAATGAATTTCATCGATCATGTCCCAGGACCCGTCTGACTTTATCCTGTTCTCGAAGCTGAAATTATCACTTTGCATAAGGTGCTTTGAGCCAGTTGAATACCTAAATAGAAATTCGGTGTAGTCTATTCATCAATCAGCTAACGAAAAATGTATGAAGAACTGGATCAAGCGTGGCCGTTGTTGTATTGCAAACGGGAAGGCGGTTTTCTTTTTGAAGGCAACACAATAAATTTCCATAAATAAATAATTTGTATCGATTTATTTAAAAATTCCGGACGCTTTCTATACAGAAGAATGCCTGTACTATTATTATTTTTTTTTCCTTTCACTGTGATAATTTCGGATCGGCTCTCCATGAACTATTGTAAGTACAAATATAAAGAAAAATATTTTAATCTGTGTACTCTTTAAAGTAGGACGTCTGATTTTCTTTGTGTGTTTAGAACAGAGCTATCTTGCTCAGAAATATTTGAAATTTGCAAAAATGGTAAAATATAGGAATATATTTCAATATAGTTTGATCGGTAAAGTCATTCATGTAGGATCTATAACGTGTTTTTGCTATATGATTAATAGTTGCAGTACTAAATATCGTAATATTTTCTATGATTAATATCGATCGATTTTAGTATTTTGGATATTTTTTTCGGTTTTTAGAAGGAAAGTTTTTTGAAAATTTTCTGACTGGAAAAAGACTGCATTCTCAATTCTTACCAACACTCGGCTGAGTTAATTTTTGTTGGCCATATTATATAGTAATTCGCTAAAATATTAACATAGCAAATACGTATGGAGAAACTCTGTTTTGATAGTTTTTTTTTTATTATTATTTCGTTCAAGCAAGAATTTAAATTTAGACGTAGGAGGACATTCCCTAAACAAAATTTACAATCACTTTTTCTTTACATACAAAACTTAATTTAAAACTAATGGCAGGAAACGGAAATGAGTTGTAAAAATATTCCATAAACAGAAACTGATGAACAAACTGAAAAACAATAATGAAATTATTTCAAAGTGAATGAAATTAAAAATTTGTATAAATCACTAAAATAAACAACAATTCATTAGAGTTTTTCATTTTCACATTTGCATATCGTGAATGCAAAAAAGCCAAATTCAAATTAAATAAATTTCTATTGTACCGAGGAACATTGCAAAAATGCAGTAAGGAAAATTTTTTTCAAAAGTTAAACTGTGCAAAAAAAAACAGCAACAACAGAAATTTGTTTACAATCGCGAATTGTTACGCAAAGTAAAACATTTTCCCGCGGACATTTTCACATTTTTCACTAAAGCAAATTAACTGCATTCGTAATTTCATACACCTGCTGTGGTTGCCAAGTGCTGCTAAATTTAAATGAAAGCTATGGAATAGAAAACTGTACGAGTTTTTAATTAAACGAAAAAATACATAATAAAATTAACAAAATTTCATGACAAAATGCCATTACATTGTGTTGCAAAGGCAATGTTTAGAAATGCAACAACAATGAGTTACTTTTCATGAATACAATGGATAACTTGAAAAAAAAAATTTTAACGGATGTGAAAATACATGCAACTTAAGTTTCAAAAACAATTGTTATTTTCATTACATTTTTTTAAAATTACTCAGGGCAGTTGTCACGTATTTAACTTTAATACTTTTACTGATTTGATGTCATTATAATATAAACGTGTCTTATCATTAACTACTGGAAACAGTAGCGTATCTTGCATTCGAATTCGGTCTCAATAGTTGCTCGAAAACAACCAGTTCATGTAACAAATACAAATATGGGCCAATATTTAGCTATTTAATATTACCAAGTACCAATAATATCAACCTATTACTCCATTGGGAGCAAGGGGCCTGAACAAAATTTCAATTTCCATATCCCTAGCTGGTTGTTTTATGTGGTGCCGGTTCGTTCCTATTTTGACATTTCTACCACTCGGCGCCACGATATTCTGTTTGCCTATGAGTTCCACCAAAGTGCTGATCAACAGATTCCATAACGTATTTTCTGATCGTGTGGCCTATCTATTGCCATCGTATTTTCATAATCTCAGTTAAGATTGCAGTTACGTAATATAATGAAACTTGGAGAAAAGAAACAATGAACAAATGTCCTTAACTAAAAATAACAACCGAGTACGTGGTCATTTAATTTTTTTTTTATTTTAACGATGGACAAAAAATATTTGAAAACTATTTTTTTCTTCCAGGTTGAAACAAACTACGATTTCATTATGGAATGTGACTCGCTATATCTACAGTGGCCAATATCTCGAGAACTAAGTCAGATAGTTGTAAGTATTTTAGGCAAACTATATAAAGTTTTAAGGGCTCAAACCAATTTTCAAGGTCAATTCGAAGTCAAGAGTGATTTTTTTAATACAAACATATCTTTTATTGTTAGCTTGTATTCTATGGAATAAATAGAAATGTATAGTATGAAACATTTTTTTCTCGGATTTTAAGTTTTTAAGTTAGTAATTAGCATTTTTCTCTGGTGACCTAGGTTTAAAAATTAACGACTATTTATCATAGTGGATTATTTTAGAATTTTTAAGTTCTTCTTCTTCTTTCATATCCCCACAATGTGCAAAGTCAGTATTTATAATTTTAAAATTTTCTGTTGACCTTTGTTTTGAATAACTTACCTTTTTTAGAAATAAACACATTTTATAAGAGTAATTTTAGTAAAATTCGGAAACAAACCTTCTTTCTAAAAAACTTTCTTAGCATTATGAATGTTGTTTGCAAATGTTGTTTTTAAGAATTTCCAAATACTAAAGTTATATGCAAACTTATAATGCTATTATTTATTTATTTATCTGCACCTTGTTTTTTTGTTCGCACTTGAACTTCAAAAAAATTGTTTATTTCGCTTTAGTCATAGGGGTTTTTCAGCAAAATTTATAAACTTTGCTCATGTTAGGTGAAAGCAACGATTTGTTAAAATTGAAAAATAATTGCAAGTGAGATTTTCACTATAAATTTACTTCGAAATAATGTTGAACTTCTTAAATTTTTCCATGGAAATTAGTTTGTTTGTATTTCAGCTCCATCAAACTTTGCAGGATATTATTTTACAGTTCTATTTTAATTCGAAATTTAATATTTCCTTTAACGTTTTTTTTTGGTTTTTTAATTGTTTTCAACCGGCAGTTGCACTAGTAACAAATCGTTTTTGAGATTTTCCATCTAAAATTTCATTAGTCGAAAAAATCAGTATTTATTCTCTTAACCCACATTTTTGGAGTAGGTACATTTTTAAGTTTTGTAGTTGTCTCTGCTTGTCCTACGCATGCTGCCATTCTGGAGCTTTGAACAAGAATATCAGCTCAATATTTTTTAAGAAACATACAAAATTATGAGCTATAAGGCTTTCACACTGGCGTCAAAAATTTCCCATTTTAGATTTATCTCATTTTTGAGCCAAAAACAGATAACGATTCATACAAATCAAACGTCAAATAAAGATATCTCGAAACTCCTATATCTGTTTTGTACATAAGCCAGCGGCTATTGTAGCTAAATTGTCAGAGTTGTTCAATTTTGTGTTTAATCCTTAGAATAATTCAAAGCGTAAGCTTTGAGAGAATTTAAGAAAGTATCAATTAAAAACTTTGCTATTATAAGTACTTACTTCACAGTTAATTACAAAATTGCTGACGTCAAAAAAAAAACTGGCTAGCAAAAATGCAGTAACGCCAGTGTGAAAGCAATTTTTAAAACTGCAATACCACAATGAAATAAGTGAAAGGCGTAAAACACAAATAAAATAGGACTTCAAGTTGTTTTCGAACATAATAAAAAAAAACTGATTTTAATACACACAAAAATTTTGCAGAAACTTAACTTGGTCAGATCGAAAACCGAAGTTTTAGCCCAAATTAATGATTTACGTTTGTAAGAATATTACAGTTTTTATTGAAGGTTTTAAGGCGATGAAAAGTGTTTGAAATCTTGTCACACGCAGATTTTGCGGGTATGAAATCGACGTATGTTCATTCTCTAAGCAGCTTAGGGCAAATGTGACATTTTTTAAGTATCATTGGCACATTGGCAAATTGTACGGACAAAGTGTGTGCTCAAAATGGAGCCTAGCGCAAAGTTGATTTTTCCATGCGAGATGTGAACCACAGTGAATTCGAGAAACGGCGTTGATATTCTGCGTTTCGTTGTTTGAAATTTATGAAAGTCAAGTGAAAAAATGGATGCATCTGGTAACAGTGTTTTTTTTTTTGCCTCAATCTTTATAAAAGAGAATGCATTTGGAAAGCATCCAATAAATTTAAAAGAAACGAGTGTGGTGAATTTCATCACTTACATATATGAAGATTTTAGGAAATAGCAGGAAAATAGTCCATAATTTAATTGAATTTTCACGCTACACATTTCAAAACTATTTGCTCGCATTGGTCTGCTTTGCTTTCGGCTTTGCTTTAAGCGCACACCTTGTCCGTACACTTTCAGTGAAAACTTTCAGTTACTTGGGGTTATGAGTAGAAGCTAGACTGGATGTGGTGTTATGTTTTGATCAGTGGTGACACTTCTGTGCAAGTGAGAAAAGGGACTTGTAGGCAACAGCTGTAGAGCTTAAAATATGTACTTGCAGGGTCGGCTAACCCCCTTTAAATTTTCTGTTGCAAAACAACAGCATACAAGTTAAAGCAAGCTAACTACGTCAAACTCTGCTTCCAAAGAGGGGCCATCCATAAATTACGTGACCGATTTGGGGGAATGGGGGGTCATGAAACGTGACTTCAAATTGTAAAAATATAAAATAGTTTTCAAATTCAACGTCCAGAAGAAGATATAGAAGATTTAGAAGCTGTTAAACTGGAAGACGAACAATTAAATATAGAAAAAAATATTACTTTAATATAGGATATACCATCTTGGATAGATGAGGGAATTCCTTTCTTGGAAGAAATTTAAATATTGAAAATTATTTATTCATTTTAAATATGTTATATCTATTAAAATATAAAATCTAATATTTTATGTTTAATATTGTCAATAAACCATGTATTTTATTTTAAAATTCATTAGTAGAAAATATTTTTAAAAATCATGCTGCAACGTAATTAAATAGGGGAAGGAGGGATTAATAGAGTAAAGTCACGAATCGTCACTATAGGAGAGGTAGGGGTTAAAAAAAGGTTTTTTCGGTAACGTAGTTCATGGATGGCCCCAGAGAAATTATAAAATAAAAATCATCACTAAATAAATGGTGTACATTTTTTCCATGTCACATTTTATTTAGTTTTCCCAGCTCCTTTTAATGGTGTGCTACTTTTTCTTCTTTCTATATTCAATTCCGATTTAAAATCCAATTGAATAAACGCACTTTCTATTCTAAATTGGATTTCAAATAACTTACGATGTAGTGGAATGTGTTACCACGCATTCATTCAACGCTGACGCTGGAAACTCTTTGAATATCAATTGGAATTGAAATGTATGAATGAAGTGTGCCTGCAGCAATTTTATACCAAATTAATTTGTGCTCTAATTAGACAGTGAGGCGCACCAAAATAATTGGACAACAACTACCAACAAAATGGACAAATGGACTGACGACAGTTGAACAGAAACCAGAGGAATACCCCAGCAGGCAATTGAGCAAGGCCTTCCGCAGAGAAGGCCTGCTGGCACTGCTCCGATTGTAAGAGGCCTTCTCAAAACTAAATTTTCATGTAAATAACAACAATTTTTTTTTTGTTTTTATTTACAATCTGTCAATATTAACAATAAGTAAATTTTATAAGTAGTGAATTTTTAATTAGCAGAATAGTTACACTCCATTGAGTGTATACTCATAAAATGCTATTATGTACTGCTATAAGGCCTACCCATAGCAGCAGTGCTATAAGGCCTCATAATAGAAGGCAAAAAAGAAGGACTTCATGTATTTTTTTATTTCATGTATTGCAATGTTTTATGATTCGTCATTACTTTTTTGTCATTGCATTGTACTTATACGACATCAAAAGTTGATACATGGTAAGCAGTAAGGAACGGTGTGCATGTTGCTAGGTTGGTCTTCTGTTTCATGTTATGCTAAAGTGGTAGAGAGTGTTGAGTATTCAGTGTGAAATTATAAATTAAGAAATTGACGCAAGCGATGTAGGAAGACCTGCTCGAAGAGTACTTCTATCAGGCCTGCTAAATGACGTTTCATATAAAAAAGAAAGTAAGTTTGAAAGGAGGTGGTAAGGCCTTAATCTTACCAGGTAAGGCCTGCTAAAAGGCCTGCAAGCTCCTGCCCTTACCTACTGGGACGTTGTATTTTTACAAATAGGGGAAGCACAACTAACTGAAAGTGAGAACACATGCAGCAAACTGGGTGCTTGGCGTTCAAAAATTAACTGATTGACAGCTTAGGAAAATAAACAAAAACTTGGAGCCAAGCAGAGAACAGAACTAAGGAAAATAGAAAAATAAATGTATACCTACACTAGTACAGAAGAAAGAAAGACATGCATGTATGCATACATATATGTTCATACATATGAACATGTACAAAGTAAATTGAAGTAATAGAAAGTCAGTAAACTTGTTAACAACTTGAAAATTAATTCAATTCCATTCAATTTGATTCTTTTTTAATTGAAATGCAGTAACGAACGTTGGGTAGTGTTGCCAAAGTAGCACAATTGGATGCCCAGTTGTGCCTTAGCACACTCCATCCAAAAGTAGCACAATGCCAAATATTGCCTTCTCTCTATAATTTGTTTTTGTTTGGTTGAAAAAGTCGAGCAGAAGCATTAGAGAAAATATGTCTCTATTTATTTTTGAAACAAAACTAAAACTTTGAAAGTTAACACTAATTTTTGATATTGATAAGCAAAAAAAAAATCAATGACAGCACGTTTGAAAAGTAGCTTACGGCAACACTGTCGGTACAATAGAATTTGTATTGAGTTTAAGTTTTTGAAAATATCAGCAAAAGAAAACTCTAATGAAGAATAATTGTTATAAAGTCAATTTAGTTTAAGGAAAATCGTAAATCAGTTGAGAATGCGCGTATTTTTGTCTTTCGACTTGTGTACTATGTATATTTTTAGCGCGTAATACTAAACATCTGTTATGTTTAATTTAAATTTACATTTTTGATATTTTCGTAAGTGTCTCAAGATATAGAGGCGTTCACAGCGGGAATTGCCAGCACATGCTTTCAATATGTAATTCTCGTAACACATTTTTGAACTGTCAAAATTTAAAAAAAATGCTGGCATAAATAACTCAAAAATACTTATATGCTGACGTGTTGACCTTGGTTTTTTATTTGAATTTAGTACATTTTTTTTAATCATTCCTGACGCAACTTTAAGTAGAAATATTTTCTAACAGACTCTTTTTCCTCAATTTCGAATATAAATTAAATATTCGCAAACAATATTTGGAATTTTGATATGAATTTTTTACCAACTTGTGCAATTAGCTCTGCTTACAGAGGCGCAGACTTCTAAAAAATATTGGTGGGTACAACTTTCAAAATTTTCTCAAGTGACACCATGGAGGGCGGAGCTGTGGAGTCACAGCAAATGTTTTACTTCTGATTTCGCACCGTTTCATGAATTCATATCCGATCTCGTTAAGATCTACTATACATTCAATACATCTTCGGAATGTTGATGCAAAATGCTTAAAGAGAGAAGCTGAGTTAACCCAGTAAAGCCCACTGCTACCATATGGTAACGTTCGCTTACCTTATTTTCAAAAAATGTTTAAAATTTCAAAATACATGTTGCTATATTTTTAACGCCAAAGTTATATAAAAAAATTCATAACAAAGCACTTCAAATTTTGAAATTGTCAGTTATGTGTTTGATTTTGTGTAAAAAACATGTCCGAAAAAATCAGTGCACGTGAAAGGCGAAGGAAGGAAACTATTTTATTTCTATGTATTTTAATTTTTTTGAAAAGGTTTTTTTCACAAACTTCTTGTCAATAGAGAATAGAATATCCTAAAATTATTAATTATTAATTTTTACTCCGCCTGTGGCGCACAGACAAGTTTTTTCAACGATGTTACCATATGGTAACAGTGGGTCATTCGCTACTCTAATTTAACTAACACTTATTTTTTCTGACGTTACCATATGGTAACAGTGGACCATTCTCGCTAATTATATTTTAAATATAAGAAGAGGAGGATGGACCTGGCGACGTCAGCAATTTGCCTAAGTCTCAGGTGATAGCTCCATGTATGATGGTTCTAAATTTTTCAGGAAACGATGAAATTCTGGATGATAATCCAGATGATACTGGGAAACAAATTGAAATGATGCTGGACGATGTTTTGCCTATTCATGCGACTATTTATGTGTTGGTCTCCTAAATTTTACTCCACCAAGAGGTATTTTAATAGGTTCTGTGAGTGCAAGTCTACTTAAACGAGGTCCGAATACTATTTCACAAAACGACACCTTCTAAATTAAATATTAGAGAATCTTAAACTCATCAAAATTTGCTAGTTTCAACCAGTACTACTATACAAAGCGTAAAAGAAAAACAATTCCATTAGCTCCACGAAAAAAAACTAATAGACCTTCAAACTTAGTATTGTCTAGTGATAGCCGTAGCCTTCCGAAGTTTCATTTTATTGAGATTGCTCAAGTAAGGATCCACATGAGCTATACGAAAACTTTTTCGGTGACGAAGTAGTTGAACTTTTATGCATTGAAACCAATAAGTATGCCGTTCTTAAAGGCAGTTGAAATCCAAATATAACCAGAAATTAAATGCGAGTATTTCTTGGAATCCTTATCATTACAGGATATTCATTTGTGCCAAACAAATGAGGATATTGGTCTAACGAGCCAGATCTAAAAAATTTGGTTGTTTCAGAAGCGATGAAGCGCAACAGATTTTTTTAAATATTCCATCACATTCACTTCTGTGATAATGGAAAATAAAATACGGATGATAAAATTTGGAAACTCAGGCCACTTACAGATGCCTTGAAAGAAAGATTTGGTTGCAAGCAGTTCATAAGAGGAAAACCACTGGGATTTGGATACAAAATGTGGTGTCTAAATACAACTTCAGGTTACTACTATAAGTAAAAAAAAAAAACAAAAGCATTCGTATGTGTTAAGCCAAATTTATATATTTTTACATAATAAATTTTGATTTGAGGATGGCCCACTGTAACTGTATGGTAACGGCTCGCCACGCCTCTGTTTTCAAAGTTATGAAGCTAAGATTTCGTATTACCATTAAAAATTTCACAAGAAGTATATGTTACAAATTTCAGCTCTCTAGTCTTTCTAGATCGCTGTGGGCTCTAATGAGTTAAGGTCATAGCACTCCTTAAATAACAATCTTCTTAAGATCGAAAACGATACTTCAGCTGTACATGTCGTTATAGGCAACTGTAGTATCCATTTGACAAATATCATCAATTCTAGTACCAAATCATAAACATGATTATCACTTTTCAAAAATCGCACATAGTCGTCGAAGATTTGCTTCCAGAGTTCGTTTGTTGCAGTAAATTTTTAGCTCGCAAAATGTCTCAGAGCATATTTCTATATAAAATTAGTCGACCCCTGTCAATATCTGAACCAAAAAACATGATTACTTCTTTTTGAAATTTGTCATTTCCTAAAAGGAAACTTTCCGCCTGGCTAAGAAAAGTATAAACTTTCGTGACAAAACTTACTTTCAACCAATTTAAAATATTATCAATAATTTCATAGTATTGACTTCTATATTTTTCTTCGTGGTTTTGGAAACAATCTTCAGCCTTATTATTCGAATCATCCAACTTTTTTGGAACTTTTCTTTTGCGTTTTTCTTGTGGTAGCTTAATGCCTACGGAAACCCTTTCTCCCGTGTGATCAATAAGAATTCGATAATTTGAACGTTCCTCTAAGAAACGAACGCAAAACTAATTATAACATACAAATAATCAATCTTTAAAAACTCCGGGCAATTGTTTTGTTAATACTGAATTTTCAGATATGGATCTTTGCTCTCTAAAAGATTGCGGCGGCAATGCCACTCTAAATATTTGGGGGAGGGGGCGAAAAGTGCCCTACCATCCCAAAGTCACCGCCTATGTCTGCTTACCATTCTCAGATGTGGCCCGTTATGATATTATAGAATAATAATTCGATTGATCTCAAAAAGAACCCAATGGTATTAAAAATTATAATATCACAAAGTATTGAATATCATCAAAAAGTATCGAACGAGTTCAAAGGTATCAAAATAATCAATGGGACACCAACTCCGAAAAACGAATGGTAGCGAAAAGAAATGAAAAACCCAATAGTTAGGTAATAAGTTAGGCTTAAAATTATCGAAGGGGATCGAAAAAATTTATGGAAGTCTAAGGTTTCGTGCAGAGTAAATACGTGAGTCTTGCTGTAAAACAATGACAAAAAGTATTTGATGTTACTTTTTACGGTGTACCTGAGGCATGGTAGTATAGGCCAGTTTTTAAGATTTATTACGAAATGTGGTTGGTTCAATGACATGGTACAGCTATATATCCTGTGTTATCACAATGAATCAACATAAAATCTAAGCGTGTCGGTTCTTCAACAGACTACCATTCCCACATAACCTAGCCAAAGCTATCGTTTTTCGGTAACGCTCAACCGTTGGCTTCGCTTTTACTTTGCAAATGGCCCAATAGAATACGAAGAAAACGATAATAGTCTAAAAAGGTCGAAGATTTAAGGATATTGCCATTTTCAGCCTGTTTGTATTGAATAGTTATCAAAAAGCATCGCCAAATTATATGAGTATCGAATGGTATCATATAAAAAAGTGTCGAATGGTATCATATAAAATAATGATAGTCTTAAAGTTTGCAACAAGAAATGTTGAAAAAGTCTAAAAGTTTCGAAGGGATTAAAGTCTTAAAGTATCGAAATAGTCGAATGATATCGAACCCATTGGTGATCTTTAGTATTGAAAATTCAATAAAAATTTACAAGTACTAAAAAGTGTAAGTTAATAAGTCAGGTAAAGTTTAATGGTACCGAGTAGTATCAGTAAGTCGAGTAGTTTTGAAAAGTATCGAAAAAAGCTTAAGAGTTATCTGAATTTGATACAAAACAAAATATTTCATTTGAAAATAGCGTCCTCTATAAGTCAAAATTTGATATATTTTGTGTGCAATTCTTACGTATTGCCCTCCTCTAAAATTCCATTCAAATGAATTGAATTATAGTTTCAGAGATACTACCAAGCAAATTATTGCTTAGCCTGCAGTGTTGAATATTGAATGTCCCTGGATTAATATTTTTAAAAATATAAACATAAAAAATCGGCTTAGAAGTTTTTAATGGAACAATAGGATATTTGTGATGTCTGTGAATTGAGATTTTCCGAATTTTCTAATCAATTATGAGGAATACTTTTAGCTCTCACATATATTTTCTACGCAGTCAAACTTAAAATATTACCGGAATTGCCCTTAAAATCTGTGTCAAAAACTGTCAGCTATTATATGGTAGAACTTTATTCTTCCCCAAAATGCAATAATTCGTTGCAACATTCAAGTCACGGAAAATTTATTTTGATAACATCCAGGACATAGCAATCATTCGTCTAAAAAATTTACCATCACTCCTAAATGAACATTGAGGGAAATGAAGGGCTGATGAACATAATGACACAACTCCAGAGCGTGTTCACACTCCTCTCGGTTTAGTTAAGAAGAACGATTTCTCGTTTTTACTATCTGAAGCCGAAGATTACTGGAAGTGTAGAACAGCCAGATCAAACTGCCTCTCTTAAAATAAAATGAGAACCACCTACTTACTATCAAGGAGTCAGTTCGACATCCGGCAATCGGCAAGATTGCAGAAAGGTAAGGTATCGCTTTCAATTCTTCCTGTCGCAGTTGCTTGAGTGCAATTAAGAGTGTATCACTTGCTTTGGCCTTGGCCATAATCAGACTTAGATGTCTTGGAAAGCCTTTCTTTAATGACCTCAGCGATTTTGCTGAAATTGAAATCGGTTCGCTGCTCAACTACATTAATAAAGTTAACTCGATATAGCTGTATGTCGTTACCAAGGCAGTTTTAACTTCCAGTAATTCGTTGGGTCACAATTTGGCATTAAAACGACTCTACTAGTGCTACTTCTACGCCAACACTCTAACCTAAGCTAAATCAGACAAAGAATCCGGTAAACATTTTGTACTTTTCCTTTCTTATCTTCCTTTCTTGTTGCCTCCTGGTGTAGGGTATATATATTAATTCCCTATATGTATATCTAATTTTTCAGTAGAATTTTTTTTTTTTTTTGATTTTGGTTTATTTTTCAAAAAGAAGAAAAATGGTAACTTTCAAACTAAAGTTTGAGCAATAAATAGTATTACAGTACTGTGACTAATTTTCAGCAAATTATTCAAAAAATTATGAGCCTATACCTTAGAAAACAATCATCAAAACTTCTTCTACTGAAAAATTATGCAATTTTTGTCAAAGGAAAAAAACGCTCTTTCATGAGCTTCGCGTGATATCCCATAGTCAAAAAAATTTTTTATTGTTTTAGTTTTCTTTTTGAACTTACTCCTGCCACCAGCACCGTAGGCGCCACTATCGGCACCATTTACTCCACCCGCTCTGCCGCCAATTTCATCCGCATCAATTGGCTGCGGTTGTTGAATTTGCAATTGATGCAATTGTTGTTGTTGCATCGGTTGCAACTCACGATAATCCAAAAATTCATCACGTTCGCCGCGTAAACACGACGTCAGACCACGTGATGTACGACGATCACCGCTGCGATCCTTTTCCAATGAACGGCAATAAAGATGCGTCGTGCGTTGCAGCGATTGTGTTTTGTTGTTGTTGTTGCTGCTGTTGATGTTATTATTATTACCAGGATGGTTGATGATGCCGCCCTTTTGCGTGGGCGTGGTCATGATAAGTTCGTTATGCAAAACTTGCAATTTTGGTTTCTCTTCAGGGGTGGAAATCGCAACGCAATTCATTTTGGTGTAAAATTTTAATATTTAGTTGGATATTTTAACTTGGATAATTTAATTTAGAAATAATTTTTCTATATTTATTTTTTTTTTGAACCTTCGTAAACGTTGATCTTTATTTATATTAAATATATAGTTTGATTTTTATTATTTTTTTTGCAATTATTTATATATTCATATTTTGCTAATTTAAATTTTATATTTTATTTTTTTTTTATTTTTATTTTTATTTTATTTTTTTATTTTATTTTTTTATTTTATTTTTGATTTTAATAAATTATTTTGGATTTATTTTTGGTTTCGTTACAATAAAAATGTTTGAGTTATAAATATATTTTTAATTCAATATGTTCGAACTTATGCGGCAGTATTTGTTGAAATGCACCAATTTACATATATCAAAGTTAAAATTTTTCCATCAAAACATTCTGTAAAAAAAATTATTAAATTATTATTTTTTCCTAAATAGCTTATGGTTTCCAAGTTGACTTTTCGTTAAAACAGCCTCGTGTCACTTATTAAGTAAAACACTACAATTTATCTTTGCCCATACGTTTTGTTTCACATGTGAGTAATGCATTACATTTATTCATTGTAATTTACCGCAATAAAACACAGCTACTTGATATGCAGATTCACGAGTTACAGAATTTTCGAGGTTATTTCAATTGTAAAAAGATCTAAGAAATTTATGTTCATAATGAAAACAAAATACTTGAAGCACAGAAAAAAAATGCTATAGAAAGAAAATATAAATTAATTGTATAATTTTAACTATAATAACCCCCATTAGAAAATAAGTTTCAAATACATTTGGGTCATACCATTAAAAAGTGTGGGACATTCAGATTCATTTTACCACAAATTTTTAAATATTTGTACATGTTATAATAAAATATATAGCAAAATGTTTCCGTCGTACTATTACCAAAAAATCATTTTCATTTATGATAAATAGTACCTTATTAAAACAGATATTTGTTTATAAAACTTTCAATTGACTAAACAAAAATTTATCATTTAGAGTCGTATTGTACCAACTCTAATTTAATCTAGAGTGATTCTATTGCTATGGAGGTGCTCAGAAATTTAAATAAGTAGATTTTCAGGGTATTTTTTTAAAAAAGTTCGGGAAAGTGCTTTTATGCCTCAATATATTCCTCCTGATTCGGCAGAGCACCTAGCATTATATCATATACATAAGTATGTGTAAACAGCTCTCATAATCTTCAGTACATAGTAGTACCACTAGGGGTATTCATTCTTTTGATTCTGCGTGTGAAAAATTCACATTTAAAAAATTGTACAAAAACATCTTAGCAAGTTTTATTTACGGTGACCTTGAAAGTGTTGCTCCCACGAGAACTCTTAAGATGCTGCTACGCCACTGATATTTGTGTGGGATGAGAAAAAGGTTATTCAAAATTAGAGCGTTAGTCATTGTTTTCTTAACTTCTTAGTTATGTCGAGATGGGATTAGGCTCTCTAAATCCCAAAATTCTGCCTAACAGCAAATATATGAGACAAAATCTAAAAATTATAAAATCAAAAACTTATTTGAGTCAGTGCCAGCTTTAGTGGCCAGAAATAATATTCTGAGACATTACGCAAAAAAGAACTTTATTTTCTGAGTCAAAACTTAAAAAAAAACACTTGTTTGAAGATTGATTTTTATGGATGACGTTGTTTGTTTCGTTAGCTATATTTGCTCTAAAATACTTTAAGACTTAACAGATGTATTTAAATCAAATTGGTCTTTTTATTATCTGGGTGTCACATGTTTCAGAATGTACCATTTATAAAAATTTAAGTCAAAATATGTTATTAAAGCATTTTATTGATAAAAATTTAAATGTTGTATAAAATTCTGGACAGTTTCTTTGAAGTTGAGACATTTTTCTTTTAGTAATGAAATTTTACGGATTGGTTGGTAAGTAGAAAAAGCTCTGTTTTTAGAAACACTATGACCCGCAGCTATAAACAAATTAGAAGCAGGCTTTAACGATATTTTGTAACTAACACCATGTTAGATCTGCTATATATAAATCGCGTTTTAAATTTAAAAGCAGGAAAAGGTGGCTTAAAAGATTAAAAGCTGGGTTTAAGCGGACATTTCAGTAGAAAATATTGTGAAAATTATTATTTGATAAAGAAAATGTCACAGAGCAAGTTAGAAAAGTCAAAAAATTTATTTTCATTGATATAAATAAAAAAAAACATTTGGTATGGAACCCACCCACTGCGAGTTTTGAGTTCACAGCTCTAACCACTTGACTACGATTTCTTTCGTATTCAAGCTATTTATTATGCTTCATGTGTCTATAATGTTCAAACTCAAAAAGTTTTTTTTAACAGTTTCTTATTTAATTTTTTCGGATATTAAAATAAGCCTTTTTCAGGAAAACAATCGTTTTTACATCGTACAATGTTTCATGTCAATTTACACAGAATAATCTGTCTTTAAAAAATTTCTCATAATCTACTGCATTCATTCTGTATAGCTATATCATAGTTAAAACCTGGTTTTAAACGAATACAATAGTCAAATAATTGAAATGTGCTTTTAATTGAAAGCTAGGTTTTAGCTAAAGGGCACTTTATATTGTGACTATAACTACGGACCTATGCTTTCAGAATTTATAAAAACAGAACACATGATTTTATTACTGTAGTCATATTTAATATCTGTTGTGATCCTTTTAGCCATCTTCATATACCCTAAATAAAGAAACAAAAATTCATAAAAAACATTAAAAAAAATACTTTTCATATCCCGTCCCGCCATTTTATTAAAAACAGCACTTATTCACTGTCGAATATTTGTGAAAATAAAAACAATTTTTGAATTTGGCAAACGATCAAAAATTTGCCAACATATTGTTTTTGTGATGATATAATTTATATGAGTTTATTTGCTTCAACAATAATATATGTATATAGTTATGTATAATAATTATTCAATTTAATCAACACTAGCAAATTCTACAAATGTCAAACGTTTTAAATATTGTCTTGGCCACAGACGCAAAATTGGAAAATTTTAGCATTTTCGAGCACCCACGTAAAATCAGTGGCATGAAATGAATTTTTTTTTTGTTTTCAATTTCATATTTGTGCGGGTGTAGAAACGTAGGATGCGAATCGTAGTTATTTGCTTGAACAAATCAGTGTAGCGTAAATTTTGCTATACGACATTTAAGAGATAAGCAATAATAGAAAATGATTCGTTTTTGGTGACATAAAATAAAAAAATTTATTTAAAATATTTTAGTTAAACTTGAATATTTCAAGTTCAAAATCCCTTCAATGTTTTATTAGCATTTGAATTATACACTCAAGTTCAAAGGGGTCTGTTTTTTTAGTGACATCAAAATTATTGGCAACACTGCCAAATGTCGTTAGTAAGATTATCTACAACATTCTCAATTTGTATACCCTACACGCAGGCTATGTTCATTTTGCTGCTGTTTGCAATGCACATAGGTGGATATGAAAGGGCACAATATTCTTAATCTTTAAAACTGTGTATTCGGGGAGTAATTAAATAAATTACAGCGATTCATTGAACAAACCAGTGGTGGATGCTCTTAAGCCCTAATCAAAATAGACGTGACGAGATGATAGCAACCATGATTAAACTATATAAGGTTACTGCGAAAAACAAAATGCTGCTTCTTCAAAAGTAAGTCTAGTGTCAAATTGTATTAGATTTTTTTTTTGTTTTTTGCTTTGATATCAATTTTGACACTCCGGTTTTCTGACGTTCAACACTTTCAGATATGAGTTTGACAACCTTAATAGTTGAATCATGATAGCAACTAAACGAATGTTTGAACTCGTCACGTTTGCTTTGACACTTAACCCAAACTGCTACGTTAGTTTAGTGCCGGCCAAACGGCGAGTAGTGACGGTTTGAAGTTCGGTTCTTACGGAACATCTCGTCTCGTCAAAACGTTTCGTTCACTTTCGATCAGTTACGTGCGTTCATTTTCGTTATCAACATTGATTCACATAAACACGAATTTACTCGTTACATCTCGTCACGTCTGTTTTGGCTTAGACTTTACATGTAACATAGCAGAACACCATCTGCAAAATCGTGGAAAGCACCCTGATAATATTCTACTGTTAATACAGTGCAGGGTATTTAATTTTCGGTGAGGCCAAAAATATCATCCTAAGTAAGAAGTATTTTTTTTTCTCTGTTTTTGAAAGGCGACGAAGTTGAAAATTGTCATGATTTCCCAAAAAAAAAAAAACCAATCCGGTTTTTCCTTGCTAATTTTAGACAGTGGACTTAGTGTACGTTACGCCTTTTTACCCTTAAGTATTTTTGCACTTTATTTTTTCTGTCAGCCTCTAGCGTTTTTTTGCTTTTTGTTGCGTGTTAAATATTACGAACAACATTGGAGTAAAAAATTTCCCTCATTTCAATTTTCATGTGTGCGCTGCTCTACTCCACAAGGCAATTTAGTCACAAATGTTGTTGTTGTTAGTTTTGTAAAATGTTACGGTAAAATAAATGCAATTATGCGTCATTTGAAGCCGCTCCTTTGCCTCGTCGTTAGCCGGCCACCATGTTGTCTTTGCCTTTGCTGGTGATGTTGGTGCCGGTGACGCCGTGACAGCGTTGTTCAGCGAAGTGTTCATTGAACGCAGCTAATTTTACACTTTCTTGTTCAACCAGTAAGTAGTCAGTCAGTCAGTCGCAGTGAATTTCCCTTGTTTTTCATTATTATTTATGTTAATTTTTTTTTTCTATTTAAAAAGGCCTAGTGAGTGAATAAAAAACAACATTTCTTGAAATTAGTTCAGAAAGCTGTGTAAACAGTTAAATAGTTGCGGTATGCATAATTTGAAACATATGAAATATGTAAAAAAAAGTTTCCTCAACTTTTCATAAGGAAACTAAAATAATTAACAATATTCAAAAACATCAGCTGTGGAAGGCAATACCTTTGTATGAAAAGACTACCAAAGGAAATGTTCAATTGAAGGTTTTCTTCAGATTATAACTTCCCAGAAGTATATGCTCAGTGAGATTTCTGAAAATTTCTCTAGAGAATATTCTACTTAAGAAAATTCGGAAAACGCCCTCTAAGTGCAAGAAGCACTCGCTTTAAGTGTAAACGCTATGTTTCAAATTAAATCACTCACGCTTTTGTGTTAAGGAAAATGGCAAAAATCAAAAAATGCTACATGTAACGAAAAAATATATCGAGTGAACCGAATGGTATCGAAACACCGATGAGAGTATCGAAGTGTATCGAAATAGTCAATAAAATTCTAAGAGTATGAAAAACTCCATGAGAAAAACGAAGTGTTAAAAAGGGATGTGCCAATGCGAACTTTCTTTTTCTTATAATTGGAAGCTCTAAATATTTCATTTATGACAATTACTCGAAGTTTCGATTGGTAAATATGGTATATTACTCGGGATAGGAACCCCTCATTATGGCTATAAAATTCAAAAAATCATAAAAAAATCATCTTTTGTGATCAAGCAAAAAAATATAATGACCAGGTTATGAAAGCTCAAGAAATGCAGATCAGAATTGAGCAGGAGTTTTTTAAACTCACAAGCGTTATCAATGAGGCGCATTTGACTGATATTTAAATCCTAAATTCGACCTTCTTTTTGGGGCACCGTTTAGTAGCGAAAAAGTTAATTTTATATACAAAAGGATCTTATATTCAAAATGGTACGTACTCAAGTACAAAATTAAATATTTTATTTTAAAAAAGTAAGTGGAAAAACAGTGGCAAGAGTTTTTATTCTTCAGGGTTTTTAATTTTTTTTTAAGTTCAAAAAATAACAAACAAAACGGATATCCTTCTCGGATAATATTTTTCTCTACTTAACTCAAAAATAGATTTTTATTATTACGAAAAGTCATATCACTCGTTTGCTGGAAAACCATATATTACTTTTTAAAAGCAAATAATTAAAAGTATGTCGACTTAAACTCTTCTCACATTAGATAGCGTTATATTTTTACACGAAATAAATATGAAATTTGTTTTATTTGATTTATTTTTTTTTTAAATGAAAAATCGCTGAATGTTTTTTGTTGGCGCAATATTTAAAGACACTTTTTTTTAAAGGAAACTTCTTTAGCTAGGGGTGATTTGAAAACTAGATGTGTATTATGAAACACAAAACATGACTCGTTTTTTAGTTGGGATCTAGAATAAATGCAGCAATAAATTATATATCAAATTAAAGTACTCGTCGAGTAGAGTGCCCAAAATCTTTCAGTTTCGAGATCGGTTAACCAAAACATAGGCTTGGAAATATTTCCTATTTTTACTACCCATGCACTGATTAGCTACGAAAACTTTTTATTGCTATTGCTTTTAATATTCAAATAACATCGCTTAGTTGAGAAACAAAAACAAATACATTGAGAGAGTAACTCGTAGATTTGTTTCTCCTCGCTATGGTAAGGCTTTGGTAGTTAATCAGTGCATTACTTGAAAAAATAGGAAATCTCACCATGTTCATACCTCAGCTTTTGGTTAATCGATCTCGAAGCTGATAAATTTCAGGCACTCTGCTGGATGAGTAATTTAATTTGATATATTATTGGTGTGGCTATTCTAGATCCCGTCAACTTTTATCATTTTAATAAAAATTTTCGTCTTATTCCAAAGCAGTTTACTTTTCTAAAAGTTTAATTTCTACCACGTATAAACTGGACACATGATTTTTTAACTCTTTATATGTATGTACATACATATTTACATATTGTATTATTCATTATTAAAACTCTGCTAATGATTTTCTTTTAATTTTTCCGTGAATCATTTTCATTTCTCAACTTAAAAATGAGATATTTTAATTGATTGCTACTAAAAGTCATTCTATGCATTAGCAATCCAAAGTTTTCAAATATTTTATTTCTAAATGTGATTTTTGGAACGTTGTATGTATGCATGTATCAGTGGCGTTACATCAACAAATCTTTGGGTGGGAAGGGCGAGAATTATAATTCCACTACCATTAGATGAGTTTATTGAATTAATGTATTGAATAAGAACTAATATGAGATCCTTGGGGGGGCCAATGCCCTCCCCAGCCTTACTGAATTGAGGCCACTGGTATGTATGCAAATAATAGCAAATTTTCTTAATGAAGTTTGACAGCACCACATGGCAACATATCTGCTGAAAATTTTCTGGTTACATTTTGTGTACCTATGCAATATGTTAAGGAGGAATTTTCTTTAATTTTAAAGAAACTTTTTTATGTTTTTATCAAATTTTTAGAAGATATTTCAAAAATGCAAAGTCGTAAAAAAAGCAAAATAAATTATATAGTGAACCATTACTTTAAAAGCACTTTTTCGTATTCTAAGCATCAACATGGAAATTTTTTACATTTTTAACTTTTCCTCAGACTTCTGGAAACTATATCATTAAAATAGTTTTTATAAATTAATAATGGGAACAAATAGCCGAAAAATCAACATTATTTTTTCTGTAAGCCTACTAGACTGCGAGTAAATAAATAAACTTTAAAAATTCCTTAAATAAATCACAGTTCTTCAAAAGAAAGCACTGGAAAACTTTCAAATGCAGCAAATGTAGACATGATATTGAATCACAATATGAGCATTTGAAAATCCAAAAAATTATCCAGTTTCCAATTGACTACGACAAATCTTATTTTTCCGACTCCATTCATCTTCTGGAGATGGTACTTCTTATGTGTCGACTCTTTTATCAATGCCAAAAAAATTTGATTCCCGTTTAACTCACAAATATCTCAAATCCAGGTTTATTTCTTATATGCATATGTAGTATGTACTATAAATGCAATGAGTTTTTGAATATTCGGTTCCATAATCGAATACTCTAAATTTATTTAATATTTAGTATTTTCTAAATATGAAAACGCAATTTATCTGCTGATGACACGAACTTTACGACCCAATAGCTGCAATTTTCATACTAATACCAATCTGTATAACTCTGCTATAAAATTGCATATAATTTTATAACAACAAGCTAAGAATTTTCAGTTGGCTTCTTTCTCAGCTTAATGTCAGCAAAAAAAAAAAAAAACGGCAACAGCAATCTCTTGTTTGCCAAGCCACTTCCTGACTTGAGTCAATAAAGAATTTGGTGCATTCACGTCTTTGCCCTTGAGGCATGAGTAGTTGGATACCTTTGTTGTTTGCTGTGCGGTAGAAACCATGGTGGTAAACATACGCAAACACTATCACTCTGGCACTGAACACAGACATACCCTGTAGGAAGAATCAATTTAGTTCACATGAATGTTCTTACTCCAAGCAAATCTTTATATTTATAGTAACATAGTCCATAGAAATCTAAACTAAACACTCCCAAACGAATGCAGCGAAAGGAGCTGTACATAACGCTCCGAATTTGGTGAGATAGCATCGTGGGTAGTATTTGACTCGTTGATGATGCATTATTAATCATTTTGTGTGCTACAATTTTTTTCAAAGTATATTAAAATTAATTTATAAAATATATTTTATATCTGCAAATATCAACTAATCAGAGTATGAATTATTAATTCATAAATGTAAGAAATTAAAGGCCTTAAAAAAATTTCTTTAAACTTTCATCTCTTACAAAGTTCTTAGGTACGAGTTAAAATTTCAGAAAATTAGAAGGTATTAGGTCGCAATTTAGTGTTGACACATTTATAGTTGGAGAGCCCGCTGTAGAAAAGTCGAGCGTATAAGATTACAGGATGGGATGGAAAACTAACCAACCAGAGTTGCTTTGCCAAGCCCTGTTCCGATGTCCAAAAATGACCGAATTTTTCGCCAATTCTATTATTTTAATTTAAATTGTAAAAAATTATTGCTTGAAGTGTATGCCAAATGCTAGAACTCAAAGAGTCAAAATCGAATAATAATATTACATTGCTGAATCCTGTCCCAAACTTAAATTGCTACCGGTTTTTTTTTTTTGGGCCAAAGAAAAGGATGGTACAAACTATTTCATTTGTTATTTACCATCTTTCGCGATAGTAACAATTCGTCTGTTTGACAATGGCTTTGTATTTTCTTAAGAACACAAAAAAATTTGAGAGAAAAAATAGATATCCCTTTTTTCCAGCGTCTGAATGAATTCCTTATTTCGCTTAATATAATACTTAGAGATTAACTGCATTGTGATTATCGGCATGCACCCGAAATGCAGATCTATCGATTCAAACTATTTCGAATGCAGCATGAAACAACTGACCCGTTTCAACGACAAATCCATGTGAATAGGAATACTTTCTGTTATGGAAAACGGACCACAGTACAGTAATCCCTCGAGCTGCGCGGTTTCGGACTGTGCGGTTTCGGACTTGCGCGTTTTAGTTTTTACCATTAAAATTTCGCATTGCGCGGTAAAAGTTTCGCTACAGCGCGTTTTTTTTTTTTTGTACTACATGACATACGTATATATTTCGTACAATTCTTGGTTTAGAATTTGGTGAATCCCCTTAAATTGTCATTAAATGTATATGTACCGTATATGATGTTGAGTTGATGTATAACTTGTAATTTATTTATAATACTCGTTTTGTTTTCTTAACTCTTCATGTAAAGTCGTGTTAAAGGTGAATTACATTTATTTTAATTTTTTAATTGTTTTCCATAAACGTTGTGGTGTTAAAAGTTTTATACTTAAAGGAAAGAATAGTAAAGGTAAAAATAGTTTCATTTATTTTAGGGATTTATATTAATGCGCTTGTATTATTTATATTAATTTTAGCAGTTTTATTGGAGTTGTTTTATTGGACAGTTTTTAATTCAAGGCAAAAATAATAATAAAAGTAATTTTCTTTTTCTTTTTAAAAATTTAATATTAACGCACATCTTTTGACAGTTTTTTAAATACCGTAAAATGAAACCGGCTCGTTCAAGAAAAATTTTAACATTGGAGGTAAAACTGACAATTGTTAAAGCAATAGAAAATGGTGAAAAAAATAGCTGTATTAGCTAGGAGACATAATATAAATGAATCAAGCATAAGAAGAATAAAATTAAATGCTGAGAAAATTAAAAGTTCTGTTGCCTGTTCTACACCATTATCGGCAAAAACCACTAAAAAAATTAGAAATTCTGTAATAGAAAAGACTGAAAAATTGCTAAGCTTTTGAATAGAGGACCAAAACCAAAAAAGAATGGCCATTAGTTCAGGCGTTATTCGTAGTAAAGCCTTATCAATTTTTGACCATTTGAAAAAGGAAGAGCAAACTTCATCTAATTCTGGGGAACTTCAGTTCACAGCCAGTAAAGGATGGTTTGAAAGATTTAAAGGACGGCAAAACCTACACAATATAAAATTAACAGGGGAAGCGGCCAGTGCTGATACGGTAGCGGCTTCTGCATATCCAAAATTGTTGAAAGATCTAATAGGAAGTAATTATCTACCAAGGCAAGTTTTCAATGCTGACGAGACTGGCCTATTTTGGAAAAGGATGCCTAGCAGAACATTCATTTCAAAAGAAGAGAAATCTGCTCCTGGTTTCAAGGTTGCAAAAGATAGATTATCACTTTTGCTATGTGGTAATGCCGCTGGTGATTATAAGAGCAAAGCGCTTTTGCTTTATAAATCTGAGAATCCTCGAGCTTTTAAAGGAATTTCAAAAGGTTCTCTGCCAGTTCATTGGAAATCGAACAAAAAAGCTTGGATGACAGGTAAGATTTTCGAAGACTGGTTTTTAAATTGCTTCTGCGTAGAAGCTGAGGCTTATTGCAAAAGTGAAAACATTGCCTTTAAGATTTTGCTCATTCTTGACAATGCGCCAAGTCATCCAGCGCATTTGGCTGATTTGCACCCAAATGTTAAGGTAATATTTCTTCCTCCGAACACGACCTCATTAATTCAACCCATGGATCAAGGTGTCATTGCTGCATTTAAACTTTATTATCTAAGAAGAACTTTTTTGCAACTAATTGAAGCTACTGATGGACCTAACAATCTTTCAATTCGTGAATATTGGCAACAATACAACATCTTAGACGCCGTCAGAAATATTAAATTTGCATGGGATGAGGTAAAGAACGGAACAATGAATGCCGTTTGGAAAAAAATATGGCCAGAGTGCTGTATCAGAGAAGCGGTTGTCGATATGCCAGCACTGGTGGAAATTGTGGAAATTGGTAAAACGATTGGTGGGGAAGGATTTGATGATATAGCATCAGAAGATATTACAGAAGTTATAGAATGCATAGAAGAAAATCTTTCTGTTGAAGAAATGTTAACATATTTTGCAGATAATAATAATGATGAAAATGACGGAACTGAAGATGTAGAACTTGTTGAAGAAAAAAAATTTAGTAGCAAAGCCCTGGCAGAATTTTTAAAACTTGGTAATCAACTTGGTGAAGAAGCTATTGACCAAGATCCTGATTTGGAGCGTGCTTTAATATTTCGTAGACGTTTGACGGAAGCTTTAGCGCCGTATAAGGAACTTTACAACTTAAGAGATAGTAAGCAATCACTATTAACAAGTTTTTTTACAAAACCCTTGGCTGCAATATCAAGTTCATCGGATGATAGCAGCGAAATTGAAATGATTCAAAGATTTTTTGTTTTATTTTTATGAATTATTTTATAATTTTTATTTTTTTGTTTATTTATGTTTATATATTTAATATATGTAACTAGTCATTGAATAAAGACTTTATTTTAGTTACGTATGTACTTTAAATTTAATTTTTTTGTAAGAATTTTAGGATTTGGAACGTATCCCCCTAATTTAATACAAAATAGGGTTCACAGTGCGCGATTTCGGATTGCGCGCTGTTTTTTCAGAACGTAACTACCGCGCAGTCGGAGGGATTACTGTAGTCCTATTTCCTACAAGGTCGATTGCGTTGAACAAGCATAAGCAACGCATGAGCAAATATGCCACCAGTGTTGCCACATGCAGTACAATATTTGGGCAACTCTTCAAATCGTCATGTCTTTTTTAACGAATTTTGCTGCCGGTACTTTTGAGTTTTTGTTGCTACTGTTGGTGTTTATATTGCCTGTCGCAACACCTGTGCAATGTTGGCTCACACATTTACATATGAACATGAACATATCGGATCGGGTGTTCGTTTGTAAATATGTAGACATCTAATTACAAATGCTTTCATTAACTTCAAGCCGCAGCGATTGCTGATTGAAGTGACAGCTTAATTTTTTTTTCAGCGGTGCTTTGAGAGTTTACAGCTTAACGGAAGCGTCTGAAAGTCAGGAAATTGTAAAAAAAAAATTCTGAAAAGTGCTTTAAAAAGCTGTCACTTGTCGCAGGAACTAATTGTTTTAGCCTTTTTGTATTGAATCTTATCATTCTTGGCACGAAATTGTCCTTAGAAGTTGGCAACATTGAGGGGGTAGCTGCTTCAAGGGGACCATGTGAAAATACTCGTATATATATATGCACGATTAAATCAAGACAAATTCAAATTTTCTTAAAAGCTAAATTGCTTATACTTAAAACTAAAGTATCAACTAAAATCAAGCGATGACATCAACTTCCCGCATTTGATCAGCAACTGTTCCACTAAAGAAAAAATACTCTATGGATTGGCGGAAAAAAGTGGTTCACTTAATTAATGCCGCCTCACAGATCATAATCACTTCAAAATTTCTCAAAAAAAAAAAACAGAAATTTTCATAAAATAAATTATTAACACTTGAGTGCTTTTTTGACTTTTGATGGTATGTACCACACATGTAAGAGAAAAATTAAATTGTTGAACAAAAAAATAAATGAATAATGCTGCTAAAATTGTTACGTCGTCATCATCACAATAACAGTGCACAGCAACAAGTGGATGGATCATCAACAAAAGCGCCAAAAGCAGCAGCAACTATGTACATAATGAACATCATTTCATCATAATCAGCCCCTACTTTATACACGAGAGGAAAAAGCGCACGATCATGACAGGCGGCATTGTCAGCGCCACATACGCAAGTGTCACTTATGACAAAAAAGAAAGAAGAAGAAATATGTGGTATATAAAATTGTGATCTTCCTCCCTCAACTTTAATACATGATACTATATAACATTAGGGTGAACATTTGTGTTTAAGTTTTTTGTTATGGTATGGCAGATCAACATGCTTTAAGTTTTATTAATGTTCATTTACCACCGCTAGCTCTTCAAAATAGTTCTATTAAGTTCATTGAATCCAGTCTTCCGATATGCGCTGTTTTTCTCAAATTTGTATAGTAAAAGTATCCATAAGTTGAACAAGTGGAAGTGATTACCTTTTATCTTTGCTCATCACTTTGCGGGATCAAAGCGGAGCCATCATTCGATTTTGTGCTGCAAACACTGATTACAGGTAGTCCCTGACTTACGACCGTTCGACTTACGACTATTCGCACTTACGACCAATTTTTTTTTTTAATTTTTTTCATAGAAAATGCTTAATATAGTTTCAAGGAATCCCTAAAATATGTATATGAGAAAAAATTTAAAAAAAAACAGTAGTATGTACAAGGATTCGATTTATTTCAGTACAAATAATACGTTTGTTTAAGTGAATAATTTTATATCATCCCAAAAATGGCTGGAACTAGTAGTACAGTATGTATGTAATATTTTTCTTTAGTTATTTTTATGAAACTCGTCTTACGACTTAATCGACTTACGACCGAGATAGGTTCCTAGTCATCGGGGACTACCTGTACTTTTTTTATCAAAACATTTTAAGAATGGGCTCCAAGTGGCTTTTCGTGATGTAAAATCTGATAACAATTCTCTTTATTGTTTATCATATAGAATATATCGGGATCAAATGAGTCGGAATCATGAGAGGAGCTCCCGAATTTTTAAATTATTCTGAACTCAAAAAATTTTTCATATTAGAGAAGTGTTGGAAACTGAAACTTGCAAGGACAGTAACAACAATTTGTTTCCACCACAGCGTTGTGGTTACTTATTACTCGAAGGCAACGTTTTGTCCCCATGGGTGACGCCTTTTCAAAGGCACAAAAGCTCTTTAACAAAGCTTCAATATTAGATTTTCGTCTTTAGACTAGACTAGACTAGCATTCTCGTCCTTAATTGGCGAATTTTATTGTACATCATTTATCGCCTGTCAAATTCAGAGCTATTTTATAAAACCAACGTAGGTTTCTGATTTTGCGTTTTAGTGGGCTTTGGATGCGAGATTGTGGCCCATTCCCAATTTTTCGCTTTGCAGAATGCTATTACTTTATTTTATTGACCTCGTTGTACGTGCATGCAGCGTCATGTCTATGGTCCCTTGCTTACGTTTTATCCATTGAGTTCTTCGTCGCAGGTTGTATTCTTCTTGCAGTATTTTTCGTTCCGTTTTAATTACATTAAATCACACAGGTATACAATTAATGGTAATTTTTTTCGAGGGATTTAGGTGAAATGAATACAAATTTGACCTCAGAATTGCTCTATCACGTCAGATTTTTGAGATAAACTGACCTAGAAGTGCAAAAAACGCGTTTTTGACTTATATTGGACTTATATTCGCGGGGTTTTTTTTCTCTAATAACTATGAATGTCATCTTAAAGTACAAGTATTGCACTTTTAAATGCCGTTGAGTTAGCTCAAATCCTTTTATTTTTCGCTGAGATAACCTTGTATGCCTTATAAGGTTTGTATGTCATTACAGACGTTAATGGGTTAAAAGCACTACTTCAAGTATGGGTGAGACAAGAAACTCAATTTCAGTTTTAACTGATCATGGGTCTCACCAATCTTAACAACATTGCATAAGACCGTAAATGGAATTTGTGAAATATCTTATGATTTGTCATGTCTTTATGGTAGTTGGTGTATGGGGTATTAATTGCCCATGGAATCAACATTGATGACCTTTTTCGGCATATCACAGAAAACAGGGTCTTCCAAGAGTACTGTAATTTTAAATTTCGTAACATTTTTGAACTGTCAACATTCAACTTTCATTGAGATAGGTCCTCATTTTAAAATTTAAGAGGTTATTAAATATGGACCGATACGTACTCGCGCAACGTGTTGAAATATTAAAAATTCATACGACGAAAGTATTTCAGAAGCGTTTCGGTAATTTTGTACCGATAAATTTGAATATCTGGGATAGTTTAGTAATATGAAGACTACAACTCGTGTTCTTCTGGCCAGGTGGCTGAAACCCCAAATGTATTCATTTTTAGACTATCACAGGAAACCACTTTTGCATAAAGATCTTGGCCAACATGTTTATAAGGTAAGCACAAGAACTGAAACCAGCAGACCACGCACAACACCATACTTTCGCTATTGATCTGCAATGACACTTTTTGTTCGATGACCTCTTACTATCCAATTTTTCACTCACAATAATAAATATCCTTTAATAAGCCCAATTCGGACCCGGGGCGGTTCAAGTTTTTATAATATTTTAAAGGTCTATATCAAATATTCATAAATCTACATATATATATTAAATGAAATAAGATCATTGTACAAGTTCCATGTTATCGAGTTATTTATGCATATTAGAATCCACCCTAATATCATATGCAACATATTTCGTTTCGCAGTCGCCTCCATTAATGTGAGTACCTAAATGGAACCTTATAATGAGATCTTTTGTTCAACTGGGCTTGGCTTAGCTCAGTTCAAATTGGTTTATTTTTGAGCCATTGTGGCAGCACACAGGCTCACAGACAGTGGGACACAAACTACACATACTCGAACACAATATGTTAATTACATTTGAAAAACTCTACTGTTCTTTTTGTTGTTATTTATGTGTGCCGTTTTTATTGTGCCCGTTGTTGTCACTTTATTTTGCTCTTTTTTACCTTTTGTTTTGGTTTTGTAAACAAAGCTGGAAATTTTAAACTTTGCTGAACTCAAATTTAAATTTCCATTTTTTTTTTCTTTAATGTTTTGTTACTTAATGCTTCAGTTACTTGCTTACTTTTGCTGTCTCTTGTACAAGATACTTTTATCTATACAACCTACTATACCAATTCGTATCTTGATCTCGTGTTTTTCTCTTTCATGTAGCACCTAGAACGTCTAAGTTGTTTGCTTTTTTATGTTACAATTTTGCTTCCTCGACGAATTATGATTACGGTAGCGAAATTTTCACAACTCTAATTATTTATATGAATTTTTCTTTCCAGCTACATATAGCATTTCGAATGTCTTTTTAATCTCACAATTATTTTTTATGATCTGTACTTTAAGTGACGTTTTAATCAGATTGTTATTTTTAATCTCAGCTTTCTTTTTGCAATTAAATTTAAAACTTAAATTTCAGCTCTAGAATGTAATTTTTAAATGAAAAGTAGTCAACTGGAGCAGAGCCCTTTGTAATCTTCATGTTCAGCGAAGATTCCTAAAGTCCCATTATTTTCGAAATTAAAGCAGCCGTTAAAAAAATTGAAATCTTTTTTAACTTCAAGCACCTTATGAAAATTATTTTTTTTTAATTAAGCCATTGGCAAATTCTCAAGAAAAAGATAACGCTAACGATCAGAATTA
Organism: Meiosimyza decipiens; assembly: GCA_963680825.1. Lineage (NCBI taxonomy): Eukaryota > Metazoa > Arthropoda > Insecta > Diptera > Lauxaniidae > Meiosimyza > Meiosimyza decipiens. The sequence continues at coordinate 84,865,364 of OY804258.1, read as the reverse complement.
GTTTGCCTTTGATGAAGCAATAAATATAGAATAATTTTTTTTTATATCTCGCTTTATTTTTGAGATATCTAGAGGTAAAGTTAAAAATGCCAAAATTACTTTCATGTTAATAAGCATGGGGAGGGGGGGTATTCTAAGCTCCAGAACACCAAATTTTGACTCTTGATTCTTTATTACCCAATGAATTGAGCGCAAAGTGTTAAGCCTAATTTTTTGAAATCTCATTTCGTTTACGAGATATTCGAACTCAAGCTCTTTGTGCACTGCTTGTATAGATATATGTACATCGTGTATCTCGAAACAAAGCCTGATTTTAAAAAAATAAGTTATTGAATATTTATAACATGTCTCATTGAGAATTAGGAGTCAACACATGGCGTTACGGAACTTTTAACCTTGCTAACAGAAACATCAGCGACCATCCAAAGCAGTATTTTGTATTATTAAATGGTGAAAAAACTTGTTTAATCAACCGATGGACGAAGATTGAAGAAGGTTAATTTTTTTGATCAAAATTATTTATAGTCTGAAATAGTTTGAATAATGTTAAAATTTTTTAGTGATTTAACGTCGATATCAAAAAGTTCTCCAGGGTTTTTCAAAAACATCTGACCAAGTAGTTTACTTCGTACTATATTCCAAAAGCAGTGCAGTGACATAGTATATGGTCTATGATTCGTTTTTGTCCACATTGCAGTAGCGAGATCTATAGTGGATCTGCTAAACAAAAAGTTGGTCAAAATATGAACTAAATTTTCCGATGACTTGTGGTATAGTGTTGCCATATTATTAAACTTAAATTTTGTATTTAAACAGCTGTTTTCAATACTTTTCCAAAGTTATACTTATAATGCTCTTTGTGCACGCAAGCTATACCAGAACTATGGCGACCAACGTAATGTACTGTTCAATTTCTAGGGGCATGTGTCTAGTAAATTCAAAGACAAAAAATTTCGAAACTGCCGAAGCAAGCCATATGCACCTGTGGTCTCAGGAGCAGCTTCTTTGTTACGCAAGGCACAATCAATTCCAAAGTTAATATTGATGAGTGTCTTGAAAAACGTCTTCTACCATTTATTCGTGCACATGAGGGTACCGTGATGTTCTGGCCTGATTTAGCAACCTCTCACTACTCTAAAGCTACGATGGAATGGTATGCAAGCAGAAAGATCAACTTTGTACCCAAAATAGCTTCACCCAATTGAAAGATATTGGGCTCTAATGAAAATAGATCTTCGAAAGAGTGGTAAGGCTGCAAAAATTTACAAGACTTCAGACCTAAGTGGAAAAGATCGTACTGTACTGACGATGAAACAACTGTGCAAAATTTAACGAAAAAAGCAAGAAATTTTATAGAAAAAAAAGTTCTTAATTTGTTTTTAGTTATTTATATTCTGAACACTATTATTACTATATATAAAAAGGAAAAAAGACCTAAAAAATTACTGGGTATTTTTTTATAACTAAAAAACAAAACGCAAGATTTTTCTGGGACAGTCCTTATGTTGGTATCGACGAGATCCGTAATCGGTAAATAAAAGTCAAGGAACTTCGAAATAAAAACTTGGAAAGAACGTATGTATATGACAACTAATAAGTTCTGAAATTATGCACTCTGCGAAATTTCAACAGGGAAGCAATAGCGTACCTAAGAGGAGAAGGGTTGCTCCACGCGCAACGCTTGTGGGGCGGCGAAACGGTCCACGTAATATGGAAACAGCATTTTCGAAATGCAATGCGAATTAATGGAGTTAATGAATTTGATAGGAACATTTCTTGCATCAAGTGCGTTCTAAATTAACACTCTTTATAGGCTTTCGAAAGCAGTGGTGTAGATAACGAAGACTTGTTTGCAATTTTTAAGTAAATATATGCTCTAGGATAATACGGAGAGTAACAGTCTATGCAGTTATCATTCAATTTTACTTTGAATGCGATTGAGGACTGCGACTTTAGTTTGAGCTTTGGGATTTAATACATATTTACAATACTTTCAAAAAGTTCTAACTTCAGAAACATACTTTTACCTCGGTGCTTAGATCTCATGTGTTGCTATAACGTTGTGTGTTTATTTTCCGTGGGTCCATTTTAATTTTCTTTATTTACGTATATTTTTTATAAAAAATAATTTTTACCAAAACACTCATACAGTTTATTGCTAGCTAATGTCGATTTAGCAAAATCTATGTAACACATTGAAATGATTAAAAATGCGTTGTACAATATGTAGTATTTTCACAGCTTTTTATTTTGAACAAAATTTAACAGAGCCCGAGTAATTTGGTGATTGATATGCCTTGTAAACAAAAAATTTTTACGCTTTTAATATACAACAAAGTTTGGTGCGAATTTGTGCTGCCAGCGCCGAAAATAAATTGTGTTTTTGGAGCTTCGTTGTTTCGTTTTTGTTTTTTTGCTTGGGGGCGGAAGCAAACAAACAAAATTCAGAACTCAGCTGGTCCAATTGTTTATTTTAAATTAGTTGCTTACGCCATTTTATCGCTTTCGCCTTTAAATTTTGAGGCTGCCGAATTTGGAGCAGATTTTGAAAAAACAAATTTTTTAAGTAATTTACACGCATTTGCAATTTTCGGTTTTTGTAGAAGATATTGCATAAATATATTCTAAACAAAAGTTGTTTTGTTTTTATTTAAAGCATAAATAAATATAAAAAAAAAATCATACACTATGAATCTTAGCTGAATGAATTTATTTTTGAATTAACTAAAAATTATAACTTCATTAATGTTACTAGCAACCAGGAAAGTATGATAATTATGACGAAACATTTGATACGATGTGTGTAAGAAATAGTAAAATGCAGTATATAAAAAAAAGTTTAATATTTTAATCGTTTTACAAAAAAAAAATTATCTCACATAAATTTCTTTTTTCAGAAAACTCGAACCAGCTTACGTCCCTGATGCGAACTCTGCGTATCTGAAGCGTAAGAAAACTTGTGCTTGATTTCAAATCCTTTGGCAGATAGCTAATGAATCTAATGAAGTCGTTCGTTTTAAAAAACCATAACATTTTTTCCAAAATGCTGAATTTCCAAAGTTATCGCAGTAGTTTCGATTTGAAAGGAGATACATTCTTAAGATTAATTGGAGAACAACATAAAACAAAATATGTTACAAATTTTTTGTTAATAAAAAAACTAATGTTTAAACAAATTCATAAAAAGTTTATTTTTTTTTAAATCTAAGCATTTTTAAAGAAAAATGTTAACATGTGACAGCAGTTTGAAGACACTCAAAAAATTGTTTTGTTTGCTTGCTATCTCTAGTTCTTATCAAATATTTCATTTATCCTGGAGCTACCACAAATTTTAAGATTTCAAATTCACCTCAGAAAAATTAAATTGGACACTCATAGAGTCGAAAAACTATGAAAAAAAAGTTATGTTAAGAAAATTATAAAAGTTCAAGATGTATATATATGTAACACGTGATTTTCCGCAAATTCACTCAGTATATATTATAGTAAAGATGTTCACCCATCAAAAACCCTATTCCAATAAATTCAAAAAAAGTTAAAAAATGAGTTTGACATTTGATATTGTATTTCCTTTCTTCATACCAACGCATTTTCTTGACGTTAATTGAAAGTAAATTTAAATGGCCCCAATTGATCGACCAAACCGAGTGCAAGATGTACTATTAAGTCATCAGTTTGCAACATATCGCCTATAAAAAATATTCCTTTTTATAGAATTTCCTTAACAATCAATATTTATGTTTTTTAGACTTTCAATGTAGAAACATCACAAGTTCAAAAACTTTACATCGATCTCTTTCCCAGTAGGTAAGGGCAGGAGCTAGCAGGCCTTCCTTGGTAAGATTAAGGCCTTGCCACCTCCTTTCTAACTTACTTTCTTTTTTATATGAAACGTCCCGATAAAACATGCCTTCTTTAGCAGGCCTGATAGAAATACTCTTCATGCGGGTCTTCCTACATCGCTTGCGTCAAGAGCCCTTCTAAGAGCGTTTACCGTAGAAGGGGTCACAGAAGTACTTTGAAAAAATTAAATCTTAATGCATCGTGTTAGTTAAATGTTTTTTTTTTATCTGCGTCAACACCTCCCCTTTGCGTTGATGTTTTTAATGTTTATTTTTTGTGACGTTTTCTTAATTTGATATTGAATACTCTACCCACTTTGACATAACATGAAACAGAAGACCAGCCTAGCAACATGCACACTGTTTTACATTGCAATGACAAAAAACTAATGTCGAATAATAAAACATTGCAATACATGAAATAAAAAAATAATTCAAGTCCTTCTTTTTTGCCTTCTAATATCAGGCCTTATAGTACTGCTGCTGTGGGAGGCCTTATAGCACTGCTGCTATGGGAAGGCCTTATAATAGGATAATAGCATTTCATGAGTATACACTCAGTGGAGTGTAACTATTCTGCTAATTAAAATTTCATTACTTATAAAATTTACTTATTGTTAATATTGACAGATTGTAAATAAAAACAAAAAGCATAATAACAAAAAAAAAAAATTTTTCCATGAAAATTTAGTTTTGGAAGGCCTCTTACAATCGCAGTAGTGCTAGCAGGCCTTCTCCGGAGAAGGCCTTGATCAATTGACTGCTGGGTTTATATGGTACACAATAAAAGTGTATGTATTAGAAACTAACTCACACACTGGCAGCCCCGGCAGATTATACCGAGCTCGAGTAGGTTGCTGGTCAGTGATGGGCGTGGGAGGTTGGAGTGAAAGCAAAAAAGTACATGAAGGAGGGAGAAGGTCTGGAAGAGGAAGCTTATGGATATTGGAATAACGTTATAAAATTGTTCAAATATTCGAAATGGTTCGCCATATTCGTTATTTACAATATCTTAAAAAATCACAATATTCAACAAAAAACTGATTTCCTCATAGCGAAAACACTTGCACGCATGGAATTTCGCGAAATGAACTCATTCATCCCTTCAACTAAATTGATGTGAACGGTCTTATGTGAAAAAAAAACAACATTATTCAGCCGATCTTGCAAAATTGTCGATCTCAAATATGTTTTCAGTCTACGGAGAACAGAAAAACTCCGTTCATAAGAACAGGATGACCCTCGAATTGTGAGCAGAAATCGAACGGAGCGCACGAATTCAAAAACCCTTGGTATTTTTGAGAAATTCACTACTTCCCCGCGTGTTCGCGTGCTCATTATGTCTCTGTAAAAGTTGCAAAAACATGTCCCTGTCGCTTAACAATCTTGCGCTGTCAAAATCATTTTTCTAAAGTTGACAATCTTATCGACAACAGCGGAATGAAGGACAGCGAATTGCTCAAGAAATTTGAAAAGTTTGGCTGGTTCCGTTTCGAAAACGACTCTTCAATGATCCATTTAATTGATCGAAAACTTCCAAGTAAGATTTCCCAAAATAATCTTTGGGGGTCTTGAATTTCCAAGTTTCGGTTGAACCTGAATCGAATCGCTTGGGAATTTTATGAAGACGCGAAATTTGACGTTCTTCAAGATTGAGTTCAATAACAGCGTTGACGGTATTCTCCCAAATTTCTTCAAATTTGGAATCACGAGACGCATTTAAGCTACCAGCAACTGCTTTCAATAACGCAAAGACTTGAGTTCTGCAGTACTATGTTCAATATTTCTATGCGATCAAGAATTCCAATCATCACAGTTTAATAGAAAACGCACTCGAAAGGCTCCATGTAATCGTAAAAGCCAGATGCTCTAGCTGATACCAAACTATCGATTTGGTTGTCCACTGATCGATCATGTAGGAATTGCAGCAATTTTGGGGTAACGCCTTGACAATTTTCTATTGAATTTCAAGTGGGTATTGACCCACTTGGAATTTTTCGAGTGGGTAGAACTACCCACTCCACCCACTATACCTGCCAGTCCTGTACACTGGGTCAATCAGCCTTATTGTGAGTTTCAGCCTAATGAAATTTTATTCGAATCAGCTGTGGCAATTCGAACAAACAATTTAAAATTTTGAAGCACCGGAGCCGCGATTTGCGTCGCTACATACGATTGGATTTTTTCACTGAAAATTACATGCATACATGTGAAGAGTTTTTCCATTTTAAAATAAATAGAAAAATATGTATCCATATGACTTTTTATTATCAAAATCAAAAAAATTTTCCACAAAATATTTCGATTTTTCACCCAATCAATAGAAACCTGCATTTATACAGAAAACTATACAGATTTGCGTCGTTTCTGTTTTTGCCGCATGGCTCTGGTTCCTATTAACGACTCATATCGGGGCTTCGGAGTAAAGTACGATATGGCTCGAACATGAGAAATATTTTTCCCGAAACCCATGATAGAGGAAAGTGGAATGCCAACATTTTCGGGCGAAATGCTGTTCGGGTGAAACTCACAATAACGCTCAGTGCTGCCCAGAGAACGATCAGGTGCTCAAGGAGCGCAAAAATGAGCACGAACAAGCTCTTAAAGAGCGTATAGAGGCGTACACGTATACAGATTTGATAATAACGTGAGCGTGTCTACTTTTTGTAGTGGGCACCACTAATAACTCCGAAGGATTAATTTAACCAACTGTCAAAAAAGGTATGACAATTTCCAATAATTTGCATATTTTGCATTTTTATTGATTTCTGTATAATCGTTTTTGTTTGTGATGTACTTTGTTTTAGAAATAAACAATTCAATTGTATTCTAATACTTGATATCCAGGACTTTCTGAATAATTTGTGTGCTCTTTCTATCAAGCTCAGTCCAAGTTATCTTAAGCTTTAATTTCAACTTAAATGCGGATTAGAATCTCTTTATATTATTTGATTTTAAGATTATTGCTGTTTATCTTTATTTTGTTAAGTATTTTCACACCTTATTCTTTTTTTTTTATTTTTTCAACGTTGAATTGTTTTTTTCTTGCTTTTTTGTCTTTACTTTTAAACAAATTTATCAATAACTTGTTATTTTTGCTGCCTACACTTCATACTCAATTTGGCATTGTAGCTGACTTCCTTTTGGCCCTTTTTTTAAGCTGACGCTTCCGTCTTTCATTTTGGTACAAAAATTAGATTGAATATCAATTTGAGCAGCTGTTTGCAGTTTTTGACAATAAAAAAATTACTTTGGTAAAATGTTTAGTAATTTTCACAGATTACTGAAATGAATTAATAAAATATACTGTCAATTAACACAAGACTTGATCAAAATTATATTTTTTTTTATTTTTTTTTTTTATAGAAAATCAACTTAAATAAAAGTTCAAGCTGCAAAAAAATTAACTGAATAGAATGGGCATTATTTGGGATGTAATATAGAGTCTCCCTGTAGATATCGCTTTAACCCATGTAAATAGTACCAAAATACTCAGCTTACTTTTTTTTAAAAAATTAAGTGCAATGGTGGTAAAGTGAGTGGAAAATATGCTGTAAAATAAGTTTGAGCTCGATCGGAAAATATTTTTTTAAGTCCCATTTAACCTTAAAAAGTGAGCGTGGCACGAAAATAGAAATTTTTAAAGAAAAGCCAATAGATCAAACTTCAATTTAAAAAATATGAAAAAAATTTAAGCCTTCGAATTTTTTGCTATATTATACTCGTAAGGTGGCGGGAGGGGGTGTCGAACAACGCGTTATGTAACATTTTTTTTTTGAAGTGAAACTTCTTTAGCGGGGGGTGATTTGAAGTTAGGTGTGTATAATGCAACGCTTTGTTTATATGTTTATTGAATGAAATGATTTATTAAAATGATAAAAGCGATTAATACAATAACAAAGGTACTTTAGCGACTTTTCGGTACTATGCGCAACATAATTGTGACGTTTAGGCATGGGGGGCAGAAAAACGTTACGGCGCGTCACATCGGGGTAGGGAGGGTCAAAAATCTTCAAAAATTGCGTTACGCAATACGTGAACGCCCTTAATGAAAACAATTTCCAAAAATGAGCAATTTTCGTGATTCGTTACGAATCAAAGGTACGATGTGGTTTAAGACATATCGCTCGTTACCTGGAAGACCATCAAAACTCAAAACCAAAAATATTCGAATTAATTATTTTGTGTGAAAAAAAAATCATAACGTGAATAAACCTTGTAACGAGGCGCCTGCCAGAAAAATGTAATATCAAATGAGCTACAGAAACATTAACTTTACAAATTCTTCAATGTATGGTATGGTCATTCAAACGTAAATTCCCAGATTCTGCAGAGGTTAGCAATAAATCAAACTATAAAATTGGGTCTATTTGTATGCAAATGCAATAATTTAAATGCAACGGAATTTGATTTGTTTAAAATGAACACGATTCTGGAAATCCAATTTATTAATCATAATATAACTCTGGTCAGTAACTTGAATTATTAGTTTTTAATTAAATTCATGGACTACAAATTAAAATTAACCAGTTACATTATGCAAAATAATGCTAGTTACACTAATCATATTATAATTTGATTGGGATATATAGATTTAGATTCAAATGTACTACATTAAAAACTACCTCAATTTGCAATTCAAATTGAAATTGTAAACAAATTCAATAATGCATGCGGTTACTATCTTGAAAGTCGCATGAGAACGAATAAAAATAGCGCTATAATGACTGACATAAAATAATATGTCGGACACTGACACATTCGAAGTTTTTGAAGTCTTTGCTTTGAAATATACAAAGTTTGACAGATTGAATCTTAAAGGAACTTATGTCGTATTCATATTTAGTTTATAAATGATTTTATTTTAGTGCGAGATCATTATACATAACTCCGTTCATTAAATAAGCGACAGAATGATATTGATTTTGCGACAGCGCCATCTATTGGTAAATTTCAAAAATTGTTAGCAATTTCAAAAGTGTTCCTTTGGTTTAAAATATATCGATATGTATGTTATTTTTCTGCAACGTATGATATTTGACATAAAGTTCCTGCAATGAATTCGCATGATGTCCATTAAAAATGAAGCCATAAACTTAAGTGACTAGCAAATTAAGCCTTTGGCAATATAATTTGAATATTTTGTACAAACTAACCACAATGAATTGCTCCCACATCCGTAGGAAATGTGAGAAAGTCAAAGATACCGAAATAAACAGGGAGTACACGATTTTAATGCATTTTATTGTGGTTCTTTTTGACTGCTGCCGATGCAGAAACCGCAATTTCCTTTTAAATTGATTTTTCTCTTTGTTCAAAACTACATTTTTGTTTTTCTTTTGCTTCACTTACGATTTTAGTGGTCAACAAAAGGTAAAAAAAGGAAGCCGTTAAGAAAAAAAAAATTAAGTGGCTGGGCAGGAAAAATGAGGCTCAAAAAAAAAAAAGATTATTACTAATACAAGTAATAAGTGATTTCTCTTAAAAATTTTATTTCGGTGACGCGTTTCTAACTTAAATTGTGGGTAAGTATCGGTGAAAGACAAATGAAGTATTAATGTCTTCGGATTTATTTAACAATGGTCTAAAGAAATTGTTGGTCCTTATACAGCTAAATCATTTGTGCTGCCAATATCGCATCGATATTGTGGAATCTGAAATAAAATAAACATGTTGTAGTGCTAGAGTCAGTACAGAAAAAAAATATATTCGTTGAAACCCAGATTTAAGTTTACCATCCAATGAAAGCCGTATCAAGCTAAAAGTTCGCCAACTTTGAGTACAAGAGCAACTATGCCAAATCTTACTTTTGTACATAAACAAATTTCAGGTTCGATGAACTCTAAGTTGTTTCGAGACATTTTCGATCCTTAAGACTTGATATGTGCAATTCTTACTGCGCGCTTTCATTCTTAATATTTTATTAGCAAAGACTCTAATTAAATTTATCTTCGTATTACACTTAGTATCACATTAATACGAATTAACATTTTTCTATGCTTCCTGCTATATAGCCACCTATGGTTTAGCGAAAAACCTATGTTTTTGACTATAATTTCGCTCAGGAAATCAAAGCAGTTCGAGCTGCTCAGAGAAAGTCACCGAACTGAATAGTAAGCGGATACGCAACTCATGTGGTAAGGTAAGTAAGTGGGACCTTTCACAAAGAAACACAAATCAATCTCGATTTTAAAGTTTTGTCGGATTTCTGGCTGATTTTTGTTCAAACTTAAATATTTAAATTTCAGTCAATTCTCTGAATCAAAATCCACTCTTTGGGATACAGATAGAAGTGTATGGATGACGCTGATTTCATTTATGTCAGCTATTTTTTTAAACTATTTATTTACGAATCAAAAGCAAATAATAAAAGTGTTAATAAAAAGTAAAAATGGAATGAAAGTAAATTATGACGTTCGTCTCTGAATAAAAACATTTTTGCATGATACTGCTTTCATAATTATTGACAATATATCAACGTACGTCAAAAATGACAACGCAAGTGTCAAGTAGTAGAAAAGTGACCGCTATGATTAATTCGAGAAGAAAAAGAAAAGAGTTTTTCTTTCCTTTGTTCGACCAAACATCAAAGCACGATCGAAGGTGTGTGACGAGGCGATGATCTTCAATAGTTTTCCCTCCCCTCTTTATTACTCCTTTACCCTAGTATCTGAAGTAACTGTGAAAAGAAAATGTCACTATAACGTAACGGTACTACCATAAGCATGAATGCCTTTTGCATTTGTATGTGTTAAGCCGTAAATAATACAAGGCAAATAACATTTGTAATTTGCTGTAAAAAGGCAACGAAAATTACAGTAAATGAAAATAAAAAAGAAAAACAGACGACAAAAGAATAACAGAAAATTTGCATTGAAAATTTAAATTGGAAAAAAAAAACTCTTTTCCTGCCGTTAACGGAATGAGCGTATTGACAATTTTAATGAAGAATTTTAATTTTCATATGGGAAAGTTTGCAGCAGGTGTCAATAGCGATACTTTCAATGTATCGCAAGACTTGGAAGAAACTGAACCGATGAACCGCAAGATTTATTACCTTTTTTGTGTGTAAAGTTTTTAACGAAACATTTTTTTAAGAAATGGTTAGAGCATTTTCTGTAGCGGATATTTTGTATAGTTAATTTTGCAAGCATAATATGTCCTATGTCACATTATTTTATAGTTGTTAAAATGTTGTTGGCTCGCACACAAATATGAGTTCTGCAGAATACGCTTGCTGATTCAACAGATAATTGTACTCGCTGACGAGTACAATGGTTCTAATAACATTCTGCGAAATGACTTGACTTCGTTTGTACTCTAACTTATATTTTGCCGACAACGTTGTTCAAGCCCAACAAAACATTTACAACACCGGATATGATATACAGTGAAAGCTCGTTAATCCGAATTAATGATTGCAGACCCTAATTCGGATTAACGATATATTCGGATTACTGAATAGGCTGTTTTTATGTATAATACATATTATATGATATAACTCTACATTCGAAAATAAAACTCAAAGATTTCAAAACAAATTTAATTTTATTTTTAATTACCAATGAGATAAAATTTTACAAATTACATTTGTGATGTAGGTTTGCTGCTCTCAAACTGCACTGCACATACTTCTAAAGTTTTATTTCGTAGTTCTTTGAGTATTAATATGTAATCTGTCGACATGCCTCATTCCTTTGCCCAATCTATTGAAGTATTTAAAGCCTGCACAGCGTCACGATTTGTAACGTGCGTAACAATAACAGCCTCTGCTTTTATGTCTTCTGTGTCTGATTCTGAACTACTACACAAAGTATTGCCCGAGTCAATAATCCAGCCAATAATTTCATTTTCAGAAAATTGCACGTCATTATTGCTTCGAAATAAGTTTGCTATTGTGCTAAATTCTTCAGTTTCATCAAAACAGTTCTCAGCGTCATTCTCGGGCAATTCTTGTTGTAATAATAATGCTAGTGGGATATTGTCCTCTGAAGCTCATCTCTGAGAATGAATATGCTTCCAACAAGACTTTATAGAAGAATTGGGCAACCTATCCCAAGATAGCTTAAGCGTCTTTCAAACCGAATTGTTTCAAAAAAATGTCTGAATCATCCGCCGTCGACTTGACCAATTCACACAAGAGATCTTTTTTATAGAACAGTTTAGTCAGTCGTATAGCGTTCTGATCCATGGGTTGGATAATACTAGTACAATTAGAGGTAAAAACATAGATTAGGATTACAGAATTGCAATCAATGCGGAGTGTAGAGTATGTAACGCGTCATAAATTCAATTCGGATTATTGGATAATTCGTATTAACGAGCTTTCACTGTATTATAATTTGTTTTGCGTCCGTCTCTTAGCGGCACGCGTCATTTAATTTGTTATTGTTGTTCAAATTCAGCGGTGTTTCGATTTGTTTTGATTTGATTCGACTTGTGGTTTTCGTGCACAAGGACTCGATGGTCGAGAGGTTTGATGGTCGATTCAAGTGCACTCGTACAGACCTCTGATACAAATATAGAATATCGGGTATTTCGTGTGAAGCGGACAGCGAAGAAAAATGAGTTTCTGAAATTTATTAATATTCGTCCTAATGTACTTCTAGAAATTGTAAGCACAAACATATTTTTTTATGAGGCTTAGTTGTCATGTAAATACTTCTAAAAATTTAAGTAAGGGGCTATCCATAACTTTCGTGACTGATTTGGGGGAATGGGGGGTCATGAAAAATACTACGAAAAGTAACGACGGGGGGCGGGGGTTTTCGCGAAATACTACGTGACTTCATATTGTAAAATTGTGGATCGATGTAGAAGATATAGAAGATGTAGAAGCTGTTGCACTGGAAGACGAACAATTAAATATAGAGAAAAATATTACTTTAAATGAGGATATACCTTCTTGGATAGATGAGGGAATTCCTTTCTTGGAAGAAATTTAAATATTGAAAATTATATATTCATTTTAAATATGTTATATCTATTAAAATATAAAATTAATGTTTTATGTTTAATATTGTCAATAAACCATGTCTTTTATTTTAAAATTCATTAGTAGAAAATATTTTTAAAAATCATGCTGCAACGTAATTAAATAGGGGGAGGGGGGGTTAATAGAGTTAAGTCACAAATCGTCACTATAGGCGGGGTAGGGGTTAAAAAAAAGGTTTTTTCGGTCACGTAGTTTATGGATGGCCCCTAATATGAAAACCAAATTTTTCGGAAGCAGTTTTTCGAATTAAACAAATTTACAATAAAATAGTAAACAAAGTGACTCTTATAGGAAATTGACTGGAGAAATTGATCCTAATTAGCTTTAGAAGTAACACGAGTTGAAGTAAATACATAGATACGTGTCATACTTACCGTGGCACCTTGCCCTTGCTTAAGTACTTTGATTCATCTATACTAATGTATATACCAATTTAAATTTTTAGTAATTATGTATATTATCAACACAAGCTATATTTTTAAATTAAAATAAAAAAAAAAACATCGAAATTGTTGAAATTTTGATTTGAAATAATACGATTTCATAATTGAAAGGATCAGCAGTTATCCCTAATTGCCGCGTGACTGCTTATATGCCGCATATACCATATGAAAGATATGTTTGACTTTGAATAAATAACCACTCAAGCCACATGGCGAAACATAAAAAGTTTGTAACTGAAGTGAAGGTTTAGAAACTTTTCCAAGATATGGCAACCATGCGCACATGCACGTTCCTATCGGGAAAGAAACAAAATTTAATTATGGAAAGCATTGAACTTGTCAATAGCACCCACTTTTTTTTGGGAATGTTTATAATTTGTATTTCATATTGTTTCTTTCTTTGATACAACAGCGTTCATTCAGATCAGTGTTTTCACACTTTTATCAGTGGCTCCCCTTCAAAAATTAAATACTTCAAATAGAATTTTAAAAATCAAACAAGGAAAACTGATAATTTTTTGGACATATTCGTAAAACAATATTTTGTAGGGCGCCAACATGTGTAAATATTTTAATTTTGATTATTTGACGAAAGATACAGTTGCAACAAAGACATTAAAAGAAATATTTACTTTTCGATTGATAACTGCATTTTATTAAACCTTGGTATACTTTAGTCCGGAGTGAAGTAGTTGCATGCAACACAACTACGCCAGCGCTTGATCCAGTCTTCCATACATTTTCCGCGGGCTGATTTAGGAACATCTTTTAGCGAATTCGGTTTTATGACTTCGAACGGCTTATAGCGCCTTCGTCGATGTAGTGATTTTAGCTTCGGACACAGTAAAAAGTCAGACGAGGCCACATCAGGTGAATACGGTGCTTGGTCGATGACTTTTGCTGAGTTTTTATCTAAAACACGGTGTCGTTTTGAATCATTTCCCAATCAGCCTACGAAAATATTATAGTGACTGGAACAACCGCTAGCGTAGGCGACAAAATACGTTTTGAGTTGTAAATAATTTGGTTTCGATTTACATAATAAATTGGGTGCGTCTACTGAGAGCGAGGCACTCGGCTAGGTGTGGCTTGGAAAATAATAGAAAAGCATAATAGCTAGATTTTGATCTGTTCTTTACGATGTTTTTGCTCAAAACCTTTTTTTCGAGATGAAAAATAAGTTTGGGGTTCAGGACGTGTATCTGAAAGTTGCCACAATTTCTGAAATAAAAATTATTCGAGTCGGAAGAAAAATTCTTCAGCAATATTTCCAGAGTGTGATAGCAAAAAATATTATTCCCGTCAGCGTTGCCAGAAAAATGCTTTTACATGACGCCATTTGAGAAAATCGGGGCCAAATTTTTTATTGAAATTAATCTAATCATCTAATCTGAAGCCAATAAGATTGTCGCATGGATTTTGTAGCTTGTCCAAGTAATTTTTAGTAACAGTAAAAATGCCATGAGCTGATGAATCACTGATTTCCAAAATGTACAATTGTGTATTGAGAATTTAACTTAACATAATTTTTGAGCAGATTCATCGAGCATTAAGGCTCAGTTAAATCTTTCACCAAATTCGTTGTTTGGTTTCTTCCAAATTTTAGGTATTTTGCTTATTCTGAAACCGGGTAAACGTTCCTTATAAAACCCATTAATGAGATCGAAAGTTATGTTCACAAAGGAATCCCAAGCATTTTGCCTTCTCGTTTCATACAGCCCACAAAATTGCACATCAATTCACGACGATGTAACAACACAAAGTGTCAAAAAATTATGCATTCAGCATTGAACTGAGTTACATGACAGTTGTTTAATAATAAAACAAACTGTTACCTACGAGTTGTTCAGAAATAAGGCAACACAATTCACAGTGTCGATTGTTGACTGAAGAAATTGCGAAATTTTTGTGGAAAATGTGGCCAAATGATGATGGCCCGGGCCAGATGTGAGTTGAAGCGGACCATTTGGCCCTTAAGAGGCCAAACCGGCAACGCTGATTCTGGTATAGGGTACTGATCAGTATCCATATTAAACACAGCACTCCTAAAACAAAAATCTCAAAGTAGATCTGCTTAGAAACTTGTACACTTGTAATTTTTATTACATTATGAACGATGCGATGTCTGAACTGCCTTATGTTTTTCCGAAAAATGGTCATAGCAAGTACTACACTATACACATCGTGAATACCACTAATATCTTAATGAATATGTACACAAAAAGATCAGTGAATAATAAAAATTTCTTAGCGAAGCAAAAGTGCACATCTAAGACGTTCTTAATACCCCAGTTAAGAAAGCTTGTAAGGCTTTAAATTGAAACTGAACATTCTTCAAAAGTTGTTATTTGCTAACGTATTTGCATGTGTCAGCTGTTTGTAAATGTAAAACAATTAATTTAAATCGGCTTTAAAATGTATTTCAAGGTTAAAGCTTAAAATAAAATAAATATTATTTCTAGCTTGCATATTTGAATTGCAAATGTTGTAAAAATAAAAGCAATTGGAAAATAAAATTCGTAGATAATTTATGACATCACAAGTCGGTAAGTGATTTTGATGTGTTTTTAAGCTCGAATTTAAAGGAGGTTTATTGTTGTATTTATTGATATGCAAATCTGTATAGTCTATTTATTTATTAGTGCGAATATTGATTTCAGTTTCTATGTGATCTTTGAAAACTGATACAGAAGATTGATAACTTGAATGACCGAAATATAGCTTAGAGTTGCAAGTAAACAAATTAGTTTGTACGAGTTAAGAGTTTTAAATAGTTTAATCTAAATTTTTTAATCTTTAGTGAAAAACTAAATCTAACAAAAAAAGTTTATAAACTTCGCATCTACAAAAGACTTTAAATGGGGATTCTTCTTTACAACAAAGAAGTTCTGCGTTCAAGTCCCTATTATCATTTAACACTTACCCTATAATTTTTACACTCTTTCTTTCACCTCCTACTCTGTATTTAAAAAATATTTTCTATTCAAAGCCAGAACTCTTGCTGTGCCGCTTTCATTGTTGTCTATAAATTGAACACTTTCGCACATTTTTCATAAAAAAGAAAACACCTAATTTAAAATAATAATTATATGTTGGCTGACATTAAGTCAAAAACAATAGAAAAATATAACGCTTACAATAGTACAAGAAATGTTAACCCTTTAACGCTTATGCGAAACATATGTCCCGCAAATATTCTTTTGATTTTTGCTAATATTTTTAAGAGATTTTTACATAAGTCAATTAACGCATTGTTTCTGAAAAATTTTTTTAACTTTTTAAACATTTTTTGAAAATTTTATTACCAAACAAAGCTTTCAAATAATTCCGAATATTTTAGTTTAGTTGGATGCGTTAAAGGGTTTTAAGTAACGTTACAGCGCAAAACTGTTGGTTCCTTTGAAAAGGTCCGCTCTATTATTAAAGTAGAAATTCCTAATTGAATAAATTATACACTTTATTCTAACAACATCTTGGTTAAAAGGAGCATTAAAAACGTCACATCTAAATGCCATCACTGTCAGTTAGTGAGTAAACTAACTGACAATGAATATGAATCGCTTAAGGTGTTAGCGAAAATGAAATATCAGTTCAGTTTTAAGGCGAAAAATTTTCATCCCCCAAATTTTCATAAAAACTCATAATTTCTTATTCTTATTTTATTTCTTGTGGAACTCACCAGATGGAAATAGCTTCCAAAAAATTGGATTTCGTTATCAAAAATTATCAAATAAACGAAATTTTGATGTTAACTATCGTTAACGACGCTCATAATTTTCCATCCGTAGCGAACATTCAAAAAAAAAGTTCAATTTTGGGCTCGATAATTATTGGTATTATTTCGTATTTTCATTTTTTGAATATTTGTAATTTTTTTAAGTTCAAAAATTCAATTTGAAAACTTTTACAAACATAATATGGATATCAGGTTATAAAAAAAATGCCCATTTTTATAAATATCTATTATTCTAATGCGGTTTTCCTAAAATTCGAAAATTGAAATTAAACTGCATTAAATTAGTTGTTACTTAAAAAATTCAGTTATTAGAGCATCAAATAAGGAATAAGGTCAACCCATAATTTAAGGCATGATTAAGGAGGACTTTTACGAAAATATTTTATTGCATTTGCCAATAGGAATATATTTAAAATTAATTACTTACGGACATGAGCGAGATTGCCTCCGACGTTTCTCGAAGGAACAGAGGAGAGTGCGAAGGGTGCCGTCACCCTAGGCGCAAAGGCTTGGGGGCGACAAAATGGTCTTCGGGTTTGCAAATGATATTAAAAATTTGTCTACGAAAATGTATTTCTTTTAGGTAACTTTAATTTTTTTAAACGAAAATCTCAATTTTTCCTGGGCATGTGGGCAAAATACATTCGCGATTCTAAAAACAAGAGGTGGCCCTAAACGAATATTATTCATCGAACGCCACTGATTTTACTACTTCTAAACATTTAGTTGTAGTGGAGTTTTTTGACTAATAAATTTAAAATTCGATTTATTAGCCCCAACTCTGGTTACATTTATATTTGGTGGTATAATTTGCTGATTATTATGGATAGTATTTGTGGCCGGGTATTCAGTATAAAATATTTGCTAATATTTTCAACCAGACATTAATTAACTTTGATTTCACTCTGAAAACCCTTGCATCGACTCAAATGCAAATTTAAATAGAAAAATGCAATAAGCACCATTATTCACATGAATAATGGAGCAAGAATATCAATTATTGTGGGTGCTGCTGGCTGCCATTAATGGAGAAATATTAGAAAAAACAACAACATTTTTATTGTATTTATAGCACCTGCTTCTTGAAAAAGTCAACTTGGAAAACAAATTATTTATTTATTTAGACATGTTAATACATACCAGTTACAGCAACAGTGTTATCCAAAAGTATGCAAACAGCAAAATTTAAATATTCAAATTTTCACAGCACAAGCGAGTGTGAATCGAAAGGCCAAATAGATAAAAAAAAAGAGTATCTACAGAATTAAAAACAAACGAAAAAAAAGCTATTGGAGTAGCTGTAAAAATGTCAAATGCAAAATAGGGCAGGTTATCTGTAGTCTATAGCCAAGACGGCGGCGACGACGACGACGACTTTAAACTTCAGGGCCAAGACAGACAATTCGACGCGCGCGCGCTTCACTGCTAAAACTTGGCTTTTTCACGGCGGGTTTGTTTTGCTGGATTTTTCGTGTTTAATTGGTTTTTTGTTGTCATTTTTCTTAACTGCTGTTGATGTTGTTATTTTTGTATTGGCATTATTTCTTTTTTTTTTGTTTTCTGGCCTATTTCTTTAACGACGTCGAGTCAAGTGCAGTTATTGTAACGGTGTGTTTTTAGGCCAAAAAGGTTTTGGCTTTACTCTGTTGTTGTTGTTGTTGTTGTTATTGTGCAATGCATTTAAATGCCTGGATATTGGCTAAAAGAATAATTTTTTGTTTTGTATTTTGATATCCGTTGCAATATCCGGCTGAGGAAGTGAGGCTACACAAGTGGCTTAAATTGGGTTAAGTGTATGGTTTTGTTAAGGTGCTTTTAGTTTCTGAAAATTTACTGTTGTGGAAATTTTTACTATTTCTTTTATTTTCTAGCGCTCAATTTATTTTACCACTTTACACGTAGGTGTATCGAATAGATACGCGCCAAAACTGTGCCTAAATATAAAACTCAAATACGAAATTTTTAAAGGCCAAATCAATTCAGTTGCTTCTGTTTTCTTTCACTTCACACTTTTCACCAAATAACACCTTGTTAATAAATTTTTCGCATTCTATTTTTGTTTAAAATTATTTCGAGATACTTAAAAATGTAGCCAGATAATTTTGTAGTTGTAAGATGTACACACGATTGTAGCTTTTTTGCGAAAAAATATTAATTTTAGCACCGTTTGAAATTTACGAAAATTATTTTAGCACATTTCTTGTTTGTTTTTCTTTTTTTTTCTAATCAAAATTAAAGAAATAACTCATTTGCATCTTTGCACATCTTTGTACTTCTTCGATACATCACACCTAACAAAGCGTTCGCACCATTCGTTAACGCACGCGGCCCGCATTATAGAACGTTTACAATAAAAGTGTTCCTTCGTCAACATTTAATATCACCGACAGCTGAAGTTTAACTAAAACTCACAGTTTGTTTTGGGCCAATATTTGCCGGCAACTGTTCCCACTTGCTTGCTTATTCATTTGCTCAGCTGCTGCTATCTCTCTTTAGCGCTTTCTGTTGTTAAAGCTCGGTATGCTGTTGAATTGAAATTCATTCAACTTTTGCATTTGGTATCTCTGCGGTTGAGTTTTACTCCCTTCTTCTACTATCTCGTTTAGTTTCAGCTCGTTGCGTTTGACTGAGCATCGGTTTCCTCTGTTGTGAATGCTCACAACGCACAGTGGTAAGATTTGACACACTCACGTGGTCGAGTATCTGTAGAAACAGAGTTCGGAATGGCTCTAGGTATTCTGTTTTCGAGCCAGTGATGGCCCAGGCTCCTCTGGTAACATCAAAAATTTATTTTCGATGTTTTTCCATCGATTGGTGCGGAAACAATTAATTCGAAAAATTGTCCCACACTGATCCTACATAGAAAATATTCGAAGTGTTGTTTTGAATGGCGAGCTCTACTTCGACTCGGTACTCGAGAAAAAGAGCTGAATCTAGCGAGCAAGATTCAAATTCGGCTCCCACTCGAATTTTAGTTTTTCTTGAATTTCTGGAAAGTACGAGTATGCCAAAGGTGGAAAATTATATGGATCAACACATGTAGTGGAGTAAGTAATGTATCGACCTTCGTTTGACGTTTTTGAGCTTCTCGTGAGACCCGAATATTTTCTAAAGTTTATGTTGACTTACTCAAAATATATAACTTTACTCTAAAATTTTCAATAAGTTCAAAATCTCAAGAAATGCTAAATTGAAACATTTATTTTCAAGAAGCAATCTTATTTTTCACTCAGTTCTCCAATATTTTCTCATGCACAAGAATTGACAAAAAAGAAAGTAAGTAAGTATGTAAGATAAAACTTAAACCAGAATCGAAACTTGTTTTTAAACTTTTCATTTACAAATCAAAAAAAAAAAGAATGAATACAAGGATTTGGAATGCATCGATTAATTCGATATAAGTTGAATGCTAGCGAAGAATTGTGTCGACAGCAGTCCAATAATTTTGAATATTATCGAAAAAGTCAAAAGTTTCGAACGTATCGCATAGCATCGAACATTTTTCAAAGATTGGAGTATAGTATTGAAGAAGTAAGCAAAACGTTTCTGAATTTGAAATCCTTGGAAGAATATAGAAAATATTTCAATTCAAATTTATATTCTTTCAATCGTATCGAAGATTAATTAATTTCTTTTGCCATGGAATCTGATATTTTTATCAGATTCTGATATGGAACTAAAAAGTTTCAATCCCTTGAATGCAGTCGAAAATTTATCAATTCCTTTGCATAGAATGGTTTTTCAGCTCTAATCTTAACAAAATATTAGTACGTCTCAAAAGGCTTAACTTAAAAAATACTCCGTATTCATGGTTTAAATTTACATTCGAAAAGCCTTAGAGTTTACTGAAAATCATTTTAATGTGTTTACGAGTACTTACTGAAAAATCCTTAAAAGGTCACATTCGATGCAGTTATATTAAAAATGCCATAACTTATCTTACTGTTACACTAGACTGATTAAATACACCACTATTTAGAAGTAGAAGCACACATTATTGCAGATTTTCTAATGGAAGTCCCCCATTGCTATGCACGATGCTTTTCAAAATTTCGATCTCATTTTGTAAGAAACTGTAAGCATTCTTTGGACATTTTCAAAGAAAATAATCCTAGTTGTTGAACCCAACGAGTGAATTACTCGTAGGGCCGCCGAGAGCAAATCCGGGCCCGGGGTAACCTTGCACGGGCCCTTCCTCCCCCTCCCCTAACATTTGTAAAATTAAAAATTATGTAGGATGGTAAATGTAACATTTTTTGGAAACTTGATTTTATTTTATCGATTACAGATATTTACATATATCATTATGATTTCTACTTTACTTACATATTCTTTACAACACAATTAAGTTTTCTTCGAAACAAGCTTTTCTTGCTTTGGCCGAGGCAAAATCGTTAATGACTGTATTCAAATCCAATTTTCTAGCCGATTCCGATTCTAGACAAAGAATTACTAATCCTGATACTCTTGTTTGGGTTGAACAGGAACGATGAAAGTTCTTGATCCTTGCGAGAACGCTAAAAGAACGTTCAGCACTGACAACTGAGGCTGGCAATATGCAGAATATGCTTAAAGCTATACATGCATTTGGAAAAACTGTATCCGACTTTTTTGCAGCAATGCCGTTGAACAGCTGATATGGAGCAAGGCAAGCCCTGAAGTTTGCTTTACAAATAGCTTAAGATAAAAGGAGAAGGCCCTGAATATTTCGATCGTGATCATTTAGTTTCAAGAATGAGTTTTATTTGAATAGTGATTTTAAGAATTTACGGGCCCCTTCGAATAGCAGCGGGCCCTAGGGAATCCACCGTTGTTACCCCCTGTCGTCGTGGGTGTATCACAAAAATTAAATAAGTCAAATTATCGTCTAAAATTTCGCTTAAGTTTCTAAACTTCAACTTCCGAACAAAATATTTGAAGAAAATTGGAAGTGTCAGAGATCTGTGTAAAACGTACACGGAAAATATATTTGCTCACTTTAAGGAAGAATTTTTCATCAGAAAATATCGTCATCGGTACAAAGATAAAATAACAAATTTTGATAATTTTTAAATTGAGGATAGTAGTCCCATTCAAGTTTAGACTTTTTTTGCAAAAATTATTGTATCCAATTTTTTGATCCTGACTTTAAATTTAAAATGGCGCAACAAAATTGAACGCATTTTTTTTTCTTAAAATGAAATTCCTTACTGGTGATTAAAATCATTTTTTTTTTTCCTGACCCATCAGGAGAACATTTGGTAAAATTTGTTTTACGTTAAATTTTTGTACCTTACTTGGAATACATTTTTCCTTCATCGTTTTTGTATTTCAGAGGTCGAGGTTCCTATGTTTGTACCCAAGGTCACAAAGGTCAAATTATATCTTAAATTAACATAACTAAGATGGTAAGTATGATCATTAGCAAATTAATACTATAAAGCGTCGTCCATAAAAGAAGTCCACAAAAATTCTTGAGTTTTCACTCCCCCTGGTTGTCAACTTTCGCCCAATTTTGCTAACCTCCCCGCCTCCTAAAGGACGTCCGAAAAGGAGTAGGCTACCCTCTCCTTACTTTTATGTTATTTTTTATGACATATAAAGCGATTTTAGTTCTCTCGTTAGCTATATGGAACACTTCTTTGTATCATACATCAATGTTGAATAATTCTGCATCTTGAATGAATGTTTTTTAGAGCCATTCAACAATTGAGCTAATTTTTGGCAATGATGGCAAATTTTTATCATCAAAATTGGTACAAAGTGGGTGCCTCATTTTTGACTTTTCTGCGCCATTCTGAGTCTACCGTATTGTACTGAGAACATTCAATAATGCACCAAAATTCGCTATTTCGTTTTGGTATAATTTTCCAAGCCTTGCGTTTCTGAATTTCATAGCTTCACCGTGGAGATTTATGACATGAGCTAAAAATGATTTTGTTGACCTGCAATTGTGCACTTTCGTCCGGATTTTTTGACTCGCTCTCCCCTATTACGGACTTTTTTTATGGACGACTCTAGTTTCGATCTCAATAATTCAAAAAAAATACTATTTATTAGTTTATTTATTCTATGGAATAAATCTAAAAAATTGTTATTGTAGGGATTAAAATGAATCTCATATACTTATGTTATAAACTGCATTGGAAACATCTCGCAGGTCAAAATGTGATACATATATCTGAATTAGAGCCTCTTTTTGGGAATAACTTGTATCCCATTTTGAAAGTAACACTTAATAGCTACAATAATTTATTGCTATTATTTGCCAAAACATCATTTTATTAAGATTTGTGTCGAATTTATATTTTTTTTAGCCAAAGCACAAATTAACTTCTTTTTGGCGATTTTAAAATGATGAAAATTTTTCATAACAATAACTCATGAAGTTTTGCAAAATTATTTTGAATATTCATTGGTTGTTTTTTTTTTGGTTTTTTCTTTTCGACACACTGCATTTGGGACTGAACAGCGATGCCAACAACAGCAGCGACTAATAACAAGCTTTGGCTTTGTACCGAATATGCTTGCATGCGTGACGAAATACAACAATACAACGCATCTATGCAATTGTCTGAGAGTGCAAAATATAAATAATTTTTAATTTTTTTTTTTTTTTGTTCAGCAATAATCGTATCTCATAGATGCATTTTTATTGTGTATTTTATGGATTTTGAGCACTGACGGAAAAAATGAAAACAACGGCGAGCCGAAATGAGCAGAGAAGATGAGGAAGCACCAAATAACAAGTGCATTCGAAGAGACACAAGTGACCCCACTACAGATTCGCATCGCTGAGATAAAAATGTTCCACTTGTCAGCTGTTTTTTTATTGTTGTGAGAAGGGAACTTTTTGAAAAAAAATACCTCTGAAAGCTTTTCGTAAAGCTCTATGCAAAATGAAACCGTTTGAAAGTGGCACATGCTTTGTTTTTAATCAGCGTTGCCATTTTATGTGTTGCCAGTCCATGTGGGGATTATTTTAATTTTTGGGATTTTCGAAGAATTTTGTAATTATTGGATATTTTTATTTTCGTTTGGGGGTTGCTTAAGTAAATTCATATTATTAAGCAAAGAAATCTTTCCTTTGAATTTTTTCGAATTACTTTCAAAGTTTTACTTTTTAGAGCACAATATTTGTGTGGGAAGAGTTTTTCAATTGTTAATATGTACTATTTAAGTCAATTCGCCCATACCGCGAATATAGTGTTGCTCATTGCTATTGGATTCCGTAATATAGGAACGTCTGAAACGATTTCAGCTTTGGTAAGCTATACAGGGTCGTAGTCATGCCTTAAATGGCTAAGGAAATTAAACAATTTTCATTCACTTACCTAAATCACTGTATAACGTGGTATTCAACATCAAATCAATGGGACAGCCATCTGAATCTTCAGGCTCTTCACGTACCGTCGGTGGACCATCCCATAATGCCTTGGCAGGGCGACGCACTCGATCCAAACGTACTCGTGGGTATTCATTAAACAACACATCTGTAAGCTACATTCAACAAAAATAATAAAAATATTATTTTAACATTTGGTATGAAAAATATTTTTAATAGCAACAAGAAAAAAAATCAAATTAATAAAAATGTAAGGAGGAAAATATATCTAATAGCCTTTAAAAATCAAGAGGATCAATCAAAAAATATGACTTGAATTGTAGTTTAGAAAATATATATATAAATAGGCTTTACTATGCAAGAGGTCACGGAATGTATTTTGTTGTCGAGCTTTTAAGTATGACATTTTAATTACTGTTCTCAACTTTCAAGTAAATATAATTCACTTTTTCAGAAATAGTTCGCTTCCTGCGCGAATTACGCAAAAATACTTCAAATAAACAGCATAAGTCCTAAAACTGCCTATTATTATATTATTAGCATAATTTTGATTCCCTCTTGGTCCTTGAGATAACGGGTGATTTTTTCACTATTTGTTTTTTCAGTGTAAAATTTTTGAAACTTCACGCTTGATTCGTAAAATGTGTCAACCCTAAAAATGCTCAATAAAGTTTGCCATTTTACCATGAGTATACTAACAAATAAACAGCACTTGCAAATCATTGAATTTTACTATCAAAATTGGTGCTCAGTGAGAAATGTGTTTCACAAATTACGTCAATTTTATGGTCATCATATTGTAACTAATTTTAGTCTCGAAGAGTAGCCAGAGGCAGTTCAAGAGCTGCCAATGCACCCTGAAAAGTGCACTGTTTGGTGCGGATTGTGGGCTGGCGGCATCATTGGACCGTACTTTTTCAAAAATAATGAACACGCAACGTTACAGTCAATGGAGCAAGGTACCGTGCGGAAGAATTGAACATGGTTGACAAGGCGGTGTCAAATACCACACGGCACGCGATACCATGAACCTATTGAGAGGCGAGTTTGGTGAGCAATTAATCTCACGTTTTGGAGCAGTCCATTGAGCGCCAAAATCATACGATTTGACCCCACTAGATTATTTTTTGTGGGGATACGTGAAGTCTGTCGTGTATAAGGACAAGCCAGCCACAATTGCAATTCCGAAGACAACATTACAGCTGCCATTTGTGAGATAACAGCCGAAATGCTGGATGAAGTATGCCAAAATTGGAGCTTACGGATGAACCACCTCAGGCGTAGACGCGGGCAACATTTACATGAAATATTCTTTAAAAGGTAAATGGAAGGAGTTCATGTATTGCTTCAAAAAAACATTTCATTCACTTTTGCAAAATTTATGTTCTTTTTTCAATTGTAAAAAATCAAACGGCTAAAAAATCGGTCGTGATTAAAGTTTAAAGTTTATTTGGAGGTTTTCCATAAACCAACCTTAACCTCCTGTATCTCTGAAACTAATGATTTACACCTAAGTCTGTTTTTACACGGTCTTTTTTTACACGGTTTTGATATAACACGGTTTGAAAATTGAATATTTTTAATTTTTTTACACGATTTTATTCCATTTAGCACGATGAATGTATACGCGTTCGAAGCAAGCGAATGCGAATAACTGATGACGACAGCAATTAAATTTATGTTGCTGTATTTATGATTATCACTTATTTTATTTTATTTTATTTTTTATCTTAAAAATTGAATAACCTATTCTTTTCGTTCACAACATAGTTGTTTAGTTCCTGAACTTGCCATACATTTAATTTATATTACTTTTAAGATTAGAGTGCATATCTTTTTTATCATTAATTACTATGCTTGTGAAAATAAGCATTATATATTTGATTTAATAAAATAAACATGAATTCTTGTTCTTAAAAATTCTTGTTTTTCACTAATTTTAATAGGTTTTAGAGATTAGGAACAAATCACCCATTTTGTCTCCCATTTTGTCTCAATCAATGTCTTTTTTTACACGGTTTTTTTTTACACGGCTTCTTCTGGAACCAATCTACCGTGTAAAAACAGACTTAGGTGTATTTGAGAAAAAATTACACACAAAAATTGTAGAAAATTTTACAATCGAATTTTTTTAGTTTGCCACTGAAAAATGAAATGTTACAAAATAATTTTCATAAACACACATATTTATGACTTTATTTTGATACTTAATGGGTTTTTTCCCAATATTATGTATGAAAAGTAACATCCCTGAAATGAACACCATTTCCAGCTCACAGATACAAGCT
The DNA here is from genome assembly GCA_963680825.1 of Meiosimyza decipiens. Classification (NCBI taxonomy): domain Eukaryota; kingdom Metazoa; phylum Arthropoda; class Insecta; order Diptera; family Lauxaniidae; genus Meiosimyza; species Meiosimyza decipiens. The sequence goes on along the minus strand of OY804258.1, from coordinate 84,838,736 downwards.
CTGTTAACACCCTAAACGTCGGATTTCGACCTCATAATCTGACATTTTGTAAAGTGTAACCAGTATTTCTTAAATCAAATAATTGATCTCTTGTTCGGGGAAAAACTCAACTCGTTGCATTTTGTAATCTAAAAAAAGATGCTCGAAGATCTGCAAAATAAAATAAGACAAGTGACCAAGTGAACTACTGGCGCACAGTCCCTTTTTTTTTTGTCAAAGTCGAATTGCTTCCGATAGAAGGGACTAGAAGTAGTTCCGACCAGAACCTGTACCACTGAGATAACAAAATCTAAAAGAGGCTCGGGAGCGACATTGGCCAAAGATAAAACATTAAATTTCACAAAAAAAAACCTCCCGCGATCTTTCGCAAGATAAAACCTACCTATAGACTGAGCTAATGAATATTTATTTAACAATAAATGTTTTGATCTACGTACATACATGCAAAATTAAAAAAAGAAAAAATTTATTTTTCAGTTTTTTTTTGTACCCACCTCTTTGTTGGGTGTTGCAGGAAAAATCTACGGATCATTTGTATTATCACAACAGTTATTGTTTTATGATTGATATTATGTGCGATTTAAATATTTGTTAGCATTTTTTCAATATAGTCGATAAAGCAATTCATTTGGTTAGTTGCAGATGAGTGTAAGTGTAGATTGGGACAAAGTGGAATAAAATAAGAGAAAATAGAAATGTTAGTAGTCACATTTTAGTTAATAAAAAATTTTTAGTGTACAGGATGTTCTGAAATTTGGCTGAAATTCTAAATTTCCACACAATTTTGTTTTGCATCATTCCTAAACCAGTGAAATTAGGTCGCAGAAAAATTTCCGTTTTGAGAGGAGTTATTTACTCTTGAGGGGATAATGGGAGTTTTACTCATTTTTCAAAAATTTAAATGAATTATTTATTTTAAAAGTTGATAGTTCCATTCGTGTGTTTAAATGTAAGCTATATATGTAAGTACATATGTATATATTCAGCAAAAGTTGAAGCAAAACATAATTTTAAATAGATTTCTTAGATTCTTAAAATTACAAAAAATAAAAGTCCTCCTCTATCCCGAAAATCAAGGTATGTACATACATACATAGATATGCATGTTTGCAGTGCCTGAGGATATAAGAAGACACCTTTTGAGCACAAGCAGACTTCTCAATGTTTGAGATTGCAGCGTTCGGATGAACCGATTTAAAAACAATGAAGAATGATTTTAATGAATATTCAATTTTCCATTCCGATCGATTTTTAAGCTAAGGGGAAAATTAAAAATCAAAATGTGTCAGCCGTAAAACTGATTTTTTTGGACAAACCACCGCCAGAGCAAATATTCAGCCCATTACCTTTTAAGCGACTAGAACAAATACATTTTGCTTATTTTTTTTAGAACTGAAGTACGAGCTTCCTTCAGAGGTGGTATATCTACTGGAAAAATTAAGCACAAAAATGGATCCAGCACACTTCCTTGCAAAACATCTGCTTTTTTAAGCTCCTACTTCCTAGTGGATTTTTCCTTTAACTCTACCTGCCCTACTGTTCAAGTTTAATGCATTATTTTAATGGGCTCAAGTTTACTTTAGCTCCCATTTGCAAATATTTATCAAACTCAACTTTCCTAATGTGCTTTTTAATTATACAAATAATTATGTAATTAAAAAGTGTGGGTAGGATCTAGTTACGGAGATATGGCCATCGGAAGTTGCGAATATAGCTGTTGTAAAAACCAATGTTAGTTGGGAAACCCTAAATTGTAATTGATGTGTTATAAGAAACATAAGTTAATGAGGTACAACAACACTGAATAAATCGATAAATAATGACGATTATTAGCTAAGATTCCTGAGTCAATATGTTAGCTAATTAAATTATCTCTCTTATGACACTCATATTTTGCATATCAACACAGGTGCTCCAACTTGAATTAGTTTTTACAATAGATATATGCACAACTTACTATGGCTATATATCCAAAACTAGATCCGATTGACACATTTGTTTTTTCTTTTAACCCCTTTTACCCCTAAAAAATTGGGCAAAGTAGTAAGCCTGTTGGTAAACACCACTCAAGTGATTTATTATAAATCCTGAAGTTTTTTTGTAGTTCAGTATGATTTAACCTCCAAAATAATAATAATTTTCTTTTCAATTATCCGTGCTTGGCATAAGCGGATATTTTCTCTAAGTCGCTTTTGCTAATTAACATATGTAAGACGTATCGGAGGATTTCCTTTAGATGGAGGTTTAAATTTTATAAAAAAAAAGTAAAGAACTTTTAAATAAATTTGTTAAAATTTTAAATTTTTTTATCTATAAAAATGTTTCTCAAAATATTTTCGACAAATTATCTTGTTTTTTGATTTTTTATATATTATTCTTTAATAAATTCTAAGAATGTATCGAATTTACGGACATAACTTTGGAAAATATTATGCAATTTGAACAATTAAAACGATCAAAAAACAAAGATATTTTCCAAACTTTCCATACATTCTTAGGTTTGATTGAAGAGCAACATAAAAAATCAAAAAAAAAAATTATGTGTGAATATTTCAGGAAACATTTTTATAAAAAAGAAAAAAAAAAAATATGCTACATAAACAAAAGATTAAAACTAAATTACATATTTCTTTTATTTTAAAATAAAGTTAAGTTTTTTATCCTATTCTATATAGCTTTTGAGATATTCAGTTTGAAAAAAATTTTGAGACATATTTTGATATATGTAAAGGGTGGTTTTTTTAGAGGTTTGTTTTACGAATAGAAAAATTGCCATTTCATCATAAACAGGTTGACAAAAGAACAACGCTGGCAAATTGTGCAAATTTATTTCGAAAATAATGGTTCAGTTCGCGAAGTTTACCGCAAGCTCCGTCCATTTTATGGTCGACATAATCGTCCATCAGAGCAATTAATTCGGTTAACCATGGATCGTTTTCGCACTACGTTTACTCTATGTGATAATACGCATCCGCAGAGGCGTCGAACAGTGCGCACCGAAGAAACAATTGCCGCTGTAGAGCAAAATGTTGAAGAGGACCCGAATGAATCGATTCGCCACCGTGCACAGCAATTGGAGCTTTGTCCATCAACTTTATGGAAGATTTTGCGCAAAGATCTTGGCTTGCGACCTTACAAGATCCAGCTTGTGCAAGAATTAAAGCCGCGAGACCATGCAATGCGTCGTGATTTTGGTGTATGGGCCGAAAATGAGATTGATCTCGATGCTGATTTTCATCGCAAAATTTTGTTCAGTGATGAGGCTCATTTTTGGTTGAATGGCTACGTCAACAAGCAAATTTGCCGCATTTGGAGTGAAGAGAATCCACATGAGACCCTTGAGACGCCATTACATCCACAAAAACTGACTGTTTGGTGTGCTCTATGGGCTGGTGGAGTCATTGGGCCATACTTCTTCCGAAATAATGCTGGAGAGTCAGTTACCGTTAATAGAGACCGGTATAGAGCCATGATAACCGACTATTTTGTTCCCGAATTGGATGGCATGAATGTGGATGAGTTGTGGTTCCAACAAGACGGCACTACATGCCACACAGCGCACGTCACAATCGATTTATTGAAGGAAACATTCGATGAGCGCATAATTTCGCGGAATGGACCTGTCAATTGGCCACCAAGATCGTGTGATTTGACACCATTGGATTATTTTCTTTGGGGATATGTGAAGTCGCTCGTCTACGCCAACAAACCAGAAACGTTAGGGGACTTGGAAGCCAACATTCGTGGCGTTATTGCCGACATACGGCCCCATATGCTCGAAAAAGTGGTTCAAAATTGGACCTGTAGAATTGGCATTATTCGAGCCAGCCGCGGCGGCCACATGCCCGAAATCATATTTAAACATTAATGGCATAAAATTATCCTTCCAATAAAGCCAAATTGATGGACATTAAAACGATTTTCTTGTGTTTTATTTCAATTCGAAGCTCTATACCTCTAAAAAAAACACCCTTTATATACCTTTTCTGAATATTAATTTTTTATGATTTAGATGTCCTAAATTAACATTTAGATAGGGTGTGCAGTTATTAAGAGAATATCCGATATGTATTGCATATGTGATTTTGAACTTTTTGCAGAAAAATTGCAATATATGAATTAAAACTTATAAAATTTATTAATTTTGTTTAACGATAAATTTTTTAATCTCATCCGAGGAATACGAATAAGAATATTTGGTATCCTTTCCACTCCCAAAGTTTGACAGCCAAATTTCAAGATACACTGTAAATAATGATTTTTATATCAATTCTAAACTCACCGATATTTCTTCGCTACAGTACGCTGTGAAGGACTGCTCATCCTGTTGCAGGACACAATAGAGCGGACCCCATGGTAATTTTTTGTGTTTCCGTGTCAATTCGCCTTCTGTTTCTGAAAATACAAAAAAAATACACACAAATGTAAAAGAAGTCAGACGAAATTTTTAAAAAATAGACAACACTGAATTGACAAGCAACAAAAATAAGATTATTAAATTATTGTTTTTCTCATTCTTAAGTAGCTGCGGAAGCAATTGAGCATAAGATCAATCTCTAACTAAGATCGATTTTAGATTTCACATCTCTAGTTATCGGCAATTTAAAAGTGAACGGTGATTATTGTGAAGCTAGTTCGCGAAAAAACATAATAAAAGTGAGTTAAACTCAGTGGGAAATAAACGGAAATACTTTGATCAAGTTTAAGTTTTAATTCAGAAACAATTTTCTCATGTTTTATTGTGATGTTTTTATTATAAACAAAAAAACTCTGACATCACAGAGAAAAGAGTTGTTACAAAAAAAAGTTAATGTTTTGACCAATTTTAACAACTATTAAGCGTAGAAGAGCAAATAAAAATTACCAAATTTTGACCAAAACTGCTATTCTTATTTATTAACTAAAAATTCTAGAAAAAAAAACAAAACAGAATACATCGGCAGTCGCATCTAGGTGGCAACATCATTTGAGAAAATTTGGATGTTTCTCAATTTCATATATCTGAATTTAGTGGAATTAATTATTTATTTAATTAATCAATCCTTATCCTGAAAAGAATTTTAATGAGTGGGATTTAGCTTTTACATTTTTTAGCGAAGACAACATCCACTAAAATAAGTATACATCCATAAATCGTTTGCACAAACCAAATAATCGTGTGCAAAAACCAAACACACTATAAAAACTGGGTGTTTAGTAAGAAAAACTGTATTGTGCTTTAACATGAACTTTTCTGACGGCTGAAAAGACAATGCCACCACTGTAAAAAGTTCCAGTAGTGTAGTAAAGAGGGCGCTGACCTTACCATAGCTACAGCATCGAATGTTGAATTTCCCAAAATTGAAATTTACAAGTGCTAAAAATTGTGCAAGGGTGGTTCAATAAATTAAATAATTTTCATAGCTTTTATCTTTAGCGAGCAGAAAATTATTTTTTATAAACAGAAAATTATTTTTCGACATACGGACATTGCTTTTAAAACTGATAATACATTAATAATCCCGAGATTTATAGGGACTAAAATAATAAAACTGCAGTTTTATCAAATGGAATTTTTGATGTTTTTTTATTATTATTTTGCCTCTCTGTAATCTAAAATGGTGTTTGGACCAAAAACGAAATTTTTTTATTTATGCTTTTACGCCACATTTTTTTCGGTACTTCCTTAAGTGCACATCAGATAAAGGGGGAAACAAATTTTAAAAAAATTATACAAAAAAGTGCAAAGTACACATACTTCATTTTTATTTATTCAAATTTCGAAAAAAGAAATTTTTGCAGCTCTGGTACCCAGAGGCACCCTTTGGGGGTGGCGAGCGGTGCAACCACCCGGGGCCTCGCACAACGACCCAAGTAGAAAAATATTAGGTGCTAATAGTACTAGTGTTTATTTGAATATCGCGCCTTACGTCGGGCATTCTTACATGGTAGTTATCGTGGTGTTTACGATTTACGTTCGGGGATTTCCCGTGTTTCATTTCGCTTATCATTGACAGACTTTCAGTGTCAACAGTCGTTGGCTTATGCTTTTATGTGAGAGCAGCGGTGTGCGTTACGTTGCATAGTCTTTATCTTCTATAAATGATTTAGATCTTACGTAAATGACGTAACATATTTAATGTTTATGGTAAAGAGTAAATTAGCAAAAAACTGCAGGTAATTTTACTTAATATTTTTATGAGTGAAAAAGATTTGCGTTATGAGTTTTTGCGTGATCGTGATGCCGGTAGAAAATTTGGGTTCGGTAGTTCAAAAATAAAACTGGCCGTCAGAAGAAATCAAGTGTAAGAAAATCAATAAGCTTTTAGAAACCCTTCTGCTGAAAGAAGTATCTGCGGAATACTATGACACAGATGTTAATTTCAAGTAAACAATTTCAAATCGCTAAATTTATTTATTAATGACTTTGCATTTGTAACATCATTAAAATTATTCCACAAAGGCAAGAGTCTGGCAAAGATATACCCGCCCGGAGCCTCGCAATGGCTAAAGCCGCCTCTGCTGATAGTAACTCTAAGAGTTTTTTTTCCTTTTTTGATTGAGGATATATGCGAAATGAAAGAAAGTTTCGAGTTTTTGGCGTTCTTGAATAATTCTAGAACATGAGGATATTTTGGACATGTCTAATTTACATATACCGCAAAAGCATTACCAAAAGATGTTTTCACGAATGTAGAATGGAAAAAAAATTTCAGAAGAACACGCTGTCCTGCGTTCATTTTTTTGGCTCCTGAATCTTCGCTCGGATACATGTATTGTACCAATCGATGTGAAAAGGTTGAAATTAAGTTTTGGAAGGGTGAGGTGAAAAAATTGAATGCACTAATTATGGCTAACGTCGAAAATGGCTATAAAAAAAATTGACACAGTGTGTACTGTCCGGTGCGGTAATCGATGGAAAGGATATTTGTCCCATAGTTCCGCAGTAACCAACAGTTTTTGAAGCCAGCTGTGAAAAACCATTGAAACTGTTATTGCAACAGAATGGAGCCACATTGTATACTGCGAGGAATATCTTCGACGAGCGCCTTATTTCTTGGAGTAGAGAGTAATTGCTCCTAATTGTTTTCTTTTAAGCCTACTTTAAGGAATGAGTGTGCGTCATTAAGCCAGCGACCATCTCTCCTAATTGAAATCCGACATTCACAAAGTAATACATGCTATAGCACCTGAAATTTTGCAAAAGGTCATGGAAAATGGGTTGGAACAACAATTCACATTTTGGTTCATAAAATTCACAATCTAAGCGTGATAAATGTGATTTTGTACACAAGTTAAAGGCAACGATGGAGTGAGTAGGGTTAGAGGGGACTATGATATCGGGCCCAAATTTGCTAGGAGATTTAGATAAGACAATGGCCTTGTGTGCTGTTTTTTGTGTTTTAGTGTGGTCATTATTGACGCGGTCAAACCGTTAATTGGAGGTAATTGGAGATAAAAACATTTTTATGCAAACAAAAAAAAGGACATACATTTTAAAAATTATTTTTTTCCAAAGATATGTCGGGAATTTCGAAAAATAAAAATGTTGTGTTGAAAATGTTTTAAGAAACATTATCTTTATGTATATAGTAGTAATGTCTGTCTGTTTTTGATCGCATAACTTCTGAACGACTGGACAAGATAAGGTGATGTTTTTTTTAAATGCTTCATTTGTTCCTGGGATTGAAAATAAAAGTGGGTGATAGCACGCCCCCTATGTAAAATCACAATCAAATTCATCATGTCTCATCGACTATTTGACGCAGATGAATGAAGCCTCGGACATACAAGCAAAAATTTTGCAAAAGCCAAAAAACGTTTCTCTGTTAAATCGCGAACTGCCTAACGGATTTTCACAATGGTGCTTTAAATGCTCCTTAAGGATATGGAAGGTTTTTGCAAAGTTTGGCTCAGAAAAATTGGCGAAGACACGCCCTTAAAAATCAATCAATGATCATATCTCACCAACTATGTGACGCAGATGAAAGAAACTTAGTGCAAATGTTTCTTATGGCGTTTCTATTACTTCGTTTATGCGACTGCTTAGGGTCGTGTTGAATGCCATGACTCAGTTTTTCTGACCACCGTTTACGCATGCAACTTTATTATGCGCTGATTCGAAGCCAAAACGGTAAATTTTGAAGTCTCAGATTTGAATAAAGTGTTTAATTTTCAAATTTCAATTTATGTTCAATTTTAAACATCAAAAAGTTTATTTTTCTTGATTCAAATAATTGGAATTTTCCTAGCTTCTATCTATCTTCTTCTTGGTCTCCTTAGCTGTCCTCTAATTGCACCAACGACCTCTTCTGTCCAGAATTTCTTATGCAGGAATTTTAACCAAATCAAACTCATTGCGCACCTACCGGAAAGGGCAGGGCAAGGTCTGCGTTTTATAAAAAAAAAAATATTGTTTAAATAAATTCGGCGCTACGAAATAGTCCCCCACGAATGAAGCCTTAAAAAGTTGATGAAAAAACTACCAAATATTTCTGTAAGTCTTTTAGAGTTATTTTAGTTCCATTTTTTTTTTTTTTTGATTTGTTGGGGCTTATTTCATGCAATACCTTTTGGTGGATCTTTTATTTTATTTGGCCGTTATTTCATTTGACTATATATATATATATATATGTGTGGGTTTTGATAAATTTCTCTCTTATGTAGCTGTTTGGGGATTTCCATCGGAGGATATTTCATAAAGAGCTAACTTTATTTCATTTATTTCTTTGGGAATTATTTCATTGCTTCACCTTGGGTCTTATTTTATATATCTTGGGGATATTTCATTGGCGATGTTGGCTATTTCGTGAGCCCAACAAATATATTTAAAATAAACTATTTTTTTTATAAAATGAAAGCATTTTCTAACAGAAGTGTTTTGAACATTTGAATCTTTGAAATACTAATAAATTATTTGAAATTCGAATGCATTCAAAATGCACCTTTATAAACACTTAACAAATCAAAAATGTCGGAGGAAAAAGTCAAAAGCATTCAAATTACGTTTCTTCCTATATATGTGCCGTGCTTGGTCTTGGTATTTTCTAACTTTCATTATTGCATTTCCCATTGCATAAAAAAATTGCAATGGTTGCAGCGATTTCGATTTGCCATCAGCTATTAAATCACTAAATGCCGCCATCAAGCATTCAGACTAATGATGGAAGACAAATAAATGGAGAAGGAAAATGATCATAAAATGAACATTTTAGTAGGCCATTAAAAACAGAATCTGCAACGAATTGTTATTGCAATTTTGGGTGAATAAACAAACCGGAAGCGGCGCCATAGCTATGCGCCAGTCAACTGTCAAATTATGTTTACATGCCTGAGTTGCAACAAAAAAAAAAATTCACAAAAATTTTTTCAGCATCACCAGATGCGGCATATGAAAATAGACATTATAAAGAATTTGGAGCATTTGGAACATTACAAAATTTTATTAGATTTTATAATTTGCATGGAACAGAAAACAAATAAGTGAAAATGGGTTAATTATTCATAAACAGATTTTAGCCTTACGGGAGACAGTTTCTTGTAGCATAAAGCAGCCGAAATTTAATTGTTCATCTAAAATTTGAAAAATATTCCATGAAATATCATGATTTCTTGGAAGTAAATTCACTAAAGTTTAAACTTTAAATTCACACGATTTTTCGCAATTAACATATGAAGTCAATTGGGTGCAAAGATCGCGTGATTTGGCACAACTGAATGATTTCTTGTCGCTATGTCTTTAGTTTTTAGCTTTTGCAGATAATGCAGAAATAAATTACGCTTTCAAATTGCACTTGTTGTTTCGCACAATTGCTCGAAAAAATGATCGAGAGTTTAAGCTTCAGGCTGCGCTATATATTGGCCGAAATCATATTTATATATATAAACAACGCATAAAATAATCTAGCTTATAGAGATAAATATCGGGCCATTTGAATAATTTATTGTGTTTTATTTCCATTCTAAAAGAAACACCCTTTATTTATGTAAAAAGAGTACACATTGCGCCATTTCTTAATTATTATTGAGTTTAAATAAAAACTCTACAGTTGCTCTTTTAAGCTTTTAACAACTGGGCAGCAAGTTTGTATCTGTATGTGCCATAAGACATTTTAGACAAAAAAAACAGCATCATTAATTATGCTAAAATTTATTTCCGCCACTTGGAGCTTTTTACTGGGGGGTAAAAATTTGCCATCAACTTTTTGCTGCAAAGCTAACGAAAAACTCAAGCCAACCAAGTTTTTAATAAAAACTTTGACCCCAGTAAACTCAGTGCTTACATGGTAATTAAAACGGTATCGCTTTTGTGGTCAACATTAGATAAATAACAGTGGCGCTATTAAAGTCTGTGAATTGACAGCTAATCCGTACAATTAGTTTGATGCCAGTGGGTACGATTTTGCTCGTTCTTTAGGTTTGATTAACCTGAGCTTCTTATAGCAACATCTGAGACATGGAATTGAAAATAAAACGCAAATTAAGAGAACAATTTTTCGGAAATTTGCCCTTATGTATATGGAAAAATTAGCAACTGAACCAAAAGTTGGTTACAAAATAATTACAGCATACCTTCAGAGATAAAAAAAAATGTTAAGAGTTATGGCATTTGAAGAAACGAATTAATATTCCAAAAATAGGTTTTTGCCAATAACTCCAAGCCTGGGTTAGGTTGAGTTATCACGGGAGATGACAATTGACGTCATAACTTAGGCCGTAGTTTTCTAACTTTGCTGTCAACTCCTGCAAACCATACCGAAATTACTTTAAAATTCAAAGTGGATTTTGGACACTTTCGAGTGATGTCTTCAAGAGAGTCGAAGAAATGGCATTCGAATACCTTGAAACGCCGATTAATCAGCTTGCAGTAACAGAAGCAATGTTTGGTAAAATCTGATTTCAGACCAACTAAAGTTTTTTGAGCCCCTCAGACTCAGACCCTCAGTTACTTTTTATAGTACATACACAAATTTGTATGCAACTTATAATTTGTAATAGTTTTAATTAGAAACGAGAGCTCATTACTTATTCTTAGCCTTTGCAAATTAAGAAAATACAACAAATAAAACAACAGTAAAACAAAGATTTTGAGAAATATTCGTCATTGGTTTTTACTTAATATGAGGCACCAACTGGGGAGCACTTGGCTTCCCTCGAAGAGGCTGAATCAACGCGTTAGTAATAGACAAGGCCTGCCTCGAAATAGAAATCTGGTCGAGAATTTTGATGCTGTAGCTGCAGCTGTTTAAGTACAGCGTCAAACGTCAGGCCATGTAATTGGGCATCAGTAGTCATTCTTTGCGGTGAATTTTGATGAAAGGCTTAAAATTCTTTACGTAAAAAGTGAAGACAGTGCATCAGCCATTGCCTGCAAGCCACCAAACGCATGTAAATTACCGCCCAGTTAATATAAGGTTTTTATGGAGTAAAGATGATCTGTCCATGTCTTTTTAAGGACAGCGTCAGTAACACTGTAACTGTCGGTTATAAGCGCTACAGAAATATGCAAATGACTTTTTGCTGCCGTAAATTAACATGTTGGGTTTGGAGAACATGTAATGAAACCGTAAACAAAGCAGACTGAGGACATCTTGAATTAAACGTTTTCTGACCACTTAATCGTTCGTTTTGGATATTCATCCTGGTCCATAAGATCATCTGACTAATGCGTCTTCTTCTTAAAGGTATCTTAAAGGCACGGATGTGTATAAGCAAACTACAAACGAGGGCGGATCAATAAGAATGTGACTTTTCAAGCTTCCTTCATAGTTACATAAGACGCAACACTGCTCCCGGCAAGTACTATCTGTTAATAGACCACTGCCAAATTTTGCGATATTTTCATCATTAACTTGATGTTTAACAAGTGGTCAAAGCATACGACCTCACGAATTTTTGTAAAAATGGAAAAAAGTGAATTTCGAGTGCGAAAAAATCCGTCACTCAAACCAAGGTGAATTCGCACCATCAACTTCAATGGTAAAAAGTGGTTTACTGAGTTTCGTTGTGGTCGCACAAGCACCACTGACGCTGAACGTTCTGGACAGCTAATTGAGGTCAATGCACCCGAAAATGTCGGAAAAATTCACGATATGGTGTTGGTCGATCGGAGAGTGAAAGTGCGTGAGAATATTGATGCCATAGGCATTTCATAAGACACCGTGGTTTCGATTTTAAATGATCAGTTGTGTTTTAGAAGTTATCCGCAAGATGTGTGCCGCGTTTGTTACCAATTGACCATAAACGCACTCGTGAGACGTGTAGTGTAGTCTCAGTGGCAAAATTCCATGAATTGGGCTACGAATTGGTACTTCATCCACCCTATTCTCCGGATATATTTTCTGTTTCCAAACCTAAGGAAATGGCTCATTAGAAAGAGATTTAGCTCCAACGATGATATTATTGCTCAAACAAATGTTTATTTTGAGGAACTCGAGAAATCCTACTGAAATCCTGAATCAACTCTGATGGCAACATCTTGACCGATATTTTCATTTATAAATATTTATAATTATAACCTTTTGCATATGTTCAAAGCATGCTAATTTGTCTACTGCACTTTTGACGAAAGTTTTCGAAAGATTTCTTACACAAATAGTAAGATTTTGATGTTTTCCAACCCAAATGTACTGTCTAAGGATGACAACACTCCCAAGTTCAAATGTCATAAGGTCGCCATCAATTAGCTTATGACAATCTCTATGGCAATGATTTTGTCCCAAAAAGTAATATTATTTAAAATCCCTTGCGTGACAGGTAGAGGAAAACTTACTTCCAATAGGTAACCACTGCTACATCACCTGGATCAGTAATGTGATGAGCTATACCTCCTTTCTACAGCATACCACTACGAACGCAAATGTAGTTTCTAACTTAAAAAAAGCTGAACTCTAAGTTTACAACTGTACAAGCAACCCATTTGGCATTTATTTAAGGGACTAACATTCAACGCCCAGATCGAAAAGTGCCTATATATTAGCGCATGTTTTTTAATTGTTGAGCACCTAAATTTTAAAGAATGTCATTTGTAGAGGGATTGTGGTTGAATGATCTCTCGATCGTAATTATCAGGGAGTGCAACATTTTTGGTAAAGACATGTTGGGCTGCTGAATATGTTGAGTTAAAATTCTTGGAACCTACATAAAACCAGTAACGCATAAAACCTTTTTCTAAATCAAGGAATCGTGAAACGGAAGTTAAACGGTGATAGCTACAATTCAACTCATACGATACGATACTATCCGACCCGAAGGATTTGTATGGTTTAAAGCAATTAATTGCCCATTCAATTTTGAAATTGGAAACGATAGCTAGAGAGAGGCAGATTGATCCATTACCTGTACAGAAAATTACTACTTTATAGACTCCATGGAAAAATTTGTTTAACATTACGACATATCAGAACATTTTGGGAAGCTTTAATAGCTCGGAGCGCTGGATAGCATTTATCGAGATCTCGATGTACGACTATCTAAAGCAACTTTCATATTGCCAGCGAGGTTCCTCTAGAATACGTTTTTTTTAATTGGTTTTAATAATTTCAGAGAGAATTTCCCTGTTCGTCAAAGTCAATTTTAACTCTTAATTTTTGGGTTTGTTAAAGTTTATACATTTTCTTCTCTAACAAAGTATCTCTAATTGCCTTTTTTTTTGTACTCAGCTAAACTATGAAGTAATATTCATAGCTCAACACTATCAAAAAATTGATAAAAGTAACCGCAGTTCTAAAGCTAAAACTTAATGCAACAAACTAAAGCTGGCGAGAGAATGTTCACTTTTTTCTATATAGAGAATATGTTACCAGTGTTCTGTTCATTGCAAAGATATCTCCCCATACATCTACATAAGTTGCGTAATAATTAGAAAAGAGGTCATTGGACCTCTGAGTAATTTTAGCTAAAGTTTAATTATATCTTATTTAATAACTGCAATTATCATAAAAAATATTGTGTTACTAATCTATTAAAATTAAATTTGATGAAAAATTTATGCTTGGAAAAACTTTTTTATTATTTTGCCCATCACAGACAAAATCAATGAAATGGATCATGGAAGTTTTCCAACCCTTTGGCCTGCTGTTCATTCAATGGCACTGTTTAGTGGCTTATATTAACAGTTTTAATTTGCCATAATTAGCGCACTTGGCTAACGAATACAACGTTTATGCATTCCGAACACGAATGAGGTGGCCAACCGTCAAAGAAGATAACAGCGCGTAGCCAACAATCATAATCGACCTTCCTTCCTTCCCTTCTTCTTGGCTCTGCCATAAAAAAAATCGGCGGCAACACATTTTCTTTATTTTAAGTGCAAACAATTAGTTCTGGCCAAAATCAAAAGAAGGTAACGAAACCTATTTTCGTATTCGATATAAAGCAACGAGAAAAAAAAAGAGTGTTCTCTAACGACCAAAAGCAGAACAACAGCAACTAATGAGAACAACAGTGAACAGCAAAAATTGGTAGCGCAGCGATAACAACAACAAATCTGCAGTGGCTACCATATTGAATGTTCTTTCTTTTTTTTGTAAGCAAATATAAACTTGGCTTTGAGTCTGAAGTGTAAAACGGAAATAGGAAAGTCGACAGTTTCAGAGCTGTAGTTAGGATGGTGTTCACTGTGCTAATTCGGGCCGGGCATGGCTGTTTAATATTTTACATGTCATTTCAAAACGTAAAAATATTCGACATTATTGCGCAATTGTCTTGTACCAAACAATGGATACATGATATATAGTACTATATACTTCATATCCTGCACGAGCATAAGTTCACCACAAAATTGTCCCACCATGTACAGTCATTAGCGAGTGACTTTGATTCTCCGACTAACGAATTTCATGTTCCAGCAATCGTTTGATCGTAAGATGATTCGAAATTGAACCTTGTCCATGTCAGATGAGCGATTCGACCTTGGAGATATACCTGATTCATCGAATTTACAAAATACGTAAAAGGTAAACACAGCAAAGCGTTACAGGCTAATCACGATTCATGGCCGTACAGAAGAACTGGCTTCACATTCATCTAAAAAGTTGTAAGACATCGTGGAACTTAGCGAAGGTGCTTCTCGTTTCGTAAATTCTACCGTGAATACACAAATAAGTGAAATTATCAAGCTATCTATCATGAAACTACTGCTCTCACGGTTTGTACAGAAAGACATCCATTTTTTTCTTTTAATGCTGATTTTGAGACTTAAATGAAATAGGTTTGAGGTCGAAGATATTTCCTTGCTTGTCGAATTGCTTTGTGGCAAGAAGACAGCTGTCATTTGCATAAGCGTGATCTTTTAAAAGCTCACTACAAGTCAGATGAATGCTACGTTGAGTATGGTCTTGTATCCTGAGGATATTGTACAGCACTACCATAAATAAGATTGGTAGTATATAGCGCTCGCTCGACTCGGATGCAATAAGATCTGAAACTTTTTCTTAATGCAGAACACTACACCTGAAGCCTACAACTTCAGATGAAGTCAATAATTTTGAATGCTACACCTCGGCTGTTCAATACATCCAAGCTGAAATTGCAGTAAAATCAGGCCTGACATTCATTTATCTGCTTCATAATAATGCTTAGAGTTTTTATTTGATTAATACATGATCTGTTCGGTTAACAGCCTGCCAGTCGCTTCAGAATATGGGATTTTTGTTTGTTTCTGATTCTGAGAAAGTAGGTTTGTGTCCAGTGTTTCGGATGAGATGGACAATTTAATAATATCCTTATAGCTCTGACATGGCGCGAAGTTAACCCTCTCCGGAGGAAATCTCACCAAAGTTTGCAAAGAAACCACTCTTCGGGTATGCATTATTTTTTCGAAATTTTTTGCCTTAAAAAATACAACCTGAGTAACCTCTGTTAATGTAAACACACTCAACGCTGTGGCAGTGTGGTATGGACTCTGAAAATTATTTTTTCCAATGATTACCTGGTAATCACTTGTAGTTACATATAATTCTTATATTAAAATCATATTTTTGCTCTTGATTATTTGATTTTGCCTAAGCTTGAGATGGTATAAAATTTATTCCGTATTATGGTTTTCCCGAAAGTTTACTTGAAAAGTTGAAGCCAAAGTCAAGTTTACATCTTGAATATTTTCCTTTGGTTTGTCACAGTTAGTGCTCGTCTGACATTTTGATACCATTCAGAAAATAAAGCCCCAGTTACATATCGTTGGCACTGTCCTGACGTCACCCAGCTTCTATATAAAACAATTGCATATCGGTGACTTTGGTGTAACACCGACGGCAGATTTATTTTCTCAAACCATTTAGTATATCGTGAATGGACTTGACTTTTGTAACTTTTGTTGTTTCACTGCCGTAATACTTTAGAGCAGAAATGTAGATAAAGATTTGCCCTCATCTAGCGATGTACCCCCATAAATTTTTTTGGAAGAAACGCCCAAAATTAAATACGAAAACGCCCTAGATTCTTAAGAATTACGCAATTATTTTGGGAAATTACCCATAAATGAAATCGAAACTTTGCTTGGAAAAAGTAAATGGTTTCTGACCTAAATTATGTTATCAAGTCAAAATTGTGTAATGAACAACAATATTGATTTCTCCTGAAAGAAATGTTTTCAAATACATTGTGTATACGGGAAATATATATTTTCTTCTTCTTTTATTTTATTCCATTGTGTAATTCGACAAATTTGTCTATAAGCTTACCCCACCTATAACTAACTGTTGAGATGTTAGCTTCATTAGTGTTAACGCCATAAAAACTGACTACGCCAATGGATTGTTGAATGGTTCAGGTAATAGTGCTAAGAACATAAACCAACAACAAATCATTATGATATTGAAAATATGTTGTTGTTGTTTGAAAATTTTTTAAATAATTTCTAACGTAAGTATGTATGGATGTAGTTTTCTATGGCTCAGTTACGCCACAAAAAAATGATAGCCGGTTCGGCGCGTCCGGCCGGTTTTTGTGTTTTATAACAACAATAGCAAATGTAATTATATGATTTACAACAACTACAAAGTGTACCGTAATGAGACATTAACCGCATGCGCGCACGTTGTTTTCATTATTGTTATTGCACACAATTTATTTTATAATTTCTTGTAACTATAGAACGTACCTATAAGTAATACATTAATCAAAAATAAAAGTCTACCTCTCTCTGCCTGAACCAATAATAATGGGCTTTTTCAAATGTACTCGTTAATGTGTGTAATAAATTGCTTGCATGTTGCTAAAGTGTTAACTGAAGTGACAACAGCTGTGTGACAACAAAACGCAACACTTTGTGACGTTTACACGGTTGCATTGAAGTTCAGTATTTGTTGTATTTGATGAGCCTTAATTGAAAACAAATTCTGGGTAATATTTCTGAACTTTTTACGTTTTGTGACAAATTAAATGAATTTAAAAGAATAAGTTTACTACCTGTTGCTAATTTTTCAAAAACCCGTGAATGGTGCTCAAATGCAAGTTTATCTCTTTTTTCGCTTACAAGGGAATAATTTTGAAAGCAGGTGCTACATACAGCAAAAGCAACAAGTACAACAATAGAAAAAACCCCACCATACATCCGATCTCGATAAGGAAAACAAAAAATTTTTCAATAAACCCAAAGCTAATTCCAAAAATCAATCGAGAACAGCATGAGTGTAGAAATAAAATCAATCGACAGAAGCTGTCCTCAATGTAGGGTTGGGCAAATAAAAATATTATCGAAATATCGATGATCGATATGTCCAAACAGTATCAAAATATATCGAGAAAGAAATAGCTGATGTATCGATATTCGGTTTTCGAAGTTAGGACCTTCAACAACAGCAGGAAGCCATGCTGTTGTTGAATGTCGCCCTCTTTATTTTAAGTAATAGCCGAGAAATAATACGAAAATAGTAATAATTCATTAGCGATTTCAAGTTGAAATTTATTAAGAGGCATGATTTAGGTTTTTCTCAAGCAATTTCAAAGAACCACACGTAGCTCCGTATCCATTTTCAATTGGATACGGAGCTACTTTTAAACAAAATATAAAAATACGATAGTCGAAAAATAAAATCGAGTTTCGATAGTCGAAAAATAAAATTGAAATTCGATGGATCAAAATAAAAAATATCACCGACAACATATCGCGAAAATCGATAATCGATATATTTTGCTCAACCCTACCTCAATGTACGCATTGTTGTGTTGTTGCGATGAAAATGTAAAGGAAGTTGCTTCTGATATGGAATCCAAGTTGTTTGATATAGCCTTTTGTAAATGTTTGAGCTGCTGCAAGTGCGACACTACCAAAACAATACCACCTCAATCCAGAGGTTTTTTACAATCGCAAAGAGAAAATTCTGCTTTTCTAAAACAAATCGAAATAGTAGAGGAAATTGATTCAAACCCATATATTTGTAATGAAGCTCCGATATGCTCACAAAAAGCAGGGAGTTCGAGCACACAGAATTTTATAATGATCCTACTCCGACGTGTTCACAAAAATCGGCGAGTTCTATCAGTAGCGTCAAGCCATATGCGTTAAATAAAGATATCGTATGTTTCCGCCCGCAAAGCAGATTTTTTCAAAACAATTTTTTTGTCTATTTTACAGAAAAAAAAATAGTTTATCTTACGCAATTAAATATGCAACTACGTAATCATAACTAAGAGCGCAATTTTTACGAAAATCCTCTAAAAACAATATTTTGGAGCGTTACAAAAAAGGTTGCACGTTTTATATTGTAGTTTGAGTTACGATTTAAAACACCCATACAATTATATCGTTGAAAACGTCTTTAAAAGAGGCTGCAAAAATTCGCAGCGTACAGACATACGAAGAGGCGAACAAACAAAAATCGCCTAAAATTACAACGTTTTTCGACGTTCCTATGAGTATATCTTTGCTTCTGAGGCACCTAGAGGACTGACATTTTTTGGAGAACCTTCTGTTATTATATAAAACACTAAAAATTTCAACCAAATCGGTAACTCTTTTTTTATGTAATACTAACGTTCTATTGCTCTTACAAGGCGATCGGCTTCAAAAGTGTTTTTTTTGCTCCGCCCTAATACGCAGTTCGTTTTGGCTCGTTGAACTGCGTTCTTCCATTGTACTCCTTTTTAACTAGCTTCTTTTTACTACTTAAAAATTAAACAGCAGAAAAGTATTTATCCCTTTTTTTTTGTTAGGTAAAGTGGCAAATATTTTTTTGTGTACTTTTTTGTAGTTCCAAATAGTTGGTCATTTTAGATATTCATTCCTTTAAAAAAAGTCTAACTAGAACCCAGTACAAAACAGATATGTACATATGTATATATAAAATACAGAAGACTTTATCAAGAACATACACCAAAGCCTCGATTTGCGTCGTTTGCATGTATTTGTACTACTTTTTTGATAATTGGTTCCTGGTTGTAAGTTTTATGAAAAAAATGGTTATTTTTTAATAACAACACCTTTTTAAGTCTTATGTTAATATTTTTAGAACAAAAATTGTATTCATTTTAAATTAAAAACATAAAATTCATAAAATATAAATTAAAAATGGTTTAAATTAAAAAGTTCAAAATGTTCTCACAGTTGTAGGAGCCAAATCATTTTTTTTTTGCAATTTCAATCGCCTTTTCATCAGGCTTCAAACGTTTTAAAATTTCTAGTTTTAGTTCCAAACTTATTTGTTTTCGTTTATTATTCATTGCGGATAAGTTATTAAAATTTTTTAAAAACAAAATTTAATATAAATTCAAGATGTTTCTGTATCAAAAATCTATTAAAACTAATTTTCAATAGAAAAACATATGATTTACTCATAAAAATTGGGTTCCCCATTAAATAATTAGAATTTGAAGCAATTTGAATTTGAAGCCCTGGTAATTGCACTTAAAAAAATATTTTAAAATTATTCAAAGAAAATTTAAATTTTAACGACGCAACTCTAAAAATCCGAAAATTTATAAACGACGCAACTTCGAAAACGACGCATTTTTTTAACAAAAAATGTCAGTTCATTTCACAAAAATTGTTAAATTGCCGGCTACTTATGAGATTTTTGTCAATTTCGGTCACTTGGTAACACTATTTCCCTACGTAACATATGTTGTATTTATTTGATGAATAATATAAAAAATATTGAAGAAATCGGTTTTTAAACTCTAAATGTTGAGCAAATTCACAGATTGTTCGGGAATATTGGCTTTTTGTGGCATAAAAAACTTTCTGGGGATTAAGACATATTTCTTCGATTTTTTGAATCGCATTAATGCACCATGAGATCGAAAGCGTGTCATCAATTTTACTCCGAAGTTTTTGGATACTTTAGCGTCAGTGACTTACAAATTATTTACTACAGGTATACCCTGCCAGCAAACAGAACCTTTTCAAAAACTGAATTTCCCAGACCGTGCCCTACCCTTGTAAGTTAATGATCTTATTACATATCCGGTGCATTTTATATTTCGCAGAATAGCATTGTTGGTCCTTTTTATACTTACACTTTAGTTGTGCGGCTTTGTTAATGAGTCGTTAATGCAGTTTATGTTTTGCATTGCGTATGAGTGCAGAGAACGGAAGTTCAGCCTACGCTGATGTTTTGTCTTTACTTTTGGGTGGCAGTTTTTTCTGCGCTATAAAATACAACACATTTGAGTCAAGATCGCAGAATTAAGAAAAATGAGTCGGAAAAAATTTTTTCCAATGCAAATTACAAAGTCTTCATATAGTGAATGTTCTAAGCTATATATATTTATTTTTTATTTTAATATACACTGAAAAGTTTTCTTGAGTAAAATAACGTTTTTTTTTAATTTTCATTCAACATTAGGATGTTCAAAGTCATTACGGGAACGATATCCTGTATGTTTACGCCCAAGAGAATCGCTCTTATTATTTTATAGAAGTTCATAACTAAAATTTTCATCTATTTTTTTCAATTAACTAGCTCGTCTCTAAAGCAATGAATCGTTGAGTAAAAGGAATCGAATATTTTTACGTATTCTATGACTGTAACTTTTATTGTCATTTAATGAAGACAAGATATAGCCCAAAAAATATTATATGTTATGGAATCCTACGTAGTTCAACTACATAGTATCGTGATGTTCTAATGATGCCTTAGTTGCTAAGGGGGCAATTTTGTGCATAGTTTGATAATTTTATAGATAGGGATATTTAAGTTCAATAAACTAATAGCATACTTCAATTGAAATCATTTCGGGAACGCTCTTGAACAACAAATTTATTGAAAATTTTAGAATGATTCTCATGCATTTCATTCTGTTCATTGATAAATTGATACTTAGATTTAGTTTAGAGCTTTCAATAATTTAGCTGTACACTTACGAAGTAATAGAATTCACATTTGTGCTAATCGAAGGGATCCAAAATTTAAATAATTAATATAAAAATTAGAGGTATATTAAATGCATATTTATTTAATATCTACGGACTGTTGATTAAGCTTGATAAGATTTTGAAACAATATACATTTGACGATCTGGATTCCAGTTGAGTCCTCTCATGCAAAAAGTCAAAAATTATTTTTGAACGGAATAATGTGAGCCAAAGCAGTAACCATAAAACGGACACCACGCTATTGTAGCGTACTTCAAAATAGGTCTTGCAAGGTAAAGCGCATCTTATTTAGCCACACACGGATCCTTAAATTCCTTTGCCCACACAGTGAGCTTTTTTTATATTATTATTTCAATATGGTGATTGAAACGAAACTTATGCTCAAGAAACACTCCAGTGTGATGTCTGGAAAATATATGCATTAACTTTACCAAATTAAGATCGCATCAAGAACTTAAACTGTGAAGATCAGCTTGAAGATGAGCATGTGGGAAATCAAATGAATAGAACAACTTTACATTATCGGCGTGGATTAGAATATTGTAGTGATGTATTACTTTATATAAATCATTGATAAATAAAAGGAAGAGGATCGGGTTTCCTTGAGGAAATAAGCAAATATATGAAGAAGGCAATTCAGAAACGATAATTTTGGTGAGAATTAAACGTGCAGATTTGCCAAGACCTCTTTAAACATTTAATTGTTTTTAATTTTATATTGAAGCTATTTACCTTCAAAGTTCTCACCTCTATGGTATGTAGGTTTATATTTATAAAAATATAATCTTCATTTTTACTTAACAATGAGATGGTTGGCAATGTTACATTTTCAGTTGTGAGTTTACTGCAAACTTCTTGCAATCGTAGCATATTACAATTTTAAGAAATGATTACTTATACCATACTTTATCAACATATGAATCGTTAATTTAAAAAAGCAACGTTGTTTTCTTTGAAATGAACGATTCATATGTAAAATTTGATATTAAAGTTGTTAAACACACGCTCAAACCAAATAACTTACAGAGAATTGTTCAATAATTAAAAATTTACAATTCTAATAAGTTTTCTTGTGAAGAATTATTTTCCATGCAAATCGCAAGTGCTGATTACATGATATTTTATGTACGTGTATGTTATGATGTAAAGTATGATAGCAAACTTAAAACAAACTTAAATGTTGCACGAATACAATTTTGAATTGATAGTGAACACGCAGTATTTTTAATTTAGATAAAAACTTTTTAAAAAATTCTTTCGATAAATAAAATTTTAATTTTGCCTGGGAAAATTTAATTTATTTTGCAACACTTCAACCTCGGAACTATTGCTTTCGCATATTTTTTCTTACGGTTAAGCCTACAAAAGGCTTTTTAAAGGCACTATATATTACAGTTTATAACAATTTTAATGATCTACTACACATGCTCGTATAGTTTAAAATTATAAAAAATTTTTTTAAGAATTTATAGCTCCGAATATTAGGATTTATAAGTAATAACAATACTTCAAGAAACTTTTTAGATTTTTTAGTAAAGCCCATCATTCCCCTCTTCCTCCATATATACAGTGAATCCCGCTTAACTGGTCTAAAAAAACCCAATGAAATTTTCGTCATTTGAAACATGCATCTAAAGCCTCTGTTAAATGATTCCCGCTTAACGGTATTCCCGCTTAAATAATCGTAAAATTTCAAGGAAATCGAACAGAAACTCTGTCCGTGCTGTTTACAGATTTGAGCTAGGAGGCTCCTATTTTGGGACGATTATTTTTAAACATCAAGCTAAAATGTAGAAAATAAAATATAAAAAAAAAATCCATCTACAAAACTTTGAAAAAAAATACCCTAATGAACATGCCTACTTTTTTCGCGAAAATTTATTGTTAATTTTATTTATCTTATCTTCTGTTGAATTGAAGTTTTTTTAATTAAAAAGATATTTTACTTTTTTATGGTCGTGTAGTTAGTAAAAAAATAAATCCTTTTAATTAAAACTGAAAAATATTTATTAAATTTTTTCTGGTTCTTATTTTGGGCTGACCTTACCCCGTCAGTAAAACACACATCTACTTTTTCTCTTTGCTTAATTCACTAATTCGATCAAAAATCCAGGATTCTTTTAATTGGTCCGTTGGGTCAAATAAACGGACCCGCTTTATTGATATAGTTCAGAAGACTGCCCTATTTAAGATTTCAGTGTACGAAAAGTATTAAAAAATGAATTTGTTGTAAGGTCCATCAATCCCCTACTACTTCATATGATCGCATAATATAAAGTCATCAGAAGATCTATATTTTTTATAAGACTTTATGGACCCGAAGATTTCCTTATTTAGATTGCATGTATAATCAAAATATTTCAAAAATAAATTTATGTTTTAATAAAAAAGTAACGAAATCATATATATCATTAATCTTTTTTTCTGAACTCAATATTTGCTAAAGAAAAACTTTTCACATTACCTCCTCTGTACATGCGACATCTGAAAAATTTAGACTCAATAGTTGGGAATTTTTTTTTATTGTGGAAGATGTGCTGTTCTTATTTACGTTCACCTGTACCGAATAACGGCAAATAGTTCCTTAAGGCACTGTCAGATAACGGCGATCCTTAAAGTACGGTTGTATGTTGCATCTGCACTTAATCAGGTCTAAATTAGAACGAAAAACTTTTTATGAGGGCACGGTAAATGTGAGCACAATTCTCAGTGCCACTCTTAAAGTTCATCCTAAAGTTTGTCGGAGAATTAGTTATGTGGAGCATTTCGAGGATAAATCTCTTGTCATAATTACTCTCCGCTCGTAAAATTTTAATGTCACCAGTGTTCGGATGATGTCCGAAATCCGAACAGTGTGCCAAAAGTGCAGTTGTAGGGCCATATCCAATTCTATTCCCCGAGATTTTATTTTAGTAGTGCCAACATACGTACGGCCCGTCACTGTACAAAAAATTTTCTAAACTATGTTGGATTTGCCAAGTTTGACTATTTTACTTTTTGTCTTACTATAAAATTGTCCAACTATATTGTCCGTTTTCTTGGCAATATCTACGCTATCAAGTTTAGTGAACCTCTGTGGAGCGTAACGAATTGCTTAGTGATGGCAATATGGTTTCCGCCGGTTCCGTTCTACCGGAAATCTTGTGGCTTTCCTCACTAAAAGGTGGAAACTTATCACTTCTCAGTGAAAGTATGACTGTCGCTCTTGATATTTCTAAGGCACTTGACCGAGTGAGACACCGCATATGGTGTCGGTAATTCATTCGCTCGCTGAATAAAGAGCTTCTGCAATGGCCTTTCTTTACGTGTTGTCATAGACGGTTTCACTTCAAATGTTTCCTTCATCAATGCTGGAGTTCCCCAGAGATCCGTCCTATCTCTGTCCCTCTTCCTAGTTGTATTGATGTCTTCGACCATTAACCCAATCCATTCCTTTGCGTATGACAGTAACATTTGTCATTCACATTGCTTTAAAAAGCGCCCAAGCTCTGTGGAGACTGAGAGAGAAGCGTGTGCTATGAATGACACATTCTCAAAAGACCTTAAAACAATCTCCGAGTGGGGTCGTGCAAATCGGGTCGATTTTAATGCTGACAAGATCCAATGTTGTGTGTTGTCTCACAGGTGAATGGATTATACTCCTCCACCCCTCAATGTGAATGGCGTAGATATTTCGAATTCTATTTACAACTCTTGACGTACTGGTCATATAGATTCAACCGGATATGAGGTGATTAGATCATGTATTCGGTGTGTCGAAAGAAGCGACAAGAGAGTAAAACAGTGTAAGAAATACTTCACTTCTATTGACCTTTGAACTTTCTATTTAATCTACATAAGACCTAAACTGGAACACAATTCGCACTTATGGGCCGTGGCCCAGAGCTCAGCGACGTGCGACAAAATTAATAGGGGATGTGAATATTGCCTCCTCTATTGATTCTCTAGAGCATCTTCGTAACGTAGGGCGTTTAACCCTATTTTATAGATATTTTAATGAAATGTGCTTTAAAGAAATTTACGAGTTGGGCCCCCCATCCCTTTTGCGTCACAACGGTACTTGATAGAACGTCGCACTATCGTGATAGTTTGTTTTTGGCGTGCAATAAGGTTGTTGTTCCTGACCGCTCCCACAATATCAGATTCAAAAATTCTTCTCAGACACTACTTTTCTCATCTCCTTCCCATTAACCTACCTCCTTTTCTTACAAATCAACACGATGCAGTGCATTCAAAACTCAGTTTCGTAGTGTGGGCTGTTTATAAATTTCCGCTTTGACCACATACGACACAAATGACTTGCGCAAATCGTGAAAACTTGCGTAAAGGCACACAGCAAAATTCAGCCCATACACAGGACAACTACACTACGCAACGCACTATTTGCGTATCCATTATGATTTTGTGCAAAAAATTCTCTAAGTGTATAAATTTAGTTATTGTTAACACAACACAGTGGATGCGTTTCATCGTTTGAGTGGAATGACCCAGTGCAACAGTTCTTTGGCGTGTTTAGACGGAAACGACCAAACAGAGCGCACAGAAAAAATTGTGCGATTGAGCAAGAAATACACAAGAAGAAAAGAGAGAGCAATATCAATTTAATAATCGTTGCTAATATAATGTGCATGACTTTTTTCTCGCTTTATTTCTTGGTGCATTTTTTTCTTTAATAAATGCAATGCGTGCGCATAATTTTATGAGCTGTTTTTTTAAAAATTTTTTTTTTCATTTTTGCAATTGTTGTTGTTGCTGGAATAATATTGTGTGGTTGTTGTTGTTGTTAATTTGTTGAAATCTTTCAGCAGCTTGAATGATCTCACATTCAGCATCGTATTGTAGTTTTACAAAAATCAAAAAAAAAACGACAGCAAAAAATTTGATTCCCTTGAGAAATTGCAACAAATTAAATTAAATCAAATTAATTCGCGCACAGGTCGTTGTTGTTGTTGTTGCTGTTTATGTGTTTTTTGTCGTTGTATTTTTGAAATAACAGCAAAACAAAGGTATAAAATCTTGCAATATTTTTGTTATTGTTTTGCAGCTTGCGTGCAATGTGGCAAAAATCTCACATAAATTTAGCGTTTTTCCACTGTGTAATTTTTTCCTGATTTTTATTTCGTAAAAGAAGTCAATTTTTCTTTAAATTGCGTGAGGCTTCAGTTGTCGGAAGACTTTTGAGTTACATTAAAATAAGAAAATTAACAACTCAGCATAACATATGGGTCGGCTCATAAATGTTGCACCGAAATCAAGCCTTCAGTTGTTGAAATGAAGCTTTGATTTTAAAACTAGTTAAATAGGAATTCGGTATTCGGTAATTACATAGGTCCAGTTAGACAGTGATCTGCAGATTAAATATTGAAACCGAATTGAAAATTGTTCCACGCCAGGGTTGATAAGTTGAAAATGAGGAACAAACGGCCTTCCAAAACGTCGAAAAAATAGATTTAAATGCTAAAGAAAATGCATGAGCTTAATCTTTTTTGCTTGTATAAAAGAATTTTACCTTCAATTAACGGCTTTTACCTCCAATTAAGGGCTTTTTGGAAAATTTCCCAGTTCCTACGGCTTTGGCTTGCAATTAAGGGCCTGGCCGTATCAAAAGCGCCCACTAGGAAACCACGTTGTACGCACTGATGACATTCAAATGGGGGTACTTAAAGAATAACTCAGGTGAGTAAGCACTCGCTATATGATGTATGAACTGCGCTATGTTAGTCAGTAGAGTTACCAAGGTGGGGACAATTCACTCCAAAGAAAACTATTTCGGCATTGAAACCCGACACGAAATATTTCTTTTGTTCTTATTTCCTTTTTTTTCTCTTAAATTGGTTAATCTGGTTATTCACTAAAAGATGACATCCGAAGCAGAAAACAACTGACTTCTCTGGGGATGTTAAGATATGTAAACTTATGACTTATTTTTGCTTTTCAAAATAAGTTCGACTTTTTCAAAAGCAGCTTTCCGTGTGTATTAAATATTTTGCTTCAATTGGAGGGTGACACTATACCTTTCTTTCCGCCCCGTGTGTCACCCATCCTAGCAAAGCCGTTATGTTAAAGCATTGGAGGCTGTGTCGTAGCTAGGGGCAGTCGCCACGGGCGTAAAGACTTAGGAGATGGTGAAATGGTCGTCGGACTATACTAAAAAAGTTGATAGATTTTCTTTTCCCAGTGAATATGATTTTATATTGGTGAGATAGAGGGTTAATTTATTTTTCAATTGATCAATTATTTCATTTTGTTAAGGGATATCCCAAAAATTATGACCTTTTCTTTACATTCTCTTTTGTTGGAAGAAAATAAATTGTTTTGTTTCTTTAGGACAGGAGGTGGCACGTCTTTTAACACTGTCTATTGAAACACTATGGCAAATGCCAACATTAAATTTTGACTATACATTGGCAATACAGGATATGCTAATCAAAACTAAAACATTACAGTGCTTTTTCGCTACGCATTTCACTTCATTTGATCGCATCCCATTACATTACTCTACCCAAAATATATGGAGTACTACCATTAATATCAGAAAAGTATCAGTAAGAGCAATGAAGTATTGAAATAAATTTTAAAAGTCGAGAAGATTCGCATGTAACCAAAACTATCGGAAAAGTATTGAATAAGTTGATTAAAATCGGAAAGTGTAGAGAAGTATTGATAACATCGGAAAAAGTCGAAAGTTTTGAGTAGTTTCGAAGGACATCGAAAAAGTTTTTAGATCGTCATTTGAAGTTCCAGAAACCTAATTTTAGACGAGAGCCAATACAAACTTTGAACCCAATGGTGTAACTAAGGGGAAGAAGAGGGTCATCGCCCCGAATGCATAGCTTTGGGGGCGTCAAAATAGACCTCGATATTCGCTGAAACTTGCTTATAATATTTGTATTGATCAGAACTTGAAAGTTTTAATATGATGATTGGTCCTTCGTTCCGGTTGACAAATCAACGCACACCACTGTTTGGCTTGCTAGATTTTTTTAAATTTTGTAAAAAGATTACACATTTTTTTAAAGTTTCGAATTTTTCCGTTTGATACATAGCAAAAAAGTTATTATTAGATGGTTAAATAACAAAACATAGCAGATTAAGAGTATTATGTCATAATTTAGAAACTGTTCTATTCGTACAAATACAAAATAAATAAAAAAATCATGAATTCTGTATTGGCTATAGGTGCAGTGACCATATTTTTGGGTTGGGGATCAGAGGCAACAAAAAATGTGTGTTATTACAACACACGAAAACCAATAAATAACAAAATATTGGCTCAATAGACAATTTATTGTAAAAAAACATAACAAAAAACACATTTTATAATAATAAATCTTAAGCGAAAAATTGTTCAAAATGAAAATTTTTAAAAACAGAACAAACAAAAACATAGAGAAACTTAGAGACGTGACGAAATCTAAAATAAAGAACTGAAATTTTTCATATAATAACTTAATTAAGTCCTCTTGACTTTCTATAATAAAAAGTCTTACATATGAAGAATATCTGACCAATATATTTGATTTTATAAATTGAAAAGGTTTTTCTTTGTTGAAAAACAGGCTGTTAGGTCAATTTTGATTTTATGAATAAAACAATGTTAAATTCATTTGTTCACCCGACGTTTCGCTTATGGGTTTTAAGCATCCTCAGGGGTATGTCAAAATTCTTTATTGAATATTCACATCACACTGTTAACGAAAATATACATTAAAAAACATTCATATAGGTACAAATTTTTGGTTAATATCAATAACTTACAGCAAGAAAAACATTATTTGAATTTACAAAAATATTAAATTAAAAATTAAAATTACAAAAATTAGTAATTTGAAAATAAGCTTTATAGCACCACACTGTAACTGAGACTAATTTTGTCAAAGTCTTACATTTTACATTAATGTTGATATTTAAATAAATTAAAAAACAAGTACTCATTTTTTGTATAATACATATTACAAAATTAGAGAAAAACAAAAACAAAAAAAAACTAGTAAAAGTGTTACCTTCGGCCAGGCCGAAACTCACATACCCTACACTGCATTGAAAGTACTTTTTAAATAAATGTTAAAAAAATGTTGAGGAGGTTGAATAAGTCGAAAATAGTGTAAAAAGGTTCAAAAATGTTGGAAAGTGATGGAAAAAATTGAAAATGTCAAAAGAATATGGGAAATGTGGAAAAAAATAGAAAAGAAATGAAAAACACGAAATATGTCACGCCCACTTCTCCAATTCCGCCCACTTTTGTTTTTTGTTTCAATAAATGATATTCGTGATTAACATGATCAAACCAAATTTTAGCACAATAGCATGTATAGTTTGCGATATGTGCCGTAATTATTCCTAAAATTTAGGGCGGTGACAGACCCATTGGTGCAATCCACTCCAATTTTGATCCAGAAATAGCTTTTTATAGAAAAACTTCTTACACCAAATTTCACTATGATTGCTCATGTATATCGATAGTTATGCCACTCAAGGCATTTTAATTGTATGGGAGGGGCCACGCCCACTGTTGCTATTTCGCCAGCTTTTGATTCATATATACCTATTACCCAGTAAACCACTTACATCAAACTCCAGATCGATTGCTCCAATAGTTCACTTAAAATAGCACTTACAACTTTATGTGAATGAGGGAGGTGCCACGCCCACTGATGCAATCTTGTCAAGTTTCATTTAATTCTGAAGCTTATAGTAACCGACACCTCCACACAAAATTTTATGAAGATTACTCTCATAGCACACTATCTATAGCATTAAATGTATTTCGCTTATATGGGAGGTGCCACACCCACCGGCGCAATTGTGCCAAAGACACCTTTTAGCAAGTGTATCCGCCATATTAAATTTCATAACGATTGCGTTGTTAGTTCTCTTTTTATAACGTTTATAAATATTGTAGGCTATGCCACGCCCTTAAAAGAAACTATGCAGTATATTGACGTGGCTTGTATTGTTGAATACTTTCAGTGGTATCATTCCTAAAATTTTAATAAAAATCATATGTGCCAATTTGGAGTTATACGAAATCCAATTTTTTAATTGTTAAGAAATGCCACGCCCACTTTTACAATTCCGCCCACTTTATGCGCAATTCCAAATTCGCCCCCTTCTATGCGTTTGTATCCGTGCACCAAATTTAATCACAATTTCTTGCACAGTTTACGAGCAATGGCGTCATAAAACTTAAAATTTAGGACTGTGCCACGCCTCTTTAAGAGCCTTTGCAAACTTAAGACCTTGCATAATCTTAATGTTGTTCTTATATTCACCAAATCACGAAGTTTCATCAAAATCGCAGCAACTTTTTTTTAAAATGGACTTGGGTATATTTACATAGAGTATGGACGGAAGGCGTGGCTGTAAACCGATTTCGCCCATTTTTATATGCTAGCAGTTTACAAGAAGATGTGAGCTGTGTGCCAAATTTTATTGAATTAGCTTGCTTAGTTTTTGCGTAAACCTGATTTCAACAGACAGACACACAGACAGACAGACAGACAGACAGACAGAAAGACAGACGGACACAGCTATATCGACTCAGGTGGTGACGCTGATCAAGAATATATATTCTTTTCCATACATGCCACGCCCCCTTCTATGCGTTACAAACGGAATGACACAGTGAATATACCCTCTGTGTAGGGTATAATTATCAGAATTAAAGCCCAAGATCTCATCTTTAAATTAAATAATTTCCAATGCATTATTTGTCATCTTTAATATAGGGAAGTTAGTAAACAGATGAAGTAGCAAACTTAAACATTGTGGATAAAAAAAATGCACTATTCATAAATCAGGCGAGTAGTCTTAACCCTCGCATGACCAACAAGATCTATCACGTTTTCAACGAAGTGGTATTTCAAAACGGTTCAACCGAATGGCTCAAGCCTCCGTAAATAAGGTATGTTAAGACGATTATAATCGGTTAGGATACGATTTCGTGAAATTTTTTATATTCGTCAGCTCGAAAGCTATTATGACGCCGATGACTAAAACGGTCCGCAGCGACCTTCTAGTGACTTGAATGCAATTTATTTTTGTTTTTTGGCGCAATGTTCATCATTATTAGATATATAAACCCATATTTTATGGGTAAGGGAACGATAGAGAGAAATATTCTGAGGCGCTTAGACATGTATTGAGTGATGATTTATATACTCCTTTGCAGCTGCAGAAGTTTCATGCATATTTCGGCATGTTGCTGCATGTATGTAGGTTATTATTTTCCGAATTCAAAGGAATTCTTTGGAAGGGCGTATACACCGAATGAATCGATGGCTATTGACGTGCAATTGCCCCCTATCGCAGTCGAACTCACTTTACCCAACCCATTCCATCCAAGCCTGCAAAATATAATAATAGAGTTAATGATATTACCTCATGTCGGTTGTTATTTATAGCGGAAAGCAGATTAGTGAGAAGCGTCAAGTGAATCAAGGGCAACAATTTGTCTTAGATTTGGTGCAGCGGATGCGCCATGTTAATAGAGACCCCTAGAGACCTTGTTGATCATTGACCACGAAAAAAATTGTAGGTAATCGGAGGGCTAAAAGTTCTTCGAAGTGTTCAAAACGGGCTATATTTGAGTTTTGATGATTTTTTTACTAAGCCACAACTCAATTGAAAAAGTAAACCAAAAAAGGATGCACATTTTTGCGCTTGCATTATAAATCATATAAGGATTCCGTACCGGGATCTAGCTCGTCTCGGGACCTATCCTCTAATAATAATAAATTAAAACAAACAAAAACTGACTTTCTCAGTCCATCGCCACCAGCTCGTTTGCCACGGACAGGTACCATGCTCGTCTCTTCCGCTGCCCAATGTGTGGAGAATGCGGCAACGGGAGTGTTGTAGCAACATGCCCTTAGGCTGCTTTTGTGTGATAGACCGGGATCTATCCCATCTCGGCTACCGCCTTAAAGTTGTCTTCGTGGCACTAGTTCTTCTATGGTGGTGAAAAATAATCAGAGGAGACGCAATAGTCAGAACTTTAGATGGGTGGTCATGAACCTGTCGCTACGCCACTGCTCCAACGGGTTATCCCATTCTCACCTACAGCGTAATGCAGTGTTTGGTAACATCCAATTTCACAGCAACAAAAAAATTTTATTTTATATTAATACATACATATATCATTTTATACATATTAATTTATAATTTCTTATAGAGTTCATTAGAAGAGCTTATAACTCATAGTCTTTACAATTTAAAGAGATACAATAAATAAAAAAGTTGAAAAAAAGGCTGCCTAATAAAACAACCATGTTTTTGTTAATCTTCACTTCAAAGTATTTTTACAAGAGCAGGTCAAATGTGTCAAGGCTCGGCATAGTATTTATAGAATTATCTGTTGTTGGAAAACGTATTTGAATTTCACTTCAGATTCAAAATTTCGGTAAGGCAATGTCTCACTAGATTCTCATAGATCTTTAAGTGGAACTATAATTCCTGCCCCTCCTCCCCTCCCAGGGTTTTGGTGAAGTGACGCTACTGGTTACAGTACGCTGACAGCATGGTAAACTTTATGCGGGACTTCTAACTACAACTTTTGTCAAACGTGAGTTCATTGAATGACCAAATATACCAATTTCCAAGTTCATAAGAAAATAATTTGAAATTGAATTTCGCTTTGCGTACGTTTGAATAAATTGCTTAACCTATAAATCTCAATTTTTTTTACGTTTTCGGCTTGTGTGTCCATAGTTTTTATTGTTGTTTTTTTTTCCAAGTTTTCTACTTTCGACATACATATGTACATATAAGTGAGTTTTTATTGTTTACTTATGATTACATATTCATAGTTTGACCCAGTGCCGAAATTACAAGTTGAGTTTTATTATCTTTTATACATGGCTGGCTTGAGTTGTTTATTCTTTTTTAATACTTCATGATCTGAGTTACTTATAGCTTATGAACTAATGTTTGCAATTACATACAAATGAAATTCTTTTCTGGTACCTTAGATACTTTAATTGAATTATGTGTAGTGGTTCTTTGTTAGCCAATAAATTTAATTTAAAATTTTAGGAAACATCTCTTCATGTGAAATTTTAAAAGTCATTGAATTCATGTCAGATTTCAAATTAAAAAAATCCCCAGTCATTTGCTCCTCACAAAAGAGTTATAACAGAATATAATAATAAATGTATGTATGCGTACATAACTTTTTTGTATGTGTATTAGTAAAATGTTGTGAAAATGTATGTTTGGACTAAGCCGGCTTCTACGATCCGATATGCTTGACATTTTTTCGATTGGACTAGTCTAGTTAGAGAATTTAATTTTAATATTAAGGGTGGCGATGTTGCCAAATTTTTAATTTTCGCACAAGAAATATCACTTCAAAAGAATGTGCTCAATTGTATTTGGTGAAGCCAAAACTGTTTGAGAAGAAGAAAACGTTCTCACCCAAGATGAAGTTCGAGCTAGACAACGACTCATAGATTTGTACGCACTCTTGAATACCATTCAAAACAGTCAAAATAAGTGATATCAGAAGCAAATCCATTCTGAAACTGAACTCAACGTAATGATGATTATTAAAATTATGATGTGTGGAATTTCTAGCTAAGTAACGACAAAACGGACACATAAAGGTTGTCACGAAATTAAGGCAAGATTTCTTGACGTCGAAAACAAAACTTTCAATAACGACAATAAATTCTTTCTAGTTTTTGTTCAAATTTCTACTCTCGTAGGACAAGTCCTATATCAAACTCTCGCTGGTTAGTGCGACCGATATATGTATGTAGTGTAACTATATATGTAGATGGATCTTGTTAGCTTACCTTAGGTATCTATATATAGTATTTTAGGCATTTTTTTTTTTTTTGTATGGGAGAGGCCATCCCAAAATACACTCGAAGGGTACTTTTATTTCAAATTTGCAGTCCCATAAGCACATATTATAGAATTGGGTTTGAAGAGAATTCTCAAAAATTTAATTGATTCTGTCTACTTAGCAGCATAAATCCAATAATAATTTTGGTTCAAACCAAAAATCAAAGATAATTTTTTCTCATAATTTCGACAGTTAATTTAATACATTATTTTCACTACTTTGGCCATTATAAAATTAATACATTTTGTAAAAGGAAAAATTTTCAAGGTGGGCCGCATGCCGCTGGTTGGCCACCCCTGGTTTTAAGGATATGAATGATAAGAACTGTATATATAGTACGGCCAAATTTTATTAGTTTTATTGACTTACTAGCGGTACCCGCGGCTTCGCACGTGCATGTCCCGTTGTTTTTTCAGAATGAAATTACTCAAACTATTTCCATAAATTTTATATAAATATTTCAGAATAGATGAACCCTTGTAAACTGTACAAAACTCAGACTTTTGATCAGAGTGACTACATAATTTTAATGAATTCCACTGAAACCCCATTTCCATACAAAACCTGTAAGATCAGTTGGATTCTCTGCATGAACAGAAAATTTGTCGTCATATGTCTATCCAGAGTTTAGAATTTGAAGTACGTTCGTCTGGAGTATGGCAACTCTAAAGTCATTCGTATTTTGACAAAAAATCAATTTTGTATATCTCCTGTTAACGAAATGGGTCGATATACATTCGAACAACGTTGGAAAATGTTTGAAATTCACTTGCAAAATAGTGGATCTTCTAGATTCGGTAGAAATCTTCCACGCAATTGTGGATCAATTTGCGAGGCATATGCGTGAAACTGGATATATGTATATTGGTTAAAACAACACGTTCTTATACTCTTACAGTGTGCACAGCCGAAAACATTGCTGCTCTTGCTCAATGTGTTCAAGAACAACTCGCCATCGATCTGAAGCATTGAACATTTGACTCATTACCTTGATGCAAGTTTTGCATTAAGACTTCGTTATGACACCGTAAAAAGTTCAATTCATTCCGCAGAGTTTATAGTTCGCTACTTGGGCTGTGGAACGATTGGAAGCAGATGAACATTTTTAACGAAAATAATCTTTTCTGACAAAGCTCATTTTCACCTCGGTGGTGACGTAAATTGGCCACCATGCAGCTGCGATTTTCTCAGTTGGATTAACGTTTGTGAAGATCCGTTAGAGATAAGTGTTACGGTTATTATCCAGCAACGATTAAGGATCTTAAGAACGAAAAAGGTGCAGCCATCGGTCGAGTAAAGTTCCTTACAATCGAAAATTTACTGAAAAATTGGGTTCATCGTATGGGCTACCGCAAGGCCAGTCGTGGAAATAATTTTAATGATATAGTGTTCTATAATTATACTGGAAGGATTGTACTTTGGAACAAAACAAAGACATTAAAAAAAAAGTTGTTTTATATATACATATCAAACTCTAAATTATAAATAGTCCACCCTATATTTACCTCGACATCAATAGAAAAATAGTAAAACCCATCTCTTCCACCAAAAAATTTGATAAATCAAAGCGCGAGATTGGAATCATTCACTAAAAGTTGTTGACGATTTTGTTTCAAAGAAGACTTTGAAGTTCTTGGAAAGATTTCTTCTTTGAACTAAGTTTCTAATATCCGATCCTTCACTACGGTCGATGCTTTTGTACTTTAGGTAGGGTGCTGAATTCTGGCAAAGCTTATTTGATGCATATAACACAGCGCAGAGAGGTGTAATAACCCTATTTTAACTTTAGATGAAGATGAGAAGCACTCTGCACTTAGGGTTGTTCAACCGATCACATGAAAAGTCCGATTAAAGATGCCTTATACGAGTAGATACCAAGCAAATGGCATATTCTTCTAAGTTATTGCATTGACATTTTTTCTACACATAAAAAAAAATATATATCATAATATGCCGTATGAAACAAAGTTATTCCCACAGCTATTTTTGGGCTTACTTCCATTATTTATAACTTACTGGATAAGTACTAACTGCCAATGAAAGATATGATTTGATTATTAAAATTAAATTTAAAAACATTTAGTGTTAAAAATCTATAGTAAATAATTACATTCGCGAATCGATCAAGTTTTCAGTTATTTGATTTGAATACAATTTTATGATAGTTTTTTTTAGCCAATAGTACAGCTTATGCAACGCATAGAAAAATATCGAAAACTAATTTTTTTTCTGATCTAATGTGCATAGATACAGGAAAATTAAGTCTCAAACACTTAAAACATGTGGATTCCAACATTCCACTTTCCAAGCATGTCTAAAATCATGTTCAACTTTACACTCCCATTGAGGTCAATTGTACCACATAACCTCAAAATAAATATCGTTCTTCTAGTTTGCTTAAATTAATGACTTCATTAAAAAGTGCTGTGCAGTTTCTTGGCTTTGTGCGGGGATTTAAAAAAAAAAAAACAATACAAAAAAAACACAGAGACATTTAAATTACAATAACCCACATCTACGAATAATCATTTTTTATGATTTTTTTCATTATTTTAAAGTCAGCAACACAAATTTAAAGTTCGTGCTTACAATAACTCGATTGCTCATGAAAATCTGCTTGCATCAGCAATAAAAATAATAAAAATATCAAAAAAATATATTGTTCTATAGAAAAAAAAGAAGTATGTATGTATATATGTTTTGTTAACTAATTCCAAATTTTTTTTTAATGCCAAATATGAACATATTTCGGCTGATAGCGCCATTTTTTTACTATTATTTGTGTTTTTTTTCCTTCCTTTTAAGGTTGGGTTTGTGCATCTTTTTAGTGTTTTTTTATGAGTTTTATATCTAAGCTTAGCACTTGATAATGAGATTATAAAGTGGCATAGGAAACCAAATGGAAATGGAATGAATTAAAGTTTTTTCTTATTAATTTTTCAATTTTACGGTATCAAAATTTTAAATTACGCCCACAATCCAAAAGAAACCAAATTGAATCAATTAATTAATGTAAACAGTGAATGTGATTGTAGGCAGCGGCGAGGCAACCTCTTCCAAGGCCCAAGCCGGCAAACACTTTACGGGGCCCCATTAATAAATTAGCTTAAAGCATTTAACCATTTTTTCGCCGCTGAATTATGGAAGTAGCAAGATCAAAATTGATATATGCCGGTATACTATTGGCTCTCCCGTACAATCAACACTAATGACCGTTTTTCATCAAACGTTCAGCAATGTGCCCCATACCCATGAAAATTTAAAAAAAATCCAAATCCAATAATTTAGAAAAATATCAACCTTTAAGGTCAAGGCGGTCCAAATTTCGATATTTATAGTCTATTGCACGTCATCTATGGTGATATAATTTTCTATGTAAACATGCCCATTGATAACGAAAATTGTTCACTTTGTTTTGTTCTGCTATTTGAAATTACTTCTAAGGGAAATTTGTTGTTCTAAAATGTGTCATTAAACCTAATGATATTATTTAATTCTAAAGTTCATTGCCTTTTGTAGTAAGCAAATAAAAAGATAATAAAATGAAACATTTCTGCTCATAGCTCGTACTTTTGGCACGCTTCCTGGCAGCAATTTCATGCCCCGACTTTGCTTTGCCACTCAATTCAATTGACGTAATTTATTTTTATAAATTTATTCATAGCCCATTTAAGTGATTAGTTTAAGTTTTTAAGTTATTTATAAATTTGCGGTTAACTACTGCGTTTGTCAAGAGCAAGCACAACACAAGCAGTCGAAGGAGTAACAGCCGGAACTTTTTATTTTGTCAATGCATTGTAGGTACATCTAAGAGGTCTGGGCAAAACAACTTGCTGTGACGTCAGACTGTAGGAGTTACTGTCAAGTATAGATCAAGCGATTTTTTTCTGCAACTCGTCAGAACCAGCAGCACAAAAGAGAACGGTATAAAGAGAATAAATTAGCTTCGTTTGCTTGTGACTCATTTTTCTTAAGAAAACAAAAAAAAAAGATGCGACTCACAACAACAAAGCGCACTTCGATGCCAGCTTCTTTCGTTTATTTTGATCAGTGTTCTTTTATTTCTACCTTCTTAGAATTTGCAGTGTATAGTGCACATTGGAAAACGTGAACTCCAGAAAAAATGAGCCCAAAACGTGAACACTGTATTTTTTACATTGACTACTCTGAAACGTGAACAAAGCTCGAAGCTCTTAAGCGTGAACAGAAAGTTATTCAGCATTTCTACATAAAAATGCACTGCTACTTGTTAAGAATTCGGGGAATCCCATAATAATGACAATGCGTAATATTTGCTATTTTATTGATACGTGTACGTTGCAGTTGCAGTTGCAGTTTTCGTATTGTATCACATGGTCCGATCGCCGTCTTATCTTTTGTTTAAAAATGTATTCAAACAGAAAACAATAAAAGATTTTTTGATAATAAAACTTATTTTTAAAACGTTCTTATGTAAAATAAACAATTAAATCAATTTTCAATTTTAGCTTTGCAGAGCCAAACTTTCATTAATAAAAACAATTATGTATTGTACGAGTATTGTATGTATGTACATACATATGTTAAAATATTCATGATCCTGTGCTACTGCAAGTTAAATCTTCGCAAAAAGAAAAAGATATAGAAAATGTCTTTAATTTAAATAGCAGTAACAAGCCAACATGGAAGGAACACAATTTTGATCTTAAAATTTTATATTCAGATACTTGAAGAACACCTTCGGCCTTAATTAGTTCACGTTTTCCAATGTGCACAGTACACATGTTTGCTTATCAACAGACAAAATACGAATTAAGTGTGAAAGAAAGCATGAAAACGTACGAAGTCATACAATCGTTTGCATTTGTAGAAAATTTCATTTGCGGTTGCAGCGCTCCCCCGGCTTGCTTTGTCTTTTGTTTTTCCTTTATTTGATTTCTGATTTACACAAGCTTGGTAGACTTTTCAATGTGGGAAATGACTTGATGGCCGTTTCAAGTCGACTTAGCAGACCTCTTGTTAGGGTTGTCAGATTTTTGAAACAAAAGATCAGTATATTCGAGTATATTCAACCCAAAAAATCAGTACAAAATTTTTTACCTTATTCATTGTTTTTGATATAAAAATTTTTTTTTATAAAAACTTTTCATTTACTACAAAAACTTTTCGTTCTCCACAAAACCTTAGCAAAATAATGTATATTTCACATTACGAAAACCTCAAGGGGCCCCTACACAGCACAGTGCAATTCGCTGTTTTCATTTACTTAAAAAAAAAAACAATAGGCACACAAAATAATTTAAATATGCTACAAAACAAGGACCATTTAACGGCCTGATAATAATTTCGCATTAAATGTGAAAACTATTTATTGATTCAAATAAAATGTAAAAATCAGTACAAATCAGTACAAATCAGTTCCAATTAATAAAAATCAGTATATTTTCGTACTGATTTCAAAATCTTAAAAAATCAGTATATTTAAAGTAAATTAGAATCAGTACGTATGACAACCATATTATGGCATATTATTTTTTAAACTTTGCTCGAACAAATCACAAAGTTCAATGTTTTACGGATAGAGGGAAATCGCTTGCCGCCGAAATCAGTGAAGCTTTTCACTGCTATGGTGGATTCACCTATGTGAAAATATTGCTACAACTAGTTGAGGGAAGAACATCCCTTTTGTTTTATTAATGTTGATTCTCAGATCTACTTTTTTCAAAAAAGATCTGACAGTTCCTTAGTCAATCGCTGGAAGACTGATCAAAGTCAGAGATTCGCAGAAAAATTTTTTCGAAAAAAAAATTCCTAGTATTGATGACAACTTTTAAATAGCTCCGGCAATCGAATTGCATGGAAACAAAGGAAAACAAAAACCTCAAGCTCAGGGAGCAAATGAATTGAAAACAAAATCACACAAACAATGAAGTGCGTTGAAGACAAAACTACAAAAACCATGCAACAATAGCGAACCGAAATTATTTAACTTGAGTAACGGCAAGAGTTCAACGAGTCGATGCGTTGAAGAAAAAATTACAGGAACCAAATACATGCGATGATTGCAGTGCAAAATGATTTAGCTCGAATAACGGAAAGTGCTCGAAGTGAGCTCAATATATTTTGGTATTGCTGGAAGAGCCAAACGAGCTATGGGCTGCGCATCCTTGATCACAGTGGTATGCTTGATAATCATCGCTTATTAATGTTAATACGGCTGATAAGGTTTCAGACAATAATTATTGCCAAACATTTTTTTTTCAAATAAAATGTGTACGATTTTGGAATATATTTGATTGCTTAAATATGCAATTGCAATATTAACCCTTAAATGCATCACGTAGCCATATGACAACAAAGCCTTTTTTTTATAAAAAAAGGAGTTGTGTAGTGCAACAATTGTATTTTTGTATGCTGTTATAGAACAGAGAGAGACCACTTGTTTTCGTGATGTTATGCTAAGCTCAAAAATATTAAGAGAGATTGCTCTTTTGAAGTGTTAAGTAGGCGGTGAATTTGCAAACAGGTTTTGTGAAAAAGTGAATTTTTAAATTGTGTTTTTTCGCTGTTTTGTCTATAATTTCTAGGAAAAAAAAAGTTTTTAAAATCAACTAAGGTATGTTTTATAATATCAGTAGCCATATATTCAATAAAACTGTGCCTTGTTGTACCTACACCAATTTTTGGTTTAGATGACCAGTTGTCAGATATGGAAATAGAAGAGTTTTTGGATAAATTTACTGGTTTCGAAAGCGATAATGAAGGAAATGATTGGGATGATGATAGCTTGGAAGATCCTACTTTTGACCCAATCATTTTAGAATAATATAACAGCGTATATTTTACCATTTGATAGATTTGACAATGGTAAATGCGTGGTTAGTCTACAAATGGGTCTTGAAGCAAAATGGAACTGAGGATTCCCAAATAATGTGCCAAGCTAAATTCCGAGCAGAGTGTTTGTGCAGAATCGGAACGAAATCGACAAAACGGGGAAGACGAAGTTACATTGAGCAAAATATACAAATGAAGAAGAAAAAAGGACCTGCACAGAATGTTACGGCTCAAGATATTCGACTAGACCAGCTTGGACATTGGCCATTAAATGTAGATGCCACAATGCGATGAAAATACCCTAACTGTAAACGTTTCACTCGAACAAAGTGTGAAAAAAGCGATGGTGCTCTATGTCTCAACTAAAACAACAATTTTTTTAAAAGCTTTCATACTAACTA
Source organism: Meiosimyza decipiens (assembly GCA_963680825.1). NCBI lineage: Eukaryota > Metazoa > Arthropoda > Insecta > Diptera > Lauxaniidae > Meiosimyza > Meiosimyza decipiens. The sequence goes on along the minus strand of OY804258.1, from coordinate 84,797,380 downwards.
AAAACCACTCAATGTAGCCATTTGGCAACAAACCCCTTTTTTAACAATAAAATACTTAAAAAATGAAAAACAAAATTTTTCTGTATTTTTCTTGTGATCTACGACCATTTCATTATCATTTAAAAAAATTTTCACTTAAAAAAAAATCATGCATTTAAGGGTTAAATCAAATATTTTTCGTAGTATACTTTTTGGGATTCTATTACAACGAAAAGAGGGTTGAAATGACAGCAAAATTTTCGTAAATGATTTGGTATTTTTTTTTTCATTCTGATGGAAAAAATATTAAATAATAGGAAGCATAATTTTTATTTTTTAATAAGCGTTTTACTTGATTTAGCCTTAAGCTGAATAGCTAAGTAGAAGCTGTAAAAAGTAAAAGCTGTAGAAGCTAAATCATTATCTAATTATCATTAGAACGAATAACAAAATATGTCTGATTCAAAATGTCGTTTGAATTTTATTATTTTTGGCGTCTCAGTCACGGCAGCTGTTCTCATCGATTTTTTTCAGGTTTTGGCGCCCTCTACGAAATACATAAAACTTCGAAGAAGAACAATTTTTTTAAAAAATTATAGATTCATAAAAAAATGATTGCCAAGCAGAATTAATCCACCTTAAATTAATTGCTGTACTTAATTTCATGCAATTAGCAACTTTTATCTGTTGATCTTTCCTTTTTATCTGATATTCAGCCCAACATTTGTTTATGAAATTCCCATAAAATGTTTCTACTTTCATGTAGTCGCAAGCAAAACTAGCACACGGCAGTTTTGCAATAATTATAAGTACTTACGTACTGGCTTAACAACTTCCCATAAAATAGAGAAAAACATAATTCTGTGTATTATTTGCTTAAGATTTTTCCATAATTTTTAGATCGCATGTCACAGTTGGTAATGTTGATTAAATCACTGTCCACATGATGTAAGTTTGAAAAACAACAAAAAATGTTTAACCGGCCTGTCTGGAAAACGAACGAGTACCAATGCAACTTTGACAACTTTATAGGAAATATTAAAGAAACAGGTAATTTTCCTGTCTATTTCTTTCATTGTGAAAATGTCAAGATTTTGCAATTTCCGCTGGTGTTTGCGCATATTTTTGTATTTCTTCACTGAAAAGTTGCATCTAAACTTTATAAAGAATGAATCTTTGATGGTAATTTACTTAAGTGTCAATATTACCAACCGGAAAAAGGAAACCCATATGCGAATATTATTTTTTTGGTGTACTTACATGTAAGGAAATTAAGAAATATTCAATGAAAAGGAGAACAATTATAACCGTGTGATTCCATGTAGTTAAATGTCACATCCGTTAGAAGTTGGCAGGATCAAAGTAAGCGTGAATTCTTATAAACTTTTTCGGAAAAATTAAGTAGCTTTTAACATGTAGCGTGTGCCAATTTACAAATAAAATAATTCAAGTAAAATGTAAAGTGTGTTCACGGGAATTCTTATATTACTTGGAAAATGCTTGAAATAACGTTCAGCCTCTAAGATCAGAGAAATTTAATATCCTAGTGTTGGTATTGCAACACAAAAAAAAAACACTTCTCTTGTAAAAATACTAATTTATCTTTATTTATATCATTTCCGAAACTGGTATTCATTTTTTTATCACTGTTGGTTTTCGAGTAGTTTGGTCAAATATATGAAAAATACCGATTTTGACCACATCCTTGCAGTTATATCAAGGTAAGCAATTATTTTCGAGAAATTCTGACTAAACAAAAGTTAAGCGATAAATTTTATTTTAAAAGCCTTTAAAAAAATATTTTTTGCTTCTTAACATTATTTTACACAAGTTTACAAGGCAAATAAATCAATAACAATTTAAACCCTTGTTACTTTGAACAGAGCAAACATCGCCCTACATAATATGTATATATAAAAAAATTTAAGTAAGTATTAATTGAAATAAATCACTACTTAATTATTCCCCAATACCTTTTTTTTAACATTTACTTAGGCAAAAACTATCCGGAATATAATAAATTATAAAACGGAAGTAGTAAAATTAAGTAGGCGGCAACACTGCGGAAGAAAAGATTCAACATACTTATAATTCGCAACAGGTTTATGCAAAACATAATTAAGTACTACATGTTGGGAGGTACTGTGTAGCTTGCGTCAAAACAGCCATTTTTGGAAACTCGCAAAAACCGCTTCACAATATTGCTGTTTGAGAGACCTTTAATAGAACTTCACACCAATATTTCCACCACGCCAGATTGAACCTTCCGATAACGTGTAATTAAACTGCACTTTAATTATAACGATAATTGCGTTCATCGCCAAAATACCCACTAGGGCTAAGAAATATTTCACAGTTAAGTATTAGTGTATAAGGAATAAATTATAAAAATAGAGTTTAGGACAAAACGATTTGAATAGACAATGAACTAAGTGAAACAAATGTTTTGTAACAATATCTCGAGAGAAATCCTGGAAACCAATTGACGTATACCCCGCCTAGAAAACCTCACACAACATACACAATACTACACGCAATACACAATACAATAAAAATACTCCGAATGGATTGGTGACCTTGGTGCAACTGCTCGAAAACGATCAAAATCTGTGTTTTCAAACATTTGCCATAATTTATGGGATAAACCAGAAGCGATAGCACAAAATGAAAATTAGATTCAACCGTAAAGTATAGGAAACATTTAAATACTTAGACTAAAAAATTGTATTTTTTATGTTAAGTAAAGTCTACAATATGTTATAAATTCTAAATAAAAAATGGTAAGGCAACAAGACTTTCAAAAAAGTGTAATGATCATATATCTTTGATTCGGTATCAACAAATTTATAGGAAATCACATAAAATTAAAAAAAAAATTACCGTAACGTTTTATTCATAATTAACAGGTGAAATATTAGTTGCTAGACTCTGGGAAAAATATATATCCATATCGATATTTTGACATATCGAAAAAAAATACCACAGAGCCTAGATCAAGCTCAGTGGAAAAAGCATAAGGTTCTTACAACAAAAATGGATTTTTTTCTCAATCTTCAAAAAAATCTTAAACTCTGAAAGCTAATAAGCTGACGAAATATTTTCTTTCGTATGAAAAATTTTACGTTCTTTTGAATGGGCTAAATCCCGTTTGTGTGAAGTTTTCTTTCACGTATGGAAGACTAAAATGCTGGATGAGCCACCAGTAGAGCTCTCCTTGCACCAGCATTTTTCTTTCATATACTTGCAGCTATTGAACCTGTTTGAAAAACAAAAGTATCACCTTAATGTATTTGTCTCGACAAAAAGCTTGTAATTCGCTTGCGACATCTGGGATAACAAATCATTAGACTCCGTTCAAGTTCTTTAGAAATGATTTATATAATTTCTGAAACATTTCATTTCATTTTAAACTTTTATGAATAATTTTTCATTTATAGTTGAAAAAACGTAGATTTCTATATATACTCCAATGAATAATTCGATACTTTCAGTACATAGAATATTTAAAACATTTACTATAAAAATATTTCATCTTGGTCAATCAAAATGCTTGGTAAATTGTTTAACCGTGAAATTAGTACAATTTGTATTAACATAAAGATTTAGAAGGGTACCCTACATTAAAAATAAAATAGTTATTCTTTTCATTATATTTTATTAGTTTTCTTTATCGTTGTTTTCTTTTTGGATTTTATCTTTCAACACGTACAATTCATATGCAAATATTATTGGGTGTGTTTTATAACCTATTTACACAATAATTTTATTACTTCATGTAGAGCCAAAAGAAAACGAGTTACACATGAAAAATTCCCAAAAACAAAAAATCAACCAATACATTTCTTAGAAGAGTTTACGATGGTGTTTATATCATTGAATCAAAAATAACATGATAAATATTGTTTTGTGGTAGATATAGCAAACATCGATATGGGTATTACAAATATTATTCAATGCAAGCCACAGAAGCATATTTTACTGAAGGGTGAAAATGAGATTTATTTTTCTTAGAAAACCTACGGTGGATTTTTTTGTCTGTGGCCCTAATTAAATGGTGCCCAGAGAAAAGTTTCTTACATCCATCTCTTTCATCATCATAGAGACAATTGCTGGGATAAAATATCTGTGAATCGGGAAAGTTTTGGAGAAGATTGAAGGCATTCGTCAATGATAGCGCACGATAGAAGAGTTTTGTGGAGACTTTTTGCTACATAAGAAAATGACCAATATAGGATGGCAGCGAACATTCGGTGAGGATATGGTTTGTAGTTTGCCGGAGTGCACCGTACAATCATTTGGGATCGCTTACAAGTCACCCTTTTGTGAGGTGTGTCAAGTGTTCGGCCAAATCCAGGACGTAACCTGTTTAGGTTGCACCATGGTTTCCTTAGAAGGAGAAGATTGGCACCACGCAGTTGTTCGTCAAAAACCCTAACTTTTTATAATGTTATCTATAATTCTGATTACTATTGATGCAAGGTTTGAAATATATGTACATATATTAATGTGAGAGCTAATTCCATGTATGATCCCTACAAGTAAAAAGTTAGGTGATTAGCATCTAACGGGAAACTTTTGTTCCGCTTCCACTGTGGTTTGAACCTGGGCATTTTGTATGCGCAGTTTAGCAACAATAGCCAAGGTTTGTGAAATTTTTTGTCCGACGAAAAGTATATTATTTGGATAATCAAGTGCCAACTCTAAAAATCATAAAACTCAATTTTGACAGAAATGTAGTGTAGTAATTTTAGTCTCACCGAAATTAATTGGGAGTTGAGAAGTGTTCACCTCAGAGCACTGGCATAACGCGTGAGGCCCACGCTTAAATCTGATCGGTGACAAATAAAAAAAGTTAATTTAATTATCCATGAAGTTTTAAAAACGTTGCGCAATGAAATTCAGTGCCTTTCCTTAATTATATCTGCTTCTATATGGTTCCAAAAATTTGCTTCTACTCAACAACCAAGGAATCGTATTTTATATGCTTCCAAAAATGAGGATAGGAAACAGCATTCTGCTTCCATGGAAGCACATTTGAAGCACTTTGTACGCGCTTCCGTTCTCGTTGGGTTTACATACCAGCAAGTCGATGTTTATCGTCATTTCATAATATACATATATATATTTTATTTTTGACGCCAATTCGTGTTGACAGCTTAGCGTGGTTTTGCATCATATTGACGTCAGTGATATTATTGCAATTTTCTCTTTGTGTACCGTGAAAATATCTTGCAAGAAATTCTTCACAATTGAAGAAACAACTGCTTATTTGGAAGCGTCTGATAAAGAAGATGAACCAAACCAGCGACACAAAAATATTAAACTTAGCTATGGATGAAAATACTTCACTCATTGACGACATTGCTGATGAAATTGAAATTTACTATCAAAGTGATCGCAAAATTAAAAATTCTAGCAGAGTTCTTCCGAAGAAGCCTAGAATGCAAACAGAAATTAGCGCTAACAAATTCCTCTTAGAGTTCGGTGTGCCAAGGTGGAAAAAACGTATTCTTAAGTATTCGAAGGATCCAGTCAATATTAAAGATGACCGCCTGGAGAACGTAAGTAATGTGAGATATTGTTTCTAACGAGCTGGAAATAAATCGACTCAATTGTTAAGCATAATGATTAAATGATTGGAATGACTGTCAAACAATCAAATGTGTATGCACTTTGGCTGTAAGTTACAGCAAAACTTCGTTTCAAATGTTCAGAGGTTGGAAATTCGTCGTTTCGTTGGATTTATGTTCTTCATTGGATTGCACAATGGAAAACATATTGGTCTACTTTTGGCTGATAACAGCAATTTGGACATATGGTAAATTTGCAAAATTATGATCATTTGCAGATCTATGCAATCAAACCTGTATGCAGGTTGCTGTCTTTGCACTCAATGCATCGCTTCGTCTGATGTATAGCTATATATGTATATCAAACAATGTTGTGTGGTTATCAACTACTAAGCACAGTAATACTATAGACTTGGGTTATTTTGAAATTGTTAGCATCGCATATTTAATGATAATTTTTTTATCATTTTTTATGGTTGTTAAACGAACATCGCTTCTTTGCAACTGGTCAGCTACATTATACGACTATCTACAATGTCATTAATTGCATTACTTGCTTAAGGTACCGCTCATAGCGATCGAGTTGGTGGTGCTTAGGTGCTTGGTGAAAAAAGGTGATCATAGTGCTCAGTTCGACTACACGAATTGTTGCTCATATTCTGAAAAGACAACGCTGATATAACGGTATTCAAAAAACACCGGCAAGGTTGAGCCATTTGGTAATTCTACTGGATATAAAATAGCACTACAATATAAAAGTTCCACAATCATTAAGATTTTCGTTAATTTATTCGTCGAAAAAAGTGCATCAAAAACTACGTCTAACTACCGTAATTGACTTGATCACCTTCATATAATTTTCTTCCGAATTCTAAAAAATCAATACCCTTATTTGTCGATTTGTATGTACACATATTTACCACTAAATACCTACATATACCTACACCTACATATAGCTATAAATAGCGAATTTTTATACCTATAATACTGTATCTTGCTGCTATGTTAAGTATATTTTTTGTCAATTATAAATTCAGAAACGTAGAAAAGTAGAAAGCTTTCAAATGGAAATAAAAGATTTCAGAAACGTAACTGAAACTTTGTTCGATTTTATATGAATGATTTATGAAAGGCTTACGAAACGTTACATGCCGACTGCGCGTACACTAAACTTTTTCTGTGAAATGAGAAAAATTATACTACGTTTAAGGTATAATACGTTAACGAATTTAATTAAATTCATAACATTAAAAATATGCTGCGGCACCACCTTACCTAACTCTTCACCGACTTCATAGGCATTGATGTGTTTCCTCAGTTGTAATGATGACAGTCACTAGGTGTACGTACCTTACTCCCAATTCTTCACAAGCAATTAATGGAAGCCTCACACGTAAGCTCAAAATCTATGCTCTTATAAGCCTACTGATAAGTGAAATTATTATCTTTTAGCTCGAAAACCGATAGTATTATTGTTATAACCATAAAGATAAGTTATCTTAACTAGACCAAATTATAGTAAGGTATGAAGTATCATCGAAATCCGTTTACGGTTTCTTGTTGCAAGCAATAGTGGGAAAAGCGATTAAGAGCAAGCTTTCAAGGCTTCATTAATTCAAGAATTCTTTGAAATACTTATAACCTATATACAAAAGATAAATTTTGATCCCTTGACTCATTTCTTTGGCATATAATTGACCAACTCAATTTTAAAATACAAATTCTAAAATTGGTATTTTATACCTAAAGTACTTTTCATAAATGATGATATCAACTAAAATAAAAATTCCTATTTTTATGACTCGTACTTTACATGCTTTGTTATCGTCACATAAAATTATTATTGATTTACACTTCACTTACAGTAAGTTTTATGCATACAAATGTCAAATCTGACGCTGACAACATTTCTACAAATGTCACCCACATTTCAAAGAGCACCAGCAACAAAGACAATAACAACAAGAACAAAATTAAATTACAACGAGAATATGACATTGGTGTGAGTGTGATAGCCTCTTACACGAAACCATCGAACACGTGATATACAGCGTATATCACACCCACAAACTTGATGATGATGAAAACCTCAACTTAACCTCAAAACAATAGCAAAAGATGAATAAATGAAAATGAGAAAAATTATGTCAAGAAAAAAATAAGACATTTTCATTTTTATTTATGTCTTCAAAAAGGCTGCAAGGGAAATAAATTTTCCCATTTCTGTCATTTGGTGCTGCATGGCCATGTACGGCTCCGCATGATTTCACAACTTCTCCATGGTATTTAGGGGCTCCCCTTGCTTTAATTTTAATGCATGTTCTTACTTTGTAAAAATTCTGACATTTGGAAAATATTTTCTTATTTATTAGCTTTTAGTATTCTGCACTGTGTCTTCTATTTAGTAGTAGGTAAAATTAGAAGGGAGCAAAAAAATAACATACTCAGAAAAGTGGGCTTTTGAATAAAATGGTTTTTTTTTTGTACATGGGACACATGTGTTTCGCTATAACAACGGCGCTCAGCATGCATTAAATTTTAATTTCCGATAGGCAAAAATTCGATATCCGGTTGGTTATGACAGCATGCAGTAAAGTGAGTTTTTTTAAAATTGAAATGAGTTCTTAAATATTCTTTGAACAAAAATTATACAGCAAAGAACTATAAACGAAATCAAATGACAAAATTAGTCCATAACACTCTCACAATCAAAATTCAGGTCAGTTATCTAAGCCATAAATCTGTTAACATGAAAATTTCGAGCTATTTTGAAGCATCCTAAATTTTTCAAGTTATTCAAAAAATTAATTTAATTTTTCTTATCAGAAATTGACCAAAATGCTCGGGTCTGCAATTTTTTTTTCAGAAAACTTTATTACAAAAAATTTATAAATGTCAAATTTTGACGATTTTTCCTAAAAAAAATATCATTAAGAATCGGATATCGTCCCTACAGAGAGTTTTTCGGCTTTAGATGATTTCATTTATATACCCCAGTTTTTCGTTACTTTTTAGAACATTTCGACTTTAATCGACTGAATTTTCGCCATACTTTTTCGGCATTATTCCGTTCGTATAACGTTCATATATTTTTCAGAAATAAACTTATGAAAACGATTTTTTAAGGTAATAGTTAACTCTTATATTCTTGAAATAAAAGTTAAGTTTCGATAAAACTTTTTCACTAGAAAATAATAGTTTTTTTTAACTTATATTTCAAAAAGTCAAAAAAAAAAAACTTTTTAGAAAATCTTTTATGTAAAATTTTTTTTCAAAAAGTTTTTTGGAAAATCTTTTATTCAATCGAAATTACTTTTCTGGTTCTGTTAGACTATTCAAAAGTATTCGGCACAGTCGATCACAAAATCCTTTGTACTAAATTGTCAAATATGTTCAATTTTTACCGATAGATCACAAACAGTTAATGTTGGTTGTGCTGTTTCATACTTTTTGCCTGTAGTCCGTGGAGTTCCCTAGGGTTCTATACTGGGACCACTTCTATCAGCTTATATTAATGTGTTGCCAAGTGTTTTACAACACTGAATGCTATATGTATGCAGACGATGTACAACTTTACGTTTGCTGTCCCAAAAACGTTCTTGAAAATTGTATCGCCAAATTGAATGGAGATTTAAGAAGAATCAACGATTGGGCAACTACCAATGTCCTTTGCCTCAATCCAAATAAATCAAAATGCTTAATTATTTGCAAAAAACTTAATATTGAAGTTGTAAAATCGCACGTTGAATTGGACAAGGAAAAATTTGCGGAATGTTACGAAACTTATGGGCTACACATTATTTCACCCTCTCAAAATTAATAACATCGCTCGCTATGTTTATGGACTAAAACGTAGAGATCACGTATCGCATTATGTAAAGAAATTTTTTGGCTAAGCCTTTGATAATTTATTGCACTTCCAAGCGCTTGGTATTTTGCCTAAGATAATCTTCACAAAGGCGCATATATATTTATACGAAAAACAGAAATTTTTAAAGTCAAAACGTGGTAATAATTTAATTCAACCGAAGTATGCCAGTCTATCATCCGAGCGGCAGTAATTTGTCAATTCCATACGTCTTTGGAACACACTTCCCCCCAACGTCCAGCATATATGCAGTACAACAGAAATCAAATCTAAACTATATAAATTCTTGTCTTCAGAGTAGTTTGTGCATGTTAATGGTTTATTTTTATTTAGTTTCATTTTAATTAAATTTAATTTATTAATAATTTTTAATCGTTTTTCATGTAAGTGTGATCTCATCGCATTAATTTTTATAATGCTTGTAACAAACATAACCTACGTTTCTACCATTGCAGCTGGACTGCAGGCGAATTTTTTTTCCAACAAGTTTTGGTGTCTTATCCTTTTACAAACGATTAGGTCGCACAACATATTGCTGACCGTTGTTTTCATGTCTGTTTAATCTTTAATCTTTTTATTTTATTTTATCAATCTCATTTCATTAATATATTTACATTTTTATTAATTTCAATTAAATTTTTATGAACATTATACTTTATACACATTAGGGTGTGCCATTTTTGAGCAACTTTATTTTTTCAACTAAAAAACAGGCTTAAAACTTTCAGAAAGGTGAAAAATTAAGCCTCTAAAAATTTGAGCTCTTAATATTAACATTTAGAGGTGCCTGTTTCTAACTTTCCATTTTCCATATAAATTACATGGAAAAAAATTATTTTTTTTTTATTTTTGTAGCTTGACATGAGAGCATTGTAAAAATGAATTGAAAGATTATTTTAGTAGGAAATTGAACGCTCTACAAAAAAAAAAAAAAAAATTTAGTTTATAGAATAAGTTTTCTGAACCTAATGCATAATTACTTTTGTTTAACAGTTAATCAAATAATAAAATAATATCATTTTTTTTTTTTTTTTTGTAGAGCGTTCAATTTCCTACTAAAATAATTGTTCAGTTCATTTCTACAATGCTCTCATGTTAAGCTACAAATTTTTTTTTCAAGTAATTTATATGGAAAATGGAAAGTTAGAAACAGGCACCTCTAAATGTTAATATTAAGAGCTCAAATTTTTAGAGGCTTAATTTTTCACCTTTCTGAAAGTCTTAAGCCTGTTTTTTAGTTGAAAAAATAAAGTCGCTCAAAAATGGCACACCCTAATACACATACCTAAATTACTTTGTAATTAGTGCTTGATTATAAGTTCATTCTTGTAAGTGCTAAATTCAAATAAACAATAAAATATAATACAATACGAAAGTTTTTAAAGAAAGTTCTTAAAAACTTTTATAACAAAAAAGTTTTTAAAAACTTTTATTTTCATGACTTTTTGAATAAAAGTATAAAAGTTTTAAGGTCTGCTTTTGGGTATTATTGCTTTAAGACATTTATCGAATTTTCCGATTATTTTTAATACTGCGCGACAATCATTGATTTTTCATATTTCTTGATACAATGTATCAAGAGACAGTCTTGTCTCGTTCGATACGGTCTTATGTCTTTATTTTATAATGCATATTTGAATTTTTCGATGCTTGACGACAGTTTTTGACTTTTTGACAATTTTAAGATTTGTATTTTTCAAATTATACTGACTTTTGATGGTTTTCGATACATTTGAATCGTGTCGATTTTTATTCAGTGTCCAATGCCTTAAAAATTATACCCACTTTTCGACAAACAAAAGTCATGAGTGATTATCATGATTTGTTACATAGCATTCACACAAAGCCATTAGTGCTAACAGCTTTTTGAAAAAAACACTATGGCTTTGATATCCTTAAAAAGCCACGCATTAGTGAGACGAAAATTTGACATAAAATTTCAAAAATAAGCGTTAATAATAGCGTTAATTCCTTCGCAAAGTCGCCCCAATTTTTTTACAAAACAATCGTTTTTATTAATATGTATTTCTTTAAAAAAGTTAGCTCGATCTTCTAAGACAGCGCCTTAAGTTCCTAAAATTTGCTTGCAGTCTTTGCCGCAAAAACTTGAACTCGCAAAATACAAAGGCAACCCTTCTTTTCTGACAACTAAGTATCATCTACCAAAAACCCTTTAAAATTAATGTAAAAACAAATGACCACATTGTAAACAAATAAATTTTTGCAATATAAAAACATGTAAATAAGAAACAACAGGAAAGGCCTAGAGAAACTCTGCAAAGGACATCCGTTGCAAAAATTTGTTTAGAAATCATAAAGTGAAGAAAAATAATTTGCATATGAAAGCGGGTACAACGTAAAAAGGGACACTAGTTGCGGTTACTAAGGCCATTTGCTGGCAAGGTTACATATCAGTTTACTCTGATAGGGGGAGCCACCACAGATGGACACATGTTGGGTTGTTAAACAATAATGGCTATTGGGTGGTTCGGCACAGAAACTCAATAGGTTTCATTGTGTTTGTCCATGTAAAAATTAAAGGCAAAATATCTTGCTTTTCTTAGTCGCTGGCAAAGTTTCAGTAGTGAGAAAATCAATATTGGCGCATAGGAGCAGAAACGTGCTTTTACATTAATTTGCAGACTAACAATTAGAATGGTAGTATGATGCATGAATAAGTTTAAGCAACCACTGAAAGTTGTTGGATCCGAACCGGAATCATTGAGAACAAGAGCCGACGCAAAAAAAGTTTGCAGGAGCACGCAAAACCATTTTTTATTTGTACGAAATCGCAACGCTGATGGCATTTTCGTTAGATTTCAAGGGGTTTGAAGATTCAAAATCAAGTTCTGCTCTCACTCCGAATTCGTCAAATGAATACTGGAATCAGCCTTTTATAATATTGAGTGATAGAAATAAACTACACGGGTATTCTTATAATGGGAATCTCTAACTCTAACCTTACATAATTTCAACAGAACTAAGATCCTTAATTCAAAATGTGAGCACTGCTGGAAGGAAAGTGACCTTATATTAATTCTTCGTAGAACTAAACATTAAACTGACATTGCTCCTTTGTACTGCTGCCCGTGATTATAAAAGTAGACTTTTATTCGAGTTACCAAACGAATGATACAGAGTTTTTCAATATAAGTGATATTTTTTGTTTCCAAATAATGAATTGTCACTAGCTTATTCGCATAGACCAATGATTTAAAGTATTTTTGCAATAACCATTCGAAATCTGCATTACTTATGGAATTATTGACCCTTCGAACTTTTTTGCAATAAATCGTTTGAGAGTCCAAATAATGATGGAAACCAAATGTTTGCTAAATCAATTTCATCCAATTCAGGTCATAAAAATTCTGTTATCGTCGAATAAATAAGAACCGATGACTCCACAGTGGGTGGCACAAGCCACAACAGAAGGTTACTTATATTGAATGTAAAGGTTACTCTTGAGTAATTTTTCGGATTGGCTTGATATCAGTAACAACAATTTCGTTAATTCACCGATCCAGAGTGATGGAAATTCGCCTCATCAGACAGGATGATTTCTCTTTTGCAAAATAACCGTCATTTTTAAGTTGTTCCGGGGAAGAATCATCCAATTCACGGGGTTTTAATGATTCTAACACTTCAATACTTGCGCGATAGAAGTTTTGGAAAACCGTAAATTACGACATGTTGTGATGACAGATAGTCTTAACTATTGATTGAGTTAAGACCAGAGAGGGCTATATTCACGGGCTCGAGCTCAAGGAGGCCCCCAAATAAAGCAGGATTGAGGTATTTGCTAGACAGCTTCCAGGATTTGCGGATGATCTGTGGTAAATAAAACGAGAGGACCGATTTTTTTTTTTGTCGCACCGTTAATATAGATAAAGCCTCGTTACGATTTTGTGAATTGCAGTGAAATTAAATGTATATATATGTATACAATAATTATGTATTATTATTACATTTTGAAGAGAAAAAATTATAGTTTTAATTTTAATATTGACATTTTCTTAAGTTTAGTCTTTGCAATTTTTTGCACCGGGTCCCGCAAAGTCTTAAACCTTTGCAATTTTTCATTACTTCAACTGAATCTTTGTCTTATAGGCACGCGAATATTGAATAACGAAAGATTTTATTCAAAACTATCCACAATAGGTCGAATATGACGACCATAAACTGTAAGAAGTTTCACGATAAGTTGCAATAAAAGAAAAATTGTTTTAGCAAAACATTGGATAGTTCTTACTATAAAACTACAAGCCTTCTAAATACAACTCGAAAACATATCATCCCTATTGGAATACCCCTTAATGGGCTTACCAAATGTTCTATATTCCTCGATGCTCGTTTCCTATATGCTCGGTTTTGATAAAGTGTCCACCAATGTCATATTGTCCTCGAAAACATGTAAGTGTCATTGATTTCAAGTTACTCTCCTTCAAATTTATTCGATTGACATTATTTACTCCGCCTAATTAAAGAACTGCAAAGTAAGTACCTTTTTTCTTTTCACCTTCAAAACAATGGAAAAGAAAACAGGCTTGCGAGAAGGTTTATAATTCCTTTGTACATTTTCCTTTCTAATTTTTTGAACGTTCTGAAACAATGAACGTAGTTCCGTCAATGAACTTTGGCTTAATGTCTGTTTATGTTTCGAACGTAGTCTCCAATTTGACCCAAAATAAAAAAGGCAGTACCACACATGATCTGTAACAAAATTTTTGATCTATTCGGGCGATTTTTCCTAACCTAGTGACAGAAATGGTCGTAACACCGATGAGTGTTATGTCAATTGCTATGGGTTGTCGTAGTCCCTATAGTTAATTAGAGGGGCCATAACGCATTTTCTGGTGAGTATAATGCCCAAAAATTATAGAGTCCTATGCCCATAGTGGCTGTGACAAGGCGTCAATATCACCAGTTTATAAGTTTATGGATAAGAAAGTTTTGGTCATCTTTAAATCGAGATGGGCAAAAGTGCAGAGCTCTCACAAAGTCAAAAACTTATATTATTCAAATTTTATAAGAAATTTAACTTTCATTTGTGGCCATTTCTTTAAAACTGTAAGAGAAGTTCCTTACTTATACTGATTTTTAGAACTTAAATTATTTCCAAAACTAGGCAAAATTAAAGGTGTTTTTCGGCTTTATTGACCATATAAACGGAAGATAAAAAAGCTTTAGAAAATAATTAATATTTTTTTGAGTCAAATACTCAGAAGGCTTGTACATTTCTTCAAGCACCGGTTACACATTAAAGCAGCACGAAATCAACTTTTTTGAAAAAGTAAATAAATTTTATGCCATCAGAATGAAAACCAAATTTTTCGCGAACTTGTTATTTTTGAAAATTATATCAGACATTGACATTTTGATCGTTAATTTCCGAACTTTATTTCACTTGAGCCTTTGCACAGTCCATCCCTAATGCTCAGACACAAAAACTACAATAAAAAACCCAATTGAGCTATAAATTTTTTTTTTTTGAAAAATAACGTTTTTACCAAAAATTTCCCAATCTTATTTTTTTACCTCTGTTTTTCTTATCATCATTTAAAATGCAAGGCCGCGGAAAGACCTGTCATGAGTGAGGTGTATTTGGACCAAGTGCCAAAGATTAAATACGCGACGAGCTAATTTTACTGCACACAACTAAATTTGGGTTTGATAAAATTGGTACTTGGAAGGTTCAAACCACCCTTGCGCGGTTTCATATCTTTGATTTGACACCGTACTAAATACAGTGCTGCGGTTTAGTTATAACTTTTGTCTGACTTAATTTTACTCTCAAATTCCATTGTTACAACACCACAACAATGGAGCCATTAATTAAAATCAATTTAACACTTTTGTGTCGACGGCCTTATTAACTGCTCTTAAAAATTCGAAAAAAAAGAGTTCAAACTTTAATTGTGCCATAATTATGTTCAATTAAAGTGGTACACCCGCAACACAATGCGACTTCTGTACAAAAAAAAACTTGCAAGTTCAAACAAAAAAATAAAAATAAAAACTCAGCGGAAATTGTCTATGGCAGTAGAGGGTAAAAGTTAAAAACTCTTGTTATTTTTGTTTAAATGAAGTCATAATAAATTATTTTAAATGAAATAAAAAACGCACAGCTATGTTGGGCCAACATTTGTTATTAACTTTACGAACAGTAGTTGCTATATAAAGGGGAAAGGAAACAAAGTGCAGTCTCAGGCAATAAATTTTCATTCATACGACACAAGTTGAGACAATGGCAATTTCTATAACAATGCCAAGAAGTGAATAAGAGAATCCGAAAAAAGAGACAAAAAGCTCTACACCAGGGGTGATGTACTTGTGGGGTCACAATTTAAATTTTCACACAAAGTGACAAAAGACAACTCGGCTTAATTAAGAGATTACATACAAATATGCATGAAATTCCCAGAAACTTGGAGTTATTTTTGATGAAATTAATTGTTTTTGCTTGTCTGATCAAGCGTTTCCAACGGTGAAATTGTATTTTTTTTGCCTGTCTGTGTGAATGTTAGTACTTAAAACTATGCAATAAGAAACTCAATAATCATTGCTACTCCAATGCATTGAAAAATTACGCGCTTTTGTATGCATAGTTTTAGGCGCTCCCACCGCTTAGCTGTTCACCTACGACGGCCGACACGTGAAACAAAATTTTTATATTTCTGCTCTTTTGCATATATCGGGTGATTTCTTTGCTATTTAGTTTTTCAGTGTAAATTCTTTGACACCTCACGCGTGATTCGTAACATGCGTCAACGCCAAAAATGCTCAGTAAAGTTTGCCATTTTACCATGAATAGGCTAAGAAACGAACAGCGCTCATTGAATTTTGTTATCGAAATTCGAGCTCTGTAAGAAATGTGTTTCGCAGATTACGTCCATTTTATGATCGTCATGATCGACCCACCGAACATGTTATTCAAGCTATTGTAATCAAATTTGGTCTGAAGAGCAGCCAGAAGCAGTTCCAGAGCTGTCAATACACCCTAGAAAAAGCACTGTTTGGTGCGGTTTGTAGGCTGGCGGCATTATTGGACCTTACTTTTTCAAAAATAATGAAAGTTGCAAGGTTACAGTCCATGGAGCTCGTTACCGTGCGATGATTAAACACTTTTTTTTGTCCGAATTAGAAGTATTGGACTTGGTTGAAATGTGGTTTCAACAAGACGATGCCACATGGCACGCGGTACCATGGACCTATTGAGAGGCGAGTTTGGGCAGCAATTAATCACACGTTTTGGCCGCCAAGATCATGCGATTTGACCCCACTGAACATTTTTTTTTTGGCTACGTGAAATCGCTCGTGTACAAGCCAGCCACAATTACAGCCTTGATAGACAACATTACAGTTGCCATTAATGAGATACCTGCGGAAATGCTGGAAAAATTATGCCAAAATTGGAGCTCGCGGATGAACCACCTCAGACGTAGCTGCGGGCAACATTTACATAAAATATTCTTTAAAAAGTAAATGGAAGGAATTGATGTATTGTTCCAAATAAATATTTTACTCACTATTGCAAACTTTCTATCCTTTTTTCAATTTTCAAAACCAAACGCTTAAGAAATCACCCTTCATAATGTTTCGATAGTTTAACATTCCATGAAATATGAAACTCTTTTTACTGCCTATCTGCATCATCGAAACGGGCTCTACAGAATATCGCCGAAAAATAAGTTTGGTGAAGGCCCTTACTGAGCTGCACCTAAATGATATTGATATTGTTATTTATTTTAACATTTTTAGTTCAAGGCGATTGCAAAGATAAAGTTTGACAGATCCTTTACTTAAATGTCAAAATATTGAAAACTTTGTTTGCGATTTTATAATTCTCCATAGCTGTTTTGTTAAATAATTTGATAGAGTAAGACGGGAATTGGCCTGAGAGCTAAATTGAGCTACATAGGTAAATAGACAAGAATTATTTAGAAAATTGTTTATATTTGCCAAAAGTCAAAAACATAGAGCTATCAAAAACGGAATATATTTTATGCTCCACGTTTTTGTTTTAGTTCGGAATTCGGAAAGCTTCTCTTCAAGAGCAAGGAGCGTCGCAATGGTTCTTCCCCGTACTCCGAACCAAAAGATAAAAATTAATTCAATAAATTAGTTGGACTTCCAGCACAGTTACAAATTGCTGGCATAACTAATTGGTGCGTATTGATTCCTTTCTATACAGTGGTTGTCTGTATAACTTGAAGTATATGGTCATCCAATAAGAGGTGTCATTTTAAGTTAATAGAAAAACGCAATACTTTTGTGAAAAGAGGTGATATTTTCATTTTAATCTGAGATACAAACTATGAGGTTAGTAATGAAATACAATGTTCGCCAATTATCCGCCTAGGCTCCCCCAAAGCAATGCTAACGCAGCGCCAGGGTAGATGACAACCTGAAAATAAAGTGCGTATTTTAGTGAATAGACACACTCTGAAGACGGTAGCTTTAGTTGAGTGCATTGCATCCGGGTGAACGTTACGCACTTTCCGTAACCTCACCATGAAAAAATAAATATCAGCCTAGGCTCTGCCACAAATGGCTATTTTTTTAATTTAAAATTACACCTCTTTTTGGATGATGGGATTGGTTAATGTGTTTTAATTTTTTTTTTTTGTTTGACGAATAAATAATTTTAAACTTTCTGAATTCTGCTCTGTTTTGAACAGCGGTTTACGTTTTTGACAGTTAACTAAATCTACGCAACTTTGCCAACTTTTTGTTGGCTGATATTTATCAGCTGTATATTTCTCTCATTTTTGGGCTCTAATTTAACTGGGTTTTGGGGTAAACAGACATTAATGTAGGTTATCTTGGGCGACAAAATGCGCCTAGTAAACCATACACAACCAATATATTTTTAAAGATTTAATAGCTTCACTTTCATTTACTTGAAACTTATGGACAGAAAAAGAAAAGTGATTAAAAATACCAAAGCTCAAATTGATTGTCATCGAAATACAGTTATTCGCAAGAGACAAATATACTAAAGTGACATAGAGACAGATAGATAGACAGACAGACATTAACTACTTGCAAGACATGAAGATGGAGAAGCCTAACTGCATGGCTTAACAACATGGCGAAGGCGGATAACGATCAGGCGCGCGGCACAAGCCAGTCAAACTACTTTCTATGGAAAATTTTCCGTGATTTTTCATTGCGTATCTCACATGCAGCAAAGTTGCAAAATAGCAAATAAAAATGTGTGCATGATATCATCATACAGTAGGGAATCAGTGTTGCCATATGTGTAAAACTTATCTTCTTCGACGGGCTAGTGTCATATTAAAATATTTATGAAAATATACATGTAAAAGCTGTATCTCCAATATGGCTATAACGATTCTGGTAGGCAATTAGGAAATGGTAGCCCTTAAGACAATCATAAATATGAGATATGTCTCTCATTGAAGGGTGTGGAACCACCGACAAAAGTATGAAAACTTATATAATAACTTATAAAATAATTGTTATCAAATCTAAACTTGAAAGGCTGTATTTTGCGAACTGCACTAGTAATCGTAATACAAATTTTTATAACGATGTTAATTACCATAAGCTTTTACTGATTTGAGAAAATTGTAAACGTAATGCTGAATAAACTTTTGCAGCCATTTTTATAAAATTTAACACTTAAAGTTAACTTTCTATTGGATTTCACTGGTCCAAAAACGTATGATTTTACATCAGTAAACTGCATAAGTAATTTAAATAAAATTTGGTACGAGGATACTTCGCGGGATTGAATTAGTGGGTGTGGCACTTGGCATACACTTATAAAATATAAGACGTTGATTTTAGTGAACCATAGAAGCAATCGTTCATTTAACTCAATAATTTTTGTTATACTGAATGAAATATGCAAGCAGTCATAATGAGATTCAGTACGAATATTTCTGCTGTTGTAATCTTTTTATGGTGAAAATTGGAACGATTTATGTCAGTGGCTCTGACGGCTCTCAAGCCAAAATTTCTTTCACGTCATAGTAGAGAATTGATCGGAACAATTACAATTTTTATGTAGCAGCCAAGTTTAAAATCAGATTTCATTGGACCAACAGTAGATTTAATGGTATGAGTAGGCATGACATCTTCAATAAAAGTTAATTTTTTAATAAAGTTTTGTTAAAAAAAAATTCAACTCAAATTGTCATATTCTATGGTACAAAAAGGTATGTCAGGCCGCATAAGGTCACACTGCTCTTACACTAAGACAAACCTTAAAAATAACAATTGTGAACTGATCCTGCTAAAATTTTAAGGGTGCGTTCATAAATTTTGAAGCTGTTCAAAGAATTGTTTTACCAGCAAAAATATTTTCAACACTGCAATGAAGGAAAATTCGATAATTGTTCATAATGGGATAATTTAACACAAGCACCTACTGCACTTTTTTAAGGAACTTTTCAACTTTATATTGTCTATTTTTAGGAAGCGAAGTTTTTTTAAGCTTTCGCACAATTTCTAGCCGAGTTATGATATTTAACATTTTTTGAATCTCCCTCAATTAATATCGTCGGCTCAGACAAAAACCTACTATGTGGACTTCCAGTTTCTTTAATATTTCAAAATTTGCTATTATTTCCTTCACATGCAATGTATCTTTCTTCAGGAAATTTTCTTTTATTTGCGTAGGTCTGGCAGCACTGTTAAAAATATGCGAAGAATATTTGCCTATAACATAGAAAAAAATACATTTTTTAGTGCCGGTTTTAAGTAATAATTTTTGAGTGGATTTTACTTTCATTTAAAAGTTAATCAGCTTAGCTTTTTTCTCTTTTTGAGGAATTTATTTCTTTGCCAAAAACCTGTTTCTATTGATTCGCGTGCTTGTTGAAGATTTTCAACGTTTAAAAGAAAATTGAAAATTTAATTGAAAATCATCGAACAGGTAAATGTTGACATTAATTTTGACATCGACAATTAAAGTCCAGTTTATGTTAAAGCTGAAAATTAAAAGTAAACGCGACTTGAGTTTTTAATTAAGTACTCGTACATACTGATGCTCGTGCTAAGTGAAATAAAAAAAGTGATTATTAAAAGCCATAAAAAAGTGAGCAGTACGCAAAAGCAGGAGGAAAAAGTGAGTCCTAACTATCTTCAAAGTTATTTAATGTTTTACATGAAGTGGCTCAATGAACAGGCCCCTTTCGTAGAAAATATAGCTCGTTTTAATAATTTTCGAATAACAGCTAAAAATAATATTTTCATGAATTTTTATGAAAAAATTTATTTATGGCAATATCAAATATATTTAAAAATATCGAAACATTTGAATGCCGATGTTATTGAGAATGAAGAACAACCTAAATTCTCATTGTCAATCATTTTTGAGTGCTAAGCTAACATTATTTCTCACAAAGTTCTCATAAACCAACTAGGAACTATAATGGAATCATGAAAACAATAACAGAGCAGAGCAGAGAGCAGATCTTAAATATGACAAAGCGTCAAAAGTTCGGCTATTGATAGTCAAAATTACATGAAAAGCTAATTTTGAGAAGACCTTTTGTAAGCGCTTACACAGGTAGTAATGTTGGCATATACATATCCTCATATGAAATCAAAAAGCGCTGAGTTACACAAAATTCAAAATTGACTTTTGGATTGATTATGATGCACCGTATCAAATTAAATATTCCTGGAAAATTTTACTCTCATACAATATAAATTAACGTTCTTAAGCTGTTGAAAAATTTTGGTTTACTTTTCATTTTAGAAAGTTTTTTGCTTCTCCTTTTAAATTTTTCTAATGTAACTTTGGGCTTTTTTTGGCTCAACATTTTAACATTCACCTCATCTGGGTGCCTGGGCATAGGAACATTGACGGCAATTGCAAAGCGGATGAACTTGCTAGGCAGGGGACTACTGCACAAATTCCTCAGGACAAGGAAGGTGCTGGCTACCTGCAAGTTTCTGCTTAAAGAAGAAATGGTTAAAAATGCTAATAAAAGATGGACTGAAGGGTCAACTTGTAATATAACTAGGCAAATCTGGCCGAAATGAGATGCTAAGCGTTCGTCAGAACTAATTTCTTGCACTAGACATAGTGTCTCGTCAGTTGTCGCAGTCATAACTGGCCACTGCCTCATCGGCAGACATGCGGAGAGATTAGGTGTTAGGTCCTTTGACTTCTGTAGATGTTGTGGAGATGTGGAGGAAGAGGAAAATATTAAACGTCTTCTCTGCTCTGCTCCTGTGTCGCACTTGCTAGATAACGCCACAAAGCACTTGGGTCGTTCTTATTTGATGATCTGGATGACCTTAGATATGTCAGTATAGGTCAACTATTTAGTTTCATTATGAAATCTGGTTGGTTCGACGAGAGGGTATAGTCAAACACCCTGTGGTATCGCAATGGATCACATTTGGTCTAGGTGAGTCGGTTTTTCATAACTGACTACCACTCCTACCTAACCTAACCTAACCTAGTGTTTTCTTGATTTTATATGACGATATATTGGTGCTGTTTGCGACAGTGCTAACAGACTTTCTGCGGGTGTGGCTATGCTCATTTGCCTGCTAGGATATTACTTACTAAATGTGACAAGCTTTGTCACTATGTATATATCATACAATTTCATCAAAAATATCGATGATTTTGAAAGCTTAATACATAAATGGGAAAATTTTTCTTCGTTTATTAAAAATGTTATTGTAAAGTTGGCCAAGTGCTCCAAGCCCCATAACGGTGATATCGTGTTAACAATATTTAAAAAAATTTTAGATGGTTCATATGCAAAAAACTTTTTTCGCTATGCCTGATGATTGTTTTAGTACCTACTTTATTCTTAGATAAAAAGCAAGACTTAATTAAGTGAATAGAAACTTATGTACGTTGAGACGACAAGCTTAGCTAACTTTCTTATGCTTGAGCATCCACTTGAGCGCAAAAAAAGTTCGGATTAAAGGAATTTCAAACACTCACAGTATAATGAAGTAACGCGCAAGTGAATGAACTACTGGCATCTAACGAGGGCCTGCAAAGTTCATCAAAGAATGGCGATTTTTATTAACAAAGAAAACTGAAAAATCTCTATACATTAAGTTGGACAACTTCCAAGAACTTGAGTCTAAGAAAGAAACAGAACTGAAGAGAATGTTGAGAACATGAAGTTAATTTAAATAAGTAGTGAGCATTAAAAAAAATTGTTATGATGATAACAACTGCATTAGACAGCTACGAGTACAACAGCAAAAGTATTAAATCAAGAAAAAATGCCACCATCCCATACTCGTAGTATCTACATTAGCATGGTAATCAAAGGTAAACAGGAAGTTAACTTCGAGACAAAATATCCCAACTGAAGTCTTCTTTAAATATTTTTTTTTAATATATTATAAGCAATTAAAGTTTTGGGCATTGTTGAACAAACGTTTCCATATCGCTCGTCTGAATAAATGTAAATTAAAAATCTTAAAAGTACTACAATATAAAATAATAACATTCCCTGTTTGTTTATGAGAATCCTTGTAAACAAATAACATCTTTTTTTTTATTTCTCCTTAGTGTTGATGATTTTTAATAAACATAACCAACGTGGCGCATACTGCCAAGAAAAATTATGAAAGAAAAAAATTGTATTTTTATTTACAAAAACCAATTTTTGTGTGAACAATCTGCTGTAATCTGTACAATAGCGCGCACTTCAATATCAACAAACAAGCGCTTGTTCATAGCACTAAGGAGGCTCATTCGTCCGTTGTTAAGGAATTGATTCATGTAAGGTATTTTATCTCGTAGTGCTGGACTTAGAACTAACTTGACTAAATTCCTACAAAATTTAATTTTTAATGCATTTTTAGATACCAAATCAAATGTCTAAGCTAGGTATCTTAAAACTCTGTAACTCGTATGGTCTTCAGTTGTTGCATGGTATTGTTGGAGGCCAGTCCTTTTTAAAGCAGTTTAGTTTTATTGATGACTCCGTAATATATTTTTGGCTCCATTCTTGCATTTTAGTTGATTTTAAAATTTGATTCGATTCGTTTAGCTCACGAATTCTTCCGAGGGCAACGACCTGGCTTCGGCTTGATGGGTTAAGAGTTTGGCAATATGAATTTTGTTTTGCAAAATTTTAGATTCATTTAAGTTGAATGACTTTGCCGAATTCCGAACTGCTAAGCATTTTCTAGCTTACAAGTTTGATAAATAAGAATATGTATATGACCTAATATTTAAACTTTGGCTCTATTGAATAAAACATTTTAAGCGATTTATTTGAAAGTATATCGTTTAATCTTATACTGACAAATAGACGTAACTTAGGATTTCGGGAATCTTCAGTCTTAAAAATTGTTTGCTACACAAAGTCGATAAGGTGTTTCTTACCCTTTTCGAAAGTGATAATCAAAGTAAAAAGGGATAATTTTTCCACGCTGATATAGAGAAGTTTTCTCCTACGAGACGAGTATTAAAATTATAAGGAAAAAAAACCGTTCCGATAGTAAACTTTACTTCGCCTTACTCTTAAATATAAGCCTTCTTATTTCCAAATATTCTTATTTCCAATAGTGAGCGGTGTCACGACTCTTACAGGGAAATACGTTTCCATGACTAAGCTTATGAACCGATTTTGATGAAATTTGGAACAGCGTTGAATTTTATAAGTGTGTGTTCTTTTAATGGGCGTGAGACCACTTTTTTATGTGAACAAGCGCCGACACGACTGATCCGCTACATTGATTTTGATGAAATTTGATATCGAGTTAGATTGAATCCTGAGTAATGGTATTTGTGTTGAGTAGGCGGTGCCACACTCCTAACAGGATAAACGTTTTCACTGCTAAATCAATAAATTGATTTTGATGAAATTTTGTACAGTAATAGATTTGTTTCAAATAATAGGAAAATAATAGGAAAATACGTTCACTCTGCTGAACAAATCGACAGATTTTGATGAAATTTGGAATGGAGATATGTATATTGAACTGTTAGAAAGAGATAGGTATAGGGTAACATCATACCATAACTTTTAGTTTTGAAATCTTTGACAAAAAATAGCTTATTCTTATGTCAGTTCTTTAATATTAAATACCATAACCACTGGACGAACTGTTTAATGAAAAGAGCAATCGCTTATATCACCAATTTCGACTTCATTTCGATTTTCATACTTGGCTTATCTTAAGGAAGAGAACAGATACTCGCTTGCGATACATTTAAGAAAAATTGTCCAAATGTGGTGAAATTGTGCAAAAGAAATAACTATAGAAATTATTTACTTTCTAAAATTATGGATAACCAAAAAGCGTTAAAAAAGGAAAAACATCTTAAGCTCAAAAAAAAATGTTCTCTGAAAAATAGCTAGATATGAATTAGAAAATTAAGTGCTTTACAAAGACAATCATACCACCAAACATACTATTTTGCATATACAGTGACGAACAAAATGGATGAATGTTTGTTGTTTTTATACTAATCTGTTCATATAATCGTTATTATAAAAGAAAATGCAATTTGTGCCACGAAGTGGGCCAGCACTTCGCGTCAACTCATCGAGAAATCGGTTGAATGCCCAGACGAGTCAACAGTATCATTAAAGCCAAGAACCTTGGGACAAAATATTAAAAATGTGTACAAAATAAAATTGTTCCTGAATGTGCAGAAGTGAATGAATCCGGTTATATATATAGTTTTTAGTTTAGGATTTTTTTTTTTTGGTTACTCGTTTCTTATTTTTATGTACATAGTATTTTAGTAGAATAAATGAAGACCAAATTACTGTACTTTTGATTTTCTTTTATAATATCGATTTTGTGAACAGGTAAGTACGAAAGCAACAAACATACATCCAGTTTTGCTCACCACTGTATGTATGTCTATGTTGTTCTAGAACTTTTCAGCAATATCGAAAATAGTTCGATCTCAAATTTCGCTGAAAATGGTTGGATAATGTAGTAAGTGTCAAAAAACGAGTTTACCAGAATGTCGGCCGCTAATGCTTAAGTTGTTGCCACGAATAGGATAAAAAAAATCATTCTACCATATACTCGAATTCATAAGGTCATAGCTCATCGAATTTGTAATCATTTCTACTGTATTTATTGAGCTCATTTTTGTTGCGTCTATTTTGAAGAAAGATCCCAAGTAGCATCCCTTGCGCCTTTAAAGCGCTTCTACTATACAGCTGTTTTAGTTGTCTACAGTGCATTTAAAGATTTTTCTGCAAAAAATGCTACTTAGCATTGGATCAACCAGAGATTTATCTGATCAAATTTCAAGACCCCTCAGAGACTTTAAAGACTCATTGTGACGTCTCTGATGAGTTCTCCAATTCTATTTTATACTTTTCGAACATTTTGATGTTTCTCGCGACTGTGCAATACATTTTTTTCATACAATTCGATTTATTGTTTTTTCGATATTTTTCCGTATAATTTTTTCGATTCAAGTCTCTCGATATTTTTTGATGATGTTCATTAAATTTTGAGTTTGTCGATTTATATGACTTTTTGTTATACTGCGATATAATTCGATGTTTTTTGGTTGTATTCGAGTTATATCGACTTTTTCAATACACTTTTCGTTTTTGATGTTTTATGATACATAGAGTTCGATATTTTGCGAGCTATACCGATACTTTGCGACACACTAAATCGATGGATACTTTTTGACTTTTTATTCACTTTATTGGTATATTTCGATATTTTTCTACTAATATTAACGTTTTCGGAACAACTCATTTGATACTCTCAATTTAATCTTTATTGTTATGTAGACTTCATAATAAAAATACATAAATGTATATACAAATGTATATTAAATGATACTTAAGCATTTATTATATATAATAGCTCGGACGACAAATTCTTTCAAACGAAACGGGGGCAACAACTAATCTTTTAATATTTATCGCAATTTTTAGACTATCTTATATTTAAGAGACAATTTAGCAAATAAAGGGCTTGTTTTAAGAGTCTGATGAGTCATAAATTTCAAAAAACGATATAATACTACATACATATGTACATACATTCAATTTATTAGACGCATTACGTTAATCTGAACTTTAAAAAGTTTTACTTTTATTCGAAAATTGTGTGTACCACATAAAAATCTAAACATACGTTCTAAACATTTTCTAAAATTTTTTAAGGCTTCAAAGGCTTTTATTTCGATCGTTTTGGTTATTTGACTAATCGTGTTTTTAAAACAAATCGCTCAAATCGGAATGATAAGATATAAGATAAGATATAAGATATGAGAAAGCGAAAGTCTACAATGAAAAAAGCGTATGGTTCCTTTAAATCATATATTAAAGGTATTTGGTTGATAGATTTTTAAAATATTTGTTAGCTACCAACAAATTTTGGTAGTTATTACCATGTCCTTAATTGAAATTTAAATTGTTGCTTACTAAGCCCAACGTTCTATTAGTTTGAGTCGATTGAAAAAATTTGTTTGGTTGAATTTTACATTTGTTAACCCTATTTTTATTTGATTTCACTTCTCATTAAGATGATAACTTTGTAGTTCACAACATATTCAAGTAAAAAACGAGTTAAGTATATTCTGCTTGGTACGCATTTTAGATATTTATGATTGCATAAATACAAACGACACCCTATATAAGGATGTAAAATCGTTTTTTGGTCATCGGTCCTTAGCACAAATCGATATTAATTAATGTATACGTTTGCGAAAAGAATATATATTTTTTTAGTCATATAAATGATTTAGTGATTATTAACAATTGAATGATTGCTGCAACCAAAATATTTGTTTCAACCAAAATATGATTTGATAATTATTACCAAATATATAATTGATCAATAATTCAATTCACTGTAATATGTGACATTTTAATATATATC
Organism: Meiosimyza decipiens; assembly: GCA_963680825.1. NCBI lineage: Eukaryota > Metazoa > Arthropoda > Insecta > Diptera > Lauxaniidae > Meiosimyza > Meiosimyza decipiens. The sequence continues at coordinate 84,770,134 of OY804258.1, read as the reverse complement.
AAATATTTAATTCGCCTGTGTCAAATATACCATGTGTTAGTTATCACCAAATTTTGGTATATTAAATTGTTTTCTCAGTGTAGGGAGAGGCCAATAATTTTACACTGTATATTATGAAGAATACTGTTGCCCCCACATGACTGAATCTTTGATCTGCGCCGGTAGCTGAGTCAGTTTTCCGGTAAAATACATAAATAGTAAAATAGTACTTATGGTTTAAAATACTGGTTTTCATAGAAATAAAATAATTAACTTACTTTGATATATTAAAAAAATGCACCATTTTGTTTCAAACTTACCTGAAAAGAAGCAATAAAATATATTGTTAAAAAATTGATTTCTGAATGCTAAATAGATAGTAGATATTTTTGATATTTTTAGTAAAAAATATAAAACTCGTGCCTTAATCTTTTTGACACTGGCGCAAAAGTTGCTACCACAAATTTGTAGATATCAACACAAAAAAAAAAAAAATATTTTATGAAATATGAAAAATGACAACAACTTAATTTTATGCTAATTTAATTCAATCCAATTTTTGTTGAATGCAATTCGAGACGTCACTAGAAAATCCCCCACTTTACTCGTGAAACTACTCAAGATGCTATTAAAAATGCATACAATTTTTTCGAACATGTACCTAAGAAGCTCTGCAACTTGAGTGACAAAATCAAATTAACAACCCACGGGACAATTTCTTGTACTCGTAGATTTTGTCAGAAGAAAGTTTCGTCACAGCGGAAAAATAAAATAAAAGCCAAGAGCATCGAATTCATAGTGAAAAAGCTGCAGACGCTGAAATCCAATACTGGCGCCACATCGAATATTTTAACGTCTACGCAGTTTGACAACAAAAAAAAAATCACTTGCAATGAAATCTTGGTTGGCATTAGCAGTAACTGAAAACTGATAGTTATTTACAATTGCAATGCCCAACTTTAGTTGATTGATATGAGCGATACTGTCGTGCCAATTGATGACTGCTAATGTGAACCGCGTAATTTATAAAATATTTTTTATAAATCATAAATATAAATATTAATTTTTTTTTTGTTCTCATGATTTGGGGTAACAAGCGATATTTTTTTCAAAGTTGAAAAAAGCCTCATAGTTTGTTAAAAAAATTTTGTGTGATCCTTTATCTCGAGATATAGAATAATATATCAAAAGTCCCCACTAAAATGGTGAAAGAATGAAAGCAGGGACAACGCTTATTAACTACTTATGATTGTTACTTCTTCCTACAGAACACATACCATAAAGCACTCGCTAGCGTTAAAACTTTAAAGTCACTTATATAAAAAAGTGTCAAGCGTTCTTTCTGTTATAATTATAAGAATATTAACGAAAAGGACGCTATTTCAGGTACTTGCGAGTAAGAAGGCCTTCAAGTATTACATAACGCAATTTATTGAAGATTTTTGACCCAACCTCCCTCATGCAACGCGCCATAGCGTTTTTCTTTAGCCCCACCCCGTCCCTAGACGTTACGCTACACCCATATTTAACTTAAGCAGAGTTTTTCTCTTCGCTGTGGCAAGGCTTTGGTAGTTTATCAGTGCACTGCTTGAAAAAATTGATAAAAATAGGAAATCTTCCCACGCTTATATCTCAGCTTTTGGTTAACCGATCTCGAAGCTGATAGTTTTATGACATTATTTATTGCTGTAGCTTATCTAGATCCCGTAAACTTTTATCATTTTAATAAAACATTTTCGCTGGAGTTATTCAATAAATATAGAAAGAAAGCGTTTCAAACCACTCTCACTAAAGAAGTTTCACTTCAAAAAGAATGTTACGTAGCTCGTCGTTCGAAACCCCCCCTCACTCTCCTGTAATGCATCGTAATGTTTTACAGGACCCCCTCCCCCCAAATTGTGTCATGTAATACTTAAACACCCCCTAAGCGTGAATAAAAAATCGTTCCGACTTCAATAACGAAATCATTACGGAAGTTTTACGATTTTTGTATGGAAGGGTTGACACGATTTCGTAAGAATTTTCATTTTAATTTCAGCTAAATCTTTTCACGCCAAAGGATTTTTGGTATTAAATAAATGTGCGAGGATATTATTACATTTTCCATATTTTATTCTAACGAAAGCTATTTTTTAAACTCCTGAAGTATTTAAAATAAATCTGTTCCAATTCTTCAGTCAAAAAAAAAACATAAAAATATCACCATCAACTCGATATGGTGTGCGTTGTATATATGTAATATATTTGTTCATGTGTCACTGCTCTTTAAGAAAACCTTTCGCCGGTCTTTTTTAAGTTTTCAGCACAAAGGAAAGGTTGTTTTCAAAGGAAACAAAACAGTTTGAGTATTTTTCACTACATACGCTGGATGTCTTCAAAGGAATTAAAGATATAAGAGAATTTCCTCTATCTCAATTATATCCCAAATTAATAAGCGGCTGAGACGTATATCAAGAATACGAAGCTAAATAGTCGTATATGTAGTTAGTTGAATACATTCAGCATCATCTCAAAAAAAAAAAATTTTGAAAACTAAAGTTTTGTCGCCACCAAAGAAGAAATCTTCTCGAACCGGCATATCACAAACCAAAAAAAGAAAACGTTTTGAAATCACTTCACCATCTAATGCCAGAAAATAGAATGTCCTTTTGAAGAGAACTTCCTACTTTTAAGGCTTGAGATTTCGTAAGCAACAATAACGTAAACATAAATTTTTATATGTTTCATCCATTAGGTATATATAAAGTATAATATCTATAAATATAATTCGATTCTAGTTTTTATTTAATTTTGTCTGTACTTTAAGCGATAGCAAATATCATATCTTTTGTATGAAAATTTGTAGGAGAAGTCTTAAGTAAAATGCCGCATCTAAATTTTTAAAGCTATAAATATTAAGAGAAATGGCAGTATCTCATGAAAAGGGAGTAAACACATAAGTAATTTGGAAAATTATGAATAAGTCAGATATATTCGCCGAGAACATATATTTTTTGTGCTTTTTCCCTTTTTAGCTTTTGGTCCATTTTCTATTTAGAGTAATCGCTAAGGAAAGTGTAAATATTATCTATAAAACTTTATTATGCTGAAGTTTTTTCAATTATTTATATGAAACTTATTACATAAACTTATTTTGGACGGTATTTCGTTTTTTAGCAAGGCCTAATGTGTGCCCATCTCAATGTTCAATAAAAAGGTTCTCGAAGTTCTTCAAATGGAAAAGCTTGCGTCAAATGCAAAATATTTTTAGTTTTCGTGACAAAGTAAGTCGAAATTCACAAAAGAGACTTATTGACCAATGAGACAAAAATGATTCCGTACGGTAAGAATTTTATAATTGTGGAATTTCTGAATTTGTTTCGTTCCGGTAGTAGGTTTCGAATGGCATTTGCAAGGCAAATGACTTATAAAAAGTTTACCTACATTTGTAAGTATGATCGTAAGCAAATATCCATATTTTACCCAATGAACAACCAGCACAATTTTGAGTTCAATTACAATGTATGATTACATCACGTGACTCATAAAGAATCGCGTCACAAATTGTTAATGTTGACAACATTTGCAGCATTTAAAGTCAACTTGATTTTTATGTTCACTTTTAATGTTACCTTGATTTAAGTTTGGATGCAGGCGAGCGAGCATGCAAACGCTTCCATAAAAATATTTCTTCACTTCAAAGCAGCCCACAGTGTGGAGTTTACGTGTTGTTTTGGACAAAATTGCCGCCGGTCTTTACCAATTTTGATGTATTTTTCACTTTTGTTTCAAAATCGGTCTAGCGACTCAGCCCTGGCAGCGTTTTTTCCCATTAGGGGCAGTGCAAAGCTCACTTGAAGAACTAAGAGTCTCCAATAATCTTTCTTAGGGTTGAATCTATATTCTAACCAAATTTCATTAAAATCCGTCAATTAGCTTCCTTTTAGGGGCATGTTACCGCCTACTTTTAGAAAGAAAATTACATTGTGCATTGCCCCTATTTACAAATTTCCAACAAAAAAAAAATATATCGATTATGTTGTGTTATTCCATATATATTTATTTATCTTTATAGATTTTCTTGGATGTGGAGACAAAATTCTTGATGACATTCCTTATTCAAGTAATTTATCATCTCGAATATGGAAAAGTGGCAGCTATACCTAAAAGTATATTTAATTTCCTACATTTCAAAGTACAACAAAATTGGTTCAGAATTCAGGGCGAGGGGCAATTTTGTACAAAACAACACTTAAATTCCACACTGTGCAGCGTGGCGACAACGTTATATCGTTAACGATGACTGAACGTTAAGTCAATGCCAACACCAGCGCCTTCCCGCTTAGTGCTATTTTTATGCACTAATAAACGGCTGTCATGATGACAACTAAGTTCTGTAATCGATTTTTTGCAGCGGCAGCTTATTAGGTAGGAGTGTTTACGGCATCATAAAGAAAATTAGTAAGCAACACCCGAATAAGACGGGAAGTGTACAATAGACATCTATATTTAATAATTTCTTTACTGGCGGTCAGCAAAGAAAATTTAGACTGGACTGAAATCGTCTGAGAAAAGCGCCTCAAATTAACATCTGACGCTAACGTAAGGTCTTAGACTTCTTTAGATTTTTTCGTGACTTCGACATTCATACTATTGACTTATTCAACATATATCGACATTTATCGAGTTTCCAACATTTTTCGACTTCCGTTCGCTTATGAAATTTTTCAAATTTTTTTATGCAACGTGATCCGAATACAAATAACCAAACGAAAAAATTCGATTCCCTGGCTCATTGTGAGTTAAAAATTGTGCGGGAAGTTGAGTCTATCTTGAATACCCTATGTGTTACAGGGTGTTTATAAAAGTTCCTGTAGAGCTAGAGTAATAACTCACCATTTTTGCTAGCCGTGGGTTTTATTCAGAGCTATCGCGTATTTAACTCACTCAGCTCTCTTTTATGGAATCGGATTGTGAGTTATTGCAATTTTCCACAACAAAAAAATAATTAGTCATAAAAATGTTATGTCACAAAGAAAGAAATTCGTTATAGCGCAAGTTTTGTAGATACAGTGCGAACTCGGTCCACGCAGCCCTCGATATATGGAACTCCTCGATTATCGAAACAAGTTGATTTCATTACAGCCACAGTGAGTGCAACTTTTCAAACAAATTTTACCACGCCTAGTGAAACTCTTGTTAATATTCTCTATAGCATGTCCCTTACTAAACCGAGTTCGTGAATATCACAAGGTGGAAAACTGTTTATACAATTGTTTCTTTAGCAAATAAATGATGAATTAACTTTTTTTTATGCTCAAGCTTACACGTCTTATTAAATATCTACACCCAGGGACTTAAGAATTTTTGACTCCATGATTGCAACTTCCGCGGTTATTGCAACAGGTTTGGTTTTTATAAGTTGCATTGACCGAGGCCGCACTGTACATGCATATATTGAAAAAGAAGTTTATTTTCGATCAATTAAAAGTTTTAGGTTTAGCTTCTAAAGGCTATAAAATCAATTTTAATCAAACCAGAACAAGCTTTAACAATAATTCTTTATTATAAACAACCCAACTAAGCACTGATTCACTTTCGAATCAAAGATTCATCACTATTCATTAATCAAAAATTTTGTTGAATACTAAATTTAGCAAATGGCAAAAGATTAATTTAACCAAAACAAAAGAAAAAAAACCATCACCGAAAAGAAACTCTGGGTAAAGTAGCACAAATTTGTCGGCAAAACATGAGAATTCAAAGTATTCAATGTGAAATGAAACAAGTAAAAAGAAAACATTTTGAATGAAGAATCAAAAAATTTAAATGAAATCAAATAAAAGTGAAAGAGATATGCTAATGACAAACAAGAAGTACAACGAAATATTGCCGATTTTTTGACCATACCCAACCCAGACCAGCCCATATTATTAACGAAGAAAGCTCGTTTTAAGACGACAGCAAACAAAATTAACAATTAATTAATGAAGTGAAATGATAAAAACTTTAGACGTCAATATATTCGTTATCATTAACCCAGAAATAAGCAAAATTTTAAATTTTTAACGCATTTCCTTTGCGTTTTTCTCACACTCAAATTACAAATGAGTTGTCAGTGTAATTGACTGACGTTAGCCTTAAAAGCTTTGAAGAAATCAATTAATTTTAAATTTTATTTAAATGGTCACTCAAAGCAAATAATTTACAAAATATGGTAGCATCACAGACGCCCTCACACGCGTTATTATTTTATTAATTTTTTTCTATTTTGGGGTCAATGTTTCTGAAATTCAATTACGATCCTGAATCATTTCAGTTTCATTTAATTAAACTATTGAAAAGTTTTACACCGCGAAAAAAATGTGTGATATTTTTTGAACCAAAGTTTTTCGGTGATTTCATCTTTGACTTGGGGTGCATTGTGTATTGCATGTAAGCGATATTTATCAGCAGGGAATTTAACCATTTTACATTTGGTTCTAAAGACCATATCAAACGGGAGAACACTCGCAAGCTTTATTTCGGAAAATATATCTGAAGAAATTTTCCGAACACTTCACACACCCAATGATAAACATACGAGCATAAACTATTGAAGCTTCCATATTTGCTGATATTTTTATGAAACGAGCAAATGAGTAGCAGTTCAGGGTTCACGTTAGTAGCTTTACTCCCCTTGTTTCCAACTGCTGTAACAAAACTTCTAATGTCCAGCGCTTTGAGCTCTCCGTCCATAAGGATACAGGTTGCCAATTTCGCAGCTTTTAATGAAATTAGCTGATGGAACTGGTATAAAAGATCGTGAAAGTCTTGATTTTGACTATAGCCACCGAAAGAGACTGTGGAAATTTGGATGCGAATTCCGAGTTGCACCTCAGCTATGGTCCAATGCAATTGATTTAAACTAGAGAAGCGATCGCTTTATTCGCGCCTCTAGTAAAGTCAAATACCCTACCAAAGAGGAGTTTATTGACTTGAACAAATTAAACTAAGCCTATCCGGAATATGAAGTAAAATTCAACCTTGGAGACTGCAATGCAACAATTGGTAAAGAAATCTTAAAAGATTGCTTAGTGGAAAACACAGGGTTTACAAACAAATTTCGATATTGCAGAGAGCACTCAGCGTTACTACTTACTTATGCCCCATTTAATGTGCGTATATTTAGAAGCGAAAATGTTTGCTCCCCATGAGCAGAGAGTCTGTCCGAATGACTCGTAAGTATGTTTACAGGTTACAGCAATTCCACGCCGTGACTTAAAAGGATTCTAATTGTCTATTGGACTATGAACTACCAAAAATGAATACCAGTGATATATAATGCATACATGTCAACGAAAACAAGAACTGCTCGTTGAGGTACACATCCAGAAGAAGGTATGCAAAGAAAATCGTACACATGAAAAGGGTCTCGCGAATGAAAAAACGCTCGGAGCTTTTAAAAAACTCTTAAAAAATGTTCACATTTCTAACATGTGTTGAGCGGGAAATAAACCGATAGACTGATAATGGCACCAGTGCACGAACAAGTCTCATTAACAGGGTTGCCAAGTTGAAATGGACGAATTAACAGAATTCCAAAATTTTTTTGTTTTTAAATAGTAAAATTTTTTCAGAAAAAGATGAATTTTTTTTTTTATTCAGCAATATTAAATACTTCGTATAGTAAATTACCTTTTTTTTTGTAGATAAAAAAATCGGCAACCCTGCCCATAAACCAGTCTAGAAAACGTTTGGTAGATCGCAGAGAAACGAATACTTGCTGGCTGACTGGATAAGCAGCTCTATTTTCCCCAACTATAAGATATCGATGTAAACTTTGCATCGAGGTATCTCGCTCTTAATTCAGCAAACACACTGATTAGATCGTATCAAAGTTGGATCTGCACCAACAGATCGTCGGCGGACTTAGAATTGGTACTTAAATAAGCCCCAGGAACAACCGACGAATATTAAATCAATACCGACCATCTGTTCATCTATTTTAATGCCACATACACACCATAAGCCAACTGGACTTGTGAAAAGTTAAGATATTGGATCTTTGCAAAACTAATCCAGCTTTGCTCTGCAAAACCAGTTAGTTAATAATTTATCTAAGTTGTTGCAAATCTTCATCTGTTCCACCTCTTTCAGGAGATGCACTGTCTGGAGATTTATTTATCCTCATGCTGCATCAGGTAGTGCGAACAGCTAGAAATAAACATGCAAGGCACTATCTTTTAAGAATCTGTTCAGCTGCTAGAATGTGAAGATTAAATTGACGCTCACCCAGCGATCTCACTGCGAAAACTTTTTAAGATTAAAGATATGGCGAGTATGTCTGGTAATCAAGTACATGCTACCTAGTAACAAACGATCTCGCAACTTTTCTATCGAAAGAACAAAGTTATTTTATACAAAACTATATGTTCTGTATGAACTGAGTGTACTGCAAGGCATTGGTACAACTCCTTGAGAGGCAAATCTTATGTCGTTTATTTGGGCTCATATATGGTGTATGGAACTGAAGAAGATTAAGTTTAAAATGTGAAAATTATTCAACTAATACTGGTTTGCAATCCTCAAGCGAATGGTATATTCATATTCAATTCAATTCGCTTTAGAGACCAAAACAATAATGTTGCCAGGTCACTACGGCCACGAAATTGGAAAGAACTTACCTTTGATAGAGGAAAATTGAAAACTACTTTGTTCAGGTCATTACCATGAATTAAAATTAAGTAAAAGTATAGTAAGGCTGTTATCATAAGCACCCTTTTAGCTATCATTTTCTATTAAATATATTGATTTTACCAAACCAAGTATATCCCTCTTGTAGCATTGCCTGACTTAAAATGGTTAGACATTATTTTCGAACCCGTGTTCAAATTAAACGAGCAATTTGCACAAATAAACGTTAAAATTATGCATGTGCCACATAAATTTCACTGCCGGGACCAATCAATTGGAAACTAAATGAAACTTGATTGATTAACGATGACAAATAAAGATGCAAACACGCTGGAACACCACGCCAAGCGACATTTGCAAAAATTAGAAAGACGACAGCTAAACGACAGGTGAAACAAACTGAAATAAAAAGAAAAACTGTAATTTTCTAACGCCTTCGAGGCGGAAAAATTATAGGCTTATAAAAAGTGCGCACAACTACAAAATAAAAGAGGAAGACATAAAAGTGTTCATTCAACAGAAAAAGAAAAATGCGATCAAAGCTTGACTGACATGAGAAGATCGGTGTAAAATGAACAATGAAATTGTGAAGCAAATAAATGTGGAAAACCATTGAAGAAAGAAATACGCAGTTAGATCCAATACTAACTGAAGCCAAGCTAATCTTGGACACAACGAATACAGCAGACGGTTATACTGTGATGACTTCCTACTTATGGTTAAAAACTCTCGCTACAACTGTCTCTCTGTCTGCCTTTCTGTCTAATTGTCTTTTAGCTTGTCTGGCTATCTCTCCATCTGCCTGACGGTCGCTTCTTATTCTGTGTTTTTATGGCTGATCATATGCGCACGATTGTTGTCAACGTCGGCATCAGCAATCTGGCCAGTTTGCTTTTAACGTATCTTTATTTTTGTTTGAATCTTTTTCCTCTTAAATTTTGTTGCTTTTTTCCAACAACAGGTTGTAAACTGGGTTATGTTGTCAGTTCAAACACGATTATGTTCTCAGCTGTTTTGCCATGCTTGATCTTTTCTTCGTTCAACTTTTTTCTGGTTTTTGTTTAGAAACGACTGTTTCAGTTTGAACATCTTGTAGTCTTGCGCTGGATCTGCTTCTTATTACGCCCCACAAACGATCAACCATCAATTGGTTTGTCACCATAGCGTTTAACCGGCTTTAGTTCTTCAAATAGGTGTAGGTCAAAAATCTCTCTTTTTTTCTAACTTTTATGGGAAAATAAACAAAATAAACTGAGACAAGTAAAGAAAAATAAAAGTTTATTTACTATATAGTGAATGAAATGTGAATCCAGCATTTGTGAGAGCAGAAGATTGCATGCGTTACCATATGCGGTTGCAAGGCGTTACGTTCTCATTCACAAATGCGCCACGCTTGGATTTGTTTGGGTTGCGTGGATTTACTGGCTTGTCTGATGCTTTCATGTCAGCTGTGATTAGTTTCGTTCGTTGTGACATTTCAATTAATCTGTGGTTTAGAGTTACCGCAGGAATTGGTTGTGTTAAGTGGGAGACGAAAAAAGTTTTATGGATACATAAATTGTGAAATAGTGGACTTTTTAGGATGAATGCTCATTTTGATGCCATCAAGCACTTCGGAACTTTTTAAAAAAGCATATTTCAGTATAAGTGAACTTACTTGAAATGTCAGTTTTTAAATTTTATTTTTTAATATTGTAATTTTTGGCTTTATATCTGAATCTGTCATTCATTTTCGTCCTGTACGATTCTTAAATGTGCTCAAAACATTGACTTTAACCAATTTTCTGAACCTATACCATCGGCACTATATACTTGAGAGCATTTCAAAGCACAGAATAATTTATGCGCTGACTACCAAAGCGGTGCACACACCTGCGAAACATGGAGCCTGAAGGAATTAAAACCCTTTTGTTGTAGAAAACTACGCAAAATCTCAATTCGGCTTCCAAACCGCCCCATTAGGATAGGTTTTTTTATATATCTAAAATTTGAGAAAATATCATCGTACATTAGGTACCTGAATTTGCGTGCTTACTTATAGAGATTGGGGGTCGGATGCGAATGTCAGGCTAGCAGTTCGTATGCATTTGTTTCTTCAATGGTAAGAACATAAGTAATTGGGTTTTTTGAAAGGGGAGGTGTAAAACTCTCTGGCGCCACATAACTAACAGGCTACACAGAAGTGTACGAAGAACTAAAAGTAAAGCTTTAAGAGTTTTGATTCCGATCTAATAAACAGTCGATAAAGTGTTCGTTTCTGAACCACGAAAAATAGACGTGGGATAAATATTGACTAAAAAAAAACTTAAGTTCATGTGTTAAAATGTAATGAAATTTACATAAAAAATTTATTTCGGCAAAACATATTGACTTATTTTCATAAAAAAATACGGTAAGTGTCTGGGTTTGTAGTCCCATGTTGAAAATAAAATTATTCCATCGCTAAGGCAACCAAATTTTGTATAGATTTTGTTAGGCTTAGTCATTCCAAAGTACGTACGTCACTGCAAAATGTTGATGTTTTAGAGACATTCCCAGTCACTAAACCCTATTCCGATGGATTTTAAAATATTGTCGCTATTGCAAGTATCATTCTATAATAGGTACCGTATTCATTAAAAGTTGTTGACAGTTATAACTACCAGCAGCTTTTGTCAATTTGAAATAAACACCTGTTCTTCAGCTTACTTACACACATGTAAGGTGATATTTGACACAACAATTGACACTTTTGTAACGCGTTTATTGCTCTTTCTTTTTTAACACATAATTTTGTAATATGACACAATCTACTTTTGAAAATAAGCAGAACGTACTCAAATGAACGTAAGAATATAACATTTAATGCGTTATGCTCAATTTAAACAGAAAATAAAAATTTCTTTTATGTTTCTGTGTCAAATTAAGTTAATGACACTAATGACAGTTCACGCTGTCAAAATGACAGTGTGCGACAAACTCTTGCATTTGGAGTAAATTGACAACAAACCAAATGTTCATTGCAAATAAAATGCTTATCTATTTTTCATATGTAAACTGAAAATTAATTTCATTATTTGAGTTTAGCACCTGAGTGATTATTTGAAAAGTAAATGCAAAAAATATAAAATTTTCATGTGCATGTTAATTGATTTGAACAATTGATGTCTTTTTTTATGAAGTCTAGTAATATTTTTCGTAGTTCAGAGCATGATTCAACAGCAATGGGTAATGCAAGCTGTCAATTATTTAATCTTGAAATGTCAAAATAAACGCTTATCGTTTTGGTGTATTAATTAACCTATTTTGACATTAGACGGAAAAAATTTATGAGAAAGAAGAAGCTTTTTTTGCATTGCGTTAACCATTTTAGTTGAATTGTGGATTAGAGTTACGAATTTTGTTTGTGTAACTATGCACTGAAAAAAAAATTATATAGTATAGGTATATTTTTCTACTGAAAACCAAACAAGAAATACTTTACTAAAAAATATATATTAGTTTTCTTGTGCTTTAATGGATTATGGCCTTTCAGGTTAACTTATGCTGTACGTTACGCTCATCAGTAAGTACGCTAGAGATTTCTTATTCGGGCTCACGCACCAAAATGTTTTTCCCAGTAAACTAAGATATTAAAGAGTGAGGACCAGTGATGGCATTTTTGGTACATTTGTACTTTTTTTCGGTAAATTTTCGTCTTGAAAAATCGACGTCAGAGCATTCGACCAGTTTTCAGTACATTCGGTACATTTGCCGCATTTTTAGTAGATTTGGCGAATTTTAAGCACATTCTCTGTACAATTTCGGTACACTTGAACAATTTATAATATTTATCTTTTTTTTTTTTGAGTAAACGAAAAAATTAAAATAATTTAATAAAACTGAAATAATCGCTATGTGTGGATTTGCTAATGTGATTTGAAATATGTCCCATTTTGATAGTGCTTTTGACTTGGGTGTTCAAGACAAAAAAGTCAATTCGACATCTAAAAAGTACATTTCAAGTTTCGCTTCAATACGTTTTCAGAAAAACAAAATGTCATCAGTGGTGAGTACCTTTTCTCGCTCATCAATTTGTAAACGAAAGAAAAAAACAAATTCTCGAGTATTTTTTATTCAATTGGGCTTAACGTTTAAAATTTAAAGTTTCTGAATGAGTTTGATTTTTTCTTATCCAAAAATGGTCGATGAAGGGCTGACAGTAAGATTTTCGTCAACTTTAATTTTTTCACGCAAAAATTATCTGAACCACATAAATCGTCTTTTTAGTGCAGCCGTTGAGCGAAAAAAAATATTGCTTAGAATTAATCCATCTGAAAATTCTTAATTATTTTTGGAAATTTCTGTTCCCAAATATTTTTTTTTGTGTATTATTTTCAGTGTGTAAATTGTCTTGAAAAATATGAAAGCCACACGAGGTGCTATAGAATTCGTATATGCGTGCTCTTCAATGCATTTGTAGTTGTATTGTTGTATGCTTTTCAAATGGAACTGAATTGATTTTGACGCTCTCCGCTTTGTATACGTACATGATAAATTACTCTCTTTCTGCCGCAGTTGCGCGAGCGGTACGTTTTACCCAGCTACGCTCATTAGCCACAAAAATTACTATGCCACGCACTGAAACTTAGAAGAAAATCTGTAAAGCCTTAACTAAAATAGACGTGACGAGACGATAGCAACTAAACGAAAGTTTGCACTCTTTATGTCTGTTTTGACACTTAGCCCAAAATGTTACGTTAGCCAACGAATCAAAGTAGCTGTTATGACGAGTAGTGACGGTTTCAAGTTCGGATCTTACGGAACAACACATCTCGTCAAAATGTTTCGTTCAATTTCGATTCAATTCAATGTATTTTGGTTTAGGCTTGAGTAAAAACCAGTGGAGCTCACTACCACAAGGTAAGGCTCTCGCGATAAGCGTGTGTTGATGATTTGTTTACACATTCTGTACACATGCACAATTATTAACGCTCTCTAGCGCCTGATCATTCTCATTTTAACGCTCTTTGAGCCTGCTCGTTCTCTGGGCAGCACAGGTCATAAGTATGTAACTAGTAAGAAAGTTAATTTTCCCTTTTTAGCAAATTAAAAATTTTCAAATCCGGATATGAATAAGTTGTACTGGCTGGCGAAAAATCATTTTTATGGTTTGAATTCGTTTTTACTTTTTTATTTCAATAGTTTTTTTTGAATTTTGCAAACTAGACTTGAAACAATACATAACAGAACAACGAACAAAAATCACTGCATGATATGAGCTAAGGAGAATTCAAGAAGAGGTTATCAGCGAAAATTAAAGCCACCTAAACATAGATCAGGTTTGGTAAGTTGGATCCGTGGTTCCAACACAACGCAGAATTGCTCTGTTATGGAACAACCATAATGAGCGCAAAACTTAGGGCCTATTTGAAAGAACGAGTGTGGGTCAATAAGCCAGCGACCGGCACTCCACTGAAAAGTAATATTCGCAATGAAATCCGCATAACCTGAAGTAAATGGCCACCATTTGTGAGACGTAATCTTTCATGTTTAGCTCAATAAAATTTTCCATTTGCATACTGTATAAAAAAAGTTTTAATTCTTAACAAATAATAATAACTAATAAATATCTCATAAAAATTATATCAATAATTTTAGGTAGTCTTTCTCAGAAAAATTCATATTAGTGTCCATGGTGACATTGTTGGTTAGTGACCAGGATTGACCCGGCCAACACCGGAATTTCATGTCAAAGCCGGGAAATGAAAGATTTTTATGAAATGGACTAAAATTTTTGTTTAATTAGCAAAAAAAGATTTTTCGATACAAAAATTTAAGTTGTTACCATTTTATGAATTAATTTTTTAATATTGCTGACAAAAAAAAAATTTATTTTGGGGAAACCTTTTTTTTGGAGAATTCCGGGATTTGCTTCATTTTGACTTGGCAACCCTGACTAAAGAGCATGGTACTTTTTTTGTAGGACTTTTCGCTCCGTGTAGTATGTGTGTGTTAGACGTTGCATTTGTCACTCACAAACTTTCTCCTTAATGCTGAACACAATGGCTTAATAGATGGTGCATTAATTTGAGCCAAACTTGAAGTAAATAAATAACTTTTACTTTTAGCAAATATTTTTCTAAACAAAAGTAAAGTTTCATAAAAAAATCACAAAGCAAAACTGTGTAATGCAAGATAATAAAAATTATGTCATAAGTAATAAGAAATAATTGCAAACAGGCCTTTATTGTTTATTTTTATGTGGCTTTTTTTTTTGGCGGGAGGTGATGCTTTCAGTCCCAATAACTAAAGCGTTTGCATGCTTCTTGAAAATCTCAGTCGTCAAGCTTAAAGCTGTTAGTTTTCTTAAAAAATTGCCACTAGGCAGTAGCGGCACTTTATGTGAACATTTACAAATTTAGTTCACTAATTTTTTTGTGATTACGTCATCTACATATATTTTTCGAATAATACATAGTAAATGGAGCTGGGCAATGTTTTGAAAAGTTGATTAGACTGGGAAAGGGTCGAAAAAGTCGATTTGTATAGAAAAATATATTGAAGTCTGTAAGTGTCACAAAGCCAAAAAAAAGTCTAACAGTATCGAAAAGTTTACAAAAGTCTTAAGATACCCAATGTTATCGAAGAGTCCGTTAGTAACAAAAAATTGTTAAATATCGTGCACTTGTCAAAATCGGTACAGTAGTTTTGGAGCTTTGAGCTTTTATTTGTACTGCACGTTGACATGATACGTGACGCTATGGAGTTATAGCAGAAGAGACCGTGAACTTTTTTTAGGAACTTTCTTGATAAAAGTTTACTATATGGCATCGGTAGGTAGAAGTACAAGAGTCCCAAAAGTCCTTCATACGACACGATTTGACCCACTATACATAATTTTAAATCTTTCAAGAGGGGATGATCCATAGAATATCATTTGAGAATCCAAGAGGCGTAATGAATAACTCCCTGTTACTTCGAGTTCCATGTACAATATTTTGTAGTTCCATGTAACTTTGAGTGTCAAAAAATTACTTTGTTTTTACGTTTTAGGAGGCTTTTATTAATTTTTATAAGAAAAAACTATTCGTTTGAAGCTCGAGTTAGCAGAAAAATTATATGTTTGATGATTTTTTTTTAGATAGTAACGTCGCATAGTGGATACTCTTCATATAAGCTGTGGTCATTATGGATTTAAATAAAGATAGCATTTTTAGATTTGAATTAAAAGGTGTTTGGTCCGCAGTGCTATCCAACTTGTGTTACGCAAAATTATGTTAAAAAACGTACTTAAGATTTACAGCCCGAATATTTTTCATTATATTGTTTAAACCTTGCCCTTTATGCATGAAGTATAACATAACTCAAATGTACGCCACAATATTTCTCGCAGGGCTTAATTCTTTTGAGGTAATTATCGATAACTTGGCCATAACTTGCCAAATGTTGGTTTTCTTTTGCTCTAGGGTGTGAGTATTGTTGGCGTAAGCCCGATATTTTACGTAGCTTTACAAGTAAAAGTCTAACGGCGTTAAATCGTATGTATTCAGGAAAATTTTGACGTAATAAAGTCAAAATTTGTCGCGTTGCATGGCAATGTGAATGTGGAAATAAATAATGTTCATGTGCCACTGAAAAGACATGGCTGTAGAGCTATCGCCTAAACGGATGTTGCAGCCCTAATTGCAAGTGGCAAAATACCAAACACACTGTGTGAAATCCTTCAGGAAGCCTTAAACTCGTCTCATGAACAGATAAGGCTGGCTTAGTTGTAAATCCGAAGAAATCTAAACTAATTCTCCTTACCCTGAGTCAAAAACTTCCAATTATTGAACCAAATTCGCAAACTACTACTAGACTTGCCTTAAAAGAAAGTGCAAGATATTGAATAGTAAACTAAGCTAGAAAGTAAATGTTGAAGTAAAAAAAGCTGTTGGTGGAAAATGGGGGTTATCACCTCGTATTATTCACTGGCATGCGTAGAAAGTAGGTGTTCGGTCTGTATGATTTCTGTAGAAGTTGTGGGAATGTGGAGGAGCAGAAAAATACTAAACATTTTCTTTGCTCATGTCCCGCACTAGATAGAAAACGACACTTAACCTTTGGTTCGCTCTAATTTCATGAACTGAATGACCTTAGCATAGATCAGTTACTTAGTTTTATTACGAAAACTAGTTGGTTCAGTGAGAAATTATAGTCAAGTACCCTGTGGTATCACAACGGATCAACATTTAGACTAAGTGAGTCGGTTCTAAAACTGACTGCCACTACTACCTAACCTAAACTATGACTAGAAGTAAATTTTTTTTATTTTCAGTAAACTTTTGTAATATTTTAGATCTTGACGTTTTCGGAAACTATTTATAGTAAAAAATATTAGCAGTTCTGTAAGTTAAAAACTTTTTTATTTACGTAAAATTTTCTCAATTGAAATATAAAATTTTTTAAGAAGTGAGAACTATAAGTTCTGAAAAAGCCGTTTATTTTGTAAAGTAACTAGTCTCAAGAAAAAATGTTTGTATAATAATTGTAATTTTATTTAAGTTATTGGGCTTATTAGGTGTGTTATGTATCATTACAACAGAGTTTTTGTAACCCTTTTTTTATTATAAAATTATCAGAAAGTAATTAACATACAATACACTATTTTTCTAACTAGGAGTCGTCTATTGATCACGCTCTATTATTGAGGATGGGAGAAGACCCATCCAAAATTTCATTCAAAGCCACGCAGTGGGAAAAAATCAATCATTATCACGTAAATTTTTTTAATTATATAATTTAACATTAAATTATGAAGATACATACTCAGTTTCGTTCCTGATAAACCATCTAGTAACTGGTTAGTTTGCACGTAAGGACTGTCCCAGAAAAAAAATTACGTTTTGCTTTTCAGTTATAAAAAAATACCCAGTAATTTTTCTGGTCTTTTTTCGTTTTTTATTAAAAATGGCTAGTGTTCAGAATATAAATAACTAAAAACTAAGTAACAATTTTTTTTTTTATAAAAATTCCTTACTTTTTTCGTAAGGCCCTTCATTAAATTTTGTCCAGTCGTTTCATCGACACTACGGTACGATCTTTTCCACTTAAGTTTGAAGTCTTGTAAGTTTTTTTGCAGTCTCACAACTCTTTCGAAAATCTCTTTCTATTAGAGCCCAATATCTTTCAATTGGGCGAAGCTCTGGGCAGTTGGGCGGATTAGCTGTTTTTGGTACGAAATTGATCTTTTTACTTGCATACCATTCCATCGTAGCTTTAAAGTAATGAGAGGTTGCTAAATCTGGCTAGAACATCACGGTACACTCATGTGCACGAATAAATGCCAGAAGTCGTTTTCGAGGCACTCGTCTATATAAACTTTGGAATTGATTGTGCCTTGCGTAACAAAGAAGCTGCTTCTGAGACCACAGGTGTATATGGCCTGCCAAACCGTATATTGCTTCGGAAATTTCGAAATTTTTTTTTCTTTAAATATACTAGACACATGCCCCTTTTTTGGTAATGCAAAATATTCGTGCCCAGGTAGCTGCTTAAAATCTGCTTTGACGTAAGTTTCGTCGTTCATAAAACAGCAATCAAATTCAGTCAGGTACCTTTCATACAATTTTCGGGCTCGCATCTGAGCCATCAACTGCTTTTCATCGAAACGGTTTGGTACTTTTTGAACTTTTTATGTCTTTAGCTTACTTTTCTTCTTGATCTTTTGTACGGTAGATTTTGATGTACCTGCTCTAGCCGCCATATCTCGCACTGAGGTGTTGGGATTTTGCTTAAAAAGGCGCTTCGTCTCTACCTTTGGGTTAGAAAATTCAGGTTTTCTGCCTGAACCTTTTTTCGTGAAACAGGTACTATAGACCCTTCTTATAATTAGAAATAACCGTAAAGACAGTTTTTTTTTGATGCACCAACTATTTTTGCTATAACTGAATATTTTAATTCTGGATTTTGCAGGTATGTGGACAAAATCAGTTCGAGGACTTTTTGTTGCTTACTAGACCTCTTTGTCGTTAAAAGTGATATCTTCAAACGGTATACATCATATTAAACGTCACTTTATATAGAACAAATATTGTGTACTTTTAGACCTATAAGATTATCAGGTAGAGCATAATACAAAAAATAAAAAACTTAAGTTTTTTCTGGGACGGTCCTTACTTGAAAGACTTTATATGGAAATTGAAAAATATAATGATTTTACCTTATCGCGTTTTTTATCTGATCAATATCAAACTAGGGGTTTGAGCATTTTAAGGCAAGACCTCTGCTGCACTTCTGCTTGGGCTATTATTATTGATCGCGCCCATAATTGCACCTCATTGAGGCATGAAAAACGTCAAATTCCAAAGTGATATTTCAGCAAATAAAAATTTTTGCTAAAACTTCAGTTATAATTTTAAGAAGATTTTCTTTATTCAAAAAAAGGATGTGTAAGCAACATTACATTTCTTTTAATTAAAGATATTGCAGTCACTATTCGAAGCAACAGTAATTTTATAACTATTAAAGCGTTTTCCTCAAAAATTATTCAACCAAATTAAAGATTTAAAATCAACAACCTTAAATTATATTCGGTACGAATTTTCATCAAGATTGGGCAATTCCATCTATTTATGTCTAAGATTTACATAGGCACACAGCACCGTGCGACCCACTCAGCGTCGCTTCAGAATTTCCTCAAAATATTTATTTTTATTCGAAAATAGGATTTTTTTTTTTTAATTTTAAGATTCTGCAAGGTGTAACAAACAACTTGAATACGGCACTGATTGTGAGTGGTATACTTTTTTGTAATATACTATATACATATATATATATGTATTTATCTTTTTGTGTTGAATTTAGTTTTTCGGTTACGCTTTGCAATTTGAAGCAAAAATTATTTAATGTAATTCCAAAATGCGTATGTTCAATGCAATAATTGAATTGTAATAAAAATAATTGCTTTTAAATAATATACAAAATCCACTTAATATACATGAGGTATGCAACTAGAAAAAAGTGATTTAATTTACAACTCGCAACGCAAGTGTGGTTTTGTGCTTTTATGGTGCTGTCAAGTTTTGTCAAATTGCGCGCTTCAAACCGCGTGACAAAACGCTCATTAAAATTTGCCAAATAAAGAAATGATTTGGGGAGGCAACTGGTAAAGAGTATTAATAAAGAAAAAA
Organism: Meiosimyza decipiens; assembly: GCA_963680825.1. Classification (NCBI taxonomy): domain Eukaryota; kingdom Metazoa; phylum Arthropoda; class Insecta; order Diptera; family Lauxaniidae; genus Meiosimyza; species Meiosimyza decipiens. The sequence goes on along the minus strand of OY804258.1, from coordinate 84,750,368 downwards.
AGGAGAACAAGTTTTGTTCCAACAAAAAACCTAAATAAAATCAAACATCTAAATCAAATACACCAAAGCAAAATTCTGAAATTATTAAAATCTATATGATCGAATTCCTTCAGTTTATAGATTAAATTGTTATTAACTTATTACAAACAAATGCAATTTAAATTTATATTTTTATAGAGTTACACTTCATTTTATTGAGTACGCTTGAAAACAATTTTTATTTATACTCAGAACTTTGTTTTGAATATGATTTATGTTAAAAAACGTCTTTTACTGTGCTAAAACCTATCTATGTATAATAAAAATATTATCTTTATTACATTATCCGGCCTTCGATTAACCCAGTATCCACGTTATCCGAGGTAACAGAACACTCTGTATTATTCGAAAAGTGACCTGCATGATGAAACGATGTCAAATATTGCAGGTAAAAAACGAACTAGCAGCTTAAAAGAGTACTTTATTCCTTACTTTCTCAAGCCGCGCTAGTGACAAGTTATGCGCTATCCAGTACCCCAAAGATTATTCCACGTTCGCTAAGTTTCAATTTATAAACTTATATATGTACTTTTGTGATTAAATTCATTCTATCATTTCCAATAAATAAAAATGTTGATTCTCTAAACTCCGTGATATTTAAGTTTTCGTTTATCCGAACTACCTCCCACCGCAGTATCTCACTTTAACGAGATTTTAACATAATGTCATTTTACAATTTTTATTAATTCACGAAAGAAAAACAAAATCATAAGATTCCAACTGCTAAAATCTGTCATTAGCTAAGCCATTCGATAGGTAAAAAAACACAAACTAATTGAGCTTCATGCCTCAACAAGGGCGTTGGCGTCATTTTGCTGTCAAAATGCCTTCTTGTGCATATATTTTGTATGCTATATACCGAAATAGCACTGGTATTTCTATTTTGACAAAGTTTTATGAAGTGAAGCTGGCTGCTTAGGAAGAAATTTACAGTCAATCTAACTAACGCAACGTCAACGCTCTTGTTTAGGTTGGGCACTAATCTGACATCATCTGACGCCATACCATGTAAACATAATCAGATATCATCCAAAACAATAAGATGCCATTTGATAAAGTTGCATATCATCAGCTGCCATCCGCTAGTCTGCTACTTTTTAAAATATTCACCCTTATCATCGTAATCGTATTTCATTTATGACGACTGTCGGCTTTCTCGTCATCTCGGATTTTTATTTGGATCCATCGTATTATTCTGATCGATTTGAAATCACACCGATTTCGAAAAACCCAACAAGTCTTAATAAGTAATGATGTACATACATATTTGCATTGCCGAATTTCAGAAGGAAACAAATCTTAGCCAGTCCACTCCATTTCTAGCTGGAGGTCTTACTCCATTTTAAATTTTAACTAATTTGTTCCATTTTTTTTAGAAATCCAAGAAAGGGTTTTGTTGAACGCTTTAGTCAGATGGTCACTTTCCTCTATTAAGGAAGTCACTCTTTCAAATTGGATTCCATTCGTTATTTTCGTTTTGAATTTTTTCTGCTGTCGTGGCACAAATTGGAACAAAAAACAACCATTAGACGTTTCAAAGATAGAAAATTATAGAATTGAATTCATCAAACATATATCGATTTTTCAAATACTGTTGAGTCAGATTTTTCTTTTGTCGATTTCATTTGCGATGATTAGGGTGAAATTGATAATGCCCGATATTACTGATAATATATAATACCATCCGATTCTTTCTGTTACAATTTGATAAAGTGTTTCGTTACCATACAGTGGCTTACATACATCTAGCAAATATAAGTAGGGAAAATCTATTTATAAGACCATCCAACATATTCTCCATTCTGCTAATTCTCTCAAGCCTTGGGTATTCTAATTAAGTACGTGAGGATCATTCATTTCCACTAACGTTGATTTTTTTGGTCGGCCTCTTACTTTGCTCTCTTGTGAGCTGTAAGCGGCATTACCGTGCTTGATGTTGGATTCAAAAGAAGAAAGAAATTAAATAATTTGTTGCAAAGGATTGCTTATGAAATGTCCATCTTTGTTCCTTATTTTTCGTTTGCACTTTTTGTTCAAAAGATTTTCAAAAATCAAATATCTGTCGCGTTTTTCCCAAAGTGTATAAAAATAATATCGTCCATCATTGCAGAATATTTTTTATTTAATAAAAAATTTAAATTTTAGATTTCTTAAAACATCTGTCACCAATCCAATCCCAATCATTCCAGTAAGTTAAGAAAAGCTGAAAAATTGCGCTCATACGGCCAAAACTACCTATGAACGTTAGCTACGGCCTCAGCAATTTGCTTTTTCTTTTTATACCCTACACAGAGGGTATATTCACTTTGTCATTCCGTTTGTAATGCATAGAAGGGGGCGTGGCAGGTATGGAAAAGTATATATATTCTTGATCAGCGTCACCAACTGAGTCGATATAGCTATGTCCGTCTGTCTGTCTGTCTGAGTGTCTTTCTGTTGAAATCACTTATACGAGAAACGTAAGTAAGCTAACTCAATGAAATTTGGCCAACAGGTCAAACCTTCTTGCAAGCTGCTAGCATATAAAAATGGGCGAAATCGGTTCACAGCCACGCTTTCCGCCCATACTCTAAGTAAATATACCCAAGTCCATTTTGAAAAAAAGTTGCTGCGATTTTGATGAAACTTGGTGATTTGGTGAAGATGAGAGCAAAATTAAGATTATACTAGGTTTGAAGTTTGCAAAGACTCTTAAAGGGGCGTGGCACAGCCCTAAATTTTAACTATTATAACGTCATAGCTCGTAAGCCATGCAAGATATTGTTATGAAATTTGGTACACGAATACAAATTTTATATATCTTAAATTGTGCATAAAGTGGGCGAAATTGTAAAAGTGTGCGTGACACTACAACTCCAAATTGGCACATGCGATTTTCATTAAAATTTTAGGGATGATACCACTGAAAGTAGTAATCAATACAAGCTTCGTCAATATACTGGAAAATTCCGTTGAAGGGCGTGGCACAGCCTACAATAAACGTTATAAAAAGAGAACTAGCAACACAATCGTTATGAAATTTAATATGGCAGATATACTTGCTAAAAGGTGTCTTCTCTCAAAATTTTGGCACAATAGTACCGGTGGGTGTGGCACCTACCTCATTAACATAAAGTTGTAAGTACTATTTTGAATGAACTATTGGAGCAATCGATCTGAAATTTGATGTAACTGGTTTACTGGGTATTAGGTATATATAAGTCAAAAGCTGACAAAATAGGAACAGTGGGCATGGCACCTCCCATATAATTGAAATACTTTAAGTGGCATAACTATTGAAATATATCAGCAATCATACTGAAATTTGGTGTCAGAGGTTTGTTTATGGAAAGCTATTTCTGGATGAAAATCGGAGTGGATTGTACCAGTGAATGTGTCACCACCCTAAATTTTAAGAATAATTACGGCACATATCGCAAACTATACAAGCTATTGTGCGATAATATGGCTTGTGCATGTCAATCACGAATATCATTTATTGAAACAAAAGTGGGCATGTTTTTCATTTCTATTCTATTTTTCCAAGATTTCCCATATTCTTTTGACATTTTCAACCTTTTACCTTTTCCGATTGAATTTCATTCGAAATTTTTTTTTTATTCTTTCGACTTTTTGATCAATTTTTCAGCAATATTCATATTATTCGACTTATTCAATTTCTTTCAACTTTCTTCAATAGTTTTCTTATTTTTTCAACACTTTCAGTTTTTTCCAACAGTTTTCAATATTTTACATTATTTTCGACTTATTCAACCTCTTCAACATTTTTTTAACATTTATTTAAAAAGTACTTTTATTGCAGTGTAGGGTATGTGAGTTTCGGCCTGGCCGAAGATAACACCTTTACTAGTTTTTTTTAGAAAAATGATAAAACAGGATTCTGGCCTTCTCAAATGAAGTTCTTTATTTAAATTTTTTATCTATCCGCAACTAAAAAATAAAAAATGTATTCATCCGACCACAAAAATTAAATATAAATCTACAGAGAGATGATACAAACTGATGTCATTAAAGTATTTGACACAATTTTGTATATTGTTGATCGTAAATTATGTCAAAAATGTAGTGCAGCACGAAAACAAAAATATCACTTAAAATGTTGATTTTTTTTCTTCTTTTCTTCTAATTTTTAGCATTCGGTTTTCGTTTTTAAGATCACTATGGCTTGTGTTCTATATCATTTTGGTAATACGCTATTAGTGCTGCCTGTGGTTTTATTTTTTATTTCAGTGCTATGCATCCCATTTTGATTGGCAAGATCACAGCTATTCCTTTTTTTATCTTTTTAAAGAAATCTTTTATCTTTTTCTGCTTCAATTCTACTTTACGATGGAGCCCCTTTTTCACACTCCACCGATCGTGACATGTTCTGCTGCTGCGGGAGCATTTGAGTGGGAGCTATTCCAATACCAATTGCTACTTATGTCATAATTTATTTCTTCGAAAAAATATTTGTTTTTCCCAACATTTTGTAATTTTTTTTTTTCTTTTTTTAAATTATGGACTTTGTCTGCTTCTTGCACCAATTGTAGACATTTGTTACGCATTTTGTTTATATTTATTTTCATTATTATTTCAATATTTATTTTTTGTACACAAGAGCTTTTTTCTTCTCTGTCTCTTAAAGCTTTGCATCTGCCCTCATTGTGGTTGTTGTAACTTTTGGCATCCACTTTTATTTTATCGACCTCTTAACGTCGCGTGAGACGTGTCTTTGATGGTATCTCGACATGAAAACGTGGTGCCAAATTTGAAACAATGCAAGGGTTACCAGGTAAAAGTAAGTATTTTATTTAGGTTTTTTTTTTTCATTTCAATAAAAGAAGCAAAAAAAAATAAACTTAATTTTGGATGGGTGTTGCTTCTAACAAGACAAGCCCATCAACGGCTTTTAGGCTTTCATCACAATTGCGTTTTCATTTCTTGTAGCTTTACTAAATGGCTTTACGTGATCTGCTCTAAAACGTTTTTCGGGTTTTTGGTTGTAATGCAACAGTGACACAGTTTTATTTGACTTTTTGTTTTTTATTTTACGTTTCAATTTTTGGCCACAGCAGCGATTTTGTAAACCTTGACAACAGTTTCGGTTGCTATTTATTCCATCTGACATATTGTTACACTTAATAGATTTAGGTCATGTCAGTTGGATAAGAATAAACTAATCATCACATCAAGTATGGAACATTGTATGTGGCATATGTCTCATAGTTTATTACAAACTAATACCATACGGATGCAATGAAGTTGCATTTTCACTCGACCTCTCCGATTTCATTTAATTTTTGATGATTTTGATTTTTTAAACTCGCACGCTCAAACGTGTCAGACCAATGGTTCGCAAGGCTTTCGCGTATACAGTGTGTATATTCGGTAGCTCATGACCCACTTTTCGAATTGAAGTTTTCTTTAAAAATTATATTAAATTTATGATAATGAGGACGAAAATTATAGGCCTTCAAAAAGCTTCTCCAAGCAAAGCCTTATATCTGAAAATTTGGCTCTATTTTCTCCATTCTAAGCAAAGAAGATGATGCTCTCACACATTTTTATATGACCATGATTTTCATGAAGGTGTCTTTCCGTCATTAAAAAATTCTTAATTTCCAAAATTATGGCGAGAATTTTGATATAAAAGCAGATACGCTCTAAGGATTGATTGAGGAATACCATTTAAAAAAAATCATAAAAAGAGATGATGTTATATTGAAAATATATTGAGAAAAATTTTCTAATATAAAAAAAATTACGTTTCAATAAAATTTTTTCACTGTTTTTTAGAAAGTTAAAGTATTTCTTAACAAAAATGGTTGAATAATTTCTTATCCTATCTCGTATAGTTTTTCAGATATTTCGTTACAAAAAATGCTCAAAAAGGCATAAAAATGTGCAGTTATTTAACGAATGACCGATATATTTGTTTTTCTATATGTATTGCTAGTAAGTTCTATAAAGGAATATTATAGTTTCAAGGATGTGTACATAGGGGGCGCTTTATGCAAAATTATTAATTTTTAGCCTTTACTTTAAACTAATAAATCGAATTTAAACAAAAAAATTGGGAGATAAGCTTTTCATATTCAAATCGAAAACATTGCATCTGAAATAGTTCAAACTTTGGCATAAATGGCGGTAATTAGAATAATTTCACTATATCAAAGGCGACAAGTCCCTTCACCACCGGCGTAACATAGGTCTTTAACCCTTAACTATAGGTATTATAACGGGATGTAATCTATAGGGATACGTAAGCCTATTTTATCAGTCCGGATTTTCTCTCTCATCACGGAAGATCACACTTTCGTGATAATTTATTTTTTGGCCGTACGATTAAGTTGTGGAACAATCTGTGAATCACCGACATTACTCCATCTATCTCTCTTCTCTCAAACTTTTCTCCTTTTCTTAAAACCAACATGTTACATTGCATTTATAGAGGGCATCTATCCATCCATCTGACGCTTTAAAATAATTTAGAAAAAGTCCGATTTTCTGATTCTTTTTTACTGAAAGTCTTAAAAGTATTTAATAATTTTTGATAACTTAACTTTGCTTCTATAGAATTTTTCGAAACTTTTATTGACTTTTCCATTATTTTTCAACTCACACTTACAGACATATATCGAGTATTTTGATACTTTTTGATAATACTTATTAGTCAATCATTTCGATAGTTTTAGATATCTATGGACTTTTGCAATACTTTTCGATATTTTTTGTTGTTTTTAATGCTTTTGGTATTATATGGTACTTTTCGATACCATACTTTCGTTATATATATTTATTTAATACTCCTAGGAATTTACCAGCTTTGGCGATATGTTTATCTTTCTATCGACTAATTGGACACTGTTCGATGCTTCGACATTCGGCTTTTATTGAATTTGTCTATACTTTTCAACTTCTAGTGACTTTTTTGGTACTTATCAACATTATTCCACTTGTTTGTACAACATATTTGACTTTCGTTGACTTTTCGATACTGCTCGACACTTATTAACTCGTATCAACTTTTTTAATAGGTACTGTTGAGAAACTTTTATTTATCGTCTGGGGGGTGAATACTTCCAGTTGAGAATGAAAGATCTTAACGAATAATAGTATAGAAAACCTATTTTTCGACTTTTATCGACTCTCTCAACATACTTTGATTCATTCAACACTTAATGTCAATTTAATAATTTTTCAAATATTACAAAAATATTCGACTTTTTTAACATTTTCAACTTTTTCAACACACATGTGTACCTATTTTGAATTTCATAATTTTCCGAATTTTTCAACATTTTTATACCCTACACAGAGGGTATATACACTTTGTCATTCCGTTTGTAACGCATAGAAGGGGGCGTGGCAGGAATGGAAAGTATATATATTCTTGATCAGCGTCACCACCTGAGTCGATATAGCTGTGTCTGTCTGTCTGTCTGTCTGTCTGTCTGTCTGTCTGTCTGTCTGTCTGTCTGTCTGTCTGTCTGTCTGTCTGTCTGTCTGTCTGTCTGTCTGTCTGTCTGTCTGTCTGTCTGTCTGTCTGTCTGTCTGTCTGTCTGTCTGTCTGTCTGTCTGTCTGTCTGTCTGTCTGTCTGTCTGTCTGTCTGTCTGTCTGTCTGTCTGTCTGTCTGTCTGTCTGTCTGTCTGTCTGTCTGTCTGTCTGTCTGTCTGTCTGTCTGTCTGTCTGTCTGTCTGTCTGTCTGTCTGTCTGTCTGTCTGTCTGTCTGTCTGTCTGTCTGTCTGTCTGTCTGTCTGTCTGTCTGTCTGTCTGTCTGTCTGTCTGTCTGTCTGTCTGTCTGTCTGTCTGTCTGTCTGTCTGTCTGTCTGTCTGTCTGTCTGTCTGTCTGTCTGTCTGTCTGTCTGTCTGTCTGTCTGTCTGTCTGTCTGTCTGTCTGTCTGTCTGTCTGTCTGTCTGTCTGTCTGTCTGTCTGTCTGTCTGTCTGTCTGTCTGTCTGTCTGTCTGTCTGTCTGTCTGTCTGTCTGTCTGTCTGTCTGTCTGTCTGTCTGTCTGTCTGTCTGTCTGTCTGTCTGTCTGTCTGTCTGTCTGTCTGTCTGCCTGTCTGTCTGTCTGTCTGTCTGTCCGTCTGTCTGTCTGTCTGTCTGTTGAAATCAGGCTTACGAGAAAACTAAGCAAGATAACTTAATGAAATTTAGCACACAGGTCAAACCTTCTTGCAAGCTGCTAGCATATAAAAATTGGCGAAATCGGTTCACGGCCACGCTTTCCGCCCATACTCTATGTAAATATACCCAAGTCCGTTTTGAAAAAAGTTGCTGCGATTTTGATGAAAATTGGTGATTTGTTGAAGATGAGAACAAAATTAAGATTAGGTTAGGTTTGAAGTTTGCAAAGACTCTTAAAGGGGCGTGGCACAGCCCTTAATTTTAACTTTTATAACGCCATAGCTCGTAAACCGTGCATGATATTGTGATGAAATTTAATACACTAATACAGATTTGATATATCTTGAATTGCGCTCAAAGTGGGCGTAATTGTAAAAGTGGGCGTGTCACTTTTTAGCAATTGAAAATTTGGATTTCGTATAACTCCAAATTGGCACATACGATTTTCTTTAAAATTTAAGGGATGATACCACTGAAAGTAGTCAACAGTACAAGCTACATCAATATACTGAAAAATTCTTTTTTAAGGGCGTGGCACAGCCTACAATATTTAAAAACGTTATAAAAAGAGAACTAGCAGCGCAATCGTTATGAAATTTAATATGGCAGATATACTCGCTAAAAGGTGTCTTCTTGCAAAATTTTGGCATAATGGTGCCGGTGGGTGTGGCACCTCCCATATAAGCGAAATACGTTTAATGCTATTGGTAGTGTGCTATGAGAGTAATCTTCATAAAATATTGTGTAGTGATGTCGGTTAGTATAAGTTTCGGAATTAAATGAAACTTCACAAGATTGCATCAGTGGGCGTGGACCTCCCTCATTAAGATAAAGTTGTAAGTGCTATTTTAAGTGAACTATTGGAGCAATTGATCTGAAATTTGATGTAAGTGGTTTACTCGGTATTAGGTACATATGAATCAAAAGCTGGCAAAATAGCATTAGTGGGTGTGGCACCTCCCATATAATTAAAATACCTTAAGTGGCATAACTATCGAAGTATATGAGCAATCATACTGAAATTTGGTGTAAGAGGTTTGTTTACAAAAAGCTATTTCAGGATCAAAATCGGACTGGATTGCATCAGTGGGCGTGTCACCGCCCTAAATTCTAAGAATAATTACGGCACATATTTCAAACTAAACAAGCTATTGTGCTAAAATTTGGTTTGTTTATTGAACAAAAAGTGGGCGGAATTGGAGAAGTGGGCGTGGCATATTTCGTGTTTTTCATGTCTATTCTATTTTTTTCAACATTTCTCATATTCTTTTGACATTTTCAATCTTTTACCTTTCTCCTTCAATTTCATTCGATACCTTCTTTATTCTTTCGACTTTTTAATCAATTTTTCAGCATTTTTCATATATTTCGACTTATTCAATTTCTTTCAACTTTCTTCAATGGTTTTCATATTTTTTCAACATTTTCAGTTTTTTCCAACACTTTTCAACATTTTTGAACCTTTTTACATTATTGTCGACTTATTCAACCTCTTCAACATTTTTTTTACATTTATTTAAAAAGCACTTTCAATGCAGTGTAGGGTATGTGAATTTCGGCCTGGCCGAAGATAACACCTTCACTAGTTTTAATTTGAGGTTTTTCTGATGAAATGACTATTTTCGAACTTATTTGAAAGGAAGGAAACAGTTGCCAGCACCGGAAGCTTGAAATTTAGAATCTTAAGTGGTTTTGCTCGTATGTAGATGACCATGAAACAACACTAGGAAGGGCATAAGTTAAAATGCTTCGACGGCATAGCAATTACGCAAAAGCAAATTACCTCAATAAGAGAAATTAAAAAAAAGTCAAAAAAGAGTTCTCTAAGTTTAGGGCTAATTTCCAAATTTATTGACACCCAGTTCAGAAATTAAGTCTTAAACCTTTCACTTTTTGCGCCGTACTTTCCAACGACTTAGACTCCACCCTGACTTATTGTTTTTATCAAATCAATTGCAACGAGTGTCAAGACGAAGATCTCCATCTTCTCTTTGAGGTACTCCTTTAGAAACTGAAGGAACTGCTCTCCAGCCGGGATTTAATTATTCCGTTTAAAGATATTTCTACAAAGAGTTTCGACATTTTCCTTAAGTTCTACCCGACATCAAGCATAATGGATAGATATAGAAGATAAATTGTTGAATCCATCTTCGATATTCCCTAATTCCTTTGGAATAAAAGAATTTTCGATGGCATTACTCGCTGCATGAGAGAGGGCAGTTTTAATTAAACAAAAAATTAATTTTAATGGTTTGCAACATAAATGAAATTTCCTATTTTTGCAAGGAATGGTAAAAGTTTGGAAAAACCTTATTTTATGAATGATTCATCATGCTATTTATGTTATGAACTCACCACATTATAATAGAACGAATACACCACACAGTGTCAACCAATGGGAAAATATTTCTACTTCCTTAATGTATTAGGAAGCAAAAGACCATAAATTGTACTTCTATCTTTCTGACTATAGTGCAGCAGTAAAATGTAGCAGACAAATAAAGAATTATGGAAAGGAAAATACAAAAAAAAAATAAAAGATAAACTACTTTTTTGCATGTTTAAGGATAATTAAACGAAAAAATGAGAACGTGAGACGTGGCTGTTAAAAGTTTTGGAATAGAGGTTAAAAAGATAAAAATATCGTGTTACCTAGTGAACAGGTACACAAAACGCACGTGATTAATGAAATTGAAAACAAGCAACAACAAAAAAATCAACAAATAAATTGTAGACATGAAAATTATATGGATAATACTTAATAGAAAATCAGGTAGTCAAAGTATGGTAACAAAACTACAAAAATATATATGTACATATTTCTTTAGCTAATTGTAAAAATTAAGTCATCGTAACAAAATAGAAACATGATTTGTAAATAAAATGCAAAGTATTATAATAAAAATAAAAAAAATTGTACAAAGAAAACTCTGAAAAATTGATTAAGATATGGTAAATGCTTTGCAGATCTAAGGGGGTCTTGGGTGATCATGACCCAATTCATTAATGATTGTTTCATTCACCTATTTTTATTGAAGAAAATCGCTATGCGATACATTAAATATTGTAAATGAATTAATTATAATATTTTTAACATTTCAAATGAAATATAAAACGATTATTTTTGACATGACTACATATCAAATAAAGAAATATTTTGAAAATAGCAAGAAATGGAGCTTAAATAAAAGAAAAACATCTAATATCGTTGACAAACAAATCAATCAGAAACCTCAGCATACTATCTTGAGGTACACCCGAATAAGTCAAAACGTTATCAACAACAACAACAATGATGAAGAAGAAAACCCAACAAAACTAATTTTTTTATCAGGATTAAGTGAGAAACTGTGTCGTGAGCTTTGTAAAAGTCAGTGTAGACCGGATCAACCTGAAAGGCTTTTTGAAAAGCAGAACTACAATCTTCGTTAAAGACAGTAAGAATCAAAATTTTTAAGTCTTCAGCTTTTTCCAATTTTTTAAAGTATTTAAATTTTTTTTAAACTATCTAATTTTTGAAGTTTTTAATTTTATTTTGCAATCTTTATAATTTTTCCATAATTTTGAAATTTTCAGCTTTTTTAAATTTTTGTAAGCTTTCTAATTTTTGCAAATTTTTGATATTTTTTAAATTTTTTGATACTTTTTGACTTTTTTTTGAATTTTTTTAAAATTTTTAAATCTTCAGCTTTTTTCACTGTTTTGCTTTTTTTGTCCTTGATAATTTATTCAAAAAGTTTAGAAAAAGTTGAACGTTTTGATATTGGATCATTATTTGTAACATAATTTTTATAAATTGGACTAATAAATGCAAATTTCCAACCTTCGATATAAACACCAAGCATTAAAAATTTATGAAAAACAACCTTCAAACAATAAACTAAAGATGCACAATTTTTGAAGAAGAGAGTCCTATCGACGTCAGTTTGGGTAGAGACTTTAAGTCGTACATAAAACTTTGTTTACATCAACAGGCGACAATATTAAAAATCCAAAATCGGAATCAGTTTCAGATATAAAATTAGAATTAAAAAACTCAGCGGAGATATTGAATACATCAGCTGCAGAATTAGCAGGCTAAGCTTAAAAGTATAAATCAGAGAAACAGTGGAACCAAACTTTTAAAATTGAACAATTGAAATCGTATTTTGTATTAGGCAAATAATTTGATTTGATTTCTTGAATTTTCGAAAAAATGTAATGGTATGTACTGAAAAATTTATTTTCTAAGTGTTGCCTATAGACTTCATTCATATCACTGAATTTAGAGATGATGCCCATTTCTTGCTAAAACGTCAGCTTGACGTAACCTGACGTGTTGAAAAAAAAATGTGTACCGGGTACGGATATCACGATTCTGTATATAGTACTTAACTCATGTTTACATATAGAATAAAAGTATAAACTTACGAGTTTCGTGGTAGGTACTTGTACCCTCTAAAAATGTTTGAATTTTATTTTGTATTAAAAAATAAATCTGTAAGAATTGTGAATAAGTAATTCATATTCATTGTTTTTAAGAAGAGCTAAAAACGTAGTTTCCATTTAATTAGTTTTAATCTGTTCTTTTTGTTCCGTTTCAAAGTGACAAATATGTATTACTTATATATAATTCTTCTTTGCTCTGGATTTTGGCTCTGACTATTCTGTAGAGCATTTAAATAAAAAAATGTTCTGACAAGATTTCAAGATGAGTTATAGATTTTTTGAAAAAATTCCTTGAATTTGCCAAAAACTTCACAACGAAATTTCTTTTACTGTAAATAGTTGATGACCTTTATCTTTTTTAATATAAAAATAGTTTACCTGGCCCTTATTGAAAAAACTCATTTCAACCTAACAGCAAAACATTCATATCCAAGTAAGGGACAAATGCGGAACTAAAAATTAAATGCGAGACATCTGTATTTCTTCAAAAAAAAAAAAGGGGACAGCATGCAGAAATACAAGACTGTACTGGGAAATACGTAACGTATGGTCACCGTAGTCTTTATATAGTTTTCCGATACGTCAAGAATTTTGAAAATAAGAAGTTTTCAAACACACTCAAAAATCGTAAATTTTCTTATAACAGTAGATTTCAGTTTATGTTTCAAGGGTGTGCCATTTTATGCTGTCTCTTTTTTTAAAGTTTCATTGCACTACCTTAAAAATTTTCACAACAAAGTAATTTAAGTTGTTCTCTTCAAAAGAGGGTATTCCTCTAACTGTTTTTTATTGTGACTATTTAAGAGAATTATAAAATATTACTAAGTAAATCAACTATTGCTATTTATATAGGGTGTTTTTTAGAGGATTCGTTTTAAATTGGCAGCACTGTTTCTAGTGACAGTCAATTCAACAGTTGACAGTTTTACCATTTCACCATGAATCTATTAGATCCACTAAAATTTCAACTTTAAATTCACTCAAAATTCACATGGTTTTTCCAATTATGAAGTCAATTGGTCACCAAGATCATGCGATTTGTTACCTCTGGACTATTTCTTTAGCTTGTGTTATTTCCCAGTTGTGTACTCAATTGTTCGTAAAAGTAATCAAAAGTTTGACCTTACGAAGTCAAAAATCGTATCATGTGGATAACTTTTTGTGATTTATTTCAATTCAAAACTAAAGAAACTCTAAAAAATCACCCTTTACATTTGTTACACGAGCTGGTTGACTTTTAAACAGCTGCACTGCTCCTCAAATGCAAATGCTGGATGCGCCACTGTTTGCAAAAGAGTTTAACTCAATCAAAATAATGGTAGCAATTGCTTCCTATTGCCATCTACTCAATGCGACTTAAAATGTTGCGTGTAACGTTACTTGCGTGTCTAATATTTTTATCTGGCTTACGTCAACGTAACCCGATAAGCACTGTTATTTCGTAGCAACGTAAGTTATACGTTGCATTTAAGTGTTACACTTTATGAAGTTATTATTTTTTTTCTGTTACAGTTTCCTTTGGCATTTTTTTCAGTCGCTTGACATGTAAATTTATGAAACAATTTACACATTAATTGACCTTTTGCCTATTGTGTCAAGGTCATAAAGTGACAGTTCTGTCACGTTATGCCATACTTGCACGCCATCATTAATTTTGCGTTAGTGCCGTAAGGGTTTGTGGAGAATTTGAACTTAAATTTGATTGATTTACTTAGCGCGCCCTGCAGCTGTAGTGTAGCGTGTGTTGCTATCATTTATTTATGCTAATTTTTAAAATAATTCAAATTGTTTTTTTGAAGCAATTTGAAGCCACGAACAGAAACAAAAAGTATGAGAGAAGTGACCCCATAGCAAAATAATAAGATCAAAAAGTCTTGAGCTGTTGCTTCTTGTTTTCGCTGCATTAATTCAAATGAGTGGAGTTATTCCGCCAGGTATGAAATGAAGAGATGTTCTGTATAAAGTAATTGTCACATTATTTTAACTGTAACACACAGTCTACTTTATGGTTATTCAGGACGATCAAAATATTGTTCCAGACCAAATCGAATAAATAGGAGAATATCAGTATATTTGCGAAAGGGCATCGCGAGTTCCTCAGTGCAAAAATATTCTTTGCGATGTCCATAAAGAATAACCGCCAGTCAAATGAACGAGTTCGATGTATATAAACAGTTTCTCTTTTTATGGTAAATGTTGGCAATCAGGTTCTGAACGAGTTTCAGAAAGTTTTAAATTCTATACTTGGCACTTTTCAATACGAAATAAAACAGTGTTTTTTTGGGGAATATACGAATAGTTTTTGAAATAGTAATTTTTAGAATATACTTTAAAATTTTTTTTTCTTGTCTGGTTTTGAGGTAAATAGAGACAATTATGGCAAAAAAACACCGCATTTAAGTTACACCACTGAGAAAGTGAGATATTGAAAAACAATCGGTTTTTTGCTTAACGATATGTTCAGTGGGACTGAGCAACTGGACGAGAAATCGTACGCCTGACCAGTGGTCTTGGATCACCCTAAAAAAGTTATAATTTAACTGATTTATTTCTGCTCGAAACTCCAAAAACTACCCCAGTTTTGGTATATTGATGTCTTGCATCATTTTGAGATTTTACTGATTGTAATAATATTAGTCAAAATGCTTACCGACAAGCATAAAAATTAGATATCTGAAATCAAAACAACACCTTAATTCCATAAATAATCGAAAGTTCACGAAATGCGTTGAGCAAAAAAAATTGTCAAAGAAATAGAATCGGATACGACACTGCAACTGCTGTATTTCAATATATCGACACTTACAGTTTAAGTGACCATTTTTCGAAAAATAGAAATAATAATAGATGCAAAATCTTCATCACATATTGGATGTCCGTTTGTTTTTTTTTTTAATTTTTTTTTTTCATTATATCTTAGTATAGAATTATTATAATGTTATACCCATTAAATTTGGATGTCATACCCGTTATATTTTTGGAGTTACTTTATAGCTTTTATTTCAAAGCTTATGTTAAAAATTACTCATGTTTCTAATAAAGAACATATGAAGTATTTCTGAAATAATATGAATTTATCACTCGTTCATGCAAAATTTTTGACAATTTGAACTCAAACTCAAAATATTGAAGAAAGAGCTTTTTACAACGTCACACCCGTTACGCACTTTAAAACATTTTTCTGAATAATTACACATCGTTGTCAAATTTTATATTTTTAACAAATATCGGAAGGTACCGTAGTACCTAGTAAATAGTGCAAGCAGTGGCGTCAATTCAGTAGAGCTAGGGAGGGCATTGGCCCCCCCAAGGATCTGATACTAGATATCTTTCAATACATTAATTCAATAAGCCCATCTAAAAGTGGTGGAATTATAAATCTCGTGCCTTCTCCCCCAAGATTTGGTGAAGTGACGCCACTGAAATTGCATTCTCACACTTGTCTGAAAAGATATGAATGGAAATAAGTCTTAAAATGTCACACTCGTTCCTGTTGATATGTAAGTAAAATTATGCCAATATTATTCATTTTAGTCCAAGGTAGCGCTTTATTTTATTTGCGCGGATATTGGTTTCCAGATGTCCGATGGGAGAGCCATTGCGTTCCTAGCAATAGGCGCTGTGACTCTACCATGTTGGAACCACAATTGTAGGTTGTTTTGTATAGCTGACTTCATAAAGTCTTCTATTATCGTCTGAACTTGAGCACCATTGTTGGCAACTGCGGTACCGGCTTCATATCCTAATAAATATGTACCAATGATCGTTTCGAACGATACTCTGCTCCAAGCAGTGCGATTAAGTGGGTGAAATTTTCGCTGACGAAATGCTTTTAAAATCTCCGTAGCTGATATACTACAGTTTTGCTTATTAATGAAGCTATTTAATTAGAAATAGACTTCATCTCTTAATCAGTTTAAAAAACTGATACCAGGCAAAACTTATCAATATATTGCTATTACAAAACAGAAGATATTCGCAGAACAATCAAATGTGATATCATTATTCCGTGCTGTTAGCGAGCTCTACTTACTGGACTACTGACTTCAGCGATTGATGATTTTGATTTACGAAGACCACAGATAAAATAAAAACTTTGAAAAAGTTTACTGCGTAAATGTTTAAAATTAATGTAATGTTTAAAGATACTTTTTCTATGTTTAAATCTTGCCCGCCGTATGTTCGGTAGCTACAAAATTTTACTTTCGACTATAATTATTTTTGAAAATTTTCTTTAGACGAAAACTACCGATAAGTTAAGTCATTATAACCACACTAACACTATAAATTATAACACTGATAAGTTTGTTTTTAATTAATAAACAATTGATTTTTATTGTATGTAATTTGAAGTTGTTTGTTACAAATTATACACCATTTCATATGTCATTATCATAACGTTTTGTTTACATTGTGATTCAACTTGTTACTTTTTTTGTAATTTTCTTCTATGTTGTCAAGATAATGTTAGCTATGTTAATAGTTATATTATGTTCAACTTTTTATTTAACTTAATCGTAAAATTATTAACACTTTTGCGAATTTGTTGTTGTTATTACTTATGTTGTTATTATTACACTTAGTTTTATAATTGGTTGCTGTCATTGCAATGTGGCTTAATAGCTTTTTAATTTAAGTGATAATTTATTAAACACGCTCTGATATGACGTTAAAAATAATTATTATTTGTTTTGAATACATAAATTCTTAATATGATAAAGAAAAATCAGGAACCTATTATTCAGTTTACATTTAAGAAGAAGGTTGAAAGTAAAATTCGAAAAATGCTACACGTCTCCGATGACCTTAATCTTGAAAAGTTTTATTCTTGGAGCTATTCTGACCAAGTGCATATTTATAAATTAGGTGCACGACTAAGTTCTCGCTGTTTTTTGTTAGAAAATGCAACTTTATTGTCAAAAAATAGTTACAGATGAATCAATCAAAGTATTGGCCATTGCTAGATACCACTTTCCACCATCTTTTGGGTAGAGCTCGAATGCCTTCACGGTAGAAGTGTTCGTCTCTTGAGGCTATTCACGAATCAAGCCATTTTTTGAGGTCTTCATAGGAGTTGAACTGCTGATCAGCCAGACCATGTGCCATTGAACGGAATAAGTAGTAGTCTGACGGAGCAATATCTGGGGAATACGGCGGATGGGGTAAGACTTCCCATTTGAGAGTTTCCAAGTATGTTTTCACTGGTTTAGCAAAGTGAGGCATAGCGTTGTCATGCAATAGGATTACTTTATCGTACCTCTGTTCGTATTGGGGCCGTTTTTCACGCAGTGCACTGCTCAATCGCATCAGTTGAGTTCGGTACCGTTCCCAAATGATGGTTTCATTCGGTTTCAGAAGTTCACAATAAATTACACTGACCTGGTCCCACCAAATACAGGTTTTGGCTTTCCTTCACGTGGTCGATCGTCGATGTCGAAATCATGGTCTTTAAAGCGACGAAACCAATCTCGGCACGTTGTTTTGCTCAGAACACCATCTACGTAAACTTTTTGGAGCATTAGATGCGCGTCGATTGAGAGAAACACCTCCCGCAAATGACGATTATTTGGCACAAAATCAGTAATTTTCGAGCAACCACAAACAGACTATGACATCACAAAATCTTAAAAGTGTCAAATCGGTTTGCTTACCATATACTTAGGCTAGATTCATAACGTTTCGATATGAATCAAATCGACCAACTCTTACAGCTAGCGCCATCTATTGACAAACAGCGAGAACTTAGTTGCGCACCTAATATATTTATGGCACGCTTGGTCCTCTTTCATATTTTTTTGAGCTTGAAATAACCATCCTACACTAACTTTTTTTTGCATTTACTGTGACTAGCGAAGGTGATGTTGGACATACTATACTCGTAGGCTGAACCGCCGATTCACATATTGTCTTGCCGTTGTTGAGCTAAAATTGGCGCTTTATGCCTAAATTGCAATAAAGCGTCTGCAGTGGCAGTAAAAAAAAAGACTGGTATGAACTGTCAGTGTGTTTTGACCAGGGAATGGAAAATACTCGTACCTTACCATAACGTTACAAACGCACAACGCAAACTCTTCCATCTTTAGCCCCCTTACACGCAGAAACAAAAGAGAGGAATGGTAACGCTTTGCTTTGCGTACAAATAACTTTATTCGCTTTGTTGTGGTTTTGACGGGCGATCGCAACCCGAACCCGTACCAAATGTAGTGCTCGTTTTATTTATGTTGAGATTGTGTACTGTCATACTTAAAGCATCGAAAACAGATTGAACTAATGTTTAAAATGCACTATTCTGTCCAATTCGCTAAGGTCATTTTTAGTAAATAGTTCTTCTATAGTACATTCAATACTACGGCTATTTACTTCAAATGAAATTTCTTTTTCATTGGACTTTTATTTTATATTTGGTCCGTGTTTTTTTTTTTTTTTTTCAATCAAAAATCCTGCAAAAATATGCGGTACATTTGTACGCAGAGGAGGATGTTATCAAAATTTCTTTTAAAATTTGTTTTCCGTGTTTTTATCATTTAAACATATAAACGGAATGAAATCAATCACAAATATTTGTTTCATAGTAATACAACTGACAAATTTTTGTGTGACATCTGTTATCAAATGTATAGGCAGTGAATTTAGAATTAAGGCTAAACAGAGCAGTGGAGGTGTCCCAGCCAAATTTAGTAACGAAGAAAATATATTTAAATTTATTAGTTTTGTGTTCAAATAGTTTAAGTTACACAAATTAAACAAAAAATATATCAACACTTTAACCCATTTGTAAGAACAAGATATCGCCCAGTTTAAGAACACAACCGCCACAGTCCTCGCCATTTGTAGACGCAGCTCTGTTGCAACGATTTCAACTATGGAAAAATGTCCTCAGATGATACGACTTTTCTTACGACTTTGACAGGTCATTGGCAAGTCTGTCTGGAAGAATTTCAAAAGTATTAACATGAAATTGGAGACTTAAAAACGTAAGCAGTTAGGGTAGCAGAAAAATCGTCAGAATCTGCACCCTTAATCTCCTTAAAACTGAGATGTCATTTAAATGAAATAAAGGAGGATGAACGTTTCCAAGATCCCGAAAACTTACTTAAAGTGAACATATTCTATTTTTTATTAGATATCATCATTAATCAACTAAGATCGCGTTGCCTTGGAATGAATTTTATTCGAAGAGACTTAAGAATTTGTTGATTTATATAAGTCTCGTTTGAAAAGGAAATTCTAATTTTTTGAACCACTTTTAGACACAAAATCGAACACTCTTCTTCTATAGGAGAACTGGCTGATTTATTAGTCATAAAGAATCATTTTATGTTATAAAGCTTTCCTGAAGTGTGCATTGCAGTCCTCTTCTTTATAACCATTCCTGTGACTTCGGAATTTAATTTCTTACTAAAAATAAATTTGTTATTTCAGTTCAATACGCTCTTTAAATTAAAATATACTACGTACATACGTACTTTACGTGGAGACTTATTAAAAAGAAACAGCAACTTTGGTTGAGCTTTCTTATATTGAGGGAGGGCTTCATCCTATGTATTTGCCAAGTGCCGTTGAGGTATAATTATGGCACTGAAAAAATAGGACTTAAGTGGTAAAAACAGAAACAACTTTTCGCTTCAAGAAATGTAAGGAATTGTGTACAGGTGGAGCATCTAAAATCCTATCAATGGCATTTAAAAAAAGAAATACTTTTTCGTAAACAAACAAATTTGTTAGAAACATACATTTTTTAAAAAATCTTTTATAATTTACTTTTATAATATTTGTTTTATCATTTCCTATGTAACTTTTGACACTGAATCCGAATCTGATATTACACCAATTTAAGCCATTTACGTGCATTTGTACCAAGGATATCAACTATTGCGCAGCATATTTGTATACACATAAAATAAGCTCTTTCCTTAATTTTTATATCCTGATTAATATTGAAAGGTGGGCAACTCTATTTTGTTCCTATTCAAATCTCCTTCTGTGTCGTGTTAACATTTCCCTGTTAATGCTCTGTTAAGTCAGATGGTGTCTTTGCTAGTTAAATATGGAATTTAACTTCACGTTATTTATATATGTAGGTACTATTTTTGACATAAGTTACTGCTCTTTAAAAATGTCATGAGTCAAATTGTTCTACCTTAAGGAGTTTCACAGATTCAAGCCTTTAAATCAAATTTTTGGTCATCAAAATAAACTTAGTTGTGTGGCTAAGCGGTTGATCTAATCGCAAACATACCAATTTTAATAAACATTTTGAATGAAATAAAGATTTCTAACAAAAGACATCAAGGTCAAATTTATATGTTCATATGTCAGATTATTGATGAAAGTGTTGCGAATCCTTGTACTACTTACTGAACTAAAATAAAAAATTTAATTACATCATTACATTGGAAAAGTAGTAAGCCAGTCAGTTGAACTTACTTACTTTTCAAAGGAAGGATTGTGAATATACTAAAACTGAGTCCTTCATTGTACGTGCGTAATTCTCGAATTGCTAATGTAAAGTAAATACATTTGCACTGAAAATTCCATCAATAGTTCGAAATTTTCATAGTGGTTTTGGCTTGATAATGAAATCAATTCCATTCATTTAATAGCATACGCCATGACGTATACCATTAATTTGAGCTTTTCATTTACCATTTGAACAAAATTTAAATTTTCTAATATTACCAAAAAAAACGATATGCCTGTACACTTCAATTTGGCTAGACTTTAATCACAATTTGGAAATTTATGCGCATTTTCACGATAAAAAAGATCAATTAATTACATGCGGCTACTCAACCGTGAAATAATGATGACAACCAAAACAATAAAAAATGTCACTTAAGTACAAAGGGACCGAGACACAGGTACTGCTGACAGGTAGATGACAACATTTGAACATGAAGTGTGTAGATATCGAAATGTGATGTCACCTTGAAAAGTCAAAGTGTTTTACGAAAATTTGTAAATGAATGAACAAAATGTATTTTGTAGACAAGAAAAATTTGGTTTTTTTGTTGTGTAAAAAATTACTGTTTTTTTAATTTAATGGAATTTTATTTATATGTAACATCAAAGTAAAAACCATCATGCCGTTTTCTGTGCAGCAGAAATTAAAAAAAAAAACACATATATTGCTCCTTATACAACGCTTCCGCTCTGCTTGCAAATAACCTTAATAACCTTTACTTGGTCAATAGCTGCAATAGCGTATCAGCCAACTTGGTTTTGTGCTAACTATGAACTAAAATCACTGACACAGTAAAATTGGATACTAAGTAAATGCTAATGTCTGCGAATCAATGTGGGATACCATAAGGGAATATTAATTTTTTACGACAAACAACTGATTGATTGACTTGCAGAAATCGCTACCAAGAATTAATGCAAATATTGACATAAATACGAAGCTTACGAAAGATTCAAAGAATTATGCATATGATAAATGAAAATTAATGAGGACTTTTGACGAATCAGTCAAATGTCATAATAAATTAAAAGAATAAGTAAAAAAGAAACCGATTTTAGTAGAGATAAAGTTGAAATTGAAAATCGGAAAAGTTAGGTATCATCTTCGAATCAAAGTGAATACATAGCCCAATAAATAGTTTTCATGTGCAAAAATTGGTCTGAATATTTAAGTCAATCTGAAGCAGAACGTGAAGCCTGTGAAGCAGTTCTTGCTGGTGACAGTTTGATAAATATTAAAAGTCAGTTTATGGCCATACATTCGCAAAAAACACGTCGATTTCGTAACTAAAAGACCTTCGGACGGCTAAATTTAACCGAGTAGCGCTGTTTTTAAATATAAATACTGTGTATGTGAAAGTCGAAAGTTTTCGAGCATGCTTACGGGAACACCACTATCTATGCAAACGCGTTAACGAATAAGCTATGGCTATGACAGTTTTATCAGTGTTGCCGGATCGATGAGATGAAATGTATCACACCCAAAAGAAAAAATTTGTCAAAATAGGTAGAGTGAATTTGATAAAACACATAACAAAAAAAGGAAAACAAATAAAAATTCTGATAATCGCGCTATTCATGTACTGAAAAATCGATATGCTTAATTTATGTGCCAGCAATTTATTTCGACAAATAGCAACACTGACTCACTTTCCAACTTTTTGAGGCTGCATTCTCATCAAATTTGCCTCGAAAGTCTTTGAAGGTTCCGGAAAATTTGCTATACACAAATTTTTTTCGAGGCTCGAAAATGATCTCAGTTTACACAGTTTTCAAGGAATCTTAGCGTTTAGACTAATGTGTCCTCACTTTCACATCCCGGAAACCGTAGCAAATCAAATATTTCGAAATATTTTTAAGAAAAATTAGATATTTACCAATTATTTATATATTCTAAAAACAAAACAGGTCCCAACTTTCACCGAAAACCCTAGCAAAATAAGATTTCAATGAAAATGCGGACCACGTGGACTTGCTCCGCGAAACGCGGATCATATGGTCACCTTAGAAGAGTTTTGTGGAGGCCTTCTGCTCCGTGAGACAGCGTTTACACGAGGAAACTCTTGAAAGAAAGTTTTCCTGTTTGTAGGTAAGAAGGGAAAAACGAAAGGGTGGTGTACAGAATTTGTCGTATACGCGAAATCCCTTTCGTTCTATTCTTTAGCTGATATTATGCTTTGAATTTACGTTTGTTGTGGCGGGTTGACGCAGTAATTGCTTTGAAATTTTTTTGCACAAACAAATTCTAGTTTCCGTGTGTAAACGCAAAAGAAATTCACAAAAGAGAATAGACAAGAATTTCTCAGACCGAATTTGCTCGTGTAAACGTTGACTGAGGAGATAAAGAGCACATTAAGAAGAAGAAGAGTAAGATAACGGTGTGGCGTAGTCTCTGTAGTACTCATACCAATTACGAGAGGTAGGGTAGTCCCAACCATGGTGCAATAACCAAGGTGTAGTAATTAAGAAGAGCAATACGTAATGAAGTGGAAGCCATTTTGAGTGCGCGAGAGAAGATCGCCTATTTGCTTTAACGTTGCCATTCTTATCATATCAATTGCCCGTTCAGCAAAGTTAAGCGTTTTAGGGAATTGAGCGTTTAAGCATGAAACTCTTCAAAAATCTCTGAACGGTGTGCTGAAAATGTTGCAAACTACATTATTTTTGAGAAATTTAGACGCTGTTGTTGTTATTTAATAACAAAATCACTTATTGCTGTCGGATTGAAACACGCTGCACTATTTTGCGTAGTTTTTTGTTCACATTAGAATTTTGATCACTAAAAAGTTGCTGAAAGTGATTCAAAAATGTTGAAGTTGCTGAACGGTCCCAATAATCAAAATAACGATGTATCAAAAATAAAATCGAATTGATGATAAATGTCAATGTGAGTCTATTAATGGCCAATACCCAGAAAATTTTGAGAGAAGTGTCATAATTACTACACCTTGGTTATTGCACCATGGTGCCAACGACGAATAAAGACTTAACCAAAATAGACGTGACGAGACGATAGCAGCTAAACGAACGTTTGCACTCGTTACGTCTATTTTGACATTTAACCCAAAATGTTACGTTAGGCAACGAATCGAAACAGCTATTATGACGAGTAGGGACGGTTACAAGTTCGGTTCTTACGGAACAACACGTCTCGTCAAAATGTTTCGTTCACTTTCGATCAATTACGTTTGTTTATTTTGGTTATTAACATTGGTTTACATATACTCGAACTTACTCGTTGCGTCTCGTCACGTCTATTTTGGTTTAGGCATAAGACGGAGTGCTAATGGCATAGTACGGCGTGTTAACAGAAGAGCGGTTTGCTTTTAGTGGGCTCTGCATTCTTATAGATAGAACACAAATACTAAGGTCAAGGCTCTTGCATAAAAGTTGGTCTCTTCGGAAATGGTACTCCCACCTCTGATCTATGAGTTTTGGTCTAAAAATTCACTACTTTCGAATTAGCGCTATTTACAGAAATTTTAAAAAAATGTCAAAACGGAATTATTATTCGATGGCGGTAGTTTGTTTGAACAAAGGCTAATATGAGGATAATGTTTCAAAATATACCAGTTATTAGAAGAGCCGTCTAAGCACCTTTAGAATTCACTCTCTATCTCATTTCTTGACTATACGAATTTGTGAATATTTTCCATTAAAAACCATTACTTTTCTAGCTATTCCAATACTTTTCGAATTAGACTATTTCGATGTTTATTAACTTTTGAATTTTTTCCAATACTGATCGTAGTTTTTCGATATTTTCAACTATTGTCCACTTCTCGATATACTGTTTCATATTTTTCGATGATGTTTTCCAATACTGTTAGTTACTTTTCGAGTTGTACTTTAAATTATTAATTATTGACTTTTTATGATTAGTACTACAAAATAAATAACAAAATTAAATGATTCAGCATGTACATTTGCCAAATGGTCATAGCCATTAACATAACAAATATTTTCTTAACCAATCCTCCTCATTAGGGATCATAATTTTATAAAAAAAAAGGCAAATTTCCGACTCTTTATTCAACTGACAGTCCACAGAAAATAGTACAAGCCTTATCAAAACTGTTGTGAGTGTGAAGAGCAAAATAAACTCGGATCTCTTATTAACCCATCATTGACCACATGTACTGCTGCTCATAAGAAGTGTTGGGGGAAAAGATCGGACCAACGGCGTTAAAAGTTTTGAGTCAAATTGGGATAAGTCAAAAATAATCACCTTCGAAATTATAATTTTCAGTTAAAAATTTAAGCATAAAAATACAGCTTGAAATAAAAAACATATTACGAATACACCAAACAAATTGAATCATAGTTATTACATCATCACGTCTGATCTTGCAAGGCAATAAAAAAAAAACTTTAAAGTTGCACATTTCTATGTAAGTCTACACTTTTTCACAAGTTCAAAAAAACCAAACAATTAAACCGCTAGAACAAACAGTTTAAGCCGAGTAGAGATAAACATAGAAAAGTAAAAAAAGTACCTGCAACTTCAGACTCATTTTACCAACGATAAAAATCGGACATTTCTTTACATGGCATTGTTTTAATATGAAACTCAAGTCGCATTTAAAACAACAATAAAAAATTACTGTTCTCTATTGTTCTGTTGTAGGTTTTCAGCTACAATTACGGTTTACATCGAATGCATGTTTGTAGGTTTAAAATTTCCTATGAAATTTTTATATTTTTCTGCTATAACTTTTCGTTCATATCTCCGAAATGCGTTCGAAAGAAAACGCAGTTGAACGTCCTGCGTACAGTATGAGTACAACTGTTCCAGGTTGAATTTGCTTGTAATGTAAAACCTTGGTTTTATGTGGTAGCCACTTTTTAAAATGGCTCAGGAAAATTAGTCTCAAAAGAAAAAAATTAGCATATGCCCCAAAGTTTAGTTACTAGCTCGTGAAACCATGACTACCAGAACCTTAAAGAATATGAAATAATTATTATATTAGAAGGTACTAATATATGTTCTGAAAAGATTGAACCTAAAAAAGCTGAAATTGATGATGGAGTATTTGGGAAATTGATGTCTTGGAAAGTCAATTTTTTTATCTTTTACCACATAGAAACCGTTCAGGCCTTCATTTATTCAGATTTGCAATTTTTTTGTCATCTAGTAGTACACAACTACCTAAAAATAATATAAAAGCTAATTTGGATTGTGTTGGGTTGTTTATATTCATCAATGAATTTTTTCGTTTTACTTGCGAGTTTTTTTTAACACAATTTAAAACTTTTTTTTAACCAATAATATTGGTCAAAAAAATTTTATCGAATTTTTTTATATCTTCTACATGACAGATCAATCACTGAAAAAAGTTTCAGCCTATTAAGGAAACATGAGGGGAATGATTGGCCCATAGATGGATTGACCCACATGCAAATGCTAAAGGTCAGGAGTAAAAGTAAATTTCAGGAAAAAACTTTGCCGTTTTGCTTTTACATCCTATCGCATGAGTTTATATAACAATTATCTTTTTAACAATATTTTTATCGAATTGTACAGTCTTAGCAGAAACCGATATTTTTGTGTGAAATTTCACAAATCGGTCAATGCTTTTTTAACAAACATGACAGAGACTACAAATGGAACAATTTAACCTGGTGATTGGTGACATATGTTTCGGCTATTACCACGTATATACATATTCACATACATATATATACATAGCCTCATCAGACCAGTTTTGGTTAATTTGTACACGGATTTGAACCCCGACCATTCCATGAATTATGTTTGGATAGCCGCTCTTAACACTTGAGCCATGAAGGGAGTTCTCCAAGACGGATCAATGGTTCTCAAGATATTCAAACTTCATCGCCTAAATATAGTTGACTCTCTTCATTATGTGTCAAGCAGATATTTTGTGCATGTACGTGATATACAATGCAGAACCTTGTTCTTGCTTAGACCTCTAGATTTTAAGGATTATTTGCCTGACATGTTTAAGTCTGCGTACTTTTCTAGAGAATTTATTTTTCTTTAAATTAGTCATTAAATTTTTTATCGTGGCATTGACAATTTTCGAAACCAGCTGTCTTTTTAAGCCGCACTGTTTGCTATTGTGTTTAACCCAGTAGTAGTAGTAGTAGTGGCAATGTAGTACGGAAAGTTTGCAGTACTGTTCTTTATTTCTAGATTCATTTTCACTGTTATCGAATGTCACACAAAAATTTGACAGTTGTATTACATTGACACAAATGATTTATTTGTTTAAAAACTGGACATACAATTAATTGAATTCATTCCAGAAAATACGTTTTGGTCTAGTGCAATGAGGCTATGCCCCAGAACGCAGCTATAATTTATTGATTTAAATGATTTTTTTTTTTTGAATGCTAATAATTACCAAAAAAAGTTTAACCATTGAAAATTATCCCTTTTCGAAAATTGCGAACACGCCTACCGCCCATACAAATTAAATTTCGAACACTATACTGCGTGAATTATTTAAGGTAATGAAACCAAATCTCATACAAAAACTAGATATGGGTTGGAGAAGTTCTGGACAAAAAATAAGCGAATTTTCACAAGAAGGCATGGCAACCCCCACGTATGACAAAATATTATATTGTTATACTGATGGATAACGTATTTTATTTTTTTATATGTTATACTTAAATCAATCCTAAGGATGTGTCTGCTCTTAAATCAAAATGGCCATAACCTCAAAAAAGATTAAATTTTAATGGAAGGCACGCACCATATTTCTTAAAATATTGTCGATATGACAGCTTTATTTGATTGTTTTATATGTTATTTATCAATAAATCCCAATAATGTACCTGCTTTCAATTCGAAATTCGCGATATAACTTGGGAAAATATCGTACAATTCATAGCTGGTACGCGCCTATAATAAAAAAATTCAAATTTTCTAAAGATAAGTCTGGAATTTCCATTTCAAAGCAGCTACATATATATGTATATATACATCTTTAGGATTAATTGAAGATTGACATTTTTATCAAACTATATCATTTCTAACCAAAAGTGACTGAATGTTTTGTGGTATTCCCATAGTTTTTGAGATATTTCGAGACTATTAATTTTTTTTTAACGCTATTGCGACATCCGACGCGTTATTGCAATTTGAGCTTTAAAGGTTTCTATTTGAAAACCGTTACTAATGATACCATTTCTATTTGGGACACTTGGCAGTCTTTTTATCAAATGTTCCCTTAGCTCAGTAGCTTTCAAATAAGCCTCCGCAACACTCGCTAGCCACAGTTTAGATATACCAATTTTGAATAAAATAAACTTCCAGTAAAACAGTAAAGAAGTTTTGAAGCTATCGGAATATGGGTAAACTTCTCAACTAAGTTACTCGTTCAAAATCTGTTTGAGCCTTCCAAAAAATCTTAAATTTGGAAACTAAAATGCACACTGGCATATCAAGATTTTGGAACGAACACCGAAGTATTCTTTAAATAGTTCCTAATTTATTTTACGAGTGGCGTTTGACAAAATTTGAGACTCCAGAGTGGCACGTGAAGGGTTAATATTGAACAGACTTGGCTTGAAGAGATTATAGAAGCAAGAAAAAGAATTGGCTTAGTTACGTATTATATTAGTCAATTATTAAATGCAATGCAATTGTTTTACTATATTTACTTACAATTATACGTTACACATGTGACATGTTGACAAAATGATAAGTGGGGGGCGTAGTCTACTAGTTAAGTCAATGCTCACCAGATCAACTTCATTACCTCTGGCCTGGTGGCTGGTATATAAAGGTAACAATCACCATATTGCTATGGAGTTTTTGGCAGAATGTTGTTTAAATTAATTTTTGCTTTGCTAAGACTACTGTTATAGGTTTTCAAATTGTGCGAAATGAAAAACATCTCAAAAACTCCAAAACCAAGAAAATGTATGTGCTAAAAAATGGTAAACAAAGAGCAACATTAACTATAGCAAAAATATGCTAAAATACATGCGGGTTGTTCAGAGGATAGGTAGGTTATAAGGTAGACATGGTTACCAAGCGCACGATATCCCATAAGGCAGTCTAGAAGGGTGGAAAACGGCAAAACACCGGTTCAGTAAGAACGAATAAAAATATTTTAATGAAATTGTGCACAGAATACAAATGAATTGCTAAATTCAGCACAGAAAAATAAGTTATCCAAGAAGGTAATAAAAATATATGAGTGAGTAGGTGCGGTAGGTTTTTGTCTACATACTAAATATATATCTATTTGTATGTATGGCGATTTTACTGCTTTAGCTCAACTTAAGCGCATTAAGCATATTGTTGATTCTTCATTATTATTGATTTTTTTCTCTTACATTGATTTTACACAATATATAATTATTTACCACTTTAAGCCGCATATGAAGGTTCAATGTCACTACAAAATCTACGAAACAAAAAAAAACTTTAAATAAATGGCAACATCAAAAACAACAACAAGGCGCACATTTATTGTTAATTCAACACATCAACACGTTGTGTTGCCACATCGTACGTTTTTGAATATAAATGTTTCACATAGTTCAACAAAATAATATGAAAAAACAAAACAAAAAGCAAAAAACTGGTTCTTTCTTTAATTAAAACCTTAAATTTATAAGTAAACCAAACAATCAAAATATAAATAAAGACAAATAAAAACGAGAAAGACGCGGCAAAGCCAAATGCAAATCATATTTTTTCTGTTGTACCCTCTGCAAATAAATTTCACAATGAAAATATAAAAAAAAATTGTTTAATTTGGAAGCAATTGTTTGCTTAAACTTTGGTCATTATTCAAAATATGATGAGCTGATTTAGCACGTTCTAAAATTTGGTTGCATTAAATGTTTTGATTTAATGTTAGCACAAGTCAAACAAATTTTAACGATAAACAAAATTTTCTAATTCCGCGAGGCGACTGTAAGAAAAGTAGGGTAAATCAATTATTTCTTAATCCCAATAGCTTTGAATTTGAACTTAAGCTATCTAAATAAATTAAATCATAGAACAAAAGCACAGTTTTCGATTGCATTCAAAGAATCTAAATGGAGGATCCCATTTTAATCTGTACTTTTTCGTAAAGATAAAACTGTTTGAAATTGACAAATAAAAAATAAAAAACTTAGTGTTGGAAAGTATCGACAAAGTTGAGTACACGGTTAGAAATTTTGGAATAAGTTTTAATAAAAGCGAAATATTACAAAGATTTTTAATACAATTTTGATTACATATAATACTTTTGAATAGATTTTAAAATTTTTTAATATATTTTGTATTAAATTTGAATATATAAGTATAACATTTGATTTTTAAGCCATGCTGTATTATATTTTAATACTTTCCATATTAAATTAAAAAAAAAATAATGTCGTATCTGCTGGGACTCGAACCTGCTTCCTTTTTAACGCAATGGTTGCATGCGCGGTTTAACGACATAAGCCAACGTAGTATTTATTTTTGTTGGCTAAAAGTTTCTTTGAACTATCGATTGAGAACTACGTAAAATGAAAATTTAATATATAATTTTCATGGAAAAGTATTTAAGTTTTAGTCTATCACATAAATAATGGCAATAGCTAA
Organism: Meiosimyza decipiens; assembly: GCA_963680825.1. Lineage (NCBI taxonomy): Eukaryota > Metazoa > Arthropoda > Insecta > Diptera > Lauxaniidae > Meiosimyza > Meiosimyza decipiens. The sequence goes on along the minus strand of OY804258.1, from coordinate 84,719,767 downwards.
GTTGGTAAAGATGAGCACATTTGAACTGTGGCATGTCGGCGACCTGGGTTCAATTCTGTTCGGTGACAATTGAAATTTTCCTGTAAAGTTTTAAAAATGCAACACAAATAAATAACCAAATCTTACAGGGGAGCATCATCATATAAGAAGGAGACGGAAGATATGGTAAAAACACTTTTTAAATCTTAATAAAAACGAGTATTAAATATTAATACAAATTTGTATTAAAATTTAATACAAATTTTTATTAAAATTGAATTTTAATATTTAGGAACTATCAAATTTTAATACAATTCTGGTGTGGTCATATATGTCACTTTCACTTTTTGTGAAATATTAAAAAACATACTTTGTACATACATATATATAGTATGTATTGTATTCCTTGTTTTTTAAGCACTTCGTGCTAAAGAGTTGTGAAATATCGTTCGCAAAATTGCAAAGCCGAATATTTGCGATGTGATTTACTATTGATAAATAATTTATCAAGTTCTTAACCCATTAATTCCCAAGCACAGCAATCCGATGATTTCATATTACCAAACCTAGTTACTAATAGGACAAATATAGAAGAAAAAAAAAATTATTTCCACCCTGGTTTATGTACTAGCCTGTCCTATATATATGACATTAGGAAGGTTAGGTAAGATAAGAAGCGGAAATATTTTTTACAATATCAATTTCTTTGATTATTGATAAAAAAGAAATCAAATAATAAAATAGACACATTACTTTGTATGGCAAGACATTAGACACTCATTGCAAAGGGTTTTTTCACCCTTACCTTACCCTTACGATACCTTGGTATCGCCTCTGTTTCTCTCTTTTTATCATAAACTATTCCAAATTATCATATGTAATAAACTTTAAAAGAATTTCAGAGTTCCAGATGTTGATTTGGATATTCTTCCATGTTAATTTTTTATCCACGAAAAACCTATGCGAACCGGTGCTTCAACTCTCACAGAACTTTGAACTAGGCATGTATTCACCATTGTCATGTCTAACATTCTGATGAATTTTGGCCAATACCATGTTTTTGCTCTAAAACGAATAGGGTATTTTACAATCAATCAATCATGCTTATCGACGCCTCCTTTAATTTGTTGTAGCTATTAATCAGATTTGGCTGATTGCCGGCCACTTTGGTTTTTTCTGTCAAAGTTTGTCAAAAAACATACCATGTTGTTATCTTGCCATTTCATCACAATATCTAATTACTTTTCTCAAAACAGTGATCGGAAAATCCACGATATTTGTCTCTTCATTAAGAGCTTCTATTTTGATAAAATTTTTTTTTTAAGCTTTTTCTTAATTTTGTCGACCACTTTGTCCAACTTGCATTTTCTCTAGATCAGATACAGATAATATCCGCTAATTATGGACCTTTTAAGTTTATTTAATTTCAAGTGACATTGAAGGTTATTCAAAAAATTCGATTGCTTTTATGTTTTTGCTGTCAACGGAAATAAAGCTTTCTGAATCCAGAAACTAGATAAAATAAATGTTGGCAAATACCACAAGATTTTTTTTTTCCAAGTAAGTAACTTAAAAATATTTTGCCATTTAAGTTAAAATAGGTCTCTTAATTATCGCTGTAATTTAAAATGCTTCTACATAGTAATAGATAAAAAAAACGCTCAATTGATACATAAAATGCTACTTGTCTTCAAAATAATAAGAGCTTCCTACTTTTGTTGTATGGCCCATAAACCGAAATTAAAACGTAAACCAATATCAGCCGGCTTCAATTCTTGTTAGTGCTGTATAGGCATAGGCATTCAGTCCAAGATTACGCCTCAAGATTCGTCACAATGATCCATAAGAGACGCCTAAAGCCTGAGATTCGCGACGAATAGATTGTTTACGATTTTCACGAACACTCTCTGCTACTGCAGAAATATTCTCAAAATTACGGGCTGTATGCACTCTGGTTGAATAATGAATGTAAATAGTGTAAAATTGAAATTTGGTGATGATGTTACGAATAGTGCGCTCAGTTGGACGCTCATGACGGCCAAAATGATGTTGAAGAACTCTATAACATTCTCTATTCGTGATTGAATCGTATTGAGAACTGGACAAGCCATTTGACATATGACAGCTGTCAAAACAACCCAGTTGAAAAAAGGACCTCGTATTGGAACATCCTTTATATATGTAGGTCTCCAAAGTGGCCAAAGTGTAACTGTATTTTTTTTTAACAGAGTAAATACGATATAATCTTTAAAGAGGGCGTTGTCATGACCAATTTTGCTGAACAAAATGATGGTCCATCACGTTAGGTTTTCGAGATATCCAAGCCTAATGGACTATAACTTTGTTCGGCAAATTAGATCAAAGCGTCGTCTTTAAGGATTATACCGTGGTTACTATATTCATCATGAAACAAAAATTTTAGATAAATAAATAATAAATTTGCGATAAATAAATTGCATTCTAAAGCATAATAAAGCTGACTCCAAAATGTTTATTCATCTCCAAAAATCAGTTTTTTCAAGGCATAACTACAATTACGACTCATTTCATTCAAATATGCTTGAAATTGTATTTCTTATGCATTTTATTATTTTTACACGAATTTTCAAAAACGAATTTCTAATGTATTTGGATATGGTAAGTCTAAGTCAAGCGACAGAAACACTCTATCCTCTCATGATTTTGAGGTATGTAAGCCCCATATTTAGGATGGAGTAAGTTAAAGATCGGATCCAACATTGAAAACTTATAAAAAATTATATTCAGATTATCAAGGGGATAAAGCTTTACTGATCATGAAAAAAAAATCTCAAATTGTCTTCGCTCTAATATGAGTGACGCTTAAAAAATAATGTTCAGAATAGCCGCATGATCTTCACTTGCAGTTTGCAAAATAATTCTATTTCAATGCTAGTGCGTGAACTCATGCGAGATTTTCCCATATCTGAAATAGTTTGTTTTTATTTTTTGTTTTTAATTCATTGCTACATAAGCAAAATACATTAATTTGATTGTTTTGTGGAATCACTTAATGCATGAACTTCATAGATATTAATTCTGCAATTTTATGCATAAAAAGCTCACGTTTATGAAGAAGAAGCACTTGGAATGCTTAAAGTTTTTTGAATACCGACGTTATTATGCGGTCAGTAATATACTTAAACCTACAGTAAAACAATCCCATTTTACTTTTTTGCTTCTTTAATTAAAAATCACACGTACAAATTCGAGTTATAAATAAATACGATAATAATTTTTATGGAATTCTTACTAACATTCATTTGTGTTTAGTAATATCGTTTGGAAAATAACATAAACAAGTCGAAAGAAAAATTATAAAGAACAGCTCAGTAGTGGAAAGAGCGTTGGCACAATACAAAATAATCAGTTTTCGGAGAATGTTTTATTTTTCGAGGAAAAAGAGACTTCAGCTCATAACAAACGATCAGTGGAGGAACTGCTAAGATAGGAACCCGATCTAACTTAAGAAAAATTAAAGATAAAGACTTTGAATCTATACATTTACAGCTTATGCATGCAATATTTCATTGCTATATTACTTAAAAACCAAATTTCATTCAAATTTTGAACTGAAAACTAATGTATGTACCTATAATTATAGCAAACAATTCTTAAAATATTTATTCAAGTGTATTTTCGTGATGCCGATCGGTAGATTTTAGCTGAAGTCTTTGACAAACGTCATATTTATATGACTCAATCAATATTTGTTTGACAAATAACTGTCAAGTCTAATTTTTCATTAAAAATTCTAAGGTACTACTAAGAGCCTTTTAGCTGAACCTCAGACTATATTCTACATTTTTAAAAATTAATAAGTTCACATAGTTTTTGGCAAGTACTAAACTGTTCAGTTTATTCGAAAAATGTTTAAAATTAGAAAACTCACCACAAACATCCAACCAACCCTCAACACGGCTGGGATAATTCACAGCGCAAACGCGGTTAAATGGCCGGCGACCCATCTTGTTAGCTGTTGTTATTGTTGTTGTTACTGTTGCAAGGATTCTGCAAGGATGCTGCAAAATCGCTATAGCAACGACGTAGAATATACTCGAAATATGTGGGTGTCCGTCAGTAAAAATCAATGGGTGGAATCGTATGCATGAGTTGGTTGTCAAGCAATATTACGTTATATATTTAGAATTTGTATCATGCATGTAAGTGGTTAAATTTGGACGGTGTTAGAGATTCTGAGGTTGTTGTTGCAATCCAAAAATAGATTTGCAAAAGCACAAAAGGTTGGACACGCCAATTATGTTAAATTTAAAGTTGATGTGTATATTTTAATAGATTTCTTTAATATTTATAATTTATTATTTAATTATGAGAATTATTTTTAGTATTGCACTTAAGTTTTGTGATTTTTATTGACACAATTTCAATTTAACCTAATAAGACTGAGTTTTGTAGTTTTAAAGCTCTTAATTTCCGCTTTGCATATTACAGATATGTTTTGCTCTCAAATTTATCTTATAGATACGACTGTAAAATTGATATCTTGGTATTAATATTATATTAATAATTCATACTTATTATCTCAAATGTATTTCATATTAAATTTTATTTGTTTTATCTCACGGATACATGTTTAACTTTGTTTTAAACTTGGTAAATTGCACATCACGGATAATTTTAAGTAAACTAAGTATTATAGTTTTCCCAAGCTTATAGTTTACATTTGATTTCCTTAGATTTTATTATGGTCGTTCTCAACTCATAGTTATATTTCATTATTGTGTCAAATCTGACAGATATTGTCATATATTTTTCTTTCTTTTAATGCTCCATGTAAGATTTTTGCTTGAATATATTAAATTTAGCAATTCAAGTCGAAGCGTTATGTCTAAAAGTTTATAGCCGTTTTTTTATAATTTATATGCACAGATAAATTTCGCATCCAAACTGTATTCAATGAATATATTGGAAAATATTTTGCCATGTTTTTTATTGACTCTCACAGATGCTTTTTATTACTTTAGTTAACACTAAAAATAATAATAGCTATTTCGCAGATTTATACACTACTGGTTTGACACGAAATCAACCTCATAAGTAATACAACTTTTAAAAATTTCAAACAATAACGCAAAGTATATTTTACTTAATACAGCTAGATACTGGTGCTAATTTCAATAAATTAGTTTTACAATTGTATATAGTTCTTACATGTGTAGATACATTTGTAGTAAAATTGGGATTTTGTATATAGTACATATGTAGGTACGTACAATAGATATTTAGAATGTATTTTTAAATATTTTTTTTTCTCATTCACAATTAAAATTGGCAAACTTAGTTTTTAACGACGGATTGATTGAGATGAATTTTTGGTAATAAAAGGTTGACTTTGTATTTCTATCTCTAAGATTTCAGGGTATGCCTTTGGCGTTTACTTTATTTTCGCACAATGTAAACTTGTAGATACTTTTTTCACTTTGCACGTATCTCGTAGATACTTTATTTTCTACTCTCCAGATTTGTATTTTAATACTCTTGATTTAATAAGCAAATATTTGATAATGTAACGTGTTTTTTTTTGCAATTAAAACATACGACAAACAATAACGACAACGGAACCGACGAAGATGTCGAAACCGACGATGTTGACAACAACAAATACAACAATAGCCGGCGTATTAGAACAAAGCCGGCGCGACGCTTTGATTATTGAAACACAAAAAAAAAATATATCAAAATGTATAAAACGACACAAAAAATAACACAAATAAGAAACAGGTAGAAATGCTAGCAAAAAAACCTTTTTTTTTCAATTTTCCTCCTTCGAACACGTTAATCTACACGTATTTGTTTTCGAGCTGCATATTTTTCTATCATCTATCAATTTGTAACTGAAAAGTTTTTTCAATTTTTCTTTATTTTTCTGTTTTATTGGAATTTTTCTTTTTTTTTTCTTTCAATGTGCTGATGATTAAACACAGCTGTTTTTTATTATTTTAGTGTTGATACCGCTTTGTTTTTATTAATTTAATTTTTTTTAAGAAAATCAGCTACACCTGTTATTTCTTTAGTGAAACTTTCATATATAAATCTTTTTCAATTGTTAATGCATTTTCTTCCCTTAATTTTGCAATTAAATACAAACAAATTTTTTTTTCACGTCCACATTTAATTATTAAATCCGAGAAACAGCAGAAATTATTTTTATCTTTTCATTATTGATTTTTTGTTTACATTCTCTGCAGTTTAGCTCAATTTGAAATATCATTTTAGCACATTTGGCTACGTTTCACCTGTCATAGTGAACTTTTTTCTTGTTTTGTCAATCCTACTACCTGGTTTACTGCATGTTTTTGTTTTTCTTTAAAAATTTGTCAAATATCTTCGCAAATTTAAAAGCGACCCATCATCATCGCATTTTGTCACTTCATTAACACGGCGCGCACTCTTATTGATATCACTACTTGCTCTCTTTCTTTATATCACGCTTTCATTTCACATTTCACACGCGTTATCCGCACCGCACACAACACTATTATACTCACAACGACCGCTGTTTTGCTACTGAGTTGTGGTCTTTTGCGGAAAAACCGCTAACAGCCATGCAGAAGTTTTTCTCCGTCCTAACTCAACAGCTCTCCTAAATGCATGCGTGAGTTTGAGAGTCGCTCGCTATTATTACTGCTATGTTGAGATTCAAAATTACATTTCCAGTATGTTAATAACATTTTCATGCTAATAACAGTAGTTTTACTGTTACTGTTAGCAAACGCTGTTGAAATGTTAATGTAACACTAAGCAATAAAATTTAAATTTTTAATTGGTTCTTATAACTTAAGTTTTTTTTTACAAAACGCTCTCACTAAATGTGATAATAATTAGGGCGCAAATTTCCATGTAAATGATTTTTTAGGCTTATAAAAAACTATATAAATGTGTGAATTAAGAAATATCTATATAAAATACGTTTCAATTAATGCATATTTTAACATATTTGTCGTCATATTTTGCTTATTTCTTTAACTTCAAATTTTCCGAAAAACTTCAACAAAAAATATGATCCCTCTACTTCCATCGAAGAAAAACGAAGTATATGAAATGAAACGAATATTCTTGTAAAAAGTTTTTGTAGGAAAATCTGTGTACAAAAGCAATTGATTGCTGTGTCTATTTCATTAAAAAAAAAGTACTTGTACCATTAATGGGGAAAGGTCGACAATTCATTTTCAAAAAAAAAAAAAACCAAATTTATTATATCGTTTCATACGTAAATCTAGGATTTCATTGTCAAAATTCAATGTACGAATTACGATTATTTTTGATTTTTGAGTACTGTTGCCCAAAGTACTTAAAGAAACCAACAAAATGTAGAGCACCCACATAACATACATAATGCTCAGTCAAAATTGAAAATTGAATTGGGTGTGCGTTAACGCTGGCGTATATGGAACATTTGGCGGCCGGGACAGAAATCAAAAAGATCATTTGGATGTTCTATACGCAGCTTGCATCTCACATCAAAATTTAAAAAAATCTAATCTCTATGAGTTCCGAGTACCATTTTGGCGCCCCCAAAACCTTTGTGCCCGGAGCAACATCTACCTTTCTAGCAACTGAGTAAGCTTCATGCAAAACTACTCAAACAGAAAGTTGACGCTAACGTTCTTGCTACGGAGAAGACTTACCTGCTTCGCAAGATCTGGAACGAATGTTCCCCTACGCATTCCACGATTAAGTTCATTGCTTTTACTTTTTCTTTGATTTAACATTTTGGAACGTGTTGATCAGTGTGGGCTTTAAACAGGGCCGGTCGAAGGGATGGGCAGATGTCCAGGGTGCCGCCTCTCATGGGGCGCCAAATTTTGAAAAATAAAAGATTTATTGGGATTGAGATGCAACTCTGTATTAACGTTTTGAAAATTTTCGCGTATCTAATGTCCTTCACACGTTGCAGCAGTTAGCTAATAAGTTGTAAGGATCACACAACATAGTTGTGCAATTTGAGTGCCACTGTGGTTTCACATGATATATGTAACCAGGTGGCATTACGTCACAAAGCTATTTAGTTGCATATAAATATGTACATGTACTCCCTAACATATAATCAAAACTTCTTTGAGTTCTTAAGTTAAAAAAGAACACAATTCTTCTTATAAGCATGCGTCGTCAAGGCTGCGATAACGGGTCGAATATCAAAGGTTATAGGCTTGGTGTGCAGAAACGAATATTAGATTTAAGCAAGGGAGCGTTTTTTGTTCCTTGTTATGCACATTCCTTAAACTCAGTAGTAAATGGCGCGTGTAAGTCATCAAAAATTGCTGTACAGGAAACATATAACTTCCTCAGGGGTTCGACGCGTCGTTGGGCAGTTTTTTTACGCCACATGGGTACAAATTTAACCTTAACCTTAAAAGCATTTGTCCATTTCGTTACAATGCTGGGAGCATGTACGACACGTTATTTGAAATCAGTCAAGATTGCCATATGATACTGACTCAAGATTTGAAACAAAATGCAGTCTTACTCGTTTTGCTGCTGCATTATGCTGTGGCATGCTGTTGCAAATCAAATTATTTTAATAGTAAGTTCTTACAAGAACCTAACATCGAAATGTTGGGAGCTGTTTCTAACTTTACAAGGCTCTTGAATTTTTGAAAAGTTATCGCTCAAAGTAAATTTGGAAAACATGCTTGAATTCGCAAAAGACTTGGCAAGAGAAATTGACGCTGAAACTACGTTTTAGTTAGATCCCCCCGTAAGATCTCGAAAAAAAGCAAATGTTTTCAAACGAAGCTGAAGATGAGCCAATTTCGACCCTAAAAACAAATTTAAGATAGATTCTTACTATACAGTATTAGATGCAATAAATCAACGCTTTGAGCAGTTAAGGATTCATGAGAAGTCGGTTTTTATGACATCGGATTCCTAAAAATTAAAAATGTTGACATACGACAAAAAATGCTGGCATACAATTATATCGGGTACATGATATCGCCAATGTCAAAGTGCAACAAACTTGAATAAAAATGATTTTATGAGTTAAACTTTTTGCTGTTCTTTCTTCATAAAAATGGGGTGCCGAATCTATTGGAAATTAATAATTACCAGGCAGTTTGAAAGTGAAATCGAGAATAATTTAATTTGAAAATCAAATATTAAATTACATAAATCAATGAAACATTTATAATTAACAATTCGTTTCAGATAAGTGTTTTCTACAAAGTATATAAAACTAACACCCCCACTCGAATTGTATTTATAAAATATTCAATATAGTAAACCTATTTGTTTCGAAAAGTATTTGTGTTTGTCAAAACAAACTGGTTTCGTCAAAAAATCTGCCAGCATGTCATTTGTTGATACACTGCAAAATATAACATCATTGTTCTTCTTCTTCTCCCTTACAAAATGATGTCTAATATCAATATGCTTCGATCGCGGACTATATGCATCATTTGATGCCAAATGAATTGCACTCCGATTGTCACTGAAAATCTTCGTTGGTTTTTCTTGTTTGAAATTTATATTAATTTCTTTTTCCAATGCTCGCAACCAAATTACCTCTTGTGTAGCCGCTGATAAAGCCATGTACTCAGCTTCAGTAGTGGATAAAGCGACTGTCGGTTGGCGCTTACTATTCCACGATATTGCTCCTCCTTGCAATATGTTAACATATCCAGTCACCGACTTACGTTCTTCCTTATCATTCGCCCAATCAGCATCTGTATATGTCACGATCTCTTGATTACTTGAAGCAGAATAAAATAACTTTAATCCAAGTGTACCCTTCAGATATCGGAAAACACGCTTCACAGCCTTCCAATGGCTTATACCAGGATTCTTATTAAATCGGCTCAAGAAATGAACTGCTTGACATATATCAGGTCGTGTACATTGTGCTGCGAATAATAAACTTCCGATGGCTTGCTGGTATGGAACATCCTTCATGGACTCGTCTATTTGGGTTTCTTTTTCAAGCTTTTGATTAATGTCAATTGGTGTTGATATTGGATTACAATTTTCCATTTTGTATTTTCGCAACATTCGTTCTATATATTCTTGTTGATCCAAATAAATTCCATCTCTATTTTGAGTGATTCGCATTCCTAAGCATTGTTTTGCTTTTCCTAGGTACTTCATTTTAAAGTTGTTCATCAGTTTATTCTTAATACTTTCTCGGAACTTTTCATCATTGCTAAATAGCAGCATGTCATCAACATATAATGCCAAAAAAGTCATTTTATCATTTTCAATATGATAATATATGCACGGATCTACTTTTGAGCGGCACATTCCATATTCTTGTAGTGCTGAATCCAACTTTTGATTCCAGACTAAACTTGCTTGCTTTAACCCGTAAAGTGCCTTTTTAAGTTTAAGAACATGTCCTTTTTTCATGTTAAGAATGGATGGTGGTTCAACATAGATATTTTCCTTCAGTTCTCCTTGCAAGAATGCAGTCACAGCATCCATTTGCTCAATTTGAAGCTTATAACGTGCAGCCAACGCGAAGAAATATCTTACTGACGTATATCGAACAACAGGTGAAAACGTTTCTTCATAATCCACTCCTTTGCACTGGGTATATCCCTTAACTACAAGCCTTGCTTTGTACCGAATGGTATTATTTGGCTCCTGTTTCTTTTTAAAAATCCACTTTGTTTTAATTATGTTGCAATCTTGTGGCTTCGGTACAGAAATCCACGTTTCATTCTCTGCCAACGATGCTAATTCACTTTCGACAGCTACTTTCCATTTATTGCTGTCTTCACAAGAAAATGCTTCTTCAATTGAATTTGGCTCTTCTATCTCTGGCAAAGTTGCTTTATAACTAGCATGGGTCTTTGGTTCCTTCTTTGCAATTCGCTCGCTTCTCCTTAATTCAGATGTGACTGGAACTGGAACTTCTTCAATCACTGCGTTACTTTCATTAACATGACATATTTCCCCCACTTCATTGTTATTGTCAGGCAATGATCGAAATGACAAGGAACTAGAGTCCAAATCGTTAGTGCACGAATTCTCTACGGAATCTGAATCTTCACATGCACTTGCATTTTTTTTATCAGGGTAGCGAAAGAAATAAAAATCGTTTTCAGACTCACTCAGTATTGCAAAACCTTTAACATTTTCATCGAATTGCACATCTCTTCGAAGAACGACCTCTCTACTCTTTATGTCATATACTCGATAACCCTTTGATGTTATGCCATATCCAACAAAAATGCATTTTTCAGATTTAGGATCCCATTTCTGACGCTTTTGTTTTGGTATAAACGCCATTGCCAAACATCCGAAAATTTTCATATGGCTTACATCCGGCTTTCGTCCTGTCCACATTTCTTCAGGAGTACTTTTCAGACATTTATGGGGACTTCTATTTGCTATATACACCGCCGTTTGTATTGCTTCTGCCCAAAAACGTTTCGGAAGCTTTGCGTCATAGCTTCCCAATGACATTATCATGGGACGATATGTCTCTGGAAGTCCTTTCAGCAACAAGCAGCCCAGCCACTCGTCATTTACCATGAACCCGATTGATCCCAGCTTCTGGGATGTTGACACAATCTGCGATACATAGTCATCAACTGAATCGCAATCTTCCAGTTGGATTGAACACAATTTTTGCAGCAACCCCACCTTTCTGTCCAGACCAGAATCCTCGAATAGGCCTTTCAATGTCTTCCAGACATTCCTAGCCGATGTGGAGTCTCTTACATACACATACAGTGATTTATCTATGGATAAAATCAAGCGATACTTTGCCTTCTCTTCCTCTGATACACTCGCTGCGGATCCGGATGCGTTGTCTGTAGATCCATTTGCTTGGGATGCTCCAACTTCCTCACCAGAATCAGCTACGCACTTCCATAGTCCATCCAGCTTCAGTTGCGCTTCCATTGCAAAGCTCCATGTCATCCAATTAGCAGAACCAACGAGCTTCTCGAACTTCTCCAAATTTGCGATTCCAGTCATCTTAGCGCTTTCGTTTAAATTTACTTAATTATTGGTAACGAATCTCGATCTAAATGCCTGAGCCCATAACCTATTGGAAATTAATAATTACCAGGCAGTTTGAAAGTGAAATCGAGAATAATTTAATTTGAAAATCAATCAAACTTTGCTCAGGGCGCCAAAAGCTGTAGCATTGGCCCTGGCTTTAAACTGTTTTTTGACTGGATTATTATATTTGTACTGTTTTAATACACTCTTTTAAATATAAAATAAATATACGAGTAACATCAAGTTTAGGTTAACTTTAAGGAAATCGGAAAAACTCATGTAAAATTCATTTTTACTGTACGCCATTGTTGTGATGAAAACTTTTGGCATGAATTCTAACAAATTTTTATTTTATTAAAACGTGTTTCTAAGCGCTTGATGTATTGACTTTTTTTCTTCAACGAATAGCTGTTGTTAAATTATATGTTTTTAATTACAAGGAACCCCTTTCCAGTGTGTAGCCCCGGTCCCCGCAGCAACATCTTCTTTTCTTGAATCAATTGAAAATACCTCAATTAAAGCACTGTATATTTAATTAATTCACTAAATAGAACAATCTGTTTTCATTCTTAATAGTTTTTAGGTAATATCGGACAAAATAGTGTAAGGAAAACACGGCTGCCCAGCTGAAAACAAGGAATAAGTGGCCTTCCTCAAATAAAATAGCTTTTAATTAAATTAGTAAAAAGATTCATATGTGGGCCATAGTACCCGCATTATTTATATTACACATCTTTACTCGACATGATGCTAAAACATTATCATAATTTACTACTTATATGCATGAGAATTTAAATAAAATAAAAACTTAAATCATATAAGGACTGTCCCAGAAAAAACTTTATTTTTTTATTATACTCTACCTGATAATCTTATGTCTAAAAAGACACCATATTTGTTCTATATAAAGTGACATTTAATATGATGTATAACACTTGAAGATAGCACTTCTAACGACAAAGATATCTAGCAAGCAACAAAAAGTCCGCAAACTGATTTTGTCCACATACCTGCAAAATCCAGAATTAAAATATTCAGCCATAGCAAAAATAGTTGGTGCATCAGGTAAAACTGTCTTCACGGCGATTTCTAAATATAGGAAGGTTCTACCTGTTTCACGAAAAAGGTTCAGGCAGAGAACTAGAATTTTCTAACCCAAAGGTAGCGACGAAGGTGTAGTGCCTTTTTAAGCAAAATCCCAACACCTCAATGCGAGATATGGCGGCTAGAGCAAGTACATCAATAGCTACTGTACAAAGACCAAAGGAGAAAAGTAAGCTGAAGACATATAGAGTTCAACAAATACCAGACCGTTCAGATGAAAAGCAGTTGATGGCTCAGATGAGAGCCCGAAAATTGTATGAAAGGTACCTGACTAAATTTGATTACTGTGTTATGGATGAAGAAACTTACGTTAAAGCATATTTTAAGCAGCTACCTGGGCACGAGCATTTTACATTACCGAAGAAGGGGTATGTGTTTAGTAATTTCAAAGAGAAAAAATTTCGAAATTTCCGAAGCAATATATGGTTTGGCAAGCCATATGAAACTGTGGTCTCAGAAGCAGCTTCTTTGTTACGCAAGGCACAATCAATTCCATAGTTTATATAGACGAGTGCCTCGAAAAACGTCTTCTACCATTTATTCGTGAACATGAGGGTATCATGATGTTCTGGCCTGATTTAGCAACTTCTCATTACTCTAAAGCTACGATGGAATGGTATGCAAGTAAAAATACCAATTTCGTACCAAAAATAGCAAATCCGCCCAACTGCCCAGAGCTTCGCTCAATTGAAAGATATTGGGCTCTAATGAAAAGAGATCTTCGAAAGAGTTGTGAGACTGCAAAAAAACTTACAAGACTTCAAACTTAAGTGGAAAAGATCGTACCGTAGTGTCGATGAAACAACTGTGCAAAATTTAATAAAGGGCCTTGAGAAAAAAGTAAGAAATTTTTTAGATAAAAAAATTGTTAATTGGTTTTTAGTTATTTATATTCCGAATACTAGCCATTATTAATAAAAAAGGGAAAAAAGACCAAAAAAATTATTGGGTATTTTTTAATAACCAAAAAACAAAACGCAAGTTTTTTCTGGGACAGTCCTTGCATTCAGTGTGACATTGATGAAAAAATTCTTAAAATTTTTATGAAATTCTTAACAAAAAGCGCAATTTTCTTGTCAGTGCCTAAGTCCTAAGTCCACCACCGACCACTTATATATATGATAATAGATATTGTGTTTATTTCGACTGTCACATCGATAATCCTTTGTTAATCCTTATTTATGCTTTGGTTCAATATTTTGAAATCTAAGGCTATAAAGAACTATTAAAACCTATAAATTTGAACTTTAAATGACAGACAATATATATTTGATACGAAAGTAGATTTTAATCATATTACGCTACCTTATATGAAATTGTATTTAATCTTATTATAATGCGCAAAACTCTGAATCTTTGTGTTTGTGCCATATTTTACACTCGTCTCATTGCAGCTTGAATGCATCTCAACTCAACAGTATTAGTAATGCATTACGATTGCATGGCGTTTGCGCTTCAGGGATGGGTTTCTTACGATATACTTATGCGTACTACCGCAATGAATTACCATTCACAAAATGTGATTCATAAAATTTAATCAACGGCTGGAGTTTCATTCTTACTCTTAGGGTCCTCAAGTTCATTTTTCAAAGTTTCATCGTAGTTAGCTGCATTGATGTCACCCGATACATAAATAGCAGCGCCTTCATTTAGCTCATAAAATTTTCCGTCTCACAGTTTTATAGTTTTCAATAAATCTAAAACTATTTACCTTTGAAAATCGATATCCTAAATAGTTAATGGAAATTTCGATTCGTCAGTCAATCAATTATTTTAGCCATGGAATAAGAAAAGTGAATTCTTAATTTCAATCCCGAGGAAAAAACTAGAATTTTTTAAATTCCAATTATATTCCTCGCATGAAAACGAAAATTTATCAGTTACGAGTACTTTTGCCTTGGAATGGAAAAATTGGATTCCAAACTTCAATTCTACTATCTAATGCGGTCACAGCCTGTCAAGGATCAAGAAATAGGCTAAAGCTCTCCTATGACCAGTAATCTCACACTTAATACTATATATTGAAATATACTCACAGAATATTCAACCCACTCATCTTCTTCTCCTTTTCCGACTTCAAACCAACGAGAAAAGCAAGTCCAAAGCTGTATATGGGCTCTTGAGCCAAGATATTACTTTTATTATACAATTTATACGCATCACCTGCTCACTACTCACCCGTCGTTTGTCGAATTGTGCTAAAGGCATTAGCACATAATAAGTCAAGAAGCATATGACGTGATAAGTTGAGGAACTCTTATCTTTTTCCATGTTTTTTCGCGTCGAGATGACTGATCAGAGATGAGCAAACTAAACAATCTTAAAATCATTGATTTCATAAAACGATTTGATGCGAAGATTTTCGGTAACCCAGCGCCGGATTATGATTTTGTGTGGCCCATGGCTAAAAGCTGAATAAGAGCTCCTTATAAATATACACAATAAAATCTCATGTGCATATTGACGGTGTAACCAAAAAACAAACAAACAAAAACTGATCCTCCTACTTCGTTTCCCACAAAGCATCTTGAAATGTTGAGGCTCTCTTTAGCTCGGGGATATAGACCCTCAATCCAGCACTGCTGTTATACCATTTTAATGGTGCGATTGAGGTTTGCTCTTATGATAAGTGCCAAGCCCACATCAATCACGATTTGTCAGGAAGTTTAAAGTAAATATTGTCTCATCTCTGACTCACACAAAAACAGAACAACACCAAACTAAAATATGTAATGGTAGTAAAATCCAATATCAATCATTAAACCCTCAACCCACCCCAAGAAAACTCGGTGCTCAATACAGAGCAAATAAAATCAGTGATCAAAGTTGAGAAAACTATTACAAATATCACAAGGGTTGCTAAAGCGTTGCCACACTTATTAAAAAAAATGTGTGAATGTGTGGGGTTACCTACGCAAGAATAGAGATAAGATATACAAATCTGAAACCAATTTTGGTTAATTAATATGTATAAACAAAGGCCATTATTATCATATCCATTGTAGTCAAAACTTTCCTGCGAATCGTAACATAAGGCTTTTATTATGGAATTTTTGATTTGGATGTGAATAATTTAAACTCAGTTGCCCTTAGAATTTTTGAGACAGTTTTGGTTCCGATCGATTTCAGAATATGGGTCAATTCGTTGGCTCAACAGCTATAAAGTTTCGACCTATATTTATTATTATTTATTATTTATTCAATGTCGTTCAATGTCGAATCCAAGTAGCAAAGTATTGCAAACATTTTCTGAACTTCAGTAAAGAAACTACAACAGAAGTTTCTTACAAGATAGGCTTGAAAAAATTGAAAAGGGTTTGAAACACTAAATATGGAACTCATAAAATAAATATATGTTATAGCGATAAATCCTGTTGAAATGATTTTCAAAAAAGAATATTGAAATGTCTCAAAATAATTTGATATGATGTCGATATTTTCGATACTGTGTACTTTTGATTTAATATACATATATACATATGTATATGAGTTACCGATACTCATAATAGTTACTACTTTCGAAATTCGAATTTGTAAAATATACTATCTGGCCCTGCCTCAAGAAACCGAAAATAGTGTATAGACCAAAATATGTACATACATATATTCTACCGACGGTTTATTAAATGTAAAAGGTTTCTATTGATTTTTTTGAAACCGCAGCTCAGACGCGACACGCCTTTCCTATCAACAACATTTTTTTTTTTTTCAAGGAAGAATTTTGGTGGCTAGTGCATGTGGCACCTTACATACAAAATTTTTATTTAATAATTCAATGGCATCACTGCTTATCCAACTAATCGGACGTGACTGCTAATAATAATGTCACGTGCGCGCATACTTCACGCTGTGATAAAGTAAGAAATAAAACTGAACAGATTTTATGTGGACACTAAATTTAAGCAAATACATACATACATACCTACATATAGTGCAACCACATCCAAATAAATTCGAAAATTATTTTCACATGATTGCAATTCTAACACAATAAAATTACAAAGAGCATAATTTTGGTAATCAGCAGAATGTCATAAATTATGAGAAAACTGGGGTGGAAGTGAACTTGACGGGAGATTCAAGTGCATCACATCTACAAAAATATCGATTTTTTTAATTTTGTAGTCCTCAACGCGAGAGAATGTTGCGATATTTGTATTGGTGCTCACTTATATGGGGGCGCAAAATTTTCAAGCTGATAACAGTATTATAGCTATAAGCCCTAGGGCGTTAAAATCGTAAGTCCACCTCTGGTAGCATTTCATAAGTCAGGCTTACAGAAATTAAAAAATCATAAACGTATGTATGTATATGAGACGGAATGCGTCAATCGGATCAGAGCTACGGCCAAAACTGGAAGCAACCAAAAGCGACCAAGCGCACATTTTAAAGCTTTGAGCGTCTACTTACAAATGCCGAGTGTGCCTTTGGAAAATCCAATATGGCCGCCGGAAGCCAGAGAAAAATCGAGTGTCCATCAAAAAAAGCTTGTAAAAATAAACATTCTCAACCGATCGAGTCATATCTTGTCTTAAATTGTAGCTGATGCACGCCTCTGAAAAGCTGGCATGGTAGTTTGACAAACCACAGCACGGCGGATTCAATATAGGGGTCAATAAGCGAGATGTTGGCCGAATTTTTGAAAATCAACCGCTTTGCACCAAATTTGTTATATGGAGCTTTTGGGCGTCAAGACGACGGATCCAAGATGGATCGGATTCGTTATCAGTGACATCCAAAATCCTAGTATACCAAATTTGATACTAATCGGTTGGTTTTTAATACATACGTCCGCCATATTGGATACGCCAGCCGGAATTTTGGATATATGTTTAACCTTAGATTCGTAATTGGCGACCACAAAAACTCCACCATTTAGGATGCGTCATGTTAATTCAGTTGGGAATTTTTATTTTTTCAAGCTTTTTTTGCAGGACATTCGATTTTTCTCAAGCTTTCGGCCGCCATATTGGATTTTCCAAAGGTGCACTCGGCATTTGAAAGTAGACGCTCTAAGCTAATAAATCAGCTCTTGGTCGACTTTTTTGGTTGCTTCTATTAATTTTGGTCGTAGCTCTGATTCGGTTGACGCGCTTTATCCTAAAATGTGCAGTTTTTAGCACATTTTTCCAAAATCATTTTTCAATTTTTTGTTGACTTCTTTCAAAAAACAGCCTTAAGTAAAAAGTTGGACCCGTATAAGAGGATAAGACACAACACACAAACATATATAAATATTAGCCTTACAATAAGGTAACCATGTAATCATGTTTTGAAGTTGGCATTTTTTGGTCAATTTCTTTTTTTTTCGAATTTTGGGCTTACACCAAATATTTAAAAGAAAATTTGGTTAAATCTGTATCTGGTAGCAGTTCCCACTGCTGACCGTTAATGAGACAAAATTTCATAATATCAGATTTTGCTTGTTTCCTCAAAAATTATGCCTCGAATCGAAAAATATATTACTAAACGAACCATAATGAAGAGAAGTGAAAACACCAATTTTCAATTTTTAAAAGTCTGTGAATGAATAATAAGGTCTAACAGAATTAGATTAATTTCTCGAAAACATACCCAGTTCAAAGCATGTGAACTTCGTCAAATACTATACTTAGGAAGCCGGTGAACATCGTTGGAATGCAATCACATTTATGCGAATTAGAAAAACTAAGTAAGAGTACAATGAAGATAGCGTCGTAAAATGTATTTTGAAGTTGCAAAAAAAAAGTTATTTAATTGTTATATCGCGTCTGCCTTTGATATATTGTGTTAAGGGCATACTATAGATCAGATATGCCCACAAAAATTTTTTCGAGATCTGGTTACAACAACATCAATTTTGGTAAAAAACACTCAACAATATTTTGGGAAAAAGTTCCTGGAATTGAAAATTATTTTGCGAAAAAGTTCCTAGTATTGTTCAAAATTTTTAAATAGCTGCGCCAAGCTAATTGAATGGAGACAAAGGAAAACAAAAATCTAGCAAATGAATTGAAAACAAAACTAGTAAAGGCGTTATTTTCGGCCAGGCCGAAACTCACATACCCTACACTGTATTGAAAGTACTTTTTAAATAAATGTTAAAAAAATATTGAAGAGGTTGAATAAGTTGAAAATAATGTAAAAATGTTCAAAAATGTTGGAAAGTGTTGGAAAAAACTGAAAATGTTGAAAAAATATGGAAACCATTAAGAAAGTTGAAAGAAATTGAATAAGTCGAAATATAGGAAAAATGCTGAAAAACTGATGAAAAAGTCGAAAGAAATTGAAGGAAAAAGGTTTTTACCTTGAAAATGTCAAAAGAATATGGGAAATGTTGAAAAAAATAGAAAAGAAATGAAAAACACGAAATATGCCACGACCACTTCTCCAATTTCGCCCACTTTTGGTTCAATAAACAAATCAAATTTTAGCACAATAGCTTGTGTAGTTTGCGATATGTGCCGTAATTATTCCTAAATCTTAGGGCGGTGGCACACCCACTGATGCAATCCAGTCCAATTTTGATTCAGAAATAGCTTTTTATAAACAAACCTCTTACATCAA
Organism: Meiosimyza decipiens; assembly: GCA_963680825.1. Taxonomy (NCBI): domain Eukaryota; kingdom Metazoa; phylum Arthropoda; class Insecta; order Diptera; family Lauxaniidae; genus Meiosimyza; species Meiosimyza decipiens. The sequence continues at coordinate 84,700,153 of OY804258.1, read as the reverse complement.
ATTTCTGTATCATTGCTCATATATTTCGATAGTTATGCCACATAAGGTATTTTAATTGCATGGGAGGTGTCACGCCCACCGGCACAATTGTGCCAAAATTTAGCAAGAAGACACCTTTTAGCAAGTGTATCCGCCTTATTAAATTTCATAACGATTGCGTTGTTAGTTCTCTTTTGATAACGTTTATAAATATTGTAGGCTGTGCCACGCCCTTAAAATAAATTTTTCAGTATATTGACGTAGCTGGTATTGTTGACTACTTTCAGCGGTATCATCCCTTAAACTTTAATGAAAATCGTATGTGCTATTTTGAAGTTATACGAAATCCAAGTTTTTAATTGTTAAGAAGTGCCACGCCCACTTTTACAATTCTGCCCATTTTATGCGTTTTTCAAGATTTATAAGATCTGTATTCGTGAACCAAATTTCATCACTATATCTTGCACGGCTTACGAGCTATGGCGTTATAAAAGTTAAAATTTAGGGCTCTGCCACGCCCCTTTAAGAGTCTTTGCAAGCTTCAAACCTAGCCTAATCTTAATTTTGTTCTCATCTGTACCAAATCCCCGATTTTCATCAAAATCGCAGCAACTTTTTTTCAAAATGGACTTGGGTATATTTACATAGAGTATGGGCGGAAGGCGTGGCCGTTAACCGATTTCGCCAATTTTTATATGCTAGCAGCTTGCAAGAAGGTGTGAACTGTGTGCCAAATTTCATTGAAGTAGCTTGCTTAGTTTTCCCGTAAACTTGATTTCAACAGACAGACACACAGACAGACAGACAGACAGACGGACACAGCTATATCGACTCAGGTGGTGACGCTGATCAAGAATATATATACTTTTCCATACCTACCACGCCCCCTTCTATACGTTACAAACGGAATGACAAAGTGAATATACCCTCTGTGTAGGGTATAACTACAAAAACAAAAACCATGCAACAATAGCGAACCGAAATTATTTAACTTGAGTAACGGCAAGAAAAAATTACAGGAACAAAATACATGCGATGATTGCGGTCGAAAATGATTTAGCTCGAAGTGAGCTCAATATTTCTTTGTTATTGTTGTAAGAGCTGGAAGAGCCAAACGAGCTATGGCTGGGCATTCTTGGTATAGATAACGAAAATCTAAGAGGCAGACGTCCACACTCCTGCAAGAGGCTGGCGTGAAGGTCTCTGCTTTTTCAAAATATTTGGGGTCGTCGACGTTATTCAAATTCGTATATTAATATTTTAAGGGAACCTGATTTTTCCGAATACTCGAATGTTTATGTACTATATATGCATATGTAGTTAAAAAGCTTAAACTATTCCCTTCAAAACCCACTTTGAATTATGTACAGTGAGCAAAATATTCGATATCTTTTTTCTCTCCGAGAAGTCGTAAATTTAAACCCTTCAGTTATATACATATGTATATTTCAATTTACGAATTTTCAGAGAGCCCAGTTTTTATACAAAAATTACACATAAATAAGATTTTTTTTTTTCCAAACCAGACTAAAAATAAGTATACAGATCTTAAAAAGCTAACGAAGTGTTGTATACAGATCTTAAAAAGCTAACGAAGTGTTGTACTTTTCTAAGCCATTGCTAAGAAATGTTTTTTTTTTTTTCAAATCAAACTCTGTCTTGAGTTGTTAAAGGAGTTGCCAGTATTCGTGTACATGGTAAGTCTTGACTCTTCAGTCGAGATGTATTAGACGTTACGCGTAGGTTCCTAGCCAGTGTGTTTGGATGTTGCTGCAGTTTTAGTTGACATGATCGCTTTCTGATTTCCTGTAGCCGCTTAATAAAAGTTTTTGGTGTCTAGTTCAAAGTATTTTTGACTGAGACCTCTGGAATAGTTCTATATTTGATAAGCTGGCGTAGCCCCACAGTTGGATTCCGTATGACCATATAGGTATTAGAGATGTTTTATAGAAAAGTATATACTGTATATTCAAGGTTTAGTTTTAAAATTTTTAAATGGCCAGCACAAAGTCCGGATCTGAACCCCATAGAAAATTTGTGGGCCCACGCAAAGCGCCAGCTGTCTCGTTATGATAATGCACTTTCCAATATGGACGAGGTATGGAAACGGGTCCAGGCAGAATGGGCCAAGATACCGCATCAATCAATAGAGAACTTGGTGGAGAGCATGCCTAGGCGCATGAAAAAAGTTATTAAAAATAAAGGCGCAAGGACAAAATATTAAATGTATTTTAAGAAAAAGTTTTAGAAGTTCAGGTGCAAAACTGTCAAAATGATATGTAAAAATTATATGTATATTATTTATGTTTATATTAATGAAATAAATTTCTTTCGTTCAAAATTAAATTAAAGAAAAGGACTATTTCTATTTTTTGATTTATATTACATAAAACTAGTGCTTCACCGAAACGAGAACGATACGATGATTCAAAAATTATCGTATCGTCCTCGTAGTGGCGCCAAGCTTATCGTTTCGTACTTGTTCTCGTACGAGATATTTTTAATCCGTATCGTTATCGTCTCGTTATCGCCCATAATTCTCGGTTATTCTCGTTCACATTTTTATATACATATGCAAAACTAGCTTAACCAGCGGCTTTCCTACGCACTGTACAACCACGTCTACATTTTACGCAGTCTTTACTGCAGACAATTGGGTTTTTGTACCGAATTTCACAAGTTGGTATAAGTACCAAGAATAGCAATTTCAAGGGTTTTGTTGTATGGGAAGAGCTAAGACCCATTATATTGCTATTCTTGGTACTTATACCAACTTGTGTACAAGTTTCACAATTGTAGCTGCAACTAATGCCAAGATATAGCGATATATGTATTTTTTTTCATATAAAGGTGCCACGACCCCTTGTCCAAAAAAAGTTAAAGCTATATTCTAAGCCTTTCGACACCAAATCACCTATAGCTTGTAAATTTGAGAGCTAAGTTCGCTCAGTAGTTTCCAGTTCTATAGAAAACATACAGAAAGACATGAATTTTTTTATTTTTATATTTTATGGGGACAGCAAAAATATATGTAACATTTATTATTTGATTAGTTTATTATTTTGTTTTCTGTTAATAATGTTAAGAACAAAAATTAAATTGGTTATTTACTGATTCATTCATTTCATTTTACATATTAACAAGAATCAAATACATTTAATTATAACTTTAAATAATGAAAACCATAGTATCAAAAATTAAAAGGTAAATTCGCATATTTCTTCAACTAATTCACTTTTGCTCCAAGAGCTTATACAAAGACTTGCGCCAGTTACATCATCTTTCATTGACTGTCTTCTAGCATTTACGATTAGTGACGCATTTGAGAAAAGTCTTTCTACCGGTACTGATGTCGCCATTGTAGCCAAGATTTTAGCGATTATAGGGTAGACTTTCTCGTGAACACGCCACCAATCTAGAATATCGAATTCAAATTTAAATACCCATCATCAAGATTTTTACGTTTAGCGGATGGTTTTCCTTCGTCATCTCTTTGATTGAATTTATCATAATACATATTTTTCTATTAAAATCTTTTTCAATTGTTTCACCAGCAATCACCAAGTTGTCTTGCAGCTCATCCATATTTTTATAAGTAAGCAATTATCTTATATTTATTATGTTTATTAAAAAAGTAGTGGAACGCGCGTGCGCGTTCAATGTTCTAGATGTTTATATGATATTAGTAATATTACATTATCGCCGAGAACGAGATATCGGCCATACCATTCTCGCTCTCGCCCTCGGTCATCCGAGAAATAATTTTTTTAATATCGTTTAACGAGAACGATATATATCGGGTTTCGGTGAAAAACAGATGCTACATAAGAGTTTCGTTGTTTTCAATAAACATGTTGACGGTTTTGCTCCCCACTGTATGTTCCTCCATGTTTGGCATTCAAAAACAATAAACATACACATAAGGTACTGAAAATACTCCAAGTGTACTGACAATGCCCTCATCGGTTATAATTGCAGCCTGGCTGTCTGTAAAGACTGCTATTTGCGGCACTGGTGTTAAGTTGGGTTCCATACAACCTCGCTTGGAGTTATTCTTGTGCCATGAGACTGTGTGCTTAGGGTTTGCTTGGGTAGATATATAACACCAATGGCGGAATTTGGTTGAAAAACCTGACTGAAATGCTCTTCGCTACGATCCCAGTGCCTTTTACGGTCTCTGTCTAATGGGTGGTTCGAGATCAGTAGAAGTTTTAAGACTACGGTAAGCTTTCGAAAAAGATTAGCGTTTTGCTCCGTTAGGGGTCAGTTTTTGAATAAAACTATTGTGGTTGCTATCCTTTTCACGCCATTCTCTTCTTAGTTTTCGTTTTTCTATGACTAATCACTCACATTTTTATACCTAAGCCAGTTTGCAGAAGGTGTTGTGAGACAATTAGGGACATCAAACTGTTTGGGCTCTTTAAGTATGTGGATTACATCAGGGGAGTGATCAGAGGACAACTCGAATCCCTTTGCCTTTGGTCATAGCAAAATCAATTATATCATGTGTTTTGTATATGTCAGTTGGCCAATATGTTGCTAGTCCAGGGAAAGCAACACTATAAAGTTGCTTTAGAGTTGCTTATGCGATAACCCTAGAATGTATGTTTTGCATTGTAGTGTCCAGCTGCAACAAACCTAAACCTAACATTTTGAACAAATCAATAAACTGAGCGTCTGTACTTTATATTTTTTTATAATGAAAAATCATTAGTAAGCTAGAACATGAAGCAAGAAATCGAATTTTATTATTAGAAATGTAAACAGCGAGAAGATTAATTAACTTTTATATATTGTATTTCCTCACTCATTAATATCTTTACAAAATTACAGAGAGAAGAAAAATTTTAAGGGTTTTTTTTATTTGCTCCATTAAAATTCATTGACTTAGATTAAATTCTAATTATAAACCATTAAGTCCCAGCGGTTCATTTTTCGACTAGCTACTTTCGCATTTTTTCCGGGTACATTTGCACACAAAATGTTTTAACACATGCTATAACTTGCAACATCGAGTTGTCCACAAATGAAAAGAGTCGATTCCGATTAATATCCATTCAATGAAGCAATTTTTTGCCAGAAGAAATTAGGACCCAGTGGTGGAAAAATTACCCACCTGAGCCGAAACCTGAGCAGGTAGAAAGAATTAAAAAACTAGTAAAGGTGTTACCTTCGGCCAGGCCGAAAGTCACATACCCTACACTGCATTGAAAGTGCTTTTTAAATAGATGTTAAAAAAATGTTGAAGAGGTTGAATAAGTCGAAAATAATGTAAAAAGGTTCAAAAATGTTGAAAAGTGTTGGAAAAAACTCAAAATGTTGAAAATATATAAAAACCATTGAAAAAAGTTGAAAGAAATTGAATAAGTCGAAAAATATGAAAAATGCTGAAAAATTAATAAAAGAGTCGAAGAAAAAAGAAAATGTCGAATGAAATTGAATGGGAAAAGGTAAAAGGTTGAAAATGTCGAAAGAATAAGGGAAATGTTGAAAAAAATAGAATAGAAATGTAAAACACGAAATATGCCACGCCTACTTCTCCAATTCCGCCCACTTTTGTTTCAATAAATGATATTCGTGATTGACATGCACAAACCAAATTTTAGCACAATAGCTTGTATAGTTTGCGATATGTGCCGTAATTATTCTTAAAATTTAGGGCGGTGACATACCCACTGGTACAATACAGTCCGATTTTGATCCAAAAATAGCCTTCCATAAACAAACCTCTTACACAAAATTTCAGTATGATTGCTCATATATTTCGATAGTTATGCCACTTAAGGTATTTTATTTGTATGGGGGTTGCCACGCCCACTGTTGCTATTTAGCCAGCTTTTGATTCATATGTACCTAATACCCAGTAAACCACTTACATCAAATTTCAGATCAATTGCTCCAATAGTTCACTTAAAATAACACTTATAACTTTATGTTAATGAGGGAGGTGCCACGCCCACTGATGCAATCTTGTCATGTTTCATTTGATTTCAAAGCTTATAGTAACCGACACCTCCACTCAAAATTTTATGAAGATTACTCTCATAGCACACTATCTATAGCATTAAACGTATTTCGGTTATATGGGTGGTGCCACACCCACCGGCACTATTGTGCCAAAATTTTGCAAGAAGACACCTTTTAGCGAGTATATCTGCCATATTAAATTTCATAGCGATTGCGTAGTTAGTTATCTTTTTATAACGTTTATAAATATTGTAGGCTGTGCCACGCCTTTCAACGAAATTTTCCAGAATATTAACGAAACTTGTATTGTTGACTACTGTTAGTGGTATCATCCCTAAAATTTTAATGAAAATCTTATGTGCCAATTTGGAGATATACGAAATCCAAATTTTCAATTGCTAAAAAGTGCACGCCCACTTTTACAATTCTGCCCATTTTATGCGCAATTCAAGATTTATAAGATGTGCATTCGTGTACCAAATTTCATCACAATATCTTTCACGGTTTACGAGCTATGGCGCTATGAAAGATAAAATTTAGGGCTGTGCCACGCCCATTTAAGAGCCCTTGCAAACTTAAAACCTAGCCTGATCCAAATTTTGTTCTTATCTTCACTAAATCAGCAAGTTTCATCAAAATCGCAGCAACTTTTTTTCAAAATGGACTTGGATATATTTACATAGTAAGGGCGGAAGGCGGGGCCATTAACCGATTTCGCCCATTTTTATATGCTAGCAGCTTGCAAGAAGGTTTGACCTGTGTGCTAAATTTCATTCAATTAGCATGATTAGTTTTCGCGTAAACCTGACAGACAGACAGACAAACAGACGGACACAGCAATATCGATTCAGGTGGTGACGCTGATCAAGAATTTATATACTTTTCCATACCTGCCACTCCCCCTTCTATGCGTTACAAACGGAATGACAAAGTGAATATACCCTCTGTGTAGGGTAAAATAAAGCTTATATGATGCAAATGTAGCCCATCGATTTAGGTGCAGTAGTATAGGCTTATGTCTCAATGGGTAGTTATAGCATCATCACGAAATCCTTAACCTTGCACAATCTCCGGATTCTTTCATGAACTAAGCACCGATAATATGTAAAAGGGTTTGGACAACGGTGAGTGTACGGGTGGAGCCGCCGATGGAACTTGTATTTATAATGTGAAACCTTATCATAGAATTATATATACAAATACTAAAATTCATTATTAAGAAATTTTGTATGTAATTAAATTTTTTTATAACGAGTAATTTACTGTAGTGTTCCGAATTGCAGTAACTTCAATCAGAGAAGTCTTTCCAAAAACAACTAATTCCGAATTAATTTAATGCTTAATAATGAACTTGAAAGTGTTCATGTTTTTATCATCAATTAAACAAAGTAGATATGTAAGCAACTTTTTTTTTCAACTAAAGAACAGGCTTAAAACTTTCAGAAAGGTGAAAAAAGAAGCCTCTAAAAATGTGAGCTCTTAATATTAACATTAAGAGGTGCCTGTTTCTAACTTTCCATTTTCCATATAAATTATTTACATCGAAAAAAAATTATTTTTTTTCTTATTTTTGTAACTTGACATGAGAGCATTGTAAAAATAAACTGAAAGATTATTTTAGTAGGAAATTAAACGCTCTACAAAAAAAAAAAAAAAATTTTAGTCTATAAAATAATAATTTTACTGAACCTAATGCAATGTTACTAATGTTACTTTTGTTTAACAGTTAATCAAATAATAAAACAATATAATTTTTTTTTTTTTTTTTTGTAAAGAAGAAGAAAGACCGCCCCGAAATCTGTAAGAACTTCATTAATTGAGATTTTACTTGATAAAACATTTTATTTGTTACAGCTGTCATCAAAAAAAAAAGAAAACCTGCAAAGTTCTGTCCAATGTATTTGTTTTTGTAATCCGGTCACATTTCGCACAATCGCACTTTTGCAACTACGCAAGTCCACTTCGCCACCAATTTTTTCCACTTATCTTCTTTGAATAGATTTTATCCCATAGAAGCAGTATTCCAACGCAATAAACATTTAGTTTGCACGTGTAATGCAAATAACATGTGCTTTTTGTGTTTAGAGCCGATTTGCATGGTACTCCCTGATTCTTAAACTCTGTAGTCGCTCAGTCAATGTAAACAAATTTTTACTATATTCTTCGCAAAAAAGATAGCTTTATTTTACCAATTGAATTAAAAACAAATTACAAAAAGTAATTGCAGAAAACCGATCCCGTTTCTTAGTATAGGGTTGATACAATTTTGTTTTTTAAAATGATTTCATATCCGCATAATCAATAAGCCTGCGAGCACGCTTAATATTTTGCTTATTCTCGAAAGCAATTTGCTCATCCACATTCTCACAAAGCAGATGTTTTTTACAGCATTCGGGATAGGATGCATCCTTATCGATAGGCTCTCCCCATTTACAATTTGGAGGGGCACCCATTGCGCCACAACTAGAAACAAATAATTTTATAATATGTTAACATAATTTATACACAGAGCGAAAAAACTATTGTAAAATAACCTCCACTAAAATAGTTAGAGAATTATGTATGGAACTCAAAAAAACTACACAGGTACTTTGTTGTCTTATATTTGACTTAGAATAGTATTACTAAGTACTACCTGTCCGGGAGATAGCATTGCTATAATAATATCCCTACTTAGATCAAGGCCTTCGGAGCCTAATGCCTCTGGTCTGCCGCTCAATTGATGGAACATTGAATGTGAATTGTTTATCTTCGGAAAAGTTTCATTAAACAGCTCAAATGAAGCAACTAAATATATCTTGCAGAGCCTTAGCACTCGTAAAGTCCTTTGGTCGATAAACACTAATCGACTGCAATTATTTTGATTAAAAAGACCCTCGATTCAATATGGCCGATTTAATTCAAACAATTTTAATTTACTCTAAAATAACGACTTAAATTCAAAAACTAGTAAAGGTGTTATCTTCGGCCAGGCCGAAGGCATTAAAAGTACTTTTTTAAATAAATGTTAAAAAATGTTCAGGAGGTTGAATAAGTCGAAAATAATGTAAAAAGGTTCAAAAATGTTGAAAAGTGTTGGAAAAAACTGAAAATGTCAAAGGATATGGGAAATGTTGAAAAAAATAGAATAGAAATGACGCCCACTTCTCCAATTCCGCCCACTTTTGTTTCAATAAATGATATTCGTGATTGACATGCACAAACCAAATTTTAGCACAATAGCTTGTATAGTTTGCGATATGTGCCGTAATTATTCTTAGAATTTAGGGCGGTAACACACCCACTGGTACAATCCAGTCCGATTTTGATCCAAAAATAGCCTTACATAAACAAACCTCGTACACCAAATTTCAGTATGATTCATATATTTCGATAGTTATGCCACTTTAGGTATTTTAATTGTATGAGAGATGCCACGCCCACTGTTGCTATTTCAAAAGCTTTTGATGCATATGTACCTAATACACAGTAAACCACTTGCATCAAATTCCAGATCGATTGCTCCAATAGTTCACTTAAAATAGCACTTACAACTTTATGTGAATGAGGTAGGTGCCACGCCCACAAAGCTTGTAGTAACCGGCACCTCTACACAAAATTTTATGAAGATTACTCTCATAGCACACTATGTATAGCATTAAACGTATTTTGCTTATATGGGAGGTGCCACACCCATCGGCACTATTGTGCCAAAATTTTAAAAGAAGACACCTTCTAGAAAGATTATCTGCCATATTAAATTTCATAGCGATTGCGTTGATAGTTCTTGTTTTATAACGTCTATAAATATTGTAGGCTGTGCCACGCCCTTCAACGAAATTTTCCAGAATAATGACGGAACCTGTTTTGATGACTACTTTCAGTGGTATCATCCCTAAAATTTTTATGAAAATCGTATGTGCCAATTTGGAGATATACGAAATCCAAATTTACAATTGCTAAAAATTGACACGCCCACTTTTACAATTCCGCCCACTTTATGCGCAATTCAAGATTTATAAGATCTGTATTCGTGTACTAAATTTCATCACAATATCTTGCACGGTTTACGAGCTATGGCGTTATAAAAATTAAAAATTTAGGGATGTGCCACGCCCCTTTAAGAGCCTTTGCAAACCTCAAACCTAGCTTAATCTTAATTTTGTTCTCATCTTCAACAAATCACCAAATTTCATCAAAATCCTAGCATCTTTTTTTCAAAATGGACTTGGGTATATTTACATAGAGTATGGGCGGAAGGCGTGGCCTTGAACCGATTTCGCCAATTTTTATATGCTAGCAGCTTGCAAAAAGGTTTGACCTGTGTGCCAAATTTCATTGAATTAGCTTGCTTAGTTTTCTCGTAAACCTGATTTCAACAGACAGACAGACGGACACAGCTATATCGACTCAGGTGGTGACGCTGATCAAGAATACATATACTTTTCCATACCTGCCCCGCCCCCTTCTATGCGTTACAAACGGAATGACAAAGTGAATATACCCTCTGTGTAGGGTATAATAGGAATTATTGCAAAAAAACTCTTTTTTCTAAAAAAATTGATAAGATTTAATTGAGCTACGAAGTTACGACACTGACCAGCGGCATTGTCCTCAGACGTTCATGAAATAATTATGTGCGCAAATGAATATATTTCTTGTGACTGCCACCGAGGCTAGAGATCATTAAGCCTTTAATTCTTTTTAAACTGTTTTCCATTTTTATTTTACTGAGCTTGTGTGTCAATATCAAAAAACCTATTCAAGAAAAAAGTGGCTAAGGCCTGATTTACTGTATTCATCTGTTGCTAAGCGGACTCATCGGTGGCTTTTAAGCCGATAAGTAAGAAATTCTTAGCCCTCTATACATATTTCTCTTTTTGCATACATCTGTTGAGAACCCAAGCAAAGTATTAAGTAAAGCAAAGCAATTTGCGCTTGCTACTTAGTTTTGACTTGCCAATAATGCTCACAACGAAGCGCCTGCAAGTGAAGGGTCATATCAGAAATCCAAAATCAAAAATAAGCCAACAAATAAAAATAAATTTTGCTTTGCTTCTTTTTAGTTTTTGTTTGGGTTCTCAACTGATATATGCAAAATGGGAAGTCCTTGCCAATCGGCTTATAAGTCACTGATGACTTCGCTTAGCAAAGAATGAAACTACCACGGCAAGCTATGGCCCCGTTCTTTTTAAATATACAGTACAACCTTGCTCAACGCAACTAATAGAAATTCGGGCAGTTGCGATGGCTGAGGTTGTTGCAAAAACAGAGTCAAGAAATGTTTTCGCCCAAAGGTGCTGATTTTGAATAATAATGCATATTATTCATTAAAATAATCTCGCAATTGGAATGAGAGTAAAAGTATTTTATTTAAAATACTGCATCCTTTACTTAAAACCAAAAAAATCTAAAATAAATATTTCTGACGCAGTAATTAATGTACGTATGTATGTAGAATATAATTTTGGTAAAATTATTTTTCAAAAAAATATGAAATTTTTGACACCATTTTGTTGTATGCCATTAGGTATATGCTGCATTGCATTTTCGCCAAGATCTTGAAGAATCAAAATAATTTTTACGCCATTTTCTTCAGCCTATTGAATACAAGTGCTGAATGAACTAAAAGCAGTGCTAGCCTTAATCTTCAATATAGGTGGAGTGAATTATTGGTTTCGTCTGCGCTTTCAATTTCTTCCACTTGATCTTCGTTTTTTGACAACTGGCATTTTGCAGCACACAGAAAGGCACCGGTCGTTAAATAAATTTAATTAAACTGAATAAGCACGAAATAAATGTACACGTAGTTCTTAAATATTGTACATATGTACATGCATATATATGTTCTGAGAAATAGCAGTAACATTCAAAGAAGTATTTCAAAATCAAAAAAGAAATCAAAATAAACTAGACCAAAAGTTAAAAAATACAAGTTGCGATAATTGAGTACTGTTTTTTTTTTTAAGTTGCGTTAACAGAGTCTACAATGTAAACAATTGAGGTGTTGCAATAATCAAGGAGTTGCGTTCATCGAGGGTTGCGTTGAGCGAGGTTATACTGTATCTTTGTTTTGTGTTATTCATTAATTTTTCAAAATTTGTCATAAATCAAATTACGCGCTTACTTCAATAGCGGCATAACTCAAAAAAGTTTAAAGTTTTCAATAAATTACTTTTTATATGAAAATTCAAAACAAAATATACACACAAATGAAACATAAAATGGCTTAAAACTCTGCATAATTAACTCGAAAACTTTTTTTTTTTGGTTATTATAGTATGTATTGCAGTAAATCCGCGAAATGTATTTTTGATAAGTTTCCAATTCGATCTCTATTGATTTTAACGATGTTTTTTGTTGTGCTTTGACTTATTCAATGTTTTCATTGAATAAGTTAAAAAAAAAATTGATAAAAGTTGAAAAGTATTGACAAACATCGGGAGAACTTATGTTAAGTTGAATCTTATCGAAAAACACGAAGAGTAGTGAAAAAGTCGTTAAATTCGAGACTCATTAAAAATCTCGAAAAACATCAAAAAGTACATATATTTTGGTATTCTCGAAGAAATAAAAATAATTGACTTTAATGAATACAAACCAGAAATGACGGATATTCATTAATATTATTTGTAACAAATAATATATCTTATTTTGACTTATAGGCCGCCTTATAAAAAGCCTATAGCTTCGTTTCTTTTTTAAAGTTAATAATGAAAATAACTTTCAAATTAACTGCATGTTGTTGATACTGAATAAAATGTTTGCACATGGATTCTCGTACCAGTCTTATTCTGATTTTAAATTTAACCATTCATGTATGTATCAGAAAAATTACAAAAAAAATTTACGATTTGCTTTTGGGTTGAAACTTCACAATTTGATATGAAATATGACATAGACAATGATCAAGAAAACACAACGTCATTTAAAAAAAATTTAAAGAAATCTCGCAAAAATGTTTTTCAGTATATTTTTTCCTCCGTTGAAATGAGGATAAAAATAAATAGTAATAGGTAGGTATATGTGAGTTTAATGTTAAACTACAAAACATTTAAAAACTTCAAATAAATTGAAAATTGTTCTAAAACTCTCTATATATCGACACTTCCAGCATAACTGACCACTTTTCGAAAAATACAAATTGTAGACATAAAAAAATTTTGTAAATTAATCGATGCATTGCTTGTAGCTATGCAGCTTTGAAAGTTGTAATAGATACTAAATCTTCATCACATATTGAATGCTCCGTTACATTTGGATGTCGCACCCGTCGCCTTTTTGGAGTTTCATTGTATTTATTGTTTAAAATTTATGATAAAAGTTACTCATGATTATAATAAAGAACACATGAAGTATTTCTAAAATGATATCAATTTGTCATTCATTCCTGCAAAATTTTAGGCAATTCGAACTCAAACTCAAAATATTCAAAAAAGAGATTTTTACAACTTCACACCCGTTACGCACTTTAAAACAATTTTCTGAATTAATTATGCATAGTTGTCAAATTTTATATTTTTAAAAAATATCGGAAGGTATCTTAGTACCTACTTGTTGTAAGAGATGAAATTGCATTATCACACTTGTCTGAAAAGATATGAATGGAAATAAGTCTTAAATGTCACACCCGTTCCCTTGGAAGTGTCGATATGTACATGTAGATTTCGTTTTGTCCCTATTGAACAGAATTGTGATGGGGTCGGGAAAGCGGCAACGATTACTCGCTGTCAAATATTATAACACACTTGACCGTATGACAGTGATCGGCAAAGAGCGAAACTCACGTGTTTCCTTATTCTCAAAAAAGAGGGAAATCTAAAGCGCTCTCACCACTGAGAAAAATTCTTGTATGTTTTAATTTTTTTGCATACAATCCTGATATTGCTTTCGAACTTGTTTGTTTTTTTTTTAATGTATAGTATAGTCTATTGAGTCAACAGGAATTAATGAAAATAGTCTGAAAACGACTTCTGCATATCATTATTATTATTGGGATAAGAATATGAGACCTTAGGAAAAAACTATTCCTTAGAAAAAAACAAATAAAACAAATTAAAATAAAATCGAAGTTCATCTTAATTTAAAAAATTAAATTAAATATTAAGAATATTCAAAGATATGTATGTACAAAAAAGATATAGATCAAAATTTGAAAAAAAGTTAATTATAAAATAACTTTTTTTTTAAGTCCACAACTAAAATCTCCCTCTCATTTTCCTGTTTGCTATGAAACTCTTTATGAACAGATAAGAAATGTTTTTCTATATTCCCTCTGTGCACTTCCCCTAAAATGCGCATACAAATCAAACATTGTGGCTGGCCAAAAAACTTCTCTTTACATACGAATACCATATTACTCATACGACAAGACTAATTTTTTACTCTCTCTCACATCACTTCTTAATAGTCAGTTTATCGCTACTCACCCTGCAATAGTCACATTTCCATCTGGATCATTGCAGCTAATTGTTGCGCAGATTTCTGGATGATCAGCCTTCTCTCCAGGGGAAATAACTAACTGATCGGTAAAAGTGCATTTGCCGGGATTATCTAAAGAATAATTTATTTTTATTTAATTTCCACAATTAAAATTCTTTGATTACCCGCGTTGTAGTAATTGCCTCTTGCTAGCCATCCCGCAGTATTTGCTACAGAAATTGTAATTAAAATAAGACAAAAGTAATATTTCATCGCTTTCACTGTCAATGATGTTCAGATCACACTGCTCTGATGCCAACTAAATCGTTTATCTGTTTCCTAGCTCAGAGATACCCAACGCATCATTTTCACCATAAGCGATTTTGTGAGTAGGTGTTATTTTTGTACACCTACATTGATTGCTGTTTAATAGAAAATATCACTGAAATCATTCATAATAAAATGTTCTCAGAATTCATGTCATAGCGTCATCTGAATGGAGCATTTAAAAAGTACTTGGGAAAACCACACCAGTTATAAAATCTCTAAGCTACAATATATATATTGCAATAACATTATGCAATTCTCACCAAACGTGTTTTTTATGCCATCAGTTTTAGTTCTATCTCACGCCAAATCGAGTAATGATAATGCAATAGCTGCGTTCGGGCCGGATTTTCTTACAAAAAAATTTAAGGCGTCAGATCGCGAAATTTGAGAGAGTAAAAGCTGAAAATTCTCTGACACTCGAATCACCACAATTTTCGTCTCCAACGCAAAAATTGAAAACTATCAAAAAGTTGCGCGTATTTTTGTAAACAAACAAAGGAAGGAGTCAGGAGATAAGGCCTGCGTCGTAGTTGCATACCCGAATGTTTAATACTTTCTGAATGCAAGCTAAGTGAAATCTATTGAGAATATTATTGACCAACATGATATAACTCATAAAGCGAATGACTTGACTTTCAAAATGAAGGAGCAAACCAAAGGTTATTTGACGTGTAGCATTTTTCGAATAATTATCCAAATTTTATTAAAATTTCTAGATCTTGTTCATTTGTTATATGAGTTATTTCCGATGACTATACAGGTAGTCCCCGACTTACGACCGAGATAGGTTCCTAGTCATCGGTCGTAAGTCGATTAAGTCGTAAGTCGAGTTTCATAAAAAATAACTAAAGAAAAATATTACATACATACTGTACTACTAGTTCCAGCCATTTTTGGGATGATATAAAATTATTCACTTAAACAAACGTATTATTTGTACTGAAATAAATCGAATCCTTGTACATACTACTGTTTTTTTTTAAATTTTTTCTCATATACATATTTTAGGGACTCCCCGAAACTAGTTTAAGCATTTTCTATGAAAAAAATTGAAAAAAAAATTGGTCGTAAGTGCGAATAGTCGTAAGTCGAACGGTCGTGAGTCGGGGACTACCTGTATATCCAAAAGTAGATTGGAGCCACAATTTTCGTTTGCAGATTTTTTTAAAGTAAATAAAGTGCATAAACTGTTGCTTAGTGTAAAAATAAGAGATTTGGAGTAAGGTTTAAATTTACCAGAACTATTTTAGGTTTGGAGTTAGACAGTTTTGTTATGGACCAAACCATGCGATTATATGGGTTATTTTTCAGAGGATATAAGGGTGCACATATCCCCCCGATTTGATTAAAAACATTTTTTACGAAGTTAAGCCCATCTAAAATTTTAGTGTGAAAACTTGAAAAACCGCTGAAAGTTTTTTCAAAATAGTCTTTTGATTCTAATATAACTTCTGATTATCTGTCAGAATCTCTAAGAAATTTTGAAAATTGGCATGAATGGGAAGAAGTGGAGGTATTTTATGACTCTAAGGAAATTATACCGATATTGCATAAAAATTTCGAAAAATTTAAGTGTATCGAGACTTTTTTATCATAATAAATACACATTCTCTACACAAAAATATTGTACGCACATATGGCTTTTTCGCTGGCTGTACTTCTGTGTGATATGAATGTTTTTCTTTGAAGTTTGAATTTTATGAGATAGGTCCTCGTAGATTGAAAATATCGGTGAAATGCAAGTATGCTGAAAGATAGAACGATGCTTCCCTTGTAGCATCAGGAAAAGCTATGAAGACAAAAAGCCAGCTTACAAGACATGTATGTAAAATAGCTTTGTACCAAAATTAATAAGATACTTCGCCTTTGTAGCGATATTTGGTTTTATAATATCTTGCTAGAACAAGAAATTTATAAATATAATTTGTTGTCTTAAGACTTGTCTTTAAAAGGCCTGTAAATGAAGCTATAAAACATTTTTTTGCTACTAGGATTGTCGCATTATAAAACTTTTTTAGTATGAGATGTTTAAAAATTTGTGCACCGCAAACATTTTACATTTTGCATGGGTTTTTAAGAAATTTAGGATATCTTTATCAGTTAATTAGTCAAGAACAAATCTTACACGAAATTTTTTTATTCAAACAAATATTTATTATCGATGGCATTGTACAAAAAAATTTAAAATGGGGTAACTTTGACATAGCTACATTTCCAATTTCTCATTTTAAAACTGTGCGCATCGAAAAACATGTTACGAGTCCCGAAGCCATCATACCCAATGCGTTCCGCAACGGCTAGCTTACGGCATCAGGGAGGAGGTTTTCACCCACAGCGTTGGATCGTGGGAGCAACAATAAAAGATCTCAATGCTGGCGGAAACCAAAATTGAAATCTATAAAAAAAATGGTAAAACCCTATTAGATTCAAAAATCATAAAATTAATCGACATTAAAAATTTATCGAAATTGGGAATGCAAACACAAAAATTTTATCACCAAAAAGAGTTATTAATTACAAAATAAAAAAAAACTGAACACAAACATTCGAGTGAGCTGTTCCAAATGAGAGAGCGAGAGAAATTGTTCCCCTCTTATGCAACCGCCCAATCTGTGATGCACAGTCCATTTTGGTGCATCACCCACATCCTGATCATCGCCGACTAGCTCATGCCAACATCACTGGTACCGTGGAAAAATCAACCCCCTTTGATGAAAATTATCAGAAATGCATTTTCACGTTACAATCTAAATCTAGGTGTACAAATATGAAACCGGTAATGACATCTAGCGGTCGATAGCCGTATATGTATGAGCTTCCGAACCGCACCAAATGTCTTAATTGTTCATTCTGTCATCTGTCAACAATATTCAGTTCACAATTTGTCAAGTTTCATACAACAACGCATTTTTTCCGCTCGTAAAGATGTCGAATTTTGTGCCTGAAAACTCTCATTTGCGGGAAGCATTGATATTCTGTTTCCATTTGAAGAAAAACGCTTCTGAATCGCATCGAATGCTTGTTGGAGCTTACGGCTGGCATGCTCTTGGTCGTACACAGTGCAATGAGTGGTTCAATAAATTTAAAAGTGGTGATTTTTATGTGATAAATGAGGAGCGCGGCCGGCCACCGAAAAAGTTTGAAGACACCGAACTGCAAACATTATTGGACGAAGATGATGGTCAAACGCAACAACAGCTCGCTGAACAACTTAATGTGACACAACAAACCGTTTCCTTGCGTTTGAAGGCCATGGGAAAGATTTTAAAGGTCGGTAGATGGGTGCCACATGAACTGACCGACAGGCAGCAAGAAAACCGAAAAACCACTTGTGAATTGCTGCTCGCCAGGCAAAACAGAAAAGGTTTCTCCATCGAATCATCACTGGCGATGAAAAGTGGATTTATTTCAACAATCCCAAACGAAAAAAATCATATTTGAGCCCCGGCCAACGACCCAAATCAACGCCAAGACCAAATCGCTTCGGCCGAAAGACAATGCTATACGTCAGAAGAGGCCCGAATTTCAACTTCGCCATGACAAAATTGTATTCCAAGATGACAACGCATCGCCACATCGAGCAGTGGTCAATAAAAACTTGGTAGAATCGTACAACTGGGAGCCCCTGCCCCACCCGCCGTACTCACCGGACCTGGCGCCATCCGATTACTATTTGTTTTCATCGATGGGACACGCACTCAACGATTCGCACTTCAATTCTTACGAGGAAGTGCAAAAATGGCTCGATGAATGGATAGCCTAAAAAAACAAAGAATTTTTTTGGCGAGGAATCCATAAATTACCTGAAAGATGGAATAGATGTGTAGCTAGCGAGGGGAATTACTTGTAAGATTAAATTTGGAACTATTTTCGCAAAATAAACGTGTTTTTTTTAATAAAAAATTACCGGTTTCATATTTGTACACCAGTACTAAACTCATATATCTTACAGGCTAACGCGCAAACTCTAATTTTACACCGAATGGCCAGGAAAATCATCAGAATCCTGAACTTGCAAACAATGATACATACGACGGTGGAATACACCAACAACAAAGATTTATAATTATGATTATAGAATAAATTAAATAAATGTAAAAGATCCCGTATATCTATATATAAACGTTGCGAAAATTTTCTTTGAATTATTTAATTTAATTTTAACTCCCAAAATAATTCACCTTTTAGGAATTCTTTTTATATAGGTAAATACATTAACGAGTTCTAAATCATACACAAAAAAAATATCAAGAACACCCCTTATGCAGCAACCGCTGATGAACACACCATACGTGTTCGTTTCTCTTTCGGGTTAGGTATCCTGCTTTGTGACTTCGATAAAAGTATTCCCACTACTATCGCCGACAGGGCTTACACTTCGCGTATTTTTTTGCTGACAAGAACGATTTCAAAATGGCTGCGTTCAGACACCAAACACCACCGTCACGCCGACTGGGTTCACACTTCGCGCCTTTGCTGCTAACACGAATGAAATAAAAATGGCTACAATCAGCCGCTTTCAGCACAAAGATCAACTTCTAGTTTTTTTTTTTCTTTTAGAGTTTCGATGAAAATTTTTGTATATATAAAATATTGTGGGTGGCACTTATCTTTTGCATACGAGATCCTGTTGTTTCAGCGTCTCTCTCAGAGGTTTCAGGCCACCTCCTATTTCGCCAGCCGCACTAGCAAATAGCAAAACCTTTATTACAGCTTTCTTTAAATAACTTTAACTTCACTTACGTGATTATGATCTTGACTTAGACCTTTCCTAATTCCTGAGTTGTAATTCCCGCTTTTCACCGAAAAAAACAACCTGCGGATATAAAGAAAACCCTCACATAATGGCTATACTTATATATTATTACCTTTAAGTTGATTTACCTGCAATATTGTTTACATACACATAACACTTTACTTTACTGATAGGTTTAAATAGTTTACTTGCCTCCTACTTAAGACACTAATCAACACTTTATTTTCACAGACAACTTCTTAAAGTTTCACGAACCAAATTCAAATTTTATTCTTAATAATTATTTTTAAGCTTTATTCCGCGACACAACTGCTCATCAGAACTATTTACGGATCTTTGAAACTTTTTGGCGGAACTCGTTGTCACCAAGCCCTAAATTTCCAAAATTCACATAAGTTAAGTACATTGAATTTACAACACTACACCAAAAAACAATTCTCACCCACACCTACATTTTCTCGCTCGCTCTGAGTTTTCTCATTTTACAGTTCAGCAACATTATTGTTGAAAAGCTCATTGTCGACACCATTCTGGTTTCACTTAATAGTGTTGCTGAACATAGCCTATGAACACTCGACCTTTCTGACACTTGTGATCTTTTTTCCATTTTTTTTTTCTTTAGATTGACATGTGTCAACGCGAAGACCAACCAACAGAAAAACAAACGACGCGCAGGCCTCTAGTTAAGGTAATATTTCATTTTCCTCAACATAATTTATATTAACAATTTAACTTCTTTCAGTGGCAACCAAATACGAACCCTACGTCCATTTATTTGACGGCAGCAGCCTCACGCAACATTTCATTGTGCAGGGTAGATTCGGACGGAACACAGGTAATCTGAAGATTCTACGGCAACAAACAATATTTTAGAAAAAATTATCTTGATGACTATTGTTTACATACATTGTAAACAGTGTGAAAGCGGCTTTAGTTTACACTACT
Organism: Meiosimyza decipiens; assembly: GCA_963680825.1. NCBI lineage: Eukaryota > Metazoa > Arthropoda > Insecta > Diptera > Lauxaniidae > Meiosimyza > Meiosimyza decipiens. The sequence goes on along the minus strand of OY804258.1, from coordinate 84,679,776 downwards.
GTATCTACTGGCCGCCAATAGTATAAATGGTTTCTCGCACCAATTCGACAAGACCGCTGTCGAAAGTCACACAGATCAACAAAATCACCAACCAACATAACTTCAAGGAAATAAATTGACAAAAGAAAATCACAGACACCAGAGATTCACAAATTCAACACAAAGAAACCAGCTCACATTCAAATTGAACGTGAAAATTATCCACAATTAGAACAATGTTGGACCCACAAAAATAAACTTTTAACAAGCTACCGAAATACATCGTTGGACCCACAACCAAACACACAGTTTCCACGTTGGATAAAAGAACGGCAGATCGTTAAATATTGAATTTACTCTTTATATGGTCCTAATAAATTTTATAACGATTTGTAAGATCGCTAATCTTTTCATTTAAATTTGCTTACCAATTTAGTTTACTCCACCTTTTCATCTTAACAACTATCGTTTTCAATTAAAAATCGCTCAACTATTTAATTGAATAAATGAGCATTTACCAAAAAAATTCAACAAGTGAAAAAAAATTAAGTTCTGAAAAATAGTTAATGCGGCAAGTACTGGGCGGATACAATTGAGACAAGAAATTTCCTTTCAGCTGTTTTTTTGCTCTCATTTTTTCTCTCTCAACCATCACATTTCTTTCGGTTGATGATACGCTTTTTGTGGTAAAATTTTATAAATATCCATAAACATTTATCTATTTTTTCGGATGTTACAGACCTAACATCAGTATGACGCTATTTTCTTAGACATTTAGTACGTAGATTTTACAATATGAATTTAAAATTGTGTTTTCCCAAACTTAGCAGCAGGAATTATCATACTTGGAAATTCAACACGGTGATATTCAGTGCCGGATTTACATAAGGGAACGTGCCCCTGGGCCCCCACCAATAAGGTCCCCCACCAATATAAAAATAAAGTGTGAGCGAGGTATGACGCTAGTAAAAATAATTTATTGAAGGAATGACTCAGTCTGCGAATGAAAGAAAAGTCCCAGGGTATATAGACAATATCATCAAACAATTTTCTGAGAAGAAAGCAAGAAAAAGTGTTTTTATATTTATATTTTTATGTAAATCTTTTATAATTTTAAATATATATTTAAACTTTTAAGTTTCAGCGTTTTTAATAACCTAATCTTTTATTAATAAAATTTCTATAATTTTTGAAAAGTTAAATCTCATAAACGAGTCTTCGATAGGGTCCATTCGGTTACTTCGGTTTCGTTTTTTTAGTCCGGATAGGCCCCCACCACTCTTGATTTGTAAATTCGGCACTGGTGATATTGCTGTAAGAGTAACAGATGAAGCTTCTGCGGTCCTTTCTTGAGGAGTCGTAAAGGATGCATATGAAGCGGTTGAAGACAACGTGGGATTATTTATCAATTTAATTGAGTGAGTCTCTTCGTCAAATTTTCACAACTCGAATGCAAGAAGATCATGATATGAAGGACCAGACTGCTGGTATGTTGGACATTCTTGATCGACTGACAGATTTAGATTAAACGTTCCAAGAGCATTGACAAGTTCACCGGAGCGCTACAACATGCTGGTTTCAGCACTTTAGTTTGTCTTGAAGCTGATCTAACCTTGGATTTAGTAATGAAGAAACTGATTCAAGAGGGCAAAAGACAAAATGGAACCTGTATTCACAAAGAGGTTGCTCTTAAGACAGAAAACAAAAAAGCGGTCTATAAGCGAAACTGTCCAAACAAGAAAAATCAGGATAATTGTGGAAATGTCGCAACAAAATGTGGACATTTTTGTTTTGGCGCATCAACAAAACGCATGAGAAACCAGTGACTTATTGGTTCAGCGGCAACATGCCATATGTGCAGTGACGATGAATTCTTTACCAACATAGACCGAACTTTAAAGGGAAGTATTTTCTTGGTAGATGAAAGTAAACTAAATTCAGCTTGCGCTCGAGATGATGTGGTTACGTGTAGACATCAACGAATTGGGAAAAATTTCTCAACTGGGCCACATCTAAGCCCAAAATCCTAATTTTTTAACGGTGCTCGATTTGTATTGAAAAAGAGTATGAGTGAAATTTTTTCAATTTTATACAATGTATCTTTCAATGTTAAAATATGTTTATTTAATAAATGTTAATAAAAAACAGCCGACCCTGTCCGATCGAAAAAAAAATTACATAAATGTTGAAAACATTTAGGTACAATATTCCATTGAGAAAAAAGAATGAATCGCTTTTGACGTAATTTTTATTGATATATTTGGAACTCTGCACAGCGCGCTTATAGTGGATTCTGTGAGTCGGAAAAAACCTTGAAAAATACAAATATTTTAAGCAGCAACCAGACCACCTCCGCCCCCGTGTTCGAGAATACTGAATACGATGGCGGTGTCAAATTTTTTTTTGAATTGATCCCACCCCAAAATGGGGGAATCGCATATTTCACATCTTCCATCGGTAAAATATATGTCACCCCCCCCCCCCCCCCCCGTTTTCGAGGTTGCTGAATACGATAGCGGCGATGTTTAAAATTTTGGGACCGGTCCCACGCCATAAAATGGTAATTTGGGTGCGTTGGAGTGGTTTTTGGCACTTTGGGTGCTGTGCCCAACTCCAAAAGAATTTAAATTTTATTTTCGAAAATTTCACTTATACTATATTTCAATACGAACCGACCAGCGTTAATTTTATAAAAATCGTTGTATTCGTTCAAAATTTATAAGTTTTTCACAATTTGGTGCCCGAATTTCAATTGCCCATAGCACATTTACATATATATTTTTGAAATATTATTTTCACGAATACCAGTCATTCGATTCACATGAAATTTACATCGTGTCTTTTATGTTAAGAGGCATAGCTTAGGCTATAAAACATTTATTTAGGGTGCATACTTAGGGTGACTCTCCTGCAAAAGTATTTTGTAAATAGAATTTTCGCGAAGATTTCATAGTTGCTTTTAAATACTTATGGAAATTTTGGTTTAGAAAAATGGGCAATGAAATGCCCCCTAAAATCAAATTCATCATATCTCATTAACTATTGGATGCAGATGAATGGGAATTCATATAAAAGGTAAGGCAAAAGTAAGTTTCAAAGAAAAAAATGGGCGGAACCATGCCTCCCATATGCGAATAAAACAACATTTTGTATGTAAGCATCATTAACTATTTGATGCAGATGAATAAGACCTTTGTACGTATAAAAGACAAGGACTATAACAAATTAAACTTATCGGCCCACCTACCAGTTACTGTTATTTTCTCACTGAAAGAGCATGAGTAGTGACAAAAGTATTTTCTGCATGGGTACTCAGATTTTCTTTTAAAATCCTTACGTAAACTTCTTCTGGCATCTTTTTAATGATTTTTACCAAGTTACCCAAAACTGCGCTCGAGAAAAAACCCCAAACCAAAATGGAACGCACCTCTTTGTGTGACGTTAGTTTGCACAGGCTTGGTCTTAAGCGATCTGACGCTATACAACAAACTCTTTTATTTTTTTTTGGATTTCTTCACCCAAATTTTGACTAATCAGATCAAATAATCCTGTTCTCAACACATCATTTAGTATCAGAACGCTTAAAACCAAGCCTTGTGCAAAAAAGTAAATTTTTTTCATTACGTCTGGATGAGGTATTTAAATCTTAAGTTACTGTAAATGCTATTTTTGTCAAAAATTATTATTCCTTACAGGATTTGCAATCCGATATCCGAATTATTTGGTGTAATTTTTTCTATTCCTGCAAAGTTTTGCGATATTTAACACATACATACATATGTAAAAAAACTGATATTTTACATCTTATTTCGTTGAAAAATGCTGACGTGCTTTTGTGCGGCCAGATTTGGGATTAGCATGGAAGAGATTAAAAAAAAAAAAATATTATTTAATAGATTATTCCAAGGCTAAACAGTTTACTAGCTAATGACCTCAAAATCCGAGGTCATGAGTCATGAGAAACAATAATCTGCGTGCGTAGGAAATTAGCGCACACGCAACGAACAGCGGCCGCGTCTCTGGCAGAGAATCTCTGCCCTTCAACAAAAAAAAACAAATATACGTTTGTCGAAAAATTCGCACTTCAATAATGCAGCACAGTGCTGTTTAAAAATGTTTTACAGAGAAAACTGCGATGTGTGCTCTGAATTTATTGAACTTGCAATGTTTTGAGTTGCGGTAGAAACGTGTATTTTTTGAAATAATTGATACTTTGTCAACACAAATGGATATAAGATTTAAAAGATTAAAATTTTTGGAATTGTTGAATTCAAAAAAGTTTCTCAATTTCGAGAGAAGTTTTCCAGATGAGGCTATTGAAAGCCTTAAAATTTCATATGTCTTCTTCGAATTTGTTAAGCTAAGAAATGAGTTGAGTGTATTATATAGTATTTTCGTCAAAGATATACTCGAAATTCTTTTGAATTTTAAATTGAAAGATACTTTTTCAGAAATTTTAAAGCTAAGTTCCTTAGTTTTGACAATTCCAACTTCAAGTAGCTCAGTTGAAAGATTATTCTCTACACTCAAGCGTATAAAGACTTTTTCGAGAAACACTATGTGTGAACAGAGATTGTCGGAACTGGCTTTAATTTCCATAGAAAAAGTATTTCTTAAAGAAATAAAAAGCTAAAACAGCTTTTATGATGAGGTTCAGGAATTTTTTTAAAAAAAACCACGTCGTATTGAACTGACATACCAATAAAATAGTTTGGAATAAAAAAGAAATAATAATAAAAACTTTAAGCAAATTAAAAAAAATATTAAAAAAGCAGTAAAAGAACAAACAAAATATATAAAAAAATAAAAATGGGATCTCAGTCTATCGCGTAACCGTCGTGGGTTTGCAAAAAACTTAGGAAAGGCATTCATATTTAAACAACATATACACGTGAACACCCTGCTGAAAAAGCCACGGCACGCCACTGTATATAACTAACATGTATGTGCTGTATTTTATTCGACTTACTTCAATTCCTGGCACATGAATTGACAAAGGACCTTCATCTTTATTTTCAAAGAAAAATGAATGTCCGCCGTTGTAACTTGCCACCTCAAATGAAGAATTAAAACATAAAGTGGCGTGGTAAGAGCGCAAGATGTCAATATATTTTTGTTGCATTTATAAGCTTTAAGTAACTCATCAAACACTTATAGTTAAATTTATTTTAAATTTTTTGATGAGAGTCTATAAACATTAAAACGAATCATGTGATAATAAATTTTCCAAAATTAAGCAGGTAATTCCATCGATTTTGGTATTTATTTTTAAAATTGTATTTTTTGACTAATTTTAATAAATAAATAAATTTGTTTGTTGGACATATTATAGTGTAGGCTGCCGCGAAGCCGGTGTTGTACATATTGGAGAATGTAAGCCCTGAGTCGCGGCCGAAGGCCTCCCACTTACCCCAACATACTAAAGTTTTCCTAGGTTAAACTGGTTCATCCTAACACGCTTCGTATGAACTAGTTTGGCCTAGGAAAAACTAGTTTTTCTCTAAAAACTATTTTGGCCGATAACATATATAAATCAACATATGTATACAGATATGGCCAAGCTTATTTCTAAAACAGCTGCAGCGATTTTGATGAAACTTGGGGATTAGGTGAACATGTGATCGAAATTTAGATTGGCTAGTTAGGCTCCCATAAGGACGTGGAATCGTCCTTAATTTTAGTTTTTATAGCGTCATATCTCGCAAACCATGCTTGCATTTCTGATGGAATTTAATGAACGGATGCAGAAAGCAGCATCAAATCAACACAAGCTAAAATTCACTATATACTGGCAAAACTCGTTAAAAAACGTAGTACAGCCCGCAATATTTATAAACGTTATTACAGAACTAGCAACGTAATCGTTATAAAATTCAATATGGCAGATACACTTTCTATAATTGCGCAATAGTACTTCTGGGGATGGCACCACCCATACAAGAAAAAACTTTAAGTGTTATAGTTAGTGTGCTATGAGAGCAATTTTCATAAAATTTGGTGTAGAGGTGTCGGTTACTAGAAACTTTGAAATTACATAAATGGAGCTGGGTGGGATTGCATCAGTGAGCGTGGCATCTTCTATGTTAACGAAAAGTTGCAAGCGTTATTTTAAGTGAACTATTAAAGCAATTATATGAAAATTAATTAATGTAGGTGGTTTACTTGCTAAGATGTACGAGTCAAAATCGTGCATGAATCAAAAACGGGTAAAACAGCACCAGTACGTGTGGCACCTCCCATACAAGTAAAATGTGTTAAATGACAAATCTAGCAAACTATGTGACCTACTTCTCCATCAAAATTAAGCTGGTTAGTAGAGTGGGTGTGTCACAGCCCTAAATTTTTAAACTAATTACGGAATATCTCACAAATTATACAAACTATTGTTACAAGATTTGGTATGCTAAATCCTATCACGAATACTATTTATTGAACCAAAAGATGGCAGATTTGGAAAAATAGGGGTGGCATTTGTTGAGATCTTTCGAGTTTTGCTTTTTTAATATTTTTTCAATTTTTTTTTGATCAGCAATGTTAAAATAGTTAATATAATAAGCTTTGACAATTTTTTTTTGCTCGTGAAATATGTACATCTATCTGTTTTATTTCTGTGATATGCAGTGTCCTTTCAGTGTCACTTTGCTCCATAAGCCACATCCTTTCTTTTTTTCTTATTATTTGCGGCAAAATCCAAATTTTGGCTAATGGATCAAGTTTTATAGGAAAAAAAAACTGTTTTGTAATTAATTTGCTCCATATACTTAATATTTCCATATATATTTAGTAAAACAACTAAGCAGTTATTATTTCCTTCACTGAAATAGTTCCTAAATGCAGGTTTCTCCATATCCTACATGGGGAAAATAATTTTTTTCATTAATTTGTGTTACATGGAGCAAACTGTGCACTGTGTCTTATCTGATAAAATATCATACATCTCCAAAACTACTTTGGTCCTATTTTTGAAACTTAGACCAATTAAGACTCAAACATTCTTTTTTGATTCTTTGGGAATACACCTTCAGGCGCATTAAGGGGGGGCTATGGTAATAAATTTTATTTTTTTGGATTTTTTTTTAAATTTTTTTATTGAATACATAATATCTCAAGAATATTGTGTCAAAATTTCAAGTTGATTGGAACAAAATTGACGAAGTTGTGAGTATTTTTATACCTGTCAGATGAACGTTTCATACCTTATTTTTTTGTGTTCAAAACTTTAAAGCGTTTTTCCCACAACTCACGTTTTCAAAGTCGGTGCCCCTTACAACTTCAAAACTACGACTCCGATCCTTTTGAAATTTTAAACACTATTCCTGTACATAATTAATTAGATAACGCTGGAGAGTTTTTTTCAAATTAGTTAATAATTTTTATTTTACAATAACAAAATAGCCGATTTTTTTCGCAAAAAAAATCGTTTTTCCCTTCAAAGTGTTCCAAAAAAGTGAAAAATTAAAATTTCGAAAAACCCTCCCAGCGTTACCTAGGGAAAACTATTATCTAACGAATGAACTTTGATTTCACAAGATCCAGCACCAAGTTATGAGGGGCACCAGAATTCTACTTTTTTCCGAGACACGTCCGAATAATTGTTGCCATTGCCGTGTTTTTTTAATATTTCTTCGTGAAAATTTTAAACAATAATCTTCAAATGTCATACTTTATTCTACTATTGGTTTTATTAAAGAGATTTTAACCAAGTCGTCACAAAAAATTCACAAAAACATGCCTTTCTTCGTACGAATTAACCTTAACCCCGCCTTAAGCAAAAGAGAAATCAGTCGACGATATAACAAAAATTGACCCGGCAATTTAAGGCTTTGCCGGGTCAAAAGCGGCCACCCTGGCTAAGACAATAAGCAATAATAAAGGCATACAAAGACAAAAACATTTTAAATTACCCTAAATAAATATGAATAGAATGCATTTCATATAGGATTTTATTTTAATTTTATCCAATACAGTTTTTTTTTTTCTTTTAATTTTTAATATAACAAATAGGTAAAAGTTGAGTCAAATCAAACGTCATTATTTAAGTTCATTAATGTAATTTGTGTATATTTATGAAGTTTGAAATATGTACATATTTGCATTAAGCTTGATTACTTTGATTCACTGCAATTTTTTTTAATAACACTCTGTTATTCCTCATATTATTCGAATTAAACTCCACGTTTCATTATAAAAAACGAACCTGAGGGAAGTGCACTAAATTTTTAGTACACTACCCTTTTCTCTGCAACTCACTAGCGTTAGTGAAACAAATTTAGCGGTTTATCATTAGTTTTTGTGATACTGAAATTTGTTTGTTTGAAATATGATGTTGTTCAACATTATGCACCTTATTTAAAAAGAAATTATTAGTTCAATTTTTACTCAAAATATGGCCACATTTTAGGCAGTAAATAGTTTCGTTGGCAAATGAATACTATATTTTTGACCAGATTTTGTTTACTACGCTATTAATTAAAAAAAAAATAAATAAAACCGTTTTTAAAATTCGCAATATGTCTCGAAGACTCAGCTATAAGTATAGTCTAATCCAAAATACATATAATATTCATAACAATGATGCCTATACCATTTGAAAGATAATTTGTAGTACTATTACTTTTACAGATGATTCATTGCGCTAAAGTATGCACGGGAAGCTCCATGAGTTCACATTTAAAGCTTCCATACGCCCATTAGTATTTGAAAGAACAATTGGCGGCAATAGTTCGATCCAAGGGGTTCCAATATTAGATCTAGAATAATAAATTGTAAGTATAAGTTATAGAATTAGAAAATATCTTTCGAATAAGTTAAGTCAAATTAAAATTGTATTTTAAATATAATTATACCACTATACTAATATTTAAGTAAATTATTGATATCAAAATTAAACTCATTTGTATTAATTTACTAACGACACAATTTGCCGTCTAAAATAGATCTCTGCTACACATTTAGCGCCATCGGTAAATCCTAACAAATGAGGTGCCTAACGCTACACTAAGTCTTTGCTTGTGTTTTTCCTTGATATAAGCCTTTTGTAAACAATTTGAGAATAGCTTTACATTTTTCTTATTTATATATTTTTTATTCTTACTCAGATCAAAAAAAAAATGGCAAAATTCAGCAAAAAATGGTGAGGTTAAAAAAATAGTCAAATGCTTGATTTTTCTATATAGTTACATCAAATCGTAAGTTTTTTACAAAAAACTTCCAAACTTTAAAATCAAAAAAAAAAAACAAAACAAAGGAAATGTTTTTCTCTTGATATAAGTGTTATGTTAATTTATTGGAAACATCAAGATATTTTAAAGGGAAAATCATGAGCTATTTGAAAATATTTTTTTCCAAAGAAAAACAAGACTAGTTAAGAAAGTAAAAAAAATAATTCAAGACTTTGGTGCAGGAGGGTCTTAACTACAAAATCCATTTAAATGTGGTTATAACTTCAAGAAAGGTGCCCCATTCTGTAGTCTGATATTTTTCTCAATAAAATCACCGTTGCGGCACAACTCAGATATATGAAATAATTGCTTAAGTATTTGTGTTTGAGCTGTGCACATAAGAATTCATTTTCTCAATATACTGAAGAAGAAGCAGAAATGTGGGAGCGAAATAATATAGGACATCAAAGAAGTTCTATATGAAAATAAAATTCATACACTACGAAAACTTAACTTGACTATATATATCGAAACATTTTCACAGAGTGTATTTATCATTTTTCGATGAATGCAAAATTATGTTTGCTACCAATATTCAGCAACTTTCAAACTGAAACAAAAATTCCTCGCTATTCTTTTTTTTTAGATCTGGTCAACGGAAGCAGTTTTTCAGCCAACAAGCTCAATCTGAATGAGTTGTCTCAAAATCAAGTCCGCTAAACAGACGACAGAATTTTTAAGCCTTTCATATCAATGGAACCGCACACATAATTAACCAAACGAAGAAAAAAAGCCAAGCAAGCAAGATATCGTAACACTATTTTCATGCTAGCATAAATATCATAGCAAAAAATTATTCGCTTCTAATCGCTTCTGTTTAAAATCTTTTCTTCCGTTTTAATATTTCCATATTTTCAAAGTTTAACAGCAAATAAGTTTTATTATTTATTTTTAAAAATTGAAGCAAAAAACAAAATGTAACAAGCACATTAAAATCAAATGACAATATATTCAATAAGAAATGTCAATAAGTTAAATAATTAATTAGTTTACAAGTTTTGCTTTCACAAATCTAAATTTAAAAAATTGGCTGAAGATATTTGACAAAATTTTTTGATTAATTTTTATTGCCAACTAATTCTTCATATGAAATTTACCACGTCGTTGAGCAAATATTAGCGCTTAACTTATTATGTATATACGATATTTTATATTCAACTTAAAATTTACTCAAGTCAAAAATAAAAAAAAAATTAATTAGATAATAAAAGTTTTTACGTCTAGGGAATGTCTTATGCAATTAATATTAAGTTTAAATAGCTAAGCTAAAATTATATTTTAATATTAAATGTTATCAAAATGTTATTTCTAATACGATCTAAAATATTGGTGAAGAAAACAAGACATTTGCACAAACGCATACAAATTTTGAAAAGGTTTTATAAATAAATTATTGTTGGGTTTGTTAAAAAACAAAGCCATAAAATCTCTTTTCTTTTTTTCAAACGTCTTAGTCGAACATACTATCTATGAAAATTATTCCTTAAAACAAATTAGCTTTTATGCAGCAATAATATGAAAAAACGAAAACGTTTACTTTTGTTCGCGCCCAGGTTCAAAATATATAAATAAAATAAAATCTAAGCATACTTATTTCTATAACGGATGGCAAAATATAAAAAAAAAACTTAATCTTAAATCGGAGACACTAATTTCTTTGTTTTACAATTGTATTTGCAAATCCAATTTCCGTATGATGTCCTTGGCTTTATTCAAACTAGCCGGACCATGTGTATTTGATGTGTACATCTTGTATAAGTCATTCATGTACTTCTCAATATTTTCCACTGTTGCACCTTGAGGTTCTGTTGGTATGGCCAATCCTGATAAGGCATTGGCCAGCTTCCGCTTCAATTTATCCAAATAGAGCTCTAGTAAACGATTTTTCTCCTGTAACTCATCGTTTTCATTGACCATCTTTTCTACGCCAAATTTCATATTTTCCACATGCTTCTCTAGGACAGCATTTTGTTGCTCCAAATCAGCTTTAGATTTACGCAAAGTACGTAACTCCATATCAAAATTTTTATTGTGTTCCAAAAATTCATTAGTAAAAATGGGAATCTCACCTGGTACTGGAGTTATGAATACGGGTGCAGATTGATTGTGGTTGTTGTTAGAGGGTGGTGTTGGCGTGCGCTTGCGTGTAGCATTTGCTGACTGTGTAATTGCGGTAACATTTTTTAGTTTAGATTTTTCGGCTGCTGTTGTTGCTGGTGGTGAAGTTTCCTTAGCCAAATGGGTCGGAGCCATCATATAGTTTACGGAAAGGCGTCTGGTATGTGTAGCAGAACGTCCAGTTTTTGTAGCTGTTGGAATGGCTAAATCATCTTTTGTCGTTTGCTTGGCAGCTTCTTTTGCTTCAGGTGAATTGCTGCTTCCGTTTACTTGTGCTTTCTCTTTAAGTACTGACTTTCCACCACCTGCTGCGTCTGTGCTTTTGCGTTGCTTATTTTTAGCAAGTTCGCAAGCGAGCACATCAGGCCGCGCCTTAAGGAAGACGTGCAGCTCAGAGAGATACCTACAATAAGAGAAAAGACACATTGCATATTATGTTGAACCCATTATTGCATGGCATATTAATTATGATATCGCTCAGTTGCTGGAATACCGTCATATTTAAAAAAAAAAATCAAGTTAATTATGGAGAAATAACTGTCATTTCATGTTTCATTTTGAGTGAAAAAATCATAACGGTATCTAACGGCCTTGTGAGCAGAGTACATATGTATGTACATATATGTCAACATACTTTTATTATTTGCACGTAAAAAGAAATATATTTAAAACTTAAATGCAATTTTCTCCAACATTATATTTTTTGAGTTATGATGGTCTTCCAGCAAACGAGCGACATGTTTTCAGTTACTAAGTTAAAAAAAATATTCTAATTTTTAAATACAATGTTACCTTTATCCCGTTAGCTCAATTTTTTTAAATACTAAATTAAATCTGAAGTATAAATGAATAAATTTTAAACTTCGATACCTTAAAGCAGAGATGGCCAAGTCGAACAAAAGTTAATTATTCCGACTTCTTTTTTAGATTCCACAAAAGGAAAAACAAATACTAAGCTCAAGCAATCAACGATAGAATTAAATATTGTGGCATTTACCGTTATTCATGTTTCTTTGCTCATATCATTTCCATTGTTTTTGTTTTTATAATTTTTTATTTTGCAAAATATGAATAGTCCGGGAGGTAGCGTTGCATTTTTCATAGTCATTACTTCCTGTTTAATTTTTTTTTTTAATTAGCTGGTTGTGAGAGACCGACTTAAAAAATTTCGGTATATCTTGGGAAGTAAGCCACATGAAGAAAAATATGTTAAGTTCAATGTTGTAGACACAATAAGAGCACATCGATTTTATGCTTGAAAAATCTACACACGATAAGATTCGACCCATCTTTCACCGTTCTAAAGTTTCCAATAAATATTGTAATTTTGACCATAAATGGTTTTTTTTACGAAGATTTCGGTTTTGACATCTGAACGAGAATTATTAATTTAAAACTTTGACTAAAAACCGTATTTTTTAGAAAATGGAAATTGTCGTTAGGAATTTTAAAAATATGAATGGTGGGTCAAATCTTGTCACCCGTAAATTTTTCGTGCATAAAAACTATGTATTTTCATCTTCATTGCTTATGGTTTACTTTCCGAGTTAATGAGCGAACTTTTTTTTGCCGGCTTCTCACAACCAGCCCCACCACTATTCTGGCTACTGACACTTCTTTCGAATATCAACCATTTATTTAAACTATTGATTCGAAAAAAAATTAAACGGGAGGTAGTGACTATGAAAAATGCAACGCTACCTCCCGGACTAAAATCAATAACAATAATATGGAAATATACGTAGTACATTGCCGCGACTTGGCGCTCGCAATGAAAAATGTCTAAGCACATTTGACTTTATGCTTGTGTATCGAAAGTCAATATACGAAGTTGTTTTGCGATGGGGTTTTTTTTTGGGTTACCAAATTTCCACACTGAATCTTTTAATCAAGTGATTAGCGATTAACACTAGAAAAATACATATTATCTAAATTTATATAAAATAAAAGCTTAAGAAAATAGCGAGTGAATCAGCAAGAATCACAAATAGTACCATGACTTTACTGGACTATCTGTATACATATGTATGTATGTTATGTACATAACTACAAATTGTGGTTTTGTCAAAGCTCAATTAGATAATAACAATATAATATCCGAACATCTAGAGACACATTCTAGCCAATAATTATGTCTTTTTCAACACAAGTTTTTAACAATGAAATTTTTTTTTTTAGAAAACATTTTTTGTGAATTATGTATTAAAATCAGCATTTTTTAATTATTATATAATTAATTATTAATTATTATATTATTAATTATTAATTATATAATTAATTATTAATTATATAATTAATTATTAATTATATAATTAATTATATTATAATAATTTTAATTTAAAATATGAATAGAGAATAAGACTCGAATAAAATTATTTTTTGATAATTGTGGAATGCGTTGTAATTATTAGAAATGTTTTCAAAAGAAAAAGTATATGTCTTGTTTTATCACGTCAAGTCAAAAATTAAATTTTGGCCACTGATATATAAATTTTCAGTCTTTCCAGGATCAGGGACTTATATGGATTCATCATTTTCTATACTATTGGTTTCTTGATTCATTTAATAAAAGTTCTACAAAAATATTATATCCTTGGAGTGGGTCATGATCCCAAAACTCGACTTTTATATACGCACTTCTTTTTTCAGTAAAAATAAAAATGCAAATATGGCATTTTACCACTTATAAGAGGTCGATACGGGCTGCAAGATTTTAATGAATTTTTAGGTCGTTATCAGTGCTAATAAGACAGTGAAGTGTGAGGTAAGTTTTGGTAAATGTTTAAATTATGTTCAGAATATGAGACCTCCTGTAAGATGGGGAGGAGATGATGTAGTGGGAGGAACTTGTATGACAATGAATATGTAATCAAAGGTGGCGTAACTAGTTCCGGAGGTATAGCCGTCGGAAGTTGAGGATATAACTTTTCAAAAAAAAACCATCATAAGTTGGATGGCTTTCCCTGGATGGCTTTACAAAATATGGATGTCATATCAAAAACAATTTAAGAAGCTATAATATTTGAACATAAAACTACGAAATATAACACATACTTCTCGAAATATAACGACTTTTCTGAAATTTGGCTGCTTTTTTCTTAAAATCTTTACTTTTTCGAAAAAATGTGTTATTAACATATTGAGAGAACTTAGCTTGTATCTTTCAAAATGATGGAACATTTGTCGCAATTTTTTTATACTAACACTTTTTTCACCGGAAAACAAAAAAACTAGTTCAATACGCTTCTGAAAATATTTATGTATGTCGTTTTATTCGAACTCCCGATTTTTTTGAAATTTTGTATGTTGTGCAGGTCAGCATGCTCAACCTTCAAATTTTTTTTGTGAGCTTAAAAGTCGCTTAGAGCCTATAGTATATCCAACACCGGCTTCTCTAGCCACAGTAATCTATATAAATAAATTTATAAATGTATTCGACGTTCGCGCATCACGGAAAAACTACTGAATCAATTTTGATCAAATTTGACTAGTAATATTTTTTAAACGCGCGGTCTCAATTTCAAATAAAAAATATCACGGTATTCTTATCATATATCGAGTTATTAAAGTTTTAAAATTGCTCAAAAAAATGAATTGTTCAAAAATTAGACAAGTATGCAAGCCCAGTGTGCCAAACGGATCCGTTTCGAATTTGAGATGGACTCGCATATTTTATCCGAAACAAACTCGTTTTCGTATGAAATTCTGCTCGAAAACGCGAATCGCTTTTTCGGGTTTCATAAACGAATCCGTTGCGAACTCGATCTTTTAAATAAAACCGGTTCGAAACGGATCCGCGTCCATTTTGGTGCACATTGGGAGCATAATAAATCGCTTAGTGGGAAGTTAATGTGTTTTGTTTGTGTGCGTTTTGTTTATGTGTTTTCCATGGCAATGCAATGGAATATTCATAGAAGAGCAACAAAGATTCACTATAATATGTCCGAGACCGATGCCACCTAAGTCGTTGTTGGTCTTTCTATTTCACACATTCGCGTTTCTTTCTTATTAAAAATCGAGCGCGCGAGTTTTGTTTTTTTCAAATTTCTAATAAAAACACAGCTCAACAAAATAAAATGATGTCAAGTTACAAAAAAAAAGACAACTGATTCGAAATTGCTATTTCTGCTCGTGATTTGGTAACCTGAACTTTTCCACAATCTAAATGAAATTTATCATTTATTATAGATTTTTGATGCTGAATTTAAATTTGGTTACAGAATTTCAGGACAGGATTTGTTGCTAAGCTGTGTAATCTCTATATCTAATTGTAAGTTCTCCGAAAATAGAACCGACCGACACTTTGTGATTGGACTTATTACTTATTTTTATAACTAAAATGAGCTGAATAAAACTTTTCTAAAATGATGGTTTTTTTTTGCAAGGCCACAACGACTTATACGTATAAGCATTACATAAAAATTAGACGAAGTCTGCCACCAATACACGCTGGAATTTTTCATGCAGAGCTTGCAGCAATAAAATTTTGTCTAAAAAAAATCAAAACTTTAATATGCTCAGATAGTCTAAGTGTTCGAAAGCATTAAACAGTGGAACGCCAGTACATATACAATTATTTGTAAATTAAGAATTATTACATTGAACTTGCAGTCATTTTGCAAAGACCAATATGATCGTAAAATTTTACTTAATTGATCAATGCTTTTTATTCAACAAACATGACAAAGATAACAAATGGAACAATTTAACCTGGTAATTGGTGACATATGTTTCGGCTATTACCACATATATACACATTCTCATATGTATATACATAGCCTCATCAGAAACGAAAAATTTCGCAATGTTCATATAAAACTAATTTTTATCCTTGACTTGAATGGGAATAATTTTATTAATATATACTAATAAAATTTCAGTACAAAGACACCAAGTGATACAGCACATTTCGGACGAAGAGTGAGTGCATTTATACAAAAGTTTTCCAAGGCGATGCATATATGGATATATGTTAGTGACATAATCACTAAAAATAGAATATTTTGAAAAATCAGTGACATCTCGATCTTTTACAATGTATTTTGATAAAAGTAGGTTCATTTAATTCAGAAATATTCGCACATTCATATTGTACATATGTGGAAATTTGCAACGTTACTAAGGGAGATTGGTGTAGTTAGCGTTTTGCTCTAGATATTGCTGAGTATGCGCCTAGTGTTTAATTGTTATTTTGAAACTTCATACCGCTTTTTATCTAACTCTGCTGCTTTCATGTACGGCAACTTTCGCTCCTCAGACAACTGATTCCATTCCTCGCCGATTATTTTCGTGTGCTCCATGGCCGTTTTCAGGGGTTGTTCTTTGCGCAGAATTTCTCGACGATCGTTCATATAGCGAACGTAACCTAATTTTATTTTTTTTTAATTAATTTTAATGTCACAATTTTTTCTTTCTTTTTCGCTGACCTGTGAGTGGCATCTTTGGCGCACCAGCTACTTTAATCTTGCGCCGTTTCAATTTGAAATGTTCCTCCTCTCCACCAGATTTGGTGATGGCACCAACACTTTTACGTTTTTTCGGCTGCAGTTCTGCAGGTGGCGCTACAACTGACGGCGTTGAGTCCTCACCATCTGAAATCGAAATGATTTCAGAATCAAGTGAAGTTTTGACGACAGCCGAGTTTTCCTGCTGTGCTGGAGGATTTGATGCTTTCACGTCCATGGTTGATTTTGTTGTTGCTATTGCTACTGCAGTTGAATTTGAATTTGCAGCATCAGTGGCGTTCACTTCCTTCGATTTTCCTGCTGTTGTTGTTGTTATTGCAGCATTCGTATCTTTTTTACTCGGTGGTACTGTTGTTGTTTTTGTATTTGCATTTGTAGTCGGCGCTGCGGTTATTGTTGTGTTTTTTGCAGTTCTTTTGGCTGTTAAATTTTTTTCTTTTGTTGGTGTTTTTTCATCAATTTCCATAGTTTTTAACAAGATATTACTTTTATCTCAAATTTTTTAGCAAAATATACGAATTGTACCTAATTTTCTTTCCCAATTTCGACTTTGAAAATTACAACTTCAACAAGCTCACACAACACAATAAATTTTTATCATATGAAAAATACGAAAATTTATCACATTCGTTGAAATGTGTTCAGGATAAGTCTCATGAGATTTTCGCAATGCGCTGTTAAAGCGCTTAGTTGCCAGCTCGAGTTTCTCCGCATTATGTCATTGCACACAAGGACATTTGAGATAATTGTTAGATATATGAGATACAAGCGTTACATAGCCTATATATTAAGTATTAACTGAAATAAGAGACAGAACTCAAATGTTAATCTAAGAGAAAACTAAATCCTAATTTAAAAAAATGCATACGACAATATACCACACAAAATACAGATCCCTCAAAATTTATACAGAAACTCTTTGTCATCATACCAACTTCTCTTAATTTTTATCCAATGCAAGATAGTTTACATCGTTCATAAATTTTTATTCATACAACATCAATTTCCCACAAATTTTTATATCAACTAAAATTTACCGCACGAAATTGAAACATCTAATAGAGACTGTCACAGATCATTGCAACTTAAAGGTGCTGCAAATGGGATATGAGCAAAAGGCTGGCACCTTTGTCTAGTATCAATAAGAACAGCTGTTCTTCGCAATGGGTGTTTGCGAAATAATGTAATCCAGTTATGGATGAACTTTTAAGGGACTCCGCACACTTGCAAAACTAAACAACCTAATAGTGATTTCAATGAAAGCAACAATTAATTTTAATTGTGAGACATCCCAGTGTGTTTCCAAAGTGTGCGCCTTTGTCCCTAGGCGATTTCGAAGAGATATTGCTTAAATCAATAAAGAGTTTGACATTAAACTAATATATGTAACATGTTTAGAGATACGATTTGCTTGCACCACGAAGCAGCTTTTTCTTTCACATGCCACTTTATGCATTACTGTCTTTATTCCAACATCACTGCTGCACCGCGTTCATTATGCCAATTACATTCTAGTGAATTCAATAGTGTACTAGTGCAATAAGCACTGAATATATGTGTACTTTACTGGCCAAATTTAAGATTTCGGAAATATCGCCAATTCCAATTAATTTACTGAAAAGAAAATACTGCTGAACTGTGCTAAAGTTCGGAAAAGTGGGTTACAAAATAATTTTAAAAAAAAGTTTTTGGCTCCAAAATGCCCGTGTCGTGAGCGCTGCTACGGCGTCATGCACTCTCCAATCAGGTATTTCAGATATGTACATCACGTCTTGTCGTACAATCGGCGGTATAGTGTATGGGCTCAAACATGATTTAACTTTAATTATTATAGGTTCTCTCAAGCTGTCAAACTCAATTAAACTCATCTCTGAAAATGTACAATGTCATGATCAACCGAAAGTCAAAAAAGAAAGTTAAGACAAAGTCAACGTTTACACGAGCAAATTCAGTCTGAGAAATTCTTGTCTATTCTCTTTTGTGAATTTCTTTTGCGTTTACATAGGGAAACTAGAATTTGTTTGTGCAAGAAAATTTCAAAGCATTTACTGCGTCAACGCGCCACAACAAACGTAAATTCAAAGCATAATATCAGCTTAAGAATAGAACGAAAGGGATTTCGCGTGTACGACAAATTCTGTACACCACCCTTTCGTTTTTCCCTTCTTGCCTACAGACAGGGAAACTTTCTTTGAAGAGTTTCCTCGTGTAAACGCTGTCAAAGGAAGAAAAAACAAGTATCACTACAGAAAAATGTGATTTGGTGTATTGCTTATTTATATTGATTTTAAGCTTAGAGAAGCAGCATTTTTTTCCCACAGCAACCACTCATGGGCTCAGTTAAGATTAAACTGATTCACAATACCATGACTTAACCATTAAGGTTCTCGCAAGCTGTCAAACTCACATCTGAAAGTGTTGAACGTCAGTAAGCTGGAATGTCAAAATTGATATTCAAAGCAAAAAACGAAAAAGAATTTAATACAATATGACACTAGACCTACTCTTGGAAGAACCGGCATTTTTGTTTCGCAGTAACCTTATATAGTTAAATCATGCACAATCGTATTTTTTTACTTTGCAAGCTGAAGAAATTATATATTATTCTGGTTGAGTTGCATTCATAAAGCTTGTCAGCTTGCATCTACCTTACCATTAGATTGACACAGAAACACAATATAAAACTCATACTATGCAGACATCTCGCTCCAACATACGAACTTTTTAGTAGCCCCAATGGGGAGTACATCGAAAGAACGAATTTTTAGTGGAGCCGAAACAAAGCAAAACGAAATTAAGAACCGAATAAATAGGAAATCACGAAACTAGTAGACAAAAGAACGCAAATGTGATAATATTATGGTGGCGATGGCACTGCGGTTGAATTTTGATTTATTTTGAAGTGATTTCAAAACAAAATAAAAAATAGAATTAAATGAATTGCGTAAATAAAAATTAAGTGATATGCAATAGAAATTTCGAAAATAAACTTCTAGGATAGACCCAAATTAATTTAAAAATTTTTGAGACTCATTCGAGGAACTTCAAGATTTGGCTTCTCCGAGTGGAAACGGAGCGGATTGCATTGGCTTCAAAACACGATAGAGAAAAAGGTAACGCATTATTAAATAAACATTATCTTTTTATTCTTTGATTATTCAGCCACAAAGGAAAACTGGAATTTCATGTTTACTACATTCCTGTTTTTGATGGTATTAAGCAGAAAAATTTATAGTGCAAATTTAATTACATTTTTCCCATAACTTAGGTATAAACATAAAAATGCACCTGGAATTACTTATATAATTATAAGGAACAAATATTGCGGCTAAAAGACTTTCACAACAACGTTGTGGTTGTCTGCAAACGCCCTCTATTAGGCTCGCCCTACATGGACTGTCGACCTTATTTAAAACATACAGCTAAAAGCGTAGCCTTTAAGTATCTAAAGCAATTTACATATGAACATAGTATGCACATATGCAAGTCTTATGCACAGAGATTCCGGCACAAGTTTTAGAGCAAAAGTGTCAACAAAGGATCAAATTTCGCGGATATATGTATATATGTACTAGTTATTTGAATAATCGGATATACTTAGCGTTCATAAAAACAGATAAAACACTGACCATTACCAGCCAACCAAAAAGCTCCAATCAGGCTATAATTGGGGCGATAAACGCACACTTCGTGGAGCGTTTCGCTTCAAATTGAGCTCTAATTAGAGCCCTAAATGTGCAATATTTTCTTCTAAGTGGGTATACTGAAAAGTGTCTTAAAAAAGGGTTCAAAAAGAATCCAACCCAATTATTTTTGGTGCGTCTAGGGACTCTTTATAAATGAATTTTGGTTCTTTTTAGAGCCCGAAGTTTACAAATTTTAGACTCTTTTTGGAACACTATGTTAAGAAACATAACGACATATTTTTTATATCTACACTACCCCTCCAGCACGACTCATTAACCCTATGGAGTATTTTAGTCTAAGGTCAATTGTTTTCAATTGTTTTGGTTTACATACGTGCAAGCCAACATAGATTTGAAGGCAGATACGAGCTCAGCTACCCCAAATTACCATAAGTTGATATTAATTAGGGTACCCGGTCATAACCTCCATGTTCATAATCCCTAAACCTATTTAGGGCCATATTTCCGTTATTTTCGGTCGTAATCCCTAATTTGTTTTTTGTGTTATGACTACTTATAAAAACGGACATAGTTACTTAATACCAGAAAATAGGAGGACGCAAGGCTAAATAATTTTGGGCGTTATGTCCACAGTAAAATATCAAAAACCTTACATATATCGCAATACTCGAAGCTGCTCTACTTTAACTAAAATATATATTTGCATACTATACTGACTTTTATGTATTTACTAGGTCTCATTTTTACACACAGCGTTAAATATTTTGTTAAACTTTATTGTTGTTGTCTAAACTACGTTTTAATCAAATTATTCTTTGTTTTATAGAAAATTGTCAGTTCATTCCTTTTTCATAAAATTATAATTAAATTTACCGAAATAATTCAATAGTTTATTGCGAGCCAAAATACGATTGTTTGGCTCAATTAGTCTGTTTGTTTGATTTTTTCGAATGCATTTAAAATATGTAGTAATAAGAACATAGGAAAGATCGGAAGAACTTCGATAAAAAAAAATCACTCCAATGTGCAATACAATCAATCAACTGTTCATCAAAAGCGTTATGAAGCTGTGAAACAAGAAAATTTTTTAACCCTTTCAATGCTGACCCGACACAGGTGTCCCATTGAGTGCTCTCATTTCGTATGCTCTGTGATAATTTACGAATGCTTCGATTCCGATGTTTCCTGAATAACTGCACAAATAAGCTTCAGTTTTACAATTAATTGTGGCATTTGCTAGTTCAGTGGTTAAAAAAGTTGTGTTTTTAGTAGAACTACGAGTGTTTAATTTTAAAACTAATTGAAAAATTGCGGGGTAGGTTAATATCAATAAAAATATAAAAGATATATGCAAAAAACTGTATCTGGATCATATGTGACCCAGCAGTAACTTGCAACTCTGCCAAATATGTCCCAACAGTAACGTGTTAGTAAGTAAATTCATATGGAATGATGGTTGTTGTCAGTGTATACTTGGTTATGTCTGCATAAGCCGTGACCTGTTTGTCCTCAAAACTATATATGAATGACACAGAAAAGTCTTCAAACGCTACAAAAACATACTATGTTGATGAAATGGTTCTATGTCTAGAATATACCTATAAAAAATGTCGGAACAAAGCTATGGTAAAGTTCAAAGGCTTCCTTGGAGCAATGTAACTCAATGAAATCTTTAAAACGAGGCATTGAAGTTTGGGAACGATATGATTCAACAACTGGATTTCGACAGCTACGATTTCGAAATATAATATGGAAAGGAAACAGTTCTGTGCGATGGTACTCTTGGAGAACGAGTTGTAAGAAAACTGTGGCACACGCTCTCAAATCCTTCAGCCGTCATATGCTGTGATCGATTTTTGCTACCCTCAACTTTGCGCAGACTTTGGATTTTTGCTTAGTTAGTACAACTATGAGGAATAAGAAACTATTACCAAATCTTGATTGCTCGAAATTTGAAGAGGCTATTGCATTCTACAATGAGTACTTGGCGGTGTGGATCTTCACACCAATTTTCATCTCTTTATAGTCCTAACAGAAAATCCGGAAAATGGCGGAAGAGAGCTTTTCAAAAGCTGCTTATGGTTTGCGTATCTAACGCTTGGATTCTTTTTCAAGAAACAAGACAAGCAGATACTATTATATGATATTCTCGTTGAATATGCAGAGCAGCTTCTTGCTTATGGAAAAGAACGAGCAAAAGTTAGACATCGTAGCACAAGCGGGTGCCCTTCCCAACGTTCAAAAACACAGCAGCAGTTGAACAACGTGCAAAAATGGTTTGTGTTTCCTTCAATATTCCATTGTGGAAGTTGTGTTTTCCAAATATCATTCCAATTAATTTACATTTCAATTCATTGTACATATATGATACGTATACAGATCATATTTGTTTCTATCAATAAATCAAAGTATTGAAGTTTAAAAATGATACGATTAAAACTCCAAACACATTTATTTTGCTTTTGTCTTATTATGTTACTGGTGGGACATATGTGTTCCACGCACATTTGCTGATCTGACATCCCTGCCTTAGGACCTTTTCTTTCTCCTGGTTATCATTTTCTTAAATGCACCCTATGGTACATTATTTGAGCCATAATCAACCAATACACATCAAAAAAGATTTTGTATCTGTAAAAAAAAACCGTGTTGAAAGGGTTAAAGTTCACATGAAAACACTATTTAATTAATATTTGATCTGCTAATTGCGCTGCCTGAAATTCATAGATATCCCCCTGCACACTCAAGTGCTTTCAAACTAAATCTTCAAAATTAGATTTTTTTATATAAATCGGGTTTCACAACGGCTATTCACACAGCATGTTTGCATGATAAAGTCGGGTAGAGCGTTGACCCCACATAAGAATGCCGCAGCCATAATCATAGTTTAAAGTGATACACAAGAAAATTCAAAATAAAATTAGTCTCTACTCAAAGAAAAACATCAAAACGTGACTTTGTATATACATCAAAATTGTATTTTATTTCGAAAACAAAATGATATTCCCTCAAATATCTATAGTGCGACTCCCTCCCACTCACAATCCCCAATCATACTGAGGTGTGCGACTGCTATAACTGCAAATGACTTTAAAGCTGCATTCTATCAAAAAAACCAAACAAATGAACGACGACTAGACAGTCGTTCCTTTGTTTTCAAACTTTGAACCTGATTTTAGTAATGCATTTTCTTTTTTATTATTATTATTCGTACGAAATCAAACTTGAGACAAAATGACCACAAAGCACTAGCATTGGCTCCTCCAGCAGCCATTCAGTCTTGGTTGCTCCCAATTTTCGTTCCATTTGTGTATCATGTGTTTACTTTTTATACCCTACACAGAGGGTATATTCAGTTTGTCATTCCGTTTGTAACGTATAGAAGGGGGCGTGGTAGGTATGGAAAAGTATATATATTCTTGATCAGCGTAACCACCTGAGTCGATATAGCTCTGTCCGTCTGTCTGTCTGTCTGTCTGTCTGTCTGTCTGTCTATCTGTGTGTCTGTCTGTTGAAATCAAGTTTACGGGAAAACTAAGCAAGCTAATTCAGTGAAATTTGACACAAAGGTCACACCTTCTTGCAAGCTGCTAGCATATAAAAATTGGCGAAATCGGTTGATGGCCACGCCTTCCGCCCATACTCTATGTAAATATACCCAAGTCCATTTTGAAAAAAAGTTGCTGCGATTTTGATGAAAATTTGTGATTTGGTGACTCCAAAATGACCCATACGATTTTCATTAAAATTTAAGAGATGATACCACTGAAAGTAGTCAACAATGCAAGTTACGTCAATATACTGAAAAATTTCTTGCAAAATTTTGGCACAATTGTGCTGGTGGGTGTGGCACCACCCATATAACCGAAATACGTTTAATGCTATAGATAGTGTGCTATGAGAGTAATCTTCATAAAATTTTGTGTAGAGGTGTCGGTTACTATAAGCTTCATAATTAAATAAAACTTGACCAGATTGCATCAGTGGGCGTGGCACCTCCCTCATTAACATAAAGTTTTAAGTGCTATTTTAAGTGAGCTATTTGAGCAATTAATCTAAAGTTTGATGTAAGTGGATTACTGGCTATTAGGTACATATGAATAAAAAGCTGGCGAAATAGCACCAGTGGGCGTGGCACCTCCCAAACAATTAAGGTACCTTAAGTGGCGTAACTATCGAAATATATGAGCAATCATACTGAAATTTGGTGTAAGAAGTTTGTTTATGGAAGGCTATTTTTGGATCAAAATCGGACTGTATTGTATTAGTGGGTGTGTCACCGCCCTAAATTTTAAGAATAATTACGGCACATATCACAAACTATACAAGCTATTGTGCTAAAATTTGGTTTGTGCATGTCAATCACGAATATCATTTATTGAAACAAAAGTGGGCGGATTTGGAGAAGTGGGCGTGACATATTTCGTGTTTTTCATTTCTATTCTATTTTGTCATTATTTCCCATATTCTTTTGACATTTTTAACCTTTTACCTTTTCCCATTCAATTTCATTCGACATTTTTTTTTTCTTCAACTCTTTTATTAATTTCTCAGCATTTTTCATATTATTCGACTTATTCAATTTCTTTCAACTTTTTTCAATGGTTTTTATATATTTTCAGCATTTTCAGTTTTTTCCAACACTTTTGAACATTTTTGAACCTTTTTATATTATATTCGACTTATTCAACCTCTCCAAAATTTTTTTAACATCTATTTAAAAAGTACTTTCAATGCAGTGTAGGGTATGTGAGTTTCGGCCTGGCCGAAGGTAACACTTTTACTAGTTTATTTTTCTTTTATGTGTTATATTTTCATGTGGCAGACAACAATGCATAAACGCTTATAGAGAACTTTTTATGTTTAACATTTTTCTTTGTTCCATTTGCATTTGTTACCACTTAAGATTATATTTTTTTCTTCTTGTGACTTTTTTAGCCTTTTTCAATTACAGCATGGTGTTTCATTTCCTCATTTTCCTATTTTCTGTATATCTCTACTATAACTACTTGGCACATGAAACTTTAAAATGTAACAATAACAAATAAACAAACTTTTACGGAGCAGTTGTTTGTATTATAGAGATAAACGGAACAGTAGTTTTCACGCGGAGAGGTATATAATAAAGAACGGTGTTCCGTTTTTGGAACGTGATATTTTGTGTAGTAAAAACTACGATCAAACTAATCAGTAGAATCGGATATTATTCCCTGCAAAGGAATTTAAGAAAAGTTTCGGTTAGTTATTATTTTTATTAAAACATGTATGTATTTCCAAAGATATGCAATGCAAATACGAGCATTCTATAAAATCTTACGGCAAAAATGATGTATGGGTGATTTTATAAAAATCTTCATTTCGAACGGAGAAAATCGGAAAATATCTTATTTTTTTAAGTTAAAATTGTAAATCATTAAGAAAAACTTAAAAATTATCACTATTATATAAAATCTGCTGAAACTAACTTATGATTTTCATGCATATACATAAATACAGAAAATCAAATATTTGCCACGGTAAAGGCATTTTACATAAAATCTACTTTAATAATACCAAAATGTAAATCAATAATTTTTTCCGTTTAAGCACATAATATATATTAGGGTGGGTTAAAAAAAATCAAATATTTTTTTTTTGGATCCGACACATGAAAACTAGTTCCTAGGTACCTCTAGAAAGTACTTACCAAATCTGAGCTCTTAATATTAACGGGAAGATTATGCTCATCATAGTTTTCCATTTTTAATTTAGTCTCATATAAAAATGGTCATATCTTATCACCAATAGATTGTTAAACCAGTTGCATTGTCAATATTTATAGGAAATTAAACGCTCTACAAAAATGATCTCAAACACTTTTTCCATTAATTTTACCATTTGAAAGATATTCAAGGTCAAAGATTGAAGTATTTTAAGGAAAATTATTTTTTTGTTTTGAATTTTGTAACTTACTAAAAAATAATTATTGTCAAATGAGCTTCAATTATTTCTATAGGAAATTGAACGCTCTACAAAAAAGGTCTCATATGGTTAATCAATTACTCTAACCATTTAGAAGATATTTGCAGTAGAATCCCAATGCCTATTGATTTTAATAGTTTTTCAATAAATAGAGGTCCCTTTTCCAACTGGGTTGTTTTGACAGCTGTCATGTGTCAAATGGCTTGTCCATATGACGTTTATGTTCAGTATTCAATACGACTCAATTATGAACAGACTTACTCCTGAACAACGTTTATTAATTGTGGAAACTTACTACCAAAATCAGTCATCAGTTAGAGAATGTTATAGAGTTCTTCAACATCATTTTGGTCGTCATGAGCGTCCAACTGAGCGCACTATTCGTAATACCATCACCAAATTTCGAACCAATTTTACACTATTAGACATTCATTATTCAACCAGAGTGCATACAGCCCGAAATTTTGAGAATATTTCTGCAGTAGCAGAGAGTGTTCGTGAAAACCGTAAACAATTGATTCGTCGCCGATCTCAGGCTTTGGGCATCCCTTATGGATCATTGTGGCGTACTTTGAGGCGTGATCTTGGTCTGAAGGCCTATAAAACACAGCTCGTACAAGAATTGAAGTTGGCAGATTTTGGTTTACGTTTTAATTTTGGTTTATGGGCCTTACAACAACTACAAATGGATCCATTATTTTATCGTTA
Organism: Meiosimyza decipiens; assembly: GCA_963680825.1. Lineage (NCBI taxonomy): Eukaryota > Metazoa > Arthropoda > Insecta > Diptera > Lauxaniidae > Meiosimyza > Meiosimyza decipiens. The sequence continues at coordinate 84,652,677 of OY804258.1, read as the reverse complement.
ACAAGCAAAATAGCCGCATTTGGGCTGATGAACAACTAGAAGCAATCTAGGAACTTCCAATGCATCCCGATAAATGTACTGTATGGTGTGGTTTATGGGCAGGAGGCATCATGGGACCGTATTTCTTCAAAAATGCGGATGGACCCCGTGTTACGGTCAATGGTGCTCGCTACAGAGCAATGATTAATGAATTTTTGTTGCCAAAAAGTCAGTATATTGGTGTAGCCGGACTATGGCGCAACATGCCATACAGCTGGCTGGAGAGACATTCGCTTTATTGAGGGAAATGTTCGATGGAAACATCATCTCAAGAAATGGTCCTGTTAATTGGCCACCAAGATCATGTGATTTGACGCCATTGGATTACTTTCTTAGCGGATATTATAAATCACTTGTTTGTGTTGACAAACCGGAAACTATTTACGCTTTGGAAACCAACATAACTCGTGTTATTCAAGGAATACCAGTCGAATGTACGAAAGAGTTGTCGAATATTGGACCCACAGAACGGACCATTTAAGAACTAGTCGTGGGCACCATTTGAACGAAATAATTTTTAAACATTGAATTGTAGGAACCGAACTATCATTCCAAATAAAGATTTGCTTCAATACATTGATTTTTATGTAATTTATTCAGAAACAAAGTAGGAAGCTCTTATTGGATCACCCATAAAACAGTGTAAGGCAAACCTACACTTTTACTTAGTTTTAATAAATTCTTTGTCTCCAACTTCAGTCTATTTCGAAAATTTGTTTTATTTAAATTCAGTGACGAAAATATTATGTCGACACTCGGTGAAGAATGGATTATGCATAAAAGCCCCTTAGCAATCCTCGAAACGGTTGGAAACAAATGCTCATGAAAACTAGTAATCAACCTTCCTATTTTACACCAAAAATCGGATATGGATATGTTGCACATTTCATCTTATATCATCGTGGCAAGATAAATTTCCAAATTCCGTGTTAATTTGCTCTGTGAGATCAAATTCTTTCTTGGGAAACAAAATTTTAAGAATTTGTTATACATATTGAATTCATCTTTCCTGCTATGTTCCTCATAGATTTTGAGGTGAACGAAAATTTTTGAAAGAAATAGTACCAAAATAGATGGTTTTCGGGAGAACCGCACCATGGTTTTTTAGCTATGAAAATAGTATCAATTTTGGTACTAAAACGCACGCAGCCTCTGCTTGAGTTCTGCCGCAGCTGACCCTTTATGAGAGAGATAAAAAATTTCTCAAAAATTGGACTTACGATTTATGACACCTTATTTCCTTAAATAGGTTTCAATAGGGGGATATCATTCTTTAATATTTATTTCCTTGTTAAGTGTACCACTTATTTTATAAATAATCTTTCTTTTTTTGCTTCTTTTGTTTGTGTTATCTCTATTTTATTTCCTTCATATAATTTATTTTTAAGATCTTATTTACATATATTTAAATTGCGATAATTATTGCTTAAAATAATTATCTTCTATTATCTAACTGCCTTCAGTTTTTATCTATTATGAATCATTAACATTTGTAATGATTGCTATTCAAAGTTGAATAATATCCGTAGTATTTTTGATTATTCAATTAGCAGTCTTCAGCCCGGTTAAAATGGAATTCTGAAAGAATTTTATTCAATAGGTTCTCAGAAAAATGTTAAAGTACATACTAGGGTGGGTCAAAAAAATCAAATTTTTTTTTTTTTGGATCCGACACACGAAAACTAGTTCCTAGGTACCTCTAGAAAGTACTTACCAAATCTGAGCTCTTAATATTAACGGGAAGATTATGCTCATCATAGTTTTCCATTTTAATTTAGTCTCATATAAAAATGGTCATATCTTATCACCAATAGATTGTTAAACCAGTTGCATTGTCAATATTTATAGGAAATTAAACGCTCTACAAAAATGATCTCAAACACTTTTTCCATTAATTTTACCATTTGAAAGATATTCAAGGTCAAAGATTGAAGTATTTTAAGGAAAATTATTTTTTTGTTTTGAATTTTGTAACTTACTAAAAAATAATTATTGTCAAATGAGCTTCAATTATTTCTATAGGAAATTGAACGCTCTACAAAAAAGGTCTCTAGGCATTGACAATGCAACTAGTTTAACAATCTATTGGTGATAAAAATTGTACCTGCCTAATAGAACCTAACTATTCATAGTTTTTCTATTGTGCTTAACAAGCAATAAAAACGATAAAATGCTAACCTTATGGAAAATTCAATGTACTAATTTTAATGGAATTAAATTTTTGTATTTTAAATGTTACCAAATTAATTTTTTGTTATAGTCTACAATCTCTTAATGGATTTTGGTGTCTGCTATTATCTCGAGAATTACAATATTAGTTACATATTTCAAAAAAACTTTTTTCCAGCTTTTGAGATATTAAAAAAATTACAAATCATTAATTGAGTAGAAGCCAAACGTACCTAAAAAATATAGCTTATTGAACATAATTTCATCGAATTGTTCAGACATTAGCAGAAAACGATATTCATCTGAAATTTCACAAATCGGTCAATGCTTTTTTAACAAACATGACAGAGACAACAAATGGAACAATTTTACCTGGTAATTGATGACATATGTTTCGGCTATTACCACATATATACATGTTCATAGACAGAGACTCATCAGGCCTGTTTTTGGTTAGTTTGTACAAGGATTTGAACACCAACCATTCCATGAATTATATTTAGGCAGCTGCTCTTAACACTTGAGCCATAAAGGGTGTTCTCCATGAGGCGTACAAAGTGTAGTTTTTATGTATTACATTTAGCATACAATGCGCCACCTGTCATCTTTTATTGTCATTTCTTATTTGCCGTAGCTTTGTTGAACCGTCGGTTCGGTCGGTGCACAAAGCGCGTGCACCATACATCAAGAACTGTAAAACGCTACACTATAAAAATTAAACATAACCGATTAACATCATTGGTCATTAAAAATCTTAGTCCAAGTGCTTCCTATAGATTTTTTAATGATCCTCGAATGGTCGTAATCATTTTTCGAATATCTTGAAATTTGATCTTAATTTTCCAAAATCAAGAATAAATTTATAAATTTTTTAATTTTAAATACGTTATATTCCTGAGGAAGTTTTTTTACCTTCCGTAAAAATTCACATTGAACATCTCGGCACTTCTTTGTGCGGTGCGAAAGTATGCCAAAATGTTCTCGAAAAGTATAAAAATCTCAATAAAAATTTTAGAAACGATGACTTTTTTGATATCTTTCTTTTTCTTATAAGTCTGAACCATCTACTTACTTTGGTTCATCCGAGCACCCTTCGAATAAACTGGTTTAGCATCTTAAGAACTTGTTTTTCTAAAAATAGTTTGGCCGATAGCATACATACATATGTGGTATATAAAACTATTGATATTTCTAAAACGGTTTCTTAAAGCAAAAGGAATCATCTGTATTTTCATTTATTCAAATTGAAGAATTTTTTTCAGTTGAGTTATATGACTCTAATCAAATATTTTAAATTTTCTATATTAAAATCAAAATCAAGGCGCTTGCCTTGAAAATAAAAAAAAGAACATTTTTCAAAATCCACCCTAATGCATATTGACATATTTTAATCAGTACAAACAAATCTCTAAATTCTGCAACAAGATATAAAATGAGTTACTCGTACATATGTATGTAAGTATGTTAAAAAAAATCCCAACCAAAATCTCCAAAGCCAGCTGTTTAAAGTTTAAAGTGGTTCTCTCATATGATTTATAAATTACCATTGCAAATAGAAAAGCCGCGGTTTCTCATTTAACACATATGGTATGTACGTATCAAAGCTTAAATAAATGTATGACTAATCCCAAGCTAAAGTTTCAGTAATGGTAACTCCATTTGATGCCTCATCAATTTTAAGCACAAATGCAAACCTTTTATAAACAAGTTTATTTTTATTTATTTTGCAGATCATAAACACGCTTTTTATAAACAAAAGAAGAGACAAAAAATTTGGGTGAAAGTCAAGTACGGCGAAATAGAAGCAAGGTGCAGCAGTAACATCACACCAACGGAAATTTGATTTTAAATTAACATAAACTTACTTGAATAGCCTACTTTTTTGAGATAAAAAGAAAATAACAATTTCAACATGAATAAAGCCGGAAAACACATACAAATGCCTAGTGGAAATGATAGTATTTTATCTCCCACAGGCGGCCTTACCTCACCACAGGCACAACAGAAGAATGTCATTAGTTCGATTATGAGCTTCTTGCCAGATAATCGTCCAATTACCTCATTACAAATTGTTGAAGACTATGAAAAGTAAGTGAAATAGTTAAGTTAAATTTTAAAGTCGATTAATGTATTAAAAGGCTGCATTAAAGATTTCCTAATGATCACAAACTAAAATTGACATTCTGCTGCCGTTGCAGTTATTCAATTATTAATTAGTTTTTCTTCTTTCTCTCATAGTTAACATATGTATTCATTAACATTTTAATATCTATTCTTAGATGCCCCAAGAATTTCACATCGGTTCATCGTACTTATGACCAAGATGCTGATGCCGATTTGTGGCGTGAGAATAACATTTTATTTGGTCGCCAGACAACACGCTATTTGTGTCTTTCAAAAACAGAAGGTTTACCTGAATACGTTGTTGAAACATTAAAGTAAGCAAATCGAAACTTTAAATTTAACATTTAATCACTAGCTTATTAATCTGAGTTGTAAAGGGATGCATTTGAGTTTTTTGTATATTTTTAATTTCTAAATTTAACTTAATTGGATTTATCGAGCAACGTATGTGAAAAGTTGTTGCTTCTGTAGATGGAGTCCAGAAAAAATAAATGTGTAGGTAAAGAAAATATTTTTGGTAATTTGAACATTCGGCCAGTCGACAAGACTCAAAATTATGAAATAAGGGAGTAACACAAAACATACAAATCTTATTTTTTTGGAAATGGTTTTCCATTGCTAAAAAGTCCTTAAATTATTTTTATCAAGTGAGGTGCGAATCGAAATCGGAAAATTTGTTCAGGTAGTTGTAGTTCTCTGCAGCTTGCAAAAAATTGAAATTAAATTTAATTTTAAGGTTTGTTTTCACGAAGATTAACATTAATTGGCTACATTTTGTCCAAGCCGATCAATTATCAGTTGCTCTCATGTGTGCACGTATATACATATAGTAGACCATGTCCAAAAATATGACTTTTTTAATGCGCTGAAAGTTTATCTGAAAGCTCTTTGCATTAACTAGAATTTGCAAAAAGAATATTGAAAAAGTTTTTCCTAAGATATTCCACACCATCTGCAAGATCGAATTTACGGTAAGTCAGAATCTTAAGAGATCCTCTCAGAAAGCAATAAATACCTCTTTTTATAAAGATTGCAAGATAAATATCATGAAATTTCACAACTGGAAATTATTGAAAATTTTCTTTCGGAAATGTTTGAGGTATAAGTCAGAATTTCATAAAAAAAAATTGTAAACTTCCATGTTTTGTTTACTGTAAAATACATTTAAACAACTTCTTTAATTTCTGATTTCATAATCTAGTTAGTTGGACTAAGCAGAAGAGAAGTGCATGCATTATTATTATTTTGCAGTCTTTCAACAAAAAAACTATTTATGTCTTTCTAAAAGGACTTCCTAAATTTCTGACTAACCTTAAATTCGACATTGCAGCGAGTAGCGGAATATCTAAGGAAAAACTTTTTCAATGTTTTTTTGCAAAATGATTTTAATGCAAAGGATAAGTAAGAATTAGCAATCAAGATGAACATACGTTCTTTGGTAATTAACCTGTTTGTGGGTATTTCGGTTCGGTTTAGTTCAGTTGAGTTGTGTGAAACTTATAATTGTTTCTCATTTTTGAGGGTAATTCTCCAAAAATATATTGGCATGCATATATGGGCAAATCTATTAACTTGGTAATAGTTACTATTTTCTGTTCGCGTATTTTTTGGATACTTTTCTCCTCGCAATCGAATAATTTCATACTCTCTTGAAGTACTATGGTTGCTAATTTTATCTGAAAAAAATCATAAAATTTTTAACAAAAGATTTTTCTTTCACTGGATATAGGCGAACATGTTTAATAAAGCATTCTTTCGTATATATATAAATCGTATGGAAAACTAAAATCTCTATGAGCTAGCAGTAAATATTAATATTACTAGTTTACCCAGCAGACGTTGGCCCTCGCTGTGCATGTGCCTATCTCCAGTTCCATACGCATCCATATCCCCATCGTTGCCTTCAACCATAACCATACCCCCCATTCCTATCCGCATCTTCATCCCTATACCCATCTCCATCCCTATCCCCGTCCTGTATCGCAGACATTGTTCTGCTTGATATTAATTTACTTGCTGAAAAGCACAAATATGGTGTACATAAGGACTGTCCCAGAAAAAACTTGCGCTTTGATTTTTAGTTATAAAAAAATACCCAGTATTTTTTTTGTTCTTTTTTCGTTTTTTATTAATAATGGCTAGTGTTCAGAATATAAATAACTAAAAACTAAGTAACAATTTTTGTTTTTATTAAAATTTCTTACTTTTTTCGTAAGGTCCTTCATTATCAAGTGGAGAATACACTTAAATTCCACTGACGACCGAGCATCATTTTAAGCGTAATTAATTTTATATTTTTCGGTTAAACTGTTCAATATCCTTTAACTTTGAACAAGAGTTTTTGTGCCCAGTGTTATCTAAGCCATGGACTTTAACTTGAGATTAATTACAAATCGCGCTGTAACCTAGTCTGAGGGCTATAACAAATTTTTGTTGGTAGTAGTATATTCTTTAAAGCTTCTGATGTACTCGCTGCTGAAATGATATTCCTAGAGAGATAAAAAATATTTATGCTGTTTTTCTTCTTTCATTCATGTGTGTCTTAATTTTTTTAAGTATCTGTAAGCACAATGCAAACTTGTATTTAAGAAGAGAAAAGTTTAATTAGTTTGATGACTCAAATGACCCACATTAAGGCACAAATCATTGTACAAACGAAATGTCAAAAACGTAACACCAAAGCAAAATTGTAAAAACAAAGCAGTAGTCTTCAAAGTTTGTAAAAGAAGTCAAGAACACTGCTTTACTACTGTATGTTAGACATAAAAATATTTCAATAAACACGATTAAAAAAAAAAATCGTGAAGTAAATTGAAGTTCATTTTATCAAATTAAAAAATTAAGGTTACCACATTATAAATACAGTTGTATACAGTGGTGCACATTCGGTGCCTGGGGAAAAATTGAAATTTACCGCCACCTACCTAGAAAACTCACCGTAAGAAAAAGGTCATAACTTTTCGCATTCGAAAACCCATTGCACAATAAGATATTTTTCACATTACAAAACCTCATGGTTTTATAATGTAATGTAATGTCTAAAAAAATAAGTTCACAAAATCAATTAAATATGGTAAAAATCAAGGACCATTTTGCCGCCCCTTCCCCACCTAGTCACGCCACTGTTAGTATTCTATGTAAACATGTCTATCAGTTAAGACCAAAAGATTATTTTATAATGACGCTTATATAAAAAGTAGATAACTGGGTTCTGTTTTTGCAATACATATAGGTAAGAAACAACGTCAAACGCTGCAACTAAATAACTGAGTCATTCTACCTCGTTCTTAGATTCAAAATATATATTTCTCAAAAACAATTTTTTTCCAATAAGTACTTTGTTAAAAAATATTCGATACATGTTTTTGGAAAAAGGTTTTCCGGGCTTTTTTTGGATAATACGATCTTTTGAAAATCACAAACTTTAAAAATACATGGATTTTCGGACGCTTGTATTTCAAAATGTACGCATCAGGTAGAAAACCCGTTGGAGCATAAAAGTTAGCATTTTACGTATATTTTCTTATTATCGTGTTTAAAATTTTAGCTTTGCAATTAAAAATTGAAAATTTGCTTCCTTAGGAGTGTTTGATTTTCTTGATTTTTTTTAGAGAGAAAATAAAATCCTAGCAATCATTTTGCAATTTATTTAAACTTGGGCTGAGTCCTGGTTCTCTAAATATAAATATTTCTGTATCGCCACGCGTAGAAATTAATCACAAAATAACTAACAAAATCATAAAAATAATCAATTCAGCATTCAGTGGTGTTACTGCATCCACAAAAATGTTAATTAAAATAATTTTAATTAAAGATAGCCATGACCATATATCAATATGCAAGTGTGTCTGGATGTATTCGTCTATATTCGAGTTTTAATATGAAATATGTATCATCCGGTAAGCAGATGGGTGAAAGTCGATCTCTCTTCGGATCTTAGACTTTTATGTTCATATATGGGACGTTCTTTTACAAACCGAACACTTTTCTGTATCGAAAAAGGAGAGGTATGTGTTCGAGAATTTTTTTGAAAAAAATTTTTTTTTTCTAAATAGAGTGAATTTAAAAAATGAGAATTTCGTGATTTTTGGATTGGAGGCATACTTTCAAAAATTCATAAGTTCGGTTCTGTTAAAGCTAAAAAATTGATTTTATTTGCATTTTAAAGATAGGAGACAGAACTTTAAAATAAAAAATATTTCTGAAAAAATTATTATCAAATTAATATTTTTATAAAAAATTTAAATGTTTAAATTGATTTTTAAAAACTGCCTCCACCCTGTATCAAATTTTTAATACTTCCATCGTATTTTACGTCATATTTCCTATCGAAAACGTATTTTTTTTTAATGGAGAAACTATTATTACTATTACAAATGAATTAATTTATGTATTGAGGCACGTCATATCGCGCCTTATTTTCTTGGTCCATATTGTTTTTGAGCGATAAAACGACGCACAGTGGCAAATTTTTCAGAAAAGAGTTGCAAAAATCAATTTTCGTGTGGGTTTGCTTGACACATTTGATACTCGCATCGAATAGAAAATTGTCTGGAGCTAATAAATTTAAATCTTCAACCCATTTGGATAAGTAGTTTAGTTTTTACTGTTGAAGTTGGCAAAAAATTAAGTTTTTGGGATAAAAATTTCATGTTTGAGCTGAAAAAATCAGCAGATGCTGAGAGAGTAATGAATACTTTTTTTTATTGGTCTTAATTAAACAACAAAAAAAGATTAGTGCGCCCCTATTTTTAATAGTGGGCACCCCTTTTTGTTTTGGTGAAAAACTACCTTTTAAAGTTTTTGAATCTATTATATGCAATAAAACTAACTTAAAATTTTTCTGCTTGCACTAATATTTTTGAAGGTAAAATCTCTGAAATCTTGAAAGTTGCATAAAATTACAATAACAGCTGAAAAGATGTCAAACGATTTCTGTTGAGAAAAAAAAACAAAATTTTTAGACCATTTTCAAACATGTTTTACAAAAAAATTCATTTCAATTTTCCTACCGCGACTCGCCACATGATAACTATTGCCAAAAAGAGAGGCATATTAAGCGATTCGAGCCCTAAAAGCCATCTATCTTCATAAATAGACACCGTTAACACTATAACTACCTTCTATCAGTCTGATGATCACACTCAATTAATGCCAGGCCAAAAATATTACGGTCTCTGTAAAAGTTGATGGACAAAAAATACAGATGCAGAAGCGCTTACTTTTAAATAATATAAGGGAATTGTATAAGTCTTTCCAAATCCCAACAATAAAATGTTGATTTTCGAAATTCGCTATCTTACGACCGAAACATTGTGTACTGGCAGGAGCGAGTGGTACTCATTCAGTTTGTGCCGGTCCAATACATGAAAATGTAAAATTATTAATAGATGGTGCAACTTTAAAATTAATCACAGCCGTTGCACAACGACCTATCAAAAATTATTATGATTGTTTGGATTGTATGGTGTGATGTGCAATCTACTGATTGTTTTTTGGGATCGTGTGCTTAAGTGTCCTGGTATAAGTAATGTCATTGAGCAGTTAGAACAGAATTTTGAACAAAAATTAATCGACAATATTAAGTATAAACAGTGGGTTACAACTGAAAGAACTTCATTACAAACCTTGATATCTAGTGTTGATGAATTTTAGCATTTTTGAGTATCGGTTTAAGAAAATTATGGCTACATTCTTTTTTAGTCAATAAACAAAGAGATTTTTTAAATGAAAAGAAAACGAAATTAGTGAAAAATGAATTAGTTTGTATTTTTTCTGAAAATTACGGCTTCATAATTCAGAATTCTGTCCAAGGTATACATTGGAATAAGGATCAATTGACAATACATCCCTTTTCAATATACTATACAGATGACAATGATGAGGTGAAAATCAAAAGCATTGTTTCTATTTCTGAAAGTTTACGTCACGATACTATTGCTGTTCATCTCTTTCAAAGCCAACTCGTGGAATTCATTAAAACATATTTAAAAGATATATACAAGATAATATATATTTTTCGGATGGTGCAAGCGGACAATATAAAAACAAAAAAAAATTTCACATATCTCATTCATCATATGGAAGATTTTAAAATAACAGCTGAGTGGCACTTTTTCCCGACGTCACATGGTAAAGGACCATGTGACCGAATAGGTGGAACATTAAAACGACTTGCTGCTAGAGCTAGTCTTCAAAGGGTAAATTATCCTATCCGCACACTGGAAGAGTTGCTTAGATGGGCGACTGAAGCTCTGCCAAATATAACATGTCGCTATTCCACTAATAATGAGTATGTAGAAGAAGAAAAACGATTGTCAAAGCTATGACAATAAAAGACACATTAAAGTATCATTGTATGGTTCCAATCTCTCCTTAAGAATTGGAAGCAAAGCGATTCTCATTGCATAAAAAAAAACTATAGTAAAAATTTTTAAATAAAAAAAGCTAGACACGTATAGCATAAGACTAAATGTAAATATTGCACAATGTAACCGTATTGAAATCCTAATAAATAAGATTTATATTTGCTACAATAATGTTTTTGTTTCTTTAATTTTCCGCTTAAATTATGTAAAAAGTTGAATTGGCTAATAAATATTATGTAATTAAGAATTTCGGATAATAATTCGTATGACAGAGAAAAACGATATGGAGCAAGAAAATGAGTCGCGAACCCAAAAAAAAATTTCAGCCAAATCAAAATCATGTGTTGGTTAATTTTTGTCAAAATCCGTACGGTTTGTTAAAGAACGTCCCATATGGAAGTGAAAACATTTTTTGGACCAAGAATCGGAGGACACGACTATAACATAGTTTTTGACTAAAGAATTACTTTCCAAATAAATTAAGATAGTCTAAAAAAGTGTTTATGTGGACAAAAAATTTGGTTTTAGACCAAGGTTCGAAACAGCGTAACTTGGTTAAATTTTATACCAGATAGATAATTTTGAGATGAGACGTTTATCTTCTCCTCTGCTCATATATTTTTCAATTTTGAGGCATATATTGCGAGCAAATGCGCAAAAACCGTTTTTCAACCTTTTTAAATGGTTGCAAGAAAAATTCAGTAGATACAGAGCTAACCTGTTCTGTATTTTATTTCCCAGCAACGAATTAACTTTTTCCGCGTATTTCATTCTGAGAAGAATTGGACCAGCCTACGACTAAAATAAGTGTACTTATATTCGACTTGAGAATTTCTTACCAGTAGTTTTGGCCTGCAACTACGTTAGTTTGACATAACTTCATCTACACCCTAAAAGATTATTTAATGTGTTCAATCTAACGTAAATCTCGTTGCATTTATCTCACATAAATTACTTCGTTGTTTCTCAATCATAAATTTTCCAGGCCACTACAATAATTTGAATTTTAATACAGCACTTAGCAGATATTAGTATCTGATTCATTCTATTCGTTTCTAACATTAAGTTATACTATTGCTTACAACACTTAATCTTCTTAATATTTTTTTTTTCTTTTAGAGTGATTGCCGAGAAAATACATCCACCTAAAGAATTTTCACTCCTCTCGCGTACCGCCGATTCAGAGCAGAAAGCCTGGCGTAAACGTCAAATTGCATATAAATTGTCCAAGCGTGGAACGGTCACACACGCTGTCACTGATATTATTTTATGTTCTAAATTGAAAATTGCACCGGAAGGTTTCAAATTGGCTGGGTGAGAGAATTAAAAAATACCTGTGTATTGAATACTTACATTTAATTTTTAGTGATATAAATGGCATTTTAATTTGTTATAAAACTGGTGCCATACCAATGCGTCTACCGCCACCAGTACCTGCATTAGAAACTTCTCAATTAAATTCGAGCAGCAGCCATAGTACTGAAGTTGAAAGAGCATTAAATCGCTTAAATTTAAATGGTAGCAGCAATAACTGGAACTCCAACAATAATTGGTATCCGAAACAACCGGTATGTTTATGGTGTAGCGCCCACAATTAATTCAATAATGATTTTTAAAAAAATGTTTCTCCAGCTGCCTCCTGTCCCCCCGACAGATCATGACTACGAAGAAATTCAGGCTTCTTATCAAATTAATTCACCACAGCGACCAGCACCACGTCTTCCACCAACCTCCACTGCAGCTACAAATACATCTGGACATAGCGTTGGCACGCTAGGTGCTTATTCTGAAGTTGATGGAGTACCATTTGTTATTAATCCTTCATTAGTGCAGCTTGATAAAACAGATGTAATTTTATATATTTACATTGACTCTGCTGAAGATTTTATAAACTTGTATTTATGTTTTAACAGCTTCCAACACCGCCACAAATCTCAGCATTATTGAAAAATCTCGACTATGATTTTCAACTGGAACGTCAAATACTCTGCACCATTAAGTCATCAGCTTCGAAAAATCCATTTTTTAAGTAAGCAGCTAGGCTGCGTGCAAACATGAATGCATTCATAAATTTTAGGTATTAAAAAATTTAAACTTTAATATAACGCAATTGTAGAGCAAAACTAACATTTACTATTTAAACTTTATTCTAAATATTTTAAATATCCTCTTGCTTTACTATTTATCATATCAATTTTTGAATCAAGCCCAGTTTTTAAATTAATTTACATTTAAAAACATTTTTTGTGGTCTTTTGCTAATCACAAAACATTATATCAAATGTTTAAAAATCTCCGATTGCACCCAGAAGTGAATTTTTTGTTTTAATTTTTTTAAATTTGCACATGGGTGAAAACTGCATAGACAAATAAAATAAATAATAAAATTCCTGTGCCTTCCAATTTTATTGAAATAATTTAAATTTTAGTGTTTTATATTTCAAATATCCCAAGAGCTTTCCGTAGAAGTTGGGGGTTCATGTTGTTGTAGTTTACTGCATTTCCTTTTGGGTGTGTGCATAATCTTATAAAGAAATTAAAAGAAAAAAATGTTGAAATATAGTAAATTGCCAAAAAACTAGAGAAAATGTTACCCAATTTAAATGAAAAAATGGTCCAGAACTACTGCGTTCAACAATAATAAATTACTTATTATTGGCAAAGTCACGTGTACTCTAGCAAGTTTTCAATTTCCGCTGAAACGGGAACCGCCTGAAAAATGCATTTTTTGAGTAAAACTTTTCAATTTAATTTGCGGGTGATTTTTTAAGGGTTTGGATTTTGAAAATTAAAAAAAAGAACAGAAAATTTGCAATAGTAAATATTTATTTGGAGCGGTACATCAATTCTTTCCATTTACATTTTTAAAGATTATTTAATGTAAATCTTGCCCGCAACTACACCAGAGGTGGTTCATCCGTAAGCCTCAATTTCGGCATTTCGGCTGGTAGCTCACCTGTAATGTTGTCTTCCAGGGCTGCAATTGTGGCTAGCTGCATAACACACATTTCTAACAGCACGATTTTTGACAATAAAATTGTATGTTAGTCTATATTTTTGGCGTGGACACATGTTACGATTCACACGTGAGGTGTCAAAAATATGCACTGAAAAAACAAATATGTAGCAAAAAAATATCTCGTTACAAAAAAAAAAAATGTTAACAAATTAAGCTTTCTCAATATTTTGTAACATATTATGGTTTTAAAAAAAAATTCGGTTAAATTTCAGGAAAGTCGTTATAAGTATAAGTATGTGTTATATTTCAAAGTTTTTAAGACAAATATTACAGCTTAGTAAATTGTGTTTTATATGACATCCATGTTTTGGAAATTCATTTAGAGGTTCCCAACTTATATTGACTTTTATTATTTAATCCTGGAGCCCCACCCCCGCCACCTCATCTCCCTCTCTCGAACCAGAAAATTAAGGCTACTCTGACAAGTATTTGTAATGCGAGAATCATCTGGTATTCTTTTACATTTAAAAATATATAAATTAATTCGAACGCCAGACTTGTACGAGTATACAATTTTTTAGAATTATTTTGCATTTTCAAAAACTATGGTGTTTATGCTATTGCAACCGCGCCAATATTGCCAGATGTTGATTTTCATATTTTACTAGTATTAAATCAAGTATACAGAAAATACATCACGCGTTAGTCAAAATAGTTGCCAGCTCTTAGACGGTTTTACTTGTATAAGTATGAAAAACAAACTTCCCAATGTGCCAAACAGATCCGTTTCGGATCCGTTCCTTCGGATTATTTATCCGAAACGGATTCCGTTGCGAAATTCCTCTGTTCAAAGATGCACATCTTAACTAACTCAGCTATTTTCATTATTTTTCTAATATACTAAAATTTAATTACTTTTCTATCAAAATGAAAAATTGAAGATTCATTTTGAGCAGTTGTCAATTAATAATTCAAATATTATACTTTTAGCCATTTCATTTTTTTCGAGAAGAATTTCATACGAAAACGAATCCAAAACGGATCCAAAACGGAATCCATAACGAATCCGTTTTATTTAAAAAAACGGATCTTCAAATACGGATCCGTTCCGGATTCCGTTTCGGATCCGTTTCGGATCCCGTGTCAATTACATGTTACTTTACTGTTATCTAGAAACGCTGATGTGGAAGCCATCTGATAGCATATTCGAGTTCAGCGACCCCAAACTACCCTGACTTGATATCAGTCGATTTTTCTCCAAAATTGAGCTCTCATTTTTACACATAGTGTAATTGACATGTTGGTAAAAAACTAGCAGGTCAACCTCCATTGGTTGAGGTGGCCTGAAAAGAAAATTTGAGCGGTTGTTATATCCACCTTGGTTTGGTTTTTGGAATTGAATGTTAAGTGTTAGTGTATTTGTTGGTAAGAAGGGGTTCATAAAAAACTATGCTATATTTAAAATAGATTTCTATTTTTAGCAGGTAGCCATTGAGTTAACAGTCTCGTTAAGATCGTCTTAAAACTATTTTCTGCGCAAGTATTCTAAAATGTCATGTGGTTTCATTTTTTACATGGATTAAGAGCTTGCGGCAGTGAGTGAGTAACGCGAAAAAATTGCTACTGTAAAATTAACATGATTTTACCCAAACAATTTTTGATTGATTTGTAGTTTGTCTTAAAATATTTGTATTTCAAAAGTCGCCGTGCCAACATTAATTTCGACCGGTGCTGCCCAGAGAAAAAGAAGGCGCTTAAAAGCGTAAATAGACGTGCACATATACAGAATCATCAAAACATGCTTACTGATAATTGCGGTACTGGGCACCACTGATTTTGAAACATGAAAAATTTTCTCTCATAATTTTTGTGATTTCATTTTGTCGTCGTAGAATCTAAGTTTTATAAATATGAATATTCTTATCATGCGCATACAATTGTGTTTCAAAAATATTAATAACTTGAATTAAAATATATACTTAGTATACATATTAAGACTTGAATATTTGCATAAAACATAGATGCATATATACAATTTTTGCTAACACACGTGTCGGTTAATATCAAAAGTTACTTAGTCCCTCTCTGATATGGTGGCAAAACAAAATAAATTTAAATTTATTGAATGAAATTCATTGTATTCATATTTAAATATACAAAATGAAACTTATTTCATTTTGCCCAGCAACGGCAATGAAACTTAGTCGTTTTTGACATTCACAGACAAATATGCAGAAAAAAAAAATTATTATTAACTTATATACAGAAAAGATAGCGATTTTGCAAATGTAGATTGTTCAATTAGATTTATGTACCCATATTGAAAATCGCCAATATAAAACATATTTTATTGTTAGTGATCGAAATTATTTAATTAGACTTAAACGAATTATATGTAGCCCTAAACAGTCAGTTTTTAAAATATTAAGAAGCTTAAAGTTGAAATATACTATTGTTTTAATCGTAATTATTACAAAAACCGAATAAAATGCAAGCAAACAAAATATAAATAAATTAAAAAATACAGAAAATATTTCTTATATTTTTTTCCGACCTTCGGGTTAATTACGTTTAATCGAGCCAATGAAGTTAAAAAAAATCAAAAGAGGTCATTAATAAGGGTATTCATGTAAAAGCGAAAACTTAAATAACATGTAAATCTCAAAAGCTTTCGAGATTATTTATAGGAATGCCGCTATCTATGCAAACATGCAACGAATGAGCAATGGCGGTTTGACAGTCAGATCAGTGTTCAGTATTCCTTTCTTACCATCTTCAACTATTGCAACTTTATCACTTAACGTAAGGCGTTTTGGTTGAAGCAACAATCAATTTTATAATTCTGACAAAGTATACAAAAACAACACAAAAAAACAGTCATTCCTAGAAAAAAAATTTGTTGAATTAAACAGCGCTCGATATTTGGAACAGTGAACATTTTAGTCGTTCGTAATTTAGAGACGTCAATTTGAAAAACTTTTTGTGAAACACAAACAACAAAAATTTAAATTATTCAAAAATTGGCTCGAAAATGTTCTTACGTAGTTTGCACAGTTTTCGAGGCATCTTCGAGTTTATTCTTCATACTCATAGTACTTACTTTTTAAGACCATCATAACTTTTAAGAAGGGTATAATTGAAGGCCTTATTATAAAAACTTGATAAGCCTCATTATTTCAAAAACCAACATTTTACGTTCATTGTGTTACCTGATACCATAGCAACACCTACTGAAAAGATTTTAGCTAATTTCAAATAAATTAATGACCGAGCTCTAAGGACCAATGTATACAATTTGACTTTATTATGGAATTATTATATATTTATAACTTTAAATACGATATATTCAATTTTTAGACTTTGTGGCTTATCATGTTTTTAGAATAAGCCCTTAATTATACCCTACACAGAGGGTATATTCACTTTGTCATTCCGTTTGTAACGCATAGAAGGGGGCGTGGCAGGTATGAAAAAGTATATATATTCTTGATCAGCGTCACCACCTGAGTCGATATAGCTGTGTCCGTCTGTCTGTCTGTCTGTGTGTCTGTCTGTTGAAATCAGGTTTACGAGAAAACTAAGCAAGCTAATTCAATGAAATTTGGCACACAGGTCAAACCTTCTTCCAAGCTGCTAGCATATAAAAATTGGCTAAATCAGTTGACGGCCACGCCTTCCGCCCATACTCTATGTAAATATACCCAAGTCCATTTTGAAAAAAAGGTCCTGCAATTTTGATGAAATTTGGTGATTTGTTGAAGATGAGAAAAAAATTAAGATTAGGCTAGGTTTTAAGTTTGCAAAGACTCTTAAAAGGGGATGAAATTTGGTACTCGAATACAGATCTTATAAATCTTGAATTGCACATAAAGTGGACGGAATTGTAAAAGTGGGCGTGGCACTTTTTAGTAATTGAAAATTTGGATTTCGTATAACTCCAAATTGGCACATACGATTTTCATAAAAATTTTTGGGATGATACTACTGAAAGCAGTCGTCAATACAAGTTTATTCAATATACTGGAAAATTTTGTTGAAGGGCGTGGCACAGCCTACAATATTTATAAACGTTATACAAAGAGAACTAACAACGCAATCGTTATGAAATTTAATATGGCTGATATACTCGCTAAAAGGTGTCTTCTTGCAAATTTTTGGCACAATAGTGCCGGTGGGTGTGGCACCTCCCATATAAGCAAAATACTTTTAATGCTATAGATAGTGTGCTATGAGAGTAATCTTCATGAAATTTTGTGTAGAGGTGCCGATTACTATAAGCTTTGAAATTCAATGAATCTTGACAAGATTGCATCAGTGGGGGTGTACACCTACCTCATTAACATAAAGTTGTAAGTGCAATTTTAAGTGAACTATTGGGGCAATCGATCTGAAATTTTATGTAAGTGGTTTACTGGGTATTAGGTACATATGAATCAAAAGCTTTTGAAATATCAACAGTGGGCGTGGCACCTCCCATACAATTAAAATACCTTAAGTGGCATAACTATCGAAATATATGAGCAATCATACTGAAATTTGGTGTAAGAGGTTTGTTTATGGAAGGCTATTTTTGGATCAAAATCTGACTGGATTGTACCAGTGGGTGTGTCACCGCCCCAAATTTTAGGAATAATTACGGCACATATCGCAAACTATACAAGCTATTGTGCTAAAATTTGGTTTGTCGATGTCAATCACGAATGTCATTTATTGAAACAGAAATGGGCGGAATTGGAAAAGTGGACGTGACATGTTTCGTGCTTTTCATTTATATTCTATTTTTTTTAACATTTCCCATATTCTTTTGACATTTTCAGTTTTTCCCAACATTTTTGAACCTTTTTATATTATTTTCGACTTATTCAACCTCCTCAACATTTTTTAACATTTATTTAAAAAAGTACTTTTAATGCAGTGTAGGGTATGTGAGTTTCGGCCTGGCCGAATATAACACCTTTACTAGTTTTTATTTCGTTTCAAGAAAATAACTTATATTTTTTGTTAGACGTCGAACTTCAAACTATCGATTTAGTTATGTAGTAAATCAAAGGGTAATGAATTCTTTATAAAAATATGAAAACGAGTATGAGTATAAAGGAATAAATTCGAATCAGTATTTTCGATTGACCTTATATGAATGAAAATACGTTTGGTTGTTCTCGTAATTTTTCAATTGTCCCGCTTTATGTGCGAGGTTGGGTTAAAAGGGTCGTTTGCATATAGCAAGCTTCACTCGGAGGCAGTTAGTAGATTGTGGAACCCTACATACATATACACATATGTTTGTAGGTAGTTGATGTCATACTTTATTTTATAAATTTATAGATTTTATTTTTATTCAGAAGAAAATTTTATTTAAATTGAATTTTAATATTTTTTTTTGTATACATAAAAACAAAATTTTTTAGTTCTTAAAATTTTACAATGAAAACTTTAACATAATTATAAGTTGTTTTTGTGTATAGTATTTCGTGTTTATTTATGTTGGTGTTAAGTCACCACATGTTCCTCTCCTTTTCATTAAAATTGTCATATTGAATGGGGGCGAACCACCCAGATACCTTGGTGACGTTGAAAACGCTGGTGAGCTCCAACTTGGCTAGTTCCGCAAAACCAACAAAGAATGCAGACCCAAAATATTTGGTTCATTTCCTCATTACCCCGGGCATTCTCAGAGCAGGTGTTTAACCTCTAATCCTCTTCTTCATCTTCACAACTTTTGCAGAAATCTCTGAAGAGAGCACTATATGTGGCGGCCATAGGGCCAATAACACAATGCACCGTCAGTACTCCTACAACAGTTGTTAGCTCTCTGCTTAGTCTTAAAAGAGTTTGTGTCCTTCTTAGATTCAGCTTAGGCCACATGTTTCGAGACATTCTGCATCCGGTGGTAAGGTTCCACCTTCTGTTCGTTTGTTTCTTGGGTATGGCCTTTATCCGATAGTGTAGTTCCTCCAGCGGTATCTTAAGGTCTACCACTTGTTGATTCTCCAGTTTTTCTGATCCTATTTTGGCACATTCGTCAGCTTTCTCATTTCCAGAAATGCCCTTATGCCTGGGCAGAGCTCTATAGTATGCTGTCGGATTGATCGTAGTGACTCTCTGCACATCTAGACTTCACAATTTTGGCGATCAGTGCTTTGATCGCAGCCTGACTGTCCACACATATGGCTATGAAAGACTGAACAAGCTTCCTGTTCCGTATCATCTGTACGGCTTGGTTGTTGCACCCAGGATGGAATTAATAACCTTCTGACTCAACATATTGTTAATCCACAGTGTTATTTTACTATTTACCCTTATGCGCTCCAGTGCGGTACTAATTGACCTTAATTTCACGTTGTTGAAGGCACCCTCTATATCCAGAAAAGCACATAGATCATATTATTTTACCTGTAGATCAGCTTCAATGTTGCTAACAGGGTCCATAGACCTACTTTACAGGTATACGTGTTGCGCCTTACTGAAGTTGTGCTCATTTAGAGTGCTCCCCAAGTGCAGATCTACCGGTATCTCTAGTGTTTTTAATATACTCGTAAACGATGATAGACTAATTGGTCTGACTTAGCGAAATTATGATTCGCCTTCATTCGGATGTATCGCAGTTCACACCATGAGCGTGTATACCTTTGTCATATGCTACCTGCTTCGATAATGCATGAGGTCTTCTATGTACACATAATTATAACGACGAGCCAGATAAATTAGCCTGCCTGTAGAAAGACGAATCACAAACAAACTGTTCTAATTTATTTTTATATAGTTAGAAAAAAGGAAAAATGAAAAATACAAAATATATTAAAAAATAGCAATATCACCTTAACGCATATAATTTTCTCATCTTTCATCAGATTAAGCTTAAAGCCTTTGCAAGAGTCCGAATTTTACACTAAAGGAAGCAATCTGGTGGTCACCCGACATTTTCTACATTTTACAGGCAGTGAAATGAATTTAAGATTATAGATTTTGCCAAAAAACAAACTCAAAAGTTTCTAAAAAATAGTTCATAATTATCGGATAAGGACAAAAAGTAATTAGAATTTTAGGGAATTTATTGCGAATAATGTTAGGACACTTTTTCCGAAAGCGACAAAAATAATCACCGATCTGTATCTCGAAAACCTAACCAGAGATAATTTTTAAAAGTCGATTTTCGAGACCCAGCGACCATACTATATATTTATTTATCTGTTTCTTAAAATTTATCAGTCTTCGATTAAAAATAGCGGCGGCACGCTGAGTTAAAAAAAAATTCCTTCTTTAGCAAAACATGAATGTAGCGAGCTCCATGATTAACGAAACTTATTAAATACCAGACAGTACATGAGTGATTAAATAATTTTTATTGAAGGACAATCTGGGAGTCAACGCTCGTGCTGTGCTTGCAAAGATACAAAGTCCCTACCTTCACAATTTCTTTTTTAATTTTTAATTTTATTTAATTTAGTCTATGAACAAAAATTCTTACAGACTAGAAGAACAAAATGCATAAATATAACAAGATTTTAAATTGTAAAATAAAAATACTTAAATAGAAAAATCTAAATTACAATTTAAGCTTAGACTATTAAATATTTTAAGTGCACAAAAAATAGGGGCACTAGAAGCATAATTAGTGCGCACATTGTTTAGATAAAAAGGTGCATAATATCTAAGGGATCTAGATGGAACATTAAAACGAATTAGCCTTAGTAATGCAAGGCAATCTACAAATCCAGATATAATATTATATACAAAAAGAAGCAATAAAATTTTTCTTCTGATCTCCAGCGTTTTCAACCCAATAAGTTGGCAACGAGCACTACTCGTAATGCAAATCTAGTAAATGATTTTTGTATCCTTTCAATTCTCATTATATGAGTCTGATAGAAAGGGTTCCAGATTGCTGATGCATATTCTAACCTGGATCGTACAAGGCTAGTATAAAGGGCCTTAAGCGTATATGGATCTTTAAAAGATGAACCATTGCGTTTAACAAAAGACAACATAGCATAAGCTTTAGGAATGATATAGTCAAAGTGGGAGCGAAAAGAAAAGCTTGTGTCAAAGACAACTCCCAAATTTTTGAATTCACGAACAGATAAAAGTAGAAACCTTTGCTCCCCAAATTATTTCTAGCAGGAGGAAAAATATCAACTAGGTTTACTTAAGTTATTTTGACCTAAATAAGATAGTTTTTAAGTTTTGTAAAATTGGACCATTGAAACTGTTTTTAGAGAATCTTGCGTATATGCCACATTGGGTACCAAGGTAAGTGTTTTGTTGCTAGCTGCTTTATAAAATTTTATTATTTATAATGACTTATATGGAATATTAATTTATAAATGATAAGTTTACAATCTATTTATTCTGCGAATCGATTTCGCCCAATTTCCCAAGAAGCTTGCAAGAAGGTGACACCTGCTGGCCAAACTTGATTCAATTAGCTTGCTTGGTTTTCTCGTAAACGTGATATCGACAGACACACAGTCAGACAGACAAACAGACAGACACAGACAAACAATCGACTCAAATGGTGACGCTGATCATGAATATATGTACTTTTTTATAGCTGCCACGCCCCCTTCTATGCGTTATATTGGAGTGACAAAGTGAATAGGATATAAAAATAGACTCGTTGATACCCAATGTTGCGTATGCGTAACATTAAGATATAAAAAATTCCACAGTATTTAAAAGACTTTGTATTTTAACAAAGTGAACTTAATTGCGTTATTTATCAATACTGTTGTAAGATTAAGTGAATTAATTGAATTAAAAAAACTAATAAATAAACACATTTAAAAAACCTAGCTTCAAGCAAAAATTTCTTCATAATCAGAGCCACTAACAATTTCCCGCCGATACTTTTGTAGCGGTTGAAAAACGTTAACTGAAGCAAAACAATGAAATGAAAATAAAACTAGTAAAGGTGTTATCTTCGTCCAGGCCGAAACTCCCATACTCTACACTGCATTAAAAGTACTTTTTCAATAAATGTTAAAAAAATGTTGAAGAGGTTGAATAAGTTGAAAATAATGTAAAAAGGTTCAAAAGTGTTGGAAAAAACTGAAAATGTCAAAAGAGTATGGGAAATGTTGAAAAAAATAGAATAGAAATGAAAAACACGAAATATGTCACGCCCACTTCTCCAATTCCGCCCAATTTTGTTTCAATAAATGACATTCGTGATTGACATGCACAAACCAAATTTTAGAACAATAGCTTGTATAGTTTAGGGCTGTGACACACCCATTGGTGCAATCCAGTCAGATTTTGATCCAAAAATAGCCTTCCATAAACAAACCTCTTACACCAAATTTCAGTATGATTGCTCATTTACTTCGATAGTTATGCCACTTAAGGTATTTTAATTGTATGGGAGGTGCCACGCCCACTGTTGCTATTTCAAAAGCTTTTTGATTCATATGTACCTAATACAATTCTGCCACCTTTATGCGCAATTCAAGATTTATAAGATCTGTATTCGAGTACCAAATTTCATCACAATATCTTGCACGGTTTATGAGCTATGGCGTTATAAAAGTTAAAATTTAGGGCTGTGCCACGCCCCTTTAAGAGTCTTTGCAAACTTAAAACCTAGCCTAATCTTAATTTTTTTCTCATCTTCAATAAATCACCAAATTTCATCAAAATTGCAGGACCTTTTTTTCAAAATGGACTTGGGTATATTTACATAGAGTATGGGCGGAAGGCGTGGCCGTCAACTGATTTAGCCAATTTTTGACCTGTGTGCCAAATTTCATTGAGTTAGCTTGCTTAGTTTTCTCGTAAACCTGATTTCAACAGACAGACACACAGACAGACAGACAGAGAGACGGACACAGCTATATCGACTCAGGTGGTGACGCTGATCAAGAATATATATACTTTTCCATACCTGCCACGCCCCCTTCTATGCGTTACAAACGGAATGACAAAGTGAATATACCCTCTGTGTAGGGTATAACAAACAAATTAAAAAAGTCATTGCGCACTAGATCGTGTGAAAAAAGAGCAGCAAATGAGGCTCAAAGTTAGAAAACTTACACGCAACATTGGGGATGAAAGGGTTAAATGTATAAAATAGCACTTAGGCTTTTCAAGGAGTCTAAATACTTTGGCATCAGCGTAGACTATAAACTTTCTTGAAAGAGATACACGCAACGATAGTTGTAAGCCTTTGTTTTATATTAGGGAAAAAGTAGTCCTGCAATATTTGGATTGTATTCTCTTGCGCGCTCCGGTGTGCCCGATTGTGTTCCGATCGGTTTGAAGAATTTCTAATTGATCATCCGTGTTAGTTACGTCTATTACAATTTTCGATGAATAGACAAATTTCCGAGGGGAACCGATAATTCGGGGTTGAATTTGGCCGATAGAGTGTTGGATAACATGCAAACAATTTACGACGCTGGGATTGACGCATTTATTCAGCATTTATTTTGGTCAGTGTTTGCGAAATTAATTAAGCTCGGGTGTGGTTGCCAAATAACTTTTGGGTCGAAATTTCAGCGGTTGGGGTTTCGTTTAGGATTATTTGACTTTTGACTGAATTTTTCACAAACTTTGATTTTTCTCTTGCGACTCGTATGTTCGAAAGGGCCCGGGGCCGTTCCAAACTATACTTTACATATCCATTTGTAAACTTTCCGCATCCATAAAAATCGATTTTCAACCTTTTCTCATCGGAATAGGGTCAGAAACATTTATTTTCACGTATTATTTTTATTTGGTCGCTCCAAAAATTCAAAGTTTTTTGATTGCAGATTTTGTAGCAAGCGGCGGCGCTTCGTAGCTTGCCGACGCAGGCATCGGGCTACGCAAAAGCCTTTGGCTACAAGCACTTCCTATGCAGCCTAAAGTGTAAGCACAATTGATGCGAGATGCGAGTGCGAGAAAAAGATAACGAGATAACATAATTTTTTCTATATGTTAGAACAAGATGCGCAGTGAACATATGGAAAAAATTATATTACCTCGTTTTGTTTTTTCACGTACTCGCATCTCGCACCAATTCACAACAAAAAACTACTCCGAGTGATACACCGACGCGTAATTTCGGTGTGTGTAAATTGCGTATTTGTTAATTATATATTTGTGTTATCATTTTCAATGATAAATTATGAAACCGTCATTACCTGATAAATATTAGCTTATTTCGTTAATTCCACAAGGCTCCTACGACGCTTCAGAAACGTTACAAATGAAATCGGAAGGTGTAATTGACACATTACAGAAGATTTATGGAATTGAAATTAAAGATTTCTGAAAAGTAACTAAAACCTTGTAAGACTTCATGTGAAAGAGTTCTGAAAGGTTTACGATACGATGCATGTCGAGATATGTATGATAACCTTGTGGAGCACCTGGTCTCTACTCTATATATAGTGAGATTCGAAACAAATTTGTATTGCATTGAAATCAATCTGTAAGATGAATTGAATCGCATTGTTTTTGCTTCGTATTACAGAGTAGGGCCTCTAATGTCATGGAAAACGAGATCAGAATCATGAACAAGCTCTTTTATTTCAACCAAACTTAAATTGTATGGTGGCTGTTGAATTCTTTGCTTAGGTGAGTACTTTCAACTTGTCGAACAGAGTAGAGAATTTAACTCGAAAAAAATAAATAAAAGGTACGTGAGAGGGAAAGAGACTTGTTACTTTTAACTTACTTTTTGATGTTCAACTCAAAAAAGTACACCGGTCTTCTGAAAAGACGAGCTCGATTCAGTACATTTTCACAAAAGCCAAATACCATCACGGAAAAAGTTTTTTGTACACTAAGAGCTTGCATCTCACTGTGGTACCTAAATTAGAGCTTTAGGCGTTAACTTCGCCAGCGCTAAGCTTTGAGTTGAGCGCTAAACCTAAATAAGAGTGTAGTGCCAAATATCAAATTTTCAACCAACAATCTGTTTGTGACCGGTAAAAATTAACACAATCAAAAAACAAATTAGCTGTCAACAATCTGTCAAAATTGGAAAATCGAATACTCTGGCGTTAGCGCGTTGCTTGTTTCGGGTGGCTTCATATAAAATGTATGTGCATGAGAGAATTTCTACAGTTAAGCGACAATAGCGCTCCTATTTAGGTAGCACAGTCACTCATTGCAGTATCGTAACATTCGCAACGTAATTATGTTATACATATCGTAAGTCAACGTTTACACGAGCAAATTCGGTCTGAGAAATTCTTGTCTATTCTCCTTTGTGAATTTCTTTTGCGTTTACACACGGAAACTATAATTAGTTTGTGCAAGAAAATTTCAAAGCAATTACTGCGTCAACCCGCCACAACAAACATAAATTCAAAGCATAATATCAGCTAACGAATAGAACGAAAGGGATTTCGCGTGTACGACAAATTCTGTACACCACCTTTTCGTTTTTCCCTTCTTGCCTACAGATAGGGAAACTTTCTTTGAAGAGTTTCCTCGTGTAAACGCTGTCTAAAGAAAAGCGTTCATAAATCCAACGTGCGTTGCAACGGTCGTTAGAAAAACGCACGTTGATAGTGTGGCTCATTGTATATAATTGTGGATTGTGCTGAAACACAGGTTTGCTAACGCTCGTTTGAACTGAGTCTTAAAATCAAAAATCCACAGACAAATGTCAGCAGCCATGAACAAATGACACTATATTTTCACTTCTTGACACTGTTTTACGTATGAGAATTTATTTATTTTTTTTGAGTGTATTGAGTTCCCGAAAATGTTGAACTGTCAAATTACCTAAACGCCATTTTAAAAAATCTTCACACACCGAAAGTGTTCTCTTCTTA
This sequence comes from Meiosimyza decipiens, assembly GCA_963680825.1. Taxonomy (NCBI): domain Eukaryota; kingdom Metazoa; phylum Arthropoda; class Insecta; order Diptera; family Lauxaniidae; genus Meiosimyza; species Meiosimyza decipiens. The sequence continues at coordinate 84,626,255 of OY804258.1, read as the reverse complement.
TTCGCGACGGTAAATGTGAAAATCGCTAAAATAAATATATTAAATAATCTCTAAACGTATGCAAAACGTAAAGTGAAGTGAGCCATATATAAATAGGAATATTACTTTGGTTAAATATTAATAAAGAGATTGGATTTTCATTGGCATCGTTTCATTACAAACAAATCGCTGATAGAAAAAATTTGCAGAGCAGTCGAAGCAAAAATAGGGTAAAAGAAAAAATCGAGCGAAGCAACGGCAGTATCTTAAACAGAGCGAATAAAAAAGCAGCAAGTTAACCTGTAATACATTGAAAAGGAGCGAGTAAACGGGACAAACGTCTGCCAGTAATTGAAAGCACACAAAGCTTGGATTCTGCGTTTTCTATTATCGCGGTCTCGACGCTACTGAGAGTCAACGAACTGCATTTTTGGAAGGGTGAGTGATAAACATGTGTATTTGAGCTATTTTACTTTCATATAGTTTGCTTTCTCATACACTACGACGTATTGGCATTAGTAAGGTAAATTAGTCAGAAATTTTCAAATCCACCTTCTTATAAAGTTATTTATTTCAACATTAATTTTAGAGGCAAAATGAAGCTTTATTTTTATAGTTTTTCTTTTGTAGTTGTTTGTTGTATGGAAGAGATGCATAATATAAATACACATTTTCGATTTATCTGTTAAAAATTACTTTGTCATTGAAATATAGTTTTTAAAATAATTCTTGAACTGCAGAAATTATATTTTCGATGCATAAAAATTGTGTGCTATTTAAAAAAAAAAGGCAATGAGACAAAAGCAATGTTCTCTATTTTATTGGTTTTTGTTGACTGTGTCAACGTTGAATTTTATGTAATTTGTTTACATTTGTAAATTTGGCATACGTTTACTTAAAAGGCCCTCCTATTTTATTGAACTCAATTTTCTTATGTAGACATGCATATACGAGTAAACATTGTTAAAAAACTTAACCTATAAAATTGGTTTATAAAAACTGAAAATGTATGCTGTGGCTTCGAGATATAACGATTTGTGCTAAATTTGGTTGCAACTTTTATTAAAAATAGTTTAGCATAAAATTTTATTCAGATATTAAGAGAGCTCGGTTTATGGAAACCAATTAACGCACTCAAAATATTTTTTTTGAAATTTTTGATTTGACAACAAAATGTTTGTCCGTGTTGCTGAGGTCCATCGGTTCTTCCGGCAACTGGGAATTGGCGAAGAGGGGGATACTCCACCCTTGGCCATAGATTGCCAACCCCCGGCAAGTTAGAACAACAATGTATGTATATATTCTTATTACATATTTCCTCTTATCCTTTTGTTTTTTAACTTGCTGAGCAGACATCTCCGACCCACTTGATCAGTATTCTATTTCTCTGCTGCGGAGACGATGAGTTTAACCTATCCCCGTGTCTGGCTTTGTCATCATGTATCAAGAAGATCACCAGATGGGTATAAATGGTCCCTGAAGACCACCCGATAAGATTATCGGCTACATCTTTACTTGCATTGATCTCGTAGCATGCTGACGTCGTCAAAACTCAGATCACCTGCTAATTACCATTGCTTTCCACAGAGATCCAGAATTAGTCATGCTGCATGACTGATGAACGCGACAAGAACTGCAGCAGCATCTAGATGAATATGTCAACGGATAAAAAAAAGTAGAGAACCATGAAATAACAGCTAGTGTAATTACAACATCGCGCTAACATTTGATACCAGGAACTTTCAACTTTCCGTATTGAATACGCACACATAATTTCACCCACGTCTTGAGCTTAAATATCGAAACTCGCCATACCAGATATGTCGAAGCTCGGGAAGATAATCTCTAAATTTAAAGGAGGCAAGCCAAACAATTTGCATAGCTCATGCCGACTTATCACATTGTTGGGCTCGCATGAGCTGTTACGGTCAAGGGTTTTCTGGATCTGCCGAAGGCATTCAACTCCGTCAGCTACACAATCATGCTCCATGACGTACTGGAATCCTCGCTATTGAACACACTAAAGTGATGCAACTTACGCAGAGGCAAGAAGTCATACTTAAACCAAGACGTATTCCCTACCAAAGGTTACGCAAAGATACCATGAGTAACTTTTGATAGTACATTTCATATTTCAGAACATGCAGAGATGACCACCAAAAAACTCAAGACAAAAAACAAACTACGGAAATCCCTGCAAATCAGGTCGCAGATGGCGCTCCCAACAACATACAAAGACAAAGATAGGCTGCTGCTTGATTATGCCAACCTAGCATGAGCGTCAAGACTCAGTGATATACAATATTGAAATTGCAGCGTACCTACGGGATGTCACCTTATGCCACATCCAGACCAGAATTCAAATTATTGTGGTAAAAGACCTCGCTCTTCTCACCAAACAATTCCTGTTCAGTTGCTACTTCTAGGATCACCCCGTTAGAGTTGTATATGATATCCACTGTAATCAGCTTGTTAGTGAATATCACCGAAACGCTAGCTCTATTTTAATGTACTTATTTCTTTTGTTATCTCTTCTCTTTTCATCTAATTGTACTATTCGTCCATCTTCGTACAAATAACGCTCCATCACCAGCCGGTAAAACAATACATTTGTCTGCGATCGTATTTTTCAAAAACAAAATTGAAAAATTTAAACAAAATTTATTATCTTTATTTTTTCGTAAAAATGGGTTATATTGAAATTTTGGAACGAACAATACATACACAAATTGAAAGGAAATATGTAAATTAAGGTTTCTCAATATGTTAATAATATATTTTTTTTGGAAAAGTGACGGTTTTTTAAATAAATGTGGCCCGAAAATTTAAATAAAAATCGCCATATCTTCAATGACTTGAATTGTATCTTGTATTGTAGAAATTTATTGATGATTTAAAAAAAATGTATATCCGATGGTTAATATTCTATGTGAAATAAACCGTCCGAATATTAACAAAAGTAAGGTATTTCTTACACTGATTTAAAAAAGTAATACACTGGGCCGCTTTCGCCACATCGAACACATGATATCATGTAGTTCTTTTGAACTAAAAAGCCTAGAATGTCAAGTGTTGATCTCAATATCTTTCTTTATTTTTATCTGTATATCTTGCTTAGAGCTTCAATTATTTATTTGTTTATTTAATTGTGTAAAAATAGCCTACGGCTAATTAATTTACATATTCACTTACTAATAACACAGCGTTAATAAATTTTTTAAACCCTAATAGCTTTATAAACTATACAATAAATGTTAACATGTATCACATTCTTTTTCATATTAAATTCACTCCATTACATGTTAAATTTCCTCCAACATCTCCCCTAATTTTTGTCTAAATTGTCGTACTCCATTGTATATTGCCAGGATTTTAAAACTTTACTACAGATTACTTGTCCCCTATGGAATTGATTGTCTTGTCTCGTTTACTGATGGATATCTCTGTTTCTTCTTACCAAACAATTCAAATATACTGGTAATAATTTATTATCCAATCTATAAATGAAAGTGAGTAATCCCTTTTTACTTAATTTTCAACTGTTAGATACCCTAACTCTTTTAACATTCTGTCTACATTCCCTCTACGCCTCTTATTTTAATGATGCTCTCATTCTTCTATTGAAGTTTTTTTTGTAAATCTGGTATTTCCTTTTTATTTGCCATAAAGAGATCTGTACCACAGAATCTTATATGCGGCTACAATATTAATTTGAACAATAATTCCTTCCCCTTGAAATTACCTTTCTTAATTTATATAACAAATTAACATTCTTTGCTATTTTATTGATTGTTTATATATTCGCAATGACCTTTAAAGGATAATTGGTTATCTATAATCACTCCAAGATATTTATATTTCACAACGATATAATCAGCCCTATCACCGCTGTCGATTTTTCTCTCTAGTCGACTTAAAAAAGTAATCATCGAACTAGCTCGACTCGATGTTTGTAATAGATTATTTTTTCGAAAATAATTTGTGTGATAGGTGACTTATACAAACTATTATGTGAATGAAATTCAATAATATTTTTAAATATGCTGTCAATTGTGATTCGTTCAGCAATAAATATTTAAACTATTCATTAAAATAAAGTGTAATAGATAGTGTGGCACGCCAATTTTTTGGTGACTAAGTTAAGTTTTTCTTCCTCTAACTTAAATCGCTATCGATTATGTCGTTCAGACTCCTTCATGTGGTTTTCAATATTTTGCAGTCTCTGCCGGACTTCAATAATAATTTTTTTTTGAATTCCAACCTAATGCAACAAAAGTTTAGCCTTGCTCTTCATTTATTTTTACTGATTACTTCCATTTATGGTGCAAGTTGCGTCGACATTTACAGATACTTCATCTGTTGTATCTCTTCTGAGTGCTTCGGCGGATGTTGATGGTACTGGATCAGGTGATAGTGTCTGCTGCGACTCAGAGGAAGTGCCGAAGGCCATGCCGACTGAGTTAATCATTTCCGTGAAGCACATGATATTGGCAACAATTTTCTTGAATATCCTCCAATGGCAGATATTTGTTGTGTGCATTTTTTTTTCTTTTTAAGTCTATCCAAACCTATAATTACATTATCTTTTCATTTTATGAACATCAAAGAACATTGATAAATTTTACTTTTTGCCAACCATCGCGTTCACGGCGGACCCAAGATAGTTAGCTTCCCAGCTGGCGAGTTCTATTCTTGCTTCATGTCCAATTTTGTATAGGCTTACTATATTGAAACTTCTTCCAAACTCCACATTTCTTTCCATGTGGTCTACTAAAGCTTCAAATAGATTTATAATTTTAATTTTTTTATGAGCATTTCACTTAACTTTTTCGCGTTTTACTTTAACAAGTGTTCGCCTAGTGGTTGAAATTCAACCAATTTTTTGGTATTTAATGTTATAAAACTGACATAAGAAAGAGGTAACGCTTCCGAAAAAAAAAAAAGTCGTGATATCATATCGCTCTTATCTCTATCTCTTCCTCAGAGTTCAATATACGTCTCAATACCAAATTTCATCAAAATCAGTCGATTAGTTCTATCTCTATATCAAATTTCATCAAAATCGGTCCATCAGCTCAGCAGAGAAATCATATTTTTCAGCAGCGTATACTTTGAAAGAATAACTTTTCTGTAGGGTTCAATCTATTTATGTACCAAATTTCATCAAATTCAGTTCATTAGTTTAGTCATGTATAGTAAACGTATATTCCAGTTAAGGGCGCCTGCTAGACGAACGATTCGCAATACATAAAGGTGCTGCTAATCAACAAATTTGTTGTATAGTCTGTAAGATGAAAAAATTAATAGACTGAAATAAATAAATTATTGACCTCGCCTTTTTTGAGGACTGAAGAAATCAGCAACTTTTAAACATGATGACGAAATCCCACTAGTGTAGGATATATGAAAAAGATTGCTTAATAGGGAAGCCAGTGTTTGAGGCACACTTTCTCAACACATGTGCTGATATGGCATCAGAATCGTAACAGTGTGACGTCACACAAATCGGTATCTCGCCGATTTTTTTACAGAAACGAGCTGCATGTCCTAAGGATTTGTTTATGTTAAGGTTTGGTATTAGAAAGCATGGTCTTATGACACTTAAATTGTTCTAGAACAATATTAAATAGAACGCTTTGAAAAATTTTCAAATGTTATATTTTGGTGTTTCTATGATTGATGTTATTTCAGTAAATTTCCTATTATTTCCAACGGACGGTCTCCACTGACAATCGTATTAATAAAAATCACTTATCACTCGTTGAACAACTGATTATCTGGAACACTGTTCAAAGTAAGGCGCTTGCTAGTGATTGTTTTTTTAATACGACAGTTCATCTTTGCACTCATTAGTATACCAAAATACATTTTGTTCTTTTAGTTTGCTTAAGACGTTACAATTCTTATATTTTTTAAAAGTTTGAATTTTCTGTTCGTAATTTAGCAATAAAGTCTTAATATTTTCCCATATATGCTCCTCACTCACGAAAAACCAAATCATTATATTCTGCTGGAGAAAACAGGCGGCGAGCCGGCTGTAGAAAAGACGAGTGTATTAAATTATAGGATGGGATGTACAGAAAAGATAGTAATGTACTTTGGTGAAACTAACCTACCAGGGTTGCCTTGCCAAGGCCATTCCCGATGGCCGAAAAATACCGCTTTTTTCCGAATTTTTTTTCAATAAAAAGTGTATAAGACTACAGTTTGAAATGTATGTCAAATGGTAGAGCTGGATGAGCCTAAATAGAATATATGGGGTTGCCTTGTTAAACCCCTTCCCAAGCATGGGTTGCCATTTTTTGGACCAATTTTTTCTTAATAAAAAGTGTATAAGACTACAGCTTGAAATGTAAGTAAAAGAAATCCTGAAAGGGTTAATCAAAAAAATTAGTTTTTGGCAGCATTGACTAGTCCCCCACACGAAGGGCAAATCAGTATACGAAGTCGAAAGCATAAAAAAAGATAATTATACATTTGCTTTAATAATTTTCTAAGAACAAAAATCAGGTTTTTTTGTGAATGTGATGAATGGCCGGACTTTTCTGTTTTTCCAAACTCTTGAAAACTGGATAAAATGACGGAACCAAATGATCAACAACACCGCTTTGCCCCTACATCTCTGCCCCCATGACCTATGCAAACATACAGACGCGTGAAACAAAAACTTATCAACATAAACAAATCACTGTCAACAGAAATTAATGCCTTGTTTTAAATGACTCGCATGAAATGAATTTACTTAAGGCGAGAATCCTCGTATTTCACATCGACCGCACTTATTTTGATAAACCTCGTGGTTCTCGACAACAGAAGGCCAAAATGTCACAATAACCTGGCAGTTAATGCGAGGATAAATATACTCTTTGTACTGCTTTGTCCCGCCTTCCCCTATATGTTCTCTGCACTATCATTGTTCTCTATTGAAACAGTTGCTTCCTTTTTTTCTCCACTCTCATCTGATACTAACTCGTCTTATTTTGTTTATCGTGCTCTCGTTTTCCTAAATCGCATATTTAAATCATATATTCAAATTATAAGTTTCGCAGTTTGAGTCGATGAATACTGCATGAACCGAACCGGTTACCATCTCATGCTATGTTATTTTATGTGGGTGTAGCAAAAATTATTTTCGTAATAATCACTATTCCTTTCGTGCGAAGATACATTTTTATTCGAAACCATTATCATATAACTTATTTTCCATCCTTTGGTTCTCTCCTACAAGAAGCGAAAAAAATATAAGAATTAATCCCTTTATTTTTCATAAGTCTCTGTCTCGCGCGATTTGTACTGCATCTTCTCAAAAGGTATGCCCTTACCATGCTAGTTACAATTTAGCAGTGCCATTGTGTTTGCTTTTTATTTGGGCTTAGATACTTGGGACAGTATCCGACAGACAACCGAACATCTTCTATTTAAGCCCATCAAGTTTTATTATTAAACATAAATTTCAAGAAGGAATCTTATATTATACTATATATACTGATACCAAAAAATTGGTAAAAACCAATTTGTTTGGAAAGGACTCAGCAAGGCAGCCATATATAATTTACTTAGGCTCATCAAGGCCTATCATTTGACTTACATTTCAAGCTGGAATCTTAAACCGTAAACTTTTTTACAAAAAAAAAATTTCCAAAAAAAACAGATGGCAACCCATGTTTGGGACGGGATTTGACAAGGCACCTCGATATATACCACATATTTCAAGCTAGAATCGTACACCATACACATTTTTTTATGAAAAGTAGGTCCAAAAAACAGGTAGCAACCCATGTTTGGGACGGGAATGGGCATGGCAACGCTATATAAATATTATATTTAGGGTCTTCCAGGTCTATCATTTGACAAAAATTTTGAGCTGAAATCTGAAATAGATTTTTTTCTAAAAAAATTGGCCCAGAAAACAGGTTGCAACCCATGTTCGGGAAGGGGTTCGACAAGGTAACCCTATATATTCTATTTAGGCTCATCGAGCTCTATCATTTGACAAACATTTTAAAAAAAAATCTGAAAAAAGAAGGTTTTTTTCGGCCATCAAGAATGGCTTTGGCAAGGCAACTCTGGTAGGATAGTTTCACCAAAGTACATTACTATCTTTCCTGTACTTCCCATCGTTTAATCTTATACACTCGACTTTTCTACAACCGGCTGTTGGGCTATTAGTCATTACTGATTCTCAGAAATATGCAAGTTCGTAAAAAAAGCTGAGGGTCTAAACCCATAAATGGGATACAAAAGCATTATTAGAATTAAAATTGAATAGCACAATTTCTTTTCATGCACTAAAAGTTCTTTGATAACAAAATAGGATTATTTTCAAAATTCGTATTTTAGAAGATGCCTAGCTTGCCACCACAGCAGGATAAATGATGTGTGTGATTGCCAATGAACGTCTTCGAATTTTATTGCCATCTTTATAACATCAATGGAAGCTAACAAAATTTCACTATGTACACAGTCCGTCATGCATATTTAACTTCAGAATCACATGTTAAATCACACTATTGTTGGGTTTTGAAAAATTTCATAATATATCTTCTGAAGAAGCTGTTCCAAAAAATAAAATTTTATTTATTGAAAATTTGGCATCCATACAAGTAGACATAATCCATGAATTTTCAAACCTATTTATGTACAGTGGTGGCCAACTAATCAAGAACACTCTAGCCTTATTCCCTTTTTCGTGTTCCGATTCTTTAAATGAAATACATTTTTTAATTTTTGTTTTGTTTTTAACAATTAATTTCCACAAAGAAAACTTCATAAAAAAATTCCAATATCAAGAGAAATATATCTTAAATCAAAAATAATTCTTCACTTATAAACAAGATTGGAGATGTAATTAATAACGATTTCAAAAATTTTTAATATATTTAAGGAAACTTAAAATTTTGTTTAATATTTTCTTGGATAACCTTTATTGCTATTACAGCAAAGTATATATATTCACTTTGTCATTATGCGTATGCAACGCATAGAAGGGGGCGTGGCAGATATATAAAGTATATCGTCGCCTAACATCCAAATACCCGTAACCCCAAAAAATTCAAAATTGAGTTTTTGATTTAAATTTTATGTCCAACAATAAAGGTTTTACTAACGGAATTCAAAAGCCCGTAACAACAAATTTTTGAGCTTCATATGGGCAAGTCCCAGAATCAGTCCACCAACCAAATATTTTAAAAATTAATAGAACTTTATTTTTTTGAATGGAACATTAGAAGAGATGTATAATTTTATAAATATATAAAAAAATGTATTTCGATGATCATTGATACAAAAATCAGTGTAATTTTACTTACTAGAGTTCGCCTAGTGGTTGAAATTCAACCATTATAGTGACAAAACAAAAAATTACTTTTTGGTATTATAAAACTGATGTAAAAACAGTTGTTTTTTGTCATAAAATTCATGGTATCATGTTGCCCTCTCTCTATCTCTTCCTAAGGGCTCAACAACCATTTCATTTTATTGAAATCAGTCGATACGTTTAGCTTAGAAAACATTTTTCCAATGGGGGCGTGGTCCATTCACTTTAAAATAAATACCTATCCTCAAGGTTCAGTCTATTTCTGTACCAAATTGCATTAAATTCGATCCATTAGTATAACAGTGAAAATGTTTTTTTTCCTGTTAGGGGCGTGTCACCGGCCATTCAAAACAACTATCTTTACTCAGGATTCAATCTCTATATCACATTTCATCAAAATCGGTGTAGCTGTTCTTTCTTATGGTTCAGCCTATTTCCAAACTGATTTTCATCAAAATCAGTCCATTTGCTTAACCGTGGCGACGTATTGCCTACTTTCAGAAAAAAAATTACATTCTGCACTGACTTCTTCGCAATGTTTCGAAAAACAACAAAAATCAAGCGATTATGTTGAGCTATAGCAGTTTAAAAGGGATGGAACCGGTTTGCAACCCCGCATTTATGTATTGGGATTATTACATACCAAATCGGCCACTTTTTTCGTTCAGTCCTTTCGATTTTTTTTTTTTTTTATTTTATGTGTTGAGACTGATGAGACGCATTCATCAACTTTAAAAAATTATTTTGACCATTCATGTTAGAGATATGAATTTTTTCAATGTCCGATTTCAAAAGTTTATAATTTTGCGAAAAATACACCAACTTAGTTTTTTTTTGCTAAAAATGCATGTTTTTAAATGCTCTTTAAGGAAAAAAATACGACTGTGAAAAACTTTCATCGTTCATTTACAGTTTAATTTAAAAAAAACTTGAATTCCGAAATGTATACCCCCTTCGAATTTTTTGAAAAAATTCTAAAAACACTGATAAATATCAGATTTTTTGAGACCGGTATGATCATAAGCAAATATTTCGTTCTATTTTTTTCTTATTTAAATTAAAAAAATATTTTTTTAAATGAAGAAAAAAAAATAGACCGAAACGTTTGCCCACGATCAGACCGATCTCAAAAAATCATATCTCTTATGTATATCAAAGTTTTTTTGAGAACTGATGTAAACTAAAAATAAACGATGAAGGCTAAAGTTTTTCACAAAGTCGTACTTATTTCCTTAAAGATGAGAGATTCAAAACATGAATAAAAAAAAAACGACCGGATTGGTGCTTTTTTCGCAAAGTTATGAGCTTTTTTAAAAAAAAAAATTGAATTTTGAAAAAAATCGAACTTTGAAAGAATTCATGTCTCTAAAATGGAGGTCAAAAAATTTCATGAATGCGTCTCCCACCAGTCTCAAAAACATTAAATTTGGAAAAAAAGTGGCCGATTTTGTATGGGATGCCCTATAGATAGAGTCTTGTTGCCTTATACCCCTACTCCTATCTCTATCGCGTCTTTAGGGTTCGATCTGTCTCCATACCAAAATCTGTCTATTAGTTCAGCTGTGAAAACATATTTTCTATTGGGGGCGTGGCACCGTCCACTTCAAAACAAATACTTTTCCTCAGGATTCAATCTATCTCTGAACCAAATTCCATCAAAATCGGTCCATTAGTTTAGCAGTGATAACGTTTTTCTGTGGTCTAATCGTTTACCAACTGCGTATTTATATATGAAGTAACGGGTAATTTCTTGCGTTTGGTTTTTGAAATTTTAAAAAAGAACAGACCGGTAATGTTGTCTTCAAGTACTGCAATTGTGGCTGGCATCTTCCTGTACACGAGATACTTCACGTATCACCTCAAAAAATAGTATAGCGGGGTCAAATCGCATGGTCTTGGCGGCCAATGGAGACTGCTCCAAAATGTCAGATTAATTGCTCACCACACTCGCCTCTCAATAGGTTCATGGTATCGCGTGCCGTTTGGCATGTGGCACTGTCTTGTGGAAACCACATGTCAACCAAGTCCAATTCTTTGCTTCATTGACTGTAACGTTGTGATTTTCATTATTTTTGAAACTGTACGGTCCAATGATGCCGCCTGCCCACAAACAGCGCATTTTTCAGGGTGCATTGGTAGCTTCTGAACTGCCTCTGGCTGCCCTTCAGACCAAATTCGGTAATTCTGCCAAAAATGAGCTTCGTCGCTGAAGAAAATTTTTCCATAATAAATTGGATCTTCATCCAACTCACAGAGTACGAATTTTGATAATAAAATTCAATGATTGGAAGCGCTGTTTGTTTGTTAGTCTATTCAAATGGTGGAATGGCAAACCTTACTGAGCATTCTTGGCGTTGACACATGTTACGAATCACGCGTAAGGCGTCAAAAAATCTACACTGAAAAAACAAATAGCAAAAAAATCACCCATTATATGTAGTTAACATACACCTATGTTGCTCTATATTTTTAAATTATATGCTCTACCAATGGGCTTGGTCTCGTTCGTGCAAAAATTTTCTTTCGCGACTTATAGATGAAATTGTTCTAATAAAGCATTCTTTCTGTTCCATGTAATTCGCATGGAAAACTAAATTGCTCGATGAGCCACCAGTAAATATTAATATGAGCTCTCTTGTACCAATATTTTTCTTTCATGTATCTGCACTTATTATATAGCCTGCTTGAATCAAAAAAAAATGTAACCACCTTATATCCATACTAGAAGTCTGCATGAGTGCGATCTCGAAGCCAACATAAATGCAATAAACTTCGAGTGCTTGAACTTGTCGAACATTTAATTTGCGATTTATTTGGAAATGCAGCAACACTGCTTGGTGTTTCGATTTGATTTATGGTTTTTGTGGACAAAAGCTCGATGAACTCTCAACGTGGCGAGTGGCTTGATGGGCGTTTCGAGTGTACACATGCAGACCTCTAGTACTTACATGTATGAGGTTTTCTACAGCTACAGACGTGTAATTCGTACGCATGATTTAAAGAACAAAGCAAATCCAATAGAAAGCTGTGTTGTGAACTTGCTGTGTGTGTGTCCACAAACCATGCCAATCAGTCTGCATCATTTCGGAATAATGCAATATTTAGTGACGAATCAAAATATAATGGTTTTGGATCAGATGGGCATGGTTTTGCGAACTCCAACCGTTATTAGCGTTTCTCTTGATGATCAAGGGTTTTTACATGTCACTTTTCCGATATACCCATCCAGTGCCGGATTTACAAATCAAGAGGCCCATGGGCACAAGAGTGGTGGAAGCCTATCCGGACTGAAAAAACGAAACCGAAGTAACCGAATCGATCCTATCGAAGACTCGTTTATGGTTTATGTAAATCCGGCACTGTACCCATCCCCTATGAAGCAAATTTTCGGATTTTACAACTACGGTATACACTGCTCTAGGTTAGTAGTTATTTTTGGAGCTGATAAATCTGAATTTTTCTGGACCTTCACATCGATAGAACGTTTTTAACGTTATTTTATTGAAGTTTTTTATTAACTAAATATACTACGTTTCTAAACTTTTTTGACATTAATATCGTATATTCTCAGTTCTCGTTCCTTTTTACTCTAACGAAAAAAAATAATTTTATTTGCTATCTTTCAAAGTCCATTTTTTTTAGTTATTAAAATTATATCTCAATGCTTCTAAACTTTTTTGACACTCTTTAGCTTCTTGTGTAGTACTAGGGGAGAACTATACTTTAGTAAAATAACGATCGAGCATGCAGTCCCAATATATTAACCAACATAAAGCGATACGGACATGACACAATAGGCTTCTGAGGCGCATACACAAATATGCGGATTTCGGGATTTTTTAAACTTTTAAACATTTATGTTAGTTATTAAAAATAAATGTCGATGTTTCTAATTTTTTTTGACGCACTGTAGCTTCTTGTGTAGTACTAGGGGAGAACTATACTTACGAAATATGACCCAACCAATATGCTTTTGAGGCGCATACAAATATGCGAATTTCGGCGGAATATGAAAGAACACTTTTTTTTCTAAAAATTACAAAATGAAGCTGAGTTATGCTTCTATATAACGCACAATTTAAAAAAAATCAATTTAGTTTATTTTATCCAAATGAAAATGTATTAAGGGATTAAAATATATGCATAAGCAAAGGCCCCAACTTATGCTATATTTCCAATTTGAAAAGAATGATTTAAACTTTTTCGATTTTGCCTATAGATTGATTTTGGAAAATTTGAATTCAGATCGAGATCTGAACGGCTTTCCAGAGTACAATAACACTCGATTAACGAGTTCCTAGTGTAACACTAATATTGACATGTGAACTGTTTGACAGATATGGTTATTTTAAATCGTGGGTTTTGGTGTAATGAATTTGACACATCACGTACACTGAAGTACAACTCTAGATGTACTCTTCTTAATATTATTTAAACGTTTTGCTAAAAAGAGAACGCTATAGTTGGGTTTTCGTTAAACTACGCATAAAAAGAGAACAAAGAAATGGTGAAGTAAAGTAAAGCCAAGAACGACGACGTTGACGAAGAAAAACTTCATCCACCATCGTCGCAAAAAGGCGAGTTGATTATTTTCGTGTTGGATAAACTTCCACAGAAAACAAGAGAAAATAAATTTATTAAAAATTAGATTGAATTATAAATTGCAGAAATTCCTTATTTGTTATAAAATAAAAGAAATTTAAATAAAATTAGTGTGTGTGTGCATTCTGCGGTTATGTGAAAAAAGTGAAAATTCTTTACATAAAATTGTGATTGAATATATAAAAATTGTTCTGTTTAAGAAGTTATTTATTTGGTGTAATATTGAAGTAGCAAAAAAATAAAATTTAACTACATCAAAGCGCAACAAAATTTTTAGAATTTGATTATTCTTGAGTACAGAAACTTCTAAATAAAAATTGAAAATTTTCATCATAACTGCAACAACGTCGTCATTGATTTGTCGGTGAGTTTTTTTTTTCTTCAATTCTAAATATATTGAATACAAAAATTTTCATTCGACGGATATAAAACTCATTTTCTTAAAATATTTAACGAGTATAAAAAATGTCTGTGTACATAAATAATCGCAGTTATTTAATGAGTGAAAATTTATTGAAATGAAACGTTTTTGCGAAAATAAAAATTGGAAAAATTTGTCTTGCAGTCGCCGCCTTCGTTGTCGTTTCGCCATTATTGCAAGACGCCACCGCATTTTTTCGTCAACTTTCTTCATTCGTTGGAGCAGTTCGCTAGAATTTTCGCTTATTATCTTGCATTTCATTTTGTTTTAGCCCATTGTCACTGACTTCCCCAAACCCCATTAAACTTTTTCGATCATTAGTAGCTGTCATTCATATTCTTTTTTATATAATTCGTAATATATTGGTCTCTTTTGTTCGAATTGCTTCCAACATTTTTTGCAGCGTTGGTTCTGTTTGACAGGTTTGCAAAAAACACTATTTAAATTTATGTTATTGGATTATTCGTTATGGGTAATGCTTCGTATCTTTCTTCGGTTAAAGTTTACTTTGGCGACAACTCTCCGATTTTATTTATTTATTTAGAAGTAGCGTATTATAAATAAATATTAAATTTGAAATAAAATTGTTGCTCATATCTGGCTTAGGAGATATAACAATCGGAAGTTGCGGACATAGCTTTTATAAAAAACGCAATAAGTTGGGAACTCCTAGATGGATTTCCAAAATATGGATATAATATGAAAGGTATAAAATTGTGACATTAATAATTGAATTCCGTTGGTTAGTTTTCGAGATATGAGGATTTTACAAAAATTTTGACCTGTTTTTTGAAAAAACATATTTATTCCAAAAAATTTATCATTAACCCATTGTGATATACATATATTTAGAAAGTAGAATTCATTACATTTAAAATAATATGCCATTTTAACTATATCTTTATATTAATAAATTTTTTGCCTGAAAGTATAAAAAAAAGTATTAATTTTGTTGAAAACCATAAAATATGTATGGGCAACAACGACTGAACCGCTGCCGAAGGCCGCCGCGAAGCCGGTGTTGGATTTTTGGGAGTTTTAAATTCTGAGCTGCGGCTATAGGCCGCCCACTTACCCTAACTCTTATGAAAATTACTGTGGCTAGCAAACCAGGTGTTCGATATACCACAGCAAGGTATGTAAGTATAACTCACAGGGCAAGCAATTTACGAATTTCTCGAAACATGTTTTTGCTCACTAAATAAAAATTTTGAGTTAGCTCCCCAAAAATTTGGATATTCCTTTTCATGGCTACAGAGAATATATCTAAGAGATTTAGAATTTATTCAAAAAATTTCAAATTTAATTAATTTTTTTGTTATAAAAATGAGTAATGGTTTCAAAAGTAGCAACAAGTAGCACACTATTTTAAAGGTAATGAACTAAACTTTCTAAATCACTATATGTAAATAAATACATTTTTTTGAAAAAATAACGGTTTTTTAAATATAGGTCAAAATTTTTCAAAAATTCTCATATCTGGAAAACTAACCAACGGAATTCAATTATTTTATGCCTCATTAAATTACATTTCATATGACATCCATATTTTGAAAATTCATCCAGCAGTTTCGAACTTATAACATTTTTTATAAAAATTATATCTGCAAATTCTGAAGGCTATATCTCCGAAACCAGATCCGAGCGACAATTATTTTTTTACAGATTTATTATTTATTTATAAAACGGTAATTCTTAAAAAAAAATAAATAAAATCGGAGACTAAACCTGTTCCCGGTATTTTTCGTGACATATATTTTGTGCAAAGAAAACTAACAAAAAAAAAATTAGCAACCGGGCGATTCATTTCCATCACCTGAATCGTCATATTTTGCAATTTCAAAATCTCCATCTGTGGTTATTGTTTTGTATTTTACCTCTAAAGCAATTGTAACAGGTTTACTTTAAATTCCACTGCTCAATTTTTTTAAGGGATAGTAGGGAGTTAAAGGCAGGAAAAAAGTCTCGATCGGATCTAGCTTCAAAGGTATAGATATTGAAAATTATGGAAATGGGCTATCTCTGAATGTATTATAATGATTTTAACAAAATTGTAAATACTTATTTGACATTTTAATGAAGTAAATTTTTTTTATTTTAAAAAATATTTTTCCCAATATTTGGAAGAAGTTCCTTCATCATGTAGGGTCACTAAAAATTAAAAATCATATTTAAATATTCACAAATTTTTTTTTTAAATTATGAAACAGAATTACTATTTCACTGACAAACATAAATATCCAGACATTGACTCACATTCACGTTTGTTGAGGTCGAAAGTTGAACAAGTTTAATAAAAAAAAGATTTTGAAAAAAGCTAAATCCACAACTTCCGATGTCTAACCTCTGAAACCAGAACCGAGCGACACTTTTTAATTTCTTATTCTTAGAATTGAAAAACACATTAACATATTAGTTTGGTTTTATAAAAATTGGCGAATGGGAGCTAAATTAAACTTAAACCAAGCAATTTGACATAGCAATTTTGGCTTTGTTTCGAAGAATTCATAGTCATCAACAAGTGAACATTCGAGATTAGATACATTTTACGGTCAGAATCCCACTAAAAGTTTCCACATATTTTTCTGATGTTCAAGTTTTGCTTATTGTAGAAAAGACTCGTTCCATCGATGCTGAAGTTCCTGGCAAGCATAAAATATATTCAAAGATCCTAGCTATTTCTTTGTATTCTACTTTATTGAGATGATTGAATATTTGTAAATTTGACATATTTTCAGCTGCTCAAATGATGCTGTCCATAGATAGAAGCGACAGCAAAATAATTTAAATTAGTGATGATTTTGCGACCTCTTTTATTATAAAATAAAACTTTTTCAGCAATCTGAAGATGACCATCTGAAGATGACTACCAATGGTAGTCGAAATATTGGTAATAAAATTTAATATGATAAACAAAAAATAGTTTTTCATTAAAATTGGACCTAGAGCCTGCTGAAAAAGTTTTAATTTAATAATTTAAATTTGTTAAACTACTTGCTCTTGTTTTCGACCTTACTATTCTTTTAAATTAACAAACGTAATCAATATGTCAATGACGAGCTCTGAACTAGAGATGGGCGAGTGTCGATTTTTTCCAACATGACACGAAGACGAATTACAAATTTCCAACACACGATTTTCCCAACACGAATGCGACCTTTTCAACTGCAAAAAATACATCTTCGCATGATCGAAAACCCATTATTGTTTTAAGTTAACATGTTTATTAATAAAGGGTGTTTTTTTAGAGGTTTGTTTTTCGAATAGAGATAAAACTGGCATTTTATGGTCAAATCTGGCAACTCTAATGTCATTTATGTTCAGTTTGGTTTGCCATTTCATCATGAACAGGTTGATAAAAGAACAACGCTTGCAAATCGTGCAAATTTATTTCGAAAATAATGGTTCAGTTCGCGAAGTTTACCGCAAGCTCCGTCCATTTTATGGTCGACATAATCGTCCATCAGAGCAATTAATTCGGTTAACCATGGATCGTTTTCGCACTACGTTTACTCTATGTGATAATACGCATCCGCAGAGACGTCGAACAGTGCGCACCGAAGAAACAATTGCCGCTGTAGAGCAAAATGTTGAAGAGGACCCGAATGAATCGATTCGCCACCGTGCACAGCAATTGGAGCTTTGTCCATCAACTTTATGGAAGATTTTGCGCAAAGATCTTGGCTTGCGACCTTACAAGATCCAGCTTGTGCAAGAATTAAAGCCGCGAGACCATGCAATGCGTCGTGATTTTGGTGTATGGGCCGAAAATGAGATTGATCTCGATGCTGATTTTCATCGCAAAATTTTGTTCAGTGATGAGGCTCATTTTTGGTTGAATGGCTACGTCAACAAGCAAAATTGCCGCATTTGGAGTGAAGAGAATCCACATGAGTCCCTTGAGACGCCATTACATCCACAAAAACTGACTGTTTGGTGTGCTCTATGGGCTGGTGGAGTCATTGGGCCATACTTCTTCCGAAATAATGCTGGAGAGTCAGTTACCGTTAATGGAGACCGGTATAGAGCCATGATAACCGACTATTTTGTTCCCGAATTGGATGGCATGAATGTGGATGAGTTGTGGTTCCAACAAGACGGCGCTACATGCCACACAGCGCACGTCACAATCGATTTATTGAAGGAAACATTTGACACCATTGGATTATTTTCTTTGGGGATATGTGAAGTCGAAGCCAACATTCGTGGCGTTATTGCCGACATACGGCCCCATATGCTCGAAAAAGTGGTTCAAAATTGGACCTGTAGAATTGGCTTTATTCGAGCCAGCCGCGGCGGCCACATGCCCGAAATCATATTTAAACATTAATGGCATAAAATTATCCTTCCAATAAAGCCAAATTGATGGACATTAAAACGATTTTCTTGTGTTTTATTTCAATTCGAAGCTCTATACCTCTAAAAAAAACACCCTTTACTTATATATTTTTATTTACCAACATGTGATGTCAAATGCGGTTAAGCATTCTAAGCCGGGACGTAACAAACATATTTTAAGTAACATCAGTGAAAAGCTGCTTGTTTATTTGAAAAATTTTTGAGGGTTACAAATGATTTTGGTAAGTTTTCGAAAAAAGTTTGGTAGAAAGAAAAAAATCCTTAGTAGCAACAGTGTATGTGATGCACAAAATTACAACCAAACGTAATCGAGTTGAGCCGATTAAAAATTCGCACCGCACACGACGAGTTTACATGCACGCAGCCTCTGCTTCAGCTCTTCCGCTGTTGCCCGTGGGCGGCAGAATGCCTGACACTGTTTTAGATCAAAATTAATGGTAATTTTGGATTTCTATTTTAAATCCAAATTAACCGATTTTTTAGATTTTAATTTTTTCTAACACATGTCATATGTTTTCAATGTTTTTTTAATGACTTGACTTTTATCGATGTTTTTCGAAAGCTTTTGTCTTGTTGATAGTTTGCGAACATTAGAATTTCTTCGACTTTTTCGATAAGCTTCAAATTTTAAAATATATTTTTTCATAAGTTGAGACTTAATTGCGGACTTTGGAAAGTTTCTGACTCTATTTGATTTTCCGAATGTTTTTTTGTTTGTTTGAAATTTATTAGTATTTTAAATACTCTAGATAACAATATTTCATATATTTAAATTTAACTATATTTTTAATTTTCCTTAACAAAACTTAATAATAATAATTGCAATTTTTTATTTACATGAATATTTGATTTTTTAATCAATTAATTAATTAATTTCTCTTAGCTTTTATGAATTCTACTGCATTTCAAAATTATTCTCATGGCCATATATTGGAGTTTCTGTCAGGGCCGTAGCTAGAGCATCGGGGGCCCTGGGGCAACAAGTAAATTTGGGGCCCCCCATACGGAAATCTTTTTTCAAATTTTAAAGTACCCCTACACCAGTGTTCGTAGATTGTAGTAGAATTTCTATAGAATTATATACAGAATCCTACTACAATCTACGAACGCTGAGCTACACTGGGATAAAACTCGGCCCATCAGCGGGAGGGAGCAGGGAGCCACGCTACCTCTTTCCCGTTCGCGCAACACAGAACGGGAAAGAGTTAGCGTGGCTCACTCTAGATGATACATAGGGAATTTCCGGTTAATGGAACCGTTTTTCCCAGTGTGGGATTTATCATATGTAGAACGTCTAAATTTCCCGCGCGTATAGGGGTCGCAAACACCCTTCGGGGCCCCTTCCCGTCAGGGGGCCCTGAGGCACCTCCCCGCCTGCCCCATGCTCTCTACGGCCCTGGTTTCTGTAGTCTTTGTATTTGCCCTTGGTTGCACGTCGTATAAAGTACAGAGGAACAGAATTCAAAGTGTGGTTTTATTATTGTGTTATATATCTTTACAGCTGTTGCATAGTTAAGTTTTTTACGGATACGTTTGAAAAAACCAAATTTTTAGCCAATTTTTTTACACACATAATCTATATGTTGCTGCAGTGTTAATTTTTGATCAATTTGTATTCCTAAATATTTTATACATTCGACGTTTTCTATATGCACCCCATTGATCTCTAAGTTAACAGTTGAATTAATATTGATACCCATTATTTTTGTTTTATTTTCATTTAATTTTAATTTGTTCATTTTAAGCCAATTTGTTATTCTGCCAATATCATTTTTTAGTTTTTCAGTACATTCACTTTCATCTTTTCCTTCAGCATATATAAGTGTATCATCAGCATAAAGAGTAATTTTGCAGCCTTGAACTACGTTTGGCATATCATTTATATAAATAATGAATAAAAGTGCACCTAGAATAGACCCTTGAGGGACCTTGAGGGACACCAACGTCTATTTTTATAGGACTGGATATATTGTTATTGACTTTAGTCCTCTGTTCTCTGTTACATAGAAATGTTTGAAACCATTTAAGCTCTTTATCCCGAATTCCATACATAAACATTTTTCTAAGCAAGATTTTTTGGTCGATCGTTTCGAAAGCCCTTTTGAAATCTAAAAAAAGTGCTAATGTTTTTTTCTGCGTTCCGCCGCCTTTCCATTCACTTAGAACTTTTTGAACTGGCGTTACCATAGAGTCTTTCCATGTAGTTGGGAACTCGCCTGTATTAAGCGATGTATTTATAACTTCAAGTAGGGTTTCTCCTAATATGTTCCATTGATCAATTATAATTTTTGGACTAATTTTATCAAAATCAGACTTGTTTTTTAGTTTGACGCATATGTTCTTTAATTTAGGTAACGTTATTTCGTTAAACTTAAAACAATTTTCGTTGTGCCTTACATGGTTTACGTAGTTCGTATTTTCTATTGTTTACCTTATTTCCTTCACACCATTAACAAAATATTAATTGAATTTTTCGGCAATTGTTTTTTCATCTTTGAACTCCTCGTTTTCA
Source organism: Meiosimyza decipiens (assembly GCA_963680825.1). Lineage (NCBI taxonomy): Eukaryota > Metazoa > Arthropoda > Insecta > Diptera > Lauxaniidae > Meiosimyza > Meiosimyza decipiens. The sequence goes on along the minus strand of OY804258.1, from coordinate 84,605,066 downwards.
AAAATTACTGTTTGAATGTTGTTTTTATTTTGTATAAGAACTAGGTTTTTTATTTCTTGCCACATTTGTTTTTGACCTACTGCTTCACTAATTTTATTGTTAACGTACTGATTTTTGGAATTTTGAATTTTAATTTTGTATAAGTTTCGATGATTTCCAATGTCCTGCTGCACGCTACTTTCTAGGGTACCTATAATATATTCTTATCATATATTATATGTCAAAAGCGAATTATATCTTTCTCACATTTGTTTTGGTAAAGCGACAAGAAATTGACAATGTGCACTATCTCCTCGTTTATCTTTGAAAACACGACGTCATGTTTTTCAAGTGACTTATATGGCTACACGCGGTCTCTTTGTCATGATATTATGAAACCAATTTCGCTACAAAGGGCCTTTCCAATCGATATCTTTTAACCTTGGCAAATCAGAGAGAAAACCATTTTTTGCCTGGTGAGTAAAATTTTTACTCTGGTGACTAAAATTTCCAATTTTGCTGTCCCAATTGATATGATTTTTGACAGCACAAAATTTTGACATTTCATCTTGAAATTGAAACTAAAATAAATTTGTCGAGTTTTGATATTGAAATAAATTATATGTACTTAGAAATGCGTATTATAATTAAAAATCATATCGCACGCTAATGAGCATAGTCTGTGCTAATGAGCCTGATGAATGTAGCCCAATCAGAAGATGAGGAATTTTTGCAATTTGTTCTTGGCGAGAGAAATTGCTAAAGTAGAGCACAAAAAAAAACTTGTGTTAAAGCCACGGTTGAAAGGACTTGACGTGTCATTACTTTTCCAAAACCCATTACAATTTATGGCACCAGCTTCAAGACAGACTCTGCTTTGGTGCCAATAAATGATGAAATAAAATATTTAGACAAAATTCAATTCAATTCAAAATCATCAAATTTTTCTGGAAAACCAAAACAGCAAGGATCGTCTCTAAAGTGAACTTAAGCCAAAAAGAATAATAATGACGAAAATTTAAAAAAAAAATAATTTGGTTATTGAACTTTTAAACGTGCACATTATTACATTGAGTTGTATATTATGCTTTGAATATTTTTTTATAAATTAAACATACGTGCAGCAAAATAAGAAGTGTTGAGCAGGGGCGTCTGCAGCAATAACGAAAACGTTTTTAGAAATGATTTTACTTTGCATCAAAGCACAATCGAGCAGGACCCTTGAGACATACGTCGTAGCGAAAAATCCATTTCCTTTTTAACACTCCTCGCCAGATGACCGACTTCAGCAGCAGCATCAGTGTACACAGCCAACTTATCTCAATGGTGATTCCCCACGCACTTGTCCACCTTGTTCTAAAATTTTTTCTTATTGTACGTTTAACTCCCGAGCCAGAATCAAAATCATCACCAGCTAATAACTTGCCACGTTGTGATCAAATGTTGACGTGCCTCTTATTCTTCTGCTGGTTCCAATTTCAGACTCAATGTAATCGGAGATCACTTTAATCCAATGATTGAGTTGTTCAAGTCAACTCCATGGTGTGGTCATGGATACTGTGAATAATATAACAGAGTGTGCATAATTATTCTCATTTAGAGCACAAATCAGGAGATTTTGTATGTTTTTGATCCATGCGCCACCCGACACTTTAAACCATTTACCCAATAATTTCTTAGCATAAATTTTCTGCGCCGTCCACGGCAACATTGCACTACTCGTTGTAGTTGTATATTAGAGTTTAAACAAAACATAAACAAATGTGCTAAATCTGCGTCAGATGTTTGACGTAAATTTCAAATTTGTTATTGTTATTCCAATTTCTAACCCCTGGGCTAGTGAAAATTTTGACATTTCATATTCACCTCAGAAATTTCAAAATTTCATCAAGTGATTTCGCTCAAAGGCGAAGTATCTTAGTAATTTTGACGCAAAGATATTTTAACGACAGTATTGTTAGCTGAATTTTTGTATTCATAACTTCCCCTGATGCTACTAGGGGATTTGAGTCATACTATGGTATGATGCATTTAGTGTGATTTGGACATGATATTTGATTGATATTGGGCTCCGCGAAAATAAATTACAAGTGATAAGAGCAATTTTGTTGTTAAACTTGGAAAATAAAATAAATCCTGTGCTGATGATCATTAAAAGTTATGAAGATATTCAGCCGCTTCATGGTTGAGTACTGGTTTTTGTCTCCGAGACGATGCAGCATGGAGACGGTTTAATTTTCGGTTTCATGGTTACATAGCTTCTGCTTACTGTATCCATATCATTAAGTTCCACACATTATGGATGATAAAAATATTGACATTTCTGGAATTACTTTTGTAGTGACATTTGACATTTCCGGCCAACGTTCAAGCAAGTCTATTTATTAATGGTCTTTCGTGTTGTCCGTTAGCGATTACGGACGTGTTTTCAGGTGTAGTTGTTTCCGTGGGTCTTAGCGTCTGACCCGTTTCACATGATTTTTCTATGCTGTGAAACAATAGGTTAAGTTCAATTAACTCAATCCTGCTAAAATTAGATAGTTTGGCCATGTACAGGGCATTTCCTGTTTTTTGGTGATTAACAATCACAATGTTAAGGACTATATAAAACCACGTGCGTTGTTGGTATGGTTGTCCTTTCCCTCCTTGATATATGAGTGGCATATTGTAAGAAGAAAAGTTTATTAACCTAATTTCTGTCATGAAAGAAATTAGAAGCAGTTTTCTTATGAGGGGGGAAGATGCCCCGGATTAGAAGGAGCTTACGCGATGCTGCTATTCTATATGGTACTCCAAAAGTGTGGAAAAGCGAAACAATTTGCCCTTGTATAGGTTCATTTCCTATTTTCGCCTCAACAAATAAAATTTATTTTCGTCCTTAACGATATAAAGTACTTCTTTAGAAAGCCAATTTGATGAGAGAAGTTAAAAAAGTGAATTGTGATTTTTTTTTTTTGCTAAAAATAGATGCCTATGGTAATGTTTTCCGACCTACTGGAATAAACACATTATATCTGCTTTCTGATTCTTGAATCAGTTTTTTGAATCAATAACAAATTTAGATCGTGAAGAATTTTACTAAACTTGTTTTACTAGTCCGGATTTCACTGTTTGTCACTTTACTAAGTAAATTGCATAAAAAGAAAAATACTCTAAGAAAGCATAACATTATACATTATTTTTAAAGATAAATAAAATTTAAAAAACAAAACCGGTTTTGAAACAATATTCTAAAAATTGTCCATTGCTTGAAAACTTATCAACCTTTTTAAAAATTTTATAGCATTATTACAGTACCTCTACAATGTCAACACTTGGCTCCGAAGACCCCATATAGAGCTAAATATTTTTTGCGGACCCGATCCCAGCCCTAGATATTTCACGTCTTTCATAAGCCTTATTTCTGGCTCAAAATATGTACATTAAACTCAGACAAATATTTCTTGGTCATAATAATGCTTAGAAAATAAGTTGCTTTTTTCATATATTTTTTAATAAATAATATAATAATAATAAAGCTTATAATGAAAACTATTTTGTCAAAATTGTTTCGTGGACCCCCAGCTTAAAAGTCTCTGGCTCTCTGGAGTCTGTCAATTTCGATTGAATTAATGAACTTAAATGTAAAAGTAAAATCTAAATTTAAGAAAAACGGAAAGTAAAAAAATGAATAAGATTTACGAAGTTTTCAAACTTTTGACAACCAAACAATTTTTATCAAATATCACTTTAAGTATGGTTTAGACAGACATCTTAATCTTAGTGTCTATATTAGACAACGCTTATCCAACGAAAAATGTTTGTAAATATTGTTTTGGAGTTGAACAGTGTTTTAAGGGTTGTCTAAAGTTAGACTGGGTTTATAAAAACAACTACATATGATACGGGGTAATCTAGCTAATGCGAAGCTTGCCAGGATGAACTAGGGTAATTATTCACTTTAACGGCCTCTCTCCAGATTTCTTGAAATTTAAGTATGTTAGGAGTAAGTGTGCGGATGTGGATGAATTAGTTTGGCTTAAAAAAAACTAGTTTTTTCTAGAGCATAACATATTTATAATAATTGTAAATTTTTTGTGAATATAGGTGAAAGATGTTAACTACTTTTTATTTAGTTTCTTACCTCTTTATTTTGTGACGTGATTTAAGCAAAACTATGCTATCTATTACATTTGTCTGTACTGAAATCGAATTCTGTTGTTGTAGAATCTTAATAAGAAAATCAACACAATTAAAAAGGAAATAATTAACATCTTCCACATCAACGTGTTAAATTTTTAGATGATTTTTTGGCCCAACTATCAGAAAAAATTATTCACAAAAAACAAATATTCGGTAGTTTTGATCCTCGTTACTATACCTTCAAGTGTAGACTAGTAATCAATGGTATCTTTTAATACGTCTTATGACTTATAAATGTAATTTGCAAAAATTAAGTTGCTGGTTATATCATCTAGATAATAGAGATAATCATGTCACTACGGCACGTTCATATATTGCAAATGATCGTATTATGCAAGTTATATATTCATTGAATAAACTTACTACGTTACCCCTACCTCATGCAATGGTTTGTGTTTGGAATCATAGCTACCGATTTTCATAATATTGGCTAGAAAATCAAATTGCGGGGAAAGAACTTTATTAAAAATAGTATCCGAATTTACCAAAATATTCCTTTTTCCACAAGTTACCACATGTGGGTTATAAGAAGTGAAACATCTAATTTTTCTATTATGTTGCTGGAGGAACTCTTCTCGTGGAAAACATTCAATTGCATGACGTATTTGATGCCGTTGACTTTTTGCCAGGCTATTGCATCACACTTTTACTTTTCGTGTTTATAAAATAAAAAACGAATATATATTTAATGTGTTTGAAGTTATTATGTGAATATTTAAACGTATAAACTTTTTGCAGCAATAGTCTCTCATTTTTTTTTTATTCGCCAAATTTTGAAATATTTTATCTTTTTATTTTCAGGATTTAAAGAAGACTGAGGATTTAGATTTAACACTTAAATTTAAACAAACTACAAAGAAAAGCTCCACTACAGCCTGCCTATATAACCAAACGATTCCCTTGGGAAAATTAAAAAGAAATCCTGTTCTCAGTTCTCTAAAATAAAAAGAAACTTTTTAATAAAAGTAAAGTAGATTAAAAACCATCATTTTTGCAATAAATTTAACGTTACGCTCATACTAAAATCTGCTGTACTCTTAACATAGTGAAATCCTTGCTCTAAAAAAGTTATAGCACTACGCCCACACCGTTTTAATCAAAATATTAATACAAATAATTATTAATTTGACCCGCTTGAAAATATTGCAACTTAAAAAAAAACTTAAAAAGAAGGAAGGAAGGACGAAGCGAATAAAAACCTATAGTGAGGAGAGTTTGATAAGAAGAACAAGAGATACTAAAAAAGCTTGCAGTTTGAAATTCAGCTGCAAGAGGAATTTATTGCTTAAAAGTATAGAGTATAAAAATCGTTTTGCCTGACGCAAATTATTTTGAATAAAACTTTTTCCTGCAACTTGAAGCTGACAAAGCTTAACTTATTAAGTTATAATATCAATCGACTAGCCAGCTTTTCTCTCTCACAAGATTTCTTGTGAGTGCAAAAGTAGTGCGAGCGGTGCAAGGGGAGGTAACGCTAATGAGGATCTACTGGCAGCATGAGTACACTGGGGGGAAGTAGGGGAGAGCGAAATGCCAAGCCCAAGTTCTCAGCACTCGATATAAATCGAATGTACAAAAATAGTCGTGTAAGTATATAATATACACTTGCAGTTGTTGAATTATTCCACTCTTTTCTTTGAATACTTTTTGCAGGGAGAATCAGCTGAACCATCTGCACAAAAAAATCAAGTGCCCCGTAAACATGGTATGCAAATTTTGGGCAAAGTGCCGTCCGCAAGGCGACCACCAGCAAACCTTCCATCCCTGAAAGCTGAAACAACAAATTCGCCCAACACCAATAATAACACAACATCCGGTCAAGACGGTAAGTTTCAAATTCAGAATTAACGTACTTACAAACAGTATTGCTCAAAACAAAAGCATCAGATTCGAGGGAAACATACAAAGTAATTAGAAAAAATTCAACGCCATAATAAACACTTAACTATATAAAATATATCTTAAATCGCGTTTGTTGTTCAAGACAGTAATTTTTCATTAGCTTAGGTTTATATATATTTCTAACATACTAAAATACAGTTTCATACTTATTTTCTATCTAAATAATATTCTTCGCTTCTAAAGAATATTGATTGTAATCATGTGGCTTATTCATAGAAATAGATTCGGTTTATTTGATTAAAAATATTAAGTTATATGTTTTGAAGACTTCGAAATAAGAAATAAGAAAATAATAACAGCTATAAATTTTAAGGTCACGAAAATTTCTTTTGATGGTCTTGAATATATATATTTACTTCAATTTCTGCTACCCTCCTCCATCTGAAAGCGTATCCCTTAGATTCTGAAGGATTTCAGTATCCGCAAGGTGATTGATTGATTGAGTAAAATCACTAAAACGTGATTTATGTCTTCGGTGAAATTTTTCTCCCGTACATAACTCAGTTGCCACTCATTACGATGTTTATAATAATACAAGAACATTAATTGATTACTATTTAATAACAATATTTTTATGCATTTCATTAATATTCTTTATTTGCAATTTTAATTATTTTTCTTGAGCCGGTACATAAATTCATAATATTAGTAGGTACCAAGAAACTTATTAATAAATATTAATACTAGTCTTTTGGATGTTGGGAACGGAACAGATTAGTTTTTGAAAGATATACGACCATTTTTGGCTCCGAACTTCTCTTATCTATGTATTTAATCAAAGACAACATAAGACGGCTTTGAATTTAGATATTTAAATTTGAAGTATAAAGCGATGATATCAATTATTTAATGCGTTAGTTTACACATACATACCAATTTATTTCAAAACAAAAGAATCCATCCAGGTTTTTTGCTGATGTAATTTCGACTCAGTTTTGCTTCCCTTCTGAAATATGATTTCAAAACGAAATTCGTTGCGTTATTCGTGAACTACCGCAGGACTTATACCGAAAAGCAGTGTAAAATTTTACTTGAATGTTGATCGCTGAAGTTCAATTATAATTTACTATATAGTAATTAATATTTTCAATATTCAATAGATTTTAATATTAAACTGGTATCAAATCGTTTATAGTATGTGTGAAATCAAATTTTTTAATAGCTTAAAAGATGCCTAAAAAATTACATACTAAATGTGCTGTGGCAGAAAACATGCCTAAGAACTGGAATTTTGAATGTTGGCGGTCCGCGCACATTTTTTGACCGATTGGCTAAAAATTTGGTCTGTATTTTCAAAACACAACTCAAAATTTGTCATTTTCGAGCTTTCTTGTTAAAACTGTTCATCATACACATATCTACCAGCACAAAAGAAACGAGTTAAATTTTTTCTACACTTTGCTGTAAAAAAAAGAGTTATGTCTCTCTCCATGTTGCAATGCAAACTATGCTGCAATATGCAAAAGTGTCATATTTTCAGTTGTGTCGGAGAGTTAAAGCTGCTGTGCTCGCTAAGATCACACCACATTCTGTTGGTACCTTCTTCTAGATAATCCACACTGCGTTTCTGAAAAATAGTTCACGAGCTTCAAAAAAGTTTTCTGCGTTTTCTGAATATTTTAAAATTTGAGTTGTGCCGCTTTAGTAGAATGTGTGCGATATGTTCTTTATGGAAATACGTAAGATACATATTTGTTTTATCATTTGTTTTGGAAATGTGAATTTTTTTTAAATCGCGCTATTTTTGAAAGATTCGAGATTTCGAAATAATCCTATTACAATCCAGTCCGGCAGCACACCTCTGGAAAAAGCCTCTTGTTGAAAAAAGTACACAGCCGCCATCTTGTCCACTACGTTTCGATAGTAAAGTAGTTTTTCCAGTATTTCGATTAGTTTAATTGTCCCACTGAAGAAAACTCTCAAAATTTGCTTTTTTTACGCCGCTACTGTGGGCCGGGCCTTACCCCCTAAAAAAAGCTTTCCTCTGCTGGAGTTATTTTATGTGAAATTATTTCAATTTCTTTTGTGAATATCCACTTTCATGATACTAAGAAGATCATCATATGATTTTTTTACACATTGTGAGAGAAAGATGTGTTAGTCATTTCATAACCTTTTTGTTTTTTGATTTAAACAAAAAAACAAAAAATTATGCTCATAAAATGTACCTCGTTTCAATTATATTTTTAAGTAACACAACTTTAACCCAAAAACGAAGGTAGTATACAAAAACTCCATGGATAAAACATATCCCAAGGGGATGGTTTGTGCTTCTGATCACTAACTAATTTAGAAACAAACGATTCAATTACTTTATACTTAACATCCTCAATTTTAATTTCTATTTACAAAAAAAAAAAAATTTAGTCGGCACTCCTACCAGCGGACAAACATTAGTTCAACAAGTACAAGGAGCAGCAACTACACCAAATCAACAGCAAGTAGCGTCTGCACCATTATTAAAAAATAGTAACAAGTCCATTTTGAGTAACAACAATAACAATACAAGTGTTATTGGTGGCATTGGCAGTAAGCTGATAAACAATTCAGCATCGAACGCAAATCCAAGGCATTCATCATCAACAGGAACAACAAATCACTCAAACCAATCGCCAATAACATGGTCAGCCGTGACGACAGGCAACGATGTCGGCAACAAGGGAGGCAGTGGAAGCGGTGGGAAATCATCCGTTCCTCCCTTATATCAAAGTCCACAATTTCAACACGAATTTCCAACACTCGATGGCACAGTTGGCGTCGGCGGAAGCGGTGGTGGAGGAGGTTCAGCATCGTCAGTAGCCAGCAAAAAGGAGCAGCATCACCATCACCAAAATCATCAAAATTATCGCGAACATCATCATCATCAACAACAACAACAACATTTAAATCATCCACATCAACGAGATTATCAATATGGACGAGGCATGGATCAACGACACGATCATCAACACCAATTTCAACACCAGCAACAACACCATCACCACCAACAACACAATTACAGAGATGGCAACGACGTCGACGAAAATCTATTTCGCGAACAACAACAACGGGAATTCAGCGAAGTCAGTCTGCGTCCACAAACCGATGCCATTACTTGGCTACAGCAACAGGAGAAAGCGGGAAAAGCCGATTTCGACAATGTACTGAACCTACAGGGCCAGGGCCTCCAGGGTGGCAATGGTGGAACAGGAGTTGGTGGCAGTGGTTCAACAGGAACCGCTTCCGCCGTGATGCCGCCGCCAATACTTGCATTGATGCCATCATTTATGCGAGGCGGTGCACCGCCTCCAGCAGGCGGCAACTCGACTGTCGGTACTGTGGCTGGCACTGGACGCTCACAGACACCACCAGCTTATCAAAATGGCATTGGTAAGGATGGGTCAACTGCAATGGGACGTCAACAGCAGCGTTCATTGGATTACCGTTCGAATTCGCCAGCCGTAAGTGGTGGCAACGGTAGCTTTCGTCAGACGGTGGCAGCGATACCTAAGCGCCCACCGCTGCTCAATACTCCACCACTTGGCAACCAAACGCCAAATGGTGCTGCACGAAAAGACAAAGAATATGTGGTAGAACCAGAAGTTGCACAGATGCAGCGTCCAATAATACGTGAGGAAGACTTGGAACGTTTAAATGCGATAGCAAAGGATGATAGTTGGACTAAACAGGACGAAATTGACTATACTAAGAAGCTTACTTTCTCCGATGATGAATCTCCGGAAGAAAATACGCCAATACAAGAGCGAGACCGACCAGTATTTAATAAAGGTGGAATAAGTGATCAGCGCAAAAACTCAAACAGCAGTGGAAGTGGCGGTGGCAGTAATTGGCAACGCGGAAGCCACAAGGATCAACAGCGTGACAGTTCTGAACGTGAGAAGTCTGGTGAAAAGGAAGATATCAATCGTCAGCAACAACAGCAGCAGCAACAAAATGGTCACCGTGGGAGCGTGGCTGGAAGCGGTGGTGTTGCGTTGGATGCAAGTGTATATGAACGCTTAAAGCAACGGAAAGAAGAAGAAGAACGACTTATTACGGAGCGCAAGCAAGCTGCAAATAAAAAATTACAAGAACTTGAAATGAAAATGAATAGCAAGAAAGCGAATTCGGTTGGTAGTGTTACTGGATTAAATTCCAATACCAGTGTTGGAGGTGGTGCAGGTGATTCTAATGAGCAGCAGCAACCTGTCGCGCCGGGTGGAAGCGATGATGATTATCAAACATCATCACAACATTCGCAACAGTCACTGCGTCGTAACGAACGTATGGTTGGCGGTGCTGGTGGTGGGCGTATTATGGACTATGAACAACGTGTTCGTAGTGGAATGTACGATATTCAACGTGACACGCGTGGTGGTGGCGATTATGCACGTGAACGTGCTGGAATTGGAAATACAGCTATGTCCAGCGGCAATGGTCAATCTGCCAAATTAATTTTTTCAGCTCACTTTCAATCGAATTTACCCCCACGATTTCAGCGGCAGCAACAGCAATTACAATCATCTACAGGAAATGGTAATGGCGGTGGAAGTGGAGGCCTTTCGTCTTCTGCCTCAGCCTCTAATATGCGTTCTATCACTGCCAATAATTCGTCACAAATGGGAGGAATTGAAAAATCTAATTCAAGCTCTTCGGCGTCTTATGATGCCACAGGACGTTATTTACAAAAAACTTCTGGTAGTGGCAGTCAGTCAAACCAACAGCAAATGCAACGCAGTGGTGGACGTGGCGACTATCGTGACCGAGGGGAATATGGTCGTGGAAGTGGTGGAGGTTATGGACGTATACGGAACGATAGCGAACGTGACGATGATCGATACCATAGTGTCGGTGGACGACGTGACGAATACATAAGAGGAGGTGCCGGGCTTAATCAAAATCAACTTTCGCGCAGCATTTCTGATACATCGCAGCGTAAGACAAGCGTTTCATCGAATGATGATTCCATAAAGTACAATATGGGCGATATAAATTCTGGAAGTGGTAAGGATTTTGGTACCGCTTCAATTGTGTCGTCCTGGGCGGAAGAAACTGATGCAGAACTGAAACGACAACGTGATGAAAGTTTCTCATCTTCGCACAGTCACGAATCTTTACCAATCAAGATACTACAACGTCCACATACGCAGAAAAGCGTTTCTGAGGAGGAAAATATGCCTTCTCAGCCACAGCAGCATCAACAACCATCACAACACCAACATTCACATCAACAATCTCAAAACTATGCACAGCAACAACAACAACGTAAGAGCGAAAGCGAACAAACACATTTTGCGCCTACACAAATTTTGCGTCGTTCAGAATCAAGCGATGAAAAAACGCACCATTTGGTTGGAATAAAATCTGTCAGTGGCAGTGAAAATACGGTGGGCAGTGTTTTGAGCACATCGACGGTCTCTGAATTAACGCAGACATCTTCAAGTATATTACCACCTAAACAATTGTTAGAAACATCCAGTAGCGATGCGGTAACGTCCAATAGCAGCAAGCGCAAGGAAAGTGAAAGCAGCAACGCTGGAGCTTCAGCTGCCATTGGATCTACAGCCGCAAATAATCGCAAAGAAGTGAGTACAAGTGAAGATAAACGTGGAGCTGACGAACATCGTCAGCAACAACAAACGCAACGTGATCCAAAGCGTCCTAGTCCCCGCGGTGGCGGTGGGCGCGATCGTGATAGAGATCGTGATATGCGTGGTTCAAATTCACGTGGTTATGGCAGTAGTTATCGCGGAGGTGGAGGACGAGATGGTAGTGGCAGCTGGAGTCGACGTGGCGGGGGCAATTTGCGTGGCATGGGAAGCGGTGGTGGTGGAAGAAGTAACTTTCAAAATGATTGGAGTGAATCGGATAATTCCGATGACATCGATGACAGCGAGAACTTTGGTGGGCGTCGCAGCGAACGTAGTCCAAAGATACCACGGAAGGATCAAATTGGGGGCAACCGTGATCACCGTCGTAGCGGTGGTGATCGTGGAAGCGATGATCGCAATACGAAAGAAGGATTTGCACCTCGTGGGGAGCCATCAAGACGTGGACGGGGTGGTGGTGGTGGTGGTAGTAACGTAAGCGATCGCCAATCATCATCTTATCGCCGTGGCGATGGACGTATCTCGAGTGGGCGTCAATATGGCCGTCAATCATATGACGATCACAAAGATAAGAAGACATCAGAATCTGAGCATTCTAATGCAGCCGCTGAAACGGACAAAACAAAGCAGAATCAAATGGCTCTCAGTGCAGGTCTTAACAAAACTAAGGATTTGATGTCAGCTGCTGACGAAAAGAGTCGAATACAAACAGCACAAGCAGGAAGCACAACAATAAAACAACAAAGTCCACAGCCAATAGCTTCTGGCACTGGTCAGCAAACGAAAAAATTAACTGAAGTTTCTGGAGTAACTGCTGAAAAGAAAAATTCCTCAAATACGCCGCCAAAACAGTTTGGAACTAGTAAAGAAAGTGGTAGTGCAACTTCCAACATAAAGAATGATGACACTGTACCAGCAGGAGCTGATCGTGAGAAAAAATCTATTTCCAAGGAGAAGGACATACCTAGTGGTGCTATGCCACAACCACAGCCACAAAGAAGCAACAGTAGTGCTGGGCAACGAGGTCCTGGTCAAGTAAGTAGTAGTGCAGCCACCACTGTAAAGAAACAAGATTTACCAATGGCTTCAGTGCCAACCTCTACACAATCCGGTAGTAACATAAAATTGCAACAGCAGCAATCGTTGCCGCAAACAGTTACAAAACCACCACCAGGTTTAGGTGGTAGCTACAAAGCTGCAAGTACAGTTATTGGCTCGTCTGGCTCCTCCACAACGTTATCAACAACTCAACAATTGAATTTGGACTTGCAGAAGAGTAAATCTGAGACTATCGGTCCCTCCGCAATAAATTCGTCGAACAGCAACAGCGTTAATCGTAACAGTACAAGCATTCAAGCTTTGCCGCAACGCACCACGACCATAGACTCTGATAAATCAAAGCTCAACATCCCTGCAGAGAAATCGAACAGCAGCAGTTTGCTTGGCATAGATGGCGCACCTGTAAACACAATAATCTTTGAAAATACAAATTACAAACAACAGGCGCAGGCCGCCGCAAACTCTTCAGTCTCGTGCACCTCTCCTGCTTCGGTGCAGATTAAACGTTCCAATGAGTCATTGGTAGTTGCGACGGCTTCGAGTTCCTCCGGCGTAAGTGTCTCAGCAGTGGATAATTTGAGCAATGCACTATCGCAAATGTCATTTGCTAAGGACAGTAGCGGCTCCTCTAATGTGGTTTCAGCTGCTGATTACGAAAAAGAAATGAAACTTGGCTTTTCATTCGGTGATGCAACCGAATCTTACACTAGCGCAACTACAAAGTCTGTTTCAGACAATGAGGTAAAGGTTAAAAATGCACATCAGCAGCAGCAACAGACAGCAGCAAATATTTCAAACGCTGGACAACAACAACAACAACAGCAAAACATTATTTCTACTGCTGATTTAAATATGAAGATCGCCAGCGTAAAGAAGGTTTGGGAAAGCGTGTCTCCAATGGCATCTGAAGCGAGTTCAACACTTCAGCAACAACAGCAGCAACATCAACAGCATCAGCAACAAGCTGTCGTAGCAGCTGCTGCAGCAGTTGCCCAACAACAGCAACATTTGCAACAACAACAGCAGCAGCAACAACAGCTTGAAGTAGTCGACATGTCAACTGCTTCGTTTGTTGCCGCTGCGGCCGCCGTTGTTGCTTCACAGCAGCAACAACAACAGCAGCAGCAACATATGCCGCATTATGCAGTTACTGCAGTACACATGCAACAACACCATCATTCGCTGTCATCTCCTGGTCCAGTTCAAAGTTCATACGGTAGCCACAACTCGCCTTTCGATGCAGCGGTGCAGTTGGAGCAACAATTTGGTCAGGTTGTGCATACGAAGGATGGAAGTGTTGTTGTCAGCGGTGGTGGTGATGATTCCACCGTCGGGTATCCCAGTCCACAGCAACAGTCAGCCGCAACGCAACAAGGTCAATCAATGGGTGGTGTGTTAAAACATCCAGATGTCGTTAAGCAACAAAATTCTGCTGTAAAACAAATGCAGCATCATTCCTCTTCCATGGGAATGTCGCCGCCACCCAATTTACAACAGCAACAACAACAGCAACATCAGCAATCTGCAGCACAACAGTTGCATACAGCACCACAACCATTCTATCAAGCATCGCCTCAGTTTACGGGTATACCAACCATACCCAGTCCTCCGGCGGTTGTATTCAATTCGTCGCAAATGCCTCCACCTCCTTCGCAAGGTGGCCTCTACGCTCCATTCCATTCACTCGATCATTCAAGCCGTTCGCAGTTTTCAGCAGCTGCAGCGCACAGCTTTCCCGGACATTACGGCGCGGCAGCCGCTGCCGGTGGTCCATTTAATGCATACGCTATGCAAACACCACCCAACATGACAACTGCGCCCACCCCGGAAATGTACTCCAATTTGACTTCCCAATTTCGTATGGGAGGTGGCCCATCACCTTTCGGTAATCCTAACTCACAACAGCTAAGCAACCCAAATGCAGCTGCCGTAGCGATTATATCATCGAATTCCAATTCACTCATGTCTTCGGTTGGCTCGGTAAAACCACCACCCTCTTCGCAACAGCTAGGCACAATTGGATCGAAAGGCACAGCCGGTGGAGGTCCCTATGCTGCTGCTGCGCAGCAATACATGAACCTCTATCCTGGACCACCACAACATCCACAAGGCGGACCACAGGGTCCACCAGGTACACATCAATTGCAATCGAATAGCTATTACTCGAACTCAGCAGGTGGACCGAATGGTCCAGCATTTTATGGTGCACCACCACAAGGGAACAGTGCTGGTGCACAAAACTATGGGTTGGCAGCAGCTGCCGCCGGTCTTTATGGTGGACATGCTGGCCATCAGGGTGGACCGCCAGGCTCAGGAGGGCCTCAAGGTCCGCCACCACAATCACAGCACACAATGGGCAACTTCAGTACACAATTCATGAACTCACCGTTGCTAACAGCAGCTGCAATAAATCAATTTCGTGGTGGCCCAACACCACAACAGCAGGCACAGGCTGCAGCCGCTTACATGAAATCTAATCAAGGACAGAGTCATATGCAGGATTCTGTAAGTAGTCATTTATAGTCTTGTAAGTAAATATTTTAATTTACTTTTTTTGTTTTTATTTAAGATGGGCCGTCAGCTGAAGAGTCCTTTGGGAGCTGACGTAAGTTTGAATATAGCGAAACAAGTGCAATCCCAACCGAGCCCACCGCATCACAAAAACTATGCTAGTGTAAGTAGCGCGAATAGAAACAAACCTCAGCACTCAAATCAATAGTCCTATATTATTATATACTAAGCAATGTATTACTAAACTTATCACTTATATTACAGTACAAACGATGACAATATTATTGAAGACATTAGCATGATTTGATATGTAAAGATTTTAGAATCAAAGTTCACATTTTACAGTTAAAGTTGATATAAAATTTTTTGTTCTCCAGAAATGTTGAAGAAATCACTATGGTTATTACCTCCAGGCAGATTTCATTTCCATATTGCGGGGTTTTTTTTTTTAAATGCCGGAGCAAAATGTTTATTTTGGCATTAAAACTGTGAATATAAAGTCTAGTTACAAAATTGGAAATCTTACTTAATTTTTGAAAAATGATAAAATAATCATTCTGTTTGAATGAAGAATTAAAAAACCGTAAATTGGTAAAATGAATTGTAGTTATACAATTTTTACAAAACCAGAAATACGATAATGTAATCCCTTAAATTTTGTTCAAAACGAGTATACATACTAGCAGATGTCCGTGTTTCTTACAAACCTCCTCAAAAAGTTATAACGTTGATGCTGACATTGAGCCAATAATATTATTCACCTGAGTGACAAAAAATTATTTTCATAAAATGGGCGTGGTCGTAGTAGTCTTGTAAGTAAAACTGTGGAGAAATTCGCCTTTGTACTTTTTTCCATGATTTTTTTTACTGGACTGTTATTTTAAGAGGGAAACGAGTTACAGCGATTGCCATTGAAGTTCAAGGTGCCATTTCTCAAAAAATCAATCAACCGGTTTTCACGATAATTTTGGCGATATTATACATGGTTACAGCCTCAGATAAATCCATTGATTTTATACAAATATCAATACTATTGTATTTGTTTAAATTTTATCATACATACCAACATTAGAGATATGTATATCAGCATTACGTCGTCCTTATTTGTCTCGTTTCGTTTTTTTCTTGTATAAAATGTGAAACCTACGAGCTTTGTTGTTTTCCTTTACAGTTTATTCAACAGCTTAGTTAGTTTTGAAATTAAATACCGAACGCTTTGAACTTTGCTTTATGCATTTTTTCTGAATCATGGAGTTTTCAGTCCAAACGAAATAAGCTGTCGCATAAACGTAGTAATAGACTGTGACTCGTAATGATACTCGCAAAATCAAGAGCCCTCACAGGATTAGAACTGTGAACTCATAACTCACAGTGCTTGGGTTCGTTACTGTAAGTTGAATTTTTTATTGATTACAGTGAAAATAAATGTTACTTTAAAACCTGCTTTTACATATATTAAACCACCTTGTCCTGCTTTTAAATTTAAAACGTGCTTTTAAAAAAAATAATTTGGACTGACGAGTATTTAACCCACGCACTGTAAGCTATAACTTCACAGTCCTAGCCCCTATGCCACGCTACCTGCTATTTTCCAGCTTTTTATTATTCCTTTTGTTCACTGTGTCTACATTGTTTTGTGTCAATATCGAAAAGTAATCTATTTTTAAAAATTTTCTCATAATTTAATAATTCAAGCTTATCTTTTTTCTTATGGGGTCACCCTGTATGTTCGACTTTAGGTAAAAAACTAGGTTTTGACTTAGAGCGCTCTTAATTTTGCGACTATCATTACGGACCTATGTGTTTAGTGTTTCTCAACGAACAAACCTAAGCACATGTACATATTATGTATGTTGGAAAAAATCTAAAGTTTTAAAGTCAAAAATATTGAGAAAGTTGCAAAATATTGAGAAATGTTGAAAAATGCACCGTATTGTGCCAAAAGGTGGACTAATAGCTTGTGTATCAACTATTTTGTCTGTCACATTAGCTATACTATCATACAAGCGCTGATGTAAATGTAACCTTTCGATGTGGACCTCGATATTTTTATTGTAATGTTTTGTTTCTTTGCCTATTTAATTTTTTTAAAAGAGGATTCCAATGCATGTTATAAAGTTTTGCATACAATAATTCGGTTTTAATTTATTTTATATGAGAATTGGACTGAGGAAACGAGGTTTATGCGTCAAAAGGTTGATTTTGAGCTTTCGGGAGATTCTAATAAATGAAAGTGCGCTCTTTCTCTTTCCAGCAACCCATAACTTCTTATTTGTTAAATAAAGTTGCAAATAATATTGAATGAAATATTTCTTTTGCGGTTACTCCGCAAACGTGTTTTCTACTGTTTCCGTAGTCCAGGTTGCATATGTCAACAAAACAAAAACATATTTGTATTTTCCTCACGAAACGGAACCATATTTTAAAATCAAACAAAAAATACGTACTTCATAACAAAGGCAGTTCAAAATGTAACACTTTGTGCGAGTATCAAAAACGCTTTAAGAATTAAATCGAAAAACCAGAAAAAACTTGCGTTTTGTTTTTTAGTTATAAAAAAATACCCCGTAATTTTTTTGGTCTTTTTTCTTTTTTTTATTAATAATGGCTAGTGTTAAGAATATAAATAACTAAGAACTAATTTAATTTTTTTTTTCTATAAATTTTCTTGCATTTTTCTAATACCCTTCATTTCATTTTGCACAGTTATTTCATCGACAGTATGGTGCGATATTTTCCACTTAGGTCCGAAGTCTTGTAAATTTTTTGCAGCCTTACCACTTTTTCCTTCTTTACATTAGAGCCCAATATATTTCGATTGAGCGAAGCTCTAGGCAGTCGGGCGGATTTGCTATTTTTGATACAAAATAGATCTTTTTACTTGCATACCATTCCATCGTAGCTTTAGAGTAATGAGAGGTTGCTAAACCAGGCCAAAACATCACGGTACCCTCATGTGCACGAATAAATGGTAGAAGGCGTTTTTGGAGGCTCTCGTCTAAATAAATTATGGAATTGATTGTGCCTTGCGTAACAAAGAAACTGCTTCTGAGACCGCGGGTGCATATGGCCTGCTAAACCATATATTTCTTCGGAAATTTCGAAATTTTTTTTTTCTTTGAATTTACTTGACACATGCCCCTTCTTCGGTGATGTATAATATTCGTGCACAGGAAGCTGCTTAAAATTTGCTTTAACGTAAATTTTGTCGTCCATAACACAGCAATCAAATTTAGACAGGTACCTTTCAAACAATTTTCGGGCTCGTATCTGAGCCATCAATTGCTTTTCATCAGAACGGTCTGGTACTTTTTTTGAACTCTATGTCTTTAGCTTACTTTTCTCCTTTATCCTTTGTACAGTAGATTTTCATGTAACTGGTCTAGCCGCCATATCTCGCACTGAGGTGTTGGAACTCTGCTTAAAAAGGCGCTTCACCTTCGCCGTTACCTTTGGGTTAGAAAATTCTAGTTTCCTGCCTAAACCCTTTTTTCGTGTAAAATGTAGACTCTTATAATTATAAATGAGCATAAAGGCAGTTCTTTCTGATGCACCAACTATTTTTGCTATAGCTGAATATTTTAATTCAGAATTTTGAAGGTATGTGGACAAAATCAGTTCGCGGACTTTTTCTTGCTTGCTAGATATCTTTGTCGTTTGAAGTGCTATCTTTAAGTGTTATACATCATATTAAACTTCACTTTATATAGAACAAATATTGTATTTTTTAGACCTATAAAATTATCAGGTAGAGTATAATAAAAGAAATAAAAAACGCCAGTTTTTTCTGCGATAGTCCTTATGTACGTGCAGTCTCAAAAGGCTAAGATTTTTGCCTCCATTGCTTCTTTTTTTAATGTTATTGCCTTTCTTTATTCACTGTATTAAAATAAGTTTTTATGCAAATGTTATTTGTTTGCTTTCCTGATGTCTAAACAACATTTTCTTGAAATCTTTTGGTCCTTCAAGTCACCAAAACACAGGGTTTTCGTATTTTCAAAATTGCCACAAAATATGCAAATTATGATAAATTAGAAACTACCAATAGTTTTTCTATAAAAAATTTATTAAGGAATGTGCACTAAATATAATCCCTTAATAAAAAAATTATTTGTGGCTCTAGAGTCGGACTATAAATTTACGGAACTTTGCAATTTCAAAAATTGATTTTCCGGAAGGATCAAACTTCCTTTCCTCTTGGAATGAGCATTTTTATTGAAATTGCAGTCTCCTAAACTTATAGTCACTGCTCTAGTGCTTAATGTACATTACATTTTTTTTATTCTCCTAGTGGGACTTGCAAAACCAAGTAATGCAACAACAAGCAGCTCAACAGCAGCAACAAGCTCAACAACAACAGCAGCAGCAACAACAACGTGGTGCTGGAGGTAATCCACAAAATATGAATCCTGGGAGTAGAACCGGAGGTGGTGGACCACCTGGTGGTCAGGGGCAAGGACAAGGACGTTATCCGACTCCAATTCAAAGGCCCACAAACTATCCACAGCATCCACAGGGACCACCACAATCACAGCAACAGCAGCAGCAACAAGCAGCTCCACAAGGACAACGTCCAATGCGACAAGGCGGTAGTGGAGGTGGCAATAGCGGCGGACCACAAGGTGGTGCTGGTGGCCCTGGTGGTCCAAATGGCGGCCCTGGTGGCAATAACAGTGGCGGTGGGGGTATTAATGGAGGTAGCGGACAACAACAAATGAACAAATCACCCTACTATGCGAATAACGGCGGAGGCGGTGGTGGCGCTAATCGAGGTAATTAAAAGAAAAAAATAAACAAAAAACGTGTAGCGTAAACAGACTTACACACGAATCATGAACCCACACACACACACACACACACACAGGCGTACTAAACTTATATAATTTTTATAAAATATAATTATATTGCACTAAACGCAAAAGCAAAGAAAAAAAATTTAATAATAACTGAAATAAACAAGAACTTGAATAAAAAACGATTTGAACATGCACGTGTATGCGTTAGAAAAATTATGTAAATAACGGTGTTTTTCTATTTTTTAATTTTATGTTTTTGTATTTTGTTTTTAATAAATGTTGTTATGAGAGAGAGTTTTTATTAAATACATTACAAAAGGTTAAATTAAGTTAATTGAGAGAAAAAAATTGAACAACAAACAATTTTATTTTGCGATATCTTTTTTGTCTCAAACAAAATCAAGACTTTTACTGGGGAGCAAATGCTTTATTGCCTTTAGTGAGCAAAAAAATAATTATCAAAATTTTTGACTAGTTTCCTATTTATATTTACATTCACAGCTGTGAAGTATTGATTTCCATTCCAAAAGAATGTAAACTTCCCAATGGAATAGGAATGATCACCTAAAAATATTGTGAAGGAATTAAATAAAAATGACGTTACTTTTCTATTACCTGCAAATATGAATGGGATTATCCCTTTGTTTATAGGTATAAAAATGTAATTTAAATTTAAACTATTTCTCGATATTCAAAAGGAACTTTGGGAAATATTCTATGCGAATTTCGGAATACCCAGTGCTTTTACGAATGAAAAATAATGGGCACTTCTATTTAATTCCTTATAGAAAATTTATTCGAATTACTTTGAAATGGGGGAACAATTTTTTGATCCGAATACAACTTTGAAATCAAAAGTGCCAGTTATGGGATTGGAACCATATGAATAAGTTTTTACTTATCTAAGTAAAACATTAGAACAAGAGGTATTTTAAAGTGTACCAAACTAAGGTTTAATTTGGTTTGTTATCTATAAACGTCATGCTATTTTTGCCTTGTCTTTGATTTCCCTTACCAGTTCCCTCTTATGCATGGTTTAATTATAAAGGCAAGCTGTCACACTCATCCTAGAAAGTGCAATCTTGAATGTAAAAATTTTCGATTTTTGTTTCGTTTTTTTTATTAATTAATTTGATATAAGAAAGACGCTTAAAAAATGTATGAGAAAAAAGCCTTTTGGCGTCGCATCAATCATTATAATTGAACCAATGATAAATATAGCGTCACGATAAAAACAACCAAGTGGAGTGGCACACCTGATGAAATGAGGTAAACAAATCTGACGTATTTAAACGACAGCCTTGTAAATATGTGTATTCTTTGATATACGTTTTTAGATCATTCTTGTATATGTACTCGTATAATTCGTTTATTTCTGCAATGATAGATTTAACTTTAACAACTAAATCACTTTCTCAAGTGTAAATATTACACCCATATTGGAAATGGCTTTACACAAGGAAAGAAAATAGTAACTACAATGAATTGCTTGTAATGTATACAAAATTCATACTTAACAAAAAAGAATCCAAATAAAAATATTAACATGAAAGTTATACACCCAAACAAAAAATGGACCGTGTTCGTCACCAAAGTTGGGCGTATTGCATTGATTAGTAATCATTCGCTTTAAAGATCACCTCTCCAAATTCCTTGAAATGTTTGTATGTTGTAGAGTTCTGCATGCTGAAGAATGTGAGGATGTGAGACTATAGGCGTTTAGGCGCCTCCTTCATATTTTTTTTTTTAACTTGATTACATCCTATAGTCTCACATCCAACACCGGCTTCGCTAGCCACATTAAATCTACACAGAAATTTAGGGTAAGTGGCAGTCCTTTATGTTCAACACCGGTTTTACGGCGGGCAACATCGGTGATAGCGCATACTGTAATGAACCGCGGCCGAAGGTCGCCCATATACCCTAACTTATGTAGAATTACCGTGACTAGTGATGCCAGTGTTGGGTATACTATAATGAAGAATGACATCTTCAAGCTCAAAAAAATAATATGAACGAGGCGGTTTCACGTCCAATATAATTTTATATAATTGATCAGCATACTACAACATACTAAAATTTGAAGAGTATCGAGAAGCGGCCCTTAAAGTAATTATATATTTCTTTAATTCATGTGCAAAAAATTTTAACGTTGAATTCGGGAGATTAAACATATTTTTACAATGATTTTGAAAAGTAATTAATTTTTAATGATAATGCAAAATCATTTGGATGAAATTTGCAGTATTTGCAATAGTGTTAGAGAATAAAATTTCGTTATCACATCTATACATGAAAGGACGTTCGAAGGAAAACGTTTTATCCTTTGGTATTCCGGTTCAAGTCCGCAGCAAGTGGATTTTTTTAATGTCAAATGCCCAGTCCTTTAACATAACCTCTATGTTATTGAAACTTATGATATTTAATTTGAAAACTTTACATAATTTCTCATTAGAGTTCGAACCAAATTTTTTCGACATAATTATAATATTCTGTCAAAGTTGAATTTAAATCCTTATTTAACAAAGTTGACACCATTGTGGAGTTACTAAAGGTGAACTCCAGCAGGCAATATGTGACACTTATAGCCAATTATCTTTTTTGTTTTTGGGTTCAACATAAAAAATGAAGATTGTGAGAGATGAGTATACTTTTCTCTTAATATAGTAATTTCACCGTGGTTGCCACTCTTTACTTTAAAAAAGGGTACACATTTTGCATTTACAAATTTGAAATAGTTTATAAAATAGTTGTGTTACTTAAACTAAATATAAATCAAAATGTAAAAGAATTTACTTTAACAACGAAAGCCACATTTTATAACACAATATTTTAAATGAATTTTTTGTTTCTTACAACGAATCTGCAAATAAAAACAGAGATATATCCATCGGGAAATGCAGATATCCCATTTCAAAAATCGTTATTTGTTGGAAGCTCAAATCTGAATAAAACAGGTGTCAGAAAAGATAATTTACGGTACAGTAGTATTTGAGATGTATTTCTTTTTTTTTAAAAAAATGTTGATCAGTTTTATTCCAAAAAAAATTAAAATAGTGTATCATTTGTTACATTTTACATCATAAAATTAAAAATTCAGAAAGAAAATATTAAGGTTCTGTAAAAATAATATAGCAAAGTCGAACTTCCTTCTAGTGGTCCTACCAAAAAAAAATTCACTATAGAGAAAATTCGTACTAGAGAATTATCAAATAAATTGGGTTTTCATTAATTATTAATTGAAATATTCGATAATTTTTGATTTTGTGTGACTGTTTCAGTTCACTTCATTAATAAAAGGTAACAATTTTTCAAAAACATTATTCCTAGTCTCCAGAAAAAGTCAAAGTTATCATAATTTTCATTGTTTCGATTTCCGAAAAATATTTTAAAAAACTTGTTCTATGGATATCAAAAACGCAAAAGCATTCGGATTTCGGGTGTAAAAAAAGTTCATATCATTCACTTTTTACCACAAAAATTTAAGAAACAAATGATAATAGATGTCATGTACTTTCACTGAGTTAAACAATTTTTGTTTACGTTGTAAAGCCACACTTCGCGACAACTCTTATATATTTTTCATGAACGAGTTTTACAAAAAACGAATAAAGTAACAAAAAAGAACTCGGATCTGATTTTGGGGAAGTTGTGTACCAAATTGGTAATGTTATGAAAGCTATTTAATTAACAAGCTACCAAAATCTATCAATCATTCTGTCGGGCTTACCCGACCATACAATCACCCTCAGTTTTAATAATGGTAAAGGAGATTTGTAATTGGTAATAGATAGATAGATATAGGTAGAGAACAATGATTAACGCGCGTACCCCAGAGCTCGAAAGATTCCCAGGTTGGAAACCCATGCCGCTCAGGTTCAAAACATAAGTCTATTTAAAGAAATGCCTCTGAAAAAATTTAAAAATATAATATAAAAAATTCTCCTTAGTTCATTCAACATTAAAAACTCAAATTACCTGTGTCTTCGAGTCGGAATGCCAAAGATTAGAAAATCTTCCATGAAAAAGCCATTTTTCTTAAAGCTATTCAAAACACTGCAAATTCAAAATTAATACAAAATACACAGTTTTTTTTAGCATTACAGACGTTTCAAAAACCATTATAATACTTATTTTTATTTGCGTATACGCCCAACTCTACTCAACATTGGGGTGAGATGGGTTTTCAGCAAAAAAGCATAGTTGTTTATTTTTTATCATCGCTCTAAGTTTTTACTGACTGGATAAAGTTATAAAATGCATGTTTTCGTTGTATACTAAAAATGCTTAAGATACGAATAGCTTCGATGTTAATTTTTTAACTGAACGTGAACAATTTTTTCTTGTGTGTTGGAGGGTTACGTTATTTTCCAAAATGTTAAATTCTCTCTCTTCGTATCAAATAAATTTAAATTGTAGTTAATTGTTGCAGATTATTTAACTGTCACAATTATTCTCTTTTTCTCTCCCTTTCTCTCTCTCAGATACAAGTCTCTCTCATTCTGCATATTTCTCCGGAGCTGGTCATTAGTTCTGCTCTTCTTTTATCGTTTCTGAATATAATTTTTTACATTTATAATAACATATCTTTATTTTTTTTTAAATATTTATTTTATAAACATTATTTAATTACTATTACATGCTGTAAGCCAACACTGTTGCATTCATACATTCACACAATTTCTCACATACACACACACTCATGCAAGTACATATTTATATTAAAAATGATTTTTTGTTAGTTAAAAGCAGCAACAAATAAATTTTAAAAAAAATTAGTAAATGCAAAGAATTTGTGAAAAGAGGAAAAAATAAATAATATTTTATAAGAAGTTGTATTCAATACACAATTTAAATGCAAAAACAAATAAACATGAAAAACAAACACTAAAATTGTATTCAATATTCAAATATGATGCTAAACAAAACTTATATTAAATATATATTTAAAGCAGAAATACACCTTGTATGTTTGTCTAATGGAATTATATGAAATATTTAAAATAAATTTAATAAACTACATTTAATTTTAATATTACTATTATATTATTATAAAAAAACATAAACATTTATTAAAATTATATGCGGAAAAATCTATTTAAAATGCAAAAGATATATTGTTTAAATTTTATTTTATAATTAATATAAACGTAAAAGATGTCTTTTTAACATTTCTCTTAATTCTTCTTTACCTTGTATTCATGTAAATAAATAATTTCAAAAGCAAACTGAACACTAATAATGAAATATCTCACTTGAAGAAGAACGAGCAAATAAAAAGAAACGTATTTTAAATGTTTAATTTATAATTAAAGCAAATAATAAAAGTTTCATTAACGAAAAAATTAGAATTTCGTAATTATGTAGATGATTTATATAAGTTAAAGAAAAGAATATTATTATTTAAATCAAAAAGATAAAATTAAACAAAAAAAAAACTAACAAAATTTACCTATAAAATAAAAATGTCTCTTAAATGAAAAGCCCCAAAAAAATATATATAAAAGTTTCTATTCAGAAAAACTGAAAAAAATGACTTATTATTATTTGCTTTTGCAATTCTAGTAGTAGCTTTGAAGAAAACGCTAACATGATTTTTTAAAACTTATTTGTATAATTTAATAAGGCTTAATCTGAATCAAAATGGTCAAAAACACCTACTTTGATTACCATTTTCGTGTTATTTTCCCAAGGGCATCAATACTTTTGAAGTATATCTGAGTACACAAATTATGAAGTCAACTTTCTCGCTATAATTCATTGAAAAATAAATAAATTGACCATTTGAAATACACGGAATTTTGGTTAAAAAAAAACTGTTTCACTTAAATTTTTATTTTAAAAATCATGAACGAAAGAGTGACGTTTTCGCATCCATAGGTCGGGCCTTTAACTAGTCAGATTTAGTTCGGTAAGCGTTTATGTACTCGAATAACTTTTAAATGAGAGTGGAGATGAGGGAGTAATTGAGCGTCTCTCTTTGTCCAAAGTTACAGGATTTAGTCAGAAGAATTTTTGCTGGTAAAGTTATGAAAGTTATGAGTGTTTACCTATCAGCTGTTCTGCAAATAAATTGTAAGTTGAATTGTAAACGTTAATTTTATTTTGACCATTTTCATACCCTTCACAAAAGGTATATGAACTTTGTCATTCCATTTGTAACGCAAAGAAAGGAGCGTGGTAGCTATGGAAAAAAATATATGTTTTTGATCAGTGTGTCACCACCTGAGTCGACTTAGTTATGTCCGTCTGTTGATATCACGTTTACGGGAAAATCAAGCAAGCTAATTGAATTAAATTTGGCACACAGATGACACCTAACAATCTTCTTGGGATTGAAAATGGTCAAAATCGGTTCACGGATACGCCTACCGCCCATACTGTATATATGTATATCTGCGTGGGTCAAATAAATCAAATGTTTTGGTGATAAGATATGACCATTTTTATATGAGACAAAATTAAAAGTGGAAAACTATGATGAGCATAATATTCCCGTTAATATTAAAAGCTCAGATTTGGTAAGTACTTCCTAGAGGTACCTATGAACTAGTTTCCGTGTGTCGGATTCAAAAAATAAACATTTGATTTATTTGACCCACCCTAATGTATATACATATATGGTCAAAACTATTTCGAAGAAAGTTGTAACGTTGATTTTGATGAACCTTGGTGTGCATGTGAATACAATTAGGATTGGGCTGGGACTCAAATTATCAAAGGCTCTTACAGGGGCGTGACGCATCCCTTAATTTAAACTTTTATAACGCCATATCTCTTAAACTATGCAAGATATTGCGATGAAATTTGTTTAACATAAAATCACATATCTTGAATTGTGGCAAAAGTGGAAACATTTTTTGGATGATGCCACTGGAAGCAGTCATCAATACAAAAAAACAGTATACTGGCAAAAGTCGTTGAAGGGCGTTGCACAGCCCAAAATATTTATAAACGTTATATTATCTTCTAGTGCGCAAGAAATCGAAACTCAACAAATTGCTAGGGAAGTGATAGAAATCTTCAAGAAAACAATGATTTATTCTAGCAATTTGCCTTATTTTTCGCTTTAAGGATGGAGGAGACAAATTATTCTTTGATGCATATGCATCATTGCGCATTTAGCCTAACCCTTTCCAATAAAAATTCTAAATTTGAATTTTATAACAACAATTTTTCTTGCCAGTTAAACACAAAGCAATACTGCATTTAGCACAAATAACTTGACTTTTTCCTTTACATCCAGGTTGTTTGCATCTAACCCTAGTTTTCTGGAACTTTGGAAAATGATCCACACAATCGTGGCTTACGTCCAGGGAATGAATAACTTGTGGGCCATTTTTTCGCTTTTGCAAATACAATTGTTCTACAGAAGGTGACTCGCTGGCTCTTGCTCGTTTATTGTTGGTGTTGAGCTTTAAAAGTGATAGGCTAGATCCTTGCGAAACTCTAATAGAGTAAGAGTCGGAGTTGCTCGCTATTGTTAGGTCCAAAAGATGGTAAGTCAGTCTCATATACCATTTTCTGGTTTTCATTCTTATCCTATACCGCCCCATTATACTGCCTAAAAAGTCGACGCCACCCATGTGACGATTGTACTCTTTTACAATTGCTGGGCATTTTGCACATTACTTTCCGGATCCACGCCAACGAATGATGACAGTAATGAAACGTTTTTATTATCTTTCCACAAGACGTTTGCGAGCGAGCTCTAGCCCGTCAAAATCACCATCAAACTGAATTGACAACCCCCTTGAGACTTTTTTTTTATTTCCTGTTCAGTTGGCTGCTTACAATTCGGGATCCTGTTCCATCTAACGGTCCCGACTGAATGTATTCCTGCAAAACAAAAAACGCAAAGCGTGAAATATAGAAACGTCCATTCATTAAAAATAAATAAGTTATACCTCTTTTTTTTCTAAATGAACTTCTAAGACAATGTAAGTATAATAATTATCAAAGTACACTTTGTAGTTAGACCCATTTGGAACATTTCGCATTGAACTTACCACAACATTGGCAGACGCATCCAGATCAGGTTCTTCTGACAAACGTTTATGTGGGAAGTTGTTTTGGCCCATATATGTATTTTAAATTTGTACGCAAAGCCTGACACCCCAAATAATTTGTAGCCCCATTAATGTGGCTTTGCGGGCATATACTGCTTCAAATGATTGGATGATTTACTTGCGCACACATGTTCATCGACGGATAAACGCTCTTCTAAAGGAACAGATGAAAATTTTTCATTAAAGTGGTTAACCAATGGTCGAATTTCGAATAATTTGTCGAAGCCTAAATTTTTTTTGTCGCTGATAAATTTTTCATTTAAATTAAATATTGATCTAATTTTTTAAAATTTTTTTGTTTTGTTTACGTATAAGATTAAACTCATCTTCGATATGCTCAAGAATATCTTCGCTAAAGAAAGTTCTTTATAATGTTAGGTAGATCTGTTTTTCCTCCAAATTTTAATTGGTACTCATTTATAGATAATTTTTTTCATTGAATAATATTTTGATCGAATTGTACAGTCTTAGCAGAAACCGATGTTTTTGTGTGAAATTTCACAAATCGGTCAATGCTTTTTAACAAACATGACAGAGACAACAAATGGAATAATTTAACCTGTTAATTGGTGACATATGTTTCGGCTATTACCACATATATACATATTCACATACATACATGTATACATAGCCTCATCAGACCAGTTTTGGTTAATTTGTACACGGATTTGAACCCCGACCATTCCATGAATTATGTTTGGACAGCCGCTCTTAACACTTGAGCCATGATTGAAATATTATTCAATTAATTAATAACTAATGATAACCCCCGAAAATCGGGTGTATGTTCTGTACACACTAACCAGATCTGAATTGGCTTTTGGCGAACCCTTACTGGCCTTTCCGGTCCCGGTGGCATTTTTTTACAAAAACAAAAATATTAATTAATACATCGTGTTTTCATTGGAAATAAGAAATTTAATTTTGCTTTTTTTAATTTGGAAATAATTGTGATTTTAAAAAAGTAAGGACTTTTTTATTTTTTTAGTAAACATGATTTTTTTTTGCAAAAAACGAATCCTTAAAAATGTTTCATCAAATTTTTTCTGCTATGCGCTTTGTGGACAGATATCTAGTCACGTTAGTTTAACTCAATTTCAAAAAAATATGACGTACTCTATGGTTCTAAGCCCGTCAAATATCACGGCAGAGGCTGACTAATTTGTCCCTTTATTTTTCTCGGTTCTAAATGATTTGATTATGCGTTTAACAAAAATAAATAATTTTTTCCTTGAGCCAGGTTGTTTCCGAATTAAGATAAATATTTCACATAGCTTCCTCTTTCAAACACGATCTTACAATTTTTGTGAGCCATTATATAGGAAAAATCAATTTTTACATAAATCCATGGGACAATTTTAATCTTGTTGTTGTTTTTTAAATTTATAGTTTTATACTAAGCTTTTAAGAGTCCCAAACATATTTGTATAAGCTATTCCTTCTGAAAATTTTATTTGGAATTTTCCATCCACCCGAGGGTTTTTAAAACATGAAGTTCGAATTTTTTTAAAATTGGGTGGAATGTTCAAGAGTAGATATGAGAAGATTGGTTTCAAGGGTAAGTCAAATTTAGTTTAAGCTTTAAAGTATTTAATATCGCGCACTGAAAAAGCGACAGTTTTTTATAATCACCCATGTATGCTCGATTTCAATGATTTAAGGGGCGTTCAAGTATTACGTAACGCAATTTTTGACCCCCCTCCCCACGTAACGTTTTTCTGTACCCTCCGCCCCCCTTAGACGTTACGTATCACCCAAGTGTCCATATATACCTAACAGCGAGTGTTTTTCTCTTCGTTATGGCAAGGCTTTGGTAGTTAACCAGTGCATTGCTTGAAAAAATTTATAGAAATAGGAAATCTTTCCACGCTTATATATCTCAGCTTTTGGTTAGCCGATCTCGAAGCTGATCATTTTATGGTATTATTTATTGCATCAGAAAATCTACATCCCGTAAACTTTTATCATTTTAATAAAACATTTTCATTGTTGTTATTCAATAAACATATAAAGAAAGCGTTTCATAATACACACCTAATTTAGAATCACTCTCACTAAAGAAGTTTCACTTCAAAAACAATGTTACGTAACGCGTCGTTCGACACCACCGCCCCACCCTCCGTAATGCCTCGTAACGTAATTTCGTATAAGACCACCCAAATTGCGTTACGTAATACTTGAACGCCCCCTTAGTTTAAATAATAAAAAAGCCGAAACATCTTTTAAAAAAAATGCATCACATCTTCCAAAAATATGAATCCAAAATAATAGTTTCCATACAACAATATCATACGTGACACGAAGTTGTTTTTCCCTTGCTCTTTCTCATCAAATATCAAACTCCACTTACATTACGCACACACATACTTAATCATTGCTATTGTTGCTTTTCATATTTTAGTAACAACAACGCTTAATTGGAAAACAATAACAAATAGAGAGAGAGAGAGAGAGAGAGTAGTAGGCATGTAGATTTTTTTCTCCTCGCTATGGCGAGGCTTTTGCAGTTAATCAGTGTAATGCTTGAAAGAGTTGAAAAAAAAGGGAATCTTTCCACGCTTATACCTCCGCTTCTGGTCAACGGATTTTGGATTCAATAATTTTCCGCAACTCTGCTGGATAAGCACTTCAATTTGATATAGCATTTGTTGCTGTAGCTGTTCTAGATCGCGTCAACTAAGCCTTACCTTCGAGGAATAAATATATAGATAACAGTCGACTAATAACAAATAAAATTTCGATAATTTTTTTCTCCAAATTATGTGTTTGTAATCCCCTCGTTGAAAATCGTTTTTAGCAGCAGATAGATATGCAGGAAGCTCTGGAGTTATATTTTTAGTTACATCTACATCGTCTATTAACTCCACCATATTTTCGGCGCCGAGAATATAATCTAAGTCCTCATTCTTCATCTTCAGAGGTGTCTAACTCGTCCTCAGTTGCAGCGGGATCAAGGAAGTTATTCGAAGGATTTATTATATATTCCTATAAATACACTCAAATTTGATTCATAACGAGCTTCTTACCAAAAAAAAAAAAAACTACTACTTTATTTCGATGAAAAATAGTATTTCTTATCTAAAAATCACGACTTTTGAATTCAATTGATTATAATAATAGTGTGTGTGTTATATTAGAACGAAGCACGGTTTTCACTGAACTTATTAAACTTATGTGAAGCGAAGTATTCTGCCAATAGACCTTACTTGTAAATTATGTTAAAAATATATTATTAAAAAAAATTAAACGTTGAAGATTTTTCTTTGATGCAATCAAAAAATCAACACGTGGATGGCACAGATTTGAGTTAAAGTTAGTGTTGGATCAATCGAACGTTCTGCTTATACCATACCATAATATCCCATGCAAATGAAACTTCGTAACAAAAGTGAATTTCAGGAAAAAACAATTGATTTTTTGTGGTTTTAAATGATTTAGAGCAGTGGTTCTTAACCTTTTAGTGATGAAGAACCATTTGGGGGCCATCCATAAATTACGTAACCGATTTGGGGGAATGGGGGTAATGAAAAATACTACGAAAAGTAACGACGGGGGGTTTCGCGAAATGCTACGTGACTCAAATTGTAAAATTGTGGATCGATGTAGAAGCTGTTGAACTGGAAGACGAACAATTAAATATAGAGAAAAATATTACTTTAATTGAGGATATACCTTTTTGGATAGATGAAGGAATTCCTTTCTTGGAAGAAATTTAAATATTGAAAATTATTTATTAATTTTTTAATATGTTATATCTATTAAAATATAAAATGTAATGTTTTATGTTTAATATTGTCAATAAACCAAGTATTTTATTTTAAAATTCATTAGTAGAAAATGTTTTTAAAAATCATTTTGCAACGTAATTAAATAGGGGGGGGGGGGGTTAATAGAGTAAAGTCACGAATCGTCACTATAGGGGGGGTAGGGGTTAAAAAAAGGTTTTTTCGGTCACGTAGTTTATGGATGGTCCCTTGACAAAATTTTTGTTTGTTTGTCATTTTAATTTCTTTCACTTGGCACCAAGAACGTTTAAATTTGACAAGATATGAATTTTGAAGTGGAAGGAGGTCGAAAAAATAAAAAACCACATTATCTTGAAAATTGTATCGTTCAAAAAATGTTCATTTTCGAACTCCTATCAATGGAAGATTTTGAGTGTACACTAGTGTAATTGAAATGTAATAGTAGTATGTATTTTTTTGTTTGAACTTAGCGCACCAGTATCGACAAGTCACTTATTTAATATTTTTCGGATTGCTCCGCGGACCACTTCGGGGGCTTCCAGGGACCACCTGAGCGCAACACTGATTCAGAGGATAGTAATGAATTGAAAAAATAATGAATATTTGCATAGTAATCGAAGATACTAGTAGGAAAATATGAAAATCAATTTTCATAGAGAAGTTCAAAACAATGCGAGTGCCAATGCTTGCCACATTTTTCGCACATCCAAGTGTTGGTTTGTCAGAGTCTTTTAACTGGCATCGACAATCTTTTCCTTCTGGCTGACGGAATATGAGGTGTTCACCAACCACGTTAGGTAAATTGCGCGATCTCTAAATCTTCAGGTTAATAGAAGATACTCAGTAACGAACAACTTGAATTGTTTCTAGCAAGCGTTTACAGCTGTTCACAACAATAAATCTGAGTGTTTGTGGAAAGAAATAGAACTGGAGTACTATTACTTACCACGGATATTGGCTCGATAATTTTGAATGGCGTTGTTGTGGAGATCGACGCCGCCCATCTCTTCGTTGTAGCTGCGAAGCACAGCATACTGATTCACGTTGACAAATTTGCCTTCTTTACTGGGGCATTCTTAAAAACTGTAGAACAGGGTGGAGGGGCAGAATCTGAACGTATTTTTGATCGCTATGCTGACCTACTTCTTTATCTTGCCAGCGACAACGAGTGATCTGATTCTTAGAGCCGTACACTAAATCATGTGCGCCGCGAGAAAATCATTTTCAGTCTTCAAATAAGTAGTACCGCCAGCTACACGATTACAGCGAATAACTCCAGAAGAAGTGGTCGTAAAATACCACGTGACGCATAGGGGAAGCGATGTTGCTTAGCAAACGGAGTACGATAGCAGCTCCAAGACCAACAGAGGTTGGTTGTATTCATCGGATTGTCCACAATACGGAATGTACAAGAACAAATAATGTGTTGACGAACGGAGCAACTCAAGTTTATATCCAAAACGAATGGGTTTTATCTGAATAAACATTTTGCAACTATTGTTGCCGAAACGAGCCACCATCTGCTCGTCTATAAACAAAAGCTCTGTTCAAAACCAAAAATATTTCAAAATGTGTTAAGCACGTGCACAACATCTCTAATCTTGTGAAAACACAATAGAAATGGGAGAGACGCTATCACTTGGTGGAAAATGTGGCCTATGGGTATTTTATGGTATGGGATATGCGCCACAGTCGATTAATCGAACATTTGATTTTTTAAGATAGCGGGTGGGAGTAGAATTTTTGTTGATGAGGGATTTGGAATAAAGATGCCCTAATTGCTGTAGAAATATACTTTATATCAAAAAATTCAACAACTTATCAGCGCGGTCGGATATGGATTAAAGCTCAATCTCTGCGATAAAACACGTAACTCGAATCAAACAACTCATCCGACAAGGATTGAGACGTTAGCCACCTTTAAGATTCCAAATTGAAATGCTTGTCAAATAATTGACCTCGAACTGTAATCTAATAAACAATGTTGGGTTGCCTTGTCGAATCCCGTCCCATACATGGATTGTCACCTGTTTTTTGTGCAAACTTTTTTTGAAAAAATTTATGGTTTAAGATTCCAGCTTG
This sequence comes from Meiosimyza decipiens, assembly GCA_963680825.1. Classification (NCBI taxonomy): domain Eukaryota; kingdom Metazoa; phylum Arthropoda; class Insecta; order Diptera; family Lauxaniidae; genus Meiosimyza; species Meiosimyza decipiens. The sequence goes on along the minus strand of OY804258.1, from coordinate 84,571,152 downwards.
AAATGTATGTCAAATGATAGACCTTGATGAGCATAAGTAAAGTATATAGCGTTGCCTGGTCGGATACTATCCCAAACATTAGCTGCCACGTGTTTTTTGGGAAAACTTTTTAAAAAATAGTTTATGGGTTAAGATTCTAGCTTCAAATGTATGTCAAATGATAGGAAGTACATCATTTGATATACATTTCAAGCTGGAATATCAAACCATAAACTCTTTTGTAAAACAAATTACACAAAAAACTGGTGGCAACCGATGCTTGGGACGGGATTCGACCAGACAACCCTAAATCCTGAATAATAACAAAACTTTAATCTGCATATGGCTCTTCTCGCGCGTTTGTACTGCATCCTTTTATATACACAAAAAGAAGTATACCTATGGTATTTATTAATGTTAGTTGCAATTTAGCAGATATTGGGGACAGGATTCGACAAGACAACCCGATAACTTCTATTTACGCTATTCAAGTTTTATTATTAAGCATAAATTTGCTTCGGTCGAACCTAAAAGTTAATAAAACGAATAAGTGTAGCCGTTTATAATTCTGGTACTTACCACAAGGTGGCATGACAGCGTTTCTCAGAACTTCGGTTTTAACATCAGAGCCGGCTTTAAGGCTCCAAACTCGTGTGGTTGAACGGGGCCTAGTGTGGGCCTCACGTGCCTGTACATAATGGTTTTTTTTCGAAATATTGCTATGAACGTTTTTTTTGTAAAAAATCGGTGATGTAAAATGAAGAACAAAACTCTTTGACGTTGTATTAAATGAAAAAATGAAAGCAGCGATCAATAACTGTTGTTTCATTGCTGTTTTAGTTCATACTATGGAACCTTATTTTAATATTTGGGCTAGGACCAGCTGAATGCATTGGGCCTCGCGTGACCTACAACTGGTTCTGCAAAATTCTAGCAAAGTTGCCATATATGTGTACAAATATGAAACCGGTAATTTTTTATTCAAAAAAACACGTTCATTTTGCGATAATAGTTCCAAATTTAATCTTCAAAGTAATTCCCCTCGCTAGCTACACATCTTTTCCATCTTTCAGGCAATTTATGGATTCCGCGCCAAAAAAATTCTTTGTTTTTTGAGGCTAATCAATTTCAAATTTTTTATGTTCTAGGATAAAAATGTTGCCCTTTATATGGAAAATAGGCGCCAATCGAAAAAAACACTTTCAACATTCGGATTCTACGGAAAATTTTACTATAAAAAATATTATCGCCATTCGTAGTGGCGTTATTTGTTAACTGAGTAATTATTTGCCTCTAAAGTCCTGCAAACATTAAAAAATTCGGTCTTTAATTCAACTAGCCTACACCACATTAAGAGTAAAAGTTCGCATTGGTCTCATCCAATTTTTATCCAAAGCTTCTTCGAACCCTTCCTAATGTTTTTGTAAGATTTGGTTTCACTAACTCAAATTATTCTGTCGGTATAGCGTTCTTAAGTTTTCGCTAGTATGGTAGGTGTCATGCCATTTTGCCAAAATGCGCACAATTTTTGACTGGTGGTTAGTGCTTCACCGATACAAGAACGATCCGATAGTTCAAAAAATTATCGTATCGTCCCCGTAGTAGCACCAAGCATATCGTCTCGTTCTTGTACGAAAAATTTTTAATCTGTTTCGTTATCGTCTCGTTCTCGTTTCGTAATTGCCGATAATTCTCGGTTATTCTTGTCCACATTTGTGTATATATATATATAACTAGCTGGAGCAGCGGCTTTCCCGCGTACTGTCCGTTGTACAACCACGTCCACATTTTACGCAATCTTTGCTGCAGACAATTAGGTCCATGTACGAAATTTCACAACTCGACATTAGTACCAAGAATACCAATATAAAGAGTTTTTGTTGAAGTGTAGAAGCGAAGACACATAAGCCAACCCTGTTTACATTTAGCGAGTTGCATAGCACAAACAATTTTCATTTACGTATCAGGTTTCACAACTGTAGCTGCGATAGATGCCAAGATATGGTGTTTTAAGTAATTTTGTCCTATAAAGGTGCCACGTCCCTTTGTCTCATCTTATTCAGATTTCGTGAGGTACTTAACGTAGACAATTTACATCATAGCGCCGAGTTTCAAAACGCCTGCTACCATAGGTGCCAAGATATTGTGTTTTAAAAGTTTTTGTTTAATGAAAGTTCTGGCTGAATTTCGTTCTCGGCGATACTGGTGTACAAATATGAAAGCGGTAATTTTTTATTCAAAAAAACACGTTCATTTTGCGAAAATAGTTCCAAATTTAATCTTCAAAGTAATTCCCCTCGCTAGCTACACATCTTTTCCATCTTTCAGGCAATTCTTTGTTTTTTGAGGCTATCCATTCATCGAACCATTTTTGCACTTCCTCGTAAGAATTGAAGTGCGAATCGTTGAGTGCGTGTCCCATCGATGAAAACAAATAGTAATCGGATGGCGCCAGGTCCGGTGAGTACGGCGGGTGGGGCAGGGACTCCCAGTTGTACGATTCTACCAAGTTTTTATTGACCGCTGCTCGATGTGGCGATGCGTTGTCATCTTGGAATACAATTTTGTCATGGCGAAGTTGAAATTCGGGCCTCTTCTGACGTATAGCACGGTTCAAAGCGATCAATTGTTGATGGTAACGTGCACCAGTAACTGTTTCACCTGGTTTTAGTAGCTCATACCAAATAACACCACGCTGATCCCAGAAAATACACAGCATTGTCTTTCGGCCGAAGCGATTTGGTATTGGCGTTGATTTGGGTCGTTGGCCGGGGCTCAAATATGATTTTTTTCGTTTGGGATTGTTGAAATAAATCCACTTTTCATCGCCAGTGATGATTCGATGGAGAAAACCTTTTCTGTTTTGCCTGGCGAGCAGCAATTCACAAGTGGTTTTTCGGTTTTCTTGCTGCCTGTCGGTCAGTTCATGTGGCACCCATCTACCGACCTTTAAAATCTTTCCCATGGCCATCAAACGCAAGGAAACGGTTTGTTGTGTCACATTAAGTTGTTCAGCGAGCTGTTGTTGCGTTTGCCCATCATCTTCGTCCAATAACGTTTGCAATTCGGTAGAAAAAAAATTTTTCTTTCAGCAAACCTGTTTTCGGGAAATTAAATCCTGTAAAATGAAATTTTTTCTCCAATTTATCCTATTTTTTCTTGAAAACTTTATGTCATGTTTAGTAATAACCCATTTTTGGCACCTATACCTATATTATATTTAAGCTTATCAAGGTCTATCATTTGATATACATTTCAAGCTGAAATCTTTGACCATTAACTTTTTTCGTAAAAAAAATTTGCAAAAAAACTTAATGGAAACCCATGTTTGGGACAGGATTCGACAAGGGAACCTGAAATATTTTATCAATTGACACACATTTCATGCTAGAGTCGTACACATTTTTCTACGAAAAGATGGCCCAAACACAGGTGGCACCCCATGTTTGAAACGATATTCCGCATGCCAACCTTATACATTATGTTTAGGCTCTTCCAGCTCTATCATTTGACACACATAAACTTTTTTCTAAAAAAGTTTGCCCAAAAAATTGTTCTATGTATGCGACAGGATTCGGTAAGGCAACCCTGTACATTACTATCTTTCCTGCACTTTCCATCCCCTTACACTCGACTTTTCTACAGCCGGCTCGAGCCAGGCCATTAACCATTACGTTATTCACTCACACCGAGTTTGAGCGCCAGCTTAACTTCGGAGTAGTTTTGTAGTTGTGTGAAGGCATCGGCGTAGTAGTTGAGTATTTGTACGTCGGTGTATTGAGTTGATGCGCAAGTTTGCTGTGATATGAATGGGGAATTTATGCGTCGGCGTTCAAATGAGAAAAATGCATATATTAAAATTTAAGTGTTTAAAATAACATTTAACTAAAATAAATTTTAAAATTTAACATAAATTAATTTTAAAATAAAAACATTTGAGAAATTTCGCAATGTGTCAATGGATTACAATAGCTTTATATGTCAAGCCAAAGCTGCTCAAAAGGATTTTCATCATTATTTAAAACTGGATTGGCGCACCCCGTTTTAAGTTGCCTACCCATTTTAGAAAATATTGATTTAAAAAATGATGCAAGTCAAAGCTGTTAGCAAATTTCCCTACAAAGTGGGTATGGTTTTCGTGTTATTATCGATTAAGGAATTCGAAACCGAGATAAGTTTTTCTTCTTCTTTGTTTCTTATAAAAAAATTAAAAAGAACCGGAAAAAACGTTCTAGTTGCAAAATGGACCGGAAAAAATACCGAAACTCCACGTTCTAGTTGCGAAATCGGGCTATAGTATTTTACCGCGGATCACGTGATACATTACCAATAATGCCGTAAACCACACATAAAATTATCTTATTTCAAAACCAAGATATCTAAATTTTTAAAATCAATAATTTTAATTAAGCTAAACAATAAAAATGTGATAACTGATTTTTTGGAGTAAACAACGGTTAATCAAACAAAATATGTATCCTAATCTTACAAAAATCATCATATCTCGAAAACTGGGAAACAAATTTCATATTTGTGGACGCGTTTTAGTATAACTTCGGCGGCAGGCCAGTGGTGGTCACTTGGTAACTGTTGAATAACCTTTTCTTTTTTTTCAGAAAACGTTGCTGAAATATGAGTAAAAATCGCAAATGACCTGTTCTTTTCAGTAAATTTTAGAAAATATTGGTGACAATGAAAAAAGTTCATTCGCCCTCTCGATTCAGTACATTTTCACAAAACTCAAGTGCCATCACTGATGCACACTCATCCTTTTACTTCGTGAATGGAGTTCCCATCTACACTTTTCGGCTTCTTCACACATTTAATAAAAATTTAATTTTCGGTGTGGGTCATAAACAACAGAACTTACCCTCTGTATACGCACTTGCTTATACTACGTTGTGATAATTACATTGAGTACAAATACATTTGTACCAGTGAGCTACTCAGATGTCAGCCATTCTTGAGCTCCTGAAACTTTCAGTACATTTATGCTGTGAGCAGAATACGAACAGTTGTCGAGTGATCGTCAACTATCACCCGCTGTCAAAATTGTTTTATACTTGAATCAAGTGTGTACCGGGTATTTTCTATGCATGATGAAATTTACCTTCAAAAATCGGGACATTGTTAATAAGCCAATATGAAAAATGTTTTAATTTGGTAAAATTTAAAAATGTTAATTTGCCTGCAAGACTACACTGCCCATAACATACGAAGCCCATTTTCGAAAAACAAAACTTTACAGAGAAAAGGAAAACAAATTTCTTCAAATGCAAAAAACACCACATTATATATCACAGGTGGCTACCTGTAGGTAGCTCGCAGAGACCGAGACCTACTTTGCAAATTTGTAAATCGTAATTTAAAATTAAATTTGATAATAAAATAAAATTCAATACAGTAAAGTTCTACAATTTGCTTATAAATTCAAAGTCCTCTAAGCAAGACTCCTTCATTTTAAAGTGTTTTTAAGGTGTCTTTAAAAGACCTCAGAAAGATAATTTACCGAGTCTCTTTAAAGATAACAAAGAGGAGAAATGTATTTATACCAAATGACTCATATAAACCTATATAACGAATTTATAAAAATAACATGTCTTTTAATTTGTCTTTAAAAGGCCTGCAAAAAAAGCTATATATTTTTTTTTTTTTTGCTACTAGGGACACTAGTCTGCTAGTTCCGTGAGTTAAGTTCTACAAAACACTTCACCTGTATTTATTAAACAAATTATTATGTAAAATTAAGCGTAAATTAGTCAATCATTGCTGGAAGAACTCAAAATTTACCTTGAGGTAGAATAACAGAAATTTTTCGCTTTTCAGTAACTCTGTCATGTGAATTATTTGAAAGGAAATAAATAAACACATGTTAGTAAATTTTCACTGTTTTCCAACTTTTTATTAGGCATTAAAACTACGAAGCAGTAGATGTATTATTTTGTAGATCATCAGTTTTCTACGTCAAATTGCACTTCCGCACAATTTACTTGCAGTGATAAAAGTTAAACAAAATTAAAAAATAAAGAAAATCACACGACAAACAACCGAAGCACCTCATCATCAGTGAGCCATTCCCGACTCTGACTTCATGACGACGTACCATTTTGTTTATTTGCTTTACTTTTTGCTGGGCTTCAATACGTTGTACGCAATAATGAGTCCAACAACGGCGTAGGTGGCCTTGGCAACCTATAGTTTAGAATTGAAAAATATTAAAATAACCGAAACATGATTTCTTTAGCTTCCATCGCCCAATATTTTTATTTTTAGGGTTAATAGGGGTTCAAAAGCATAAAATATAACGTTTGGCTCTAGTTTCGGCGATATAGCCATCGGAAGTTGCGGATATAGCTTTTGCAAAAATCAATATAAGTTGAGAACCCCTGGATTGATTTTCAAAAATCATAGATTTCATTAGAAAGATGACTTAATGAACGACCATTTTGACACTCAACTAAGATCTAATTCAAAGATTTCGAAATATGATGAATTTTCCTATAATTTTGACGAATTTTTTTTTAAACATATTATTTTAAAGAAATGTGTCAATAGCCTATAAGATATTTAATATATTAAGAAAGCCTAATGCCTTTTAAAATGATGTAGCATCTGTACAAAATTTTTTCATATTAACCCTTTATTATAGAAAAAAATTAAAATCATAGCTGAAGTTTGGCATAGAGGCGCTCGGACCTCCTTCATATTTTTTGAGTTTAAAATTCCCGTTTATATTCTATGGCCTATCCAACACTGGTTCCGCTAATCGCAAAAAGCATCTTTTGGCCGCGGTTAGGGTTTACATCTTGCAATATGCCCAACATCGGCTTAATTTCGATGCTATAATATGCCCAACAACGGTTTCGCCAGCCATATCAATTTACATGAAAGTTAGTGAAGAAATCGTTTTTACATAAAATCAGCTTTTTATAAAAAATATCATCTCGCATGCTGAAGTAACGTTGTTGTAGTTGTTGTTTTGGTAATAGTTTAGTTTAAGGAGCACCTCTCCGATTTTTTTGAAAATTTAGTATGTTGAAGAGTTCAGTATGCTGATCAAGAATATAAACATATATGTATGTTGGGCGCGGAAACGCCTCCTTCATTTATTTTTAGCTTGAATATCGCTTACATCCTATAGTATATCCAACATCGACTTTGCTAGCCACAGCACTTTTACACAAAACTCAGGGTAAATCCGATATGGACATATTGGAATATGCAAAAATTTAAAACAAGAGACACATCATTTTAAAAGGAAACGTTAATCTTTGTTATCATCCAGAAAAAGTCTCGCTCATTACCAAATTTTTTGGAAAAAATAAAATTACAAAAATTGTCAGGAAAATCGTCACGTCTCGAAAACTAGGTTAAATTTGTAAGGCATATTTACCATTATTGAAGTTTATTAAATTATCTTTATTATGACACCCATATTTTTGGTTCCCGAGTTATATTGATTTTACCGACATTTTCTGATTTGATATTTATTCCTAGAATTTAAAAGCACATAAGAAAAGTTTAGTTTAATAGAAAGTGGCGAATGGAAGCTTAAGTAAAGCTAGGTCAAAAAAACCTGTGGGATGAAAATGGAAAATCTTTATATAATTTGCTTCTTACATTAGCACGTCCGCGCATGGTGGCGCCATTGAAATGCTTGGATAATCCAGTCAATTTAGATTCGTCAACTCCAGCGTCGCCAGCCATTATCTTATCGAAGTTTTGTAAAAAGTTATCTTTAATTTTTTAACAATTTCATAGTTAATCGTAGATTTTACTTACTTTTTCAATTTAACTTGTAGTTTTTCAGCAAAAAAAAGTAAGAAATATAAAGTCTGACTGCTTTTGCCGTTGATTGAAGAAAAATGTCAAAAAATCGGGTTAGCTTATGTAATAGCTCAAATTCTAATGTCACTTTGACAGTTGTATTCGAAATACTGCATTACCAGCACTACTCATTTCGAAGTACGAAAAATCAAAAAAAATTACATTTACATAATGTAGCATACTGTAAGGCGCTGCATTAAGTATGAATTTTTGATGTGAGCCATAGATGGCGCTGATGTTGATGGCGGTATAAATAAATATAGAATTGAATAGATTTCGGTTTCCTTTCGTGAAATATTTTTCTAATATAAAATATCTAAATTTAATTGGTTTCTCCCGGGAATTGCGTTTGTGTTGATTACAATTTAGTAGCGAAATTAAAATTCTGCAAATTAAAGTCATTATTAGTGTAACAAAGCTAATTTATTTATAAATAATGGCCGAAACTTTAGAAAACTGTCTTGAATTGATCTCCAAATATAATCTCCCCCATCATGAATGAACATTACTCCGAAATTTTTCTCCAATTCCCCGCCTTGGGATCTTTGAAGTTTTGATGGGAAGGAGAAAACATATCCTGAAAAAAGAGTTTTCGGTAATTGGAAACATTTTAGTAGTACTTCCTAACTCAAACCTGTAAACGGTGCGGACAGAGTTTGTGTCCGATTTCATTGAAATTTTTCAAAAAAATCGACTTACTAAAACATAGAAAAAATCTGCCATAGGTGCCAAGCTACAGCGTTTTAGGTATTTTAGCTGTATGGATGGTGCGACACACTGCTATCAAACGACGCCCACATTTTTCGTGTGGCTGAAAATGCACCAGAAGAGTTGCTTAGACGTAGAAAAAATCTGCCATTCGTTTTTCTGCTTTTACGTTTTTTTTTCATACATATTGTAATAAGAAACAAACTCTTTGCATCGTTCACAGACTTGTTGTAGGAAGCTGAAACTTTGGGAGAATTTGCTTCAAACCCAATTCTATAATATATGCCTATAAGAAAGAATTAAAAATATCTACAAAATCTAAAAAAAAAAACAGTCCAGTGTATATGTTTCCGGCCAAACTAGTTTTAAGGATAAACTAGTTTTTCCTAGGCCAAACTAGTTTTACCTCGTAGTAGTACCTCGCTCAAGTACCATATCAATACATACTTATTCCGAATGTGGAAGGCTGTCCTTGCACTAATATCTATGTTGGCTCTCTGTGCTCTCCCTATATTATGTTACCAGGTAAATAAGCTTTAATCCAAAAAAAAAAAAATGATATTATTTTATTATTTGATTAACTGTTAAAGAAAAGTAATTATGCATTAGGTTCAGAAAAATTATTTTATAAACTAAATTTTTTTTTTTTTGTAGAGCGTTCAATTTCCTACTAAAATAATCTTTCAATTCATTTTTACAATGCTCTCATGTCAAGCTACAAAAATAAAAAATAAATAATTTATTTTCCATATAATTTATATGGAAAATGAAAAGTTAGAAACAGCCAACTCTAAATTTTAATATTAAGAGCTCAAATTTTTAGAGGCTTCTTTTTTCACCTTTCTGAAAGTTTTAAGCCTGTTTTTTAGTTGACAAAATAAAGTTGCTCAAAAATGGCTCACCCTAATTGTTGATTTTTCTTTTTTATGGGCAATGTAGTCAAAAATCCTTTTTTTGCAAATTTCATAACCTGTCATGAAATATCCTATACAACCCCACCCGGCCCCCTTGTCTTAATTCTAAAAACTTGTCGTCACACCAACTACATATTTTTTATAATGATTCATATGAAAATTGCCCACTGGATTTTACTAAGACTGAGTTGTGTAGAGCAGAATCAGTCTTGCACATTTTGCAAGACGAAGACACTACTATGATTGCAAGACACAGAGACCAGAATGTGGTCTAATGCATGGATTAACTACTATGTATTATGTTGAGGGTTCTCAAATGAACTAATTCTGGATCTCTGCATAGTAATGTTAATGGACATTGTTCTAAATAATAGTGAAATGCAAGCAGAAAGTACATAACGCTCCTGCAAAAAAGTATTTATTAGTGAGTGTTCTGTACACACTAACCATATCTGAATTTTAGAATTGGCTTTTGACGAACCCTTACTGGCCTTCCCGGTCCCGGTGGCATTTTTCTACAAACACAAAAGTATTAATAAATACATCGCGCTTTCATTGGAAATAAGAAATTTTAATTTTGGAAATAATACAGAAGTGATTTTAAAAAAGCAAGGACTTCATTTATTTTTTTAGTAAATATCAAATTTTTTGCAAAAAAAACGAACCATTAAAAATGTTTCATGAAATTTTTCCTGCTACGCGTTTTGTTGACAGATATCTAGTCACGTTAGTTTAACTCAATTTCAAAAAAAATATGACGTATCACGGCAGAGGCTGACTAATTTGTCCCTTTATTTTTCTCGGTTCTAAATGATTTGATTATGCGTTTAACAAAAATAAATAATTTTTTCCTTGAGCCAGGTTGTTTCCGAATTAAGATAAATATTTCACATAGCTTCCTCTTTCAAACACGGTCTTACAATTTTTGTGAGCCATTATATAGGAAAAATCAATTTTTACATAAATCCATGGGACAAATTTAATCTTGTTGTTGTTTTTTAAATTTATAGTTTTATACTAAGCGTCCAAACATATTTGTATAAGCTATTCCTTCTGAAAATTTTATTTGGAATTTTCCTTGAATTGCGTCACTTGGGACATGCCACGCTAAAGGCATTTTACCCATAAACATCCACCCGAGGGTTCTTAAAATATGCACTTAGAATTTTTTTAAAATTGGGTGGAATGTTCAAGAGTAGATATGAGAAGATTGGTTTCAAGGGTAAGACCAAATTTAGTTTAAGCTTTAAAACAATACCCCGCACGCAATCACCCATGTATGCTGGATTTCAATGATTAAGGGGTCGTTAAAGTATTACGTAACGCAATTTTTTAAGATTTTTGACCCCCCTCCCCCATGTATACGAAAGTATATTTTGAAATACTTTCAGAAACTTAAAATGTTTTTGTATAGGAATACTCTTGAATCCATTTGAAAAAGCCGTTATTTTGCTTGTTGAAGATTATTTAGGTGTCAAGAGGGCGGACCACATAAATTCTAAGTTATTGTTTTCTTAGTAATTATTAACTAAATAGCTCTTTTAAAGGAATAAAATTGAGCTTTTTTGGAGAGTCGCATTGGAAACGTTGGTAATTTACATAAGTAATTTGTGATTTCACAAAAAAATTTTTTTTTTTATATTAATTTTATTGAAAAATATTTTAATTAATTATTATTACAAACAAATGCATTTTAAAAATGAGTAGTGACAAAGGAAAGTTGACATTTTTTTTTCTAATTAGCATAAGGTGCATATATCAATAATTTATTTTTAAAATTATGTTGCTAAAATTTATTTTATATATAGAATTTATGACTAATTTCAATGCTAAAATCCACTTAATGCCTAATTAAATTTTAAATCTGACATTTAATGTCAATATTTGGTTTAAAGATATTAAAAAATATTATTAAATTTTATATTTTAGAAATTAATAAATTCGTTTTACAATACTTCAATGCAAAGCTTAAAAACTTTTAGATCATCTTTGACAGAGACAACTACATTTTAGAGACGTCCGAATCACAAAAATGCATTTGCCCACAAGAGCAGACCACGTTCTTCTCCGTCTAATCAAAAACAGCTTTTGATTAAAGTTTTGTGTTGGCGGCCGATGTGAATGAATTTCTAAAGGAAAATTGTAAAGTTTCAAAAATGCTGTTGTCGCTGCCTGAGTTATGTTTCCGTTCTTTTTTGATTAAAGCCTTAGTTGGAGTGTATCATAGAGCAATAGGGCTAATACAAGAGCAACTTTGTAGGGAATAAGTTTGCAATCAAGTCAATTTTAGCTACCTAAAGGTAACTTACGGGAACAAACCCTATATTATTCAAATAAGCTATCGGTCTATTGATCATCATTGCAAACCATTTGATCGCATCAATATCAAATATCACATGCTACAGGTTCCATCTTAAATTGTTGCTGTTGTTGGTGTTGCTGCTTTTGATGTGTTTGGTAGTAAAGCTCATTGTTGTTGTCATTGTTGTTGCAAATACTTATTGGTGATGTCATATCCGGCAATACCGTAGGTGCATTTACTGTTGTTAGACAACGTTGTTTGTTTGTTGCAAATTCCATTGCAACATTCGTTGGAGTCACTGGGCGTGGCTTGATATCACAACTATTGTTGTTGTTGCTCCGACTTTGGCTGCTGTTGTGATTTAATATTAAATTGCTGTTGTTGTTGCCATTGATTGCACTGATAGGATTTTGTAGACCAGCTAGTGAGCGCACTTGCAAAAAGAGTCCACTATTTAAGAGGCGCGCTTGGTGTTCCTGGGCCTTGGCACGTAAACAGGCGATTGAGTTATTTCTGTTAAGAAAAATGAATTGAAATAAGTAAGATAGATGAATATTTAAATGATGAATAAAATTAAGGATCTGAGATTTTCTGACTGTACATCTGTGGCAACAAGGTAAAACCACATAGTAAGTCTATAAGCACTCATTGCCGTAGACTTTTGCAACGATTCGAATGAATTCCTCTTAAAAAAAATTAATTTTTGGTTCAAAAATTATCATTTTTAATTTTGGACCAAAAATTTAATATTATTTTATTTTTCACATATTTCCTGAAGCGATCTTCATGTAGTGGCTTTGACAATTTCAAATTATGGTGTATTAAGTTGAATATAGTGAAAACAGCAAAGGATTGTAGCTGTTACACAAGCTCTACTTGCGCAGAGATCACAGATCTATTCCTTATATATAGGCTTAAGGAATAGCGATACAATTTTTTCCGGTATTTCCTTATGTTTTCGTCAGAAAAATTAATGAAAAATTAAAGAAAAAAACTTTAAATAAAAATTAATTTTTTTTTAAATAAGATATACTCGCAGTATTTTAGTAGATGTTTTCTTTTGAATATGTCCCATATATGTACATATATTTATGTATATTGATAGATGAAATTATTTATTTATAGAAAAACAAAATTAGAAGGAAAGTTATAGTAAGCTCATGTGATACAAACAAAGATTTGTGCTTTTTTTTTCAATTAAAATATTTGAAAAATAGTTACTGAACATCTAATTTGAAATTTTTACTACCGGCTTTCTTTACATTATAAAAATGCTTACATATAATTATATATTTCTTGATTTCAATAACAGCGTTCAAAAACGACAGTCCTCAAACTTTGTGAATTCTCAGAAGCCCATAACTCTGCAATTAAGCTTCATACAAAAAAAAAACTATGTGTACAAATTTATGTCTACTATTTAGAAATATATCTGACCGGAATGTAAACAAATTTGACGACCTCTCTTTACTACCGTTGTCCGCTTCACATGAAATGCCCCATATGCATTTTTTTGATGTACGCAGTTTGCTCTACTGAGGGCAGTATATTTTTATTCGCATATTAAGAAAGCTCAATTAATTCCATTTAAAGTGATGTAATAAATAAAATAATTTTAACGCGAAAAATTGAATCAAACAAAACATTGTAAATAATTGTTCATAAAATATTTTTTATAATTTTTACCAAAAATTAAAATTTTTTTTCTCACTTATGGGATATTCTTGTAGTGACATTTACAATTTCAAATAATGGTGGAATATATGTAATGAAAGTAGCAAATAATTTGAGCTATTAAGCAAGAAATGGAAAAGTTCTACTTGCGCAGAGATCATGTAAATTTTCTTTATATATTGGCTTAAAAGAAGCGTTGAATTTTACAAAATGCCCTTTTCTTTTTTTCATAAGTAAGCGTTGATGAACTATGCGGTAAAAAGTGCATTCGTTCTCTAAAAGCTGCATGTCAAGTCTCGGTTTCCATAAAACCCAAATCACTGACATACAGGCAATGTATAGAGTAAAGGTAAAAATCGATAAAAACGCGAAATTGACCTAAGTAACTACATAAATTCATGGTCATGTAACTTGGTTCAACCTTAGCGCACAAAATTTTTTTGGTGGCCAAGAACAGAAATTTTGATTTCTTCTTTAATTTTGATTACGATACATTTTATATTAAAAAAATTTTATTTCAAGCAAATCAACATAAGCTGAAAATGGATATTTTGGGGAAAAATAGAAATTTGAGGCAAACTCCGAAACATATTATTTCTCAGATAAGAATTTCTGGCATAAGCTTATAATAAATAAACTTCTATCCTTCAGCCTTATGCCAAATAAATTTTTCAATTAGAGGTATAATTATTCAGAAAATGAACAATGCCATTTTCGACCTCCTCAAACGGTCACAGAGAGGGTTGCCAAGTTGGCGCTCCCAGCTCTCCCAGCTCTCCCAAAGTAAAATAGTTTTGCCTTGAAATGCTAAAAATCAAATTTTTTTGTGAGAAAAGATTTGGAGCTAATGTTTTGCTTATAAAAACAAAAATCATTATTTTTCAGAAAATTTTCATTCCTACCGAGACTTTGGTCTGCAATTCCAGGTTTGCCCGGGTCAAATCCGGCCACTTGGCAGCCCTGGCCACAGAAAAATCTGTCGCGAGGTACAGAGAAATCTTTTCGGTTTGTAACTTCCTATCAACCGTTTCCACAAAGTGTCAGTCTTGAAAAAACTATACCGATCATAAACCTTTTGTTCATTGCCCTAGAATGTGTGTTAAAAATTAATAAGATCCTTAGATCTAAGGGAAGCTCTTTCAATATTTAATAATAACAAAATATTTCAATATTTAATAATAACAAAATAAAATCACCTTATAGAGGAGAACCTCTCACGCTCGTAATGTTTCTGCAAACTTTGATAATTGTTGTTGTTGTTGTTGTTGCTGCTGTGGCTGTTCACCCACCTGAAGGCATCAGAATCTGCATCATGATGATAACTTGCTGAACCCAAGTGCGTATGATGTGTACCGCCTGATGATGCAGCAGCAGCTGCTGCAGCTGCCGCCACAGCAGTATTCATAATCATATGAAGATCTTTACTATTGGCAGCACTGGCATTAGCGGCATCCAACAATGGATGGTACGAGGGATGTGGCGGCGGAGGTGGATAATGTTGTTGCATATGCGACATTGGTGACAACTGTTGCTGACTGTGCGGCGGCAAAGCACCGAGTCCAGCCCCGGGGCTGCTGAGATCGATGTGTGAATTCATAGGTGATGAAGAGGAAGTGGCTGTCGGTGTAGTCCCCGCCGATGAGTTGCGATTTTGCTGATGCGGTGAGGAGCTGACAACGTTAAGTGATTCTGTAGAGGATGATCGACGGCGTGATTCATCGTTAGACTTAGAGCCAACCGAGTCATCATGATCACTGACACCGGAATCATCCTTAAGTGTATCCTGTGCTTCAAGAGATTTGCGGTGCATACCTTGGAAATGAGGGAAGTTTTAAATAAATTTTCGATATATGGTATTAATATAAAAAATTATTTCATGTAAGAGTTATATGAAACCTTACTTTTAGAAAACAATTTTAAATTTACTTTGATTCAGCTTTTAGCAAATAGTGGTGCCATATAAAAATAAGACTAAAAACTCGCAATTGGCGCGTTACAAATGTTTCCTTTTTGCTAATACAGAATGTCGAATTCGCCGATTAAAGCTGACTCAAGGAAACAAAAATTGAATCAATTGAATGGCCTAATTAAACGAGTTTTGGTTGATTTGTACTAGGGTTTGAACCTTGGGGCATGCCATGCGTTATATTGGGACAGCTGCTCTAACGCTGCTGCTATTGGTTTCTTGCCCTTCAGTTGTCAAAAGTTCGCTTTTCTATTATCTCTTTGTCATTTTTCGTTTGCTGCCATACCTGTAAAACCTTTGGCCTAAAGACAAGCTATGATTTATTTGCAAATTGTAACGTTGCCACTTAGATTTTGAAAGTGGTCGATTTCTCTCAATCTTAGAATCATTAATAAGTGGGCAATAAAAAGAAATAAAAAATTCGGAATCGAATATGAAATTACCAAAAAATATGAAATTCCTGGAATCATAGCTCAAAATGATGAAACATAATACTATGTGCTAAGTAAATTATTTGAAATACGTTTTTGAAAAAAAAAACTCAGTTGGGTATGCGGAAGCTCTGCGCAAAATGGGTGCCACGCGAGCTCACAGTCGACCAAAAACAACAACGAGTTGATGATTCTGAGCAGTGTTTGAGGCTCATGAAGCGTAATAAAGCTGAATTTTTGCGTCGGTATGTTACAATGGATGAAACATGGCTCCATCACTCACCCCAGAGTCCAATCGACAGTCAGCTGAATGGACGGCACGCGGTGAACCGGCTCTAAAGCATGGAAAGACGCAACAGTCAGCTGGCAAGGTGATGGTGTCTGTATTTTTTTTGGGATGCACATGGAATTTTGTTCATCGACTATTTAGAAAAGGGAAAAACAATCAACAGCGACTAGTACATAGCGTTATTGGAGCGTTTGAAGGAAGAAATCGCAAAAAAACGGCCCCATTTGAAGAAGAAAAAAAAGCTGTTTCATCAAGACAATGCACCATGTTACAAGTCAATCAAAACAGGCGCAAAAATGGTCAAATTGGGCTTCGAAACCAACCAATCGACCGTATTCTCCAGATCTGGCCCCGAGCGACTTTTTCATAATAATCACCGAAACTGAGGCCTATTTTGAGGACAAACCGGCATCTTACTACAAACTCGATGTACCGCCCTCAAAGGAAACTATGTTGAATAAATAAATCAAATTTTGCCAAAAAAATGTGTTTTGCTATGGTAGCCTGGGGAGTTTTCAAATGACCTGTTAATGCACGCAACTCGGTTC
The DNA here is from genome assembly GCA_963680825.1 of Meiosimyza decipiens. Taxonomy (NCBI): domain Eukaryota; kingdom Metazoa; phylum Arthropoda; class Insecta; order Diptera; family Lauxaniidae; genus Meiosimyza; species Meiosimyza decipiens. The sequence continues at coordinate 84,554,514 of OY804258.1, read as the reverse complement.
AGTCGTATTTTTCAAGTTAAGGACCCAAAACCTTGTTTCGACAACAATAATCGGCCACCAGATGAAATTGCTACCAGGTATGGACATAACCTGAACATTTATGTACACTATGTTTAAATTACTTGAGTTAAGAGTTAATTTTTCCAAATGCAAACTTTATATTTATTCGACTTATGGCAAGGCAAAAGCTACAAAGCCGTTTTTCTATGGTTGCTCTGCAGTAGTTCTCATCCATTTTTTCTGAAATTTCAACTATTTTTATACCCTACACAGAGAGTATATTCACTTTGTCATTCCGTTTGTAACGCATAGAAGGGGGCGTGGCAGGTATGGGAAAGTATATATATTCTTGATCAGCGTCACCAGCTGAGTCGATATAGCTATGTCCGTCTGTCTGTCTGTCTGTCTGTCTGTCTGTCTGTGTGTCTGTCTGTCTGTCTGTCTGTCTGTCTGTCTGTGTGTCTGTCTGTTGAAATCAGGTTTACGAGAAAACTAAGTATGCTCACTCAATGAAATTTGGCACACAGGTCACACCTTCTTGCAAGCTGCTAGTATATAAAAATGGGCGAAATCGGTAAACAGCCACGCCTTCCGCCCATACTCTATGTAAATATACCCAAGTTCGTTTTGAAAAGAAGTTGCTGTGATTTTGATGAAACTTCGTGATTTGGTGAAGATAAGAACAAAATTAAGATTAGGCTAGATTTGAAGTTTGCAAAGGCTCTTAAAGGGGCGTGGCACATCCCTAAACTTTAACTATTATAACGTCATTGCTGGTAAACCGAGCAAGACATTGTGATGAAATTTAATACACTAATACAGATTTGATATATCTTGAATTGTGCATAAAGTGGGCGGAATTGTAAAAGTGGGCGTGGCATTTTTTAGCAATTGAAAATTTGTATTTCGTACAACTCCAACTTGGCATATACGATTTTCACTAAAATTTTAGGTATGATACTTCTGAAAGTAGTCATCAATACAAGCTTCGTCAATATACTGGAAAATTCCGTGGTACAGCCTACAATATTTATAAACGTTATAAAAAGAGAACTAACAACGCAATCGTTATGAAATTTAATATGGCAGACATACTCGCTAAAAGGCGTCTTCTTGCAAAATTTTGCCACTATAGTACCGGTGGGTGTGGCACCTCCCATATAAGCAAAACACGTTTAATGCTATAGATAGTGTGCTATGAGAGTAATCTTCATAAAATTTTGTGTAGAAGTGTCGGTTACTATAAGCTTTGAAATTCAATGAAACTTGATAAGATTGAATCAGTGGGCGTGGCACCTCCCTCATTAACATAAAGTTGTAAGTGAACTATTGGAGCAATTTATCTGAAATTTGAAGTACGTGGTGTACTCTGTATTGGGTACATATGAATCAAAAGCTTTTGAAATAGCAATAGTGGGCGTGGCACCTCCCATACAATTAAAATACCTTAAGTGGCATAGCTATCGAAATATATGAGCAATCATACTGAAATTTGGTGTAAAAGGTTTGTTTATAGAAGGCTATTTTTGATCAAAATCGAACTGGATTGTACCAGTGGGTGTGTCACCGCCCTAAATTTTAAGAATAATTACGGCGCATAACGCAAACTATACAAGCTATAGTGCTAAAGCTTGGTTTGTGTATGTCAATCACGAATATCATTTATTGAAACAAAAGTGGGTGGAATTGGAGATTTTCAGCTTTCTTTCACTTTTCAACATTTTTGAACTTTTTTACATTATTTTTCGACATATTCAACCTCTTCAACATTTATTTAAAAAGTACTTTCAATGCAGTGTAGGGTATGTGAGTTTCGGCCTGGCCGAAAATAACACCTTTACTAGTTCAATTTTAAAGTAGGGAAGGATGGGGCTGGTATTAACCTTTATTGGGAAATTAGCTCTACTTTGTCAGCGGATTCTTATACATATTTACGAAATTTACTTTCTATACAATACATTCATGTTTTAGTAAATGTAAGCAAAAAATAAAGATACAAAAATATTAATTTTTTTTTCAAAACGTTGTTGATAAAGAAAAAGTGTCAGCTATGCGGGGCTAAAAAACAAACTTGGGGCAAGTTTTAACATGACGGACACTTTTCAATACCACTGCAAATTATAAGCAAAAGTTTTTAACAAGAATATAATTAAATTTTTTGGATATTATTTATACAATATATTTGAAATTATATCAAAGCACTTTGCATACGGAAATGAAATGGGGGCGATTTGTGACAGTGTGGGAGTAAAATTAAACCGTGTTTACGAGTGGTTAAACTTAACCCATGGCTTTATTAATACCTGCCCCATTAACATTTCTTATGAATAATATAATTTCATAAAAAACCCAATAAAAGCAACCGGTTACTAAGTATCAAAACTTTTAACTGCTTCACTGAGCATCCAATTAAAAAAAAGTAAATCAAAGAGCTCCAAAATTTTACACAATAATCCGAAATTACATGACTTGATTTTTTGATACACGAACATAATTTTCTTTTAAAACACCGTGTGATGCACTTAAAAAGCTCAGCCAATGCCCTGTGGGGAGAGATAGCGTACGAGCCAAAAAACTAATGCTTGAGTTAATGTATTTTCAGTATTTTAGTGTTAAAATTTACCACTGTTAAGACTCGCCCCACGTTCCCTTAAGTGGAAAAAATTTTAAAATTGACAAGTTTACTGTGTTACGACATTTTGAACCCTGAAATATATGTAATTTTGGCAAAAAGATTGAGTCGTGTTTTTGGCTTGGGCACAGTTTTTACAATATTTTCCTTATTAAGATGTGTAGCTTTTGTAGTTTTTCTTATTGTTGTATTTACATAAAAATGTATTACTAAATAGTTTTACAAGAAAAAAAAAAATGATTTCGTTCTTTTAATCTTCGCATGTTTTTGCCCATTGTTTTCTCGAAATACCTCAGAAACTAACGAAAAATGATGTCTACTATAAGAATCAGTGGGTCGAAAAGATTCAAAAAAACGGATTAAAAACTCTGAAACTTTTTTTTGAACATCATTTTAGTTCGGTTCATATGTCAAGCCCGCTTCCCTTTGTCAAATCATATATGCACATATATTTTTTAGAGAGAAATGAGCCGAATGAATATTTTCCAATCAAAATTGCTTTATTTTGATTTGCCAGTCTCTAATTTTAAAATATGAATAGGAATGTGGATGGTAATAGCAATACGAAATATCCGTTTCGAAATGCTTAAAATTAGTTTATTTGGTTTTACTTTTTTGAAATATACACACATGAGTAAAAACGACTTTTTTGAGAAATGAAATATTATGACTTAAAAAACTTTTATTCAATAAATATTAAAATAAAATTTTAAAAAATAAGTTTTAATTAAATAAATAAACATTCTTAAGAAATGATCTTAGTAGAAAACCTACAGCCAGTAAACGTTAAACATAGTAAAAGAATACGTAACATCGAATTTAAAAATGTTGTTTGTCGGAAACAGTCGTGAAAAGTTATTCTTCGGGTATAATTTCGAATTTACGCATGTTTTTAAAAAACATAGTTTTTTTGGAAATTTTATTTTTTTTTTACTTTGATGAAGTTTTGAAGCGGCTATCCCAATATAATGCAGGGAATGACCGTGGTTCAAACCTAATATGGTGGTAAATTATCTAAAACTGGTCTAATAAGGTTATGTATACATACATATATTAGGTCATCAAGGATGAAATTTGTAGATAATTTTATTATCAACTGTAACAGCTAATTATTTGCCATGGGCTTAGTATTTTGTCGTTGTTTTTTATTGTTGGAAAGTTCCGCTAGCTGAACGAAATTAAAAAATTTGTAGGAAAAGACAAAGTTGGTTGATAACTCACAAATATAGAGAATTATTTTGTACATCAAAGTATACACCCATATTGCCCTTATACTTTTGCCATTTAAGTAGCAGGTTGTTCAGGCCGGTGTTATATGATCAATGACTTGCTGGAAGGCCAATCTTACAGCATTGTCGGAATTAAATTCTTTTCTTATCAAAAAGTTGTCCAAATTGAGGAAGAAATGGCAGTCAGTGTGAGCTAAGTTTGGTTAGTATAGAGGATGATGAAGAAGCTTTGATTCCAATTGCTGCAGTTTTGCCATAGTCATCTGTGCAGTGCGCGGTCTAGCGTTATCATGTAACGGCGATGCCGTTTTTATACCCTACACAGAGGGTATATTCACTTTGTCATTCCGTTTGTAACGTATAGAAGGGGACGTGGCAGATTTAGAAAAGTATATATATTCTTGATCAACGTCACCTTCTTGCAAGCTGGTAGCATATAAAAATGGCCGAAATCGGTTCACAGCCACGCCTTCCGCCCATACTCTATGTAAATATACCCAAGTCCATTTTGAAAATAAAGTTGCTGCGATTTTGATCAAAATTGGTGATTTGGTGAATATGAGAACAACATTAAGATTAAGCTAGGTCTTAAGTTTGCAAAGGCTCTTAAGGAGGTGTGGCACAGCCCTAAATTTTAAGTTTTATGACGCCATTGCTCGTAAACTGTGCAAGATATTGTGATGAAATTTGGTACACGGATACAGATCTTGTGAATTTTGAATTGCGTATAAAGTGGGCGGAATTGTAAAAGTAGGCGTGGCATTTCTTAACAATTAAAAAATTGGATTTCGAATAACTCCAAATTGGCACATACGATTTTCATTAAAATTTTGCTACTACTGAAAGTAGTCAACAATACAAGCCACGTCAATATACTGAAAAATTTTAAGGGCGTGGCATAGCCTACAATATTTATAAACGTTATAAAAAGAGAACTAACAACGCAATCGTTATGAAATTTCATATGGCGGATACACTTGCTAAAAGGTGTCTTCTTGCAAAATTTTGACACAATTGCGCCGGTGGGTGTGGCACCTCCCATATAAGCGAAATACGTTTAATGTTATAGATAGTGTGCTATTAGAGTAATCTTCATAAAATTTTGTGTAGAGGTGTCGGTTACTATAAACTTCAGAATTAAATGAAACTGACAAGTTGTAAGTGCTATTTTAAGTGAGCTATTGGAGCAATCGATCTGGAATTTGATGTAAGTGATTTACAGGGTGATATGTATATGTATATGAATCAAAAGCTGGCGAAATAGCAACAGTGGGCGTGGCACCTGCCATACAATTAAAATACCTTAAGTTTCATAACTATCGAAATATATGAGCAATCATAGTGAAATTTGGTGTAAGAAGTTTTTTTATAAAAAGTTATTTCTACATCAAAATCGGAGTGAATTGCACCAGTGGGTCTGTCACCGCCCTAAGTTTTAGGAATAATTACGGCACATATCGCAAACTATACAAGCTATTGTGCTAAAATTTGGTTTATTTATTGAACCAAAACTGGGCGGAAGTGGAGAAGTGGGCGTGGCATATTTCGTGTTTTTCCTTTCTATTCTATTATTTTCAACATTTCCCATATTCTTTTGACATTTTCAGTTTTTTCCAACATTTTTGAACCCTTTTACATTATTTTCGACTTATTAAACCTCCTCAACATTTTTTTAACATTTATTTAAAAAGTACTTCTAATGAATGTAGGGTATGTGAGTTTCGGCCTGGCCGAAGATAACATGAGTTCTACTTAAGAACTCATACTTCATAATATTGCGATTTTCCGACCGTTTCATTTTTAACAAAATTAATTTTTGAAAAAAAGGTTTTCACATTTCTTAGAACTAACACTGATTCCTTATAAAAGGCAATATATATAACTAACGAAAAAAAATCTCTGGAAAAATGCTACGGAAAAGTTGATAGCTCTACAAATATTGGATGATAGCACCAGCTCCAATAAATTTTATCAATTCTCATTTATTGAGATCGCTTAGCTTCAATTTGTGCACAATAAATGTGAAATTGTGCTTCTGCACGATAACTCTTAGCTTGGACCAATTTGAAACAGATTTCAAAACCTCTGTCACAACCTGATTTCAATTTAACGAATGTGTGCAAGTAAACCTAAGATTTTTAATTAGTTTATAATATTTGCCAACACTAAAGAGCGTGCTGGTTAATTTTCTTTCTATATCATAACTTAGTCCTACCATATGCCTCGATAATCTTTCTCATTAATCCCATGCATGAACGTAAGGAAAGGAAATAAATTTAAGCAAATTAATTACGTTTTGAAAAACTCTTTTGATAGTTAATTTCAATACAATAACTTAATCCGCACTAAGCTGGTCTCATAATACAACGAGTGGTAAATTAAAATTGCACCCCTTTTCAAATAAACGCCCCTTGAGTTTAGTGAGGAGGGGAGTCGATGATGATGCCAAAACCGACAGTTATTGCTGCAATAAAAGCATTTGAAATTTTTCAATAGACTGCTATTGAAAATACGATTATTATGACCAGTTCACTTTGCACCCCTGCACCATTTATCGCATATACCCCCTTAGATAGCGTAAGTGCTAATCCGCAAAGTCATTCCTTGTGTTTGTTGTGGTATTTTACGAGTGCGCATCTTTTTTGTGGCCTGAACCCTGCACAAGTGGAAATTTCTCCTTAAACTCTAAAAAAATATTCACTCTGGACTTCTGAGCATTTCGATGATTTATTTGTATTTTTTACGCCATATGATGCGTAGCTGATAAGCGTGTCAATTGCTTCTCAGACATGCAATGAAAATATGCTCAATATTTGTCATATAGTCAGGCTTATCTGTCTAACGTTTAAGTACCGACCAATTCCTTTTTTCGACTTATTAATTTTTTAACGAGGTTATTGGTCTGTGCAAATTTCGACAGTTCAAATTTCAATTGTGACTTGCACATTTAGCAGTCTTAACCACAGTTTCGGGTAAATCATGATTTTTTTAAGTGAAAGCAATTGATACAATTGTTGCATTTACTTTTATTATCCATACCTAGTAGCCATGGTGCCACTGCATCATTTTCCTTGGCTGATTTTATGATTGTCTCTGGTAGTGGTAATGAATGACGCACCATTGCGCCATATAGTCCGTATTCTGCCATGATTGTGCTGCGTCCCCAACATTTTTCGGTTTTACGCCATTTGGCGCGACGATTTTGAAACCAAACCTGAAAAAAAAAAAATCAATCAAATTAATCTTTTTTATTTTGTAACTCATTGTTAAATACATTGCAATATACTACATACGATAACTATTTTGTAATTAAAAACAAAATGTGGTTTATAAATAGACCATTTAGTCTAGCCTTCTCACGTCCACTCAAAACGTAAAAATAGAGCACTTCTAACATCCGTCGCCGAAAAATAGTATGTAAGAAACTAATCGCCTAACATTACCTCCTTCATTTGAGCCGATATCACTGCCTATTTAATAAGATAAGCTTTTGGTCTCAACTTTTCCTATTAGTAAACTAGTTATTCTTTTTTTCGAGGCCATTTGGAAAGAGTTTTGTTTTCATCATAATTCCTAATATATTTGCGATCTCATAAATTTGTCCACGGATTTTGGTTCCTCGATAGTGTCTTGTGTATAGTGACATTTTTTCAGATTTTTAAAAGGCAATTAATTAAAAAAATTATGCAAGCTACTGCTACTGGAAATTTCCAAATGATTGAATAAATTCAGGCATAACCCTTTAATCCCTTTACTATGCCAAAGTTTCATTCTGTAACTTTGTTAAAAAATAGAGGGCGTCGAAAATATTTTCGGTCAAATAGAATCGCATTTCAGCATTTCAATAAAAACCAGAATGGTCATTTGATTTTTGCTGAATACATGTATTCTGACCCATATAACGAATATCCGGAGAACAACTGCACTCTTGAATTTAGTTTTACCTACAAAAATTTCCAATCATAAATAATTTAGGCATGGAAAACTTTATTGAGAATGCCAAAATGTTTCCAAAACCAATAATAAAACTCTGATTTGGTCTATTTATTGAGCTATCAGCTGCTGACTAAATTTGTGGTTGTAAAGAACAATTAAACTTGAATTTAGCGAAAATATATATAAAAAAATTTATCAAAAAAAGAAAGCAATATTACACTACTCTACAAATTTACAAAAACTTTCACCACAACGAATGGCGATATTTTCTACAGTAAAATTTTCCGTACAATCCAGGCCTGTGCGCAGGGGGAGCGTTTTGGGTGTTCTAACCCCCTCTCCCCATTGGAAATTTTTTTACATAGACTTTTATTGACAATATGTTCTCACTTACATGAAAAAGCAAAAAGACATAAAATCACTTTATATGAAAAGAAAAATTAACTAGTAAAGGTGTTATCTTCGGCCAGGCCGAAACTCACATACCCTACACTACATTAAAAGTACTTTTTAAATAAATGCTAAAAAAATGTTGAGGAGGTTGAATAAGTCGAAAATAATGTAAAAAGGTTCAAAAATGTTGGAAAAAACTGAAAATGTCAAAAGAATATGGGAAATGTTGAAAAAAATATAATAGAAATGAAAAACACAAAATATGCTTCGCCCACTTCTCCAACTCCGCCCACTTTTGATTCAATAAACAAACCAAATTTTAGCACAATAACTTGTATAGTTTGCGATATGTGTCGTAATTATTCCTAAAATTTAGGGCGGTGACAGACCCACTGGTGCAATCCACTCCGATTTTGATGTAGAAATAACTTTTTATAAGAAAACTTCTTACACCAAATTTCACTATGATTGCTCATATATTTCGATAGTTATGCCACTTAAGGTATTTTAATTGTATGGCAGGTGCCACGCCCACTGTTGCTATTTCGCCAGCTTTTGATTCATATATACCTATTACCCAGTAAACCACTTACATCAAATTCCAGATCGATTGCTCAAATACAATAGTTCACTTAAAATAGCACTTACAACTTTATGTGAATGAGGGAGGTGCCACGTCCACTGATGTAATCTTGTCAAGTTTCATTTAATTCTGAAGCTTATAAATAGTAACCGACACCTCTACACAAAATTTTATGAAGATTACTCTCATAGCACACTATCTATAGCATTAAACGTATTTCGCTTGTATGGGAGGTGCCACACCCACCGGTGCAGTTGTGCCAAAATTTTGCAAGGAGACACCTTTTAGCAAGTGTATCCGCCATATTAAATTTCATAGCGATTGCGTTGTTAGTTCTCTTTTTATAACGTAGGCTATGCCACGCCCTTCAAATAAATTTTTCAGTATATTGACGTGGCTTGTATTGTTGACTACTTTCAGTGGTATCATCCCTAAAATTCTAATGAAAATCGTATGAGCCAATTTGGAGTAATGCGAAATTCAATTTTTTAATTATTAAGAAATGCCACGCCCACAAGATCTGTATCCGTTCACGAAATTTCATCACAACTGGTGTACAAATATGAAACCGGTAATTTTTTATTCAAAAAAACACGTTCATTTTGCGAAAATAGTTCCAAATTTAATCGTCAAAGTAATTCCCCTCGCTAGCTACACATCTTTTCCATCTTTCAGGCAATTTATGGATTCAACGCCAAAAAAATTCTTTGTTTTTTGAGGCTATCCATTCATCGAGACATTTTTGCACTTCCTCGTAAGAATTGAAGTGCGAATCGTTGAGTGCGTGTCCCATCGATGAAAACAAATAGTAATCGGATGGCGCCAGGTCCGGTGAGTACGGCGGGTGGGGCAGGGACTCCCAGTTGTACGATTCTACCAAGTTTTTATTGACCACTGCTCGATGTGGCGATGCGTTGTCATCTTGGAATACAATTTTGTCATGGCGAAGTTGAAATTCGGGCCTCTTCTGACGTATAGCACGGTTCAAAGCGATCAATTGTTGATGGTAACGTGCACCAGTAACTGTTTCACCTGGTTTTAGTAGCTCATACCAAATAACACCACGCTGATCCCAGAAAATACACAGCATTGTCTTTCGGCCGAAGCGATTTGGTCTTGGCGTTGATTTGGGTCGTTGGCCGGGGCTCAAATATGATTTTTTTCGTTTGGGATTGTTGAAATAAATCCACTTTTCATCGCCAGTTATGATTCGATGGAGAAAACCTTTTCTGTTTTGCCTGGCGAGCAGCAATTCACAAGTGGTTTTTCGGTTTTCTTGCTGCCTGTCGGCCAGTTCATGTGGCACCCATCTACCGACCTTTAAAATCTTTCCCATGGCCTTCAAACGCAAGGAAACGGTTTGTTGTGTCACATTAAGCTGTTCAGCGAGCTGTAGTTGCGTTTGACCATCATCTTCGTCCAATAATGTTTGCGATTCGGTGTCTTCAAACTTTTTCGGTGGCCGGCCGCGCTCCTCATTTATCACATCAAAATCACCACTTTTAAATTTATTGAACCACTCATTGCACTGTGTACGACCAAGAGCATGCTCGCCGTAAGCTTCAACAAGCATTCGATGCGATTCAGAAGCGTTTTTCTTCAAATGGAAACAGAAAATCAATGCTTCCCGCAAATGAGAGTTTTCAGGCACAAAATTCGACATCTTTACGAGCGGAAAAAATGCATTGTTGTATGAAACTTGAGAAATTGTGAACTGAATATTGTTGACAGATGACAGAATGAACAATTCAGACATTTGGTGCGGTTCGGAAGCTCATACATATACGGCTATCGACCGCTTCATATTTGTACACCTTTTAGTTTAATGCTTATCATACGATAAACATTACATTATCGTCGATAACGAGATATCAGTCAGACCCTTCCCGTTCTTGTCCTCTGTCGTACGAGAAATAACTTTTTGATATCGTCTCATTATCGTTATCGTTCTCGTTATTGGGACCGAGAACGATAACGATATTTATCGGTTCTCGGTGAAACACTAGTGGTGGTAGTGTCTCCTTTTTTGTGTAGCCTTTGCTGATATCCAAATTGGATTTTAGACATATATTTACATGTATTGGATTACAACCTTCATCGGTTATAGATTTCTTAAATATACTCAAAAAATATTTATTCTCTCGCGTCAAAATATTTTCCAAAAATTTGTTGCCGACAGTATTTGCAGGGAATTTTTTCCTCTTCCCTTAATAATTTACAATTGCAGTGCAAGGAATTAAAGAAGAGATCCTAGGAAATTTTCATTCATGATAGCGGTGACTCTGAACCACCGTCAATTTCTATAAGATGATCTTGTTTTGCGGCAAAATCTCATTATGAAAATAAAAAAAAAAAAATTATGAAAATATCCGGTATGCCCTTTGATATTCTTCAAATTACCTCCCAATTGGTTTTAAGTCTTTTGAAGAAATTCGCTTTTAATATTTATAGCCTGAACTCAGTTATAATTTGCAGTTAACATAAATATCTCTCTACTTGACGTTAAATGTAAATTTATCATCTTTCGACTATTTGCGCTATCCACTTTACACACACACTCACACACACACACACACACACAAACACACAAATACACAGAAAGTAAAATACTGGCAGTCTTTAACAAATTATGCAAATTCATGCAGCCTCCCACACCCCTCCACAAATACTTCCATCACTTTTGACTTTTCACTGCGATTTAAAAAAAATAAAAAATCCTTTCCAAAGAAATGGCTTTGCGATGAAATAAATATTTTGGTCTTGGTTGCTGCCTTTCCTCTTTTGGGTCGCTTTGTGCTGCAAAAGGACTCTACTGCTATTCTCCATAACTAATAGCAGAACTAAACGATTTGATGGACCAGAAAAATGATGACTTCTTTTTTCGTTGTTCCTGCTGTCTACATTTATTTCTCTATTAGTTTTTCATCCTTTTTTTATTCTTCCTTCAAGTGTGCTTAGGGCAATGATGTCAGATTGTTGATTTTTTTTATGCTGTGGGATTTTTCACTCTCAAGGATATCGACAATAAAAGTAAAGATCAGCACAACCACCGGATGCGTTTAACTATCAACGGAACTTTTCAAAGCTGGAGTGATATGTGCATGCACACACAAAATATGATACTTTAGCCTGCAAGTTCTATCGAGGCATACCCTTGTACAATATCATATCTAAGGTACTTTGATTTTGGCAGAAACCTGATGTCGACAAACTTTTCATCGATTTTAAATTCGCGTATGATAGTGTAAGACAACTGAACTTATGTAGGGCCATGGCAAAGACTTGAATCCGTGCAAGATTAATCCAGCTATTCCTGGTATACTATGCATTACGCCACGAACATGAGTAGGTGCTCATTTTAAAGTCTTTCAGTGGCTACCTAGTTTTCCAGGCACATCTCTATTATCAAAATCGAATGTAACTCATTAAAATCCGTTTAAGAAGATCACTGCTATTAAATAGTTGGAGAGATAAATTTAAACGCAACTCCGTTTCATTTTAAGATTTTAAAGATTTCATAAATCTGGCATCTCTGCTATGGATGGGAAAAATGCTTCGAGGATATCGAAAGGATAGTGAATTGCGAAGAAAAAGGGGATGCTCTTGTATCTTGTATGCAAGACGGGACAAAAATCCTTTTTGCTTATAGTTGTGATTCTATAGCGCGTGTCCTATATGCCTTTCACTTAATATTAAAAAAACACAACTCGTAGTCTTGGCCCCTTGCACGATTTTTTTTTTGTTATGGCGCGCAGCTTTGGTTCGCCATTGACTCGACGACAATGGTTGTGCCATTTGTGTTGTTGTTGCTGTTGTTATTGTTGTTGGCAACACAATGTGATCAACATTTAACGTTTTGCAAATCGGTTAAATGTTCTGGAAGATAATCTAATTTGGTCACTTATATGCGAATGTGAATATTATTTGCTATTAAGTTTTTCAATTTTGTATAATTTTTATAAAAAAAAGCACAAATCATAAAAGTTTGTTATTGAAATGCTTGAAAAGGAACTGGTAGTTGGACTCCTATAATGTGCTTCGTGCAAAGTAGTTGCAGCGCACAGTGACCGAAATGTCGATCTTAGCGTAATTTCAAGATTTTAATGAATAGATTAATGAAATTTTGTTCGCGTATTATTAAGAAGAATATACGCGCTGAGTAACATACCTACTTTTTTAGTAAAATAGACATACAGGTTTCAAGTTATTAATATAATTGATTGATATTTGTTATCTATTCCATGGTTATTTTTCACATATGTATTGTTCAAACGAAGATACCACGCCTATATGTGCAATCTGTCTCATTTTTCTGTACAGTGAGTGATGATGACAACCAAATCCTTTATAGCGATTTTTAACTCAGTAGCTACGCTTACTAATATGATATTGCTTATTCCTTGTACAGTGAGAGCTACAGGATTACAGCATTGAAATATTGAAATTTACTAAAATTTGTTCACTAGTTTCCTCGGTACATGTATCAACAGTAAGCTGTTCATATAGGTACCATGCCCATCACTGAATCTTTTTAATTTTTGGTATTGTAAGAAATGATGTTAACCAAAAGCTGAGCACAAATCTTAACACCTTTTTTTAATTTACTGCTATACGGCTCCTTATGAGGGAGCTATCTTCTATACGCTTCATTACATACAAGCATACATATATTTTTTGTGTGTAAAGAGTAGCATGCTAGTATCAATGATGTTTTTCACATGCTCACCAAAATTTGTAACAACAGCTTCAATAGTTCTCCAGATTTAGAAAATGGAAAATTAAAATATTTTCTCAAAAACAGGAAGTACCGCGATCTTAGGTCTAACAGATTGCGATTTCTTTCCATAACAAAATTCTGAAAAGTTACTTTTAAAGCCTACCGTGAATGACAAAATAACTAGATTACTCAATTGGGGTGTAGAAAAACTTAGTAAACTTAAGCTTATGTGATCGATTGATTAAATATTAGGCTTACTTGGTCCATAAGTGGGTGACATATCACTGACAACATAGGTGATATGTGCCGCATTCAAGAGGTAGTTTTGTACAACACATATTACTCAGAAAATAAGTTTCGTTTCGTTCGTTTGTGAAGACGGCGTAGCCCTCGTTTCCGTCCACAATATATTTAAGTTTACTTTTGGTTTGGGTCAACTTGATTGTTTTATTAGTTTTTTTAAAAAGGACACCTCAGATTTTTAATTATATGTAAAGAATATGGTATTGCACCAAAACATATAAAATACACTACTGCTAAAACTAAACAGCTTTTCAAGTCAAACTCAGTAATAGAACAATATATCAAGACTGAAGAGATTTTTCACATGAAACTACTAAATCTGGAAATCAAGCAAATAAATATAAACATAAAGAACACAAATGATAACATTTTTCAAGCAAAATTAAATATGGAATCGACATTAAATAACAACGATTACAACGAATTTATACTGCGGCAAATGTACGTATACAAAAACATTTTCGACAGCACAAAAAAGACGCACGACAACAAAATTGGCGAACTAAAACATCACTACATTAAAAAATTTGGATTCATACTAAATGAGAGTTGGTTTGAGAACAAAACCGACATTGATTTTCCAGAGGATAGCATATGGCTCCTTTCTCTTGGGAGAAAATTTACATTGCCTATCACTAAAAAGAACTTCTCACCAATACACGTCATAGCAGACTTAGAACAACATGTTCTGTAACTTTTCAAAACCGGATAAAAAAAAAAAAAAAAAAAAAAAAAAAAAAAAACACAGTCGTCTTAAATGAGAACAAGTATTAAGAAGTGTTTAATAATTTAAAAATAGTATTTTAAAAAATGTTTCTAATCTAATATGGATACAGACATAAACAAAAATTTATTTGTAGATCGTATTTAATGTTGTAAACGTTAATTAAATAAAATCACCCTTGAAAAAGTCGCCAAAAAAGCGACGAAACGTCGGGTAAAAATTGACTTAACTTAAGTGCAATTTCAAAATACTGGTCAATAATCTTCCAAAAAGAAATTTTTTTTTTTTAAAAAAACTAATATTTAAGTTTAATTTTTTTGTTAGTTTTTAGTTTTTGTGTATGAATTATGCTTAAGAAAATTCACGTCACAGCTTAAGTGAAGCAGCAACATTAGGCAGCATTAGGGAACAGCTATTAGTGGAGACTTGACGAACAGTAAAACTGCAGTAAAAATGGCTATAAAAGTAACAGCGCACCATCAGTAGCGACGTCGGCTGGTGATCTCTCCACAGAAGCAACTCCGAAGCTGGTAAGTCGTAGTTAGTTTGGTTAGCAATAGAGTATAAAGTAGCTGGTGGTTCTGTCAGGCTTGTTGAGCTTTGCCGACACTTGTGTGAGCAGAGCAACATCCAAAGATCTATTGAATCTGCCGTACGGCGACCGAACTGTGCCGGAACCCTTACGACTGAGAGCTAGCAAGAGCCATACTCAGGGGTAGTGTAACTGCCTTACGATTGCACTGTAATAATTAATGCGGAACCGGTGCGGCCATACGTCTGCGAAAGTTTGATATACGCAATCGTGTTGCAAAATAAAGCCACCGGAAATATTCCATGGTGCGTTTCTTTAAAAAAAGAGCTACTTTCCACCTAGCCACCTGCAAAATTATAAATTTTTGTAGCCGAACCTTGGAAATCGACGAGTTAAATCCTCGGGGCGAGGTTCGTTACAACTTTTCGGCTTCCGCTAAAAATATTTTTTATTGGCATTATCGATTCCCAAGCATTTTCCTTACCTGTTGTATCTAAAGGGCAATTGAAGACATTCTCATCTGGGATCTTTTTAATAAAAATTAAAGATGTCTAACTTTAGTAAAATTGGTAATAATAAAAAAAATATTTCATTACGGAATCTTTGGTAGGGAAATAAGATGCACAAAAATATATAACAGTTTGAAACAAACGAATTCGGTGTTCATTATGAAAATACCGATTGATACTCGCATGTAAATCTTCTTTTCGTATTAAGCGTTTGCACTGAATATCAGTTTACTATTAAGATTGAATATCCTTTCGATTTCCCGTTACATTTATCAATGCAATGAATCCTGCTACAAGCGAAAACCTCAATTAGTCCAAAGTTCCTGAACTGTAAGCTTGCAATTGCCAACTACTACACACACATACATATACAAATATGCAAACAAATACATTGCCCAGACACTGAATAACGTGCAACATATATTCGTAGGACTATCAACATTTCCTATGCAATTTTGTACGTTTCCTGTTTGAATTGGTGTAAAAGGATACGGAAACGAGGTTCTGATGAATTATTAACCTATGCCGCCTGCCTGCTGCTGCTGCTGCTACTGCCAGCGCCTATTTAACTCGTACAAAATTACGAAATGGAATAATTCAATGAATGTTGATTATATTATCATGTTGTTAAGGATGTTGCTGCTGATGATGATGATCCACGATGATGATGTTGATGTTAATAATGACTCCTACGTTAAGTGTAACTACCGTGTTGATGCTATTGGTGTTGATTGTTGTTTTTGTTGATGAGCTTTGGTATGTTGAATATAGACAAGTTCTGAAAAAAAAATAATTCAGTTGTTCCCAATATATGGTCGACAATTGCATTGTCAATATGTTATGTGGTGTGATGTTCGATTGCATCGAGAATAATAACCGTACTGATTTCATCAGAAGAAGTAAAACCGAGCAATGTGCGACTCTTTCACAGCCCTGGGCCAACATTGCACTTAAAAAAAAGGAACAAGAGAGCAAAAGGCGAAGTGAACTTCGAAGCTGAGAGCTTCCGTAGAGTTCACCACAGAAACTTTGTACCGTCTTTGTGCAAATATCTGAATACTGGCTCCTAGCAACGTTGGTGAAAATTTAAAAAAGTGGCTTGCCGCCATGCAAGAACTACAGAGGCATCATGATACTGTGAATCCCAAGCAGATTCTGACAAAATTCCTCCGGAGTCAAAGTGGAATTACAGACTGCGCCTTGTTGCTTTATCGCGTTATAGCTTTCTGTGCGTCTTGTTATTGAGTTACATAGCACGCTTCTTTGCGTAAAGCTTTCTATGAAAAGACTTGACAGTTGACAAATTTGTCAATAATTAAAATATGTTTCATGAATTGAAAAGTTTGTTTAATAAGTGAAACATTTGAAGACGCTAAAAATCGTCAAGTTGCTCAACTTTTTGGCTTTCTATGCGTTGTGCTTGCAACTCAATCCATACGAATCCAGGTTATCAACTTTTTCTGAAAGAAGCGTGTGCCACGACAAAGCCACAAAGCGTGGTCTTTAACTCCACCTGCAGTGATAGACTAGACAATCTTATCTGAAAACAGCAGTGAGATTTTTGCCTAAGCAGATATGGCATTGATCAAACAATATAAAAGGCTCGCATCCAAAGGAGGCTCAAATGTAAAACATGTTAAGCTCAGGAACTTTTTCTTATATACGGAAAATGGGAAATATGACTCATTCATTCAAAAATGTTTGTATGGATACAAACGTATGTATGTATGTGACATCTTCTTAACAAAAACTAGGAAATGATGCCGCCTCTATTTAAAAAAAAATGTCCACCTCTAGCTAGCTAAAAATGAATAATGTGGTCTAATTGAGCTATTTTACTATGTTGCCTTCTAAATCCATCAAACAAATTACGTTTTTCAATAAAGAAATCTCTTTAAATCCAATGGAACAATCCCTTTGAAAATTAAATATTTTTACATAGATTGTATTACTCAAATATTTTAAAAGTAAAGCTTCTTATTCCCTTGCATCTCTGCCTACTCGAAAAAAATTTTTGGTGTTTCTTTTACAAACTTCCTGAAAATGCGTACACTGTTGCAACTCCACAAAATTATCTACACCAAAGAACCAGGATATCTGTATGCACGGCTCAAATTTCTCCGCTCTGCTCGAGCGAAACAAATCGCACAATTCAAACATAAAATATTAACGTCGGACCGTCAGTTCAATATCTATTCAATTCGTCTTTGGAATGCTTTACCAACACGTTTCCATAATTTAAGTAACGCACAGCAATTTAAGTTTCAACTCCTGAATTATTTTTCTACTCAGTAGTTCTTTTAATTAATTTTGTTTAAGCCTCAGCTTCCCCCAAATAAAACCTCCTTATCTTATTTTGTATTTGTAAGTTGACTTACTGACAACTCATATTATATTTTTTTTTAACATACCTTTAAGTTTTATATTATTAAAAAATTATTAAATTATTAATTCTTTTATACAGAATTAAATGACATCCAATCTGTGACTTTAAACTTTTTGTAACTTAAGCTTGTCAAATTTAAGATGCTTTGTATCTCGTAGCTTAAGGATTCCTCAATGTACTCAAAATAAATAAATAAAATCAAATAGAGAAACAACATACTACGTAGTATATTTGTTCTTTCTTGCGCGAGCGTTTTTTTTTAGTCATATATATAGGTATATGTCAATCTATCTCGTTTTAACATTCAAAATTTAGATTTCTCAAAATCAAGTTTTTCCCAATACTTTGTCAAAAAATATTTGATACGTGTTTTTGGAAAAAGTTTTTCAGGACTTATTTTCGAAAATACAATTTTTTGAAAATCAAAAACTTTAAAATTAAATGAATTTTCGGACGCTAGAATTTCAAAATTCACACGTGTTGAATTTAACGTCAATTTTCTAATTGTTGTATTGAAATAATTTTTCTCTGAAGTTATTAGCAATAATTTTGCAATTTAAAAACTAAAATCGAAAATGTTGGTCTTGCGGCATGTTTAAGTTTGTTGATTTCTTAGATAGAAAATAAAATCTTGGCAATCTTTTTGCAATTTATTTCAAATTGGTTCGAGTCGCGGTTCTCTAGATATGAATTTTTCTATGTCGCCACTCGCAAAAATTAACTTAATTTCGCTTTGACTTCAATCAGCTTACTGTAGCTGAGCTATTTAACGAACAGAGTCGCCATCAATTCTAGAAGAAGTTGAAAAAGTTCGAATCCTGATTAAATGCAATGCTGTTTCTTAAGTCATTGTAATATATCTCTGGACATTTGACAAAACAACCTATTTCGATCTACGAAAATAATTCAATACAGCATAAGCTATTTGCTTCAACGAAAGACTTTCGCTATATTGAAAGAGGTTGTTTTGTCAAATGTCCACAGATATGGGAATATAATGTTTTAACCTTCAAGCGGTCGCGCGGTCATTTGTAACGGCAGCGGTAGCGCGTAACCTAAAAGACCTATTGGATATATCAGAGAAATAAAACACTAATTAATTAATATCTTTTGTTTTTTTATAATTAGGAACATTATTCATTGTCTAGGACATTAATTTGTCGAAAAAAAAAACATAACTTTAGTTAAAAACTAAGTTATAAAATGAAAAAAAAAGGAATTTAACTATATTATTATTATCAGCGAAAATGGATTGAATTCGGTCGAATCGACGTCGCACGACCTCTTGAAGGTTAAATAAAATTAAGTTAAAAAATTGACTTTCCTGAGAGATTCAAACCGATGCTCCCTGCGTTCTAAGCAAGGGCTCTAACATCTGTCATGAAAATCAACTATATCAGTGATTTACATATGAAAATGTAAAAATAAGTATATAAAAAATTAATTTTTCTTAAAACGTTGAGATTTTTTCTTATTTTTATGGGGTTTTCTTTTCATTTATACTGGAAGTTTTATTAAAATTTTTTCTAAGTATGTTCTTAATCCTATTTTGTGAGGTCGTTTTTGCGACCGTTTTGTCAGCAGTTCAAGCCTCACATTAAATAGCTAATCAGCTCGAACACATTTCAAATTTTTGATGTAAAAAATCTGGTGTTTATTAAGCAGGGTGAATACTCTACAGTTCATAAAAAAGGAAACCTCAAAATGCAGCAAAAACTTTTTCTGATCACTTACCGCTTACTGGAGATAATAAATATGGTGGATAGGTAATTTTTCAAAGGAATTGATTAAAGAATTTCTTACAAAACAAACTTAGCTACGAGAGTTTGAGTTCCTTGGCCTTACTTTCCATTCATTGCTGACATATATATTGGTACCGACAGGGCCGTATCTAGGGGGGAAGGATGCTAGGGGATAGAACCCCCCGAAATATTTTGAAGGGCACTATATAGAAACGATTTTGCAAAGAATATACACTACATAAGAAAAATCTCAAATCCACAAGCCCCCCCCGAAATAAAAACCTGGATACGTCACTGGGTACCGATGAAATCATTAGTGTTATGGCGAATACATAACTCGCACATATATTTTATAAATGACTGTATATTTTAAAGACAAAGTTGATGCGAATTCACACTTTTTTGACCAAGTTCATATTATTTGAACATATGAATCTAAAAAAAATCACCCACTCAAGTCTACCAACATGCATTAGAATGAGACACTCATATGTACAATCTATGCCCCGGCAAGAGATGAAGAAGTCTAAAATTGCAAGTATTTGTTTGGTGGAATGTAAGTGCAGTTCTCTTAAGTGCCACACTGCCAAGAGCTTCTTCTTTCCTCATCCTAAAGGACAGAAGATTGTGAACTCCTGAGCTTAATCCACCTTGGTAGATAGTATTGCAAGGCACTTTGTTGTTTTTGTTGTCAACTTGCTTGTTTAAATTATTGATGTTGATGGTTATGATGACGATGACGATGACGATGACGATGACGATAACGATGATGATGATGATAATGTTTATTGCAGTGTTGATGAAACTGACGACAATGACAATGTTGTTGATGAAATAACAAACCGGTATTAATTTGATTTAAGCTACGAGATATTTTGTCGTTGTCTCTTTTGATGATTTTTCCCTTTGTATTGCACTGGATATTAATTTAGCTCAACAACAAGACAAATAAACTCATTTTCTGGTTATTTAATCAAAAATTTTCAAACAAAAGCGTTTTTCATTCAATTATGAATTAAATACTCAGAAGTGATTGTATAAAATACAAGTGGAAGAGTTGCTATTGAAGAAATTGTTTTATTGGTATGAATAGTTGATGAGGTTTAATTAAATCTGTTTTTAATACCCTGCACTCAAGAGTGTATTAAATTTTTAGTGTACAGCAGAGGGCGTGGCAGCTACAGGCAAGTATTTTTCATGAGCGTCGCCAGCTGATCCAGTAGTGTCCTGTCTGTCTGTCTGTATGCTGAAATTATAATTACGGAAAACTAAGAAAGATAACACAGGTCAACACGAGTTTTATGTCTGGGTTCTAGATGTCAAATAAAAGAAAAAATCGTATTTTTTTTTTTTAAGTTTGCTTTTATAGGAACCAATACCATCTCATTGTGCGAAAATCACGGTTTTTCGAGACATGTGAGACGCAGTTACATCTAAAGACATTTTTTTTATAAAATCATTAATGGGGTCCAAGGACAGTATTTCGGAGAAACAAACATCCATATATAATTGACATTAAATTTTGTACCCCATTAATAGTTTCATAAAAAAAAAACGTTTCTATGGATGTAAGGTAACCCCCAAAACCATGATTTTCGCACTTTTAGTTAAGAATATCCAAAAAACCGGAACTATCAGAGAACTGTGGAAAAGTATATTTGGGTCTTAGAAACAGAGGTTTGACCAAATCATGTCGACCTGTGTGATTTGATGGAATTTGTCTCATCGATTGCGAGTAGTTTTTCAATTATAGCTTGTGAGATTGAAAATGTGCAATATTAGTTGGCACACAAGCCTACCGTCCATGCAAATCTGAGCTTGTCTTGAGTTTTTCCGATAAATTGGTGGCATATGTCAAGAACAACTGAGAAAAATTCTAAAATTTAGTAACAATGACTTTACTAAGACTTCACATTTAATAGGGACGTGGCACTTACTCTGCCAGTAAAAATCTAAAGCCTTATATGTAGAGAGTAATTCATATATCTGCAACCAAACTTTATACAGACCTTTAAACTGATTTAAACACGTACTTGAGAAAAAGTGGACAAATTAGATAATTAAAAGTTTCATCTCATCATCCGACCAAAGAAAGGGGTACTTTTTTACAGACGTTTACGTCATCAAGTTTTCAAAAAAAAATGCTTATACCTCAACTTAAACATTTTAGTCAGAAAATGGATTGTACAATGAACTATCGGGCCAGGCCGACTCAGTTTTTGATTACCGCAACAACGTAACAAACTCAGCGAAAAACTCGATGACATTCCTTTATTGTCGCGGGCTTGCGGACTATAAGTTTATGCTTTATAAAAACTTTCGCCAACTAGGAAAATCCACTTTCTTGTCATTGCATTGAAGAAACTTCTGTTAATTCAATGGAGCAACATTAACTTCTACTAAGGAAACCAATTTGCTTATTTTAAGGACATCAGTGCATATAGAAAGGCATAAATTCCTTTAGTAAGGAATAATTCCTTAAATGGAGTAAACTTATTTAATAGACGTATTTAACTATTTAAAAATAGAAAAAATTAAAAGATTAAATCTATTGTCCCCCTTCAAAATATTGCTAAATAAATGTCAGCCATATGCTAGCTTGCGTAGCTATAACTCAATTGCATGCACTCCACACCCACTAAATGGGTGGATTTCAGTAGAAATGATTGAAAACCAACCACATTTGCTCTTTAAGTAGATACAAATGCTATGAATCGTGTAGTCTAACTGACTGTTTGTCTGAATGATTCCACATCTATGCGACCACCTCTATCTACCGTCTCCTTGTTAATTGTAGATGTTGCTTACCCGTTCAAAAGGCTGCATGAATAGAGATACTACAGGGATGGATGACATCTTCATCGTTGTTGTGGTTTTGGTGACTTTTATGTTGAAATAAATTTTCAATCAGTAAATTGATATCGTCGTGATTTCTTTATTACCGACAATTGGTCATGGTTGGTGATTCCTTCTAATTTACTTAAAAGTGCCATTCATTTGCGGAATAGAAAAGGCAACAACTGTATTTGTTGGATTGGGTTGTGCACTCACAGATTCTATTTTTCTTTTTATTATTATTGCTGTAAAATTGTTTTTAATTTGTATGCGCCTGCATTAGACTCCAATTTAATCCACTTATGTTTGTAGCCTGAAAGTCTGCTTCAATATATGTACACACGTAATCCTTAACGTTTACTGCACAAATACAAAAGCCACCATAATTAAAATATTGGTAACCAATCGAAAAATATTTTCCACACATTCAACATCAATCGAATCACATTGCCACATGCATACATATACATAAGTCCTTAAGTACACAGTAAAATTTTATCTATGTATAAATACACAGTTGGTAAACGGTTATAACGCTTTTTCTCAGCCATAACACAACATAATTGCTTAATTTTTTTTTATTGGAAAGGCGGTGAAGAGAAGGGAGGAAGGCGGTGCCACGCCCCTAACAGAAAAAACGTTTCCACGGCTAAGCTAATTGACCGATTTCAATAAAATTTGATATGGAGATAGAATGAACCCTAAGAAAGGTTATTAAAAACTTTTATTTCTTTAAGGGAACGTGGCTCCGCCCTTAATGGAAAAAACGCATTCTCGGCTGAGCCGATTCTTCGATTTTGATGAAATTTGGTATTGAGATAAATTGATTCTCTTGATCCTCTTGCAGGAATAAGCGTCGGTACTCCTTAACTAGCGAACCGATTTTGATGAAATTTTGTTAGGATATAGATTGAACCCTAAAAAGATTTTAAAAAACTCAAAATTTTTAGTAGGCGTCGCAGCACCTCTAACAGGAAAAAGCGTTTTCACTGCTAATCTAATGGACCGATTTTGATCGAATTTGGTATAGATATAAATTGAGTCCTGAGTAAAATTGTCTTCTATATATAAATAGGCAGTTTCAACTGCCGTAAAACAACACAATCGCTTAATTTTAATTTGTTGGAGAGGTTGTGAGGAGAAGCAGTGCAGAATGTAATTTTTTTTCTAATAGTGAGCGGTGGCATAACTCTAACAGGAAAAATCGTTTCCACGACTAAACTTATGAACCGGTTTTGATAAAATTAGATAAAGTTAGGTTAAACTCCAAACAAGGCTCTTAATAGGGGAAAATCGCTGACACGGCTGATCCGCTACACCGATTTTGATGAAATTTGGTATGGAGATAGATTGAATACAGAGCAATGACATTTGTGGGGAGTGCCACGCACCTAACATGAAAACCCTTTTCACTACTATACTAATAAACCGATTTTAATGAAATTTGACAGAAATAGTGTACGGTGTCACGCCTCCAATAGGAAAACATGTTTTCTCTGCTGAGCTAATGGACCGATTATGATGAAATTTGGTATGAAGATAGAACTAATCGACAGATTTTGATGAAATTTGGTATGGAGATATGTACATACATATATTGAACTCAATGGAAGGAATAGGGATAGGGCAACATGACACAATCATTTATTTTTGAAAGCGTTGAGGAAAAAATGCTTTTTCTTACATCAGTTTTTTAATATTAAGTATCAAAAAGTTGGTTGAATTTCAACCGCTGGGCAAACTATAGTTTATATAATTTTGAATATACTTAGTTCACGGAATCTTGATCAGAACTCATTAGATCGATCTCAGCTCGTAGGAAAAAAAATAAAAGGAAACGTTGGAATTTGTGTTCCGTATTCCGACGTAATTTGATTAACAAATATTCTTAGATTTATGAATTTAATAACACTGCATCAAAAATATTATCAAATTTTAATTATTTCGTTAGAAAAACCTACAATATTCTCAAATATACTCAGTTTTATTTTATTCATTTATTGAGATTATTTGTTTGTCAAATTACGTCTGAACACGGACTTTATAAAAAAAAATTTTTAAATTAAGAAAAAAATAAAACGAAACCTTTGCCCACGATCGGACCGGTCTCAAAAGTTCTTATATTTATGAATGTTTTTTTGAGAGCTTTGGTCGGTCTTCGTCAAACTTCATTGGGACCATCGCAATAATAAAGCATGGTTTTAGTCTTGCCGCAAACAATTACGTCTCTCTAATACCCCATTGACCCTGCAGTAGAAGAGCTTGATAATACTCACTGTGAAGTGTGTGTTACTGTATAATTGCAGTAGTTGATGAGCATATGAGCCCAAGGCCCCGATGAACCCAATTAAAAATTAATGGGTACAATTAAAAAAAAGTTCTGAATCAGGCTCCAACAAATGAAAACACTCAAATAAGAGTTATTAAGGAGGAGTGGACAAATATATTGCGTCTATTATAAGAAAGCTGCAAGCTTGCTGTTTTCACCACGAACTTTTTCTTATTAGTTTTTTAGTTTCTTCCATATTCCACGATACCATGAAATGTCTAATGTTTTTCTTTATGTTCCATAAACTTTTCTTTTTGCATTTGACAAATTTTTTTTTATTGTTTTTTAATGAGAAATGAGTCATGGAATAAATAGATTTTTCCAAAAATAATTTTCCAAAAAGTATATGCATCTCTTATTTTAATTCAATATTAAAGTGAAAATTGTAGTGCATAATTTACTTTGCAAACAATTACTTCACAGACAATACATCTCTTTAATTTTACAATCTGATAAAATCGAATTATTGAATATATATCATATGGTAACATACTTGTTCGGTGCACTTAGGTAGACGTGGCAGCTGGCTAAAGTCAACACACTTTATCCTAAAGCAGTCCATTCTGATTCACTTAGACATGTAACATACTGAGTAGAGATGGGCGCATCTCGATTTTTCCAATAACGACACGTCACGAACACGAATTACAAATTTCAGACACGAACGCAAAACGTACTGTTAAATTTTTCCCAACACGAACACGACACGACACACACGACTTTTTCAACTGTAAAAATACATCTTCGAAGCTAAACACAACTGGGACGTGCGATATACTGGAAAAAAACAAAACGAGACAACATGATTTTCGTTGCAGCAAGATATGTCAAACTTTTGTAAGTGACGCTACAAAATTTATCGCTTTTGTTTGACAAAATGATTCAGATCCCCATCATAATTACATTTTTATACCCTACACAGAGGGTATATTCACTTTGTCATTCCGTTCGTAACGCATAGAAGGGGGCGTGGCAGGTATGGGAAAGTATATATATTCTTGATCAGCGTCACCACCTGAGTAGATATAGCTATGTCCGTCTGTCTGTCTGTCTGTGTGTCTGTCTGTCAGTTGAAATCAGGTTTACGAGAAAACTAAGTAAGCTACCACAATGAAATTTGGCACACAGGTCAAACCTTCTTGCAAGCTGCTAACATATAAAAATTGGCGAAATCGGTTGACGGCCACGCCTTCCGCCCATACTCTATGTAAATATACCCAAGTCCATTTTGAAAAAAAGATGCTGCGATTTTGATGAAATTTGGTGATTTGTTGAAGATGAGAACAAAATTAAGATTAGGCTAGATTTGTAGTTTGCAAAGACTCTTAAAGGGGCGTGGCACAGCCCTAAATTTTATCTTTCATAACGCCATAGCTCGTAAACCGTGCAAGATATTGTGATGAAATTTGGTGCATGAATACAGATCTTATGAATCTAAAATTGTGCATAAAGTGAGCGGAATTGTAAAAGTGGGCGTGGCACTTTTTAGCAATTGAAAATTTGGATTTCGTATAACTCCAAATTGGCACATACGATTTTCATTAAAATTTTAGGGATGATACCACTGAAAGTAGTCATCAATAGAAACTTTTTCCAATGTACTGGAATATTTTGTTGAAGGGCGTGGCACAGCCTACAATATTTATAAACGTTAGAAAATGAGAACTAACAACGCAATCGTTATGAAATTTAATATGGCAGAAATACTTGCAAAAAGGTCATTTGCAAAATTTTTAAACAATAGTGCCGGTGGGCGTGGCACCTCCCATGTAAGCAAAATACGTTTAATGCTATAGATAGTGTGCTATGAGAGTAATCTTCATAAAATTTTGTGTAGAGGTGCCGATTACTATAATCTTTGAAATTCAATGAAACTTGACATGATTGCATCAGTGGGCGTGGCACCTCCCTCATTAACATAAAGTTGTAAGTGCTATTTTAAGTGAACTATTGGTGCAATTGATCTGAAATTTGATGAAAGTGGGTATTAGGTACATATGAATCAAAATACCAACAGTGGGCGTGGCACCTCCCATACAATTAAAATACCTTAAGTGACATAACTATCGAAATATATGAGCAACCATACTGAAATTTGGTGTAAGAGGTTTGTTCATGGAAGGCTATTTTTGGATCGAAATCTGACTGGATTGTACCAGTGGGTGTGTCACCGCCCTAAATTTTAAGAATAATTACGGCACATATCGCAAACTATACAAGCTATTGTGCTAAAATTTAGTTTGTGCATGTCAATCACGAATGTCATTTATTGAAACAAAAGTGGGCGGAATTGGAGAAGTGGGCGTGAAATATTTCGCGATTTTCATTTCTATTCTATTTTTTTCAACATTTCCCATATTCTTTTGAAATTTTCAGTTTTTTCCAACACTTCTCAACATTTTTGAAACTTTTTACATTATTTTCGACTTATTCAACCTCTTCAACATTTTTTTAACATTTATTCAAAAAGTACTTTCAATGCAGTGTAGGGTATGTGAGTTTCGGCCTGGCCGAAGATAACACTTTTACTAGTTATATTTCTTTTTAACAGATTTCAAGAGAAATATCCAGCTCTTGTTTGGTTTCGTTCGAATGTCTCGTCAAATAACCAGATCTTAACTACGTCTCAAAACATCCATATGGCCGGATGAGTTAATCAGGTCCCAGTTACGGTTTTTCAGTGTACTATACACTCACACACACACTCATACGTTTTGACACTTATACAAACTCACTTTTCAATTGCATCAAATATTTGCACTCGAGTGATGCAAATTTGCAAATTGCAAAATTGAAATGCGTTTTGAGACTTTGGTGAATGGATTGTTGCCTGTTTGCTTGGTTGCTTTGTTGGTTGGCTATACAGGTGCGTTATTGGTTTACTTCATATGCTGGCATATAAGTACCAATGCATGAAGTCGAAATAGGCAGATATCTAGATATATCTATAGCTAAACAGACAGACAGCAATACTTTTGTGGCATCCACACTCAATGTTGTCAATGATGACTCCGTTTATGCTGTTGATAAATTTTCCCAGCATTTCATAGTTTGTAATATCAACCTTTAGCTGTTTGAAAATGAAAAAAAATACAACCCATTGAGGTTTTTTTTCCATTCATCTCAGCCTATGGGAAATTCCCTCGACATACCGATAACGTGGCGGCAAAACCATTTTATTGCATTGAATCAACGAATTGCATGTCAAATGGGGAATTTTGATTAATAAAGTACTCAAAATTCTTTGTCAGCGTACCTCGTAACATATTCGTACATATGGATTTGTGTGGCTATGGCTCAGTCGATGGCTCGAATGGTGCTTTTGAAATACCTCCAGTTAGTTGTGGCTTGGTGTTCACTTTTGTTTTGCGGTTGAATTTCATTTATGGAAATTGGATTTAAAAATATTTTACAGCATAAGCGAATACATTGAATAATTTTTTTAAATTAAAGCGAATTTTATTGCTTAGGTCTTAGTTCACAAGGCAATATATCTAGTACCTACTTCGAATACGAGTGAAAAATTAGTTCTTGTTTTTTCTTTTCACATTATTTACTATTACACTATTCGACAGCATTTTGCACACATGGAGAAAATAGACCAAACTAATAATTAGAGAACAAATGTAGTAAGACTGCATGCTCAGTTTTTTACAAAAACATGCTTATATAACTTAGGTTCTAAAGGATATGTTTCATCCTCATCCCACAATATGGCTATCAATTGAAAGAGAAGAACCAAATAACAACATAAATAATGATTTTTCGATATATCAGATGAGAAGATGTCAAAAATATTTTAATAAAATTTGCTTTTGAACATCCCTTAAGGTCCCAGGCAAATCCTTAAGTACAAATTGTATGTTGTGAACTATACTCTTTACAGAAGAAATGCTATTAAAATTCAACCCATAAAATTTTTATTAACCTGAACCAAAGAAGCTTTTATGATTACATTTGAATATATGGCGTTGCAAACTCTCAACACTTATTTTTTTTTTAAAAGTACACGAATATTCAGAACTAAAGTTATAAATGTTTCCTCATTTTGATAAATCAATACATAGCATGATTTTGATATTATTAGAAATTCTCTTTTTATTTAATACCTTTTCTGACCACATCGGATAAGTGGAAGCATTTGATAAATATTTTTGTATACGCACTGGACACCAGAAGACGGGCGTGGGCAAATGAGCTTGGCACCTCTACAGATACAGCACATTAAATTTATCGTTTCGAGACAGTTTTGCACGTGGAACAATGAAATTTGGCAAACGGAGGCTGAAAACAAAATGTGAAGCCAATTTTTACTAGGCGACTAAGACGTCGATGTTGTGGCCAACCATGAAAGGACTGGTGGTGTCATGACAAAAGGTGCTACGATATATTTAGTTTACTTTTTCTGTTAGACAAATAATTGCTAAGCAAAAGTTCAAATGCGTACCGTTGCTAAGGGTGAAGTCGGCGTTTTGTGACATAACCTGACAAGTAGTGAGAGGTCAAGAAAGTCTGAAAATCACGTAAGGCTATTGCCTTATTACGTAAAATCTATTTGAAGTTCTTCAAGGAAGTAGCCTTTGGTAGTTTCCAAAAGTGAAAACTTAAAAAGTATTGTATTGTGAAGGGTCGTTCACATGTTGTGTAACGTGATTTTCAGACTTTCAGATGTAACGCACACGATTTTGTAAATAGCAGGCCTTAAGCAGACAACGTTTTGCACTAAATTACACCTTTTGGGTAGCTATGTTTTGGCAAATGGTTAACTTTCGATAACTTCTTAGTTCAATTATAAAGAAATCAATGTTATGTAAGATAAGACAAACTTAAATCTAAATCCAATGCACTTATTTTAATCCAAATGAATGAAGAACACGGTGCTAAAAAAATAACATTTTTTTTTCACATCTGAAGATATCGGTATACTCATAAAACAACGATATCCGGAAGTAGTAAGACTGAGTTTTCAGTTTGGTCAAATTCATTAGGATATATTTTAAAGGACTTTGAAGCTTCAAAGGATATACAAGATTCAATAAAATTAAATTAAATACTTCCACTTATTCTATGTTGTCAATTGAGCACCATATAAAAGCAAAAAACCCTTGAAATTACAAATTTTTACTTTATTTTAAGTTCCCAGGACGAAAATATTTTGATGTCGTTTTAAATTTTATTCCAAAATAATTTTATAAAAATTATGCATCAAAAACTTAGGTATACAGCGCTATAAAATAAAACTCAAATTCAAATTCAAATTTCAAAGGATATGTAAGGTACAACAAATATATTTACTAAATGCTTCAACTTATCCGATGTTGTCAGAAATGGTATTAAATAAAAAGAAAATGTCTTGTAATATCAAAATCATGCTTGACGGAATTTTGGCAAAAATTTAATTTGAAAATTTTGCATTTACAAGCAAAATATAATATGGTACTTTTTTTGGTAAATGAATACACTAACATTAAAAAGTCGGACATATTTTTTAGACCTTATATCCAAAAAGTTAGCTTACAATAAGGAGCCGATATTACTAAAAAAGCTGGATTAAGGTAGAGCTCGAGACGTCTATAGCCATAGGCCTCGAGATCAACGGTGCCCCCAACCAGCACTGGATTAATGTATTAAACTACAGCCAGATTTGAAGGTAGAGACCCGGACTCCTTTTCACTGCGTGAAAAGCTAAACGGTCATAGCAGTCGGGACTCAAATTTTTTTTGACTAAATATAAATACTGTTGTTGCCACTTACATGCATTTTATTTCAAGCTTAAATAATCAACATATTTTATATATATATATAGGTGTAAAAATCAAAAAATAAATTCCTTTTAAAAATTTAATACTCTTTCTTTCAATTACGCTTGAATGATTGAAATGGATTTTAAAATAATTTTTTTTCTATTAATATTTCAGGCTTACACAAAGCCTCGATATCTGCGAAAATAAGGATCATACGACAGAGTTTTAATAAAGGCTTACCCATGCAAAATATGAAAAAATTTAAGACGGTCAAAAGGCCGAAAACTTTCGCTTATGTTCAAATATTTTTGGAATGTCTCATATAAACTAAATGAAAAATAGTTTCTAACTGCATAACCGGGTGCAAAAAAACCCATCGATTAATCTACATAATTGAGATTTTATTTCCGAAATAATACGAATAATGCAAATTTTTAAAGCGTTATATGTTTATCAGCATAAACTACAGATTTCATATATTCCTATGGGAAAAAACCTAAAAATCAATACTTTTGATAAAACACTAATATTTTCTTCTATACGAATATGTTCATTTTTGGTATCGGTATTGCTTGTAACAACTAATCGCTGTGGACATTTATCGGGAAAGATTGTTTAGAAATAATTGGCAAAAATAAACTTCAAAAAATATTGAACTCATACCAAATTTAACCCTAAAAGGATATGCTTTGTCGATTCGACGACGCACATTTGGGTTTTACCTTTTAGTTTTTTTTGGTATTGTTTGAATTGAATTTTTTAATTAAAGTAATAGCATATAAAAATTTTGTAGTTGTTTTCTTTGTGCTGGAGAGCAAAATAATCGACTTTTAAGGTTAAAAAAAACCGTCGTTGATTCGACGAAGCATAACCTTTACGTACAAAAAATAAGTATATCCTTCTAGAGTTCTATTACTATAAGAAATCACCCTTTAATAAGTTTCTTTGAGATTCTATTAAATATTGTTAAGTGCACTCATGCGCTTTTTACTAATTTTAGATATGTGCTAATGCAATATCTTCGACGTTACTTAGAGTTGGAATTTTGATAGATAATTGATTATCTTTAATTTAATAACATTTTAAAATTCATGTAAGTCGCTTAGTTAGATAAATGATGGCTTTAACTCTATAACATCATTTGGAACCTGTTCGACTCAAAAGTGTACGATGATTAATGAATCAACTTTTCAATTACGTACACATTTCGTCTTCTAAACACGTCACACCACCCTCTCCTCTTCAAATGCACCAATGTTCCCATCATAAAATAGATAACTAATTGTAATTGTAAACAAACGCGTACTTACAAGTGCGATTACAATTCTCAATAGACCGTTCGACAAAAAAAAAAAAAAAACCTGCTCAAGGGTACAAAATGCTGATGATGATAACTTTTATTTCAACATTTAAATGGGGGTTAATAATAAATGAATACGCTGCAACAGCTACAATAACAATAAACAAACAAATAGTAACCAAATAATAACAACAACAATCTAACCAGAGCAATAACAACAACAACAACAACAACAGCAACAAGGTTGCATTAGCAGCAACATTAACAGCTCATCAGGAGTAGCAGCAGCAGCAGCCTCAGCAGCAGCCTCAGCGGCATCAAGTGCGAAAGTAAACAGACGCGTGTCAGACGCACAGTGTCCGCCACTGTTGCTTAGTGTTGCCAGACTGTAACGTTCGACTGAGCAAACTAAGCGTTCGCTTACCGCTAAGGCGCGTGTGAATTGTTGCAATTTATGCGTAAATCACCCCATCCGCAACAACAGCAATGTTGTTTTTGTTTTCCGTTTTCATTATTTAGTGTCCAATTATTGTTAGAAGCAACAAAATTTAGGGTTAACGTTGACATCCGGGTACTGAAATCATTTGCGTTTTCAGTCAAAATAAGCATCCCAAGAGAATTCAATGTTCGTGTCAGCATGTTGCTACACTCTGGTTTTAATCAAGAGCGTGTGTTTTATTTATTGGATTTGAGCGTTGGCGAAATTTTCCAGATTTTCACACTTAAATTTTGATTATTAGAATTTTTGTCCCCTAATATCCTGGTTGAGGGATATATTATTTGTATAGTTTCTACATACATGGTGTTCCTTATGTGTTGTAGTTTTCAATCAAATAAAATATGTTTGAAATGTCCTGAATTTTGGATTTATTTCAGGCAAATGTGCGCTGAAACTGGCGCTTCTATCGCTGCACTAAAGAAGTTCTACAAGTTAATTTAACTAAATTTCACACGAATGATATGCAGTGATGGCATTTTCAGTACTATTTCACATTTTTCAGTACATTCACTCAGAGAAAATAACGAAAAGTACCATCGGACTGATGTTTAGTATACTTAGATAGATTTCAGCACTTTTCCAATATTTTTATGTGATAACATTTTTGTTTGGAAAGTTTGCTTGCATTGACAGGAACATTTCTTTATTATAAACCATAAAACATATGGGTCATTCCATCTATAATGGGCCTCATGTTTTTTAAGCTGAAACTTTCTTCAGTGATTGTTCTGTTATGTAGAAGATATAAAAAATTCGATAAAATTTTTTTGACCAATATTATTGCTTAAAAAAAAGTTTTAAATTGTGTTAAAAAAAGCTCGTAAGTAAAACGAAAAAATTCATTGATGAATTAAATGTAGTTGTGTACTAGTAGATGACAAAAAAACTGCAAATCTGAATAAATGAACGCCTGAACGCTTTCTATGTGGTAAAAAATAAAAAAATTGACTTTCCAAGAAAACATCAGTTTCCCAAATACTCCATCATCGATTTCAGCCTTTTTAGGCTCATTTTCAGAACATATAGGAGTACCATCTCTGAAAATTTTATCCATGTTTTTTCACCCTATTTGATTTTACAAGCATTTAAAGTTAAGATTTATGATTTGCAATGTAAATTGAAACATTGAGAATGAGTCCGAGAGAATAAATCTTGAATTGATTTCAGCTTTTTTAAGCTTAAAATTTTCAGAACATACATGAGTACCATCTCTGAAAATTTCAATCATATTTTTCACCCTATTTTTATTTGGGAAATTAATGTTTTCTTGGAACGTAATTTATTTTATCTTTCACCACATAGAAACCGTTTAGGCGTTCATTTATTCAGATTTGCAGTTTTTTTGTCATCTACTAGTACACAACTACCTAAAAATAATATGAATTGTGTTTGGTTGTTTATATTCATCAATGAATCTTTTCGTTTTACTTGCGAGCTTTTTTTAACACAATTTAAAACTTTTTTTTTTAAGCAATAATATTGGTCAAAAAAATTTCATCGAATTTTTTTATATCTTCTACATGACAGACCAATCAATGAAAAAAGTTTCAGCCTATTTAAAAAACATGAGGGTAATGATAGGCCCATTATAGATGGAATGACCCATATGTAAATACTTGCGCTAGTTTATTTAAGCTAATGGAAGTAAGTGGCAACCAGGTTTCCAAGTGGCCGTTATTGACGCGGCCAGGCAGTTAGTTGCATGCCGCGGGCCTTGTAGGAATTGAAAAGGCGAATTCTGAGGTTGCCATTGTTTGGGAATGTTGATCAGCATAAAATTAATTACCTTTGCAGAAATATATATTTCATCACAACCAGTTTTCCTCATTCTGTGTTGTTCAAAAAATATGTTATTGGTGGATGCTTTTACATATGTATGCAGCTTAGAAAAGCACTTCACTGCGCCCGTCTCTGAAAACCTCGAAAATATCTCTTAAACAAAATAGACTTTGCAGAGTATTAAGTTTCTGGAAATGTCAAAAATAACATTCTTCTGGTAATACCTTCCCCAGCAGCAGCTTGATTCCAGGTATTTCTTTGCCTAAAACACTCTCTCGCTCACTTTAGGCCTAATCAAATTTCAATTTCTGCTACTAAATCAAACATAATAATTGTTTTACATGAATCTCTCTGTAGCTATTGGGCTAGACATATATTTCAGATACCCACAGAAGAGCTTTCTAAAGATCAACAAATAATTTTTGTATTTCTTTAACATCAACAAAATTCATTTCTGCCACTATTTCGAAATTTGAGGAGACCAGTTGCAAAAACCGGCCAAGTCCCTTTTTCATACTTTTGGAAAAACAACGAAAACGTTTATTATCTTCATCTATATTAATTCAAAAATTAAAACGTATTTCCCACATAACAGCATATAAAATTTCTTACTCAAAACACGTCAAATCACAATTTTTGAGTTTCATCTGCCTATGTTTTTGAGAAAACAATTTTGAACTGGGCGGGCTATAATCCACCCAGTGATGGACTTGTCTGGTTTTGGCATAGTAATCAACAAATTTTGTTTGGAAAAAAATGGACTTCACAGGTTTTGATATCAATGAACTGAAAGCAAGCTCATGGACTTGACCAGTTTTGATATCTATGTATCTATAATAAATTTAAAAAATGTATTATATCTGACAAAAATTTTTTTTTTAATCTAAAAACATAGTAGAAATATTAAGCATGGTTTAGTGATTAATAAATATATCAAAATTTGATTTTTTTGGGCTTGGCTGGTTTTTACACATAAAAAACTTTCAGATTTGGGTATTGTTGTCTTATTTTATTTGTAACCTATTGTAGTTAGCACTATTGACTTTGGCGTATATATACATACATATGTATGTTCGATTACTAAGCAAAACCTTTAAAATGAGATATAATATGACTGACAACAAGACATTACAAAGACCATGAGGGTTTGATATCTAGCGCCTCACCTCTACATGCATTGATTACTGTGTAAAAATAAAATGCTCAGATATTTTCTATGGAACTTTAAAGTGAAATTCATGTTGGTTACAAAAATTGGTTGTTATTTGCAGCCAATATTCTTAATGGGTGGTTTAAGAACTTTGATTTCAAAGTAATGATGTAGTAACTTTAAAATGAATAATATATAATTAAAAATTGTTGAATTATGTGCGGAATGCACACAGCTATAATTTATAAATGAAGGTTTTACAACCTTCATGTAGCCATGCGCTCTCTCAACTAATCCCTATGAGTTTAGCCCATAGAAGTCATCGTCCATTTAAGTACTTAAACGTGGAACGTGTGTGAAAAGTTTGATTATTTTATTTGTATTACTTGAAATAACGAGGACGATGATTTCTATCGGCTAAACTCATAGGGATAAGTTGAGAGAGCGCATGGTATGATATCATTTGCAATGCGATCATATTTTCACTGCTTGCATTGGCATTGAGTCGTTGTACGTGCAGCTAGGAGATCACCAAAGTCCACAGCAGCGGAGACAATATACTCCTTGGGCACTGTCTTTAGCGACTGAAATGATAGACTTGAGTTTTTTGTTCCTTAATGTGATTATTATCCACGATGTGGTGAATAGATCGATACATCTGCTTCAAGATTCAATACGTTTTCAAAAGCATCAATTTTGATAAAGCTTTTGATAATCTAAACGATAAGATACGGAGATACTTAAAGTAATTTATGCCTAATGTATTGATCAGTGGGATGCCAACAGTCTAATAATGAAAGGCTGACTAGTCTATACCATAGCCTCAATAAAATTTTGATTTTTTAGGTTTGTTCAATGCTCAGCGGACTTTTCTACAATTCTACACATGTTAATTTGACTTATTTTGGGTAATTTTGCAGGGAATAGCAAAGCTTAATGTCCTTCAAGTGCGATATGAATGTACCAAGGTTAGGTAGGAGTGGCAGTCAGTTATGAAAAGCCGACTCACTTAGACCAAATGTGATCCATTGTGATACCACAAGGTGTTCGACTATGCCCTCTCGTCGAACCAACAAGATTTCATAATGAAAATAAATAGCTGACCTAAACTGACATGTCTAAGGTCATCCAGATCATCAAATAAAAACGAACCAAGTGCTTTGTGGCGTTTTCTAGCAAATGCGGGATAGGAGCAGAGAAGATGT
The DNA here is from genome assembly GCA_963680825.1 of Meiosimyza decipiens. Taxonomy (NCBI): domain Eukaryota; kingdom Metazoa; phylum Arthropoda; class Insecta; order Diptera; family Lauxaniidae; genus Meiosimyza; species Meiosimyza decipiens. The sequence goes on along the minus strand of OY804258.1, from coordinate 84,517,987 downwards.
TTAATATTTTCCTCTTCCTCCACCCGAGTCAAAAGACCTAACACCTAATCTCTCCGCATGTCTGCCGATGAGGCAGTGGCCAGTTATGACTGCGACAACTGACGAGACACTATGTCTAGTGTGAGAAATTAGTTCTGACGAATGCTTAGCATCCCATTCCGGCCAGATTTGCCTAGTTATATTACAAGTTGACCCTTCAGTCCATCTTTTATTAGCATTTTTAACCATTTCTTCTTTAAGCAGAAACTTGCAGGTAGCAAGAGTGGCATGCCAACACCTTCCTTGTCCTGAGGAATTTGTGCAGTAGTCCTCTGCCTAGAAAGTTCATCCGCTTTGCAATTGCCGTCAATGTTCCTATGCCGAGGCACCCAGATGAGATGAATGTTAAAGTGTTGAGCCATCTCGTTTAGAGACGAGCGACATTGTTGGGCCACTAGTGAGCTTAGGAAGACTGATTCTAGATATTTGATAGCTGCCTGACTATCTGAGAAAATGTTTATATCCTTTTTGGATACAACATTCCTCCTTAGCCAGGATGCTACTCCCTCTATTGCTATAACCTCCGCCTGAAAAACGCTACAATGATCTGGTAAACTCGCAGCAATTCTTAACTTCAGTTCTTTGGACTAAATACCATAACCCACAGTGTAGCAATTAATATGGCCCCTTCTCCCCGCGAGTCCTCCCTTCCAGTCATCCCTAGATGGAATGTGAGTTACGTAATCCCTGTTGAATGTGATTCCTGGAACAACATAGTGCAACTTGGAGGGTACAGACCTCAAGCTATGAAGAATAGTTGAGTGCCCTATTCTACCCTCGGACCAGCAAATAGTTTCCTTGAGTCTAATGGCAGAACAAGCTGCCATCCGTTTACCTAACAGGTCAAGAAGAACGAGATGAAAGAAGACCTCCAAAGCGTCAGTTGGTATAGTCCACAGAGCACCACTGATAAACATGGAAGCTGCCCTTTGAACTCTCTGTAATGAATGTACCAAAGTGTTAGTAAAAAAACATTAACACTCCAGAGTTTACAAAACATTTAAGAGCGCCGTTCGCACAGCAAGGTTACATGTCTCCATGTTTAAACAAACTATGTACTCGTATATCTACTTATGAAAAAAATAGTTTATGTCAAAACTACAGTCACTTGACGATTCAAGTTTTTCTTTTAAACCAATTGTTCATATTGAAATTTTTCCCTCATTCTAAATCCCTTTCTAAGCCCACTCAAATGTTGGTCACGAACTAATAATCTCATTATTTTATTTGCAATTTGTACAAAAGAATTTCTCACACCCAGCAGTCAGCTTTCCTTCGCTGACGCTGACAACCCACTACCACAACTAATCCGATAAGTAAAATTCTATTGGGATCAACAGAAGTTAATAAGCAAAGAATTTTCGCATTTTCATGCTGCGAAATAGAAAGTTAAGGGCATACGAGTCAGGAAGAAAGATGGGGGAAATGCCGCAAATACTTGCATGTATTAAGTAAGTAAAAGTTATAATACGCAAGAAAAATGAATTTATGTGCAGAAGTATTAGGAGGAAAAACCAAGAAAGAAACTGCGAATTAGTCAATTATGCATTTGAAGCACCTAACAATTTTTACGCATACTTAATGAGCACTTACGAATGTACCAGTAGGGATGGACAAGACAGCAATTTCGCATTCGTTACTAAGGGGCCATCCATAAATCACGTGACCGATTTGTGGGAATGGGGGGGTCATGAAAAATACTACGAAAAGTAACGACGGGAGGCGGGGGGTTGCGCCAAATACTATATGACTTCAAATTGTAAAAATATAAATTTGTTTTCAAATTCAACGTCCAAATTAAGTAGTAAATTTAAAAGCTCCACGTATCATTTTAGAAAAGAAATACATAAATCTGAAGGTAGCGTTTCTAGAGTTCGACCTTTGAGAATATTGAGTAAGCGATCAAGAGAACGTTTATGTATCATGGATCGATGTAGAAGATATAGAAGATGTAGAAGCTGTTGAACTGAAAGACGAACAATTAAATATAGAGAAATATATTACTTTAATTGAGGATATACCTTCTTGGATAGATGAGGGAATTTCTTTCTTGGAAGAAATTTAAATATTGAAAATTATATATTCATTTTAAATATGTTATATCTATTAAAATATAAAATGTAATGTTTTATGTTTAATATTGTCAATAAACCATATATTTTATTTTAAAATTCATTAGTGGAAAATAGTTTTAAAAATTATGCTGCTACGTAATTAAATAGGGGGAGGGGGTGGGTTAATAGAGTAAAGTCACGAATCGTCACTATAGGGGGGGTAGGGGTTAAAAAAAAGGTTTTTCCGGTCACATAGCTTATGGATGGCCACTAAGAAGTAAGAGTGACTGCTACTTTAGAATCACAGTGAGATAACTTGATATTCAAGTCACAATGATTCTAAAAAAGTGAGGAAACCGCGCACAGTGGAAGAAGCACAAAGTTATAGTGTGATATCATAGCTTAAAAATCGTTAGAGATGAATGATGAATGTATGATTATATTTTTTGTTATGATTCTTAACTGGTCAATGCAAATAGTAAAATATAGTATGCTTGCAGATTCTTAAACGTTGGCAAACAAATGCATTGATTAGAATTGAAACGGAAATCGGCAACGATTACCCGCTGTCAAAAATAAATTTTGTTGTTTTAATTAAGACTGCATAGTATTACAGCTCGAAATGTATGCCAAACAATAGAACTCGAAGAGGCCTAAACATAATACGAAGGGTTGCATTGTTGAATCCTGTCCCAAACATGCATTTCCACTGGTTTTTTTGGGTCAATTTTCATTGATGAAAATAACAGCTTGAAATGTATGCCGAATTATAGAGCTCGAAGTATATATGTATAAGGTTGCCTTGTCGAATCCTAACCCAAACATGGTTTGCCAATCATTTAAGAAAAATTGGCCATAAAAACGGGTTTTTATGGGTTCCCATGCTTAAGACAGGATTCGACAAGACAAACCTATATATTCTTTTTAGGCTCTTTGAGCTTTATCGTTTGTCACACATTTCAGGCATTAATATATGTTAATTAAAAATGGCCCAAAAACCTGAGGCAACCGCTTTTTTGGAAAGATTTCGATACATCTTAACTTGTCTTTCCCGTATATCTTATCCTGTAATCTTACAAGACACTCAAATTTTCTGCACCGGCCTCATTGGTTTTTAACGCAAAAGCTTACTGATGATACCATGTTGCGGTGGTTGAAACAAGTATAAGCAGCTAGAAGCCCATTTCTTTAATGCATTTTGCACTATAATTCTTTTGTCATTTTTGCACTTAGAGTACTGAAGAGGAGGCACAGTAAAAAATATAATTATTAAATTGTGATCTGTTCCAAAAACGCTAACAAAAAATGGAATTAAAATTTTAATTAACAATTGCAGAGGATGTTAAGTAACTTTTTGTTAGCTATGTATGGTAGTTAAAAGAAAGTGTTTAGATAGATTTGTTCTTCTGTGCCTAAAACTAGAAAAAAGCGGATCGGATATAGAAAACACTAGTCCCAGTTAGTCCCTATTTTGATCTTTTTGCGATGTTTTCCTGCATTTTTGTATCCTCATTTTTGAATTATGGACCTCTTTAGTTAATTCTTCAATTGGATTTTAATGAAATTTATGATGAAGAGCTTTGCTTACAGTAGGTGTTAGCAATCTCCACGAATAGTAATCTTCTCTCTATTGCTGTTGTCCAACATTGCGTGGTACCTGATTGTTTCCGTTTGGTACGAGCAATGCCGTATCCAGGCGGGGTTGTGGATTTGAGATTTTTTCTACGTAGTGTATATTCTTTGGAAAATCGTTTCTATATAGTGTCTGTCAAAATATTTCGGGGGGGGGAGGTTCTATCCCCTAGCATCTCCCCCCCCCCCTAGATACGGCCCTGGGTACGAGTACTATAGATTCTTTAGTGTTGCTTTATCTTTTCAAAATAGAAAAAGTTATGCGTAGTATCCTAGTTTGTATGCGTTGATAGGATAACCGCAATATTGCATACTTAAAAACGTTCTCAGAGCAGAATTTCCATCTTTCGTGTTGCCGAACCCTTTGCTTTGTGTCGGGAACTCCTGTGTTCTTGTCTTCTCTGTTAAACGTTTCTGTTTATTTATTTTCGTTGTCGCGAATGCCAACTTTTCTCAAACTTAAATGATTAGCTATGTGCAGCATTAATTTCATAAAGCGTACCCGGGCTTTGGCATATATATAAGATATCCTAAATATACTCTCCTGGCTTCCTGAAGAATTTCAGACATCTGCATACTGTAGATTTTATCAAGGACTTTGGATCCTTTAGATGTTGTGTAACTTGAACATCAACCATTATTAAAAATAATTCATGATGTATTCTTAACTTTGTCCCATGTAAAGAAAATTTCGTTGGCATCACTGACTCTACTTGCTGCTTCATATTTCTAATTTCTTGTTTGACGTTTTCTCTGCCTTATTTTGTAAATCTTAGTAGGTCGACAGTAGTGAACAGATTATATGAGTTTATTTTTCATAACATTAGTCCCGTACTGCAAGCGTAGTGGCTCCATCATAATCAGTAACAAATTGGCATTAGTGGTATTTCCATATATTTGCTTTTACTACACGATCCATTACAGCATTTCTTAGTAAGCTTAGCCAAGTTGCCAATTGCTGCAATTTCTCGAGTTGCTTTTGACATTGAAATCTTTGATCCTGTGTGATCTAGTTAGTCCTAAAGCTTTGAAGAAGCACAAAATAATTATAATTATTTATTATTGTGTCTGGTTGTGAGAGGCCGACGGGAAGCCACATTTAGAAAAATATATGCACTCCAAGATTGTAGAGCAGATGAAAACATCCCGATTTCATGTTCGAAAAAAGTTCATACAATCAGATTTGAGCCACCTGTCACCATTTCAAAGTTTCCTATAAATACTGTTATTTTAAGCAAAAATATTGAACCGTGCTCTAGGTATTAAACGGATCATTTTAAAGAGGGGTCGGGTTAGTACGGTGACTGATTCATATATACAATTTTATACGTTTGCGATTTCGAACATAGACCGGCAGTGCCGGATTTACATAAGGGCACTACGGGCACATGCCCCTGGGCCCCCACCAATAAGGGCCCCCACCAATATAAAAATAACGAGCGAGCGTCAGCGAGCGAGGTATGACGCTTGTAAAAATAATTTATTGAAGGAATGAGGCAGTCTGCGAATGAAAGAAAAGTCCCAGGATACGAAGTAACCGAATCAATAATAAGTAATCGAAGCGACCCAGCAGGTACAATTTTTTAAATAATTAAATATGCAAACCCAAGAAACCCAATCGACCTAGCTCATGCATTTTTTTAATAATTAAATTTGCAAACACAAGTAATCGAATCGACCCAGCTCGTGCATTTTTTAAATAATTAAATATGCAAACCCAAGTAACCTAATCAACCTAGCTCGTGCATTTTTTCGTAGCGAAACGTATCTTTCAACTTTGAATAAGCAATTTTACATGTTGAATGGGTCGATTCGGTTACTTAGAATTGCATATTCATAGATCAAATTAATTGTATCAGCTGGGTTGATTCGGTTATAGGATTGCATTGTTCGAATGTTAAAAAAAATACCAGCCACATCGGCCATCTCTGTGAGGATTCGCGCCCTAACTCCTTAGTTCGCAGCTCTACGCCGTGAACACGAGGCAGCGCTGAAAAACGCCAAAGTCGCCAATGCAAAAATTAAAAATCGTCATTAAAGTCGCGAGTCGCCAATTTAAAAAAATAGTCGCCGCAGCAGTCAAAAATCGAGACGACTGGAAACCCTGACAGTCTCCATGTGTCAGTGGCCTAACAATAACATAATATTTTCATTTAGCTCAGCAGCCGCGAAATGCTACATTCACAGCGCTTTTATAAAAAGAGCATTTCCGAAAAACCGAAGCGCGACTATAGTTCGTGCGAATTTCTATTTCCACGAAAATTATCTGGTCTGAGCTATCAGAATGTCAGTTCGACCAGCAGCATACTATCAGCAAGGAGCAAAAAATGTATTTCATTATAATGGATAAAAATATACGAGAATCATTTCCCAACGTGGAAATGATTTTACGAATTTATTTAACTTTACTTTAATTTATTTTATTTACCGGAGAGCGATCATTTTCACGATTAAAGTTGATAAAAATCCTCTAGGAACTTCAATGACTCAAAATCGCTTAAACTATTTAACGATTTTAAGCGCAAATATTGATATTGCGGAAAAATCAAATATAGACAATATCATCAAACAATTTGCTGAGAAGAAAGCAAGAAAAGTGTTTTTATAATTATATTTTTATGTAAATGTTTTTTTTTATTTTAAATATATATTTAAGCTTTTAAGTTTCAGCTTTTTTAATAACCTAATTTTTTATTAAGAAAAATTTCTATAATTTTTGAAAAGTTAAAGCTCATAAACGAGTCTTCGATAGGGTCGATTCGGTTACTTCGGTTTCGTTTTTTCAGTCCGGATAGGCCCCCACCACTCTTGTGCCCATGGGCCCCTTGATTTGTAAATCCGGCAGTGTAGACCGGTAAATGTGAATGGATGACAATGGTACACACTTTGCACCATTTATTTCAAGCTTAACACTTCTATCCTATTTATGTCAGAATTGTGCTTATTACAGGTTTCCGAAGTGCAACCAACTTAATATACTACATATAATTTTCCAATTACTCTCACAGCATGCGGTTAAATAATTTGCCACAGCTCCTTACATTTGGTGGGCGTTATACTGAATTTTTGCCACCTGCTTTCCATTCACACGCAACTTCAAACCAATTAAGCTGTCAAGGACATTCATAAGAAGAAAAAAGCAGAAGAAAGACGCGAACAAGAAAAATAGTCGGCAAAATTCAATCCTCCACATTTTTATATCTCTTTCTTCACAGCGGCATTAATAGCTATTCAAACCATTTTTGTACCACATCATCACCTCACGTCCGACACCATCGTTGGTTCGCGAAATTTAAGTGAACAACAGCAAAAATACGCATTTAATGCAACCATTGTGTGCAAATTTCAGCGTGCTTCCGCTTCACCATTTGCTCCTCACTACATTTCCTTCTCTCAGTTTTTCAATCAATGTCCACATTCGCATCCTGGCCACCCTAAATGTGATGGTAATCCGTGTGCGATTGTGTACTTGCGCGGTAAAATGTCAGTGTGGGGGTTGGGTTATCCGGGGTGGGTGGTAAGTGAATGGATCTCTGCACTGGTGGGTGGCCACACTGTGACTATATTGAGTTTACCTTTATTTGGTTGTTGGCGTGAGCCTGAAAATCTGTCGACCGCAGAGAAATTCGTTAATCAGTTTGCACGGCAGGTGACCGTTTAAGAGGCAGTGGAAGTCTTTTGTTTTCCGCATAGCCTATAGTTAGCACGCAATTATCCTTTTTCAATTAATTTATTAGTGGCAATAGTGCAGAAATGTTTTCCCATACACTTGCAAGGCTTGGACTTTTTTTGAGAAACAATTTTGAAGTTAGGTAGAATGTAGTGAGATTTAAGTGAAGGTTACAACTTAAACGTGAAACAAAACGCAATGGATTTTGATAAACTGTTGATATTTTTATTTGGATATGATGTTGAAACATTGAAATCGACTCACGAGCAACATTGCAGACTTCCGTTTTTAAGTGAATTTTTGCATTACTTGTCGGCAGTAGTCCACGCATGACGTATTGACTCTCGTTTTAAGTCTTGAATACTTTGCAATTTTTTAGCCATGTTTACGGGTTAGATAACGAAATAATTTGCCAATACGCGAATTGTGTAAGAAGACAAAAGCTCTAACAAATTAAATGAATCCTTCCATTGAAATGAATCTTTGTATTTCGTTCAGAATATTTGTGTGAGATAAATCCTGAAAAAAATATCCAATCTACTGGAAAATCTATCTATGTACCTACAACAAAATTAATCTACTGCGAAGTAGTGCATCGGAGTTTATCAAGGTTGCTGTAGCTATCCTTGATCCCAATTTGAAAAAGCGTTTCATGTTTTTCGTTTCATTATACACGCCTAACTTTTCAAATGACCCCTCATTAAAGAAGTTTCGTTTCAAAAACAGATCTTAATTGTTATCTGACATAGGGTAAAGGATATTTTGAGTAAATTTTCAATGAGTGTGACACCTTTTACGTTGAGTTTACCGCCATTTTAAGATCAACGTTCCTTTTAACAATATGAACTGCCGAAATGCAGACTAGATGCTCAAATATTTCCATTTCTTCCCTCTGACTTATGTATATAAATTTATTTAAGGACTGTACCAGAAAAAACTTACGTTTTTTTTTTGTATTATGCTCCCCCTGATAATCTTATAGGTCTAAAAAGACATAATGTTTATTGTCATTTTATGATGACGTTTAATATGATGTATAACACTTGAAGATAACACTTTTGACGACAAAGATGTGTAGCAAGCAACAAAAAGTCCGCGAACTGATTTTGTCCACATACCTGCAAAATCCAAAACTAAAATATTCAGCTATAGCAAAAATAGTTGGTGCATCAGGTAAAACTGTCTTTACGGCAATTTCTAAATATAGGAAGGGTTTACCTGTTTCACGAAAAAAAATTCAGGCAGAAAACCAGAATTTTCTAACCCAAAGGTAACGACGAAGGTGAAGCACCTTTTTAAGCAAAATCCGAACACTTAAGTGCGAGATATGGCGGCTAGCGCTACTACACAAAGCATAAAAGAGAAAAGTAAGCTAAAGACATAAAGAGTGCAAAAAGTACCAGACCGTTCTGATGAAAAGCAGTTGATGGCTCAGATGCGAGCCCGAAAATTGTTTGAAAGGTACCTGTCTAAATTTGATTGCTGTGTTATGGACGACAAAATTTACGTTAAAGCAAATTTTAAACAGCTTCCTGTGCACGAATATTATACATCACCGAAGAAGGGGCATGTGTCAAGTAAATTCAAAGAAAAAAAAAATTTCGAAATTTCCGAAGAAATATATGGTTTAGCAGGCCATATGCACCCGCGGTCTCAGAAGCAGTTTCTTTGTTACGCAAGGCACAATCAATTCCATAATTTATTTAGACGAGAGCCTCCAAAAACCTCTTCTACTATTTATTCGTGCACATGAGGGTACCGTGATGTTCTGGCCTGGTTTAGCAACCTCTCATTACTCTAAAGCTACGATGGAATGGTATGCAAGTAAAAAGATCTATTTTGTATCAAAAATAGCAAATCCGCCCGACTGCCTAGAGCTTCGCTCAATCGAAATATATTGGGCTCTAATGTAAAGAAATCTTCGAAAAAGTGGTAAGGCTGCAAAAAATTTACAAGACTTCGGACCTAAGTGGAAAATATCGCACTATACCGTCGATGAAATAACTGTGCAAAATGAAATGAAAGGCATTAACAAAAATGTAAGAAATTTTTATAAAAAAAAAATTGTTACTTAGTTTTTAGTTATTTATATTCTGAACACTAAAAAAAAGACCAAAAAAATGGATGGGTATTTTTTTATAACTAAAATGCAATGCGTAAGTTTTTTCTGGTACAGTCCTTATTGCAGTAAAATTGAATCTATCATAAGTTGAAGTGTTTAGATTTTATCCGCCAAAATATCGTCTACATGGAGCAGGAATCCAACATTTATACTGTCAATTAGAAGTTCGTCCTTTATATGGTGATGATGGTCATTTGAGTAGAATACAGAAATTAGAGGAGATAGAAAGCATCACTGCTAGATCGCACTTTTCGATTCAAGTTCTTCCGACAGCTGATTTCCTGTACACGAGGTAACTTATGTTTCATTGTATGCTCTTTCTCTGAACTTGACAATTTTCGTAAAAATAGTCATTTGCTGCATCTACTATACTCGTATCAACAGTTTTCGTTTCGATAAGGTATCTATGGACTTCTTTTTTATCAAAACAATTTAAATACACCGTTCCCGAGAAGTTTTGGATATTAGCTGTGTTTCTTTCAACATTTTTGTGAGATCAATTATCTTGTTGAGAGTTGTCACCGCGATTATTCTCATAAAAATTCTGTTGGCAACTCAAAATTATCTTCGAAAAACTTACACCTTTGGTTAGCAAACAAAAATATTAAAAAAATCTAAGACATTTTATTAAATATTTCAGACCTTTATGTTTTTTTATAATTTATGAATTTTTTCTTCTTCTAATCGGCAAGCGCATTACCTAATTGAAAAGACGCTATTAAATATTTTATGGGTGCTGTCAAATATATGTAGTTTAGAAAATATATAAACGGCAATGAAAGTTTAATTACTTTACGCGTCAAAAAAATAGCTAATATCGCCCAATGTATGGAATATGATGTAATTTGGTTTGATATTCATTAAAATTTTCGATAGTCCTTGCTGTTATCCTTTCGTTAATAGTTCCAAATTTAGTGGACTTTAAAAGAAAAAAACAATGAAATTGCATAATTATGTTAAAACAGAAGTTCGAATTTTATAATCCAAAGACCATTTTTTCAACCATCCTACAATGTTAAGGATTCCTTTTAAGGTTTGAAAATTAAGTCTAGTACGGGGCTGGAATTCTTTTAAAATGACTTGAACATCAGTGAATCCTTTGCTCTACCTTGTTACTGTAGTGTATTTCAAGCTGAAAGGTTTCCTCTGTGGAAAGCATTCGAAATTATTAAATCAAAAATTTTTGAGCGTAGTGACATAGTGGTCATTTAATGTCAAGCTTACAAAGAATAATAAATGTGAAATTCTGAAATTCGTTCACATTTGGCCTAATTGCACTTCTACAAGGTTTTTTTTATTTTGTATGAAGCTTAGTTGTCAAGTTATGGCCTTCCAAAGAATTAATTTAAATGAAATACGACCTTTTTCGGAGCAGTTTTTCGAATGAAACAAATTAAGAATAAAATATTAAGCATAGAGATTTTTATAGCAAATTTACTGTTCTTTTCAATTATGATTTCAGTTTCGAAATTCGAATTTCTTGTAGAAAACTGGTAGAAAATATTTCTAGTCAGAATTCCAACAATTTAGGCTCGGCTTATGTGTTTTATTTTTAAAGCCTAAGGTATTGAAATAATATACTAAATATTTCAAAATGGCATCTACATTAGTTAAGGAGAGAGATGATTTAATGTAGGTACTTAAGCAAGGGTCCGGTACCATGGTAAGTGTGTACGTACACATGTACATGTGTCTCTTAAACTAATGTAGATCTCATTTTGAAACTTTTTGCATGTTATCTACATACTTTAAGCCCAGTAGTCTGAATTAGAGTCATCGACTCAAAATGTATAAATTGGGCTATGAGATGGCCAATACATGGCAACATGTTTGTACTTCGAGGGCAATCTGGACAATATTATGATGCTTATAGAGCGCGAAAAGTGGTCTCATTAGACAAGAAAACTCTGAGAAATCCCTGTTGGTGACATTACGGGACACTATTTTATAGGCAATCATGCCACAAGAATAGGGCTTATTGACGATGGAGATCTTTGTAGAAGTTGTGAAGATCCTAACGTCGAAGAGTCTTTCTTTCATTATCTTAGTGCGTGCCCAACGCTAAAAAATCGGAGCTTCAAGGTATTCGAATGTCAAATCTTAACTCTGTTAACGCTATTTCTCAGAACATATGTATATATGCATGTATGTACAATATTTAAGAACTACGTGTACATTTATTTCGTGCTTATTCAGTTTAATTAAATTTATTTAACGACCGGTGCCTTTCTGTGTGCTGCAAAATGCCAGTTGTCAAAAAACGAATATCAAGTGGAAGAAATTGAAAGCGCAGACGAAACCAATAATTCACTCCACCTATATTGAAGATTAAGGCTAGCACTGCTTTTAGTTCATTCAGCACTTGTATTCAATGGGTTGGAGAAAATGGCGTAAAATATATTTTGATTCTTCAAGATCTTGGCGAAAATGCAGTGCAGCATATTCCTAATGGCATATAATAAAATGGTGTCAAAAATTTCATATTTTTTTGAAAAATAATTTTACCAAAATTATATTCTACATATGTACATACATTTTTTGGGTGTTATAGTGCAGAGAAACCAACATTCAAATTCTACCAAGACAATGACCCAAAATATAAGGCGCATATGATGAGGATGTGGCTTCTCTTCAACTGCCGCAAAGTTTTCGATACGCCAGCTCAGAGTCCAGACTTGAACCAGATCGAAAACTTGTGGGTCCATTTGAAAAAAAAAGTTGCCAAAAGGCATCCAAAGGGTCGAGCAGAGCTTAAATCTGTAATATTAGAAGAATGGAACAAAATATCTAGTGATTACGACATCCAGAATCTGATTTCTTCCATGAAAAGAAGACTACAAGCCGTGATTAGTGCCAAAGGTAGTCATACGAATTATTAAATAACTAAGTGTTAATTTCTTTTTACTTTTATTATTTAGTTTTCTTTTGTAAAAACACTTTCTTGATATGGACATTTTTGACATTATTTCTTTTTTGCTTTGTATTTTTTTTGTTTTATACTGAAAATGTACTAATTTTGTGTCGATTTGATAGTCATTAAGATAAATAATAAAAATGAATTCAAAAACTTATGCAAAACATAACATTTTCTTTTAAAAAAATAATTTAAATGAAAACTATATGCTATGTCAAAACACTTTCTTGACATACTGTAGATATGTACGTACATAACTACTGCTTCAGAAATATTTATTTTAGTTTTTTAAATAAGGAATGCAGTATTTTCCTCAAAATACTTTTACTCTCATTCCAATGCGAGTTTAATTTAATGAATAAAAAAAAAAATTTCTTGACTCGGTTTTTGCAACAACCTCAGTCATCGCAACTGCCCGAATTTCTATTAGTTGCGTTGAGCAAGGTTGTACTGTACTTACAGAGCTTTTTGTTCAGTACTTTTAGTGCAAAAACTACATAAGAAATACAAACGCAAAATGCATTAATTGTTAGAGAATAACTCCAACAATTTTAAAAGAACAAAAAATGGGCAACCAGCTGCTTTTGCAAGATTCATTGACCGCTATGTCATATCTTCAGCAAGCTTTGTTAGCCGATGCTTAAGAATCTGCAAACTCACTATATTTTATTTTTCGCATTATCCAGTTAAGAATTATAGCAAAAAACATAGACACAGTGTGACAAAACTTTACATTCTTTAACCCTTCACATGCAATTGCTCCTGCAACTCTTTACACATTTCTTGATGAGCGCACCGTTCAAAGCTTTTTTGGCGTTATGAACGAAGTTGCAAGTGTTATATATAAATTGTTCCTTTACAATTATGAGACTTATTCTCTAACAATTCATGTATTTTGTGCTCGTAATTTTTTTGCTCTGTAAAGTACATATTAAATTTTGCTTTGTTCCAAAAACTCAAATAAAAAAGAATTTCTTTGTGTCTTAGCTTTGTCCGACACGGCCTATCCTTTTTGTTAGGAAGTTATCTATTCCATATATTTTTTGTAAGCTTAATTTTTGTCCGACCAGTACGAGGGGAGTTAGTAATACAAATTAATTTTATGACCGTTGACCTTCAACATAATGAAATTCTAGCCGTTATGGGCTGCATATGTCGTAAATATGTTGTTTCATAAGAAAGTTTTTTTTCCACAAGCAGTGACTTAAGGATAAGCCTCTCATATAATTGACATTATAAAATCTAATTTAGTTTTACCCTTCGAAATTGACAATTTTCAATTTTGAGTTAATCCTTTTCCAAAAGCCACAGTATAAAAGCTTTTCGTTAAGTCCCAAAACAAAAGCCTATTTTTGAAAATCCGCTGCACAAATAGAAAATGAAGTATCTTTGAAAAAATGAGAATAAAATAAATAAACTGCTGATTAGAAATTAAATTATATCGCTGTCAACCACTGAGCCGCGCTCTTCATCTCTCAGAGTTTTTTGCTTTAAAGTACTTCACCAAATTAACAGACAAAGACGCCAACGACTGAAAAGCTCCCAAGGGACAGCTTGAGAAAAGTAGCAAAAAAAGAAAAACTCAAAATCAATGGAAGCCAACAAACAAGCGGCACTTTAAAAAGATTTTGAGAAAATTAATTTTCTAGATTAGGCTGGCATTAGTTACGGGTGTAAATTTTGCCCATCACTTGTGGGCTAAAAGTGCAAAAGCAGCATTGGTTATGCCTACTTGCACCAGTGCGCTGAGTAGGCAAAAGTTCGTTGCGTGGACGAAAAATAAAGAAAATTTAAAATGTAGACAGCAACAACAACAGCGAGAATTTGTAACAAATTTCAACCCCCAGTAAAAATTTTTCGAAAAAAAAACATTTGTTTGCCTGAAGAGCTGGGGGATTTATTTTGCGCTCACAGCAGGTGGATAAGTAGTTGTAAGTGTCGGTTAAACAGTTAGTTGGTAGGATTTGTTTGTTTGTTTGCCACAGGAAAACAAAAAAATCAATTTGAGATAGCGACTGTGCAAAATTTCTTCGGTGTAAAACTGCATCAAACTTTTTATGAATATTCTATGAATTTGGTGTATATGTATGCCAAAAAACAGGAAGCTGGACCACAGATTATTTTGAAATCATAATATCATTTTGTAAGAAAAAAATTAATACTTTTACTGCATGAAAAATGTTTAAGCTTTCCTAAACTCCGAAGTCCATAAGCCCTATTTACTCGAAAACTAAATGACTAAAAAAAAAAGTTGTCTAAAGATTTTTTTTACTTTCTTTTGAAATTTCCGTCTTAAATAGAATACACTGCAAATAAAAACCTTTGCGTGTTGTTAAGTTTTTTTTTAAAATATTGAAAAATAAAACTACAATTTTAACGTTTCTAATTATTTTTTTTTCAAATTTTATATAAAATTACAAAATGTCATATGTGAACTAAATTCGGTTCGAACAATTTTGTTTTAAAAGACTATAACTTTTTTAAATTGAAGACTAATTTAATAGCACACGGATAGAACTGATCGTAAAAACTCATCAAAATGTAAAGATTTTCTACATTATTTTTCTGTAATTTAGAAATTTCATGAGATGCTCAGTATAAATTGTTGGATAAACTGTAGTGCTTCATCGAGAACCGATAAAAATCGTTATCCTTATCGGGACCGAGAACGAAATTATTTTTCGTACGACCGAGGGCGAGAACGAGAATTGTCTGGCCGATGTCTCGTTATCGGCGATAATGTAATGTGTATCGTACGATGTGCACTAAATTATCGCCGAGAATGAAATTCAACCACAACTTCCATAATACAAAAAAAACTTAAAGCTCAATATCTTGGCACCTATGATAGCAGGCGTTTTGGAATTCGCGCTAGGATGTACAGGGTGTTTTTTTTAGAGGTTTGTTTTTCGAATAGAGATAAAACTTTCATTTTATGGTCAAATCTGGCAACTCTAATGTCATTTATGTTCAGTTTGGTTTGCCATTTTATCATGAACAGGTTAACAATAGAACAACGCTTGCAAATCGTGCAAATTTATTTCGAAAATAATGGTTCAGTTCGCGAAGTTTACCGCAAGCTCCGTCCATTTTATGGTCGACATAATCGTCCATCAGAGCAATTAATTCGGTTAACCATGGATCGTTTTCGCACTACGTTTACTCTATGTGATAATACGCATCCGCAGAGACGTCGAACAGTGCGCACCGAAGAAACAATTGCCGCTGTAGAGCAAAATGTTGAAGAGGACCCGAATGAATCGATTCGCCACCGTGCACAGCAATTGGAGCTTTGTCCATCAACTTTATGGAAGATTTTGCGCAAAGATCTTGGCTTGCGACCTTACAAGATCCAGCTTGTGCAAGAATTAAAGCCGCGAGACCATGCAATGCGTCGTGATTTTGGTGTATGGGCCGAAAATGAGATTGATCTCGATGCTGATTTTCATCGCAAAATTTTGTTCAGTGATGAGGCTCATTTTTGGTTGATTGGCTACGTCAACAAGCAAAATTGCCGCATTTGGAGTGAAGAGAATCCACATGAGACCCTTGAGACGCCATTACATCCACAAAAACTGACTGTTTGGTGTGCTCTATGGGCTGGTGGAGTCATTGGGCCATACTTCTTCCGAAATAATGCTGGAGAGTCAGTTACCGTTAATGGAGACCGGTGTAGAGCCATGATAACCGACTATTTTGTTCCCGAATTGGATGGCATGAATGTGGATGAGTTGTGGTTCCAACAAGACGGCGCTACATGCCACACAGCGCACGTCACAATCGATTTATTGAAGGAAACATTCGATGAGCGCATAATTTCGCGGAATGGACCTGTCAATTGGCCACCAAGATCGTGTGATTTGACACCATTGGATTATTTTCTTTGGGGATATGTGAAGTCGCTCGTCTACGCCAACAAACCAGAAACGTTAGGGGACTTGGAAGCCAACATTCGTGGCGTTATTGCCGACATACGGCCCTATATGCTCGAAAAAGTGGTTCAAAATTGGACCTGTAGAATTGGCTTTATTCGAGCCAGCCGTGGCGGCCACATGCCCAAAATCATATTTAAACATTAATGGCATAAAATTATCCTTCCAATAAAGCCAAATTGATGGACATTAAAACGATTTTCTTGTGTTTTGTTTCAATTGGAAGCTCTATACCTCTAAAAAAAACACCCTTTATATTGCCCATGTTAATTACCTCACGAAATTCGAATGAGATTAGACAAAGGGGCGTGGCACCTTGAAAGAACAAAATTACTTAAAACACCATATCATGGCATCTATCGCACCTACAGTTGTGAAACCTGATACGTAAATGAAAATTGTTTGCGCTATAAGCAACTCGCTAAATGTAAACAGGGTTGGCTTATGGGTCATGGCTCCTCCCATTCAACAAAAACTCTTACGTTGCTATTCTTGGAGCTTATGCCAAGTTGTGAAATTTCGTACATGGACCCAATTGTCTGCAGTAAAGACTGTTTAAAATGTAGACGCTGGTCCAGCTATGTTAGTTATGTATATAACTAAATGTGAACGTGAATAACCGAGAAATATCGGCGATAACGAAATGAGAACGAGTCGATAACGATACAGATCAAAAATTTCTCGTACGAGAATGAGTATGAGACGATAGGCTTGGCGCTACAACGAGCACGATACAATCATTTTTGAATTATCGCATCGTTCTCGTATCGGTGAAGCACTAGTGAACTGCAATCGTTAAAGCCTTAAACTTTATTGTTACATTTTCAGAAAGAAAAATATTCAAAGTGACCAGACGAAATTTAGCAAGCAAAAAATACTGCATTATTATTGAAAATATCCTGTGATTGACAATCAAAAATTACGGGACGAACTGTTAAACTTGAAATACGTAAAACATAGTAAATTGTTTATTTTATGATTCGATATAACTCTTTTGTTATCTACATTGTACAAATACTACATAAAATGTAGATAATGTGAATATTGTCAGTTTGGTTCTCTGTTTCATGCTATGCTAATAAGTATGGCTTAGGATTGGAATACTACAGAAGAAAATTGTTCTCAATACCTATAATATGTAACATATTTGAACGATATGTTTTAATACTAAAAAGTTTAGTCAGGTTATAAGGTTGCATACATATATGCTTGAACTCTCAGTTTCTTCCTAACTACAGGGTGGTCATCGGACAGTTGTATGGATTGGTGACTGACTGACTACGAGTGCTCTGTTGTTTTCAGCGAAACCGTAGGAGAGGCATATCTCTCCATTGTGACCAGGACTGCACTATTCCTTTGAAAAGTTTCTAACACCTAGAAAAAAAATTGTTGGAACTTTGTTTCGGAACTGGTATCTTGTCCTCTTTATCAAATGTATGTGAAACTTTAGTGGGTGATCAAATATTGCAATATATAACTGCTAATAATCTCTTGTCAGTCTGGACTCTGAGCTGGGCATAGTTGTTCAACTGCTACCCTTAAAATAGTTGATGATATAAGAAGTTCTTATGATGCAGGATTGATAACTTTTCTGTGTTTGCTTGATTTTTCAAAAGCATTTGAATCATTCCTTGTTATGTCAAAAATTCAAACTTTTATTTGGCTTTAATGAAAGTGCTATAAATTTTGCTGCAGATCTCGTGGTATAGAATGGTTGGCAGAGGAGTTTCTCAAGGATCAATGCTTGGCCCTCTATTATTTTCAGTATTTGTCAATGATATATTCACAACACGTAAGCAGTCGGCTATGCATTTCCATGCTGATGACGTACAGCAATATCTTTCCCGCCGAATCGGTTTGATAGAGGATTGAGCTGTAGTTTAAATCCCATTTCTAATATGAATCTATTATTGAGGACATACCTAATATAATGATAGGTCAGAAAAACTCAAACTAGTCAGGAATGTTGTTGGTCTTCGATTTCACATAAATTCGTATTTGTCTTGCACCAACCATATCAATGGTGTTGACAGAAATGTTTATTATAGCTTGCTTAAGCTCAGAATGTCTTCTGAATTTACACCACTTGAAACCAGACGTATGCTTATTATTCTATTATTTATTCCCATAATTACGAATTCTGAGGTGGTATATAGCAAACTTGATTCCAGTTCCCAATTAAAATTGCAAACCGCATTCAATCATGCTACGCGATGTGTGTATGCGCTACGTGAGTTGGATCAAATATCCCAGTTTAAAGACGAAATCCTTGGTTGTGACATTACTTCTTATCTAAATGTCAGAAATGATATACTTTTGCATAAGCTTTTTCACCCTATCTATTTGAAAAATTAATATTTTGCCACTCTAGCAGAGGATATGTACTGATCACACCTAAGACTTTTCTTCCCCATTGCTTAAGATCGATAATTGGAGCAAAAAAGTCTAGGTTGTCAATTCCGAGTCATTTTTCCTCTCAATAAGCTAAATCATCGTTCTACTCTTGTTTGTTTTCTTTTTTTTTTCATCTTAGTCTTTTCCTTTTCTTATCTTTACACCTAACTTTATCTTACTCATAAGCTGTTTTCTTGTATATTTTATTTATTTAATTAATTTAATTTATTTGTATTAGAATTTTATTTTATAAGGAAGCTTATATTTTTGAACTTGATTCGGCATCGTATTTTAAAGAAACCTGGTTCTTAGTATACTAATAATTCAAGTTAATAATAATAAATACTTAAATAAATGAAAATTAAAATATTTGTATTTCAATGTGGAATTTTAAATAGAATATTTTAGAAAAAGTCATTTAAAAAATGCTTAAGAATTTTTTCCAGTGCACTCTATAATTTTCTTAAATTTCATAAAAAAGGTGAATATAAAAGCTCAAGAACTCTTTTTCTGATATCAGTTAATTTTGAAAATTTTTGATTTCCAGTCTTATCATAAAGAAATATCGATGTATATAAAAGTATGTAAATCAATATAATGAAGGTATTTTGTTTAAATAATCGGTTACTTCAAGGTCCAGATCCTTTCGATTTGACAAATGCACGTAATATATATACGACCATGTCACCCTCTGTCGCGAATCGTGCATTATTGGTTTCGAAACATAATCCGTTTTTGCCTGCTACAAAAATAAAGAAGGTGCTTAATATAGCAGCGAGCTTAGAGCCCGTTAACAGAAGGCTCCGGGAAACAATTTGTGTGTCCGGAGTCCACAACAAGTCCCATTGTTAAAAAAAATACATATCACAAAGAGATCGGACTTTGCGCACGGGTACTTGGTGTGGTCACTTGCAAAGTGGGGAAGCATTATGTGGGGTGATGAGAGTAAGATCGTCTTTTTGGTGTCAATAAATAAGGCGTAACCCAAATACAGAATATGGTCCCCGGAATGCTCTTTCTCTTATCGCTCCACATGTGTCTTCACTTGGCGTAGTGGAATATCATTTAATTTTAAAGTGAATAACGTTTAAGGTTTCGATTTTCAGCTTTATCATATCGTAATATGGATAAACATAAATCAAAATAATGAGGGCATTTTATATACCATATCATAATATTTAAATCATCGCTTACCTCAAGGCCCAGGTCCTTTCGTTATGATATATGTACGTATGTACATAGTATGTATAATGCCTCACATGTACGGATGTTCATACGAATATCAAAATCTATTGCATGTTTAAAGGCTTTCAAGCTTAAGTTATTTATTTACATTACCTACATAAGTATGTATGTGTGTAAGTAAAAGCTTTCAGTTTTTCAAATATCACAAGTATACATTTATCAAAACTGTCAAATATTAGAGTCGGGCAAACAAATTGCCTTTCGCCTAAAATCGCACAATGTGGAAAAAGTAATGCATTCACACCCAGGAAAAAGCTTCAATCCAGTTGCATTTGCTGTGAAAACAAGTTGAACTAATTTTACACGCCTATTGGTTTTGTTAGCAGGCAGGTTAGTAAAGGGTTAAAATGTTTTCATAGGTTGTTTTTGTTATTGTTTTCCCTATTTATGGACGACACGCCAAACACTGTCAAATCGCGTTCAGCAAGGGATGTCGTAATTAGTATTTAGCACAGAAAATCAACCGTTTCACTTGATAATGATTCAACAAAATGATTGATGACCAGGCTAATATTTTGGATTTTTTTTTTTAGATTCTGATGGCAAATCGCTTTCAAATAACTTCTGGAAACAAAGTATTTTTCGTAAGCGATTAACCGTCGGCATGATAATTCAAAGCTAAATGAGAAAATTCAGTTTTTTAAGCAAACTCGGGTTCTCTGGGTAGCATTCTAATTTGTGTAGCTAGGAAAAAAATTTTGATTGAAGTAATTAACCCAACAAAGTTGTAAGAGTTGCTGAAGATCAAAAGTCAAACCATGGCTTTGACTTTGACAAATCGATAAAAGTTGAAAATATCTAAAAACATCGAAAAAGAAATCTAATTGTCGAAAACAAATAAACATAACAGGAGTCTAAAAATATTGGAAAAAATCGAATGTCCTTAGAAGCGAAAAGTTGCCGAAGAAGTCGTAAAAAACGAACAGTATCGAATGGTTTCCGAAAAATATCGAAAAATTTGAGAAGAAGCGGTCAATCAGTAACGAATAGTGAGGAAGAACATCGAATGCGTAACCTTCGTAAAAAATCTCATTATAAATTTAAAGTTAATTTCAGAGATATTGTTATTGTATATAATTTTTTACCTACGACGTTATCCACCTATGTATTTGTCATTAGATATGATAACTTTTAAGTTTTACTCCTTTTACTCCCATGGTTGGTGCTACGCTCACACCTTTTCGTTTTTTGTCATTTTGTAACCTTTTACAAAGTTTTATTATATTCTATATGAAAACTCTCCAGTTATGATAGAATTAGGCCCTCTAAAATTGGACTTGGGAACTAGATGGTTAAGCTTAGGAAACGAGCTGATTTTATTTATTTCCTCATGTTTTTAAAATGAATTTATGTTCACTAACCCGTTTTTTATGATGGAGTTATTTTAGTTTTCTCTCATTAATTAATTTGGCTCGAAATTTAAAATAGGAAACGTCAAAATTCTTTGATTCTCATTCAGTTCATGTTATGTAACTCAAAAACTGGAGTGGCACAAGACATACTAAAGTTTCGAAATGATATTATATTGAAATTTAAACAGTTGAACCCATTCGGGTCTTGCCTTCGATAAAACAAAGGACATGAAATCTCACCAAATGACTTTATCATCTGATAAATTTCGAAATTAATGTAATTAATTGAGAGGCTTAAAATGACAAATTTAGAAAATATATATGTATCATCATCTAGGGGCGTCGCTAATCGACTTATCTTATTCTTATCACACAAAAATATTAAAAACGCTAATTTCTCGAACTATGAAAGCTTTCGCTTAGTAAAGTTTCTTATTTCAAACGGATTTTAAAATTAATAAACTAATTATTTTGAATTTTCTTCCTTATATATATACTTCGAAAATCAAAAATAGCCGCCATCATTTTGGATTTATATTTTTCAATTACGAATGATGAGCCATTTTCTTGCGATATTTTTCGGTTTTTATACCCTACACAGAGGGTAGATAAAACTCGAAACCATCCTCAAAGTCGATGAACACAGAATACTTTTAAAAAGCATTGATATGGTCGAATTTTTTCGATAAGCTGATTGCACTAGAAAACTTCGAAAAACCGAATACCGTTCAAAAATACAAAAAAAATCGAAACTTATTCGATAAAAAATGCCATACAAAAACTATCGAATAACATCAGAAAAATTCGATAAGAAGTATAACTTTTGGAAAAAAATCAAAAATCGATAAGAATACAAAGCTACGGAATAACATCGAAAAAGTTGAATTATATTGAGAAATAATTGATGAACCTCGAAAAATCGGCAGGTATGAAAAAAGTGGAAGAATATATTGAAAGAATTGTATTGAAAACTATCGAAAATATCGAAAAGTATCAAATAATATTGAAAACGTCGAAGAACTTCGAATAGTATCGAAAATCATCACGAAAGCCCAGGATTCATGTTCATATTTTCGATTCTTTTTGTTCAAAAAAAAAGAGAAATAGCCACGATTCTCCATATAAAAATTATCCTTTGTTCGTGCTTGTAATGATCGTTTTTTTTTTTCTTTAAGTTTAGAGTTAAACTCTGTTTATGAGAGAAGTACACTCCGTTAACTTCCTTCAAGTTGTTTGGAAACATCGTCAAGAGTAAATTTTTTGTCATGTGGAACTTACGGCTGAATAAGATGGTACTAAAATTTTGGCACATCGCACTATTTTGGCTGTTGCATGTGATTACTTTAAGATAATGTTTAGTAGTACATTGCGCAAGAACAACGAATAAAGAAAAACAATTTCCGATAAGAAAGATCAAACATTACACTCACATGTGCAATTTTGGAAGAAATGAGTAAGAGAGGACTATGTGGAAAATATATTTGCTGCAGCTAGTTGGTAACTCTTAGATTATATAATTACTGTGTTTGCTAACCTTCTTGCTGCTCAGTTCGATCCAACTTATTGTTTTGCTAATTTGTACGGTGACGCACTTCGTAAACGAGAACAATAATGATATTTATCGGTTCTCGGTGAAGCACTATATAATGGATACAACATGATCGATATAAACGGAAAAAACATAAATGTGAACTGCTTATTTTGGTGTGAATGCCACTTTTGCATCCAGAATTTGTAACTGATAAGATAGAACCGTTTCTTACTACTGCTGAATGTCAAAAATTTATTAAGGAAGCCTGGGACTTATTGCCAAATAGCGAAGCAATTTATTTCGGTAATCAAACCACATCGATGATGTCTGATCAGCTGCTGTTGATGGCCATAGACATATGATACCAATCAAGTGCAAATCAATTACTTCTGTCCTAATCGCTTAACCTGGGCTACTTTGCTTGAGAGTATACAGAATCGCGAAGACTGGTTTTGCCAGAATGGATGATGATCTTTATATTGTGGGAGGTGGTTGTAATATTGTTCAATACTTGAATTTAGATACAACGTAGAGTAAGTAGCTGTACTCAAAGGTTGCTTTTTATGTGGTGCAATATACATAAGTGGAGTCCAGTTACTAATACATGGTACGATGTTGCTCGGATGACCTGCTTTCGTAGATGCCTTGGTATTGGCGTTAAGAATGGCAAATTGTATGCTATTGGAGGTCCAAGCCTCGTAGGCTGTCTACGCTTGGAGCGTTACGATTCAGTTAAAAATAAGTGTGCCGCAATAGCATCAATGAATAAAAGTCATAATGGCCATCAAGCATGTTAGATAACAATAATTCCTTTTAAATTTATTTAATTGTTCTTCCTTTTTTATCTATTTTGAGTAGCAGTTGCTCATGGCTATCTGTACGTGCTATTTGGCAGTCTAAGCAATCCTGTGGAACTTTATGACCCAACAAAAAATAAGTGGTCTATTATGTTTAGATCTAAGTATTATGAAGATACTCCTTCTCATACA
Organism: Meiosimyza decipiens; assembly: GCA_963680825.1. NCBI lineage: Eukaryota > Metazoa > Arthropoda > Insecta > Diptera > Lauxaniidae > Meiosimyza > Meiosimyza decipiens. The sequence goes on along the minus strand of OY804258.1, from coordinate 84,494,113 downwards.
CTGTTCGGCTCCTAAGTTCCATTTTGTGCAGTGGAGCTAGACATCACTAATATAGAGATACTTTTTTCAGTAGGGATCTTATGGCAGATCACGTGTGAGTCGCGTTAAGCTGTCAGAGTATTTTTGTTCAGCATTGTTTGACATTTTATCATGGAAAGACTTGCGCCAGAGCGCTTGTAAATTGTAGAAACTTACTAAATTCACTAAAATTTCAACTTATAATTCACAAAATTTTTTGCAATTATAAATTTAATTGATCTTTTGATATCACACCTCTAGACTTGTTCGTTTGTGGCTACGTAAAGTCCAAAGCCTATACGAATAAGCCGATTGAGGAATTGGAAGCCAACACTCGCGTCGTTTGCAAAATCGAAAATTGGAACTTCTGAATGGACCATGCTAGCCACAGTTACGGCCAATATTTCAAAGCAATTATCTCTAAAAAATAAATGTAAAGAATGTTTTTTTTTTTTGTATGATAATAATGATTACCCAATAAAATGGAATTTGTATTTCTGAAAAATATATCTCTAAAAAAATCGAAAAAATGTTGAAAACGAAAAAGTCAAATAATATTGAAAAATTTAGAAAAGATAGAACTATAAATCTAAAAAGTTGAATAGCTTGAAAAAAAATCTAAAAAAGCAGAAAGAGAGGTTGAAAAGTTGAAACGACTTGATAAAAATTGAAAACGTTGAATAAGACAACAAAAGTTAAAAAAGTCAAAATGAAAGTTAAAAAAAAATTGAAAAAGTTGAAAACCTACCTTTTATATCAATACATTCCCACCAATTCACTACACCATAGATTTTTTTTCTTAGCTGGCAGCATATATAGATGTTCACACATTACAAACTTCAAATGTTACAGGTAATGGGAAAGCTATTAAAATTTAAGTTTATACGGTGCAACAACTTTGGTTGGCACTAACTTGAATTATGAAAAGTGGGCGGCTTTAAAATTGTGGGGATACACTTTTTTATAGGGCAAAATACGGTCACTTATAATAAATTGTGGCTTTGAGCAACAAACAAGTGGTCGGTCGATGCTTTTGCATATAGCACAGTGGACTACTTACCCCTACACTGTTACAACTTGTCCCCATGTCATATACAAAATGCTCAGATATGTTCTCAAATAAATGAGTAATTCAAAAATAGGTAATTGCATTCTTGTTAAAAATTATCACTTAAAATTTTGCAGTGGTAGTGAAAATTGTTCGTCATATTTAAATCTACACCAAATCGTTTAATTTTAGCCACGCATACGGATCTTACTTAACTACTGGCATTTTTTCTTCATCAACGTTTAAAAAAAAAACAAAATATTTGGATCTAAATTTTTTGCACATATAGAAGATAAAATCGTAAAAATAATAATTGGCTTACAACCAAGAGCTAATATCCCAAAAAGTGTTGAGTCTAGACGCATACATGTCGTAAAAATCGTGCAATTCACGTATATTTCAAAAACTTTTGAATTCCTACGTGGCCCCCGACTTCGGTATGAAATTCAGAGCTTTACCGGGTTGATCCCGATCACTTGGCAATCCTGTCCGTAGAACATTTTTGTTGTTTAAATTTCATCTTTTTCACTAAGCCCAAGAAAAAATCTGAGCTTTTATAGTTCTTTTTACTTCCCTAAGTATTACCTAACGATTTTCGTAAAAATGTTAAATCACTCATACGAACGGCAATATTTAAAAAAAGCTTTTCACTGCAAATTATACTCTCGAAGCATTGGAGAGAAGGGTAGCTATAAATGGTTATCTACATATAACTGATAGGCTCACAAATAATTCACAAAACGCGCTGCCTTGCTTGTTTTTCGAACTAGCTTGCCGATAAAAAGGTCTTAACCTTTTAGTTTTCAATTGATAGACCCACCTAGCGTGCTTTGGGGTAAGTCCCACACTTATTTAAAAAAGTGCGAATTCGGTCAACCACTTATACAGATTTATCATTTCACTTCATCTAAGAAGAATTATTATAAAACATGTCATTTTGAGTACCCCTAAGGTCAGGGTGATTCGACCCACGCTGGGCATAAAATATTCTAAACAATATTATTAAAACATAAAGCGAATTCTCATCACAGCTTTAATAATAATTTAAAACAACCATTCAAGTAATGTAATTAAAATAAATGAGGTAATTGAATTTTGCAAAATACAAATAATTTCATTTGTTCCTCTTCCCATCATTAAAATGATTTTTTCACAAATTAACGCCTCGTTAATTTTAACACACTTTCTAAACTGAAAAAAGTTTGTTCAACCCATAATTTGTAACTTTTTTCTGTTGTAGCTGTGTTAGATGGTTAATTAAGTTATGATAAGTCTAATTTATGAATAATTTTCAAGTTTCCTTAACGTGCGCACACTGAAAATAGTTAATTTTCATCAGATGTCGAACCATTGTATTAGACTGGAGGGGCACTGTAAAACGTAGATTTTTAACTACCTGTTTGTTGATAAGTGCTCTGCTTTTTTTGTGCCATTTATTTATTTTCACGCCTGAGCGTAATTTTTTGCGCCCTGAACAATGCATTCTGGCGACGGGGACAGGAACAACATAAAAATCCGCACGTCATGTCACACTTGAATGTGACGAACTTATTTCAACGCTGGTGTACGCTTGTATTCGCTGCTATATGACGAGACAAACTACACAACAAAAGCGCATGGATTGGGCTCAAGTGTTGCGAAGAGCGGTGAGATAGTGGCAGCCGAAATCGTAGCTGATGCAGCAGCTTGTGAGGAAAAGTGAATGTGAGCGGCGGGAAAAATGTTGCAGAATCATCAAATTAAAGGTTTGGTTGGTTGATATAACAAACCCAAAAGTCAGACCAATTACGGCTACAACTACACGCCACTTGAGGGCATCATCGCGATGTCGTGTTGCCAGAAATTATTGTAAATGTGGTAAAGTGGCAGAAAAAAGGAGAAAAGTAGAGTGGGCGAAATGACAGAGAAGGAGAACAAAAAAGCAGTAGCGCCGAATTAATGAGAACATTTTTGTTTAATCAGAGGCATTTGTTTTTAAATTAATTTTATTGAAAACAACTTAAAAAATTTAAATAAAATTAGATGTCAACGAAATTGTATCAAAATGGTAAATAAGAGAAAGAGAAGATTTTTCTTAACCCACAAACCTCAGACAGGAACTCCATATGAACTTATTGGGCCAATGTCAGTAGGACTTTTTATTCTCAAATAAAACCCTAGCCAAATAAACCATATGCAATGTAGTACATTTTGAGCAAGTGGTACACTTAGGAAAAAATTCAATGATTTTATGTTTGATTCAACCACACAAAAGCGCCATAGCCGAAAATGTAATGAAAGAACCCATATTGATTTAAACTGGTTATATATACATAGGTATATGAATCAAAATAACAAAATAAAAAAAAGAGTGACTTCAAATACTTTACTACTTCAAAAGACAATTGAAGTTTTTTACGATTGAAGTAAAGTTAAAAAATTTTATTTTAAATACATCTCAAATTTAAAGTTGTTTGTTTTAAAAAGAAATACCGAAAAAAGAGCTCACTGAATTCAAGAAATAACTTTCGTAGGCTTTCCTCACATAAATTATATTTCAAATATACTAACAATAATTTGATGCAGATAAATGGAACTTGGTACATATATAAAAAGTAGAGACACAAATAAGATTTAATGAACAAATGGACAGTTCCACGCTTCCATATGAGAAAAAATCAACTTATTTTGATAATATTCATCTTTTTTCATGTTGTCAATTTGTTTTTAACTTTTATAGACTATAACCATGCCTATGGATACTATTTGATTACATTTATATTATTCGAAACTTTACGCTGATATACTGTGTCCAAAAAATAAGGTGACATTGTATTTATTTTGAAAATTCTTCATTTATTCTTCCAAATCAATTTCATCCCCTTCAAAGTAATCCCCGCCCGATGCAATGCACTTATGCCAACGGATTTTCCAACCTTCGAAACAATGGTTGTAGTCACTTTCCGGGATGACCTTCAGTTCCATCTTCGCTGCGACTTGAATCTCCTCTATCGTATCAAAACGGTGTCCCCGGAGCGGTCTTTTGAGCCTGCTGAACAGCCAGAAGTCGCACGGCGCCAGATCAGGTGAATACGGTGGTCATGACATCCTGGTAGTCGGAAAGCATCGTTTCACACACTTCAACGCGACGCCTTTTTTCCAAAAAATTCAATGTTTTCGGTACCAGTCGAGATTTGACGCGCTTGAGGCCTAAAACATCCTTCAAAATGGTATTGATTGAGCCTTTCGATATGCCAACTTCATCAGCAAGGTCCCTAATCGTTAATCGACGGTTTTTCAACACCAAACCATTGATTTGTTGGACGTGAGCTTCGTCGGTTGAGATTGATGGTCGCCCAGGCCGCTCTTCGTCTTCGACACGTTCACGGCCGGCTTGGAACTCACTATACCACTTGTAAACATTTTTTTTAGACATAGCCTTATCACCAAAGGCTTTCTGCACCATCCTCAACGAATCCGCAGCAGAGAATTGATTCCGCAAACAAAATTTAATGCAAATTCTTTGCTCAACAAATTTCGACATCGCAAAAAACGAAAAAACTCACTTTTAGCAGCTCACAAAACGACGCGTATCTCAAACACTAATAAATATTTTCACATGAAATTTGACATAGATGTCACTGACTGTACTACCAACCTAAAAAAAAATTATTCTCCAAATCCTTCAACGCGCGCAGTTTAAATACAAATGTCAACTTATTTTTTGGACACAGAATACATTAGATTTTTTGCAACTTTTTCTATGCTATTCGATACTGACTCATATCGACTTTTTTGATGCTGTTCAATACTTTTCATTACTATCTATTCAATCCTTCCAGTGCTTTCTGATACATTTCGAATTTGTTTAATGCTTTCCAACCTCTGTTGACTTTTTCATATCTATTTGATACTTCTTGACAGCTGAAAATTTTTGGATAGTTTTCCATACTACTAAATTTTTTCGATGTTTTTTGATACCATTCGATACTTTCAAGAACTTTTCTGTGATATTACTTAGGTAGTAATTAAGTTTTATCAAATCATTTGTCTTATATCAGGTTTCACTATTGTGTGTTCAAATTATATATCGCCCAACCCCTTTTATCTATATAAGCAGAGAAACAATAACAATTTTTGCATTACAGAAGCGTAGATATTGATTGAAAAAATACCTTAACTGGAAAGCATTTTATATTAAAACCGTCTGCGTATATCTTGAAACTGTAAACCCGAAAATGAACTTTTTTATTCCAAAGTATGATATTTAAATTAAAGTGAACTTAAAAGTCGGTGGAAGTCTTTAATTACAAGTTTCAAACGGCTGTGGTGAATGTGTCCCTTTCAGTCACTCACTTGTTTCACTATACATAATGCAGCGGTAAGCCTGTGCCTTAAAACAAAAAAAATTTCTAAAAATTATACACTCAATTTCCTTCGTCAGTACATATGCTTCCTTCAAGGGATTTCAATTTACTGCATATAAATTGGATTTATCAAATCAGTTCTGTCAATACATTGAACTTCTGTTTATTTCAAAGAAGCAATATTTACTTACAAACATTCAAAATAATAACCAACTAGTTTTCAAGAGGTGTGGACTAAAAACTATTTAGATATAGCAAAATACATATATTTGAAAACAATGGCAATGCGGTGCATTGAAGATTTTTTCGGACTGAAGCAATGAACCAGAAAGAGCTTCAATGATTTTTACAGAATGGTTCTATGGAAGCCATACAAACAAGACCTCTAAAATTATACATTGGTAATTTAGAAAACCTTAAAAATTTTTTTTTTAATTCATTTAAAAGATATGATTCTGGGAAAAACTGTGCTGCACATATCTCAGGCTGCATGGTCCACAAAAATAGAGCAAACATCAAAAAAGGAAAATCCAAGTGGAGCGACTACATGTTTTACATAAAAATACACAGGTCCTGACAGTAACTAAGCTACAGGAAATGCACATCTTGCTTATTCCAATGCTCGAAGGATTGATGAAAACTAGTTCAATACCGAAACACTCAAATCGATCGGGTAGAGAAGCTCAAGATAATGCGAAATTTCCGAGCGGTCATCTATTTTTGTTTGTTCTAATAGCCAGGACTTTCAACTTTCGACTTCTCAACTTCTCAACACACCTAATTCGTTTTCGAAACTGTTTATCAGGAAAACGTTTGCAGCATGAATGCTCGTGCTGAGTGGAACTGTGGCGAATTATTTAGAAAATTCAGCCTCATATTCACAGGCATAACAAAAATGTGGAATTGTGGAATATATGTTAACATGCAGATACTAAGGCTGTGCAAAGAGCTGATCGAACATGTTCGAACTTTTACCACATGCGGCGAGCCAAACTCGAACATCTCAATTCGTTCAACTCAACACATGAGCAGCTCGTTCGTTGTCCTTATCATACGATTGAAACTCATGAGTTTCGGTAGTTATGAACTTTTCGAGTTTTGAGTTGTTCGTTTGATCGTTGCGTGCGGTTTGCTGACCATTTAAAGTCGGTTTTGTTATTCGGATGTGTACATTCATTACGTAAATATTGTGTGTAATTACGACATGAAAACTGCAACTTGTTATGAATTTTTGACCTATTTTCGGAAAATTTTTTTTGCTACAATCCATGGGGAAAAATCGAAAATGGGTTTTGAACATCACTTAAGGGGGGTTCCGGACCCCGTGTAGGACTTTTTTTTTTGTTCTAATAATCTTTTAACTGCAGTGGTGTAGCGCTATTATTGTAATGACAATTTTTAATATTTGACCACCTAGTGGGTGCTAAGTGATTTGCGGAGTTTGTTGCTGTAAACATATTTTCCTTGTCCTTTGGAGTATCCCGGAGATAGTCACTCCATAAGTGAACTATACGACCTGTGGGCCATTTTGGTGCACGATTTTATCGCACCAAATTACGTTTTGCAGTGCGTGTGATTTTTTAAATTTTTGCGGATTTCGCTGCACTGCTTCCTGTCCTCCAATTTTTTGCAAAAAACTGCTTTCAAAAACAAAAACTGTAAAAAAAGCGAAGAAAAAACATGGATAAAATTTTCAGAGATGGTACTCCTTTATGTTCTGAAAAGTTTGAACCTAAAAAAGCTGAAATCAATGATGGAATATTTGGGAAATTGATGTTTTCTTGGAAAGTCAATTTTTTTATCTTTTACCACATATAAACCGTTCAGGCCTTCATTTATTCAGATTTGCAATTTTTTTGTCATCTAGTAGTACACAACTACATTAAAATAATATAAAAGCAAATTGTGTTGCTTTGTTTATATTCATCAATGAATTTTTTCGTTTTACTTACGAGTTTTATTTAATACAATTTGAAACTTTTTTTTTAAGCAATAATACTGGTCAAAAAATTTTATCGAATTTTTTTATATCTTCTACATGACAGACCAATCACTGAAAAAAGTTTCAGCCTATTTAAAAAACATGAGATTAATGATTGGCCCATTATAGATGGATTGACCCATATATTTATAAGTCGATTAACTCAATTTTTCAAACTTTTAAATTTTCATGCGCTACAGTAATCTATTAGAACTCCATTTTTCGTATTTTTTACAAAAGTTGGCTAAAAAACTTGGTTGAACATCACAAATGTCATAATTTATTTTTCGTTCGCCACACTTAATGTATGGATCAATCAATTTGTTTTAATGATTTTCTCGACTTTATGTTTTATGGAGTCAATCGATTTGTGCACTGAACGGCTCGTATATAAATAAAGAGTCTATATTGGCACAACTTTTCAAATGATTATTTTTCTGGCTCTGCACGGCACTTGAAACCTAGGTGGATGCCTTCATTTCTAGGGGATCTTATCCTCGTACTGTAATATGAAATTCAAAATTAGCAGCCAAAGCAATATAAATTTAAGTCCATTCAATGAAATCTATTTTATATTGCATAGCAACGGCAGCGGGGCTTAGGCATTTTTGAAATGCATCCATTCATACATTATTTATTGCAAAATTTGGAATACAAATTTTGCTTTAAACTATACGAAATACTTTATTTATGTATATCTGTGAATATTGTCGGAAACAAATTTAAAATATTGTGTGTACGCCCTGGTTGAAAGGGTTCAAAATAACCATTTTGATAAATTTTTCAGTGCACACCTCTTGACTCACTAAAGGTATGGCCTCTTAAATGAATTCTATAACGTCAACTTAAAAAAATATTAAAACTTTTTTTTTTTCGAAAGTCATAATAAAAATTTTATTATTTAAGTCAACGACGACGCGACCATTTTTCGACATTTGATAAGTTAATGAGGGATAATTTGCCGCGTTAACTTCAACTTCTTCTTTTGTTGTTGCTGTTGTTGTTGTATACATTGTATTGGTTTGTTATACAATTGTTGCTGTTTTTTTGTTGTTGTTGTAATTTTATGCTTGTCAGTCAGTCAGTTGGTTGCCTTTTAGCATTTTACGGTGTTCAGCAAAATGATGACCAATTAATGTGTCTTTTTGGTGTTAGCCATAGATATGCATGTGTTAGTAAAATGGTAAAAAAAAGAATTAAGCAGTAAAAAAAATATGGGATAAAGGATATTTAAGTATAAGGAAAATTCATAGTCATCGTCATCAGTAGTTTTAGTTTGGTCTAAAGAAAATGAAGTTTTTTGGGGAATATTATTCAAAGAATTAAAAATGTGCTATAAATGAGGTCAAAGCATGGCTAAAGAATATAACAATAAATTGAATTTGTATAATCTTATATAAACAAACATGCATATATACTTAGTAGTTGTGTTAGTTGACGTACCTAAAGTTTACTTTTCCTTACAGCTGATCACTCTCCAAAAAAAAAGCTTAGAAATGCCGCTTGAAGGGATTCTTCAGTCAATGTTTGTTCTGTAAAACAACTTTTAAAAACAAACATTGGAAAAGAATTTAGCTGCCAAACAAAAAATAAATAAGCAGTGAACTTTAATATGTTGAAAATCACGATCGGCTACGATTGAGTTAGCCAGACGTAAAAATTCAAATAAAAAAATTCTAAGAAAAAACAAATGGACGATATTTCTGAGGCTGCTAGACATCTTCAAAGAAAAAGTTTACTGCCTGATAAAAACGCTGGAATTAATGAAATTGAGACCACAGTCTGTGAGACATTCCTGCAATAAAGTGGAGCAGAGTACATTCAGAAGCAGCCCACCGTAAGACAGCACAATATCACGCAGATACTTATGTACATATATTGAATTTTTATGGGAAAATTTACAAATATTTTTATATTTTCAGCAAAATTTGGGTGATTCGACCAGTTTGATGTCGTTGGAAAGATTGATTTCCTCCTTTCTGCATTTACTATGTCCAAATGTAATTCATGGAATGGTCGGGGTTCAAATCCATCTAAAAATTATCCAAAAACTGGTCTGATGAGACTATGTATATATGTATGTACATATATGAATATGTATATGCGAGGTAATAGCCCAAACATATGTCACCAATTACCAGGTTAAATTGTTCCATTTGTTATCAATTCGTATAAAATGTACGATATTATTGGTCTTTGCTGAATGACTGTAATTTCAATGTAATAATGTTTATTTTCAAAAATGTTATGAACAATGTTGCTGAACAATTTTTTAAAACGGAACATCTCATAAGGTATTGGGAGTGGAGAAAAAAAAATGTTTTAATTTAATTTAAGCAAATAAAAAATAGTTTACTTTAAATGAATTTGTTGATACTTAACTTTCTATTATTTATAAACGTACTTCTAAAAATATACTCTTTGAGATTTTCTGCTTTCTAGTCAAAGCTACCGAGATATGTTTTTTTTACTTTATTTATTTATTGTTGGTATATGTTTCTTAACAAACTTTTCTTCAACAAATTTAAATAATTCATAGTTTAATTTAACAATAATAGATAAGTCCACATCCTGTAGCTCATAATGGACTAGAGTTGGATACGTGTTAGAGTTCAAGAGAAAAATTATAATATAATATATATACATAATACAATAACAATAATTACAATATAAAAAACAATAAACCGGCCCATCCACCGGCAGCAAGAATGCTGCCAAATATTTTACCATCCACTAGCATGCATGAATGTCTGCAACCATTTCGATTTCAATTTTGTGATGTGAGGTTGTGTAAGCAATGGCTAAAATAGCAGCAGCAGTAATTATTTCAAATGACAACACTGCCTCAGATGAACAATCTAAAAAGACATCTCTTTTATAGCTTTATAAATCTTCGGTTATTATTTTTGTAATGAAAGTCGAAAATGATTCACATATGACCATTGACAAACTTGAAGCCGTTTAAAAAAACCCTTTTCAAAATTATCCAATATTATTTTATTACAATAATTAAATGATAATTGGACTCCAGCCATTTAGCAGCGATCAACATTCAAGTAAAATTGTTCAAGTTGATACAATGCTTTTTTATTAATTAAACTTTGTTAATAAAGCAAATAAAAGAACTAGAACTCTAGAATATAGACATATGTTTCGATTCTTAAGATCCCATAGTTTGATTTTAAAATACAAAAAAAAAATTGAGAATTATTAATTTTTTCAAACTTAAGTCTTGAGATTTAATTTTTAATATAGTCTTGAGACTTTCATTTAAACTTTTCAATTTGTATCAAATGTGACCTTATAAGTATTAAAAATCCTTGAAAAAAAAGGATTTTAATAATATACTTATATATAATAATAAAGAATATTTCCTTAAGCTTTTTAATGACTCATTTTTCACGTTTTTTATGTTGTAATAGTTTCCAAAAATCTTTTGTTAATAAAATTAATACATAACATAAAAATAACATTAATTAAATGAAAAATATTAATTGAATATCTAAGTAAAGGGTGTTTTTTTAGAAGTTTGTTTTTCGAATAGAGATAAAACTGGCATTTTATGTCAAATCTGGCAACTCTAATGTCATTTATGTTCAGTTTGGTTTGCCATTTTATCATGAACAGGTTGACAATAGAACAACGCTTGCAAATCGTGCAAATTTATTTCGAAAATAATGGTTCAGTTCGCGAAGTTTACCGCAAGCTCCGTCCATTTTATGGTCGACATAATCGTCCATCAGAGCAATTAATTCGGTTAACCATGGATCGTTTTCGCACTACGTTTACTCTATGTGATAATACGCATCCGCAGAGACGTCGAACAGTGCGCACTGAAGAAACAATTGCCGCTGTAGAGCAAAATGTTGAAGAGGACCCGAATGAATCGATTCGCCACCGTGCACAGCAATTGGAGCTTTGTCCATCAACTTTATGGAAGATTTTGCGCAAAGATCTTGGCTTGCGACCTTACAAGATCCAGCTTGTGCAAGAATTAAAGCCGCGAGACCATGCAATGCGTCGTGATTTTGGTGTATGGGCCGAAAATGAGATTGAACTCGATGCTGATTTTCATCGCAAAATTTTGTTCAGTGATGAGGCTCATTTTTGGTTGAATGGCTACGTCAACAAGCAAAATTGCCGCATTTGGAGTGAAGAGAATCCACATGAGACCCTTGAGACGCCATTACATCCACAAAAACTGACTGTTTGGTGTGCTCTATGGGCTGGTGGAGTCATTGGGCCATACTTCTTCCGAAATAATGCTGGAGAGTCAGTTACCGTTAATGGAGACCGGTATAGAGCCATGATAACCGACTATTTTGTTCCCGAATTGGATGGTATGAATGTGGATGAGTTGTGGTTCCAACAAGACGGCGCTACATGCCACACAGCGCACGTCACAATCGATTTATTGAAGGAAACATTCGATGAGCGCATAATTTCGCGGAATGGACCTGTCAATTGGCCACCAAGATCGTGTGATTTGACACCATTGGATTATTTTCTTTGGGGATATGTGAAGTCGCTCGTCTACGCCAACAAACCAGAAACGTTAGGGGACTTGGAAGCCAACATTCGTGGCGTTATTGCCGACATACGGCCCCATATGCTCGAAAAAGTGGTTCAAAATTGGACCTGTAGAATTGGCTTTATTCGAGCCAGCCGCGGCGGCCACATGCCCGAAATCATATTTAAACATTAATGGCATAAAATTATCCTTCCAATAAAGCCAAATTGATGGACATTAAAACGATTTTCTTGTGTTTTATTTCAATTCGAAGCTTTATACCTCTAAAAAAAACACCCTTTAGTACTAAAATGATAAAAAAACTTCTCAAAAATTGAAATTCTACTACGATTTAAAATCAGAAAACAACAGCTCTGGTCAGAACGATTTCTTCCCCGTATTTTTTGTTCAGGTCTACACTCAGTGTTGCCAGAAAAACTGTAAAAAACTGCACCCTTCCAAAGCGAAGACAGTTTTAATAAAACTAATTTTTTTTTGGCCCTGTAGTATGGAAAATCAAAAAACTAATTCAAATTAAGGATAAAGTTGGCTACAAATTTTATAAAAAACAACTGTTATTTATAAAAAACCTGCGCGGTTGTCTTAATAACTGTATTTGCAGTAAAAATTGTAAATATGGCAACACTGTCTCCACTCGGAAACGCTGTTTTTTTGATAAATTCTAAAACAAAAATATATGCACTTGTGCTGTTTTCGGTTTGGCATTCGTTTTCGTTCCAATACCGCACACATACATATAAGATACACTATAGACTTCATACCCTTCATCTCTGCTCATAAGAAGTCCTTTTTTCAAGCGCCGGCGTACTCAGTTTAAGTCATACGTGCTCTTTTCCCATATCTGCTGGAATGGGCATCACAACTATAGAACATTTTTTTTTTTGCTGAACCTTGCATTTCGGGTTGGACAAGAATTTTATATTTTCTTGGCCATTTGGCCACCAACTATTATAGCAAAATGTGTACAAATAGTTTTTCCGCGATAGCTTCAATACCGTAAGTCTAACAAAAATATTGTAACACTTAATATTTCATCAAAAATAAAATGAAAATGATAAAAATTTTAAAAATTTTAATTTAGGGGAAGGAGTATATGCAGGGGGTGGATTAAGGGTTGAAAAATATTTTTTTTTTTGCTCAAAATAACAGTGCATGTATTGATTTAAAAAATTAAAAAATAAAACTTAACTTTGATAATTTTTGAACCAAAACTAATTTTTTTTTTATTCTCATTTATTTTATTATGCGATATTGTTGAAGCTCTGACAGCAACCCTAGAAGTTTTTTTTTAATGAGCATATTCTCGAAAATGAGTAAATTTTTTTGGATTTTAAGCGTTCCCGTAGAGCCCTACAACATGAGGTTTTTTTGAATATGTCCTGTTAACATATAAAATAAAATTCATTTGAAATTCGTTCAATGTACCCTTGTACCTATATGACACATGAAATCGTTTTGAAATTGGCTTACCTGCTTGCCAGTGTGATATAAATTGGTTGTAATCTTTTTCCACAACCTATCTTTTAAAAAGTAGCTTCATTGATAAATTATTTTCTTTCAAAGCTTCTCCAGAAATTATTTCAATAAAAAGTAGTTCTACTGAACATTTAGCCCACCCCTTCTTGAATGCTGTGCCATAGATAGACTTGTTTCCATTTCAGTTAATTGTTATTAAAATTCAAACAACCCAAAAAATATTTCCGCACATTGACAATATAATTCATAAATTATTAACAACATTTGCAAATAGACAGGATAATAAATTCCAAATTATTTGCAACACCATAATTTTTTACGAGCTCAATGATTACTACTCCATCGAAATAAAACGCAAAAGTCAAACATGTCCCAATGTACTTGCGGTTAAAGTAAAAGCAACCCTCTATACACAAAGTGATGCGAACAAACCATTACATGAAAAAAGGACATAGCGGGGATGTTTGCGAGCACGTTGTGCTCACATTATAACGCAACTAACGCAATGATGTTGCTGCTTGGCCACGTTTTGGTGTTCAACTTCTGTGGGTGGTAACCACCAGCACCAAGCAGTGTAACCCACACCATATCCAAGCAACAGGCCTACTGTGCCAATGCACGTGTAAGTGCGTCAATATTGTGCGCAATCCTTAGAGTAACAATTATCCTTGTTTGGTGGCTACTATTTTGTTTCATTTACAAAAATATGCAACTTTCATTTGTTTCAATAATTTTTGTATGAGCACACAATGTTTCTTTTATTTTCATTCCGTGAGCTTTGTACAGACACTCGTTACCACCCATCGCGTGAAAACGTGACCTTAGCCCATTATATGTCCTTGTTATTTGTTACTTATTATCCTTGTTTTTTTTTATGAGTGCTTGGATTTGTTTAGTCATCTTTTTAAGCATGAAATTTGTTTGTTGTACTGGGTCACAGTTTTGTTGTCTTAAGGGTCTCAATGGCAGAATGTCCTGGTAGGGTAGATATTTTGCCCAAAGTTTATTTTTTGCTTTCTCTAATGGTAAATGTCATTAAGCACAAAACAACATTTCCGAATATTGTAACCTGTTAAAATCGATTAATATCGTTTCGGGCAGAGTTGTCAGAGAAGATTACTTGTGTCGAGACGCGCCCAAACTAATTTTTTCTCTAAGTGTGTTAGTTGTTGAATAGTAAAAAAATAAAATATCAAACGCTTGATAAAAAAACCTTTTTAATCTAAAATTTGACTTACAGTTAAAAATGTTGTGACTCATATTGCTTCCTATCTAATGAGCTTCTAAAAAAATTAAATTCTGCATTTTGGTGCTCGATCTCAAGACATATTCAAACAAACTACGCACAAAAACTACTACTCCACCAACTGAAAATAAGTTTCGGAATACTCACAAAGACCACAAGACTGGTGCTAAGAAATCAAAATTATGTTGCAGACATCGATTATTTTGTGTCTGATTGAAATTCAATGTCATTCGTTGTAGAGAGGTCTTCAGCTATCAGAATAATCACACTGGTCTGCAATGTTTTCTTTCTTTAAATAAATCATACTTTACTTAACTAACTCGAGGTCATTGAACCCGAATACTTAAACCTAGTTTTCACATCAGGCTATATATGTCAAAATTGTAAATTTTAGTCAACTTTCGTGCATTTATTTTAGGAACACTAAATTTTTTCCGAATGTATTGAACTAAATAAAGGGTGTTTTTTTTAGAGGTTTGTTTTTCGAATAGAGATAAAACTAGCATTTTATGGTCAAATCTGGCAACTCTAATGTCATTTATGTTCAGTTTGGTTTGCCATTTCATCATAAACAGGTTGACAAAAGAACAACACTTGCAAATCGTGCAAATTTATTTCGAAAATAATGGTTCAGTTCGCGAAGTTTACCGCAAGCTCCGTCCATTTTATGGTCGACATAATCGTCCATCAGAGCAATTAATTCGGTTAACCATGGATCGTTTTCGCACTACGTTTACTCTATGTGATAATACGCATCCGCAGAGACGTCGAACAGTGCGCACCGAAGAAACAATTGCCGCTGTGGAGCAAAATGTTGAAGAGGACCCGAATGAATCGATTCGCCACCGTGCACAGCAATTGGAGCTTTGTCCATCAACTTTATGGAAGATTTTGCGCAAAGATCTTGGCTTGTGATCTTACAAGATCCAGCTTGTGCAAGAATTAAAGCCGCGAGACCATGCAATGCGTCGTGATTTTGGTGTATGGGCCGAAAATGAGATTGATCTCGATGCTGATTTTCATCGCAAGATTTTGTTCAGTGATGAGGCTCATTTTTGGTTGAATGGCTACGTCAACAAGCAAAATTGCCGCATTTGGAGTGAAGAGAATCCACATGAGACCCTTGAGACGCCATTACATCCACAAAAACTGACTGTTTGGTGTGCTCTATGGGCTGGTGGAGTCATTGGGCCATACTTCTTCCGAAATAATGCTGGAGAGTCAGTTACCGTTAATGGAGACCGGTATAGAGCCATGATAACCGACTATTTTGTTCCCGAATTGGATGGCATGAATGTGGATGAGTTGTGGTTCCAACAAGACGGCGCTACATGCCACACAGCGCACGTCACAATCGATTTATTGAAGGAAACATTCGATGAGCGCATAATTTCGCGGAATGGACCTGTCAATTGGCCACCAAGATCGTGTGATTTGACACCATTGGATTATTTTCTTTGGGGATATGTGAAGTCGCTCGTCTACGCCAACAAACCAGAAACGTTAGGGGACTTGGAAGCCAACATTCGTGGCGTTATTGCCGACATACGGCCCCATATGCTCGAAAAAGTGGTTCAAAATTGGACCTGTAGAATTTGCTTTATTTGAGCCAGCCGCGGCGGCCACATGCCCGAAATCATATTTAAACATTAATGGCATAAAATTATCCTTCCAATAAAGCCAAATTGATGGACATTAAAACGATTTTCTTGTGTTTTATTTCAATTCGAAGCTCTATACCTCTAAAAAAACACCCTTTACATATGTACATATGTATATTAGGGTCGTTCAGAAAAAAAAAAATGTCTCCGATTTTTCAAGTCATGCAGTGGTATGTTCTACAACATAAAACAATAACACCTGAATTTTTTCAGATTTTTTAAAGCAGTTTATAAACTCTCTCAAAGCAAAAATAGAATTTACTTAAAAAAAAACACTTTAATTATAAAATGCAGCTAAAAAATAACAAATAAAATTTAAAATTTAATTTAAAATACATAATTATCTTTATTTTTGTAATTATCTTTAAAGATAATATTTGTAGGTAGGCGAAAAAAACTTTTTTGTCTTACTTATATGACGAAAAACGTTGGAAAATATGAAAACTTAGCCTTTTTTTACCAAACAAATGCATGGAGTTCCTTACCAAATTGAGATTTAGTTTAAAAAGTCTCCTTTGATAGGTTTTGCCAAGAGCTACAAAACCTGTGTTTTTAAAATTAACTTTATCAATTAGTCTTAGAGTTATGATAATTTTAAAAAAGTACTTTTTATATTTTTTCGAGGAATTCCACGAAAAAAAAAAATTGATCAAAAAAAAAAACACAGGTTTTGTGGCTCTTGGAAAAACCTATCAAATGAGACTTTTTAAACTAAATCTCAATTTGGTAAGGAACTCCATGCATTTGTTTGGTAAAAAAGGCTAAATTTTCATATTTTCCTACGTTTTTCGTCATATAAGTAAGACAAAAAAGTTTTTTTCGCCTACCTACAAATATTATCTTTATAGTAAAGATAATTAAAAATAAAGATAATTATGTATTTTAAATTAAATTTTAAATTTTATTTGTTATTTTTTAGCAGCATTTTATAAGTTAGGTGTTTTTCTTTTTAAAGTAAATTCTTATTTTTGCTTTGAGAGAGTTTATAAACTGCTTTAAAAATCTGAAAAAATTCAGAAGTTATTGTTTTATGTTGTAGAACATACCACTGCATGACCAGCAAAATCGGAGACATTTTTTTTTCTGAACAACCCTTATGTATATATGTATATACCTTTTCCCGTCAAAAGCCACTTTGAATTCTATCGATATCTTTTGTTTTCTCAGAAATATCGTAAATTGAAATTTATACCACAGCTCTGCATGCAGATTTACTCATCCACATTTGGCAGGTTAACTGAAAAATTTTTATATAAGACAGAAAAACTCTCAAAACTCCATTCTTTCCTTCCAATTCTAAATGTGCAGCAGATTTATTTATTTAATTCTGAAAGTTTTTCCAAGTTTTGTTGCCAATATATGAAACAAATTACCCAAGCCTCACTATTATTTTAATTGTTGCCTTTCTTTATCAATTATTCCTCTCCACTATGATAATTGCTGCATTTCCAAAGATATGACAAATCAATTTTCAATTCAAAATGTTATGGACGACTAAACACTGCGAAGGTGTTGAAAAATGTAAGCCAACACTTTATTGTGATGAATAATTGGTAAATGCGCATAATAGGCTTCATCCAAGTCATCATCATAGGCATCATCATAATTCGATACCAAAAGAAAAAATGTTTTCACAGCTTCCTCTATAAAATTGTTGTGGTTTTTATTGTTATTTGTTAATGTTTTTTTTTCTAGCTAAGCGTTAATAAGTTTGTTTAGATTTGTGGTATTTGTACTCTACCTCAGTTGTTCACGTATATTTAGTTTTTCATTCGGTCTGTAATATCATGAAATTGGCTAGGTGTAATCTGTGTTATGCCAAAAAATTATACCGTAAGTCGAACCTTCGAGACCTTAAAATAAGTTGCATAGTGATTGGGGAAAAAATGTTTCGGACACAAAGTTTACTTTAATTATATATGAAATCCATTTAGAGGTACATTTTTCAAAAGGAAAACAATTGAAAATAAGTTTTTATAAAAATGTAATATTTATAAAAACAAATATATTGGTCAGATATTATTCATATGGAAATTGATTTATTTTATCGGGTGATTTTTGTTTTCTTACAAAAGAACCATTTTTTAGTTTGTAAATATAATTTCTTTTAAATTTTGGCCCATAACTGCGGTCTGTTCTAAAGTTCCAACTCATGGTGACGTAATCGGGCATGCCTAGTGGCCAATTGAGTTCAGGATTGCAAGAAGTCATGATAATTTTGTATAAATTTAAAATTTACACAATTTATAAGCGCTGTATTGGCTTAAATCTTTCCATAATGAAATTTCAAACAATACTGAACAAAAATCCCGTCTCAACTTGACACGACTCACGCGTGATTTGTCTAAGTTTCCATACTAAAAAAGTTACCTCTAACTGAATCACACTATAAAAGAATGTCGCTTCATTTTCCAAATAATATTCTCTGTGTTGTGGTACTTTGAAAATGAACACACAATTGAAGATCATTAGTCAAAATTGCACCATTAAATGTAAAAGATTATATACATATTATGTACGTTAAACTTAAGAAATTAAATGAAAAAAATTGTTAATTTTTCAAAAAATATTTGAATTTTAAATAAAAATGCAACTACTTGATACAAAAAGGTCAACTTAAATGCCAGATATTTCGGAAAATTAATATAGAAACCAGCAATGACTAATAACATTCAAGAAGAGTTTAATATGCTTCAATTAAGGACTGTCCCAGAAAAAACTTACGCTTTGTTTTTTAGTTATAAAAAAATACCTAGTATTTTTTTTGTTCTTTTTATTAATAATGGCTAGTGTTCAGAATATAAATAACTAAACACTAAGTAGCAATTTTTGTTTTTATTATAATTTCTCACTATTTCCGTAAGGCCCTTCATTAAATTTTGTCCAGTCGTTTCATCGACAGTATGTTACGATTTTTTCCACTTGAGTCTGATTTTTGCAGTCTTACCACTCCTTCGAAAATCTTTTTTCATTAGAGCCCAATTGATCTTTTTACTTGCATACCATTTCATCGTAGCTTTAGAGTAATGAGAGGTTGCTAAATCTGGTCAGAACATCACGGTACCTTCATGTGCACGAATAAATGGTAAAAGACGTTTTTCGAGGCACTCGTCTATATGAACTTTGGAATTGATTGTGCCTTGCGTAACAAAAAATCTGCTTCTGAGACCACACATTGCTTTTATCTTTGAATTTACTAGACACATGCCCCTTTTTCGGTGATGTATAATATTCGTGCCCAGATAGCTGCTTAAAATTTGCTTTGACGTAAGTTTCGTCGTTCATAACACAGGAATCAAATTTAGTCAGGTACCTTTCATACAATTTTCGGGCTCGCATCTGAGCCATCAACTGCTTTTCATCAGAACGGTCTGGTACTTTTTGCACTCTTTATGTCTTTAGCTTACTTTTCTTCTTGATCTTTTGTACAGTAGATTTTTATGTACCTCCTCTAGCCGCCATATCTCGCACTGAGGTGTTAGGATTTTGCTCAAAAAGGCGCTTCACCTTCGTCGCTACCTGTAGGTTAAAAAATTCTGGTTTTCTGCCTGAACCATTTTTTCGTGAAACAGGTATATTCTCAAAATTATTATCTGTCTGAGTGTTGGCAAAAAACATTCGTTTTTGAGGATTTTAAAAATTTTTGGGAACTATGCCACACCGTCTAAATTAAGTCAAAATGGAAAGTTTTGTTGCGAATGTTTAGTGAGTAAACTGGCTAAATGATCAATTGGAACCAAAAATGTAAGTCAAGTTTTCAAAAATGCCAAAAATGTTGTGTCTAACAATTCCCCAAACGCTTTAGACGACAAGATGGCCGTGTATGATTCACTCTATGAAAGTTTAAGTAAAACTATTTTTGAGAATCGTAATATCAAGGCCACATTGTAGTTAAAAATTTATTTACCTAAATAGATTCTCCGAAAATTGTTGTGCAAGCAATGTAAACAAAACGCTGGACATAAATATTTTGTGAAAATTTTTCAAGTGGCTGTCGCACAGAACTAACAAGTATGACCACGAATCGAGAGCTAATGGAAAATGAGCATGGTCAAAGGTAGACGACAACCGCCATTTATAAGTGCCAAACTTTAAAATTGTAGTGAAAAATGTACGTGTCGCACAGTTCCCCATGCCTCACCATATTGCCCTACTTTAGCGAAATGCTTCAAAATTTCCAAAAGGGCGTTGAAATGTTTTATTAATTTTTGTTTTCTCAGTGTACATTTTGCGTTGCTTTTAAAAAACATTCAACTGAACTTCATTTTAAAATAATGATTTTTCACTGCAATACAGATACGTTGTAGGGCATTTGTAATTCGTGTAGACCGGCAGAATATTTTTGCTTTTTTGTTTACTTTACCCACTTGAAAGTTCAAGAGTTTGATCGACATTTCAAAACGGTCAAAGTATTTTTTTTTTCTTTTAAATTTGTTGCTCGTAGTTGTGAGTGATTCCAATTAATTATTTTGATTTTTATTAATAATTTGTTTCATATACGCATATTTTGTTTTTGTTTGAAAAACGAAATTTAGTGTGAGAAAATTGTGGGTGAGGAATTTTTAAATTGGAGCAGATAAAATATTTAAGCTCGTTAACGATTTTGTGTTAAATAATTATTGTTCCATGTAAATAGTAATGTTTAACAAATATATTGCCAGACAAAATAGCTTCAGTTTGGGTGAAATTAATGACAAACCATAACGGCGCAGGATAAAACAAAGTAGTTGATAGGGTGAAACTTTAATTCTCAGAAAATGTTATAAAAAAGTTTCAGCCCTACCACCGTGCTTGGAGCAATCACTCATTTCTTCGGAGTAATAATGATTACTGGTACAGAATTAAGAGAAAAAATATATCACATAGACCCGTAAAACGAATACGGCATTTGTTATAAAGGTTACACGAATGGGAAACTGGACCAACTTAAACCCTTTTTCTATGTAATCGTCTTCATCAGATCATTTTCAAAACTCAGCGCTTAAAGCTTGACATCTCAGAGCTCCGTCGTTGCCACTGGACGGATATAGGAAAACACATCACATGGCAGAAATTGTATAAACTAAGGAATTGAGAGCCTCCACACTAAGAGCGTAGAATATCTCTTGGAAAAAGAAGTATAACAATTACTTAAATGTTCATTCTCTTCCAAAATGACCACAACACGATTCAACTCCAAAGTAAGAAAAATATTAATTTATTTATATGGGTCATTCCATCTATAATGGGCCTATCATTACCCTCATGTTTTTTAAATAGGCTGAAACTTTTCTCAGTGATTGGTCTATCATGTAGAAGATATAAAAAAATTAGATAAAATTTTTTTGATCAATATTATTGCTTAAAAAAAAAGTTTCAAATTGTATTAAAAAAAACTCGTAAGTAAAACAAAAAAATTCATTGATTTTATATTATTTTATATTATTTTTAGGTAGTTGTGTACTAGTAGATGACAAAAAAGTTGCAAATCTGAATAAATGAAGGTCTGAACGGTTTCTATGTGGTAAAATATAAAAACATTGACCTTCCAAGAAAACATCACTTTCCCAAATACTCCATCATCGATTTCAGCCTTTTTAGGCTCAAAATTTTCAAAACATTCAGGAGTACCATCTCTGAAAATTTCATTCATTTTTGTTCACCTTATTTCATTTTACAGGCATCTTAAGTTAAGATTTAGGATTTGCAATGTAAATTGAAACATTGAGAAGTAGGGCGAGAAAATTTGAATATTCCGTTTTATTTCTTTCATAAATATTCCACTGTATAGACTGCACTTTAAATGCTTGTAAAATGAAATAGGGTGAAAAAACATAGATAAAATTTTCAGAGATGATACTCCTATATGTTCTGAAAATTTTTAGCTAAAAAAATCTGAAATCGATGATGGAGTGTTTGGGACTTTGATGTTTTCTTGGAAAGTCAATTTTTTATTTTTTACCACATAGAAACCGTTCAGGCCTTCATTGATTCAGATTTGCAGTTTTTTTGTCATTTGCTATTACACAACTACCTAAAAATAATATAAAATAATATAAAATCAATGAATTTTTTTGTTTTACTTACGAGTTTTTTTTAATACAATTTGAAACTTTTTTTTTAAGCATTAATATTGGTTAAAAAATTTTATCTAATTTTTTTATATCTTCTACATGATAGACCAATCACTGAGAAAAGTTTCAGCCTATTTAAAAAACATGAGGGTAATGATAGGCCCATTATAGATAGAATGACCCATATTTAATGTGATGGTTAACTAAAAGCCAAAGTTTCAGCTGATTTGCTTGACAATTTGTTTTTTTTAAGTTTTTCCCAATGTAGTTTTAGAAGGAATAGTTTTTATTCCCCTTGAGGTAAAAGATTTAAATTCTAATGCTTTTTAAAAACAGAACAGACAACATAAGCTTTTGAAAATGTCAACTGCCAATTACTTGAAAACGACAAAAGATATCGCAAAATTTGTAAAATATGAAAATTGATACCCATTACGAAGAAAAGTTCTCAACCACATCCCAACTTTGCGTGGGAGGTAGGCGTATCCGTTAACTGATTTTTATCATATTCACAAATTGTTGTTGTTTTCACCATAAAATCATTTAAATTTCAAGAGTATAGCGCAATTATTACTATATATGGCCGCCGTTCCATACAAATCCATCCACTGTCCAGCGTACAACTGGATTGTTGATTTTAGTCATTTTCTGGCGTCGTAACGACGTTACAACTGGTCATCTGGCTGACCACTGATAATCGGCCCTTGGTAGACGTCCTAGTGACGTATATAGTCGTCGAATGACTTTTGGTTAGTTTTTATTTCCGAAAATAGTCAATTTGGTTCCAAATACACAATGCATGCAAAATATGAGAGTTTAAGATAAACATTAATGGTATTCATCTTAACGCGCAGGTTTGCACAATTGTGCAATTAGGCAACATTGCGCGATGTGTTTCATGAATGCCCCTTCGAATATTTTGTGCAATTTGTGGCAGTTGTCATTTTTTGTGAGAGAATCGTATGGAAAAAAAGAGTGACAAATACAAAATTTGTAAACAATAAATTTTTGCTGAGAGAATCGTATGGGAAAAGAGAGTGACAACAATTGCACAATTAGCAGTGCAAGTTTACGGGACCAAATTGTTGTGCAAACTTGCGCTATTTGTTCAAAAAACTTTTCATACGATTTTTGACAGGTCATTTGCACAGTGTTCAAAAGTGCACAACTTGCACAGTTTGCGAGAGTTTTGAGCGTTTAGATGAATACCACTATTATTGTTTTATGAAATTTTAAGAGAAGTACATTGTAATTTTTCGAGGTAATGCATATAAACTTACCAATAATATCTTTAGCGTTTTAATTTCATTGTTTGGATAATGGTAATAAATTACGGAAAAGAAAGGAAAAAGTATTATAATAACTTAAAAAGTCCGACCGATTATACGTAGAATAAAATGAGTCGCGAAGTTTGAAAAGTTTTTTACATTTTTTGACAAAACTGGATGATTCACGACTATCGTCATACTTGGACGCAATGACTCGTGTCCTAAGTTGTCCACTTTTGGGCAGAAAAGTGAAAATCCGCAAAGTACTTGCCATTAATCATTCCAAAATTGAGTCGTAGCGTGTTCGTGAAAATTTCGGAAGCGTCGGATATAGTCGTGTTCTGATATCATAACGACGTCGTTATGACTTTGTTGTTCTGCTTGTGAAGCACCCTCTTCATTCACAACCCCAGGCATTGAGTTACATGTCGTTCACCCAGCGTTACCGATACGCAAATTGATTTCATTCCTTTCCTTAATCTGACGAAGCAGCCTACTTTCGTGCAATGAGAAGCGCAGAGTCCGATCCTGATAATTTCCTTGCTGTGGCTAAAGAAGACTAAGAGTAATGGCTTTATTGCCAATTTTAGGCCTGCAAGTGACATAAACTATGATTGAAATGAGTATAAAAGATCCAAAATACATGCAGCATTGTTGTCGGACTAATGGTGTTCATGGTTTATATTTGTCCACTTTGTACGCAGTGTTTATAACTTTTATAATAAGAAGAAAAAAATCCAAAATTATATTTATGGTATGGAAAAAATTAAATAAAAACATAAATTCCATGAAACTAATTTTCAACCATGAGTGCCAACTTTGTCTACCAACAACAATACCTTACCAAGAATTGTGCAGTCGGATCAACACAACTATGGGAACTGTGCCCCACTTGAATGGGATGGTAGACAGCGTACAATGCGCAAGTGGCTTTTATTTTCCAGTTTAATTTTCGTCTGTCTTCCATATTCTCTTCTCAATATTTGCCACTTGACGCTGTGCAGTCTGCCGATCGAAGTTGGAATGATATCGCATTTCTTAGCCAGCCAAGAGACCAAACTTAAACAGCCTACTGAGCGAGCAAGTGTTCTATTTAAAGGCCCCTTTTTTCGTTATTCTTACTAAGAATCTGTTTGGCTCGTTGTGGTAGTTGTTGGTGTTGGAGTTGGTGCATACCTTGAAGTACCAATTCTCAAAGATATCAATTCTAAGAAAAATATTATTCTTTCATAATTTTAATTTTGTTTTTTTTTTTTTTGTGTGCTGTATACTTTAATTGTGTTGTAGTTGTAACAATTTTACCATCAGCATTAACTTGTCATCATCATTATTATCATTATCACCAGTTTTTCCTTCATTTTTTTTTTTTTTTGAATGCAGGTTGCCATTTGTGGTTTTGTTGTTGTTGTACATGATGTGCAGCGCTCCAACAACAACAACAACAACAATATCAACATCATGCTCATCAACGTCTTCAACAACCAACGAACAAGTGAAGAAACGTCAATTTCAAGGGCTTTTCCTGGTAATAATTAGTCGCTGAGGTGGGTATTTAAATACTCAACTCACTACTCGATCCGTACTCATATGTATAATTTACATTAAATTTCCTTTTTATGTTTAAGTTAATTGCATTTAGATATGACTTCAGTATGCATACGGATGTACATAAGTATGTATGTATACACTGGAAAAAAATATGCAGAAGTTTTTCTCACCGCGGCAGAAATACATACGTTCAGTAGACATTGATAATGCTTACGTGTTAATATTTATAATTTTATTTCGATTTTTGGTTCTGTTATCTCTCTACAGCCCTATGGCTGACTGTTTTTGAAAAAGGCATGAAAAACCAATGAGATGTCTCTTCTGGCTTAAGAATTTTTATTCAGAAATTAGGACTTTGTCTCTTTTTAAGAGAGGGGGGGGGGGGGGTAAGGTATTAAAATTTTATTTTTTGTATTTTTTTAATTGAATGCATAATATTTTGAGAACATTGTGTCAAAATTTCAAGTCGATTGGAGCAAAATTGACGAAGTTACGAGTATTTTTATACCTTTGCTTATGAACGTTTTACACAAGATTTTTGAGTGTTCAAAATTTTAAAGCGTTTTCCCCATAACTAACGTTTTCGAAGTCGAGGCCCCTCATAACTTTAAAACTACTACACCGATCCTTTTGAAATGTTGAACACTATTTCTGTACATAATTTAAGAGGCAACGCTGGAGAGTTTTTTCAAATTTGTTAAATAATTTTTATTTTACAATAACAAATTCCCGATTTTTTTCGCAAAGTATAGCGTTTTTCCCTTCAAAGTGTTCCAAAAAAGTGAAAAATTAAAATTTGGAAAAACCCTCCCAGCGTTACCTGGGGAAAACTATTAACTAACGAATGAACTTTGATATTTTGATTTCAGATGATCCAGCACCAAGTTATGAGGGGCACCGCAATTCTACGTCCGAAATATTAAAAAACACGGCAATAGCCGTGTTTTTTAATATTTCTTCGTGGAAATTTTATACAATATTCTTCAAATGTCATACTTTAATGTACTATTAGTTTTAATAACGAGATTTTAACTAAGTCGTCACAAAAAATTCACAAAAACATGCCTTTCTTCGTACGAATTAACCTTACCCCCTCTTAAGAAAGTTATTAAGAAGTTAAGGCTGGATAAAGGTTAATGCATATTTTTTTCAATGGTGACTTTTTTGTATAACTGGGAAAAATTACTTCTGTATGAAAATAGTCAAGCTGCAAATGATCTTTGAATTGGGATGCATATCATTGTTTTCGAAATCACGTGCTTAGCATTAGAGCTCATGGGAAAATTGTTGATTTATTCTGAGCCTATAAGGCCTCAGGTTGACCTGAGATAGATTTATGGTGGCAGGACTGTTAGCTGTTTCAAATGTTTTCTATATCCTCAAAGCAAGTAAAAGTAATCCGATTATTTGTCAAAATTAACCTGATCAATAGTAGAGTTTCTCATTTTAGAAGTCAGGAGATGTAACACAATAAATATCCATTAAAAAGTATTGAATGTCTAGACATGCATATATCCAGACATTACACACTAAGAAGCTTAACCTCCTGGAAAATAGCTTCTCATAAAACCATTACAAATTCGGTATATTAGAAACTCATTGGAGTGTTTCCACACAAGGGTTCATTTACGTACCAACTGCAAATGCTTATATTTCAAGTGATAATATTTTTATTTCATAAAAGTAAACACATGTTTTTCGTGTATTCTAAACTTTAACATGAATTAAACTAGTGGTATTTTATTTTATTATAAACATATGTATGTAAACAGAAAATATTCCTTCATCTATAAAATAAAAGCAATAGGAACAAACTTATCATTTAGTACTTAGTTTGCTTTCCTTTTGCCTTATGCACTGCATTTAACTGTCTATGTTTGGATTCAACAAGATTTTTGGTAACATCAGGCGATATTTTTGTTCGAAATAGCTGTTTGTATTATTTTCCCATTAAGATGAGTCCACAAGTGAGAGCACTATTGGATTAAAATCGGAAGACGATAACGGGTGTCCGATATAGCAGCTATTCCTTGACTAACTTTGAATCAGGCTTTGAATCATTGTCGTGTTGGAAGATGCAGTTCTCCGAACCCTAGCCCAGTTTCTGAACACTTGGCTTAAGAGTTTCTCTCAAAATTCTTAGATAGTCCATTTTATGCATTGTTGACTCGATTAAAACAGTATTTCTGACACCTGCTGCCGTCATGCAGCCCCAAACCATAACCGAGCCTCCACCATGTTCCATGCTGAACTCTTTATTTTTCGTTTACCATATATTTGGATGTTTTTTTGTTAATGCCAAAAATTCGAATTTGCTTTCATCACTGAACAAAGTATTTCTTCAAAGCTGGGAATCTTCATTTTAAAATTTTTTAACAAATTCTTTACGTTTAAAAGATTTCTAATTGTTTGGAAATAAAGATTTCTTACCTGGAATTTCTCCATGTAGACATTATTGTGAAGATGGGTGGTATCTTTATTTCGATCAGCAAGTTGGTTTAGGTATTTATCCACTATTTTTATACCCTACACAGAGGGTATATTCACTTTGTCATTCCGTTTGTAACGCATAGAAGGGGGCGTGGCAGGTATGGAAAAGTATATATATTCTTGATCAGCGTAAGCACCTGAGTCGATATAGCTATGTCCGTCTGTCTGTGTGTCTGTCTGTTGAAATCAGGTTTACGAGAAAACTAAGCACGCTAATGAAATTTGGCACACAGGTCAAACCTTCTTGCAAGCTGCTAGCATATAAAAATTGACGAAATCGGTTCACGGCCACGCCTTCCACCCATACTCTATGTAAATATGCTCAAGTCCATTTCAAAAAAAAAGTTGCTGTGATTTTGATGAAACTTCGTGATTTGGTGAAGATGAGAACAAAATTAAGATTAGGCTAGGTTTGAAGTTTGCAAAGGCTCTTAAAGAGGCGTGGCACAACCCTAAATTTTAAGTTTTATGACGCGACTGCTCGTAAACTGTGCAAGATATTGTGATGAAATTTGGTACACGGATCTTGTGAATT
The DNA here is from genome assembly GCA_963680825.1 of Meiosimyza decipiens. Lineage (NCBI taxonomy): Eukaryota > Metazoa > Arthropoda > Insecta > Diptera > Lauxaniidae > Meiosimyza > Meiosimyza decipiens. The sequence continues at coordinate 84,465,912 of OY804258.1, read as the reverse complement.
TTGAACTGCGCATAAAGTGGGCGGAATTGTAAAAGTGGGCGTGGCACTTTTTAGTAATTGAAAATTTGGATTTCGTATAACTCCAAATTGGCACATACGATTTTCATAAAAATCGGGATGATACCACTGAAAGCAGCCGTCAATACAAGTTTATTCAATATTCAGGAAAATTTTGTTGAAGGGCGTGGCACAGCCTACAATATTTATAAACGTTATAAAAAGAGAACTAACAACACAATCCTTATGAAATTTAATATGGCAGATATACTCGCTAAAAGGTGTCTTCTTGCAAAATTTTGGTACAATAGTGCCGGTGGGTGTGGCACCTCCCATATAAGCGAAATACGTTTAATGCTATAGATAGTGTGCTATGAGAGTAATCTTCATAAAATTTTGTGTAGAGGTGTCGGTTACTATAAGCTTTGAAATTCAATGAAATTTGACAAGATTGCATCAGTGGGTGTGGCACCTCCCTCATTAACATAAAGTTGTAAGTTGGTGCAATTGATCTGAAATTTGAAGTAAGTGGCTTACTGGGTATTAGGTACATATGGGCTAGCACCTCCCATACAATTAAAATACCTAAAGTGGCATAAATATCGAAATATATAAGAAATCATACTGAAATTTGGTGCAAGAGGTTTGTTTATGGAAGGCTACTTTTGGATCAAAATCTGAGTGGATTGTACCAGTGGGTGTGTCACCGCCCTAAATTTTAAGAATAATTACGGCATATATCGCAAACTATTTAGCTATTGTGCTAAAATTTGGTTTGTTTATTGAAACAAAAGTGGGCGGAATTGGAGAAGTGGACGTGACATATTTCGTTTTTTTATTTCTATTCTAATTTTTTCAACATTTCCCATATTCTTTTGACATTTTCAGTTTTTTCCAACACTTTTCAACATTTTTAAATCTTTTTACATTATTTTCGACTTATTCAACCTCCTCAACATTTATTTAAAAAGTACTTTTAATGCAGTGTAGGGTATGTGAGTTTCGGCCTGGCCGAAGATAACACCTTTACTAGTTTATGTTGTGCAATAATTTTTTCCATCAATTTTACGCGATTTCACGTAATGACTTTCCTTTTTCATTCATATCGAGTATTATTTTACGAGTTTCAGTAACTGTCTGCTTTACCATGGTACATTTTTTTTTTATTTGAATTAATTTTTGTTTCAAAAATAAAAATTGCTCATTGGATTATATGCATTTTTTTACAATTGTGTTTTTCTTTTTGCTTTATGTATACAACAAAATAAAATACCATTCTTTATCAATACTTTTATTCCTAAGTAAAAAATATACATACTTTCAATAAGCTAAGATATATTTGACGCCACAGTAGGTATTCAACATGAGCAAAATCAATTTTAACTTCTGATCTGCTGTAATTCTTTACAATCAGATATACAAAAACGTGTCTAGACGAGAACAGTTCGTTCAGGTAAAGTTCGGTTCAATCATTACTTTTATCGAATCGTCAGCTTAGAAGTTATATAAGCAATATATCGAAAACCCAGAAGGTCGAAAGCTATAATTTTTGCTAAGAGTTCCGAACTTGCTAAAATTTGCAAAAATCAGTGTTTGAGCATTTGGCAAGCAAACGTCACGCTACTAACTAGGTAAATGTGGTAATAGGTCAATACTCTATTCTTATTTTTTTTTTGTTTTGAAGTAATACTCGTATATTTCGAAAGTGAATATTCAACCCTGATTATATGTTTCAGCATCATCAAAAAAATACTCATGATCTACAAAGACATGCCTTCCCTAGCTTGAAAATTTGTGTGGTTTTTATACGCACACACACCCAAACATACAAATGGCTTAAATTACTCATAGATTTTTGTTTAAAAGCACATTTCCGCTTCCGAAACCATGTTTTTCCACATATTTTGCAGAAGCTTTTAACACACTCCGAATGAAGAGAAGGGCGCACGAGGTTTCAAAAGTCCAACTCACGCATGCATACATAATTAACCCGACATACAACACTACCGCAAGCAACACACACGCTCACACACCATTGGGTGGTGCAAAAATTTACATACTAAAACAGAAAAATAAACCTCACTTGGTTTATAAGCTGCGGGAAAATGGAAAATTAACAATTTTTCAATTAAAATCAATACGAGAATGGTTTTTAGGTGAAAAGAGGATAGAAATTCTCAAGCGTTGTGCAAATATCTCAGTGTACGTACGTACATATGTGTGTTCAACCACAAGCACACATTTTCGAGCACATATACATTTAAAATAGCTATAGCGCCTGCAAATATGCAAGTTTTAGAAACCATTTTTGGTGTAACAAGGAATATACTGCCTGCTTGTGCAAAATTAAAGCTTACAATTATTTTGATTGTATGAATTCCAAAGATAGAATTCTGTGCAACTTTATGACAAAAAAAATCCTTTAATTTGGAGCCAATATAGCCAAAGAAAATTAGTTGAATTACTATTCACATACGAACTGCCCTACATTTGGCTAATAGTAGGACAGTTCCTAAATTTCTAAAATCAATTTTCATAACATCCTGAAATATATTCAACCAAAATTATGCTTTGCTGTTCTAGGCTCATTACTATTACACTAAGAAGTGACTATGTTTCCCTCAAAGAAATTAATTTGTTGACAATTTTTGGTACATCGTCGCCTGAATTCTATTTTGCTCCATACGTCTGAAGGTGCATTCCGAGAAAATTGAAAAAGAAAGTTTGACCCTTAAAAGACAAAAATTGGTCGGAAATAGTACCATTGAAATTTAAATTAAACAGTTTGTTGATAAATTGGATAGCTTTTTGCTAAATTCCAAAAATAGGACCCAATTACTTTTGTAGATATATGATATTTTAGCAGATCATAGTGGACAGTTTGCTTCATGCAATACAAATCAATGACAAACTTATTTTTCCCATGTAGTATATGGAGTAAATCTGCATTTCGGAACTATTGCAATGGAGCAAATAATAACTGCTTAGTTTTTAACTAAATATATATATGGAAATGTTAAGTATATGGAGCAAATTAATTACAAAACAGTTTTGTTTTGTTCATGTAAAACTTGCTCCACAAACCGAAATTTTGATTTTGCAGCGAATAATAAATCAAAAAATGAAAGAATGTGGCTTTTGGAACAAAGTGGACTCTTCGTATCTCAGAAACTAAAACAGATATTGCGACCACAGCATCAGAAAGATAATGTTTCAAAACCTATACAAAAAGTCTTAAGTCAAAATGTCAAAGACGTATGGAGCCAAAAAAAAACTCGGACGACAGTTTAAAGTAAAATCGTGGTTTATTGGATCAAACATGATATTTGTTTGAGAAGACTGAAGGGATTTCTCTTTTGTGTCTCCTTTCATGAGTCCTTTTTAATGTTCTTCTTTAACTCCTAACAGAGCATATGGTCTCCACAACATTCTACCAACTTGCACGATCAGTAGCCTTGATTTCTCTTCAACATTTCACCTATTGACGAATTTCTTGCTCTAGCTATCATTTCCATAATGATGTAAGACGGTTTCTGCTATCCTGAGGGATACAATACTTGCCAGCGGACATCCGTTGGTGATTTTCACAAGTTGTACCCAATTCATTTCCACTTTCAGCGCTTGATTTGAATCGAAATTCGGATATTGATGGCATCTGATATGCGATTCAGCATTGGAAGTGGTCCTGGGACAACAAGTTGGTGAGCACTTGTAAATTGTTTTGCAGAGCGCTGTTGGTCAACCCTTCTATGCTTGACAAAAAAAAAACACCTTTCCCAGGGTGACAGGGTACCTTGGTACCCCTACACAAAGTGAATGAAAATTTCAAAATTTTTGGCTTGAACTAACAAAATACTGATGTCCCAGGATAACAGGAGTTCTCGTGAAGTTTCAGAATTGTAGAGCATGTCGAAACATAAAAAATGTTGTTTCTAAAATGAAACACACCATTTCACAGCCGTACAAAAGAATCGAGTTAGGTTTTACTCATAAGTTTTCGGATTTCTTGTTGTCGTTGGCAGAAACGAAGACTGACAGACATTACGAAGATGAGTAAAGAAACATTTCGCTTTGTTGATTCTTGGATGGGACATAGTTCAGAGAAAAAATTAGTTTGATTTATTTCGCTTTTCCTTGATGTAAAGATATTCGAATAAAATTTGTTCAACTTATCTGAATTATTTAATTCTAAATAGATTCATATGCTTGTGACAAATAAATGTATTTACCGCCCAATACATGATTTAATTATTATTAACTTATAAATTTTGTATCAATGAAATATTTGTCTCAATGAAATTTAATTTGGTTATTATTACCAACTGCAACTATTGTTAAGATTTTACTTTGCCTTTATCAATTGAATCGTTTTCTCCACGCAGAATATCACATTTTAATGGCAAGATCTCTTTCCTCAGCTTATTTAAAAATATCGAAATGTATTAAATGTTAACTACACCCTGTTAAACAATAGCACTAGAACCGCATTTCGTCGGTTTTGGAAATATTCAAGTATTTTTGCGCAATATGACTGCGGTATACATATTCATATACACCCAGTTGGAAAAAAGAGGTAGCGATCTTTGGTACTGAATAAACATACATACACAAGACTATAAATGACCCAACACATATGTAACTCCCTCGCGGACAGACCACTCTTAAGTTAAAAAGATGTACTATAAGAAAAATTATAAAATCATTATACTGAGCAATTTTTAAGACATTTTCGATGTAACACCGCCAGTAATCTAATCTAACAGAAGAAATTCGATAGTTCATAGTTCTACCGGTGTAAGCTTAAACCAGAGCAAATTTTCATGAATGATAAAATGCGTATGTAGCGAGTTCTTTGTGACTGTTTCAAGATTAAATTATTTTTTTGGATGGAGGGTGAAACTCGTGAAGACCCGAAATTAGCGAAGATCCAAGATTGACCCAAGAAATTATGGCTGGATGTCTAACAAATATTACAAAATTAACTGGGATCCGTGATGAAATGTACGTGATGTACAAAAAGAGGCACGTGTTCATTAGGTTCAATTATTCCATAGAGAATATCAAACTGAAAGGTTTGATACATTCAATCAGATCATCAGAGATAATATAACTTATTTTTAAGAGAACGATCTGAAAATGAAACTCTTCACCTGGATTTATTTGATGTTTTTGATGTTTCTCGATAATTTTCGTATTTAGTCAGTATCTTCCTATTTCTTAAAACTTTTTCGATATGATTTGATACTATTTAAACTTCAAAAGCTTAAGAAACGTGATTAAACACCAGTAAGATTACATATTCGTCACGATTTTATTAATATAATATTTGCGAGGATCAACCTGTTATTAATTTATTAGATACTTTACAAATACGGCATCCTTAGGACTATTCCTACTGGAGGATTTTGAATGGATATGCAAAATAGTAATAGTAAGCTACAGTAGTGCCAATAGTAGCATTGTAGTTATGGTAGTTAAGTTAGTTAAAAAGTGGCAATGGCTGCAAGGATAACAGCAAGTGAAGTGGAGGCAACACTATCAAGTCATGTTGGCGCTGCTCTTGTTACCATAGGGATTCGAGTAAAATCTTGCAATGCGTTTCGTTGAAATGTAAATTTCAGTCTTTGCACTTAAAAATTTCCTCGTGCCCGATGCCAATTGCCCTGAACATACAAACGAACAGATGTACCGCAGTTTAGCATTTTTGGGGATTTAAAGGATTCGCTCTTTAGTTACGGGTAGGGTTGTAAAGTAAAGTTTTGTATGTACTTTTGGCAGTAGTAAAATTGCCAAATTGGTATAGCTCATTGTAAATATGTACATGTGCTTGTATGAATGTGTGCTGTTGTTGTTGTTGCTGCTGCTGTCGATGCGTTAGTGTTAGTGGTGCTATTATGCAAAATTGAAGTGTTAGTCATGCTACTAATTGGACCCTCTTTTGATTCGCTCGATGAACAATTTTGTGTTGAGCTGAATTTCGATGTTTTCGTTTTCTCTTCTGTCTTTCGCAATTTTGGTATTTTTTTTATCTCTTTTGTTGTGCTTCTTTTTTGGGTTTAATTTTATAATTTTACAGGCTGTAGGGATAATTAAAGGATATTATTTTGTTGTTTCAGTTGTTTTAAATGGATATTTTGTTGAATTTGTTGAAAATTTCTTTATTAAAAGATTAGAAATGCCACGAAATCTAAAGTTATAATAGAGCCATAATGCCCAAAAGAATAACAGCATAGACCGGGCGCTAGGAGAATACGTTGCAAAACCGTCAAAATAATTTAAATGACTTATTATTGTACCGGAGATTCCAAATTGATGTTTAGAAGTTCCTAGACTATAATCTTGATAGTTATAAGTTATACATACATATGTATATATCTGCACGATAACAGGCAGAAAATGTAAAGTTATTTTCAAAAAAAATATCCTTCCAATATGCACGGAAAAAACTGATCGTAAGAGCTCATCAAAATATAATGAATGATACCAATTTCGTTCTGTATTATAGAAATTTCATGAGATACTCAATATAAAAAGATGGATAAACTGCAAGCATTGCCTACAGCCCTGAATATCCTTATTATAATTCCATAAAAGAAAATATTCAAAATAACCAGTAAAAATACTTTAGTTATCAAAAACTACTAAGTTATTATTGAAAATATCATATGATCGACACTTAAAAATTATGTAATGGGCAAACTGTAAAAGTTGTAAAGTGCATAAAATAAAAAATCGTTTCGATATTACTCGTTTATTATCTGCATTATGCAAATTCGACATAAAAAGTGTATTTATTTGGTAGTAATCAGTATCAAAGCCTTACAGAAAATGTACCAAAATCATAAAAAATATTACCAAATATCGGAAATAGAAGAAAAACAATGAATACATTATTTTCCAAATTCAGTATTGTGTATAAAAAATAAACTTAAAAACTATTTATGTATATAAGAACTATCTCAGAAAAAACTTACGCTTTGCTTTTTAGTTATAAAAAAATACCCAGTAATTTTTTTGGTCTTTTCTCGTTTTTTATCAACAATGGCTAGTGTTCAGAATATTAATAACTAAAAACTAAGTAACAATTTTTTTTTTTTATAAAAATTTCTTACTTTTTTCGTAAGGCCCTTCATTAAATTTTGTCCAGTCGTTTCATCGACAGTATGGTACGATTTTTTCCACTCAAGTCTGAAGTCTTGTGAATTTTTTGCATTCTTACCACTCCTTCGAAAATCTTTTTTCATTAGAGCCCAATATCTTTCAATTGGGCGAAGAGTAATGAGAGGTTGCTAAATCTGGCCAGAACATCACGGTACCCTCATGTACCGAGGCACTCCTCTATATAAAATTTGGAATTCACTGTGCCTTACGTGACAAAAAATCTGCTTCTGAGACCACAGGTGCATATGGCCTGCCAAACCATACATTGCTTCGGAAATTTCCATATTTTTTTTCTTTGAATTATATGTTACTAGACACATGCCCCTTTTTCGGTGATGTTTAATATTTGTGCAGGTAGCTGCTTAAAATTTGCTTTGACGTAAGTTTCGTCGTTCATAACACAGGAATCAAATTTAATCAGGTACCTTTCATACCATTTTCGGGCTCGCATCTGAGCCATCAACTGCTTTTCATCGGAACGGTTTGGTACTTTTTGAACTCTTTATGTCTTTAGCTTACTTTTTTTCTTGATCCTTTGTAAGTAGCTTTTGATGTACCTGCTCTAGCCGCCATATCTCGCACTGAGGTGTTGGAATTTTGCTTAAAAAGGCGCTTCACCTTCGTCGCTACCTTTAGGTTAGAAAATTCTGGTTTTCTGCCTGAACCATTTTTTCGTGAAACAGGTACACCCTTCTTATAATTAGAAATAATCGTAAAGACAGTTTTTTTTGATGCACCAACTATTTTTGCTATAGCTAAATATTTTAGTTCTGGATTTTGCAGGTATGTGGACAAAATCAGTTCGAGGACTTTTTGTTGCTTGCTAGACATCTTTGTCGTTAAAAGTGCTATTTTCAAGTGTTATGCATCATATTAAACGTCACTTTATATAGAACAAATAAGATTATCAGGTAGAACATAATACAAAAAATAAAAAACGTAAGTTTTTTCTGGAAGACTCCTTAGATTTTGAAGCAAACGAAAATTTTTTAAAGAAATAGTACCAAAAAATATGGGTTGCTAGAGAAACTTTAGCTATGAAAATAGTATCAATTTCGGTACTAAAGAAACTTTTGTGCCAACTCTGGCTAAGACTAAAGAATGTTACCAGTCTGGTTCTCTGTTTCCTGCTATGTTAAGAAGTATGCTTTAGAAATTTCATTTGTAAAATTCAGTTTTGCCTATTTTTTGAGTACATGTTATTATAAAAATTACAGTTTTTCAATTCGATTCATTTTGTTCAGTGTTACTATTAAAATTAAAGGATCTTCACACGATATGGTCTCCGTGAGTACTAGGAAACCGACCATGTTCGAGTTTTCGTTTTGAGATTAGAAAAACGAAAAATATGCAAAATATATAAAAATTTGAAAGATCTTGAAAAAATCGTGGAAGCTGAAAACTGTTGGAAAAATTGAGAAAGGCTGAAAAATAAAAATAATATGGAGAATGTTGAAAAATGTCACAAGTGGTTAAAAAAGTCAAAAAAGTATGGGGGCCTATAATAGGCCTATAATTACCCTCATGTTTTTTAAATAGGCTGAATTTTTTTTCAGTGATTGGTCTATCATGTAGAAGATATAAAAAAGTTCGATAATATTTGCTTAAAAAAAAGTATTAAATTGTGTTCAAAAAAACTCATAAGTAAGTCAAAACAATTTATTGATGAATATAAACAAACCAACACAATCCAAATTAGCTTTTATATTATTTTTAGGTAGTTGTGTACTAGCAGATGGCAAAAAACTGCGAATCTGTGTAAATTAAGGCCTGAACGGTTTCTATGTGGTAAAAGATAAAAAAATTGACTTTTTCAAAAAACATCAATTTCCCAAATACTCCATCACCGATTTTAGCCTTCATAGGCTCAAAATTTTTAGAATATACAGGAGTATCATCCCTGAAAATTCTATCCATGTTTTTTCAGCCCATTTGATTTTACAAGCATTTAACGTTAAGATTTATGATTTGCAATGTAAATTGAAACATTGAGAATGAAAGCGAGAGAATAAAATTTGAATTGATTTCAGCCTTTTTAAGGTCAAAATTTTCAGAACATTCAGGAGTATCATCTCTGAAAATTTTAATTCATTTTTGTTCACCTTATTTCATTTTACAAGCATTTAAATTGTGTGAATACAGTGGAATATTTATGAAAGAAATGTAACGGAATATTCAAATTTTCTCGCTTTCATTCTCAATGTTTCAATTTACATTGCAAATCATAAATCTTAACTTTAAATGCTTGTAAAATCAAATAGGGTGAAAAAACATGGATAAAGTTTTCAGGGATGATACTCCTGTATATTCTAAAAATTTTGAGCCTATAAAGGCTAAAATCGGTGATGGAGTATTTGGGAAATTGATGTTTTCTTGGAAAGTCAATTTTTTTATTTTTTACCACATAGAAACCGTTCAAGCCTTCATTTATTCAGATTTGCAGCAAAATAATATCAAAGCTAATTTGGGTTGTGTTAGTTTGTTTATATTCATCAATGAATTTTTTCGTTTTACTTACGAGCTTTTTTGAACACAATTTAAAACTTTTTTTTTTAAGCAATAATATTTGTCAAAAAATTTTATCGAATTTTTTTATATCTTCTACATGATAGACCAATCACTGAAAAAAGATTCAGCCAATTTAAAAAACAAGAGGGTAATGATAGGCCCATTATAGATGGATTGAGCCATGGATAATGTCAAAAAAAGGTGAATAAACCGAAAAATGTTGGATAAGTCGAAAAACAAGAAACAGGTTGAAAAATGTTGAGATGTTGATCGAAAAAAGTGTAATGATGTTTAAAAAGTCGAAAAGAAGAAAGAAAGAAAAATTCGAATAAAATGTTGGAAAAAAAAGAAAGATATTGAAAAAGGCTGACACGTGGATCAATTAGCTTTAATAAGTCGAAAAAATATGGAAAATATTGAAAAAGTTGAATAATTTTGAAATACTCGAAAAAAGTTGAAACAGGTTGAAGAGTCGTGTTGAAATGTTGAAAAGTTTTGGTAAATCCAAATCTCATATTTTTAAAAGGTTAAGATCGAATACTCGCAACCCAACACAAAAAATATTGCGAGCTGAACAACTTTGCAATTTGAGCCATACTTTAAGAAACTTATCTCGATGGGTTTGGTCACACGAATCATTCACCAAATCTCGATGCTAATGTTTTACATTCTCAAGTTCATGCAGCTCCTACTCTATTGACGGCATTGTTTTAAATAACCGCCACAACTTATTACCCCACACTTAATTCTGGTAAGCTATATTTTGCATTCTGATGATGCTGCTCCCCTACACGCTTGTGACCACGAAAATGCACTACGCCTTGTTAAATAAAACAAAAACAAATCGAGTGAAAGAAGACGTGCTAGTGGGAAAAAATTGGCTTAAGCGCGTTAAAATATGCAACATTTTTTTATGGAGAAAATTGCAAAATTACTGGCATTGTTTTGCAAAGATATGGAAAGATGCTTAAAATATAAAAATAATATATCTACTTACTTGCTGCACTGCGCTGCAGAACAATGACGACAACATTACTTAATTATGATGACGTCGTCCTGATTATTGGGCATAAAAATTGTAACGGCATTGACAGCGGGCGAGAATTCGAGCGAATTTCATGCATTCATAATTAAGCATTTTAATGGCTGAGTGCGATTGAAATTACCACCCTTAAGTGTGTGAGTCACTGAGCGATGATGGCGTAAAAAATGCTAATGATGGATGCTTAAATGGTTGAATGGCTTAATGGTTGCATCACTGGTTGGAAACAATGCACACTTGAATGGTTACCAGCAGCAAAGCAAATAAAAAGGAACAACGTACATACATGCATACATGCCAACACACATACATACATACATACATACATCTTGAAGACACAAAAATTTGCTTAAATTGCATAAAAATTGAGAGATTGTAGATAGAAAATGAAGAAATATTGGTATCGTTTGAAAGGACATATATCCACTAAAATAGATTTGAAAAAAAGTTTAACAAAAAATCAACTGCGACCGCTAGAGGTTTCAAAAGTTGAATTTTATTTTTTATCGCATCTTGACAAAATGGCAAGACAAAAAAAAAGTGCCAAAACTAAAATTTTTGAACAAAAATGTAGAAATTTATTTTTTTTGCAATGGTAATAAATTGGGTGAGCTTAAGTTTTTGAAATATGTGGTCAAAAAAAAAAATTTTAAAATTTGTGTAAGCTAAAAATCTTAATACTTTAATTATAAAAATGCAATTCTGCAAAGACATTTAAAAAAGAAAGTGACTAGAACCAGTGCAATTTTATCATTTATCGTAACCTTTTACTGATAAGAACCAAGAAAATCTCATCCGCCCTCGTCCACCTTTATAAAAAAAAAGAAGTTTTTTTCAAACGACTCATGTGCTCATTTCATGTTTGTTTTTCCTCGCTTAACTCTGATTAACTTGAGTTTACTCATGTTAAAATGGATTTTTTTGAAGTTGTATTTTGTATATCAAAAATTTTTCAAAAATAATAAGCTTATATCAGTTTCTGACCATTTTTCTCAATAACTTTTCATGATGCATAATTTTTATGAAATCACTTTTTAGCATGAAAACAAATTTAAAAATTGTTAAGAAATACCATTTGCTCAAAAACTATTACAAATATTCAACAATTTTGAACGTTTTTGAATTTAGCATGCCATTGTTCACGAGGAAACGATATTTCATTAAATTCCAACCACTCCTTGTATTTTTGCCCATCGTTAGTATGGAGACTAATCATTGTGCGGCGTCGGAAAACGTCTGCTATGATATTCTAATATGATTGAACAACTTCTCATTACTTTCATCCCATCATGGAGTCGTACAAAATATCAATTTTGTACCAAAAACAGCGATTCCTAATAACTGAGCCTCAACCGACTAAGATGTATTGGGGTCGAAAGAAAAGAAAGCTTCCAGAGACTGCAAAAAATTGTAGAAACTTTCAGTAATAAGTGAAGAAGTTTGTACGGTATAGTATACTTTGCTTTTAGGCTACTTACATTTTGTACGCTGCCAATATTATCTATATCTATTGTATTTGTATAAAATTACTCACATGCAAATAGTTTGTAACGCTTTGGCTCAAAATGTACAGAACCGATTTCAAAAATTTCTTTTTTAAAACAATATATTTGTACTCAAAAAGGTTACTGCTTACTATTTCGCTTTTTTGGTATAAAGTTTTCGCAAAACCTCACAGGAGGTTGTTGATGGAAAATAGCGGGACGTACGCGTGAATTTTCATTGGTAAAAAAAATTCTGAAATTTAAATACTGGAATGAAGTCAAAAAATAGTCAGTACCTTTAGTCATCATGGATGATACGCTCTGGCTCGAAATAATTTTGCGAGAAACCTCTCTACTCGTAAAACACAAGTATTCACCTACAACTGTTCTCATCGAATTAAAAATTTTCAAAGTCTTATTGCTCATTAAACGGTTCCAAGATTCGATTTCCGATCAAATAGAAGGCCAAGCAGAAAATGGATAAACACAAATTGCCCAAATCATTAACTGAAGCTGCCTACAATCACTAGTGTAGAACCCTCAGGGTACTATCATACAGAGTCGTCTTAAATCATTTCTGGGTACGGTGAATTGAGCACGTAGTCCGTGTATTGGGGAAATATTCTAGAGAATTTAAGGCAGTCATAAATGACCGTTAACGAAGAAAGATTTTTGCCAAAATCAGGATTACTAAGTCCAATAAAAGCAATTCCCAGCCTTCTCTAATCGTCTCAAATGGTAAAAAGTAAACTTATTCTTAGGAAAAGTTGTTGTTCCTTTTTTGTAAACATGCCCATGTATCACCTTTTTGTATTATAAAAAAGTTCAATATCTAAGTTAATAATAAAAAATTTGTATCATTCAAAAGATTTCCTTTGGGCCTACATGATTTTTTGAAGAATAATTGTTTTAAAAAAAAGCCTCATAGCTCAAGAATATTAAAGTGCAGATAGTTTCTTTTCATTCTACATAGACGCTATCAAGTAAAATCCATGAATAGTACAGAGGGCCGTGCGCGGGAGCTGGTTGTGAGGGGATTTTCAAATTTCACAAAAAAAGGATTATAACTATATAAAGGAAACTAGAACTGGAAATATGGTATATTGTATAAATATAAGATTACAGATATATATAAATTTTGTGGTTGCGATCGAGTCGCGGTTTTTTACTAAAACATTTTCGAATATCCACTTTGATCGGTGGTGATCCGGCTTGATTTACGGAGCAAGATATGGCATACTTAGGCCTATACTTCACAGTTTACTCAAGTCTGAACTCGAATATTCACCGATGTCACTTATCAAAGTAAATCGACACCAACACGGTTAAAAATCTTGGAATAAATTTTAATACAAGCGAAATAATACAAAGATTTTTAACACAATTTTGATTACACTCAATACTTTTGAATAAATTACAAAATTTTGTAATATATTTCGTATTAAATTTTAATATAATAAGTAATACATTTGATTTTTAAGCCTTTCTTTATTAAATTAAAAAAAAAGTCTTGTCGTATTCACTGGGGTTCGAACCTGGTTCCCTATTAACACAATGGCTGCATGCGCGGTTTAACGACATCAGTCAACGTAGTATTTTTTTGGTTAGCTTAAAGTGTATTTGAATTATCAATTGGCAACTACGTGAAATGAAAATTCAATATTTCATTTTGATGGAAAAGTATTTAAGTTTAAGTCGATCACATAAATGATGGCAGTAGCTTAGTTGGTAAAGATGAGCATATTTCAATAGTAGGCCTAGGTTCAATTCTGATCGGTGACAAGTAAAAAAACAATTGAAATTTTCCTTTAAAGCATTATATAAGAAGGAGACGGAGAAGACATGGTAAATATTTTTTTTTAAATCTTAATAAAGACGTGTATTAAAATTCAATACAAATTTTTATTTAAATTGAATTTTAATATTTATACAGCATTAAGTTTTAATACAATTCTGGTGTGGTCATATATGTAAGCCCAAATGTATTAAAATTTATTTAAAAATTTTTAACCGAAGGGGAGAGAAAAAACACTATAACCCAATCACAACACGTGGTTTTTCAAATGACAATTGCATATACCTTGTCATTTGACTGATGATGAATCAATTTGAATCAAACTTGATCATGATGAATGCAGCTTTCAAATGTTTCCTAATTAGATAGCTTAGACATTGTTCAAAATTGTAGTTTATTACCTTCCTGGGAGGGTTTTAAGCCCCTAAAACCCCTCCCGTGCGCATGGGACCGATAGCACATATATATGTATGTCATTCGATATCATAAATTACAAAAAAATCGCCCAAAAATTGGATTATGAATATTATGCTTGAATTGAGGTTGTGTTACTTTCAAATGTACATTTCATCTGGAATCAAAATCCACAAGAACTCAAATTTAGATCAAGAAAGCAACAGTTTAAAAGTTAGTGTCGAGCTAGAGTTATTTGATCACTAGCTATAAATTATCTTTTTAGTTGTAGCTTACGCAGTTGCATTAGGAAGAACATTTGATTTGGGCAATAACAATAAATTAAAAAAATGTTATACCTCACTTAAGAGTGGTTGACACATGACTCGATGCCTGATGAGTGCCCACCACATTTTTTTATTATATAAGTTCACAATAAAACTATACTATTTTAGATGACGAAAAACTTAAGTTGAGCTTAGATAGCACTATGCTGGACTTAAAATTTTAATTTACCGCTGTTCGACTTTATTGCACTGTTCCTTTTGAATTGCACTGACTAACTAAAAATTTCAATCCCTAAAATATTATCATATGAAATATTAAGTCGCAGAAGGTGTGAAAATCACTACAGTCATATCCAAACATGTTTAAAATGTAAAAATCATATGAGCGTACAAAACGTAACCACCGAGTAGGTAGGAATATATTTTGCCAACATAAAACACCTGAAACCAAACAGGATATTCACAACAAAAGCAAAATCAGGAACTATTTAAATTCATTTATTTGTTTGTTTTTTTTCGAGAAATTCTTCAGCATTATGAAAATAATATAATTAGTTTGTTAATGCAATTACTCATTTATAAATGTAAACGAGAAGAATTAAAAACCTTTGCCTAAATCAAAAAAAGTATTGAGTTTCATTTATTAAGCTGAACCTCTGCAATAATTTTTGTTGTTGTCTGTTTTGTACTCACTTGTATACGATCCTCAGGTAATTCTGTCTTTAATGACAGCATCTCGCGCGCATAGACATCTGGATAATGCGCTTCTTTAAAGGCTTCCTCGAGCTTCTCGAGTTGATAGCTCGTAAAGATAGTGCGGCTGTGTCGCCGTTTTTTCTTCTTTTTCTTATTGCCGAAACCATTGAGGCCGTCGATGGTAAAATCTTTGGTGGCAAGTCCAGCTGTTTAAAAGATAGCGCAAGGAAAAGAAGAAAACTTTAAAATATTATTTCAAAAAATGAATCTTTTGTATTAATTAGTTAGTAAGTTGCCTAAATAGATTCGAAATTAGAGAAAAAATCTTCAAACATTTGAATTATGAAACTCAAATATGACGTACTTTTGCAACAACCAAAACAAAAAACATAAAATTTCATTTCCTAGTACTTTTTTCTTCTCCATTAAGGGGACATAACACCTTCAAAAAATTTTTTAAATGTTTGAAAATGCGTATGATTTTAATAAAAAAACAACATATCATTTTGAAACTTTACACATATATTTTGACATTAAAAAAAATGTATAAAACATTATGAACACCAGAATTTTTTTGAAAAAAAACAGCAAAAAATCACTACGAGCGTGATTGCGGCCTACTAATACATCTGAAAAAAAAGAGATTTTTAATTAGCATCGAAGCAGTCATGGCATGATGTCGAAAAATAACAAAATGACATAATTTTTTCGAAAAAAAGGGCCAATTTTTGGTGCCATAATCCGATCACCGACCTCTCCGTTGTTCATTCCATGCATTAATAAGTGCACAACAACATATTAACGTTTCAGAAAGTTCGGTAGAGTAGTTTTTTTTTATCACGCCCGCCAACTCGAAAAACGTAGTTTCGAGAAAAATGCGTTTAAAGTTTTTTAACTATAACTATTCGGCTTAAAATGCTCGCTATATATTTTAGAAGCTGAATTTGAGGTTTATATTATTAAAATGTATTTTTCAATATTTTTTAACAAAATTTTTGATTTTTTAAAAATTTGAAGGTGTCATGTCCCCTTACGCGTCTTGTCATAACTCTAATTGGCACATCGTAATCCTTCACATATGGATTTGTAAAACCTCACCAACAAAGTGTTGACATTTTGTAGTACCATGATGACGCTACAGACGCGACTGCTTTAAAATGAGACAAATCAAGAGGATTTCCCTGGAAACGCATAAGAGATCGTCGTCTTCGTCGTCGTCTTCGTCGTCGTCTTCGTCTTCATCATCAGACGTCAACTTCATAAAGCAAAAACAGCAATAACAACCAAAACAGCGCCATGCTAAATTGCTGCGTCGTACTCGAAACTAATGAGTGAGTTTATATTTTAATCATCTGGATAGTCATCATCATCGTACTGATCAAACAACACCACTTAAAACTTTTCCCTGGGAATGTAATTCAATACGCGTATTTGCCTAAAAGTGCACTTCAGAATTTTTGTTTTTGTTTCCTTTTTTTCGACTTTTTCCAACTTGAGCGCATCAATTTTCCGCCGTTTTCCGCGCTGATTGCATATTAAGTTTCAACGAGCGATCGACGGACGCGCTCGCAAACATGATCGTGATTTAATTTTCCGGGTAATCGCACTGACTGAGTTGCGCTGCAGCAGCATGTTGCATGCTCTGCTAATGTTGCCGCAAAGTTAGATGGAATATGTACTTATTTGCAACAGGTTGATTTTTTCTTCATCGTTTTCTCTGATTTGTTTATTCAACTGTTGCCACTATGTACTGCCGAGCATGTGTTTTTGTTGCTGTTGTTGCTATTAATAAGTTGCTTTCCTTTTTTGATTTGTTGCAGATGTAAAGTGTAGCTTCTCCTGTAGAATTGACACAATGTTTCCAAGAAAATCCATTTAATTTGTCGTGATGGGACATAATTTTTTCTTCTTTTATTTTTGACAGCTTCGTCAAATTTACGCTTATGATTTACACTAAGGTAGACATATAAATGTGTGTACACGATATTCATTTTAAAATGGGCAATTCCATGAGCAACTCATCTCCATTGCGTTTGACAGAAAGCATAAAATATTTGCTTATAAAAAAGTAAATGTACGCAGAATTTTTATCTGATCCTTAGGCCTCAGGTATCGGTCAAAGGTACATGACGTCATAGTTAATACATTAAATACTTAAATAAAGGACAATTGCTATAATTTGTGGATGAGGTAAAATTTAACTGAAAACAAATTAAGGGAAGTCTGTTTAACAGAACCCATATTTTCTCAACGCCGTTAACTGGCCACTCTCAATTTTGAGCACAATTCCATGAGCTGTGGCGAACGTAGAAAGATAATTTAATACCCTTCAAAAAGTGATGATCAAACTGAGGAGCATTATGGAAGAGAAAATGCTTATTAATTTGTACTTGATGAGGATGCATCAAAATTTTGTGTAAGGAAACCGTGAAATGGTACATATATGTGTAGGTGGGGGCTGTTTCCGCGACCAAAAGTATTCGGTGTCTCCGGTTTGTGTTTGGTGATTCATAAAGACGGTATTCTGAAAATTTTGAGATTCTTTGTAAGAAGTTGTGCTTCATTTACCCTGCCCCTTCCACGAAACTGATAAAAATTTCCCCTTCATATTGTTGCAATTAAAACAATATCCGAGAAGCATATTTAAAAGTTCATAATTTATGTCCTTGTAATAGGGTAGAACAAAATGACCTTAATAGTCATCCAGTAATAGCGGCGCTGTGTTTTTTTCTGTATACTCTGCGGCTCTATCCTATTGAAATCGCAGTTGTGAATCTCTTTGCATAACTGACCTCCACAAACTTTCATACATTTTCTGGTATTGAGAACATTTGATGGTAAGTGCTGCACCGTTTAAGTTTTTGAAGAATATGCGTCAATGTTCGGTTCGGAGGATATATCTTACTAAACAGTACACTTAAGTGTGTCACTGGTAAGCTGCTATTGTATTATCCGCAACCCATATCCTGACGTTTTAACGAAGCCATATAAATAGAAATGGGCTATATACCATATTAACTATTTGCTGGTCCGAGGGTAGAATAAGGCACTCAACTATTCTTCATAGCTTGAGGTCTGTACCCTCCAAGTTGCACTATGTTGTTTCAGGAATCTCATTCAACAAGGATTACGTAACTCGTATTCCATCTAGGGATGACTGGAAGGGAGGACTCGCGGGGAGAAGGGGCCATATTAATTTCTACACTGATGGCTCCAAGCTATATAACCAAGTGGGTTATGGTATTTACTCCAAGGAACTGAAGTTAAGAATTGCTGCTAGGTTACCAGATCATTGTAGCGTTTTTCAGGCGGAGGTTATAGCAATAAGGGGAGTAGCATCCTGGCTAAGGAGGAATGCTGTATCCAAAAAGGATATAAACATTTTCTCAGATAAGCGGATGAACTTGCTAGGCAGGGGACTACTGCACAAATTCCTCAGGACAAGGAAGGTGTTGGCATGCCACTTGCTACCTGCAAGTTTCTTCTTAAAGAAGAAATGGTTAAAAATACTAATAAAAGATGAACTGAAGGGTCAACTTGTAATATAACTAGGCAAATCTGGCCGAAATGGGATGCTAAGCGATCGTCAGAAGTAATTTCTGAGAGAGATTAGGTGTTAGGTCCTTTGACTTCTGCAGAAGTTGTGGAGATGTGGAGGAAGAGGAAAATATTAAACATCTTCTCTGCTCTTGTCCCGCACTTGCTAGAAAACGCCACAAAGCACTTGGGTCGTTTTTAGTTGATGACCTGGATGACCTTAGACAAGTCAGTATAGGTCAGCTATTTAGTTTCATAACGAATTCTGGCTGGTTCAACGAGAGGGTATAGTCAAACACCCTGTGGTATCACAATGGTCTAAGTGAGTCAGTTTTTCGTAACTGACTGCCACTCCTACCTAACCTAACCTATATACCATATTCTAAAACCATTATAACAAAACTCTATGATTTTTCTTCGTTGTTTATCATTCCATATCAAAAACCCCAATTCTTTGTTCCAAGATTTAAGCAAAAAAAAGTCACTTGAAAAACGTACCACCTAGTGTCTTTTTAGTTTCCATTTTTGTCTTTTTAAAGCACCTTGAAAAAGACAAATGTGTGAAAGATATAATTCGCCTTCAACGTATAATATAATAATTAACAGATAGCCTAGTGGGTAACGTACAGGACTTTGGCTCGATGTGACATGGGTTCGAGACCGGCGTTCAAATCGTAAGTAATAATGAAATTTGATAATAAAATAAAATTAAATATTCTGTCTTTTAAGCATCTTTAAAAGAACTCTGCACAATGTTTGTATGGGGGAATACACTGTTTTTAAAGCCTTTGTAAGGTATCTTTAAATAACTCAGATAGATAATTTACCGAGTCTGTTCAAAGATAATACAGAGAGGAACATGTCACTATACTTCATACGCCAAATGACTTGTATGTGCCCCTTTAAATTATTTATAAATAAATATAATGCGGTCTAGCTACTTGTCTTTATATTTCCTTTAAAAGAAGCTACAAAATCTATTTTTGCTACTAGGGATGGGAATAGAATATTAGGATTTATCTCGTATTTATAAAGCGAATGTAATTTAACGCTTCAGCCAATAAAAGACCTAACTCAATATTACTTTTTAGTAGACTATGAGTTCAACGGATTTCTTCACATTGAATAAATGGAATTGCCCATTCTTAAAATTAATCTCTTAAGAGTTAAAATGAAAATCAAAGAAACTTACGATTACTTCAAAAATTCAAAAGAAATACGGCGGCTGTTAGCAAATTAGAATAATATAAAAACACAATATACATAGGTAAAATGCTTCGAAAATGTCGCGTCATGTGCTAAGCGGCAGGACTTAAGAATTTACCCTTGAGAGCTTGACTTAATTTTAATATCATGAAAACGATGCTTTTATTGTGTGTGTGCGTTGAGGCAATTAATTGGAATTTATTAAGAGTTTGCGCAGAACTGTTTTGCAAGTTGACTAACATTATCGAAATCAATTAATTTTGAAATGAAAAAAGTTTACATACATATAGGGTGGCCCATATTGAAAACTTATTTCCAAAGTGAGTGCTGTAAATGAAGTTTGCTCAACGATCTCAATAAATTCTCTTACAAGACCAGAAAATTGAAGTAAATGATCACTCGCTGCGTTGTCTATTTGGAATCCAACTTTTGCGCACTAAGTTAAATAATGACTGCAAGCAGCCCTTTAGATGACTTCTGGCTTTAAAGATTCATGTTATGCTAACAGCCCACAAGCGATTAAGCGCCTGTTAAGGACAATATAAATTAAGCTATTCGTGAAACAAGGCCTCAATTAAGGTATCTGAATCAAATTATATATCTACCAAAAATAATCTGAGCTCTTACCCTCCTTTTTAAATAAATCAACATGGCTTGGAAATATATTTCCCTGTTTATTTTATAACAATTATAAAAATCCGCCCGCAAAATAAGCCGTTCTTATATGACTCTTATGATAAATTTATTTAAAGACCGTAAGAATTTTGTAAGTGGGCCAAAATACAAAACTGTTTGAGTGTAAAATTATGCGCGAGTTTTCAGAACTTTTAAATCAGAAAAATTATCCTATGACGTCGATAAAAAAAAATTTTGTTTATACATAGCGCTATGATTCTGAATAAATTTTTTCGATTGCAGAGTACTTTTACCATTGGAAATTTGAGTCATTAAAGACATTCACAAATTGTGCATTATTTGACTAGTATTACTATCATCCAACAACCCCGTTTGAAGCTGAAGCCTGAAGAAAATTTCCATAGCTTTTTCGACCCCAGGCTCTTTGCTTAATACTTTGACACATCACTTTCTATCATTCAGTGGCGCGATGTTCGGGGTCTTCCTCTGCATCTATTTAACTGCGGATTTCATCAAAGTATTGACTAACAGGTTTGCCTAGCGTCTTTCCTGATCGTGTGACCCAACCAGTGCCAGCGTAGTTTAATAACCTCAGTTCAGATTGAGGTTTGGTTGTAAGCCAATCGAAGGTCGTATTATCTTAAGCATAAACACTTCAATTAACTTTTTTAGCTAGGAAATTATTCCTGTCATCTTTTTGGACATAATTTTTAATACAAATTTTTAACCATAAATATTTATTATATCTATAAATTAAACAAATTGTAATTAAAAATTTTTTGTATAAATGAGACATAAAAATGGTAACTTACTTTAAGGTAATTATACTTTTTACAAATATTATTTGTTTGAAACTTCACCTATAGCTTTCTTTTGTCCAGAGAATAAGATATGAAAAACATACCTTCAATTTGCACTTAGAGAGGAAAAATTTACATAGCCGGGTGGCCACTGAAAAGCTGAAGGGTTTTGAAAAAGTTATAAATTGTTCATTCTCAATTTGTTAATCGTTTTTATTGGTAACTTTCAGTAAGAAGTAAAACAGTGAAAGACCCAGTCACTCCTGACGATTACATGATTAGAAAGCAATCGCCCGGTTTGAAAGCAGTGGATCCGAAGTTACCAGAAGGTACATTATTTGGTGCAGAATTATGACTGAAAGAGTTATCTGCTCCTATTTCTCCAAAGATTAAAAAGAAAAAAATCAAAGGATCCTTTTATAGCACAATGATTGAAAATTGCTTACGCCCAGCGGTCGAAGATTATCAGTAGATATGTCTCCAATAGGATCAAGCTAATGCGTGTATACTGTCAGGACGACGATTTATATGCCCACCCAGTATTTTTCTATGTATTTACATGAAAATCTAAAAATAAAGTCATCTCTAATGTTCCCTACATACTGGAATTTATATTTTACTCTAATTAACAATTTTAAATAAAACGAGGTAATTTTGCCTTGAGGATTGGCATGTACATATGCTCGCAATATGCACCCTTTTTATGTTTATTTCAAGAGAAAATTTCTATTTTTTTTTTGTTTTTCTCTTTTCATTAAAATTTCTTTGCTAAAGTTTTGTTTTCAAGTATTTTCTTGCTGGCTGCCCTGCAGCTTTTCTATGCTGTCGAAGAAGTTTGAAACGAATGCAGGACGCAGGATGTCGGATGTGGAAGTCAGAAAATATTAGCAATTAAAATTTTCCCAGTTAATTATTTTGAGTTACTACTCGTTACACACACAGTTGCATCAGCTTTCAAATATTTTCATGTGTTGAAAATTTATTGCCCAGTAGGAAAATGTAAGCATACATAAATGTTATAAACAGAGGAATGATAACAAACGGCATCTAGTGTAAGTATTATAATACAATGACCATCATGAAATTTTATCTAAACGTCTCATATTTTTTATTGCTTTTGGGCACAATTTAAGAATAGTTTTCTTTTAAGGGGTGTGACTCTTGTGATGTTTCCAGTTCTGCAATTGAGATAATTTGCAAATTATTTACGACTAAAATAAAAAATACGGTTCTTAGAACTTTTTTCTGAGTTATAAGATTATTTTTTCCTAAATTAATTCGAAGTCTAAATTCGATTGAGAAAAATTATTGTTGATTTCAAAGTCAGTGGGTAAAATACAGCAAAGAAAGGAACCTTAAAACTTGTTTTCTCCTTTTTTCTGCACTTTAGATTCGTTGCCGCTAGGCATATGTATAGCTTCTGTCCAAATTTTTTCGTTTGTCTATCGCCCAAAATTGTACATAAGAGAGGACGCATGTCAAAATACGGACAACTCCACTGAACGATAAATATGAAAAATTTAGATAATATGTTAGTTTACCAATCATATGCATATAAGACAAGGTGTAAAATCCGATTTTTATAAAATAAAATTATCATGCAAATAAAATATTTATGCAATATTTAATTACTCTAATCAGTATGTTAGGTGTGGCAGGTTCTTCCAAGTAAAGTCTCAAACGAAACTATGAAAACTTTTTATTTAAAGAACAATTACCAACTCCACCAGCAGCGGAGGCGGAGACTTTGAAAAAATATTTTGGATCACAACTTTCAAAATTTTTTCCAACTGATATTTCAGGGGGCGGGGGGGTTGAGTCATAATCATCAAAAAGTATGAAAATATAAAACCATACAGTATATAATTCACAATTGTAATCATAATTTATTGTTCAAAATATTACGAAATTTTGGCTATGACAATGCAAATATTTTTAAGATCTTCATTCAATACATCTTCGGAATGTAGATGCAAAATGCTCAAAGAGCTAAGCCCAGATAAGGTCATTTTACTCCTTAAATAAGCTAACAATATTCTTAAGTTCGACCCTTTGGCTGTGCGTGTCGCCAAAGGCAACCTTAGCATCAACTTGACAAATTTCATTAATTCTGGTAACAAATCTTAAACTGTCTGTTTATCACTTTTCAAAAAACGTACATAGTCGTCGTAATTTTTTATCGAAGATATGCTATTGGAATTCGTGTGTTGCAAACATTTTTTAGTTTGCAAAATGTCTATTAGCATGTTTCTATGTAAAATTAGTCGATCCTTGTCAAAATCTGAACCAAAAACCATGATTACTTCTTTTTGAAATTTGTCATTTCCAAACTTTCAGTGAAAACTTTCGTGTCAAACCTTACTTTCAAACAATTCACAATATTATCAATAATTCCATTGACTTTAGAATTTTTCTTTGTGGTTTTGGAAACCGTCTTCAGGGGCAATGTCACTCAAAATATTTTTTGGAAGTAACAAAAGTGCCTTGCCCCCCATAGACGCCACCTATGACCACCAAGTATAAAATGCATTCCATAAGCTGCGCATCTCCCTTAGATACTGACTATTTTGCATAAGAATTTATCAAAATGCTTTGGGACAGGCTAAAATACAAAACCCAAATTTCTAATCATGTAGATATATTACGGGAACATATTTTGATCTGTGGCATTTATTACTTTCGGCTTACGAGATAAGTTCCTAAACGAAAAATCAAGTATTTAAAGCAAAAATTGAAAGGATATACAACCTACATTAAACTGGGACAACAATTCTCTTTTTTTTTGTTATGTAATGAATAGCACCAAAAATGTTCATGTCAACAGAATGATAATAGAGCTGTGTATCGCAGTATCTAAAAGTAAAAATTGTCATTATGATTTTACCACAAGACAAAAAAAGTAATGTAATTTTAAGCGTCATAATTTCATTAACTACTCAAAATGAAGTTTTCGATATTTTTCTTCGACTTTTCAACCATTAATTATTATTTTTATCATCATTACGAGTACAAGTGAAAACTTAGGTTGTATATGACTAGTTGATAATGAAATATTAATGTTTTCGCTATAAGCCGAAAACTGTTGCGCTACAATTTTCCAGACGTTATGAGAATTAAATGAATTAATTTTTTCAGCATTTTTTTATCTATAAAGGTCTTTCGGAAAATCATTTTTTGTTTGCCCTTGAAAATTAGCTAAAGCTTAAATTTCGATATTATTGATTTTTTGACTATTTTAATCCCTTTATAAAAACAAAAAAATGGTGAAAACTGTATTGAAATAAACAGAGCTTCAACTAGAAGATAAAAAACAATTTTTTTTTTTCAATACTACTAATTCCTAATATTTTATTCCATAAATTTTAAAAATTGCAGCGCATCTATGGCGCTTTGACTTGTGTCAAAATGATTTATGGTAGACTGTGAACTATAATACATAATTTCATCATCAACAAACTTGGATCACTCGGAAGCATAACACTTAAACTAAGTTTAATTATATTAAGTATACGTATAGTATACGAGAACGATACGATAATTCGAAAGTATCGTATCGTGCTCTTAGTGGCGCCAAGCTGATTGCATCATACTCGTTCTCGTATGAGAAATTTTTGATCTGTACCGTTCTCGTCTCGCTATTGCCAATATTTTTCGGTTATTTTCGTTCACATTTTTATATATATAAAACTAACTGGATCAGCGACTTTCCCGCGCACTGTCCGTTGTATACCCCCGTCTACATTTTACACAGCTCTTGCTGTTTTTTATTTTGGTCCATTTTTTATTGGGTCCATGTACGAAATTTCACAACTCGGTATAAGTTCCAAGAATAGCCAAGGGTTTTTGTTCAATGGGACGTGATATGAGTCATAGGCTATGACCCATCACCGACCCTTTTCACATTTAGCGAGTTGCTTGGCACAAATAGTTTACTTTTACGTATCAGTTTTCACAACTGTAACTGCGATAGATGCTAAGATATGGCGTTTTAGATATTTTTGTTCTATAAAGGTGCCATGCCCCCTTGTCTAATCTCGTCAAGATTTTGTGAGGCATTTAAAATAAACAGTATACATCTTAGCACCGAACTTCAAAACGCCTACTACAATAGGTGCCATGATATTGCGTTTTAAGTGTTTTTATATTATGAAAGTTCTGGCTGAATGTCGTGCTCGGCGATAATTTAGTGCGTATCGTACGATAAGCATTTCACTATCGCCGAGAACGAGATATCGGCCAGACCCTTCTTATTCTCGTCCTCGGTCATACGAGACAAAATATTTTTGATATCGTCTCGATAACGATATTTATCGGTTCTTGGTGAAGCATTACTGATAATTATCAGTCTTAATTGGGGTTGAATGTGATTTGGAATGTAAGTGACAAAATTCTTTTTTGTCCGCAACTTAAAATAAAAATTTGTTAAATTTATTTTAGCAAGGGCAGTAAAAGTATCACAACGAAAATCTGGATATCCGGCGCAATCATGTTGTTCTCAATGGGTCTGCTTGTTCTACTACATACGGGTACATGTATAAATTACCATATTATACATCTTAACCATAGAAATTTTCGCACATAAGAAATGTACCATACTGCATGGGCAAACTAACAAAATGGCAACGCTGCCAGAGCAGAATAGAATTTTTTTTTATGTAACGAAAGTGACTTTTATGACATTTTTTTTTTCATTTTTCTGCTATGTTGTGAATTTTATGCATTGCGCATTTTGTCAGAAAATTTAATTAGGAAATCTAATTAGTTCAAAAGCGCATGAAAAACGAGAAAAAGCATAAAGTACTTGGCTTTTTTACGGTTATAGAGGGACTTACATACGTGGGAGTTACAAATGTGTAAATTGGGACGGTTATGGTAATTTTGTGTTTTATGCATTATGTTCTGCTTAGCAGCTCGAAAATTTCTAATTGGAGGTTCATGGAAAAGAATAAAAATAACCTGCTAATCACGACACATTTGCTTGTGAGCTTATGTATGTATGTATGTAGGTAGAAATGTATCTACATTAGATATATTCAAAAAACAACTCATTTTCTAGAATTCTTCGGGAACGCTCAAATTTCGAAAATTTATTCATATTCTATGATGCACATCCTCATATAAAAAAGGAAAAACTACCAGGGTTGTTACTAGAGCTGCAAAATTTTCATTTTCCGGAATTTTAGTAAAAAACTCCAGAAAATTTCTCTTTTTTTAATTTTCTTATGTGCACATAAGGAAGTACTGAAAAAAATTTTACCGTTAAACAGTTGCGAAGACAACAAATCCAACTGCGGTCAATGAGTCACATGATACTCGATACCTTAAAAAAAGTTGGGTTAGGGTTTTATAACTTTATATGTACATGCAGATGGTCCCTCACGTCTCTGATGTAAGTTCTTGTTGAATTGTCTGTACCCAGTATTCCGTAATGCATCAATTCAGAAGACAAAAGTAGATCGAGAAGTCATAAAGAAAAACACCTCCAATGTAAACAACTTGGTAAAAATCCTTCAGAAATAGTGAAAACAGATATCCGTAGAGACTTTAGTGTCCTTAATGGATTATATGCCCTCCAGATTGCGTGCAGTTATCGCCAATAATGGTTATGCCACTAAGCATTAACTTAAGTCAAAATATTCTCCTAAACTATTGAAATAAATTGAATTTTAAAAAGTTGCATTAATTTTTGAGGTTGACTTGTGATTTGAAGCATTACAGAAAACTGGGTGCAGATAATTCAACAATAATTTACATCAGGAACGTGAGGGGCCATCTGCATGTATGTACATATAAAATTATAAGTCTCTAATATAATTTATTTTTTTTAGATATCGAATATTTTGTGTCTCAGTGACAGCAGCTGCATTTTTTATGATAGCAACTGTATAAAAAAAAATCCATGATTTTTGAGCAAGTAGAACTTTTTGCTTCATGTGCAATAGTTGAAATCCTTTCCTACTTTTTTTTTATGCACCTTAATACACCACTCTATAAAATTGTCAATGCCACTACATGAAAATCGGTTGGAAAAATATGAGGAAAAAATAAAATTTAGTTTTTGGTACAAAAATGTTCAAAGTATCTTATAAACAAATGATTTTAATATTTATAATTAAATAAGAGATACATTTTTCGAGTGAAAACGCACTATAATGTTATATATTATTATTTTAAAAATATATACTGAGACAATTGTTTCGATGCAATAGCATCATCATCAGTCAATCGCTAATTTCAACTATTTATAACGTTTACATCTTGAAAAACAAATTTAGAGAATAAAAAGTGCAATTTTCTGAATTTAAATAATCAAATTCCGAGAAATGAAAATTTCGCAGCTCCGGTAGCAACCCTCGGAGTTTATTTTTGCATGAATATAAATAAATTTTCGAATTTTAAGCGTTCCCGAAAAATTCTAGAAAATGAGTTTTTTTTTTACATAAGGACTGTCCCAGAAAAAACTTGCGCTTTGTTTTTTAGTTATAAAAAAATACCCAGTAATTTTTTTGTTCTTTTTTCGTATTTTATTAATAATGGCTACTATTCAGAATATAAATAACTAAAACCTAAGTAACAATTTTTTTTTTTTATAAAAATTTCTTACTTTTTTCGTAAGTCCCTTCATTAAATTTTGTCCAGTCGTTTCATCGACAGTATGGTACGATTTTTCCACTTAAGTCTGAAGTCTTGTGGATTTTTTGCATTCTTACCACTCCTTCAAAAATCTTTTTTCATTAGAGCCCGATATCTTTCAATTGGGCGAAGAGTAATGAGAGGTTGCTAAATCTGGTCAGAACATCACGGTACCCTCATGTGCACGAATAAATAGTAGAAGAGGTTTTTCGAGGCACTCCTCTATATAAACTTTGGAATTGATTGTGCCTTGCGTAACAAAAAATCTGCTTCTGAGACCACAGGTGCATATGGCCTGCCAAACCATATATTGCTTTGGAAATTTCGAAATTTTTTTTTCTTTGAATTTACTAGACACACGCCCCTTCTTCGGTGATGTATGATATTCGTGCCCAGGTAGCTGCTTAAAATTTGCTTTGACGTAAGTTTCGTCGTCCATAACACAGCAATCAAATTTAGGCAGGTACCTTTCATACAATTTTCGGGCTTGCATCTGAGCCGTCAACTGCCTTACATCAGAACGGTCTGGTACTTTTTGCACTCTTTATGTCTTTAGCTTAATCTTCTTCTTGATCTTTTGTACAGTAGATTTTGATGTACCTGCTCTAGCCGCCACATCTCGCACTGAGGTGTTGGGATTTTGCTTAAAAAGACGCTTCACCTTCGTCGCTACCTTTGGGTTAAAAAATTCTGGTTTTCTGCCTAAACCTTTTTCGTGAAACAGGTGGACCTTTTTTATATATGCTATAGCTGAATATTTTAATTTTGGATTTTGCAGGTATGTGGACAAAATCAGTTTGCGGACTTTTTGTTGCTTGCTAGACCTCTTTGTCGTTAAAAGTGCTATCTTCAAGTGTTATACATCATATTAAACGTCACTTTATATAGAACAAATATTGCGTATTTTTAGACCTATAAGATTATCAGGTAGAGCATAATACAAAAAATAAAAAGCGTAAGTTTTTTCTGGGACAGTCCTTTTATACTGAGACAATTGTTTCGATAAAATAGCATCATCAGTCAGTCGCTAATTTCAACTATTTATTATGTTTAAATCTGGAAAATGAAAAAAAAAAGTTGGAGAATAAAAAAGTGCATTTTTTTGAATTTAGTTATTCAAATTCCGAGCAATGAAAACTGTGCAGCTCAGGTAGCAATCCTCGGAGTTTATTTTTGGATGAGGATATACTCGAATCTAAATAATTTTTCGAATTTTAAGCGTTTCCGAAGAG
Source organism: Meiosimyza decipiens (assembly GCA_963680825.1). NCBI lineage: Eukaryota > Metazoa > Arthropoda > Insecta > Diptera > Lauxaniidae > Meiosimyza > Meiosimyza decipiens. Next base: position 84,436,505 of record OY804258.1, on the reverse strand, counting down.
TTCTAGAACATGAGTTTTTTTTTTAATGTGTCTAATATATATAGCTCCGACCGCAAAACAAATAGATGACCATTGCCCATTTTTTTTAACATGGTCGACTTGGCTACGTTGGTTGCATTTTGAGTTTAATCCAGCTTACATCCAAGCACCAAAAAAAGATAAAGTTCTCGTCGAGGTTTTTTGACATCATTTTGCGTGGAGTTGGCGACAGAAAATATGAATTAATTCTTTATAATCAATAAAACATATAGAAACCAAAAATTGCTCAGTATTTCACATTCTTCATACAATATGTGTGAAGAAATTTACGGGTACCCGGGTACCCTTATTAGGAGGGTAAGGACTATTCGATTTTGGATCGGCTCTATATTCAACAACACAATTCTAGAAAGCTAAAATATTCGAAAAACGTTAGAAATCGACTAAGATGTAAGATGTCAAGGAACCTCGAATTTGTAGCTCATTTGGTTTGAAAAATATTTAGCTTCGAAGTCCGTTCGGGTACACAGGTACCCGTGTCAGGAGGGTTAGGGTTAATGAAATATATGAGAAATTAACTAACATTTAATGTCCAAAAGGAGTCCTTTCGCAAAATTGCGGCTATTTGTACTTTGCTTTAGTACAAATATAAATATTTCGTTCCCATAAATATTCCATAGAATTGTATAAACGATAATTGAAATATTTTTTCTGTTTGTACAGCACTGTTTTCCTTCTATTTGCGTGCGATTAACTTGCTATGATAGCGTTCAACCGCAGAGAACTGCAACAATTTTGCTTCGCTGTTAGTTTCGCCAGTAATTTGAAGTAACCTTAAGGAAACATGACTTTTTTTTCGGAATAAAATGTAGTCTGTATTTAAACTTTAATTTATACATTTTGCAAAAGTAGACAACGTTGAAATTTCAGGTAAGATTTTCACCGAGTCTCATCAAAATCCATTGGGAAGCGACTTTTGCTTGTGCTGAGATTTTCAGGAATGACTACAGGTCAACACTTTAATCGAAAACCATTAATATGTTAGTAAAAAAAATTTCGAACTTTTTGTTGTAAGAAAAATTAAAGTAGATGTCCTTACAACTTTATGTCAAAAGTATTTCAAAACTTAAATTTTAAGCCAAAGTAACAACATCACCTACTTACAACTGCAAAACCCACAAAAACATTAATAAATCTCTTAAATTGCTAATAAAATAAACAAATACAAAATTATTTGCAAATAAACTACAACTCTAAAAACAGCGATATATAGAACCTGTTCCAAAAATATGTTTGTACATAGGATAACGTGTAACAAAAATCTAAAGGATAAAAAACAAATTTACGAAAATAATGAAATTTCATTTGTAACGGTAATAAATATTTCTAACATACGCTTTTATTTGCAATTTGCACGCTCGTAGATCTCGACGATGTGACTGTGTGACAAACACACATACGTACATAAATGCAGAATAGGGTGGACCTTTTCGCATATATTCGATATTCGATAAAACTTCCCTCAAACTAATTATGTGCTTTTTAGGAGGTATGCATACTCACTAGAGATCCAAATCTATTTGCTTATCCCGTGATTTTCAGAAGGTATCTTAGGAGAGCTTCCAAAACTTCTGGATTTTTAAAAATTCTGCAAAAATTATAAAAATGTAAAAATAAAGCGTGTTTTTGACAGTTGAAAAGTATGTTGTATTGCTCCGAGGATCCATTATTTCACGTTTTGGTGATGTTAGCTAATCACTAAGATCATAAGACTTACATAATTCCCTTGAATTTTTTTTTGTAGATATGAGTCGTATCTACACAAGGAAAGCCAAAAAGTTTAAGCATCTAAAAACAAACACTCGCTGAGTCATGGTCGAGATACTACAAGAAATTGGTGAAAAATTCATTTAAATTACCTCGAACAGATTGATTCCATTAAAAAGTGGCTATTTGATTGATATGGTTTTTCATAAGAAATGCAATACACACATCATATAAAAAAAAGTTCGGAAACCAAATCAAAATGATTTCCTAAAATTTGTTTGTTTACTTAAAAAAAAAAGTTAGCAAACTGAAGTTACATATTTTGGAGTGTAAGCCACTGTATTGGAACAAAGTTTAGGTAACTTGTACAAATAAATTCTCATTAGCTTAGACTAAGCTTAGGTTTAAAAAAATTTTAATCAAAATCCAAATAAAAACCTCAACATTTTTATTAAGTCGTTCTTGAAGCTAAAAAGTATTCACTTCTGAAGTAGTTGTGACACATTTTTAAAGTACGAGTATCTGAGAAAAAGTTGATTTCTGTCGTACGCTATTATATTTAATTTCGAATTATGTAATGTCGTTGGTCTATAAATTGTATTTAGCTTTTATATCAGAATAATGGTTTCCATGTTTCAAAGTATTATGTTTTTATTTAATTGGGATGCACATAATTTTAATACATTTATTCTTGTAACATCACAGATTAGCTGAAATTGATGAAACTACTGGATTGTTTAGTTCACGTTTATAGTATTTGTAAAATATATATCCTTCAAATATTCACCACGTAACGCAAACACTGTCTTTTTGCTCATAATTTTTTCACGCCGGCATTCTGCTCGAATGTTCTCCTTAAGTTCTAGAATTATTCGAAGCCATTCTTTCAAAATTCCCCAAGTACAGCCGTCAAATCAAATGGGCATCATCACTTATTTTCATGGCACTACCAGTTAAGCAAAGTAACGACGCACTGGATGGGTTTTAATGGAACGGCAGTCATAATACTAATACTAATAGTAATACGCTTGAAATTTGGTATAGATGATTTTAAGGTGAAAACAACAAAAATTTGTGAATATGACAAAATTCGGTTCGGTTCGGTTGAGACCTTTTCTTCAAAGTGGCTATCAATTTCCATTAATTTGGCAATGGTGATTTCAAAAATACTAAAAATTGTGCGATATCTTTAGTTTACGGAACATTAGGGTAAAACTGTTTCGAAAACTTATCTCTTCTTTTACTGAAAATCATTTAATTTTTTTATTTTTTATCCCGAGGGGGATGAAATGGCGACAATAGCCCTTTCGTGCTCCCATTCTTTGAAGAAAGTTCCTGCAAAATTTTCGGACATGTTCTCCAGAAGATATCGAACATAGACCCGAATTCTCCAATCTTTCCAACACCGGTCGCCGCTCAGCCTATAACATTTCCAACGTCGGCTTCGCTAGCCTCAGTAATTCGAAATAAAAAATAGGGTAAATGGATGATCTTCAGCCACAGCTCAGGATCTACTCTCTCCAAAATGTCTAACAGCGGCTTCGCGTATCAGCATATACTTTGTCCAATACCGGCTTCACTAACATAGTAACCAATAATATTTATTGAACATAGCACTCATTGGGATTGTGTCCTACTTTAAAAAAAAATCAGCATAATTCACATATAGAACACAAAACCTTGAGCAATAATTTTTGGAAAGTATAATCTAGGGGCTTTTTTCCACAAAAAAAAGGGCAAATTTTCCACTTTTAACATTTCTCATTTTTATTTTCGAAAAATCCGTACAATTCATATAAAGGCGATAAAAGAAAAATATCTTGATTATTATAAATTTGAAACAATATACTTTCCGCCAATATGCTACATTATCGCATTTTGTTTCAAACAAGTTAACTAGAGCGTCCTATTTAACAGTTGCTTCAAAGCTTCATAGAGTATTTTTGGTGTACGAACTTTAACTTTGAATTGGACACTGACTGTAAGCCCAAAACAAATTTAAAACTTTTAGTTTTTTTTTTCCTTTAATATTATCTGGCCATTGCCTTAAAAAAATTCTTTATACAAAACTTTTATGTACTGCTTGAGATTGATTTTATTTTGATAATTTCTTCAAGCCTAAAATTTATTGCAATGTCGGCTTTGTGTGAATTCATACTCCTTTGTCATAGAGCTTCAATCGATTTTTTTTCTATTCTTTCTTCAATTCATAAATTCATTTTTAAACGATGATGAATCTTTGAAATACATTGATTATATTTTAATCCTTTTCTCCAGCAATACATCCATTTGAAGTATGTATGGATATCTAAGTGGCTATTCAATCAAATTTTGCAGTACAAATTGAAAGCTTTTTATTAATCGTTTTTGGTAGGCGATTTTCTCAAAACCCGCAGAACTTTGTAGCATTCAAAACGATCGCATTATTATTTTAGTTATTAGCTTACACCTAACGTATTAATCTTTGATCAAAATTTTAGAAAGATTTTGTCTAAATCCCTTCATAATGCGGCACGAAACCAAACTTAACAATGAAATTACATATAATTTTTGTAAAGCTCTGTACATATGGTCCACCTTAATGCACAATCAAACATAGATATATGCGGCAGTAAGTCACACATATGATGAAATTTAACCCTCTCACTGTCAGTGCTAGGGAGACAGGAGTTACAACAAATGTAGTAGCAAATGCACGCGATGACAGGAAGGGTAAAGCAACTAAACAGGGCAACATATGTACATACCATCACAGTCGAACAGACAGATAGACAGACAGTGTTTAGCACCTCTAACATGAAGAACACCCCCATATACGCGGGAATGATTGCACACACATTAACATCACATATGGGTACAACGTGATTAATCGGTTGCAAGTAACCCTTTTAGTGATGGTAACTAATTCTGTTGCAAGTCAACACTTTTTTTCATTATTATTAGTAATTCTGCTGAAATTAAGTACATAAATTTCCGTTGTAAAAAACCGAATATAATTTAAAAAAAGTTGTAGTAATATACCGAGAGGAAAGTTGTTGGTAGAAGCTAAGTATAAATTTCTACCTTTCTTAGTCACAGGTTAAGGATCAATTATCTAGTTAGCTTCCCACAAGAACTCTTTATGGTAAGACTTGACCCACCTTACATTATATTAAAATCTCTAGTAAAATCTGCATTTTTCGAACGCAAATGATTCCTGTTGCAAAGAAATGGCTTTCTTTTCTGACTGGATCAAATTTTAAAACCATGATTTTCTATGTTAAGTTTTGAAAGGAAGAAAGGTATGTGATGTTTTATCGCACGGAAATCTTTCGTGAGAGACATCGATGTGTTCTCATTTTACGTAAATTTTTGGCCACATTATATATTTTTTGATTTGAGTATTACTTGTACATGGGGACTGTTTTAATTTCGAAATACTCATCAGATGTTGTGAAGATCCGATTTTCGTCCAAGCTAAGCGTGGAAGAAGAAAATTGATTAAACGCATCTTCTACGAAGCACCATCTGAAGTCCAACGTTAAATTTTGAAGCAGAGCCCTCAAGAAATCAAAAAATAATATTCAAAACGATCGTTGGATGGGGATGTCTGTGATATCGTGAAATGTCGGAGAGAATTCAAGTCAATCTCTTTCGAAGAGTACTACGGACATGGGCGTATCTAGAGTCATTTTCAAGGGTGGGCCTGGCCCCTGAAAGATGTATATTAGTATTAAGAGCTCAAAATTCTGGGGTGGTAATCCAACAATCTGGGTATGGGCACTTCCCTCCCCCTTTGTAAGCCCATGATTATGAAGCCCCCACGATCCGCAAGATCCATCTATGAACTAGAGCTAGATGGTCAAAATTTTGGAAACAGGAGCTACTTGCAACAAAACAACAATTGTACAACACGATAAACCCCACCAAAAATTCGATATCTATAGCAAAAAAAAGTACGCAATACAACAACAACAACAGTAAAGTAGAAATAAAAATACACTGCTAAAATGAAACGAAAGAAACAGTCTTCAATGAGCGCATTGTTGTTTAATAGAGGTCTGCGCAAGCGCACTTGCTGTAATGTCAGACTGTAAGAGTTACTCTCAAGCGTGACATTCTGCAACTTTTCAGAGCCAGTAGCACAAAACAGAATGAAACAACGAAACGATTTAACCTTCGTTTGCTTGCGACTTGTGGTCCGCTGTGAACGTTGTTCAACTAAAACGACACATGTACATCAAAAACGTCATTCTTCTTAAGAAATAAAGAAGCGACGCCCAAGTGAACAACAAAGCGCACATTCACGCCAGCTTTCTACATTCTTGGAATTGTAATGATTATAAAATAAGCGCGCATAAATTTAGAACAAACAATAAACCAATTTAAAGCAGAAGAACTAGGCTTTTTAGACTAAAAAAAAAATATAGGTTATTAACACATTTTTTGAAAAAATATTTGTAAATATTCAGAAAAATCACTACATCTCCAAAACTATAGATCGAATGTGAAGGATCAATTCATCAATATAGTAGCTCATTAAATTATCTTTGCTACGATACCCATAATTTGGATATAAATTTAGAGGTTTCCAACTAATATTAATTTTTACAATATCTATTTCCACAACCTTCGATAGTTCTATCTCCAAAACTAGATAAGACCGAAATTATTTGGTTTCATATTCAATCTTAAAATTTAAAATTACGTAAAAAAAGTTGGACTTAATAAACATTTGGAGCTGAAGTTAATTCAGCCATTTTCACAGTACACATGTTTGCTTCTTAACAGACAAAATGCGGATTAAAAGTGAAAGAAAGCATGAAAACGTACGACTTGCCCTCAACTCGCTTGCTTTGTCTTTTGTTTTGATTTGATTTGTAATTTGCGTACGTAAAAGCTTGTTAGACCTGCAATCGTGGCAATCGACTTGATGGCCGTTTCAAATGCAGTTGCGCAGACCTCTTTTGTTTAATCGCTCGTTCGTTTCATTTCTTTTTTTTTGGTTTTTTTTCTGAATGATGAATCAATACATATCACGTGCATAGCACATATAAGCCACAACGATAAAACTGTGCGTAGCAATGATGAGTGCATGTGTTTTTTGGTTATTTTTCTTAAGAAAATCGACGTATTTGTTGTAAAGAGCTAAAATTGGCTCATTTTTCCTATTTTGTCCATCACTGGACCAGATCATAAGCTCAACCACTTGCCTGAGTGCTTGCTAAATGATGAAGTTTTATTTGAATTTAGCTAACACTAACACTATAGCTATTTAAAATACAAAATATTTTATAAATATTTGTAATATTTTAACATGACTGAATTCAACCAAAATTATAGCCTTTTTAATATTTGGACAGTATTAAAATAAAGTGCAAGATTCCTAACCGTATAATAACTAATCTAAAACGCATTTTATAAAAATGCACACTTGCCACGACATATGCTTCCGTTATTAGGTGTAACCAAATGCACAGACAAACGGAAAATTCAATTAAAACATTCCAATTGGCAACTCCGTATCAGTCACACTAAACAAATAAAATTAGTCACGTGGTAATGTGACGCACTCACATGCAGCATAAAAAGGGTCATATAGAAAAGAAAAGTTCTGAACAATACTTTTTTTTTTGATAAACTTTAAACACATATTTGCGTTTTCGTTGTTACAGGTGGGACTGTTAAATTATGTTCTTTGATCATAATATGTTTTCTATAGCAACTTTATCGGACTACGAGTATAATCTCTATATAGCATTAATACTAAGAAAATTAAAAAAAAAGTTTTGCTGGAAGTTATAAAATATTGTTAAGAAACCTCACGGGTGCGACACAATAAATTAAAAATTAAGAAATTCGTTATTAATGTTAAATTTGCTATTAATTTTGGATGCCTTGCGAAAATAATGAGTGTTATATTTTTTTAGGGATTTCGAAAGTAGGACTACTTCAAAAATATCGTGTTAAGATTTCGCATATCTTTTAATTTTATTTGAGCGCGCTCTCCAGCTCAATAAAAAAAATCTTTGAACGCGTTTCTCTCGAAATCCCAATTTTCATAGGGTGCCAGTCTTTTCTCCGAAACCACTAGGCCGATCCTTATGAAATTAAAACCGCATATTCTCCTCATTTTTGAACAGTTTTGCTTAAGCCGCTGCCATTTGGCATTTTTGCAAACATTTTAATAATTCTGGTTATGAAGATAAGAGTAAACACTGTCATCCTGAACCTAAATTTGATTGGATTTTGTGTTTCAGACGATATTTTGTACAAATAGATATTTCATTCAAAATGAATTAAAACAATTTTGTTCGTGTGTTTCAAGAGTATATTTATGAATCCTGAAAATAATTATAATCTTATCTTCTATATGGCCTGGCATAATAAATTCTGAAAAATAGCTTCTTCGTTATGCCGGAAAAACTAGTTTTCCTATTAAGAAGAATTATTTGGCTATAAAATTATTTATCAACAATGTTTTGAAACAATATGTATTACTAAATATTATATATTAATAATGCTTAGAAACATTGTTTGGCAACTCCTCAGACATTGGTTGGTATTTATAAACTGAGTAAAATCTTTTACTCGAACTATTTCCTCAGAAATTTAGCTTTTCCTTTGAAAAATATGAGTAAATGAATTTCGTATGAATAAAAATTTCAAAATGTCATTTGGAGTATTTACTCTGTTATACGATAGCGCTTACTCAGCTTCGTGTTAATAAAAAAAAGAAAAAGCTACATTTACTCCAAAAATCTACTTTGTTGACTCAGGGTATTTACTCCGACTATTTTGCTTAGAGTTATTTCTTCTTTTACCGCATCTCGATTTTACGCGCTTTATAAATACATATGTATATCAACGCAATTATATTTAAGCGCTTAAGGCGCTACATCAACAAATTGCAGAAATTTAGAAGCAAACTTGGAGCAGGTTTACTTTAGCTGAGATTCTCGTTTTTTTTTTTTTTAGGGGTGAAAGGGGATTAGAAGTAAATTAAAATTATGGAAGAAACAGGTGTCACTCGGGTCTAGTTTCGGGGATATAGCCACCGGAAGTTTCGGGTATAGCTTTTTTAAAAACAAATATAAGTTGGGAACTCCTGAATAGAGATTCCAATGCCGATTATCGAGTACCCGAGTACTCGAATTTTTTAACTTATTTTCGAGTACTCGACTACTCGAAAAAATCAAACCCGATATCAAGTATCAATTTTTAAAAAAATACACTTGTTTTTTTTCAAAATGTAAATCCGAAAACGGAGTAGGCGAAGCAATGAAAATGTTTATATGATGATTTAAATTATTTTTTTCATTCATTTAGTGATTTTCAGTTAAAAAGTTGTCATTTGTTTAATTTTTTTTATTGGTGCACGTGCAGTTAAGTGTTTATAATTACATAAAAAAATTAGTTAATGATAAAACAAAATACCGATTTTTACATCCTATTTGTGTTATATTGAATAATTAGTAAGTAAATAACAATACATATATTTGAACATATTAATTAAATAATATATTTTTTAACCATTTTTAAAAAAGTTGATATATTACTATAAATTATATAAACGAAAGTTATGTTCAAATTGTTTTAAGCATATATTTATATTGTTATAAGTAAAAATTAGTATATTTTTGTTTTATTATAGTTTTAACCACAAGAAAAAATGACATCGAATAAATCTTTAGTGTGGGATCATTTTATTAAAAAAGGAAAATCTGAGGCAATATGCAATACATGTCAAACCATCATCCAACGTTCATCATCTAATACAACTGGTATGATTAACCATTTGAAAATACACAAGATTTCGTTGCTAAAAACGAAAAATGATGACTTGATCGATGCAGCTTCAAAAAAATCTAAAATGGATAGTAGTGGTATATTAAAATTTGTTAGTCGGGAAACATTAGAAGAAATATTGGCAAAATGTGCTGCAAAAAGCGGTTTTAGTATAAAAGGCATAGTATCATCTGAAGCCATTAAAGGGTTTATACAGAGTCGCGGTTACACCATGCCGAAAAGCGAAACAACAGTAATAAAATACGTAATGAAGTTTTACGAAGACAAGAAAGCCGAAATGAAAGTTGCGTTATTGCTCCAAATTAAATCTGGAAACAGGTTTAGTATAACTGTAGACGAATGGAGTGACATTAACATGAGAAGGTATATAAATGTTACACTCCACTCATCAGTTAGAGCATATGTTCTTGGACTTGTTCCTATTAAAGGGTCTTGTGATTCTGACGCCACTATTTCGTTAGTTACACAAAAACTCAAAGAATTCGGTATCAATTTAGATTCTGATATTGTAGCTTCAACTAATGACGGAGCTGCAGTAATGGTGAAATATGGCAGGAATATTGCAGCTGCATGTCAGTTATGCATAAACCATGGAATTCATCTTGGTGTCATTGATGTATTTTATAAGAAAAATATGAATATAATAGAGGTGGAGACAAATGATGAAGATGAAGACGCAGAATATGAAGATGATGATGATGGTATAGATTATAATGACATAGCTGACAATAACAAATTTGCTGTAGATGGAAATTTAAATTTTGAAGTAGAAAATCTAAATGAATTGCCGCAAATACGTGCAGACATTGGAATAGTTCTTGGTGAGACAAGAAAAATTATAAAGTTTTTCAAAAGATCATGTGTTCGAAGCTGTATTCTTCAAAAACATGTTTTAGAACAGGAAGGTACAAAATTACGACTACTTCTTGATTGCAGAACTCGATGGAATTCTATTATTCCTATGGTAAATCGTTTCTTAAAATTAATTAATTGCATTAACTTCGCTTTAGAAGAGCTAGGAAAAGAAAAGTTTCGAGAGGAAAACATTATTATTTTGAAGGGGATATCTGAAGTTTTACAGCCTGTAGAGCTAGCTGTTAATGAGTTGAGCAAAGAAGACAGCAATTTACTTAAAGCAGAAGGAGTTTGTATATTTCTTTTGAACAAGCTACAAGATGCAAATAAAGATATTGCCACTGAATTAAAAATTGGTTTAAAAAGGCGAATTGATGAAAGAAGGCAAAAGGATTTAATATCATTAATGTTATTTTTACAAACTGGTACCTATCCACAATCTAATGAACATTTTTCATATTCATCAAAAAATATAATAAAATCATCGGCTAAAGAATATTTTAAACGATTATTTAATTGTGGCGATGAAGGCGAAAATAGTCAGGAAGAAGATGATGATTCAGATTCGCAATCGGATATGACTATGGAACATTCTGCGTATGATGAACTGCAAAAAACAATTATGAGTGTTATGAAGGTTCCCAAAGTTAGTTACTCAAAATTATTATTATTGGAGCGAGAGCTAAAACTATTTAATTGTGATCAATGTAAACGAGGCGAGCATATGGAAAAATTATACCAAGCATTGCTTACAATCCCATCAACTTCAACTGCCAGTGAGCGAGTGTTTTCAGTAGCATCAAATTTTATTACAAAACTACGTTCTCAAATGAAAACGAATACTTTAAATGGTCTTGTATTCCTTAAATACTAGTTTTTGTCTAATAAATAAAACCATTAAATTAAATCCGAAATTTTGAATTACATTTTTCATATTTAGTTATTTTTTATATTTCTTTTCATTAAATACTAAATCTGAACTAAATCATTAAATTAAATACGAAAGTTTGAATTACATGTTTCATATTTAGTTATTTTTTATATTTCTTTTCATTAAATACAATATATTTCAGAACTAACCAAATAAAACCATTTAATTAAATACAAATTTTTGAGTTTTGTTTTTTCATTCATTTTTACCCGAAAACCCGAGTTACTCGGGTTGTGTAAGTATAAATTACTCGAATACTCGAGTAATCTAAAATCCGAGTAATCTGGATTCTCTATATGCTATATGCATGGTAATTTTTTCAGTTTACCTATTTTTATCGAAAAAAGTAATATAACTTTGGTGAATTGGGTATTAAAATGTATGTTAATTATTTACTTTAACGGCCTCTCTCAATTTTCTTGAATGTTTAGTATGTTGCAAAGTTCAGTATGCTTATCAGAAATTTATTCATATGTTGGACGCGGATAATAAGTTTTTAAAAAAAAAATTGGTCAAAATTTCAGTAAAATCGTTATGTCTCCCAAATTATAGTTCAAATTTCAAAACTTTACTTGCCATTATTTAAGGCCATTAAATTATCTTTCTTAATTATTAATACAAAAATTAAATTGTAATTTATATGTGTTGGCAAATATTTATTTTAGTTCAATATGCCTCTTGGTGCCGCGAAGCAGTACGAATCCTTGAAGCAGCTAAAACAAGCAATTGTTATGGAGTGGTCAAAGATAGATTTATCGGTTCTACAAAACTTGGTGAATTCGATACCCCGACGGTTGCAGTTTGTTGAAAGTCAAAAGGGCAACACCATCTCATACTTAAATGACCTTAAACTAAATTTATTTTTGAGTTTAAAGTCAAAATTTAATTTAAAACTACATTGCATAAATATCAATTTTCTATGGAATAAATTTTTATTTATTATTTCTAGATATTAAAATGTGATGAATTAAATGTGTTTATGCTTTGATATGTTCAACTTATTAAAGCCTTTATTAAAAAAAATAAATCATAAGAAAAGAAACTTAGTGCTTACACTAAGTTTAAAAAATATATTGCACAAATATCAATTTACTGAGGTATATCAAATAATTAAAGCAAATTAATTTTTTTTTATTTATGTTATTTACTTTAATAATTATTTAAATATATACAATTTACAATTATTGAAATAATGTGAAGCGTCACAGCTGTACAGTTCAGAGCAAACAGGTCTTTAGAACTTTGTTTGGAAGCCAAAGGGCATAAGTGCCACTTATCCCCCTTGGCTTCCAACGTAACCGCAACTTAAATTTTTTAACGTAATTTGAAAGCGCGAGATGGCGCGGGGAGAGCTTAAAAGTTAATTTTCAGTAAATTTGTTTTCTACGGTTTTATGAGTACTTTGCACGGGCCAGCTCAAAATTTTCAAAATGTGCACTTATGCCCCTTGGCTTCTGAGGCCCTCATATATGATACCCATATTTTAGATATTCATACAGAGGTTCCCAAATACTATGTCTGGATCATCCGATGGCTATATCTCCGAAACCTGATCCGAGCGACACCTTTTTTCACATTTTCATTTATTTCTAAGCCCCTCTTACCCCTAAAAAAACAATAAAATTGGAGAATATCAGCTCGAGTAAACTGAAGCCACAAACTTATTAGCAAAATCGGCGGAACAGATTCAGTTTAGCTCGCAATCGTAATTTTTTTTTTTTTGGGCTTATGACGCTACAAAATGGACTTTCATATTATACCACTTGTGCCGATTGTGGTGGCAAACAACGTGCATGAAAAAAAGCAGTACAAGCCAAGAACACTTGGTGACGATAAAAACTTTGAACAACTGTATCGTTGATGTTTCATTTTGACGTTTTAAGATTCTGATATACAAAATTATAGCGAGTCAAATAACTGAGTAAAGTAAAAGAATATTCATACGAATAATGGCTTTTACTCAGAGCATTTACTTTACTCAGATAGCATTTACTCAACTCGTTTTTCTTACTTCGGAGTGAAAGCATCATTTACTCAGTTTTTATTAACATAACCCATTGAGTGCCAACATGTCTTAGCAACAATATATAGCGACAGTCGTAAGCAATATTGCTTAGTTGGAATCAGGGTTAGAACTTTATTCCGATCGAAATAAATCTACTCCACTAGTCAGTTTTTTTTTCCTGCACGCAACGGATGAAAATATCGTCGGCAGCGATACATATTCAAAATGCTAAATGAAATATTTCAAACTCTGAATATTGTAAAAAATATATTAAATACAAAAACTATTTTCGATATTCAAAATAGCAGAAATGTGAGCTTAACGCACGTTTGAAAGGAGTTGGGCAGGCCCGTCCCTTACCAAGAAAGGCCCAGTTATATGAAATGACCCGCTAAAACAGGACTTGCTAAGCAGGTCTGACATAAATACTCTTCAAGTAAGTCTGCATATATTCCTTGCCTCAAGATGACTTCTAAGACCGCTTGCCATAAGAGGGCTCACAGAAGTACTTCGACAAATGCGAAGAGAAAAAACAAAAATGTTATAACGTCATCGGACTCTGAATTCATTCCTCTTACGAGGAAAGCAAGGGCTCAGATAAAGAGTTAACTAATGCTTTGAGGATAGGTAATTGTTAATGAAATTTACTTATTAATGTTAATTATTGCAGTTGATGTTTAATTTTATTACAATTAATATCGTCTTTAAGTTGTTGGAAGCAGAGACATCAATTACGTCAAAAAATTTCCGTACAGAAATTAATGTATTTCATGCAAAAAACACTTTTTTGTACTTTTTCGTTTTATTTCAACTTTGAACTGGTTTTATGTTTTTTACTCATTCTGCAAAATGCCAATTAAAAACTCAACTCAAGTCTTCAAAACATAAAAGGTTAAAGAATATACAGAAGGGGATGTGCGAAGAAAAGGGCATGAAAAAATTGCCCCACTTGTCACTTGTACTTAAGAAAGTGTTGCCTGTAATTTCACCCACTCGACAAAATAAACGGCAACACAGCATGTCGAGTACAACGCGCTTACGCCAAGTAGTGCAGCGTCTTTTGACCGTGAGCACGTTCCACCTCAAACCAATTGTATGTATGGAAGTGTAAGACAGTAAGGGGGAAAAGTATATCAACTAAAGCAAAACATCAGAAAATCAATTATGTATGTAGTCCTTAGATAAAAATAAATACGAAAAAGAAGAACAAATAAATATATAAGAACGAAATTTAGATAGCGTAGTTCGATATCTGTCCTACTACAAAATCTTTGACAAAAGAGTTAAAAATGTGTTGGTATAAATAAATCAAGTGGCTTACGAAAGAAAACAAATGTCTTTAAGTAATATTTTTTGATGAACGTATTCATCAGGACCCTGACCACACAGGCATATGAAGTTTCTATAAGCCATGGACTGTCGGAGTACATGTACCCGAAAATCCAACCAATTTAGTTTCTTCTTACCTGTAGTAATTTATACCCTACAATTTTTCCCATACTTATCCGGAATCGTAATAAAAAAATTAAACAAAGTTATTTATTTATCAAAATTAGTTTCGTTGATTTCTACTCGTACGTCTTTCCTTGATCCACTCCTCCATACATTTTTCGTAGACTGATTGCGGAATAGCCTTCAGCGAAGTTGCTTTTATGGCTTCAACCAATTCAAAAGTCTGCCTCCAAGTGATAATTTTAACTTCCGGAAGAGGAAGAATTCCGACGGGGCCATATCAAGTGAACAAGGTGCTTGGTCGATCACATTTGTTGAACTTTTGGCTTAAAACTCTTGCACAATGTTGGCTTTATGCCATCAAAGAATTGTCATTGAACAAATTTGACCGTTCTCGGGGGATATTCCGCAAGCGCTTCATAACACCTAAATAATATTCCTTATATACCGTTTGAAAACGACGAAAAGTTTGATGAATAAATAATTTTGTTTTGTTTTATCTAACGATTCCGGTGCTACCGAAAATGATGAAGAGAAGACAATTTTCAACATCTAATCATCTCTTTCCCTTCTAACATCTTAAAGGAATATGATATGCAAAAGTTCCATAACGATAGTACCCTCCATCCTGTGTCGAATGCGAAGTTTAATCCCCTTTTCACTTGCGATCGAATAGATGTAAACTTTATTTATTTTATATTTCTTTATGGTAAAGTTCAAAGGGTACACAACAAAATTTACAGGGCGAATATCTTTTTAAATAAGAAAGAATAAATTATGAGACCACTGTTTTTTGAAAGGTTATAGAAAAATATGAAACAGAACGAGTTTTTCCATGTTTTTTCTTTTTTTGGCGCCATGCTAAATGACTTCATATATACATAAAATTTTTTATTTTTAATATTACGAATTATATATACATTAAATATCTTCACTATATTTTACTCAAATAAATATTCAACTGTTCTATGTATATGAAATGTGGATTTGTTATATTCGAACAAATCTTATTCTTAGTATGGAAATCCTGCAAGTAGTTTTATGATAGGTGATGAAAGAAGTGGAGTGGAGTCAAAGCACCTAATACACTGAACCAAAATTGTTCTTGTCAGATAAGAAAAGCTACTTATATACTAGGAAAATTTCATAAAAACCTAGCCAAAGAAATATTTCTTATAATCTAAGAAAAAGTATTCATAAAGTTACATATCGATAATATTTTAAGAAACTATCATTATATTTCAAGAAATGTTCTTAAGGTATAAGAAACATTATTTTAAGAAACGTTTCTTAGAACATAAGAATCTTTTTAAGTGCATAAGAAACGTTCCATAGAATTATTTTATGTGATGTTTCTTAGCCAATAAGAAGTTTTTCTTATATTACTTTTCCGCACATTAAGTTTGCAGATGTTTATTATTGCATTTTATTTCGAATGTGACAGCTTACCATATTAACATACTCATTAGCTCTTTTTCATAAAACTTTTGAATAGTCAATGCTTTGCGATCGTAAGGAAGGATTTGCGAAAGAGATAGTTCAGTACCATCTGCAGATGATGGGCTTCAACAATTCGAATTTGACAGCGCTGCTGTAGAGGCAAATGAATCTTGGAGTGGATGAACAACAAATTCAAATGGGCAATATAACGACTTTCTCCATTCCTCATAGTGATGCTAAAATACAGCTCGGTCGCTTATTTTCCAACATAGATGTTTCAATATTTTTAAAGCGTTTACAGTAATTTTTTCGTCTGATAGTTAATATTTATGAGCACATCAAGACTTAAAATGTATTGCGTCGAGGGGTTTACCTGTGGACAATATATACGTAACGCCAACCTTCTATATTTACAGTACCACTGTTCTCGTCAAAAATGATTCTTTCTTCAGACATTTTTCTTCTATTTCTTTTTTATTATATTGTTAAGTAAGTAGTATATAACAACGTCTTCAAATTTGATTATGTATACAGAAAGAGAATGAAAACGGCTGTGTTCGCTAAGAAAGTTTTCTTATGATCCAAGAATCTTTTCTTATGTGAAAAGAACATTTTGTTTGTCGGAAGGGCAGAGAAATATATATTTCTTCGGATATATGAAAAATTTTTTAGATTATAAGCAAATGTTCTTAAGCGTATGCTGAAATATAAACATTTATTGAATTTTAAGAGCAACTTTTTCTTATGTTTACTCAATAACTTTATGAATCGAATACTTAAACTGATAAGAAACAATTCTTATGATAAATCTAATTTTATGGAACGTTTCTTCCTTCATATGAACTTTTATTTATTGTGTAAGTTAAAATTCTTAAAAATTTTCTGTACATTTTTGGTTCAGTGTAGAAAAACGAATAAGAGAGGGTCCGCAACAATTAACAAAGCAAAAAGCCCAACTTCGCTCCTGAAGGACTGCAACGAAATGAAAAATTTTTGATTCCAGTAATTAGCCAGTTCTTTAGTAGGTACGGCTGTGAAGAGCGCAGTTAATCAACAGTGCTTTACTAAATTTTACATATGGTTACCAAAAATTGGCTTCCCGAATCGTATAAGTTTGGTAGCCCAGGACCATCTTCATCTTCTTCAATGCTAAAAATGTTGAAATTACCAATGAATTGGCCACATCTTTCGCGAATCACCATTTGAATCCTGCCAACAGGCATGTAGGCGAAACAGGACAAATAGACTACTTGTATGTACTCGTATATGTCAGAAAGAATTTATGTAACTTGCTAAGAGCCGTACACGGTAGAAGAGTTTTGTGAAGGCTTCATCTTCCAGCAGAAGATAAAGAGCACATTAGAAATGATTTGTGTTGTACAAATTTTCATTTGACCCATATCACTTAAGCTTAAGCTCATATTCAAAAAACCTTTCCCTTTTTCCAAACTGAGCATTTGCGTTTGACGTTCTAAAAAACTATAATAACGCTTCTGAAAAAAAAACGAGTTTTGAACACTGAACTGCAACTCACCAGCCAGATGATAAGCGCTGAGTACAAAGATGCTAAAGAAAATATTTCTACATCCGCTGTCATCCTCATAATCTCACTAAGGACCTACACATAGCAGCTAAAGCACCTCCAGCTGCTGCAGCTGCACTGTTCGTGTGGCTCAAAGTCAGGCCAAAAGGAATCTAATTAACAATTTTCCATTGAGTGCGCAGATTACGAAGAGCGACAATGATGTCAAAGTGAATTTTCCAACAATTTTGATGCTTTTAGTGTTGCATTTTATGCAGTCAAGCGATGTGTGCAGCGGAAGCGGAAGTCGCTATGTGTGGAATGCGGATGAGGGGGATAAAGAGAAATCCAGTGACAGACAGCGAGTAAGTGTCGCATGCAAAGATGTGGCGCTTGCTGTACGGCATGGGGCAGCAGTTTTAGAAACTGAGTGATAAAAGCGAATATCATGCAATTAGTCATATAAAGCTAAAAGAGAGAGTGACAGCAAGTTATATGTTTTTGTTGTTTTTAATAGAGTTGTTATTGTAATTGTTGTAGTTGTTGCAAGCAAACGTTGTCATTTGAAGGAAAGAAAAAAAAAATAGAAATATTTTGCTTTTGACTTCTGTTACTTATTTCTTTTAAATTTTCTATTGAAAGTCAAATAGGTCAATGTTTTACAACGAACGTTTTAAGGTGAAAATTTGTAGAATTAATTGCAGTATAAAAATTCAAAACTCCTATTTAATAGGCCAGTCAAACGGTCGAATCTTTTTTTTTAGTAGCAGAGCCGGCATTAGGGGCGCCAAATTAATTGTTCGCCTATCAAATATATTTTGACATAAAGTGGACATTGAAAGATTCATCAATTGGAAAATAGGTATACATGCATGTATATGTATTCATGTGTGTATGTGTGCATATTTTAAAATCAAAATGCATAATAAATTTTTTTTATGCGCCCCAGGCACCGCACTATCATTGTACGAACCTGCTTATTACGTCCTATTGCCTCCGACCTCTTCCCAAACATTCGCAAAACTTTTTGCTAATTTTGTTTTGCGATATTCTTCTCAAAAACTTCCCATCAATTAGTTCACTCAGCCATTTTGATTATTTAAGCTCTCTTTCTTTTGCATGGTAATGTGCAGATGTTCTTTTGCACAACATACTGCTCTGTTTCAGTCGGACACAGACTTACGATGCAGAAAGGGTTTTGAAACAAAAGCAGAAAAAAGTAAAATGCACTGGTTTTTGTTTAAAGTTCAATGCTTTGTTGAGTCAATCTTTGAATTAACGCGTTTTATGTTTTGCAGCCAAAACTTTGCAGATTTTAAGTAAAGGGGAAATGAAGGGGAAATACTTTCCCCTTATGGGAATTTTTTCACTTCTCAATTGTACTTTATGGTAGTTGATATGGCTTAGAAAAAAAATTCAGGTTCGAAAATATTTATACAGAAAGTAAATTTTGAATCATCAATCAACTTATCCGATGTGCCCTTAAAAATTTACCGCCGGCTTTGTCAGGGAACGTTTTTTCTTCTATAAGATGTCAGTAAATTTCTCAGGTAAAAGTTGTGGACATGCAGAGACGCATAAGTTTGTCAAAAGTTTTTTATGTTGACTGAGCTATGATATTTTTAAGCTGAAAGTTTGGCATTACTTCAGTAATTAAGTACACTAACTATCTACCGATTTCGAAATACTTTATCGTTTATTATAGATAGGTTAAATGATATTAGGCCCGCATGGTTACCGATAGGCACTGTTTATTGAAATAAAGTCGTCAGAGTTTGATATTTAGAACCCCTTTAAGTTCTGTGCGCTGTTCTTATATTAAATAAATGCAGTTCGTTTTAAAGCTCGTATTAAATTAGATGTATAACTTTGAAATCGAGTAGGTAACAAGCTACAACGGGTTTCATAAAACATTTAAATTTTTTTGATTTTATTTTTTAATATTTGAAGCATTAGCTTACTTTAGAAGTCCCTATCCTTTTTATTAAAACTTACATTTTATACGAGGCTTTAAATATTGACAATAAACACATGTACATATAGGTCAGTATTTAGAAACTGCACAGTTTTTTTTAAATATCTGAAAATCTATGGAGAATAGAATAAAAAACATGTAATCATTTTTATTTAAAAAAATATAAAATCTAAATAATAAATTTAACTCTACGGCGCGGTTATAACTTCCAATTTGCTAAATAGATTTTTTTTCGTACTTTGAACGACTCGCCTGCTTCTGCAGAAATATTCTCAAAATTACAAGCTGTGTGCACTCTGGTTGAATGATGAATAGTGTAAAATTGGTTCGAAATTTGGTGATGGTGTTGCGAATAGTGCGCTCAGTTGGACGCTTATTTGAACGCTCATAACGACCAAAATGATGTTGAAGAACTCTATAACATTCTCTAACTGATGACTGATTTTGGTTGTAAGTTACCACAATTAATAAACGTTGTTCAGAAGTAAGGACTGTCCCAGAAAAAATTTACGTTTTTTATTTTTTGTATTATGCTCTACCTGATAATCTTATAGGTCTAAAAATACACAACATTTGTTCTATATAAAGTGACGTTTAATATGATGTATAACACTTGAAGATAACACTTTTAACGACAAAGAGGTCTAGCAAGCAACAAAAAGTCCGCAAACTGATTTTGTCCACATACCTGCAAAATCCAAAATTAAAATATTCAGCTATAGCATATATAAGAAGGGTACACCTGTTTCACGAAAAAGGTTCAGGCAGAAAACCAGAATTTTTTAACCCAAAGGTAGCGATGAAGGTGAAGCGTCTTTTTAAGCAAAATCCCAACACCTCAGTGCGAGATATGGCGGCTAGAGCAGGTACATCAGAAGCTACTGTACAAAGGATCAAGAAAAAAAGTAAGCTAAAGACATAAAGAGTTCAAAAAGTACCAGACCGTTCTGATGAAAAGCAGTTGATGGCTCAGATGCGAGCCCGAAAATTCTATGAAAGGTACCTGATTAAATTTGATTCCTGTGTTATGAACGACGAAACTTACGTCAAAGCAAATTATAAGCAGCTATCTGGGCACAAATATTATACATCACCGAAAAAGGGGCATGTGTCTAGTAAATTCAAAGATAAAAGCAATGCGTGGTTTTGCAGGCCATATGCACCTGTGGTCTCAGAAGCAGATTTTTTGTTACGAAAGGCACAATCAATTCCAAAGTTTATATGGACGAGTGCCTCGAAAAACGTCTTTTACCATTTATTCGTGCACATGAGAGTACCGTGATGTTCTGGCCAGATTTAGCAACCTCTCATTACTCTAAAGCTACGATGGAATGGTATGCAAGTAAAAATATCAATTTCGTACCAAAAATAGCAAATCCGCCCAACTGCCCAGAGCTCCGCCCAACTGAAAGATATTGGGCTCTAATGAAATAAGATTTTCGAAGGAGTGGTAATAATGCAAAAAATTCACAAGACCTCAGACTTAAGTGGAAAAAATCGTACCATACTGTCGATGAAACGACTGGACAAAATTTAATGAAGGGCCTTACGAAAATAGTGAGAAATTTTAATAAAAACAAAAATTGTTACTTAGTTTTTAGTTATTTATATTCTGAACACTAGCCATTATTAATAAAAAGAACAAAAAAAAATACTGGGTATTTTTTTATAACTAAAAAACAAAGCGTAAGTTTTTTCTGGGACAGTCCTTAAGTCTATTCATGATTGAGTCGTATTGAATACTGAACACAAACGTTATATGGACAAGCCATTTGACACATGAAAGCTGTCGAAACAACCCAGTTTGAAAAGGAACCCCGTATTGGATCACCCTTTAGAATGTGCCAAGAGGGATACACGTTTTTGCAACTTAAACGACGATATAAGAGATCTTTACACTACATTTAAATATCACTTTAAATATTTGACAGCACATTTAACACACAAACCAGACTACTTATAAACTCCCTCCAAACAATGGGTGTTTCAAAAATACATTCTTAAAATTTATACGTATACTATTGAGATCATTTTTGAGCGAACTACCTGAAAAATTCAATGATTTAATTTTTTTTAACACTCATAGTGCGAAACGTTGCTGACCAGCAGCAAAAAATCGCGAAACTGCTCTCATTCATTCCATTTTTAATTGAAACTACTTTTTCCCAAAAAGTATCAACATCTAAATCTTTTGAAAGATTTGTCTCGCTTAGCCGTAATAAGGACCACTGTGTGGCTATCAGATCTGGGTCACATTGTATAATACAATATTAGGTCATTTTAACATAAGTCGCAAAATTGGAAAAACCTCCTTCGGAAACGACTTTCGCTGGTGTAAATATTTGAAGAAGCTTAATGTCTTCGCGTTTGAAATCAAATCTTAAATTTATTTGATGTAAATTCTGATTATATTGGTTTTAATTTCAAAAATTTCAATATAATTTGAGATATTTTTTAAAAAAATTTCAGCTTTTGTTCCGATAAAAACTTTACAAATTTCATTTTTATAATCAACATTCTCAACCATTCATTATTGAAAGATAGTTTGATTTTATGCTCGAGTACGAATATGGCAAGCGTGAACTTTCTGATTGTTAATGATGGACAATATGAATGATAGGACCAAAAAATTACTCTACATGTTACTATCCATTTTATTGATAGTTTTGCAGGACGCTATTGATTTCATAATAACAAGTAATGAAATAAATTCTAAACTGTCTCATTGTTCAATTATTCTCAAAACAACTCAGATTTTGTGGGTCTTAACGGAACAGTAGTTGAAAATATTTCAGTAACTCACTCGTTCAGCACTATGGGGAAAAAATGTAATTATTACGGTAAAGCATTTCAACTTTTTTTGGCAAATGTTTACAAACGTAACTTGAGCACAGGCGGAGTGAGTGACATGTGCACTTTTTATAAAAAAAATTCGCTTTAGTACTAAGCACGGCTTTATGTCCGCCAACTTCACCAGCGAAATTTAGAGATACCGTTATACTATAGGACACATATTGTTTTTGCTATTAGCGTTGTCAATATTCTTTTTTTCTAGCTTAAAAGCTTCTGAAAGGTTGAGAAAAATATATTGCTTGGTTCTTAACTTTGAAGGTGCATGGCAGATTTTGATAAAAAAATCTTTATATCTCACACGAATTTGATTTTGAAAAAGTTGATATTCTAATACAGAGGTTATTTCACTAAGATGTATGTGCTGTGTATAGGTGTAGAAATATAAAAGCAATATTTACCGGGCAAACACGATCCAGCCGCACCAAAAGTTTTCAGTTGAGGAAAACCTAGAAATAAAAAAATAACAATGAAATTAGCAGCGCAAACTGAAAATCATGGTAACTTTTTGTTTTCAAAAATTATAAAATCTTAGAATTTTTTTTTATATTAATGTTTTTTATGACTTATGCATGAAAAATAATATCATTCGAATTTCCATCTTGCAGTATCCTATCCTTTTCAGGTAAATCCTTTGACATTTTTGTGGCACGCGGATATCATATATAAACACGATTTTGGGTTAATTTTTTTTTAAAAGGGTCCTCTTGTTGAACATAATAAGTCTAACTACAAAAAAAATATTTAAATGATATTGTATTTTTTGTTGTTGGCCATAAATTCAAAATTTTCAAAAAAAAAAAATATTTCCATTAACTATTTATTTTTAATTTCCGGTAAAAAAGAGCTAACAATAAGAAATATTATAAAACAAGTTACGATAGTGAAAGCGACTTCAATTCTGAAAAAAAAAGGGTAAATATAAATCCGATCTAATGATAGCGACCTGGAATACTATTTTGCAAAGAATAAATATTATTAGTAAATCTCTGAAATCAGTACAACATTTAATATATATATTCAAAGGACCTATCTGTAGTTAGAAAATATTAATATTAATTTCCGAAAAGAAAGTTGAAACAGAGACAATTGATTTATCAGGTTCTGATAACCAGGGCTATTATTTAGTATGGATAGTGAACAAATGCGCAAACGACGACGAAAGAGAATGTGTTTTTGGCTGAAAACCTAAAAGTCGGAAATGATTTCACAATTATAGAAGATTTTAAAGTCAATCATTTTTATGTCATATGTGAAAAATATAGGACAAATTTATTTATAATGGCTCAAAAGTGTGAAGTTGTTCTAGAACATATTCGTTTATGTTTTCTTTTTAAATTGTCAACAGAAAACAAAAAGAAAGCGCTACAAAATTTGAAGGATGTGTGCAAAAATATCATTGATATTTGCATTTTCAAAGATGAATTGGACCATTTCATAAACAAATCGAGTACACCTTATAAGCCACATCAAATAATCCGGACATCTTAGATTTCTCGTGTTATAGTGGTGTCGATCTATCGAGCAGCCAAAGGATGCCAAACAATGCCTTAATTATTTCTAAATATCTTATTCTATTTAATGTGTCCGGAGGAAGAGCATTTTCTATATAGAGCAGTAACTATTAAGCCGCGCTGACTCTGTTGGGGCGCGAGGATATGGTCGCCCCGGGTGTAACGATTGGGGAATAGCATATTGGAAATGTTGGTGAGCTTTTTTTTTTAGGGTAAATGAAAATAATTAAAGATAGGTGTAGGTGCGGCTTTTGAAATTTTATGGAAAATATACCTAACTTTATTGCTAGAGTTTTCAAGATATCGAAAGTGATGACCTTCTTTTTTAGTAAATATGATTTTCGTATGTTGCAAAAAACACAAAGCTCAATAAACTAAACTCGATACGGGACGGCAAATAATCTTTTTGCCCCGCCTGCCTAATGTGCACGGTACGTCACATTTTTCTATTTGTTCCGTTTTTTTTAAACTTGAATACTTTAACGCGATTGTAGAGTATATGTTTGACCTTCATGAGACTTTTTGATGACTTCGACTTTTCTAATATTTTTTTAAAACTTTTCAATGTTTTCTGACTTTTTCACTATACACATTTTTCGACCTTTTGACTTTTTTTCTGCAATCATGCATTAAGAAAACACGCTTTTTATATTTGACATAAATTAATATGATATGTATAAACTCCAGCTAGTTTTACAAATAAAGCTTGAACAATTTAACGACTAAATATATATGTATCTGAATATCCAAGACTTATGGTGCGATTAGCTCTGCGATCCAATTAACCACAACATAACTTCCATATTGTTCAGTCTAACGCCTTGTATGAGTGACCCATAAGTGTTCCTTTAATTGACTTTTTAAACCGTACCGACAAAGGCAACACACGTCCCGAACCACTTCAGGCAACAAAATGCACTCGCAACAAAATTGTTCACACCTCAGACAAAGACTGAAGTTGCATTCAGCTGAGTAATAGGCAGGCGCAAGTACTCAAAAATACATTTTCTTAACTTAGAAAAAGTGGGCACCAATTTAAAAAATATAGGTTTTTTTATTTAAAAAATCTTCGATATTTTTTCACTTATGTGAAACAACAACAACGTCATTGCTTATTTTTCAATTG
This sequence comes from Meiosimyza decipiens, assembly GCA_963680825.1. Taxonomy (NCBI): domain Eukaryota; kingdom Metazoa; phylum Arthropoda; class Insecta; order Diptera; family Lauxaniidae; genus Meiosimyza; species Meiosimyza decipiens. The sequence continues at coordinate 84,411,301 of OY804258.1, read as the reverse complement.
TCCATCAGCACTAATTGCTTTGCGTGCCAGCTTCTAATGTTGTTATTGGTAATCAGATATGGTCCATTTAATGCGCGAAAACAAAATCTAAAAGTAAACTAAGTGCCTAATGTTGCTTTCTAACAACCCATCCACCGAATGCCCCGCTCACTGCCACTCAGCCGAGTACCCATCGTTGGTCCACAAGCTGCATGCACGCAGTTATCGCACAGACCGCACACTGCGTTACTTGGTAGTGCGAGTATCTTAAAAGTTACAGCCCCAACTTAAAAATAAATTGATATTTTTACCTGCCCTCGCTTTTTTCGCCCAATATCTATGAGGATTTGTCATTTGGCTCAGATATCAAAGGCATACTTTTTACAAAAATCCGTCTCTATGCAGATTGTTGTAAGTTCTTAATTAAAAATAAAGTATTCCAGCAAAAAACAGCAGTCAATTAGTAAAAATCCGAGGACGAAAATTGATAATTTAATACCGCGTTAATTGCGTGAAAAATGTTAAGTCTTTGGCAATCTTCTTGGCGCTATTTTGAGTGAAATCTTGACGGAATGCCAAAACAATAAAAACAAAGACATTGTCATGTTGTCGTTGTCACAACAAAGCGATGCAACTTAAGTGACAATTTCCCGATCAAAAGTTGTACGACGATCAAAGTATTTCAGAGATCAGGCAGATAAATTTCATCTACTTAAAAACATACTGTAGATGTTTTACTTTTTAAATGAAAAACATGTGTACCATATTGCTTTAGATGATTTTTAATCGATTTTTGGATAGGTCTTTTATATCTGTGACGCTTACGAAATATAACATTTTGACCGTACAGTTAAATTTAAATGAGCTACTAAAAACTGTTAAATGTGGGATTGACGTTGGAGAAGTAGGAAGTATGAGTGTAAAAGGAAATCATCAGCATATCAGATAAAAAGCTTTAAGTATAGTTAGGGCTTTGGTAGATACCTAATATTTCCAGTCATTCAACCTTGTTTCGACCTAGTTTTTTAAAAAACGATGTGTTCGGATAAAAAAAGCAGTTTCTGATAATATTTCTCGTAGCATATTTAGTAGAACAAGACTGTAAAATATTAACGTTGCAGCGTTTTAAATTAAAAACAAAAAAATTTGCCATAGCTGGTTTCGACTATTGTTGTTATCAATGATGAATAGAAATGCATCGAATTTATGGAATTGGTTAAGGTCTGTAGAAACTCAGTTCTTGTTCTACGTGAACAACGAATTTTCACTTTTTTTAATATGTATTTTCCCAAACTAGGTACTGCAGTACACAGGCGACCCTGTTAGTCATACGGCTAAATGAAATATACGAGTAGTGTCAAAGAACAAGCAGATGGAGTCTTCTTTCGTAAATGTTTTTTGTATTTTTTGTGTGTAATTCAAAAGTAAATCCAGTAAAAGTGAGTAACAAAGCGGCGGAAAAAATCCATATTATGGACTCTGAACAGCCAAACAGTTAATGTGTTCGTAAATGTGGAAACTAGAATCGGGAAAATGGACACTTAGACATTTTTTATTATTTCAGCTATTCCAGAAAATCGATCTATATATGTATTTAGTAAAATTTTAAAAATTTCTACATTTCGCTTGTTTCTGCAAGACCGTCATAACTCAAAAAAAATATTTTTTTCAGATAATTGAGCAGAAATATATTCGTTTCATGTTTTATTTTGAGTAAAACAATCAGACAGGTACTCGTATCTAATGAACTTTTCTTATGAGAAGAGCTTACGTAGAATCACTTTTTTTATTTTCATGTAAAAATTATTATTGAAAACTTTAAATGCGATTTCATCGCAATTTTTGTTTTTTGAGTGTACATACTTTTTCTCGTCACCTATATCTGTCAAAAGGAACCAAAATATTCAAAACTATTTTAATAAGTTACAAACAAGACAAAAAAATCATCTAAAATTAATTATTTATTTTGAGTTTAGTGCATACAAGGTGAAAGTATTGGGCGGATTTAGTATGTGAAAAACAATGATACTCGAGTCTTTAGTCAAGCAAGGACACAAATTGTATAGTATACACACCGGAGTAGTGGCTCGAAATCAGAGTTCTGCCGATGCCCAGAACAAACTGACGAAAATGATGTATCCGTTGAATCATACATGCAGCAACCCGAGTAGGACTTGGGTAATCGGATCAGCCCCGTATTAGTTTGGTACGCATGGAGACATTAATCAGACCGAATAAAAATTTACGTACGGATCGTAATCGGTTGGTTCTATTGAAAAAACACGCTACGTAGTGAGATTTTAGGGTTTTTAAAAAAAAAAAACAACCAAAAAATAGGTGAAGTTTTACAATATTTAATGCTGTGATTTTTCAATCAGTTTTAGACTGTAGCTTATAGCTGTTTGTACGGATGCGATGTCGACTTCCTCTAGGTCTAACCTTAAAAATAATCAAATTCATTTCAAAATTTTTATTTTTTCCAGATATTTGCTTAAGTCAAATTGGCCAAATAACATTCCAGTCGTGGAGAAAATGATATTTCACTGGTACAGTTGAAATTTTTCACCCCATGTCCAAAGCATGAACAAGGGAACAATGTTACCAATGCGTTATTAAGACTTTGTTTAAAGCTTAATCCAACGTTCAGGGTATGCTCCTAAAAATTCAGGGCACCGTGCTGATTTGAAGGGTATTTGAAGGGTTGGAGGGAAGGGTGTAGATGAAGTAGTGCCGTTGAATATTTTTGTTGAATTTACTTAGAGATCGGTACCATAGCTTTCGGAGAAAATATTTACAGAAAGAATGTTCAATAACTTTATCATGCGCTCAAAGGACGAATTATCACAAAGTGGGAATGTTATATTCTACAGAGGATCGGTATGACACAATATTTTGAATACAGTGGACCCCGCTTTATAGATCCCCTGTTAATTGAATTCCCTTGATGGCTAGTCGAAAGAAAACCCCAAAGAAATTTTCCTCATTTGAAATATGTATCTAAGCCAACCCTCTGTTAAATGATTCCTGCTCAATTGATTTGCTCGCTTAAATAATCAGAAAAAATAATTCCCAAGTAATAAATACATGTAAAATTACTCTTTTTAATTGATCAGACGAAGAAGAGGAAGAAAGGACTGATAGGGTTCCCACTGCTAGCGAGCAACTTCAAAATATTCAAACCCTTCGCACATATTTTCTTCCTCATACTCAAACACCTGAATTTATTGTTAATTTTATTTATTTTATCTTAAGTTGAATTGAAGCTCCTTTTACTTACTTTTTTAAGTGGTATATTTAAAAAAAAAAAACCTTTTAATTAAAACTGAAAGATATGTGTTTATTCGATATTATCTGGTTCTTATTTTGGGCTCTTGGATAAGGTCTGTAAAATACATATCTTTTTTTCCATTGCTTAGTTGACTAATTCGATCAGTTATCCAGGATTCTTTTAATTGATCCGTTGGATCAAATAAGAGAGGCCGTTTTATAGATCCAAATTTTTTGCGCCGTTAAGCGATCAACTTAGCGGGGTCTACTGTGTGTCATTCTGTATTCATTCTTACCCGATCCTTGAAACTATGGATCTTTCGTCCTTAGAATATCGAATACTATGAATTTGCGATAAAAATTGTTGTACTATAGTTCAAAAAAATTTCTACCGAAGAGGTCTAACACTTTTTATTGTACAATTTGCATTGTATATGGGACAAGCATTTTAGGTGCTACTGTTCTCCCTTTTGTAGTTTTCGTTATATTGGCTAAAACGAAATTTTTGTTCAAAACTTGAGTTGAGTATCCATCACTTTAATCACGTCTTCGAAAGATTCAGGACATTCAAAATTAAATTTATTTAAATTAGTCTTTGTTTCCGGAACAAATACAAACATTTCTGAAGTTTGTCATGCAATTAATTTGCACCAGTTGCATAGAGTTTTGTTGCATGCACATTAAAATTTTGTAATATTTTAATTCCGATGGTAAGTCATATATGTTACTTAAGTTACTAGACGGCCACAAGTAATGCCTTAAGTAACCGCTAAACTTTTGAACTCACTGCTTTTGAAACAAACTGATAGATTTAAATGAGTGAGGCTGAAAGCTAGATACAGATTATGAAGGTAATGCGAAAGTTGATTAGAGAAAGTATTAATAAGACTAGCTCACGATTTAAAATTTTTAAAGCTTATTGGAGATTTTTTCCCAAAATATTGGAATTCATGAGAAAATTTACAAGCGATATTAAAAGCCTGCTATAACAATTGAAGAAGCGTGGGGTTTGAGACCATCCGCCGTTCTCTTATTAATCTCTTTTATTACTAAGCAGCAATTCGCAAGAAAATGGCAAACATGAAATAAATTTTACTTCAGCCACATATTCCGGATAATTAATTTACAAATGCGAAAGCTTCAGTTTGGCCTACTGTGCGAAGTAACATACATACTGCGTAATGCTAATAAAACCGTTTTAAATAAGGAAAAACAAAGACTTCCCTCATATTTTTCACTGGGCTCCCTCTTTATTAGTTGCTTTCAATTGCATCGCATTCACCAAACACTCTACCGCTCTTCCCCTCTCATCATCATCATACGTGGTGCATATGTGATTGCATTATTCTTTCATCACATTGTATTTATTAGCCCTACAAGAGAGCCCGTGCCCTCGTTTCTGACAGCTCTTCAAAGTAGCGCGCGGACACTCAGGGCAGCAGTTAAAATTGTTGTTGCATTTAATTTTTTTTTTTAAAACCGAAACCAAACTTGAGTAAATTTTTCAAGGGAGTAGAAAATGAAAAAAGTAAAACAACAACACCAACACCAAAAACAATAAGTGACATATCAAAGCAAAATTCAATTTGACAGACAAGCGCGCTAATTTTTGCAAATTTCCCGCATTGTTTTAAGGCGTTAACGTTGTTGTTGTTGTTATCGTTTTATTAGGGACATATGTACCTACAAAGCTCTGAATATCGGGTATTATTGCTGATAGATAATAATTTTAAAGTAGTGCATCAAGCTCTTCTTACATTGTCTTAGAAGATAGCGCAATGTGCTCTCAAATCAAGGTTTCTTTTTTAACATGCGATGTTAACATCATGGATGCAACAAGCTTACACGTACCTATGTATATATATTCCACATTATGCATAAAGTTTTAAGATTGTAGCTCTATTGATGTTTCAATATCAATAACTTGTAGGTATGATCTAGGCTGCAGACTTTTTGGGAGAACTTTCTATAAGCCCGATTCTATGTTATAGGCCTATGGCCTAAAATGTCATATCTTGGAACCTAAGGCATACTTTTGATAGCTTTAAGTAAGTTGATATTTTCGAAAAACTTTAACAAAATCAGTCCCAAACTTTGTCCGCGCCACATACAGGTTTGAGCTGGTTTTAACGAAACTGCTGAATTTTTCAGATTTTTTTTCTCTGACTGAGAAATCAAAGTTTTTAAGTAGATTAATTGGGGAGAAGTACCGCAATGACTGTATAGTAAAAAGTGTGAAACACCCTTTAAGATATTGACCGTTTGTAAATTGTAGAGGGCAAAACGAGACAAGACCAATTTATCAAGGTCTTAGACACAAAACAAGTAGGCTTTCCCAAGTTGAGGAATGGTTAAATTTTGTTTTCTTGCCAGAAAGCTAAAAAAAAATCACGAAATACCTGGAATGTAAACAGTAAACAAATTAAGATTTTGAAATGCCTAGAAGAGCTAAAGAGAAGATTGCTGCAAAAGGCGGTTCAACAAAATTTTTCACATATTTCTCTACAATTAGTTTTAGTTCTATAAGTGCTAAGTAACAGGAACATCTAATTTGTATTTTTATATTATCAATAAGACCCCTTAGAAACAAGTAGGTAAATAAAGATATTTGAGCATTATTTTTTACTTTCATGCTTTTACGAAGTGGCTCTAATAATATGATCACCCACTGTAATATATAGGGTAGTCCCTAAATCTTTCTTCTTTTTACCGCTTTATAGAATGTTATCTCATTATACTTACTTTGAGCAACTACAAATATTATTAGTTGAGTCCACCCCTAGCTTCAATATTTCCACCTATTATGACATAAAATTTCAGCTAAAATATAATATTGGATATTATGGTGGTTTAGATAAAGATCGAAAATTCTAAAATAAATGACTTATTTACTCCTCCAGTTCCTACCATACTTTCTCTTCTTTTTCACGTATTGGTAGTTTCGCTGTGTCCTCAATATCTAAAAACGCTTCACTGCTAAAAAAAAAACCCTTTATCGATAGAAATATCCGAACATTGTAAAAAGTTCTTTACATCACTAACAATTGCATTCATCTCAGTCTTAGGTTTGACAGAAATTTAAACTTCAAAAGCAGCAACAGCATTGAAAAGGGTTAAATTCTTCTTTTTTTGTGCTCGTATAATGAAGTGCAAGAATTTTTATTAGGAATTTCAATTGTTCTATAAGAGCTATAAAAATAAAAAATAACATTCCCAGATATCCATACTGAGAAGATCTTTTGCTGATCCAGTGTATTATTAGTAATACAAATATAATCGTAGGTATACACAGAGCTTTCAAAGAGCTCTAAGTTGTTATTTAATTTAATTAAAATCAGGAGTATTGAAATCGTTCTTTGGTAAACTTAATGGTCGACTTTGACTAAACTTGCACTAAGGAAGATGTTAAAGATGACCATGTATTAGAAAAAGGTACGAATTAGTTTACTCACAACTAAATCCACCGAATGAATATTAACTGAAATTTTTGTCTAGGTTTTGTTCGAATTTGTGCCATTTCAAAACATAACTTTTTTGCATATAATGTTGGAGGAATTTATAATTCAGAGGTGTTGCCTTGATCGCCATGCTTTACTCCACGCGAATGGTCAACGTCGTAAGTAGTCCAATCATAAGTTTGCGCTTAGCCACTGTTTTATTTAGAAGAGCTCAAGTGAAGTGATTCACTCATGAAATGAATAATATAACTGAGTTTCGCTACGGAAATTTGAAGATTTGATGGAAGCTGTGATGAAATGTGCATACCAAATATTGTTCATGATTCTAAAAGAATATTAAAAGGTTCAACCTTGCCAAGTGGGACTTCAATATGGAATCAGGATACATTGATAAAATGTTGGCGATAATAAGCGTTACCTCTATATCTCGCAAAGGGACTTAGTCTATTAACTCAAAAATTATATGTATATCAAGAGCTTATTTTGATATTTTAGGTTGAACATAAGAGATCATTAAAAATTTATTGTAGGCTTTTTATAAATGAATTTGGAACCGTTTATTTATTTTTATTAAAACATAACGCCCATTTCACGTCAAAAGGAAGACTCACCATATTTGTTAATTTTTTTCCATAGACTTGTCTTGGAGGAACAGAGAAATCGATATCTTCGACCTGTTTTTTGTGAAATTTCAAAAAATCATTTCTCCTTATTTTTATTTTCGGATTGTCAAGTATAGAGTACTTGTGGAAAAACAAAGCTATCCAAAAGTGAAGTTGACATTTTGACAGAACTATGATACTTGGAAATTGCGGAAACAAAAAATCTGCTTCTGAAATCACAGGTGCATAGGGCCTGCCAAACCATACATTGCTTTGGAAATTTCGAAATTTTTTTTTCTTTGAATTATATATTACTAGACACATGCCATTTTTCGGTGATGTATAATATTTGTGCCCAGGTAGCTGCTTAAGATCTGCTTTGACGTAAGTTTCGTCGTCCATAACACAGCAATCAAATTTAGTCAGGTACCTTTCATACAATTTTCGGGCTCGCATCTGAGCCGTCAACTGTTTTACATCAGAACGGTCTGGTACTTTTTGCACTCTTTATGTCTTTAGCTTACTTTTCTTCTTGATCTTTTGTACAGTAGATTTTGATGTACCTGCTCTAGCCGCCATATCTCGCACTGAGGTGTTGGGATTTTGCTTAAAAAATGCGCTTCACCTTCGTCGCTACCTTTGGGTTAGAAAATTCTGGTTCTCTGCCTGAACATTTTTCGTAAAACAGGTGGACCTTTCTTATATATGCTATAGCTGAATGTTTTCATTTTGGATTTTGCAGGTATGTGGACAAAATCAGTTTGCGGACTTTTTGTTGCTTGCTAGACATTTTTGTCGTCAAAAGTGCTATCTTCAAGTGGTATACATCAGGGCCGTATCTAGGGGGGGGACAATGCTAGGGGATAGAACTCCCCCCGAAATTTTTTGACAGACACTATATAGAAACGATTTTGCAAGGAATAGACACTACCTTAAATCGATTTCAAAACTAAAACCCCCCCGAAATAAAATCCTGGATACGGCCTTGGTATACACCATACTAAACGTCACTTTATATAGAACAAAGATGGTGTCTTTTAAGACCTTTAAGATTATCAGGTAGAGCATAATACAAAAAATAAAAAACGTAAGTTTTTTCTGGGACATGCCTTAATTCTTACAGTTTGTAAAAAGTTCGTAGTTTAGTTTGATTTAAAAAAAATGGACAATGCCATATAAGTAAAGAATAAAATTCATCATAGCTCATCAATCATCATATACGATTCAATCCATCAAAAACAAAAACACACATTTTATTTTACTTCTTGAGGTGTAGCAACGCGTTCCGTCTTTGCCAGTTGAATACAAGCAAAATAGACCATCTACAAAAAATACAATTTTGTGTTTCTGATGTTAATTACACAAATTCTAGCTACTAATGTAAGAATATACCCTATAAAAAACACCTTATCAGGTACTGTTTACAATTTATTTTTTGAAATCGAAAATAATATATCACAAAGTTAAGAGGATGTAAACATAATTGAAACGTTAATTACCGTCATTTCATTATTTGTTTGCAGACAGTCAATTTTGCTTATAAGCCGAAAATATGCAGTCTTGATAATTTCTTTTTTATTTTAATAAAATCCTCGCTTTTTACCGAGGTTTCGGCGAGGCGAGGTATGTGATGGCAAGTTCTCGTCCGAGAACTAGGCGAGGCGAGACTCAAATTTATAAAACGAGGCGTGAGCGAGAACAACTAGAACCTCACCTCGCCTCGGTCTCGGTGAAGCACTAGTTTTATTTAAAAAAACGAGTTCGTAGCGGATCCGTTTCATTTACAGAATGCGAATCCGGAACGGATCCGTATAAGAAGTCCGTTCCGAGTTCGAAACGGATCCGTTGAAGCATAAAAAAACGGAATCCGCTCTGACGGATCTTTAACGGGTCCGAAATGGATCCTCACCCGTTTTTGTGCACATTGGGTTAGTATCGAATTCCAAAACTTTTACTCATACCTTAACAAAAACATTTTCGAAAATTTGGTAAATTTTATTTGATTAAAGCAACAAGTGAATAAGGAAAAGGCTTTCAAATTCGAAATTGAAATATTACCATTCGATAGCTTAGATAATAAAGTTGTTAAGCATTACATAAATAAATCTAAATAATTGGTCCATTTAGTTTTTATTATAAAATTGTTCCCTCTTACAGTATATCAACCATGCAAAGAGGGTCACACTAGCAAATTTGTAATTTGAGATTTTTGTTTTGTTTGTCAAGAATTTCATTGTTTGTACAAATATTCAGGATTCAAAAACGGATTAGCAAAAAAATAAAATAAATAAAACAAATGCAAGTGACGAGTTAATTAAAAACCAATTATGCGAAAACAATAGTTGACATAGGTACCGCAGAATTCATGCTTATACATACGTACATATGTTTGTGTGTCGGTGAGTCAGAAAATGTGTTTTGTAGAGGAAGTAACCTCTCGTTAAACGTTATAAAGTATACCAAAAATTCGTTGGAAAAAATCATCAAAAAGAGTTAAAACACTTAATAATTCAGAGTGCATAACAACTTTAGGCAAAAGTGGCAATAAAAAGTAAAAATGAAGAAAAGAAAGTGGACCACCGAAGATGAATAAATTATGAAAGAAATAATGGTCAGACGGATAAAACAGAGGCGTTTACAGCTTATGGTTTCATTGAATATAGTTTTGGATTTATAGGAAACATTTGTCTACAATCAAAATGTGTATCTCCCTATGCTGTGTTTGATAGATTATAGCATTGTGCAATGGAAAGAAATCTATGTTCTTAAGAGTGTTAAACCTGCTGTATTCAATATATGGTAATCATTCTTTACCTAATAGATTTGGTAATAATTAATTTGGTGATTTTTATTTAAAGTTTGTTTTTTGTTGTTTTGTATTTTTGTTTTTCCTATGTAGAGCGTAATCCATAGAACTACTGCTCCGATTCTAAAAATCCTTCTACTCATACAAAGCAACACTATTCCTGAGTAACATAGGCTGTATTTTATTTTGTTAAATATAAAGGGCGTGGCACTATCCATGCAACAAGAATACTTCAAACCCTATATCTTCGCTTCTCTGATAGCAAGAGTCTTAAAATTTCGTGTTAGGATGCATGTGGTCTACGCTAAGCATCTCGCTATGGAATTAGACGACGGCGCGTGGCAACTTCCTTACGTTAAAAACAATTAATACGCTATACATGTAGTCCCCGACTTACGACCGAGATAGGTTCCTAGTCATCGGTCGTAAGTCGATTAAGTCGTAAGTCGAGTTTCATAAAAAATAACTAAAGAAAAATATTACATACATACTGTACTACTAGTTCCAGCCATTTTTGGGATGATATACAATTATTCACTTAAACAAACGTATTATTTGTACTGAAATAAATCGAATCTTTGTACATACTACTGTTTTTTTTTAAATTTTTTCTCATATACATATTTTAGGTACTCCCCGAAACTATTTTAAGCATTTTCTATGAAAAAAATTGAAAAAAAAATTGGTCGTAAGTGCGAATAGTCGTAAGTCGAACGGTCGTAAGTCGGGGACTACCTGTATATGGTAACTTATGTTAGCAAGAGTTTTAAAATTTGCAACGAGGGTTATATATTGTCTATTTTAAGAACCTCATGTAATGGGGACGCGAAAAAGCAACGGGGCGTAGAACCTTCCTCACAACATAAACTCTTCAAACGCTATATCTTGGCATCTATAACAGCTACAGTTGTGAAACTTGATACATGGATGTACATTGATTGTGCAAAGCTACTCGCAAAATGTTAACGGCATTGTATATTGGCGAGCGGCACCTCCCATAAAAGAAAAACACTTAAATAGGCATTCTTCGTACTTATACCAAGTTGTGAAATTTGATGCATGCACCGGATTGTCTGCAGTAAGGACTGCGTAAAATGTAAGCGCGATTGTACAGCGGGTAGTGAGCAGGCAAAGCCGCGGAACAGCTAGTAATTTATAATCATCAAACCTTTTTTTTTGACATATACTAACTTAGTGGGGTTTTGTTACCGAACGCGTTATAATAAAATATATCTTAACCCTCCGTTGGTCAGATATTCCGATAACATTCGGACGGTCGGATGAGGACTGGTTGGAACTCTATACAAATACGGTTATTTGTATGGGAAAATAGCGATCTGGCGTCACATTAAAACGTAATTATGAACAATGTGTGTTTATATTTTCGGTTTTTTTTAATTTTCTCTAGCTTCCACATGTGCTCAGCTAGCTGCTTACATAGAAATATTGAAAAAAAAGTGCGCCGAATGTAAAAAGAAGTCGTTTTCTTTTCGTTAATTTTTGTGTTCTATTACGAAGATACATAGTCTAAAAAAAATGTTGTTCTCTAATCTGGCGGTCAGACCCTATCTACTATATGTTTCTGGTGTCGCTGCATCTGATTCCAACCTCAGGCTATATAATTGCGAATCTTGAAAAAAAATGATTGTTTTTTCATATCGCATATGTGTTTCTCAATATATTTTATTTTACTGTCGTAAAAATGGAAAACCTATTCTTGAAATCAGAGACTGAAATGCCATACGGGATAGTGGTGTTGGCTTAAACCCTTTTTGGAAAATTAGTTCTAGTTTGTAAACCAATTATTATTTTTTCGAATTTGTCTTTCTAAACGATGGCTACATCGTAGATCCAAATATTTTACAGTTTTTTTTTTAAAACGTTCATAATAAAAAAATGCCAGCTGTCAGCTTTCAACACTCACTTTGGCTTCTGCGCTTCCTCTTACGACTGGGTAATGGCTGAGCTTATTAAAATTATTCTCTGACGTGGTAAAAGAAAGTTATGAGTGAGTGTCAAAAAATTGAGCCAAATCACAAATTTCTTGTGTACATAAATTTTGAGTATTGTGTAAAGTTTTGGTGTTTCTGTGCTATAATTTTTTTTTAACCTAAGCTTAGTAACTCAGTTTGAAGCTTTGGTAAATTATTTTGTTCATAAGAAACGATGATGGGGCAAGTATTAACAAAGCGAAGGGGTTAAACACTGATAAGTGGTATTCAAACTGTTAAAGCTTGCCCACAAATTGCTAAAAATTGCCCCAATGCTGTTGAAACTTGCCCCAACTCCATTTGTGTATGCAAAATGCTTAGATATGGTCGAAGTTATTTGAAAAATGCAAATTTTATTGCGTTGTTATTAAAAACTTTGCCTACAATTCGCAAAGGTATTAAAGAGTGTCCATCATGTTAAGACTTGTCCCAGGTCTGTTAATTTTAGTCCCGTATGTGTGGAGTGAGGAATTGATTCCGTAGAAGTAATGGATCTGAGTAACTAGCGCTGAGTAGTTTTTCTAGACTTCCTCTAGTCCGCACGCATGAACACAAGACTATATTCCCCCGATATATGGGCCTTTCTCACATGAAGACTGCCAAACTATACATTCTCATACATATGTGTAAGGTATAAATGTACTGTTGTCAGACAAGTTATAACGCCACTGTTTTGTACAGTATACCACAAAAATGTTTAATGAAAGTTTGCTATGTGTTTTCATAAAAATTGCCTGTAAGAAACTCAGTTTATAAAGATTTAATGTTTTTTCTCAAAGCGATAAACTTATCCTCAATGCTAATCGAAGCACATGAGATATTCAATTATTCTGAAGTGCTAATTCGTGTGATTTTTGTTTTTGTAGTTACCAAATTATTGTTCCCAAATTAGCACAGTCAATAGTAGCGTGACTTTTATATTTTCAGCCACTTAAATGGACCAAATTGAATTAATGTAGCGATGTTTTATTTGTTGAATTTTGGTTTTTTAATTAGCAATTGTTATAAAAATTGGTTTACTGATTTGAAAATGATTTAATTATTTCAAAAGCGTCTCAAATAATATAGAGGAAACATCGGTAATATGGACTACGCGGTTAATGTGGTGATGAGGATATTTTCCATTGCTTTCATGAGATTTTTCGTTACTCATGATTTATTTCTTCATCCACTCTTAAAACTTGCGCTTGTGCTATTCTAGCTTTCCTACATGGTGCCAGGCCCGACGGAAGACCTGTCCGCGATGTAGAGTACTCTACACCCGAAAATGTTGCGGGTATCGAATTCCCCACCCGAACATTATAAAAAACTCTATCAATGTTTCTGTATGCTATTTAGTTTTTTTAAAATATTTCTGTTTCAATTTGCAACGTATTATCCCCTTTATTTATGCGAGGAAGTAGCATGTCTAGGAGGAAGCCGCCCCTGGGCGCAACACTTGGAGGGGAGGAAAAATGATGCTCCTAATATGATGTGATATTTAAGTTTTTAGGATTTTGGAAATGTTGGTGACCTTCTTTTTTTTGTAGATGAAAATAATTGAAGATTATTATTATTATGGGCTCAAATTTTGCATTTTTATGGAAAATATATCTCAATTTGACTTTTTTTTTTGTAGCTAAAATTTTTGCATGTTGCTTAAAAAACAATATTTTCTATCGGTAGGGGGCTGCATATAATCGCTCTGCCCCGGGCACCCAATGTGATGTGCACCGACCACCACTGCTGCCAAGGGGCCAACAGCAAATTCATCAATTTTTCGGATTTAGAGACCATGCGTCCAGATTACGTTATTACGCCTTTTACGCTATTCGCTAAGGTGGCCAACCGATTTCAATTTCTATACAATTTTTTCTTAAAAGTTTGTGCTTTACATTAGACCGGGTCAAAAATTAGATTCAGCCTGGTGGGGTGTGAAAAGGTAGACGAACTATTGAAAATTATTTCTGTATGATTTTTTATCGGTCGGAGAAAAATTCATGGAGCGGTTTTGGATCTCCTGAAGTTAATTTTTTGAAAATTTTTTGCGTGTAACTTTCTTTTTTTTCACAAAATGCATACCCAAATTTACTAAATAAATTAATATTTAGTTTTTAGAAATATTTTTACTTAATTATATTGTAAAAGTATTTTTTGTTTTACATACTTATGAAATATCAATCCTCAAAAATCGAATTTAGTGGAATTTTTTCATATATAAATTTTTCCAGCAGTAATAAATAGTGCTTTTCTTACTTACACGAATAAGTTTAGTTTTATTGAAAAGGTATTAAGCTCTGCTTATATTTCTTCAAAATTTTTCCCAACTAAACACCTCCTGAAACCTGTTGTGCCTCTGTTGGTAAAGTTTTATAAGCTTTTATCTGTTTTATAAGCTTTTATCTTTTCCATGCAGCGTCGTCTAAGACCCTACAATAGGCCAACAATGTATGAAGATCAACTAAACGGATTCGTCTCAATTATTATATGTACAACGTGATGTCAAAATTAATGTACAAAGAGTTTTGGACAATTTTTTTCAGTAATTTGCAGAAAAAGCTCTTACATAATGATAACTACTTAATTGCCGAGCCAGAACTTATGAATGTATGTATATTAAGACGATAAGAAAAAATTGATTGTTTGAAATGTTAAGGTTTCTAAGTCTGGAACGGTTCCATAACCCGTAAAGTAAGCTTCTGTAAAGTTTTAGCCAATTTATTAAAAATTAGAGGTCGCGAGGTTCATCTGAAGTGTTCTCAAAAATGATTATTGTCCCTTGATGCTGGTAAAATCAAACGAAATGTGGGTTAGCTTTCAGAATACCTCTTGCAACGCTACTTACCCGAAAAAAAAAATGTAGTAAACCTGTTCCACCATGCTATCAATATTATCGATGGTTAGCTAACAAACTATCGCTCACTATCGATAGTTTGAGAGCTCTAGTACATAACATGAAATTTTGTAATTGTCGGTTATTTTTTCCATGCTCACTAAAGCTGCTTAAGAGAACCTCATCTTTTCATCCAGAATTCTTCGGAGTCGCTTAAAATTCGCGTTACCAAGGAGTTCTTGAACATGAAGTAAACTCCAATAACAACTGCTTTATAAATTGGCAACAAACGGTGCTAAGGCAAAATAGGAACTATCTTATAGACAGCGTTTCCAAGTCGTAAAGAAGGAACTCCCGGGCTTCCAAAAAAAAAAAAAAATAAAACAATACTGAATGATTTTTTCCTCAAATCGTTAAAAAGTACAATTTTATTTGGAAAAGTTGATTACTTTTTTTCATTTTGTGCTCAATAAGAGCAAAAAATTAGTTCAGTGAATAGTACAAAAATGTTAAATCCATGTCACAAAAATCATCCAAGTCCCGGCTAGTTCAGAAATTTTTGATTTCCTACCAGTTTCACGGCTTTGACATGAAATTCTGGGTCTAGTTGGTTCAATCCAGGTCACTTGGTAGCCCTGCTTGTAGGTAATATCGCAATATAGGCGCGAGAGAAAAATTGAGTGTCGGCCCTGAAGATTTCCCAAATAATTAATTTTAAATATTGCTGATTTTTATAGATTTTATTTTCAAAAATGTCTGAATAATGTAGTCTTCTCCATTTAATTTTAAACTTAGCCTTTAAAATTTCCGTCCAAATTTATTAAAAATCTTGTTCTGGTTTCACCCCTTAAACTGTCCACAGACTGTTTTAATACGAATCCAGGCTCATAATTGCTCTATCACGTCAGGTTTTTTGAGATATTCTAACTTAGAAGTTCCATTTAGGCTATTGTAACTTTAGTCAACTCAGGTCATCCATATTGTATTTTCTCCGAAAAATTTTGATCTGACCTTAGATTCTGACATAAGAAAATATTTACTTCATGTTAACTTTTGTTTTTTATTAAAAAAAAAAAACATTCTTTCGATATATAAGTTTCCCTTATGAGTTTTCAGGTATAGGGAAAATCCCTAACACGAAAATTTCAAATTGCAATGTCTCGCGGAAAAAGACACATGTATGTGTTTGAGGAAACTCAGGGACATTTAAAAGAGGAAGACTTGAATAGCTAAAAAACCTGACGTGATAGAGCAATAGCGAGCCCGGACTCGGTTTCAGCGGGAAAAATCACTTCGGAAACAACTCTTTATTGTCCAGGGTTAAAATCTTGCAGGGTAGTGTAATCAGCCGATAAAAATAAATAGAATTCCTATGCATAAAAATTTTAAAAAATCGATTCAAGTTTAAAATGCTAAACGAGTGCTGCGTGAGCCACAGCGCTACTTTACCGGTAATTCACTCCAGTATTGACTGTTTTCTATACGAACCAGTAATGATGTTTACACCTTAACAAATCGACTTAACTAGTTAGTCCATATATCTACATATGGGCATTTCCATACTGTCGAATGGGACCGTCGTACACTTTTAAAGTGAAATAGAAGTCAAAGTACAACACTTTTTTTTTCTTCTGTTACTCAAAGGAATAGCCCTTTGGTAGCACTATATTTAGTGGTAAATTTGAGGGCGGACGTGCTACCGGTTCCAAGATAAAGGCAATAATAGAGCCATTCGAATGCGACAAAAAATGGAAGTGTTTTTCATGGCCATTTATAGAAAAGCATAAGTCAGCGACACCTACCAACATTTTTTGATGCAACTAATTTTAAAATGTTATGGAATAATAGCACTTTTTGTTAAATTTCGTTCAATTGAAAATTTTTTTTTATTTTTTTCTTACAAAGTATAATATGAGTCCTGACGGGACATTGCGAATGGGACATATTTTTCCATTATGGTTTACTTGGTAAATTTTTCATGTATTCATAAGATTTCTTGATATTTATGTAGGTAACAATATTTAAGATTTATATAGTAATTAAAAAATCAAATTTAATATTATTCAAAGTCAAATTAAATGGTCGAGATAAATTTTAAGCAAGAAAATAGGAAACAGTAATAAACGTATGTAATTTAATATTTTTCTTAAAAGAATATGCAGTCCGAGCTGCTTTAATTTGGTGACCACCACAAGAAATGCTATGTAGTTTATGGGTACCAGGGATGCTTGACACTTCCCTCCATTTGTCTACTAATTGTAGTGAAAACTCCTTAATTTGCTCTGAAGAGATCTAATGAACTTGTACACCGTTAATGTTATTTTGCGCGCATTTGAAAAAAGCAAAAGAATCAAGTAAAACGACATTTTTCGATTTCGTTATTTGCCAAACTTTTCTTTTTAAATTTGCTCCTACTCCATCAACTGCGCCTTTTCCATGTGAACTTGTGAAGTAGTTCCATTCCATGTATTTGCACCGGAAATCTCTTAAAAAAATCAAAAAAGCTCGAAACAATGAATTTTTTTTAGCTGCGAGATGCTACCAACTGAGAACACAAATATATTTATAAAATTTCCATACTGACTTTGTAACTGCTGTATGAGTTTCGTTAAAAAAACAGCAAACGTCTTCCTTGTTGTGGCTTAATATATATAAGTATACATATATATATATATATGTATTTATATATATATATATGTATATAATCATATATATATACATATGAATACTTATACACACATATTATATATTTATATAGTATATATTTACTTTAAATTACAAAAGTTTTACAAAAATTTTTCGGACGGGACAAACTTTAAACAGCTCTAAAAATTTTGAATTTTACTTTTTTGCACGCGTTGCTTCTTTTTTTAATTGTGTTCATAAAACTCTGTTTAAACAAATATTTTGACACATTTGCTGCTGTTCTTAACCACGAAATGAGAACAAATGATGTTTTTTTATGTCGGACGGGACATTAGAACATGAACTAAAGCAAATTAAAAATGTACAGTTAATAGAGAATAGTTAGATGTCTTTACTTTTTTTTAAGCTTATTGATGTTGGGAGGGAGATTATTCAGAATGACTATCATCATGTATCATCTCTCTTTTATTTTTAAATATTTAAGACAAAATACTCTTTAAAATTACAAAAAAGAGAAACTGCATTTGTGCAATTTTGAAGTCGATTTGCCCAATGTTGTGAATGAATTCAAGTATAAATTGTTTGAATTAATAAAATTTGAATATTTTTCTTAGATAATATCAGATAATAACGCTTTTTTAATAACTTTTAATTTTTTTGTCATGGTGTACCTTTCGGTGGAAATGCCCATATATATATTTCTCCCATCGATTTATATATTGAAATTGTATCAATCTGGAAGTGATTGAGAAGAATCTGAGAATATCAGCGTCAGATGAAAATATATAATACACTCTCCACAAAAAGCGAGTGCTTGACCTCTGCACCAACATAACGAATCAAAATAAAAATCAATTAAGTGATAAAAGAATAAACGGTGAATATAATTGGTTGCACAAGTGTTTCGTTTCATACCGAATAAGTGGGAATTTAGCTCACCAAAAACAAAACAAACTTAAGTGGGATAAAGATTTCAGAAAAAAACAAAGTCAAATAAAAAGCAAAACGCCGTCGAAGCAGTTGTTCGTTGGGTATAAAAATAAAAAAGCAAAACAAGCGGTTAATAAACTCTGCCGGTATCAAAGTGTCACAATCAGTGCAGAGCACCGTCACTCTTTACAAAAAATCATTAACTGAATCATTGTCAGTTGTTATTGCTGTTATTGTCATTGTCATTAAAGTTGTTTGGTGTGGCTGCTGCTGCTGCTGCTGTGACATGTGACGCTCATTGCGTTGCCATATTTAAATATCTCCTCCTCAGGTATTTACCCCTACGTAGCTTCATTAGGTTATTTATTTATGTTGCATGCTACTGATTAAAAAAGCTGGCAATGCCACTCACAGGCGCCAAGTCCGAAGAGTTTTAAAATTTTTATTCTGGCGTTATCAATAAGAACATCCATGCTAGAATAAATAAATCGAAAGGTACCTTCGCTCTACTTTGTAATGTATGGCCATCTTCTTTCATTTCAAGGACAACGAAGCTCAAAGTCTTTAAGTCAAACGTGAAGCCTGTTCTTTTGTATGACTGGGAAGCTAGGCTTAACATCAGCGTTCTGCTACACAGTCAACAAGTGTGTACCAACAATTGTCTTCGCTGAATTCTGAAAATTTGGTGGCCAAATTGCTCATCAAGATCCAAGATGCTATCAAGATCCAATTTGCATTCAAATCAAACGGAATCACCCACTGACACCTGCCGACAAGCTTTAGAGTGGAACCCTCAGGGTAGCAGAAAACGCGGCTGTCCTTAATCATTTTGGAAACGATCGCGAGAACAGGAAACACCTAAATCGGGGAAATGACAATTGAAGACACTTGCTACTGATCGTGCAAGTTGGAAGAGTTTTGTAAAAATCCTATGCTCCATGAGCAGATATGAATAAAATTTGCGTGTATATCTCATAACATTTCACAGAGATGATTTGTTTGACAGGTTTACGGGAGTGTTACCAAATTTGGTATGTAAAATATGTAAAAGAAATTTCGGGGTTTGTTTCTTACTGAGGCTTGCGCAGGCGTTGAGGTCATATTTTGCTACGTAGATCACATGATTGCTCTTTTGTAAAATTAACTTAATTCGACCACTTTTAAAAGCATTACAGTTTTTTTACTATATGCTGGCTGGTTGAACTAAACGTACTCCAATTGAATTTGACGACATTTACTTATATTACTCCATGTGTAGCGTTTTGGAGATAATGCTTGTAAGAGAAGGTGCCACGCCCTCTTTTCGAAACTTTCACACTTTTAGCCTGATGCTTGACCGAACCATTTCTCGAATTTTGTGAAATTTGGATAATTCTGTGAGTAAAGCATTTTGAAGTTTTCGTTTCTATTAATGGTGTTACGCCCACTCAGTTTTTGTCCAGAGCTTTTCGAATAATTTGTGTGAAATAAAATTCCCTAACTGAAGAGCTACGCCCTCTTGTGTAAATTCGCTAACTCTTTTTGCTGAGCTTGTAGAAGTTGTTCCTCTATATATTCTTAAGATATTTTGTTGTACTGCATGAAATAACTCTCTCAATAAAGCGATTTAAATGTTTTAATGATATGGGCGGTAAGCGTGTCCGCGATCCGAAGGTAAATTAATTTTGTCTGTTTCTAAGTCGTGTTAGCCACCATCTGGCCACACTGCCACAAGTGTGTTGCTTTTGTAATAATTAGCGTACGAGTGGATTAAACTGATTTTGAAAACTGATTTTGAAAGCTGATTTTGTTATTTTTTCATTGTTATTTTTGCTTGTTATAATTTCCTTGCGGTCTCATGCGTCAAATACTGGGTCTATTTTCATTTTATTGGGTTTATTTTCTATGCTTAACACAACTTTTGTTGTGGCAACTTCCGATTAATTTGCTTATAGGTATTCACAGTACGAATATCGAGTATCGTGATTTCGCCTCCTCGCTTGTTATTTTTTCCATTTAAGTTTGCTTAATCAATGTGAGAACTTAAATGAATTTTGCATTTGCCAGTGGCCGGCATGATAAAGGAATGTAACGATGTTGACGACTTGATGAACTTAATGATGTTATACTTTTGATTTATCACCTTATTTAATTACGCAAATTGTTTTCAACTAATTTTTTCTGATTAATTGAAATTTTAAATTTCCTGCTTGACAAAATGCAAACACAATAAAAAAGTTTGTGGTCACGTTTTCATATGTGTAATTGTTTCAAGATTTCGAAATTGCGTTTAACACTTAAAAGAAATTGTATAGCTTAAGATAGTTTTGCCCATTTCGCCTCCCATGTTCGAGCATGGGGACGAAATTCTTGATTTTTATGTTGAATTTTAGTAAGATTCTCTAGTCCAAAGATTTTGTTCGCATAGTTTATTACATATAAAACTAACAAATCTAGTTTCAGTGTGTTCCGAGAGAGAAAGAGAGCGTATATTTGTGTGAAAGTGTAATCACTATATTCTTCACCACCGGGCCGAATAGGCCAGAGCAAAAGCCTGACCCTACAGTGGGAGACTTAAGAAGGAAGGTATATTTTGAATAGATCGAATAAATTTGACTTATTTATTTTTTACAGTTGACATTTTAACTATGTTAATCATTTTTGCATAGATAGGCTATCATACTATGTTTCGAACATTGATATTCATTTTTCGATCATGAAGTTTATCTTTTGCTTAAAATATTTACTCTACAAAGACAGCAAATATATTGCATATTGCTAGAATATTACTGCATAAACGATATTAGATGGATACAAAGTCCATCGATGTGTTTTTAGAAGGTATGTACATGAAAATAAAACATAAGAAATATTTCATAACCATGAAGACTTTAAGCAATGTCACAAAAGACTTAATCATTAGAAACAACTTTCTTAAATTAAAGATTTCTTTTTAAAAAGCTATTTGTCGAAAACTAATGCTAAAATAAAATGTGAGTACCAAGAATTATCTATCTAGGAGATTTCAGACAGGACAAAGGCTTTGCTTTGCCTTTTTTGGTGGTCACACCGTTAATTTAAATAATAAGAGCCTATTGCCTTCCCATATTTTGTGCGCTGCAGCAGATCATTGATTATATGTAATACGTTAAGTTTAATTTTTCAATCTCATAAATAAAATTTACCCAAGTTGCTAAATGTGATAATCTTATCATATTAAGTGTCAAAAGATTTCAGGCATGTGTGCTTAACCCCTAGTTCTCTAATTATGTGCTCACCAAGGGAGCGAAAAGTATTTCAGAATCAACCGCCCTCGGATGTGTGTGTGAAAAGTAAGTTAAATATTCAATTGACACAAATTCAAAAATATATATTAAATTATTTTTCTTATCTGATTTAGTGCTTCAGCGAAGCTGCAAGGCAACCTCGTTCAACGAGGCGAGGTGGAAAAATAGTCGGTTCCCAGAACGAGGTAGCCCCGTTTAACTCTGACTCGTATCGGAGTATTTTTTGTTTTGATACTATTTTTTGAAATTTGATTATATTTTTATTTATTGGAAACGAGAATTTTTTTCGAAAATGTGAGTTCAACGCACGTTATAGCGTAACTCCAGCGTTTGTAAAACCCATGTTACAATTGTATATGGTAGGCCTATCTTGTAAATTCAAATTATGTAACCGTAGGTGTCTTTCATTTACATATGTCAAAAACAAACACAGCAAAAACAAAAGAAAAATTCTGACAAGCTCGTTTTTTTTATGAAAAAATCAACAATGAACAAAACCAAAACAAGCTGTTTTGACAAAAAATATAGGCATAAAAATAAAGAAGATCGGTCACTTGCCTACAACTGGGACGTGCAATACCTTCCAGACCTTTCCTATACGTTTGTAGTGAGTACAAAATTGACACTACAAAATTTACTGCAGAGAAACCGAAAAAATTCTATTTTTTGGTGCGATTTGACTGTAGGTAAATCACACGTCCCAGTTGTGTTTTTAGCTTAATAGAGGTCTGCGGAAGCGCACTTGAAACGGCCATCAAGTTACTTATAACATTGCAAAGTCTACTAAGCTTTTGTGTACGCAAATCAGAAATCCAATCGAAACAAAACTAAGCAAGCGAGATGAGTGCTGCAACAACAAATCAGAAATCAAATAAAGGTAATAGAAAAAAACATAGCAAGAGAGTTGAGCGCTGCAACCGCAAATGAAATTTTCTACAAATTCAAGCGATCGTATGACGTCGTGTTTTTCATACTTTCTTTCACTTTTGATTGGCATTTTGTCTGTTGAGAAGCAAACATTTGTACAGTGCGCATTGGAAAACGTGAACTAATTAAAGCCGAGGGTGTTCACGCTTTGGAGATTTTTCATGTTTCTGAATGGAAAACTTTAAGATCAAATCCATCTCATCAATCATCATACATGATTCAATCCACCAAAAATAAAAACACATATTTTAATTTACTTCTTGAGGCGTAGCAACCTGTGCCGGCTTTGCTAGGTGAATATATCCTTGGCATACAAGCAAAATTGACCAACTACAAAAAATAAAATTTTGTGTTTTTGATGTTAAGTACACAAATTTTAGTTACTAATGTAAGAATATACTCTTATAAAAAACACCTTATCAGGTACTGTTTACATTTTATTTTTTGAAATCGAAAATAATATATCACAAAGTTAAGAGGATGTAAACTTAATTGAAACATTAATTACCGTCATTTCATTATTTGTTTGCAGATAGTCAATTGTGCTTGTATGCAAGCTCTCGTCCGAGAACGAGGCGAGGCGAGACTCAAATTTATAAAACGAGGCGAGAACGAAAACAACTATTATAGACTCTCGCCTCGTTCTCGGTGAAGCGCTATTCTGATTCGATCCTTTGAGTGAATAATATTTTCTTAGGTTCAACAGATTCAAAGTAAATTATTGGATATTAAAAACACCTTAGATCAAAAAGAAAACTCACCTTGGGCATGCAATAAATGATGATGATGATGGTGATGATGACCTGCCGCATGTCCAGAAATTGTTGATCCTGGAACACAACCACCGGCGGAGCCTAAATTGTGCGGTAAAAATGCTGCCGCCACTGCGGCGTGTGCATTGAAGTAGGCCATACGGGAGGCAGCAGCCATCGTCATCTGATGATGTTGATCGGCAACATTAAAGGTTGGTGATGATTGTGTGATGCTGGTGATAGTTAAAGCAGGTGAAGCGGAGGCATAATGAGTTGGTGTACTTGCTGTTGTTGTTGTTGCTTGCGTTAAATTGGTTGCTGTGAAACAACGCGGGGATGGTGTTGATGTATTCGATGTTGCTGTTGTCGTTGGTGCAACACATATTGGTGTTGATGCTACCGTTGATGTTATCGTTGTTGTAATTGGTGATATTGTTTGTGTTGATATTGCAGAAAGTTTTGTATCAGCTGCAACAACAGTGGCAGCGGCTGCAGCAGCTCCCGTAACCGAATCATTTAAGCCAAGTAGTTCTTGTATAGCGAATGGTGATCGTTGTAGCATCTTGCTGTTGTCAGTATTAGTGCAATTCATACTTAAACATTTTATTTAAGTTATGAATTTCAAATTAACATTTTTGTTGACTTAAAAAAATTTTCCAACTCATTTGGTATTACTTCTTATTATTGCTATTTGATCAATCGCTAATTCTGCCCATAGTTTTTTTAAAGAACAAACAAAAAGTTTTGGTATTTCGTAACAATTCAAAATTCTGAGGAGTGAGCAACAAATGTATTCATACAGTGCAATAAAATCAATATATATACAAGTATATGTATATATATGTATATCTTTGCTTTTTTCCACAAGACACTAAACGTTGTATCGAAAATAGACTCAAAGATAAGGAATAGAGCTAGTGAAATATTTGTTCGTTTGGGTATAAGACCATTCTGTAGGCAGTTAAGGAGTCAAGAGTTTGTCAAAAATCAATGAAACCCATTTGGGTTTAATAACAAATGCTATGTTTAGTATAGGCGAAATCTATTCTTGATGTTAGTTAGCGTACCACACATATCCCGGAATTCTATAATATTTTTGAATCAGTCATAAATTTGGTAATAGTTTGCAAACCACATTTCAGTTGAAATACTTATCAATAATACCCAATTCATGTATTTTGCGGAAGTTCTTTGTCGCAAACGAAAAAATATATTATGTACAAATCGGTACGCAAAAAGTCGATATTTGAAAGTATAAATATAAAGAAATAAAAATCGATAGAACGTATTGAAGTTATAGTGATTTACTTAAATATGTGGAGAATCACATAAACCCATCCAAACAAATATTGTGTTTGGTCCAATAAGACATAGTATTCAGTGGCGTACCGTGTACATTCGGACCTCGGGGCGAAGTGCAATTTGGCGCGCACTTCCTACTAACTTCCCACCGTGAAAAGTTCGTATTTACAAAATATTAATTCTTATTAAAAAAATGTCGTCAGCTTTCCCAATTCAGAAACCTTAGCAAAACCAGACATATTGTCACATTGAAAGCCTCATGGGGCTCTTGTACATTGGAATTTACTTACAAAAAAGTTCATAAAATTAATCAAAAATGCTAAGAGCCAAGGACCATTTCGCCGCCCCAAAGCCGTTATGGCCCTAGGTACGCTATGATAGTATAATAATATTTACTAAAATTTGGGATTTGTTAATAATTATTTTAAAAATCAGTCCGTTTATCTTTGGGCTTATGATAAATTTCGATACAACGCACATAAAGGTATATTCTTGATAGAACCGCTAATAATTATTTCAATCTTTCGTAAAATAATTGAATGAAACACTATAACTGATTAATATCCGTTATTTGTCCATATGGGTCATTCCATCTGTAATGGGCCTTTCATTACCATCATGTTTTTTAAATATTCTGAAACGTTTTTGAGTGATTGGTCTATCATGTAGAAGATATAAAAAATGCGATAAAATTTTTTTGACCAATATTATTGTTTAAAACAAAAAGTTTTCAATTGTGTTCAAAACAGCTCGTAAGTAAAACAACAACATTCTTAGCTTTTATATTATTTTTAGGTAGTTGTGTACTAGTAGATGACAAAAAAGTTGCAAATCTGAATAATGAATGCCTAAACGTTTTCTATGTGCTAAAAGATAAAAAATTTACTTTTTTCAAGAAAACATCAATGTAGTATATATGTATGAGTGTTTTTGCTTATGGACTCCTCTCCATGTGTTTCTTATGGTTTGAGGAAAGCTCGTGGCTTAGCCCCATTTGAAAGAAAATAAGATTCACCGTATCTTATCAACTATTTGACGCAGATAAATGAAACTTGATACATATATATGAAAGAAAGGCAAATGATATATCCAATCAAAAAATTCAATACCACGCCTCCAAAATGAAAAAAGACCAATATTTTTTATATCCCAGCTACTATTTTACGCAGATGAATGAGACCACGCTTTCGAATAATTCCCACCAAATCAACTGTTCATTTATGCACCAAATGAAAAAATGGTTTACAACAAATCAAAGAAAAAAACGACAACAAAACCAGCAGCAATATACTTTCCAGATGATGACTTTAAATTAAAGTCGAAATATCAAAAATAATAATAAAAAAATTTATATAAAAATCTAAAAATCCTTAAATATATTGACTACAGCCGGAAAGAAAACCACAACGAAAATTTAATATCGAAATAGGTCGAGAGGAACTTACTTTATTATTAGTAAATAAAGATCCTGAGACACATGTTTGTTAAATCATTGAAATTTTTGAATTTTAACAAAAGAGTAAATGTTTGGGGATGAATTTTTTGTTGCATACGATTGCCAATAGACGGAGGTTGATATCCTCGAAGAAATTATAGCTTAACCATGCGTAACTGATACACATAAACACTCGTTTATAATAAGATTTTGATCAAAAGTAATACTCAGATATCCAGTGACGTCAAATCGGTTGGGTTGGGGAGGGCATTGGCCCCCCCCACAAGGATCTGATACTGGTTATTATTCAATACATCAATTCAATAAAACTATCTAATAATGGTGGAATTATAATTCTCGTCCCACCCCCCCACGGTTTGGTGAAGTGACGCCACTGCAAATAACCCTCCAAAACACCTTTAGTTAGAACACCATGAAAGAAAAAAATAATTCAGTTACGTTTTAAAACACAGTACACACTTTCCACTTTAATAATGAAAGGTTTTATTTCAATAATTGTCACTAGAAGAAGAATTCTTGCTTTCGAGGGGCAACTTTCGACGCACAATGCAACAAGTAGGTAGAGTGGAGGGGATTTCTCGAGATGCCAAACGACGTAAAGGCTATAAGGCTTAAAAAATAACAATGCTTAAGAGAGTTCTTTTGAGTTTTGTGCGGTTTTATCACACAAATACTTCAATGTGCAACGTTTATTTTTCTAATAGTTCACCAATAACCTTTACAGGGCAAGATCCAGGTGTTGTAATACTGAGTTTTATTATTAACAAAAAATTGACTATATTCCACTGCACTTGTAAAAATAAACCAAATTTCGCTGCAATTAACCAAGCAATGAAATTTTTTCAGGTAGACAACATCTGTTGTAAAACTGGTAGAGGGGAGATGGTGTGAATGACTTGCTGTCTACTCGACTATGTGTCAAACTGCACGCCTGTTTGTCTGAGCACGAAAGTGGGTAGCAGCGCTAATAAGTGATGTGGATAATACGCGGTAATGCGGTTATACCGAGATACAATGAAAGTGAGATAAAATGGGATGTATAAAAAGACTAAAAATAATATTGAAATTTTAATTGACCGATTACAAAAAAACACACACGAAAGGAACTAATTAGTTTGCTGTCGTGTAAGACAAAAATATCTTTTAACGATTTCTTAAAATTAATTTCAAACTTTGATTTTTTTAATACAAAGATTTTATATCTAAATAAAATTTAAAGTTGAAACCAAAACGAAAGTACATATGAATATCTTTGAAAAAAGGAGCATAGGAAAAAAAATCAAATGCAGAGTATATTTTACTTCAAACTTCAAAAGTCGAAGTACAAAAGTTCGACAACTCCAACTTTTAGCGTACGTTGAGTAGTTTGACAGCCATCAGCTGACATTTTTTATTGTACTCAATTTCTTGCGCTAGCCAAAGTATTCATTGAGGATCGGTTCATACGAGTGTTGCTTCAACAGCATAACACAGGACTATGTGTAATGAGCCACATGATGGTGTCATCTTGCATATAGCTTTGTGTTATGCTGAAACGCGCGTTGGCTAACGCATTAACTGTTGGAGAATGTCTCTAACTACATGTCATAAAAACTTTATTTGAAAGCCTACTATTGTGGATTGGAAGCCCCTTATGGACACGTTGGTCCATAGTTATAAAACCAATAATGAAACTGTTGTGAAACTCAAAATAATATGATGATTCTTGATGATGGTTCGCAGTACTGCTAATGTTCAGTTTGTGTTTTCTTGGCAAAATGCATAATCAGCATAATTTGGACAGTGATTTGAACATTTCGATTTCCAATATTGAATATGAGAATACCGGGGCAAATGGTTCTACGACAGAAATGAAAATGATGTGGCTGCAGCTCTGTTGATCGATTGTATACAGCGAAATTCAAAATGAGATGGAGTACAAGATAGAACCAACTGTCCCATTGGTGCTGCTGGTGAGAATATTATCTCAACATAACCAATACAAACTCGATTTTATGTATCCAAATGCCAAGATAAGTTGTCTAAAAACGTGCATGGCTTGTTTAATGAAATTATAGGTCTCATATTTTCCGATCAAGTGTGTCCGAAGAAACTTTTCACATGATCATAAATGCGTTCCGCTTCGATAATATTGCAATGGAGTTAAAAAGAACCTAAGTCTTTAACTTATTACAATTCATCAAAAGGCTTGTAATTTTTAGACATTATTTTGGGTATTATTCTCAAACCGACAAGTAATTTTTAGATCCTGTAGTAAGAGTAATTTCAACAAAATAACTAAGAACTAATTTATTCCAAATAACTACTAAAGAAATGTTTTGTATTTTGTCTCTAATCGATGAAAAACATGCAGCGGACCAAAATGATCCCTTAACGTAAGATTTGAAACTTTTAACTTTTCTCTCTCCCATTTTATATTAGATACGTAATTTTTTGAAAATATACTCATTGGGGTTGGTCAAATAAATCAAATGTTTTATTTTTTTTTGAGTCCGACACACGGACACTAGTTCCCAGGTACCTCTAGGAAATACTTACCAAATCTGAGCTTTTAATATTAACGGGAAGATTATGCTCATCATAGTTTTCCATTTTTAATTTTGTCTCATATGAAAATGGTCATATCTTATCACCAATAAATTGTTAAACCAGTTGCATTGTCAATAATTATGGGAAAGTAAACGCTCTACAAAAATGATCTCAAACACTTTTTTCATTAATCTTGCCATTTGAAAAATATTCAAGGACAAAGATTGAAGTATTTTAAGGAATTTTTTTTAAGGATTATTTTTTTGTTTTGAGTTTTGTAACTTATTAAGAAATAATTATTGTCAAATGAGTTTCAATTATTTCTATAGGAAATTGAACGCTCTACAAAAAAGGTCTCATGTGGTTAATCAATTACTTTAGCCATTTAGAAGATATTTGCAGTAAAATCCCAATGCCTATGGATTTTAATAGTTTTTCAATAAATATGAAATGTTTAGAGTAATTGATTAACCACTGGAAACCTTTTTTGAAGAGCGTTCAATTTCCTATAGAAATAATTGAAGCTCATTTGACAATAATTATTTCTTAGTAAGTTACAAAACTCAAACAAAAAAAAAATAATTCCTCTTAAAATACTTCAATCATTGACCTTGAATATTTTTCAAATGGTAAGATTAATGAAAAAAGTGTTCGAGATCATTTTTGTAGAGCGTTTAATTTCCTATAAATATTGACAATGCAACTGGTTTAACAATTTATTGGTGATAAGATATGACCATTTTCATATGAGACAAAATTAAAAATGGAAAACTATGATGGGCATAATCTTCCCGTTAATATTAAAAGCTCAGATTTGGTAAGTACTTCCTAGAGGTACCTAGGAACTAGTTTCCGTGTGTCGAATTCAAAAAAAAAAATTTGATTTACTTGACCCAGCCTCATACTCATATTATGAAAAACCCACATTAGCTGACGGTTCTAGTCGATATGTTGTACCGTTTAAAAGTTCTAAAGAAAATATGAAAAAATTAACCAAAATGGTACAAACCTGACAGGAAAAGGAAAGATTAAGTGAAGTTATAACATAGACAAGATACATATAGTGCATCTTGTGTTCTCTAAGTAAGTGATAAGAACTTAAATTGTTAACGAAAAATTAGATCGTATTTTCGCAGCCAGCTTTCGCTTATACTTAAGAACTTCTGAAAATTTTTGGTTTTGGCTTCTGCAAAGGTTATTATGAAATTATCAAAATCAATTTTTTGACAAATGTTGCCAGACCGGACAACCTTTTTTGTGATGTAAATAATTTTAGATCGTAAACAATTTTTTATAAATTTTAATTTCGAAAAGCTGCGTTACCCCTAATTGGTAGCTACGTTTGGAGCAAACAATTTTAGGCTTTATATAAATTCCGATGCTTTTAATGGAGTAGTTATTGGGTCTATTAACTTAAATAGCGCAGTTAATTCATCAAAAAAATTTCGCAAGGGTCAATGTCATGGCTATCATTTTATTTTAAGGGATCCGATGTCACATAAAAAAACGAGTTCTTATGATCGCTTAACTATTCAAAATGCATCTAACACTGTATAGTAACATTCTATCTGAAACTTGCTTTTAGGATCCAAAATTGACTCATCTTCAGCTTCGTATGAAAACATAAGCTGTTTTTAACGAGATCTTATGGGAGGATCTAATCGAAACGTTGCTTCAGCGTCAATTTCTCCTGACAAATCTTTTGTAAATTGAACCATGTTTTCGAAGTTTATTTCTTTGGGATTGTTTTTCAAAAACTTAAGAGACCTTGTTAAGTTAGAAATAGCTCCCGACGTTTTGATGCCAATGGCTTGTGAGGACCTACTAATCAAAATAATTTGATTTGGAACAGTATGTTAGAGTATAATGCTGCAGCAAAATTAGTAAGATTGCATTTTTCGTAAGAGACATTCTGCTTCAAATATTGAGTCAGCATGATATGAGCAATCTTGAATGATATGTAACGAAATGGACAAATTGATTTAACTCTGCTTTCCCAGCGAGTAGTGCTTAGTGGCTTTAAAGTTAAATTTGTACCCATGTGGTTTAAAAAAACTGCCCAACAACGCGTCGAACCGCTGAGAAGTTATAAGTTCCCTGTATTATGCCGAAAAATGTGCAGCAATTTTTGATGATTTGCACGCTTTATTTAAAGAATGTGATCAACGTTTAAGGAATGTGCATAGCAAAGTACAAAAAGTGCTCTCTTCTTTAAATATAATATTCATTTCTGCACACCAAGTCTACACCTTTCATATTCGACCCCTCATACTAGCCCTGACCACGCATGTTTATAAGAGTAATTGTGTTCTTTTCTGACTCAAGAACTTAGAGAAAAAACAATGATTACGTGTTAGCGAGTGCATGTACATACTTATATGCGACTAAATAGTTGTGCGACGTAATGCTACCTGGTCCCTTGTATCGTCCTTAAAATTTATAAGCCGACTTCTTCAACATGTCAAGAACATTAGATCCGCGCAAATTTACAAAACGTTAATACAGATGCATCTATCTCAATGCCAATAACATGTGATAATAAATAAATCAATAGTGTCACTGTTACGATAAATTCGCATTCATTTGTTTTAATATTACTTTCATAAAGAATGTTCGTATCCCTGAAATATGTTAGCAACTGGAAAAAAATTTTAAAGATCTTTATACTCCCGCCGCGTGCAATGCGATAAGGTTTTCATTACCTCGTCCGTAAAAAACATAGCAAATAAAATGTAAATAACAAGAATCTACAATGAATTAACTAGATATGTACTACAATTTTGTGTGTAGTTTTTAATTTTTAAATTGAATTTAATTGAAAAAGTTGAAGTCACACAAACCAATTTGCTCGTCCTTGAATAATATAATCAAAAGCGTATTTTTAGTTTTGTTCCCGTTTTGCTTCTTCATAAAAGTCGATTTATCTAGTGTAGGTCAAAATATTTTGGGACGAGACCGGATTCCCTGAACACGTGTCTTTATTTTATGTACATTAACCGAGTTATGTGAATGTCAACTTACTTATCACACCTGTTATTTTTTCAGTAATGTTGAATTGACTTTCCAAATGTAAAGGAATAATGTGATGAGTGGATGAGTTAAAGTATGAGTCCAACAAAGCCCAAAAAAAGATTCTTAAAATTTTTCAAAGAAATCAATCAATCTCGGTTAAATCGTTGAAAGACATGTACAGCTTTAATTAATTGGACTTAAAAATCGTTTTTAAGAGTTATAAAGTCGATTTTGCACACGCCAGAACACAAAACTTTTGTTTTTGTCTCAAAAGGTGTGGTTTAGGATGCTTGTGAACAAATTATTGGCAATTACCAATTTATTTTCTTATTAAGGCAAATTTCTGACTAACTTTTTTGTACTGTTAGACCATTTTCAGATTTACATATGAAAATTTCAAGTTAATTTGAGAACATTTGAAAGCGAAAAATCGCTTCGAAAATCGAAAAAATCGTTTTGCATATTTGTCATTTTTAATTAGTTAAAGTCGAAATTCTCAATGAGGAAAAGGTAATTTAATTTCTGAAGAAATTGAGTCACGCTCATAAAGCAAAAAGTACTCAGGATTACTCCACTAACTTCGAGTTTTGAGATAGTTGATCCTAAATTGCCAAGAGCATTATTTTCCCCATGATCTGTAAGTTTTTCCATTCACACAAACTCAATGAAAGTTAAAATTTCTAATGGATTTTTGAGTACTTAATCATTCTGGTATATGAATTTTCACAGTGCATCACGACTTTGAGGTGTAACATAATAACAAAAATTTATTTTTACACTATAATTTTTCATTGGCAAGTTTGTTGTAGAATATCTTTGCCAATCTAAAAAAGCTAACATCAGATGTAGATTCAGCATTGAATAATCCTTGAGAACTCATAATTTTTAAAATTTACATAGCTTACAGATCATATGCAAAAAATGGTATCATTACAATTTAACGCTTACTTCTGTTATAAATAGCTCCACGCTTCTACATGTGGTAATTTTGAAGTTTAAATTAAATATTGTGAAATCCATTCTTAAGCCAAATTAAAATTTTCTTTCTTTGTTTGGCTGTTCCGAAGTTCGGCGCAATGAGCTTCAATGTAAAAACCCTCTATGAAGCAATGATAAAAAAACATGAGATAGTGGCCAAGTTAAGAAATTGAATAATTCCCGCATGTAATGAAATAGTTCCAAGAAAATATAACCCTCCACATTTGGGATGCATTTTGTAAAGAAATATCGAAATAATAACGAAAGACTTATCTTTTGATAGACATTCGTTGTTGGACGGTTGTTTCAATCAAAAAACTTACCAAGACTTGTAAAAAT
The DNA here is from genome assembly GCA_963680825.1 of Meiosimyza decipiens. Lineage (NCBI taxonomy): Eukaryota > Metazoa > Arthropoda > Insecta > Diptera > Lauxaniidae > Meiosimyza > Meiosimyza decipiens. The sequence continues at coordinate 84,378,249 of OY804258.1, read as the reverse complement.
TTTGGGCGACCCTTCACCTTGAGACGTATTTTCATAAAACGATTAATCGTGAAATACATCGTAGGTACTATTTTTGTGGAAGCTAACTAACTTTGATAAAGTTCTATACAACTTAACAAAACACATTTCCAACAAGGGCCGTCCACCGATAACGTGATACTGTCGTCGGAAGGGGCCTGGCAGAAATTACTTTAAGTTTTGCAAAGGCTTGGGAGATCAACTGGTACCATGCACATTTTTTGAATGGAATAATTGAAGGTAATTATTATAATTTATCATATACAAAATATGCTCAAAAACAGCTGTTTTCGGTAGACCACAAGAACCATATTTTTGAAATTTTTAGAATATTTCACCAAAAAATTTTGACACATATTGCTTATTGGATGGACAAAAAACACCCTTAAACCATTTTTTTACCGTTCTTCACTATAGAAATTACTGTATACCAAACAGGGAACCGCTTCCGAAGGCTGCAACGCAGCCAGTGTTAGACATATTGGCAGTGACGTACCCTGCAAATTCAGCGTTCGGAGCTAAGATGAAAATTGCCGCTCCCTACTTAAACAATTCTCACCGCAAAAAAATTATATGTATTGAAAAAAAAAAATCTTACAGCTTTCGCATTCCAAAAACTATACCAAAATTAGATATTTTTGACATTATCACGCTCATGGGGACCCTGTACTAAATTTACTAAAAAAATTACAAAGGTTGAAAAAATTTAAAGTTTCAAGTTTTTCGACAAACCCCCACCCCGTGCTTATTTTTGCAACTGCCCCTAGTTATCGAACTTAAAATATTTATTTTTTTTTAATTTTCTATTCAAGTTAATAAAAAAAAAATTAACAAAATTTTTTTTTCCAAGGATCTATCATCTAAAATAGTATGCGTTTATTTTTTTTACTCTATTCTCCTTTGTTGATTAATAAAAATCACCACGTGTTGAATAAATGTCAATTAATAACAGTGAACGCTGTCAAACATGTCAAGAATTAGCCAATGCCACGTACTCGTTGCACACTTAGCGAAAATGCGTGTTGAAACGACACATAACGAAGTTCACACGCTGCGTTTTCAATTTTTCGTTTTTAAGTTTTTTTTTCGTTCTTTGTTGTTGGTTTGTGTTCTCTTTTATTATTTGCTTGTTCTCTTTACCGTTGCCGCACAACCGTTAGCGCGCGCTGCTCAATTGCGATTGTGTTGTTGTGGCAACTTTAAAACCGGTTTTAAGAAGCAGCTGCACGAAGCATAACGTAAGCTTACGCAAACTCAACACCTTGCGTCACAAAAAGCCAACGAAAACGTGAACGTTACATTTGCATCGTTACGTATTGCATCCAAAAAATAAAAACATTCGCTCACTCATTGCAACGCGTTACAAGACGCTGCCACAACAAATTCGCATTAATTTCCACGTTCAACTGTGGCGCGTCCATTTGGCTCGTTGGATTTTTGGCCAAAATATCGAAAGCCTGGCTGGCTGGCGCATTGCATTGCGTTGCGCTGTGTTGTGTTGTTGCTGTAAGCAAAACTTACGGCGCCGTGCAATTTTTGATTTTTTTGTTTTAATTTTTGCTTGTGTTTTTTAGTCGAAGTTTAAAAATTTTTTAGTAATCGTCATTTCTCATGCTTGCAACAGCGACGGCAGCAGCAACAACACCAAAGTTCTGCTGAAGCGGCGCATTCAGAATGGGCGTCAACCTTCCCACTTGCTGCCACCTGGTTAAGAAAAACGATCCAGGTTCACTTTATTTGTGTCCGTGCTTAATATGTTATTGCAAACGCTAGTTGTGCTTCTTACACTAACGAATTTCGGTTTTGTTGTTGTTATTTCTCCTCACGGTAAAGATGGCGCATGCGCCGCCCTTATTCGTGTCTTGTGTGCGAGTGAGCTGCTATAGTCTGCCACGATTAGTGCAACTATAGTCGTTCATTTTACTGTTTTTTCTCCACTTCCAGTGATTTTCCAATTCTGATTGGAAAAGCTCCAACAAGGTTTTCGTCTTTATGTAGTGGTGTTGTTATGTTGGTGTTGATGCCTTCTTCCCAGATTTGGTAATACAGACCAAAACCCACCCTACCATTAACACTATCAATCATCGAATATTTCACCATTCATTTGACTTTTTGTTTCATCCTTTCGCTCTTTTTCTCTCTTTGCTCAGAGTTTCGATTTTTTGATTGTTCTCTGCCTAGTTTTTATTGTTGTTTTTTTCTGAGTTGCTGCTGGTAGTGTCGGTGTATGCGTGCTTTTATTAATGGAGGACGCCAATTTATTGTTGTTTTCACTAAGTTGTATTGCTAATTGTTGTTATAATTATTGATGAAACAGTTGTTTTTGTTACAGTTAGCATAGTTTTACTCTCTTATCCTTACAAAAATTGAGACTATATTTTTGGCTTTTGTTTCTGTTATTTTAAATCAGCCATGGGCTTCATCTAATAATGAGAGTTCTCTTGCCATTTTCGTAATGGGATTTATTTTTGACCCCACTACAAACTTCTAGAGTGTATGCGGTTGAATAAAACTTTACCATGGGTTATTTAAATTGAAACTTATAAGGTTGCTGTTCGAAGTTCCAATAAAATTTCTTTCAAAACACACTTTTCTTATCCAACTAATAGTTCCACATAAAAATGTACCGGTACTAAAATTGAAGTTAAATAAATTCTGATAACCAGTTATCATATAATTTTTGTGCTAAGTGACTTTCTTTCATATAATAAAATTTATCAGCATAGGGATTATAATCCTATTCTCTGAGGTAAAGTGCGAATTTATTTGAATTCAGAGGGTTTTTCGAAAGCGAGGGCTCGTTTCATGCTCAATGTGATGAGAAAAAAAATATCAATGTGTACATCACAAAGGACCTCTTGAAAATTCCCTTGATCCTGCTATGTTCAATGTGACAAAGTGAGGATCAAAAATAAAAGGTCCTAATGTTTTCATCACAAAATTCTTACGGGCGCATATCTTATACTGCCATGTTCAATGTGATGAACACAGAAAAAATAAATGCGTTTTAAATTTTTTCTGACCAAAAAGCAAACTCTCTCCACTGTATTAACAATAGCGTACCGTGCATATCGGGCGCACGGGGCAAATAAGTTGTTAGCCGCCTTCTACCGAGAGAAAATTTTATTTTCTTATTCAAAAAAAAAAAAACAAAACTGGTCCTACATGCTGACTTTCAAAAACCGTCGCATTTCCACACCACCCCTAGACACGCTACTGTGCAACAATAGTAAAAAGGCGCGTAAAAGTCTAGAGTTTTTTGGGAGGAGAGCGGTAGACGCAAGGCCGTATCCAGGATTTTATTTCGGGGGGGGGGGGTTGTGGATTTGAGATTTTTTTCTACGTAATGTATATTCTTTGCAAAATCGTTTCTATATAGTGTCCGTCAAAATATTTCGGGGGGGGGGGGGGGGCGTTCTATCCTCTAGAATCGTCCCCCCTAGATACGGCCCCGGGTATACGTGCTCTGTTTTGCGATATGTAAGAGTAACCACGACTTGTTTGATGCACTAATTGCAGTAATTTTTTAATCATCAAACGTTTTTTAATTCTTGTATAAAAGCGCAATAGCCATAGCTCCAAACCCGTCTACTATACTCAAAAGATAGTTTGAATCGCCAAATGTGACAACTGGGCTACATTTAATTCAGTGTATTAATACCATACCTCCTCTACAGAAACTGTATGCTTCTGAAGGAGTTGTGCCAACAGTATATCATTAGCTCGAATTTTAAAATATTAAAGTATACAAATTTATGGAAAAGTCTCGATCTGAAAAATTTCTCATGACAAAAACAACTAAAACCGAGTTTTAATAAAACTTTTGTTAAAAAAAAAATGTGACTCGAATCTAAGACCAACATTCAAAATAGATGTAAGAAATATTTATTGGTCAAACGCAAATCGCATGATATTAGAGCTCCTTCAGCTTAAAAAACTCAACAACTCACCAACTAACCATTTGTCTATTTTACTTACATTTCATGTCAATAATTAAATATTTTATTGACCAAAACAGAAGGTCATAAACTTTTTCCCACAAAAATGTTCGCTGTTTACCATTTAAGGTAAAAATAATTGCATTTTGAAGAAGCCCGGGAATTCTGTACAACTTGGTAACTATGAGGGCAACTAATGAACGAACTCTAGAAACTCTCTTGGATTTTTTGAATTTGTTGACAGTAAAATTAACACTAACAAGAATAGCAACAATAAATACAATGGTATCCAATGTATGTATGTATCTATATGCATAAATAAAAGTTATTAAAAAATTGAAAACATATCATTTATTTGATATGAATTATAAAGGATGTATACATTTAAATGTAAATAAGTATATAAATTGTGATTTCAATGTATCAATCTATCCGTCAATATTATAAAATGAATACCTGGAAAGTATAAATTATGACTATGCTGACGGTGACCATATCCCGTCTGTATTTCTATGTGACAGGTCTATGTTTCAAAAGCCTGTCCTTGACATTTTTTCAGAAAATAGGACATGCAAATGTCCTCCATTCTATTCTGATTCTCGTATTTGCATACTGGAACTTCAATATATGTACATATGTATGAATATTTCATTATGCATTTACTCTAAATTCAGGCCATCACGTTTACATTTCCAGAATTCAATGGGCTGAAAGTACACTTGAACAAAATAGTTTGTTCTCACTTGGCTCAGAAAATATTGAGGTTTTCAGTTTCAGCTTTCAACAAGTAGCAATGTGAATACTTAAATGCAATCTTAATGGATTGTAGACCTCGATGTTTTCTAATCGATTCATAACTTTTTAAGTTTACGAATGAATACATATTTTTGTCTTGAATTGTCAAAGTGAAACATGAAAAATGCATTTAAATTCAAAATGTATGCTGATAGAGAGATATGATTTATTTTACATTTGATTCAAAACCAAAATATGTCTAAAACTTACGCGACAAAATATATTGAACTAAACATAGGGATCAATATTTTGTAGCATATCCTTTGTTTTTAAGGACGGCTGGTCATCTTCTTGGCATGGAAGCAGTAAGGTTCTCTATTTTCGTTTATTCAATGGTCAAATACAATGTATCGAAAACCGAGCTAGATACAAAAATTTGATCTTCCAATTTTTTCAGCTCATCGAATTCTACAAGTTTTGTTGACCCAATGTTGACAGGCGATTTTAAAAATGTTTGACTTTGAATGCGAATCGTTGGAATTCCTTGAAGATTAACGTAAAAACTTGCATTGCATTGCATTTCATGGATATTTTCTTTCCGAAATATTTCCTCGTTTGAGCAGAGGTTTTACCAGAAAAACTTTGAAAACTAAAATACTTAACGTCTGTTAAAGAAACTTTGATTTTAGCGATTTTTACCAAATTTCAAAGTTAGGAATTTTTTGGACGCTTATCTACTACACCACTGCAAGTTATTTCATTGCAACTTTAATCAATTAAGATTTCCCCTTCATATTTCGTAATATTTCGACGAGTTTTTCGGAACAAAGGAATGTAAGAAAAAAAATCTTTAATTTACAGTTCAGCCACGTATCTAGGAAGAGGGGAGAATCAGGATCGTCGGACGACTTTTCTGAAGAAAATTTTCTCAGTATCACGTTGACTTGGTACAACTATTTGCATTTTCCACTCCATGATTGATGTTGATGTATTAACTTCGTTTCAAAGACTAAGCAATTTGTTTTCCAAGAACTTAACATTAATGCTTCAAATATATGCGACGAACTATTTGTGAGTGAAATCTGCTCGCCAGCCAATAGACGGCCTCTTCGTCAAAGTCATACAACGGATTTCTTTCGCCAAGCACTGACCAACCCACAATAAGGTGCTGTATTAATGCTCTACCATAAGCCATTAGTCAGAAAAGCTCAATTGCACAAAGATGAAGATTGTGCAAGTATAAAACAGTTCCTGAATAGGCTAAGTTCGAAACTCCAGGAGTCATGGAAATACGGACAAATACTTTTTCCCGGTCATTTACCGCTCTGAGGTAATTTTTTTCATGCTGCCAATGACCGTCGAAATTGTGAAGAGGTAGTTTTCCACAGTTAAAAATAAGTAAGAATTTTCACAATTTGCGCCTAATAAAAATTTGTAAAAAAAGTAAAGTTTAACTTCCTCCACCTCTGTTCTCTGCTTAAAATCGAATACTGCAAGTGTTTCTGCGATATTATGCTATCGACACCATTAGTGCCATCATTAACATTTATCAGCAAATGATTTTACGTCTGGTCATCTTAGTCGCCTTTTATGAGAACCAGAAATACGTCGTGTATTGTTTAACACAACCGTCAAAATATTTGCAAACAAAACCAGATTTTTTATGTAAAAACAGAAGAAGACAATACCGACCAACTTTCAAAATATTTGCGTATATTAAATTAAATTAAAAAAGCAACCTTTAGAAAAACAAAGAAATCCTTTGCGAATACATGGAATGGAAAACCAGTTGTAGTTTTTTTAAAAAAAGTCTTAAGACCACAAATATTTTTAAAATAATGCAAGAACTTGTTTTTTTTAGTGCATAGACTAAATTGCAGAAATTTTGTATTGAAATTCCTGAAGTCAGAATCGTTAATTTCAAAGGTAAAATGCAGAGCAAAACACGTCGCAAATATTAAATTTCATATTTTGACAGTTTTGCTTATTCCACCAAATTCCATCGAGTCCATTGGTAAATATATGTAGCTTAATTAACAATAAATTTCCCAGTGAAACCCAATCGAATAAGGTATGTACATATATATTTCCTAGAAATTTAAACACAAAACTCTAAGACTACAAGCAGAAATAAATTGAAAACATGAATCATGCAAAAAAATGCCAAAAATTCAATTGCATTGACGAAGAAATTCCGTAGCTACGAGGATTTATTTACACAATTGAAGTATTTCAAAACTGAAAGGTATAGTACGAGGTACCCAGCTTTTTTTACTAAAGAAAACTGCACACCAAAAAGTATCATATTTCAATTTAATTTTAAACCTTCGTAATATCTACAATAAATTAAATCGAAGGAAACATCGCTTTAGGCTTTCAACATCGCATTTATCCTTGGTACTCGCACTTTAATTGCGTTTAATTGAGCGCGCGCCTGCGTCGCCGTGTGTTTGCTTCTGCGCAGGTATTTCCAGCGCTTCACATTTTTCATTGATCAAAAAATTTATTTTGTATTGTTTTATTGAATTTAATGCAAATTGACATTTGTTGACAGCTGCTGAGGGTTGGGTTGGAAAGGGTTTCTTTATAAAATCTTATCACCTACATTTGAGTATATTACTGAAATTTCTAAATAATTAGTCGTATAACCTTTCATTCGAATTTTTATATAATCGCACTTAGACCTTGTTGACTAAAGAGGATTAATTACTATTATGGAAGGCTTGGTCACACTTAAGCGTTATATGCCGTGCAACATGTATGAGTAACTAGCAGAGGAGAGACAAGCAGATAGATAGTGGCATCAAATCCGAGACACAAAACTCCAGTCCTTCTTACGTTAAGATCGTAGTTCAATTAATCTGATCAACCTAGCCTTACAACGAAGCTGATACTCCGCTTGGAAGGCTATCAAAAAGGGCAGTAAAGTAATCAACGTACAATACATGAAGACAATTTGGGTATTTATCATCGTATGAATACCTACGACATCCTATATAAGGATGTAACGATATTGGAAAAACCTTTTTTGGTCATCGGTTTTTTAGCACAAATTGATGTTAGTGCATGTATACGTTTGCGAAAAGAAAGAATTTTTTTAGTCAAATACATGATTTAGTGATTATTAACAAACGAATGATTGCTACAAAATAATATTTGCTTCAACCGAAATATGATTTCGTAATTATTACCAAATATATAATTGATCCAATAATATTATTCAATTCACTGTAATATGTGACATTTTAATATATATCAAATAATTAATTCGCCTATATCAAATATACTATTTGTAAGTTATATTTTGGTATATATAATTAAATATTTTGCTCAGTGTATGTTTATTTATTGAAGCTATTATATATCGGAGCTACAGAAAAATTCAATTTCTTTGCCAAACAATTGAAAAATTCGATTCCAAATTTCAATTTCCTAGAACGGAATTCAAAATGACTAAATTCAAAGCCTACACTGATATGTTTACTTAAATGGAACCGAAAATCTTTTACATTCCTTTGTCATGGAATTCATTATTCTTTAATAATAAATTCGCGAATTCCGATAAAGAAGCTCTTCGCTTGAGTTCTTAAGCTTTAATTTTACATCTGAAACTGATACTGGTGTAAGCTCTTCTCGTAATTTAGAGCCGTCACTTGATTTTGGGTCTTTAATTCTGGATTCTGATGATGTGACTAAAGGTATGGAATGACTTAAATCTTCTACCCAAACTGTTGTTCGGTAATTTTGCTCAAAGTATTTTCGAGTGTTTTTATTAAAGATTAAAAATTTGCTTTTGTTACCTTCATTTTCTAGAGTTATTAAAAAATTAAGTGAGTAATTATAGGCCAGTATCGAAACTTAATACCGACTCTAATCTCGTTAAGTGTAATATCAAGGATAAACTGTTTCTTTTTGTCAAAAATTTAAGCATTCCCAATCGAATTCGTTTTATACCTCGACGCTCTATAGTTTCTTATCTTAAGGTTTTCACCGAATCCTGTGTTTTTGCGTTCAAAAAGGCTTCCAGGTTGATGCAGTATACAGTGCATCTCCTCCAAAGCTTTTGATACGGTTTTTCATGTAAACCGAATGAGTTTTATGTAAATGGATTTTTTTCGTTTTTCTGGAATGAATCAAATCCTACTTAAGCTATCGCAGGTGTGTGGTTGTTCTGGCATATGTTTTCATTCGTTCGGGCCTCACATAATTCTGGATGAATTCTAGATATTTGGCAATAAATACAGGATATCACGCACTAAAAGAATATACATCAACAAAACTCAATTATTGAGGTAGTTGGTTAAGTTAATTTTCTCGGTAATGTTCTTAAATGAGCGTGTAACTTCATACTTAGTTCTTGTAAATCAAAGCTTATGCAGGTTTTCTACAAAGTTATTTTCCTGTTGACAACAATGACATTTTTATTGTTTCACAATTAAGGATTTTTCGTTCGGCGTTTACACATCCCGAATAGAAAATGTCGTTAGGCGTAAATAAGGTCCCTATTGTTTTTGGCTAGACAGAGCGATTGGGCCAAATGTGGAACCCCAACGACAACCTATTTTGGATTATAACGGCGTGCCCCAAAATTTCCTAACTACTTAGAACTGTCCAACGCCCGTCTCATAAGGCTCTCATAGGGCTTTTGCGCAAGGCCCTACCGTTCTGTTTAGGCAAAACCAATGGGGACCTAATATATGTCTAACGATATTTTCAGGTATGAGTTGTGAAGAGATGTTAAAGACATGTGTTGGTTGTGAGAAGTACAGATTCATGACCTGATCGTAGTTACGTCACTTGGAATAATTTCTTCTGCACAAAAGTAATAAATTGTGATGGCGCAATTAGCAATACGTTCTGTTCCAGCGGTGTCGTCGCCATTAGTCTTTAAAGTCTTGGTTGACTCAATGGAATGTGGTGGTGAACACGGGAAGCAGTAGGTCGGTTATCCAGGAAATTTGTGTCAGAATTTTCTCCAAAAAGATAAGCTTCTGGTTGTGGAGTATCGAATTATAAAATGATTACCGAAGAAGTTCCCGATCTTCGTGGATACTTGTACGCGTGATTCGAGCTATATTCAGCTTCATCGACTGCTACATTTTGCCTACTACTAAATACGCCCATTTTATGTGCTCAAATTTCAATAGTTTCAAAAATGTTTCACACTTAATACTTTTACTGTATAAATTAGTCCACTTTTAAGGTAAACATTTTTAGATACTTGGCAGATAAATTGGAAAAAAAATTAAATTCTAGAAAATGTCATTGGTCTTAATAAATAATTTGACGTTTTGTCTGAGTGTTCAAAATTTATGATTGGTTCTCGTTTATACGAAGCGAGGGGAAACCAAACGTAAAAGTCGAAATGTGCAATTTTTGACATTTGCTTCGTTTACTTATTTGCCGCAGCGGAACAAGTAGGCGTTTTCCTGAGCTATGCAGATATTGATGAGAAAAATTGTCATAATGCTACCTTGTGTTAGTTCAGTTTTTTTAGCGGTCATTTCTTACAATTCAGGAGAAATTTGGACTACCAATTTACTGATTCCCCAGACTTACCGAATGCAGGCATTCCTTGGGTTATAAACATGACCAAACTAAGCATGCCTTTTACTACCCGTAGTAAGGCCTAATCAGACAGTCGATTGGTAAACCTAATTTAGAAATTCCTTAGAATTGCCTAATTAGGCTGCTGATGCACATTCCTAATTTAGGCTAGCATCATTATTTCCCAGTTAGAGCCGAAAGTATATTTAGGCATGCCTAAGAAAAATTCTAGTCTGGATGGAATCGCTCAACAGTACCAATTGTAGTTCTACTAACATTTTTATCAATCAATTAAAACTATCTGGTGTATTCCATCATTTTTAATAGCATCTCCCAAGCCAGATAAGTCTATGATTTCTGGACTTTATTCATTGATTTTTCTTTTAATTTTTTCGGTAATCATTAAATTTTTTGGTAAATTAAAACTCTGTTGTTAGTTATTCTACTGACTAAGCAACCGTTGAGAGCTAATTTGATTTGTTAGAGCACGCCTCGATCTGACAACATATTTCGAAGTCAAACTTCCTTAGCTTAGTAGGAATTTTTTTATGTAAATCGTATGTAAAATGGCGCCGTGGTTTTAAGCCACAATGCAAGGTATCTTCTTTAATGAATAAATGTGAATGAAACTTTGCGTTCGTATCGCGGTGATAAATAAAACATTTCTTAATAAGTATGTACTGTGTGATATAATTAAACACAATAACTTAAAATGTCAAAAGTTTGCCTTCACGCAAAACTTAGCTTATGTTGTTATGTTGCTTAAACATCAAACCAATCTAAACTCATAAAGCCATGATTATGCCATCAATACGATCAATAAGCGCAGCACTTGCAACTGTCAGTAATTGTAGAAAAAATCAACTACACCAACAACAACAAAAACTAACCATACATAAGTAGTAATTTCATGGAAAAAGATATGAAAACTTTAAAAAGTGGTTTGCAACGCAATCAAAAACCTCAACTTAAGTCACAACTAAGGTTTCAGTTAAGCACATAATTGATTAGAGAAGCCGCAAGCAGCTTGGAATTGAGTTAAAAAATAGACAAAAAAGTCATGAAATTAAATAATTGAAAAAAAAAACAAACCTTTTTGTATGACCCACTAAATGAAACAATTAGAAATGAAGCAATTTTAAGTAAAATGAAGACATAATGAAAATTCTAACAAAATTTCAGTTTAAGAAAAAGACAAATAAATAATTTCATTGGGGAGCAAGAATTTCTCAACTGAGCTAAGAATATTTCAAGTTTGAATTTAAAAAAAAAAGAATATTCATAGCACAAGTTAGCCCCTTATTTTTGTCCTCTTTCCGATAATTTATTTTATAATAAAGTACGATTTATGTGTCTCATTTCTGAAACTATCTTTCAAATACCGGCAATATCTACCAATAGAAAATGAAATGCATTTAAAATGTGCTTCCACATTCTCAAACAGAGCTGCTTGTTGGTCGGGACTACGAGTCTCTACAAAAACCATTAGGGCGTATTGCCTCCATTCGAACACAACAAAATTTCACCTGGTCACCAGCCAGTTTGAGAACTCAAAATATTTTGAACGCATTTTTTATTTTAATTTTTCCATTTAGGATTTTTTTTTTGATAGCTCTACCATTTGAACTTGTCGAGGCATTTACAACGATAAACTATCCTTAGCGATCGCACATCAAATGACAGAGCTAACGAAATCATAAAGGGAACATCTACTTTAGCAAAAAAAAAACAAAAAAATTGCTTTGAAAATGTTTTAAGGTTCCTCGCTTTCAAACTGGCTAGTGACATGTGAACTTTTTTTTCGTGATCTATCCTAATAACCATACCGATATTTTAAGCATGAATGTATTTATATTTTCCAAAAGTGAACGTGGCAAGCCAACCTTTCTTTCTACTTGGAAATGGTCAGAGACAGTCTACTTTTTTGATATTGTTGTAAAAAAGAAAGCGTTAAAGACACCCTTTCCGTTTGACTGTTTCATCCTTTTAGGGCTTATTTAAATATATTTTTTTTTTATATTGATTATGTTGTTGTTTTTAATCTACGCAAAAAGCTTGTAAGCAAAAAAAAAAAATTAATTTATCCTTTATTTTGCTTTGAAAAATATGGTCAACGTAGTTATGTCCGAGCGTACAATACAACAACATATCATTTCATTCCGAAATTATCATATATTAATAATGTGGTTAGACATAAAGGCTTGGAAACGCCATCAAACAGAAGCGAGGCAAAAAACTCAAATCGATAATTGAACGCTGCACCGATTACGCCAAACCAATTGATCTTGACATCAAAACTTCGTAGCTCGAAACAATACTTTGAACTATCACTGTTTCTTCAAGCATCGTATCTTATTATAGATTTATAGGCCTGGTCGGAACGTGTGACCAACACTTCGACTTACAGAGACTACGAAAATTTTATGACATAAATATTTGGATGCTTTTCTACATCGACGGACAAAGATCGTTCCACATTTGCTATAATACATAAAAATTTTTTGGCTGATAATTGCATCAGCAGCTCCGTCTTAACTGCTAAGGCTCTCGCCGTCAAGCTTGCTACAGATTATGCCGAAAGCCATAGAGTTAAATTTCCTATATGAACAGACTGTAAATGCACAATGGAAGCTACTAAAAAAATATAATCGCGATGTTAATGTGCATCAGCAATCAAAAATAACTACATCTGAAATCCAAACGGAATAAAAATTATACGGGTCTGAGCTGGTAATAGATTGAGCTACAACCATTGCTATAACTCCATCAACTTCAGTTTCCAATATCATGTACACTTCGGCAATACCAGATCGTCATAAGTCTACGAGTGTGACACACAATAATATGTGACGAGCCCCAGCATGGGCGTATCTAGAGTCATTTTCCAGGGTGGACCCCTAAAAGATGTTTATTGGTATTAAGTGCTCAAAGTTCTGGGGTAGTAATCCAACATTCTGGGTTGGGCACGGCCCCCTGCCTCCCCCTTTAATACGCCCATGAGCTTCAGTTATTTGATGTTGCCGCATTACGATGTCAGTCCTGCAAAAGCCCATTGTCCATAAGCCATGTGCTCAACAATTGCCCTTATTTAAATTTAATTCGAAAAATATCACCTCAGAGATTGAAATTAAAAGTCTTACACCTTGGGAACCACTACGTTCAGTAGTCTAAAATTTGGCATGAAGCTTAGTGTTATAGTTTACAATGATACTACAAATTTTCATTAAATTAGTAGACATTGAGGAAAACCCCAGTGTTGGTTTGAAATGCTCCGACCCATAGTGGTAGTGTACTTAATGTTTTAATGAAAAATAGCTTCTTTGGTAGTTAAATCAATTTGTGCCCAAAAAACCTTTTTTCGAAACAACACGAAAGAAGGTGTCAAAATGTCAAATTTATACACTCATTTTTCCTATTGTTTAGAAGTTATTATGTTGTCCATCCGTTGAACAGTTGAAACAATTGAAACGCGCACTTGAATCACTTCATGCAGCAACAAAATTTGATAATTGAAAAGAAGCTGAAAAAAAAAAATTGAAATCCAAAACGAAATAATTGAAAACAAATTAATTATGAAAATAATTAAGTAATTGTCTTGTTATCGTTTCGTTTTCATTGTTTATTTAAGTAACAGTATTTCGAGTTATTGGGCTGTATTTGCTTTGTCCACATTTTTTCTTTTTCTTTCGTTTTTAGGTTGCCTTATTGGGCGAAATTCGCCGTTTTAATTGATGTGATTTCTTAAATGCGTGCATAATTTGATCAGATTTTCCCACAGTGATAAAAGAGTTGGTGGATTCGTGAGAAAAAAAGATACAATTAAACCTCAGAAAGACATATTCAATTACAGAGCATGATAAACTATTACGTTAATTAGACACGCAATTGTGAAAACTATGGATCTTTTAGAGTTTTTATATTTCTACTAGCTGACCCGGCAAACGTTGTTATGCTCTTTCCGGTAGGTGGCGCGATGAGCATGATTTGATGAAAGTCTGAACAGAAGACATCGTTGACGCGATTGGAGGATAGGCGAGGGGATCGAAAAATGGAAGCACCAATGATCAACCGCTGAAAATTGCAATTTATTTAAATGAAGAATGAATTACATTGGTAATGACGATTTCCAACTTAGAGTTCGTATTATCATTGGAATGCGAAAAATTTTGTCTCCTCTGATCTTCACGTTTAAGATGGTCGCTTTAATAACATTTCCCATAATTTTTTAATAACTAATCTCGTCGTCTATACAAAACAACTATGTAGTGAGAATACTACCTAAATTGATGAAGTCGATCGGAAGTTACAAGATCACTAAGAGTTTCACCGACGATAATCCGCAAACTTATGTGATAAAAATTTGTACGTATCTACCTGTATATTAATATTTGTAAGGCAAAACGACTCTTTTTTCCAGTAAAATTTTATATTCCCCTAACTTTTTACATATAGGTATACCAGGTCTCATTCATTTGCGTCAAATAGTTGATGAGATATGATGAACCTATTATTAAAATTCACACCAGCATTAAGGTTAAGCTTATTAGCAAAAAACTTTCTTTAAGAAAACTTAAGTCTCATCTGGATATCTCTTCAATAAATATTTTTTTTTTGTAAATGCTCTACAAAAGCAAGTTATTGCTTTCTTATATTCTTGGAGGCTTCATGTACTCGTACATAAATATGTACGAGTGCGTAGAAAATCATAAACTTTAAATTTTTTATGTAAATAAATATTGGATTTAATTACACATCATATAGGAAATATAGAAATTATGGAAATTCTAACGACTAATTCACTTAGAGGTAATGTTTTCAAAAATAAAACAAGTAAAATATTTAATTTTATGATTTTTAAATGATAACTTCTTTCAAGTGTTGGCCGTAACTGCAGCAACCATGGTCCATTCTAAAGTTCCAATTTTCGATGACTCTTTCGTGTATTTGGATTGGTATTTGACGAATGACGCAATTCATATTGTCCTCTAATTCCTCAATCGTAGCTGGCTTATCTTTTTAGACTTTGAGTTTACGTAGCTTCAAAGGAAAAAATCTAGAGGTGTGTCGTGTGATATGATGATCCAGGCAGCTAATTTAATTCATTCATAATTGCAAAAAATCATGAGACTTACTGTTGAAATTTTAGTGAATTCAATAAATTTGCACAATTTGCAAGCGTTGCTCTGATGATAAATGTTCCATTCCATGTTTCAACTGACGAATGGATCATGATGAAGGTGGTGGTAAACATCTTGAAATATTTTGAAGAGATTACAAAAGCAATAAACTGGGCCACTGCTGTATTATCCGACGCTATTTCGTTAGTTATCAGTCTTCGAAAAGTACTGGAAGACATCACAGACAAAGAAAACCAGGCGGTACTCCAGCAAGTAGCCGCCTCGATATAAACTACGAACATTCCAATTGCGGTCTACTATTTCTACGGCAAAAAACGGCTTGCAAATTTAATTAATGTTATTAAGGAATCTGAAGAAGAAGAACCATTGTCTTCTTTGTGCTCCGATACTTAAAAAAAAATTGAGAAATATTTTCGATTTCCTAATATTGCAACAGATGCAGATCCTCTCAGAGGTCAGTCTCTGCTACAACTTTTTATAAATATCGGTATCGGCGATAAATTTTTATGAACATCGGTGTCGTATCGGCCAAAACGCGTATCGTTGCATCCCTAATTGCAATTGTGAAATATATATCATCATCATCATATATTTTTACAATTTCATACCTTTTGATGATTATGACTCTACAACCAACCCCCCTCCCCATGAAATAACACTTGAAAAAATTTGATAGTTGTACCCCCGCAATATTTTTTAGAAGTCACCGCCTGCCTGCCAATACCTGATATCACTCCCTTCCGGGTTGCTTTCATACAAAACTCAAGACGTACAATCGAATTACTTTCAATTTTGAGTCCATAAAATTTCATTGGTATTTAAATGTAGCCATTCCACAACTTCACAACTTTTAATGCGCCACCTTACCTTTACTTTTTCAACAGCATTCTCATTTCATGGGAATTACTATGCAATAGCCCCGCATCAAAATGCGACTTAATGCCGCCAGAGCGCACCACACATGCAGACATTTTATAGCTAATTGCTCTTCTGGTTTGTGTCTTAGCTACCAAATTGGCTGTTTGCTTAATTAAAGGAGAAACCAATTTGTGATATCGTAAGGATATTGAATATGGAGAATGAAGTTGTTCAATTGCATAATGAAAAAAGCTGCTTGTTACTGTGGAATGGAGTAGAGTTTTTCGTTTGATTTTGTGTTTTATTTTCGCAAAGCTATGCAGTTCACTGAAGAGTTTAGTCAGAGCTTTGTTTAAAACATTTCGGTGGCTTAACTCCTGTTCTGGAATTTTTGATTGGCATCCGTAGCTATGTTAAATTAAAAATTCAAAAACACTTTCTTTAAAGATCTCATGAATAGACGAACTTTCTTATTATATTGCAGAGCTTATGCATTTATCATAATTTAGTCTTTTTTTTAAGTCAAAACATATGAATTCAAAACATTTCTATACATAATTAGTCAATGTGAGAGTTTTAAAGAAATTTTGCGAGGACTTACGATTATAAGTAAAAGGCAGATTGGAGGAACGGACATATTCTGACCAGCGTTGACCTGTGCCACTTCGAAAATATTTTGTAGGTGAGAGTTGTGATTTTAAATATGTACTAATATTCAACACATGAGGTATATAATGTTACGTTCTTAAATGTAGTTTTTACTGTGCCATACATAAGCTAAAAGGAGTCGAAGTAAAATGAAGCAACTAAAAAAATGTTCAAATAATCTATCTATATATTATTGATGCAGATGCACACATGGTGAAAACGACCTTTAAAATTAGCTACTTATTGCTGGGCTTCAAAGTAAACTTGAAATTTTCTTTTCCTTAAACCTTTTCAAAAACATTTCTTTGGTTTTGTCGCCTTTTTAATAATTAGCCCCACTGTGTTTTAAATATATACCGACACTTCCTGGGGAACGGGTGTTACATTTCAAGACTTATTTCCATTAATTGGCAAGTGTGAGAATGCAATTTCATCTCTTGGAACAAGTAAGTACTATGGAAATTTACTAAAAATATAAAATTTGACAACTATATACATATTAGCACTTTAAAATGCGTAACGTGTGGGACATTGAAAGAAGCTCTTTTTTCATTATTTTGAGTTTAAATTGCCTAAAATTTTGCAGGATAAATTGATATCATTTTAGAAATACTTCAAAGATTCTTCATTAGAATCATGAGTAACATTTAACATAAGCTTTTAAATAATAGATACAAAGTAACTCCGAAAATGTAACGGGTGTGACATTATAATAACTTTGTAGTAAAACCAATGTAAAAAAAATTTAAAAAAAATAAAATAAAATACGGAAATTCAATATGTGATGAAGATTTTGTATCTATTACTATTTTTAAAGCTGCATAGCTACATGAAATGTATCGATAAATTTACAAAGTTTTTTATGTCTACTATTCCATATGTAACAACACACTTTTTCGACATCTTTGCTACAATGTTTTTTATTTATATATTGCTTAGTGCTTATCTAAAGGTGTATTTTGAGAATATTTACAATTCAAAATATTTATTTGCATAAAAGTTATGAGAACATATTTCAAAATTTAGCTTAAAAACTTTTTGAAACAGAATATCTCAAGAGCTATGAGGAATAGAATAGAATAGAATACCCAATGCCATATTTGCTTAAAAATCTTTACGTTTATAAAACAAAAACTTTACATGAGTTTGTTAAGCGTGTTTTTTTCTTATTTATAAAAATGGTTCTCAAGATATCTTCGATATAGTACCTTTTTTTACCCTACACATGAAACGCATAGAAAGGGGCGTGGCAGGTATGGAAAAGTATATATATTCTTGATCAGCGTCACCACCTGAGTCGATATAGCTATGTCCGTCTGTCTGTCCGTCTGTCTGTCTGTCTGTCTGTCTGTGTATCTGTGTATCTATCTGCGAAAACTAAGCAAGCTAATTAAATAAAATTTGGCACACAGGTCAAATCTTTTTGCAAGCTGCTAGCATATAAAAATGGGCGAAATCGGTTAACGGCCACGCCTTCCGCCCATACTCTATGTAAAAATACCCAAGTCCATTTTGAAAAAAAGTTGATGCGATTTTGATGAAAATTGGTGATTTGGTGAAGATGAGAACAAAATTAAGATCAGGCTGAGCTTAGCAAGGACTCTTGAAGGGGCGCGGCACAGCCCTAAATTTTAACTTTTATAACGCCATTGCTCGTAAACTGTGCAAGATATTGTGATGAAATTTGGTACACGGATACAGATCTTGTGAATTTTGAATTGCGCATAAAGTGGGCGGAATTGTAAAAGTGAGCGGTGGCACTTTCTAGCAATTGAAAATTTGGATTTCGTATATCTCCAAATTGGCACATACGATTTTCATTAAAATTTTAGGCATGATACCACTGAAAGTAGTCATCAATACAAGTTTATTGAAAATTCTGAAAAATTTTGTTGAAGGGCGTGGCACAGCCCACAATATTTATAGACGTTATAAAACGAGAACTATCATCGCAATCGCTATGAAATTTAATATGGCAGATATACTCGCTAAAAGGTGTCTTCTTGCAAAATTTCGGCACAATAAAGCCTGCGGGTGTGGCACCTCCCATATAAGCAAGCTATAGATAGTGTGCTATGAGAGTAGTCTTCATAAAATTGTGTGTGGAGGTGTCGATTACTATAAGCTTTGAAATTAAATGAGACTTGGCAAGATTGAATCAGTGGGCGTGGCACCTCCCTCATTAACATAAAGTTGTAAGTGCTATTTTAAGTGAACTATTGGTGCAATTGATCTGAAATTTGATGTAAGTGGCTTACTAGGTATTAGGTACATATGAATAAAAAGCTTTTAAAATAGCAACAGTGGGCGTGACACCTCCCATACAATTGAAATACCTTAAGTGGCATAACTACCGAAATATATGAGCAATCATTCTGAAATTTGGTGTAAGAGGTTTGTTTATGGTAGGCTATTTTTGGATCAAAATCAGACTGGATTGTACCAGTGGGTGTGTCACTGCCCTAAATTTTAAGAATAATTACGGCATATATCGCAAACTATTTAGCTATTGTGCTAAAATTTGGTTTGTTTATTGAAACAAAAGTGAACGGAATTGAAGAATTGGGCGTGACATCTTTAGTGTTTTTTATTTCTATTCTATTTTTTTCAACATTTCCCACATTCTTTTGACATTTTCAACCTTTTACCTTTTCCCATTCAATTTCATTCGACATTTTCTTCTTTCTTCAACTCTTTCATTAATTTTTCATATTTTTCGACTTATTCAATTTCTTTCAACTTTCTTCCATGGTTTTTATATATTTTCAGTATTTTCAGTTTTTTCCAACACTTTTCAACATTTTTGAACCTTTTTACATTATTTTCGACTTATTCAACCTCTGGAACATTTTTTTAACATCTATTTAAAAAGCACTTTCAATGCAGTGTAGGGTATGTGAGTTTTGGCCTGGCCGAAGGTAACACCCTTACTAGTTCTATTTCATTTCTGTGTAATAATTATGTACAACAGGTCGAATGAGGGATAATCATAAATCTACTACAATTTAACGAGCAAAAATTATATTAGGGGTAGTTAAAAGTTTTTTTTCAAAGAGCTTAAGTTATGTCTCTCCGATCTTGAGTGTAAAGATGTTGATTGTTTTTCGATGTAGTCTAAGTAAATTAAGCAAACACAAAAACAGAGCTAAAAAATCAATTACTTTGCAGCCTTCTTGTTTTTCGTCATACGGGTTTCTAGTCTGCTGGGCACTATATTTTGTGATCAAACCTAAGGCCCCATGCTTTTGATATTAAAAATTTAGATTTTAGCAATGCATGAATGCAGTTTTATTGTCATTGGAAAGAACACAACACAACACAGCATTTATCAAAATTTTGATTTTGTGATATCGGATAGTACTTAGTTTTTGTTCTCTGAATCTTTATTAAACTACACACGGCGAAAAAACTCAAACAATCAAACAATAACAAAGAGGAAGAAATGTAAAGCGATTCAATAAACGTTGAAAAATAAAGATGGCTCGTCATGAGGTAGCTGGTTGGTGCCATAACCGCCGGTCAGGAATATGTTTGCATACGCGAATAGATGAAGTATTTGCAACGTTTCGTAACCATCGAAAAAATATGAATCAATTAATAACCAACTTCTCCTAGAGATTCGCTGCCGAAGAGGACCAAAGTGAGTCCGTCGGCCAACAAGATTTTTGTAAATGTGCATGAAACGATTAACTTGAAAACGACAAAGTCATTCACGGTAAATATTATTTAGCGCTATTGCACCCAACCTATGCTAATTTAAAACAACAAAAAACCGCATTTGACGAAGAAAAAATATCCCTTCCGTCAGGACAGCGAACAAGTGCGTTATCGCTCAGTCAAAACTTTAACAATTTGATTGGTTCTTTTACACCATATTCTCCAGAATTGTCCCACTGCTTCTATTAATGACTTTATTACTTCATAAATAATACATCAATTTTAATAGAACAAAATAAGTTTTCTAAAAGTAGAATTTAATATTACAAGTTTTCTAAAATTAGAATTTAATATTAGTTTATCGTTTTCATTTTGATTGAGAAAATATTAATTAATAAAATTCTGTTCGATATAAAATCAAATTCTTTTGATTAATTGAACGCTAAAACTGGTGACCCTGAACTAAACCAACAATGCCGAAATATTTGCGGAACTTATCCAGCAATGACATCAACATTTTTTATACTATTCAATAGTGCTAGGCCGAAATGATCATAGCACCCAGGAGTGTCATGTCGATTATTCATAACATTCAATGGAGCTGTGCCTATTGCTTTGGGTGATCAATTCCCTAAACACCCGCTTTTGTTCGGGCTGTAACCGATTTCCTAGTGAACATAAGTTTCAATGTTACGCGAATGGGGTTGAAATGGATCCACGTATTGAGGCATATTTTTGATAGCTGCAATAAAAATTTTTCATAAGAATTGTTCTGATATTTATTATACTTCTGTTTATTGTTTTTTACATCACAAATTCTTTTTATGAACCAAATACTTCATAAAATTGGTAGTCGCATAGTGTCACTCCCAAAAGGCTTTTGAATATTTGTACAATTTTACAATTATGAATTTTTGCATGCGAGTAAAAAAAAAGACAAAACGTTCCACTTAACATTCTCGCTCAGAATCGTCAATAGCAAATGCAGCGACAAGTTGTGTGAAATAAAATTAATTATGAAGTAACACCCCATAGGAGGTGTCTTTAGCCCACCTCCCAGAAAGATGTATTATATAAAACAATACTGAGAGATTGTTTTCGCAAACGATTTTCGTTTTTTTTTTATATTACAATCAAGGGTCTCTTTAGCTTCTTTCAGATTCGAAGTGGAAGCAAAATCTTCATTCAAAACAAATTTCGTATATTACCTTTTATGATAATTTTTTGCCGTTGATGAGAATTTGCAAGAGGTTTCACAATTAAAAGCGTAATAAAAAATTCTAAAAAGTTTTTTGTACGCAAACTCTTTGTTATTCTGAATTCACAAGTGAATTTTAATTAAAAAAATTTCAACTTTTCTCACCCTTAAGACAAATAAAACACAAAAACTGTAGAAAACGTTTTTGGTAGCTGATTTTGTTGCTTATGGACTGCACCTTCTCATAATTGAAAATTAATGAACATTTATACTATGACTATGAAAACAATATAACATTTTCTCAACAGTAATGCTGCAGAGTTTCAAGTGCAACTACACTGAGAGAAAAACTAACTATGATCTGATTAATTCAACCAAGAGACGTAATGTTTTAGTGCCAAAGTAAAATCTAGTTAATTTAAACAGAAATCTGATTAAAAATTTCAAAAATTAGTCTAGTAAATTCAAAGCTGTATATGGTTAAACTTAATTGAGGCTTGTTATTAACATTAACCAGGGTTAATAACATTAACCAGGGATCTATTTAGTTGACCAGGAAAAATAAAAAACAACAAAGCCGCTTATTTTATTGAGCGTTTCTATGACCATTCTCCAAGGACCCATCGATTGACACCAAAGTGGATCAAATTTAATTTTCAATATATATTTGGGTCCAGAATTCCCTTATCAGTTTGTGCTTGCGCGCCACACAAAGGCGGAAGAGAGCCAGCCTGGCAACATTCACGGATCTTTACTATGTGTCTACATTTGATATCGTATATTTACAATTCTAAAAGGAAAAAGTAATAATGAATCATAAAACATTATTTAGGTTTCATTTTAATGAATGTTTTATGATTCATTATTACTTTTTTGCTTACAGAATTTTATATATACGACATGAAATTTAGAAAAATTCAATGTTTACAAGCGTTGCAGATATTTCCTGTTAAATTTATAAGTTTCCTTGTTAAGAGTATTGAAACATAAAAAAAATCAACTAAAAATAACTTAACCAGCCGTCTGTTTAAAAAAATCATGTTTCTTTTCCTTCAGTGTACACCCATAAGAAAATTCAGGACAGTAATAATATTGAACTAAAGGGGTTTCCAACTCAAAGTGTACATACCTATAGATATACTAATAACCCAATAACAACCACAACTCCTCATCAGATTTATCATGAAAAAGGATCAAAGTTTTAATAAATTCTTTTTTGAATTAATGTCATTCTGAAATAATGTCATTCTTCAGTATTTTTTATTTCGTAATACGTATCAATGTAAGTAGTACTGAACAGGATGTCCTTATAACGTCTATGCCAATATACTCTTGAACTGGTACCATTCCGAGTAGTTTTAATGTTGAATGAAATTAATTCAAGATTCCTTTCCTTATAGCTGATTTTTATTGGTAGAAATATAATTTTAATACGAAAAAATCGTAGTTTTTTTAAGGTGTACAGATAAAGTATCAAGTGCAGCAGGCAATCTGTGATTCAATAAATTGAGTTGAGAATGTTCCTATTTCTTGTCGCTAAGCTATTACCTAACAGATTTCATTGATGTAACCGTATGAAAAAAAGAGCACCTTTTCGCATAGGATAGAATTTTCAAAAACATGAAACTTTTTCACTATTTCCACAAAGTTTTGGTCCATAACTCGTAAGTTACTAAAAATAACAAAATACAATGAATCGGATATTAAACTTTGATTAAAGCCGTAAGCTATCCATCATGTCAGAAACTTGTGGTATTTAACCTTTGAGTGCCAAAAGCATCACCGGATTAAGGCCTGGCGGACTTTGGGACTAAAAATTGGAAAGGGGCAACTTATAACTAAAAAATTTCAATTTCAAAATAAAAAAAAGATATATTGATAACGAAAAAAATTACTCGCTAATAAAATAATGATGTTTTTCTCCACTGCAAGTCATCAAATCGTAATCATTCACACAGCCTCTTGTCATGTTGGATGCTCCTTGAGCTCGTAGCCTTAGCCTCCTCTAGCTCTAAATCTAGTGCTGGCCAAAAAATCAATTTTTATCCACGTTCAGTAAAACTTTATGTCTTCACATTTGATTCCAAGTACAAGGAATCCCATATGTCATGCAAAGCTCACTTTGATGAGCAAGACACAAATAAATATATATGTAGGTGTTGCCACCCAGAGTCCCTAAAGGTGGTACCACGCCACTATTTTCGAGAATATTCTAGAGCCAATTCAATATGACTGAGAGCGACATTTTTAGGTTATGACATGAAATTCCGGGTTTAACCAGGTCGATTCCAGCCACTTAGCAACTCTGCACGTAGCGTAGGTAGTTTTTGCAAACACGAAATATTTATATGTTAAAATTTTGACGACAAGTGTCTTCCAAAGTAGATCACTTGATTTTGGATCCATAAAATAAGGGTATACTAAATCATATTTTGACCCCAAAATCTTCCCGTGTGCAACTTTTAACCACTATGTTTGAATAAATATTGTTGAGCTCAGATCAACATAACTTTGTTTTCAAGGTGAAGAAGATTGTGCTATCACAATAGCCTCGAATAATAGTCGTTGGGTTTTGCAAAGTTGGTCATCAGCAAAACTTATCGACGAAAATTGCCTTCATAAGTTTTCGGTCAATAGCTAAGCCATTACTAGCTATAGCGTCTTACCGTTTTCAGTAAAAAATTCTAGCTAAGGGCTCCGAAAACAAATTTTATAAACAAATAATACCAAAAACGCTTCTTCTGGACAGTGTGGAGCATATTACATAATTTCAAATAACAACGCGACTTGCTGAAACCGTTCACCATGCTCGTCCGACTCCATTGTTCTTTCTTAGCTGCAAGTATCAAAATTATGGTGTGAAAAAATGCATACATCATCTCTCTATGTATCTATCTACATGGGTGATTGTAAAAAAAATCCCTACACGCCTACATCCCATACAAAGATGGGATGTGGTTGAGAACTTTTCTTCAAAATGGGTTTCAGTTTTCATTAACTTAGCAATGCTGGTTTCAAAAATGTTACAAATTTTGCAATATCTTTTATGTTTACACAGTAATATTAGGACTATGGTCGTGAAATTTGGCACATATGTCTCTTAGGTTAAAACAACAAAATTTTGTGAATATGAAAAAAATCGGTCAACTAGCACGGCTACTTCTCATACAAAGGTGGGATGTAGTTGAGACTTTTTTTCACAAAAGTCATCAATTTCCGTAAAAATTATGACTTCAAATCTGTATCATATTTCGTTTCTTTTTTATAGTTTACAAGTAATTGGAGAAAACAGTTTCAAAAACTTATTTGTTCTGTTTTTGAAAAGCATTGGAATTTATATCTTCAACCACAAGGGGGATAAAGAGAGAAAAAATAGCCCTTACCTGTTCCCCTCTACTTAAGGAAACTTTTTTCCTAATTTAAGCAACTACCATCACACTGTTATCTTTTACAATTCATAAAATTATTATAAAGCGTTGCAAAATGTTAAGAAATAAAAATATTTTTTCCGTCAAATGTTGCAGTAGAAAAAAAATCATATACAAAAAAATTGTAGCTGAAACTTTGGATTTTGGTTAACCATACTTTTTGACATAATATATATAAAAAAAACAAAGAAAATCCGGGGATATGTATTTTTTTTTTACTGTTAAAGTTTTCAAAATTTCTCAATTATGACTTCTTAAGCCCGAATTTTAAAAAATCAGCAAAATTCACACAAGGAATACAAAACCATAATGAAACATTTTTGAACAATATAATCTATGATCTATTTGCCAATATACAATTTTGGTAAATTTCAATACAAATAAATTAATAAGAGCATTTATAAATGTCAATATATTTTGATACTTCTAAAACTACAAAAACTTGAAAATAAATTGCCAAAAAAATGCAGCTGAATCTTTGGCTCTTAGTTAATCATACTTTCACGCATTATATATAAAAATCTTTCTGAAATCCGAGGATGCGATTTTTTATGTTTACCAAACCTTGCAAGTTTTCCACTTTTACCATTTTTCATTCCAATTTAGATAGACGATAAACGAAAAATAAATTGATTTTTATAAAGTGGAAACAATATACTTTATTGCATTTGTTTTTAAACAAGTTAACTAACAATTGCTTTTGTAGAAAGTTTCATAGAACATTATTGGCATACAAAGTTGAACTATGAGCCCACTGTGCCACTTAACTAAAAACAAATTTAAATTTTTATAAATTTTTTTTTCCTTCTCTTAATATTTTCTAACGATTATCTTAAAAATTATTTCAATCCTTAGCATCCTAATTTTCTTCCTATTTGTGGTCACAATAATAAACTGCGCAACGCAATGAATGGCGACTGGATATTGTTCTTTAGTTGAATTATAAATAAAGTCATCTTCAGGTGTGAATGGTGGATTAAAAACATGTGTTGGTTTTGAAAAGTACTGATTAATGTCTTTTTTATAGTGGTAAGTCTCAAAGGATATACCATCGCGCCGCACTAAAGTCACGACCCTTGGACTAACTTCTTCCGTATAAAAGTAAAAAATTGTAGTGGCGCACTTGGTATCGTCGCCATTAGTACTACCTACTCCACTAATGCATAGCACGTTGCCATCAACTTCTTCAAACTTTTCCTGCACACGCAAAAATCGCGCTGACCCTTTGCGTATGTTCACCAAATTCTTTAAGGTTTTGGTTGGCTTATTGGCTTGTGGTGATGGATACGGTGAGACAGTAGGTCGGTTACCCAGGCAATTGAGTCAGCATTTTCTGCAAAAAAATATACTTCTGGTTGTGGAGTATCGAAGCGTTTGCCACCCATTGTAAAAGGACTACCGAAGAAATTTCCCGATCTTGATGGATACTTGTAGGCGTGGTTCGAACTCTGCATAGCTTCGTCGACTGCTGCATTTTAGCTGCTACTGAATGCGCACATTTTATGTGCTCGAATTTCAATAATGTATAAATTTTGTACTTCACTTTTAACGCAAAAAGTTTTAATTGAATCGCAAATAAACAGCAAATAAAAATAACAATAAATTTAATTGATAGAAAATAACATTACGCTGTCTGAGTGTTAAACATTTATTCTTGGTTCGAATTATACGAAGTGAGTAGAAATCAAACGAGATAGTCGACAATTGTCCGTACCAGCAATTAGGCAAACCCAACGTAGGCATAAACGTAGGTTTTAATACCCGTAGTAAAGCCTAATCAGGCAGTTCATAGGTAAACCAAAAGTTATAAATTCCTTAGAATTTCCTACTTAGGCTGCTAGTACACATTCCTAATTATTTTTCAGTTAGACCCGAAAGTATATTTAGGCATACCTTAGAAAAATTCTAGTAAGGAGGAGGCTATATGAAATGCTTCAGCCAATTCGGTAAAAAACAATTTGGCTCTGGCAAAAAATAATTATTTTTACTGTTAAAAGCATATTCTTATCATTCAATGTTTAGAAAAATTAATAGACAGATCATTTGGCCTTTACCATGGTATATTTTTTCTGGGTAACGTTTAAGAAAAATTTGGTCTATTTTAATATAAATTCAAGTTTAAACGGCAAAAATTATTGTTTTCCATTGGTTATGGTATTACTCGTGTTAAGCTAAACATTATGTAATACGCATTTACAGTAGTAAAATCTTTGTTTTTCCCTTATTTATATCAGCTTATACCTGCATATACATTGAAAATAAATTTCGAAAATAATTGTTCGTTTTTTATTTGTAGCAAAATCAAATTCCAGATTATAAGTGGTCCACCCTATTTTAAAAATTATATGCTGTTTATTCGAGTCGACATAACTCGAAAGAAAAATCGGAAAGTCGCGAAAAAGCAATGATGAGTTTTATATGGGAATTTTGTAAGAAGAATGAACACCATATCTCTTAATTGAATTGAGTTAATAATAACAGAGTTTAGCTTTCGTAGCTAAATAAGGAGAAAGCTACCTTCGCTCAGCTTCGTAGTGTCTGGAAATCTTCATAGCTGCCAACGACAACGAAGCTCCAAATCTTTGAGTCAAACTTGCGAACAGTTCTTTTGTATGGCTGTGAAATTTGGCTTACCAACAGCGTTCTGTTACAGACGAGTAAAGCACATATGCCGCCCACTGCTTTAAAAAACAAATAAATTTCTATCTCCAAAAAATAACTTTTTGGTAGTAAAAAGGTCTTTACTTTTTACATCGAAAATATTTAATAGACTTTGTCCATTATTTATTTACTTTGAAAATATTTTGTGCAATACATATTTTGATTTTCGTTGAAAATTACCTTCAGGGACATAAGTCTCTCTACGATAAATACAAAATAAAAAACACTTAATTCCATGATCACCTACATAAAACACGAAACTTACATTCATTTAAAAATACGTGTATTACAAATACCATTTTGCTGGCCCCCTACCTACGCTACTGCTCTAATGTGAAGTTGCTCATCAAATGCAGTCAATATTCATTCAAATCAGACGTAGAAACGTTTTGCTAGAACAGGAAATACGTGAATAAATGAAATGTTTAAAGGAATTGAAGGTACTCGCTACTGATCGTGCACGTTGGAAGAGTTTTGTGAAGGCCCTTTGATATATGAGAAAATGAAGGACACAAGATATTGTGACAGGGATCACATTTATCCTTTTCAGTACATTAAGAAGTTTCAAATGTGCTGTATAAGAGATTTTGCAAGCAGTTTAAGGATTTTTAATTTTATATAAAAACTGTAGAGATTCTTATGAAAATGTTCGTAAGTCGCCTAGTTTTCTTAACCTTTCTTAACCATATCCTTTGCACTCATCTTATAGCGAAGATCATGATAGTTATTAAAGAGTTTTTTTTTTGTGAATACGGCCGACGCAATGTTTCCACAAAATAAATTAGCATTTGCTCAAAAAAATTTCACTAGTGCAGACGAAGCTGGGAGATATTGCTGCATACACAGTCAAATGTTTCAATCAACAGTTTTCAAGTATCGCCACGTTATCCTACAGTACGGTAAAGTAATGAAATTACTTGCATTTCAATTACTTACGATACAACAGAATGAGGCAACTCTCCGCAACCTATCTGTTGTTGTCATTATTAAATAAATTTCACCGAAATGATGAGCTAACAAAATAAACCCAAAAACCCGACAATGACGACTTCTTCAGTAAACCGAATGCAAACACTTCACTTTCAATTCAATCCAATTCAATTCAAATCCACTTTATTTACACTTCAATTTGTGCTGAACTGAACCGAAACGAGCTGAGTAGATCTAAGTTGGGTTGAGCCTAAGCCATTGCATGAGTATGTAGTAGATAAGGGTCAGGCATGGCGGCCTCGACAACAACAACAGGGGGTGCCAATGAAATTAGTGTGTTTTTTTTCTCTTTTCTTTACTTTTTTGTGATAGCCGAAACTACTGATGACTACTTTAGTAGGCAATATAAAAATAAATGCAAAAACAAAAAAAACAACTGAAAGCTGGGAATAAATTTCAATATGGCGGCCACCCTTCAGCAGAAGTGTGAAATGTACTTAAAAAAAAAAGCAAAAAACTGCTGTCAAAGGGGACCAAAAAGTAATGACATGCCGTGCTGCATTTTAGTTAATGAAATTTGATTATGATAATCATCATCATTAGTCTTACCACCCCTGGCTTACACAATACATTTCTGTTGTTGTTTTTTTTTTTATGTTCCCTGTTGTTATTTTAAATAAACGAGTCCAATCGAGCGCGTTCAACGCACCAACCAGAACGCAGCTCAAGTGGACCGCGCACAAATATGGCAGCCCATGCCGGAGCGATGGGCCGTTGCAGCCGTTTCCGGTTGCGCCATTAAAGTTAAAATTTGTTACTGTTTATGTTGCTCTCCCTCTTTTTATTTCCATTTTTTTGTTTGTGGTGTGAAGATTTTGTTAATTTAAATAAACGAGTGCCGCAAATTATTTGATTAAATAATGGCAAGAAAGAAAACAGAAAAAAAGAGTAGAGAACAAAAGTGGCATCACTTTGACATCTACTGACATTTGAACAAATGTCAAATGCAAATTGCGCTGTTAGGGCAGATGCTGTTATTTTTTATTTAAGTCTATGCTCCTGCGATGATACATTTTTAAAATAACTGAAAAGGATTTTTTGACTTTTATTGTGAATTTAAATGTAGCATCTATTCGTTTGAGCAGGACTAAGCGTAGGCTATGGAAAAACTCTTAAGAAATAAATCCGCACAGAATGCTAAACAGAATAGGTTTTATTATTTATCTACTATTTGAAATAAATGCAAAAGCATTATCAACCAAAATAATTTAAATTCAAAACCACCTCTATAAACACACTGGAAATTGATGAAAACAGCATAGAATGACTCTTAAAATCTACACAATTTTAAAAATTTTCGTTTTGAAGACCGACTAGGAAATGACTAACATCGTGATGGCGTCGTTTTGTTCTACGCCTGAAAATTATTAAAGAATTGGGAATCACTGAAAAAAAAAAATTGACCAGATTTCAAAGTAGAGTATGATGATGTGTTTGTCTAGGGCTGACATAACAAAAAAGAAGGCCCTTAAATGACATTACTAATAATAGGCACGTAATGTGACATCACGAAGTCGGTACCAACAACTTGAACAGTGACCTAATAACACAATTCTTCAGTGAAACTACTTTAATGATTGGAGCTACGTTGCTTAAAGAATCAACAAACAATTAAATACGAAATACATAAAATTTAGATCATGATGTCAAAGGACTAAAAGAAAAGTACTTCACTCTGAATATTTTGACCTGTTCCTCAATAAAAGCAACACTGCGGCTTAAAAGCGTAATAGATATGATATTTATAGCGCATAAAATCTTAATTTTCTCGACATCGTTAAAAAGTAAATAAGCACTAGCCCAATGCTGTACTAAGGTCCTCAAATTGGATCATCACAAAAATTGGGTTAGGCCAGGTCACCGAACATAAAAATTAAACAGATCATTTATGAAAAGGTTGAACATCGGCTTCTACTTCATTGTCCATGTAACTTTTATACGAAGCAAGATAGTTTACATTCAAAAATAACGCGCAAAAAAAGACTTACTGCACGAATTCAATGAGAACAGTTTGCGATAGAACTACTTTGATGAAGTATAAAAACAAAACAACGGCAACCCCTAGAGTTCGAATCGAATCTAAATGGCTAAACATAAAAACTTAATTTGTTTTGCGGCGAGTGGGCTTTGTCCTACACTGAGAAAACAATATGTTTGGGTGTAACAAACGTATATTTCATATAGAGCAATTAAATATTTGATTGAGTCAAACATAAAATGCTTCAACCAACACTTACCACTATTTGATCCAATATATGTTTGGCTCGAATAAATATTTATTTGCTCTATATGAAATATGCGTTTGTTATATTCAAACATATTATTTTCTCAGTGTACAGAACTCAAAACCTTGGATGAGTGACGCATCCTCGGTGACCGCAGCAAAAAGGAGAGCTGAAAACGCGCTATATAACTAGGACAGAAACTCAATCAAAGAACTACAGGCAGATTGCCGCACACATATATAACACAATGAATAGAGAATATGTGAGGGCTTCATGCAAAAGAGATAAAATAGCAATGTACAATGATCTGGCCCCGTAAGCCCAGCATAATGCAGAAATTAGCGATATTTGCACGGTTAAGATGATGAACAAAAACCATATGAAAAGTTGGCCAATTGAAAGCTCAAACAGCAATTTATTAACTACTACAATTAACAGCTATCCAACTCTATGCATAAGTAATTACCATAACTAGCTTCCTCAGAGAAAATTGCAGCGCTGGACTTGTGACAGTTTTAATTGCACAGGCGGGAAAGGTTAAGACATCACTTTAAAACAAAAACCCAGCGGTGCTGCTGGCCAATTTACTAAGTGCCATTCCAATGTTTACCGCGAAGCTGTGTATCTAAATTCGAAAACAAGAGATGCGCTCTTTTTCGGAAGACTTTCTCTTTGGAGCCTTAGTGAAAGTTACAACAAAATGAGTACCTTATTTCGGCAACATCTGCCGCATAAAACCACAACCACCTTATTGGGATGCACCGGATAAAATGGAATTTTTTTTGTCACAATTATTAAAATTAGTATTAGTATTATAACAAATTGTAATATTTTCAGATGCAGCGAAAAAAATTGACAACATTTTCTTTTTAATTAAAAACAAAAAATTCAACTTTTCCCTAATGAAACTGCCGCCCTCCAAAACGTGGCGCACCTACGGCATGCCGTTGCCGCTGCTGACGGTATTGCATAGGCATCTAAGAGACATATACTTGGCCTGGCCTGTGCGCAGGTTGGAGGGGGTAAGTTTGGTGGCTCTAACCCCCCTATTAGAATTTTTTTGTACACAGACTTGATCACATGTTCTGATATAAATGAAAAAGCAAAAAAACTTGCGCCTTTTACGAAATGAAAAACAAAAATTCACTTTTTATGAAAAGAAAAATTAAAAATACATACTATGAAAATAAAAACTCACACATGAAATATGTAGGTATAATAAATGATACACTCTAAAGTTTTCTCATGTACATACTTTTCCAATGATACCCATTTTATTTAAATCAGTTAAAAGGTTCGCCAGCTTAAAGTAATTTTTAGAAAATTCATGCGCATTATCCGCATTTCATTATAAAAAACCTTATTTTGCTAAGGTTAACTTGCTTCAAAATTTTTCCCAAAAAAAAGAGTTTTTCAAGCTCTTATCAAAGAGGATAAGTATAAACATAAATATATTTAACCTCTTTGCTCCGTGTCAAATTTTGGCCTATTCTATTAAGAATTAGTGGTCACAAGTTTCATCTGAAGTGTTTCTAAATATGTTTATTGTCCCTTGATACTTGTAAATTCGAACGAAACATAGTCTTTCATGTAGTAGGGCGATGAAGACAGACATGGGCCACAGGTTGGAGTGGGCCACCCAAGTAATTTTAAAATTAGTGACATTTTTGTCAAACCGCGCACATTAATTATCGTATTTTGACGCAAGGTCAAAAGCATTTGGGTGTTATAAACCTGCTTTCGCAATGTCCAGTGAAACGTGCTGTAGATTTTGGGGAGAAAGTTTTTACCCTTGTACCCTTTCATACGATTTGTGATGGAATTTTTACGAAAAACACTCAGGTAAATATGCAATATGTTAGTTAAACATGTTGTCTTTGGAATGCAGAGTGATTTTTGTCCATTCTTCACTTTGTGTTTTTGTGGAATGCAAATGCAGAAAAAGGGGCTTGTAGGTAGAAGTGGGCCACTATTTGTGGACAGACATGGGCCACTTGAGTAATGCCGTTCTTTGCACAGTAAAATGTTTTTATTAATTATGCAAATGTCTTATTTACTAATTTTTATCATTTTAGCCATTATGCCTCCAAAAAAAAGAAGGAAACCAACAAAAGATTCAAAAGAGGTCAATTGTTCACAACCAGCTGTGAAAAGAGGCAAAAAAAAGGAAGTTCTCGGTTTCTTCAGATGAAGACATTGATTTTTGTATGATTTGCACTAAATTGATGCCGACAAAGCTCACAAAAAAAATTCCATCGAGTGCGACATCTGCGACCGACCCTTCCATTTACAGTGCATCGATATGACCAACCGCACCGACTTCACGTGCGTCAATTGCGAGTAGGATCTGTGCTTTATCACTGCGAAATGTTTTTTTCACAACAACTTTGTAATTTCTACTTTATCACTCCTTTTTCCAGACATTAAGTAAACATTATTAAAGTCCATGTTTTTTTTAATTTTTGACCCTCATTTCGCGTCAAGTATTTTGAATTTTGCGAATTTGACAACTGATTTGTGATCAGAAGAAGAATTTAAAACAGATGGCAGCATTTTTCAGATAAAAATTTTGGTGGCCCACTTCTCCCTACAATTTCAGAAAACTCGGAAAATACACTTTTCTTTTACATAAAATTTTTACAACAGAATTTAAGAAATCTGCTATGATGGAAAGTTGCGTCTTGGAATACACTTGCGATTAAAAAAAATTTTTGAAAAATTTGAATTTTTCACCATTTTACAACCGAAAATAAAAACATGGCCCACTTCTATCTACATCACCCTTCGTATGTATATTGAGTCTCTGAACAAGATAAAAGCACTAATTTACCCAAATAAACTTTTATGTTTTGTGTTATTTACCATTTTCCGTGGAAAAGAAAATAGAAAAAAAAATGTTTTTTGTCGACCTGCAAACTAGTCAAAAACTCTTTTGTGTGCTTTAAAAATACCTTTGACTAAAGGATCCATAAAGGAAATCATAATTAAAAAAATTATAGAAATGCTTTGTTACTAGAAATAAAATTCTTTGGGCCTAAAAACTAATGTAAAATATCTTTTGTATAGTTTTGTTCTATGGGCTTTGAAAGTATATGACGTATATATACACACAAAAGCATATATAGGGTGTCCCAATAAGAGTGCACTTGTTAAATAATGTGTAGTTATGTTTTCGTCTAAGTGGTAACTCTAAATTTGACAGCTGTAACCAATAATTTTTTCGATTATTAAAAACGGAGCGCTACGCAAAAGAGCAATGCGTTATCATCGTGAAAACCCATTCAAAAATGGCGAAAGTTACGCTGGGACCGCTCGCAAATTAAAAGAGTAGTTGAAAAATTTGAAAAAATTGGATCGTTTGTGGACAGTAAGTCTCCTTTGCGTCGACGTTACGGTTTGTCTCTTAGAAACATTGCTCCTGTAAATGAGAGTGTGGCCGAAAACCCGAAAACATCCATTCAGCATCATTCTCAACAACTTCAAATTTAACCTGTCACTTGGCCTGTCAACAGAGCCGCGGTTGTCATTTGCCAAATATTTTATTTCCTACTTAATCGGAATATGTCTACTTTACAATGCAATAAAAATTTCACAACTCGCGCAAAAAATACGTGTTTTTATTTTTAAATAAAAAAGTGCACTTTTATTGGGACACCTTATGTATTATGTTTTATAACAATTTTAGTTTTCTTTTTTTGTGGGCTTTGGAGTCAAAAATATATTTCTTATGAACTTCATACCTGACATGAAATATCCTCCCCCCACCCCTCTTGGATGATTTCTGCTCTCGCCGGCCTGTACTTGACGTATTATCACTAGGATCAACACGTTGAAAACTTTATCTATTAAAATGAGTACGTTTTGACTATGCGTGAGGAAACTGTACATATTGTGTATTAAAAGCCTCTTTTCTCGCAATGTAACGAATTATGACATCGATTTGCATTCACTTACCCAACTAAAATAAGTGGGCGTATATGCAGTTGAATGTTAAACTTTTTGAACAATGCAATTTCTATTAAAATTCAATTTAAAAAATTACTGTTACAAAATTACATTTTACTTAAGTTTTTTCTTTAAACATTTTTGTTACAATGTGACACAAAAGTATCTCAGCTCATCACTTCGTTTGCATTATCTAGTCATTACTTTTCTATTTTAACGCATTCATATTTTCTTCATTTCCTATTTTCATAATCATACATTATGCAGATTTCTAAAGACCATGGTTAACCGCGTAGAACAGTCTGGCACAGCCCATCAGCCCACTTGCTTCCGGTGCAGATTAACAAATGAAAAATCATCAAGACAATGACAAGCGTTTCATTATTATGATCGCATACGAACACATACCCACATATTTATTCAGTGCACTACACCGCATAAAAGTTTTTCGAAAACCACCCAACAGCCCAACTCATTATAATTGCAGTAAAATTTTACAATTTGCGCAATTTTTTATTCTTCACTCACACAAAGTCTTCTAATAGCACCTTTTTTCTACAGGATATGAATGTAGAATTCAGGATAATAATAATGAAGATGATGAAACAGTGCATTAAAATGCATTTCCTATTGGTATGTGTGTGGGTACATTTCTGATATACCGCAGTGTTCTATATGGTTAATTGTGGTTTTCTTATTAGAGTTCTGGTGTACGTCAACTCATCTACAGCTCTGGTGTGGCAACAACAAAAACATCATCACAATCGTTGACAATTTAAGTGGGTGTTGCGCAATTTTCAATTACGAGTATATCACATCTCTTTGTGGGGGTGTCTTAATGCATTTTCTTTGTCAGTTTAATAAGAAGCATGCCGCATGATATTTTTTTTTTTTGAAATTGAAGCATACACTAACAACTTTTTTCGAAGAAAATCTCTCACTTACAAATGAATTTTTGTGTCAAAATATTTTGTAAACGAAATGCGTGGCTATCTTTAAGAAGATCACAGGCACATTTTCAATGTTATGTAAGTAGATCTAGCAATAAAATATATATTCTCATTGACACCCGATAATAACTTACTTCTTACTCTACCGAAAACCAGTGAATCCACATAAATTTGGAACTGGTTTTCACTGTTATTGACCTGCAAATAAGATTTGTGGCTTTAGTCGACATCACTCAAAAAATATTCCACGCTCTGAGCTATTTAAGTGCTTTAAGCAAATGAATGCGAAGAGCCCGACTCTTTTCGCATCCTTTTTTAATACCCATTTCAGGGTGCCTTCTAAGCAAAAAAAATCGCACAATAAAAACTCTAATAAGAGATTAATTTGGAGCGAAATGTTACACGAGATGTGCGTGTATCGCTCCAATTGAGGCCTATTCGGAGCTTTTTGAATGGCTGGGTAGTTATCTTTTATTGTTACATCCACATCTTTATCGCTCATTTCATAGATCATTTTTGAGTTTCATGCATACAAACATTGCCCTTTCGTTTGCTCGCTGCAGCATCTAATCCGAGCCATATTTTCACGTCTTAAGTACTTGACTCATATGCTGATCCGACTATCAAACAGAGACCTTTTGTGTTATTTACACTTTACGCAACGCACTTTATTCTGAAATATTTAGGCCTATGTCAAAAATTTGTAGCATTTTCTTTCAAATTTAAAAGGTTTCTTATAACTATTCTGCTTGCTGGAAGCTAGCCATCTCTGTTGGAACTTTTCAATCAGTCAGCTCTGTTTCTTATTAAAGAAGTCTTTCCCTCAGCGTCTTCTAAGTTTTTTAAGCAACGCTAGAAAAATTTATTTCAATGAGTCGCTTTCTGCAAGCTGTGCTAGGTATATATTTTGTAAAATCATTACATGAGCCGACACCAAATCACTTCTTTTATAATGATATCTTGCTGAGCACTTACTATAGCGTTCGTGCGTATTTGCTTGTGTCATTCATATCCTATTGGAGTCTAATAGTCCGGGAGGTAGCGTTCCATTTTTCGAAGCAAATTCCTCCCACTTAATTTTTTTTGCAAGTAAAAGTTTATATATAGCTGATACTTGAACTATGCGTCGGTCGGCAGAATCGTGGCGGGCCTGCTTGCGAGAGGTGGACCAAAACAACTTTGCGTAATATCTCGGAAAGTAAGCCCGAAGTAAAAAAATATGTCAGGATCAATGTTGTAGAGCAGAAAAAACCACATCAATTTCATGGCCGGAAAATGCCCAAACGACAATATTTGTCCCACTTTTCATCGTTTTAAAGATCCCAATAAATATTGTAGTTTTGAGCAAACATGAAATCTTCTCTCTCACTACAAAAAACTAAGTCTCGATGGTTAGCCATTTGGACTTGAATGAACTCTGGGGGTTGTTTAGCCTTCCTTTAACATCATACTTGAGTTTGTATGGCCAAATTTTTTGACTATTGCGTGGCTCGTTGGATGTTATCCTTCTTAAACTGCTAAAGAGGCATAAGGCGATGATGGTCGTAACCGATCTAGGTGCTTCTCTTAAGAGTTTGTTAATGCAAAATGGCTTATTTGGTTTTCTAGCCCATTAGCTAGAGGATACTCAAGTAGTTATCATACATAAATGCGAAAATAATGTGCCTCCGATCATCCTTCGATTTGTGTCACTGCAGAATTCTATTTGTTTTTTATAAGTTGTGATATCCGTGCTCATATGATCCCATATAAATATGTCATTTATTATGTGCTCGTTTAAGAAAATGCTGGTCGAAACTAAGCAATTTTAAATAATCGCAGTTAAAAGTCTAAAATTAGTCTGTGCAAAACCTAATCCTAACATAACACACTGTGCCCCAAAAAAAATGCAATACACATGCTTCTGGGAATCCTGTCAAAATACACAAATCAAAAATATTAACTTAATGCAAAAGTAACAGGAACAACAAGGATGAGAAACTATTGTAGCACATGTAAAACAGAATGTAGCGTGTGAAATCAGTTCGCACCTTTTTTTTTATTCTTCCTTACAAAAACACAAAAAGGATAAGAGCGAACAGGAAAATGTAAGTGTCCGGCGAAATGAAAGATACACAATGTGTGTAAAATAAATAAATGGTTAAGGAAAAAGATTAACACCATTAAAGAAAATATTAATTACATTAAAGGCGGAACATGTAAGAAATTAACAATATTAGGAAAATCACACCGAGGTCACTTAAGAAAATCCAGTTTGTAACGCAACTTTAAAAAGAACAGTTAGATACCTTTTGTTAAATTTAAGAAAACTGTGAATGTTCTCATACCTAATGGGATTTCAAACGGAAATAGCCAGAAATTCCTTTATTATCAACTTAAAAATAAAAATTTCATATCCTCGAACAGGTAAAACGTAGTCCTTTATTGAATGCATAAAACGAAGAGACAAAGGGAACATGACAACTGGTGTGTAAATATTTTGACAATTCGTGCCAAAATGCAACGTAAATCAAAGAAGAGAATAAGAAACTGGTTCCTGAACTTCTCTGTTCCATATAACCGCAAATGTGCTTTCAACAAAAGCAATGGAATTTCTGGTATTTTGAAATTTGATATCAAAAACTTCATAAGTCTGCGGAATGTTTTGAAGATTTTTTACTAATGAAAAATTCCAGCTTACACTGAAACATTTTTTTTTTACAATTTCATACCCGATGAATGTTTTTAAATTACTAGTTTCGAAGATATATTTGCAACTTAAGGGATCTAATGTACCTCTTTTGGGGTGTGAAAGCTTACAGGCTTATATCTAGTGCCGATTATTATCGATAATAATAATTATTAACAAAAATTATTGAGAAACGTTTGTCAGTGGCTACCACTAGTTTTGAAAATCTATCGCGTGAAGTAGAGACTAACAAAAAATTTCAGCCTTGCCTGGCTTCTTATGGACAATTTTTTCCTCAGAGCCGTATGCAAAACTAGTGTTCTATAGAAATAGATTGGTTTAGTTACAGATTCATAAAATCAAAGCAGAATTTTGGGTTAAAGCAGCCAACTTTTAGCAATGGCGTTATTTCATATGAAAAGCCCTAGTGAAGTTTTTCCAGATTTTTCTTTGATCTTTCCTCTGTAGTTTGTTTTTCTGTCGAGAATTACCCAGTAATTACAGTAATTTAGCTTTATTTGAGAAAACTTTATCGAGTATAGCAGTTTCAATGATAGGAATTTTGAACTTTCTACCAAAAAGAATAAGTTCAGGCTTATATGGGTTGACCTCCAAATTACGTGTTAGTTATACAGACCATGTAACCCATTTTTTTGTACGTTGGCAAGCGTTTACCGAGATCTTGATTGAGCATGTGATTGACACGAGCGATATTCTATAAAAAAAGGATACCTCGTTCACAACTCCAATATACTTACTGACTTGTGTATGCCATATCGAATTTGATAGCGTTAACGTTCGTTAACGAGTCTAACTACGTAACATCGTTCCACTGGCTAACACTTTTGATAATGTCTACATTAATTTTCCGTGGTTTATGCAATAACTGAGTTGAATAGATTTTCAGCTGACTGATCATTCATAATAATCGAGCAACTTAAAATTTTTTAAGTTTAGATTATCTCTGCATATTTTAAATCAATTCATCTGTTTATTTTACTCACTCCACTTTCGCCAGTTGCGAAACTTGTCTTCAATTTCATGAATATTTGTTAATTACCTATACTGCAATAACAGAAAATCCTCTCTTCTGTTAAGTTTGCGAAGACTTCAGACATAGGAAGTCATCGAGTATATGCCATATCTTACACAACATGGCATGTAGTCAGTACCAGAAACACCCATATTTTTATTGACTAACAAAGCAAAACATCAAGCCCCCTTAATTTTTTAAATCAATTCGTCCACTTTAAGTCTCTTATTTTAAGTTCTTGGATTCACATATGTAGCATTTCTTCGAACTTGAATTTTAATGAATTTCTCAGTAAAAATTAATCATCTCCTTGTAGTAGGTCTCAAAAGGGCTTAGCATATTTCTTTTCAGCTTGTCTAGATTAAAAGTTGCACTGTCTTCATCAACCCGGAGCGGAAAGTTTGCTGCAATTACACAAAAAATGGTGCTGGACAACATACGTAAGACTTAAAGCCTAAGGACTATTTGAGAGGTTATTTTCATCTTCCGTTTTTTCATCAGCATGCTTAATAGCTTGGAAGTCGGTAGCCTAAGTTTCGTGCGGCAGAGGTTGAAAATCATGAAGTTCGAAGTAATATAAATAATACGAACAATGTCTGCCATTACGTTGCCTCTGCGTTATTAATTGAGAGTCCTTTGAAACTGTAAAACAAAATCGCATCATAAACCTTTTTATTGCGCCTGCCTTTAATGTTGAAAAATGTGTATATACAAGAACAGATATGTTAAATACAATATGCCGAAGTGTTTGTTTAAATTTTATAATATATAAACTTCTTTTTTTTTATCGTCAGTCAGATAATATAAAGATTATTTCTTAAGAAACCAGAGAACCATCCTCTGCCACTTAGTTATTGCCGCTTTCAAAAATTTGTAATATAAAAAAAATTGAGTACTAACTCATTTTATAGCGTCAGCCTCTTGGCTAACTGGTTCCTTTTCTTATAAAAACATACATAAATGTAGAGAAGGCAGACGACTACAGCACTGCAGTTTCGGATACAGACGTTATGGAGCGCTTAAGATACATATTTTTAAGGATATATCTATGTATTTATATAAAACTAGTGCCGTGAAAATTTTGCTACCTAAAACTTAATAATCTATTTTTTTGGACACTAACGGGTATATTTTTTTTCTGGCTATGTATATGGGACATTCCACGCCGAATCGTACACCATTTTACTTTTGCATCTATAAATTTTGTGTATTTTTTGCTTTTCTTTTGGTACTGGTTGAGACTAGCCTCCAAAACTTGTTTACTTTATTTTCCTCCGATATATCACTAGTTGAAATTTATCACACAAGTCTACACACAGATCTACGTAAGTTCCAGCACGCAGGATTACTGGACATTTTTATTTACGATGTCTTGTAGAAAAAAATAGATATCGATAAAATTCAAAGTGGGTTTCGACGGAAAAATGTCAAACTTTTCAACTATATAACTCGAAGAAATCGGGTATCCCTAAAATTAATATACGATTTTGACCATAATCGACAATTTTGACATAAGCAACCTTATATACGCGACGAGCTACACGTCTGCCTACTGAATTTTCATCTTCTGGGGGCAATATTGAATTCTGTAAGAAAACTATAAACTTTTTTACACATTTGCAATTGCTGTTATTAAAAATGCGAAAGTGTGCGAAAGACGTTTGCCTTTTATATTTTCGTTATCTATACTATGCCCTTAACACAATACAACAGCGGCAGACGCGTTAAAATAATTTGATACAATTTATTTTTTTGCAACTTGAAAATTCATTTAAACAAATTCATTTTACTCTTGGTTTCGTACACCAAAAATGTTCACCTCCCTACCTAGCCCTCCCTAGCTATAATTCATTTGCCCAAAGAACTCGTTTTATACTCGTAGTCTGAGTCAAAATATTTTGGGAAAGATCCGAACCTCTTGGACATCTTCTTTCTGGATATGTTCCTAGCCTTGTATGAGTTTCAGTTCGTCCTTTCAATAATATTCCGGTAATGCATAAAAAAAATCTCTATTGCAGAAAACCTCTGTGTGGAATAGTACAACATTAACAATGACGGCAGTTTTTAACACTTAACTTCACACCAATTAAAAACGGTCTACAATCTGGTTAACAGCTTGTTAAGATGACTTTTTTTATAATTTTTGTTCGTCGAAACGCCTGTTAGAAAAACAATTGATCATCCAAAAGAGCAAAATAAAAGCAATTGAAAAAATACCACCTGTTCCTTGGCACATTCAATCAGCCTATGCATACGGTTAACACATGACTTTTGGAAGCACTTGAAACGGACTATGCGCTAAACGCTAACAGGATAATAAATGGTATTTGTACAAGTGATTTTGGCGCTAGAAAAAAAAGGCTCAGAGGGGCGTTGCAGCGTCTCAAGTGCTTAAAAGGTGATAATTGAGCAATTAACGCATTTTCACCGAAAATTTGAATGGAAAATGAAAACAAATCATATGTGAGTGAAAGTTGGAAGCAATTTTTTTTTTCACTTTTGTTGGCAATGTCATATTTTTAACAATAAGCAATAATTTTTGAATGCATCATTAAAAAACATCAAAGCGTTATATCTCTGTTTTTGTATTCAAAAATTTTCAATGCTTAGGGTCTCTCCTATCTACGAAGTTGAGAGATGTTACCTTTAGGCTTTAAAACTCAGAAAAAAGTTACTGCAATTTTTATTCAATTTCTTATACCGTGCCAAACTTTCGTTGAATTTCTCATGTTGCCATACTTTCCATTTGATCCTTTTTGAATATTTGCGGCTATTGTAAATCAATTTTTTCTTGTTTTATATTGCGCGAATTGTAAATTAGTTTTCAGCTTGCTAGTTGTTGTTAGATAAAAACACATCAAATCAACGTAAGTGGGGATTATTAAACTTGCAAGCTGCGAATTTGACGAAAATTTGTAGGATTAATTTAACCGGTAAGACTACGTTTAAGATTTTAAACTTCTGATGTTCGACGCTATCAAGATAAGAGAACCTTATTTTTAAAAAACGTGAATTACGAATATATTTGGGTTAACCCCCGAAACCAATTTTTGAAAATTATTTGTGAATAGCATGTGTTGAAAAACGATATAAAAAATATTTCCAGAATCTTATAATTATTTTCATTGTAGATTTTAATGTACCGGATGGAATTGTGAAATATATGACAAAATTTTTTAAGCAAGTGTTCGGGTAAGTTGTCGGCAGCGAATCAGGGTCAGGGCTTACATCAAACAACGGCTTTCCTGCATGTGGTACATAATTCCATGTCGAGAATGCGATTTACAAGCTCAAAAAAAAACTAAGTTGGTATCTTTACAATGGAAAAAAGAGTTTTAAGGATATGAACTTATACAATATGTCTTTTGTCCATCCTTAAAGCAGTTTGAACAATAATTTTTTGGCGATATATTTCAAAGAGTCCAAAGTTTTCCATAAATTGGTTGATAAGCTGGCACTTCTAAAATATTTCAAATGCGTCGTTTATAAGAGTACTTTCTGAGCGCATATTATTTTTTGTCTATACCAAAGTTGGATTTTACAACACAAAAATTTTAAGAAGAGGTCATATCTTAGAGCTGAGAAATTTCGAGGCACAAGATTTGTTAAAAGATAGTTTTGGTTAAAATTCAACAATGTACTCAAAATTTATATAGAATCGTTCAACTTTAATATTGACATGCATACATATGTGTACATATGTATTTACTTTCTTACCAAAATAGATAGAATTTTTGTCATACCTATTTAGGTTGAAAACGAAGTATATAGGTTAGGTTAGGTAGGAGTGGCAGTCAGTTACGAAAAACTGACTCACTTAGACCAAATGTGATCCATTGTGATACCACAGGGTGTTTGACTATACCCTCTCGTTGAACCAACAAGATTTCATTTTGAAACTAAATAGCTGACCTAAACTGACATGTCTAAGGTCATCCAGATCATCAAATAAAAACGACCCAAGTGCTTTGTGGCGTTTTTTAGCAAGTGCGGGACTAGAGCAGAGAAGATGTTTAATATTTTCCTCTTAATCCACATCTCCACAACTTCTACAGAAGTCAAAGGACCTAACACCTAATCTCTCCGCATGTCTGCCGATGAGGCAGTGGCCAGTTATGACTGCGACAACTGACGAGACACTATAAGCTTCTCCACACAGAACGCGTCCGCGTCAGCGTCCGCGTCCACGTCCAGCGTCCGCGTCCACGTCCAGCGTCCGCGTCCAATACTTCACACAGGGCGC
Source organism: Meiosimyza decipiens (assembly GCA_963680825.1). NCBI lineage: Eukaryota > Metazoa > Arthropoda > Insecta > Diptera > Lauxaniidae > Meiosimyza > Meiosimyza decipiens. Next base: position 84,334,369 of record OY804258.1, on the reverse strand, counting down.
GATATTTTTGTGTGAGCGATTCAGTCTGTTCACTTAATTCTTTGGAAAAAGTAGTGCGTTTTGAGTTTTTTTGTTTGATATTGACTATGAGCTCGGAAGAAGAAGAACTCCTTTTGCTATTAGCTTTGCAAAGCAAAAAGAAGAAAAGACGATATTGGGTTCATGTAATCAATAATTGACTTCTTTCCCAATCTCGTTCCATGCCTCCGACTTTTTTAATAAATTTTTATAATCTTCGTCAGATTTGTCGAATAAAAATCTATATTTACGCACACTTTCAATTAAAATTTCAATTTCTTCACTTATTTTGCTTATTAGATAGCACAGGGTCAACGCGATATTCTGTAATTTTGTACAACTTGAACGCTGAACGCTGCGTCCCAAAAATAACGCTGGCGTTCAATCGCGTTCAGTGTGAAGGGAAAGATTCAACATTGTGTAATACAACGTCATTTTGGGACGCGGCCGCGGACGCGTTCTGTGTGGAGAAGCTTTATGTCTAGTGCAAGAAATTAGTTCTGACGAACGCTTAGCATCCCATTCCGGCCAGATTTGCCTAGTTATATTACAAGTTGACCCTTCAGTCCATCTTTTATTAGCATTTTTAACCATTTCTTCTTTAAGCAGAAACTTGCAGGTAGCAAGTGGCATGCCAACACCTTCCTTGTACTGAGGAATTTGTGCAGTAGTCCCCTGCCTAGCAAGTTCATCCGCTTTGCAATTGCCGTCAATGTTCCTATGCCCAGGCACCCAGATGAGGTGAATGTTAAAATGTTGAGCCATCTCGTTTAGAGACGAGCGACAATGTTGGGCCAGATGAGGTATTTCCAACTTCATCTGAATACATTTACATGCAAGCTTATAATATGTTATTAACATTTAGACAAATTTTTGTTCATTTAACAGCTCCATAATAATTTATTAGGAGAAAGAAAATGAGATTTGATATTAACAAATTTAGTCTAGCATTTCGGTATATACATATGTATGTATATTAGAGCGGTTAAATAAATTTTTAGATTTTTTTATTACGTGTCAGCTGATATCTACAGCGTAGCCCGTCTTGGCAGATCTTCTCAAAGTATTTTCATTTATATTGAATACTGGATTAACGCTACGTGATTGAAGTTGTCAAATTTTGAAGTAAGAGATTGATTGATTAAATAGCACAAGCTATTCCAGACGTGGAATTCGAATCACGAACTATTTTTATAATCTTCTCTTTTTCTTATATATTAAAATCTTTAGTCATATCTAAAGTGAGAATGAAAGAAAAATAAATTTCACAATTTAGCGGTGCTATCCATTTTTTGGTGTAAGTGCTACATAAAGAAAAGAATGCAACTTATGTGTGTACATACATATAGTATGTACCATGTACATATAAGAATACTCAAAACAAAATTTAAAAAAATACACGTGCCCGAACCTATGGCATCCCCAAAGGTAAAATCTATTGATTCACTGGTCTTACGCATAACCGTATATATTGATCTTCTCTTGTTCACAAATCGAAAATGCTATTCAATCTGCATTGAAATTGTAACAGCACAAGACTGTAATTTAGTGTAATAATTTTCAATATCAATGTTCTGAACGTTCCTCAATCGTTTTAAGTCGTTCGTACTTTACAGTACGAACAAAAAATGTTTTATGACAAACTAATTAGGGACAGTAGTTTTTGATTCATATACAAACACATTCAATTTGGAATACGCAACAAAATCTTTTTAAAAGTGCATCTTTGGTACTTTAAAAATACAACATAGCCAATAATTTTTTTTTAACGTTATTCTTGTGAAGTGAAGACATTCGTTGTTTCGTTAAGGAGTAGCTCGTGCAACAAAATAGGGGCAGTGACAAAATATAACTTCAGTTAACTCAAAAAATTACAAAGAGGTTTATTATATATTGTATATGGTTAATCGTGATTATAAAAGTTGATTTTGGTAATGGGTAAATGGCATCAAGATGGAATCTCGTGTCGACAAATTGCTGCTGCCTTAAAAGTTTCCAAAATCCATGGTAGGCAATGCGCTATAATATTTAAAAAAAAATCCACTGTTTAAAAGGTACAACGCAAACAAAGAAGCCGCATAACTACTGCTCGAGAAGATACTCATATTGTCCATGAGTCTAAAAAAATCTGCATAAGTCCGAAAACGAGCTTCGGCTATCTATGGCGAAAATAAAGCAGCACTATACGTACATGCATTTAAAAGACTATTGTGTGAAGCTGGATTTTTTGGACGGATTTCTCAGAAGAAGCCCCTATTATCTGTACGCAACTGCAAGAAGAGACTTGAGCTTGCCAAAAAGTATCGTCAGATGAATGGAAAGGAATGGAAAAGTGTTGCTTTTAGACGAAACTAAAATAAATGCAAGGTCACCCAATGGGGAAAAAATATGTCGCCTGCTCTAAGTCAAAGGAGTTTGACCCAAAGTATATCTGATCTACACTTAAGCATGGACGAAAAAGCATTATGCTTTGGGGTTCTATGTCATGGTGCGGCGTTGGCCCACTGCGAAAAAGTGAGGGTATTATGGACAAATTCCAATACATTGGAATCCTGGAGAATGTAATGCTGCCTTACATACATCGCTAGGCAGGTCAATCAATGGTTGACTGGTCAACAACTTACTGTATTGGACTGCCCATCCTTCAGTTCTGATCTAAATACAATTCTGAACTTATGGCAACTGGTAAAAAACAAAGTGAGTTGGCTCAAGATAAGCAACTTTGATTAGATGGACGACGAAACTAAGAAAATCTGGGAAGCAGTTCCAATCAGTGTTTTCCTTAGAATATATTGGAGTTAATCCTTCGCAGATGTCAAGCGGAAACTGATAGCAACGGTTTTGCTACGAAATATTGATAAAACTTCAATAAAGTACAACATAAAATTTAAAAACATTGTGTGTCCCTAATTATATGCACGACTCCTTTGATTATGTATCGAAGCTTTTCACATAATCTCAAAAATTGTGGTAAGTAATAGAAACATAATAGTTTTTTAAGAAAGGTAATGAGGCATTTAGGCTAATTCTGACCAAATTTCAATGTTTTTTTTTTTAATAAATAAAATACCAATTTTACCAAAAGTTTCAATGCTTATAATGCATAATTCTATCTAACTTTTAAACAGTGGCTTCAATTTGGTAGGGCTGAGGAGGGCATTGCCCCCCCCCCCCCGCCACCCCTAAGGAACTGATACTAGTTATTATTCAATACATCAACTCAGTGAACCTGGCCCAGGGGAAGGGGGGGGGGGATTTTAGCTCGGATATTTCATGTCAGGCTATGCAGTTCGAAAAAATGTATTTTTGATCACAAAGCATACAAAAATACAGACATTGTTTTATAAGCATATTACTTAACATATATGCTTATGATTAAGTACTAAAGGGTGTTTTTTTTAGAGGTATAGAGCTTTGAATTGAAATAAAACACAAGAAAATCGTTTTAATGTCCATCAATTTGGCTTTATTGGAAGGATAATTTTATGCCATTAATGTTTAAATATGATTTCGGGCATGTGGCCGCCGCGGCTGGCTCGAATAAAGCCAATTCTACAGGTCCAATTTTGAACCACTTTTTTGAGCATATGGGGCCGTATGTCGGCAATAACGCCACGAATGTTGGCTTCCAAGTCCCCTAACGTTTCTGGTTTGTTGGCGTAGACGAGCGACTTCACATATCCCCAAAGAAAATAATCCAATGGTGTCAAATCACACGATCTTGGTGGCCAATTGACAGGTCCATTCCGCGAAATTATGCGCTCATCGAATGTTTCCTTCAATAAATCGATTGTGACGTGCGCTGTGTGGCATGTAGCGCCGTCTTGTTGGAACCACAACTCATCCACATTCATGCCATCCAATTCGGGAACAAAATAGTCGGTTATCATGGCTCTATACCGGTCTCCATTAACGGTAACTGACTCTCCAGCATTATTTCGGAAGAAGTATGGCCCAATGACTCCACCAGCCCATAGAGCACACCAAACAGTCAGTTTTTGTGGATGTAATGGCGTCTCAAGGGTCTCATGTGGATTCTCTTCACTCCAAATGCGGCAATTTTGCTTGTTGACGTAGCCATTCAACCAAAAATGAGCCTCATCACTGAACAAAATTTTGCGATGAAAATCAGCATCGAGATCAATCTCATTTTCGGCCCATACACCAAAATCACGACGCATTGCATGGTCTCGCGGCTTTAATTCTTGCACAAGCTGGATCTTGTAAGGTCGCAAGCCAAGATCTTTGCGCAAAATCTTCCATAAAGTTGATGGACAAAGCTCCAATTGCTGTGCACGGTGGCGAATCGATTCATTCGGGTCCTCTTCAACATTTTGCTCTACAGCGGCAATTGTTTCTTCGGTGCGCACTGTTCGACGTCTCTGCGGATGCGTATTATCACATAGAGTAAACGTAGTGCGAAAACGATCCATGGTTAACCGAATTAATTGCTCTGATAGACGATTATGTCGACCATAAAATGGACGGAGCTTGCGGTAAACTTCGCGAACTGAACCATTATTTTCGAAATAAATTTGCACGATTTGCAAGCGTTGTTCTTTTGTCAACCTGTTCATGATGAAATGGCAAACCAAACTGAACATAAATGACATTAGAGTTGCCAGATTTCACCATAAAATGCCAGTTTTATCTCTATTCGAAAAACAAACCTCTAAAAAAAACACCCTTTATATCCTTTTAAGAAGCTTATTCTGTGAGTTACTGAAAAAAAACTCGTCGAAAATTCTTTGTGCACTGATTTCGACATCGCGATCTACATATATTTATTGAGACGAATCCGTTAAGCTGATCTTCAGACATTGTTAGTCTAAGGTAGGGTCGCATGGAAAAGTTGTCACAGCATTTGTCGCTTGGATCGGTTTTGTGAAACATCGGAAGTTGCGGATGAATTTTCTAAAAATAACTACGAGTATAAGCTGCGAACCTTTTAACTTATCGCAACAAAATGGGTACCATTTGAGAAAAACCCCCTGCGCATTGGCCTGCAATGAAACCATCTTATAGTCGTGGAATTATAATTCTCGTTAACAATTCTTCCACTAAAAGCTCAAGGCGGACTATCAGTGTAGGATCTATGGAGTAAATTGCTCCCTAAAACAACTTTACTTTAGATACTTTGATATGCAACTCAACGATGATCAGTAGTAGTCTAATCGTTTTGTGGTATGTAGAATTAATTTTTTTTGTGTGAAAAACCCCATGGTCGAATCTGCTACTGAGGAGTTAGTATAAAATATCACAGCCAACTTATTTAAGTTTCGGCGCAATGGACAATCTATGCATTAAATTACAATAGTTCAGCTTACCCGAAAAAAACTTAAGATAAAATAACAAACTATGTTCTGAAAAAATTATTCACAAAAGCAATATGTCGCCTTCACACTTAAAGGTAGTTGTCCTAGTTGTAATTACGAAAATAAAAAATAAATATTTTGTTTTAGCATTTTTCCTTTCCATTGTTACTGCAATTTTCTCATTTTTATCTCTTTGTTTGAGTTCTTTCCACTTATGTAAATTCCATTACGATTTCTTTGCATGAATGTTAATGTAAGCATATTCCTCATACTTTCATGAAAAAGCTCCCCAGTGAGATATAAAAAACGTGCTTCCAAGGAAATTAAATAAGAAGGATTAAAAATAAAAATCATAAAGGTATCGGAATGGAGTAACCCAAGTTTAAGTAGAGGACAGGTACTTACCCAGGGAGTCCCAGATTTCCCTAAAATATTTTGAGTTCGAGTAGATAGAAAGATTTTTCTTCCTCTTGACAAACTGTTAATGGAAAAAAATCTACTGGTATGACCGATTGCCTTATTTTCTAAAATCGTATTTCTAAGGGAAAAATGGTCGGAAAAACTATTTTATGCGTTTGGTGGAGCTACTGAATCTGATTGTATATGAACTGGAAGTTGTTCCTAACGAAACATATAAGTTTTATTTTAAGCTATGACGTTTTTGATACATATAATATATATACTTTTTTCAAATTTATTTTTTATTATTTTCTTAAACTTATATCTCAAAGCCTATGAGAGGCACAGTAAAAAAATTGCAAAAATACAAAAAATTTATTAAAAGGTCATATATGTATATAAGGTCGCGAGTCCCAGGACTCTGTGTGGTTTTTTTAATATCCTCTGTGCAGTGCCTTTGGCGACAAAAGTGATAAGAATTTTCTCTGTCCATAATCAATTCCTAGAACGCTTGATTGAATTTTTGTATATATATAAGCTTGACATAAAAAAAAATTTATTGCAAAATGTGGAAAATTGATGGTGAACAAAAAAATTCTCGTGGAAGTGGCACAATTTTGAAGATATTAAAAAAATTAAATTTTTCCCGGATTGACCACGGTCCCTGATCCTGCCGCACAGTGACGAAATTTATTTTTTTCTTATAATCAACTTTCTGGCTGCATTTTAAATTAAGGCCAAAAAAAAATTCGGCTGGCCAGATTAATGTAGAATTCAAAGCCGAAGACTTGTTTCGATCGGTTCGTCATCATAGCCAGAAATATGCTTTTAACATTCATATACCAACAGGTTCCAATGTAAAATCGGAAGTCATAATACTATATTTTTGGCAATCAAATCTTAAGTGATTTTGTTCTGTTTCTGATATTTTCTCAATTCAAAAGTTTCATAAAAAATAAGATAGATACATATTTGAATAAAAAATGAACTCGGGAGATACGGCACCTTTTTTTTGAACTTCTATAACAACGCTAGTAAAACAGATTTCTATGGGAACTAAGTATGAATCTATTCTTTAGTTAATAAGAAACCAAAAAAAAGTATTTCAAGTTAAATAAAAATTATTCAATTAGTGCTTCTTTTCAAATTTATAAATTGTACACAGCGCCAAATCACCCGATACTGAGGGTGATATGCCGCCATGCCTTGGGTGATGTGGCACCTTAAGTGGTTTTTAAATTTTTCCTGTCACAATTGTTGCAGGTGTTCACATTCTGATGTACATTTATCATGTAACCATATACGGCACATATCACATTAAATCCAATCATTTGGTGAGCAAATATATTTTCAATCCTAATGTTTTATCACATGGAAAGGAAGAAATGGCAATTACACTCACAGTGATGTGCTGCCATAGCTCCTCTTTTAAATATACCGAATAAAAATACCACGACACCAAAAAACATCGTCACTCGCGCTTGCATCCTCCCAAAAACGAAATCACTTTTAATTTTGTTCGTTTTCATGCATACAATACATAACTGTAGCAAATACTCACCGTTATATAGCCTCTCGAAATATATTCGAAACATTTTGTGCACTTTTTTTTAAAAGCCCGTACACAAGTAACTGTAGCAACTACGACAAAATGGGCTGCTTTCTACGAAGTCAATATTTGAATGATACGAAAGCTGCAAGTATTGAAATTGAAAGGGGTGCTATATCACCTGGGGGGTGCCAAATATCCCGACTTTACCCAACATGAAATCACATTTTAAAATTGTTTTGTGGAAAGTTTTCGAGACAAGAATTTTTATTTTTCAAAGCTGACATCTCAAATTTCAAACTATCTCAGGTTACAAAAGACCTTTTTTGTGTATTCATATGAGATATAAAATTAACGATAACTAAATTGCTTCCAACTTTTTCTCACAAATTGTGCCAATCAGTGCAGATATTTTGGCGCAATTGAAAGAAACACCGCTAAAAATTAATTTTGTCATGTCGAAATTGTAGTCAAAAATAAAACCTATTCCACAAAAAAAGAGTAAGACCCGATAAAAAGCTCAATTTATCATTTTGTGTATGAAGACGTAATTTTATCTAAGAGTGCAAGCTAAAATTCAACAAGATCTTTGGAAAAATATTGATATAATTATTAGAATATAAATACGCAATACAATTTATATATGAGCAAGTTAAGATTTATTTCAGAAGTGAAAAAATTAAAATTTTCATTTTAAAAAGTTTCATCAAAAAACATTGATACAATACAAAACTAAAATAATAAAGTATTTTTATACGGATAATTGGAGTATCTCAACACCCCTTCTCAATAATTAGTACTTAAGATAAGCCAGATAATTTACGAAATTTGCTAAGCTTAATATTTTGTAGTGCTTTGGTAAGCATGTCAGCAACCATATCTTCCGTAGTACAGTGCAAAAACTTTATAATTCCAGATCGATGAATTTCTCTTGCTTAGAAGTACTTTACGTCAATATGTTTACTTCTTGGATTGACATTTTCTCCCTCAAGAATTTTTAAACAACTCTGACTGTCTTCAAAAATGTTAATGTTAATGTGTGTAATTTGAAAGTCATTGAGTAGTTGCTTTAACCATATTGCTTCTTGCGTTGCTTCGGTCAGTGAAACTAACTCTGCTTCAGTAGAAGATAATGATATGTTGCTCTGCTTACGACTTGCATAGCTGATGGTTGCAGACCCAAGCATGAAAATGTATCCGCTTGTTGATATCCGATCTTGAGTATCGCCAGCCCAATCTGCATCTGAGTAACCAACTAAATTTAGATTATCTCTAGTACCAACACAAAGTTTTAAGTGTTTTGTTCCCTTAAGATACTTAAAAACTCTTTGGACCTCCACCCAATCTCTCTTGGTAGGATTGCTTACTTTTCGCGACAGTATAGATACAGCCACAGCAATATCCGGCCTAGTATTGCCAGCAAGATATAAGAGACTGCCAATAGCTTTACGGTATTGATTATTTTTAAAAATAATATCTTCTTTTATCTTAGTTTTCATATATCCAGGGTCTAGAGGTATTTTTGAAATATGAGCATCTTCAAGGCCAAATTCTTTGAGCAATTTATTAATATATTCCTGAATGTAAAAAATACCTTCTTTGTCTCGTTCAATCTCAATCCCCAGATATAGCTTTAGATTTCCAAGAATTGTAATTTCGAATTCTGATTTAAGAAAATTTATAAATTTGTTCGCCAAATGTTAATTTTTAGTAGCTACAACAATATCATCTACATATATCAAAACATAAATGAATTGTCCTTCATAATTTCCAATATACAAGCAGTTATCCGCGATTCCCCTTCTGAATCCGAATTTAAGTGACACTTCATTAATTCGCTGATTCCACATTCGAGCTGATTGCTTCAGACCATAGAGGCTTCGATTGAGCTTGCTTACTAGCCGCTCCTTACCACTTTGTGTAAAACCTTCCGGTTGCTTTATATAAATATCTGTATCTATCTTACCATTAAGAAATGCTGTTTTGACATCTATATGTTGCACCGCCATGTTTTTATATGATGCGATAGCTAATAATGTCCTCAGCGTTGTGTGCTTTACAACCGGTGCAAAGATTTCATTATAATCTTCTCCATGTCTTTGAGAAAATCCCTTTGCCACCAAACGCGCTTTGTAGCGATGTTTGCCATCTACAGTTCGCTTGAGCTTAAATATCCACTTGGATCCAACCACCTTTCGCCCTTTCGGTAATTCTACCAAGTCCCAGGTGTTGTTATCATTCAAAGCTTTTATTTCTTCTTTCATAGCCATCATCCACTTCTTGCCATCTGGCCTTAAAACAGCTTCTTTGTAAGTAAGTGGTTCTGCCGCTATTGTAGCTAACATTCCATAGCGTTGAGGAGGTTGTCCTTTTGTTGATCCAGAAGAAATTCGTAGCGGTAGATTATCTTCTGAAGAACTAGAAGATTCTTCATCTGCAGTATCAAAACATATATTTTGATCATCTTCCGTAACAACTGGATCCTGTTGATTAAAAACTTCTTCTATGTAGCCAAGATTATCATCCAAAACAGCTTCAGTATTCTGCATTGAAACAACTACTTCTTCTGAGTCCATTTGTATATTTCGCTGTTCATTGCAATCAGCCAACTTTTCTTCTAAGAACTTAACGTCTCTGCTAATAATAATCGTATTATTTGTTGTATCCAACAATCGATAAGCTTTCGATTCTTCGCTATATCCAACAAAGCGACATCTTTTGGATACTTCATCCAGCTTCCAACGTTTTTGTTTGTTGATGTGGGTATACACAACTGACCCAAATATGCGTATATGATTCAGCTTTGGCTTAAATCCATACCATAGTTCATAAGGTGAAGCATTACAAACACTCGAAGGTAACCTATTCTGTAAGTAGTTCGCCGTAGAAACTGCTTCAGCCCAATATTTTAAATCCATATCTGCATCAAAAAGCATACATCTTGTCATTTCCATCAGGCTATGGTTTTTGCGCTCGGCGACGCCATTCTGCTCCGGTGTATAGGGTGCTGTAAGTTGACGCTCGATACCCTTTCTCGCAAGAAAATTTATCATATGCTTGCTGTTAAACTCACCACCTCTATCTGTTCTTAAAATTTTTAATGTTTTGCCAAATTTATTTTCCGTCATTGCTGCAAACTCTTTAATTTTTGAGAAAGCATCACATTTATTCTTTAGAAAATAAACAGTACAATATCGGCTATAATCATCTATTAACGTCAGGATGTATCGATTTCCGCTTGGTGTTATATTTTGCATGGGACCACATAAATCGCTATGTATCAGGTCCAGAATGTTCACAGTTCGATTCTCTGACGCTTTTGGAAACGGTTTTCTGGTCATCTTTCCCTTTAGACAGACTTCGCATTCAGGTTTACAATTACATTTGCAAATTTGTATTCCATCGAAAACTTCCTTATCGACCCCGACTTGATAGCTGCAATATCTCGGTGACCAAAACGTCGATGCCAAATATGAACGCAATCTAATTTTGCAGAGCTTACTTTACAAGCTACTTGATCCTCGTCTAGTATAAATGAATGATTCTTCAATGTTGCAGTTGCATAAAGCACATTATTAGACGATATCTTGCATTTGTTGCCTTTAAACAAAACATCAAAACCGCCCTCTGTAAGCTTTCGCACTGATAATAGACTCCCATCAAACTCCGGTACATAAAGAACATTACGTATGATGATTTCTTGATTTCTGCACGTAATCACACCATCCCCAGTACCAGCTGATTTTAGTTCTGATCCATCTGCCAAAAAAATACTTTCCTTTAATGTTCGGTCTATATTGATAAAAAATTCTTCGTCACTGCACATATGGCACGTTGCCGCTGAATCAATAAACCACTGGTTTTTCATGTGTTTTGTTGATGCACCAAAACAAAAATTACCATATTTTGTTACGACATTTGCACGGTTATTCTGGTATTTCTTCTTGTTTGGACAGTTTCGCTTGATGTGCCCAAGTTTTCCACACGCAAAACATTTAGGATTGTAGGCAGATTTCTTGATTTCGGCCTTAAGTGCAACCTCTATGTCTAAATTGGTTCCATTTTGTCTGTTGCCCTCTTGAATTAATTTTTGTTTTACTAAATCCAGAGTCAGATCAGCTTCAGGACGAACTTCAAGTGCTGAAACCAGCATGTTGTAGCTTTCTGGTAAACTTGCCAATAAAAATGCTACCACTTTATGCTCCTGGAACGTTTCATCTAAATCTGTCAATCGATCAACAATGTCCAGCATACCAGCAATGTGGTCCTCCATAGCTTGACCTTCTTGCATTCGAGTTGTTGATAATTTACGAAGAAGACTCACCCTATTTGATAAGTTTGACTTCTCATGCTGCTTTTTAAGTGTATTCCAGTAATCCCGCGCTGTCTTCAACCGCTTTATATACACCTTTTGCGACTCCTCAAGGGAAAGACCAATGATTGCGCGCACTTTTCCATCCCGGACTAACCATTTCGAATTTGCTTCCACAGGAGCTTCATCTGTTACCAAATCCCATAGCTCACGCTCCAACAGCAATAGCTCTATATTGAATTTCCAAGTATGATAATTGCTGCTGCTAAGCTTGGGAAAATGCAGTTTTAGATCCATATTGCAAAATCCACGAAATATCCCCGAAAATAGCGTTATACTGATTTAATAATTATTTTATTTTTCCGTATTTAACTAAGAAAGGCCCATAACCTATTAGAATATAAATACGCAATACAATTTATGTATGAGCAAGTTAAGATTTATTTCAGAAGTGAAAAAATTAAAATTTTCATTTTAACAAGTTTCATCAAAAAACATTGATACAATACAAAACTAAAATAATAAAGTATTTTTATACGGATTATTGGAGTATCTCAATAATAATGGGTCAATGAATTTACCAAAAATTTACTTTCTTACCATGTACCGATTTTTGACTTTATCTATATCACTAATTCCTACTTTCTGGAAGCACATCAGAATTCTTCGAAATGTACTTCCATTTCCCATTGGGATAATACTGCTGTTTTAATAAACATTTTTTTGGATTTCTTTTTAATTTTTACTATTAAACATTTTAGTCTTTTCTTATAAGCTCTGTACATTTTCTTACAATTTAGCCAGTTGTGTACGTTAGTTCAAATTTTGTCAGGTTACAAATTTTGTAAGGTTAGTGCGGAAGATGGCAGTTGTCTTAATAATTTGGCCATTATGTACCTGGCTTATACATATGTAGGTGTGTATGCATATGAAAATTTTCAATAAGTAAATACTTATAACCATTTCATAGCGAAAATTCACTATCTCTACTGTCGTATTAAAAATTGTATGAGTGTCATAAAACTCAACTCGTCAACTTACCCATAAGTCAATTTGCATACTCGTACCGTTTTTACCTTCAGTGAATACCTTGCTTGTTATTATAATCATTTTTTTGCTTCCTTGCATCCATTTTATTATAATGAAAATTATCTCTTATGCAATATTCTCATAAACCTAAGCAGTTTTTTATATTATAAATTTTGTCATTCTCGAGAGATTTGCATTTTCATATTAAAAATAAAAATTTGCTTATGTCAACGGCCAGGCTCGCGCTCACACTTTTGAATATGTCCTTTTTAAATATTGTAAACAGTTTGCTTTCTTTCTCATACGCGTGATACTTATACATATACCTGCGCTTTTAATTATCCTTTTGCATCATCCTGACGAACACTGCATGCACATACTTCTATTTATAAGTACGTAATCTTATTTTTCCCTGCTTATCCTGCACCACAGTTTCCATCTTTTTTGCTATTCCTGCTGGAATCTGAATTTACTTTCGTTGCATTTATAAGGTAAAAGCTTCTTTAATCTTTTGCTAAATGGTTTATATATATCTGTGTAAAATTGAGAGCTTCTACGCGTATCTGTAGAGATATGCACATGCTTTGCAATTATAATGTGGATGTAGTCCAAGTGGCATGGCCGAAAATGAACGATGGATGTTTTTGTTGAAATGTTAGAAAATAATTTTGGAATTTTTTTTTTTCAGATTTTGGATTTTAATAGGGTTGTCGAGAAAGTCTTTTTGTATTTTGTCAATAGATGTCGTTCTAGTCGTCTATCTCCAGTGCTACCAATCACATTGTGTCATGCTATATATATATGGTGTTGGAAAGGTGACATTTTAAGCTTCATTTAAGCAAAAAAAAATAAATTCGGAGAAGTTGAAAAAAAGTTACAGCTGTTCAAAAATGAGTGAAAAAATTAAGAAATTCGCTATATTTTGAAATTTTTGTATAAAAAAGGGAAGAATGCCACGCAAGCCACCAATGAAATTTGTGAAGTTTACGGAGACGATGCTGTATCAGTTCGTGTAGCACAACAATGGTTCGCTCGCTTCCGTTCTGGAAATTTCGATATGAAAGATGCATCTCGCTCTGGTCGACCTATCGTTGAAAAAGTCGATGACCAGGACCGTCACATAAGCAGCCATGACATCGCCAAGGAACTAAACATTCATCATCAAATGGCTTTGAACAATTTAAAAAAGGCTGGCTACAAAAAGAAGCTCGATGTTTGGGTACCACATGAATTGTCTGTGAAAAATTTAATGGACCGAATTAACATCTGCGATTCTTTGCTGAAACGAAATGAAATCGAACCATTTCTGAAGCGAATGGTTAGTAAAAGACGAAAAGTGGATCAAATACGACAAAATGTGCGAAAAAGATCATGGTGCAAGCGTGGTGAAGCTCAACAAATGGTCGCAAAGCCAGGATTGACGCCTCGATAGGTTATACTGAGTGTTTGGTGGGATTGGAAAGGAATCATCCACTATGAGCTGCTCCAGCCTGGTCGAACGATTGATTCTATACTTTACAGTCAACAACTGATGAGATTGAAGCAAGTAATCGAAAAAAAACGGCCAGAACTGATCAACAGAAAGGGCATCGTCTTACATCACGATAACGCTAGACCACACACATCTTTGATGACTCGGCAAAACGTGGGAGAGCTTGGCTGGGAAGTTTTGATGCATCCACCATATAGCCCTGACCTTGCACCATCGGACCACCATCGGACCACTATCGGACCACATTTTGCTTCAATAAACTTCACTATAAATATAAAAAAAAGACTTTTTCGAATTAAATGATTAAAATTATCTTACAGGAAAATTTTATTTGTTATTTGCATACAGAGCAGCATTATAAGTCAAATTACAAATTACATTGGCTCTATAGTTTATGGGTGGTATTTGAGTTGTATGTGGCACCCCATTAACCACTTCACCATAATTCGAGCCATTATCACCCAAAAATTTGTTAGAGTTATGAAAAATAGAAGAGTTGTTTTTAAAATAATATCCAAATGATGTATTTTGTTAGTTCCGAAAGTTTAGACTGCAAAGATATCTTTTTCATCCTTACTCTGCAAATTCGATGATGGAATGAGCTTGTAACTATACATCGTGGGAGTTAAATGAAGATTGTGACCAATAATTCTATTAAAGCCAGCGAGGGACTGCTTTTCTCAGAAGAAATCTGAAGGTTTACGGTTTCTATTTTCTGTGCCAGAAATTGCTACAAACTATTTTCTTCGCTGAGGGAGCATCAATCACAAATTACTCTGTTTATATGTTCAAATTCATTCAATTTGATTTGAGATTAGTAACATCGATAATATTAGTTATTGCATCAGCTGGTATTATAATTTCGTAGATTGAAAGTTTGAGTTGTGTCATCATGTTTATTTTGAATTAAGAAATGTTTTGCTACTTGAATGAATTTCAGTCTGACCAAGAACCAATATTTTCACAGTGTGAAGAAGTGAAGTGCCAGCACACAAGCGCATAAATACCAAAATGATTTCATTGGTCAACAATGGCTTTTAATTTTGATAAGTGGGCAATTTTATAATTCCAAAACATAATCTTAGCTGATACAGAGTTGTGAATTATAATTTTGAGATATCTTCGTCGAAGATTGATGGAATACTCATAGATTATAATTCCAAACTTGATTCCCCAAGATTTTATTTACTCAACATTTTCTTTAGCTATGTTTACCATGATTTTCTGATGATTGCATGAAAGTTCATCCGGTAACAATTTCATTTAACGACTTCACAAGCTGTAAGGAGTTGTTATCCTTGTGACTTTAGAAGAACGCACACCTATTGCAGTTGCTTCTGAACCTGTCATGAGCCATCAAATCATTTGTTGATCATTCGCAGAAATTTCGTAGACTTCAAGCTAATTTTTAATTTTTGTGAGATATTACTAATCTTCGGCGTGAGTTCTAGCTGTAAGATAAAGATAAATACATCAGATTAAAGTCTTCAATAATCAACGATATAAATTAACCCCAAATAAGAACGAAAAATCTTCCCACACAAGACCAAGTAAACATTTGCCACTGTTCCCACATGTTTACCAAAGTACCTCACAACGTTTTAGTATGAGCGCAAAGAATGAGAAAACTCAAGGCACGTTTACATTAGTCAAATCCCAACGTAATCAACATATTTTAATATAAATTTAGCAATTCAAATAAAAAAAAAAATAAAAATGCGACTCGTAATCAGGAGTCACCTATGCACCACGCACGCAGTTAGTGCGACTTTAGTAAAAGGACTAAAAGTACACCAAGCATGAATTTTAAACGACGACAAATGGAATATTAAAAATTATGCAAATGAGTTTTGCAGCAGCGTCCTTGCAAAATTATAATATCATGAATTAAAAAATAAAACTCCCACATCTTTTAGATCCTTATAAACAATTACGTTTTAATTGCTGTGATTTCACTGGAAATTTAGTGGGCGCAAAAAATCCAACACTTGGCGCACAAAGTCCTTTTATATGCAAAAATAAAAGTGCATTGAGGGATATTTAAAATTCCACCTTTTTCTGCATAAAATTTGCAAATAAAAACAAAAACTTTTGAACTTTGAGAAAACAAAAAAATAAATCGAAACGCATGTCCTCGAAAAATTGCATGCCACAGCGACACCACAACACAAAACCGCCAATATCCAAATTAAATCCTTGGCGCACTTAAAGAAAGAGAAAATCACTTGTGTGGGTTGGGACAAATGCTCTTTAAATACAACAACAACAACAATAAATTTTTCTGCTTGAATGATTTTTACAGCATTTTGATCAAAGGACGACACTCCTTTTTGCATTTCTTCAATAGCGCAAATAAAAATTATGAAAGAAATTTTTGAATGCAGATAGAAATCACGTGTGAAAAGTGGCATCCTGCATACAGGACACCCTGCTGTATTTCTTTTTCTAATTTGAAAATATGAAAATTAAGAAAATTGAAAAATGCCAAATGAATGTTAAAAGCAACACATAAAAGGAACTGAGTTTTTTTGTTGTCTTCAATCAAATGGGTATGTAGGTGTGATTCTGTTTGGGGGTCTACGCTGCAATTTTGAGAAGAAAGCAAAAAAAACTTCAAAAGAATATACTCGCACATAATTGGTATTGCTGCTTCTATGGACTATTGGGAATTATGCAATTCATTTGCATTTCAGACTCTTAATGAACAATAATCTTTATTAAGATATGAATTATGAATTATGCATTTTTTTGGGTTTGTAAGAGCTACCACAATTGCAGGGTATTTAATTATTTGCAAATATGATTTTTTCAAGCATAAGAGAATTTAATCTATTTGGGCGTTTTAGAGTTTATGCTTTGTCTTTGACAAATATAACCTATACCACCCAGTTTTTCCAGGAAAAAATATAATCATTATGCAAAAAAAAAAATGTTTTTAGCAATCGGTACCAGCACTCGTTGTTTAAAACTAAAGCTTACAGATGGACAGGCGAAATTCATGCACTCCAAAATGTATACCCACTGTCAGTAGTGTTCTGACTGTGATATCGAGAGTTCAAATGCTTACGCTTCTCAAGATTTCGGCAGTTGCCGTATAAGGTTTTTCGGATTGAGTGACAAGAAGAGTTGGAGTATTTGATTTAAAATTTCTCGAGGAAAATCTGGATCTAAAAATTTGGTTAAATTAGCCATGGTATAAAAATAAATAAATAAAAATTAATCTTTTTCAAGGACTCTATTTTTACGGAATGGACTTTGATACATCATATACATCGAAGAGAATCTTATAGCAATACCATAGCATTATTGGTACTGGTTGGGTCATGGTCTTGTCCTCTTGGTCTCTGTCTTGCAATCAGAGCAATGTCTTGCACTATGCAAATCAATATTTTCAGATAAAAGGACTTTTTTCCAGCTAACAACTGAACTGGTGCAGATAAGCCAAACATATTTACTGGCTAAGAAATTTAATAAAATATATCAACTATCGATTTGTCAAACAAAATGGAAGGACTTTCACGGTAAGTACAGCATAAAATGTTGCTAATAAATATATCGAGCTCTAAAGAGAGAAGAAATTCAACTATATTTTAAATCATTTTCTTTAAACGATCCCAGTCTTTTTCATTCGTATGCACGTCTCTATACATTACAGTGCCATCATTTTAAACAATCCTGAATTCTGCTCAAGCCGAACTTATGCTTCTGTTTTTAGTGTATTTATTCATTTTAATACATCTTTACGGACTCATCTGAGGAATTTTCAATCCGATCCAATATTTAAAAACCACATTATCGGTTATCATTTTCCAACTCATTTACACGTTGCCTATCCGTCGCTGGTGTAAGATAGTTCTAATCGAGAGCATAGATATACATATATATAGGAAATATCTTTTGGTAGTGTTGTGCCAGATAATGTGACGTTCAGAAACATTGATCTTTTTTTCAAAAACGATTTCTACAAAAAATCATAATTACTCACATATTTTGAAAGAGTCCACTTCTCTGCTAAGCCGACTATGTATTAAAAAAGATACGTTTTCTGCTGTTTTGTGAACCTGTTAGCTCATTATATCCAATTTTCGAGGTCCGTGTTTAAGACTATTACCGAATATCTGAGTAAGACACTGGTATTTTATTAAACTTTTTATCAAATAAACTTTTCTTAATTCAAATCTTTTTCCTACGCTGGACAATTTCGAAAAAGTCCAATTAGATTTGTTTTCCATTGCGAAATTCGAAATATCCGGTCGGCCATATTCAATTTAAAGATGTGCCAGCAAGTAAATGGTGAGAGTCCTTGCTAAGCGAATGCACAGCGTGTGTGCGAAAAAGTTGTAAATATTTGCAGCTTTCAAGTGTCAACAAAAAAAGCTTTCTGATTAGCTACAATACGCAAAGGAATTTAATACGTAACGCTAAGGAATCTGAGATGGTGGTGGTTGATCTGACGGTATTGTTATGAAAGAAAGGGGCGGTTTTTACAACTGCACATTAATTGTCACGTGCTCTGCATCAAATGATATCGAAAACTTAACATTGAAGGAATTTCAAGTTCAAAAAGGTTTTAATTTATAGTCGATTTTGTTCGGAACATTTTTATCGTTCAAAATTACTATTTGGTGAGGTCTCAACAAAGCACACATTTTGGATGCTTACTATAATGCCTGGGTGTTTCGTCAGTTTCTTTAATTTTGAAAACGGCGTTAGCTGGAATATTCAAATGCAGATGGAAATCATAGAAATTTGTCGCTTTTCTTGTTGAACTCAGTGGTAGAGATGGGCGCGGGCCGGGCTTGAAATCAGGTTACGTGAATGTCCAGGCCTAACCACAAAAGCCCGAAAATTTCACTTATGTTCAACTTTCAGGAACCATAGAAAACAGTGCATGGTGACTGAGTTGACGTCAGAAAACCTGCAAATTTGGCGCTTTCTAAGTGATTTCAACTGAATTGTGTGTTAGTTTCTTTAAGGTGATTTAATTGTATTGGAAATAGTTTTGCACAAATATTTCAAAATAAGATGTGCATCGTTAAACTTAGGAAAATTTCAATTTTCGTTTTGATTGTAGCAATTCTTGTATTCTATCATTAGGAAAACCTTTACCTGCCAACAAAAAAAATGTTTTGAATCAAATGTGATACTAAAAGTACCTTACTGCCCATAACATAACAATTAATTCCACCTAAAAGTTGGACTGTTAGGTGTAAGAGAAAATATTTTTAGCCATGTCAGAAGAATACTATACATCCTATTGTTTCTGAAAATGTAACACATGGCGCCAGAGTTCATATGATTTCCGAATTTTTAGATACACAATTTTCGAAAAAAATGAATTTGAAAAAAATCAAATTTATGTGGAAATCGCTAAGTATATTGCTAGCCCTGTAGCGCCCGATTCATCTGTATTAACATATTGGAAAAATGCCAATGAATTGAAATTGTTGCAAACTTTGGCGCGAAATATATTGGCTATGCCTGTGAATTCGGCTAAAAGCGAGAGAGTTTTTTCCACATCAGGAAATATTTTGAGTGATAGACACACGAGATTGAGAAGCACGAACTTAGAAAAAATTTTGCTCATACATAAAAATATCTAAAAAAATCATTGTATAAATGTAAGTTGTTGTTTAATAAGGTGTATTAATCGTAAAATAATAAAATCAGAAAAAAAAGTGAAATTTTATACCACACGTTAGTTACGGGACAACAGCAAGAAATGATCGCTCTGTTTCCATGCTACGTCGTCTAAAAACATACCTTAGATCAACGAAGTCTTTAGGTCGGATGAAAGGCTAAGCCCCACTTAATATAAGCAGTACGTACACCACGATGTCGAAATCATTGTACAATTGGTTTTGGACGAGTTATTTAGTACCTCGCAGGTACATATGTAATATAATAATGATAATTAAACATACTAATGGTAACTA
This sequence comes from Meiosimyza decipiens, assembly GCA_963680825.1. NCBI lineage: Eukaryota > Metazoa > Arthropoda > Insecta > Diptera > Lauxaniidae > Meiosimyza > Meiosimyza decipiens. The sequence goes on along the minus strand of OY804258.1, from coordinate 84,314,319 downwards.
AATCAGCACAGAAATCCATTTGTAAACGGAAGTGATTTCCTAGAGAAAATATGTTAATACTCTGCAAACTTTTCACCACCTCCATCCACAATTACCACGACCAGTGACATATCCAGGATTTTATTTCGGGGGGGTTGTGGATTTGAGATTTTTTCTACGTAGTGTATATTCTTTGCAAAATCGTTTCTATATAGTGTCCGTCAAAATATTTCGGGGAGGGGGGTTCTAACCCCTAGCATCCCCCCCTAGATACGGCCCTGACCACGACCTATTCAATCCATCTACTAAAGTACATGCATGTATGAAAGACCATTCAAATACCATTCATTACTTCCATTAACCCTCCGCCTAGCCAGGCCATTTCGATTTTCAAACGTGAGTATATTTTGTTTTCGTTGAACTATCAGCACACGATTTCAATATACTATACAGCTCGGCGAGATGCTTTGAAAGGTGCTATCCCCGATAAATTAGGATTTTGTTGGTAAAAAAATAAAAAGAAAAATTTAAATACATAAGCGTTCATTTCAAATCATATCCGATCATGTATGATTCGGGCTTCGTATACATAAGGTAGTACACATACATACGGTTGTACAGTGAACAACACTATGAATCAATAACTCACTCATTCACTTTGTAATACATAGTTGATACTAATCAGGTGTGCATAGAATATAATTCTGAAACTTCAAAAATAATCAATGCAATAACTCCGAAGCTGCTCAGTTTGAATTTATCATACTTTGTGAACGGAAGCAAATCTGCACCAATCGAAAATTTATGGATTATGATGAATCATAACCTACATGATTCCTACACTTCAGGTCTCGCAATAATTTCCGTGCATGGATACATTTACTCAATATATTCCGCATAAGCCGGCCAAGTATGGCATCAAGGTCTGCTGGGTCTGCAATTCAGATATCAAAGCTACACGAGTGGTATTGGATTTGTTGGACAAGAATCAAATATTTAAGAAGTAACAAAGATTTTAACACCATCAATATCATCCATACAAAAATAATTAGACATACCTTTCTAAGATAATTGAACTAAATGTTATAATTCCATGAGTTATTTTATTATTATAATTGCTGATGCCCGCGACTTTGTACGCGTAGCCTGCTTTTTGTTTTTTCGGCGACGGCAAACAATCTAAATTTTTTTAGTAGACCGACTGTAATTTTTGATCGTTCTTTATAAATCCCGCGTTGTTGTTGTTTGCAATGTTAATTGACAAATTGAGAATGAGAGCGAAGAATAAATTTCCGTGTAAAGTTAATTTTGAGAAGTTTTGAAACTTTAATATTTTCAAATTTAGTAAGAATATCGTGGTTATTTTTATTGGAGATTGAGACTAAGCGTCTAGAAAATATAACTAAACCAGTTTGATCAAAATTGATTCAGTAGTTTTTGCATGATCCGCGAACATCGAAAACGCCTATCTTTTTATTAATGTAGATTTAACTTAGAATAAAAATCACTTTAATCATATTTTAAATATTAAATTTAGAATTTCGAATTTTCAAATAATTCTCAATAATGAAAAATAATTCAAAATAGTTCCTGAGAAAAACAAAATTATTCAATCAACAAAAAAAATGAGGTAATTTTTGTTTTAATTTCGTTGTTCATATCGCAGTCTCGTTACTAAATTTGAATTCCTGTAACAGACGACGAAAATTTAACAAAATATGATCTGAAAATGAAGAGAATGAAGATATTTCACAAAATTTTTAAATTAATTAATAAAATTTTTAGTAATTCATTTTTGAAAAATTTTAAATTTTATAATATTTTATACAATTAAAAAAGAAAATGACAAGTACCAATCTTTTTTATACTCGTAGAAGTAGTTCCAGTGATGAAAAACTGGAAATTTGAATGGCAATAGATCGAAGCAATATGAGGCAGAATGCGAATATATTTGAAACTGCGGATTCCATGTAAGGGCAAAGCTTATTTCTCAAAAACATATTTTAATTAGCGTATTCAAATCCCGCTTTCGATGTCTCGTGGGAGCACGTGAGTTTCACTATGATTTCGAAAAATCTACGCAAACAGACTAGGATTGTGTCACTATTCACAATATTTGCATTCACTTTAATGATATCTTTCCAAATGAAGAAATAAACATGACTTCGGAAGGAACTCAAGATTTTCAGCATAAGTAATTGCACAGAAGCTACCTGAATAAAAGATTTGATTAAAATCACTTTTTAGCTGCTAATCTGCATGCAGTTGCGTGCGACAAAATAGCAGTGTCATATGAAAAAATCAAACAATACCCATATATTTCCGGTGAAAATGTAATTTGTGGAGAGGCATTGGATTTTGCATCACGACATTGCACCATCGCGCAAAACCACCCATAAATTCACAGAATGTCATCGACCATAACCACGAAGAATGATTGTAAGATTGTTTCAAGCACTGGCGTACCCAGTTGTATTGCAAAGTGGGGCCTACTTTGAAGGCTACAAAACCAATATCGATGAATAAATAATTTTGACTTGTTTTTATTTAAAATCCCAATAATTGTTATTCAAAATAGTATGTATTAATTCTAAGGAATTAGCTTCCATTTATGAAAGTGGTAAGTGACGGAGACTGTGATACCATGTGCTCGTGTACTATCATGGACTATAAGAAAAATTTCAAATGCTAATTAATTTTATATTCAACAATTCATTTCACATTTATATTTCAAATTTCCCTATTAATTGAGTAAATATAAGAAAAAATTGTGAATTGCAAAATTTTCAATAGAAATTGATGAGAAATATTGCCGAAGATTATACTGATAAATGATGATGAAGTCTTCAGAGAATACAATTAATTTCCGCAGAGATTAAATTTGCTTAACATTTTTTCAGCCGTGAAGTAGTGAATGTTCTTTCAGGATTATTCGGACAAAATGGAAAGCAAAACTGCAGTAAAATTTTTCTTGGACTTTTTTTGTAGCATGGCTGATTATACATAAATACAAATACAAAACTGAAAATTACTTGCATTGAAATTGAACTTTCTTCTCTCTTTCATTGATGGAAACTTTGCAAAGTAAAAATTATTTTTCGATGGCAAAAGAACACAAAGCGGAAGGCAAAGTCTCATCTCAAAAATATAACCTTGCCTTGTGCAAAAAGCGTAAAATTTCTTTTACAAAAGAAAATGAAGAAAATTGGAGAAAATCAATTAATTATTTTTGCTGAGCTTGCCAAGTGTTATTCAAATTTATTTGAATTTGAATTGTTGTTGGGAGTAACTCTATTTGAAAATTTTTTTATAAGAATACAATCAGCAAAGGTATTATTCTGCACGACAAAAAAATTAAATAGTTTTTGCATTGCATACAATTTTTGGAAAAAACTCAAAAACTTTAAAGTCAATAAAAACAAAATACAGAAATGACCTGCTATTTTAAACTTCAAGGTCTTTCAGTTTCGAATTTCAATTTAAAAAATAAAAAAATCGTTTAACATCAAAACATCCCACAATAACATTTCAAAACCAATTATTCAATTTTTCACCCTCAAAGTTTCCTGGAAACAGATTTGCACCTTCCATCAGCAAACGAAGCCATGTTTGTTTTATTGTGACAACTAAACATCTGTCCAATCTTACAAACGTGGCATAAAAAATGCACATACGATTCACACATACATATGATAACAAAAGTATTCCAAATACAAATGTTTGTCACATATGTTGTTTCCCTTCGTTTTTGTTATTGATGAGTTATATATGACAGCTACGCATACAATTTGACAGTCATTATCAAAATTCACCAAAAATATTCTTTTATTAAATTTTATCACTGATCAATGGTGGCACTTCTTCTATTGCATAATGGCATATGTGTATGTAAACCTTAATTGTCCTTTTACATATCTGAGATTGGTAGCCTTCAGTTTTATATCTTTGTTAAAAATATCTATTTTGTTTGATGAAAATATTGAATATGTTGATCAGTGTCAGATGATGAGGACTCGTCTTACAAAAAAAATACAAAAAAAAAATCAACAAAATAAAAATTGCAATAGCTTTATTTACGTAGAGTTATGAGTCTTGTATTTCAAAACCTACCGAAAATAAGTTAAAGATTTTAATAGTTACGGTTGGATATTACTTTACCCACAAAATATTTTCTTTGAGAAAAAATTGTACGATAACTTTCCGCTCATACCAACACTTCGAACTTAAATAAGGTAATATCCTTTAAAAATTCAAAGTTATATTAAGGTAATATTGCTAAACAGTTTTCTGGCGAACAGCTATTTATTTCTGTGGAAGCAAAAACATCCATCTAAGCCAGTGCTAGCTCTGGGTCAGGTTAGGTTAGAGTGGCGCCTTAGAAGCCACACATAGACCAGAATAGATCCATAGTGCAGGCCCGTAGATGAAATTTTATTATTGAAGGTTAGTTTGAGTGTGAAGTCTTCGGATATTGCTGCAAAGACCTTTATGGATTTGGGGCTACTATCAGATAGTATTGAGATTGATATGTGGTTGAAGAACATCTGCCCAAAGGCAGGGCAGTGAAACGTTGTTAATGTTCAACAGTTTCTTCTTCGTCATTGGGCTTCGGTTAATCTTAGTGTTCGTAATATAGACACCAGCTCTCAAGCCTACATCTTGCTTTTAATTTGAAAGGTCTGATCGTTTGCTTGCCTAGAATTCACTTGACAATACTGAAAATGTTCTTTCAAGATGAATTTTTGGCTAACAATAACCAGCAGATATATTTTATGTTAATGTGACGGAATTCCTTGTAGCCGAAGCATTCGGCCTCTTTAAGATAGTCTGAGAGAAGTTTCATGAGCTGCTTCCTTTGCGAACAGGTCGATGGGCAGCATATGGATGTTGTCTTAGAACACTTTTGATATATGAGCTGTTGAAGTCTATTTAGTTGTTTGAGTAAAGCTTGTTTTTGAGAGCTTTGCACTAGACTAGAACACTATAAAGTAAGCTTGGTCTTACTATGGAGCTATATATCAAGTGTCTCACCCTAGGTTCTAGATCCCGCGTCCAGCTTTATCAGTAAATTTGCTTTTATGGATTCAACCAATTCAAAGCGTCTTGTTCGTAGTGGTAGTTTTAACTTCGGTAACAAGAAAAAGTCAGATGGAACCATATCAAGCCAATATGGTGCTTGGTCGATATCATTCGTTGGCTTAAAACTCTTTCACAATGCTTTAGGCGATGGGACGTTGTCGTGGTGCAAATTCATGAGTTTCTATTCTAAAAATCTGTTCATTTTCTTTGGACATTCTCACACAAGTGCTTCATGACGCTGAAACAATACTCCTGATTTACTGTTGGAAGCCGAAATTTTGATGAATAAATAATATTGTTTCGTTTTTTAAATACTTCAGAATACTTTTTAAATTGAATATTTTGTACGTTGCAAATTAGGTATCCATGGGCGGTTCAGACCCTCCCCAAAATATATTGACTTATATTGGATAATTCTTTTTTGTTGCAGTAGTCTATAAAAAAAACGACTAAAGCTGTAAATTCCCGACTAGAAAATGTCGTTAGGCGTAAATTAAGCCCCCATTGGTTTTGCCTGGCTATAACGTTAGGGCCAAGTGTGGAACCCCAACGCCAACCTAATTTGGATAGTGGCGGTGTTCCAAAATTTCTTAAATATGAATGTCCAACGCCCGCCTAATTAGGCTCTACTTAGGCTTTTGCACAAAACCCAAACAATCTGGTTAGGCAAATTAAATGGAGACCTAATTTACGCCTAGTGACCTTTTCAAATAGCTTCCGCACTTAATAATTACATATATTTTATCCATTTAATTTAACTCAAGTGTTGAGTTAGCCTTGCATAGTTTTCATAATGGGCCAGGTCATTTCCTCCTGCTTAATTTTTTTTCAAGGGATAACATAGGATAAAATCTTTTTTTTTACGCAAATCAGATAGATCACGTCCAAATTTTCAAAACCATTTAATAATAAAGCAACATTTTTATTTTATTTTCACATGCTTTTGACGTTATGTTTCCTTGATTTACGCAAAATCTAGAAGTGATAGATGGAAACGGGCAACGGATTTTTTTTTTTCAGCGAACAAAAGCAAGTACATACAAGACTCCTTATCTTATTTGCGTATAAGAAAAAAAAATTGCGGTTCTGTGTAATTAAAGTAAGGCTCATAATGGAAGCAAGCGTCAGTCGCCCAAATTGTGGTGGGTCTGGTTGTGAGAGACCTGCGTTTCGCACAATAACTCGAAAAGTAAGCCAAATGTACAAAAATATGTTTAGACCAGTGTTGTGGATTAGATGTTGTAGAGTAGATGTAGATACGATAGTATTTAACCCACATTTCAACGTTTTAAAGTTTCTAATAAATACTCTAATTTTGAGCAAACGTAATTATTTTGGGTGAAAAATATGGATTTCAGATTTGAACGAACATTGTTAATTTATAACTTTCTATAAAAACCTTTTTTTTTTGAAAAAGGAGATGGTTATTAACTTTTAAGAAGGGGAAAAGAATGTATAGTTTTTTCGCACTGTGTTTGTGTTTTGTTTGCTATGATTCTTGACTGGTCAATGCAAAGAATTAAATATAGTGTGTTTGCAGACTCTTTAACATCGGCTAACAAAGTTTACTGAAGATGTGACGTAGCTGTCACTGAAACTGGTATAAACAGCTGGTTGCCCATTTTTGTTCCTTTACAATTGTTGGAGTTAATCTCCAACAATTAATGCATTTTGCACTTGTAGTTTTTTTGTTGTTTTTGCACTAAAAGTATTGAACATAAAATTTCTATAAAGTATATAAAAATTACATAGCTGATGTAATAAATTCTAAGAATCAACTTCAGTTATTAACTATTTCATCATACAAATTTTACAATGTACTTTTTAATAATATTACATCTCTTAACGAAAAAATAGTAAAGTCCTTTTAAGATTCAATAAATTATTTCAGTAATTTAGTACGTGAATTTAGTTATATTAATATCTACCTTGTAAAAATTTAACACATGCATTCGAAAAATTTATGAGAACGAAGATGCAATTTTTATATTATGCTTAGCAATTTTTGTTAGAAACTCGAACCGTTTCTAGATTACTAAAAATTCTACTAATTATTCTGTAATTTTGATTAATATTTATAAGAATTTCGAGCTCTTGTTTTTTCCGTGTACACAACAAATATTTCTTCTCCGAATCTAATGTTTTGAGTAAAGGTCGAACACAGCCTAGCTAATCGCTTACATTTCTATTTTGTTTATGTTTCGTACCATGGAAATGAAACACATTCTCACTAAGTACAAATAAAACTAGTAAAGGTGTTATCTTTAATAAATGTTTAAAAAATGTTGAAGAGGTTGAATAAGTCGAAAATAATGTAAAAAGGTTCAAAAATGTTGAAAAGTGTTGGAAAAAACTAAAAATGTCAAAAGAATATGGCAAATGTTGAAAAAAATAGAATAGAAATGAAAAACACGAAATATGTCACGCCCACTTCTCCAATTCCGCCCACTTTTGTTTCAACAAATGACATTCGTGATTGACATACACAAACCAAATTTTAGCACAATAACTTGCATAGTTTGCGATATGTGCCCTAATTATTCTTAAAATTTAGGGCGGTGACACACCCACTGGTACAATCCAGTCAGATTTTGATCCAAAAATAGCCTTCCATAAACAAACCTCTTACACCAAATTTCAGTATGATTGCTCATATATTTCGGTAGTTATGCCACTTAAGGTATTTTAATTGTATGGGGGGTGCCACACCCACTGTTGCTATTTTGCCAGCTTTTGATTCCTATGTACCTAATACCCAGTAAACACCTTACATCAAATTTTAGATCAATTGCACCAATAGTTCACTTAAAATAGCACTTATAACTTTATGTTAATGAAGGAGGTGCCACACCCACTTATGCAATCTTGTCAAGTTTCATTTAATTGCGAAGCTTATAGTAACCGACACCTCTACACAAAATTTTATCGAGAATACTCTCAGAGCACACATTCTATAGCATTAAATGTATTTTGCTTATATGGGAGGTGCCACACCCACCGGCATCATTGTGCCAAAATTTTGTAAGAAGACACCTTTTAGCAATTATATCTGCCTTATTAAATTTCATAACGATTGCGTTGTTAGTTCTCTTTTTATAACGTTTATAAATATTGTAGGCTGTGCCACGCCCTTAAAATAAATTTTTCAGTATATTGACGTAGCTGGTATTGTTGACTATTTTCAGTGGTATCATCCCTAAAATTTTAATGAAAATCGTGTGTACCATTTTGGAGTTATACGAAATCCAAACTTTTACTTGTTAAGAAGTGCCACGCCCACTTTTACAATTCTGCCCACTTTATGCGCAATTAAAGATTTATAAGATCTGTATTCGTGTACCAAATTTCATCACAATATCTTGCACGGTTTACGAGCTATCGCGTTGTAAAAGTTAAAATTTAGGGCTGTGCCACGCCTTTGCAAACTTCAAACCTAGCCTAGTCTTTATTTTGTACTCATCTTCAACAAATCACCAAATTTCATCAAAATCGCTGCATCTTTTTTTTCAAAATGGACTTGGGTATATTTACATAGAGTATGGGCGGAAGGCGTGCCCGTTAACCGATTTCGCCCATTTTTATATGCTAGCAGCTTGCAAGAACGTTTGACCTGTGTGCCGAATTTCATTGAGTTAGCTTGCTTAGTTTTTTCATAAACCTGATTTCAACAGACAGACAGACAGACACACAGACAGACAGACACACAGACAGACAGACAGAAAGACGGACATAGCTATATCGACTCAGGTAGTGACGCTGATCAAGAATATATATTCTTTTCCATTCCTGCCACGCCCCCTTCTATGCGTTACAAACAGAATGACAAAGTGAATATGCCATCTGTGTAGGGTATAAAAATAAAAGACAAATGAAATTCAATATAATAAAAATTACTTATCTTGATTTAAAATATTAATATGCATGCATATGAATTAATTCAATCATACTTTATAACATAAGAGTTTGTAAAAATTATTTTCTATAAATAATTTTTCTATAGCTACTTTTTATAAATTATAAAGCGGGAATCATAAATTACAATATGAAATATGAGCGCTTTAGTAAAAATTCTATGACGCAATTTAATAAAATTTAATAAATTCTTTGTATAATTTCCAAGTTTTAGGTGATAAATAAAATGAAGAAAACTATTTTTTAATATGCACTCAATATTTATTTATTTATTTCATTTAGTAAATATTAACAATAAATTAAAATTTAAAGCTAATATGATATTTAGCTTTGGCGTCATAGGCCTTAAGCTTAACTTATTATATATCTAGAATATAATTGATGTTTGTTATTATAATTTATTTTGGTTATAGTTAATAGTTATGTTATAATATTTTAATTTTTTAAATATATAAATCAGTAATTTTTAGAAAATTTATAATTTTGAATATATTACCTAAATTTGCATTAGAAATTAAAGACAAAGGGTCTGTATTTTGAAATATGCGTCTTCTAGTGTAATGGAATTTTGGACAGTGTAATAGGAGGTGAGGCAGGAAGTGCGGGAGTTATTGTTTATGAGGTATTCGTGGGTAATTTTGGTATGTCCGAGTCGCAGACGTTCAAATTTTATAAAGTCTTTCCGGGGTAAGTTTGGGTTTGTTAAAATATGAAAATCTTTTCCGGATAATTTTTCATTGTTGATTTGCCTGTACCAGTCGGATGTATATTCCCATAGTTCAATGTGTTTTTTTATTATATTTTTGATGTAGTGTGTTATGTCATTTGAATTGTTATTATTAGTGTAAATAAGAGGTGCGTTATTAGCATTTTTTGCAGATTGTTCTGCAAATTCATTACCTTCTATTAAGACATGTCCTGGGATCCATATTTATTTTATTTTTGGATAGTACTCAATAAGAGAGTTTCTAATTTGGAATGGGTAATAATCAGAGTTATTTAAGTTTGAAATCGAGTCTAACGAAGATAACGAATCAGTGCAAATAACAAAGTTTAAGCTAATATTGTTTTTGATTTCATTCATAGCATACCTTACAGCTTCGTTTATGGCAATAATTTTTGCAGAAAATATTGAGCTGTATAAAGGTAGATTAGAAATTTTTATGATTTTATCGAGAAACGTTACACTGAAACTAATTTTATTGGTTGATTTTGAGCCATCAGTAAATATAAATGAATAGTTAGGATGGTTTTCTTGAATTTCAAGGAAAGATAAACGAAATATTTCTGGATGAGTATCAGATTTAATAAGACATCGTGTCGATTGAAGAAAGGTTAAAAGTCCACAAGGGATGAGGGTTTTCAATAGAATTTGGACAAAAAGTTGGAATGTCAAAGCTATTGCAAATAGATATTATTCTGAAAATAGTAGCATTTAAAAAGTATTTTCATTGAGAAAACGGCACACTCCTTTGAAACATAAAGGTATGATATTAAAACAATTACAAATCACGTATGCTTTTGATTTGCTTACAGTTTATGAAAGCTAACTCCGAAGTTCCAGTCATATTTTTGAAAAAGTATCAGATTTATATGAGCTGTAGGCGTGTCAGTGAATCATGGGAAATTGAGCAAAGTCAATTTAAATTCCACTATGCATAATTGAAGAAGTTGCAGATGTGCGCACTAAAGTTTATGAAAGAAGGTCCCAATACTTACAGAGCTCTAACGCATTCACAGAAATTAAGTAACACCGTTACATAGTTTTATTAATTTTAACAATTGATGTAATTTTCACAATAAAAATTAAAACCAAATTTTTAAATTATTCAAATGTTGATCCAATCTATTTTACCAATTACAGCAACAGCAAAGGTATATCGTACATTTAATAAAAATTCAATATCTGACTTCCAATTAAGTGGTGGCCAATAAGCTTCCAGGAATTTGTTACTCACCACTAAATTATTTAATTCGTATAGAATATTCTAAGAAAGAAAAATAATTTTAGTAGAGTGTGTTGTGTTTCTTCACCATCTCTTAACTATTTCTAAAATATTTAGATTATAAAAGAAATACAAGAGAAGTTTGAATAAATGAGTTTGATGCCAAGTTAAAAATTAATATGGTTCAAATCTTTAAAAGGTTAAAGAAATATTTGAGTTGTAATGAATTAATTTGGTTTACTTTAAAGAGCATTTGGCTTGCTTGATTTATAACCCATGGATTCAGAAAAGTCGGCCACAACTTAAAATTTTCGTATTTCAGACCACTCTAAAGTAGTACGAATTTGAAAAAAATTAATAAAACTGTTAGGTGCGTTCCATTTTCAAAGAAATTACTACACACATACCTTCTTTAGAGGACAAAATGCATTTGGCTTCAGCAAACGAATAAACTCATTACGTACATATCGAATAGATGGCTGAACAATTTTTGCATAACGCGCTTTACAAAAATCAAGTGATATCGATAAATATCAATCATATCGACCATTACGTTCAATAGAAATATTTACAAGCCCTTGTACATCAACTATGTCGTCTGCAAATATTGCACTATAGTAGATTCCTGGATGTGTTTTGAACTTAGACGTTGCAGTAGTATTGCTTGGCATTTTTGCAAATGAAGTTAAACTGCAATTTACTTGTAAAAAATCATCACTTTCCTTCGGTACTGTATAACTGATTAATGTTGTGTAGATGTCCATAATGCGCTAAATTCAAAGAAGAAATTCAAATCGAGTGTGAATTTTAACAGAAATTAATTTTTAAGACCTTCGTTTCGCACTGATGCCCTTGAAGTGCTACAATTATTATTATTGTGAAAAATCTAGAGGATTTTCTTCTGAGCAATGCGAAAGGCGACATTACAATCGAATGTTTAATCTGAGTCTGTACAACTTCTGCAATTATTTGTTTAAATGTACCGGTTTTTAGGATTCGAACTTTGCTATTAGCTATTAAAAATCAATTTTCCATTCATAAAGTAGCTGAAATCAATTTCGTTTTATCAGTAAATTACATTATTTTTTGATAATTCTATGAACTTCATACTAACCAATTTCGACAGGTGTGTGTTTGCCTTTGACCTGTTCAAAAAACACTAATGTTCTACAATTCTTCGGGAACGTTTAAAATTCAAAAATTTAATCATATTCGAGCATATACTCATAAAATAAAAATGGTTGCTACCAGAGCTGCAAAATTTACATAATTCAGAATTTGAGTAGAAAATAAAGAAAATTGCACTTTTTTACATAAATTTTTTTTAATTCATTTTTCCATTTTCGAAAAAAATGCACTGCAATTTCTTATGCCTACATTTAGGGAAAAAATCCTTAAGATCTGCGCAAGTAGGGCTTTGGTGTTTATTGCGTAACAGCTTAAATCTCTTGGTAGCTATAATTTGAAATTGTCAATACCACTTCATGAATTTCTCTTAACCCTTGTGGGCCGGAAAAAAATGAAATCATAGTTGGACGGCCGGTAGTACATGCGTACCACCATGTATTTCGTATCGAATACAGTAGGCGTGCAGCATTCGCCTACTGTTTACGTGATAGATAGCGGTTTCTCGGTTAGTGTGTATTGTCTACGGGACTCTAGCGATGTGTGTTGTTTATTAAGCATTTTAGCCAAATGGTAGATGCTTATGGTGAAAAAAAATGTTCATTCTCTGCGAGACCCTTATCGAAAACAAATTAAATTCGATGAACTTAAATGCTTTTATCTGTATTTTGCCGTAAAGCGGACCGATATCAATGTGCAAGATTTGTTAAGCTCACGTTCACTACCGATATCAAAAGATAGATTTCTCCAAATGAAAATTTTCATTCGCAAAGACAGCAATCCGTCACTGACAAATCAGCACCGATCGCAGATCATTGAGCTATGATGAATGAGAATTTTTCCGAACTACATTATCCAAATGAGTCAATTACTGCTGGCGAACAGTTCATGCCTTACCTGGGCAATACAAAATTCACTCAGTACATGTCTGAAAATCCCAAGTTCAAATATGGAATATAAGCTTAGTGAGCGTGCGATTCAGCAACTATGTACGCTCCAAAAGGGATTATTCACCAAACAAAACCAGTCAGCGAGAGCGTTGTTATGGATTTGATATTGAAAGATTATCTGTCGGACCGTACAGTAACTACTGACAATTCTTCAACTTCACTGCCGCTGTTTGCACGGGTTAGAGATACTATTCGCAGCGCTAGCTACACATACACTCGTAGCAACAAATGTATATCTCATCAGCAGTCAACATTTTGAGGTTCAGGGCAACCAGGTAAACTGAAAGAAGGAGATGCTTTTTTGTAACTATAAACTCAATAAGGGTGGAGTTGACGGCGTAGATAGAATACTGTGGAATTAAACAACGGAACTGAAGACCAACCAATGACCGCTGTTGTAATTTCAAATTGTGATGGATGTCTTAGGAATAACAGAATACACAATTTGTGCGGTGATCCATCCTTATAGAATGATGGACGCTCGACGGAAGTTTCTGGAAGCTTTGCCTTATCAGATTTATTCCAGAAACATAAGAGTAAGACCGCAAATGCCTGCGGTAGTGAATCTCTACCTAAATCGCGTAGCATTTCATCAGTTTTGAGGCATAAAATGCTCACTGAAGTTCTACCAAGTACTCGCATAGATCGCAATCCCAAAAACAAAAAATGAGGAGATCTAGCTTTGTCATCAACAAGCAGAAAAGTGTGACTTACAAAGCTTATTTTCTCCACTCATTTCGACTTAAATTACCCTGAAATCCCCTTTGTCTAGACCCAGATGCACATTGATCGGTTTTCTTAAACTTATTGAATTAAGTCTATTACTTACTACTCGTACTTTTAGTTCATTCCTCACAATTTTTTGATTAAGGTCCAAAAACACCAAATAGCTTACATTTATTGAGTAGTCTGTATGACAATATATGGTGCTACACAATAGAGATGGGTGCAGGCCGTGGAGTTTTTCGTGACCAACGCGCTTTTTCTCTACGGTTACGGGCTCGGACCTCGAAATCAAGTTTCGAGCGTGCCTCGTGCGTGCCTAGCCTACAAAAGCCTGAAAATTAGAGGCCTGAAAACAACCGTGCAGACACGGAATGCAATATGTTAATACCACAAAATATCATATAATATTTCGGGAACGATAGAACAAGGGTTTTCCATTTTATCAACACATTAACTTGGTGTCGAACAAGACTGCATGGTGGTTGATTTGACGCCACAAAGCTTGTAAATTTGGCGATTTCTAAATGATTTTAACTGATGATGGTCTACATAGAGATCACGAATTTTCTACTTATATATATACATATATATATGGAAAATGTTAAAAATATTTGAAAGATGTTGAAAAACTCAAAAAAGTTGAAAAAATCGAAAAAATATAGATAAAAGTTGAAAGAGGTTGAAAAAAGTTGAATTAGGTTGAAAAGTCCAAAAATATTGAATGAGGTTGAAAGTCTCGAAAGATATTGAAAGTCTTGAAAAAAGCTGAATAAGGTTGAAAAAGTCAAAAAAAATTTAAAAAGGTAGAAAAAGTCGCAAGAAATATTAAGCATTTTGAAAAATATCATAATGAAGAAAGTGAAACGGTTGAAAGTCGAAAAAATATGGAAAATATTGAAAGAAGTTTCATGGGGCTGAAAGGCCGAAAAAAATTAAAAATGTTGAAAAAAGTTGAAAGTAGTTGAAAAGAATTTTGAATCATTTGGAAAAGACTAAAAGACTATTCACTAAAATAGTGAATATGGCGAAAAAAGTTGAAAAGAATTGAAAGTGATTGAAAGAAGTTGAGGGAGGTTGAAACAGTGGAAAAATGCTGATAAATCGATCAAAATTAAAATTTGTTAAAAAAGGTGAAAGCGGTTGAAAAACTCGAAGACAGTTGAAAACTTCGAAAAAGCTGAAACAGGTTGAACAAGTGAAGTTGAAAAATCTTGGTAAAAGCCGAAAAATAATTTAAAAAAATAAAAACTGTCAATCTTACAACTTTTTATTAACATGGGAGGTGCCACGTCCACTGATGGAATCCCGTCAAATGGTGTACTCAATATAACATTAAACTTTTCTTGGTTGCATGGGAGATAACACGCATCAAATTTTATTAAGATCACTCGTATGGTACCAAATATAACATTTAACGCTTTTTTCTGGTATGGCAGGTGCCACGAGCACAATCCCGTCATACTCAACTCAACTGTACTGTTCTTCACAGTGCTTTTTCATTAAGATTTAATTGCATATCTTTATGCATAGTGGTAACTAGTTTGGCCATAAGTTAGTTTGGTCGGTAACATATAAAATGTACATTATAACTTTCCTATAAACAGATACATATATGTTTAAAATTTTAGTATTGAATTTTCTATGAGATGGAAGGGCTAACTTTTTGTCATCCATATAACTAATTTCAGGCATAGGGGGGCTTCAAAGTTGATATTTATTAAAACAAAAAAAATCGAAAAAAGTAATTTTTCTTCCTACTTCCAACGTTGTTTGTAAAACGAAAGCATCAAATAAAAATATTCTGTGAAATATCATATCAAAAAATCATATTTTACTTGGGCCACTAAGCGATACGTGGAACGTAGACGCTTAATCTGGCTTAAATTAAAATCACTTCAAGAGTACATACTTTAAGTTTCTCATGTAGAAAAGTTTAACTTTGTTGTGGAAGCAATCGGTATTTTTCATGATCCTCGCTTTTGAAAATTTTGAATTCAAAGCAAACATCAACGTCTTCGTTGACCTTAACTTGGTACATCATCTAAGGTCATACAAGCTATTTTTATTGTGCGTAGTATGCTGCACAGGTTTAGTTTCGGCTAGCGTAACTTGGAGCGCTCACGACCACTATAAATGGTATGTTTTCGAGAAACTCCGCAGCCACACCTTGTTAAATGGTCAATAATCAACTTTAATTTATTTTTTGCAATATAAAATCCTTAGACATTTCAATGCTGTTTCTGCTGTTGACGACTAAAATGTGCACTGAATAACTGTAAAATATTAATAGCTCTTTCTCATATCCCAGCAAACATTATTAAACGAAAGTGTCAAAAATGTCATAAGTTAACACTGCAACGTGCAGTGTACGCACTGCAAACACTTATGGCAACATCTTTGCGTAAGCCAAATATTTTAACTTTTAAACTTATGAGCACTTCTTGCACTGCAATAACAGCTACAACTACAAATTTCGACAGCAACAACAACAATGAAATCTACCTCTTAACATTCTTTGTGATATCAATTCAATTGCATTTGAAATTGCGTTTCAATTCGAATCGAATCGAATTGAAGTCATGTGATTGAGTTGTCAACTTGTAAGTCAAATACAATTGAAAGTTTAAAATTGCATTTCACCTTCAAGTTGTCAACATGATCACAAGCACACACTCACACACACATACACACGCACACACAGAGAGACGCACAATGCACATGTGTAAACATACTTATACCTCAACAAATATAATTGTTGGCAAGCAATGGCAATGTATGCCATATTGCAATGGCGTTGCCAACTTCCGTTTTCTAAGTGGAAATAGTTTGTGTGTCATGTTGACACATTTTGTGCAGTTCAAAAAAAAAAAAAATTGTGCGGATTATTTTGTATTTTTAACTTTGATTGTAAAAGTAATTGGAAAAGTTGCAAATGAAACAATTTTTGTTGACATTTTTTCTTTTCTGCCAAATTCAAAATAAAATATTTTTTTATGTAAGCTTTCCATTTTGGTAATTTTTTTTAAAGGATATTTCTAAGATCCTTGAACACAATACATGGCGGTTAAGTCGAGGAGTTAAATGAAATCCCCTAGAAGCATCAGGGGAAGTTGTGAAGACGAATCCAACTTACAAGGCAGTGATGTTTTTAAAATAGCTTTGCATCAAAATTAATAAGATACTTAAACTTTGTAGCGAAATTTGGTTCTATAATATCTTACTAGAGCAAGTTATAAAATCATGATAAAGAGACGATGTCTCTAATGTCTTAACACTGCAGCCCTATAAGTCACTTGAAAAACATGACGTTTCATGTTTTCAGAGACATATGGGACAGGGTGCATTATTGTCTTTACCAAAACAAAAGTGAGAAAGATGTGGTTCATATCTTTGACATATAATGTAATATAACAGGTGTAGATAACGTCAAAAACAAAATTATAATTCATATATAGTTCAATTTTCAACGTCAATTTTCAAATTCAACTTTATTTCATTTTTGACATCAATATTTCTTTATTATTTATTTTGTCAATTGAACAAATCTCACATTTACTTTCAAAGCATGAGCTTGAGAATTTTTACTTCACGAAATTTGTGTAGCAGAACATAGCAACATTGGGTAGGGACAGGAGTTTTTATTTTTACTCCCTTCTGCAACTTTTTTCTGTACAGGAACAAGAAATTGTAAAAAATAGCACAAATTGTCAAACATTTGTACGTATTTTCAGGCAATGGAACACACCTAAGTTTAATATTTTACATATTAAATAAGTTGATAATAAAATATATAGTTATATGGGTCATTCAATCTATAATGGGCCTATCATTACCCTGATGTTTTTTAAATAGGCTGAAACTTTTTTCAGTGATTCTATAAATTTTTCTTGACCAATATTATTGCTTAAAAAAAAAAGTTTTAAATTGGGTTCAAAAAAGCTCGTAATTAAAACAAAAAAACTCATTGATGAATATAATATAATGCTCTGAAAATTTTGAGCCTAAAAAAACTGAAATCGGTGATTTTGATGATGATTGATGTTTTTTTGAAATAGTCAATTTTTTATCTTTTAGCACATAGAAAACACTTAGGCATTCATTTACTCAGATTTGCATTTCTTTTAACATCTACTAGTACACAACTACCTAAAAATAATATAAAAGCTGATTTGAATTGTGTTCGTTTGTTTACATTCATCAATGAATTTTTTTGTTTAACTGAAAAAAGTTTCAGCCTATTTAAAAAATGTGAGGGTATTGATAGGCCTGTTATAGATGGAATGACCCATATAATAAAGTTATAAAAGACACGCATAATTCTTTTTCAGTTTTTTAAGGTGTTTTTTCAACAGTTCAGAAAGATACGTTACCGTTTCTCTTAAAAAATAACAAAGAGGGGAAATTGTCTTTATACTTCATAAGCCAAATGGCTCTTATAAGTCCCTATAAAAAATTTATAAATAAAATATGTTGCCTTAATACTTGGGCTTAAAAGGCCTGTAAAAGAAGTTATAAAACCTTTTTTTGCTACTAGGATGTTTACTCAATTCTTGTGTACTGACAAGCGCTCCAAAATAGCACTGTATGGTCCTGAAACAGGACCTTGTTTTAACTATATTTTTCTTATTGAAGAAGAATGCATTGCCAAAACTTTCTTTTGTAAAAATTCGAAAAGGTAATTCGTTTCATAAAAAAATATTTCACATTAATTTATTTAAATATCCCTCAACGCATTTAAAACAGGCGTACTTAATAGTTCGTATATTTGGAAGCTTCTGAAATATGCGAAAAAATAATTTAATTTCAAAAGATAATTCAATGTCTTTTACTCCAAAAATAAGAAAAACATATCAAAACAAGGGTCAACAATTCACGAAATTTCAATCGCAAATATCTCGAGATTTTGATCTGATTGGGAAAAACTGAGTATGTCACTAGATTTTACGACCGAAAAATAAGTTGACCTATCTCGGCGGTTTTGTGTCTTTTCGAAAGTTGGAAATTTAACTACTGTGTATTTGATGTCCTCGCTGCAAGAGACCCAAGTTAAGGTGATTATCACTCCGCGCAGGGTTGCCAAGTGGTTAATTTCGAATTAACGACAAACAGCCTAAAAAATTGTTAAAATGCATGATGATTTTTTTTGGTCAGCAATAGTAAATAATTTGGACAAGGTAGTATACACGATTTTTTAACGACAAAATGAATGAACTTTTTTGGTTTTTGCTGGTATAAAAATAATTTAACTTCTAATTAACGGCCATTAACGGCTTTTACCTCCAATTAACGGCTTAACAATCTCCTACGCGGACTACGACTAAGGAGGCGATCAAGTATTATGTAAAGCAATTTGAGGGAGTGGGGTCTCGTAAATCGCTATTATGCGTTACAGGAGCGGGACCCCCAACGTACAACGCGTACCGTAACATTGTTTTTGAAATGAAACTTCTTTAGCGGGGGGGGTGATTTAAAATTAGTTGTGTAAAATAAATGCTTTCTTTCGCTTTTGATTAAAACAATAATAAAGGTATTTTATCGACTTTCCGGTCAACATAATTATGACTTTTAGGTAAACGTGGTCACTTGAGTGTTACGCAACATTTAAGGAGGGGAGGGAGAGTTTTGAAAAACATTACAGCCCGTTACATTGGGGGAGGGAGGGTCAAAAATCTTCAAAAATTCCCTTATGTAGCACTTGAACGGCCCCTAACGGCCTGACCGCGTCAAAAACGGACATTTCTTCGGCTTTTTTTTTTCAACTTAGGAGTGGCCAAACGTTCTAAAACAAAGTAAGATAATTATTTATTCACAGGTTTCATTTGATGTTCCAACGGTTAGAAAAAAAATTTGCCATCGATCGGTCAAAAATTAATGAACCTTGAAAAGTTAAATAAAAATCGATATCTTGGGCTCTAGATTTAAAAAAATGTTAGTTAAGGATTTGATCTTGATGATATAGTCCTTAAAAATAACCTACTGGCGTTGGCTCTGACTCCAAAATCCAAATATATTTAGCTACCTGAAAAGAGAAAATGTTCGTATGTGAAATTTGCAATAAAATTTCATTATTTTTCAGGTAATAAACTCTTTAATGAATAATGCACGTTATGTCTTATAATAAATCAATGCAAATGATTATTTTTATCAAAAATTGATGAATAATTATTCATTCATAACTCAAACCAGCATTGCAGATGAAGAACGTGAAGGTCTTCCAAAAAACTGTGACTACTCTTTAAGAAATGGTTCAACGAAGCCAGATGTGAGATCTTGACTAATGTTTTGGATACGAGAAAGCTAATAGCAAGATGGGTGCACCATTTGATATCTTTGAAACAAAAACGCATTCGAGTGAAACATTCTCAAGAAAATTTGAAGCGTTTTACACGGAACAAACTAGTTTTGTTCGTCAGTTTGTAACTATGGATGAGATTTAGGCTTACCTTTGTGATCTTAATCAAAATCTTCTAAAAAGGTTGTGGCATCCGTTGTTTCAGAGTGGATTGGGATAGATTTTTGTTGATCGATAACTTCCAAACTGGTAAAACAATAACAACAGAATATTATTGCTTTAAAAAAAAACTGACCAAACTAGCCCAAATGATTTTTAAATTTTTAAAATTTACATATACTGCATAATAGCAATAAAATATTGGTCACAAAGAAAATAAGTATTATTGCAATCGTTTGCACCAGATGGATGTAAAAATGGTGAGGAAAGACCTGCTTTTGCGAAGAAAAATATCATACATCACCATGATAATACACCTGCTCACAAATGTGCTAAGCTGACCGAATTGCAGTAAGAATTGTTAAAACATCCACAATATTCATCAGATCTGGCTCCCTCCAACAACTATCTATTCTCACACCTTAAGATATTTCTGCGTGGAGAGCAATTTTCAGCGAATGAAAAAGCAATCGCAGCTGTATAGGGGTGTTTTGAATGCTCCTCGGAAAACAATTTCAAGGATGGGACAGATAAGTTAAAGAATCACTGGAAAAAGTGTATTGAAGTTAAGGAAGATTATATATTTGTATGTACATATATATCTTATATATTTGTATTATTAATTTTATCTACTTGCCTTATTTTTATGAATTATTTCTTTGAAATGTTTTCCTGTTGGTTTTCCCTCAGTTACAGGTCTACAGGTCCCAAAGTCAACATAACCCGTGTCATTACTCAAATTCATCTTGATCTCTGACACAGAGTCAGCGAAAATTGAATTTCTCGCATGTGCGCTACCCAGCGAAGCCGCGGCGCCCATTCGAACGGTGTCATATTCTACACACAATGCCATCAATGTATCGATCGATTTCGAAAATATGGCGGTTTGAATTTTTGGTGCCGAATGCTTACCATATACGTTGGTAATCAGTGACAACCTTTAAAACAATTTTCTGAGCGTTCAGATTTTGAGCCTAAGACTAGTTGCCAGCCACGCATATATTTTGACTCTTTTCTGACTCTTTTGTGCTTCATAAAATCTGAAACGAAATAAATAAAATATTAAATAAAAAAACAATTTTAGAAAAAAAAAATTGTTTTATTTTTCGTGTTGGATTAATATATGTAAGTAAGTTTCAATTGGATAAATTTAAATTTATAAGTAAAGTCCGTCTGGAAGCAAATTTTTACGGATGACGTTGCTAAAGAACTATCTTGGACAAAGGCAATGAACAAAAAATCGGTACGATATTTGGCAGTTCTAGCAGCATTTAAAGGTATTTTTTGTTTAATATGGGCAAATGTTAAAGTTGTTATTAAAAACCAAATAAACAACTTTAGTACTAAGGAAGTTGAAACTATTAAACCATTTATTGAATCCATTTATGAAGTAATCAGTGTGAGCAATAATAAAACAGGAGACAAACGAAAAGATAGCCTGAAGCCCATATTTAGTGCTTTCTTTAAAAACATTAATGATATAAATGATAATTGCTCAATTTAACTGCACGAGCGTAAGAACAAAAAATGTCTATAAGAGCAATATTTTATTGATAATAAAATAAAATAAAAATTTTGATGTTATTAGACTTGATCGTCCCTCATCTGTTACTCGCGGTGGTCTATCGAAGTTTGTGGTTGCGAGGTCTTCACGAGTATAGGTATACTGACGATTTTATCATTTTATATTCCTCCTAATTGCAATGTAAATACCTCTCATTTAAGTAGAATAATTAACAACATTTCAATTTCTTCACTTCTAATTTGTGGCGACTTCAACGCACATAACATGGGGAAGTGCCGCTACCGACTCCAGGGGTAGAAAAGTTATGGATCTTATTGAAGAATTTAATTTATTGCTTTCAAATAATGGTGAACCGACTCACTTTAGTCAAAACATTTCATGCCTGTATTTACCTTTTTGCACAGATCTTCCACGACACCTTTAAAAAGAAAACTAAAAATAAAATGAGAGCACCGAACCCTTGGTGGAATACGGAATGCAATAAAATTAGTGCTATTCAGAGGCTCTCATTAAATAAATTTAAGTATTGTCCATCACGAAATTATTTTGAAATACTTACGAAAGTAAGGAAGGATTATAAATACAATCTTAGAGATAAGAAACGTAAGGGATGGAAAAGCTGTCATGTCAAAGCTGTCATGACTGTCACAGAGTTATGGAAGGCAGTCAAATATTTCAAAGGTAATTTTGCAAGTCTTTCATCAGGTTTTAACGAATGCATTTTGGAGTCTTATGATATCTTGGCTGGTCCCATATTTCCAAATAAATTTTTTCTTCCTAGATCGATTCATAATGATCATTTTCTTCTTCTTCCAATTACCTATTCAGAGCTAGAAAAAGCAATTTCAAATGCTAAAAATACTGCCACTGGTATCGACGGTATACGCAATCAACATATTAAAATTTTTAATTCTGAACATAAATGCAAGCTACTTGATATGTTCAATGATGTTCTCTCTGTTCTACAATTTGCAAATAAAAGCACCATCATCGAAACAAACGAATTAACACAATAAACGGATCATCTTAGTCAACAAATCACATCATACGCATCATCATCGATATGAATGACCCTTCAATAATAAATGAATGAAACCATACCCCAATACCATTAAGTATCCTATTATATAATTAAATAATTTCTTTAATTTCCTGTAATTTTGAAAATAAAACTCTGTATTACTAGACACACAGCATTACACTTAAATATCTTATTGACCCAAACCAAATAATAAACCTTTCTTCTTCAACCCTAACATAATGAATCTAAATCATACCCCTCCTCACTCTTCAATAAACCTAAATTGTGTCCAACCCCATTGAGCACATAACCCTAACCACGTTACACAATATCCAACCCATTCTACCCACTCCTCTCACTATAGAGATGGAGATTCTTTTATCAATTTCATTCATAGCCTTCTTAATTGGGAGCAATGATGATTCTCCATGAGAAGAGTAATGCTCTGACTTACTCACTTTGAATGTTGAATCATACTCTCTACTCTATACTTGGGCTGCGTTACATAGTACGAGTATGCAGGCGAAATATTAGGCCTATAGACGTAGTAATTGCTCTTTTTGTTAAATCTCTTTCACCGACTGGAATATGAAAATACCCCAGCGGTTTCATGAGTTACAATTGACAAGGCTTGCAATGGTCTCCGATTTGATATTTGACGGTTGTTTAACAACGCTGTGCGAAATATATTCATTTCCTGATTGTGTATTGGCCTTGAACTATAGCAAAGTTATGCAACGAAAATCCGTTTTGTTACCAATCAAGCGATGAATTCTTATGTCCACAAGCAATCTTCGTAAGCCAAAAGTTTTAAAATTTTGCGATCAACTTTTTGGTGGATATTCATGTCATTAGTTTTTTATTGGCTTGATCTACGACTGCATCTTATGCTGCGAAGATTATTTTCAGTTTGATTCAATCCAAGCGTGACTTTGACTTAGTTTACGATTCTCGATTCTTAGATACGATTTCTCAGTTACTGAAAGGATGGCTTTGATAGTCGCTGGTAATCGGTAAAACTACAAAGAAATAAGTATGTAATTCTTCTATTGCATGCTGATGCAATCGTAGACGTGTCGTCGGTTTTCCTTCCGCGTACAGGAATTCGAGAAGCAAACCATTCTGAATTACCTCGAACAATAACTGCTACGGTAGATTCTTGATGATATGACTCATCGCATTCAATATGTTGCACTCGATTGAGCCAACAAGTGTGTGGTACTTATTGTAAGCATGTGTTCAAAAATTCGCTTTCCAATTACCTAAGCCATATTTACGCATTCCAAATTGGCGGAACGTCGTTGAAAATGGAAGAATCGGAATTTCATCGGAGTCCCGAAGATCCCGTGTTAATCTTCAATGGGTCACCAACATAGGATTATTGTGTGAATTGAAGATAGAGACTTATTTGCTATGTTTTGTTAATGCACTGAATCAACTAGGACTTGGTTAATTCAACTAGAAGTCATTATGTTTTTGTGCCAAGGTGAAAGTTTGCTGACTTAACCAGAAATCTCTTTGAAAATAGCAAAAAATAATCTAGTTAGCTCAAAGCTATATGTGGCTAAACTGAATTGAGGCTTGTTAATAGTATTAACCAGGAATCTATTTAAATTCACTAGGCAATTGTAAAAATTAAAAAAAATTTAATAACTTAGTTCATAACAAGGTCACTCATTTTAATGGCGGTTTCTATGACCACTCCTAGAACCCATCGATTGGACGAAAGTCCAATTCGGACCAATTTTAATTTCCCACATATATTTGGTCCAAGATTCCCTATCACCCTGTGCTTGTGCGCCACACAAAAGCGCAAAATAGCAAGCCTGGCAACATTCTCAGATCTTTACTATGTAAATATCTGCCTTTGATGTCATATATATTCAATTCTGAAAGCAAAAGAGTATTAACGAATCATAAACATTATTCAGATTTCATTCATAGCCTCTGCAGTTTCCAGAAAGTTTGAAATATATAGGCAGCTTTCTAAGTACCCAACTATCATGGCATGTTCCTGGATACCCAACAAACATTACCCTTCCTGCCAATGTAATCATCTTTCGAATTTTTAGGTTGATCAATTTTGATATGGGTTCCATCAATGCATCATATTAGATAATTTTACCATCTGCCCTAGGGAAACCACATTTGCTTTGAAAAAACTGCTGCTTGAGAACTTTTCCTCGTCATTTGGCCATTTTATAATATTAGGACACAAGCTGCTTATAAAAGCAGATGTCCTGTTTATAATTCGAATTACGCTTGATATACGAGTAGTTACATCAAATCGGTCACTTACATCTCTTAGTGTACAGGCTTCGTGACCGGCAATCTAAAGAAATACCGCCATGTTGGTTTTTCTGGGGAGGCATCGGCCAATTTTAATCTTTTATGTTCCCCACTTTGCTCAGATTAGTGGCTAAGTTTAACATAACTCCATTTTGAAATTCTAAAATGAGTTCGGAGCTCCACCTCTGTATATGCAGCACTACTTTTTTAAATGTCACCGAATTTCTTTTACGCTTCATAAAATTTTTAGCAATTATCTTTGCAGCAAACTCTTCTCTACTCTAAGATCAATCTTCATCAGATAGTTCGTGAGAAATTTCTTCCATAACATCGTCACTGTCGCTGTCAGATTCACTTAAAGAATCCAGAAGAGCCAAAACTTTTGAAAAACCAATTACAAAAATAACATGCGATTGCAATGTTTTATTTATTTCCTACCTATCTCCATGTTAATATCTGCACTCTCACCACTTCGTAGCGACACGGACATTGATGATGAGCTGGAAGCTGCTGTATATTCCTGTAATTCATTTAGTGCTTCATTGCCGACCTGCAATTAAATCATTAATTTTATATCATTCATAAGTATCCCAATTTATCTTCAATATTTAACTCTTTTGGTGTCTTTTCGCTTGATGAAAAAGAGTTTACTTCCCTTTTGCAAACACAGCTTTTTGACACAGAATTTTTGATTTTGTTTTGGAGTTTTTGCTAATTTTTCGATACTTTTTCAATTGTTATAATTTTTTCTAAGTTTTGCAATCTTCATCTTTTTTCAATTCCTAAAGTTTTTAAATTTTTTTAAGTTTTCTATTTTTGCCAAATTTTTCTTCAAGTTTACCAAAAAAAATTTATTTTTTTTTGGGGGGGAAGTGATCAGCCTGTTTCTTACTCTCATTTTTTCTCTCTCAATAACCACATTTTTCCCGGCTGGAACACTTTTTGTGGTAAAATTTTATAAATATTTACATATTTTTCCGGCTGGAATACAGCAAATTTTTTTTTTTTAAGTTTTGACGAATTTCCCTTATCAATTAAACACAAGAAATTGACAAAAATAATTTTATTTTTTGACGCTGTATATATAGTAGTGCAAAATCTATAGCAGTATTTATAAATTATATTGCACTCATGAGTCAGTCAGATGCTGCTGAGAAGTAAACGTTCAAAAAACTGCTCTGACGTAATGTGATGTAATCGATTTTTATGGATAATGAGAATTTAGGGAAGGAATAAGGAAGGCACTTATTCATAGGAAAGCATGAAGATCACGATGTTACATATCAGGACTTCAAAACAAAAACCGTTTAATTATTTAATAGTTCCTACTGAATACCTTTCATACAAATTGTTTACCAAACTTAAAATCTTGAGAGCAACCATTTACATCACCACAACAACAATTTAGTCCACTTAGCTAAGTGCCCGCATACAAATAAGATGTATGTGAAAAAGGGTCCATTTAAACGACCAGCCACATTTTAGTGTAAATAAATCATGGGAAAAATAAAAGCAAAAAAAAAAACATCTTTTGAGCAAATGCCAATGGGGTAGAAATTTTTTCAAGCTTTGGCAGAGTTGTAAAATAGAAAAAAAAAAAACGAATAAGAAAGCACAGGAAGCTTTTAGCAATCCACTTAAAGGCTGCCCTAAGATGTCCTGTTGATGACAGCATGTTTTTCGACTGAACAACAGCCACCATTCAATGGGCCACAAACACGTTAAACACAATTCGGCAGCACTTTTTTCTCATCTTTATTCCATTTATGTAGCAGAAAACTTTCAGTGGTGGACAAGCAAAACTAAGATTAAGGAGGATATTGAATAAAGGATCTTTTTTGTGCGTATAATTCAATTAAAAGACTTGGGAAATGACATAAAAATAAAACTAACTCTCAAACTTATTTCTACCTTTTTTAATTATCAAGTAAAGTAAAATGTTTCACTAAATACGAGAATTTTAGATTTATTGCATGTCTGTATCGAAGATAATTTTGTCAATATCGTTCTTCGATTAATCATTTTCTGTTAGCTTTTCTTTAATCTTGAAGAATTTTCATAATAATTAAGCCCAATGCAATTTGCGTTTCTTGCGCAATAATTTTCAGATATAGAAGTCTACCAGACTGCTTTAATTATATATAGTACAGTTATCGATATATCGAATAGAGAGTAACGTAGAGTCATAGCCTGAGATAATAACCCCGGGTTATTTTTTTCCAAATTCTTATTGAGTTCGGCAGTTACTTGGTCTCTGAAGCTAAGTTCGGTACGCCTTGTCTTCTTGACCCTGGCGGCTGTGAATTGGAAATTCTCTTAGCTGGAGCGTTGTCTTCCATTCGCTTGATGTTTTCAAAGCTATGCAGTCGAACAACGTTGGACCATTAACTATACCCACACAATTCTACAGCTCAAGATTTTTTCTTCTTTATATGCCATCCTCTCATAAAGAAACCCAATTTGCGACGTAAGACACTAAGATTTTTTCCGAAACTCTATTCATTGTCCAACACTCTGTAACATACAGAATATCAGAAATTAATGTTTCATACAGTAGTAACTTGGCCTTTCGGGTACAGATGTTTTAATAATTTTAAGCTAGAGCGATTGCCTACGTTCTTGGTACTTTTTGGATATTTCCAGGATATTAAATTTACCAACATTAAATTTTTTTGGAAATTCGCTGTTTTTTCATTGGTAATGCGAGCTCTAATCCTGACGCCAACCAGGTGGTGGTCTGAGTCGAGCTATGACCATACACGCACATTAAGAATGTTGAACGAGTGCAGTGTGGTTGGATCATGAGCTCGTAAGTGACGTACCGGCAAACGTGGCTAGGGATACACAAGACTTGTTTTAATACCGACCTTTAAATAGTTCGATTATATATTTTGTGTGGAATTTAAGGGAAAAAAATTGTCTTATTGAAACAAAATTTATTGATTACATTTTTTCATTGTAAAAATTGATAATATCAGTGAAACACAAAAAAGTTAGTCAAATAATTAGTTATTTCATAGTTCGTGAAAACATTTGACAAACACATTTCGGTTGTCTGTTGCTATGCAAACGCTTAACTTGCACTCACAGCAACTAATCCGCTTTTATTCTGTTTGTGTAATGTTTTCTTGGTCAAACAAATAGCACATCTACGCCGTTTGTTTACCTGTAGCGGGTCCATTTTAGGCTGTTTGGCATGAGGACCGGCTTCTTCCTCTTTGTCTTAACTAAGGTTGGATGATGATTTCGATAGCGTAGTCAGAAGTAATCTCTGTTTGATGTGTGAGACCAACTTTATGAAGAAAGTTCTTACGACCGTGTTTTCATTATATTGCTGAATGGATAAAGAAAGCATTCAACGCTGAAATGACCACAATGTTGGGAAAAAAGCACATCGACCGGAGATAAGTTTTGCACTGGCAACAGCTTCTGGAAAGCATTGTTAACCCCGCCTTTTGTTTTATTATATACTGAACCAAATTTCGTACACAAATACAATGTATGTCTTCCAGTAAAATTTTCATTAAAATTTTCTTTGAAATTATATTATACATTTTTCCCATGAAACGCCCATTTAGTTAATGTTTTTTCTGTACATTGACAATCAATTTAATAATAAATTAAATTTGTTGCACGAATGTTTTCATGAGTCGTACATAAAAAATATGTACTTTTACACTGGCAGTATTCCAATGTATGATAAAATACATGCGCAGTAGTTTTCTTTTGAAAAACTACAGCGCATTCGTTTAGTGTAATATGAAACTCAGACAATATCAGGCGAATCATGCATTATGGTCTGATCAATGGTGCACTTGTTTTTTGGCCTACTTTTTCTCGATTAGGAGCTTAGATATAATGCTACTCTTAATTAACCACGATGTGCCAACGATAGACAAGTTTTTGTGCGCAACTTCTGGCCTGAATTGAGCCAATGACCTAAATCAAAAACCACTGGCATTTCCTGATTTCATTCCCCTGCAGCTGAATTTGGTTTTGGCTCTGTGTTAGTACTGAGTAAAAGACTATTGTTTCGAGATAGAGTGCCCGGCACGCGAGTATGCACAGACGGTCGGGAATTAGCAGTGCGATTAGAATTATACATATAAAAGTTTGCTAGAATATTAACAGTAGAACGGTCACAGGGTCTCAAAGTTGGAGGTAGGCGTAGTGATTTAAGAGCCACTGTGCGGCTGTGTCTTCTGATGGAATTTTTCACTGATAAATCAGTGCCGAGTGATGGTATTTTCTGCAACATGAGCACTGATTCGTGGTTTTATTTATTTTTCTGATAAATCTCACAAAATTACACATAAATTTGTTTAACCATATCTGCGTACATAAACTCAGCTGTATCAATATGCCAAAATGTACCTAAATGGCCAATAATTTTGGGCGATTGTTCGTAATGAATAATTTCCCAATGGAAAATGGCCCAAAATATCTGTTATTTTTGACCAATCATTCACTGCGAAGAATTGTCCAAATTTCAAAAAAGCACACAAAAGTTTTTGGGCGTTTTTTCATTTAATGCGTTTGGACGAATATGGGTGCAGACGGAAATTTTAGGCCATGTATTTTTTTACTCTACTCATAAGAAATGGTAAAACTCCATTCAAAAAAAGCGATTCTACAGGCGTAAGAAGCATAACTTAGTTAAAAGTTCAAGTTAAGATGATTTAAGATGGAAATTGGCAATATCCCATTCACACAAATAAGGTTTTTTTTTTCATTCTCCAGCAACACTTAAGGGTTGGCTGTCATATTTTCACTACACGCATTACTACAAACCAGGGAATGAAAAAAAACCATATCTTATCGTACCGTTCAAATCGCACAACGCAAGCTTTGCTTCTCACATTCTTTGTTTCGCTCTTTGATGCAAACACCAACCCGTACTACGAGTATAGTAAGCAGAAATAAAAGAGAGGAACAGAATGTTAACGTTCTGCTCTACGTACATAAAACTTTATTCGCTTTGTTGCGGTTTTGACTCGCGATTGCTATCCGAACTCGTACCAAATGTAGTGATTTTGTCATTAGATTCGTATGAGGGTACCATGGTCTGGTCAGAAACACTTTTTTCCAGGGTCCTGAGCCTACCTTAGTAATGTCCTGAAATTGTCTTGAACTATCTTTCGTTAGAAAAAAAAAAAAAATCTCTCCCGCATAGAAATATAATGACAAAAACGACCACTACATGTGGAACGATTTCGGATAGCAATCGCGAGTCAAAAGTTTTTTGTACGTAGAGCAGAAGCTACCATTCTGTTGCGCTCGCTTATATCGATTGCTATGCTTTGTGTTTGCGTTTCAATCAATGATTGGAAAACGGAATGTAGAAGGAAATAGTTAACGCTCATTGAACAGAACAGAACGAAATCGAACCATACGATAGAGTTTTTTCTCATTCTCTGCCACAAACTACCCGAAATCTATACAGACCATAAAATTTCTGACCTATGTTATGTGATTTATTGAAGGAGCTATAGGTATAACCACTTTGATTTTCAACTTCTTGGCTCTTTTTATACCAACCTCTTCAGTTTCGTCAAACTTTATACCAAACATTATCCCCCATTAATATGCAACTGCCTTAGAATATTTTTCGTATTGCAAAGTCAATAATTTTTGGTCAGTCCAAAGAGTACGCCACATCTTCAGTTTTTCTCATTTTGTAAAATTGTTTACATCAACTTAAAATTTACCCTACTTGCTGTTGTTGTCATATTGATAACAAGTGATCCTCATTGCATTGAAAATGTTTTCTACCAAACTTAATTGTAGTGTCCTTAAACTGTTGGTGAATTTTTCATATTCCACTTACAACAACTCAACTCATTCATTATACATCATTAAATTCAGGTAGCATTACCACCACCGCCACCACCACCGCCACCACCACCACCATTAACAACAACAACATTATTATGATGATGATTATTATTATGGAAGAATTGTTCCAACTATGAATAAAAGTTGAAAATCAGAAAATTTCACATTCAATGAAGCAAAAAAGGACGATGACTTGACGCTTGAGCAGCACTCAATTTGAAATTTGCATTAACTGAAGTGATTGAATACACTGGCAAGTAATTTTATACGATGAAATTCAGCCTCCCAACATTGCCCCAAACACTCCTATTAACGCAAACTCATCACTCATCATTCATATAGCGTAGTCCTTCAGCTGCAACATAATCGTCCTCATTAACGTAACGTTAATATCCTGGAAAACCTCGTCATTTCATCAATGAAGCTGAGAATAAAAAAATTATTTTTTAGCGTTTAATGCTTGGAATATCGCTTATGCGAAAGATTTCGTCTAGGCATAGCTGGAGGGTATCTTTTGCAGTAGTGGGTTCTTAAACTTTTTATTTTTCAATAAGAAAAAATCTTCAATTGTTATATTAATTTCTGACCCACAGCTTAGTGCTATCGTGATGAATGATGAGTAGTTTGTAAAATTATTGAGATGTGAACCTATGCTGCTTACAACTAAGTAGTTCGGATCTTCCTTACCACTTGGCTCTGTAAGGCGCGAACGGAGCTATGGAATCGCCGCACAGTTTAAGAAGCGCTGTCTTCTTTTACGCATTTCCATTGGGTATAACATTTAGAAATATCAAAAAAAAATTCTATTTAACAGAGAAACTCTTATATTTTTTGAAGGGGTTGTGAAAATTGTATTTCATCTTAATAACATATTCCGGAATTAATTTCATTCGAGTGGGTGGCTGTTTTGGGCTGCTGAGCTGTTGAAAATCGCTACCGTTGCTTGCAAGGGTGGCTTGTTGGCAGGTGGTTGATTGTTGAAAACAGTTATTATTTTGCAAGGATAAAGAAATTTTGAAATGGCGGATCTATGGATTGAGGAGCTATTACGAAATCATTTAAACTGAAAGCCAAATTATTCACAATTCATACAATTAAATTAAATTGTGTGCTCTTAAAGCAGTTGGATTTTGTTGAAAAATTTATATTAATCTTGTTCGAGTGCAGTTTTTATGTACATAATTTGTTTCCACCTCTTCTGGAGATACAATAAAATGCTTACCAATTTTAGTGCCGCTTTGTTTTTCCTTTTTATTTCCCTGAAACAAAACTTGTTTTTGAAATCTATTTACGAATTTTGATGTCTCTATTAACAAACAAAATTAATAGTGTCTCAACTATGTTGAGTTTAAATTTGCATACACTTCTATATCACGGAAGATGAAATTTTAATATTAAGAAATAGGATTTTGAGTTACGGACGAGATTGACTTTTTCTTTTTCGAATCTTTTAAGAATGAAAGTTTAGAATGTGATAGATGGATCTTTGTCAATAAAGATCCTCCAGTAAAGAGGACGTGGTAGCTGCTGAAAGAATAAGAATTCATACATCTTTCTTAGCTTTTTATATTCTTCCCTGATTTCTCCTGGTGTAATTCACGTACACGCTGATATGCATTGGTGTAATTGTGCCTGCTACTGCTATAGACATCTGAAATTTATGGGATGTTAAGTCACTTGTAGAGGTTCATAACAGTGTTAACCAAATTTTTTGTATGCTGCTACAATTTTTATTCTGTGTTCTTGTGCAAATGTAAGCAATGTTGACCAAAACTCTGCATTATTTTATCTCAATTTTTGCTGATTTTCTAAGACCTTTGTGGAAACTTGCATCCTTATGATTATTGCCTTAATACTTTTAATATTAATACACTTTTTTTGGCTATAGGTCAATATTTATTTAAAACATAATCCCAATATTTCGGGGAAGATCCTTCCTCATCTTCAGGGGTGACTAATAAATAACAATTAAAAAATAAATAAATTAGCACAATACACAATTGAATAAATTAACAAGCAAAACTTACGTTACAATAATAGAAAGACTAAAACTAAACTAACTAATTGTCAACTAAATGTCTATAAATATGAGCACAATTTTCTGTGTCACTCTTGAAATTTATTCTCTTGTCAGTGGGGGTGTTAATAATGTGGAGCATTTCTAATATGAATCTCTTCTCATGATTGCTTTCTTCTTGTAAAATCTCCACAGCATCAAAATTAGGGAAATGCCCAAGCTCAGCACAGTGGGCTGAGAGAGCTGTCTTAGGGGCTTGTCCATTTCTGTTTTTTTGGTGCGATCTATGTCCTGAAAGTCTTGTCCTTAATTTATTTTTTGTAGTACCAACATATACCTTCTGGCATACATTGGAACCGTCTCCGTCACAAGGAATCTTGTAAATAAGGCAGGATTTGTCGAGTTTTGATATTTTATATTTTGTATTGCTATCAAATTGTCCAACTTTATTATCTGTTTTATTAGCAATTTTTATGTCCTTAAATGCGCTTAATTTCGCGAATCTATCCGTCAACCCTGGAATATATGTCATTGCTGCCTTATATTTAATTGTGCCCCTTTCCGATCTTGGTCCCTTATCATTATAAAAATTATCAATTTGTCTTTTTATTGTTAGTTTTGGAAAACTGTTTTTCACTAATATTTTCTTTATTCTATTAATGTTGTCCTTATGAAACGCTTGGTCGCTGATTGTCAGTGCTCTAGTGATTAAATTTTGTGCTGTATTTAGTATTGTCATTTTTGGGTGCTTAGAATGAAAATTTATGATTCTACCCGAAGCTGTGTGTTTCTGATACCAATTTAATTTTATTTGGTTCCCACTTCTGATCACCATTGTGTCCAAGTATGCTAATCTGTTATTCTGTTCCACCTCTTTTGTAAACCGTATATTTTTGTTGAATTTGTTTAATTTATCCAATATTTCGTCAACTTTGTCACTTTTAACAACCGCAAAAATGTCATCAACGTATTTTCTCAGTAATCGCGGTTTTGTGTCTATTTTCGTCATAAAGTCGTCAAGTAATCCTTCCATCACTAAATCCGCTATTATGGGTGAGACTGGTGATCCCATTGGAATTCCTTTTAATTGCTTATACGTTTTTCCATTAAAGTTAAAATAATTGTTTTCCTTCACACAAAACTTTATAATTTCCATAAAAAGTCCTTTTGTTGCTGTTGTGTATGTTTCAATGTTGTCCCACTTTTTTTTAATAATCGTCAAAGCTAAGTCAACTGGTACACTGGGTAATAGGGAAATTACATCAATTG
Organism: Meiosimyza decipiens; assembly: GCA_963680825.1. Lineage (NCBI taxonomy): Eukaryota > Metazoa > Arthropoda > Insecta > Diptera > Lauxaniidae > Meiosimyza > Meiosimyza decipiens. The sequence continues at coordinate 84,280,195 of OY804258.1, read as the reverse complement.
ATATCATTGTTTCGTCATCATATATATAAAAGTCATTTAATTTGTTTTTGAATTCTGTTGAGTCTTTAACGTTATAAATTGAGTCTTTAGTCAAATTGCACAGTATTTTGGACATGAATTTGCATAATTCATATGACGGTGAGTTTAATGAGGAGCAAATGGGTCTCAGTGGCATTTCTTTTTTATGAATCTTAGGTAGTCCATAAATTCGTGGAGGAATGGCAGTATTTGTCTTAATAGTAAGTTTTTCTTTAATTGTTATGCATTTTCTGTCAAAAAGTTTTTGGGCGAAAACATTGTTTTTCTCTTGTAATGTTGTTGTAATGCCTTTCTTTAGTCTTCTATATGTAGTCCAGTCTCCGAAAATTATGTTCATCTTGTCCTCATACTCTTTTTTGTACATAATTACTGTAACATTTCCTTTGTCCGATTTTAATATTAGTAAGTCTTTATTTTTCTTAAGAAATCGTTTTGTTTGTTCTACTGTATTGACTATAAACCTATCTCTTGCGTCTAACCTATGTTCTTGTTTATGTTCATTTATGAGCATCATAAGCTTAATTCTAGCCGTTTCTTGATCTTCTTTTTCTTTTATTGTTTTAATGCAGCTCTCACCGTCAGCTATACACTTGTATAAAAGTTGTTTCGTTGTGGGTAGTGCATATTTTTCTCCGAGAGATAAAAGCCACTGTATATTAGTTGGTATTATCACAGCTGTTTTAACAAAACTCTTAAAATGTACTCAATACTTTTAGCTACGCGGAGGCAATTGCGGATGCATAGTTTCAGAAATTGATATCCGCGGATGCGGAGTTTTATTGGAAATGCAGGCGGAGGTGGAAAAATAGTATAACTCAAAAATATATAAAACTCAAGATTAGTTAAATCGTTGTTATTATTTCGTCTCAAGGGTTATCTTTATTATTTTATCAATAAGTTTTATTTTTTCCCAATATTTCGAAAAACATCGTTTTTCATCTTCAGGGGATAATTTTTACTTAATGAGGTCCAAATTAGAACTTATTGATAAAATAATAAAGATAGATCTTGAGCCGAAGTAATAACAACGATTTAACTAATTAATAAAAAGGTCGAATAATTTTCAATCAATTTATAAAACGCAAGATTTTATTAAAATGCTAGCCTTAAATAAGCCTAAGCATTTCTTGAAAAATATCTAAGTTAACTAAGTTTCTTGCTAGGGTCGAGCTAATCTGATTTTATCCACCTACCAGAATTAGCAAAACAATAAAATGTAACTGCCTAACAATCAACCTCTGCTTTCTCTGAGGCTTTACTGCAGCAGTAAAAATTTATGCTATTTACATTTTTAGATTATTTAAAGTCTGAATTTATTATTAATAAGAAAACAGCAATTCATTAAATTTTTCTTAATGCTTAGAATCAAAACAAGGATATCTTGGTTAGTCTTAAGTAGATGAAATTAAATAGCGTCAAATTATTTTGAATAAATCATAGTTTTGCTGCTTTATGTCCTTCTAATGGATTCCTTAGTGAATAGCAAAAATTCAAACTTGCATACGAATTCACAGGTATATAATCAGTCTACTTTACTTCTTCACAAGTAAAAAACATTTGTAATGGGGCTATTAAAAGATTTTAAGATTTGAAACAACCAAAAAGCTGAGATAAACCGCACCGACTCTTCCACTTTGTAAGCTCTAAAGTGGATTTTATAACTTCAGTTTTACCTCCGTTTTACCGCAATAAAATGTGCGGAGATGAAAGTGGAGGCGGAAGTACGACTCCAAGCGAAAGTTCCATACTTGCGAAGCTCCGTTACAACCCTAGTTTTAACTAGGCTCTTTAACTAACTGCTATATTAAGCTTGTGCAAATACATAAGTCAAATAGTTAGCTGTTATGTGTAAGTTTTTTTAACTCCATACAAAACCATCTTCCGTATTCAATCATCAGCGATAGTTTAAACATATTTTCACTTTTTAGATCTTGCATTAAAAAGTGCCTTTCAAATGAGGTACATACATCAAAATTATAATTGTTTAGCGGAAGCCGCTTTCTTCACTCTCCTTTTCAATAAATCTGAAGGATTTCATGATCGCGTGGAACATGTTTTATTATGGCCCTCAAAATATTATTCATATCCAGGCTTTGTCATCACATCACAGCTCACTCTACGAAATTTTTGTGTTATTGCAAAGTTGCATCGCAGTTTTCAATTTCTTGGACTCTTTAGGATGTGAGTCTGAGTAGAGTTCAAACAATCACTTTTTATTGTGCGACCCTTTGAAAAACCAGGATATGTGTAGAAATTGCGGGTCGAAGCACCGATTGCCGGCGGAATAACCTTCATTGAGGGTGAGCTATAGTAAAATATTGAGGATATAGAGTGGGCTATAGCCCCATATAATTAATAAATAAGGCTAAACAGAATATTAAACATAATTGTTCAATATCGTCAGCTCGGTACTTGGTTTGTTTTTCATCCAATGCTCGTGATCTTCATTTTTTCTTTGTGATATTTTAAGTACATATATTTAAAATAAGTTTAAGCAACATTTTTTGAAACTTTTACCACCATCATATGACAAGTCAAAACGAAACATTTTGCTGATTTTTTCTATTGAATAAATCATCAATTCTATTCAGATATTAATTATACTGAATAACACAGTCCAGGAGCTACTTCATGGGCTTTTAGAACTCCAAAGGATATTAACTTGAGGATCCATCTCTTGAGAATGTAAGTAGGCTTAAACGTTTACGATTATAAATCAAAGAAATTTTTGGGTAGGCACACGACATTTAAATTAATAAGTAAATCTGGAGACTGCTCTGCATACGCCTTGAATTGAAATTTTTCTCCATTATGAGAGAGAAAAGCCAACATAAGAATTTTCGAGAAATTGAAATCATGCTAAAGCAACAAATCAAATTATTCAGTTCTTATCCTGCGGCCAACGTTTGCAATTCCCACAGCTCATAATCATAAAATCACAAAATTATTATCAGCAAATATGCAGAAAAATAAGAAAAAAATCGTAAAAAAAGTTTAAATTGGAAAAAAATAAAAAGTTCTAAAGAATACGAGAATTTGAATGAAAAAACCAAACAGAAAACGCCCACAACACACGGCCGACGCCCGTCACCAAAATACCCACTCAAGCCCTCTATACCACCCTACCTGCCCACTTGGTAACTCGTTAGTTGGTGCAAATAACTCGTTACCCATTCAAGCGCATATAAATAAAACTTTTTTTAACATTTTTTTTCTAATTTTCGTTTTTATCCTTTTATAACCTAAGGAAGTAAAGTAAATAAATTGCAACTGTCCTCAAGCGATGCAATGCAACAACAACAACGACAAAAAATTACTCATAATCAACCTGAAGTTTTTCTGCTTCACCTCCTCCTCTCGTATCTCATCCTCTTTGGCCGCTTAACAACAACACAAAAGGATATGCATAATTTTCCTCTTTTCATATTCAAGTCCTTTTCATTTCTTCATCTCTCCCACACACCTTGTTCTTGCATCCATTTTCGTTCGCATTCGCGATTACGTTGTCGATTGCACAAACTAAAGGACTAAAAAAAATGCAAAAAAGAAATCAAATGTAAAAAAAAACTGCGAGGACGAATTTGTTCTCGTTCTCATTGCTGATGAGAGGATATGATGATTTTTTAATGGCGGTCTGATTTCCATTTTTTCATTTCTTCCACTCAAGCAATAATAATAATCACGACAACAACAACAACAAATTGCATGCATATGAATGAATGTACGCAGCACAGCAACGTGTATCCTGACGTAAGGATGCTGCTGCTCTTGTGCGCTTTCAACCGCCATAACTGCGACATTCAGCATGCAATTATTCTACTGTTGTTGTTGTTGTTCTTATGAAATTTGCAGTTGTTGCACAGTGGGTAAAAGTGAAAATATTTAAGCCTTGTAGTAAATGTACTGTGAGAGCCCTTCACAATTTGAAAACCTGGACTTTTTTTTTAAATTTAATAAAATTGAAACAAAAGGTGATATTACGGCTTTTGCTAACATAAATTTATAGTTCGAATGACATACTTCACCGAAAATTTGTATTTTTCGAACTGAAATGGCAACCACGTGCATGAAATATTAAACATTCAAACAATATCTCAGAGCTAATTGAATAAACTTAAAAATTATGCCGAAACGTTAGAAGCATTTCCGGTCTCATTGCTCCTATTATGTACCGAAAGATTGACTTTTAGGATGCTTGGTAAAAATTTCCAAAAAGTTCATCTTATTGCTAAGTCAGGGCAGTATGACATTATCAATTCCTATCAATGTACTGACAAAAATTATTCTTACTAGAGTTAAAGCGAAACTAAGCCAAAGCTGAACTGAAGCCTTGAAACCAGAGCTCGTTCTTAACCCTTTCATCCTCAATGTTGCTTATAAGTTTTCTAACTTTGAGTCTCTTTTGCTGCGTTTTTTTCACACGATCACTAGATTGTGTGAAAAAACGCACTACTGTGTACTGATTTTTTTTAATTTCTTTGCTTTATTTTCATTTCATTCCATTTCTCGTTCTTAAAAAAAATTATAATTCCGTTGAAATTTGGTGATGAATTAAATTTCTGATAAATTAATACGATGTTGATATCCAACCCGCAAATTGAAAGTTTCAAATGTAGTGAAAATTGGAAGTTCTTCAGTGCTGCATATTAGGCACATAAAATAGACACAAAAAGTAATGTTATCATTCGATCGAATTAGCCTGAAAAGAGCCTTCCGGGATTACGTGCTCTCAGGAAAAGTTAGATTATGAATGAAGTTGACTACAACTCTTATGGACGAATATGCAACAATGGAAGGACTTGTAAACACTGTAATTACAAAAAATATTAAATGTCTAAGCCTACATCAGAAAAGAGGATCGGAACATTGATGTTGATGGGACTACCAGATAAATTCTAACCGATGCTGATGGGAGTCGAGAGTTCAAGCGTTGACATCACAGGGCACCACGTAGAAACTAAGTTGTGCCATGACTTACGTAAATGAAAAGAATGAGTCGTTGGCATTGTGTGACAAACCAGAAACAGATTATTCAAGGCCTTAGCTTAAAATGCTATAGTCGCCAGAAATTTTGAAAACTGTAAAATGATAAAAAAAAAGAGAATATGAGTAATTTATCTGTCACTGCAAAAGCTAATAATGCCTTGGATGTTATTCATGCGGATGTACTCGATCCTTTACATACATTTTCAAGCGTTCACGATATTGGCTGTTCTTTACGTGAGCCGTTTTCTTTCAAAACGGTGTAGGTACATTTTGGCAAAAAATTATTTAATGATAAAAATGAATACAATTTACTATGAACTATTTATTTATAAACCTTTTTTCAAAAAAATTTGTTAAAAATTTCATTGTTTTTATCGTTACACATTTTCGTTGTGAATGAAGTTATAAAGATAATTAGTTCGAAAATGATGTAAGTCTAGTTACCTCAAAGACATACTATTATATAGTCCAAAATTAAACATAAACATTTTTATAAATTGTCGGAATTTCGTTTTTTCCCTGTTTATTATGGAACATAAAGTCATTGTATGATATATAGTTATGTGTCGCATTTGTTCACTTACATATCTTGATTCTAAGAAGGTGACAAAATATCAATGGTGAACAAGTGAATTGGTTGAAGAAATGTTGAACAAGGGTTTTAAAATGCAAACCTATTACAATGCACTATATTCATTTAATGAAAAGGATGATTTTAAATCACTGCATTTATTGCTCTAACGCGAAAGACCACAGAACTTAAGAAATATAGTACTAACACGTTAAATCATCATTCCAGACCCATCGCATTCTAAAAACTTACAGATATGATTGATTTATTACCATATATCCCTCAAATACATTATGACTATTTTCAAAAAGTTGATCATAACGAAAAAAGTTTAATGGGAAATGTTGAAATAAAGCCTTTTTATTTTAGTTTTTTTAATTGTTCAAGTATATAAAAAGAATTTCATTAAAAGAAATTGATTTGTTTCAATTGAGATCCCGTAGTTGATATTTTGTAAATGGAAGATTTTTACTTTTTACTGACTTTGAAAGTGGTGTAAGTCCTTTTGAAGTCATTAAAAGTATAAACTTTTGTTACCCACATTTAAAAAATACTTAAATTATAAAGTTAAATCAATTTAATATTTAAAAAATACAAAAGTAGTGTAATAACAAATTTTCAAATTATTCAAATGCAAAACCTTTTATAATAAAATACACTTTCAAAGAAAACTTCACATAAATGGATGACTTTCCGGGAAAAGTTTTTGGTTTTTTGATTAAGTCTAAGGATTAGGTAATAAACAATTGCGAAGAATACAACCGATAACAAATCTGATTCGAGCATGAAACAAACAAATCTTTTTCCAAATACGGTTTATATTCTGCGACAGGTTTGATCATGAGAGAAAATTTGATAGTTGGTTATTCATTCGACTGATTCGAAATTTAATTAGGAAAGCTGTTATTTTTTTATCATTAAAAAAAGTTCTCTCCTGTGGTGCGATATCCATTGAATCGGCTACATTTGGTGATGGCAGACAAATATAAAGTCGCTAATCGTTCTGCGTATATCAGAACTATAAAAAATAATTATACATTGATCTGTACCCAAAATCAAATAAGTTCTTTATTGAAAGAATATTTTGTACCCACGGTTCTTTTGTTTGCAGACTCGTCCTCCTAATTTCCACAACAGCAACATCAAAACATTCGTCATAATTTCTGACTTTTAATATTAAGGGTAAAAAAAAATAGTAGGAACAATTTGTATTTTTTCCTTACGTTTCATCCCCCGACCTACTTTTGATGCCACGGAATGTCGTTTGCCAAACTACCCTAATGCTTCACATCTCACTCGTTCTCATTTATTTCTATGTATTCTCTGTGCTTTTCTACCGTAGACACCTGAACGAAGCCTGATGCCGACAACCCTCGTTTGCTTGTTATCTGCGTCTGCAGCTTCGATTTTTTGTGTTTTTTTTTTTCCTTCATTTATATCCTTGCCAGGATATTTTTTTTTGGTATTTGTTCATTGTTGTTGGTGCTTCAAATGCCCCTCCCAGTTAATTTGTGTAATGCTGTTATCGTCTTCTCGTTCTAACATGGATTTTTTATGTTGCTTTCTCCTTCTTATTGCAAGATTTTGATGGCGAACATACCTTGATTGTTCTGAACTAATGAGTAGGAAAGCAAAAATTTTTTTTTTTTCAGCTGAACTCTTAACAATTCTTGACATTTTTATTAATTTTTATCTCATTATTAGATGGATATCCTTAAGATTTTTTTTCTTGTTTTTTTTTTATTCAATTTATGATCAATAAAACGATAATCCAATTTCTGTATTTGCTAAGCTTTTTGTTACAACATAAGCCCAACATTTCAAGGTCTTAATAAAACTGAAAATCGGTAGCAGAAATTCGACACGTTTACAAGACCTATCAAAGCACAATCATAGTGAATGGCTCTTTAGTACACTATGCATTAAGTGGATAGCAATTGATGAAAAGCTCTGGAGTTAAAAGATTCTTGACGTGGAAATGTCCATCAGGGACTACATTGCATCCAGAGAGCTGTACAAAACGAAGTTGCTACAGGACTTTTCACATGAGTTGCACTTTTTAAGAGTTCTGATACCATTAATTCAAGAACAAAGAGATAACGCCTAAAGACAGATGGTATGCCGAAAACGCTTTTGTAGGGTTTTGCAGGAAGGGGTGTCGAGCTATTTCTTATACAAATTATAATGTCAGTTACTATAACTTTTAATGGATTTCAGGGGGCTTGAAAAGATACGCAAGTGGTACATTCTATTTTAGACGAAGCGATATAGGACCCCAATCTTGCTTTTTTTTACATCGGTAGGTACTGTTGTACTCGTTTCATATATGCACTCAGAAAATAAATGTGGTTAATGTAACCAAATTTTGACCAAATCTCATGTTAAAATTTTCTAACCTGATGGCACTTGTTGTTAAGTTTATCTAACCTCATTCTCAAGTTAGCTACAGAAATTTCTCAAAAACCGAAACCGAATGTTTTTTTTTTGGCTTTTTTTCTATCATTCCCTATTTACTACTTATTAATTGGAACTTAATTTATGTTACATTTTAAAAATTTCATAGAGAAATAAAACTTTTTATAATGTCTCCGACGAGATTCGAACCTATGTCTCCTACGTTATGCCACTGTTGAGATATGGACACATCTTACTATTATATTACGTGGAACTAAAATTAGATCGAGAATGTAACCTCCAGACTACACTATATTTTGGTCAGTTGCCAAAAATCATATTTAAATGCTAAATAGCGAGAAATTTTAACGAATAAAGTCAAAGTACATATTATTTGAACATTTTTTTGTGTTTGATTTAACATAGTCTGAATGATCGCGCAGTCTCTAGTTTATCCTAACTATGTTAGGAAGAACCAGTTTAGACTGGGAAGAGCTTATGTTAGTGGGTGACCTTTGGACGCGACTCAGGACTTACATCATCCAATATGTCCAGCGCCAGCCTCGCGGCGGCATTTGGTCGCAGTTGATTGTAGTACATTTACCACCGGAATGTTAGCAAAACCCATGTTTGATATAGTTTAGGGAACCACGAAGACCGCCCATTTACCCTAACATGCTAAAATTTCAAGCAAATCGGCTGTCAGAGTATATTCGAACCTGGGCTAAGCTGGTTCATCCATACGCCCTTCGGATGAACACGTTTTGCCAATATTTCTGTAGATCATTTAGTTTGTTTAAAAATATAAATAAAAAATATTTCTATTTTATTTCAATTTGTAAAAGATCGTAGCGATTAAAATTAATATATGTAATAGTGAATTCGAATATCAAGCAGCCCTTGACCTCAATGTGATGAAAGTTATCTTTAAGTAAAGTTCTGCTTGCAAATATTTCTGTAATTTAACACTTTATGTAGAATACTTTATTAATGCCATGTTCTTTTAGCTGAATGATCCACTTCATTAACTTCTTTTGGAAATTTATTAAATGTATATTTCATACCTCGTATATGGCCACACTATCGATTTGAATCATTTCATCTCTATTGGAGCCTTTTTATAAAATAAATGCTTTGTTAATTTTATTAATGAAAGCCCCATAAATGGCCACCAGAGATATTGATAAATCAGTAGAACAAATGAAGGTTAACATAATTTTTCTCGACTGGGAAATTAATCAGCTTTCATGAATTTATTTTTACTCAAGTATGATGAAAGTACTTATCATAGTACTAAACCAAAAATATCGCAAGATTTGGCAAAATCATTCAAATGTTGGCTTCATCACTTTATGCCCTATGTGATAGGGTATTTTTGTCTATATAAAATTATACCTGACAGTGGAATAAATGAATTTCATGAGCAAACGATACGAAAAAATAAAAAATATATGCTGTATTTAATAGGCTTTCCTTCATCGATATTAAAGTGGATTGGACCGTATCTAACGGATAGCAAGAAACAAGTATTGTTTGACAACGTGTTTTCTAAACATATAACGGTTTCATCCGGAGGCACTGTGGGCACTATTTTTACTATTTATAAATGACTTACCTTCTGCTATGGATTCGGCCCATATTTTAATGTATGCTGATGATGTAAAGCTTTTTTATTCTTTTAATGATTATTTTAATCATTAAACTTTACTATCAAACCTAAATGAACTTGTTAAATGGTGTGATACAAACTTGGTGACCTTAAATCTGGAAAAGTGCAAGTAAATAACTTTTACGAGAAGGAAAGAAATTGATACTTCATATTCTATAAACGTTGTAAAATTGGAAAAGGTTGAAAATTTTATAGATTTAGGCGTCACTATGGATAAAAAACTTCGCTTCAACGTTCATATAAGTTTAATGACGAACAAAGTAAAAGGTGTCCTTGATTTTATAAAACGATGGTCCAAAGAATTTGATGACCCCTACACGACTAAGCTGCTTTTCACATCACTTGTTGGGATATGCGTCAGTGGTCTGGAACCCACAATAGAACATATACATTGTTATGCTCGAGTCGAGTTTCTATTATAATATAATATATATCTTAATTCTTAACATTGCTTATTTTCCTTTGAGGCTGCACAGCCTCTGGGCTTAGTAGAAATTTTATTTAATTTGTGATCGGATATTGCTCAACCCATCATTTCGTTTAAAGAAATAGTACAGTCCCGGTTACCGATCCGTACGATAGACGGATGTGCGTCACACGTACGGTTCCGCATACTGAACACAGAGCAGTCCGGGCTGTTCGTAGTCGGTCACCGATCCGTACGACAGACGGATGCGCTTATCGTAAGGTCAGGCGGTTAAGTGAGACCGCAGGGACCGATCGCAAAAAAAAAAAGTAAGGAATTGCTTCTGGTCGGTGTCAGTGGGTGAAAATTTATCGATTTTTTCCCTGACCCTAGAGGAACCCTCAAATGGTGGGTTGTAAGCCTTTATGAAGGTAGTTATCATCATGTCAAAAATACTAGTACGCAAATTTTTGAAATGATGAGGTAAAAATGAAGTAAAGGTAATCAACCTTGACCTATGTGCAACATACCATCATAGTATGGACTTTGTAAGTGTATATTGATAAGAAACAGTCTCTTTTCAAATAAGTCGTTCATCGAAAGCTTCACACATTGAGAACATCGTTGCCCTGACAGCGTACGCAGTATCTCCATGATTTTGGGATCATACCTCTTGAATATCTACGATCGCTGCGCTGTGCTTAAATAATTGATCTTTCATCGGAACGAAAAACTCTTTGAGTTTTACTTGCTGCTGGATATCATACGTGAAGTGACTACTTTTATTTCTCAGTTCAAAGTGGGACACCTGGAGACTGGAATCTATGCGGATCCCCAAATATTATGTATCTGAATGTCTATCAATGCGCAGACGTAAACAGTAGTTGACCTGTAATATGCATACACCCGCTCTGTTCGATAAGAGAGCGAATTGGTGGTAAAGTCAATGTGCCTCGGAACAGATTACTGCAAAACGTACCATTTTAGCCTTTGTGGGGACAGCGGAACCTCTAAAATTGTACCATTCCTCTGGTTACCTTAATCATATGTAACATTTATAAATGATGCTTTATAACCAACAAAAAAGGTTAACGTACTTGTCAAATTTCAACAAAAAAGCCAGAATGCTTAAGTACCTTAGAGTAGACTTTTTAGTGGCTATGTTGCAATAACGTGGACTTAAGAAATAATGCAGCAACAGTTAGAAGCTAATGTAATATTCCCACTGTTGCATAAATTTTATTTCTTCCATATCTATATAGATATAAAAATCTCGTGTCATAGATTCTTCCAATTCTTTTGAAATTTGTGTTTATGGCTGAAATTAAGTCCAACTTAAAAGATAGGATAGTTTCTATTTCGATTAAGTTCATATTTAGGGTGGCCCTCATATAAAACAATTTTTTAAGATAGAACTTTCACGAAAATTTCATTATTGTTTTTTAAATGCTTCTTATGGTCTGTGGAAGGTTTTTGCAAAGTTTGGTTAGGAAAAATCAAACTCATCATATCTCATCAACTACTGGATGCAGATGAATGGGACTTGATGTAATTATAAGGTACGGGTAAAAGTAAGTTTCACTGGAAAAATAGGCTATTTCGCTTTTACAATTTATCGCATGAGTTCAAACATCATCACGCCATCTACCGTAAAGAGCATTGCAACGTCTGCCGGGACAGCTAGTTATGTATATTAATGAAATTCATCCACAAAATGATATTGAATGACATTAATTTAGATATTTTAAGCAATAAATATGCAAATCTATGTTTATTTCAAAGAAAAAAAGAAGCGAAGTTGCACACTCTGTACTATTTGTGGGGAAAAGTACAGGCTCTGAGCTTTTACACTCGTTATGAGTTCATAAAAGGGTCTGAAATGCGTATGTTTCCGTCTTTGTAAGGGTGCACAAAAATAAGTCATATTAGAGTCTGATATATGAAAGTATTCTGAGACTGAAATATAAATATTTTGACTTTTCGGAGACATATGTGACTCATAATTGTATGTGACCATAATTGTATGTAAGTCATAGTGGCTATTTAACACTAAAGACCTTTCGGTAAGTTGTGAGTACATATTTATGAATAAAATTTGTCTGACGAACGAACACCTTTAAGATAAAACAACAGTAACAGTTTCAGTTGATCTTATGTAGTGAACCTATAGAGTCACTATGACAGCCACTAAAACTTCTAGCCATTAGATCAATTTCAGTTCACTAATGTGAACTTCACAAATTTCCCATTCTCACCAAAAACCAATGCATCAAACCAAATCAGTTAAATTCCATTTCAATTTTCCCACATGGTAATGTAAAACCTCTAAATACCAAATTTACTTCAGACAGCCAAAATAAACAATAAACTAATTTAGGATCGGTATTTGATACTAAAAGTATTACTTGAGTTTGGTTATTGTTTACCTTATTGCTAGTACACCAAAATGCACTTGCTCTAAGCACAACAACAACAAATAACTGCAATGGGCATTAGGTTACATGCACTAGTATGTGAAAACGATTTTTTTATAAAAATCGCCCCACATAAAAATTTTTATTTTTACTTATTATTATTTATATTATTTTAGACTAAGCTTTTAATCGAACCACGACATAAACAATAAGCAACCTCAACATAAGCGACTCCAACATCAGACAACACGATGGGAAGTATGATCAAACACGAAGCTACAAAACATCGCAACCAGCAACTGATCAGCGGTATTAAGCGACAATTAGAATCGAGGACTGGACAGTCTGTGCAGTGAGCTTGAAGCGCTCACATCGTAGCTTCGCTATATTAACGCTGGTAGCGATTTTGATCCTTCACGGTAAGCATCGCGTAGTCGAATAAAACCGACAGTCTGTGCAGTGAGCTTGAAGCGCTCACATCGTATTTTCGTCCTTTATTAATGCGTAGTAGCGATTTTGATCCTCTACATTAATACAGATCACGCGCCTTCGAACCCAACTTGGCTCTCGATCTTTTCGAGACCAACGCAATGTATTTTCGTCCTTTATTAATGCGTAGTAGCGATTTCGATCCTCTACATTAATACAGGTCACGCGCCTTCGAACCCAACTTGGCTCTCGAACTTGTCGAGTCCAACGAATCGTATTTTTCACCTCTATTAGCGCGTAGTAGCGATTTCGGTCCTCTACGCTAATACAGGCTATGCGCCTTCGAACCTCACCTTGACTCTCAAACTTTTGAGATCAAGACTCGAGCTTAAACTTCTTGAGCAGAACAATTATAATTTTAAAAGAAATTGTCATTTATAATTAAGTTTATACTTAAGTTATTTAAAATAAAAATATAATCATAATAAAATATCTAATCTTAAATCTAAACGTTGATTAATAATTTTTTGTAACGACCCCATATAGGTAGAATGCTCCTGGACACCGACTGGTGTACACCCCGGCAGAAAACATCGTTACAAGTCAGTGACATTGAATACGATGTCACACGTGAACGACAAAGCGTCAGTTATCGCGACAAGCTGACCAAGCGACAGAGCTATTCGATTTCACACTTAATTTCGTGGCTTTGATATTGACTTAACGTGCGTGAAAGAGAACCATAAACAAATGCAACCAGAAATCGAAATTGATCGCCAATCGGGCGAATAAGGCAAAACGGAGGGGTGGAGTTAGAAAATAGTGGTAAGAACTAGAATAAGAAAATACGTGTAAAATTTGTATTTAAACTCCAATTTTGGTAAATAAAATTTAATCATAATTCCACACTTAATTTGCACTAGTCGTGCTCTTTTTTTTAATTTTATGATTCAATAATAAAAAAAGCATTTGTGCTGTAAAGAAATTGGCGAGGTGCGCTTAAACACCAAAACTACAGAAACAGCAATCCTTTACACTTTCATGTTTATTTCTGATTATTTTGCTTTTCCCATTGTTCTCATGAATTTATAAAGCACGACAGATTCAAAAATTAGTCAGATAAGAGTCAAAAACTATGCGTGGCTAACTAACTAGCCACAAGAGGTAGATGTGGGAAATTTCCGAAGTGACTTAAGCAAAATATATTTTGGGCGAGCATCTTGTTTTGGCACGTGCAGATCACGTTTCGCATTGTTGGTCATCGAACCACCCACTTACTCTTACACACAAAAATTTTCCTAGGCTAAGCTGATTCATCCTAACACGCTTCGGATGAACTATTTTCGCCTAGGAAAAACTAGTTTATCATTAAAACTAGTTTGGTCGGTCTAGTGGCATCAAGGGAAGTCATATAGACAAAAATCCAGCTTACAAGACACTGATTTTTTTAAAATAGCCTTATATCAAAATTAATAATATTTGGTTTTATAATATCTTGCTAGAACAAGATATAAAGTCATGATAAAGAGACCGCATATCTCTTATGTCTTAAAACTATAGCCAAATAAGTCAGCTGAAAAGTATGACGTCTCGCGTTTTCAGAGAAACATGAGGTAGAGCGTGTTACTGTCCATTTTTTGTAACAAATGTGAGTAAGATATAATTTGCCTTTAGCATGTACTATAATGTAATGTATGACAGGTAGCCTAGTAGGTAGCACGCACAACTATGAATCGCTGGGGCATGGGTTCGAGACTGACTTAACACATTTGTTAATCGTAAGTAAAAATTACATTTGATAATAAAAAATCAAATTTTATGTAATTAAAGTTTTTAGTGTTTTAAGGTGTCTAACAGATAAGAAAGATGCTTTACCGAGTCTTCTTGAAAGTTAATAAAGAGGGGAAAATGTCTTTATACTTCATACGCCAAATGGCCCTTATAAGTCCATATAAAAAATTTATAAATAATAGATGTTGTATTAGTACTTGTCTTAAAAAGGCCTGTAAAAAAACCTATGAAATCTGTTAATGCTGCTTGGGCGGCAATATATACACATTGTGTACGCAACGAAATACGATTCAAAATGACTCGTTTACGTTCGGAACACACATTGACAGACACCTGTGTGGGTTTGCCATACACTGGCTTAAACTAACGGGACCATATATCGTCGGCTTACAAGCAGAACAAACCAAATACAAAACATCAAATTTTCTGTTTTTGATGGTAAGCATACTCAAAAAACAAGTAGAAAATTCTGTTAAAACGCTAAGTGATATTTCCCCTAGAAACACGCAAGCCAATATAAAACAAATTTGACTATCTGCTTTTAGGCAAAGAAAAATCAGAAAGAACTGAGTATCTGTAGATAGTCAATTTCTTAATCAATATGGTTCCAGAAAAACTAGCAAAACGTCGCACTAAAATCACTGAAGTAAAAAAAAAACATTTTTCTCAAGAGCTTATTATTTTGTTTATTCAAGTGGGAAACAGCAGGTCTGTAAGAATTTCTTTCTCAAAGCTTTGTGCCTTAACCATGGTCCAGTCTACTTTGCTATGTCCGGAAGAAATAAATGTGGCACTTTTATCAAAATTGATCAGCATGGCAGTGGAATTCCTGTCAATAAAACTTCAAAGAGAACTCTTGATCAAATAAAGGCTCACATAGAAAGCTTTTCCGTAACAGAGTCACACTACTGTTGACAATCTTCTAAAAGCAAATATATAGATGGAAAGCTGTCGATAGCAAAAATGCACATCATTTTTGGAAAAATGTGAAGAAGAGTCAATAGTTCCCGTGTCCGAAATAACATATAGGCGATACTTTTGCCAAAATTATAATTTTTAATTTTTTAAGCCGAAAAATGATAATTGTTTATTATTATGTTATGCACATAAATAAACAAAGGAAAACGAAGCGCAATAAGTGGCACATATTCTACGAAGAGATCAAGTTTATGCTGCTAAAAATGTGGACACAAAACGTGCCAATGCTGATAAATCTTTTCTTTCTGCAACATTTGACTTATAGAGCGCCCTACACATTCCATCTAGTGATGTCTCTCAAATGCATTATAGCAGAAAGCTTTATGTTTAAAATTTGACCATCTATGAAGCTGCTATTCCAAACAAAGCACACTGTTTTACATGGGCAGAGATAAACAGAAAACGTGGAAGCTCGGAGATCGGTTCTGCTCTTATATAATGGATTCATTCTATATTAAGAACAATCGAAGAGGCATCTTTGTCCTCAGATACCTGCTCTGGCCAAAACAGATATGATTTCTGCGGCATTATTTAATTTTAAACGCTGTGCAACATAACTTTTTAGAACCTGGCCATTCTCATTTAAAAAATATTAACTTTAATTAATTTTAATTGCTAATGTACGAATGCACTCTTATAACACACCTCAACAGGTATTGTATAAAGCTTTTGAATAACTGGAAATAATTGACCACAAAGTTATGAGCATTTAAACATATCTAAAATAATTAATTCGGGTTTTCCCATGAAATATGTTTTTGCAGATAGTCAATTCTGCTTGTAAGCCGACGATATCTTTCACCAAAACGCGGAGCAGGAAACAGATTTTTAAAGATTCGTTTGTCTTAACTGCAAAAAGTTGTGTGTATTAAAAAAACAAGATCCTCACTTTCACATCCCGCAAAATCCTTACTATTTTCCAATTATTTTTAAGGAAAAGCAAATATTTACTATCTCCAATTATTTGCGTTTACAAAAAAAAACAAGGTCAGCAGTAAAGCAAAAACGCGTTAGCTTAGACTCATTTTTATAGTAACTTTTTAATATTTTCATGTATCACAAAAGGCGCTTTTAAGAAGTAGATTGTAATGGTTATATGGCTTTAATTCTTGCGAAAGCTGGATCTTGTAAGTTCGTAAGCCAAGATCTTTCCGCGAAGTCTCTCCCACAAGCAGGGTTGCCAAGTTGAAAGCAAGCAATGAAAAGCAAATTTTTTTCGTTCGACGATGATATTTTTTTTTTGTCAGCCAAATTTAAAAATAATTAGTAAAATGGTAATTGCTCGTAAAAAAAATTTTGTATAAATAAAAAAAACCTCCAATTTCTGGCTATTTCCGATATTTTTCAATTCCTACTGGGTCTCAGGCATTGACATGAAATTCCTGGTCAATTTGTACGAATTCGCAACCCTGCTCGGGTGTCATATTTTCAGGAATATCCTTAGTAAATTTTCAAAGTAAATAGTGGGTGCAATGGATCAGATGTTCTCTTTTCATTTAATAACAATAAAAGATGGTCAAATGCATAGGGTAGGGCGGGGCTAGTTGAGCAATTTTTCACTTGAGCGAATATAGCTCCTCAATAATAAGTCTCAATGAGTTGTTATGCGGCTTGATTAATAATTTATCCCTTAGCAAAAGTTTCCATAGTAATTTTTCTGTACCCCATGCTCAATGTACCCCATAGGTGAGGTAAGTTGAGCAAGGGTATGGGGCAAGTTGAGCACTAAGGATGTCTAACCAAACCATGGGTTCAATAATGACTAGAGATGAAGTAAAATATGTGTTGGACAATCAGCTCTTTATTTATAGTCTTTTAGCGACAGAACAACAAAACTTGAGGTAATTTTCTTTGAATACTTAACCAAAACAAGAATCAACAAAACATTAACGTATCTTCAGATTAAATTCAGCATTAGATTCAGTCTTTCTGTTTAAAATCAGACTTAAATATCTTAAAAAAATATTTTAATAAGGTCTTAGCAACTTAATCGTCGTTGTCACTGTTGCAATTGACACAAACGAAAGTAAGGCCAGCACCTGGAACACATTTTGTATGTGCCCATTGTATGTGCTCAACTAAGCTCAACCCGGAATTTTAAAAAAATCGTAAGAATTATACCCACAACCTCTCTACATATCAAAAGTACAATAATTCTCTGGAAGATTAACACTTACCTGATTGAAAATAGATAACAATTGACTAAGGCCTGTTAACTTATGTATTACCTCAATACTACTTTAATCGGAGATTTTATAAACTGCGATAATATGTTGAATTAAATTTGGTAACTCACCTCTGAATTTATTTAATATTAAGAAATCTCAGTTTAACATAAAATGCGACACAAAAAGTCAATTGTGAATTGTTTATATAGACATTTGAAGTTAATTGAGAATAGCACATTTGACAAATTTAAAAAATATTTCAGAACAGAGAGATGCAGACATGGAAGAAACGCCACCAAAGTCCCCAGCGGCTTGCAAAATACTTCCTATATCATAAAATCCCGATGCCATAAGCAGCTTATCCCGAAGTGATAAATCTGTGGCCCTAAGGTTTGTATGAAGGCTTATAAATGCAAGAAAATTAGCACTATTTACCTCCCCTCTGACTTTGCGCTTTGATATGCGAAAGCGTTGGAAGAACGTTTTTTCACTTCATTTTGTCCAATTATTGGATCGCTTCTTTTCGCGATTTTGTGTAATTTGGACTTCATAAAAGTGTCCACAAAGGTCTATTTGAGAGAAAACCTTTTTTTATTGAACCATTTCCATAAAACAAACGTCAAACGTAGTCGAGATAACTTCGTTAATCGGAGAAATTCTCATATTAACTTTAATCGACGATTTGCAGGTTAATAGCCGATTACTCGACATAAGTTATCGATGTTTGTGACTAATCGGCAATTAAGACCAAATCGGAGCTTAATCTACGATTTAATTGAGATAAGCTAACGGACCTAATACAGACGAAAACTTGCGATAAACGACGTTTTTACTTTTTGGTCACAAAATAAGCAAAACGCACGGGCGCTTCACTCGTTCGTCCAGCCGCCACTAGCGTTCGCGTGTTGATTACCCCTTCCGCGACTCCTTCTTTCCGCCATACGATGCCTAGGTGTACGGTGAATAATTTGCGAGATATATCGATTTCCCAACTTGCCCCTATGCTCAACTTGCCCCGCCCTACCCTACTATATGTAAGTGCAAAAATGATAGGATAAATTATTTGAATATCACAATTTCAAATTGCAACCAATCCAGTAATTAGAAACTGATTAATCAAGATAATTAATTTATTTTGAGTGATTACTTGAATGAGTAAGTGTAAAGAATTGAAACTTTCAGTGTCCTCAGTTAATTTTTGGAGACAGAAACAGCGGATTTTTCAAAAAAACGATTCCATTAAACTTCTTTAAAAATAAGTCAACGCACAATAAAATCCCATCCATTCGAAATTATTTTTGATCACTGCAAGTTTTTCAAAGAAACATAATGAGAATAATACTAAAAAAAAATATACATAAAGCCTCAAGAGGATACAACATCCTTTGCAGTGCATTTCTTTCAAATAATTTTTTTATCATAAAATAAAACGAAAAACTGCACACGTTAGCAAAAATGAATTTTAATAAAGACGCTGATGCCTTAGTTAGTGTGTGTATGCAATGCGATCCTTAAAGGACGCACTCAAGCAAACAACCACACCCACCCATCGACGACGACGATATGTAAATTACAAAATGCAAGTAAATGATGCTGAGTTACGTAGTTGCTTGGTTGGTTCGTTATTTGGTTACATTTTGTTACGACATTACGTTGTGTTGAGTGCAGGTACTCGTATTAGTATTCACTAAGGACAAAAAATCCTTTTTCTCATTTTGCTTCCTTACGTGACACTCACACAGCCACAAAGACACAAATTAAGATGGAAAATGTAGAAAAAGTTTATACGCTTGATTATCCTGCGTAAATGTTGCTGACTTGCTGGTGGTAAGCAAAAAGTAATGTCAATATCCTTTTAGCAAAATGCACCAAAACACATAAAAATGCGCGTTTCATCTTTTTGTATTTGCATTTTCCTTACAATTTCGAAGGATTTTAATATTTTTGCACAAATTGTTAAAACAGCGTGAGCAATTATTTCTCTGTTCTCTGTATTATAGATAGAAATATCCTTTTTTTCTGTTTGTCTTTCTTCTTTTATAGAAAGAAATGTTTGCATTTGCCTTATAAATTCAAATGAGTGCAATTGCTTCTTATGAATCAGTATATTGCTATGAAGACTTAAGGGATTAAGCCCAGTCAGGCAGTGTAATAAATGGTATTTCTCGTACTTTTTTCCAATAAGTAATTAATTTTTATTTTAAAATGTAATCCTCAAAGTAATTTTTAGTTTATACTTCAAAAATAAATTCACATATCTGGATAAATGGTTGGTTTCCTGATGGATCTATTTCTGCTGATGCCTTACTGTGGCCATTGTAGTTGGAATTTTGATTGACTAAAGTTGAAAAATTTCGCGATTACTAATTATATATCATTTCATTTCAGTAAACTTTTTAAGCATGGCAGCTGTCTGAATGGAAAGTTCTATTTCAATCTCAAATTTTTGATGATGAAAAATGGACTTTACCACAAAATATTTTTGGTAAAGTCCTTTATTTAATAAAAAGTGATGAAAATCTATATACTTGAACGATTCAGTAATATTTGAGTAAACGTGGTCACCAGTTAAAAAAAATGCATTTATGTTTTATTTTATTTTTCGATAAGGTTTTTTTTTTTTTAATTTTGTGCTTGTAATTTTTTCCCCGATTATTATTCTTAATCGTATGAATGCTCCATGGCAGATACATCCAAAAAATAAACGATTTCGATTGTCGATTTTAAGTAATCGCAAAAGGTTCACGTCAGTAAAAAAGTTTGCTTGTTAGGTTCTGGAAGTCTTTATCAGTCTACCATTTTGATATGTGGAAAATTGCTACATTTAAGGATCTGTCATCATGTTTTGATCTTAATTTAGTACGATTTGCAACCCATTTTGAGAAATTTCCACATAAGTCGATTAGTGATAACTCATAATGTAAATGAGTGTTGGCCAAAAGGAAATCATGCTATTTTTCTGATGCAGCAAAGTAGCAAAATATCGACGTTCGATCTGCCATACGATCAGAAATCATGACTTAATAATATGCTGACTACCTAACGGATTTTGTTTAGTAGTTAAACGAAGTCACTTGTTGTGTTCGGTTCCGAAATGGAAATTTGATGTTATCGATGCGCAGAAGAAAGCAACCAGTGCATCATTAACAAATCCAGTGTAAAATGTTAACAATGGTGACTGTAGAGCAAATGCCAGCTTTTATGCTTTTATAGCTCTGATTTAATTTTATAATTAATTAATTTCATGATTAAATTAATAAGTAATTTATCATGAATCATGATCAAAAATTATGACTTTTTTTGACAGTTTTTTTTTTTTTAAATCTTTCTGCACGAATATTCAAGTTTATAACAAAATTGGTGTTTAAATATGTAAAAATTACAAATATGGACAAAATCCTCACTTCCCAGTTCAATACGAAATGTAACTAACTAAAACTTGGTATTATAAAGGTACAATTATCGCTGATCACGAATCCATTGCATTTGATTTAATGGAAACAACGACGCTCGATTCAAAATAGCCGTTTGAACTCAAAATAAAAATCAGTTTGGTTTTCAGATATTATCAGTTTATTTGAAAATTTTGCCGTAAAATAAACTAGCAAAGGTGTTATCTTCGGAAAGGCCGAAACGCACTTACCCTACACTGCATTGTACTTTTTAAATAGATGTTAAAAAATGTTGAAGAGGTTGAATAAGTCGAAAATAATGTGAAAAGGTTCAAAAATGATGGAAAGTGTTGGAAAAACTGAAAATGTTGAAAAAATATGAAAAGCATTGAAGAAAGTTGAAAGAAATTGAAATAGTCGAAAAATATGAAAAATGCTGAAAAATTGATGAAAAAGTCGAAAGAATAAAGAAAATGTCGAATAAAATTGAAGGAGAATTGTTGACAAAAATAGAATAGTAATGAAAAACACGAAATATGACATGCCCACTTCTCCAATTCCGCCCACTTTTGATTCAATAAACAATTGAAATTTTAGCACAATAGCTTGTATATTTGCGATATGTGCCGTAATTATTCCTAAAATTTAGGGCGGTGGCACACCCACTGATGCAATCCAGTCCGATTTTGATCCAAAAATAGCCTTCCATAAACAAACCTCTTACACCAAATTTCAGTATGATTGCTCACATATTTCGGTAGTTATGAGTATCCTTAAGGTATTTTAATTGTATGGGAGGTGCCACGCCTACTGTTGCTATTTCAAAAGCTTTTAATTCATATGTACCTAATACCCAGTAAACCACTTACATCAAATTTCAGATCAATTGCTCCAATAGTTCACTTAAAGTAGCACTTACAATTTTATGTTAATGCAGGAGGTGCCACGCCTACTGATGCAATCTTTCCAAGTTTCATTTAATTGCGAATTTATAGTAACCGACACCTCTACACAAAATTTTATGAATTTTACTCTCATAGCACATTATCTATACTATAGATTCTATAGCAATAAACGTATTTCGCTTATATAGAAGGTGCCAAACCCCTCAGCACAATTGTGCCAAAAGTTTGCAAGAAGACACCTTTTAGCAAGTATATCCGCCTTATTAAATTTCATAACGATTGCGTTGTTAGTTCTCTTTTTATAACGTTTATAAATACTGTAGGCTGTGACACGCCCTTAAAATAAATTTTTCAGTATATTGACGTAGCTGGTATTGTCGACTATTTTCAGTGGTATCATCCCTAAAATTTTAGTGAAAATCGTGTGTACCATTTTGGAGTTATACGAAATCCAAATTTTTAATTGTTAAGAAGTGCCACGCCCACTTTTAAAATTCTGCCCACTTTATGCGCAATTCATGATTTATAAGATCTGTATTCGAGTACCAAATTTCATCACAATATCTTGCACGGTTTACGAGCTATCGCGTTGTAAAAGTTAAAATTTAGGGCTGTGCCACGCCCCCTAAGAGCCTTTGCAAACTTAGAACCTAGCCTAATCTTAATTTTGTTCTCATCTTCACCAAATCACCAAGTTTCATCAAAATCGCAGCAACTTTTTTTCAAAATGGACTTGGGTATATTTACATAGAGTATGGGCGGAAGGCGTGGCCGTGAACCGATTTCACCCATTTTATATGCTAGCAGCTTGCAAGAAGGTGTGAACCGCGTGCCAAATTTCATTGAACCAGCTTGCTTAGTTTTCCCATAAACTTGATTTCAACAGACAGACACACAGACAAACAGACAGACGGACACAGCTATATCGACCCAGCTGATGACGCTGATCAAGAATATATACACTTTTCCATACCTGCCACGCCCCCTTATATGCGTTACAAACGGAATGACAAAGTAAATATACCCTCTGTGTGGGGTATAAAAAACATTACATTTTTTTAGGATTTTATGGCGAAAAAAACATGGATATTTCGCAAGAAGCTGCGATTTTTTGAGTCGAGCTGGAATCGGGTAAATTTTGTCATAAAGGCGTCTTTCTTAATTTTTCAGCTATATAATAAATCTACTTGAAAGGTTGTTTTCATAAAGATTTAATAATTTTCAAGTCCTTGCAGAATTTTTTTTTTTTTTGCAGGGGCTAAGAGGTCATACTTCAAATGCGTTTCATCTATTTCATATATTCAAAACATAAAACAACATTGTGGGACTTTTAATGACAAGTTTTATAAAAAGTGACTGAAGTGAAAAATCAAAAGCCTAACAGCAGTTAAATTGTTTCTTCTCGAAGTCTCATGCGCCTTTGTAATATTAAATATTTACTCTTGCGGAACATTTTTGCAGAAGATCGAAAGATTTCACCAAAGTCGAAATTTAAAATATGTGAGTACATATTATGCATTTCGTAAACAATTTCTTAAAAAGCGAAACACTGCAACATGCGAACAAAAGAAAAACATTTTTCCATAACTCGCTCAGCGTTTTGCTTACACTCAGCGCAAAATCTTAATACAAAGCAAAAATTTCAAAATGGCAGCTCAAAAAGAATTTTTAATTTAAATATCAAAAGAAAGTCTTTTTGAACTTCCATAGCTTTGTTTTTGTGATATTTATATTTTCAAATCAAACAATAAACTGCACTCAAGCGCTTAATAAAAAAAGGGGGATAATAATTCAAGTTGTTTTGTTTTTGTTGCTGCTGCGCCGGAGGTTACGACAGTCGCAACAAGTGGAATGAGTGGCCAACAAAGAGAAGCAGCGCATTTCGCCATGTTTCTCAACTTTTGTTTTGTTATTTTCGGCACCATGTTGCGTTAATTTAATTTTGCATCATCCATCATGAAGAGGAAGCAAAAGAAAAAGTGCAAATTATGCTGCTTGCGGGTGGTGCACTGCAGGCACTCCTTTTTTATGTAGCGCCTACCATGCGCATTGTTCCCAACATTTGCCAGCATTGACAGCAGCGTCCATAATTGTTGCATGCGTTGCACTTGAAAAACACCATTTTGTTGCTTTTGTTTTCTTGCATGCTTGCAGTTGCAGAAAAAAAATTGCTGCAAGACGAAGTTGCTGCTCTTTATATCAAGTGCCCTTGAATTTCCTTTTTTCTTTAACAAACTCTGATTTTAAAATTATCATTATTTGCGTTTTTAATGACATCTAAATTTGATGATTACTCTGAAGTGCTGACATGTGAGGGCGCAGCAGGACTTTTGCATCACTTTCTAGTGCAAAGTTTCGGTTTTGTGGAAATTAAGTATAATCCGAATATTTCCTTTAGCAAAAACAGCACGTTTTTTGAAGGCTTTCAATGCAGGAGCGCACGCCTCGTGGCGCAAGGAGATGTATGGCGCCTCTGTTCCGCCTTGTTTAATGAGCGTGCATTGGTCAGCCAAAAAAATATCGAAAATAAAGACCATCAGTTTTCGATTACCACCAGAGTTGCGGCGATGCGAAGAAATTCCTCTCTATTTAGTGGCCAGGTGTCATTCAATCGCACAACTATTGAGTCGCATAGAAATACGGGCGGTCTCTACCCCGTAATCAAAGATTCTCCTTTAAGTTGTTCAATGTGGCATTATAAATAAGATACAGCATCAATCTTATGAGAAATATCATATGTATTTTCAAAATGTCTAAGCAAAAAAAAAATCAGCGGTTATTTATTGTTATAAAAGAAAAATTCGCGAGAGCGAAAATAAAAAATTCTCGCAGAGACTTGTTGCTAACTTAACAAATGCTCTTGAGTTTCTGAAAAATTGTCGGTCAATTTAAGCTTCGAGAATACGGTTGGATTTGTAAAAGAAATTTCTGAAACACCGCTTCGCTTAGATCCATCTGTAAGATATCGTAAGAAGCATGTTTTCATACGAAGCTGAATATGAGTCAATTTCGTATCCTGAAAGAAAGTTTAAGAAAGAATAACACTATTTAATGTGAGATTCAGTTATATAATCTGTAAATCAACGACGGTTGAACGGTTAAGGAAAAACGATTTGCAAAATGTTTGATGAATTGGTTGCACTAGTAAACAGAACCAAATAGGCTAATAACTTTGAGGGAATCGCTGAATTATTTGCAAATTTTTTTGGGTCCGTTTTCAATTCCGCTCATTCACAATGCAATACTAACGATTTTGCTAATTTTCCCCAATATTTCAACATTGGTAAATTAGAAATATCGGATACTGAAGTGCTGGAAACTTTAAACAATCTTGACTGCACTAAAAGCGCTGGATATGATTTATTGCCTCCACAGTTTTTAAAAAATGTGCATCTTCTCTGCACACTACTTTGAGATTGATCTTCAATAAATCTCTTTTTGTGGCGTTTTCCTGGATGAATGGAAAACTGCTTGTGTTTCTCCGATATTTAAATCTGGTCAAAAGCATCTGATTGCGAATTACAGACCTATTGCAAAATTATCAATTATACCAAAAATATTTGATAACATTGTGAATAAACTTCTTTTTGCTGAAATGCGTAGTGATTTTGCTACTCAACAACATGGTTTCTTCAGCGGTAGATCCACCACTTCCAATTTAACTGTTTTTTCAAATTATGCAATTAACGCACTTGAAAAGGGCTTGCAAGTTGCCGTTTTATACACAGACTTTTCAAAGGCTTTCGACAGCGTGAAGCATCCGATATTGTTATGTAAACTTGAAAAATTAGGCATTCACTCTCAACTTTTAAGATGGATTGCCTCATACCTCTCTGATAGGACACTGACTGTCAAAATTGGTGTACATTGTTCTAGACCTTTTAAGCTTAAGTCCGGTGTCCCTCAGGGGAGTCATTTAGGACAGATATTCAAATTTGGTAAATGCCTTCTATATGCTGATGATTTGAAAATTTTTCATGAGGTCAAAGATCGTAGCGACTGCGAAAAGCTGCAGGACGATATTTCTTATTTGCTTCACTGCTGTAAAATTAACCAGTTGTCTTTGAATTTTGAAAAATGTAAAATTATAACGTTTTCATATAAAGTTTCTCGTATTGTTTACGATTATAATTATAACGCTAATAATACATTTTCCAGAGTACATCAATTTAAAGACCTTGGAGTATACTTTGACGAAAAGCTCTCATTTGACGTGAACTTGGAGTATATAATTTCAAAAGGGAATTCTCAATTTGGATTTTTAAAAAGAAACTCGAAAGAATTTTTCGATCCTTTTACGCCTAGAACTATTTTTTTTAGCATAGCAAGATCTCTTCTAGAGTACGCTAGCATCGTGTGGAATCCATTTTACGATATTTCGATAAAACGCATTGAAAATATTCAAAAACGGTTCACTCGATTTGCCTTGAGACGACTGTATACTTGGGAAAATATGCCTCCTTATTGGGTGCGATGCCGTTTATTAAGCCTCAGCAGCTCGGCCAATATACGAAGAGTTAGTAATATTATGTTCATTAAGGACATTATCGCCGGAAGCCTAAATTCGCCTGACTTACTTGCGCTAATTCCATTCAATGTCCCAGCTCGTAATCTTAGAGAGTCAAATATGTTCTACATTCCGAATCACAGAACTAATTATGGTTTTAATGAACCTATTTCTAGATGCTTGTCTAATTGTAACGCACTCGCTAACCAATTGGACTTCAGCTTAAATAGGATTGCTTTCAAAAAATGTCTTGAAGAAATAATTGTTCCTATATAGTTAAGTTTATTAATTTTTATCAATAGTTTTTAAGTTTTATTACTGTAATCTGTAAGGGTAAGAAACCCGGTAGATGAATTAAATAAATAAATAAATAAAAACGAAATGAAGTGTATATCTATCTTAAAAATTTACTTTACCGATTACGATAGCTAATGAGTAGCAAACGCAGCTTTTGCGAAATTAAAAATAAACATAACTGATTTTGCTGAAAAAAAGATTTTTCGTAAATATCCACACATGATTTTTCGCGAATCTTCTGATGCTTCAAGCTTATTATTATGTCCAGTTTTACTGATCGGATCAATGTCGGTATTTTTTTATTTAATACTTTACAACATTAGCTTTTCAATTTAAAAACATATTTTTACTGAAAATTAATAACAATTTATTGTACAAATAGTTTTACCATGCAGTTCCCCAACTAAAACTAATTTAAAAAAATAAATTTTATTTTTTTATAATTTTTTTATAAAATAAATTTGAAGCTTTATCAGATCGGTATTAACACATTTGTGAAATTTTTTTTCGGCTTAACCCAGAACGAAATTTATTTTTAAATTCGGGCTTCGACGGTTTATTGATGTTTTGGTGCATCAGATAGCTCAGAACCTTGCTCCTTTGTTTCGACTCGTTGCACGATGCACGCTTAGATTCCTCGTGCTCTGCGTGACTTGCGCTCGAAAATATACAGAAAGAATAGACAACAAAATTTTCCAAATTAATTCCAGTTGGGGGATGTTAGCATTTTAGAAATATTTAAATTCTTAATAATTATATCGTCATTAAATTTCATTTGCTGATGATAAAATTTTTTTTTTGTGGCACACTTCAAAAGCTAAAGATATAAAGTATCAAATAAAAAAAATACCGACATTGATTCGATTAGCATAACTGAAGATTCGAAAAAATCCAGACAATTATCGAGAATTCATGTGTAGAGATTTTCGAAAAAAAAAATTTTTTCAGAAAAATCCAGATGCTTATGTACATAAGCTGTTAAAAATTTTCGGGCGATTCTTAAATTTCAAGTCTAAATTAGGCAGTGTGTAAAAGAATGACCGATATCTATGTATTAAAATTACGTTCAATGCACCATTTCATTTTATGTAACTTTGCTTAGTTTTACGTTAACAAAGTGTTTTTTTAATTATGCTTTTTCAAAAATTACCCTGCTCATATGTATGTATATACAGGGAGATACATTTAGGATTTTTTTTTTCAGTAGAGATTTCGTGATAGATCAAGCGTAAGTCGTGTCAAACTGTCATGGTATTTTTAGTTCAGTATTGTTTGACATATCATTATGGAAAGACTTATGCCAGAAAAACGCTTGCAAATTGTGGAAACCTAATTCGTCACTAAAAATTCAACTATTTATTATCTTGAAAAATCACAAGATATTTTGCAATTATTAAGTGAAGATCATCGCCGCATAGATCATGTGATATCACACCTTTAGATTTTCTTTTGGACTACGTAAAGCCCAAAGAATACATTGATAAGCCGGCTTCGATTGATAAATTGGAAGCCAGCATTACTCGCGTCATTCGCCAAACACGCAATTACGACCAACATTCAACAGAAATTATCTCTAAAAAATAAATGTAAAATGGTTTTTTTGTATGATAAAAAAGATAACACAATAAAAATTAATTCTTTCATTTTTGAAAAAATTAAATCACTCTATGCCATTACACGTTAGCGCGCATCACAAAATGCAAGAAACTTGAATAGAAATGTTATAGGAGTAAAAGTAATTTTTTATGGACTTTGCACAGGGCGCCGGAAGTCCTAGTGCCGGCTCTGCCCGCCCCCTACGCTACTGAATTCGGATTCAACTTTTTCGAATTGTTATTTTGATTCGTTGAATGCAATCGATAAATGCTTCAATTGCTTTTGCCAAGGAATTGAAAAAGGTTCAAAACAAATTATTCAATTTGAAATTTTTGAGTCGTGGAGTAAAATTGGTAGGAGTCAATTCTTTATGTCATTGAATTGAAAAAGATTTCGCAATCATCCAATACCTTTAAACTAAACAAAAGCTTTTGAGTTCCAAGCTTTGATTTCTGTAATGAAATTGACAAAAGAATCCATTTCTTTGAATTGAGGGAGTCGATTCCAAAATTCAATTCCAAGGAACTTGATTGAGGAATTCGAGTTTCGAACAAATAATTCCTACGTTGTTCTGCTAAAGGGCACAATATTCAATTTAAATATTTTGTATTTCTTGGTACCACGAATTCTTATAATAAAGAATAAATTTTTTGAAACATTTTAGCCACTCTACTGTAGTGGCGGATACAAGCAGGGTTATAGGGGCCCCCCCTGAAATCCGTTGAAAAATATTTTGATACAAGAACATTTCAGAAAACCAAAAATCGTTAGTTGCAAAAATCTTTCATTTTCATATTTTTAAAATTTAGGATGAAAACCCATTCTCTTACAAATCTCAATTCTCTTGTCAAATCGGACAAGAAATGTAAAAGATATTCAAAAATCAATGAAAAAAGGTGATTTCCATTTATACATTCGTTTCCGTATATAGGTTATTGACTATGTAATTCAATAAGGAACTCACTCGTTAAAGGTATTTTATTTTCTTATGTACATTATGTTCAGTTGTAGCCTAAAAATGATAAATCCAAAAGTACTTTTAACTTTAGGCTTAGATTTTTGAGAACGGTGCAAATAATTGTGTTAATTTTAACGCAAAATCTTTACATTTTTGGTAGATACACATTATCAGATTATTTGTTGGGAAAAATCATATCGAAATGGCATTTTTAAAAGACGAAAATCTTATTTTTTCAACAAAATAAGTTAAAAAAAACTGTTTAAAAAATCCGTTTAATTAGTTAACGAATTAGTTCCTTTATATTATATATGTATTAAGTCATTAGCCTTTATACGGGAATGCATGAAAATTACCTTTTGTAATTGATTTCTGAATAACTCTTACATTTCTTGTCAATGCGGGTATGTTCACTTTGTCATGCCATTTCCGAAACAAGGGGGAATTAGAGAAGTGGGCGTGGCATATTTCAACTTATTCATATATGCTACTTTTTCATCGATTTTGATTTGTTTCAATATTTTTCAGCTAGTACCATATTTTTTCGACTTTCTCAATTTTTTTCAACTTAATTTCATGGTTTCCATATTTTTAAGTTTTTTCCAACTGCTTCAACGCTTTTGAGCCTCTATCAACGAGTTAAATTTTTTTTGCTCTTATTTATTCAACCTCTTCAACGTCTTTTTACATTTATTTTAAATGTACTTTCAATACAGTGTAGGATATGTGAGTTTCGGCCTTTCCAAAGATATCACCTCTACTAGTTTTATTTTTTTTTTTTACTTTTCATTTATATCTTAAATGTTCCAGAGCTGCAATCTACTACCCTTATTTGGATCATATAATTTCAGAATTAAAATCAAAATTCCAAGGTAAATTTTGAGCATTTTTCCCTTAGAAGGTTTAATAGCGGTAAATCACTCGAATGTGTCAGTTGACAACATCCTGGAGGTTACTCTCACTTATGAAAGTGATTTAAATTGGAGGGAGGTAGAGCTTAAATCCGAAATCCAATTGTAGCATCAGTGTTGTTGCAAAATCGATTTCAAAGATGCTTGGACTGCAATGGAATCGTTCAACCCAAGCATCACAATTCTACTGCAAATACTTTCCACGAATCCAGTAATTTTGGCAACACCAGAAGAAAGATTTTCTGTGTTAAAACGATTGAAATGGCATCGCTTGAATGGATTGGTTCTGGGAAATATTTATGTAGAAGTCGATATCATCTCAGCTGAAGTTTTAGAACTATTTTGCCAGAAGGAACTTCGCCGTTTTGAAACCTTCGACTGGACTACGGATAAGAAAAAAAACTCTATTTTTCAGAAAGATGCTAAAATTAACCTTTTTTTTCTTATATGGTGTTAGTTTTCAACTGTTTCTTCAACTGACATTGCGTTAAGGTACGGCAGTTTAAAATCATATTTTTGAACACTAGAAATATTGCTCAATAGATCTTGGCGTATTTTTAGAAGAGAATGCATTTTAAAGTCGGAAGGAAAGTCGCTCATAGCATAGGGATTCAAAGAGAGATTTTAGCTGCACTGTGACTTAATATCTGGTGCTATGGCCAAAAATCGAGTTTTTTCGTAACCCAATGGATTTGTGTACTTCATTTTAACTTCAGCAAACGCTTCAAAACAAATGTTTTGTCTAAACTGCGAATGAATTATGACGTTGATGTACTTTACTTCAATTGGCATGAACAATATCCGATGCGCAACCGATTTCGATTAATGATTTCATTCCATTCATCCTCGCTCACATGAACCAAAATTTGTTGGACAGTAATCACATTTTTGCAAAAACATCATAATTTGAACGATTTTGTCTGTTGAAAATTTGGATGCAAAAAATTTATTCATACATGACCCCGAAAATCCGTATGATTCTGAAAAAATAAGTACAATTATGTATGTATGTTTATGTATGCTTGCCATATTGCACAGATCTGTTCATTTACGCTTATTACATCGTTTTGACTTGCCTAGCAAATAGAAAACATATCAGGCTTGTGAATTCATTCTAATCGGTTTAAAAGTTACTGATGAGGACTCTTAGCAGAGGATGAAACTAGTATGACTAACTTAAGCCCATTTTTATTTATCTTTGTTTACTATTTTGTCACACGAAAATAATGTTAGCTCAATAAAATATCAATTAACAAAATAAACCATTATTTAAAAGTTAAGTTTCGAATGGTTTTTCATTTCAGTTTTATATCAAATAAGTCCTCTGAGGAAGCGTAAACCCATAGACGAAACGTCGGGAAGATATTTTGACAACTTTATTTTTATTTTGCATTAAAGTAAAGAATCCAAAAAAATTTTAAACAAATTTACATAGTCTATATTATATATTTCACCAATATTTACAGCTTTTTCAGGAGATCCGCTACTTCTAAGACCAAAATGCGAAACACGGAATTGTGTCTCATCTAAATATGAAATTAGTCCATATTTTAAACCCCTCTAAAAGACTAGGGGAGAAATAGGACGAAAATTATTCAACTGTTTAGTATCACTTTTTTTATGTATTTGCATAATGATTGCTGTCATTAGAGATTTCGGAAAAAAAACGAAAATGAAACATATTATACCAAAAATCTGGAAAAGAATGTTTTTTTTTACACAAGGCTACAACAGTGATGACATTTTCGGTACATTTGTACTTTTTTCAATACATTTGCATCCTGAAAAATCGTCGTCAGTACACTGAGAAAACGATTTGTTTGAATATAACAAATGGATATTTCATATATTTGATTGATTAGAAGATATATTTATTGGTTTCAAATCTTACGCTTCTTTAAAATATTCCAACGCCACCAGCTGAGTGAATAATTACACATTTAAAATAAATAAAAAAAATATTTGTTTTAAATAAAAAAAATTAATGCTTCAACAAGTTTATTTAAATGTTTTTTCATAAAACTAAAGCATTTAAAAATAAAATTGTGAAAAGCACACAATAATATCCAATAGCAAATTTTTATGTTCAGACTTTCAAGCCTCTCCTTCATTATTCCGAAATAATGTTCTACTCGAACTCGATAAAGGATTCACTACAATCGTTTCAGTTGAGATGACTTTGAAAAGATTATAAGTTCGTATTTGCTAAAAGTCCAGCTGTCAGGTACGCTAACTGGATATTCAAGTACCATGTTCCTGACTTGAAGCTAGTGCCACACCCGAGAAACGATAAATATCGTTATCGTTCTCGATCTAGGATCAGCTTTGTAGGAATAAAAAAAATTGGTGCCAAATAGTGTCAAGAAAAAACGAAACTAACTAATAGCTAAAATCACTCGCATAACAGAATAGTTGAGCGTTAGCCCAAAGGATTTCCCAAATTTTTATAATTCAAAGTACTGATCTTTTTCGACATTTCTTTCAAAAATATTTGAGTGCATTTAATTCCAAGCATAATCTTTGAAATATGCCTACACACTTCACACCAACTTTAACAAAAATTTGGTCAGAAAACAAAACTGTCAATCGGAACACGCCAGAGCTTCCGCCCCATAACCGGTACTTAACTTGAATGAATAAATCGTTGAAAATGTTCCGTGTGTCTTAATGCTATGATTTATATTTACATAAAATATCGGAAGAAACAGTTTTTTAAAATTTGTTTCGCTATTAATAAAGTAAAAACTTTCAAAAGTAGTATTAGCAATGTTTTTTGGTGGGTAACACTTTTTTCATGACAAGTATTTGGAAATAAATTTATTAGGGGAATCATGCTCTCTCCCAGGTTCTGAGGATTTCTTTTTTGAAGTTCAGTTAAAATTTCATCGTTTCATATTTTCAAAACAAAGTTTGGCATAATACTTTTATAATTGATATGAATCGTTTTTAAGATGAACTGGTTTTTCCTAGGCCAAGCTAATACAAAATCACAAGATAGCGAGGCCGGTATTGGATATATAATATAGACAGAACCGCGGCCAGTATTGGACATATTGGAGGATGTAAGTCCTGAGCCGTGTATGAAGGCCGCCAACTTATCGTCACTTACCACTTACCGAGAGTACAAGTTTAAGTTTTATTATCTTTCTGTGTTAGTCTTCACTAGCCATTGTCCTTTTGCAGTAAAATTCCATTGTATGTATATCTTCAGGCTTAACAGAACCCAGTTTATTCTAAAACTAGTTTGGCCAGTAAAATATTTATATATATCTGTGGTGCTTCACCGATAGAGGAACGTTACCACAATTCAAAAAGTATCATATCGCGCTCATGGTGGCCCCAAGCTCGTCATCTCGTACTTGTTCTCGCACAAGAAAATGAATCTGTATCGTTATCATCTCGTCATCGCCGTGTTTTCTAGGTTGTTCTCGTTCACATTTATGTATTTATTACTAGCTTCATCCACGGTTTAGCACCCACACTCCCCGTTGCACAGCCCGCCTACATTTTACGCTGATTTTACTGAAGGATCCATATACAGCGAAAGCTCCCGTCGCGGACAGATCCCGCGGGCGGGCATCTCTAGCGGCCGGACGAATTTCTTGGTCCAAAGTTTTTAGTTATTTTTTAGGGGCAAAATATATTCCGGTGGGCGGACGTTCCCTTGGGCGGACGCGGACACTAGATTTATACACATTTCACACAAGGCGTCTCTTCAGGCGGACAAAAAGCACATTCTGACGAAAAACTCTTTCTTTGCTTTGCTATCTTTCATGTTGTCGTTTGTTGTCCTTGATAATCTATTTCTTTGTGTGTTGTTGAAAGCAATAAAACAAGGGATTCCCATTTTATGTCATTTTTACTTAGCGATGAGAGTTCACTAATTGGTTGTTGCAGATGTGTACCTATCAGAATGGCACCAATAAATTTACTCTCTTTAAAAGAAAACAATTGAAATAATTAATGTGCAAGAGATAGAAAAGATATCAGTGCGTGATCTACCTAAATTTCGTTTGATCGAGTAAAGTTTTAAATTTACGGTCCTATCTGCAACGATTTCTTTACTAAAACGCAAAAAAATATCAGTCCCTCGTTTTTCCATATGAATAGGAAACAAACTGATTGTGCCGTTCGCAGGTTCGATCTATGATTCTGAAATTTTGGGAGAATTTTCTTCAAACCCGATTCTATATTATAGGCATATAAGACAGCAAATTAAAAAAAAAGCTCCCTTTCGATGCCTTTTTTCCTCATTTTCAGCCACATTAAAAATTTGAAATTGATTCGACAACAGTGGGTGTCACCTCTCATACAACTAGGGTTGATTTTTACTAATTTTCCCTAAATATACTGGTTTTTGAAGATTTTGAAATCAGTACGTAAGTCTACTGATTTTTACCAATTGGTATTTATTGGTTCTAATTTTTAGATTTTATTTGAATAGCTAAATAATTTCGACATCGTGCCTAGGAGGCTGTAAAATTGTCCTTATTTTGTGGCATATTTAATTAATTTTGTGTAACATTTTTTAGTAAATGAAAACAGCGAATTGTAGGGGCCCCATAAGGTTCTCGTAATGTGAAAAATTTGTTATATTTTAGGCTTTGTAGAATCCGAAAAGTTCTGAAATTTACATACAACTAAAATACCTAAACTACTGTATCTTGGCACCTAAGGCATACTTTTTCTACGTTTTAGTAAGACAGTTTTTTCGTGAAATTTCAACGAAATCGGATATAAGCTCTATCCACGCCACCTATAGGTTTGAGCCAGGAGGTTCCAATTTTCGAACAATTATTTTAAAACCTCAGGCTAAAATATAGGAAAATAAAAATAAAATCCATCTACAAAAGTTTGAAGAAACACAGCCTAGTATACATGCATACATATTTCATTAAAATACACTTGACCTATTTCTTCGACAGCTCCCGCAGGCGGACATCTCCCGTGGATAGACAATTTCACTGAAACCGTGGGTGTCCGCCCACGGGAACTTTCACTGTACAACACAACTTGGTATAAGTGACAAGAACAGCAATATACTTAAGTGCTTTCGCTGTATGGGAGGAGCCACACCCCATTGCCCAATCATGTTCACAAATTGCGAGTGGCTTGGGACAAATGATGTGCATCCATGTATCAAATTTAACAACTGTAGCTGCATTTAACAACTCGATGCCACGATGTAGTGTTTTAAGTTTTTTTATTGAATGAAAGGTTAAACGACCCGTTGTCTTATCCCATCCAACTTTGTTTATTTTCATGTAAACGATATAGCTCCGCTAGTTTTGAACTTTCGACGGTTTTTCGATTTTTGTCACCTGAAATTAAATGCGCATAACATCGTTAAAAAAGGTCTTGCATTTAAGTTGGGGGAATGCGTTTCCTTTTATTTCCTCTGAAAAGTAACATATTTTATAGGCAACCAATTCCGTAATTTGAAGTCAGTCAGCCTGAATGATTTAAAATCGGTTCTGTCTCATGCAATTTTTTGGTCTTGAGAAGTTCAGTAGAGCAATTTTAGCTAAGTATTTGATTCACTGTTCTATTGAGCACTAAATTTTTTTCAAACCTTTCATTGTGTAAGTAACTGATTGCTTATAAGTTATAGGCCAAAAAAATTAGCAAGAAGTGAATTTGAGTCAGTTTTTGAACGACTAATGTTTCCTAAAGCTTTGTTTGACAACCTTGTAGAGCTTTCGCATAAAGGCACATGAAAGATTCAAAAAATTGGAAAAATAAGAGATACATTAAATTTTCTTAAACTTGAAACGCTTTAATTTACAAACAAACGGTCGAACATGTAGCACCTTTGATATCAGTTAATGCTTAGGTTGCTGAAATCGATTGATCCGCTTTTGCGATCACCTGTAACATATTCTATATATTAGCATCGCCAATAATTATTATCTTTTAAGATTACTGTGACATGTTTCAAAATTCATCACAGCATGAAAGCCAAATCGATTAGATATTTTTAAACGTATAACGCCATTTTTGGAATCGCATCAGTCGGTATTTCCAGAAAATAACGTTTTAATATCACTCTCAAAATAAAGTATATTA
Source organism: Meiosimyza decipiens (assembly GCA_963680825.1). NCBI lineage: Eukaryota > Metazoa > Arthropoda > Insecta > Diptera > Lauxaniidae > Meiosimyza > Meiosimyza decipiens. Next base: position 84,243,718 of record OY804258.1, on the reverse strand, counting down.
TTTCATTCTTCATCTCTCTCTGTTATTAAGTTCATTAATTTACTTAATTCTCAATCTTTCATCAGTTATTAAAAAGGAATTTTATAAGGTTGACATTTACACCGCCTTGAACATTGCCCACCTGAATTCGTTTTAATGTCAAACCACTTAATTTTAATTTGACATTAAAAATCTTGCTATAATGATTTCTTATTTTGAAAACTTTCTCAAGCAACGCGTAAGTCTCAGCCACAAGCGACAAGAAGAGTCATAAAAGCGCCAATGCTAGTGGTGTGAAATTTTAATGAGCGGAAATCTGATACGCCTTTTGAAAGTTCATGGATTTTTTTTCTTCTAAGTTTGAAAGAAAGTGTAGAAAAACGAGCAAAGTCACACGAACAAGTGCTCTCAAGGAAGAGAAGAAGAATAAGCAAATATAATCATAATAGAACACTCAATGAAGAGGGGTAAATTTCAATAAATGGAAATTTAATCCTTTTGTCACCCTGAACGCATAACAAACGCTAATACCATTATCCTGTCTAAGGACATAATTTTGCTTTTTTCAATTTGTCAGTTCAAATGAAGTAGTTGCAAACTGTCGACTCTGTTGTTTCTATTTTTCCGAGAAGTCGTTCAAAAGGATATCCAAGGAATATAACCTTTTTCTGTTATTTACAATTTTTATTTGTTGTTGTCCTGTTAACAGCAGCACCCCGACAGTGCGCGCACACGTCAAAAGATTATGACAATTTTCCCACCACATTAACAGCAAATGAACAGCGGTGGGACAAGCTGAAATCAGCAGCAGCAGCAGCAACAACATCAGGACACTCAATGAATATAACAAGCTTGAAGTGTTGACAAGGATTATGGATAAAAGAATAATAATTGGAAAAGAAGATAACAAATTAAGAAAAAAATGGAAAAAAATTCAAGGAAACCAAATAAGAAAACGTTGAAAATACAAAGAAAATTATTAATGATTGTATTATTTGATGTCAGACAAAAAGCACAGCAAATTGCAACAAAATGAAGACAGACGGTAACCGTGTCTGACAGCTGTAAACATTTTTTATTCAGTAGAATGTGTAGGTTCAATGCGAAAAAGTTTACAAAAGATTCTTTTTCATGTTATTTCTTAAAAAAGGAGCAATTATTCAGCTATAAAACTTAAGCCGCAAAATAGTCGGTGGGAGTTTTGTCCTTCCCTTTCATGGGAAACTACGATCTGCAGAATAATGTTGCAGTGGAAATAAGATTCAATTCAATAAGTAAATATTCTTTAGTCGAACCATTGATCTCGCAACACGCCATCTCCACAAATAAATGTTTTAAGACAATTAAGAAAATTAGTTTTAGCGACTGATAATTTATAATATTAACAATTATTTCATTGAACTTGCAGTCCAACAATTTAACCTGGTAATTGGTGATATATACACATTCTCATATGTATATACATAGCCTCATCAGACCAGTTTTTGGTTAATGTTGTACATGGAATCGAACCCCTGACCGTTCTTGAATTGCAATTTTATTTTTGACGGTCGCTCTTAACACTTGAGCTGTTGGGGACATGACCTTGAGGTGTACAATGTGCGCTTATCTATTACAATCCACACACAATGTTCCAATTTTTGCTATCTATGTACTTGTCACTTTCTCGCTTGTTTGCATAGCAAGTCAAGAACGGTCAGGGGTTCGATTCCATGTACAACATTAACCAAAAACTGGTCTGATGAGGCTATTTTCCACGTTTTCACGGAAAAAAACTCTAAAATATTTTCTTCACAAACCGGATTTCTGTTCCAGTTATCATTTTTGTATCCAAGTTTGCAAAAATAAGGCAACAGTTTCAAGTAAGGACAAAAGAATATCCGTTTGATACACATGTGTGTATGTATGATTGAAGTACAGTAATAATATAAATTGAAAAAAATTAATTTGATCTTTTTATCGTCGAACCACTCTGTGGCTTGTTTCTTTCAACCACACGAGTATGCTCTACTCAATATTGAATCAACTTTTGACATTTTCTTTTCTTTTCTTTTCTTTTCTTTTCTTTTCTTTTCTTTTCTTTTCTTTTCTTTTCTTTTCTTTTCTTTTCTTTTCTTTTCTTTTCTTTTCTTTTCTTTTCTTTTCTTTTCTTTTCCTTTCCTTTCTTTTCTTCTCTTTTCTTTTCTTTTCTTTTCTTTTCTTTTCTTTTCTTTTCTTTTCTTTTCTTTTCTTTTCTTTTCTTTCTTTCTTTTCTTTTCTTTTCTTTTCTTTTCTTTTCTTTTCTTTTCTTTTCTTTTCTTTTCTTTTCTTTCTTTCCTTTCCTTTCTTTCCTTCCTTTCCTTTCTTTCTTTCCTTTCTTTCTTTCTTTTCCTTTCTTTCTTTCCTTTCCTTCCTTTCCTTTCCTTTCCTTTCCTTTCCTTTCCTTTCTTTCCTTTCCTTTCTTTCTTTCCCTTTCCTTCCTTTCTTTCCTTTCCTTTCCTTCTTTCCTTTCCTTTCTTTCCTTTCCTTCCTCTCCTTTCCTTCCTTTCCTTTTCCTTTCCTTTCCTTTCCTTTCTTTCCTTTCCTTTCCTTCCTTTCCTTTCCTTTCCTTTCCTTTCCTTTCCTTTCCTTTCTTTCCTTTCCTTTCCTTTCCTTTCCTTCTTCCTTTCCTTTCCTTTCCTTTCCTTTCCTTTCCTTTCCTTTCCTTTTCCTTTCCTTTCCTTTCCTTTCCTTTCCTTTCCTTTCCTTTCCTTTCCTTTCCTTTCTTTCCTTTCCTTTCCTTTCCTTTCCTTTCCTTTCCTTTCCTTTCCTTTCCTTTCCTTTGTTAGCGTAGGAATTTTATAAGACTGAAAGTAGATATGTTCAGAACATCGATGTACATGTTCTGGAGTCACTGATTTATGTATGTAAAAATTGCCTGGATTAACCCATTATCTCTTTTGTCGACTGGGGTACAGAAAATCATACAGTCATACTCAATGTCTTAATAAGTTCAGCATACTGGTTTGGGATATTCTTTTTGTCTTTTAATGAAGACGTTTAATAGATTCGAAATCCCCGCCACACCATATAAATATTTGGCCACTCTTTGACCTACCACTGTCACATAAAGCCAAAAGATTTCGTACCACATTTTGTTTTAGTCAGTGGTTGCATTACGGAAATGAGGAGGTTATGACAGTATCATAAATTGATAAATAACTCTACTGGCAACGTATTATTTTTATAGCAGATACCTTATATGTGATTCAGTGGATGAGATATTTTATGTTTTTATAAAACGCATTAGGTAAGACTAAACTTCTTTGATAAAGGACATGAATATCATTTTGAACAGAGATTGGCATCAGAGAAATAGTACATTTGTTTGTACTTAATTTTGACAAAAAAATCTCAAATTTAAGATCTAGTTACTAAATTCTTTCACCATCTTGTTCCTGTCGCATTATAAATTTCAACACAACTCCATGTTACAACTTTTTGTAATGTGATTATATTTGGTTTTTACACCATATTTGGCCGAAATTCAGATCGTATTTGATAAGGATATCCTATATATTTCTTATTACAGGCATTGATTGAGAATGAATTTACAAGGCGGCTTCTTTCATGTCCATGTTACATTTATAAAATAAATTTGATTAATGTAGCCAAATTGTTCTTAAATTTAACTAAATAAATAAATAAAGGTTATTTTCTTTTGCTTTCTTATCCATTCCCTTATTACTGTGCTTTAGTAATTAGAACTTAATTTAATTATGTTACATTTTAAAAACTTCATAGAAAGCTCAAAATTTTTGTTCGTCACCGGCAAGATTCGAACCAGGTCTCCTACGTTATGCCACTGTTCAAAGATGTGCACATCTTATCCAACAGAGCTACTCTTATTATTATTATACTCCATAGAACAATTAATCAGGTTGATGTGTTACCTGACGCATGTTAGACATATTCGTCTGAGTGTAGACTTGAAAAAAAAGTTTCGGTGCATTTGTCTGTTATATAGATTGTTATTCGATGGAATAGATTTGAGTTTTAATTTTAATCATTTAATTTGTATTGAATTTATTAATGCGAAGGATAGCAGGGAGATATTATTTATTTATGTACACAACATTAAAAAACGTATAGTTGAAACACAATAAAATCTAATTTCTTTAATAAGACAAACAGCTTAGGAAAATAGAATATCAAGGCAAAAATCTACTTACAAAAAACCTTAAACATTTACACTTGTGGCTGGAGGTATTCGATAGTATTCAAGTAAGGATTTAGAGTTGGCTAATTTGGCTCTCTTGGACCACTTTTACAAGAATTAGTACCAATGAATCGTAAATAAATTGGGTTAAGCCCAGTAAGTTCCAGCGGTCGCTGATCTCGTATGTTAGTTTGGACCTTTGCTAGCATACCTTATTTTTGGTTTGGCGTGATTTGGAGGCATTTTCGGTTTGTTTTTATTTTTTGAAAAATTCGGTAAAAATTTTTGCAATTAGCGAAAAAATAGTTTCTCTCAATTTCGACTATTATTCAGATTATATTTGATGTTAACAATACTAAGGGTACAATTGGGCCACTTTTCTCGCGAGCCGTATGCACGCAAGAGTGACTGGTCGATTTTACGACCGATAAAAAAAATTGCAATATTTACTAGAGTGAAGGTAAATGATTCCTGCGCCGATCAAAAGAAACTCAAACCAAATCGTCAAAGCACCGGATTCGACCAAAACCATCGCCTTGAACGATATCCGTGCTGATAAAAATATGCACGCAATACCGAAAATCGCTAAGACATGTCGTTGCCACGTTTAAAGCGTAAAAATGAGAACAAGAAGGCGCTTAAAAAGCGTTAAAAAGCGTTTACGTATACAGAATCATTAACACATCCTTATCCTGGTGGTGGGCACAACTGATCATGACAGTGTACCAAATGCGATGTACCATTGCACACAAAATGTTTCATCATATTATATTATTTACAAAACCGATTTGGCCAAAATTGAAAAGAATCGAATCTAATCGATAATGATTCAATAAAGCAATTTTCTGCCATAAAAACCGATTTTCGTTTACTTTAGTATATATTGCATTTTTTTATATCGGTTCTTCCCAATGGTCAAAAATCGAGCACTCACCTGAGCTCAAACCTGAGCAAATAAAAAAAATGATTAGCAAAGCTTTCGATTCAAATGTAACTTCAGGATGAAATTTCATCGATTTTGATCTAGTAGATTAGGCTTGTGTCTTAATGGGTTAAAATATTGTTGCAGATGTTTTATTCGATGCTTTGCCACGCAAGGATGGTATACAACGCAAAAGACTTGCTTTCAGATTATGAAAAATTTTCAAGTTATAAGGCCAAAAAGTATTACTTAGAATATCGCAAGGATATCAAGGTACTCGTTGCTGAAATAATTACGCTTTAATCTGCTATTTCTCTACATGTTAATGAAACATATTGATTATTAGAGAAACTTGTATTTATTATATTGACAACTTGTTAAACCATGGATGGATTTTTTTATTCTTAGTAAAAGATTTTATACTTTGCCAAAAGCGAGTGGATGCAGCGCCACTCGTACTTGTGTTAGCTTATTATGCAATGAAAATTTGTGATATTTGACAACTATATTTAATATTTTGAACTTACTTCACAACTCCATTAATTAAAAAAGAGCCGGTTCTAACATATCTAAATATGATTTCTTTTTTATACTTTTAAAGCCCCTTTATACCATCGATGCCCCTTACAAATTTTGCAGCTATTACCCGTTTGAATCAAAATTGTGCCACAGAATAAAAACTCTGCTAAACTGGTTGTATGTATCAATTAGCGGTGTCAAAAATGTCAGATATTTTGGAGAGAGTTGTGAATTTGTCATAGCTCACTATACAACTTTTTCAAATTCGACACATAAATTATTTAGGGTCTTATAAGCCCCCAAGGTTTTTGATGAATTGGTATAACATAAAAATTATTGTTTCCTGCCAATTTTATACCTCAGGAAAATAAATGTTTTATGTACAAAACCTTTTATATTCCTCGTTGCGCCTTCTGCTCCACTACTTACAATGAAGACGCAAATAAATGCTCACAAATTGTCTTTTCAATTCTTATTGGATTTTCTGCTTGAGTGAGTGCTGCTGCTCCTTATGCTGGCAGCTCATTCAATGCTTAAAAAGACACAGAGTAAATATTATGTTCGCACACAAGTGTCCTTATTTGCTGGACACATCCATCGAGAGCTATGTGGAACAAAAAATAGTTGGAGGGTTGGGAGTCCGTCCGCTCGTGCGTCGGCTCCAAATGGCAAATCTAATAATTTTCTTGTCATTTTCACTTCTTCACTTCACTATACTTCGGACAGCACATTGAGTTCATTTTGATGTGATTTTTCTTATCCTTACAATTTATTATCCTTTATATTTTTTCTTTTCATTTTTTTATTAACAAATTGAATCAACTCAATTTATTTTCTGTGTAGGAAGAAATTGAAAAAAAAAAAAAGATTATAACTGCATATCAACACCTATTTATTATAATGGGCGAAAAAAACGAGATCTGCTAGTAAAGGACGATAGCAAAATGAAGCAATCATAAGGATAACTCAAGTGGAAAACAAGTCCTTTGTGCAGCGGCTCAATTTGACAGCGCGTAAACGGACGCTGTTGCTCATCGCTTTTTTTGTCGTCTTTTGTGTGGGCAAAATGTCAAAATTACTGCGTAAACATAAAAAGAAATGTCAAAATAATCGAAGCAAGTAAGCAAATTTTTATAAGAAAACTGTGCGATTAGAATCTGGAAAAAATATAAGCGGCAATTTATTTGCATTTTCTGTTAACAAAGAAATTATTTTCGATAATTGACGAAATAATTTGCATACGTTTGAAAAGCAAAAAGTTCTTTCAAGAAACCTCGCCTGAATAGACAATTCCCACTTTGAAGACAGATAGCAATTTAGCAGAAAAATATTTCAATTACTTTCGCAATTTAGTTTTTTATAATTGAGTTCATTCATATAAATTAATATTTTTCAAGGTTTTGGAGACTTCGACCCCAGCTGGCACTTAAAACCCCAAATTGATGACAAAAAAATGCTACAGTTTCGCCTGTTGTTGTTAAAACCCCAACACAATGCAGTCAAACCCGGAAAAGAGGGACTGAAAGTAGGGTTGTCATACGTACTGATCCTATCAATACATGTACTGATTTTTATAAATTTTCTTTAAAAATACTGATTAATACTGATTTTTCAAAATTTTTAAATCAAATATGTACACTGATTTTTACTAATTGGTACTCATTTGTACTGATTTTTAGATTTTATTTGAATTACTAAATAATTTTGACAATTATTATATATACATATATGTATATATTTTATATACGTTTATTATCCTTGTAACATATTCAATTAATTTTGTGTAGCTATTTTTTTTTATAGTAAATGAAAACAGCGAATTGCACTGAGCTGTGTAGGGGTTTTTGAGATTTTCGTAATGCGAAATATACATTATATTGCTAAGGTTTTGTGAAATATGAAAAGTTCTGACCTTTTTTTTAGTAAATAAAAAGTTTTTATGTAAAATAAAAAATTTTATATTAAAAGCAATGAATAAGGTAAAAAACTTTGTACTGATTTTTTGGGTTGAATATATTGATTTTTTGTTTCATAAATCTGATAACCCTAAGGGGCCATCCATAAATTACGTGACCGATTGGGGGGAATGGGGGTCATGAAAAATACTACGAAAAGTAACGACGGGGGGCGGGGGGTTTCGCGAAATACTACATGACTTCAAATTGTAAAAATATAAATTAGTTTTCAAATTCAACGTCCAGATTAAGTAGTAAATTTAGAAGCTCCACGTATCATTTTAGAAAAGAAATACATAAATCTGTAAATAGCGTTTCTAGAGTTCGTCCTTTGAGGATATTGCTCACAGACTTGAACCCCATCCAAATAAGCATGTGAAGAATTTACTGTTGAGTAAGTTTCACTTTAAACTTAAGAAAATTAAAGATGTATCAGCCTTTTTACTTTAATTTTAGGTGATCCACCAATGCGGCATACGGCCGCACGGCTTATTGTTGAATCACAATGTCACCCTTCGTAATGACCATCATCTTAAATTGTAACATCCAGTTCGATCATCGCTTAGAGCCTTCGTCTGTAGCTTGCTTGAATTTTTCGGGAGATACAGTTTGTCAAATGATTTCTTTAGTTTATATAGATCAAACCTGCTGCACAACGATTCAATCTTTCGTGAGCGGAATGCTTAAGAAGATTGAACCCCGCTCGTCCATCTCTAAGGCGCATTTTCGAAGAAATTTCTAGTGACACCCATTGCTTCGTATGACATTATGCAGGCAAGTTTGAAACAAGACTTAATATTACTCATCCGATATAAATCTCTGCACTTCGTTGTGCATCTTTAAAACAGATTCCCTGTAGCCTAATTAAATTGAAGATGTGAGACTGGGGCCATACCCCATGTTGCGCACTCATTATAAAAACGAACGAATTAAATTTTTGAAAAGTAATTCATATTAGACAATTACATGCAAAGTTAAAGTTTATTTGAAAGTGCATCACAACGGAAAAGTGTCCTTTGATCCAAAAGGACCGACATAGAATTTATCAGTGAGCTATCCATTTTCCCGTTGGGTACCCAATGTGTTCCATTAAAAATAAAATTTTTTTTTTAATTAGGTTGACAAAATTGTGCAAATTTAATTTTAGAATAAATTTGAGTATTAATCCCTTAAGTGTTTCCACCTTCCAATTTTTGGACAGTATATGTGTACCTACATGTAGACAAATGATTTTAAATTAAAATTAATTAAAACGCCATTTTTAATTGTCTTCATGGAACCTTAACGAATGGTGACAAAGCTACACCTTTATGTTAGTGCTTGAAATTTAATACTTTCAAGGTTCTCGAAAACGCATTTAAATTAAAGGATTAGGTGGAGCGCAAAACCTTTTAGCGAATAGCACAAATAATTGTATTGCGAAATTGAAATATAAAACGTCCATTTTGAAATGTCAACTAAGTGAATAAACAAAGGAACAAAAAGTTGCACATACAAATTTTTTGTCTGAAAAGGGTTTGCAATTAAAAGGATTCTCGCTTTTCAATCCAAACCATTTATTGTGTTTTTTTTTTTCTTTTTCTTATTGTGACAGCAAATGTCACTTCGCATTTGTTTTCCTATATGTTTTTTATACGCTTTAAAGGCGTTCTTTGTATTGCTTGTTATGTACCCTAAAATCTGGCAACCTCTGCTATTTCCTCTACCAAAATTAAAAGGAAATAAAATGATTGGTATATCCCATTTTTTTATTTGTTATTTCTAGTGACGCGTAAAAATGGTGGATTAAGTTTCCAACTTTCAAAGGAATCGCTGGCAGCACTTGACGTAATTAGAAAAAGATGATGAACATTTTTACCAAGTAATTTGAAGCGTCATCAAGAATGACACAACAGATCGCAGGTAAAGAAAAAAATACAATAAATTTAGCGCGATGTCGTGACTTCTCACAAACAGTGTAATTGAAACCCGTTCATAATGACAATAAATTTCACAGGATAACGACGATACTGCAAAGGATGCTGATGAGTTTGACGCAATGATTCATTATCGAATTTGAAAGCAGGCGACTTTTAATTTGTCTACGTTTAGACTTGAAGCGATTTTTATTCCACTCGTTTAATGCATGACAGTAATTAGAAAAGCGAAGAAAAAAGTTTACACAAAGGGATATCAATTACATTAAATATTTTGACAGCAATTGTCTAAATAAAACACAGCTACATAGAACAGTGTGTGGAGTTAAGTGAAGCGATCCTGAAACGATTTGAACGATTGCGTTTTATTTAGATGTACGGTAGGAAAGTATATACATACTTCTTCTATACTATGTCTCTTTTTCTATTTTTTCTATTAAAATAACTGTAAAATATTAATAACAAATGCAGTATTCAGTCGTAATAACTTTTGAAATACTCTACGCTTAGTTTTTAATGCAAACGAAATTTTTTTGTCTGAACATATATTAAAAATATTAAGCATAAAATAAATTTATTGGAAAATATAATATAATAACAATTATAAATAAAAACATAAAAATTTTTAATATATTTACTGGAAAATATATAATAAGAATACTAATAATAACAATGATAAAAAAGTAATGATAATAATGAAAATGTTCATAATCGGACTTAAGCCCCATGTGTTGCATCTGCCATACCTTCACTATGATACATTTAGGTGTAAAAAGGGCGAAACCCAAGGGGGATAGAAAGAGAAAAAATAGCCCTTTTCAGTTCTCCTCTACTTAAAGGAACTTCTTTCAAAATTCAAGCAACTTATTTCACACTGGAAGCTTTTACAATCGATAAAATTATTTTAAGCTTTGCAAAATGTCAAAAAATAAAAATATGTTTTCATTTAAATGTTGCAGTAGAAAAATAATTATAAAAAAAAATTTGAAAAAATGCAGCTGAAACCTTGGATTTTGGTTAACCATTCATAATATATAAAAAAACTAAGAAAATCCGAGGATATACTTTTTCAATTAGGACTTTTTAAGCCCTAATTTTAAAAAAATCAGCATAATTCACACATAGAATTCAAAAGCTCAAACAAACATTTTTTGAAAAGTATGATCTATGAACTTTTTGCCAATATGCCGTATTGGTATATTTCGAAACAAATAAATCAATAAAGCATTTCATAAATGTCAATATTTTTTGTTCCTTCTAAACCTACATTGGAAATACTTGATACAAAAAAAAAATTGTTAAAAAAAGCATCTGAAAGTTTGTCTTTTAACAAACCATACTTTCTCACATTACATATAAAAGATTTTCGAAATCCGGGGATATGTATTATTTTTTTTTTCTGTCAAAGTTTGCAAACTACCCAATTTTATTATTATTCAATATAATTTTTGAAAAATCCGTACAACTCATATAAAGGCGAAAAAACAAAAGTAAATTAATTTTTACAAAGTGCCTTGTTTCAAACAAGTTAACTAGAGGGCTCTATCTAACAATCGCTTTTATAAAAACTTTCATAGAACATTTTTGGTGCACAAAGCTCAGCTTCGAGCCCACTGTGTTATTACACTCAAAACAAATTTAAATCTTTTATAGTTTTTTTCATTCCCTAAGTGACAATTGTCTTAAAAAATTTTCCAATCCCTAGCACTTTAAATTTCTTAACATCATATCGTAGTGCATCAATTTTTTCGATTTTGAAACTGGATTCTGCACTACGCTTTTACGCTAACGGCTCCTGTCAAAAAATGCGTTGAAAATGACTGCCTTGGGCTTGATGAATCATGGATGAAAACTCGAGCGGTAACTAGCAGTTGTACTTTTCAATCGGCGATGAAGGTATTACACGCGCCACAATGCTCGTGTTGACGTTGGATGATGCAACATACTTGTCTTTAAATGACCTGTAAAAGAAGCTATAAATCCGTTTTTGGCTACTAGGGAATTATGTGAGTCTTTCGTCTTAAAGTTTCAAATGCTGACTACCCTTACGGAAAAATCAAGTTCCACATTTTGCCATTTCCTGAATTTTACTTAATTTCAACAGGAAATTTTGTGGGGTACGATGAACCTTTAGATAGCCCCCACAAGGGCTCTAAGTGAGTCAAAAAAAAGACTAGGGAACAGTATTTTCGACACCAGTTACCTTATGCAATTATTTTCAGCGAAGTCCGAGAATCAATATAAATTAATAAATATTACTCTTATTAGAATTGCTCACATACTTAGAAATGCTCGACTTCAGCTGTTCTTATCACAAAGTGTATTGTCAATTAATAACTTTACCAATCAATCAAGTTCGTTAATCTGTGCCAACATAATCAGTTAAAGAATAATTTTCCACCAAGTTGAGTTAACATTTTTAGTCATTGGTCAATCAGGCCGAACGGCTTCCTTCCGAAACTGCAGGCTGTGTGAAATTGAAATACCAAAGGACGGAAATTAGAACAATTTGCGTAATGACAACATTAGAAAATAAGGAAGGCGTCAAAGTGGAAAACAACAAAATTAGTGACAAATTAAAAGTCAACATTAATAAAAAGCAAAAGTTGACACCAAATACAGCCAAGGGTGAGTAGATCAAAGTGGGTTGGTGTGTAGCTGGATGATTCTATGCCGCAGGCTAAAAGAAGGGTGTGTGCAAACAATTACATTGTTGATGAAAACGTGTCAAAATTTTTCCCTAATGATGAGAGATGATGAGCGTAAAAAAAAAACGAACGACTTAAGCTAAAACAGTGGCAAAATTTATTTATTAATCTTATGCATCAAGTATTTGGGATGTGCTGGCGCTATTTTGAAAGCGTAATTTATTTCAGAAAGCTTAAAAGACTGTGCTCGATTTTCGAAAATCGCAAGTGGCTGAGCATTATCCGAATAAGCTAAACGTCGTATCAAAGGCATAATTTACGAATAAATAGCAGAAACTGAAAAATTTTCTGACCTCAAGAGTCTGTTGGTTTTTTAGTAAAGAAAGAAATAATTTTTTTTCTTGATATTTTAGAATCTTCTGAAATCTTTTTTACATATTATATACATACATAAAATTATTTGAAAAGTATACACTTTAGGATTTTTTTGAAAAACCTTTTTTCTCCTGAATTTTCGATAATTTGTTTGATTTATCCCATCTTCTCATATATGAAACTTATTATCTCCAGTTGTACTGATCGAATCGAACTTTGCTTTGTTAGCTTTCGAAGTGTATTAAAAATTTTTTTTAATGCCAACAAAATGAAAAATATTAACAGTTTAATTGCTTAGATAGTATTAACATGCTATTCCCGCAACTTGAACTTATTTGAAAAATACCATATTTTTCCTTATCCCTTTATCTATCCGCAGCATGCTCCACTTGCATCAGAGATCTTAGACGCTCGCTTCGACTATTGGGTTCAAAAATATTTAATAACTTCCGATTTAGCAAGGGACCCCACATTTTCGTAAAATCAAAAACTTTTACGAAGTTTTTTCTTTGCAGTCATTTCTTGAAATACGGATCAAGTTCAATTTATTGAAAATAGGCCTGTAACGATCTGCGGTTTCAATATTTTCGTATATTTGGGAGTCTTTTTCTAAGTCGATAAGAGAAGATACAGTTGGCCTTGATATCCGTGATTCCTTAACTCTGAGGCTTAATTTATTAACAAGTGTACATGATAGTCTAAAGAGTAATTAAAGCGCTTCTATAAAATCGAAACCAACTTTGTATTCATTGTAAAAAATGGTGGCCAAAATACCGATCAGTTTCGATGGTTTGTGGCAAACTGTTGGCTACTTATTTTTCACACTTTAAATAGTCAATTTTAATGGCACCTATACACCTATGCCATGCCGACACATGGTGGCCAAAAGAGAGATTTTTTTGATATTTGATTCTTTTTTTATATCTCGACTTGGACACATTGCAAAAAAAAAAAAATGGTTTACAATTCCATTGAAACTTCACAAAAAAAATGTTGACGAGACGAAAAAAACAAATGTTTTATTATATTTGTGCCCAAGACAAGTCTATGAACAGAATTGAATGAAAATCATACATGGTGTGCCGGACCAATTTTCCCTATAGCATGAAATGAGCGCTATTTGGCTTCCAACCACCCATGGAGTACAGCAGCCAACGTTCAATTAAATTGCAACTATGCAAAACAGCACGCAACATTTTGACTTTGGAAACGCGTTGCCAACGATATGAGCGCAAATAAAAAAACAAAAATAAAACAGCCCTTCTTGATGGTAATGGCAAAATGTGTCAAAAATCTCGCACACGATACCAATTAAACTAATAAACAACAACAGCAAAAAAAACAACAACGATGCAGGTTTGGAAACGCGTGATTTGACATTTTGTGACAAAATTGTGAGGCGCACGTCATAAGTTAACAACAACAACAACAAACACTAAAAACAAAAACTACACCAACTGTCATGTACCAATCAGCAAAGTTACAAAATTGCTGTTTGAATTGGCGCATAATACACCGTAAGTGAATGGCAGTGGCGTTTTTAGAAAGTACATAGCGGGGCCAAAATACATATTCTCAATAAGTATTTTTTTAAAGCTTATCCAGATTACAGTGGTGTCACTTCACCAAATCTTAGGGGGGAGGAGCGGAAATTATAATTCCGCAACTATTAAATGGGTTTATTGAATGAATGTATTAAAAAATAACTAGTATCAGATCTTTGGGGGTGGGGAGTTAATGACCTACCAAGCCCTACTCAATTGACGCCACTGCCTGATTGTATATTTAGCTAAGCAGCTGGTGACTTAAGTTGGATTTAACAAGCTCTATGTAACAAAAAAGCTGTGGGGATCTTGTTACTTGTTGTGTTTTGGACTTGTTCAAATAATTTTCAAAGAAAAATAAAATGTTGTTTTGTTGTCAATAAAAAATAAAAAGTTTCAAGAGTATTAAACGAAATAGATTCCAGAGGAGAACATTGAATAAATATAATTAATCTTTTAAAAACTTTTTTAAGAGTTTTTTATTCATCGTTTCCAAAATTGGTGACGCCGACAATGCTAAACCACGAGGGTAATTTTTCATCTCTACCATCATCTTTAAATACACCAAATGAAATTTCAAGAATTGCTGTTAAGGCTCCACCTTTTTGGCGCTCCGATCCCATGCTTTGGTTCAAGCAAATGGAGTCGCATTTTTACATGGCAGGAGTTACTCAGGATGCAACGAAATTTCATACCGTGGTGGCATCAATAGAGAGTAGTGTTCTTAGCAAAATAAATGATATTATAATAAATCCTCCAGCTAACGACATGTATGAAACGCTGAAAACAAGACTTATTTCCACCTTCACAGGCTCGGAAGAAAAGAGACTGCGCAAGCTGCTAAACAATGTCGAGCTCGGAGATAGAAAACCTTCAGAAATGCTAATGGAGATGCGAACTTTAGCTCAAGGTAAAGTATCTGACGACCTTTTGAAGCAGCTCTGGATGTCGTTTTCAAAAAAACTATATTTTTCTTACTGCCGTTTACACAAACAACGAATACCACCTAAAATTGCGCTGTTAAGTGTAAGAGAGTTTTTTAACGACAAGAAAACAGGGGAAAACATTTTAAGCCACGTCAGGAGCATATTAGTTGATTTTGATGCATCAGAAAAATTAAAAAGCTCAGTGTTTGTTACTGATAATGGTGCAAATGTTGTTGCAATTTTTAATTTTTTTTTTATTTATTTCAAGCACTCAATTTATTTCAAGAGCTTAATAACAAGTTGTTCAAAACGCTAAAACAACATTTATAATGCTGGATAGTATATTTTGCGTGAAAGACGAAATTAAAATTGTCTATTAAAAAAGATGAACATCAAGGCATTTCAGACTTAGATTTTGATTTGCTTGAGGAACTCTTGGCATTTTGAAATCCATTTGAAGACAGCTTTGAAACATTGAGCGCGGATAACGAGACAACTATGAATATTTTTCAATTGTGGTCAGAAAAATTAATATAGTTTTGTAAAACAGACAACTTAGATTCGGAATTTATAATTAAGTTAAAAACTAGAACTATGCAGTCATTGTTAACACGATTTAGTCCTGCAACTGCCCAGTTCAGTTGATGTCAGGTCCGTGCGCAGAGGGGTTTTGAGGGTTCTAACCCCCCTTCCTTCCCCCCATCGGACATTTTTTTACACAGACTTTTATTGACAATTTCTTCTCACTTACATGAAAAGCTAAGAGACCTGCGACTCTTCCGAAAAAATAAAACAAAAAATAATTTTTTATGAAAAGAAAAATTAAAACATTTATGAAAACATTAAATATGTGTAAAAGGTATAATAAATTATGCACTTGAAAGTTTGCTTATGTATGTATATACCTTTCAAGTGGTACCCATTTTGTTGAGATCAGTTAAAAGTTTCGCAGCTTATACTCGTAGAAATTTTTGGAAAATTCATCCGCCACTTCCGATTTTCACAAAACAGATCCAACCGAAATTGCCATTTAAATATCCTGTTTTTCAGTAAAAAACCTTATCTTGGAAGACGCATAAGAAATTCGAAGAGTAGCTAAGGTTATATTGCTTCAAAATTTTTCCCAACTAAATCCCACCTGAAACCTGTTGTGCCCTTATTGGTAAAATTTTATAAGCTTTTATCTGTTTGTGAACGAATGCTGTGACAACTTTTACATGCGACGTCGTTTAAGACCCTACCTTAGACCAACAGTGAAGATCAACTAAACGGACTTGGCTAAATTAATATATGTCCGGAAAAACTTTTTCCAAAAACGCATGTCGAACATTTTTAGGCAAAGTATTGAAAAAAAATTGATTTTGTGAAATCTAAATTTTGAATGTAAAAACGAGGTAGACTGACCCATATGTATATACTAAACATACATGAGCATATATGTTTATATAATAAAGGGTGTTTTTTTTAGAGGTATAGAGCTTCGAATTAAAATAAAACACAAGAAAATCGTTTTAATGTCCATCAATTTGGCTTTATTGGAAGGATAATTTTATGCCATTAATGTTTAAATATGATTTCGGGCATGTGGCCGCCGCGGCTGGCTCGAATAAAGCCAATTCTACAGGTCCAATTTTGAACCACTTTTTCGAGCATATGGGGCCGTATGTCGGCAATAACGCCACGAATGTTGGCTTCCAAGTCCCCTAACGTTTCTGGTTTGTTGGCGTAGACGAGCGACTTCACATATCCCCAAAGAAAATAATCCAATGGTGTCAAATCACACGATCTTGGTGGCCAATTGACAGGTCCATTCCGCGAAATTATGCGCTCATCGAATGTTTCCTTCAATAAATCGATTGTGACGTGCGCTGTGTGGCATGTAGCGCCGTCTTGTTGGAACCACAACTCATCCACATTCATGCCATCCAATTCGGGAACAAAATAGTCGGTTATCATGGCTCTATACCGGTCTCCATTAACGGTAACTGACTCTCCAGCATTATTTCGGAAGAAGTATGGCCCAATGACTCCACCAGCCCATAGAGCACATCAAACAGTCAGTTTTTGTGGATGTAATGGCGTCTCAAGGGTCTCGTGTGGATTCTCTTCACTCCAAATGCGGCAATTTTGCTTGTTGACGTAGCCATTCAACCAAAAATGAGCCTCATCACTGAACAAAATTTTGCGATGAAAATCAGCATCGAGATCAATCTCATTTTCGGCCCATACACCAAAATCACGACGCATTGCATGGTCTCGCGGCTTTAATTCTTGCACAAGCTGGATCTTGTAAGGTCGCAAGCCAAGATCTTTGCGCAAAATCTTCCATAAAGTTGATGGACAAAGCTCCAATTGCTGTGCACGGTGGCGAATCGATTCATTCGGGTCCTCTTCAACATTTTGCTCTACAGCGGCAATTGTTTCTTCGGTGCGCACTGTTCGACGTCTCTGCGGATGCGTATTATCACATAGAGTAAACGTAGTGCGAAAACAATCCATGGTTAACCGAATAAATTGCTCTGATGGACGATTATGTCGACCATAAAATGGACGGAGCTTGCGGTAAACTTCGCGAACTGAACCATTATTTTCGAAATAAATTTGCACGATTTGCAAGCGTTGTTCTTTTGTCAAACTGTTCATGATGAAATGGCAAACCAAATTGAACATAAATAACATTAGAGTTGCCAGATTTGACCATAAAATGCCAGTATTATCTCTATTCGAAAAACAAACATCTAAAAAAAACACTCTTTATATTTATAAAACAATATCTGCATTTTTGTATTTTTTGTATGCTTTGTAATCAAAAATACTTTTTTTTCGACCTGACATGAAATATCCGTGTTAAAACCGCCCCCCGCACGGGCCTGGATGATATAAAAATCGAATGGTAGCCAGCTAGCTTTGTAGTATCCGATATATTTGCCAATGAATTGATTATGTTGCAAACTATGTCGCGAAATATATTTTCTATACTTGTGAAATCGCCACAAGCGAGAGAGTTTTCTCTACATCAGAAAATATTCTGAGTGATAGACCTACAAGATTGGGAAGCACAAACTTGGAAAAATTCTACTGATACATAAAAATATGTGAAATAATCATTGTGTAAATTTAAGTTGTTGTTTAATGAGGTGTTTTTTTATACTATATGTTAGTTTCGGGCCGGGCTGGGTTTTGCAGAAAAAATGTTCGTGCGGGCCCGTGCTTTTTCAAACTCATCTCTAGTAGTGGGCATCACTAGTTATGACTAAGAATTTGCCAAACGTTAACCTCTAATTTAATAATAGTGATCAGAAAAATTAATTCGTTCAGCTAGTTTCAGTAGTAATTACCCTTGTACTCTAGTCCGACCTCGTATTTAGTTCATTTAAAGTATTTGCATACTGTAGTAACTCAAGATGACTGGACTACACAATTATAACGATATCATCGCAGACTTAAACGATGACATCATATTCAGATTTCCCAACTTGAAAACAGTGCTTGCTCTCGAGAAAACCTTTATTTTATTTATAGAAATAGATTTTTGAAAGCAAATAAGTTCAGACACTGCGGAGCCACTGGAGATCTACGGTACTATCAACTAATATCGCATTCGTAACATGAATGGCCAGCAACTGCTCGAGAGTTGATTTTGTGAATAATCCTTCAGTGTCAATGAAAACTCAGGCATAGTTCCCATCGAACTCTAAGACCTTTTAGATCAAAGACCTAAGCCACTGCTCAAAACATGTGCCCTTTACACGAAACGTTAGCAACCAGCAGATGGAAAATGAGCGGAAAAGATAGCACCACCTGTAAGTAACTACACTGCGAGCAAAATTTATGGAAAAGTAGAAAAGTTGAGCTAAAAATTAAACGAAATATCAATTGGTAACTACACAACAAAATCTTTAGCTGAAAACTTCTCTAGGTGCGGCAGAATCCAACGCAAACGAGTGTGAGGCGAAAGGTCGGACTCGTATGTTGTCAGAAAAGGAGTTGAATTCATGAATTTTTCATGAACAACTTTTGGCTTCTGTACCGAATACACCTTACCATGCACACATACATATGTAAACCAGAGTATACACAGTCAAACATTCATGTAGCTTGAAAGCATATGCATGTGTTCGGCTTGTGAATGGGAATAAATCCATGGTAGCTTCTATAGCTTAAGTGGCGTCATTTCGAAATAAACTTGATTCAATAAATATCGAATGGCAAATAATGATGAACGATGTTATGAACATGGAATGAGAACGCAACAGGATGACGGAAATGCAGCTTGCCAATAGAGTATGGATCAATTTTACAAAGTCTTTAATGTTGGGTTCACCGAAGTTGGCTCTTTTGAGAGTTGATACATTCTGTTCAGAAAACTAAACAAAATAAAAATTTAAACTATTTTTGATGCCTGCCTACTTCTTTTGCACAATAGAATTATTTTTTCTTACCATTCAGCAAGGGGGTAATGCAACTCTGACCATTTACCAATGAATATCTACCAATTATTTTTTGTCATTTAATTGCCCAAATTTATGTGCATCTGATTTACGAAATGTTTTGAAACGTGTCATAAATTTAATCAATATTTAAATAATTTTTAATATGATGAAAATTATTTCCATTCAAAAATTTCCTTGCGTTAGATGCAATGGAGTTTGGTGTTAATATCAGTTGAAGGTACATTCTACATTCATTCTTTTGAGCTACAACCTACGTCCTCACAAAGATTTCGACAAATCGAATGATTTTTTAGGAAGTAACATAGAAAAATTTTTGGCTTGCATCTCATATGGAACAATAGCTCAACTGCACTTGCGATATTATATAAAAATTACATATTTGTTCAAGAAAAAATAGCATATGGGTCATTCCATCTATAATGGGCCTATCATTACCCTCATGTTTTTTAAATAGGCTGAAACTATTTTCAGTGATTGGTCTATCATGTAGAAGATATAAAAAAAAATCGATAAAATTTTATTGACCAGTATTATTGCTTAAAAAAAAAGTTTCAAATTGTGTTAAAAAAAACTCGTAAGTAAAACAAAAAAATTCATTGATGAATATAAACAAACCAACAGAATCCAAATTAGCTTTTATATTATTTTTAGGTAGTTGTGTACTAGTAGATGACAAAAAAACTGCAAATCTGAATAAATGAAGGCCTGAATGGTTTCTATGTGGTAAAAGATAAAAAAATTGACCTTCCAAGAAAACATCACTTTGCCAAATACTCCATCAACGATTTCAGTTTTTTTAGGCTCAAAATTTTTAGAACATATAGGAGTACCATCCCTGGAAAATTTATCCTTGTTTTTTCACCTTGTTTGATTTTACAAGCATTTAAAGCTAAAATTTATGATTTGCAATGTAAATTGAAACATTGAGAAGTAGAGCGAGAAAATTTGAATACTCCGCTATATTTCTTTCATAAATATTTTACTGTATACACTCACTTTAGATGCTTGTAAAATGAAATAAGGTGAACCAAAATGAATGAAATTTTCAGAGATGGTACTCCTGAATGCAGCGCCGTGCTGTATCTTTTGGGGGCCCTGTGCAGAAACTAAAAAATTCGTAGTAATTTATGGTATTGGAGAAGTTTTTCTAATGTATTTAATATTTGGGGCCCCTCAAAAATAGGGGGCCCAGTGCGATTGCACTTGTTGCACTTGCGATAGTACGGCGCTGCCTGAATGTTGGTGGTGTCAACAATTATTACATAAATCTTTATAAAAGAAATAATTTCCTAAACCTTAATGTGTCAAAAATACTGTTAATTTGAGGGACATCATTTGCCAAAGCCCCAAGCTAAAAAACATTCTCCCATATGGCTGAAAATTAGGCTAATTGTTGTCCCATTAGATGGTTCTTCTTAAAACTTCAAATCTATTTATTTGATCAAATGTGGACTCACTGAAGGGAGTATAATTTTATAACTTTTAATGCAAAGGCATCTTTTCAAATGTTTGTAACTGTTTTCCGGATTGACCGAATATAAATTTGGCTCATTTGGTCAAATTTCAACTTCTATCGCGTTTTTCCCTAAGCTATCAATGAAATAATTTTTTTTTTTTTGACTAATTTTAAAAACCTTTTTCGAAAAAAATGTATGTGGTAATTATACCAATCATGCGGATGGGGTATTTGAGCACCCCCTTTTTTTCTTCCTTTTTCTTACAGAGTGATCGATTGTTTCAAGTTTTCTTTAACTCCAAAAGCAAGAACAATCATTGCACATACATGGATGCGCAACCCTTAGCTCGTTTGGCTCTTCCAGCTCTTGGATAGTGCTTCACCGAGGCTGCGAGGCAACCTCGTTCAACGAGGCGAGACCGAGGCGAGACCGAGGCTAGACCGAGGCGAGGTGGAAAAATAAATTTGCCTCGCTCGACCGAGGCGAGGCGAGATCACACCGGCACCTCGCCTCGTACTCGCCTCGTACTCGCCTCGTTCTCGCCTCGTTTTCGGTTCTGAGAACGAGGTGCCTCGCTTTAACACTAACTCGTATCGGAAGTAAGTGCAGTATATTATGTTTTGATACTATTTTTTGAAATTTGACTCGATATTTTTTTTTTTGGAAAGCATAGATAAGTCTATAAAACTTTTATTTTGAGTGCATCTTTAGGGTGGCCCTCATACTAAGATATATTTTAAATATCATTTTCTCGAAGACCGGTTAACCGATTCACACCGAACTCACACCACGTTGCTTTCAAATTAAGACGCTCAGATTAGGCTACTTTTATTTAGGGTTCATGTATATCGTCAAATTTCCGGTCTTTAGAGTCAGCAGTACTAAAATGATCTCTAATCGAATGAGAGTTAGAATAATACCGTTACTACTCTCTTTTGTTATTATTATCTGATGAAAGATTTAATAAGGGGACCCCAACGTTCGGTAAAAAAACTTTGTTGTTAATGTCCAAAACCGTTCAACCGATCGCCTGAAAATTTGGCATATGTTTATGTTTCTTATGACTTGGGGAAGGTTTGTATCATACTTTGGTATTATCAATTACTTGGCACAGATGAATAAACCTTCTATTTTATATCTCAGTAACTATATGACGTAAATAGATAAGATTTGGTACACATAATTCTTATAGTTTGTAAAAGGTTCGTAGCTTGGCTTGATTGGAATAAAAATGGGCAATGCCACGCCGTCCCATATAAGAAAAGAATTAAATTCATCATAGCTCATCAATCATCATAAATGATTCAATCCACCAAAACTTAAACATATATTTTATTTTGCCTCTTGAAGCGTAGCAACGCGTGCCGGCTTTGCTAGTTGAAAATGTCGTTGGCATACAAGCAAAATTGACCATTTTTTTAAACAACCGAAAATAATATATCAAAAATTTAAGAGGATGTAAACATAATTAAACGATTAATAAGCGCCACCCACTTATTATTTGTATGCAGATAGTCAATTTTGCTTGAATACCGACAATATACAGGATTGATAATTTTTTTTTCAGTTTAACAAAATCCTCGGTTTTTACCGAGGCGAGGCGAGGTATGTGATTTCAAGACCTCGTCCGAGAACGAGGCGAAGCGAGACTCAAATTTATAAAACGAGGCGAGACCGAGATCAACTAGAACCTCGCCTCGCGTGAAGCACTACTCTTGGAACAATACCAAAAATTATCGAGATCTTCCATGGTTTTGTTTTGTAGTTTTGTCTACAACGCACTTTATTTTTAGTGTGATTTTGTTTTCAAGTCTTTCTTTTATTAGCCATCCAATTAGCTTGCGCACCTATTTAAAAATTTTTATTATTACTAGGAATTTTGTCGCAAAATATTTTTGAGTTTTTTTTACCAAAATTGCTGTTGCTGTAACCAGCTCTCGAATAAATTTCTGCGCACATCTCTGCTCTAAATTAGACTTCACATGAATGCTACGTTGGCGAGGTTTCTCAAAATGCTTTTGCAGAAGCTTAGTCCTAGTGTCTACTAATAAACAAAATTCTTTGTTTATGTAATAGCACAGAGACCAATATTCATCAAAACATTGCCTTTGTAGACAATTCCTGCGGCAATCAAAATTTAAAGACTTAAAAATTCTCTCAGGGACAGCATGCCCATTTTTATTGTATAGGATAGGCTTTTATTACGTCCTTCCTTCCATAATTTCCGACATTAAGAACATTGAGCCAAGGTGGTGGAACTAGATAAATTTTGTTCAACTTCTAAGTTCACTTCATTGAAAATATCACCACTGTTACTATCTGTACTACACATTTCATATTCAGGATCTGTACGTGACTCACCACTGAAAAAATCCAACATACCTTGCTCTGATCAAAATGTTTTCCTTTCTAATAGATCGTCAAATAGTTTTGTTCTTCACGTTCTATAGTCGATTTTTATTTTATGCTCGGAAAACGAAAGAAAAATCATTGGTATTAGAGTCTACAGTTGAAAGCGTTTGATAACAATTTTTCGAAAAAAACAAGCTATGTACTGACGTGTGAGGCCCCTTTCCGCGCTAGGCCCCATTCAAACACACGAGTTTGCCGTCATAAAAACGGCTTTGATTTTAAAATGGAAGTTTTATCAAAAACTGTCACACCTCCAAGTGGTCAGTGGCAGAAATATTAAAGGTTAAACTTATGCGTTTTATTCATTTGTAGGTTTAACCAAAGCGAATAAAGCACTTCTATTATTCTTAGTTATGTAAGCGAATATGTTTTTTTAAATACTTTTTTTTTTTGACAGTCCAGACTCGGATTTTACCTAAGTATGCAGTTTAACAAAATATTTTGCTTTTTTCCAATATAATGAACTAATTATTGCACGGGTCAGTCATAGCATCGAAAAAATCGTTATATCAAAGTGATTTTTTACTAGGGAAGATGGCTTTTATTTACGTATATACTCGTAGTTAAGTTAGATTTTGAGAATCTAAATCTTGCAATCACTTTTACTCGCATTCCTTTTTTACCATTTTCAATTTATCACTTAACGTAAGCGTCATGATTTCAACACAAGAATTAATTTTGTAATACTGACAAAGTAATCGAAAACAACGCAAAAGAAAGAGTCGAAGGACGTTAAGGCTTTCCTAGAAAAGAAACAATAAACACAGTTTGAATTAAACAACGTTGGATGGAAAAAAGTGCAATTTGAAAAACTGTTCATCAAAATTAATATTCGCTATATCTTTATACGTTATAATGGACGTTTACTGTATTTATTTTAATATATGTTGACAAACAATAGTAAATGAAGAAAATGCACAAAATCGTTTCATTATTCCAGTGTTGACCCCCGGAAATCGGGTGTGCACTTTCAACAGATCTGAACCTTAGACTTACCTTGGCTTGAGCCTTTTTTAGAGAAAGTCAAATTTTACATTAAACCATGGGACAATTTATGTGACCTACAATCAATCGAATGTTTTGATATTCAAATCTTGTTGCTACTTGATAAATTTAGAGTTTCGCTTTTTTAAGTCTCAACACATTCTTACAAGATATTCCCTCTGAAAAATTTTATTAGGGATTTTCTTTGAATTTTGTCATTTGGGACATGTCACGGTAAAAGCATTTAAACTATAAAAATAAATCTGACGATTCCTAAAATGGCAGTTAGAGCTTTTCAAAAATGGGGTAATGAGAATACTCAAGAGTAGATATGAGAATATTGGTTTCATATGTAAATTTAATTTTATTTAATAGATAGTAATGATACGGATACCAAAAAAATGAGTTTTTTGTAATCACCCACGCACGCTCGATTTTAATAATTTACTTTTAATAATAAAAGTGGCGAATCGTCCAAAAATATCCATCACATCTTTCAAGAAATAAAAGTTTTCAGACTACATGCAACCAGTGTTACCATATTTACAGTTTTAACCTCGACTACAGTTCTTAAAACAACCGCTCATTTTTTTTATATAAAATTAGGGCCAATTTTATCCTAAATTACGATTTTTTGTTTTTCAATATTGACAAGAAAAAAAAAAGTCATTAACTTTTTTTTACAAAAAAAAAATTAACTAAATGTTGTCGCTTGGAAAAGCGCAATTTTTTTCAGTTTTTTTTTTGCGAATTTTCCACACAACACGAAGTTGTTTTCCCTTTGCTCCTTCTCATCAATTATTAAGCTCCACTGAAAAGAATTACTTACTTACATTACGCAAACACGCACTTATTATTTGCTATAGCAATAGCTATTTTAATAACAACAACGCTGAATTGGGAAACAACATTAGAGAGAGAGAGAGAGAGAGAGAGTGGTATGTAGATTTTTTTCTACTCGATATGGCAAGGCTTTTGCAGTTGATCAATGCTTGAAAAAATTGATAACCGTCGGTTATTAACCGATCTCGAATCTGATAGTTTTCGGGAACTCTGCTCAATGACCACTTCACTTTGATATACCATTCATATAGCTATTCTAAATCGCGTCAACTTAGCCTTAAATTTTACCAGAAAAAAAAAAAACATTAAGTCATAGGATAATGAAATATTATTTAAAATACGCAAAAAAAAAGTAGTAAATTATTTTTAACGCAAGATTGGCAAATGATAGCTTTCTGCGAATGTTCATTGGAAAAATTTTTACAACAGATTTCACAGCACTGTTTCGAGGCTCTTCTTTCTTGTAGTCGCAAAGCGGACGTCTGCGCCGGATTTTTGCCACAGGAGACGAATTTTGAGTAGAAGCCATTGATTCAAGCCCCAAAGCATAATCTTTCAAAGACAATTCTCGCTGACAGTTTATTTTCGTTACATTCCAATCTGGATAC
Source organism: Meiosimyza decipiens (assembly GCA_963680825.1). Lineage (NCBI taxonomy): Eukaryota > Metazoa > Arthropoda > Insecta > Diptera > Lauxaniidae > Meiosimyza > Meiosimyza decipiens. The sequence continues at coordinate 84,217,999 of OY804258.1, read as the reverse complement.
AGGGTCTGCCATATTGCTTTTGATGCTATTCCTCATGCATCTATACGTTTGTGGAATTGAGCTACTGGCCATCTGCGTGATTTTCGTTTCACAGAGAAAGTGCGACACAACTGATCAAACGTGTCTACCCGGCCTTTAGTAGAATTGTAGTCCAAGTTAATTTCTGACTTACTACTCCACATCAACGACTGCGTAATGACATCGTTGACAGCAACAGCACAGCACAGCTTTGTTTTTTTTTTTGCATATATCTTACCAAAGTCGCAGATTTGTGAATCCAAAAATGCTACTGTTGACTTCCCTTTGCCTGTTAGGAAGAAAATTTAATGGTGTGTACCTTTTATTTTTACGCAGAGTGCCAACGCAAGTTAATTGCTTTGAATGCAAGCTTTGTGCCAATTCGAGGCTGGTAAAGTAACCGCCAAATGTAATGTTTCGGTTTGTTCTTTCATATAACCCACATCGCTGTTGTACGACTCTCATTGACAAGTTGCTTCCTCTTTCGGTTTCTTCTTTTCCCAAATAGGTTAGTATCTATACTTTATCAGCAAGTTTCCAAGGATTTCCATTGTTTTTGCATTTGTATTTTGAACAATAAGACGCAGCACGACATCGTCGGAAAATAAGGCAAACGCATCTCCTACACTTTCAACCATTTTTCCGGGAGGCAACGTGACTTTATGTACTCCCCCTCAAATTATGTTATGGCCTGAAGTTTTACTGAGAAAATACGGATTTCTGCTCCGTACTGTACAGCCTTTGCCAACGAATGGTTCCTCCAGCGTTTCCACCAGTTCTCCGTTATCGACATAAGATATTTTGTCTTCTTCTTCGGAAGACACCTCGAACATATCCATTGCACTATCAGAAGACACATGTAGTTTCGTTGGCTGCATCAAAATCTACATCCTCATCAGTTTCAATATCGTCATCGCTATTGGTAACAGCTTCCTCAATTTCTGCAACTGTCATTCCTTGTCGCTAAGCTATTATTGATTGATACGCCCTTCAATATTTTATGTCAACGAAAGGAAAATTAAATTTTCTGCTCTTCATTTCAGAACCTAATGACTTTGAATTTATAATTCAATATTTCTTAAACTCTATGTTTTCGAGGTAACTATGTGTTTTTTTTTTCTACACACGAAAAATTCCAAAATTTCAAATTTGTTGAGACTATGCTGAATCATTGTTTGCATAAACAAGATGAAATTTCAAATATGTCGAGGCGACTATGTCTTATCATTTTTGAACAAACAAATTGAACATACCATAATTGTTGGCGGATATCATTTTAGAATTACTTGAAGTGTCTGCCACTATGAGGTACTTTGAGCAGTTTTTTTGTTTTTTAAAAATTTTCTGTAATAAAATGTACAAGGAAATTGAAATTAATCCGTTTCTAGAAGGAAATGCTTGAATAGAGGAATACAATAAGCCTTTGATACTGAGAATATGCTTGTTGGAAAAATACAGCAATTTTAATTGAAATGGTGACTCACCGCATGGTACGAATAGGGTTAAAGTAAATAATGTCAAAGTCAACATCGGAACGTTCAGTGACCCCAGCAAGCGTTAGACAAAAAGTGGAACAGTTTGGACACAGGGGCCAACCTATTTGTGGGGAATCATTGACTTATTGATTCAACCGTATTGATTAATTCGAGGAATCTGGCCCGTTTTCAAATTGATGAGCATAGAAAACTTTTATGCAAACAAAAAACTTAAAATGCTACTTTCAGGAAACTGTAATAAAACTCGATACGGCAACATTTGCTGCCACAAATTAGAACTTAAAGAAACAAATTGGAAGGGCTTCGAGTTGTAGACATTGCGTCTTTTAAAAAAGTTAAGTTTTACATACAGTGAGTTCTCAAATATTTCTAACAATGATAAATTCTTTTACACATAGCACATCATAAGGTCTGTATCATCCGAAAAAAATAAGTAAATATTTATAAAGTTTTATCACAAAAAGTGTATCATCCGGAAAAAATGTGGTGGTTGAGAGAGAAAAAATGAGAGTAAAAAAACAGCTGATCACTTCCCCTCCAAAAAAAAGTTTATTTTTTCACCCAGACAAATATCTTGTGGGTAAAACTTGAAGACTATCAAAATCGTAGGCGACGAGACTAGAGACTCACTTTTGACAAGCGAGAGAAAGAAAATTGCCTATCTCATTTATATTTGCCCAATACTTGCCACATAGAATATTTTTCAACACATAATTTTTTTCACTTGTTGAAATGTGTTAAGAAGGAGCAACATAACAAAAAGCTTGATATCATAAAATTACCAAGAAGGTAATTGTTCATTTATTTAATTAAATAGATGAGCGATTTTTGATTGAAAAGGAATCATAAAGTTAAATATCTTCTAAATGATCAACCAGGTAATTCTTTCTGAAATATTGTTTTTCGATGCGCACAGTTTTAAAATAAGATTGGAAATGTCATTTTGGTAAGCTTATGCCTTACGGCAAATCTCTTGTTTTTATACTAAGCAATAGTTTTAAAATGCACTTTATTCACTTAAATAAAATCTGCAAACAAATATTGTGGGTCAAATCTACTTTCGGATATATTGTCATCGGAAATTACAAATATAGTTTTTAAAAATTCACAACTTCTTGAAGGCCTTGCACACATTTTAATTTTTTATGCAAAATAATGAACAAGGTCTAGAAGTTTTAATAAAATATGGTAATTCTTCGAAAAATGCTATACTTTAAATATCCTTTCGTATGACATATTAATTTTGAAAATCGATACGGGGATTTTCAACGTATAACGATTTTTTGAAAAGTTTTATCGCCTACTTCCAATGTCTATATCTCCGAAAGTAGATGCGCTGATGATGATTCCATATTCGCTTCTAAAGTAAACTTATGCTCAAGATATAGAAATCAGGTACAAAACTTTAAAGTCAGTCATGAGTTATATTCTATTTATCAATAATATTCTCAAAAAGGTTTCACTTAGCTTGCATTCAGAAAGTAACCAAACGGTTATACAACTACGACACAGGTTCTAACTCCTGAACCCTGCCATTATTTGTTTACTAAAATACGCGCAACTTTTTTGACAGTTTTCATTTCTTACCCATTTTGGTGTATCATCCGAAATTTGTGGTGATTCGACTAGTCAGAGAAATTTCTGCTTTTACTTTCTTGAAAATCTCGATTTGATACTTTTCATTTTTTACCACAAAATCAGGATGATACAGACCTATAGTATGTATCTCTACCGTGTCCCTACCACGAAGCCGGTGAAAAATACGGCTTTTGCGTCTACTGTTACTTTTAATACAGTGTTAAATAATTAAATTTTTGACGCGAAAATATTAGAAGTGATAAGGAATTTCAATTTAAATTTTTTTCATTTCCATTCTTCAATTTAACTTTCACCGACTTATCAAGGGCTTTCACCCTTAAGTTCAAAATGAAACAAAGGTGATTGTCGTTGCGACCTCTTGCGGCAAATAATGTCGCATGATGCGTGTGCTTAATGGTGCTTTTATTTGTTGCCACCAAACTCTGTTATAGCAACTGTGGTGAAATTTTATTAAACTCACCATAAATAAATGGGGAAAGGACTAGTCAAATACATTGTGGTGGTGTTTGCTTAGAAGTGTCGTGTTCTTACTCGTTGAATGTTATTGCGTAATCAATGGCATCACCGGATTAATTTTTCGGGGACCGAGGCCGAAAACTAATAACGGGTAACCACGGAAAGGGGCCGCATTAGTATTGATGGTGTGACCAAAACTCCTCATTTTCCGTTTCTACAAACAAAACATAAGGTAGCCCCCCTTGAACACGGGACTATAGTCGTCAAAACTTTAATTCAGCTATGAGCTGAGCTAAACAGAGTAGAGATCGAGCACACAAAACAAGAACACAATCTGGTGACTTCATATCCGCTATTTCATATATTCTTGAATTCGGACATAATATTTCTTAACAGACGGTGCCCTCATCCATTGGATAGGCTAAAAAGCTTACAATTTTAAAATGTTTTATTTCACCACAAGGAACATATGAGGCATTAGCCATTCTGACGTTGGCATGGCATGCCGTACGTATGGAAGCGATGTCAGTGATAAATGCCATGGTATCAATATTTTCGATTGCTAATGGTTTTGGTTCGGGGATTTCAATACAGAAATCAGCTAAGAAAAAGTTTTTACGTCATGGTACCGTCAGTGACGCATTGAGGCTTCCATAGTAATTTTTTTATATAGGTAAATATGTATACCTAAGCATCAAAAACAACATCAAATGTTACGAATCTGCTTTTCGATTCCAACCTTCGATCAATGCATTTAAAGACGCAATCTCAGGTTCCTAATATACCATAAAATTTTATATGAAAAAAAGCTCTAATGTCAATTCAAAGTGTCTCTTTGAATAAAAGATAAATTGGTACAAACTAAAGATGTTTTAAAAGGGAGTTACAACGAAATTTTTTATAGGTAGGGGGGGGGGGGCAAACTCAAATAAAAAGGTCGAGAAATTTTTCTGGAAAAAAAAGGATTCATCCATTAATTAAAGATAAAGTTTGTTCAAATGTTTCCAAGAGTGGCCTTGCGATTTCTTCGCGAGATGAATTCTTTTATAACCCTTTGCAAGTCTAAGGATCTATTTTTTTCCTTATAAACATGAAGAAGCGTTGTATAGGTAAGAAGTTTTTGGGTCATTTGTAAACGAAATTAAGTCTTTAACCGTTGCAAAGCGCTAAATGACCTTTCACAAGAAGCTGCTGAACATGGCTCTGTCATTATTAAATTGATCAGTCAAAAATCTTTGTCTAGAAGGTATTTTGTTGGGTCAGATCATATTCGAAGTTGGTCAACGATTTCAGGTTTGTTGGTAGGCATGTTTTTCAATGTTTGGAACTTGAAAATTTGATGAGTTGTTTGATCATGAGTTGTACGCCCCTATTGAGTATGCATCTCTTATCTCGCCGTTGATACTAGAAACGGTCGATACTATTGATATCGATATCTTTGACTCGATATGCCAATTTACATCTGCTGAGTCGATTTAACTTTATGTGTTGTTTGTGACTATAATTAACATTCACAAGCTAATGGAAAGATTGCTTGAAGCTCAGTTCATGTACTCTCTTTTAAGTGTCCATTTTGTCACATTTCGATAGACTCAAGATGTGAGATAATCACATTAATAAAAAGATTTGCTGAGTCCTAAAAATGTTGATCGAATTATGATATATCTTATTATCGAGTAGGGGGGCAAAATTAATATACTGCACTTCTATCAAAATTTCTGTAGGTAGCTGGCCCCCGGTTGCGACGCCCCTGACTTAGGTTATTACTTCTTATAAAATTAAATGTGCGCGATATTGCGGGGAATAATCAAATTTTTAGTCATATCTAAAAATTTGACGTAGACTTCTAAGCCAAAAAGTTTTGTCTGGCTTATGATTATTTTCAGAATTATATATCGCAGTCACGTGTAATTTCGTCTCTGCTATCAATTGTTAATTTTTTATAAAATAATCATGCCATACTACGATACACACGACAAAATATACATGAAAAGAATTATACGTGATATTACGGTAAGCACATTCTGAGTGTTTTTGTCTGTAACTTTACAATGAACGCTATACGGCAGGTAATTTATGTCTTAGATCAGTAAATTTTTTCGTCATCTATCAAAGAAATAAGTCCATCCGAGCTTTCTATCATTGATGCTCGACTTACAAAAACTTTTTATTTAGCGTAACCACCAAAATAACTCTCTGGCAACGAAATGTATCATCATTTGCTTATGGAAGCCAAAATACTGATTTCAGTATAAGAAACTTCCTTCGTGCGGTCCTTAGTCTTTCCTGTATTTATACTATTTATTTTATTGTTGTCTAGTGCTTTTTCGAACAATTATGTATATAATGAATACTATTCTAAAAATTATTATATGCTGCAAACCGTTTCAACTGATTGGAACAAAATTCGATAAGTATATACGTACCATTTGTTGTATTTTTTATACCTGTTACGACACATACATATGTGAGTATTTGTTAGTTTGATAGAGCTTTAATTTATTCTTTTAATAAAAGCTGGACTTGTTTCTTGAGAAGCGCAAATGTTCTTGTTTTTTTCAATTTGGGGCATAAAAATCAAAGTGAAAAAATCGCCAAAGGGGAAAGGGGGCTGAGGGTCTGCACCGAAACGTTGATTTCCGCCAAAAAAGGATATTTCGGTAGGATGTAAGGTTTGAAAAATCTAGAGGTTACCGGACAACAGGAGTATCGGTTATATCGTTGCCATTATTTGTCCTACAAGAACTACTGGAGTAAAACCTTATCTTACTCTTTGTAAAATACTGAACAGATGGTATCAACGTAGCTATAGCACTAAAGGATCGATTTCAATCCAAATATGTTCATTTCAATAGATTAAAAAAAGAGAGAAAAGCTGGTAGACCTTAAATTGATAGCTTCCACATTTTCATTGAAGAATACGCAAGAAGGTTTAAGATGAAAAGTGAGCAGAAAATGCTATTTCAAAAGTCAGGTGATCACTAAAAATGTCTGGTCCAAGGCAACATTAGCTTAGACTTGGTTGTTAGCTATATGCCTTGTTAGAAAATCTTTTAAGCATTTGTAAATCTCTTGCTTTCATTGCTGGTTGTGCACACTTTTGGTTCCACTGTTCGTCATTTCGCTAAAAAAAAAAACATTATAATTTTAAAAGATTAATGAAACAGACAACTAAATAAGCGACATTTTATTACAAAACGGCCAGATTACGAGCATGTCGCATGAAAACTAACCATAAGGCAGCTCGCTTCAGTTCATATTTTGCACAAAGGACCAAATAAACTTGAAAACATGTCATAACGAGATGAAATCCTCGCGCTCGCCGCCATTTAATGAAATTAAGTCATTTCCTCATTTCGCGTAAAATATCCGCTTATAATGAAAAAATTTTTCAATTAAAAAAAGCGATGAAATACTTAAAAAAAATATGCACGCAAGGATTTTCTTTTCAATACAATATTTGTCGCAAATGATTGCAAAAAATATATATATTTTTTTGTATTTCTTTTGCCTGGGTCCTTTTTTTTTGGGAGTGAGAAAAGTGCTACAGTGGGGGTTACAAAGTGGTTGACAAAATGCGATTTTTTTCTGTTGCAATTTGGTTTCTTACATTTTTTTTTTGCGCGTTCGCGTATGTTTGCTTGTTAAGGACATTTAAGGACATGTTATAACATATGATGTAAGGGTTGTTGTTGCATAAAAGAGCACACGCAACATTGTCGTTACTTATGTCATTCAACAAAAATGGTATAAAAAACTTAAATTAAAACAAACGAAAAAATGTTTCTTAATTGAAAAAACTTTGAGATATTTTGTTCAAATAAAACACAAAAAGAGCGACAGGAAGGGTAAGAGAGTTACTATCATCATATTTTGCAGTTTAAATGCTTTATTATTATTTTTCTTTTTTAAAAAAAAATACATATCTAGTTAAGTGTTAGGTAAGCCCTGTCAACGCCGTATTCAGACTTTGCAGAGCCCGCGATTAAAAACTGAGAACGGATCAAAATTTAAAAAGTTTGGGTTCAAAAAAAAAGTATAAATGTTTTTTTGCAATTCCAAATCACCAAAATCATTGAAATGGCGGTGTTCAGAGGAGATCGCGGTTGGATATTGTGATATATGTACATACTTATGTTGACGGTGTGTTAAAAAAAAGGTCATTTTCCTTTTACCATAAAACATGATGAGGCCCGCCCTGAGATGCATCCACTTAATACAGCTCTGAGCCCAGTATTGATGGGCAACAAAAACATGCTCACATAAAGTTAAAATGTAACATTGATGTTTTCCTTAGATATATTTAATATTCAATATTAAGCAGATGATATAAGAATTAGCTATTAGAGCAGCTTAAGTTCAAACAACTTACAGGGGATCGACTTTGCGTAATTTTAAGGACTACTAAGGAGTTTTCAGCTGGGTTGCCAAGTTGGAAAGTGGGAATTCCCAAAATAAAAATAAAATTCCTCATGAAATGATGAAAAGTAAAACTTTTGGGAAAAATTTAATGACGTTGTTTTTTTTTGTAGGTCGCCAATACTAAAAATGTTATTGAATTTTTGTGTCAGAAGAGATTTTTTCTTATTTTGTATGGGAAAAACTTGATGATTCTTTTGTTTTACTGACTTCCATTAAAACAATAAAGAACATGTAACAAAATTAATCCATTTCCTGACTTTTTCAGACATTTTTCAATTCTTGACGGACCCGGATAATATAAAAAATATTTAACCTTGAATGTTAATGGGGATTTACAGAATGGCACATTTCCAACTTTCAACCTGCATATTACATTTATTTAGATATTCCCAATTTACAGAAAAAATTTTTAATTTAAAAGCAAAAACTTTGATAGGGAGCCTTTGTAGAAGTAGGGTGAAAGAAGGGATAAAACACATGAAACATATCTCTAATAAAATTCAATGCATTGACAGATGCAAACTGCAATGTCGATGCTTTTGATATATGTACATATGTATACCTTATATGACCTCATTTTTAGTACAGCAACTCATAGATAGTAACATATTGTGCCTGGTTTTAATATATTGCCTTGTTCATATCAGAACAATTGTTGGCGTAAGTTTACTTTGGGACCCATTGTTTTTATTTTTTTAATTGATCCAAATTTTTTATTATTCTTATTTCTGAAAATGTCCGTCGGATCGAATTTCAGAGAATAAATCATCAATATTCCTTAATAAAAATTATTTATGTATATCAATAAGTCTTCGGAATAAAAAGAGTGTCTTGAAAAATTTGTCAATTTTATCAAGAAAGGCAAAATTTTTCTCAAATATATGTTGTGTTAATCCACAGTCTTATTTAAATACACAGACCCACAAAAAAAATCTGGAAGTTGAAAGGTTATATATCTTACCATTTTGTGTGCTGAAAGCGATGCCAAGATCCGAATTTCGAGGCATCCTAACCTGAAATACAGAAATAATTTCATTGAAAAATTCATGTTGTTGAAAATATCTCGATAACCTGACGTGATAGAGCAATTCTGACTTTGGATTCGATTTCAGCACACCAAAAAACGCAACGTACGATATTTCATTTTCCAACTTAAGTTTCTTTTTCGTGGAAACTTCACTAAACAAAGATAAATTGAACTAAAAATTTGGCTAAGACTAGTCAAACTACATGGTTCAAATTTCAGGTTTAATTTTTCAATCGTTCTCAAAATTTTTTGGTTGAAAACATAATTTTTTTGGTTGAACATTTTTTTTTTCAACTTTACTTGATAAATTTTCCTTAATACTATTTTCAACTTCTAGACAGGAATACAGTATATTTCAAATTAAAGTACTCGAGATCGGTTGCTCAAAAGCAACCAATTTTGTCAATCAACTACCAACGGCGAGGAGAATTACGAATTACCGAATACCGATCGGAAATCGTTCAAGAATCGACAGACTTCGTGCGTTCAAAGAGCTTTGAATTTTGGTTTTATGCATGTGGTCTGAATAATGGCATAGCCTACTCAATCAAACGCTGTTGCAATTTTTAACAACGAGATTGATAATTTAATTTCATGATTCGCTATTACTTTTTCATTTTCTGAATTGCTTACATACGACATCAAATGAAAAAGTAAAGATCTGTGTAAACGTTGCCAGGCTGTCCTTCTGGCGCCTGTGTGTGGCGCTCAAGCCATCTGATAAGGAAGTTGGAAAAGTTTTGGGTCCAAATATAACATGATATTGGGTTGGGATCCGATTCATGGTCATAAAGGATCCGATTAATGGTCATAATGGAAAGCGGGTAGTATAACAATGAGAATCATCTTATTAGGATTCCGAGAAGTTGTCCAAGAAAAAGTGAAAATATACCACCATATGGGGAAACTAAAAAAAGTTGGTATCCGTTCTGGACAAGAGAGATAAGAGAGAGAGAGAGAGGTGGTCAGTTCGAAGAGGTATTTGCACGACAATAAATGGTAAACCGACGAATTAAGTCACTCTGCTCACGAGTTTTATTATTTTCAATCTTCTCTGAACTTTTTCAACTACTTCGGATGATGAAGTAAATTAAATGCTTGCATTTTTCAACCGACAAGGTCTTAATTTTGAACGCATGAAGTTGAAAATGCCTGAAGTATAACGTTTTCAACCTAAATAAAACGAAAATTTCAAATTTTCGGAAAAGAATATACATGTCAACCTAAAAAGTTGAAAAATTATACTTCAATTTTGAACCGTGTGGTTTCATTTGTGGTAAGCGGAATCATCAGTGACTTTTAAGCTTATTGGTAAAATTTCTAAGCCTACTATGTTTCCGTTTTGCATAGACCTCTTGAGAGTTCTAGCAAAACTGGAGCAAAGCATAGTAAAAATTATTTTTTCTTGGCCAAGAATGGGTGCAACGAAGCGTCTGGAAGATAAGTTTTATACCATATGAATTAGAAAAACATAAACATATAGACAACAGAAAAAATAATTTTTGCCTTGTTTTTTTTTCAATTTTCGCTTGGGTTCTCTAGATAACTATGCAAAAATAAGGATTTCGCTTAGCAACGGATGCAATTGGTATGATTTGCCCTTTTTTTCTGTTAGCTGATTTATGTTTGTGTGGTGTAATTTAGCTCAGTAAAATAATTATTAATTATTTTTCATTTCTAGAACAGAATGGATATTTTTTAATTCAGATTGGTATACTTATGGTGAAAGAATTATTGATCAAATTTCCTTTATTTTCCCTATAGTGCAATGTGGCATATAAACACCTGTTATTTTCTATAAGAATTAAATGTCAGTGTTTGAACACATCGTTACTTAATGGTTAAAGATTTTAACTACTAAGCCAATAATTTTATAAGCTATCTGGCTTGAAGCTTTAAAAAACTAGCAAACTTTTTAATTAATAAAGAAATTGTTTTATTTTTTTAATTTTTTATGAGAATTTTTGAACTTTTTCAGCGTACCCATTGAGGCTAAAATTGCATGTGCACACATACATACATATAGCTACATAACTTGACTTGAATACCATAATTGCATGAAAAGTAGCTAAGGAGGCTAATATTTGGGCTTCTAATTTAAGCAGTATTTAACATACATTTTGCTGGATAACATTTTCAGGATTCATTTAAAATGAAATTTAAAAAGTATTAGAATGACCCATATATGTATCAGGGTGGTGTGATAAATGCATTTCCTAAATTTTAATTTACAATGACGAAAGAAATATTTCGTAAGTCATAGTGATATGATAGCTGATTAATGGTTTCTATATCGCCCCCAAACTTTAGATCTACTCCCACAACACCAAGTCTGCCTGTTACTTTTATTGCTTCTTTTTGAATAACAAGAACACCCTTACTAAGTATTTTGAAATTTATTGATTATTTTTGCACTTAAAACCAGTTGATCCTTTCAAATGCAGCTGTCAAAGTGTGTTAAAGTCTCTTTATTTCTAAATAACAATACGATTGCATACAGATTTCAAAATAATAAACCCACTTTCGTGGATTTTCACTCGAATACCTTCAAATTCAAATGTGTTCGAAGTCAAGATGTGGTAATGGCCTAGAGCGTGATTGTCTTATTAAAAGAAACGCATTGACTGGAAGCTAATATGCATTTTGTGGCATAGTACGTACAGGCATATGTGCATACAAAAGGTCCCTAGAGAATGTACCATTTGTGATTGTTCGAAGTTGCACAAAAAGCACATTTGACTAATTCCGTAAATGGGTGCAAATGACACAAAAAAGCCTGAGGATTCATTGTTTCTAACCGAGGTGATGAAAGTGTTGAAAATACAAATAAATGGATTGTTTTTTATGAAAATCCCAAGGAACAGCGTTTTTTTTTTTTTTTTTTTGAATGAATCGAAATTAATAATTAGAATAATGAAAACATATGACTGGAAATGCATCAGAAATGGTATATGTGGGGTTAAATGCCAACACGATGAGAGTTTTTTAGGTTTCAATTAGAGATTACACATCATCGAAAGTGAACAAAATCAAAGGGCATATTATTATTGACTTCATTGTGTTAATTTTATTTATTCAAAATGTGAACTAATAGCTATTTGCAATGTTTTGATTAAGCCTCATAAGAATTACGATGAAAGCCTTTTGAATTCGATTATTATGGAAACACATAAATATGAGAATGTGATTACAGCTGATTTGCTGTGTTTCCTTTCAACCTTTCAATAAATAAGTGATTTTTTAGCTTTCGTATTAAGTTTGCAAAAATTATAGCACAAAAATACGGCATCACTGTTTCAGTTGCTTCCGCCATATTGCTTCGCAATAAGTGCGCGCTACTCATAAGCTAAGTAAATGACATTTGAAAACCGTTATTAGTGCGGTTGACAGTTGAGTACGACTGGCGAAGCAACAGCAGCAGAAGCAATGAAGCAGTTACAGTAAAGGAAGAACAAGCACAGTGCTGTCACTCAAAGAATCGTGGAGCTGTTTAGCGCGAGTAAGTTTCAATTTGAGTTTTCTAATTTTAATTATATTCGCAGAATTGCTTTTAATGAAGTAATTATGTTCATAATGAAAAAACGAAAACGAAGAAGAGGTGAAGGAATGAAGGTGACATAATAATATGCATAGAATCACCTCGTAGCAATAGCCCAATAAGCCACATAAGTCAGAGGCATTTAGAGGATTCTAAAAAAACACGCGAGACAGACGATAGGCAACATACTCAGACATAATCGGTCAATCAAACGCGAAAACAGAAACCTGTTAACTACTACAGATGAGCAGCTAATCCGTTGGAAAAAAACTTTTTTCGAGACCATTAGTAAGTGATATTAGTTATCGCCAATCGACGTTCCTTGAGATCAAATCAAATTAATCGCCGGTAATGGAAATGAATTATGCACGGGTTGAATAAGTCCCCAACTGAAATCGTGGAAAAATTGAAAGCACTTCCTATTGACCATGCACAATGGAAAAGTTTTGTGGAGGTACCGCGTTCCGTGAGTACATGAATGAAATATAATTTCTTTTATCCTTAAAGACTTATACGAAAACCGTCTACTATTTCAGAGACAAAATCATAACCGGTCTGTTAACTTTGATGCGGCAGACAGAAAAGTGGAAAGCGGGCCGAGCTATAGAGCGAAGTTTTTTTTGACAGTATTGTAAGTTTTCTGGGACGCCATGAAAATTATATTGTCCTGGGACAAGTATTATAACTTAAATTTCTCTATTTTATACGGTTATATGTAGCTCATGAACAGAATAAAACAAGCGTGCTATCTTTATTCGGCATGTTCTCTCCAGTTTTAGTGTATGTGAATGCATCCGATATCGGCGATCACCTGGTCTTGAAAGCTCGGCATTTTTTGTATGCAAACTTGGCGGCTGTGAGCTTAATAAAATAATTAGGTTGAGAAAATGAAAACTCAGCTGGGAATCGGTCATGCTTTAATAGGGTTGTTATAAGCACAGTTCACTACTTCTACGCCACATTGCCTGTCAAATAATAATACCACCATTGTAGACTTTCAAAAGACTGGAACATAAAATATTCACAGTTCTTTGTCGAAGCCAACTTTACATCGTTAAAAGAGTTTAAAAAAAAAAAAAGAAAAGCAGTTAGTTATCTGATGAAATAAGATCGAGATTACTCAGCATGTGCATGAATCAAGCTCTCTTATATTTTGTTTGGTTTCCAAAGGTATTTAAAGTCAGTCATTGTCGTAATTGAAGTATTTTCTCAATAAATTCAAGTCATTTTCTCCCGATTATTTAAGGTAATATATCAAGTTATTCCGCGTTAAGTTAAAAGTGATAAAAGTTGCATCAAAGTATTCAACAGATAGTGATGTAAATGATTGTCCCAATGAATACGTCAGCAATTCATTCAAAGTCAAACAAAAAAATTTAAAAATAGCTTCAATTAAACTTTTCTCCCTTTTCTTATTTAATTTTTTTTTTTTTTCAGCAAGATCAAAATTTTAAATTCTTTAACTTTTAAAGAGTTACTTTTAAAATACAAACAGCAAATGATAGTTTGCAAAATTAGTCAACGTACGTCAAAAAGTCAAGTTGAAGCAATTTCTATCATATTTTGAAAGAGAAAACAGCCGAATCCTTACACACTCATACCTTGCTATACGGCCGCTCTATATACGACTTTTCGTTTTATCGGCCTTTTTCAAATATGACTCAGATTCGCCTTACGGCCAAAAATTTATCGATTTATGTACATATTTAAGTGGGATTTCACTTTCCGATTTTCAATAAATCATTTAAATTATGTTTAATTTTGTATTTATGCCTGTTTTCTATAATTATTTCAGTTTTTTATTTAGTTTTTTTTACACACTCATATTTTTCGTCTAATCTTTTTCATTCACTGTCACCTTCAATTCAACTCTTTCTTTCGCGTCTCGTTCAGTTTCTAGCAAAAGTGTTGCCTTTAGAAGTTTTTCCACTCCTTGTGTTTTTGTCAGTCTGTTCGTTTTGTCCCAATCGCATATGCACATACGTCGAAAAAAAATTTTATTTACTCAACATAACTTTACCCATAAGTGGGAAAATTGAACAGCCCTGAAATTGGCTCACAATACTACCCAATTTCGAGGAAAAACGAGTAGATTTAAATATCGACATGCGAGAAAACGTGGTTTGATGATAAATTTCTATGGAAAAAGGACTGATTTCGTCTTAATTTTGACTCTAAACCGATATAAATGAACACCGTGCAGACTTCGCTACCGGTGTGAGATGCCTATTAGTTTTGAAGACTTGGAAGAAAATGAGAAAAAAAATTAGAAAGTGCTGGGTTTGCTAGATGCCGATAATGAACTTATTTTGCCCAAAAAACTGGTACAATTGATAATGTCTATGAGTTTGATGAGCAACTGAGCTTTCTCATTTCGAACAAGGAATAAATGACCTCCTTCAAAATTATTCCGACCAAGAGAACAGAGTGCTAAAGCTCTATTCGCTGCAGCTACGTATTACCTGCTTAAAAAAAGTTTTAGAAGAAACAAAAACCTAGGTACGACATCAAACGTAGATAAAATTTTTCATGCCTGGGCCATCCTGAAGAGCGGAGGAGAGTGACGATGCCAACGGCAATATAATCCGATACATCTTGCTCGTCTGAATAATTAATTTTAAAAATTAAAACATATACCCCACATAATAACTTACAAAATAACTTACTCAAAATACGTCAGATCAAACTTTTCGAGTTCCATCTGCCAATGTTCATCAGAAAACAATGTTAGACTTGGCGGGTTGATATTTTATTACATATCGGATATCGATATTTTTACAGTCCTATATGTATTGGACCGATATATATCAGCGAAAAACATCGATAAGCGATTTATCGATATTTAAGTTTATACTTAAAGCTTGTGCTACCGAACCTAGAGAGGTTTAAAAATTTAAACTTTCATTTTTCAAACAACACTAACCAAAATCTACGCTTACCGAACGCGGGGGTTTCGATATTTGAAGTAGATCAATCAAACAGAAAGGTTTTTATTTTCTTAATGGTTTGTTCTAAGCTTCAAATAAGCCTAGCTTCCTAAGCCTTCTCTTAAAAGCTACAATAAATTGAACAAAAAATTAACTTACTCATTATATAAATTTTTTACTATGGATATCGTCCAGATTTTTCCTATGGGTTCGTAGTGATTACAAAATTGACACTACAAAATTTATCGCAGAGAAATAGAGCAAATTCCATTTTTCGCTGTGATTTGACAAAGAAGCTAAACCGCACGTCCCAGTTGTGTCAAGTGACAATTATCCACCGAAAAAAGCCAACATTCATTTTGACTATGGTATTGCGTTTTATTTCTCTAAGATAAAAACACCCTCTAAGTTCTCTTTTAGATTCAAGTTACAGAATAAAATTATACATAAAATGACGCCACTGAACATAAGAGAGAGTGGCAGATACCTAACTTTTCATATTCGAATCAAAGCGATCAATTATCATCATCCATTCGCCATGAATACATTGAATATGGATAATTATTAATAATTATCCTGTTAAGCGCGATTCTTTATATTTCCCGCTACTTTTCTCTGTTTCATTACATCGACTGCCTGCTGACAAGTAGTCTCGTAAGTATTCCCATTACGTACCTTCATAAGTTACGCCCGAAAATCTCATACCAATGCAACGCCATCCAAATTTGTTCTTCTTTTTCGTCTTCTTCTTCGGTTCTTCTGTGAAACTTTTGTAAGAATTTCCATTTGCTCAAATAATTGGTCGAAATGTTAGTTGAATGAGTGACGGACGGACGGACGGACAAATGAATACATGAAACATGTAATTATGGAATTAACGATTTTCTTTACTCACTCCTCTTTCACGTAATTTCATTGCTTCGCTACACCAAAGAACATAGACATTGACAAAAGAAGTCCAGAATTTGTTCAGTTTCTTGATTCTGGAATAAAATTGAAAAATGTTGAATGGATAACAATGATAAATGCTGTGCTGCAGGCCCGTGCGCAGGGGGAGAGGTTTTGGGGGCTCTAACCCCGCCCCCCCATTAGAAATTTTTTTACATAGACTTTTATTGACAATATGCTCTCACTTACATGAAAAGCAAAAAGACTTGCGACTCTTACGAAAAAACAAAACAAAAATTCACTTTTTATGAAAAGAAAAATTAAAAACTTCATGAAAATAATAATTAGGTCGTTATACACTTGCAAGTTTACTTATGTATGTATATACCTTTCAAATGATATCCATTTTGTTGAGATCAGCTAAAAAGTTCGCAGCATTTTAAGAAAATTCATGAGCAACTTCAGATATCTCACAAAACAGATCCAAGCGAAAATTTTCGTTCAAATATCCTGTTTTTTTAGTAAGAAAACCTTATCTTGGAAGAAGCATAAGAAATTCGGAGTGTTGCTAAGGTTATATTGCTTCAAAATTTTTCCCAACTAAATGCCTCCTGAAACCTGTTGTGCCCTTGTTGGTAAAGTTTTATAAGGTCTTTTTTGTTCGTGAACAAATGCTGTGACAACTTTTCCATGCGACGTCGTTTAAGACCCTACCTTAGACCAACAGTGTCTGAAGATCAGCTAAATGGATTCGGCACAATAAATATATGTAAATCGCGTTGTCGAAATTAATGTACAAAGCGTTTACTTATTACCGAGTCAGAACTTATGAATGTATGTATATTAAGACGACAAAAAAATCGATTGCTTGAAATGTTTACGTCTCCTAGTCTGAAACGGTTCCATAACTCGTTACATAAACTTCGGTAAAATTTTAGCTAATTCTATTAAGAATTTTCATCTGAAATGTTCTTAAAAATGTTTATTGTTCCTTGATGGTGGTCAAATCAACCGAAATGTAGGTTAACTTTCAGAATACCAATCAGAGGACTTAGGTCTTTCATGTATTTATATTGAGTCGCTAAACAAGATAAAGCCAGTAATTTGGCCAAAATTTTTTGTGATACTCACTGTTTTGCATGGAAAAGAAAATTGAATAAAAGAAAATTTTTTTGTTGGCCTACAAACTAGTCAAAAATTCTTTAGTGGGACTTGAAAGATCTTTGAATACAAGGCCCATAAAGAAAACCAAAAATAAAAAAGGTTATGTATATTTACATTTAGGTACCAGAATAAATTAAAAAAAACTCTTTTGGGCGTAAGTACTAGTGATAAATAATTTTTATATATTTTTGTCTCATGGACTTTAAAATCATATAACAAATGTGTATGTATATACATACTAAACACACATAAGCATGTACTATGTTGATATAATATATTTATAAAACAATTTCTGTATTTTTGAATTTTTTGTATACTTTGTAATCAAAAATAATTTTTTTCGAACTTGATAGCCTGATATGAAATATCCGAGTTAAACACCCCTCCCTTGGATGATTTCTGCGCACGGGCTTGCTGTGCCTTTTTTCCAATAGCAACATCAAAACTTCATGTAAATACATCCAGGCGACTTATTAGCTATTAGCTATTCCTCGACCCAGACTACATAAAATGACTTTTCAGATGTTAATAATTATGGACTTCTTGGTATGAATTTAGGTTTTTTGGCAACACCTACTATGGAGTCTGTCAGTAGTCCGTCAGCTTCTTCTTTCACGTCTTCAAGTGGCTTATAACAACGTCCCCGCCGCGTGTTCCATTAAGGTTCTTAAAAAGCGTCGTGCGTCAGCGTCGACATCAGCACCGACGAAGGCAAATTAAATAAATCAAATAATAAGGGTGTCGCGCAGCGCAGCGCGTTGAGTTGAGTTGACTGACGTTGGCTGGCGTGTTTTCGATGGT
Organism: Meiosimyza decipiens; assembly: GCA_963680825.1. Lineage (NCBI taxonomy): Eukaryota > Metazoa > Arthropoda > Insecta > Diptera > Lauxaniidae > Meiosimyza > Meiosimyza decipiens. The sequence continues at coordinate 84,199,663 of OY804258.1, read as the reverse complement.
TGACAAGTGTTTGCTGAGCATTTAATTATTGGACAAGTGGGTGTATGAATAGATATTGCCGTATGTATGGATGTGCATGTATAGGGGGCTTTCGTTTTTATTCGAGTATCAGCGGCACTAAAACAAAAAGGTGTCAAAAAATATAAGGAAATGTATAAATTAATAAGGGGACTAAGTACAAAATGGCTGCATATGTTCTCATGGTATTTGAATTGACTTTACTTAATATGTTGAAGTTGAATTTAAGGTAACAAGTTGATTGGTCGTATTCCGATTGAAGGTTAAAACGGTGGTCCGTTCGTTCTGATATGATTAAGTAACAGACACTATTTAGATTATACTTTTATATTTTGAACTACTTCATTAGACATTCGATGCGGATAGTTTGATATTTAATATAATTATTTGAAACACTTTGTGGTGACCGTAGTATGTATATTCACACTACCACTAAGCGTTTAATTGAACTCAAACAATTTAAGAACTAAGCATTGAGTAGTAACTCAATTAAAAATTTAGTGAACCATTTACGACCAGGGCATTTTTTTAACCTTTCACTTTAGTAAGTTATTCGAAAAAAACATGAAAGTCCTCCTTTTATGACGATCAGCAAATTTATCAAAATATGTTCGATAAATTTGTTAACGGAGTTAATTCAATAGACAATAAATCACGCAAGCTGTTTTTTCTAGCTAAGGATAATTTTTAAGGAACGAACATACGCACCAATATAATAGTTATACTTTTTATATTTTGATTAAAACTCTCTTACAAAAATATTTTGGTAATTTAGAGGAAAGTTTTCGGCGTTTCTACTTACTGTAAGTAGTTGGAAAATTTGCCTGCTCAAAATAAAAGTTACACCTTAAAGTTGGTTCAAATTTTCGTTTGATAAATTTTTTTTTTAGTCTGTTTTGAGTTTTTCTTAGAAGAACCGTAAGATTTTTTTAATTAAACCTTAAAATGCAGTTACTTAATAAAACAATTTTTTTGAGATGGGTTCTACGTAGCATTGCTCTGCTGATGAATACAAACTGTTTGTTGTTTCCAATCCAACCCAGGCGCCGGAATTGCAAAACAAGTAAAGGTGACCTAGTGCACAGAAAATTTGGAAGCGGTCAAACACCAAGGTTGAGAAACAACAGCAGGTCATCAATGTAGGAAAACACACTCGTCCAAGTCATATTGAAAGCAATTTCAAAACTGTTTGCGGAGAAAAACAAGAAAAAATTAAGACGCCTAACATGGCGCTCCTCATGGAATTACTCCCTGAACGGATCGCACACCCTTCGAGCCGAAACTGTTTTAAAAATCTTACGAAAGATCGATAAGGCTATATGGCACGCTTTCAAAAAATCAAAGGACAGATTTTTAGTCCTTTGGCGTTCAGAAATAGAATTTAAAGCGCTAATTTTTGCGTATCATAATTGGTACCGAATTCGAATAGTGGATTGCGAGATTCAATTAAAAATTAAAATAATCCTCTTTGCTTAATATAACATTTTTTGCTTATGCAGTGAAAATTTATACTTTGTTCGTAAAAATTGATATGAGCTACGCCGCTCCAGGAAATTTAAAAAGAATTGGATAGTTCGCATGAAAAGGCAATTCAATTTAAAAGAGCTATTGTGGTTATTCTTTCAACAACTCAACCCAAAAAAAAATTGTTTTTATCCCTACAAGATATTGTGATGAAATTTGGTACACGGATACAGATCATATGTATTTTTAATTGTGCTTAAAGTGGGCGAAATTTAAAAAGTGGGCGAAATTTAAAAAGTGGGCGTGGCACTTTCATGAATTGAAAATTATGACTTCGTATATCTCTGGCAAACACGATTTTCATAAACATTTTAGGCTAGATACCACTGAGAGCAGTCATCAATACAAGCTACGTCAGCTTACTAAAAAATTTCGTTAAAGGGCGTGGCACAGCCTACAATATTTATAAACGTTATAAAAAGAGAACTAACAACGCAATCGTTATGAAATTTAATATGGCAGATATACTTGCTAAATGGTGTATTTTTGCAAAATTTTGGCACAATTGTGCCGGTGGGGGTGGCACCTCGCATACAAGTGACAAACGTCTAATGCTATAAATAGTGTGTTATGAGAGTAATCTTCATAAAATTTGGTGTACAGATGTCAGTTATTATAAGCTTTAAAATTAATTGGACACCGACGAGATTGCATGAGGGGGCGTGGCATCTCCTTTCCTAACGTAAATTGAAATTTAATGTAAGTGGCTTACTTGATATAAGGTATATCTGATTCAAAAACGACCATAATAGCACCAGTGGGCGTGGCACCTACCACACAAGTAAATACGTTAAGTGTCATATCTATCGAAATATGTGAGCAATCATACTAAAATGTGATGAAGGAGTTTTGCTTATGGAAAGCTATTTCTAGATCAAAATCGGACTTAATTATACCAGTGGGTGTGTTATCGCCTTAAATTTTAGGGCTAATTACGGCATATATCGCAAACTATACAAGCAACTATGTCAAGAACGAATATAATTTTTTGATCCCAAAGTAGGCAGAATTGGAGAAGTAGGCGTGGCATATTTCATCCTTTTAATTTATATCTTATGTTTCTTAACATTTTCCATATTCTTTTCACTTTTTCAACCTTTTAACTTTTCCCAATATATCACACATGTATTTTTTAGACTTTTTTAAACCTCATTGAAATTTCTTCGACATTTTCTTTATTTTTTCGACTTTTTCAGCACTTTCCATATTTTTTCTGCTTTTAAAATTTCTTTTACCTTTCTTCAAAAATTTTCTAGACTTTTTCAGTTTTTTTCAACTGCTTCAACACTTTTCAACATTTTTGAACCTTTTTAAGATTTATTTACAAAGTAATTTCAATGTAGTGTAGGGAGAGCTTCGATCTGTTCGAAGATAACATCTTTACTAGTTTTTTTTTCGTTCTTGAGTATACTATATATATAATACATCACATATCGACTAGGTTCATTGTGACTTTCATCAACCATTTATATCTGATATCAAAGATCTGATTTCAAAGGACTTGCTCATAGGTTACCCTTTCTTAAAAAATTGCTACCATTATTTTTCTCTCCTAATCAAAAAACTAAGCTCCATAAACTTCAAAGGGCTTCCGACACCGAACTAACCAATAAAATGCATTCTGTTTGATTTCGAAAACGAGCCATTGCATTTATTAAAAAGGAACTACAAGTGGCATTCAACTAAATGGGAATCAATTAAAATTCATTTAACATCGGAATTCTTTTATATAAAATATTTTATATTGTTTTTGCCTTGCACACTTCATATGCAAATCGCATTTTATTCAATTCGAGCTCCTTCTCAGGCAGCACCTTCCGCACGCTTGTTATTTGCAATCCTTTCTGGTTTGATTTTTAATCCTTTTCATGGCGATATCCACCTTCAGAAGTAAATTTTTCTGTTTGGTTTTTTATATCTTGCCTGCAACTGGCGAGGCGCGTCAAAAGCTTTTAGAGCACCACATACGTCCAGAGCTGCCGCCACTTTATGAAGTCCTTTTGGTGATGCATTTTTATTGCTTTGTCAAACACTTAAAAATTTCTTTGATTTTAATATTATTGATGTTGTTGTCCTTTTAACTAAATGCATTTCCGCTTGTCGAGCGAAGATTAAAGGAATATTGAGATATTTTTATTTCAAAATGGCTTTTATTAAAAAATACTTTTATGTATGTGAATATAGTATATATTTATCATAAAAACTACTTAGATTAATTTAAAAAGAATGTATGTACTTAAGTATAAAATATTTCACTGAAAAAAATATTCATGTTATATTGGACCCTAGATATACATGGCTTTCATTTTATTTACAATATATGACAGAATGGCTGATATAACAATGTGCTTTGCCTTAGAAAATTAACAAAGTACTGGGAAATTCCTCGTGATAGTGACGAATGTTCACGATAATATGAAAAGATTTTGTGAAAAGGATATTATCAATATATTTTTCTTTAATTTGACTGAAAACTTTGTTACATGAATGTCATAATTACTCATTTTCTGGCTGCTGTTCGCTGCTTCGTGCACGGCGTCTTTCTCTGAGCTATTTGGAGAGGTTTAATATCCCCTCCCATAACCTTCTTTTATCCACAAAAGCTGAACTTTAGTGCTTGCTTGTGCCCTTTAGTGATATTTTCAGAGGACTCGCACATGTGTGCCTTTTTTCACATTTCACTTGGGAGTTTTTTTTTGTTTTTGTATGGATAATATAGAAATAGATAGTCATAAGAAGTTGTAATAACATTTTTCATTAATTCTTCATGGATTTGGAAATTCAAGAACAATAACTTGTGACCATATATTTCACACAAGATTCGATTTCTGATATATGTTAGTTGGTAAGTTTTTACGATAAGCATAAGGCAAAATAGCGAAATTTTGACCTTCCCCACACCTCAAATTGAATTGTTAGAAAATGGTTACTAACGTATCGACATGTTGTAACTAGAACTCTAAGTACCTACTAATATTTACCTTTAGTTCTTGTGATAAAACAACAAAATGGAGATATTACGCTCATTCACTTTCTGCCACCGTCAGAATTGAATTTTTGAAAAAATTCTATAGAACATGATGAATTGTGTTTAACAAGATTTAAATTATCAAAACTTTGAACTCTTTCATTCTTGAGATATTCAGTTTTCATGACAAGACAAAAAAAAAATAATGAAGGAACTCTTCCTCTTCTCCCACTCTTTCTAAAGTAGGGTTTTATAAAATGGTGAAAGAAGTGTTTTTTTTTTAAAGAGTTTTCTAAGTATCAATTTTAATATTTGCAAAATTGTGAAAAATGTTGCAACACCAGACGATTTGGTTTTTAAAAGGTTCTACATAAGGGGCCATCCATAAACTACGTGACCGAAAAAACCTTTTTTTTAACCCCTACCCCCCCCCCCCCCCCCTATAGTGACGATTCGTGACTTTACTCTATTTGCCCCCTCCCCCTATTTATTTACGTTGCAGCATGATTTTTAAAAATATTTTCCACTAATGAATTTTAAAATAAAATATATGATTTATTGACAATATTAAATATAAAACAGTACATTTTATATTTTAATAGATATAACATATTTAAAATGAATAAATAATTTTCAATATTTAAATTTCTTCCAAGAAAGGAATTCCCTCATCTATCCAAGAAGGTATATCCTCAATTAAAGTAATATTTTTCTCTATATTTAATTGTACGTCTTCCAGTTTAACAGCTTCTACATCTTCTATATCTTCTACATCGATCCACAATTTTACAATTTGAAGTCACGTAGTATTTTGCGAAACCCCCTGACCCCCGTCGTTATTTTTCGTAGTATTTTTCATGACCCCCATTCCCCCAAATCGGTCACGTAATTTATGGATGGCCCCTAAGTACTGTATTACTTTTGGTTCGAGTGACTTGAGGCCTTAGCGTCTAATGTAACTTGACACCAAAACAAGCTGATGAAACTTTTTTGAATTTTTTGAAGATTCGTTTGTTTTTATGCACTAAAAAAAAGATCCCCTTTTTCACCGAAAACCAGACCACGCGGAGCAGAAAACAAAAAACCCTGACTTGCTCCGCGAAACGCGCGTATCATATGGTCGCCACCACAGTTGGATTTTTAAAAATGGTGAGACACAAGTCATCTTATTTTTAAAGGAAACCGTAAACTATCTTGACTGTGTTCTTGTGGCTGCCGTGGCTGTTTACCAAGCAGTAAAGAAACAGCTGTGATACAAGAGCATGCAACACAGGTCAAGTTCATGGTGCCTGCACAAATCTTGTGGCACCTTCCTTGCGGTCCTTACATTTTTGAGTAAGTTTCAAAGTTTTGAACTGCTTCGACTTTTTAATGAGTTTAACTTCCAGTTCAGATCCGAACTTAAAAGATCCAGAGAAACCTAGACAAAAGCATTTATATAACTGGTAGCAATGAAGAGCCTGAGGATGTCCGCTCTACTAGCCATTTATTTCTTAAACACTACATTTCTATACGGAAGCAACAGCGAAATGATTATCGAAAATTGTTGGATCTATTTTGGCTGTTAAAAGCAGTCTGTGTATTTTCAAAACAAATTTTTTCCAAGGTCAGTTTAAGTTATCCCATAAAGGGAGTAAGCCTATAAAGAGAATATTTTTTTTTCAGTTTTTGGTTTCAATAATCAAAGTCCATAAAATGATCTAAGGATGGTTTCGAATTTATAAGCATGCTACTAAATTAACAGAAATCAAAAGAACAGTTTCAACGATGTTGTTACTTAGCTCTCAAGACTTTGACTTTTTCCTTATTTTCTAATAACGCCTCAAAAGCGGTAGAGGTAAATATGGCTCAGGTTATGCTAGAGGTAGACAAAAACAAAGAGGATGAAGTAGAAAAAATCAACTGACCTCCGCCCAGCTTAAAAATAGTTTAACCACACCAGAAATGAGTGAAAATATAGAAAACTAATCACCTCAGTAGGTAGTTCATCAATTACAATCTCCACCTGCACGTCCGTTTCATAGAAAGGATGATAGAAAGCTGTGTGACTCTGAAACTTGGCTCATACGTAATTTACTGCAAGATTTAATTCCGAAAATAGGATCTCAATGGTCTATGAATGTGGATGTTTTTCTCAAACGTTGACCCATGCAGAAATATAAAAAGCATTATGTTATAAAATTCGTTATCCTATAGGCAGAAAAGTTTTACGAGCATTCTGGTAATCCTGTGACGCCTATCAGAGCAAGACATTCCAAAGAAAAATCCCAAAATTGAGCAATATGAAAACCTTCAGAAGCATAAGACACGGAAAAACTAGCTGAGAGTGAAAGTTTTCTCGAGTCTCTTATTTTACTCTTTGATCACATGACAATGCTATTTCAATTGTAGAATATGACAGATGTAAAACTCGACCAATGATTTTCTGTTGGTGCCCAAACAGGAAAGCACATGACCAGTAAACTAGAAGCAATATGCAAATTTAAGGCACAGTTCAACGTTAAAAACTGGCTATCTTCATACTCAGGGAAAAGTTTTAGTTTTTTCACCGTAAAAAAATGTTATATACCAAAAAAAGAAGAAAGTTTTTCCATTTCAAAAACTCTACCGGAATGAAATATTTTTGACATTACAAAACAAAACTTCAGAAGGCCCTGCACATTGCAATTTACTATATTCTTGAATTGAATAAAAAGAAAGGCGATTTTGTATATGATAGAAACCAAGGACAATTTTTCCGGCTCCCATGCGTCCGGATTTGCCCTTTAGGTACGCTACGGTAGCAGTCCTTCGATTGACTTGAAGTTTTGCGCAGTCCGTTTTCTTTCATTGATATGAACAGATAAGACGACAGTGGGTCCACCAGAATTTTAACTTATGGTTAAGGGCGCCAAAAAATATATTTTCATTTCGTTGCATTTTAACAGAGTGGATAATAAATGTGGAAAATATATGCTGTGTATGTATAACGATTACCTTAATAAATAGTCAAAGGAAAATTAAATAAATAAACGATTTAAACTACTTACAATTATTATTCAATGCATTTTAATTAATGATCTCATTTTAATATGGAACACATGTCAAATATACATATTTATTATATTTTGTTTTTTTTTTTTGACACTAATATGCTCGTACACACATACATGCATGCATATACATTTGAGCACACACACTTAAAATGTTTATTATGCATAATAACCACAATGGCCAAATTAATACCGAAAAATTTCTTTTTAGCGTAAAATAAACCACTGAAAACGTTAATTACACATAATTTGGTAATCGTTAACAAGTTAATTGAACGAAAAATTTGCACTTACAAGTAATAAAAAAAAACCGGATAAGTTAATTGCTGTTATTTTATGCGACTAATTTAAAGTTAATTATGAATTAAAAATAAATAAAAATTTATATAAATTTAATTTTAATTTAAGTTTTATCACAAGCATTTGTATGCGAATTGATTGCTCATTTATTTCAAATAATAATAAAATTTTTTTTTTATAAGAAAGTAGGTAACTTTTTGTCGAAATCATATGAAATGAGTATCGTAAGATAATATATTATAAATTGACCGCAACCTTTGCAATATTTCATATACCTAATTAGCACACAATTTTTAAGGATATGTGATACGAGCAATGGGTACAAGATGAGAGGTCGACTTTCAGAACACAAAAATCTTAAAATTAGCATGAAAATAGCGCGAAATTGTAATTTCAATAATCTTTTTGTTTAGTCAATTTAATTTTTAAAAAATAAAAAGCTTAGTTTTTATTTGAATTTTTTTAAAAGCTAACTAATATTTCGATTTCCTCTGGAAGTCATCATCAGGCACTACTTAATGGAAAATATATATTGAAAATACTTCATAAAATATAAAAACTCACAAAAATTTGAAATTGTTTAAGATACCTCAATAAAAAGCAAAAACCGCTGACAATAAAAGTTCAAAATTGAAAAAAACATAACATAATACACATGTGTTTCATTAAAATAAGTGGACATTTTAACATCATCAAATAGTTAAAATATAATTTCTGAGGTTTACTTCCTTCCGTGGCATAACTAAATAATTCTTCTGAGGAGGGCTTAACCTCATGCTGTGCAGTAAACTATTTAAAATAAAGTCAATAATGACGTATAATAACCCTTAAGTATTTATAAAAGGTGTTTTTTTTAGAGGTATAGAGCTTCGAATTGAAATAAAACACAAGACAATCATTTTAATGTCCATCAATTTGGCTTTATTGGAAGGATAATTTTATGCCATTAATGTTTAAATATGATTTCGGGCATGTGGCCGCCGCGGCTGGCTCGAATAAAGCCAATTCTACAGGTCCAATTTTGAACCACTTTTTCGAGCATATGGGGCCGTATGTCGGCAATAACGTCACGAATGTTGGCTTCCAAGTCCCCTAACGTTTCTGGTTTGTTGGCGTAGACGAGCGACTTCACATATCCCCAAAGAAAATAATCCAATGGTGTCAAATCACACGATCTTGGTGGCCAATTGACAGGTCCATTCCGCGAAATTATGCGCTCATCGAATGTTTCCTTCAATAAATCGATTGTGACGTGCGCTGTGTGGCATGTAGCGCCGTCTTGTTGGAACCACAACTCATCCACATTCATGCCATCCAATTCGGGAACAAAATAGTCGGTTATCATGGCTCTATACCGGTCTCCATTAACGGTAACTGACTCTCCAGCATTATTTCGGAAGAAGTATGGCCCAATGACTCCACCAGCCCATAGAGCACATCAAACAGTCAGTTTTTGTGGATGTAATGGCGTCTCAAGGGTCTCGTGTGGATTCTGTTCACTCCAAATGCGGCAATTTTGCTTGTTGACGTAGCCATTCAACCAAAAATGAGCCTCATCACTGAACAAAATTTTGCGATGAAAATCAGCATCGAGATCAATCTCATTTTCGGCCCATACACCAAAATCGCGACGCATTGCATGGTCTCGCGGCTTTAATTCTTGCACAAGCTGGATCTTGTAAGGTCGCAAGCCAAGATCTTTGCGCAAAATCTTCCATAAAGTTGATGGACAAAGCTCCAATTGCTGTGCACGGTGGCGAATCGATTCATTCGGGTCCTCTTCAACATTTTGCTCTACAGCGGCAATTGTTTCTTCGGTGCGCACTGTTCGACGTCTCTGCGGATGCGTATTATCACATAGAATAAACGTAGTGCGAAAACGATCCATGGGTAACCGAATTAATTGCTCTGATGGACGATTATGTAGACCATAAAATGGACGGAGCTTGCGGTAAACTTCGCGAACTGAACCATTATTTTCGAAATAAATTTGCACGATTTGCAAGCGTTGTTCTTTTGTCAACCTGTTCATGATAAAATGGCAAACCAAACTGAACATAAATGACATTAGAGTTGCCAGATTTATCTCTATTCGAAAAACAAACCTCTAAAAAAACACCCTTTATTAGGTAGGATAACTTTGCTCGAACGAAAATTTTCGGTCCTAGTTCCTTTGATTTTCAATTTATACACTATATTCTAAGAGAAAAACTCTCCGTGATCATCAGCAAAATTCGTTTGAAGTTTTGAGATTTCTCCTTTATGGGGTTCTCAACTTTGAAAAATTATAACATCCTCCATTGAAAAAATTATAGCTTCCGAATCGCTGGGCGTATCTTTATGATCTGATCAGTGTTAGAGAGGTCTTTTTTTGCACTAGCTAATTTATCATAAAAGGTTATCCAGTTAAGAAGTTATTATTTTTTAAAGACGAGTAATAATGAAATGTCATAGCTTCAAACGAAACTCGAAATGACTCGAAATTCACCGCAGACATATGGTCCCGAACAGGAATCAGTACAGAAAAATAGTTAATCTTACCTAATATGAAAATTTGCGAAGTCTAAATTTTATTTGGAAATCATATCATATGTGGCTGCAAAAAAAAAATTTCCTACAGGAATTTTAATTAATTTTTTTTACGTTTGTTTTTCAGATTTTAATTATCATAAATAATAAGGAAAAACTGATTATTTGTGCGACAGGGAAACATTTTTAGCTCTTCGATTTTTTATGAAAATTTATTCTACTGTAATATATGTAGTTTTGATTTTTAAATCTTATTTGGAAAAGTATATTAACGACACAATTTTTTAATACACCTTGAGGTTTCTAGGCTCGTCAATATGTATGTTAGAATTTAGTTTAACATTAGAGTCTCGATTCCTATTCTAATCGATAAAGTAATAAGTCCCAAACACGACAAAATAAAGCAATCTTAGAGCAACGTAACAGGTATCTATTTAGAAATACACGGGAACTACGTAGGTAGCAATATTGCGCCATGCTTGTAAATCTTGGGTCTTCACAAACACTCTTGTTCTGTTGAAAGCTCCTGATTGAGGCGAATATTAAGGATTTGGTGACCCTACCCGATCTCTAAACACCATAAACATTTGATCAACAATCACACACTTTATGTTCTTTAAGTAAACGGGTGGGATTGAAAAAGATATATGCTTACAGGATTTTACAAAAACAGTTACGTGTATCCTTCTTCGTTGATCATTCACTATTGAACTATTTCAACAGAGGTTATAAAATTAAGCTAGTAATGCTATTCAGGAAAGATGATAGAGAAACTTCCCGAACAGCGCTTTGGTGGCAACCCAAGTACAGATGCAGAAGACCTTCGTGGCGACGAACTGGCACAACATAAAATAATAAACCAGTGATCGATATAGTTATAGTACCTTAGTTGAGGTCCCAACTTCATAATTGAGTTTTTGAATGTTGAGATTATTTAAGACTTTCATGAAATTATTAATATTTTTAATAATCATTATGAGAGCATTTGTTTTATTGAGGTCTGAAAAGTACTGAAAAACAATTTCCAAAAAAAATTTTTATTTAGGAAAATAAATATTTCCTCTAGCTAACTTTTGTAAATTTGATTGTGAAAAGCTTAATACGAAAGAATTAGTGTTTGCAAAAATACGGAAAAGTGTGTTTTTAAAGGATTTTGTTATGGTAAATTTCAATCTGGTTGTATGAAAATAATATTGTGTGTGGATGAGCACCCTATACTTCTCTTATAATTTTAACAACGCTGGATTGAATCCCGTAATCCTTAGTCCTTACCTTACCTTATCATTCACTTGATATCTTGTTCTTGTTTTATCATTAAGTAGATTATAATGGTGATATTTCAAAAACGTATAACTGGTAACTTAGTTAAATCCTTTTTTACAAAAAGCTTTTTGCATCGACTGGCGTTTCTGAATTCTAATGAATTTTTTCTTATAATACTCGTATCAAAGGCGCATAGTTGTGTTTTTGAATTTATCCGATAAGCTTTTTTTTAAACCCATGGAAATTTGTATATGTACTACTTGATTTCTATGTGGTTTTACAAGACAAATCTACCTTCAATTTAGAAATATATTTTATGTTCACAAAAAAAAATTATAAAAAAAGGCTTTTAAGAGAGTTCACCCAAAAATTAGTAACTAAAATTAAATAAATATACAAATGAATACAAATAAAACAAAAACTTTGTCAATATAAAATCCTAGTTGCTCTTGTATCTTTTCGGACTTTGTTTTTGTTCAAAAAATATTAAAAATGAATGTAAGAAGTTGCACTTGAAAATAGGACAATATTCTCCAGATTAATTCAAATGAATTCTTCACAAGATAAAAATTTAGACCATTCTGTAGAGAGTTCTTTGAAGTTTCACTTGTGCACAACAGTAAATTAGAATATGGGGTTGGAGAATAAAAGTTGATTTCAAAGGCTAATAAGTAAAAAGTTCTATGCAAATATTCAAGTATAAAATGCCACAGTTACTAATGAAAAGTGAAAAATAAAAAACTTAAAATTTATTTGTTCAAATATAAACTCATAAAAATTTCATTACAATGTTTCTCAAAATAATTTTAAAATAACATCTACTGTTTTTTTGATTTTTTTATTTGCTATTTTTCAATCAACCCTGCTTTCATATCAAAGTTCCCGACATAACTTTGGCGAATGTGAATTTTTATGAAACCGCTCAAGTATCTAATTGTTTGAATTGCTTGATATTTTCCAAAGGTATGTCGAGAATTTCGATATACAGTATAACCTCGCTCAACGCAACCCTCGATGAACGCAACTCCTTGATTATTGCAACACCTCAATTGTTTACATTGTAGACTCTGTTAACGCAACTTTAAAAAAAAACAGTACTCAATTATCGCAACTTGAATTTTTTAACTTTAGATCTAGTTTGCTTTGATTTCTTTTTTGTTTTTGAAATGCTTCTTTGAATGTTACTGCTATTTCTCAGAACATTTATGTACATATATGCATGTATGTACAATATTTAAGAACTGTGTGCTGCAATTTCTATTAGTTGCGTTGAGCAAGGTTGTACTGTATTCTAAAGATCAATTGAAGAATAGCATTTAAAAAAAAAAAAAATATGTCTAACATATTTTGAGAAACAAAAATTCATAATTTCCAAGATTATGGCGGGAATTTCGATATGAAAGCAGATACATTTTAAGGATCAATTGGGAAATAACATATAAAATAATCATAAAAATAAGAAGTTTATTTGAGAAAATTATATGAAATAAAAAAAATATTCGTGAATTTTATTTAAGTTTTTAGAACTTATTTTATAAAGGCAAATTATTCCTAAGCAAAAATGGTAGAATAATTTTAATCATACAGTTTTTGAGATATTTCGTTTCAAAAATGCTCTAAAAAGTAAATAAACCTTAAGTGTGCAGTTATTTAAGGAATGACCGATATGATTCTTCAATGAAAATGAGGTAAACAAAAACCAGTTGCAAAGGACTCACGTGCTTAAAGCAACACCTTAAATCCGCCACTGGATGTGTGGCACCTCCTGTTTTTTTTGCAGTATGACAAGCTGTCGACCTTCTTTCTTCTGAAACGCTCTCGTCAACACAATATTGCAATGAAAATATTAAATTTTTCAAAAATCCACTAATTGGATCATTGGTATTCTTTGGAAATTGTGCTTTTTTTGCGGAATCATATGTACTACAGTGTGCTAGAATTAAAATGTTTCGTACTGACCAAAGTCATCACATTTGTACATAAATATATGTAGTTCAAGAAAGAATGCCAACAAAAAAATAATCACTAATTTTTCAATCGGTCAATTGAGAAAATAAAAAAATTACAGCTCTATTTGTAATAATTTATGTTTTGAAAGTTGAAATGAATTTATGAATAAAGCTTTTGAATTTAATAAATAAAAGTAGAAACTTTAAGCCATAACAAAAATAATTTTTATTGATTTAAAAGTGAGTAAGTCTTAAAGTGGTTGGAAAAAGCTGTCGAGCAAACAATTTTAATTAGACAAACATCATCGATAATTACCAAGAAGTTAATTATAAAATGGTGTATGTTTACAATTCATTAAAAACACAAAATGAATGCACAACTCAACACGGTGTGGGCGGAAAGAGCGTACGAGTATCTACGACGAACTCTTAAAACAACAACACTAACAACAATGCCACCCTACAGCTAATCGATAAAACTGACTAATTATTGGCAGCGTGTACAACAAAAACGCTTAATTAACAAGTTTCAAATGAAGTCTGCATGCCCTCAATGTATTGGGATGAAGAACCAGACAAAGAGAAACAGACAACCGAATACCGTACTCTCCGCAGCACGCATAAGCACAGAGAAACACAGATAACAGATACAAGATACAAACCAAAACAAAACTTGCTGATACATTTTAAAATGAAAAACCGAAAATGAGAACTACAAACTTTATTAAAGAGCCAAAATCAACACCAAAAGATACACAAAATCTTTGTGGCTACTTAAAAAACTACTCGTAGTATCTATAAGATACTAATTTTCATCCAAACAAAAATTCAGAATGCGATGTGCAATTAAATTGCGTCAAAACGAGACAAAAAAGTTAATGAAACTAAACAGCAGCAGCTGGATGGATAGACAGACGCACGCGGACGGACGAACAAAAATGAGCTGCCATGCTGGAGAAACAGTTGGTTGTCTGCGAACTGCGCGCAGTTATCAGATATAAAGATACGAACTGTATTTGTATACAAAACCAGCTGTTGTTGTTGGACTGGAAGTTAACGAGCATGCATGTGCTAGACTGAAATAGCTGCCATTCCAGTAAGAATATCTCCAAGATACTGCACGTTAGATTAAGTACTACAAGATACTTATTGGAAAATCAGCAAATCTCCTGAAATTGGAATTACGTTGCGTTCGTTATGCGTGTTAGAGTGAAACATCAACATGGCGCAGTTGTCCTGCACCAACCAATAAAATTTTATAGTCGCGCAGCAGAAAAAAGATGGCGCATTCGCACGTACATCCATAAGATACCCAACAGTTTGAGTTAACGTGTCTTGGCAGTTGTCGTCGTCGTCTGCTGCTGCCGCAGTTGGATATCGTGTGGCAGCACATTTGTGTTTCAGTTCAATTTGGTACTTGGTGCACGGCAAACGCACGGTTACGAATTACGCTGTGGTCTACACGCAAAAGAAAAACACAACGTTTTCAAGGGGGTTGTTAGGCCATTGAAGGGAGGAAAACAACAACGCGCTACTATTCAAAAGTAGTAAACAGTTAAAAAACAATAGACCGCATAAGACTTAATTACCTTTAGTTACAAAAAAAAAAAAATTTTTTTTTCGACTGGAAAATATCTTTAAAAATTATAAATTTTTTTTCTCGATCTGTTGTAGCTGTCAACAACAGCACCCACACAAATGAACACAGTCAACGACACAAGTGAAATGAGTTGTTAATTTGACAGCTCAAAAAGTGCATTAACCCCTTAAATCATTTAATTGGATTTTGATAAGACAACACACAATTTCAGATGCAACACAGTGCAATATTATTTTAAAAACTTACAATTTTAATAAAAATTTCAAAATACTTCCAATAATCGGAGATTTTGTCGAAACAGAAGCGTTACAAGTAAAATTAAAACACTGCTTAGACAAAAAGTTTTTTGAGAAATAATACTGAAAAACCCAACACTAAATCCATTCATTGAATTAATATCGCAGAACTTGAGAATCTTCTTCTTATCCCTCAGGAATAACAGAAAATTTTAAAAAAATAATTAAGCGGACAAGCACAAAAAATATCTAAATCCCTGCCAAAAAAAGTTTTCGTTCCAAACTCAAGTGAAGAAATAAATTAAACTCATAAGCCTTTAAGAAATCATAGGCCAGAATTCCCAATAAAAAAAATGTGCAGCTTTTAAGCTATTCCCAAATTCCATCACTCAGCCAACATCGATTTACCGTCGGTAAAATGCAAGCCACAAAAATGCGTACCCCCTTCGCCATACAAGAGATTCTTGGACTCGGTGTCGGTTCAGCGGCTGCTGCTGCGGCGAGCTATCAACAGGCCGCTCAATTAACGCAGCAACATCATCAGCAACAGCATCAGCAACAGCTTCAGCAACAGCAACGTAATGCGACCGCTTCACCGCCTGCTGCTGCCACACCCAGTGATTGCCAAAATCCACCAATGTCACCTGCTTCTTCACATGGCGGTGGCGGAGGCAGTGGCGCTCAACGTGATGCTCGTTCTCTTTCCCCAGACGTGACGCGACTATCAGCAGCTGCTGCCGCTGCTGCTGCAGCCGCTCATTGTCAACTGCCCGTTTTTAATCCAGCGAATTTTTATGCAGCCGCCGGTTATGCAGAACATGCAGCGGGGCAGCTAAATGCAGCGCACCATCACCATATGACAACACTGGCAGCAGCGGCGTATTTGCGTGGCTTTTTACCGCCGGGGTTTAGCACACCACACGAATTTCGGGGGCATTTTCAGCAGCATTTCGGAAGTCAGTTTGCTGGTAAGTAGAATGAAAAGTTTTGACAGTTTGTGAGTGACTTTGTGCTGTGACTCTTTGTTCATAATTTCAGCTTCCAAGTGAAAGCGAAAATTTATACTCAAAGCGTTCAAGAAATAAGCCGTTTTTGAGTGAAAAATTAATTAAAAAAAAAAATCAGTCTTCAAATTAAGTATTGCTTAGAATGACGATAACTTCGGTCTCTGAATTGATAATTTGTTCCTTTTGAACACGGATGCATAGCTCGAAACTCGTTCAGTTCATACAATAGAAACAATGAAAATCCCACTCTTCTCGAGCTCTTTCCGTTATTCGAGCTAAATCATTTCGATTTGCCATCGCCGCATTTTTTTGTTGGTGTAATTTTTGTCTGG
This sequence comes from Meiosimyza decipiens, assembly GCA_963680825.1. NCBI lineage: Eukaryota > Metazoa > Arthropoda > Insecta > Diptera > Lauxaniidae > Meiosimyza > Meiosimyza decipiens. The sequence continues at coordinate 84,182,905 of OY804258.1, read as the reverse complement.
AAGGCACCGGCTCGTTCAACTCGATTCCCAATCGCCTGCATTCTTTTTGTTTGTGTCATTTTGTTTTGAAGTCACTTGCTCCTTCTTTTATGTCTTTCGTTTATGAGCAACTAACCTGCCGCAATTATTAAAAACATCTTCTAGATTTTTTTTTCGGAAAATTTTTTTTGAGTTTTTCCCCAACTGATGTTGTTTTGTAGTCAGCTCTCGAAGCAGGTTTTTGTGTGCATTTTTGCTTCAGATATGCATAGAAAAGTTTTCTTAAATGTCGGGTCTATCATTTTTTCGCAGTTCTTCATTGAAGTTTCTCTAATATATCACCATTGTCTCCAATCTGAAGAAATTAAAATTTTAAATATTATGAGTATGTGCACTAATTCATCATTTGTTGCATTTAGCACATATTATAAAACAACCTTTGTTAAGTAGGCAAATATGATCCTTTTGGAGAGCGCACTTAAATTGGCTTTGAAAAAAGTGTAAAATGTTGTTTTTGGATTCAGTTGATAGTAAAATTGTTGTCGAATGGTGGTTATGAGAACATAAGCGATAGAGATTTCCCAATCACACAAATTTCTTTGCCGGAAAGAACCGCCCCCATTTCCCCTGTCAAATTATATACATTTTTTAGTAAAATTTTGAGGCGGAAGCTGAGAAAAGTTGAAAATTATCTTAAACGAATTAATTTGTTGGATTTGGTTGTGACTAAACTCAATCTCTTTAAATATTTTCGAAAAGTTTATTAAGGAAGCCACAGCGCTCTATTTCTAATCAACATTTCACGAAACAACTCCATCGATACCTTAAATTGCGTCGCACATTCGGATATGAAATTCCAACCAGAAGATGTTGCAAGTTGTATCCTTAGTCCGTATACGAACAAAGTCGACAATCTCCATTTTTCTCACATTCTGTGAATGAAACATTTTAAAATTCATCATTTTCTTTTTAGTTATGTAGTGACACAGCTCAGCAATTGAACCAAAGTCAGGAATGGGCAGTTTTTTTTACCACCACATTTTAATTTTGAAATATTTGATGAAAGTTACATTTAATCCATTCAATAAATGTCCCAGCCGTCCTACTTATAAATGATATTTATAGATTTTAGCATTTAAAAACAATTGCAACCATTTCTCGTTATTAAGTGGGTTGGTCAATGTTCATTTTCTGTGTAAAATGGAGTCTTAAAAGGTTTAAAAATTGTTCTTGAAAATGTCTTTGTAAAGCTCTGTCATGTTTGGGTAAAAATCTTTCGATCAAAAGCCTATAATTGGTAAATGCTCCATTGTATATAAACAAATTGTTACAATATCTATGACAGATATACCACTTTTGAAAGGAAATTTTAAAGAGAAAATATTGAAACAAAGGAATTTTAATAGCAACAAAGTGACCGATGGAGAGGTGCTAAGATTGAAGTTCCTCAACATAATAACCCTTCTTATAATTATGTTCAGCGTTTTTTAATTGAATACTCTTTTTCGTCGTTAAAGAAAGTAGGTACCCCGTTTTAGATACCTTTATGAATTCTACATCGTGCATAAAACTGTGAAAAATTAAACATAAATAATGCTATTCGTTAATATATTGTCTGAAAATTGTTGTGTAGTATGGGAACATATTTTGAACGGTGGACCATTTTGTATAATAACTTGCTAAAGAAACACTTTTCACACGAGCTATGTATAATTCTGAACAGGTATCCTTAAGAGTGCCTATGGAAGTGAAATCGATAAAAAACTGTTATATTTTTAAGTCAACTTTTGTAGTATTGAATCAGTCTTCCAACACAGATTATGTTGGAAGACTGTGATTTGTATAGCCTTAAGTTTTTTTTAAGCAGCTTGCTCTTTTAAAGCATCTATTGTCGTCTAAAAATGGTTGAGGACTTTGCAATATACTTATTTCTGGCTCTGCTTCGATTATAGTCCTTTTAAAGTTCTGCAGCAAGAAGATTTATAATAACTGCTGTAAAAGTCAAGATACTCGGGATTATTTCAACTAGAAAGATTTAAATTTAGTTCCAGCCTTTTTTTAAATTTTTTAAGGTCTTCAAGACCTAATATGCTGGGGAAGGATGCTGAAAACGACTTCAAATCTTCTTTAAAAAAAACAGTTGTTGCACTTTCTTATCATCGCCGCTAGGATTGTTAACTATCGAATGTCTTTTTCCCATTTTTTAGGAGAACAAAATGAGCAAAATAAAACTTATTTGTCATTTTAGTTTGGAAGTATCTTTATTTGTTTTAAATAAAATACGCATCTATTTTTAAAATAAACAATTTTTTCAAACTCCAATGACAACCATGTCTTGATCCGTTCTTTTTCATCACTTGAAAAGTGAAAAAACGCAATGGGGATCGACAAAGGTTGCTAAGGTCCGAGCTTGAAAATAAGGTGATGTCGATTTTCCAACATTCATATTAACATAAATAATTTTAAATGTCTCTTATATGACTTCAAATCTTATGAAAGGATCAATAACGTAACTCAATAAGGCTTAAATTGACTGTAAGATGCATTATATTCCTCGGTAACCCAATGAATGGTTCAAGAGATACTTTCAAAGTGAGCATGCATTGAGAGAATCCTTGCCCAAGAATTTGAGGACTTGCCAAATATTCGAATCTATCGCAAGTGGAAAAAATACTTTGATCGAAAAACTCTGGAACAAAATCTTTTGTATGGAGAATGAAAAATACATCTTCTAGTAAACTTTTAAAAAATTCGAAAAAGTAGGTTATTACATATTACACATTGCTGAGGCGCAAATATGAAAAAATTTTAAAAGCGTAGTTAATCGATATGGGCTGTGAAGGGCTCCAATTGCGGGCGGTGTTATTCAATATCGAAGGGTGGATATGGATTTACCGATGGGTTGTGAATGGTGAAAAAATTGATTTGAGAATCGCTAGCCACAATATTTTTTTTGCATTACAGGTGTGTGGCAGCCATTCGAGAGATTATGTTCCACATATATCAAACATTGCCTCAGCTAACAATAGTACTTTTTATTTAGTATGTACGCTTCCGGCAGTATCTCTTCTGAAGTCCCAATTAATTTCTTATCGCCCAATTCATATTTTTTGTCACTCAGTACATTTTTTTGAAGCTTTAAAATCTTTCTCCGTACACCAAACAGCGCGCCGTAGTTTTTCGCCGAGTTTGGTGACCACTCAATTCGTTTTTACCATCACTTAATGGTTGCATTTTTTATCAACAGTCTGCCGAAAAATTAAAAATTATTTCAAAAATATTAATATGTATTCTTTTACAATAGTTTGCATTGAATGTTATCAAATGTCACTCAGTGCACAACTATTTAGTCACATATATGCGTAATACTTTACGAATGTTTGAAAATCCACTTCAATATCCCGGAAGCTGCGGTAATATGGTGTTGTTTCCGCCAAAATACTAAATCAAATCTTTTTAGGAAGCTATACAATGATTTCATTAATTATAACGTGACATAGCCCCAACGGTCAAAATCCCAAATCATTTTTTTGGGATTAGGTCCCTCTTTTATGCGGTCACAATGCCAACATTTTTTTTTGGGATTATAACCCTTGCCAAATGGGACACAAACCCAATTGGGCTTATATCCCTTTGGTATTATGTTATTATGTTATTAATGGGGAATGCTAGTCAAGAAGAAAATAATGAAACTGAAAGATATATTTAAAAAAAAAATTGTTCTGATATTTTGAATCAGCCTTTTGAATCTCATAGCGTTTCTTCTTATGGCTTGGCAAAACTGAAACCTACAGTCTTTTAAAATAGTCTCTGGAAAACTTTTTGGAGCGCATTTGGAAGGCCTTGATCAAAATCTGTCGTAAATGATATTGGCTTGAATTCAAAAATATTCGTGTTTATGAAGCTAAAAAGATCCTCATAAGCCTTTTTGCTTCTTATTAGACATGAGAACATATGCCAAAGGAAAAAACTGAAAATGTTGATTGAGAAGAATATTGTCACACATAAACCATTTACAGGTATGAAATTTAAAATATTCTAAATATAGATCCCCTTTTGAATGCTGAAAATTTTATCAAACTTAAAATTTTTTCGCTTGCGGCGCTACTTTTTTCAATTTACTTTAAGTTAACTTACATGTCTCTCGTGTCCGATAAACATAACCAACACGGAACGATAGAGCTTGCTATTTTCCTAGCACCATCTATATAGGTACCGAAATACTATACTGAGAAAAGAATATGGTTCCTTTAAATATATATATTTGTTTGATAGATTTTTAAAATATTTGTTAATTATCAACAAATTTTGGTAGTTATTATCATGTCCTTAATTGAAATTTAAATTGTTGCTTATTGGGCCAAACGTTCTATTGGTTTGAGTCGATTGAAAAATTTTGTTTGGTTGAATTTTACATTTGTTAATCCTATTTTTATTAGATTCACTTCTCATTAACATGATAGCGTTGCAGTTGACAACATATTCAGGTAAAAAACTTCTTAAGTATATTCTGTATTTATGATTGAATAAATACAAATCGATATTAATTGATGTATACGTTTGCGAAAAAAAAATATTTTTAGTCAATTAAATGATTTAGAGATTATTAACAATCGAATGATTGCTGCAACCAAGATATTTGTTTCAATATTACCAATATATGATTTGGTAATTATTACCAAATATATAATTGATCAAATAATATTATTCAATTCACTGTAATATGTGACATTTTAATATATATCAAATATATAATTCGCCCATATCAAATATACCATTTGTTAATTATCACCAAATTTTGGTATGTGTAATTAAATTGTTTTCTCCGTGTACACCAATAGAACCACTCATGCTTTCGATTTGTTAACATAATAGCCAAAACAAGTAACGGCAAGTAACTGTTTCTTCGGTGCATCAAACAGTAAAAAAGCGAATAACAAAATTTAGCACAAAGTTCCAAAAATTATTAAAAATAATCATTTGGGACTAAGTCTGCCTTAGAGGAGGAAATAATCTCAAATTTGGTATTATGACCGCATCATTTGAGGTCATAATACCAAAACAAAATATGGGGTTGTGTCAGCTACTTTTTGGGGATTATGACCCCGTCTTGGAGTGTCACAGCACCAAACGAAAAATATGGTATGGTAACCTCCAGAGAAGGGGACATAATCCCAAAAACTCTACTTGGGACTATGACCGTTGGGATTATGCCACGTCACCATTAATCATTAATCATTACTTAATATCAAAAGCAAAATTTTACATTTGTCGATTACTATAAGTACAGGATAATACATATCATTAGTATCTCAAACGAGTTTGACAATTTATAATACTTTTCAAACGAAATATACATCGTTTAGGTCGTAAGCAGGTCCTCGCCACATAATTTGAGCTATAGCAACTTTCGGAAACAATGACGATCAACAATTATTGATAACGATTAAACCTTTTGCATATGTGACGGAAGATATGTCACTGCATGGTTGACTTTATTTTCTGAGCATCTATCGGAATATATAATTTTTAGGAGTAACAATTCAGAAATCTGGAACTGCAGAAGTTTCTTTAGATCAGTAAAGACTCAATATTTTCAGTGTTGTATGGCGAAACAATGAAACTTTTAAATGTTGCTTTATATTACATACTGAGTGCACATTTCTAATTCCCGAGGGGTTATAGATTATATATCATATTGTATAGACTTTTAAACCATATCATATGACGTTTCCATACCAAGTTTATTAAATAATGCATTGTTTTCTTATCATAGAAATTCTTAAAGTTTTTGCTTGTATGAGAACTGCAACGCCCACTTCTCAAACCCTTTTCACATTTTGCCCAGTGCTGGGGTGTGTTAGTAATTCAACAGCCAGAAAGATCCACAAAAAATTGCAAATTAGAAAAATTTATGAATAATATTACATTACCTCCTTCAAAAATGGCTACGTTATTCAAATCATCCTGTATGAACCAAAGGTGACCCCCAACTTTGAAGGGGTGTTTGCCTCATTTATTGAGAAAGAAAATATAGATCATATAAATTGAGTGGAAAATATTGATAAAAAGTTATGGTGAGCGGAGGTTTTGACTGCCAATCGATTGACAAAGGTGAAAAATATCTTTTGGAAATGCTCAGAGGCCTTTTCGACTGTTTTAGAAGATGTTTGGTTGTTAGACGAGTAAGACTCAAATCGAAAAATGTTTTAAGTCGGAAGTTGCAAAGTAGACAAAAATATATCAATGAAATGTTCGCAAAGTCTCCTCATGACAATATTTGACACAACTTGCATTGTGAAAGTCGATATTTACGTTCATCAATTGGTGGTCTGACAAATGCACATTCTATTGAATATCTCCAAGCCTTATAAGGATGAATCTAAAACCGCATTGAAGATCATGTGGATGATTTGTGGGCGTTAAATTAGTTAGTTTCCATATCCTCTAGAACTTGGGACCAGCTAAGAAACAATAAAATCAGGCATTAGTTTTGGGTGTTGTTCTACTATATGGATCTGTGTTAGTAGCTTTCCAAGGGGGGCTGAGGGCGCAGCAAAATGATCGTGAAAGATATCTCATTTTGCGAGGGATTATGAAAGTCAAAAGTGAGTACCTTTTTTTTTAATAAATGAAAATAGTTCCATGAAGTAAATGTGTAGGATATAAGATATCTCATTTTCCTAGAGTTTTTCAATGTCAAAAGTGAAGACCTTTTTTTTGCTCGACAAAATATTTCCTTTTTTGGTAGATAGGGGGCGGCATTGCAACTGTTTGCCGCTGGCGCGGTACACCTCTGAACCGAATGTAAGACAATAAGCAGAGTTGTGGGAAAAAAAAAGTCTTTTGAGAGAGAAATCTTACAGTGGCATATTCGGTTCTGTGGTAAAGAAAATGAAACAGAGAAATCTATAAATTATGTGAACGTAGAGAAAAATGTGAAAATCCATCGACAACATTGGTCACATTAAGAAAATGGGAGACAGCGCTACAGCCAAAACAATCTCTAAATCACAAACGCGGGAGTTGAGAAGCAAAAGCAGGTCAAGCCCATCAATTCAGATTTTTCGAAGTTGAAAAGAAGTTGTCCGGGATCGTTGAAAGGCTGCTTCCATACAAGTGGTTATCCTTTAAAGTAAAGTACTCACGGTGGTCAGAAGGTGATACCCTCAAGACTTAGGAATGTGGCGTTTATTGATGTCTTAATTTGTTTCTTGAATCACGCTCTTTGAGACTTCCTTTGTAAGCTTCTTTATTTGCAACAACATCGCAACATCGAGACTTTTTTAGAAAACTTATACCACAAACTTCATAAAATTCAAAGATTAATTTTTGTCATTGCATATCACTTCGCCTGACTGTATACTGCACCTCGATGCCCAGACCACCCAAGTGCGGTACCTAACAGTAAAAAAATAGGCAACTTGACAGCTCAACTCAAGCGGGTGCTTCATGTTCGGAATACAATTTCCTACACATTTCTATGCATTTTTTTTCCTTTTGCTTCAACTGCATGAAGAGCTAATGAAAAAATGTAACATATTACGTACAGTGGGCCGAAAAGACATTTTTCTTATGAAGATTGTTGCCCACTTCGTTGTAAATGAGACTTTTTCATATTTGTTTTTGTTGTTGGTATGTAAATGTCTTGCTATTTTATAAGGTGTTAAAGATGCTACTTCGAAGCTGTACTTAGTTTTGTTATTGTAGTGCTTGTTGTTATTTTGAGCACACACACACACACACACATATTTGTTTCTATGTAAAAGCATGTGCTTTTATGTAAAATGCATTTTCTTAGCTGCATGAGGCTTATTAGTGGCTTTCTGCATCTTGATGAGCTTTTTAACATTTGTGGGCCACAAAGTATAAAAAAGAATGAGAAAAAAAGCCCTTTGGGTGAAATTTGTAACACCTTGGCTTTCAGTTTCGTTGTTGGGGCTGCTGCTTTTGTGGCTGCATTGTGAGATTTGCATAGACAGGCGTGCATTCATATTTAGTCAAGTGTAGCCAAAGGATGACACAAAAGATGGCTAATTAGCTGCTGTTGCCATTATAGCATGGAAAAATGCAACTACGTGGTCCTTAAAGGAACATTAATAAAAAAAAATATGATGTGTTAGAATTTGTGTTTTGTATTGTAAAATATCATCTTCTTAAAGTTGAAAATTAGACTTCGCAAATGAACTTCAAGGAAATGAATATATTTTTTTTGTGCTGAGCTTCCTGCACTGCTGTCTGTAGTTTCAACCGCTGCTACACGGTATCATCAGTAAACTTTTTTAGCCGACGTTTAAGAATTTCCAAGCATGCTATGTCTTACTTTTTGCATTGATCAGTTGAGAATCATAGCAAAATATAAACAGCTTTTTTTAACCACCAAAATTACTAAAAAGGAAGTTCCAAAAACGCAAGCCAAAGAAAAGGAAATGAAGTCTAACCCGTTTCTGAAGCAAAAGAAACACCAGTATTTGGTACTTATTTATAACAATAAAGATAATTGGATGACGACCTGGTTGCTCTCGTGCAAAACAGGAAGCTTGGCATTTTTTTGTTCTTCGTAAGTAAATATATATGGAAAATTTTTCGATTATTAATTTTTCATTGTGTCTTAAAAACAGTGACGTCACTTCATCAACGGGGGGGGGGGCAGGTAAGAATTATAACTTCAGCACTATTGGATGGTTTTATTGAATTGATGTATTGAATAAAAACTAGTTTCCGATCCTTGTTGGGAGGAGGGCAATGCCCTATCGAATTAACGTCACTGCTTAAAAAACAGACAATTTTCGTAAAAATACAATTTTGCGTGAAGCATGAGTTTTTTAAATTTATTTCTAAATACTACATTCTTTGTTTCATTCTCGTTTGTTTTTTGATATGAATGAGTTCAGAAGTGTTAAGAATATGTACCTTGACTATTTTCGTGCAGATATCAATTGCATCAAAACATTTTTGAGTATGAGGAAAATTGGAAAAAACTTATTTTTTAAATTTCTTTAAACTCGTAAAGGTTTCAAAAGCATCAGTTTTATTTAATTGCATTTTTGAACTGATAGGACTTTAAAAAGTCTACATCAAATATTCAATTTAAATCCATGGCTAAAGTGCGCGAATATGCTCAAAATCGTTGTTTTTTTACACAGCTGATCATATGTATCTTAAAAACCAGACAAGATACAAGAAAATTGATACCAGATTTGGATTCGGTGTGTGGAGGGATATTGACAATATGAATGTTATATTTAGCTTAAGCCTCAGCGTCGATGATTTTTTACCTTTCATTGCACTGAGCTATCAAAATTTCTAATGAAAACTTGCTACATAAAAAAGCATACTTACATTTAGGCGTGATTTGAACACTAAAAAGATTCTGGAAAAATGCCCCTATTGACGTACTCATTTTTAGAAGCTTATAAGCTTCAATCAGCGTCTTATTGGAAACTATATTTTAGTCAAGATAGTTAATATTTAGCCGAGCCACATAACAACCAATAAATTCGTCCTATACAAACTTAAGAATAACTGATTTCAGAATAACTTCATCTTAATTTTTATTAGCGATTGCGACCATACCTTCTACCATAGGAAAAGCCACGCTGGGTGAATTAAACAACCTAGAAGATTGCACTCTAAAAAGAGACCTAGAAACACGCGCAGTACTAGTACTCGTATAAATTATGAACATGAGCCACGCAGCCATACATACAACGCAATAAATAAAGAAATAAAAGCTTGATGTAGAAGAGAAACGAGCAATGTACGATAATCTCGGATCCATTGTTTACAATATAACTTGCAAAATGACAAGTAACCAATCACGAGAACAAATAATCTACTGCAATTGACCAACTAGTCCATTGGATTTCATATTTTTCGGATACCTTCAATTGTTCAGCTTTATCCGTCTGTACGCTCTATACATGCATCTTTTTTTTAGTGGAAACACCGCAATTGATCCTGACCACCTTCATTTATAGATATTAAAAAGATTATCTTATTCCTTGAAACAAGTAAGCGTAAGTAGATTGCATCAAGGCCGTATCCAGGATTTTATTTCGGGGGGGGGTTTAGATTTGAGATTTTTAAAAGCTTATTTTTGCGATCTCCTTGGTTTTTCAAATCAAAGACATATTTTTTCAGGTAACTCACTTTTACATACATGCATCGAAATCGCATTCTTGCAACTTAATTTTTTTTTTCGGGAATAGTGCGAAATCACATGGTCTTAAATCAGATGAATACGGTGAATGATTCAACACACAGACTTGATTTCATGCTAAACAGAATCAAGATCGCGGCATTGGTCGAATTCGACAAATTCAGGCTTTCAATTGGTGCAATGCTTCCAAGTAATTGTTTGACCATTTGGGACGATTTCGAGGTGTTTGATGCCCTTGCTTTCAAAGAAAACAATGAACGTTGTCGTGATTTTTGATGGTTTTTTAGATTCGTCCTTCAGCGATCGTCTGCATTCTAAAAATTGTTTATTTCACTTGAAGGTCTTTACCCGTTCTAGACAATAATCCCCATAAGCTTTTTGCAAAATTTTGAACGTTTCTGTCGCTGTTGTGTAAAGTTTTGCGTGGGACAGCGCGTTGCTCCATATATATAGGGTCTTGGGCGACCCCAAGACGGGTCAGACAAAGTAATATCATGTTTGGTAAACGTCGCACCGTTGTCGAAAAAATCGGTTTTTTTCATATTTAGCTAAAAAAATGCGACCTTTGGTCAGTCGCTTTGGTGCCACAGACACAAATGTAATTCTTTTGGCAGTGGCTCTTTAAAAAATAGATGTTGAATCTTACAATGTGTTTTGCTCTATATTTTCAACAAACTTTAAGCCGGTGTGGTGTGAAAAAAGAGTACGGCAAGCCAGGTGACCAGCTTGTTACAAATTACATATTTAAAAACAAATGCTATAATGGTAAAATTATAAGCTATTGCTTTTATGGTTACAAAGTTATAGCTATTTCAGTGGCAAAAGGGGTGTTTGTATGGAACTTAAATTTCAAGCAAAATCAAATCAATTTCGAATTTTATTTTATTATTTTATGTATAGTTCAACACGTAAGTAAATGAATTGAACTGATGAACGAAATGTCATAAAACTGACATATGTAAACCGATTTGAATTAAAAATTTAGGGCTTGTTCCGAAAAATGCAAGCTTCAAAACGATGAATATTCTTAATTGAAGTAGCTTCCATTTGCTGAGATAACACTTCAGTACTGGAATCATTGTGTATATATTAGTCAATGTGACGTGTGAGCTTGGTGATCACCACAAATTTTTTCAAAGCGCAGACCAAGGCAAAGTTCCACGGGTGTATTGATTTTAGTTTGACAAAATAAATCTACCATTCCAATGTATCATGGGTACTCCAACTTAACTAACAGTCCGTGCGCTCAGCGCATACATATTGTAAATCAGCTGATCAGAGATCACAGTATTTATAGCACATTTTGGAGACTCCAAGCCATGTATCCAAATCAGCTGATTTACAATGTTTACGTTTGCTGAACACACGGGCTGCTGGTTAAGAATTTAGGAATTTTCATTTCCGAATACAGCGTGACGTGAGTACCCGAATGTGAATTGATTTTTTTATTGCGAATATACGAAAGCTTAGTTTCCGGAGAAGGGAAAATGTTGAGGGCCTCCTACGACAGCTGTTCACCACACGTACACTTGGGAAACTCCTGTATTACACTATTAAAAATACTTTAAGAAATAAAAAAGGACTGAAATGAGTTGTATAGGATTGATTTTACTTATCTTAACTAAATATGATGGAATATGAAAATATAGTACATGTAACCAAATATTATATGTATTAGCGATTGTCCAAAAGAAAATTTAATCTTCGAGCGCTCTGCGCTGTAAGCAACTATATGACTTTATTTAAGTTACTCTCAATGCCAGCCCAGTCAATCTGTCCTTACTCATTGAGTTACGTAAATATGTTTTCACATGTTTGAATGTTGAAAATGTCCTTTCGAGAGTGCACGTTGTAACGGGTAAAATTGACAAAATTTCGAGAAGCTTATAAGTATTTAGAAAACCTTCCTCATTACAGTTTTTGAGGGCTTTAATTGCGCAATTTGAAGAATTTATTCCAGAGAGTTCATGCCATTTTTTTGCTCTGCTTTTAGGGAATCCAAAAAGCTGCTCTGCTTTTAGAGAATCAAAAAACTTCTTATAACAAGCAAAATTTTCATTTTTCACGTTTAATCTGCTTATCCCACATACTGACGTCACTAAAACATGACGATTAGCTAATACATATCGATGATTAATAACTGTTTTTTGCAGCTGATCAAAAAACATTTTCAGTGTCTGATGACCTTTAAATGACTGACCTTTCTCTTTGTTTTCACGAAATCGTTTTCATAAAGTGTCTGTTCTTTTCAGAAAACCGGTTTTGTATGGTTTATTCCTCACAAAACAATTTTACGTAGTGGCTATTCTATACAAAATCATTTCTATATAGTGTCCGTCAAAATATTTCGGGGGGGCGGGGTTCTATCCCCTAGCTTCCTCCCCCCTAGATACGGCCCTGGATTGCATGGAAGCAGAAATATTGAAAGCGAGTTCACCCTAATTTAGCTCCAAATTTAGGGGAAGACTGACTGTGTCAGAACCGCAGAGATAGATATCTTCCGTAGAGTCAGTAAAAAAATACTGCCGCTTATTCGGGAATAACAAGCAGATTAACGCCTGAACAGATCGACAAAATAATCACCCTGTCTTCAACCTTCATCAACTACAGCAGAGCTTTTGATAGCATCGACTGAAATTGAAAATAAAGAGGACAATTTTCCACAGACATTCTATTACGGATGTTATATCCAGTTAAGCTTTAACGAATGCTTTAATTGGACAGTGTGTAAAAATGAGCCCTTAATGATTCAGGATCATCGACTGATATTAACGTACGGTATTTGCGGTTGCTTAGCTCGAATCTGCCATCTGATTATGATCTACACGTCTGTGTTTTGAGATAACGGTAAATTAACCTGATTTTGACACGATTACAAACGCTCTTCAACCCTTGTCTGATGCAAAGTTGTTCCGCATGAGAAGTCAAAAATGTCTAACCTATGAATAGTCTTAGTCAGATTTTGAAAAAAATACATACGGAACAAGCGACTGATAGTTTTTTCATATGGTTTACAGCTAAAATGCTTCATAGGGGGTACTAAGAAGTAGTGGAAACCAGAAAAAACACTAGAATACTCTCGGGCAGATTCGAGCTCAGTAACCACTTAGTTGATATCAGTCGATGTTCCTCCAATTTCACTGCGCACAGTTCTAACAGTTTGAAAAAATCTTAAACACATTGGTACGAGTATGTACACCTGCCAGTTAAGATGAAAGTTAAAGTTTAATTGAATATCGAGATATGGGTGGTCGGTCCAGGGCCGTATCTAGGGGGGCGGGTGATTGGGTCGGTCTATCTGTTCCGACGGTCGGTCTCTATGGGAAATTTTCTTCTTTAACAACAAATGATCCAATAACTACAAAATGCCAAAAAAACCATACGTGAAAGAGATATCACGTCTTTAGCGTTTCTTTCTAACCAAAAATCACCTGAAATCTGAAATACCTTCAACTAGAAAATTTTTTTTGAGAATCTTTAATCAACTTATGTGACATTTAAGGGGTTTGCCATATTTCTTTGGGAATAGTGCATGTCCTTCTTTGTGTCTTTTTATTGTTTTGTTTGTCTCAAAGAAAAATCCTAAAATTCCTGCTGCTGTTTTCTTATTCCTTCATTGCAATTGAAGTATTAATCGTGTCAATTTCTTTAAAATATGGCAAATTCTTGTATTTGGCCAAATAAACAATCACCCAAAATCAATGTGTGCATTTTTTATTGGGGCGATTTATTTTTGGCTGACTATGCGTACAACCCATATCTCGATAGTACTCAATAATGGCTTATACTTAAGTAAGTCTTAATAAATGGAATTATGTGAATTGAGAAAAATATTAAGTCATATGCTAAAAAACTCTCACTGTATCATGTATCCTGAAGGTTTAGGATAGCCTGTATTTGTCAACTGTTTTACATGAAAGGAACTTCACTTATGAATCGCCATAAGTTAAGAGTTAAGAAGAGAAGAGTTGGAAAGAAAGCCAATAAATAAATATATATATGACTTATCTGTGTAAATATGGGTATAAATAGTCTCTTCCCAGAATTTAAAAATAAAACGGATATTTGAATTATGCCGAAACACTTTTATTTTCAGTAATATTAAGCCGACTATATGTACCTACATAGCAATATATTTTAGGACCGTATGCATTTCCCATTTTTGTGCAATTAATGGCCTTACCTTTTCATAAACGTCTGCAAAGTGAATATCCTCTCATACAAATGTTTGAAACAGTGCTATGGAAAAAATCGGATGATTTGTAATTATCATGTTGATGATGTTGATTTTTGACACCCTACTTAAAACCCACCAAGTCAATTGGTCAATAATTTACTTAACAACAGCACCACTCTATGCAAGCAAAGAAGGTTCACACAGGAGCAACTAACGGACGTGTGTATGTAAGTGGCAACACTATGTAATGTGAACACAAAACATATGCCAGGACATGTTTGCACAAATAGAGAAAAATATCCCATAACAATGTTCCCTTCTACTTAAAGATGATTCTTTTTCTTTTCTTATGATACTGCGTGCACAGTAGCACATGAAAAACCACTTGGCAACAACAAAATAAGGATAACATGCAGGATAACCACAGCCCAAGGATAATCGACACACAAGTACGAGGTAGTGTTAATAGTATTATTAAAGCAAAAACAACAACAGCAGCTACAATACAAAAAAAGGCCACAATAAGAACTGGTCAGTAGAATAAACCATGATGTGGTTAATCCATGCGTGAGTTGCTATTGACTAGAAATTTTTGAAGTGATTTTTGTTTTTGCCGTGCTAAAAAATTTTGTTTATTAAACAATATCTTAAAAAGGATGCTTAATTTTTGAAAATATACGCATTGTTGTTGTGCGCTTATGTTTTTGGTCATGCACAGTGGCGTCACTTCACCAAAACTTTGGGAGGGTCGGGTGAAAATTATAATTCCACCACTACTAGATGGTTTTATTAAAATGATGATTTGAATAATATCTAGTAACAGATCCTTGGGGGGATAGGGAAGGCAATGCCCTCCCCAGCATTACCGAAATAACGCCGCTGGTCATGTACTA
Source organism: Meiosimyza decipiens (assembly GCA_963680825.1). Taxonomy (NCBI): domain Eukaryota; kingdom Metazoa; phylum Arthropoda; class Insecta; order Diptera; family Lauxaniidae; genus Meiosimyza; species Meiosimyza decipiens. The sequence goes on along the minus strand of OY804258.1, from coordinate 84,167,694 downwards.
GAAACCTCTTAGTTTTGTGAAAACTAAAACATAAAATATAAATGATAAAAATAAAAATGACGAACATAATTCCTTTGAAATTTATGTCATCCAAGAAATAAAAAATAAAAATAACCCAGCAAAGGTGTTATCCTTAGCCTGGCCGAAACTCACATACCCTACACTGCATTGAAAGTGCTTTTTAAATAAATATTAAAAATACGTTGAAAAGATTGAAGAGGTTAAATGAGTCGAAAATAATGTAAATAGGTTCAAAAATGTTGAAATGTGTTGAAACAGTTGAAAAAAAAAAACTCAAATAGTCTAAAAAATATTTGAAGAAAGTTAGAAGAAATTTTATATCCAGAATAAATATGGAAAACGCTGAAAAATTGATGAAAGAATCGAAAAAATAAATAAAATAATGAAGAAAGTTGAAAGAGGTTGGAAAAGTCGAACAAATATATTTATATGGGATATATTGAGAAAAGTTAAAAGGTTGAAAAAGTCAAAACAATATGAAAATTGTTGAAAAAAATAGAATAGAAATGAGAATGTCGGAGTATTCCACGCCCACTTCTCCAATTCCGCCTACTTTGGGATCCAAAAATTATATTCGTGATTGACATGGGCATACAAAATTTAAGCACAATAGCTTGTATAGTTTGTGATACATCCCTTAAAATTTAAGGTAGTGACACATCCACTGGAACAATCCAGTCCAATTTATATATATAATTTATCTAGATTCCAATTTTTTCTATAAACAAGCCTCTAACACTGAATTCCAGTATGATTGCTGACATACATATGTCGATAGCCCGCGAATTTGCACACGAATGTGCATGTTTTTTTTCATAGTGAAATTGCTCTCTTAACATCTCATTCCATCTTCCTTCTTCAAAAGACACAGTAAAAAAGGCAACTGAAAGAGTTTCTGTACTCTACACTTCGCAGCATAAGCAACGAAAAATCAAACAATTTTCATGTGGGATTTTTCTAAAACTTAATGCTAAAAAAATAATATTTAATTTTAAAAAATAAGTATGCAATATCCTTCCTTAACACAAATATTTGTTATGAAAAAAAAAATTATTAAAATCGGTTTAGCATATTTTGCGCCAAAGTGTTACAAACCATTTCCATATGATTAATTTTTTATCTAAATTCTAACATTTTTTGAATAAATTCTAACATTGCTTTTGTCTTGATCAGTAGTGGAAAATGTTTTTGATGCTCATATTTTCTTATTTCCTTGCATGGATTAACCCATAGTATAAAAAGGGAAATAACAAATATACAAACATCCGTACAACTACAAATCACCTATACGAGTAGTTGCAAGGAAAAAAAAAAAATTATAACAAATTTAAAAAAAAAGGTAGCAACTTAGCTTGCGCACCCACTTAATGTCCACTTCAGGAACAGCAGTAGGAAAACTTAGAAAAAAACTTATAAAAGTGTAAGGAAACAACATTTTTTTCGTTTTTAGCCACAAAAGCGATTTATTTGTGCGTGTGTGTGTGGAAAAGTGGAAGAAAATTGCTCCTTTTTTCAAGCATTTGTTTGCACTTAAGTGAGCATCACAATTTCTTATTTTGCTTTTATTTATCCATACCTGTGGATAGTAGAATTTAACAGCTGATTCTTGATCCTTTTTCCTTCTTCTTGCAGTTGGTATTTTTTCAGCATTGCAATTCTTGCACGTAACACCTTTGCTTACTTTTATCATCATCAAGAAATTAAGTATTTACCTTTGTGTCAACATATGACGCCTACTTTTTGGCACCTTTTTATTTGTCTGCTAATTGTCCTTAAATATAGACGTGTTAGTTTATGTGCGTGAAGTGTGTACATCCTGTAATCGCATACAATGCTGTGAAAAAGGTGTCTTAGTGGTTAATTCCATTAAGGTCGAATATATTTTTCGATTTGAACAGTTAATTGGTAACTCTGTTGGAACTCTAGGCATAATTTGATAGTTTTTTATAACTATTTTTATAAATAGATTGGGCACTTATCAAAAATAGGGCACATTTGTGTTCTATAAGGTTAAAATAAGTACATATTAAAGAATCACTGTAAGACCCGGAACTTTTTGAACCCCCGAAAATAAGCAGAAATTGTATATATAAAAACCGAGATCGGTGAGTAGAGTACGAAATCGACTTAAGGTTTGTAGTTCAAAAATAATGTGGGCTTATGGGGTTTTACTAGTGATGGCATTTGGGTATTGTGGAAATGTACTCAATGGAGACCTGAAATGTACTTTCTAGATTTCAAATGTTTTTTTTTTCGACATAAAAAAAGATCAGCAAAGTTTGACGATATAGTTTTGTAGAAATAGTCGAAGTGTACTGAATATGCCCCAGAATGTACTGAAAATGTGAAAAATGTGCTGAAAACTTGTCGAATATACTGACAACGCAAATGTACTGAAAAAAGTACAAATTTACTGAAAATGTCATCACTGGCCCCTTACCCGAGACTCAAACTCTTTATAAAAGTTTACCATTTTTGTATAGGCATGCGTGCATTAAAGACTGTACCATAGGGTACATTATTTCAAAGGATAATTATATAGACTGCATAAATATCTTAAAAAATGTTGTGGTTAATAAGGCTTTTTTTTCAAAATAATATCGGTTTCATCAAAATAAAGGTTCAAGTTGTTGGAAAAAATAACCAGCTGCCAGAAAAATTTGATCTCTTAATTTCCACGCTTATCAAAGCTATATTTTGGAAGTTTTTACCTTGCTAGACTAATCCGGTAACTATATATCAGAATTTGCTTATAAGCAACCTTGTGCAGTTTAGGAAGTATTTTGGGGGTAGAAAAAAATGGAAAGATATGTAAACAAGAGAGTTCCCCTTGTCCAAAGCTTCTTTCATAAACATCATCAAATTCATCATCTTCGCATTATTCACCAGAGGATTTGTCCCAATCGAGCTCTAAAGTCTTCAGTATATACGTATCATAAAGAGTACCCGAATATAACCGCGATGGTCCCCAAAACCATTTTCGGCATTATATCTTTCAAGTATTTATATTAAGTCACTGAACAACACAAGAGCACTAATTTGGTGAAAAAACTTTTATTTTTTCTGATGTTTCATGGAAAAGAATATACTTTTTTTTTTGACCTGCAAACCAGTCAAAATATCTTTCGTGGGCCTTAAAAGATCTTTGACTACAAGGCCTATACAGAAAATCAAAAAAAAAAATTATATATATGATTTGGTACTAGCAAAAATTAAAAAAAAACCCCTTTTGGGCCTAAGGACTAGTGAAAAATAACTTCTATATATTTTGGTCTTATGAAAATCAAAAGTATATAATATTTATGTATAAACTATACACACATAAGCACATATATATACATGTATTTTCGTGTCCTTTGTAGTCAAAAATGCTGTTTTTGCGAACTTCATAACCTGATATTAAATATCCGTTGAAAGTTGAAACCCCCCCTTGAATGATTTCTGCGCACGGGCCTGCTAAGTAATGAAGTTTCTTGTAAGCAACTCTGGGGGCGAAACGGGTTAGGAAGTATACGACAATATTATCCATTTCTCAATTGTCTCCTAAATGATATCCATGATTCCTAATGATGTCTACACTCAATTTAGAGCGATAATAGTATCACCACGAATGTTTCTGAATTCTGATGCATATAGCATAACAATTTAACTAAAATGTTCCATTACTGGCCCCATTCAAAAGGATTCTTAACTGTTGGTCGCCCATCTTTTGACTTAATGGGCTGACTGATGAGAGCAACATTCTTTAGATAACTTTTTCGATAATACCTACTATATCTATTTAGGTACAGCTTACACACAGTATTGATGTTGCAAGAGATAACTCCCATTTCAATGTTCAAGAAAATTGATTACAAGAGTAGGGTAATGTAACCGGCTGTGGGCCATCACCGGTTGTGGGCCACCCGTTATATCTTTTGACGTTTACCAAATATGGCGGATCTGAGTATGAGGTTCTGTGTAGTATACAATGACAGATAGTATTGGTGCGAACACACAAGTGAAAGGACGCATTTGATGCGCGCTACAAAGAAACGAAAAAAATCGACGAAAAAATTTACAAGAAAGTAAATTTTGATTATGTTGTGAGCGTGATATAGTGAAGTGAGATATTGCGAAAAGGTAATTGTTTTGGATTTGTATGCAGTTTTTGCGTTAGATTTTTCGATTTTATATCGGGTTTGCTTACAATTTTTCGTTACGCGAATTTTGACAGTCACTTAAGAAATGGCCGCCGTTACCGGTTGTGGGCCACCTGTTGTAACCGCATTTATTTTTTAATTTATGCATTTTTACGCATTTTCAGCCATGTCTACTCCGAAGGGAAAAAAAGACGAACCGAAGGAAACTGATTTTAATGCGATCGTACAAGCCATTAAGCGTTGTTCGATAGAAAATATGCCCGTCAGAGAGGCTGCTCGAGCCTACAATGTTCCCCGCACCAATTTGCAGCGGTATCTTAAGAAAGTTAGTGACAAATTTGATGACATTACAGGCCGCTGCACCCAAAAAACCATCAAATCGCGGCCGAAAGCCAATGAAAAGCGCCATTTTAACGTCTCCAGAAACCGTTGCTACTTTGCATGAAAAAGCTGCAAAAAAGCAAGCTGCTCCAACGCCCATTAAGAAAGCTAAACGCAAGGCAACGCCACCAGCCAAACCGTCGGCCAAACGCAAGAAGCCGAATTCTTCTGACGAAGAAGATTTGGACTTTTGTCTGATCTGTTTAGACCTTCTGCCATCGAAATTGACAAAAGCTAATTCCATCAAATGCAACGGTGGCTGCGATCGATTTGTGCATTTGAAATGCGCTGCTATGACAAAGAGCTATTTCACATGCGAAAATTGCGAAACTGACGAGGAGGATAATTAATTTGAAAAAGTGCCATTTTCCTGATGTTTTTTGCCCCTAGAGGCTTCATCGATGAATAAATTCCAAAATTTTATATTTCTTTGTTGGTTTTTCTTTATGATTTCGCATTTCTAGTTGATTTTCCGGAGTGGCCCACAACCGGTTACAAATTTTTTTTTGGTAAAAAACAAGCTCTTTTACAATATGTGTGGAAAAAATTGATTTTTGGAAAATAATGAAAAATTTTTCCATTTTTAGTTAGCTATTGACTCTACCTTTCCATTAGTATCAAAAAGTCCGAAAAATTTTTACTTGCATAGAAATTACAGGCAAAAAACGAAACCCGGCCCACAACAGGTTACATTCCCCTACAACTCTGGCCTCGATCAAATACAATCAAAATACTTTGCAAAGTTTCGCAACTCTGCAATTCAAAGCTGTTGTTTGAAACAGATCATATGATATTTGAGCTAGTAAAGGCAATTAAGAGGCAAAAAGAATAAAAAAACAGCAATCAGCCATGAGAATTTTTATTAAGATAAAACTAAAAATAAGAGAATATTTTCAATAATTTAATTGGCTCAAACGTCTCAAATATTAATGTGCGAGTATGCTGCCTGATAAGCCGTCATCTCCTGTCATCAAAATGACATTTAAGTGCTGCTTCCAATTTGGTTTAAAGTATTCTTTATTATGCCTTTCATACCTAAGGGTTATTTTTGCTTTTGCTCTTGCTCTTTTTTTTAATTAGAAATCTACAAGTTCAAATCAAAAATAAATAAACACAAAAACCAAAGCAACAGAAAAAAAATACAAATCTATTTAAAAATAAAAATTCTAAAGAGATTTAGCTGGAAATAGTGAAGGATCAGCTGGTAAGAGATGTAGGGAAACAAGTGCCAGGCAAACACTTGATGTGATCTTTAAGGCAACAACAAATACTTGTATGAAATGAGTCTGAGGTTCTTATTAGGTCTGACAAAAGCAACAACAACAACAACAATAAAGTCAGAAGACTTTCATCCAGCATGATCAGCCAGAATGTCGTCTTAGTCTTTCTTCTTCTTAGCTGCATTATTTATTTGCATAGTGAAAATTTATAAAACTCATGCTCCTATGCTTTTGCTGCATAGGTAGATGATTTCCAGGAAATCGTTGAGAAATTATGTACCATGCGTATTTATTTAATAGATTTGAGAAAAAAAAAACTAATAATACAAAATAAGATATACCGTTTGTATTTTAACATTTCATGATAGCAAACTAAACGGAATCGAAGCTTTAGGCACAATATATTCCTAACAAATTAAGTCTATAAGCTTATGCTAAAAAATCGCTATTTGTAGTTAAATTCCCTTAGGAAGAACTCAGCAAGATTTCCTTAAATTCGTTTACTCTTACAATGACTAAAATTCTATTAAGGCAAACACTAAAGTAACAAAAGGAACGCGCCACTTCGATCTTAAGGAATTCTTAAATTGTGTTCCAAAAATAATTCCGGGAAGTTAGTTGCTTATGGTGTAACGATCAAATAAAAAATATAGATCAATGTTTGAATGAATGAAATGAAAAAAAAAATCAAATTGAAAAATTATGTTACAAAAAACAATCCAGACTTCATATCTCCCACTTGTTCACGTAGTGCCATCTATCAAGATTACATATACTTGAAAATGTGTTACTTTATTCTTTTCAAAAGAAGAAATTTCTTGTCGAATGGCTGAGCTAGGATATTCCGCTGGATAGCCCAAAACAAATTGTGCCGGAAAAATCACAAAATTCCAAGATAAATCAGGCCTAAGTCACAAAAAAAATTTACGAATCGATCGCTTTCAATGATAGGAAGGACTTCACGAACTTCTTTCAAGTGACCAAACAGTTATGGCAGTATTCTTCCTTGAAGTTCTACTGCATTTGGTTACGAGAATTCAAAGTGTGCGGTCTGAATTGAAATATCGCGAAAGTGTTTGGTTCTTGCACTACAATGCCATTTTTGTACGCCAATTTCTAGCGAGAGATTGTGTCTGCGTGCTTGAACACTCGCCGTATTCACCTGATTTAGCACCATGTGACTGCGTACTATTGCCGAAGCTGAAATTGTTGCTCTAAGGTCTAAATCAGTGGTAGTGCTTCACCGAGAACCAATAAATATCTAAAATATTATTTCTTGTAGGACCGAGGACGAGAACAAGAAGGATTTGGACGATATCACGTTCTCGGCCATAATGAAATGTTTATCGTACGATAGGCACTAAATTGTCGCCGAGACCGACATTCAGCCAGAACTTTCATGATATAAAAACACTTAGAACGCAATATCTTGGCACCTATGGTAGTAGGCGATTTGAAAATCGGTGCTTAAACGTATACTGTCTGTGTTTAGTACCTCACGAAATCTGGACAAGATAAGGTGGGGGTATCATTATAGAACAAAAACATTTAAAACGCGATATCTTAGCATCTATCGCAGCTACAGTTATGAAAACTGATACGTAAAAGTAAACTGTTTGTGCCAAGCAACTCGCTAAATGTGAACAGGGTTGGATAATGGGACATAGGTCTCCCCATTGAACAAAAACTCTGACATGGCTATTCTTGGAACTTATACCAAGTTGTGAAATTTCGTACATGGACCCAATTGCCTGCAGTAAGGGCTGCGTAAAATGTAGACGGATGTATACAACGTACAGTGCGCGGGAAAGTCGCTGGTCCAGTTAGCATTGTATATATAAAAACGTGAACTAGAATAACCAAGATATATCGGCGATAACGACACGAGAACGATACAGATCAAAAACTTCTCGAACGAGAACGAGTACGAGACGACAAGCTTGGCGGCACTACGAGCACGATACGATAATTTTTGAACTATCGTATCATTCTCGTATCGGTGAAGCACTAATCTGTGGCGACGTGACAACATTGGGTAATCAAGTGCGAATGCTATTGGGTCATTCCATCTATAATGGGCCTATCATTACCCTCGTGTTTTTTAAATAGGCTGAAACTTTTTTCAGTGATTGGTCGATCATGTAGAAGATATAAAAAAAATCGATAAACTTTTTTTGACCAGTATTATTGCTTAAAAAAAAAGTTTCAAATTGTGTTAAAAAAAACTCGTAAGTTAAACAAAAAAATTCATTGATGAATATAAACAAACCAACAGAATCCATATTAGCTTTTATATAATTTTTAAGTAGTTGTGTACTAGTAGATGACAAAAAAACTGCAAATCTGAATAAATGAAGGCCTGAACGGTTTCTATGTGGTAAAAAATAAAAAAATTTACCTTCCAAGAAAACATCACTTTTCCAAATACTCCATCACCGATTTCAGTTTTTTTAGGCTCAAAATTTTTAGAACATATAGGAGTACCATCCCTGAAAAATTTATCCATGTTTTTTCACCTTGTTTGATTTTACAAGCATTTAAAGTTAAAATTTATGATTTGCAATGTAAATTGAAACATTGAGAATGGGCCTTCAGGCCTTCATTTATTCAGATTTGCAGTTTTTTTGTCATCTACTAGTACACAACTACCTAAAAATAATATAAAAGCTAATTTGGATTCTGTTGGTTTGTTTATATTCATCAATGAATTTTTTTGTTTAACTTACGAGTTTTTTTTAACACAATTTGAAACTTTTTTTTTAAGCAATAATACTGGTCAAAAAAATTTTATTGATTTTTTTATATCTTCTACATGATCGACCAATCACTGAAAAAAGTTTCAGCCTATTTAAAAAACACGAGGGTAATGAAAGGCCCATTATAGATGGAATGACCCATCGCAAAGTTGTAAGAAATTGAGTCAAAATTGAGCGGAATATCGTGACTAGTAATTCCCTGCATAAATTGTTTTAAATTTCCATAATATCTCAAATTTTATGAAGAATATTAATTTCAGAGGATTGTGTTTACGGCGATAGATAATGGGAGCTTAAAGCTCTCCGTGAGAACTCCACAATTTTAATTTTGCAATTTGAATAGAAGTAATTACTCTTAACAAAACACCACTTCAGTACAAAAGCCCAATATTCGTTTTAATTTTGAATCGATAATAAAAATCTGAAATAATTGACTTGGATAAAAGAAAAAGTAAATTGAATAAAATTACCTAATTATTTTATTATGAATTGAAAGCAGAAGAAATTCAACTTCCTCAAGACGTTGCAAATTTCTCCAACGGAAAAGAAGAAGCAAAATGAAATAAAAAGGAAAATCTTCACAACAACGAGGATTGATGATGATGAACAGCAGCCAACTTCATGGCAAACAACAGCAATGGAAACACAATACAATACAATCATTAAAACGAGCAGAGGCAAAAAAAAATAAATCGTAGCTGAGAAAAGAAATAAAGCGAGAAAATAAGTAAATAAGCGAAAATGTATACCAATGGCACTTTCCCGCTCTACTTATTGGATACAAAAGGAACAACAAACATTTACTGACATCAGACAGTATCATCCGACTACACCACCCTCCTCCACTCCGATCCTAACTGCACCACACTTGAAGCAGCATTGCTAGTTAGCAATCAACGTAAATTGGCAACAAATAATATTGGCAACACAGCGCAGCAAAAGAAGGAAAAATGAAACTCACAAATACAACACAAAATATGAAACAGAAACTTGTGTCTAAAGAAAGAGAAAGCGATATGCATTTGAAGAGATCAGTGTCGGTTAAACTTTTATTTTGTGGAAGTTTTCCAAAGCATTAAATTTGAAACCTCCAACGAAGGTTTCTAAATTTAGGTAACTTGGTTTGTTAATTCAAGGATATCCCTGTGGAGAGGGATGATGAAATTAGTTACACCGTGGAACCAGTAGAGTAGCTATGGAGGATACTCTACTCTGCTTTTCTTTATGCCACGAAAAATATAACTAGCTTTGAAAATGGAGTCAAATGAGCAATGCACAACGTTCCCGCAGCTAAAACCAAGCAGTATGCGTCAATCACAAAACTTGCAACATGACAAAGTTAAGGCAAAGTTGGCCAATTGAGAGGTAAAATGAGAACCTATGAAGAACCACCAGTGACCAGCTAGTCCACTAAAAATAATTTTACAGAGACATTAACCGTCCACCTCCACACTTGATTTGATTAGAACAAGGCACAAGGGCTATAACATCTCTCAAAAAAAAAACAAAGCAGCTGGCACAGAACGCATAGTTGCCGTAGGCATGTAAGCTTCCACGGAGATCGCCGCTAAAGTTTGTACCCTGTTGTTATTTGTGAGAAATAGCACATATCTACCGACAGACTTCTAGGGACCTTGATGAAAATTCTAAATGAGCAGGATCTAACGACATCTTAAAATTTCAAGTAGATTGTAATATGGTCAATTCAATTCAGGCTTTTGACTAAAATGCTCCCTCACCACAGACAGTGAGAAAACAGAGCCATTCCGTTAAAAGTAGCGGGCTTTCACTCCAATAGCTCATGTCTTGATCAACTCAACACCTTACACATAACCATGGAAAAGCCTCAACGACTACAGCACCGCTTTTTTACTCCATCGCTTTTGATAGCACCGCAATTGAAACTTGGATGCATAAGATAGACGTAAAGCAGCACCCACCCTTATCAAAGACTTTGAACGAAGAGACCTAAGTAACAGGAAACTTTCAAATCCTTTTGAGTCCGTGCCGAGTGATCAATGTCTATTTCCTACGTTGTAACCAATCTTATTTTTGATAGCACTGGACAATATTCTTAGCAGAACTGTGCACTATCTTAAACATGGCATGCTGTGTATCTGCAACGAACGCCTTAAAGTTTTAGTTTATGCAGATAACATCTATCCAATTACCATGAAGCCGTCCGAAATGCAAGCACAATTCTCTGACATTATATCTTTTGCAAAAGAAGTAGATCTGAAAATCAACATTAATTAAAACATATCAATCTGACATCTGCGAAAATTTATTTGAACCCTCCGGGCAGCCGGAAACGTGGGGGTGTTAACTTGTCTTTCTAGTGATGCTGAGTGAGTGACTTGCTAATGACCGTGGGCGGTGGGAGAATTTTGTGGTAACCCCATGTTTTGGCAGGAGATAAAGTAAACAGAACTATTTGAGATTTAGTAGGCTATTTGATAAGATTTGTATGTTGTTTGTAGATTTTCGAACCAATTCCTTACATAGCTATATTCGACCAACTACTTTTGACTCATTATATCCTGTCCTTGATGTATGTGAATATTCTTAGTAGATTTTTATTATTTTTCTTATCTTAAACCTGATATAATAAATATGTGCTCGTACAACTAAATAATTCATTAACGTATCAAACTAAAAAAAAATTAGAGTACAGTACATACTCGATTATATTTACACATGGTTATATGGACCCTCGATTATAAGCACGTTTTGAAAGTTTGTGTTTTATGTGCCAAGTTGCTAGCTATTCCTATTTGTTCTTAAAATTGAGCTAAACTGAACGCAGAGTGACCCTTGCTTATATATAGCTCTCCGATTAAATTACAAGCAATCCATTAATTAGGTAATATATTCGAAAGTGTACTGTATTCTAGAAATAAAACATTTCAGTTTAGCTTGGTGCCGAAAAAATTTGGAATCCATTTCATAAATGCCAATGATTTGAAAGATATTTCAGGTATAAAATTTAAATTGAGTCTTTTACCTCTTGCGTTCGCGTTCGGACTTTGGACAAACAGTTGATTTTAGTTAAATGAAAGTTTGTCAATGATTATATTACAATGGAACATCCTCTTTCACTCAGAATTTTCTTTCTGGCTCTGTTCAGATAAACTAAGACTTTACGGGTATCTATCAGAGGATGTTGTAAGCAAAAATTCAAAACCTTAAACCAAAATCTTATTCTAGACCAAAAAACTTTGCACAATATCAAAAAATATTGAACCTAACTTACGCAAAAGAAGACCACCCTTCATGAACCTTTTATTACGAGTACCACCACCCTTTAGCAGTTGAAAGTCCTTAATTGAATGTTACGAGTAACAAAAACCTTTTTTCACCACCTGTAACAAGATAGACCAAGAGTCTGCATAGGAAAGTCATGGGTATGGAAAAAGCCCAGCGTAGAGTACATTCATTAGAATAGAAAATTGCCAATAACGATAATTTAAATGCCAGACATTTTAATAAATGTACGCAAATACGAGGAATTTCTTGCAAAAGCAGTGGGAGGGAATTATTCGAATTTACGCTATACAAGTCATTAAAAGTCAATAGCAGTCAATACGGGTGGCAACATGGATGCCAATATGGTTGGCAACATATTAAATTTAAAGCCCATGCCAATGATAAAATGACAAGTAGAATAAAATTACAAAAAATTGTTGAAAAAAGCTGCGTATTTACTATTTACAACAACAGAAAACGGAAAAGGGAAATTTCTGTTTACAGGAAATACACGCGAAATTGCCAATTTTGCATTTACGTTAATAACACTCAAGCGTACAGTGAATGACGAGCAATATCGGAGCGTGTAAAAAAAGACCAAGACATAGACGTAGACGTAGCATTGAAGAAGCAGAAGAAATGGAAATGGAGCGCAAAGTGGAGATGTTATTGGAAGAAAAGACGGTTTATTTGCGTAAGCTGTTGCCACCGTTGCTCTCACAGTGCCAGTATAAGACGCAATTACTTGTAATAGAGAAGTGCCAACAACAACAACAACAACAACAACAACAAGAACAACGAGACAAAAGGGAAAAGAAATCAAGAAAATACATAACGAGGAGGAACATGCTCAAATGGAAAAAGTAGAAAAATAAAACGAAAAGAAATTCAAAGATGGCGCTCAAGATGGTGCTAAAGTTGTTTATATTATTTGCGCTCAAATAAAAAAAAGAAGGGTCGCTTTTTTCCGCTAAATAACAGCTAACTTTTACATTGGCAAGCTCTCGTATTTTCATGTTGACAACACTGTCGTCTGTGGTAGCTAGAGGCTTAAATTACCTTGTACTTAACTTTAATTTTATGGAATTTAATGTAGTAAATTTATTCAGAGTATGACAGAATTGGGCAGACGAGCTTAAGGGGTGGCCAGGGATAGCGAATGAAGAATGGAAAAATATTCCCAACCTACTTTGAATTTCAACTTGAGAAAAATTTAGCATCGTCATATTTCCGGAGTTCATAATAAACAACGCCCAATATTTAAGGAATTGCTTAGCACCAATCTACTTACTTTCCACAGCTGGTCTCAAAATATCTAAAGTGGTTGCACTAATAAAGCCGGGAATGTCAGCTATCCTTTACTTAGCAACGTGTACATACATTTCGAAACAATTATAGTGGAATCAAATTAAAAAGGGTGTCCTAATATGAATCTCACTCAATTCTTTCCATAAAAAATTACAGCTCTTAAAATTCCAGTATGACGTGTGTAAATGCATCTATTAATAAATATGGGGAAACATGCAACATTTTTCGAGATTATAAAAATGTTCCGAAATTTCGTCAGGTATTTCGCCTATAGACCATTTTCATCAAAAATAAGCTATTAATGTCCGTATTCATTTTCAAATCTTCCATTTCGATCTGTATTATCATATCAGGTATAGTTATCGAAATATTTTTTGTAAGTCTGTTTTATACCCCATTTTTTTCGATGGGTTTTATGCTATATGCTCATCATCTAGTTCCATACAAATCCCGGCACTCTCTTGCAATTTATTTGTCCTATGTTCATGGGCCGTATAAAGGCTAGTTTTTGTCATATTCTTGACACAAGAGTTGGACACAAGTTGGACAAAATTTGGTCAATTCTCAGTATCTGAAACTCAAATATATTTTACCAAAGGTTTTCAAAGTGCTGGACTCGAATCCGAGGTCAGAATTTTACTGGTGGTTTCGATTTCCGAGTTATTCTAACCTAAATGTGCGTTTTTCAGGGTATTTGAGGTTATATAACATTGAAAGGTAATGGTTATTTATGAAACCATTAATTGAAACCAATTAATTACACGTTCCCCTACTGAAACTTTATTTGATTTGTATGGAGACCTGCATAATAATTTTCAATTTACGATGTTTCGTAGAAAAGAAAGATATTTATATAACTCAAAGTGTATTTTCAATAGTAAAAGTATTTCTTTTGAACCCAATTACGTTTTTCATAAATACATCTTCCCTTCCGATGTAATATAACCTCAGAAACCTTTAAAAACTGTGACTTTTGCACTTATAGGTTAGAATATCTCGAAAACCGAAACCACCGAAGAAATTCTGACCTTGGATAGCGGGTCAGAAACCAGTGAAAAGTATATTTGGGTTTCAGATACTGATTTTTGTCGAACTGTGTAATTAAAAAACTAACACAACACAACTTTCATTCTTGAGGAGAGAAGGGTCGGCGGGCTTCCTTCTAATTCGTTTGCTTAAATATATCCCTGAGGAGTGCAGTTTTATGAAGAGTTATCCAATTCGAAAAGTAAAGTTGAAAAACTCACTTATAGTTTTGAGTTCGATTATACCTTGCCATTACGTATTAAATACAACAACATTCAAGTGCGCACCACGAGAGGTCCTGCAGAGCTTAATCATTTTAATAATTTGCTGTGGAATTCGGGCCACAGGTCCCGGAAATAGCTTGACGAACGTCTCGAAATCTCGAAATAACATTTACTGGAATTTTTAGCGCAATAAAGCTCAAGCTGCTTCACATATCGCCAAGATCAAAATCCTCATTTGCAAGTAAAAAAAATGTCGATTATCATGCGGCCATAGCGCTCAGCATTGACTGCAACGGTCGATCCAGCGTCAATGATACCACGAGAACTGTAATGCACACCAATCAGCTACTTTCCATATACAATAGTTTTCCTGCGCGCTTTCAGAGCCCCGTATATATAGCAATCTTGCTTATTCACCTAACGTGAAAGTTTCACCGCTGAAGAAAACTTTGATCGAAAAGTCATCATTCATCATTAGCTCTCAATCGATTAACATCCTGTGCATCCTATGGCCAGTGGGCTTCAATTTTGTGTCAGTTGTACTTCAGAACCCCAATGCCTATAAATGTCAGCACGCTAGTTTCCAGAACTATAGATAACATGCAGACATAATAATAGAAATGAACAAATTTGATTTTGCAAAAGACGACTACATTATCGCCATTGGTCGTTCGAGAAATATTCCAATCAAACACCAAACTTCTTAGATTCGAAAGAAAAAAAAATCGTAAAATAGCGCTTTTAATCCTGTCAATTACAGGTTAAGTGACCGTTATTTCGAGATGCTGACGGGTAGGCAAAAATACGATGGCAAATTCAAGCTCAACAACACCAAATTACCATTTGCCTATAGTAGTCGATGTTTCTTTAGAATTTTTTTTTCCGACATTATATTATATATATAAATAGTTTTTGTGAAAATGTTCAAATCAAATCCTTACAACTAAATGTTTGGCCTCAAAAAAAAAAAAAAAAAACCCTTAACTAAGTATTGTTGTCCTGCTCTTGAATAAACTTTTCCCGATTGTTCGTTTCAGAAGAAATATCAAGACCGCAAGATTGTTCCTTTTCTGTCGTTAACGAACGTTTCGATAGGCGTTTGCGATAGTTTTATTTGGTAAACTTAAGTTTATTTCATCATTTTTGATATCGAATGAGAACTTTATGCCGGGTGGACGCAAATATTTGGAAGCTTACACCATATAACTTGCGTTGATTATTTTATTATAACAGATAATAATCATAAGCAATTTGCAATAAAAGTTCCCAAAAGATTTTGATGCAATTACCATTAACTACTTACCTACAAAACATTTCTGCAAATACCCTACAACAATAATATTTCTTTTGTTTTCTTGAAATTAAAAACAAATCAAAATATTGTTTTCGAAATTTTCACTTTCCTTACATCTTTCTCTTTAAATGAAAAGTATAAAATTCCCTTTCCCTTTTGAACTTCCCGGAAATACTCAAAGGTTCGAAGAAATATTAGTTTCATTTGTCAACAAAAATACATCTAGCAAGAAACAATCAGAGGAATCGAAGAAAGAATTAATTGAATAAGAAGAGCAGAAAACATTTAATTGAACAATTAAGCAATAAAAGAATCTGCTGAATATCAATTCATACAAAAGAAATTCTATATAGCTGTGAAAACAAGAACAAACGTACATACCTAAATAACGATATCATAATTGTAAACATACTCGCATATAGTATTTTCCTAATTGATGATATAAAAAAAACATGCACATTTGTATAACAAGAGCGTTCAAAAACATATCACATTTCAAAAATAGCACCAAATAGCGCACTAAAACTGCAAATCAAGTTCATTGACAGTGCTCGGGTAAGCCTGTTACATGATACCGATCAGAATTTTATACCACGTAGATTTTTAATTTGTATTCCATATATAGTTTGAATGGTCAAGGCAATTTTATTTTTGTTGGGTTTGCTATGGCTTGCTAATTGTTAATTGATGTGTGCTTAATTGATTGTACAGGAATAGTAGCCACGAAGGGAAGTTTTCCACATACTTTAGGGGCAGGGTTGCTTGGTAAAGTGTATTGTTTTTAGGTTACTTTCTAGCTGGTTGCTTGCAAATTGATTTATTAGTCAGTTTATTGATGAACACTGGACATGAGGTTAAGTCAATGCAAACTGGGCTTTTCGCCAGATAAAAAGATGTGCATTCATTTGAAATTAATTAATGAAGAGAATACATATTCATTTCCAAATAGGAAATAAAATTTACTCAGGAATACAGTTGAAAATTAATAGAACAGCTAAAATAAAAGTAATCGTTTCTTATGTAAAATGGCGCTTAGGGATATCGATTAATTAAATTTAAGCCTAGTTTAAACAAGACAGCCCCACCTAATGGTGTATTGAAAGAGCTTATGTCTGAATGAACTAATCAGAAGCCAATTAGGGCTATTTTTTTTCAATTAAACATTATTTCATTGAGCTTGTAGTCGTTTAGCAGAGACCAATATTCCTGTAAATTTTTACAAATTGATCAATGCTTTTTATCATGCACATGACAAATATCTCATTCCGCAGACAATATTCCATTTTGTCATTTATATTTGTCACTTTCTCGTTTGTTGATGATAGAGATTCCTAAATTATGTAAATTTATAAAAAGAATTACAAAATATCGGCTAATAAAAATGTAAATTCACATTGTAAAAAAAATTTTAAGAAAAATATGCTCAGCCCCCATGCTTTGAAGCTTTGGAATTTATCATGGATATAGATTCTAAGATCTTTATTGGGAATTCTGACAAAGCGTTCAATAACGGTAGAGAATACCGTTAAACTTTGCTTTAGATCCCAATGATATGTACCTCATTTCATTGGAAATACATTTTGCAAAGTGAAAACTTTTATCCAGCAAAAATCATCAAACGCCAAAGCCTAGAAGCCCAACTGATCACAATATATCGAAGTTTTTTGCCATAAGCAATAAATAGTCCTATTTTGACCAATAGGGACTTTTACACGCAACTCTTTGGTAATTTAGTGCCGTTTGATTTTAGCGTATGAGGTCTATTTCTGAATACTATAGAACGAAAAAGGACTTGCTAATGAGAGCGTACATACCATTCAAATCGGGAACAAATATTGAATTTTCCCAATTGGAGCTACACTCAAACTTGTCAAGTAGAGACACCGCAGATAAGAGAATCCTGCTAATAAGAGAAAAACTAAGAATTTCAGGGAACCGTAGTTTGAACTATCATTAGAATTACTCTGCCAACAAGTGAGTTCAAGGGAATCTTCCAAGCAAAAAACATCGTAGATTTGCTGTTTTTTTTTTTATATAAATAATTTTTTCCAAAATTGTTAAATTGATTGCATGAAATCGATGTGTTTTCATCTCCTCTATAACTTTGGTCTTAACATAATTTTGTACGTGTGGCTTACTTTCCGAGTTATTTCGCAAAATTTTTTTTTTTTTGTCGGTCTCTCAACCAGGTCCACCACTATTCTGGCGGCTGACGCTTATTTAAATCAGCAGCTATACTTAAGATATCATTTGCAAAAAAAAAAAAAAATAAGTGGGAGGAAATGACTTCGAAAAATGTAACGCTACCTTCTGGACCATAATTGGTTCGCAGCGAATGAGTTGTTTTTTTTTTACAGTCAGAGAAGACGACACTAGAGACGAAGTATTGAAAAGTAATGAAACATTTTAAATTAGATTTTAAAATAAATTAATAATATGTACGTATAATACATATAATCAATAATTAAATCTTGACTTTCACAGCGAAAAAGACAAAACTTGCGAATGGGAGAGAAAAAAATATTTCCAAGCGTAGTCTCTTATTGACAAATTTGAGTGTAAATATTTGGAAAACAACTCATTCTCATTCATTGATTTTTCGTCTTTTTAAAAAAGGAGCTTTGCCGAAGTTTATTTTCTTTTTTTTTTTTGTTTCATAATACTCAAAAGAAAGTTAATTACCCAGATCTCACAGAAAAGTGTTTTTTTATAGTGAAATTTAAAATATTTCGGTAGAAATCGGAGCCAACATGGTACATCTAAAAAACGACTTAAGTTGAGTTCTAACAGAGATCCAAAAAAAGAAGCTAATTCATGACATCTACTGGCATTAGCAAAATGCGCTATTGAATCGCAATTACGCGAAATTATAGAAATTCTGAAGCCTGAAGTTTTTTAAAAAAAAGAAACAAACTTCGATAATATCATTTCAACACTGTACATTTTATTGGGAAATTTGAATTGAAAAGTCCAAACAAGTGTCAAGTAGAGAAACATTCTGAGCGAGCATATTGATTTTTATTGCTCGATAATTTGTATTTCTAAGTCCAATATTTTAGTAAGTAGTGCTCAATTTATAAATAGCCAAAAATAAATTGTAAATACTGTAAGGCATTACTAACAGTTAAATGTCAGTGCAGTTGATAAAATATCGAAGGTGCTTTCCATTTAATTCTCATAATAATTTCCAAAGGTCTCCCGAGAAAAATCTTAAAACTTCTAATCGCAGATTCGACTTGTGTTGATTAATAGGATAAAAAAAAACTATTTAATCTTCTTAAATACTACGATATTAAATTAATTATTGAAACAAATAGATAGGCGTCAATAAAATTAATAGAAATGTGTAACTCGCGTTACATGGGTCTTATTGAGTTTAATGAAGTCATTAATCTTTATTATTCATCCAGTAACTCGTGTTACCATTTAAGGACAACATGTTCAGAGAGTAAATTTCATTCTAAAATTTCTTCGAAATTTGTGAGTAGATTGCTTTATATTAGACATAAATAAATCAGCAGGATGTCAATAAGTTTACCATTATTAAAAATAGCGACAGTGAATAATATTTTTTAAAAATATACAAAAATTATATGGTAACTCGCGTTAGAAAGAGTTGGTAACCCGTATTATGATACTTTAGATTTTATACCAAAATAAGGAGCTTCTTCTAGCTCTAATACATAAAAATTAAAATTGAATCAAAGCTTAGTAATAACAAGGAACTTATTCAGCCTTTAATGCGCAAAAAGTGAAATTAAACAAAAATTATTCAATAATAAATCAAATTTTTCGGAAATACATGACTCGTTTGCAGTGAGTTATGATTTTAATACAGACAATCTTATATTATGGTCGGAACTATATTTATTTATTTATTTATTTACCATCTACCGGGTCAAAACCCTCACAGATTATAAATCATAAGTACTTAAGCACTAGAGGTACATGTGATCTTAAATTTAATAATATCGGCAAGTTCTTTTTTAAAAATATTTCTATTAATACTAAAATCCAATTGGTTAACAATTGTATTATAATTTGATAGGCACCTAGAAATGGGCTCATTTAGACCATAATTACTTCTATGAAAAGAAGTGTAGAAAAGATTGGACTCTCTGAGATTACGAACTGGGATATTAAATGGAATTAGTGCTAATAAATCCGGATTATTATATCTTTGATAAACATGAAATTATTAAACGATCGTCTGTAGGCCAAGCTACTAAAACTCAGTAGACGGCACCTCACCCAATAAGTGGGCATGTCTTGCCATGAAAACAATCGTCGCAAAGCAAACCTAGAGAAACGTTTCTGCATATTTTCAATACGATTACTAGAAACGTCGTAATAGGGATCCCATATGACGCTAGCGTATTCTAAAAGAGATCTAACAAGACTATTGAAAATAATTGTAGATGTGAAAGGATCCAAGAATTCCCTAGAATTTCTTTTCAGAAAGCCAAATTGTAAGTTAGCTTTTGAAATTAGGCATTCAAGATGAGTATCAAATGAGAACTTGGAATCACTGCTATATCCATAAACATCTTGGTAATAGGAACGTTTTGGTTTGATGCCCATGTTTATTTCTTTTGATGTTTGGACTATTTGCTACACATTTTACCAGTAAATAAAATGATATTTGGATATCCCGACAACTGTGCGAGCTTCAGAAAATGTTGAGTACAGATTCATTTATATATTTCCTTTTGTAATCATCGTAGTTTTCCTCGACATTTAATTTTTCACCTCTTATATTCATTTTTGGGCAGCCGAGAGTGGAATATTGTCCGAAGTCAAAATAAAAATTTAAGTCTAAAAAAAATAGATAGATACAAAATAATGAGAAACTCTTGTTAAATGATAAGAATGCGAGTTACCGGTAACTCGCGTTACAAAAAGTATTCACAGTTAATCTACACTAGTAAAATCAAGCGGATAAAATTTTTACCGTTACTCGTTACAAATTGGAACACAAAAAGAGAATCTAAGTATTTGTTTGATTTAAAAAACAAACACCCACTCTATATTACTAGAAAAAAATGTACTTATTGATAACTCGCGTTTCAAAAATCATAGGTCCCATGTTTCCTAATTTTTAAGCATTCAACTATCTCAAAACGAGTGTTGTACTACATTGTTTATTACATGACGCTATGTAATATCAAGAACATAAAATTTTCTTGCCAACTTATAACAAGAAACACGGAAAATTAAAGATTTAAAAATGCATTTTATCTAATACTGAAAGCACGCTAACACACAACAACTAAAATAGGAAATAAGGACGAATTCCAATGTCGAATCTTGAATTTGACGATTGGTGGCAATGCTTTTATTATTAAACTTGAATTTGAATATGATGCTGAGACGGTCTCATACCGTGTCCACATTCACATGGAATCACCCAAATTGTTTATTTGCTTGTCTTCAGGAGATATTTCACGGAGATATTTTAAGAGACTTTGATCTTTTTTTAACAAATCTTGACATTTATCTGAAAATTCTTTTTTTTCTTGCTAAAGAAGCTAATGATGCACATTTTCAGCATTCAGCCTTCACTTAATTTTTATACCCAACACAGAGGGTATATTGACTTTGTCATTCCGTTTGTAACGCATATAAGGGGGCGTGGCAGGTATGGAAAAGTATATATATTCTTGATCAGCGTCACCACCTGAGTCTTCTGTCTGTCTGTCTGTCTGTCTGTTGAAATCAAGTTTACGCAAAAACCAAGCAAGCTAATTTGATGAAATTTGGCAGAAAGGCCACACCTTCTTGCAAGCTGCTAACATATAAAAATGGGCGAAATCGGTTCACAGCCACGCCTTCCGCCCATACTCTATGTAAATATACCCAAGTCCATTTTGAAAAAAAATGCTGAGATTTTGATGAAATTTGCTGATTTAGTGAAGATAAGAACAAAATTGGAATCAGGCAAGGTTTTAAAATTGCAAAGGCTCTTAAAGGGGCGTGGCACAGCCCTAAATTTTAACTTTTATAACGCCATAGCTCGTAAACCGTGCAAGATATTGTGATGAAAGTTGGTACACGAATGCAGATCTTATAAATCTTGAATTGCCCATAAAATGGGCAGAATTGTAAAAGTGGGCGTGGCACTTTTTAGCAATTGAAAATTTGAATTTCGTATATCTCCAAATTGGCACATAAGATTTTCATAAAAATTTTGGAGATGATACCACTAAAAGTAGTCATCAATACAAGTTTCGTTAATATTCTGGAAAATTTTGTTGAAGGGCGTGGCACAGCCTACAATATTTATAAACATTATAAAAAGAGAACTAACAACGCAATCGCTATGAAATTTAATATGGCAGATATACTCGCTAAAAGGTGTCTTCTTGCAAAATTTTGGCACAATAGTGCCAGTGGGTGTGGCACCTCCCATATGAACAAAATACGTTTAATGCTATAGATAGTGTGCTGTGAGAGTAATCTTCATAAAATTTTGTGTGGAGTTGTCGGTTACTACAAGCTTTGAAATCAAATGAAACATGACAAAATTGCATCAGTGGGCGTGGCACCTCCCTCATTAACATAAAGCTATAAGTGTTATTTTAAGTGAACTATTGGAGCAATTGATCTGAAATTTGATGTAAGTTTACTGGGTATTAGGTACATATGAATCAAAAGCTTTTAAAATAGCAACAGTGGGCGTGACACCTCTCATACAATTAAAATAGCTTAAGTGGATAACTATGGAAATATATGAGCAATCGTACTGAAATTTGGTGTAAGAGGTTTGTTTATGGAAGGCTATTTTTGGATCAAAATCGGACTGCATTGTACAAGTGGGTGTGTCACCGCCTTAAATTTTAAGAATAATTACGGCACATATCGCAAACTATACAAGCTATTGTGCTAAAATTTGGTTTGTGTATGTCAATCACGAATATAATTTATTGAAGCAAATGTGGGCGGAATTGAAGAAGTGGGCGTGACATATTTCGTGTCTTATATTTCTATTCTATTTTTTTTTCAAGATTTCCCTTATTTTTTCGACATTTTCAACCTTTTACCTGTACCCATTCAATTTCATTCGACATTTTGTACGACTATTTTATTAATTTTTCAGAATTTTTCGTATTTTTCGACTTATTCAATTTCTTTCAACTTTTTTCAATGGTTTTTATATATTTTCAGCATTTTCAGTTTTTCCAACACTTTTCAACATTTGTGAACCTTTTTACATTATTTTTGACTTATTCAAGCTCTCCAATATTTTTTTAACATTTATTTAAAAAGTACTTTCAATGCAGTGTAGGGTATGTGACTTTCGGCCTGGCCGAAGGTAACACCTTTACTAGTTTTATTTTGATTTGCTCAAATTAAATGTGCTATCAAAATAAATAAAAAATCTTTTTTATCTAGTGGCCTTGCAGGGTAACAATCAATTTTTTTCATTATTAAATTCTTTTTAATATTTAACGGCATTGGTATTTTAAACACAACCGCTTGCGTACAATATGTGACTTTGTTCTTATTTTGCGCAAAAAGCGGTCAGCATCCTTTTTTATTATATCGGACATTTTCTCGGGTAATTTTATGGGCGAGGAAAGTACGATTTGCAGATACGTGGACATTGAAAATTGGAAAAATATCTTTTTGAAAATTGCTATAAGGAACTTCTGAATCAATTTCACTCATCTTGGTTTCAACAAAATTTTGACCAGTTTTTTTCGATAATTAATTTTTATTTTTTCAAGAAAGTACCCAGCGCCGTATCTAGGGGGAGTGCTAGGGGATAGAACCCCCCTCTTCCTCCCGAAATATTTTGACGGACACTATATAGAAACGATTTTGCAAAGAATGTACACTACGTAGAAAAAATCTCAAGTCCACAAGCCCCCCCCCCCCGAAATAATATCCTGGATATGGCCTTGAAAGTACCTAATGTACATTTCAATAGCAAGTTAAAAAAGCGTTAACTTAAATATGTGTGATGTGCCATAGGATTTCTCATCCAAATTCCATTACAAATGATTTTATCCGCACTTTTGCTTCTTTTACACAAAAAATTTGCATATCTGATTGATTTTTATTTACAAAAAAGGACTTTTAAGAGCAAATATATTATGATGCTAATTATTTTAGAAAAACTGTGTGAAAAAACCAATCCAATATCCTTCCTCATATCTGCAATACATGAATGAGGAAAAATTAATTAAAAACAAAAATGTATAGTTCCGCCATTTATAATTTCGGATGCAAAAACTTAAGTAAGACCGTCAGAAAGTGCACTAAGTACATATGTGCCGAAACCATTGGGTAAGAAATACATATATATGATGTACAGTAGCTTATATTCCGAAATATTCATTGATAGAAACTTAAACTTTACAAAATTACGTTTTCAAAATCATTTGAAGCTTAACCCCCACTATATGTACGAAAATTATAAATTTCAAGTAGCTGCCAAAGTTTAATTTGTAATTTTGAAAGAAATGAAAATTCACATCAAGTTCATTTTAGTGCTTTTACCAAAATGTTATTCCATTTCCAGTAACTGCTTTCGACTTCATCGCAAAGGGTGACTTTTATAACATGCTGTAAGTTTGGCGAGTTAATTGAATATTAACCGTGTAAATTTATTAACCCGCCTCATAAAAAAATCACCCTCTAGTATTTTGTTAATTTCCCAGTTGACAAGAATTTGCTACGCGTTAAAATATCCCCTGCACTCGCATGTGTACTCGTAGAAGTTGATGTTTTATTTTATTTTACACACGTCCTGTGCTGATGGTTTCATAAATATTTGAAACTTTGGACGGATGTTTTTCTTGCTCCACCAGCATTGACACCGTCGCACATTGCACTACTGGAGCACACACATACATATGTGCAAGCTTACGTAAAAATTTTGTAGCCTATTTAAAGGCTGCTTACGACTTTGCCATAAAGTTAAGCGATGAAGGCGTAGAAATGTAGGTGTTGGGTAGGAGAAGATCTCTTTTTTGTTTCCAGAAAACTTACAAATTGTAAGTTAAGCTCTGTTTTACACTTTTATATCTTTTCATATGCCTCCTAATGTTCAATGGCATGTTGGGGTTGATTGTTTCAAGGCTTTTAGTCAGGGTTGCTTTCTTACGTTTGTAGCATATAAGTTAACAGCCAAAAAGCTCCATTATCCTTTTTTCGTATAGCTCCAAATGTATACACTGTAGTTTCGCACAATTGTTGGTGGCGAAGGTATGATATTATTCCATTTTCATATGGGTATGTTACATAATGTATGACCCCTTTACTTAAGCTGTTATGCTGCAGAGATATGTGCAAGTGTGCGTCATGATACATTATTGCCATTTGATGAGGCAATGAATGCCAAATTAGTAGAAAGTGATAAATTTTAGATGGGTCATGAAATTTGTTAGATTTACATTTTAGGTATTTTTTTTTAATTGAAAAATTTTTATTTGAAACGTGACTTTTTCTGTTTTGAAACGTTAAATATTTATAAGCCAATTTATTTCTCAAATATCACTTCAATATTGCAATTTAAATAAATAGCGATAAGGTAATCGGTTCTACGGTGACCTTTTACTGGGATATACTATATCATTGTTCGTACAAGTAAGACTGTTGGAAAATGTCAATTTTCTTTGTTGTCCATGCGATCGCACACTGATATACACTTTCGAGTATTATTCCACACAATGCTTACTTCTTGAACTTGCCTTGGACGTCTTATCCCATCGACATGGCGTCTACGGCTGTGTTTTGATATACTGTTGCACAGGGAGCAGTGTTCATGGAAATGCTACACCAACTATGAAAATTTAGCGGTTTCTGTTGACTCCAAGATAATACCCCTTCAATATTCTTGCGCTTGAACTCTTCTTCAAGTGATGTATTTTTAGTGCTCAGCATGTCAGTAAGGTCTTCAGGGGTAATGACCGGTACTTTAAACTCAATGTGTTAAGATTCGTAAAAATTTTGCGGTAATTTAGTAAATGAGTAAATGAATTTAAACTTTTGCCACTGGAACGCAAGCGGTGTTAAGCAACACTAATTGAAGCTCCAAGACTACCTAAAAAATCACCATATTAACATATTGTTGCTATCCGAAACAAAGTTATCGTAAATACATCAGTTCTCGTCTGATCTACAGGCCCATACCAATCAGGCCCGAAGGGAGGGGGGGGGGGGGGAATATATTTTACTATCATATATTTAACGTCATATTTGAAAATGTTTCTTTTACTCAACCAACTATTCATCATTCGGCAAAGATATAGTACCAAAGAGCTTCACTCCCGGTATTATCGGTGAAACGTCTTCTTATTTTCCGAAAGGTCAACCCAACAGTCTTAGGTTAGGTTAGGTTAGGTTAGGTAGGAGTGGGACTCAGTTAGACCAAATGTGATCCAATGTGATACCACAGGGTGTTTGACTATGCCCTCTCGTCGAACCAATTTCATAATGAAACTAAATAGTTGACCTATACTGACATATCTAAGGTCATCCAGATCATCAAATAAAAACGACCCATGTGCTTTGTGGCGTTTTCTAGCAAGTACGGGACAGGAGCAAAGAAGATGTTTAATATTTTTCTCTTCCTCCACTTCTCCACAAATTCTACAGAAGTCAAAGGACCTGATCTCTCCGCATGTCTGCCGATGAGGCAATGGCCAAAACCCAACAGTCTTAGAAACAGGGGAAATGTGTTTTTGGCGTAATGACGTAAACTCTCTCTACTCTGCCATTTCGTATTTTATTAGGATTTTCTATATTATTTATTTAAATTTATAGAGAAGTTTTTTAATTATTGGAAAATGAAAATTAATGATATATAAATTGATATTAAAAACAAAAGAAGGAAGCCTTTCGGAAATTATTCAGTAAATGCAATATCAATTGTAAGAGGAAATAAATTAAGCTCTGGGGCTAGATCAGATTCTGACTCAGTACTTAAGCCAAAATCACCAGAAACAGTTTCCAGCTCCATTCAGTCAATAGCGATAATATCAAATCACGCTTTTCAGTAACAACAGAGAACAAAACATAATAAAGAAAGAATTGATTCCACAGAAATCTCCAGGATATGATCTCACCAGTCTAATCATTAAAGTTTTCAACGAAATAAATAAATAAGGCATTTTCCAAATACATGGAAGATTGCACAGATTATCAGGATTCGTAAACCGGGCAAAGATTTCAAAAACTGAAATTTTTTTGTATCTTAGTCTCCCTTTCTAAACTATAATTTTTACTAAACTATGTCGTTTCATTTTAACTCGTAAATAACTGCGCTATTTCTGTGCCACTAAGGCAAAACGAGTTAACTCCAATTTTAGTGATTTTGTGATATTGATGTTCAATGTTTCAAAGTAACTGGTTTTTCCTCAAATAATGGAGACAAATGGTAAAGAAATTCTGGAATTACTGTGTTTTTGTTCGATAAAAAAGTCTCATTTCTATATAGAACTAAAATAAATCGAATGACACGCTTATGTCGATTTTGGTCAGATGTTGAGTTAACTCATTTTCCCTTAGTGCCACTGACTTAACATAAAGTGCAG
This sequence comes from Meiosimyza decipiens, assembly GCA_963680825.1. Taxonomy (NCBI): domain Eukaryota; kingdom Metazoa; phylum Arthropoda; class Insecta; order Diptera; family Lauxaniidae; genus Meiosimyza; species Meiosimyza decipiens. The sequence continues at coordinate 84,140,536 of OY804258.1, read as the reverse complement.
ATATGTCCTTCTGAACAATGAAAGTAAGAGTCATTAACTAAGTTTAAATTAACCAATATCACTTTTCGCTTAAAAGTGCTGATGTATCACTTTGAAGGAATGGGTTGATGAAATTTATCCTCTTTTGGACTCTAATAGGACTATATTTCCTAATTTTGCAATATGCAGATACAAAGAAGAACTGAAATAAAATCAAATTCTTTAATTTCTGGTATATGAGTGGCTCTAATATGTATAACCTGAGCTAATGCTGGGGTGTGCTTTAAGTCAACATTATGCGCAGGCAAATTCTATAACCCTTTACCATAGAAAAACTACTTTAAGGACGAAATTAATGTCTACATTAACCCACTCATAATCAGTTTAATCTTTTGTTAACAGCGGAAAGCAGAAAATAAAAACACTTTTTTCGCAAATTTTCTAATTGAATAAAAGGTATCAACCGATAACCACTTAAGAACACCCTAATTTGACAACAACAATGAAAACATTTGTCAACATTTCTTTTTATTTTCCGATGCCAATCAGCTTTTCATCAATTTTCCTCCTTACATTTCAAAAGAAGAACCTTCTCAGAAGCGCAAAGCTGCTTAAAATAGCAACAAAACACTCGAACAAAAGGAAAATTAAGATTCCTTGATCGACATGCAACGCTACGAACGCTTAACCCCTTCAACACACATGTCACATGACTGAGGTTGAGGTTACCCTTCGCACCTTTCGCATTTGAGTAGACAGACCAAAGGTATTTAAATAATCTTACAATGTCAATCTTGTAGTTTTCCCAAAACGGCATACCAATAGAGGAAACATGAAAAAATACCAATAAAAAAAATCTTTTCGCAAAAATTTCGCATTGTTCAGCATTTAAGGAAATAGGATTTCGACACAATTCGGTTTTTATCCTTGTTGTTGCCACAACAAAACATATGTTAAAACGTGCCAAAATAAAAAAATTGGGAGTCTCAAAATTCTGTAAGCAAACACCAAGCGATTTTTTTTTTTTCGTTCACTTTTTATTTGATCCCATCAAAACTGAAAACATGTAAATTATAAAGGAAACACCTTGTAAGGAAAAGAAACCAGAAAAATACTGGGTGCGCTTATTGTGACAAGCGCTGCAAAAGGCAGTCAGCATATCCTGCCAGCATATAACTATGAGTATATCCTGCAACAGCACCTTGAAGAATTTGTAAGGATTTATTTAGTTTTTTTTTCTTACATGGCGGGTAAAATAATTGAGTTGTATTGAATTATTTTTGCGTTTACTTTCCTTTAATTTTATTTGCGGTATTTATCCATTTAAAGGAATAAAGGATTTTTTTTTTGTATAAAATCGATGTGGGCGTTTTGTTAGTTTTATGCTATTGTTGTCTTCAGCTTGCTCTGCATTTTTCTTAACGAGTGAATATGTATTTAATATGGAACAAATGGCAGCAAAGGGTTAAGGTCAGGTTGGAGTGGTGGCTTAGCAAACAAGCTTGAAGTCATAAGTAGCACTGATTGATGGATGTTAATATAGCTATATCCAGTGAGCTTTATTAAGGTAGTAGAGCAGAGATCCGATTTCAACTTCAGCAATTTCGCTGAGGTCATTGAAGAAAGGTTTGGCAAGACATCTTAGCCTGATTGTTGCTAACGCTGCAAAGAAAGTGCTCGAGTGATTCAATCTCGCTTGCGTTCAAGCAACTGCGGCAGGAAGAATTAAATGGAATACCTAATCTTTCAGCGTGCTTGCCGATTGTCCAGTGTCCGGTGCAGGTCGCTGTGATTCTTGCGATGTCAGACCGGCTTCTAGACAGTAAGTAGGTGGTTCTCAATTTATTATAAAAGGGCCAGATTGATCTGGCTGTTTTACAAGTATGTAAGGACTTCCAGTAGAGTCACAAAGGGTTAAACATGGGCTAATTGCAAACAATTGATTTTAAATTAATACAGTTTTAGTTCGAATTTATTTCTTTTTTATTATTATCAATTATCATTTTGCATACATAGAGTCAAGAAACAGGGTGTTACACTTGTAATTTTACGCCAGTGCTGCTGGCAAGCAATGCTCTAAGGAAGTTTCCTATTGATACTAACTTTCTGTGGTCGACCATGAACATATACTTACTACACTTGATAGTTCAAAATGACCAGAATTGAAGTTAACTGATCTATTTTCACTAAAAATACACAGTACTGTCCAAAACTATTTTTTATAGAAAAATGCAATTGATATAAAATTTTTATGAATGCCATTAGCATTAATTATGAGACCTGGAATAAAAGAATCCATTGATGAAATTCTTAAGAATCTCTGACAAGCTCTTGATTATTGTATGAGTAATAGAAGTCTGCGTAAGCGCACTTAAAACGGCCATTAAGTCACTTGTGTACACAAATTACAAATCAAATCAAAACAATAGACAAAGCAAGGGATATGAGCGCTGCAACCGCAAATGAAATGTTCTACAAGCTCAAGTGGAAAGTTGGGGATGCAGTTTTTGTAAAAAGTAATATAAGTTGGAAACCCCTAGACTTATATCCAAATTTTAAGTGTATTACGGAGAATTGCAGAGAGCCACTCAGCATTTTTACCATTTAGAGTGGCTCCGTATCCTGAAAAGGATCGTTTTTTACCTAATTTCAGAAAACTTTTTTTTGTTCCAATCGATAGGGAAAGGTCGAGAAAGGATTTTGAACATCACTTAGGTTGGCTCTGGTCCTTGGAAAGGACCGTTTTAGCACTTGACGTCGTTTTTGGGTGCTCAGTCATCGTCTTCAACTGACTCGCAACCTTCGCGAAAACGTTTTTACCAGTCGAAAACTGTTGTTCAGCTTAATACTCCTCGCCGAAAACTTTTTGCAACGAAACGTACGTTTTTGTTGCATTCACGGCTGGTTTTGATTTTCCAACATAATTTGTTTTTTTGGCTGTTACGCGGATGTCTTAACTCAACCATTCGACAAGCTTGCGCTGTTAGTTTGAACCCGTTGAAAAGAAAGAAATTATAGTTTCTTAACGATATGTAATGTCGACAGATGACGCTACGCGTTCTGGTGGTAGATATAAAGTCTGGGTGGAGATCTGTTGCAATATGTAATGTGTTTGTTACTGTTCAATTTCTTAGTAGCTTGCAACAAAAAAAATATATTAGAAAGTAATACACATGTGTAAAATAGTTCTGTATAAAATATTATACCAAATAATATTTTCAAAATCCTTCGAAATAAAATCAACAACAATGTCGATTAAGGACTTATTCAGGCCTAAGAACTTATTTTCATTCTCAGGAAAAAAAGAAGAGGTCTAGTAAAAGTGTTATTTCGGCCACGCCGCAATTTGAATACCCTATCCTGCCAGTCCCACTTTTAAAAATTCGCCTAGCTCTTGTCCAGAACTTTAAATAGCTCTGTGAGCGTTTTGAAGCTTTTGCTTTCATGGGTGGTGCCACCTCCTCTTGTCGAAAGTCGACACTTATTTGTCCACAGCTTGTCCGAATTCTTTCTAGCATTTGTGAGAAATTTGGTTTCACTCCATCACATAATTCTCAATATAGCGTTTAAAATGCTTTGCAATGGACCGATTTCGCCCTTTTTTAATCCCATGAGCCACACCTTTGTGTATCAAATTTCATTCAATTATCATGCACGGCTTTTCCATAATTGTGATTTCAACTGAATAACTATAGTTTTTTATTGTAGCCACGCCCTCTTTTTTTGCGTTACAAACGATATGACATTGTGTATGACTCAGAATATGAGTGTAGTGCATAAAAAAAATGAAATTCTAATGATTTATTTTCCAGGAATGAAGGTCACAGATCAAAATAATTATCACATATCAAAAAAATATATATACTAAAATGTGTTCAGAGGGATGGACTTAAATTTGCTCGAATTACGAAAAAATAAATCATAGATACTATTATCGTATTCTAATCGTTATTTATTTGGTACACCAAACTTAAGCACCTTTTACTATTTTTTTAAAAGTATAATATTTTTTTAAAAGTAAGAAAATTGATTTCATTTCTTATTAAATTTTAACGAATCTAAACCGCAGTTCTGAGTCGACATTTCTTTTGTGTTGTTTTCCCACAGAGCAAACATCACGTGGCGCCCAAGACTACGCCAACAACAACAATAGCAATAGTAACAACAACAATAACAACAACAGCAATCACACGACCAACGATGAACACTCACCCAGTAAGACAAATTCAAGCGTCAACAGCAGCAGTAGCAGTGGCGCCAACGCACACTTGACGGGAATCAACGGCATCAACAGCAATAACAACAACAGCAATATGGGCGCCAACTCTGGCACTTCACCATCACAACGTGCCGCTGCAGTCGGACTCTCCCCAGCGGAGCATGCGGCTGCTGCATTGGCCCATCACGCGGCGGCAGCTGCTGCACAACTGCCTCCACATGCTCATCATGCGCATCATCCACATGTGGCCGCACATCATCATCCACATCCTCACCACCCGCATCATCATCATCACGCCCATCATGCACAGCTGCCGCATGGCGCCGCTGGTCATCCTCATGAGGTGTTTTTAAATGGAGGCGCCGCTGGCGGCGTCGGTGCTGGTCACCCTAACGGACTCCTAGGAATGGGAGGCGAAATGGGCGGCTTGATGGGTGGTGCCACAAGCGGCAGTGGCAAGAAAAAGAATAAGCGAAGGCATGGGCGCACAATCTTTACCAGCAACCAGTTAGAGGAACTGGAGAAGGCCTTCAAGGAGGCGCACTATCCAGATGTGAGTGCACGCGAGCTGCTATCGATGAAAACAGGACTGGCGGAAGATCGTATACAGGTAAGTGCACGGAAGAACTTGGACTTTTTATAGCTTTGCAGTGCAATTTAATTTCAAGTCCCTTACGCTTCTTGTCCCCTATTCTGCTCCTTTTATGTTCTTATATTGATTGATTTGAAGTTTATCACATTATTTTGCCTCGTACTCTTTTCAAATGCATTTCAAATGCATGGCAAATGGCCGGGTCTCAATTTTTATTATCCTGCAAGTGGTTTATTGGATTTCCGCTTTATTGGACTGCAACTCTGGTATAATGTGGAAGAAGCAGGTAGTGCGGCATGGTAACGGATACGTTAAACGCGCTGACGTGCTGTCGTGCTAAGGTTTTATTTCAGTATGCGGCAGTGTTAGAAAATTATTTTGATTTTAAAGCAGAAAGTACATCTCCACAATTCTCGGTTGGAATGCCATAAAAATGTTCTGTGCTTGCAAGTTTATGATTCCGGAAAGAATGCAGTTGCAGCAGCAGCAGAGTAATAAATTTTAAATACCTTTTAACAAGATGGCTTCTTTTTTTTGTATAAAATGTAGAGAAAACTTTCTATATTTAATCCAAAAAAAAGGCGAGGACTTCAAAATCAACGTCATTTTATCATGAAACGCGTATCAGCCCATTCCATGACTTCGGAAACGTCATATTTTTCTACCAAAAATATGTACTACCTCATTTGAAAGCGGTAGTATACGAGGGCGGATTGATAATGATCCGGTTTAACGATGAAAACACACTTTATTTTTTAAATTTCGTTTAATTTTTCAACATAGTCCCCTTTTAGCTCGATACACTTGGTCAAACGATATTCTAACTTTTTGATGCCATCCAAATTTTAGGTTTTGTCGAACTCCTCAAAATATTTCGTTGATTACTTCATCATTTGATGTGAATCTCTCTCCCGCGAGCCATTTTTTTAAGTTTGGAAATAGGAAAAAGTCACTCGGTGCTAAATCTGGACTGTAAGGTGGATGCGGCAACAATTCGTAACGCAATTCATGGACTTTAGCCATTGCAATTGTTGAAGTGTGTGGAGTTGTTGATTTCGTTTTTGATCATTTGTGAGTAATCGCGGCACCCATCTGGCTGATAGCTTCTTCATATGAAAATGTTCATGTAAGATGTTGAATACACGTTCATATGAATTGTTTACAATGTCGACAATCTCTCTCAACTTCACTCGACGATCATTCAAAACAATATCATGGATTTTGTTGATCATTTCCTCAGCCTTCCTGATGATGGCATTGTTTCAGTGCTCGTACGACCACGTTTAAATTCAGCAAACCATTAAATTACGGTTGAATTCACTGGAGCAGATGAGCCATAATATTTATCAAGCTTTTCCTTTGTTTCCTTCGCGGTTTTTCCACGCAAGAAATAATGTTTAATCAATGAGTGAAAATCGGTTTTATCCATTTGACAAGAAAAGTTAAAAGTTATCCGACTTATATGGTTGCCAAGCAAAAATTAAATGACATATCGCGCCAAAAATTTACACGAAGCCTATTGACAGATTACACGCGTGGAAAAAAATTACCATATGATGCCCAGTGTTGCGATCTGTTGAAAACCGCATCATTATCAATCCGCCCTCGTATGTTCAAATGCTTAATGTTTCAAATTTTGTCAAATGACCTTAAAGTATCAGTAGACAGAACCGCCATCATAATAACGCATTTATAAAAACTGTGTTGGTAGCTGAAACTTCCAAAATGATGGGTACATTTTTGAAATAAAATTAGCATAGGCCGACAAAATTTGTTCAAACTTTTTACCCAGAAACCAAAATATAATTTTCTGCGCTGAATTCGAGTCCTAAGTCAGATTTTCTCTGATTGCTCCGGCTTTCGAGATGTGAGATAATCACAGCTTTTCGAGACATTTGAAGCTATGTGATGTGGAATATTATTTTTTTATGAAACCATTAATGGGGGTCCGGAAGAGCTACTCTTTCCCTCTTCAAATATCTTTCTTCCAATTATCGATATATTCCAGTAATCATGTCGCACTGGAACTTATAAAGGGTGTTTTTTTTAGAGGTTTGTTTTTCGAATAGAGATAAAACTGGCATTTTATGGTCAAATCTGGCAACTCTAATGTCATTTATGTTCAGTTTGGTTTGCCATTTTATCATGAACAGGTTGACAAAAGAACAACGCTTGCAAATCGTGCAAATTTATTTCGAAAATAATGGTTCAGTTCGCGAAGCTTACCGCAAGCTCCGTCCATTTTATGGTCGACATAATCGTCCATCAGAGCAATTTATTCGGTTAACCATGGATTGTTTTCGCACTACGTTTACTCTATGTGATAATACGCATCCGCAGAGACGTCGAACAGTGCGCACCGAAGAAACAATTGCCGCTGTAGAGCAAAATGTTGAAGAGGACCCGAATGAATCGATTCGCCACCGTGCACAGCAATTGGAGCTTTGTCCATCAACTTTATGGAAGATTTTGCGCAAAGATCTTGGCTTGCGACCTTACAAGATCCAGCTTGTGCAAGAATTAAAGCCGCGAGACCATGCAATGCGTCGTGATTTTGGTGTATGGGCCGAAAATGAGATTGATCTCGATGCTGATTTTCATCGCAAAATTTTGTTCAGTGATGAGGCTCATTTTTGGTTGAATGGCTACGTCAACAAGCAAAATTGCCGCATTTGGAGTGAAGAGAATCCACATGAGACCCTTGAGACGCCATTACATCCACAAAAACTGACTGTTTGGTGTGCTCTATGGGCTGGTGGAGTCATTGGGCCATACTTCTTCCGAAATAATGCTGGAGAGTCAGTTACCGTTAATGGAGACCGGTATAGAGCCATGATAACCGACTATTTTGTTCCCGAATTGGATGGCATGAATGTGGATGAGTTGTGGTTCCAACAAGACGGCGCTACATGCCACACAGCGCACGTCACAATCGATTTATTGAAGGAAACATTCGATGAGCGCATAATTTCGCGGAATGGACCTGTCAATTGGCCACCAAGATCGTGTGATTTGACACCATTGGATTATTTTCTTTGGGGATATGTGAAGTCGCTCGTCTACGCCAACAAACCAGAAACGTTAGGGGACTTGGAAGCCAACATTCGTGGCGTTATTGCCGACATACGGCCCCATATGCTCGAAAAAGTGGTTCAAAATTGGACCTGTAGAATTGGCTTTATTCGAGCCAGCCGCGGCGGCCACATGCCCGAAATCATATTTAAACATGGCAATAAATGGCATAAAATTATCCTTCCAATAAAGCCAAATTGATGGACATTAAAACGATTTTCTTGTGTTTTATTTCAATTCAAAGCTCTATACCTCTAAAAAAAACATCCTTCAACTATTCATTATTTATATATTCGTTATGTGAAAGAAATCAAAATTTGACATCTAGAACCCGAACTCAAAACTCGTTGCACAAAAAAGTGCTTATGGAGACAGACCTGAATAAAGGTAGTAAGGCAGGCTTTATCAGTTATTATTTGAAATGTAGAGCAACAATATATTTTGCCCAAAATATATCAGTTTTTTTTTTAAATGATCGAAATTTTCAAAAATTTGTTATAATTCAAAAATTTCAAAAACTACCGAACCGATCATAAAGGTTTTCAAGTTTATTTACCACTATTTCAATATCAACATATGGCTATTTCGTGTTAGATATATTCGCAGCTAATATTTTGTTGTATCACTACCGCTTCGTCGTTGGTTAATGTGTAATATCGTATGTATCTGTGTACAGTATCTACCCATTTAATTATGACCGATAGAAAAACTATTGAAAAATTTCCATTTTCCTCAAATAAAATAAATACCGTGGAATTTTGTTCTTACTTTGATTGAAACATGTATTAAGGATATTTTTAAAGAATTAAGTTTAGAAGAATTTAATACACTCTGTTTCCACCTCTAAATTTTAGGACTTCATTAATTTTACTCGGCGTACTTGCGGTACATTCCTTTTAAAGATGAATCAATTATTCCACACGAGGCGAATGTTTTCTTTCAATTGAGCTACGGTGTTATACCTCTTCCTGTAGACTAGAGATATTAATTAAGACAAGCAATTCTAAATTGCATTAAGGTCTGTCCACTTGCCCGACTAAGGCAAAACTTCTGAATTTATAGAGTTCAGGAAGTTTATACTGGCTCTGGTCGTATGGCAAGGAGCTGCATTTTGTATGAATCTATATTTATCCTTGGAATGACCTAATATCTCGATGTAGAGCAACAAAACATTTTTAAAAATGTTAATATACTGGTAGAAGCTCGTTTTATCATAAAAATATATCGGCCCAATTTTAAACACAATATTATTTCGATACATAACACTTTGGCAGCAGCCACATTCACATTAACGTTGCATAGTTACCAAATTTAAGTTTTATAATAACGGTTAACACCCACCATACAAATTTCAATAAAAAAAATTACAAAACTCCGTGGGATTCATTTTATTTGATGCAGAATAGAAAATTTCCCAAATTTTCGCGTCGATCATAATTCAATGTATGTATCTGGGTGGCTCTCAAAAATTAGTTCAATAGCATGTGTTGTCAACATTGGAGCGCTACTCAAAAAACCATGACGTACCTGGATTAAGGATGTTCAGAATGCATATAACTTACATTTCTAACCCATTATATTGTATTTAAAGCGGTGAGAAATTCATAAAAATTCACAAATAGAAATTGAAATATCTAAACTTCATTACAAGATCGTATGCATAGTGTAACATATTATTTTGTAAACTAAACGCCTACCCAATTTTCAAAGTAATGTCTAAGCTCATCAAATTATCGATATTTTTGAGAACATTCCATTTGCAAATTTGTTTGTATCTTCTAATATTTTGTAGTGCCATGGCTTTCTTTGGCGTGCTGTTAAATGTGAATCAACCTTAAGGTATTTTTAGTACTCATCGATTCATAAAATTGTATCCTTTACTTTGAACAGACATTTGAAGGCTATAAGTAATGAGGGCGATAATCAATTTTTTTCAAAGTATATTTTTGAAGCACTTAAAAGAGACTTTGGGTTGCGAAAGAGCTACGTAAAAAGTGGCTTGCTTAGAAAGTGGACAATAATGTGCCCTCGCTTTAAGATAAATTCGAGATTTGTGGTGCCATGTCTCATGTGTCTCTATGTACTTTACAAATTAAAAAACTTATAAAAACAAGAGGCGGAATGTCTTTCAACAGACTTTTATTTCTAAGGACGCAAGTCTTCACAGGCATATTATTATGTAACATACAGTATAAAGTCACACAGAATACACGCCACATGGTCCTTATAAGCCCTTTATTATGCACAGTATAAAGACATAAACGAAACCTAATGCCACCTCACGTCTCGTCTATGTCTTTTTACTTCAAATAAATTGAAGTTGTATGTCTTGATCTGTACATTTAAAATCTAACGCGAAAGCATACGGATTTATTGAAGAGCTGCTCCAATTCATAAGAAAATGTCGCCCTTTATGTGAAGAATCATTAACTCAAAAAAAAGTTCTCACTTTTCAACTGATAAGAAAACAAATAATCCACAAAGCACACGGATCTCAGTCAGTAGAAAAATTGCCGCCACTAAGTCAAAAACTTTAACTTAAAATCATTGGCCATGAATCTATGGATAACCATGTCATTGTGGGCACTATAAATCAGCACAAGTAGTTCAAACTTTTGAAATAATAAAATTTATTTTTTCAAGTAATTCATGAATAATTTAACACCGAAAATATTTTATTAAAAATAATTACAAAAAGCAGGACAGCTTTTCCACGGTTCTGAAACTGCAGATTAAAGAAAATTGCTATGACAAATGTTGGTGTTTAAAGTTAGCATGAGGATAGTAATTTTTTTTTTTTTCGATCAAAATATTGTTCAATTAATGAGGATAGTAAGGAAAAAATATTATTTGCATGATTAACAAAATATCTGCAGCTTCTGCCACACCCATGACAACCTGTTAAATATTGCTTCCATCAATTATTGTGGCACTAAAACTCAAAAGAATGATGGCGAACAGCAATGCGGAGTATGCATTATGGCGGAAAGTAATTCAATTATTGCATCCTTTCTTTCATGTTTTGTCCTTTAATCTTAAGAAATCCATTAAAAAAGAGAACTCCTTCGAAAGGACATCCTTTTATTTCAACAAAAGTGTCGTACTGCGCGGCGCAAGTGATTGTATTATGAGCGAATCACTAAAAACCGAAACGAAGGACCTCTTGAAAATAAATATGTTCGCATGTGTGTATATGTGCCATTCGTGTGCACATGTGAGAATGCGTTTTTTTAAGGACCTTCAAAACGTATGCAAAACCTAACCCCAAATGAGCTAACTGCAAAAATTTGCTGAAAATCAAAGCAAAGCACGATAACAAAAGTGGGAAAGTGAAAAAAAAAGAGGAGTGAAAATTAGCATTGAAATGCGTGCACTTCAAATCGATGCCGTAGCAGCCATTAAAAAGATTTTGTTTCTCCTGCCGTTCCATCCTGCCGCTCAACAAATTTTGTACTTTTGCAAGTTTATGTTGGTTTTGTTTTTACTTTTAGTCCTTTACTTTTTTGAATGCCTTTTTTACTACTCTTTTTGTACTTTCACACAAACATGGCTGCCGAAGAAATTTTTAATACACATGTGGAAAAGAGATAGCAGTAGATTTAACTTATTACAACCATGTACATATACTCGTATATGTACCGGTGATGGTAAAGTGATATATTTGTACCTTTTTGTGTCCTTTTTCGACAGCGAAAGTACAAAATTTTCAGAAAAAAGGACAAGATACAGTAATCTAAAAATATGGGACAGCCTAAAATGTGTACACCGCTGTAACAGTAGGTACGATATGATTCTCAAGTTCCATTGATTATAAAAATTAAATTAATAAATATAGAGACGCATTTTAATGAAATGCTAAAGGTTGCCCACAATGAAAAGACAAATCGAGCAATTAATTATTAAGGAACAAGGTCGTATTTACAAAGCGACTTCTCACGAATAATTTCTAGATAGAACTGTGTATTTTTGCTTATAATTTTTTTAATAAAAATCGTTCTTCTTACTGAGATATCTACTTTTCATAAATGTAAGCCCTTGTAAGTAGTACATACTTCCAATAGGAATAGCTGAGAAATCAGTGAACAACACTGAAAATCGGTATTTGTGAAGTTGAAGTTGGTGCACTATCCGTCTGCAACGTGAAATATTTGCACAAACATCTCTATGTGCATTCCTATAAGATCCAAAGACTAAAGCCCCAACAATTCACATTTTGGTCGAAGATTTAGTGAATAGGCCGAAATCCATTTGCAAATGTTTCCATTTTTTGCCGCTAAATTCTATTTAACCGAATTATAAGCGACAAATCCCCAAGGGACACTCCAATGTTCATTGCATTCTGAAAAATACACTTTATTGTATGGTTGACATACAGGCGCAGGTGCGGATTTACCTAATAGGCAGCATAGGCAGCTGCCTAGGGCGGCAAATTTTTAGGGGCGGCAAATTCCGACCGTTTACACTAGACAAAATGCTACTTTTAAGTGCGAAACTACTATACTTTTTACCCAAAAGTGTTCAAGTCTAACATATTGTTGAATATTCTTTTTTTTCTTTCCGTATGATGAAATATAGCATATTTACAAGTATTTTTACGAAAATGAATACTGTGAAGTTTCATTTACCGGAACCTCGCGGTTTTGCAAAAAAACCCAAAAAAATCATATAAGTACACGGAGAGAAAAATGAAGCTCGAGCAGCATGAAAGTTCCCACTTAGCGGGCATGGCGGAAACTGACGCTTCACTATCGTAAATTTCATGCGTAAGTTCCCCCAATTCCTGTTTTTAAAGCGTAACCGTCTCCCCATAATTTTTCCGAACAAAGTGTCTATTAATAGGAAGCTCTGTTTACTACACAGCGTAAACGCGTGTCCTAAAAATATGAAGAAGTTTACGAAAAATTTGCTGTTTTGATTGATTTGAGAAACTTGAATAATGCTGACATCCGGGAAAAAGCAAAAAATTTACAAGAAGCATTCAATGAAGATTTGGAGACTTCATTGGATGATGAATTGATTCATTTCAAAGCATATCTTGCATGTGATCTGGATTCAAAAACAGTCACACCCATTGAAACTTTCAAATTTAACAGAAGTAAAGATCTTGACGTAGTTTTCCCAAATGTCGACATTGCTTTCAGAATTTTTCTTTCCTTAGCTGTCACAAACTGCAGCGGTGAGAGATCGTTTTCTTGTTTGAAACGAGTTAAAAATTATTTTAGATCAACTATTGGACAAAATCGCTTGAATTCTTTGGCCTTGTTGACTACAGCAGCAGAAGTTTTGCGTCACATAGAGTGCGATGAAATAATAAATGACTTCGCGCTTCGTAAAGCGCGACGTACGAACATGTGACGCGAGCTACAAAAACATGTAAATATAAACAACTGTAAATAAACATTGAAAACATTAGAATTAATTTCTCCTAATTAATCACTCTTACCTTTTTGAATTGTACATATTTTCCAAATGAACAAGTTCATGCATTTTCAAGGTCAATTCATTAATCAATAACAGAAATTAGGCTGCTGTCTGAGGCGGCAAAATCGCAACTGCCTAGGGCAGCAGATGACCTTAATCCGCCCCTGTGCAGGCGGTGTTATCGGAGCTTACTTTTCCAAGCAGGCAAGATAGCGTATTAGAGTCGATGCGATATGTCACAGGTTAATGATTGACGATTTTCTGACCAAGCAAAAATCGCTTTACTGAAGTAACACTTCGACGACAATGTTATCTCCCGAAATAGAGCTATGAATTAAACTTCAAGACCGTGTGACTCCAGCGCTAGAAGGGCCCATACCACCGAGCCCCGAGGTTAAGGGCACTCCCATCATCTGTTGTGGGAAACGGAATGCTAAGACCTTTTTTTTTGGTTGGTGTGACCGTCAATATATACACATATTTAACAAAATCCAACTGGAAACCCCTTTGATAGCACCATTTCGACAACTCTTGTGACTTGCAATTGAAAAATTCATTTATTTTCAGCGTTGAATTATTGTCGGTTGGAGTACGAAAAGCGAAACTGTGCAACGATTTGTGCTTTGCAAGATATTGGTGATATAAAGCCTAAATTGCTTGAACGTCGTATAATTTCTAGCTGCTAAACTTCATTTATCTTTTAAATGACTATCCGATATTAACATAAAATATGTTTAATTTCAATTCAAAGTTATATCTTCTGAAAACGATACTTTTCCTCAAATTTGTGAAGGTACGGTATAATGTTTTAAAAAAAACTTCATTGTTTTGATTCTAAAATAGCTACAATATTCGATATTTTACTGCCATTACTATAAATAGTGGCGGATGCAAACACAATGACTAAAGTTTTTTGTTGTCCTTCATTTTGCAAAAAGTTTTTCTCCTTTTTGTGCTTAGGATTCCTTTTTTTTTTTTTTGTATTTCTTCCTTATTTTCATGCAAATTTTCCTTTGTTTTCAAATTTTCACTGTCTGCCATGTGTCTGGCGTTGCCACTTCACTGCATTTCTACTACATACTACCATCTGCCATAGGCATTGCAACTGTTGATTTTTTTGGTAGTGTTTGTTTTTTTTTTGATTTGTGAACATTGTTTTTGTTTTAAAAATTATGTTTTCTGGTGTTGAGTTTATACGAGTAAACCCTTAAGACCTTACTGTGATGAATTTTTTTAGTTTTCTGGGAAAACATTATATACTATCTGTCCGTGAAACGTAAATATGTACATTGAGTCGATATTCCGCTTTTTCGAAATGAAATGAATAAAAGTAAAAGTATTGCTTTCTATCATGTTAACAAAACTTGTGGGAGACTTTACTATAAGATTTTTTAACAATGTATCAAGCTTGTTTTTCCGTAAAAATGTTCCAGCGCTTTTTGCAATTTTTATATTTTAATACCCCAAACTCAGGGTACGCATGTGTGTATGTACAGTAAAAGCTCCTTATTGGCGCTTCCTTCAGTCGCGTTTTCACTATTCGCGGGAAAAAGAAATTGTGACCCAATTCCTATATTCGCGGCTAAAGATTTCTCTATTCGCGGATCTAATCAGTACATAGTACATGCATATACATAAATAAAAAGAACTCCAATATGTATCCAACCAAATATCCTTTGTATACGCGTCGATAAATGGACTAATAAAAAAGTAAAATAGACAACTATGTATGTTATTAAATGATATCGCCGCTGTATTGGTTCATCCTTTGACATAAACCGCCTTCGCCGCTGTCGGTGTTTTTGAGAATGTAAACAAACAGAATTAAAGCAACCTTATTACTAAGAATCATTGGAAGAACTGAAGCCGTACACATTGAAATCATGCTGGACAAAAACTGTGGCCTGCTCTGACTGCGGAAAATTATGAAGAATCTGTGCAAATTCAAACTAAGACTGCAAACATAGCCGAAATTGCGAATGGAATAGGACGTGATGGGTTCGAACAGATAGAATCAAGTGACATTCAGGAGTTGCTTGAATCGCAAGATGAAGATTTGACTGAAACCGACTTGGAGGAAATGTTAAATTCACAGCCCATTGAAAAAGAGGCTTCAACAAGCACTGGAAATGTGACATTTAATCTGAAAAATCTAAGTGAAAGTTTAAGAATGGCAAATGGGCTTTGTGATTTCTTGAATGAAAATTGATCCTTCTATGGAACGAAGTCTTATTTTTAAGAAGCAAATTGCTAATGCCACTGCTGAATCACAGTTTGAACTGAAGGAGCTTTTAAAAACTGCCAAGCAAGAAAAAATTACAAAATTCTTTAAACCGTTGCCTATGCCTGAAGATAATAATTAATATGTATGGTCAAAAACTTCAATTAAATTGTTTTTTTTTTATATATTTGTTTTTTATTTTGTCACCTACGAACGTATCTCTTATAATCCCATATAAATTACCATTCCGTATTCACGGTTTCTGTATTCGCGGCATATTTACGGAGCATATAGAGAGCTTTTACTGTATATTCACTTTGTCATTCCGTTTAAAACGCATAAAAGGAGGCAAAAGTATATAAATTCTTCATCAGCGTCTTGATCTGAATCGATTTAGCCATCTCCGTCTGTTTGTCCGTCTGTGTGTATGTCTATGGAAATCACGATTACTGGGAAACAAAGTAAGATAAGTGAATTAAAATTGGTAGACAGGACTCACTTTCAAAAAAGTTTACTGGGATTTGGAATGGGCGAAACTTGTTCTAAGGCACGCCAACCGCCCACACAAACATAACATTTAAAACTCTATATTGAGAGATTTATTTGACTTAGTACATTCACATTTCTCAAAAATACTAGAAATAACTTGTATAAGATCTGGACAAAAAGTTGGTGAATTACATCAAGAGGACAAGAAAATACTTCAAAACGCCATACTAAAGGAGTTATTTAAGATAGGGTAACCAAATTTTATACTAATAGTAAGAATAGTTCAGATAAGTTATGGACAATAATTTGATAAATTTCGACAGGAGTACGTGACAACTCACATACAAGCAAACAATTCAAAGCGTTATTTTAAGAAATTATGAAACCAAATTGCACACAAATATTACAAATAGTTGGATCTGGCATCGGACAAAATGAGAACGTGACACGTCCCATAATGGCTTCAAAATGCTGTACATAGAGCTGTTTTAAATAAATTTGCCAAACTCAAATTTTAGTAAAATGTTAAGGATTGTGCGCACTTTTACTGTTAATGCGGTGTAGGGTGGGTAGGTTTTGGCGAGGACAAAGTTAGCGGCCTTATTAATTTACTCTAATTTTTATGATTTTTTATCTCTCAAAAGCATTTAATTCTTAAAAATCTGGTCAGAGTTGTTAAAGCGAAACAAACTTTATATTCATCAAAAATTATATTGTCGCTCGCAAACGGTAAATCATAAGGCGCTTGCGTGAAAAATTTCGCCAAAAATGGCCAGAATTGTTTAAGGACAACTCATGAAATGCACCATTGCATAAAGCCATCACTGGGCAAGAGTTTTTAGTCAAAAATTCAACGAATTACATCGACCAATCATCATTTTCATCTGATATACATCCGACTGAATTTTTTCTGTTCGCGGAACAAAATTTACCACTTCGAGGAGGCGCTTTGTCGGTTAAAGCCATAAACGCAAATTCGCTGAAGCTGCTGAAAACTGTATGGAGGACTGAATCAAACGATCGCGTAATGAAGAATTATTCATATTGGTTCGATTTATTTAAAAATTCCGGATACTTTTTACACTTTAATCTTTAATATTGGTTTATTTATTAATTGTTGTACTTCATGGGAATAAAAATTGGCGCTTATGAACGCCTGCCACTTATACAAATGGAAATCTCAAGAAGACCCAACTTTCAAAAACTTAGCACCATTAGTGAGCGTATCAGAGTTATGGTAACGAAAGCTTTACAATATCTTGATATTGCAAAGTGCCGGAGCACCTCCTTTACAAATAATGCCTTAAAGCTATACCCGATGCTCTGTTTGAGTAAATGCGACTAAACTGCACATATGTAAGTGTTGCAAATAAAATAGACGTCAAAAAGTAAGTAAATTCGGAAAAGAGAGCGTGGCAATAGAGTGAGCTAGAAGATAGCTTTCAGATGATAAAAAACTATTTGGTATCCCCATACGTGGTATGGGAACAAATATTGATCTATGATATTGGGCCATCAATTGATCTGTGAAGCTTTTCATATTTTACTACATCATTTTTGTCCTGGGTCGTTTTATCCAGGTACTACTAAGTATCTTTAAAAATGATATAAATAGCTTAAAGTAAATTTAAAAGACTGATAACTTTCTATGCTGTTTTAAAAAAAAAACAACTTGACAATGAAAAGTGAATGCACTTTATATGTGACATACACCGCACAGCAATTTATGCAATCACTTTTGAAATGCCTAAATACACTTCATAGATTCAATTAGCAAGTAATCTTTGCTTTTTAAATCAAGTGCGCTATTTAGAAAAAATCCTTTTATACTCTTAACGAGAAACAATGCAGTTTTGAAAAACTCTCAACTTCTCGATTGCTACAATATCGCAATAATAACAAAAATCCTCTCGTTTTGCATTGAAGCATTAAAATCTTGGGGTACAGCATATCATCCTGTTGCCACAATCGCATTAGCTTGCACTCAACATTATGTTCGCATTTATTCGCCTGCGATTAATGAAAGCTATAAGTCTTTTTGAAACTCGAAAACGCATTAAAAATTTAACATTAAGTACTTAGTTATTGAAGTAAGTAAGCAATCGGATGCATTTGCTAATTAAACACATTAATCTCATATACACGGAAAAAGCAAGAGCTCGAAATTCTTGTAAATATTAATCAAAATTACAGAAATATTAGTAGAATTTTTAGTAATCTTGAAATGGTTCGAGTTTCTAACAAAAATTGCTAAGCATAATATAAAAATTGCATCTTCGTTCTCATCGATTTTTCGAATGCATGTTTTAAATTTTTACAAAGTAGATATTAATACAACTAAATTCACGTACTAAATTACTGAAATAATTTATTGAATTTTAAAAGGACTGTACTAATTTTTCGTTAAGAGATGTAATATTATTAAAAAGTACATTGTAAAATTTGTATGATGAAATAATTAATAACTGAAGTTGATTTTTATAATTTATTACATCAGCTATGTAATTTTAATATACTTTATAGAAGTTTTATGTTTAGTACTTTTAGTGCAAAAACAACAAAAAAATTACAAGTGAAAAAGCATTAATTGTTGGAGATAACTCCAACAATTGTAAAGGAACAAAAAATGGGCAACCAGCTGCTTATACCAGTTTCAGTGACAGCTACGTCACATCTTCAGTAAGCTTTGTTAGCCGATGTTAAAGAGTCTGCAAACACACTATATTTATTTCTTTGCATTGACCAGTTCAGAATCATAGCAAACAAAACACAAACGTAATAAAAATTACTTATCTTGATTTAAAATATTAATATGCATGTATATGAATTAATTCAATCATACTTTATAACATAAGAGTTTGTAAAAATTATTTTCTATAAAATAATTTTTCTATTGCTACTTTTTATAAATTATAAAGTGGGAATCATAAATTACTCGTACAATATGAAATATGCTCACATTGATGAGCGCTTTAGTAAAAATTAAATAAATTACAAACAAGAATAGAATTTTTCATAATGATTTCTTATTTATTAATGTAAAAGAGTAATATTTCTTCTCAGCTTTTAATTTTTGTATTCATCTATTAATTTTTGCTAAAATTTGAGCTAGTGTTTTCTCCTTGTAGTTTGTAAAAGCTGGAGGAAATTTTATATAGTTAAGGATATAAGTACGTAGTTACTTTAACGCGCTACTACTCTTGCCAGTTTAAGGTTCTCTAAGCTCTAAGTTTACTGTTCTTATAAAGAAAATGAGCTGTGAGAATATTTTCCAATTTCTGGTTAGTAATCCGTGATCTCATTTGGTTATATATCTTAGAGCGAAAAAATAAATAATCTTGCTATTGGAATTGCATTTGCCCCGCGCAAAGTCGTGTTGGTACGGTACTGGTCTTTAAAGCCTCCTGAATAAAACAATTTAAACCCTAACTTATCTGGGTTTTGAGACAATACTAAGTACCCGTGGACTAACCTTTGGAACAGTAATATGTATATGACTTGTTTTTTAAGTATTTTACTTCCAATAGGGACTTATACTCAAGAGCGGTGGATTACGGTAGGACTAGAGGGTAAAGGGTGGAAAGTAGCAGAATATTAAGTTTCATACTAGCAGTTTAAGATAGGATACGGCATTTATAGGATAAACGAAACAGAAGGATCTTTCTTCTGTTGGTCTCACCGTTAATACACACAAAAAATCTCTACTGGCGTTGCAGCGGAAATATATATAAATATTTTGAATGACATTTCATCAGAATGTATTTCAATATTTAATGTAATTAATATTTAAATGTATATTTTATAAGGATACATACATAAGATGCACCCTATTATGACCATATAATATATATATATTTTAGTGCGGGGCCCATTTCTACTTCTTAGCATGGATTGCCCTTTGATCGTGAAAGTTTTCACACCATTACAATGCCAGCAAACTATGGCAGCTTACTGAATTTCCAAAGCTATCAACTTTAAATTTAATTCAAATGCACATTGTTTCTTGAATTGTGATATGAATCAGACTCAGAAACCATGTAATTTGACGCCTCTGACGCTAACGCTGAAAACTCAGTGAAGTAAGACCATTTGGAAGTCAACATTTGCGGTATTATTGTCTTAGATAAGACTCCAGATGCTCGAAAACTGAACCTCCAGGCTGCGTTATACTCGAGCCAGTCGAGGCGAACATACATACGTATATGCCCGAAGTCATGTTGAATGCTAAATAATATTTAATTATCTACCGACTAATTTCAATATTCAATTCATTCAATTTCGGTTTTGTTATATTTGATGCAATGACATTTTGAAAAATACATCAGAATTCTAAAACTAGCTTGGATTTAAGGATTACCTACAAAAGAACTGATGACCTCAAGTCCATAGCCTTAGAAATATTTTGCCAGGAAGTTCAATTCAGTATTAAAAACATTAATTTGGAAAATATGTGTAACACAGAAAGTTGTTATATGAACAATTTTTTCACCGCTGAAAAGTCAGTCTTAACTGCCTAAGAATTGAGTAAAATAAATTTAAGATCCCACACATCTGATTCTAAATGGCGAAAGTGCTTAGGAGCGTTTTCTTTCAAAATGGACCGAAAATGAGAGAAAATTTGGTCATATATTAGTTGAGTCAAATGGGCTCTGGCTTGCCTATTTTTATTTTACTTGTGAACCAAATTTTATAAAGCCCAATTTCAATTGAAGGTGTTTGTCAAGTCTTTAGAAGAGTTTGCGTTGTGGTCCCCAATCGTTATAAGCATAACATTTTTGGTGGATTCAAAATAAAAATTAAGTTTTATGCCAATATGACTAATTTTTTAACATTCATTGTCGTCGGCAAGTTTTAAGAACAGCATTTATTACATGAATTTCATCATAAGTCATATGTTGGTCATTGAAAGAGAGATAATTACAATATATAATATTTTCATTTAGTCTTTTTTAAGAAAACCCACAGTAATTTTACGCAAACAAAGTTATTTCAAAGGATTTATTAAGCTTAAGTCTATAGCGAGAGATGATGTTGACAATACAAGAATTTTTTTCAGAAAAAAAATTTGTATTTGATAAAATTTATATTTTAATTTTTAAAACTTTAAAGTCAATGGGCAAACTTAATGTAACCTGTCTTGAAGGTTGCCACAATTTCATACGTAGGTCCTTTTGCGTTTTAACAATTAAAATGTTAATAGTATAATTATACGAAAATTGTATCCTTTTTGAAACAATTCCTTTGAATAATTTTATTATTATTTAATCAAGTTTTTTACTAAGCCAAGCACACACAGTTTAGTACGAGCACATCTCATAATTATGCAAAATTATTCAAATTAAAAGAGTACAACAATCTGGCAACAATTGCTTTTGTACTTGTACTGTAAGGAGTAGAAAAAAAATTAAAACGGTGCAAAAGGAAATGTAATTAAATAGCGGCATAATTATATAATTATCCTGTTATCCATTTGAATTATGATGATTATTGTTGCTGTTGCAGTTGTTGCTTTTTTATAATATGTATTATCCTTTGGCCATCAGTCAGTATTTTGCATAATGATTTAATCATCTGTGTACTGTGACAGTTTATCTCGTTTTTTTAAAAATAACCTTAAATAAAATGCTAAACAAACGTTCTCATTTTAATTCAGATAAGTGTTACCCTATATTGTATGCATTTACAAAAAAAAAAAACATCAAACTGCATCGAAATATTAACATATATTTTTCATAGGAACCAACAAAAACACTTGCTAACATTTTTAGTTTAAATATTTTTATTGCCTTTAATAACAACACAAAGGGGGGAAAAGGTATCATTAATCATGAAATTATTAACACCGATTGATTTTAAAAAGACATAGCTACATGCAACCAAATTAGCAGACAACAATAGAAAATCACCCTCTTTAATTCAAACAGACGCATTCAAAGTTTTGTTGTCTTGTCACTTTGTTACGGCAGTTTAACACCACATCCTTTGTAAAAAAATCAAACAATTTGCAGGCTGAAGGCAAAAAAAAAAAAACAGAATCGTTACATTATTTTGAAATTACTTTTTAAAGTCTAAAGTTTGCAATAGGGCTTACAATCCCGAAAATTTTCGCAATCCCAGGTCTCTCAAGACCTATTTTCGATAAACAGATATTTCATTCATTCCAATACTTTCACTTAAGTAAAACGCATTACTATACAAGTAGCACTTTCCATTTCTACTTACTCCTAGTGAGAACTGGGCAAAGATGACTCTACAGAATATCAGGGAAAAAAATTTTTTTCTTAAATTTTTTCACAATTTAGGCTGTTCAATTTTTTGCGGAAAATGTTCACATCAAATTCCTTTTGGGTGTTGAGTGTATGTTCCTATTAGTGTGCTTGTCCGTCGGTCAAATTGCAGCAAAGTACGTTAAAGATTATTTGTCAGAAGCCGTGAACGATTTAGAAATAGGTTGGAATAATTTTTACAGCAGGACAAAAGTTGAAATTCAAAACACAGCACTTATTGTTGCATGATTTAGAAAGGAAGGATTCGAACAAATTAATTTCAATGACGATGACACATACTATAGGAATTTGAAATCAGACAGATTTCGAAGAGAAGATGTTAACAGAACAAAATCTAAATGATTCTTTTGATGTGTGAAGTAAACGATTTGAAATTAAGCGGTTTATCTGCAGGCATCCAACACTCTGCCAAAAATTTAGATACTAATTTTCCTTCCGGATAAAATATATTGATTTATGAACTGAAGACCTGTGTAGATCAAAGGAAATGTGCATTGGGAAATTATAGACACTCCCTAATGACCATGAGCGATGAAAGATTTTTGTCGAGAACCTATGTTCAATGAGAAGATAAAGATAAAGCCTTCGCTAGTTGCTAGACATAAATTGAGTATGTTTTGATTTGAGTACACTCAGGGAAAAAATATCCTATAAACGATCAATTATGGACCCATTGATTTCAAAGTTAAAAAAATCCCATTAAGGCAACAGTTTTCGTGCAAAATGACTATTGTTGAGCCAATACAACTTCTACTATAAAGAGAACCAGATAAACTATTGATCTATTTATGGTATTGTTCCATTAATTTCATAGCTAACGCATTATTATTTTTGTTTCCATCAATTTTTCGACTTCATTTCAATTTAGTTTAATAAAACAACAATAGTCTGTAGCTGAGCTAGCTAAGGAACAGGGTCGCATTCAAAGTAATCCAGAAAAGAAACACTCATTCGAGTCAAGTCGCCATATTCTAATCGATTTATAAATAAAAATTGTAAGAGAAATTATATTAAAAAGAATTCTGTTCCAGGATTTCAACACATGCGGGTTGCGTCCTAGGTAACATCCGGCATAAAATAAATTATTTTACAATTGCTTAAATTAATAAACATAAATAGAGAAATGAAAGATGTTTCCCAAAAGAAATCTCTAAACAGCAAATGAACTTAATATTTTAATGAGCGCAACCAAAAGAACTTTTTCATGTGGTCGACAACAGGAAGCAATCTGAAGTTGCCAATTTTAATTCTTCGGTAAGGTCAAAAATGATCAAAACAAGGTCGTTAAAAGGCTTTGTTGACTAAGATTATGCTTCCATCGGAAGCTTTCATTGCTTGAAACAGTTCACAACTTTTGGATTTCAGGTAGTACTAAAGGTCCGTGATCCCGAGACGTTGGGATCAAAATCCCTAGATTACGTTATACAGAAATAAAACAGTACAACTTAAAGAACCTCAATTCTTTACTTATTCGCAATTTTTCACATGCGGACTTAAATCTTCCACAAAACTATGGACAGACAGTTGAGTTGAGAATTGCGGCACATGCATATCCTTTTGACACCCCATCATTCTCGTGTTGCCGTGCCGGTTGAAGGGTAACAGCATTTTGGATTGCTTTGTGGGAAACTTTTTAGCAGATTAAGTTGTCCCGAGGGAATTTTTCACAGAAGTGCAATGAAAATTGACCGTTTAATGCTTTCGTAGATTATAACCAGGCGTTCGAGAATGATGAGCATAATGTTTACAATGTTTTTGTTGTTATTATATTTAATTAATTTAAAGAGTAATAAAATTAAAGCATAAAGCCGTTCGTCTGAATATAAGTATTAGGGTGTTTCATATTTTTATTTCTTTTGGTTTGCTTATAAAAGCGATAGAAAAAATTTAATAATAATATTAAAAAGGTAATAGCTTAATAAATAATCCCTAGAACTTTCAAGATATCCTTAAAATTTTTCAATCATGCTAAATATTGATTGATTGTTTCAATATTTACATTGAATTATTTTCTGCAGAAGGTGCCAAGTAGTTAGTGGTAGAATGGTGCAAGTAATATGCTTAGTCATAAAAATTTATATCCGGCAATACTTTTTATTTTCAAAAAGCTGATACTTCACTTTTTTAAGTATGGAACTGTATTCAAAAGATTCTAAATGTTAAAAACAATCACCAAAATGAAAAGTTTAACAAATTCGGTGGCAAGCAAATCGATCGAATGCTATCACGCCTCTAGACTTTTGTCATAGTGCTATGTAAAGCAAATTGTGTATTTCATTAACCGCAATATAATTCCAAGGTCTTAAAATCAAATCCGTACCGTTACTCGAGGACTTTGCCAAAAATTAATGGTAAATCTATACATAAATACGCAGTTGGTAAACGGTTACAGCGCTTTTTAACAGCCATAACACAACATAATCGCTTTGTTTTTGTTTTTGTTGGAAAGATTGTAAAGGGAGTAGGCGATGCCACGCCTCTAATGTGAGAAAATGTTTTCCCGGCTAAACTAAAGGACCGATTTTAATGAATTTTGGTTTGGAGTTAGATAAATTCTTGAATATTATTGGGTGGTGCGCACCTCTTAAAGGAAAATACGTCTTTACTGCTAAATGAAGGACCGAGTTTGATAAAATTTTGTAAGGACACAGAAGTGGAATCACCCTTAATAGGAAAAAACGCTGACACGGCTGATCCGCTGCACCGATTTTAATGAAATTTGGTATGGATATAAATTGAATCTTGAGTAATCATATTTGAGTAGAGTGGGCGGTACCACGCCCCTAACAGGAAAAAACGTTGTCACTGCTAAACTAATGAACCGATTGATGAAATTTGGTACTGAAATAGATTGGGCCCTAGAGGAAGTATTTATTTCAAAGTGTACGGTGCCACACCTCCAATACGAAAATATGTTTGCATGACTTTTATTTTTGAAAGCGTTGTCAAAAAATGGCTCTTTCTCATATCAGTTTTTTAACATTAAATACCAAAAAGTTGGTTGAATTTCAACCACTGGGCGAGATCTAGTTTCATTAAAAGAGCAGAGATCTGTAATTTTGCTCTTGACGTCCATATTATATCACATTTAAAATTAACCTACAGTAGATCATGGGTTAATATGTAAGTCAAAATTTTTTAAAAGCTTTAGACTGAAGATGTTCTAAGAATCTTAAAACTATTTAAAAACAATGTTGAAATTGAATAGGTTTTCTTTACATTTCTGACCTGCGGTATTTGATAATATTTTAATAAAGAAATCCTTCCTAACTTAAATTTTGTAAATTTTATTAAAATCTGATGATTAACTCAGCTACAGAGCTTCTTTGGCGCGAAGTTTTTCGTCATATCATAAACATTAGCGCATCAGAACCTACTTGAAAAATAAAATTCAGTCACCCCAGTGTACATAATAAAAGATTATCATTACACATATGTATGTACATAGTTCCTAGCTATATTGAACACAAAAAACACAACGATGACGTCAGATCAAAAGATAGTATGTGTAGAAAGTATACTAAAAAATACGAAAATGTACAAAGGAATCGAATAGGTACTCCATTGTTCGCAGCTTTTCAGCTTTTCACACCTAACATTTCAATAAAAATTCTTTAAGTAAGCAGATACTGCCTATCCTCTTCCAGAGTTTCTCTCTTGTTGTTTCCCCTATTTGCCATAAGTAACCTTCATTAATGCTTATTAATACGGAATGAAATGAAATCCAATTTTTATACCTGCAAATATTTAATTAAATCACTATATAAATAAATATATCCACGCAAATAAATGACAAACGATGACCAACGACGCATCCTTAAACATCCTGCCATGGTCACCATAAATATTTTGGTCAACACAACTCATTAATTCATTGAAATAAATAATAAAGCAACAACATATCACATAATTGAATATCAAATTACGAATCATTAACAAAAGGGCGAGAAATACAAGAAAATGAATAATTCATTTATATCGGGAAATATAAATTTTTTACTTGTACGAATACTTTTGAATGCCTGGAATGTGTTTTTAATCCTTTTTTTTAAGTCCGGCCACGCTGCTATATCCTGCGAAACCGAACTAATTATGGCTGCGCAAACGGAGTGTTGTATGACGTCCATGTGTGTGTTATTGTTTTGACCATTGTTGTTGCTGTTGCCCTACATTGTTGTTGAGTTTACAGTGCAAGTTATTTTTGCGGTTACTTCAATAAAACACAAAAAAAAAATTGAGTCTTAACGAATTGTAACGCTGCGGCCGCCGCCTGTAGTGTCTACGCGCGCCACGAACGTCGTTCCAAAAGTTTTCTTTAAATTAAATTTTGGTTAGATTATTGCATGTTTTCATGAATTCTTTAAAAAATGCAAATACAGTGTTCACTCGGTGAGCGCAAGCCATTCAAGGCATATGGGCAAATCTCTCTGGAACTGACACTTTGATGTTTTAAATTTAAATTGTTATTATTATGAAGGTGTAAAAGCTCAAATTTAATCGTAATCCAATCTTAATGCAAAAGCACTTTGGCTAACGAAGCTGGTGTTGGACATACTGTAGGATATGATCCCTGAGCCGCGGCCGAAGACTGCTAGCAAACACCAACAACGGTTTCGCGGCGACCTTCAGCCGCGGTGTAGCCTATAATATGTTCATAATAGGATTAAATTGCATGCCTTCAGGCACACAAATCAACTAGTTTGACCTAGTTTATCCTAAAAGTTAGTTTGGTCGGTAATATATAGTACATAATTCAAAACTAATCTTGCGTAGGTTTTATTGAGCAAAAATCGTTAATTTTTTATTTTCTTTTCTATAACTATCAACTTAATCAGTATATTTTCTTGTTTTGAGGAAATAATGGCAAAAAATTGCAGGATACAAAGTAACTGGGTCAAGTATTAACTTACAGGGGCTCTAAGTGCAGTAAACCAATCGTTTTTATATTCTACAACTTTCTTCATATTATGGTTTTCGATTTAAGAAATTGCTTTCGAGTTAATATCCAGGCGTTAATAAGCGTCAGTTTTCTCTACATCTTTACCGAAATTTTGTCTGAAAAACGTTTGGAAAACGTTACTAGCTCGCATACTAAAAGTAGTTGCCTCAAGAAAAGATATACATTTGGCACTTCGACTCATAATTTCTAATATATTCTAAATTACTAAGAATTTTTAGTTTTTGCTTAAATGAAAACCTTATACGTAGTTAGTTCCGCTATTCAAGAGATCACTGTGTGTATTTAATGATCGGCATATTTACTTCGGTAGCAACACTTTATTACAATTATAATTTCCAAGTGCCTCTACGTCATTTCTGAGTGAACAGTTGTTGCATTAGGAAACAATTTCGTATTGTTTTAAATTGGAAAATAAAAAGTCTTAAGAAATGTGCAATACATAATGATATATGTAATTAAATCTCATGACCTCAAGTGTGCTATGTGCACTCGTATAGTTTACGAATTCTGTGCTTACTTGAAATTTTGTGAGTCCAAAATAAAATGCGAGTGTAGTGGAAAAGGCAGCCAGGATTGAAAATGTAGGCATGACCAAAGTGAACTGTTAACGTGGGGCCCCTGAACTTGCACTGTTTGTTGCGTATCCTGTCATCCTAAAGTTGAATTAGCTGTAACACCTCCTTTAGACCGCCGCACAGTGATTGAAAATTTGTTCAATTTTTGTTCAAACTTTATCGGGCTACTAAATTATTTTTTAACATCTCATTCAATCTTCTCTCTTCAAAAGTAACAAGAAAAAAAAAACAATTGAAAGAGAGTTTGTTTTTTGAACTTCGAACCCAAATGCAAACGGTACAAATGAGAAAGAAAAACAACAGTAACAACAAAGAATTCAAGAAGCAGCATAAACAACGAAAAATCAAACGACAATTTTTGCGTGAGCTTTTGCAAGAACTTAATCAAGAAAAAAAAAAAATGTCCAACTTTATAAAATAATACAAAACTGAATATGCAATAGCCGTTTTAAGCACAAATATGTAGTTTTAAGAAATAAATTATTTAATTTGGTTCAGTATTTTTGGCGCCAAAGCGTTACAAACTATTTCCACATAAGCAATTTTATGTAAATAGTACATATAGATGTTTTGTACATGACGTATTCCTTTGCAAATAATTAGTTACAAATGATTTCGTGCGCGTTTCTGGACCTTTTTTCTAATAAAAAAATCTGCAAATCTGAAGTTTTTTCAACATAAAATTGCAATAAAAGTGACTGTTTTAGAGAAAATATAGGTTTTCTTAAATTGTGTATAAAACTGAAGGTCATATTTCTTCAAAAATAATGATTCAGAAAAAAGTTAAAAATTAAAAAAAATGGCTTCAACTCAACAACTTTAAGATCATTTTTTAAGTTTTGTATTTATAAGGGCAATCCCCAAAAAAATTTTCTCTTTTTTATACCCTACACAGAGGGTATATTCACTTTATCATTCCGTTTGTAAGGCATAGAAGGGGGCGTGGCAGGTATGGATAAGTATATATATTCTTGATCAGCGGCACCACCTGAGTCGATATAGCTGTGTCCGTCTGTCTGTCTGTCTGTTGAAATCAAGTTCACGGGAAAACTAAGCAAGTTAATTGAATGAAATTTGGCACACAGCTCACATCTTCTTGCAAGCTGCTGGCATATAAAAATGGGCGAAATCGGTTCACAGCCACGCCTTCCGCCTATACTCTATGTAAATATACCCAAGTCCATTTAAAAAAAAGTTGCTGCGATTTTGATCAAAATTGGTGATTTAGTGAAGATGAGAACAAAATTAAGATCAGGCCAGATTTTAAGTTTGCAAAGGCTCTTAAAGGGACGTGGCACAGTCCTAAATTTTAACTTTTATAACGCCATAGCTCGTAAACCGTGCAAGATATTGTGATGAAATTTGGTACACGAATACAGTTCATATGAATCTTGAATTGCGCATAAAGTGGGCGGAATTGTAAAAGTGGGCGTGTCACTTTTTAACAATTGAAAATTTGGATTTAATATATCTCCAAATTGGCACATACGATTTTCATAAAAATTTTAGTGATGATACCACTGAAAATAGTCATCAATACAAGTTTCGTCAATATTCTGGGAAATTTCGTTGAAGGGCGTGGCACTGCCTACAATATTTAGAAACGTTATAAAAAGAGAACTAACAACGCAATTGCTATGAAATTTAATATGACAGCTATACTCGCTAAAAGGTGTCTTCTTCTTCGGCACAATAGTTCCGGTGGATGTGGCACCTCCCATATAAGCAAAATACGTTTAATGCTATGGATAGTGTGCTATGAGAGTAATCTTCATAAAATTTTGTGTGGAGTTGTCGGTTACTATAAGCTTTGAAATCAAATGAAACATGACAAGATTGCATCAATGGGCGTTGCACCTCCCTCATTAACATAAAGTTGTAAGTGCTGTTTTAAGTGAACTATTAGAGCGATTGATCTGAAATTTGATGTAAGTGGTTTACTGGGTATAAGGTACATATGAATCAAAAGCTTTCGAAATAGCAACAGTGGGCGTGGCATCTCCCATACAATTAAAATACCTTAAGTGGCATAACTATCGAAATATATGAGCAATCGTACTGAAATTTGGCGTAAGCGGTTTGTTTATGGAAGGCTATTTTTGTATCAAAATCGGACTGGATTGTACCAGTGGGTCTGTCACCGCCCTAAATTTTAGGAATAATTACGGCTCATATCGCAAACTATACAAGCTATTATGCTAAAATTTGGTTCGTGTATGTCAATCACGAATATCATTTATTGAAACAAAAATGGGGCGGAATAGGAAAAGTGGGCGTGACATATTACGTGTTTTTCATTTCTATTCTATTTTTTTCAACATTTCCCATATTCTTTGTACATTTTCAACCTTTTACCTATTCCCATTCAATTTCATTCGACATTTTCTTTTATCTTCAACTCTTTTATTAATTTTTCAGCATTTTTCATATTTTTCAACAAATTCAATATCTTTCAACTTTCTTCAATGGTTTTTATATATTTTTAGCATTTTCAGTTTTTTCCAACACTTTTCAACATTTTTGAATCTTTTTACATTATTTTCAACTTATTCAACCTCTTTTTAACATTTTTTTAACATCTATTTAAAAAGTACTTTCAATGCAGTGTAGGGTTTGTGAGTTTCGGCCTGGCCGAAGGTAACTAGTTTACTAGTTTTCTTTATATTCGTGTTTTACCTGGCCATCGTATTGAGCAAAAAAGAGAGTGTTGCTTTATCGCTATAAACTGACGTTTATAATGAAGTTGGTAATAGCACTTTAAATGAGAAAAATGTCTAGTAATCAAAATATAGTTCGCGAACTCTTCAGCCTTAGCGAAAAAAGTCAGTGCAGGAACATAACTATCCAAAATATTATTTCAAATTACAAAGAAGCTCTACCTCAGTGATGGCATTTTTGGCACATTTATCCTCTTTTCAGTGCAAATTTTTAGTTCATTCGGGACAGTGGACAGTTTCAGTACATTCGACTAGAATTCAGTATATTTGAAACATGTTAGTAAACTTTGGTGTCCATGACAAAAAAGAAAGTAGATTCGCCCTCTAGTAAATTTATTCCAAGTCTCGAAATACATAGTACATTTCCACAAAACCCAAATACACGACTTTTCGGACACAAAGTTAGTCACGAAGGTGAAACTACTCTTGAAGCCGAATCACAGTACGAGATATGGCGGCTAGAGGTGGTACCACGAAATCTACTGTATGTATACAAAATAGGGAAAACTTTAACTTGAAAACTTACAGTGCTCCAAATGTGCCAGATCGTTGAGATGAAAAGCAGCTTGTGACTCTAAATCGAGTCCAAAAATTAAATGAAGGCTACCTGACTAAATTTGACTGTTGTATTATGGACGACGAAACATACGTTGAGGAAGATTTCAAACTACCTGGCACCGAATTTTATACTTCCACGAAAAAGGTAACAGGTAGAGCGCAAATTTTAATAGAAGAATATTAAAAAATTCCGAAACACTGTATGGTTTGGCAGACCTGAGAAGCAGCTTTTTTGTCCCACAGTGCACAATAAATTCCAAAGTTTATTTTGAAGAGTGCCTTGAAAAACGATCTGGCCTGATTTAGCATCATCTGATTACCCATAAGCCAAAAAACACCATTTTATTTTAATTTTACATTTATTTGAAGCAATATTTCCTTGATGTACACAAAGTCTAGACGTGATAGAGGGAAACGGACATTTTTAAGCGACCAAAAATACGTGTAAGACACCTAATTTTATATGCGTAGAAAAAAATTGTAATCCTGTGTAATTATTAGCTTTCCGCGATCAAAATATTTAACCAAAATTACTCAGAAAGTGTACCCTACAACGTACTATTGCGTTATTTAAAATAAAAATTAGAGTTGGTGTCAGCTTTTCCTTAGTTACCACCAGTGGCGGTCCCAAGAGGGGAGGGGGGGGGCGCGCTATGGGAACTGAAGCCACCTGGTATCCGCTGAAAAATATTTCGATTTAAGAACGTTTCAGTAATCGAAATCGAAAAAATTGTTTGTGGTGATGAAGTGTTGTTGTGATGTAGAAAATATATCAACGAACATTTTTTTTTGGTTTCTTTATACAGCACAACAACACCACCACTACCACTCCCCCGTCTTCTATTTACAGGCTCATGATTTTCTATTCCACTTTCATAGCCAAAAAATAATCTTAAGACCTAACTAAACTATACATGCATACGCATAACTTGTATATTAAGACTACAACGTACTTAAATTGTCATAGATCTTCATATTTACTGTTTTAAATATCTAAATTAATGTCAAAAAAAAAATCCTGAATGGATTTAATTTATTAAGGAAATATAAAATGAAATGAGATTTAGGTAATAGTGATAAAAAATAAGAACTCTTTGCTACGACGTAGTCTAAAATTAAAATGAAAAATTAATAACAATACATATTTTCTAATAACTTTCTTATATTTTTATTTTAAAACTTATCTATTTTAAATTTTAAAATTAATGTAAGTTAAAACCATATATTTTACTTAAATTTTAATTTAAGCATTTTTGACATTTCAACGCCGACATATATGGCTGGGAAAATCAACGGAGTTCAGGCTTTGATATCTGAAGACCAACCCTTAGCATTTTACACCTATTGTTTCAGTCACTCTCTGAATCTGTGCGTAGGCAAATCATGCGATGTTTCTGAAATTCGTAACATGCTAGGCACAGTTTCATCAGTGACAAACTTTTTCTCGAACTCATCTAAATGAGTACAACAATTAAAAGATAAAATTTCCGAACGGAGTCCAGAAACAAAAAAAAAATTGTTTAAAAACATTGTGTGCGACCAGATGGGTAGAAAGGCATGAATGCGTTGATACTTTCAGTGAATTGCTACTGTTTATCTCTGAAACATTAGAAGATTTAGAACAAAGCAAGGACACCGATTTATTGAATCGAAACTAGGCGAAGTTGGAGAAGTGGGCGGTGCATATTTTAACTTATTAATTCAATCGACCTTTTCGTCAATTTTGAATGGTTCCAATATTTTTCAACCTCTTAAATATTTTTTGAGTTTTTCAACCGCTTTCAATATGTTTCAACAATTTCCATATTTTTTCGCATTTTTCAACTTTTTAACATTTTTCAACATTTTCCATATTTTTCGATGTTCTCAATTTCGTTGAACTTACTTTAACGGTCTCCATATTTTTTAGTCTTTTTCAACTGTTTCAACACTTTTCGACCTCTTTCAAACTTTTTACATTTTTTTGGACTTCAACCTCTTCAATTTTTTTTTACATTTTTTTAAAAGGTACTTTCAATGCAGACCCTACGTATGTGAGTTTCGGCCTGGCCAAAGATAGCACTTACTAGTTTTATTTTAATTTTTTTTTCTCTCTCAAATGTTTTAGAGCCGCAATTTGTAGTCTACCCTTACTTGGATCATATGATTTCAGAACTAAAACCAAAATTCCTTAGAAGGCTTATTACCGGCAAATCACTCGAATGTGTCAATTGACAAGATCGTGGAGGCTGCTCTCACTTACGAAAGTGATTTAAATTACA
This sequence comes from Meiosimyza decipiens, assembly GCA_963680825.1. NCBI lineage: Eukaryota > Metazoa > Arthropoda > Insecta > Diptera > Lauxaniidae > Meiosimyza > Meiosimyza decipiens. Next base: position 84,107,185 of record OY804258.1, on the reverse strand, counting down.
GTGAAATTGAGCTCAAATCCGAAATTCAATTGTGGCACCAGTATTGTTGTAAGACCGATTTTAAAGATGCTTTGAATGCAATTGAAGCATTGACCCTTATCAAAAGCAAAAAAATGGAATCGTTCTTCCCAAACATCACAATTTTACTACAAATATTTTCCACGATTCCATTGACTTCGGCAACACCAGAACGAAGTTTTTCTGTGTTAAAAGGATTGAAATCGTATTTAAGATCTACAATGAAAGAAGACCGCTTGAATGGATTGGCTCTGGGAAATATTAATAAAGAAATCGATATCTGCTCAGATGAAACCGTACAATTATTTTGCTAGAAGAAACCTCGCCGTCTTGAAACCCCCGACTGGACTACTGATTAGATAAAAAAGATCTCTATGATTTATAATGGATAAATTTAACTTTTCATTTTTGTTATATACCAAAAAATATAAATATTTTTCGTTGAAAAATTCAATCAATGTGCGTTTTCACTAAAAAAAAATTTGAGCCCCCCCTGAAGAGAATCCTAAAGGGTGTTTTTTTTAGAGGTTTGTTTTTCGAATAGAGATAAAACTGGCATTTTATGGTCAAATCTGGCAATTCTAATGTCATTTATGTTCAGTTTGGTTTGCCATTTCATCATGAACAGGTTGACAAAAGAACAACGCTTGCAAATCGTGCAAATTTATTTCGAAAATAATGGTTCAGTTCGCGAAGTTTACCGCAAGCTCCGTCCATTTTATGGTCGACATAATCGTCCATCAGAGCAATTAATTCGGTTAACCATGGATCGTTTTCGCACTACGTTTACTCTATGTGATAATACGCATCCGCAGAGACGTCGAACAGTGCGCACCGAAGAAACAATTGCCGCTGTAGAGCAAAATGTTGAAGAGGACCCGAATGAATCGATTCGCCACCGTGCACAGCAATTGGAGCTTTGTCCATCAACTTTATGGAAGATTTAGCGCAAAGATCTTGGCTTGCGACCTTACAAGATCCAGCTTGTGCAAGAATTAAAGCCGCGAGACCATGCAATGCGTCGTGATTTTGGTGTATGGGCCGAAAATGAGACTGATCTCGATGCTGATTTTCATCGCAAAATTTTGTTCACTGATGAGGCTCAGTTTTGGTTGAATGGCTACGTCAACAAGCAAAATTGCCGCATTTGGAGTGAAGAGAATCCACATGAGACCCTTGAGACGCCATTACATCCACAAAAACTGACTGTTTGGTGTGCTCTATGGGCTGGTGGAGTCATTGGGCCATACTTCTTCCGAAATAATGCTGGAGAGTCAGTTACCGTTAATGGAGACCGGTATAGAGCCATGATAACCGACTATTTTGTTCCCGAATTGGATGGCATGAATGTGGATGAGTTGTGGTTCCAACAAGACGGCGCTACATGCCACACAGCACACGTCACAATCGATTTATTGAAGGAAACATTCGATGAGCGCATAATTTCGCGGAATGGACCTGTCAATTGGCCACCAAGATCGTGTGATTTGACACCATTGGATTATTTTCTTTGGGGATATGTGAAGTCGCTCGTCTACGCCAACAAACCAGAAACGTTAGGGGACTTGGAAGCCAACATTCGTGGCGTCATTGCCGACATACGGCCCCATATGCTCGAAAAAGTGGTTCAAAATTGGACCTGTAGAATTGGCTTTATTTGAGCCAGCCGCGGCGGCCACATGCCCAAAATCATATTTAAACATTAATGGCATAAAATTATCCTTCCAATAAAGCCAAATTGATGGACATTAAAACGATTTTCTTGTGTTTTATTTCAATTCGAAGCTCTATACCTCTAAAAAAAACACCCTTTAGGTCCGCCACTGGTTACCACAGTGTACAACAAAATTGTAGCTATGTTAAACTTCCTGATCTCATGATGCCTGACGATTTTGTTTTTAGCATAAGAACACATAAGAATAGGAAATGGCTAAAACCATATGAAGGATATATATATGCAACATAATTTGTTGTAAGTATTAAAAGAACGTGGAAAGATAAAACAGTCAGTCTATGTTCATATTGGCTTATTTTCGAGATATAGCGATTTGTTTTCTCAACATTTTTTATTCAATTTTTCAGAAAAATTATCATAGCTCTCAAATAAAAAGCTACTTACTATGTTATTAAAGTTCTATGTACAACTTTGTAGCTTATAGTACTCATACCTTTCAAATACAGTAGACCCTGCTTAGTTTATTTTTTAACGGTGAAAAAAACTTAGATCTATTAATCGGGGAATCAATAGAGCGAGCCCACTTATTTGATCCAACGGATGAATTAAAAGAATATCGGAAAATTGATCGAATTAGTCAATTAAGCGAAAAAAAGTAAACATGTATTTTACTGACCTTATCCCAAGAGCCCAAAATAGGAACCAGAAAAAATTGAATAAATGTTTTTCGATTTTAAGTAAAAGATTTATTTTTTTTTTATTATACGCACATAAAACAGTAAAATAACTTTTTAAGTAAAAGGAACTTTAATTCAACTTAAGATAAAATAAATAAAATTAACAGGTATGCGTAGTATTCCACAAAAAAAGTATGTGTGTACATATGTATGTATGTGTTCCTGAAATCTACTTAAAAAAAATCGATTGCGTATCATTTTGCAGTCTATTGGTAAGGATGTCTTTCCACATTTTCGAATTCATTGAAATATTTCTTGTGAGGAAGAACATATCTGCGAAGGGTTTGAATACTTTAAGTAGCTCGCTAAAAATTGGAACTCTCACTAGTTCTTCCTCTTCTTCGTCTGATCTATTAAAAGAGGAAATTTACATGTATTTTCACTTGGAAAATATTTGTTCTGAATATTAAAGTGGGGAAATAAATTAAACGGGAATCATTTAACAGAGGACTTAGATGGATATTTCAAATGAGGAAAATTTCATTGGGTTTTTTTAGATCAGTTATACAAGGAAATCAATAAGCCGGGGATCTATTTAGCGGGGTCCACTGTAATATCCATATCCATTTGAGATTGATTTGAAGAGATCTCCGAAGCGCTTAAATCATTTTTGATTTGAAAGATATTTTTATTTCCTTGAAAATCCCAATTCCCAGTAAACAATTTATAAAATGTTATTAGCTTTTATGATTTCCATATGGAATGCATGGAGGTTTTTCAGATAAAGAACTTTGCTTCAAAATTAATGTCATTGCATCAGCAAAAATATTAAGTATAAAAACATACCTACATATGACACCGCTTTTTAATACAGAAAAATATCCTGTGGCTGAAGATGTCGGTCACTGTGGTGTCATCACATATATGGGCGTTATAATTTGCCTGCTGGAATACAATTTCCAGAATTTCAGTTTTTTAGGCATCGTATACATCCCACAAATTAAGTTATTCACTTGGAAAGATCGTGATTATGTGTGTGAACACAAAAAAAAATCCGAATTTGAAGGACTGTTATCGATCAGAATAAACCTTTCCAGAAATCAATAATAATCCATATCACTTTGGTCATTTCCAATAGTACCATTTCTTCAATCAAAACGATACTGTCTGATGAAACTTCAGTCATCACAATTAGAGTGCCTACTGGAAAAACCACATTAAAGAATTATACGCGATTACCTCAGAGGTGGTGCGGAAAGTACAACTTTTCCAACTTTTGAAAGCGCGATATTTCAGGAATGATGATTCGTAGGAAAAAAGTTTTGTAAAATTTTTGTAGACAACTGCATGATATACAACTTTTTCTTATCAATTTTTACGATAACACTTAACGTTCATGAGAAATAAGCGAAAACCGATATTTTTGACCCTTGACCTCGAATAAGATTTTTAGTAGAAGTAATAGTATATTTAAGACCTGTACATTTTCCTTTCCATGCGAATTTTTACGAAGCCTTTTCGTCCAACTTGACTGAATTACTTTAGACTAAAATGAGACGCTAAGTATTTATAACATTCATAACGTAAACTTAATCATAAGACTAAGGGTAATAACATACATGTTAAGTTTCAAGCAGCTTTAATTTTATTTTTTATTATTAATAGCTTCATCTCTTTTACTTTTTTCAGGTCTGGTTCCAGAACCGTCGCGCAAAATGGCGAAAAACCGAAAAATGCTGGGGCCATAGCACCAAAATGGCTGAATATGGTCTCTACGGTGCTATGGTACGTCATTCACTGCCATTGCCCGACACCATACTGAAATCGGCCAAAGATGATGAATCGGTGGCTCCCTGGCTATTGGGCATGCATAAGAAATCGTTGGAAGCTGCTGATATACTCAAATCGGACGAAAGTGATCGCGAAACGCCGACATCGGATGATACAAACACCTCATACTCAGCGGGCAGCACGCATAACTCACCAATTTCATCGTTTTCGATCTCAAGACTGTTGTTCGATGCGCCACACCATAAAAAATCTCATCACCATCATCAGCACGGAACGGGAAGTGGTGGTGTCGCTGTTTTAGATGGCACCACGGCTGCTGCGGCGGCGGCAGCAGCAGCAACTGCGGCGCACATGCAACATCATCCGTACAATCAGCAACAACACTTACAGCATGTGCATCAGCTGCAGCAATTGCATCAGCAGCAGCAGCAACACTTGGCCGAGCAACATGCAGAGGCGCAGAGACGACACCTACTGCAGCAGCAGCAACAGGCGGAAGCGGAAATGCGACGGCGCGCACAGGAAATGGTGAGAGAATCAACAGAGTTAATAGAAGATGAAGACGATGACGAGTGCGATAAGGAAGAAATTGATATCTGCGATGATGATGATGAGGAAGAGGTGGTGGTGGCGATACAACAGCAAATGGAGCAGAAAATGTTAAGTGTGGGTGTAGACTGTGTAAAGAAGAGCGCCAAAGAGGAGGCGGACGAAGAGGCAAGATGAAATTTGTATATTGATGTGATGATGTAAATTGAGTTACCGACAAAAAACCACAACTCAATTTAGCTGGAACACGATAAATGGCAAATAAGGAAACGTACAAGTTCGGGCAAAGAAGCTAATAAAGTCGAAAGGAAGTGCAAATGGCAAATGTCGCTAGGAAAGATTTCACAGACATGCAAACGAACAAAATACCTGTAAAAATAGACCGTTTAAGCAAAGGAATAGGGAATCAAAAACTCGCAATTGATAAAAATTTCTTAAAACTAAAAATACATTCATTTATTGCTAAAATTAATAACATCAATACACTGTAAAAGTTTATATTGAAAACAAAATAGATAATGCAAATTATAATCACAGAATTGCATGAATTATAATCCGCTAAAGCAACGAAATAATTTCAAATGTAACATTATACGAACATTAAAATGATGCAAAAATCAATCATAAATCAACTACACTGCAAGAAAAATAAGCAACGAATTTGTTTAATGTAAAATCCAAAGTTTTCTGTACTTTTCCATTATTTTAGTACAAAATTTACTTCAACGAATAATAAATACAGAGCCCAAAAAATAAATTGCCACCAGTCTTAGTCTTAGGCCCCTGCCCCTCTTACCCTCTTTTATAATAAAAAAAGCTAATAAGAGAAATTATCTACATAAAATTATCCAAAAAAATGTTGCGCTAATTTTTTCAATTTGATTGGATTGAGAAAAAATATCACATCAAAGATGGGTAAGATTTGATCATCCAAAAGAGAATGTGTGCTTTTGGGACATTTACCGAATTGAGCATCAGTCAAGACAGCTAAATTTTCGTGATAAAATCTTAGTATTTTTGTGCTGGAAGTTTATAGATCTGAGCTTATTATTAATTACTACTTATCTTAGGGTATCTTCCTCTTATCATCTTCAAAGCCAAATTTCCCTCCCACTCAGGACGAAAAGCGTTCACGTAATATAAACAGGGTTTATCTTCATGACTCTGAACCACTCATTGCCCAAGCTTCTATAACTGATGCTAAAACTTATAAATAGCCCAAGCTCCGTTGTAAAGTGGCCTAGATCTTTTATAGAATTTTATAGGCTAAGGCATAGGATGAGAAAAAGTTTTATACATCGCTTGATTTCTTAAATACCAAGTTTTGAATATAGGGTGGACCAAAAATCGAAAACCTAATACACATTTTGTAAATCGGCAAACTTTTAACAATAGCCATCATAAGCTTTCAAAAAAAATGTTCAAATAAATGTGATCGTCAGTAGTCAAATATTTTTTTTGGTTTGAAGTGATCGTGTTTGATTTGAGTATATTTAAAAATCCACCCAGTAAATTTACGCACAAGACTTCAAGATAAGCCCCATTATAAAATATCAAGTGGTTTAAGTTTTTAGGTCAATCGGTTCAATGACTCAAAAGACCATCAATATTTATTTTTTGTTCAGTGTATTAAAATTCATTTGTGACTTATGGTCCATGTGTTTATGTGTCGAAAAAGCATAATTTTAAAATTCAGTATTCAGAAAACCAATACAAAATAATTTACCTTAACCCTGTAAAGGATATTTAGCCACTTTGTAAAAAACGCAAAAACGTTGAACTGACAATTAGTTCATTTCCAAATTATACGTGGGGCGCCGTTTATTTTTTTTAAGAATTTCGGATTCTGCAATTCGATTTGTTTCTGCACACAAATTTCAGGCATTTGGATACCGAAATAATTACTCTGACACATTTTGTGCAGAAAAATGGAGAAAACTAAAACTCAGTAAAATTATGGACCCAAATTATTATTTCTCCCACACCGCTTCTGATTTCAAATAATATATTACATATAAAAATATTTTCAGAAAGTCACATCAAATTATGTTCATTTTTTATGATGCGTCATTTAATATTGTGTAATACAAAGTTTTGTTTCGTTCTATGCAGAATGTCTGAAAATTAAATGAATTGTCGCTCCATTTTATCAAATATTGAATGCTTTAACGTATGCTTACAGTATATGCACAAAAAAATAGCAACAACTTTATGCTCTCATATTCAGTTTACAGAAAAAGTAACTGAATAATAACTGGATGCCCAAATAAACTTTTGACCAAGTAAATTATTGAAAACATCATAATCAAAACAGTAAAAAGTTTTCTCATTCAAATGCACGCGCACATTCGTTGCTTTTTTTTATAATGACATTACTCTCTTCTCTCATCAAAAGTAACAGAAAAAAAATATAATTCAAAGAGAGTTTGTTCTTTGAAGCCAAATACAAACGGTACAAGCAAAAACAAAAAAAAACAACAACAACAACACAGAATTTTAGAAGGAGCATAAGCAACGAAAAATCAAACGACAATTTTTGTGTGAGGTTTTTCCAAACACTTAATCCTAAAAATAAGAATACAGTGCGGCCTCGGTCAACGCAACTAATAAAAACTAAGCCTGTTGCAATAACCGTGGAAGTTGCAATGATGGAGTCATAAAACCATAGGTACCCGGGTAGATATTTAATACGAAATAACCTTAAGCATAAAAAACGTTATTTATTTGCTAAAGAACCCAACTGTATATACATTTTTCCATCTTGTGGTATTTGCGAACTCGGTTTAGTAATGGAAATGCTACATAGAATATTCAAAAGACATAGGTTGTACTAAGCGAGGTAAAATTTGTTTGAAAAGCTGCACTTACTGGGTCTGTAATGAAAGATATCTACAGGTTGCTATAATTAAGGAGTTGCATTTATCGAGGGTTGCGTTGACCGAGGTCGCACTGTATTTAGATTTAAAAAATAAAAGAAATGAGTATGCAATATCCATTTTTAGCACAAATATGTTGTTTTAAAAAATAAATTATTAAAATCGGATCAGTATATTTTGCGGTTAGGCGTTACAAACCGTTTTCATATAAGCAATTTTGTATAAATAGTAAAGATACAGGTTTTCCCTGACACAAAAAATTAAATAAAAAAGTTATTCGAGTCCTGGATTGACCAATTGACGATTGACGAATTACCATATTTGAATCCCATTGCAAAACCATTTTGGTATTTTAAGACGAGACGTTTTTAGACAACGCTTCCTAATCAAAGAATGACTGTTTTCAGAATCTCTTTTGTTATTAAAATCATTTCACATAGTCACAGAGGTCTTAAAGAAATTATCAGTTTGTTGCTATTGTTTTGAACGCTGTCATATAGCAAGCGAACATGTTTTAATTGTGTTAGTCAGATGAAGAAATAATTCTGGTTAAGAGTTTAATTGAGCGCTTCACAATTCCTAAGTACGAGTACTTATTCTGTATACTGCATATGAATTAATTTTAATGCTTCCCATGGTAGTGTTGCTATTGTTTTGCGCATATATCTACTGTATACTTATGGAAAAAAATTCAGCTCTAATTGTGATTTTATTTTTAAATTTTAGCTTTAAGTAACTCTGTATGTTGTAAATTAATTTGCTCACTATTATTGTCGACGTATTGAACTAAAAAAATTTACTTTATTTTTTTTTAATATTTGTAAGTATCCATTCAGAATTGTACACAGTAATGCAAGTAAAAGACAACTATAACGATATAGTTTTAAATTAAGAAACTAAAATGTAACCGTTAACTAATAAGTAAAATACCTGTGGCACTTTGTCAGAGTGGGCCATGTTGACATTTTTAAAAAAATTTTTAGTTAAATTTTTTATTCACTAGAGTAGTCTCAGAATGTCAAAAAATTATTCTCGTATGCAGATGTTAAAAAGTATTTTTAAAAATGGATGGAAGGAAGGATTTCCGCCATTAATTCGAGAATTATTTACTTAAGAACAATACAGCAAGATTAATTAGCTTCATTAAGAACTGTCCGATATTCATATAACTCATTTTTGTTTCACGTTTATAACCATAGCTTTCACATAAGCATTATTATGTTTTTGCTGACTCGTTTTTGTTTGACGTCAGCTGTTTCGTAGTGAAGTTCAAAAATAAAGGTTTTGGTTTTTCTGCATTTGAAGAAATGCATGTAGATATATGTATGTACTTACCTATATATATTTGGTGTTGAGATTCTGCAAATTTGCATGCTGTCTTTGCATTATAGAAAATCCACTCCTTATCAATTTTCCCGCCAACTACTATGCACATTTTTTTAAATAAAACTAATCTTTAATACAAAAATGGGTAATTATTTAATTATATAGCCTCACTCACGATTTTCTTGAAATGTATGTTGTAGAGTCCAGCTTGGTGATCAAAAATACATGTGTACATATTTAAGGCGTGGAACGCCTACCTCATGTTATTTTTAGCTTCAAAATCGCTTGCATCCCTTAGAATATGCAACACCGGCTTAGCTAGCCACAGTAATGCTACATAAAAGTTAGTGTAAGAGTGCAGCCTTTGGCCGCCCTCAGAGATTACATCCTTCAAAACGTCCAACTCGGCTTCGCGGTTCAATATACTATGTCCAACACCGGCTACTCGCACAACCGGCTACTCGCACACAACGGTGTTGGACATAATGGAACATGGAAACACGAATGGTCTTAAACTTTTTTGCTTTCGACATACATAAGCTACTCTGTCAAATACCACAGATATAAATAGGTAGGTAAATATATAAAAACTAATGTATATTGTAAAGCTTCAATATTTATGCGTAGGCGATTTAAATTGATTTATTTATATAAAAAAAATATTATTTAATTTATTTAGACTCGTAAGTTATAAACTATGTAAATGCAAAAATTTGTAATTTAAATTAAATCAAACAATGAATATGCAAGAACAAAAAATTAATTAATTAGTAAACATAAAAATAAACTAAAATATCAAAATAAAAACTTCACTGAAAAATTAAATACCTTTTTTATACCCTACACAGAGGGTATATTCACTTTGTCATTCCGTTTGTAACGCATAGAAGGGGGCGTGGCAGGTATGGGAAAGTATATATATTCTTGATCAGCGTCAACACCAGAGTCGATATAGCTGTGTCCGTCTGTCTGTCTCTCTGTGTGTCTGTCTGTTGAAATCAGGTTTACGAGAAAACTAAGTATGCTAACTCAATGAAATTTAGCACACAGGTCAAACCTTCTTGCAAGCTGCTATCATATAAAAATGGGCGAAATTGGTCCACGGCCACGCCTTCCGCCTATACTCTATGTAAATATACCCAAGTCCATTTTGAAAAAAAGATGCTGCGATTTTGATGAAATTTGGTGATTTGTTGAAGATGGGAAGAAAATAAAGATTAAGCTAGGTTGGAAATTTGCAAAGACTCTTAAAGAGGCGTGGCACATCCCTAAATTTTATCTTTTATAACGCCATAGCTAGTAAACCGTGCAAGATATTGTGATGAAATTTGGTACATGAATACAGATCTTAAGAATCTAAAATTGTGCATAAAGTGAGTGGAATTGTAAAAGTGGGCGTGGCACTTTTTAGCAATTGAAAATTTGGATTTCGTATAACTCCAAATTGGCATGTACGATTTTCATAAAAATTTTCGGGATGATACCACTGAAAGTAGTCATCAATATAAGTTTATTCAATATTCTGGAAAAATTTGTTAAACGGCGTGGCACAGCCTACAATATTTATAAACGTTATAAAAAGAGAACTAACAACGCAATCGCTATGAAATTTAATATGGCAGATATACTCGCTAAAAGGTGTCTTCTTGCAAAATGTTGGTACAATAGCGCCGGTGGGTGTGACACCTCCCATATAAGCAAAATACCTTTAATGCTATGGATAGTGTGCTATGAGAGTAATCTTCATAAAATTTTGTGTAGAGGTGTCGGTTATTATAAGCTTTGAAATTCAATGAAACTTGACTAGATTGCATCAGTGGGCGTGGCACCTCCCTCATTAACATAAAGTTGTAAGTGCTATTTTAAGTGAACTATTGGTGCAATTGATCTGAAATTTGATGAAAGTGGGTATTAGGTACATATGAATCAAAAGTTGGCGAAATAGCAACAGTGGGCGTGGCACCTCCCATACAATTAAAATACCTTAAGTGGCATAACTATCGAAATATATGAGCAATCATACTGAAATTTGGTGTAAGAGGTTTGTTCATGGAAGGCTATTTTTGAATCAAAATCTGACTGGATTGTACCAGTGGGTGTGTCACCGCCCTAAATTTTAAGAATAATTACGGCACACATCGCAAACTATACAAGCTATTGTGCTAAAATTTGGTTTGTGCATGTCAATCACGAATGTCATTTATTGAAACAAAAGTGGGCGGAATTGGAGAAGTGGGCGTGACATATTTCGTGATTTTCATTTCTATTCTATTTTTTACAACATTTCCCATATTCTTTTGAGATTTTCAGTTTTTTCCAACACTTTTCAACATTTTTGAACCTTTTTACATTGTTTTCGACTTATTCAACCTCTTCAACATTTTTTTAACATTTATTTAAAAAGTACTTTCAATGCAGTGTAGGGTATGAGAGTTTCGGCTTGGCCGAAAATAACACCTTTACTAGTTTTATATTCAAAACTTATTCAAGAAAAAGTTCCAAAAAAAAAATCCTTGATATTTTTTCACAATTTGGCAGCGGATTACAATAGCCTCATATGTCTAGACAAAGCTCCTTAAAGAGTGTCATTAATATTGAAAACTGGATTAACGCCCCTTGTTTTAATATATCTACCCGTTTTGAAAAATATTGAGTTAAGAAATGGTGCAAGTTAAAGATGTGATAAAATTTTCCAACAATGTGGGTATGGTTTTCGGGCTATTTTCGGTCGAGGAATTCGAATCCGTGATTCACAAGATTGCTTGTGATGCAAAAGAAAGAACACCTGAAGTTTATCAGAAATAAGAGCTGAATTGCAAAGCGTTATCGCAATAAACAGAGGATTAGATGTAACAAGCTATTTCGAAGAAAATCATGGCAGAACTTTGCAAAGTGAATCTGACAAAGCAAAATATTAACGGCAGCACTTGATTGCAAGCTATTTTTCAAACCTTTAGTCATATGGGCAAAAATCCAAAATAAAACATTGTTTTGAACTCACTTCATTTATGTTGTAAAGAATCACTTTGGTTACTTTTTTTTAATTCAATATCGGCTAGCTCAGTTCTTTTTTTTACATAGCTCTGTCTGCTATTTGCATAGCTCAATTCGATTATTTATCAGCGACAGTTGCGCCTCTTTTATTAACTTATCAATACTTTTTTTCTTATTTTTAAGCGACAATTTTTCGGATTTCTTTTTAAGATTTTTTGGGTTGTACCTCAACCAGCTGGATTCGACCAAATCTTCTGCATTATCCTCAGCAACTTCAACAATTTCAGAGGACACTTTGCCGACAACAGCTTACACAAAATTTTGACAGTCTAGGCCAGGGATGCACACGTTTTTTCAGCGGGGGGCCTGATTTTCTGTATACATATTAAATTTGGGTACGGTTTCTAATTCCAACTTTGATAAAATTAATCCCTCCCATCAACATAGTATTTTGTCTTAATATTTCCTAGGAGTGCAGATCTATTTATTTCAATTGCAGATGTGTGTGAAAATGGTATTTGGTGAGTTGCGAGCCGTAAGATACATCTTTGTGGGCCACATATGGCGCGCGGGGCGCACTTTGTGCACCGCTGGTCTAGGCTAAGCTGTGTGTCACAGTCGTAAGACGCAGGTAATCCAACAACTTCTGCTTCTTCCATGATCTTTCTGAATGATACATCTGTTGCTGAGATTTCTGATTGCGCTATAAAAGGTCCTCCTCCTGTTCCTCTAGCATAGCGCGATTCTTCGCCATGCCGCTTTTTGAAAGCCTGCTTCATATTTTTAAATTTGGATGAAGGGGATTGTTCAGTGGAAGAGTAAGCCTTGAACTTCGTGGAAATATCTTGCCATGCCTCTTCTTTATCCTTGGCGGAAATGGCGTCGTTTTTTTTTCCACTATATGCTTAACTTCCTCCATCAAACTTGCCAGCAGTTCGCAATCACCATTGTGACCGTTTTCCCTTTGAACTGAAAAGGATTCATAAATAAATCAAACTTTTTTCAGATTATTTTAATGTAGGTACAATATTAACTTACTCATGTGCCATCACAGCGTTAAGAATCTGAATTGCAATTTCAATTTAAATGAAATAACGATTTTACTTTGAATTAATTCTGTCAACTGTCGATTGTACTATTTTCTATTAAGTTCACATGTCTATATGAAAATTTCACAATTGACTTTATGTGTTGCATTTTCTGTTAATCTGAGATTTCTTAAAACTAAATAAATTCAGAGATAAGTTACCAAATTTAATTCGAGATATAATCGCAGTTATAGTCTCCGATTAAAGTGGTATTAGGGAAATAGATAAGTTAACAGGTCTAAGTGATGTCCCATGTGTTTTATATGGGATAAGAATGCAACATCAAGTCAATATACTGATTTTTTTATATACAACCTTTATATACGACCTTGTGCAACGCAACTAACATAAATTCGGGCAGTTGGCATAACTGAAGTTGTTGCAAAAACCGAGTCAAGAAACTATTTTGCCACAAGTAAGGTGCTATTTTTGAATAATAATGCATAGCATTTATTAAAATAAACTCGCAATTGATGAAAGTAAAAGTATTTTATTCAAAACACTGCATATATTTTATTTAAAACTAAAACAAAAATTTCTGACGCAGTAGCTATGTGCGTATGAATGTGAAATTTTATTTGGGCATAACTATTTTTCAAAAAAGCAGAAATTTTTGATCACTTTTTGTTGTATTCCATTAAATGCTGCACTGCAAAATATTTTTACGGAAACGCCATTTTCCTCAGCCCATTGAATACAGTGGTTTCGTCTGCGCTTTCAATTTCTTCCAGCTGATCTTCGTTTAGAGCTGGATAGAGCTAGAGTCATCCAATACGTTTTGAAACGTCCAATCATTAATTTCATCACTTGAAAATGAGCTTTCGGGCGCAATTTCGGGAAGGTATTCAGTAACAGATGAACTTAATGTCAATTCATTAGTAATTTTAGTTTTAATTACACTCAATGGCAAATCATCTTCTGCGGTCCACTGTTTATTTGGAGACATCAACACATTCCAGCACTTCTTAATTAATTCCGATTAAATGCGACAAAAGACTTTTTTTTGTAATACAATTTGTTCAAGCTTATGACATTTTGGTCCATTGGCTGAAGAATAGCAGTGCAGTTTGCTGGAAAACACATGACGTTAATCATTCCGTCGTCACTTTTCAATTCGTCATCCTTAGGATGGCAGAGTGCATTTTCCAAAGGTAATAGTGCTATCGTTGGCAGTTTTCTGGAATCAAACCTTAAAAAATGTACCATATATGTTCGATCAATTGTTGTATGTACATACCTCTGGTACAAAGGTATTGTGAAACTATTGTTCAAATATAGCAAATGTCATCCATGCATTTTTGTTAGCCTTGTAAGCCACGGGATTGTCTACAAAACCTTTGAATGCCCTAGGATTTAGTACTTTGCCAATAGCAAGTAGTTTGATTTTGTACATAACAGATGCATTGGTGCATGCGAAGAATGTGATGCGCTCCTTGCATACTTTGCGTCCAGGAGCATTTATTTCATTGAAGCTCACAAGCGTTTTAACTGTCATCATTTTATAAAGTAAGCCGTACTCATCAACGTTATAGATTTGATCTGGTATTAAATCATGCCTCATCTTGAAACTTCCTCAAAAATAGCTCGACAAGTATTGGTTTATTAGAAAGTGTCTCACCACAAATTTTAAGTATGCGAATACAATGACGTTCCTTAAAATTTCAAATCCAGTAGGTGCTCGCATTGAAATCACCATGTTCGTCCTCGATTATATCATGCGCTTTTGATTTGATGGTATTGCTAGATATTGGCAAGTTTTATTTTCTTTGCTTCAGGAACCACTTGTACAAAGCCTTTTCCATTTTGGGAAATTCACTATGCCTTATTGCTACACGGTTCCTGGTCCTGACACTGCTTCCGCTACGAATTTCCTCAACGCAACTTTATTTTTCTGAATCCTGGATATTATGGACTTTTGCACTTTGTATTCTTCACGTATTGATTTAACAGATTTTCCTTTTAGAATTTTTTCGAGAATTTCACCTTTTTGTATCTCTCAAATCAATGACTATTGTCAGTTTAAGAATTTTGTAACAACTGGCATTTTTCAGCACACAGGAAGCAGCCGGTCGCAACATAATTTTTTTTAAACTGAATAAGCACGAAATAAATGTCCACGTACTTCTTAAATATTGTACATACATACATATATTTGTTCTGAGAAACAGCAGTAACATTTAAAGAAGCAATTCAAAATCAAATAAGAAGTCAAAAGTAAACTAGATCAAAAATCAAAAAATTCAAGTTGCGATAGTAAAGTACTGTTTATACCCTACACAGAGGGTATATTCACTTTGTCATTCCGTTTGTAACGCATAGAAGGGGGCGTGGTAGGTATGGAAAAGTACATATATTCTTGATCAGCGTCACCACCTGAGTCGATATAGCTGTGTCCGTCTGTCTGTCTGTCTGTCTGTGTCTGTCTGTCTGTCTGTTGAAATCAAGTTTACGCAAAAACTAAGCTAGCTAATTCAATGAAATTTGGCACACAGCTCACACCTTCTAGCAAGCTGCTAGCATATAAAAATTGGCGAAATCGGTTAACGGCCACGCCTTCCGCCCATGCTCTATGTAAATATACCCAAGTTCATTTTGAAAAACTGCTGCGATTTTGATGAAACTTTGTGATTTGGTGAAGATGAGAACAAAATTGAGATTAGGCTAGGTTTGAAGTTTGCAAAGGCTCTTAAAGGGGCGTGGCACAGCCCTAAATTTTAACTTTTATAACGCCATAGCTCGTAAACCGTGCAAGATATTGTGATGAAATTTGGTACACGAATACAGATCTTATACATCTTGAATTGCGCATAAAGTGGGCGGAATTGTAAAAGTGGGCGTGGCACATTTTAGTAATCGAAAATTTGGATTTCGTATAACTCCAAATTGGCACATACGATTTCCATAAAAACTTTAGGGAAGATACCACTAAAAGCAGTCGTCAATACAAGTTCATTCAATATTCAGGAAAATTTTTTTGAAGGGCGTGGCACAGCCTACAATATTTATAAACGTTATAAAAAGAGAACTAACAACGCAATCGCTATGAAATTTAATATGGCAGATATACTCGCTAAAAGGTGTCTTCTTGCAAAATGTTGGTACAATAGCGCCTGTGGGTGTGACACCTCCCATATAAGCAAAATACCTTTAATGCTATGGATAGTGTGCTATGAGAGTAATCTTCATAAAATTTTGTGTAGAGGTGTCGGTTATTATAAGCTTTGAAATTCAATGAAACTTGACTAGATTGCATCAGTGGGTGTGGCACCTCCCTCATTAACATAAAGTTGTAAGTGCTATTTTAAGTGAACTATTGGTGCAATTGATCTGAAATTTGATGAAAGTGGGTATTAGGTACATATGAATCAAAAGCTTTCGAAATAGCAACAGTGGGCGTGGCATCTCCCATACAATTAAAATACCTTAAGTGGCATAACTATCGAAATATATGAGCAATCATACTGAAATTTGGTGTAAGAGGTTTGTTTGTGGAAGGCTACTTTTGGATCGAAATCTGAGTAGATTGTACCAGTGGGTGTGTCACCGCCCTAAATTTTAAGAATAATTACGGCACATATCGCAAACTATACAAGCTATTATGCTAAAATTTGGTTTGTGCATGGCAATCACGAATATCATTTATTGAAACAAAAGTGGGCGGAATTGGAGAAGTGGGCGTATTTCGTGTTTTTATTTCTTTTCTAATTTTTTCAACGTTTCCCATATTCTTTTGAGATTTTCAGTTTTTTCCAACACTTTTCAACATTTTTAAACCTTTTTACATTATTTTCGACTTATTCAACCTCCGCAACATATTTTTAACATTTATTTAAAAAGTAATTTTAATGCAGTGTAGGGTATGTGAGTTTCGGCCTGGCCGAAGATAACACCTTTACTAGTTTTTTTTTAAGTTGTGTTACCAGAGCCAATGAGAACAGAGAACAATGTAAATAGAGGAGGTGTTGCAATAATCAAGGATTTGCGTTCATCGAGGGTTGCGTTGAGCGAGGTCGTACTGTGTGTTGAAACCAACAAACCACTTAAAAAATCATAATTTTTTCGAAAACTTTTGCTGAAACAGCCGTCATTGGCATTTTTGCACAAAATTAAATAATCAGTGTTCAGACGATACCCACTGTCATACTGAACCTAAATTTTCATGGTTTTTGTGTTTCAGACGATTGCTTGCTGCAAAATCACTGGCAACGTTCACACGAATTGTTTTTGTATGGCTACGCAAATGACACTATTTTGTATATATAAATATGTAAATTATTTAGCACGAATTAATTTTTGTGTATTTCAAGAGTGTATTTATTGATCCTGAAAGGAATTATAATCATACCCATTACTGGGGGTGGCATAATAAATTCTGAACAAAAGCTGTTTCGTCAGGCTGGAAAACTCTTGAAGAAAAAGTAACATTTTTACTTTCAATTTTTTCGCTGCATAGACAGCGCTTACACGAGGAAACTCTTGAAAGAAAGTTTTCCTGTTTGTTGGCAATAAGGGAAAAACGAAAGGGTGGTGTACAGAATTTGTCGTACACGCGAAATCAGTTTCGTTCTATTCTTTAGCTGCTATTATGCTTTGAATTTACGTTTGTTGTGGAGGGTTGGCGCAGTAATTGCTTTGAAATTTTCTTGCACAAACAAATTCTAGTTTCCGTGTGTAAACGCAAAAAAAATTCACAAAAGAGAATAGACAAGAATTTCTCAGACCGAATTTGCTCGTGTAAACGTTGATATAGTTGATATTAAAATATTTGATTTCACTCAGCACCATCTATTGGTCACATTCTTTACTTCTTATTTTTGTTCAAGCCCAAAGGTATGCAATTATGCGGAAAATAAAGAATTGTCGATAAGACCGTTCAACTTCGAAACTCTATTACAATTTTTATCTGTTACATACATGAAATAAAAGTAGCCCTGATAATGATGTTTTCTTGCAAATAAAAACAGCTGGAAACACGTCAGTGAAAATATTTCTAATTTTGTTTGGGAAAAGCATACACCGGCTTTGATTTTCTATTTATTACAAGCAATGCTTTTGCTTAAGATATTGTTGCTCAGCCTTATTGGGTTTGCGCATTCTGGACCTGAGGAGCAGGAGGGTGTGCGCTATGCAAATCGATGCGAAACTTGCAAAATTTTGGCAACCGAATTGCAGGAGCGCCTCAAAGAAACTGGAAGATCACACGATGTCCTCGAAATGGGGTGAGCATTATGCGAAATTTGACCTTTTATAATGCACTCTAAATAAAAATAAATAAAATATATTCAATCTTCATATAAAAACAGATTGCATGCGTAACTATTTAAGGCATTATGTGTTTGCACAGAATATTAGGTCAAAACTTCCTTTCCATAAGTGATTCTTTTGCTCCACGACCCTGTATCGTATCAATTAATTAAAATTCAATCGAATAGGTTACAGAAACGTTAAAGTGCTTGTCTATTCCCAGCAATCAACAATTTCGACTTAGAAATGGCTTGATTTTTGCGTACACAAATTACTCTGCTGAGCACTAAAATTATCAAATTAAATTCCGATAGAGCTCTATTTGAAAAAACTTCTAATTTAACTTAGTTTAAAAGTTTTTTTTATAATGATATAGCTTTTACCCAAAACCAATATAGGCCAAAAGGGAACAACTTTCCTCATTAACGCAAGCGTTCAATTTTCAAGAGTGATAACAGAACCGATTCCCATCAAAAAACATGTCACAACCATTGAATTAAACCTTTGAAAAGTTTTCCTTAAAAGCTTGACAGACAAACATCTTCCGAAAACAATATGCGTCTATGCTATTATGCAGAGGTACATGCATATAATCACACTGTGAAGGATTTTGCTGTTGCATATTTGTAAATTGTGGTCACACACATAAAAAGTGCGTAAAATTAAATATGTGGTGTATCTATGTGTTTAATATATAAATTAATGTCAAACAAATAAAATATATACCTATATTTATAAGAAACCAAAAGCTAATTCGATCTTTAGGTCTTGTGGACTATTATGTTATTAAATAAAGGTGCTAATGTGTTTCTGACATCTTATTTCTAGTTCCCAAGAGGCTCTCGTCGGAGCTACGTACGAACAATGCATATTTTGAATTCCGTTGTTGACACGAAAATTTCGAAATTCGAGAGGTTAATTCCGAACGAAGAAATAGTAACATTTTTTCGTATTGACTTTATATGAATGCTGATGTATGTCGGTTGCAGTTAAAATGAAAGTTTAAACACATCAAGTTTAAAAATATTATGTCATTGTTTTGAAGCAGTTATCACAAAACTCCCTGTTTTCTATTTAAACCAAGCTCATTTAAATACTTTTTTGTTTACTCTGAAAATCTTCACGCATCTCTTCGGCATTTCATCATTTTTCTACCACCGCTGCCATGGAATTAAGATTTTTTTTAAGAAACCACTTTTACATTAGCTTTCATTTTTTGCAATTTTAATTAGTTTTCCTTCTCACTTCTCACTGCTTATTTTCCCAATCGAACTTTGCTCTGATAGTTGACAAAGATATCTTCGAATTCGTCGGAAGAAAGAATGCAATTTCTTTCGTATTCATGAAGTCAATTCGGTTACCGACAGAAGCTTCATCGGAATTTGAAGCAGGGCTATAAAACAATTTCTTAAGTATTCCTACTTTTCAGTAAAATTGTTAAAAACAAAAGATAGTCTCCACTTCACTGCATATTAAAAATCTCTAAATACTTAGGATGTAAAGGAATGATCTGCGGCCGAAGTCCGCCTACTTACCTATACTATATATGATGTAAGCCCTGAAATTCGGCCAAAGGCCGCCACCTACTCCAATTTTTATGCAAAAGTACCAATGCAAATAAAGCAAAACTAAACAGTGCACTTAGTAATAACTGTAATCTTTTCTCTGCAATTTAAAACTTAAAAAATATTAGGGTATATTTTGGTGAACCGACTCTTCTATTAAAAAGTTAAACCAAACCTGAAACTAAAAAATATTTGTCATTTATGAAACCTCAAAAATCTTCAAAACTGTGAGCCAACATATGGGCCCTTTTTACGAGAGCAAAAGAAGAGTAACAATAGCGGATATATAAACAAATTTTATGTCCGTTTTTGTTATTTCTTATCCTCGTTTCATTTCTGGTATATAAATTTCAAAAGTTAAGAGATGTAGTGTGTACATATTTCTTTTTAAAACGAAAAAGACAGCTAGACTTTGTATGTACTAATAACTTACACTAATTGACTATTTCTGATATTTCTTATATATCCATAGGTATTCCCTCGACGAAGTAAAACCTAAAAAACGTACGGAATACCGCCGCAGTGAATTGCGTTTATTAGAATCGCTGGAAAATATTTGTGATCGCATTCTCGAGTACAATCTGCACAAAGAGCGCACTGATAGCACTCGCTTTGCCAAAGGTATGTCACAGACCTTTAAGGCTCTGCATGGGCTTGTAAACAAAGGTGTTAAAGTTGAACTAGGTATACCAGAAGAACTTTGGGATAAACCACCAGTAGAAGTGACTGAAATGAAAACACAATGTGAAAATATGGTGGAAGAGTATGAGGACACTATAAATGACTGGTATTTTAAGCTACAGGACAAAATTGCTCTGACCAAACATTTGTGTGAATATAAGGTTTTACCCAAAGATGACCAGAAGTGTTTGAATGAGATTCTACCGCCAGTTGGCGAAGAGGTAGATGCAAATCATAATGAAAATTTAAGTAATAAATCGAAAAAGACGGAAAAGTCTAAAGAACGAAAACTGCAACAAAAAGGTGACCAAGAAGAGCTTTGAAAAGATGTCGGGTTGTAAGAATATATTTTTCTCTGTAAAATTTAATTCAATGACATATTTTTCAAGTATGCGTGTAAGTTTATTTAAGCCATAAAGTGACAAATCGTTCAGGGAATTTAAAAAAAAACTTAAGCCGTTTACATATTCCAAAAAATTTAAGGTATTCTTTTTCATTATATAATTTGTATTTTGTACCATCAAAAATGGTCAATAATTTAAGACTTTGCAAATTTAGGAGGCGACAATCTAAAAATTTCTTTGGCAAAAATATTCCTCTACGCCAAATATATTTTTTGAATGGAGTCTACTCTTTACGTATGATGAACATTTTTATTGAGATTGTTAAGCATTTAAAATTTTTATCTCAGATCACACCCCATTCCAAAATGACTTTGTCGATTGACAGTTGCAAGGTCTTAAGCTACTTGACAGTTCTTTGTATAATCATTTGTATCTTAATTTCATTATGTAACTTTTAAGAGATTTATGAGATTGCTATATTTTTAGAAACTTTTAGTGAAATAAAAATAGTGAATAGGAGAAAAATCAGAACTGCTTGTAATTGCATTTAACTCCGTAATGTGTTTATTAAGGTCAAAAAAGTCCTCACCTCATGAATTGGAAGAGCATTCCTAAAATGTATGTCCAAATGCCAAAAGGTATAGTCTAATAAACTGAGAGCTACAACGTCAAAACTGAGATAAATTTTTATGCAATATCAAATGCTAAAATAGCCTTTTGAAGTCATAAATGACAATATATGGCTGGCGAGTCACGTTGTATTTCTGTGATTAGACCAATTTCAAAGTCCTTGGAATCATAATTTTTTTACCAACAGTAGTTACCTGATTTTTAAGGTCATTCTGAGTACTTATACTTATATCAAATTACCTAGGCAAGTTATGTTCAAATCACGAACACTAAACTTAAGATATGCTGAAATCAACAGCACGAAATTCGTTTTGTTCATTGAACTTTATTTGATGATAAGAATCAAAATGTTTTATTTGTTTGTATTTTAAACATTTTAATGGAATAAAGCCCTTGGAGAAAGTTCAATGAAAAATATTTTCAATTGTATAAATATCGTTAGTTGACATTTACAAATCCTCCTAATTTGGTCCTACCAAAGGAACGTAATGTGACTTGCGAAAATTGTAGGAATTTTTCTTAAAATTAATCAAAAATTTTGAAAGGATATTTTCTCTTTGAAAGTTTTTAGAGCTAAGCAGAAGTTTGCTTTAACATGAAAGCTTAAATTATGTCCGTTTTTGGTACTTCGATACACAATTTAATGATTTCCATATCTGAGGTTGGAATTTTAGGGATTTTAATCTCTACACACAAAGAGTCTATGAAATGTATAAAATTTCAAATAGTTAGCATATTTGTCTTCTTAAATAATTTATAAATACATTATCTTTTAAAATATAAGTACATTTAAATTCTCATAAAGCAGAAAATTGGTGCAGGTCTGAAATACACTTTTAAAAATAAAATGACAAGTCTCCTCCGATCCTACTAAAAATTCTACTCAAGGTCAAATGTCAGATATATTGGTTATTCGCATATTTCACTTAAACGATAAGTGTTATAATGCAATTGTCCACAATGCCTGTTTTCCTACGAAACACCAATCCTGAGATATGGTGATTTCAAAAGAAGAAAAGTTGTATTTTGCGTAATCAAATGTATACAATGGATGTATGAGAGATTGGCAAGCTCATTTTTATAGTAATAAAAATTTGCTTTCTTATTTAGGCGCATCAGCATATTTTTATTACGCTAAGTCTGCGCACTTATATCTGCAAGATACGCTGCAATTAGAGATTATTATTGATCCTTGTGTTTTTTAAAAGGTTTATAGGAAGATTTTTCACTATTGGACGTTCTGATAAATTCAATTATGGAACTTCGACCGGATATGGTAATTGAGCAATCATTGATGAAATCAGTGAAGACAAAGCAGTACGCAAGAGAAATGGTTTTATGGCAAGCATGCGATGAATACTGTGTCACAAATCTTGTCGTATAGAGATTTTTTGGTCTTAACATATTTTTCTACTGATGGCGTACATACATTCCGAGATATTGTACGGAATTTTTTTTGTCGGCTTCTCAACCAGGCCCACCACGATTCTGGCGACAGAAGCTTATTCCGGTTTTCAGTCATACTTAAACTATCAATTACAAAAAAAAAATTAACGAAATTAAATAACTGAAAAATACAACAAGTTTGTAAAAAATACATGGAACAATAAAAAGGTGCAGCTATCTTCCACTTAATACTATTTTATTTAATTGTAAGAAGGGTTGTAGTAAAAATTGTGTCTTCCAAAAAGTTGAATTATTTCGCTAACCAGTTGGTATGTTTTAATTGTTAACGACAGTCTAGCTCCAATGTTGACTCAAATATATCAATGAGGAGACAAATGATATATGTACATATCTTTTTTCTTATGATAATGTGTAGTTCAGTAAGGAGAGGAAGAAGTAAGCAAGGATTAAGACTTGATATTTGTAGAAAAGTGTCTATGTTATGCAAAATAAAACTTTTGAAATCGCGATTCGTAAGAAAATATGATCTTCAAAAAATAATCATTTTAAATTACGTAAATTACTTGTAGGTAATTCTGTTAGTCCAAAAACATCGATTCTCTGTCACTAAATGAATACGAATTGAATTCACTGAATTGTTAATTTTTTCTCAAAAACTAAACACACTTTGCCAAATTTATTGATTCGGTGGATATACCTAAAATCGAAAAATAACAATACATAAATGTGCATTAAGTTAAAAAATAGAAAACATCGATTATTGACAATTCCATTATTTATAAGATATGCCAAAAATGTGAGTTGAAACAACTTCAAAAAAGATGAAAAATATTTAAATTTAAATTTGAAACCATGATCTTGCTAGTTTAATGACGAAAATTCAAAAATACTGGTTTGTGTTCTTGAATATTGTGCTGAACAGTGAGCTCCTTAAATAATCACCAAATGATCCTTGAATTTTTTATTCTATCCTCCATGGTTTTTAAAATATTTCGTTTCAAAAAATGTTTAAAAAAGTAAGAAAAATCAAAGTGTGTAGTTATATAAAGGATGACCGACATAGTGTAATCTCTGGGTTAAGCCAAAAATTATTTATGCGTGTCCATAAAACAAGAAGTAGTTTAATCCAGTACATACATATATGCAAACTAAGGACCTTAAGTCTTGTAAATAAAATGCATTAAGTACATTGTGTCAGGTGGTTGTTTTGACTACTTTAAGAATATTGTGTTATGTTAATCAGCATTTAAATGCATAGTCCTTGATTTGTTTTATCTAACCGTTTATGTACACATAAGTTTTATTAAATTTGGAATAAAAAAAAATGTCGGACAACTTTGTATGATTTTTCAAAAGGTAAAGATTTACCATTATGCGAGTATTATATTTTATTTTATTATGCTCTCAAATATTTATAAAAGAATCAATTAGATCATTTAATATGTATTACTTTAATAAAGAGAAAACGAAAATCAGATGTCGTTTGATTGTTTTAATAATTAAGAAATAAGTTTATGGCACGTTTTTACTAAACAGCATGAGTTATCAAAAGATCTACTATAAAATCAACACGGATCAGATCAACTAAAAAAATCGATTGCTGTCACAAGCCTTCGACAAAATTTGGAAATGTTTTTCTGTATTTTACATTACTTGTTATATTTGGTTAATTACATTGTAGTACAATTTTCAAAAATTTTAATAGATAGAGATAAAATAAATATTTTCTGGATAGTAATTTTCAGCAAAACAACTTCCTGATTTAAAGGGTGTTTTTTTTTAGAGGTATAGAGCTTCAAATTGAAATAAAACACAAGAAAATCGTTTTAATGTCCATCAATTTGGCTTTATTGGAAGGATAATTTTATGCCATTAATGTTTAAATATGATTTCGGGCATGTGGCCGCCACGGCTGGCTCGAATAAAGCCAATTCTACAGGTCCAATTTTGAACCACTTTTTCGAGCATATGGGGCCGTATGTCGGCAATAACGCCACGAATGTTGGCTTCCAAGTCCCCTAACGTTTTTTGTTTGTTGGCGTAGACGAGCGACTCCACATATCCCCAAAGAAAATAATCCAATGGTGTCAAATCACACGATCTTGATGGCCAATTGACAGGTCCATTCCGCGAAATTATGCGCTCATCGAATGTTTCCTTCAATAAATCGATTGTGACGTGCGCTGTGTGGCATGTAGCGCCGTCTTGTTGGAACCACAACTCATCCACATTCATGCCATCCAATTCGGGAACAAAATAGTCGGTTATCATGGCTCTATACCGGTCTCCATTAACGGTAACTGACTCTCCAGCATTATTTCGGAAGAAGTATGGCCCAATGACTCCACCAGCCCATAGAGCACACCAAACAGTCAGTTTTTGTGGATGTAATGGCGTCTCAAGGGTCTCATGTGGATTCTCTTCACTCCAAATGCGGCAATTTTGCTTGTTGACGTAGCCATTCAACCAAAAATGAGCCTCATCACTGAACAAAATTTTGCGATGAAAATCAGCATCGAGATCAATCTCATTTTCGGCCCATACACCAAAATCACGACGCATTGCATGGTCTCGCGGCTTTAATTCTTGCACAAGCTGGATCTTGTAAGGTCGCAAGCCAAGATCTTTGCGCAAAATCTTCCATAAAGTTGATGGACAAAGCTCCAATTGCTGTGCACGGTGGCGAATCGATTCATTCGGGTCCTCTTCAACATTTTGCTCTACAGCGGCAATTGTTTCTTCGGTGCGCACTGTTCGACGTCTCTGCGGATGCGTATTATCACATAGAGTAAACGTAGTGCGAAAACGATCCATGGTTAACCGAATTAATTGCTCTGATGGACGATTATGTCGACCATAAAATGGACGGAGCTTGCGGTAAACTTCGCGAACTGAACCATTATTTTCGAAATAAATTTGCACGATTTGCAAGCGTTGTTCTTTTGTCAACCTGTTCATGATGAAATGGCAAACCAAACTGAACATAAATAACATTAGAGTTGCCAGATTTGACCATAAAATGCCAGTTTTATCTCTATTCGAAAAACAAACCTCTAAAAAAAACACCCTTTATAACTCAACCAAGGCACAATTTCAGTTTCGGAAAATTAACTTGAGAAAATTATATAGGTTTAGGATAATTGATTAGCATTAATATTAATACATATTTTATGTCATTTTTTTGTTTAACTATTTTCTTGAAATCCTCTTTTTTTTGTTTTTTCATACACATAATATAAATTCATCGGTTTTGTTAAGAATATTGGAATAATTAAAATTAATTGAAATAAAAATTCATGGAATTAAAAACTTATATTTATTTTATTATAAATTAAAACACTTATAACTAATACAACTACGAAAACAGCTTTTACTCATTAAAGAAGTCAAAATATCACTGTTAAAAACATCATTACTGAGTCGTATACAAAATAAATTTTATCTTTTTACAAAAAATAAACAAACGTCCAAAAGAATGCATTAAAAACTAAAAAACTCAACGGAAAGTAACATCTGGCTTTGCGATCGATCCACATTGAAATTTCTTGTGGAGTTAACGTAGTCCAGCCAGAACGATCCACAGGGTCACTTTGTGCATTTTCAATTAAACCGATATCAAATTTTTGTTGTGAACTTTGTTCAGATTTAGTGAAAAAATTTTTTACTTTTAAATCGGAGTCCAGTGTTTCACCTTCTCGTATGGTAGATATTGGTATATTGTGAACTGTGAGGTAGTTATTAAACTGTGGCATAGGCACTATTACGTGTGGACCACCACCGAGCGCAGAAAATGAACTAGAACGGCCTATATTACGCCGACGCATTCGTGGTGACATTGTTGATTTAAGGATATGTTTGCTATTTATTTTCTTCACATCAATATTTCCTTTCCGTCGCCAAATCGTGTTGACAAATGCAAATTCAACCAAACTGCTGAAGATAAAAAATGTGCAACCCAAAAACCAGACTTCGGATACCTTAATGTAACTTACTTTTGGAAGAGTTTTTCCTACAATAAAAAATTTAAATTTATTTGCCACCTACTCAAATGAGCGGTGAAAAAAAAAATGGAATGAGCGGTGACCATAAACCAGAGGCGAAAAATATTTTGAGCGGTGAATCGTGTGTGGATAAATAATTTGTAACGGTTAAAATACATTTCATCATGAAAACCGAGCAGAGCTGCCATGTCGAAGATAATTCCTTCGCAAAATAAAAACATTTTTCCTTAAAATGGTTAAACAAAAATTTGGGTAAAAGTTGATGCAAATTATCTCTCAGAACAAGTGGATGACCTTTTATATAGTTTATATTAGAACCGTCATCACTTTTTTTAAATCATGTTTATTTTGTGGAAAAATTTGATGGCTTTTCCCAAAATTTTTCAATTCCTACAAGGCCCCCGGCTTTGACATGCAATTAACGGCTTGGAGGCCACCTTGAAACCGGAACTGAAGCTTTCATAAGGAGATTATGTTTCCCATAATTCGGTGGTTATACAAGCTTTTGTTGAACTGAAGGTCGCTAACTTACTCCAACTTCAACATAATGATACTGTTTCTAGTATTGAGTTCTAATGCAAAATAATATAAAATATATATATACTAGCTATCCCGGCAGACGTTGTTCTGTCCTCTCTGGTATGTGGTGCGATGTTGTGTGAACTCATGCGATGGAATGTAAAAGCGGAACTCTCAATTTTTCCAGTGAAACTAACTTCTTTTCCAACTCTTTTACATATATTTAGCAGGCCTAGCAGACGTTTTTATGCCCTTACTGGTAAGTGGAGCGATAAATTTATTATGTAATAGTATTTGTCTTTTATACCAAGCCTCATTCATTTGCATCAAATAGTTACTGATATATGCTAAATGTTGTTTTATTCGCATATGGGAGGCGTGTTAATGCTCATTTTTTTCTATAAAACATACTTTTGGCCGTACCTTTTATATACATATCTATATACCAAGTCCCATTGTCTGCGTCCAGTAGTTCATGAGGTATAATGAATTCAATTTTAGAGGGCGTATCCTTGCCCATATTCCTAAAATGAACTTTTCAAAAACTTTCCATCGACTATAATAAGCATTTAAAAAGCAGTTTCGTGAAAGTTTTATTTAAAAAATACTTTAGTATGAGGGCCAACCTAATTATGCATACTAAATAAAATTTTTACGACCTAAGCTGTGCTCCTTTATCCTCCGATGTGTAAATTCCATGAGAATCAATTAAGCAGCCTTTAAGAAACTGAAATTTTAAAAAATATTTTTGTATGAGGCCCGCTCTAAACATGGAGCCTAAATTAAAGTAGCCTAAGCTATGCTTCTTAATGTGAAAGCTACGTGGTGTGAATCGATTGACCGGTCTTCGTGAAAATGATATTTAAAAAAATATTTTTGAAAATGCTATTTTAAAAATATTTTTGTATGAGGGCCACCCTAAATATGCTCTTTATCGAAATTAAAGCTTTCATATCTTTTAAAAAAATAGTTTTCGTCTCATCCTCAGTCCTACTGAATGTACACACAAAATTTTATAAAAATCGGTCAAGCCGTTTCAGAGGAGTTTTGTTACAAACACTGTGACAAGAGTTTTTTTTTTTTGTTGCGACTAAAGAACAGTGATATGCTTTTAATAATTTTACTTGAAACCAAAAACAAGTATCGTAACAACGATGTGTTGTGTCTTATTTGAATTTTATGAGTCAGCACAACAACTTTTGAGAACATGTACATATGCCGGATCTCATACCAAATGTTCTAATCCAAAAATTGAAGATATCCGATTGACCTCAAACTGTGCAAAGTGTTTTTCTTTTTGTTCAAAAGCTGGCTGAAGTAGGGGGATGATAATTACAGATTTTTGGCTGACACCCTCTGTTTTGTGTAGATACATAATTGATTTCCTGAACTAAATTTAAAAATCTAAGTCCAAATGTTTTCAATAAATTTTTTGATGGCCTTTGGAATGGTCGTAATAATTGACGACAATTTTAAAATTTCACCTTAATTTTTTAAAGTTTAAAATAGACTTAGTTTTTGTTAAGATGGATGGATGGTTACTCAATTTTTTTGTTAACTAAACACAGATTGTTTTTCGTCGCGTGATTTTAGTTTTTCCGCATCTAAAAACTTAGCTGCACTGCTCAACGCAATTGTTACTACACTTTAATAATAATTTCTCATTGCATAACTGAAGCTTTTTCATCCGATAAAAAACTTTTTTCGTTGCTTAAGGCTCATCATTTACATAAGTAATTTCTTCAGCGCTCAAATAATTTCTCACCGTTTAAAGGAAGTTTCTTCATTATTTACAAAACATTGTTGTCAGGATTTTTATCCTTGCACCGCTCATTTAAGTAGTTGTCTTTTATATATATACCTTGCGCTGACGCTAGCGTTATAAAGGTCAACATAGTACTCGTTCCCAACATAATACGTGGTGGCGCCTGATCAGCTTGCAACCAAAATGATACCCACGAGATGCCAACGATTAGCATTGAGGGCAAAAAATAATCCATTATATAGAACCCAATTTCACGTGTCAAATGCACTGTAAAGATGAGCGAACTATAATTTCCAGCAAACGCACCATGGCGCAAATCATTCAGGTCAGCATTAATTACAGTCTCATTAGACCATGCATTTTGAAGCACATACTCAGTCAAATGTAAAGCTGGATCAAATGTAATTGGACGCTTTTGTTCCCAATGTAACACCAGCTCTGAGGTATTGTACATCCAGCTTTCAAGTATAATTGAACAGTGTTGCTCATCAAAAGGGAACTTCTGCAAGTTCATCCAACAATAAAGAGTCGCTTTAATGCGTGTGGAAGTTATAACGGTTCCGTCGGGACTAATAGAAGTAAGCACATCTCTCTCAGTAGTACCTAAATGAGTTAATACCAGTTATGATAATGCAAAATAAATATAAATCATTTTTTGCGTTGTATTTCGGATATAAAAAAGATACTGCAACGACACACATGTGAATAAGTTTTCCACACACTGCGAAATATTTCGCAATCGATAAAGTCTAAACCTACCCATAACGCTTGAATCTCTTTCATTGGCTAGAAAAATATGTGGCATCCACAAGTTATCTCTCAACTGCTTCTCACCCAAAATTGGCTGCTGACGCGTAGGTGCTACATCGCGAAACATCAGACGAGAATCCAAGAATCTGATTTGCAAAAGTACGTGAATTTTAAATTGCAAATCGGCTGCTTCTAAATTTTGCAAAAAATAAATATAGGCACGTACATAAACATCTACTGGCTTCCGTGTGCCCTCTCCGGTGTAAGTTATAGGACGCTCCAAGCGATCATAGCGACAGTCGTGGGTAAGACGTTCAATGAGTTGTGTTTGTGAGAGATTATCAGCTTCCGCCAAGGTGGGGCAATCTGATTCGTAGTTACTTGCCGATGTAAAGTGCACTCTCAAATACAAAATGATAACGAAGGTGGACAATGTCCGATGTATCATTTTTACAAAAAAAGTAAATAAAATTTAACGCTACGACAAAGTAAAGGTGTTCATGACAATACGCCTTTTAAAACTGGTTCACATATGGAAATATTTAGTACACTTTAAATGTAACGGTTCTTTTCTTCATATTTTACACTGTAAATAACATTTTGCATAGTATAGTCGATTTCGACTTAAATGCCTTCAGTGCAAAAAAATTTTGAAGGAATCCTATTTATCGCTTTATCTATTTTGTTACTGTAATTATAAATATGAAAAACTATGTGACTTTCGCTAATGGATAATTCTAAAATTTGTTTTATTCTTGTTTTGAAATAATATGAAGATTATAGCATAATAGAAAAAATATTTGTAATAAAACCGACTGAGATCGCAAATAATTTATTTCCAAATGAAGATATGTTTAGTGAGATAATAAGGTAATTGAAATGGACTATTTGATGTCCTTGAAGGTTCTATTTAAATGCGTCCCATTCCTTTTAAAATTTGGTATTTTTTTCTTTTAACTTCGTCAAAATAGTTTTTGTACATTCTGTTACTGATTTTTTTTTTATATGAACCTAACGTATAAGGCGTTAGGTCTATGCCATATATATGGCATATCTAACTGTTAGGTGTCTTGCTGGGTATGCCATATATATGGCATATCTAACTGTTAGGTGTCTAGCTAGGACGTTTACACGAGTAAACTCTTGAAAAAAAAATTTTCCTGTTTGTTGGCAAGAAGGGAAAATCGAAAGGGTGGTGTACAGAATTTGTCGTACCCGCAAATTCCCTTTCGTTCTATTCGTTAGCTAATATTATGCTTTGAATTTACGTTTGTTGTGGCGGGTTGACGCAGTAATTGCTTTGACATTTTCTTGTACAAAGAAATTCTAGTTTTCGTGTGTAAACGCAAAACATATTCACAAAAGAGAATATACAAGAATTTGTTTCCTCGTGTAAACGTTGACAAACAAATAAATGTGCAAAATGGAATATGATCGTGAATTGGCCTAATGGAAACAATTTAAACGAATTAAAAACAGAATTTAAACACGCCGTTATTTTTCTCAAAATCAGCTGTTTTTTTGGTTTGCAAACCAGTAAACATAAGACTGTCAAAAATTGTATTGAAAGTTTTTTGAACAAACAGCGCAAGTTTTGACAAATACAATTTGACATGCTCATCAATTGCCACAAATTGAACAAATTATTCGAAGGGGCATTCATGAAACACTTCGCGCAAAATTGCCTATTTGCACATTTGTGCAAACTTTCACGTTTAGATGAATACAATTAGTATGTAGTCATGGTAAAATTATATAAGGTAAACGCAAATTCTCAATATTTGAAAATGTGATACTGAGAGTCCACAGCAAATGTCAAAATCATTATCACAACAAAACAAAAATTTTACAAATTCTTTCACGTGTTGCAGGAAAAATCAATTTATTAAGAAATGAAAGTAAATTTTAAAAATATTTCAAAGTAAGCGCCTTTCGTGCTACAGCGGGTATATGGTACTGCTGTAGATGGCATCAGTCTACCCTTTTTACCCTTAGGAGGATTGATGAAATCAACTTTTTCGAAATGCTTTTAGCAAATACGGCAATAAGTCTTGGCCGTAGCTTTCGGTCCACCGTCGACGCCTTCTTTCATGCAAAGAAAAAGCAACTTAGGAAATTTTTCCCTTCAACGCAACCACGCGCCATAATTTGCTGAAATATGGCATAGTATTTCAATTAAATAAACACTTTTTGAGAAAAATTAACACTTAAGAAAAACTCACATGCAAACATAAAATATTTTTCTTTTTGACAAAATTT
This sequence comes from Meiosimyza decipiens, assembly GCA_963680825.1. Taxonomy (NCBI): domain Eukaryota; kingdom Metazoa; phylum Arthropoda; class Insecta; order Diptera; family Lauxaniidae; genus Meiosimyza; species Meiosimyza decipiens. The sequence continues at coordinate 84,075,026 of OY804258.1, read as the reverse complement.
AGACGTTTTGTTTTGCTCGATTTTGACGTTTGCTGTGGATGGAAAAAAAATGAAAGAGGCAACATTTTTCAGTGTAGTAACCATGTTAGTTAAATCTTGGTATGTAGTAACAAAGGAAAATATTTTTTTTATGTGTACGTGTTCTCTTCTATTAGTAATTCGTTGAACTTCAATTAATTTATATTCCAATTGATATTGGAATTCCTTTTCATAGATCTAAAATTGGCATTATAAGCTTAAATTCATAAATTGATAATTCGGAAAACTCCAATTTGCCACATGATTAAAGTGTGTTTTTTCAACGTGCGTTGGAAGGCATGTCAGTTTTATTAACGACGGCGTTTGCAAAACGTGCGTTGAAAAAACGCTCGTGTAATTCTGTAGTAAAATTTCATACATTCTTTTTGTGCGGACTGGTATTCCTGCTTTATGCAAATTAGGCACAATGCAACAGTCCATATAGTATAATTATAGGGATCTTGGCTTAGCCAACGATCAACTAATTTTTGCAAAGTGAGGATTGTGTAGCGTTTATAATATCGATATAGCGTTTATAGAGTTCTTCATTTTTTGGATGATAAGCTAAGGCTTTTTGTATTATTTCCAACTGACACTCCACCAGTAAGACCTTGGTCCATTTATGATTTTGATGCAGTTTCATCTCATGACTTGACTCCAGTTTTTTTTTTTCACCAATGCCAAAATGATGCGGTACGTAGTGATTTCTTGCATTTAAAAAGCAAAAAAAAAAGGAACAATAAGCACGGCAATAGCATAAAAAAATGTTGAATTTTCATACGATTTTAAGAATTTTCATTAATTTTGACGTAATATCGTACGGTGCCAAGAATTAAGTAAAATAAAATACAAGTTGCATAAATAAATCAAACGGACACGAAAATTTTTGAAACAAATTAACGGTCAGTGCAAAAGATGCATACAAATATATAAGAGAATTAATTTTTCCTAGCCAGACTATGTCGCCTTGTCGTTTGTCTATACTTGAAATTTCAAATCGCACGATCTCGCTCTTTATCGAATATCGGCGGCTTTTCCGTCATCCGCCGGAATTCAGTTCTATTTCAAGCAGTCAAGCTTGACAGCGACTAATCGCTGGCGGTTTTCATGCGTCTGTCAATATTGTGTTTGGGCCAGTTTGGGCTTTTAGTTTATATGGTTTTTATTTGCATCAGCGCCAAATTTATTTGAATTTTAAATATAACAAAAAATAAAATATGCAAAAAAGGACAGTCAAGTATGTGCACAGTGCTTATTTATTACAACAAGCAGACAAAAATCCAGCAGTAAAGAAAAGAGTAATGTTTCTTGTTTCATAAATACATCGGCTTAAATTTATAAAACATTTTTAATAGGCTTCACTCACACACGAATTAATTGCCTCCTATGGGTTATTAAGTCATGTGCAATTGTTGCAACCCAAGGTGTGCAATCCAGCTGACCTACGTGGATTTCATAACCGCGATTACTTAGAGCAATTGCAGAACTGCCAAGACTACCACTGTGATTCCTGCTCGGATGATGAATCCGAAATCACAATCGAACAACTGGAAACAGCGGAAGAATATGGTCTTGGCTTCGACTGTCCCGTATGGTCCACTATTCATGATTATGTTCTATGTATAGCGGGCGCCACAATGACTGCTTGTGAAGCGCTCTGTAAAATCACAAATCCAACCAATGAGGTTGTCCTTAATTGGACTGGTGGCTGGCATCATGCACATCGAGATAAAGCAGGCGGATATTGCTATGTCAATGACATTGTCTTAGGGATTCTGGTATTAAGAAAAAGATTCAAGCGTATTTTCTACTTGGATTTAGATATCCATCATGGTAATGCAATTGTTATATAATATTAAAAATTAGTAAGAAACGGCACAATCCTTCTCGCAGAGTAAAAAAAAATTAAGTTGTTTAAATTAACTAACGTAATATTCATAAAAAAACTTATGTTTTATAGAGCTACAGGCAATGAAACAAATTGTAGACGATAAGAAACTTTTCAGCTTGTAATCTGAAAAGTTCCCGAAACTGTTACCTGTTTTCTTTCCCAACGTTTTAAAAATGACATGCGTGTGTATTTAGTTAGTGTTTTACATGTTGTCTGAATTTCCTTCGTTTTTAGGTTTGTACACATCTGACACTGACTTAAATTAGGATCAGTCAAGATTAAAATCTTTTCACACGAATTTAATAAAAACAAAATTTTAAAATGCATATGTACTATGGTGTGCCATTTTTGAGCAACTTTATTTTTTCAACTAAAAAACAGGCTTAAATCTTTCAGAAAGGTGAAAAAGGAAGCCTCTAAAAATTTGAGCTTTTCATATTAATATTTAGAGGTGCCTGTTTCTAACTTTCCATTTTCCATATAAATTAAATGGAAAAAAATTAATTTTTTTTTCTTATTGCTGTAGCTTGACATATGAGCATTGTAGAAATGAACTGAAACATTATTTTAGTAGAAAATTGAACGCTCTACAAAAAAAAAAAAATTTTAGTCTATAAGTTTACTGAACGTAATGCATAATTACTTTTGTTTAACAGTTAATCAAATAATAAAATATTATAATTTTTTTTTTGTAGAGCGTTCAATTTCCTACTAAAATAATGTTTCAGTTCATTTCTACAAGGTCAAGGTCCAACAATAAGAAAAAAAAATAATTTTTTTTCCATGTAATTTATATGGAAAATGGAAAGTTAGAAACAGGCACCTCTAAATTTTAATATTAAGAGTTCAAATTTTTAGAGGCTTCCTTTTTCACCTTTCTGAAAGATTTAAGCCTGTTTTTTAGTTGAAAAAATAAAGTTGCTCAAAAATGGCACACCCTAATATGTACCATACATATATTTGAAAGGACTTTGTTTTATCTTTTACTATGTAATCTTCGAAGCTGAATCCGATTTTTGACATAAATGGGGTCGAATAAATAGTGTTAAAAATACCGAATATGACCACTTTCTTGACCTTGTACCAATGACACCAATGGCATTAGAGTGATGTTAAATAAAAAACTTTTTTATTTAATTGTGGGGTGACTTCAGATATATTTCAAAGAGGTGTTTTTTAACTTTTATGGAGCTATATCTCAAAGTCATGACGTGATAGAAAAAACTGAAAAATAATTCGTGTTAAGCACAAAAATTATTTAGATATTTTAAGCCTGATTTCAGGGCATGCAACTAACGAAATAAATTGCATGTATATTCAAGTGTTTTTTTTGTATATTATAACCAATATAAAAAAACTAAATATCGAACCATATCCGCTAAATTATCGTAAAATTAAGTGGGAGGAAATGACCATGGAACATGCAACGCTATGTATGTTTGTGAAAATTTTAAACTATGTGCCCATATTTTGACATATAAGACCTTTGCTGCTCAAATATAATTGTTACTATAAAATATTTAATTCGCACTCACGTAAGTGTGACGGACGGGTTAGGTTAGTACAGACTACTTAGAGATGCAGTTAAACTACTGATTAAAAATCTGAATTTTTTTATTACAAACCTAGAGAGTATCGGTATTATTAATGAAATAGTCTAATTAAGCGGAACCAATTTTTAAATATGCATATAATAAAATCGGCCTATTAAATTTAAATAAAATCAAAAACGGTCGTTACCGTCTTTTTCTAAAACTGATGATGTGATGTCCTTTATGAGAAAATGAATGTTAGTCTCTTCAGTTCAACGTTAAACTTGAACGTCTTATCAGCCCCTTATTCTTTGCGTCTTATTGGTGTTCTATTGAAGATCGTACTATCGAGAACGATGTTCTCTCCATCTATTCCCTTTTATATTAAGTTATCTCCTTTTGCTCAAATCTACACCCTTGAGTGCTGGTTTGAGTTAAAAAAAAATTCTGGCTTCCTTTACTTTTTATATTGTAATTAATATAACAAGTATCAAGTATGCATAATTTATCAATACCACCCTCAATGAAAGGTAAAGTAAGAATAAAATGATTTAAGTTGACTGTTTATCAAAGAGTATTATTCTTTGCTGTTTATTGCACTTGGTTCTGGTGTTCGATGCCAACTTTTTAAATTTTTTCTTTGCTAAAAATTAGTTAATGCTAAATGAAATCGTCTTGTATTATTAATTTCAATTCTTTTCCCATCCGTTACTATGATGGAAATTATTCTCACAGTATATTGTTTTTTGTTTGTTGCTATGACAAGAATATAAATATTTTTCTATGCCTGCCACACCTCCTATACGTTACAAATGGAATGGTAAATATACCCTGACTGTAGGGTATAATTAGATGGGTTCTTTGAAAAGCTTTCTTCTCTTCTTTGTTATTCCGTATCTCGATACGTGCTCTCACAAAAACAGTACTAGTTTTTACCAAATTTGATCAAGTCTCCTCGACTAAAAAAAAACAAAACAAATTATCTTATGAAATTTTTGATAACTTATAACCTAACGGTCCCGCTCACGATTTTCTTAATATTGTTATATGTTGCACAGTTCAGCATGCGGATCAAGAATAGTATGTAAAACACCGGTGTTGGACACAGTATAATGAACCGCGATGCCAATATTGGAATTAGAATTACTGTGGCTAGTGAAGCCGGTGTTTAATATACTACTGTGAATAATGCTATTTTCAACCTCACAAAAAAAATATGAAGACGGTTCTGGGCCCAAAATATACGTTCATATACATACATACATAATTTTGATCAGAACTGAACTGCAGAACATACGAACATTTCAAGAACATCGGTAATGAGGCCGATAAAGTAAATATTTACCGGATATTTTAAGTCACTCTTGTTTTATACCTATTCTTTTTTGTTGACCACCAGTGCACCTCTTAAAATAGAACTAAATATTAACTTAAGAAAAACTTATGACTTTCGCTTCATTTATTAATTTTAGGTGACGGCGTTCAAGGAGCATTTGAGATAGCAAAACGTGTTTTCACATTATCATTTCACCAATATGAATGCGGTTTTTATCCAGGAAGTGGTGCTGTGACTGACTGCGGCTTTTCTACTGGCAAAGGTTATGCTGCAAGCTTTCCATATCGTACCGGGATAGCCGGTGAGAACTTTAAAAAATACTTTAAAAGGTAAGCAAATGGAAATAGAAAATTGTTTTTGTCATTCTCCAAAAAAAAAAAACACTTCCGTGCAGAATTGTGAAAGAAATATTTATGCGCTACCAACCAGATGTTTGCGTGATTCAGTGCGGTGCCGATGCAATTGTTGGTGATCCCTTAGGTGGCTCTAATCTAAAACCACAGGATCTCATCGATTGCATAGCATTTGTTTTGGATTACAGTTTACCCTCAGTTTTGTTAGGCGGTGGTGGTTATAATTTCGCTAACACAAGTCGATATTGGACGCAGCTTATGGCTTCAATTTGCAGTCAGTTGTTGCCAGATGATATTCCAGATATAACTCCACGTTTTTTGGAATATGGACCAGACTACAGTTTAGAAATTCAAACAAAATCTATTAAAGACTTAAATACCGAAGAATACTTGAATGAATGTGCTGTGATGATTGAAGGTAAGTTTTGTTGTGTCTTTATTTTATGTACATATTAGAGGTCTGCATAAGTGCACTCAAAACGACAATCAAGCATTCGACATTGTTGCAGATTGCAATAAAGCTCTCCTGCTTGGCGTTCGATTGGTTTTGATTTGAGTTGTGGTCTTCGTGCACAAGGGCTTGATGGACTGGCAGCTTTTCAATAGCTCGATGGTCGTTTCGGGTGCACTCATGTAGACCTCTAGTACATATAGTCATTGTATGTGCATACTAATATTTTCGTTCTTTTATTTTTAGAAAACTTACAAAAGTATAATGTGATAGCTGTTTAACAGTGAGATTTGGTCAAGAATACGATAGCCACTGCCTGCACTTCTTTCGGATATACCCTTATTTTGAGCCCTAGTTGAAAAATAAAGTTTTAGCGAATTTCGCATTTTGTTCTAATAGGAATATTAAAAGATGCACAAAAGTATTTCAAAACAGAGAGTGAAAAATTAATCATATCTTAAAAATAATCGTTAGCAATATGTCAGCATCGGGGCCGAAGATGCAGACTATCTTTTTAGAAGTTATATAAATTTAATATGTCATATTGATAATAAATTTATATAAATTTAAAAAAAAAGTATAAACTCTGGTGTAACTTAAATTTTTAGTGACAATTTTTTTTATTGTGATTCAAGGTTTTACATTTTATGTGTATATGCATAGTTTTTATGTATGTGATGGTATTTTCGATACATTTGTACTTTTTACAGTAAATTTGGGTCGTGAAAAATCATCGTCAGTACCATACGACAAGTTATTAGAACATTTAGTACATTGGGGGCATTTTCGGTACATTTCGACTTTATATAAAAATTACTATTTTTTAGTAAAAAAGCTAAAATTTAATTTAAATTAGTACTTTTCAGTAGATTTTTCATGTTCATGTCGAAAAAGCACAATCGCCATCAAGAAGGTACATTGCAAGTCTCCATTTAGTACATTTTCACAAATCCCAAGTATCATTAATGGAACCAGATCCTTTACAACATATTCAATTTTTTTTAAGTGCCTTCGGGTGATAGGTTTCATCCATCTCCGTTCTAGTAGTTTGCGTGCAACCCTACGAAAGAATAGGTCATGCAAAGTTTTTCTCAATTATAGTCGGAGGATATATATAGAAAAATCAACACCATTTTGTCACATTTATAATAATTTTATTAAAAACTAAACATGTATGGAGTATTTTATTTTAGGCTTCGAAATGTCTAATTTTTCTTAAAATGCTAATACAATTTTTATGGATATTTTTTTAATTTATGAATATTTAGTGGTATGTTTTTTATTATTGTTCAGCTAGTATCTGATAATTTTAAACAGATACGCCCTGGAAGTCGTATCTGTTAATAGTTAATTCAAAATAAAGATGAAATACGTAAACGTATTTTTAAAATCAAAAAAGTAAAAAAATATACTTATTGTATGAGCAGCCGAAATCATGCTAATCACTTGGAAATAAATAGATTTTGAATTTCATTAAACTTAAAATTCTAATAAAATCAACAAAAAAGTTAACAAGGCAAGTATTTCCAATATTCGTTTTTGCGAGTCGTTTTTCTTGAAATTTTGGATTTCTAATCATTTAAATTTATTTTATGTTTAGTCCTCTAATTTTTATTTTAGTTACGAGTAACTATACCAATTTTTTCCACTGAATCAGTTATGAAGTTTTAAGTTAAATCTTTAAGTCGTTGCCTTTTTTAATAATAGTATAACTTAAATTAAATAGATAACTAAATTAAATTTTTCATTTTGAAAATTGATAATAGTTTTCAATCTCCTGTCTGGGATGGTGGTGGCATTCTCACTACAGCTCCACCTGTTTTAAAACGCTTACTAGGTGAAGCGCCGCCAAGTTCTGATTTGATGCGTGTCGGAGACAACAAGCTTCCTGCCGCAGCCGCTGCTGTAGCAGCCGACTGCACAGGATCCTGAAGCCACCTCACCTGCGTTGCAGGACCATAACCTTTCTCGTTGCGCGCGGCAATGCGAAAAATTATGGCCGGCTTATTCGAGCAGTCAACATGCGCAGCGGCTAACGAAGTGTGTGAGACTGTACACTGATTTGCAGCTCCTACGTAGACGCGTACAAAAGCCAACTGAGCAGGAAGTCGCTGGGGCGAAGCGCTTGTTGGTGGATGTTTCTCTTTATCTTTAGCCGGTTTCACAGCTAAATACACGGAATATTCAACAATTTCATTGGAGGTTTGACAAGTTGGTGGAGGCTCCCAGGTTAAATGTGCACCTTCAGAAGATTTTGATATCTTTATAGCTGAAGGTGCACCAGGAAAACCGGGCAGACAGGTTTTGAAGCTAGAAATTTCGCTCCAATCACTGGCACCGCACGAATTAACAGCACGCAAACGAAAACGGTAAGCTGTGCCGGGCTCCAAGTTGATGCGTTGAAATTTCGAGAGGTCGGGTAGTTGGTCAGATGTTAGTTCAAGAGAAGAGGGCGATGACCAGCTGCGATTGTCGATATAGTTGGTGACTGTGGTTGAAAGGCCTTGAAAAATGCCTACAGTGTGCCACTTGGCATCTTCTGGATCGGGAATAGCTGCTTCGTGAGGTTTTTTCGCAGGCTCCATTTGCAGGGGCTTGCTATATTCACTTAGTTTCAGTTCCGGTTTTTCAGCACAGCTTGCAACGCTTTCAACAGGAGCGGTCCCCTGGATAAAAACCGGTAAGACTGGAGTTGCTTCCGAGTCATCAGGTCTTTTGGTTGGTGCTTCCTCAGATCCAGCACTAGGAGCATTTGCGGCTACCTCGTCTTCGTCCGTTTCCATTGATTCATCGTTAGTTGACCCTTTTGGTGTCTCCTTATCAACTAGACGTTCTGCAGCTTCCTGCAAATTTTCATCTTGTGCTTGCGATGTCTCATTTACTGCTTCCATGCCGCAATGTAAACAAATACACTACTGAAATATAGTTCCGATTTTTAATCAAGTAGTAGCAGCATGGAAATAAATTGAGACCTATGTACTTATTTTATTGGAAGCTTAAAATTTCTTTGAAAACGGTTTTTAAATAAATCAAAACCAAATTAATTTTAATTCTATTTAGTTTTTCTTTTAATTATAGAACTTTTCGCCGCTTGCCTTAAAATTAAGCTGTCAAATTAAATCATTTTCGCGTTCGCTTTTGTTGCATTTTTTGCAAGAGGCTGTCAAACTTTAAGAATACCCCAAGAACAGTTTTGCCAACCACTTTTCCAGTTTAACACTAGTACCCATGGTCATGATTCAATAATACGATAGTCTATGTTATCGAAATATCGGTGATCGATTTTTCCAAACAGCGTCGAAGTATATCGAGAAAAAATATCTGATATATTGATAATCGATTATCGATATTTTTGCTGAAAAAATTAAGATACAAACATTGGGGTTCAAACTCCTACTATGCGCATTGAGCATTGAAACTCTGCAAATATAATCGTAAGCTTTTCAGTTGTTGCAGCAAAGATGAACGCCACATTTAAGGCATTTGGAAAATGGAATTTCAGTCTCACACAGCCTACAACGCCACTTATGATCAAACCGTGGGAAATATATTTTTGAAGTACCAGAGCCCGAAGTTGGGAATTGACTCTCTGCTGTTGTTAAAGGTCGCCCTATTCTTTTTAGCACTCTTAAAGAATTGCAAAACACTAAATTCGAACGTGCGGTATTGCCCGTAATAAAATTTTTTAGTTTCGCAACTAACAATAAATAAAATTAATAATCATGTACGTTTTTCATTGGTTATAAATATATACGAAAATAATTGCCTTTCGCTGAAATAATGTTTTTGACCTGAAGATTTCTCAACTGGCATTGCGCATTTCATTAGCATACGTTTTTTTTTAAAAGTTTGATTCTAACTGGGTCTCGTTCATGTTTATTTGACAAACGAACCAACACCTATAAGACTAGCTGCTGCTCGGCGGGTAAATAATTGCTCGTGTCATTGCTCGTGCTCGTGAGACGCGAAATGGTCAACACTATTCTGATGTAATAGACTTGAAGCCTCAATGAAATGTACATACAGTAGACGTCCAATATAACGTATTAATTAATGCACGGGTCAGTCGTAACATCGCAAAATTCGTAATATCGTAAAATTCGCTGTATCGATGAGTTTTTTATTGGAGAAACATGCTTCTATTTACGCATATACACACATAAGTATAGTCTTACAACTTAAGTTAGATTTTGGATTGCTATATTTACTTCCGATCAGTTTTATACTGGTAAAAAAAAGTTATTCCAGTTCCAGTTATTGTTGAATTAAGCAGCGTCCGTTATTTGGAACAGTGAACACTTTTATTATTCGTAATTTAGAGACATCATTGGGAAAATTCCAATTTGAAAAACTTCGTTAGAATGGAAATTCGTTATATGCTATATTGGACGTCTACTGTACCAATAAAATAGAACGAAATCGTTAAAAAAAAAAACATAATTAAGAAATTTTCTAACGATTTGTATTCTCATATAATTTTTGGTCCAAAATTTTTGTATAAAATGTACGGGTTTACTTTAGCATAAGTCCTCGAAATTTTTTAGTTTTTTAGGGGAAGTAGCGCTGTGTCGGTTGCATCTAGTTTCGGAGATATATGTAGGTGTCGGAAGTTGCGGGTATATCAATTGTTTTTTATGTTACTTGGTTCAGCACTTAATATTTGGCGCTTATGTTGGTTAGGTTCAGGCGATGCCGTCACACCTCGATTTCTCGGCACTGCTTGTGAGCCAGTATCAGCGACAGTATCAACACTCATTTTATGTAATTAATTACACAAAATTTTGTTTTTTTTTTAAATTATAAAATTAAAAAATAAAATTTTCGTTTATATTAAAAAAATTTTCGTTTTTTCGACAATTATGTAATTCAATCAATGCTTATTCCAATTCCAGTATAATTGGTGATTGAGTAAAAATATGGATCATAAAAATAGATATTTTTTTAAAATTATTTAACTCACTTGTTTAACAAGAGCAAAATATGCTAGACACATGGACTTAGTTTTGGATTCATTGTAAATGGAAATATCTACAAGAAACAAGAAAACAAAACATTCAAAAATATCGATATCAGGAATTTATTGCTTATTGAAATAATTCTTCAACTCTTCTCTTAAAAATGATACTTCTAACTGACTAGATGACGAATCTCTGTTGATGGGTTTAAAAGAAGTTGCCTGGACTAGTTGTCTCCATTCACCTGGATGCTTTTGCATATTCTCATCATACCAATCAGCAAACTTAGGTGGACAATACTCCGATACATAATTCGAACTATGAAGAATATAATTGTGTAAAGCCACACAACTCAATACGAGTTTCTCTGCAGTTTCTGGAATCAAATTAAAACAACTTTGTAAAATTGGCCAACGTGCTGCTAAGATACCAAAAGCGTTATCTATTGAATCAACAGCAGGTTGAATACATTTATTTGTGTACGATTCCGCTCGCGTCAAATTCGTTCCGTAATATGGCTTTACAATATTCTCAGAACTAACAAAAAATTCGGAGTTAGCTACAAAATAGTGTGGTAGGTATGTTCTCATTTTTGGGAATGGTTTATCAGGAAGAAGTTCTTGTGAATTATTTATTATGCGACCACTGAAATTTATTGCATCAAAAAACTCTGAAATATTTGAGAAACAATTTATTAATATCAAGACATTCCTAAAAACAAAATAAATTTCATTTACCTCCATCGCTTCCCCTCTCATGCGTTGCAACATCAACAAATGTAAATTCATACTTGGAATTGCAGGCTGCCATCATCACCATCGAGTGTTCATTTCTACAATGAAATTTTGTGCCCCTTTTTGTTGTTGGACATTTTATTTGAACATATCTGCCACCGAGTGCACCAATACAATTTGGAATTTTCCATTTTTTGTAAAAATCGCTAGTAATATGTTTAAATTCATTTAACTGTGGTTCAGCTACGTATATTGGTGACAAGGCCTGCCATAAACTTTCACATGTTTCCCTCACAATTCCTCGTACAGTTTCTTTACCAATTTTGTATCTTTCGGCAATGATTTTTGAGTTAAGGCTCTGGGAAAGAAAGCTTAAAAAAAGCAGAAGCAGAATTTAAAAATATTTATTTGTCTTGAAATTTTGTGATTTGAAGACAGATTTTTGCAAGTGCGCATCAACTTCATTATTGAAGTTAATGAAGAATAAATTAAGTTGGTCGAGAATTCATCCATAGGATGAAATCAACTAAATAATAGCTTCACATCATGCGGCAGAATATTTCCAAAGAATCTGCTCGATTCCATGGCAGCTGTTTCGTCTCCTGTGTAAAGATCAGTGATTAAAACCACCGCTTCTATAAACTATCAATTCGAGCACCGTCGTATGCTGCTTGGACAACATTTGCTCTGCAAATCTTTCTATTACATTATCGTATCGTAGCGGAGTCGCAATGTTTTGAGCATTCTGATGGTACGTTGGTTCATATGTCTATCAAGCAGAAACTGTTTAGATGGAGATGCTATGTCCATGTTTCCAAACCTTCACATTTTTTGTTTCGATGACAATTGAGTTACCCCCAATTTGACGTTTGTCAGAAGGCTGGTTGAAAGATATGTGATGCCGGATATAAAATAGTACATCGCGATACGACTATAGAGAAAAGTCGGGTCGCTAGTTATCAATTCGGGAAAATGACGGTTTTTTTTTAATAAAATTATGTATCGTAATTTACAACAAATAATAAAAAAAAAATCAAGTTTTTTATTGACTGAATTCTATTTGATATAAGGTACAGTAAGCGTGATTATATCTATCCTCAGTAGATTTTATCAAACTATAATTAATTTTTGGTCCACGTCTTGAAAATTACAGTTTGTACGTCGGTGCAAACAGGCGGCCATCATGTAGTGTTTTGTCAACACAAGCCAACTAAAAACTGCAAGCTATTTATGAACGCTGCTTTAGGTCAACATTAGTCTCCTTTTCTGTACTCGCAAGTAGTGAATACTAGTGGTTTCAACCCATTTTTTCTTCACGATTTCGATTAACTACAAGTTAACATAAGGACATACTTACTGTACAGTTACAGCCAGCCGAAACTCCGGACTAAAAGGTGTGCGTATGGAGTGCTTTGTCAAAAGTTGACTTTGGTCCATCATCGATAGGAGGAAATCATATGCTGCTTGGTTCATACGAGTATGATTAAAAAACTCTACCGCGTCGTTCAGTTTAACACGTTGGAAAATGCTGACGAAATACCCATTTTGTTCTCTATCCAAGTTTCCCTGCTTCACACAGCAGGTCCTGTTACGGACCCGCTGTTTTATTTCAATAGTATTCTTTTTCCTGATTTTATTTTTCTGAGGAAGATATTTGCTCATGGTGTGCAAATGTTTAAGACACTCGGCTAACTGTCCTGTGATTGCTGTAAGTTTGGCGAGTTTCACGTGCCCTGACTGCAAATGTTTGTTATTCATTTCAGCTTTTTTGACTCTGTTTTAAACTGAAATCAATGTTAGATAAAATTTAGCGCCTTGGAAATATTATTTTCAACAATGTAGCTGTTTTGACGTTTAGATTTTAAGCCGCATCCACATCAATTTGTGGTTAACGCGATTCACACACTACGAATATGAGCGCCGGCGAATGACTTCGGAGTAGCTTTAGATGTGTGAGTGCGTAGTACGTCGGGGTAGTAACTCGGTATTTCTACGTCGGCTAGTAGAAATTGAAAAATTATGGAAAAAGCCGTTATTTGGAGCCTTTCAGTAAGAGAGCCGTTAATGAAAGGATTTTTGGGACAATTTTATTTATGTTAATAATAGCTAAAAAATGAGACAATCAACTTATTCTCAGAGCAAAAAAAATACCTCTAAAGAAAACTATCTTATTTCGGGAAGTAATTAAAATTAAAGCAAACCACATGCTTAAGGCTCGGTTCACACGAGCAAGTTTGAAAAACCACACCAAAAAGTCAATATCGTGCGTGGCTTATTCAATATAGTCTTGTGTCTTGCGCGTTGAAAAAAAACGCCTAAAACAATATTTAGCTAACATTAATTTTTGGATTTGACACATATAAATTTTAAATTCAAAATATATAAGAAAAGTGTGCGAAACAGCTATTATTTTTAATTGTTCTTTTAAATGTTAGACTACGTCATGGCAAACAATTTTTGTTTGTTTGTTTTGACTATGATTTAACTATATCAGGTTACTGCAAAACAAAAATGCTGCTTCTTCCAAAAGTAAGTGTAGTGTCAAATCGTATTAAATTTTTTTTTCAATTCTTGCATTTGATATCAATTTTGACACTCCAGTTTTCTGACGTTCAACACTTTCAGACGTGAGTTTGACAGCTTGCGAGAACCTTAATAGTTAAATCATGGTTTCGACAACTATGAATGACATTTGAACGCTTACGTACACGTAAACGACGTACACGACGCTGCGTGTAATGCGTTAACCAGAATTTCGGTGGGTGACGTACTCGACGCCAGCGTAATATACGTTGAAAGGTAAAACCGTCGTAAAATGTCTTCGAATACACAAAATTGCGATTTACAATGTACGACGGAAAATTCAGATGCCATTTTGTGTTTACAAGAAATAAATATTTATATTGAAATGTTTTTGATTGTTATAAAGTATAATTTTTATTATGTGAGTGGTGCTAAATCAAAATAAAAAATGAGCTCCAGCATCGTAAGACAGTTGCAAATAATAAAGATTATTGAAATAATGGATGCAATGTGCGAGCACGTTTGATTTTTTTTTTGTAAGCATTGCGAAGAGACTTCCATCGTTTCTTGCACCTTTTCCCATTAAATTTTTTCACATTTTATGTAAAAGAATTGTAGAGAAAAATTATGTACATCTTTTTTAACGCTGTTCCGATCTCTTCCCAAAGCAGATCCTTTTTGTGGACATTCCTGTAGTCTTTTAATGAAGGGTCGTAAAGACAATTATGTTTGCGCACGTCTTCTATCAATAACTCGTTGAAATTCATTCCTTTGTTTGTATTCCTTTTTATTTAAAGTGCAAATTCAATTTTAATTTATACATACTTGTTTTCCCTTTCACTCACTTGAAATTGACACTTAACTAAACTTTAGTTAACAAAATGAAACAATATGACTAGAAATGCAACACTGAAAAGTCTACCGCGATAGTAAAATATAAAACCTTAAACAAGCGGCGTCTGACCTTTCACTATTATTAATTGTTTTAAGTTCTCTACTTTAATAAAATCGTAAAATGTTGATTAATATTTTATTGCTTCAACCGGAGTATTTGATCGATTTCCTTCAATTTTTCTAAAAGAACTTCATATTACTTACGTTTTGCATTTCTGTTTTCCTGTTTCTCGCATTTTGTTCTCCAAGTTTCTGGAAAACTTTTCTAATATTCAAAAAATCTTGCCAAAACTGATAATTATTCACGGAGTCCATCGATGTTCACTCTATGAAATATTATTTGATATGAAAAATTTACACTAGGCTTGACAGCATGCGCTCACACAAGTTGTACGGATAGACAAGCCAGCAGAAAAATTAAAAAGTTTTGAAATCCATTCAACATGAGTGTCAAGCGACTGTTTCTAGAGTTCACATGAATTACCATTGACTTTTGTCAAGCTATGTTGGACAGCATAAAGGACCATGTGTAGGCCCCTTAACGCATAAGCAACAAATTTGTAAGTTGGCTGTGTTTACATCACAGCATTTACTGAAAATTATTATCGCCACATATCGAAGGTGGCCAGATGTCCCACTTTCGGAATAAGAGTCGATTTTAGAAAATATGTCACGGTGTCCCCCAAGAAATCCTAGACAATTTTTCCTTAGAAAGCTTACATAAATATTCGAATGTTGCGTTTAATTGTGATAAATGAATAACAATCCAATTAAGTAGTTTGTGCAAAATTGTTTCGAATTTACTGTTGTAAATAAAATAAACGAAATCGATAACATGGTTCGACAAAACCAAATGTTTTGTTGCAGCCATAACAAAATTCTATATATTCTGAGAATAGACGTTTAAAAAACTTAAACGTGTTTCATCGCTTTCCTCTGATGGTGTCGGTTTTTGAAATATTCTAGCCTAAAAGTGTGAATATCATATATCATATATTTTATATTTCTATTTATATTTTATTTAAAAAAATTGCTATTTTATAGCTTTTCTAAAATGTATTCATTCATCGTGAAAATCGGTTAACTCTTTTCATAGTGTTTTATCGTTATTTAAAAATTATAAAAAATCATAAAAAAACTTCAAAAATCGATTAAATCTGACTGACTTTGAAATGCTCTTCATCGACTTTAAAAACTCCTAAACCAAGTGTATTAACGTGTCGAAGGCCAACTAAAGACATTAAGTTATGCTGTTGTTGCAAAAGCTAATATAGGTTAGATAAGGTTAGGTAAGAGTGGCAGTCAGTTACGAAAAACCGACTCACTTAGACCAAATGTGATCTATTGTGATACCACAGGGTGTTTGACTATGCTCTCTCGTTGAACCAACCAGATTTCGTAATGAAACTAAATAGTTGACCTATACTAACATGTCTAAGGTCATCCAGATCATCAAATAAAAACGACCCAAGTGCTTTGTGGCGTTTTCTAGCAAGTGCGAGACAGGAGAAGAGAAAATGTTTAATATTTTCCTCTTCCTCCACATCTCCACAACTTCTACAGAAGTCAAAGGATCTAACACCTAATGTATCCGCATGTCTGCCGATGAGGCAGTGGCCAGTTATGACTGCAACAACTGAGGAGACACTATGTCTAGTACGAGAAATTGGTTGTGACGAACGCTTAGCATCCCATTTCGGCCAGATTTGCCTAGTTATATTAGTTCATCTTATATTAACATTTTTTACTATTTCTTCTTTAAGCAGTAACTTGCAGGACCTTACTTGTCCTCAGAAATTTGTGCAGTAGTTCCCTGCCTAGCAAGTTCATCCATTTGTAATTGCCGTTAATGTTCCTATGCCCATGCACCCAGATGAGGTGAATGTTAAAATGTTGAGCCATCTCGTTTAGAGACGAGCGACATTGTTGGGCCACTAGTGAGTTTAGGAAGAATGATTGTAGAGATTTGATAGCTGCCTGACTATCTGAAAAAATGTTAATATCCTTTTTGGATACAACATTCCTCCTTAGCCAGCATGCTACCCACTCTATTGCTATAACCTCCACCTGGAAAACGCTAAAATGATCTGGTATCCTCGCAGCAATTCTTATCTTCAGTTCCTTAGAGTAAATAAAATAACCCACTTGGTTATTTAGCTTGGACCCATCAGTGTAGAAATTAATATTGCCCCTTCTCCCCGCGAGTCCTCCCTTCCAGTCATCCCTAGATGGAATGTGAGTTACGTAATCCCTGTTGAATGAGATTCCTGGAACAACATAGTGCAACTTGGAGGGTACAGACCTCAAGCTATGAAGAATAGTTGAGTGCCCTATTCTACCCTCGGACCAGTAAATAATTTACCTGAGTCTAATGGCTGATCAAGCTGCAATCCGTTTACCTAACAGGTCAAGAGGAACGAGATGAAAGAGGACCGCCAAAGCGTCAGTTGGTGTAGTCCGCAGAGCACCACAGATACACATGGAAGCTGCCCTTTGAACCCTTTGCAATTGATTGTTATAAGTGACCTTGTCTAAGACCGGCCACCACACCACAATGCCATATAATAGAATCGGTCGAATGACCGCTGTGTAGAGCCAGTGAATAATACGAGGTGATAGTTCCCAACTTCCACCTACCTCTTTTTTGCATGAGTAAAACGCTACGGTTGCTTTCCTAACTCAATCTTCAATATTAAATTTCCTATCCAATACCAAACCAAGGTACCTTGCGCTATCTTTGAAGACAAGTCGGGAAGGTGGTTCTATAATTGGAAGTTTGTGATTCCTAGTAAAGAGCACTAGTTCCTGCCTCATCCGCCCATGAGACGAGTATGTTTAAGACATAATGAAGAATTTCGCACAGTATATTTGGAAATTTACCACATGCAATTAGTGCTACATCATCCGCATAGGCAACAGCTCTACAGCCGTGCCGTTTTTGTGACATAAGCATTTTGTTTGTTGCCGGATTCCACAGTAGAGGAAGGAGATAGTACACCCCCCTGCGGCGTGCTTCTGCAAATGAAACTATTTGTCTTGGATTTACCAAAATTGGAGGTAATGGTTCTGTTTGTCAATAGCGCTTTAATCAGCTCAACTAGGGAACTGTTAATGCCAAAATTAAAAATGTTTGGTTTTAGTTCAAAATGTATTGTATGTATATCTCAAAAACGACGCGAAGAAAAATAATGCGATTTTCATAATCAACGGCTAATTTTACATAGTAAATGAAGAGTCTTAAATTTTTTAATTATTTGTAAACTAGTGTTATCAGACAAATTTTGCAATAAAAAACGTCCTAATATGTATAAAAAGGGTGATTTCTTAAGCGTTTGGTTTTTGAAAATTGAAAAAACAACAGAAAATTTGTAGGGTGAATGAAATATTTATTTGGAGCAATACATCGATTCCTTCCATTTACTTTTTAAATGTTTTTATATGTGAATGTTGCCCGAGGCTATGTCTGAGGTGCTTCATTCGTAAGCTCCAATTTTGACATAATTTTTCCAGAATTTCGGCTAGTATCTCACCAATGGCAGTTAAAATGTTGTCTTCCAGGGCTGCAATTATGACTGGCCTGTTCCTGTGCACGAGACACTTCACGTAGCCCCACATAAAAATAGTCTAGTTTGGTCAAATCGCATGATCTTGGCGGCCAACTAGTGCTTCACCGAGGCTGCGAGGCAAGAGGCGAGAACGAGGCGAGAACGAGGCGAGACCGACGCGAGAACGAGGCGAGACCGACGCGAGAACGAGGCGAAGTGGAAAAATAAATCTGTATCGCTCGACCGAGGCGAGGTGAGATCACACCGGCACCTCGCCTCGTACTCGCCTCGATCTCGGTTCTGAGAACGAGGTGCCTCGCAGCCTCTTTTGTTATTACATGACGAAAGATTTAATAAGGGGACCCTACGTTCGGTAAAAAATTTTGTTGTTAATGTCCAAAACCGTTCAACCGATCGCCTGAAGATTTGGCATGTGTTTATGTTTCTTATGACTTGGGGAAGGTTCGTAGCATACTTTGGTATTATCAACTACTTAACGCAGATGAATAAAAAATTTTTTTATTTGTTTGCAGATAGTCAATTTAGCTTATATGCCGACAATACAGGCCTGATAATTATACCCTACACAGAGGGTATATTCACTTTGTCATTCCGTTTGTAACGCATAGAAGGGGGCGTGGCAGGTATGGAAAAGTATATATATTCTTGATCAGCGTCACCACCTGAGTCGATATAGCTGTGTCCGTCTGTCTGTCTGTCTGTCTGTCTGTCTGTCTGTGTCTGTCTGTCTGTCTGTGTGTCTGTCTGTTGAAATCAAGTTTACGGGAAAACTAAGCAAGCTAATTCAATGAATCTGGCACACAGGTCACACCTTCTTGCAAGCTGCTAGCATATAAAAATGGGTGAAATCGGTTAACGACCACGCCTTCCGCTCTTACTCTATGTAAATACATATACCAAAGTCAATTTTGAAAAAAAGTTGCTGCGATTTTGACGAAAATTGGTGGTTTTGTGAAGATGAGAACAAAATTAAGATTGAGCTAGGTTCTAAGTTTGCAAAGGCACTTAAAGGGGCGTGGCACAGCCCTAAATTTTAACTTTTATAACGCCATAGCTCGTAAACCGTGCAAGATATTGTGATGAAATTTGGTACACGAATACAGATCTTATGAATCTTGAATTGCGCATAAAGTGGGCGGAATTGTAAAAGTGGGCGTGACACATTTTAACAATTAAAAATTTGGATTTCGTATAACTCCAAAATAGCACATACGATTTTCATTAAAATTTTAGGGATGATACCACTGAAAGTAGTAAACAATACAAGCTTTGTCAATATACTGAAAAATTTTTCTTAAGGGCGTGGCACAGCCTACAATATTTATAAACGTTATAAAAAGAGAACTAACAACGCAATCGTTATGAAATTTAATAAGGCGGATATAATTGCTAAAAGGTGTCTTCTTGCTAAATTTTGGCACAATTGTGCCGGTGGGTGTGGCACCTCCGATATAAGCGAAATACGTTTAATGCTATAGATAGTGTGCTATGAGAGTATTCTTCATAAAATTTTGTGTAGGTGTCGGTTACTATAAGCTTCGGAATTAAATGAGACTTGACAAGATTGCATCAGTGGGCGTAGCCCCTCCCTCATTGACATAAAGTTGTAAGTGCTATTTTAAGTGAACTATTGGAGCAATTGATCTAAAATTTGATGTAAGTGGTTTAAAGGGTATTAGGTACATGTGAATCAAAAGCTGGCAAAATAGCAACAGTGGGCGTGGCACCCCATATACAATTAAAATACCTTAAGTGGCATAACTATCGAAATATATGAACAATCATACTGAAATTTGGTGCAAGGATTGCATCAGTGGGTGTGTCACCATCCTAAATTTTAGGAATAATTACGGCACATATCGCAAACTATACAAGCTATTGTGCTAAAAATTTGTTTGTTTATTCAACCAAAAGTGGGCAGAATTGGCGAAGTGGGCGTGGCATATATCCTGTTTTTCATTTCTGTTCTAGTTTTTCCAACATTTCCCATATTCTTTTGACATTTTCAATCTTTTACCTTCTCCTTCAATTTCATTCGACATTTTCTTTATTCTTTCGACTTTTTCATCAATTTTTCAGCATTTTCATATATTTCGACTTATTCAATTTTTTTCAACTTTCTTCAATGGTTTTCATACATTTTCAATATTTGCAGTTTTTTCCAACTTTCCATTTTTGAGCCTTTTTACATTATTTTCGACTTATTCAACCTCTTCAACATTTTGTTAACGTTTATTTAAAAAGTACTTTCAATGCAGTGTAGGGTATGTGAGTTTCGGCCTGGCCGAAAATAACACCTTTACTAGTTTTTTTTTCAGTTTAACAAAAACCCTCGGTTCTTAACGAGGCGAGGCGAGGCGAGGTATGTGATTGCAAGTTCTCGTCGGAGAACGAGGCGAGACTCAAATTTATAAAACGAGGCGAGACCGAGAACAACTAGAACCTCGCCTCGGCCTCGGTGAAGCACTACTGCCAACAGACTGCTACATTGAGGCAAAAATGAGCTTTGTCGCCGAAGAAAATTTTTCGATAAAAAATTGGATCTTCATCCAACTTTTGTAAGGCCCATTCACGAAACAAATGACGTTGTGGTAGGTCACCCGGCTTCAGTTTTGCATCAGCTGTATTTTGTATGGTTTCATACCGATGTCCTTACGTAAAATCTTCCACTCTCCGCTTGCGGGTTGGTGGATTAATGTCCAATAAAGTGAAACTGGTGTGAAATTTGGTCACAATAGCTAGAAAAACCTGGTCTGTGGGTCGATTATGACGACCATGAAATGTACGTAATTGGCGAAACACATTTCTCACAGAGCACAAACTTTGATACAAAAATTCAATGATTTGCAAGCGCTGTTCATTTGTTAGTCTATTTATGCTGAAATGGTAAATCTTACTGAGCATTTCTGGCGTTGACACATGTTACGAGTCACGCGTGAGGTGTCAAGAAATTTACACTGAAAAAAACAAATAGCAAAAAAATCACCCGTTATGTATGTATTTATATGCACAGGGGCAGACAATAGTGCATATATAATTTAAATTTTTTAGTAAATTTAGTTCAATATTTTACATTGCATACTTTAAATTAAGGATGCGCAGCTCATAGCTCGTTGGCTTTTTCAGCTCTTGCAACAATAGCATAAAATATTGAGCTCACTTCGAGCTCTTTCCGTTATTCGAGCTAAATCATTTTGGACCGCAATCATCGCATGTATTTTGTTCCTATAATTTTTTCTTCAACGCATCGACTCGTTGAACTCAAGTTAAATAATTTTGGTTCGCTATCGTTGCATGGTTTTTGTAGATTTGTCGTCAACACACTTTATTGTTTGTGTGATTTTGTTTTCAATTAATTTGCTCCTTGAGCTTGAGATTTTTGTTTTTGTTTTCCTGTTTCCATGCAATTAGATTGCCGCAGCTATTTAAAAATGTTCATCAATACTAGGATTTTTTTCGCAAATTATTTTTCCGAAAATAATTTCATATTTTGTACAAATATGAAACCGGTAATGACATCTAGCGGTCGATAGCCATATATGTATGAGCTTCCGAACCGCACCAAATGTCTTAGTTGTTCATTCTGTCATCTGTCAACAATATTCAGTTGACAATTTGTCAAGTTTCATACAACAACGCATTTTTTCCGCTCGTAAAGATGTCGAATTTTGTGCCTGAAAACTCTCATTTGCGGGAAGCATTGATTTTCTGTTTCCATTTGAAGAAAAACGCCTCTGAATCGCATCGAATGCTTGTTGAAGCTTACGGCGAGCATGCTCTTGGTCGTACACAGTGCAATGAGTGGTTCAATAAATTTAAAAGTGGTGATTTTGATGTGATAAATGAGGAGCGCGGCCGGCCACCGAAAAAGTTTGAAGACACCGAATTGCAAACATTATTGGACGAAGATGATGGTCAAACGCAACAACAGCTCGCTGAACAACTTAATGTGACACAACAAACCGTTTCCTTGCGTTTGAAGGCCATGGGAAAGATTTTAAAGGTCGGTAAATGGGTGCCACATGAACTGACCGACAGGCAGCAAGAAAACCGAAAAGCCACTTGTGAATTGCTGCTCGCCAGGCAAAACAGAAAAGGTTTTCTCCATCGAATCATCACTGGTGATGAAAAGTGGATTTATTTCAACAATCCCAAACGAAAAAAATCATATTTGAGCCCCGGCCAACGACCCAAATCAACGCCAAGACCAAATCGCTTCGGCCGAAAGACAATGCTGTGTATTTTCTGGGATCAGCGTGGTGTTATTTGGTATGAGCTACTAAAACCAGGTGAAACAGTTACTGGTGGACGTTACCATCAACAATTGATCGCTTTGAACCGTGCTATACGTCAGAAGAGGCCCGAATTTCAACTTCGCCATGACAAAATTGTATTCCAAGATGATGGGAGCCCCTGCCCCACCCGCCGTACTCACCGGAACGGGCGCCATCCGATTACTATTTGTTTTCATCGATGGGACGCGCACTCAACGATTCGCACTTCAATTCTTATGAGTAAGTGCAAAAATGGCTCGATGAATGGATTGCCTCAAAAAACGAAGAATTTTTTTTGGCGAGGAATCCATAAATTGCCTGAAAGATGGAAAAGATGTGTAGCTAGCGAGGGGAATTACTTTGAAGATTACATTTGGAACTATTTTCGCAAAATGAACGTGTTTTTTTGAATAAAATATTACCGGTTTCATATTTGTACACCTAGTACTAAGAATTTTTTTCCAAAATATATTTATCAGAATTGTTGTTGCTGTAACTACCTCTCGAAAAATTTTTTGTGCCCATCTCTGCCTTAAACTCTCTTCATAAATTAATAAGGCATAAACAAATTTAAAAATCGTAAACAGCTTTTATCCAGTTTTTTATTCTGCCTCTTTTTAGTTTTATAGTCTATGCTATTCTTTAATCTAATTCGAGCAATTGAGAATCATACAAGTGTTGAAGATCAGTTCAATTTTAATCAAAACCAAAATGAAAGAAGTTTAACGTCAAGTCGAAAATCAAATATTAAGCTTAGGTGAAAAAGATTTC
This sequence comes from Meiosimyza decipiens, assembly GCA_963680825.1. NCBI lineage: Eukaryota > Metazoa > Arthropoda > Insecta > Diptera > Lauxaniidae > Meiosimyza > Meiosimyza decipiens. The sequence continues at coordinate 84,051,728 of OY804258.1, read as the reverse complement.
GGGGAAAACTCTCAATTCACCAACGCCTTCCCATGATACGAGTATGTATCCCCATACCATAACGGGCAGCTTTCCACACAAGGCGCTAGTGCAGTGGATATTGTTTATTATTTTATAGGCCAAAGGGGCACTGATCGCAACATTGTTGACATTGCGTAATATCCCCTAAGAATCCTGTTTATACTGTATCATGCTCACATCGCATGATCAGCATTGTCACCACTGTGTTGGTGGTCGGTTACGTTAACTTGTATGTGTACAGTCAGAAGAATCTTTAAAAAAACAAAATTATGGCTAAAATAACACTGTAGGTAAGTTTCCAACTTTTGAAAAGACACACAAAAACGCCAAGACAAGTCAACTTATTTTTTGGTCCCAATCAGTTTAAAATCTCGAGACATTCACTATTGAAATTTAGTCAATTGTTCACCAATTTTTTTTTATTTATTTTTCTTATTTTTGGAGAAAAGGACATTGAATTATCTTTTGAAATTAAATAACTTATTCGTATCTTTCAGAAGCTTACAAATATCCGGACCATTAAGTACGCCTGTTTTAAATGAGTTGAGTGATAGGGTGCTTCGGCGTTTTTGTGTGTCTCTTATAGGTCCCTACAGTGTAATTTTATCATAATAATTTAAAACTGGAAAGCGCTTTCCGACCATATAACTCATAAAAACTAGTAAATAGTGGTATAATGAAAAATTTACATGAATAAAACGTTGCCTCAAGGTGACCACATTCGATTCAAAAACTTTATACAAATAAAGGTTAAGTGGCTTTATTTCACATTTCTTGAATGACTTGTAGGTCGATAGAACTTTTTCTATCAATCCTATTCCGAAATTAGCAGATCTGATCAATATAAAAAAAATAATGGAATTACTTATATCAAATTATTTCTATGTTACGAACATTAGTCAATATGTGTAAATGAATTTATGAAAAAAGTATCACTAAAAATTAGTCTATTGTACTTGTCGTAGTATCAAGTGCGACTATACTCAATAAAGTAAAATTCTACTTAAAATGGCATCACTGGTTAAGAAAATGGGCCCCAATCTATATTAATTTTTAAAAAAATGTTACATAAAAAGTAACATGATGCTCCATGGTCGTCAACCTCATATATACCCGATAAGTAACGTTACATAAAATTATCCGATTTGAATTTGAAGCACATTTGCGAAGTCTTCTGAGGTGATATGCAATTTTGAATTGAATACGTGAAGTATTCACTTTTTAGACAATATTTTGCGAAGGGTGAACGATTGGAACAATATCTACAAACATTGACATTCAAATTTTGTGCAATACTAAATTTCTGGCAAAAGACGTGCATCCAGGGCTGCAGCGTAAGTTTGAGGGGCCTGGGGCGAATGAAGATAAAATTTATTTTTATATACGAGTATTTTGACTCATATTTTTTCGGAGAACATAGATCCTTTCCTAGATTGATTGGTCAAAATCATAAGATATAAAATGTACTTCTCGTACTTTTCCAAGCGCGAATGTAGTCACCTACTGAAAAAAGTGTATTTGTACTGAAAATGACATCACTCATGCTAATTTGCAAAGTTGAAAATTTATAACTAAATTTTGAACCATGACTGATTTTATTGATTTATATTATATAGTCAAAAGGCTTATATATTAATCATAATCTGTAGCTGCTTTAACTTTTTTAGTGGTATTTATTTGTTTATAATTCATTCATAATTATTTTACTAATACTAATTACTAAATTCTATATATTACATAGTTCTGTTCTTTAATATACAACATATTTTTCTAGTAACAATTATAACATACATATATATTTTTTAAATTGCCACATCATATTCACCATCACTAAAGTGGAATGTTGTAAGAGTACAAGCAGAAAGAACGCTTTTTCACCTCTGGAGCCCAGGGCACCAACACCTTATGGGACACCCCTAAACAAAATTAGCTTAAATATTTTAAAATACAAGCTAATATTTCTTGGGCCTTTTTTAAATTTGTTTTAAGCTTAAACTCATCAAACAATCTTATTATTATTATAATAAATAATCTTAGCGGAACCCCCTAAGGCCGTGACGTTCCGCTGGTTGTTCTCAAAATTACTCAACAATCAGAAAATGTTAACTCTAAAATATTTTTTTAGCCAGGTTTGAGCCATGTCGAATTTCAAAAATAGTTCAATTTTATGTAATGTAATTGCATTTAACAACCCTTTCAGTTGGCTCAACGCTAGTTTCCACACTGTTCCACAGATTTTCACATTCGGTGCAGGTTTCTTTTGCAATTACTCGAAAATTATCAGATTTTTGTTTGTTTACAACGCGAGCCAACGGTGTTTGCTGGAAACAAGCGTTCTTTCTGTTTTTACCGTTAGATTGTTATTTTCTAAGCTAAGGCTTAAGCCGATAGCGAGTAAACTGGTTAGCCGAACGTGACAAATACTGAGAAGCATGTACAAAATTTTCTATTTCCTTATGACAAAATATGTTTCATGTAAAAAACTTACAATAAAAATAATTTAGAAGAAGTACTAATTACTATATGTGTTGAATTGATAGCAAGATATTTTACAGTATTTACTCGAATATGTGAACTTTACATTATATGTATATCTATACATGTTATGTATGTGCTTACATGATAGTTTAACTTAGGACTATAATTTTATAGCGTAAACTTACATGTTTTCATCGTTTTATTACAACATTAAGGCTTAAAGTTTCACATTCGGCTCAAAGTTAGTGAAACGGAACACATTTGATCCGACGGCTTATGATTTTTAAATGCAACGCGTTATTTTAATACTATAGGTAACAAGTTAATAAGTCCCAGAAAATTTTTTATAAATATCAATTGTTATATTGACAATTTTGTCTTGGACAATTATCTTTAAGAAAATTATGAACTTTTAGAAAAAAAATATTACACCATGAAACAATTCATTCTTGAAGCAATGGATCCATTTTTTTATAAACACATTTGTTAATGTGGTGAAACTGGTAGAACTTTTCAATATATGAATGCTAAGAAGCTGTGATGCTGGAAATCCTCAGAGTGAAGCCTAATACCCAATTTAGATGTAGTTTCTTGTAAAAATTGTAAACTCGGAATAAGTTTACAATTTTTTATTCCAAAAATGAAAAAAAGAAGGAATGTTTAGGAATGAAATTTATTCAACCAAGGAAGATTGAGCTTACCGTACAATTTGCTGGTTACTTGTATAGTAGTTTTAGTTTTGTCTTGTAACATACGAAGTAGCTTCAAAATGTTACCAAACAACAAATATAAAAATTAACAAAACTAAAACGGTTAATGGATAATTTTATAGCGAGTAACGATTTCAAATATTAATCCTAAAACTAGACTATGACTATGTTTTCTATGATTTTCTAAGGTACTCAGGCAGTGACGTATCCAGGATTTTATTTCGGGGGGGGTTTTGGATATGAGATTTTTTCTACGTAGTGTATATTCTTTGCAAAATCGTTATATACAGTGCCCGTCAAAATATTTCGGGGGGGGGGGTTCTATCCCCTAGCATCCCCCCTAGATACGGCCCTGTACTCAGGCTCTTTTTGATATCTTACATATAGGCGAAGATGTATTCTGCGTAAGATGAAAAATAAATTTTTCTTTGGCACTCAACAAAAAAAATTTCCTTCGGCACTCAACTGATGTTCAAATGGCATCAGTTTTTCTGGGCGGCCGTCGTACGCGGAGTATTCTCACAGATGATGCAATCATCTACATACAGCTCAGAAAACCTGATGCCTTGTAACAATTTTAACAATTATTGTCTTATACAAAATGGTCGAAAAAAAATTTTCTTTCCGAGATACAATTTTGCAAAGAAAAGGTTGATGTGAAATTTAAATTGCTTACAACAATCATATTAATTGTAATTTATTAAAACTTTTCTGGGACGTTTCTACCTCGTTTTTACATTACAAAATAAGATTTCTCAAAATATTTTTTTTCCCGATATTTTGTCAAAAAATATTCGATACATGTTTTTGGAAAAAGTTTTTCCGAACTTATTTTCGGAAATACGATTTTTTGAAAACCACAAAATTTCAAAATAAATGAACTTTCGGACGCTTGTATTTCAAAATGTACACCTTAGGTAGAAAAACCTTTGCGACATAAAAGTTAGCAATTTACGTCTATTTTCTAATTTTTGTATTGAAAATTTTCTGCTCTTTAAAATCGAAATTTTTCGTCTTGAGTTGCGTTTAATTTTTTCAGAGAGAATATAAAATCTTAGCAATCAGTTTGCAATTTATTTCAAATTGGTCCGAGTCGTGGTTCTCAAGATATGAATTTTCCTATATCGCTACTCGCAAAAATTAACTAAAAAAATCATAGAAAGTGATCAGTAACGCAAATGGACAACGGTAAATGCACCGCTCACCGTTGAATTGACTCTTTTCTATGATTGTGTTAGTAAATAGGTGTTCCGTTTCACTAATTTGGAGCCATTGGCGTTCGTTCCTACCCTTGAATATTTTCGAACATTTCCACCAAGAGACCATTGGTAAAAAAATGTTTTTCATGCCTATAAATGTTGGAAGTTGTGAATCCTAAGGCATTTTTGGGCCAAAAATAATTCATTGCTTACTTTTATAGTTGTGTCTGTTTACTTTCGTAGTAAGAATCGTCAAAAAAATATTTAACTACAGGAATTAGTTAGTCAACGTTTACACGAGGAAACTCTTGAGAGAAAGTTTTCCTGTTTATTGGCAAGAAGGGAAAAACGAAAGGGTGGTGTACAGAATTTGTCGAATAGACATGTATTTGTTTCACCGAATTTGCTCGTGTAAACGTTAACTTAGTTAGTGTAGTTAAATTGGCTATGTGTCAAAAAGTGGTCAAAAACGGAAAGTGTATAAATTTTGTTTCGAGTGTTTGTTTTTCGACACTTTGACACTTTACCTACGAAAATTCTTGAGGCGATTTTCGTTAACTATTTTTTGGAGAGAGAGAGCGAACAGCTGTTTATTTTTCTTATGTTTGCGTTCATATTTAACTACGCTTGAAAGTAAACAGACACCAGTTAGGCAGATTTAGGCAACAAAAGGCGCCTTACGTTAAGTATTGTGGGGTAAACAGGCACAACTTATTTAAAGAAAGCCCACAAAATTAAAAACTTGAAAAAAATAGGAGAGGTCGATATTATGACTCTCGGAAACTGAAAACGAAATTGTGTGTTAATGTATAATCGTTTTACTGGCAACGTTCATTGCTAAAATCTACCCATTTTTTGCGTATCAATATATTGTGTTACTCAGTGTCAAGTTTTGTTCTGATAGGTAGGAAGCATGCATTGCAATACCGAAAACGTTTAAAGCCTTTGCATATTATATGATCTCACAATTTGGAGAGTTCTCGCCCAATATTCAGGAAAATTGAAAGCTGGCAATTGTTAATTAATGAAAGATAAGGAGTCACGTCAATATTATGTGCATTAGATGCCACTGTTGCGCCATGTAGGACTGAAAAAAAAAATCATCTGAAAAAGTGTCAAGTACTATATATATATTCTTATTTTTACGTACGATATGTCTTACAATTAACTCAAATATAGTTTACATTTCAGTTGTAAAAATTCCTAGTTAGTATAGACTATGATGGATATCAGAAGATCAATTTTTGGTGTTGTTCTTGAAATGATTAACATGCAAAAACTATTCTTATTATTATGCTTCCTAGATTTTCGAAATATATGTAAAAAAACTTCTCTCAAATATATAAGGAAATACCATGATTTGAATTTAAATTTAGTTTGATTTTGGACAATTGAGAAATTTCATAATCTTTATTTATTTATGTACAAGTAAAATTAATTAGTATAAATAACATTTCTAAAGTAGAATATTTTACCCATATATTATTCTTAAACTATTTAGATTTATTGGTTACCAATTCAATTTCCCTTTTAGTACTCTCCCTTTATATCGATCAATTGTAAATCATCTTTTCCCCCAAACCTTAAATTCTATACATCGATTTGCGTTTCTTGTGCCTCTAGCTCGGGCTCTTCTGCCAAAGTGTAGACACCAGTTAGCCCTAATGCACTTGCATCTAATGCAGCTTGCGCTGAAGATGTTGCCAAGTTATCCAAAAGAGGACTCTCCATCACGGATAACCCGATTGTAGTCAGAAGTGCAGTTGATGTGGGTGTTGTAGTCGTTGATGATGTTGTCAGTGGTGATGCTACAATGCCGCCTAAGGGTAATAAGATATTATTTTTGAGTAGCTGTGAAGATTGATGCATCGAGCTGTTGGGATCCATTGTAAGTATCGGCACCAACTCATGGTTCACAAAATCTTTCAGGGTATGCATTTGACCCATATCAGGTTCGAGTTGATTGCCAAAGACAAGTGAAGTTGGAGTTCCTGTAAGAAAAATGAAGATAATGATTTAGGCTACTCCAATGCCATGCTTCCACAACTATATATACGAGTATGTACCTGACACCAGCGTCTCTTCGGTGGGATTACGTTGATAGATGTTTGACTTTGATTCGTACTGTCAAGGTGGTGGTGGTGCCATATAGTAACTTTGCTCATCACTCAAGGTGTCCTTTTTGAATTCAACTACAATTTTAATGCGATGCACGATTTCCTCGTGTATCACATTAAAGCACATGGCTGTTAGTGCCATGCCTGACATGATGTAAATTGAGCAAAACCACGTGGTTGTCGTCGATTCCCTGCGTAGTCCTGGCACCATGTCACCAAAACCAATTGTTGATAAGCTCATAAAACAAAAGTAAATTCCGTCAAGTAGCGGCCAACTCTCCAAACGATATAGGACGACAGCACCAAATAATATATAAATTATCATCATAGAAAGGCAGAGCAATATCGGTGCCAATATACTAAGCCCATGCATAGAGCCACGAGATTCGCTAGCACTTAACGAATCTATATCTGGTATAGTTCCCGAAGTCATGGGTGTGCTGGGCATATGCTTGTCGGGCGAATGAAAGCTGCCATGTAATGAGCCAGACCGAACGTAATAAGGTTCTTGCATGGCGGCCTGTTGCTTCCGTAGTTCTTCGTGTTGCCGCTTACGTTTCATGCGTCGCTCCTTCTCGGCCATTCGTTTTTCATCGTAGCAGCAGTAGCCACAGTTTGAACAAAGACAGCAACAGAGTGCTTTGGAGAAAACTTCACGCGCTACTTTTGCCAATATGCCACCAGTACTGGAGAGGTAGACTAATGTCAGTGGAATGCCGAGTATTGCGTAGGCGAGTGTGACCAGGCGACCTAATGTAGTCTTGGGTGCTATATTACCATAGCCTGAAACAAAATAAGAAGTGTCTGGTTATAATATCGTAGACTATTTTCACTAAACGGAAACAAACATAGTTAAGCGTTTTTAGCGCGAAAATTTTAATGTTTAACAGTTCAATATAGTCCTTGTTAGGACCTACATTAAAGGGAACTGAAACAGTTATGTGAGCTGTTCTAAGATTTCTTCAATGACGGGTGACCTAGAGTATGTTTACAAGTTGAGATACTAACAATCTTATGACACCAGAACATGCAAATAAAGGTTAGGCAGCAGTAGGGGTGAACATATCAGCCCAGGTCGGAGAGAGATGATACTTTGCTGTTGACTCCACTGATCTAGAGTTTCTGTCGCTGAAGACAATAGCGAAATACTACGGTAAGCAGGTTATGTATTCTAATAGAGTATAGTATGCCTACTTTTGTAAACACGGTCAAAAAGTTGGCTCAAAATTGCCAGGTATCGAAGGAAACTCTCATGTCAGTCCGCCGACTTGTTACCTTTAAAATTCTTGAAGGCTCTAGAAAGACTGAAAGTGTAGATGGCATAAATACATGAATAGGTTACTATGTAAAGAGTGCTTAGGGGATCGAAAGGTCCAATGTATGAAGGTGGCTGAAAACCCAGAAGCCTTAGACTTAAAAACTAAATCAAACCAGGTATTATTATGTTCATATACCATCAAGCTGAAACCATGGATTACGTAGGAGTTAGTTTAAAAATGCAAACTAAAATTAATTCCTTAAAAAAATCTTAAGTTAACCAGGATGGTAACGCGAGTAAACCTTGTTAAGAAATTTCTAATGAAGCTATATTTTGCAAAAATACCGATTGTTCTACTGAATACCGAAAAGGCTCAGAAAAATATGAGCAAAGAATGTAAAATTTTCAAAAACATTTTTAGAAGAGAAGACGATCTCGAATTTTAGTACTAAAGCATGCGCATTAAATAAGTTTTTTGGTGAAATAGGAAGTGATGTTATTTTGGAAAATGGTCGGAATTTCTTATCAAAAGAAGAATAGCTCTCAAAAAGTCAATATTTTGAGCATATATCAACTTATCTCTCATAAAGTATCTTAAGAGTTTAATCTAACGTGACCATATGATCCGCGTGACCATATGTTCCGCGTGACCATCTGGTCATGTTAGCTTAAACTCATGCACAGTAAACAGCTTTTGTAACACTTTTTGTCAATAAAAATGTGCTGGCGTTTTTCCGGACGAAAAAGGAGATAAGACCTTACCTAAAAAATTAAAGTCGATTTCACTTCTTCCGGTCTTATTATATTTGTTTTCGTTGATATTTCAAAAGACTTTCATGCAGTGGACCATAATATTCTTTTGCACGAACTGCACAAATGTGGCTTTAGAGCAACAATATATAATTGGCTGACTTGCAGTTTGCTTTGTAACACTGCATAATCTCATGATTCTAAATGTAAGCACGGCAACACTTACAAATTTCTGTTTTCGTAAATGCAAACATTGTATTATAAAATTTGTGATACACGCGTGGAACATTTTGTGAAGTTTTTTAAAAATGAATTCCGAAAAGTATATTTTTTACATAATGTAGAAATTGTCATGCGAAAATGGCTGAAAACTATATCGTCAGTCATTTCTTTAATAACATTGAGAAAGTTTTTGCACTTGGGCACAAATATTTTCAAAATTTCCAAAAATGTTTGGATATTTTGCCCATAGGGTGATAACATGGCTCCTATACTTGAACTGCTTCAAATTGAATTCGATTTAGATAAAAGGTAGCTGATTCCATACAGTGGCTCAATAAAGAAGTCGGAGATATGTACATGCAATCCAACTTCAAATGACAAAATGTTTAAAGATAACAAATTTTAGTTTTGTTTCAACCACATCCCACCTTTGTATAGGAGGCCGGCAGGTCCATGAGCCATTTTTGTTTTATATTCAAGCATTTTTGTTGCTTACCTAAAAACTATTTGTACCGAATTTCAAGAGTCTAGCGCTATGATTACTATTTATAGCCGCCGTTCCACACAAACTCATCCAAAAACATCGCAACAACACTTGCACGTCAAATACCAAAAAGATGCTAGAGCATACCTTGAAAGAAGAAACCAGCGTACAAGAGTTAATAACTCTATATCAGATCCTATTAATATAGCAACAGGTGTTCCACAAGGATCAATTCTTGGTGCATTGCTTTTTATATTGTATATAAATGACCTGCCAAATGTATTAGAGCATTGTAAAATAGTCCTTTATGCGGATGACACATTGATATATGCGAAAGGAACAAATGTAGATGAATGCAAAAACATATTAATAAATGATATACGAAATGTGACAAACTGGCTCAATATGAACAAATTGAAGCTAAATGAGAATAAAACAAAAACAATGGCAATAAACATAAACTCAGAGCTGAACATAGAAATAGATAATCTGGAAATAGAGACAGTTGAAACTATAAAATACCTAGGCATGATGATCGATAAAAAATTAAAATTCAATGATCATATTCAATATAGATGCAAGAAAATGGGAAAAAAGATCGGATTGCTCAGGAGAATAAGAAATAGACTAGATTTTTTAACAGCTATAAATGTCTACAACACTATTATAAAACCTCATTTTGAATATTGCTCAACAATTTTATATGCATGTTGCAATCATGGTCATATACAAAGACTCCAAAACAATGCTCCAAAGCAAAGCATCTATAACACACATGCCCAGCAGGCAATTGAGCAAGGCCTTCCCCAGAGAAGGCCTGCTAGCACTGCTCCGATTGTAAGAGGCCTTCTCAAAACTAAATTTTCATGTAAATAACAAAAAAATTTTTTTTTTTTTGTACTATGATTTTTCTTTTTATTTACAATCTGTCAATATTAACAATAAGTAAATTTTATAAGTAGTGAATTTTTAATTAGCAGAATAGTTACACTCCATTGAGTGTATACTCATGAAATGCTATTAAGCCTTCCCACAGCAGTACTGCTATAAGGCATTCCCAGAGCAGCTGTGCTATAAGGCCTTCGCATAGCAGCAGTGCTATAAGGCCTCATAATAGAAGGCAAAAAAGAAGGACTTCATGTATTTTTTTATTTCTTGTATTGCAATGTTTAATGATTCGACATTACTTTTTTGTCATTGCATTGTACTTATACGACATCAAAAGTAGATAAATGGTTAGAAGTAAGGAACGGTGTGCATGTTGCTAGGCTGCTCTTCTGTTTCATGTTATGTTAAGGTGGTAGAGTGTTGTGTATTCGATGTCAAATTATAAATTAAGAAAACGTCACAAAAAAATATGCCTTAAAAATATCAACGCAAGGGAGGTTGACGCAGATAAAAAAAAAACCTTTAACTAAGAGTCTCACGACGTATTAAGATTTAATTTTTTCAAAGTACTTCTGTGACCCCTTCTACGGTAAGCGCTCTTAGAAGGGCTCTTGACGCAAGCGATGTGGGAAGACCTGCTCGGAGAGTACTTCTATCAGGCCTGCTAAATGAGGCCTTACTTATCGGGACGTTTCATATAAAAAAAGAAAGTAAGTTTGAAAGGAGGTGGTAAGGCCTTAATCTTACCAGGTAAGGCCTGCTAGAAGGCCTGCAAGCTCCTGCCCTTGCCTACTGGGTGTTAGAGGCACTCAAATGGCGTAGTATTAGGCAAAGAATAGAAAGGACTTCCAAAAAACATGGCGAGAGGAATCAGGCGAGTGGAAGAGGTACAACCCTATACACTACGTAGCGCCAGCGATTTCAGGCTGACTTTGAGAGGGTCAACTGCGGCACAAAAAACATTCGCGTACAAAGGAATACAGTTGTTTAATGAACTACCGGCTGAACTACCGGCTAGCATAAAAATGGAAGATGACATTCGAGTTTTTAAAAAAAAATGTATAGAACATATACAAAATAATAGATTTTAACTGCAAATTTTAAAATTAAAATAATATATTCTTATTTTTAATGTATTATATTGTTATTTTAAAAGTATTGAAAATACTAATAAAAAATGTATCTATCTATCTATCTTGCTGAAGAGTACTTCACTTTTTGGGCTCAAAGGTTTTAGTGATACTAATTTTTCCACTAAGCAGATTGGAGTTAAAAGACGTACCACTGCAAACTGGCGGCAAGCTCAGCAAATTACACATGGCAAGACTTAGACTATGTGACAAACTGATTAACCAAAATGTTTCCAACATTGACTTTTAACAATACCAATTGCACCTACACTGAGCAAACAATTTAATTATATATATCAAAATTTGGTAATAATTAACAAATAGTATTTTTGATTTAGTCAAATTAAATATTTGATATATGTTAAAATGTCACATATTACAGTGAATCGAACAATATTATTGGATCCATTATATATTTGGTAATAATTACCACGTCATATTTTGGTTGAAACAAATATTATTTTGCAGCAATCATTCGTTTGTTAACAATCTCTAAATCATGTATTTGACTAAAAGAATACTATTTTTTTGGCAAAAGTATACATTCATTAATATCGATTTGTGCTCAAAACCGATGACAAAAACGATTTTTCCAACATCATTACATCCTTATATAGGATGTCGTTAGTATTTCTACAATCATAAATACCTTAATTGTGTACTAAGCTGAATATATAATATGTACTTAAGTAGTGTTTTACTTGAATATGTTGTGAATTGCAGAGTTTTCATGTTAGTGAGAAGTGAAATCAAATAAAAATAGGATTACCAAATGTATATTCAACCCAAACAAATATTTTCAGTCAACTCAAACTAATATAATGTTTGGCCCAATGAGCAACAATATGAATTTCAATTAAGGACATGGTACTAACTTCCAAAAATTGTTGATAGTTAACAAATATTTTAAAAATCTATGAACCAAATACAATTATTTAAAGGAAGCATACTTCAGATTGTTAGATATATGAAGAACAAAGCCGTTGATAAAACCACACGGTGTTGGATATCAGACATTCTTAAGGTCAAAAATATCATCTCAATCTATACATCACTTAAGTCAAATCTCTTGCTGGGAAAATTTGGTCAAATTGAGGTTTGTTCTCACAACTACGATAGCTCCTCAACAAACTTTACTTCAGAGTTAGTGAAATCGGCATTCATTACACAACAGACAAATAAACTGAGAGAACCTTTTTCATTAGCTTGATTTTCTTTAACAGGAATGTTAATTACTCGTATCTCATGTTAAATGAGAAATTGAGTTCGTATATCCATCTTGACAATGCAATCTAGAAGTTTTAACTTATGGACTAGCTCAGTCTAGTGAGTGAAATAAGGACACTCCTTCTTACCTAAGCCGCACTTATGTGGTGCATTAAAGCTGCAAAGATGTCTTGCATCATGATTATCGGCACCATAAGGACAGAGTTTACCTCTGGTAGCCCACATTGTACCTTTACTACATATTATCATCAAAAGAGACGCGTTGAATTGTACAACAAAACTCATTCTCGATGAGGAGGAAGTTTTCAAAACTAGGAAGGAGTACACTACAATTTAAATTGTATGGGACGCGGTAACTCTTTTTTTAGGCTAAGGTGCATGTGATAGAACTTTGCATCAAGGAGGGTACAGACTGCAACTCTGCTAACGTTGGCATCTCTTTAACGTGAGCAATGAAGAGGCAAGTGGTACAAAGTTTCACGAATAAATAGAGAAATCAGAGCACCAGACATTTCTCCTAGGATTTCCCTTCATGACTTCAGAGGAAGGTTCTCGTTTGAATTTAAAACACATCTTTCATATTGAATTTAAAGCTTAGAGCGCTCTATTTATATATAAATGTGTCTCATTAGGCACTCTGAGACGGTAGTTACTTCATAACCAGCTATTGCTTATTTACTTCTTCTTATCTAGATACCCTTCCTAAATCTGCTTGGAAACGATCACTTAAAAACGAAAGCCAGCAGGTTATAACGGACACAAAATAAAAATCTATGCAATATTTTTAAGGAATATCATTTGTTTTTTTGTTGTATTTATGTAACTGTTTTTAAGGCTCGATTTTATTTAATAAAATACTTCTAAAGTACTCTAAATTGCATTTTATATATCCAAAAATAATATATTTCCATTCATTTTATTCAGTTTTCTGTTAAACAAAATTTCCAAATAATTTTATGGCAATTCCTGATTTGCTAAGCATCTTTTTATTCATTCAAATCACTCTGTTGCAGTTTCAACAGCATCAATTTGATATAATTTTAAATTACTGCCTCGCATTCAAATGCTGAATAATAAAATTCCACCTTCTTTTGAAATAGCTCTTCAGATATTGACATTGTCGTAACGACAATTGCGCTAACAGCAACGCAATCTGCCCCCGAATGTATTTTTGCTAATTTTATTGAATTGATAAGCTCCAAAGGCGTTGCAAAATTTAAATGGAAATATTCAAGAGTTTCATCTACCGTCTGTTGAATAAAAACAGATTTTTGTTAACCTTACCCTAATTTTATTTGTTGTCGATAATAACCAGATGCCATTTTGACAAAGTTTGACTGATAGCTTAAAAGGTCAATTCATCATCAGCTGTTTTCCATGCTGGAAGGAGATACCACAAATGTTACGAGCTTGGTAAAATTAATTTTTGTGACGCAACTTTCTCATATTGAACTTACTTATGCAGTTTCAAGCACAGTAAGAAAGGTTTTGTATCCTCAAGGACTGTTTCGCAAACAAATTTACTGTCCATTAGTTGATATCTGACAGATCAACAGTAAAAATAATGTTTCGTTACGAGTAAAATCCTATAGACTAACAGATTATGTAGAGTGTCTTCGCATTTTTGAAAACTAGTCATTTCCATTTAATAATAACAAACCTCTGATATCGGGCGTTAAAATAGTGATATAAGTATAAATATTGATAGTGAAACAGCAATCAAAGTTCATAGCTCAAACTCAATTTCTGTGTTGGATCCCAGGTCCAATAACATTGCCGGCAACGATCATGCTGACAAACTGGCAAATAATAGCTTAGCTTTGAGCAGTGAAACTGTTGATCTGTCTACAAAACGGCCAATAGGCACAGTTAAAATGAACATAAATTTGCAGTGTCTTCGCAATTTCACAAGACAGAATTCATCTGAGAATCCTGACTGGCGTAATAAGTGCGCTCTATTTTATTGGCAAACATTCCGCAAAGCTCGATCTACCCAACATCAAAGACATTTGCAGTGGCTGTAGAGATCTAGATGTTAAAGATATTGTTTTTCATTTTCACGACTCTTAAGATGGACTAGCATCAAAGGATTTTAAATCCATTCTGAAATTTATATGTACAAATATGGATTTTGCCAGGAAACCAGTGAAGAATAATGAAGTCAGTGTTTATTTGTGCCCTACAAAGTACCTGTTACAGACCGGTGACTTCATGGACCTAGCAATCGCTTTATTTATATATGTATATATCATTAAACATGTGCCCATTTGGTGGTAGTATTGTTGAGTCTGCTGCTTTTGGATGCTTTTCTGAGCGTTGTTGGGCCAACTCATCAGCAATGTCTTTCCCTGCGACATTGATATGTCCAGGAAAATATCATTACACGACATTCTGGCAACGACTTTGATTAAGACTAGTGGGAGTTATTAAATTACTTGATTGTAGTTGTAATGTTCGATGAAAGCATATAACACTTAGGTATTGAGCAAGCAAACTTTTGCATTGTCAAGCCTTTTGATTGAAATACACTGCAATTATTGTGTAATCTTACTGACGCCCATGATGTAGATCATCTAACAGTCCAACAAAATATTAATACGCAAGGTGTAAGATGATGTATGGCGCCATTGTTTTCCGCCATGGATGATTTCATAAGCAAAAAAACTAATCTTAATTTTTATAAAAAGTTGTCAAAAAAATATTTTCTCTTTTTTTTTGGCGGGTCTATAACCTTGGCGCCGGTACGCCTATGAAAAATGTTAGCTTATATTAAAAGGTTGCTACAATTCAGATGATTTGGTTTGGATCCATACTAGACACGTCAGAGAGAAAATCGATCCGGCACAATGTCATCGATATGCGTGGTATTTTGTGCATTGATTTCTCTGGATCTGTAGTTTTTTATTCAACTAACAGGTATAGGGTCTTGCTTTAGAGGCGGTCTTACGTAATTGTAAAAACTCGAAACGAAGCTTGTAACCATTGAAAAACAAATATCCGTTAATATGTGAACTTCAATTTTTGACGCCTAGTGCTACAGTGTTACATAAAACTTTTTACACTTAAAATTTTAATTTAAATAGCGAATTTTTATGATTTTTTTAAAATACCTAACTCTCCTTAAGAACACTGTTCTGATCCCAGTTATAACGACCAATATTTCTGATGTTTTGTACCACACTGAACTCAATTTGGACTCATTTCGATAAATTTTTTTTTATAAAAATTTTTCTCTAATCAAATCTGATTACGCCACTGCGTTGTTTTTCGTTTTCCTGCTTATAAAATGATAAAATGTTCTGTTGGAGCACTTAAATCCAGTTTCTGTTTCTCATTCAATATTTACATGCTTCATCATGGCCAGATTATTTCACGGGTACCGTAGAAAAGGGAATATACTGAGAACATAAAACATTGGTTTCAGTAATTGCCTAATATTTTAGTAGGATGCTGTTTATGTCATCTTGTTTAAAAGTCAGTTTAAGAATTTTTGGTCAGAGTCCAATAACCTACTAAAAGGATTCAGTGTGTTTTTTTTTATAAAATATAGCCTTAACGATAATTGCATAGATTGTTCAGATTAAAAATCTTGATGGATACAAGTCTGAGTAATGGACAATTTAAAAGATATTGCGGTTCAAAAATTTAATATGTAGCTTCATGTGTGAATTACATTGATCTATGACTCTCTGAACTCATAAACTGACCATAAAATGGTCTTGAACCCGGAAAGAATTTTAATCAGGATGACCTGAAAAATTGTAGTAAAGTATCGTTTGATCTTTTGACATCTTTCCCATTAAATAAAACGAAACTCTGCTTGAGGTTGATGACAACTAATTTTTGACCGGACACCTTTTGATTTTGATATTTTTCTTAAAAGTAGTACTAGGTGTAATAAATGAGGACATCTACATTTATTTAAATACTAAAAATGATATTTGATGATACCATTAAGGAAATCCTGGATCAACTAGATATAGGAGCTCATTTCTACGAATAAATTTACAATATTTCGGAGAAAAAATGATATCGATGTAATTTAAAGTGGGGTGGGTTTGAAGAGGAAGAGTAGTTCCTTAGGACCACACTAATGGTTTCACCAAAAAATTACAACTATAAATGAATTTTAATGTAATATAGCCTTAAATATCTCGAAAACTGTGATTTTCGCACTTTAAGGTTAGAATATGTTGAAAACCGGAGCCATCAGAGAAATTCTAACATCGATTCAAATGAGAAATAGCTAGAATATTTCTATGTATTTCTTTATTTCAGGTAAAATCTTGACCAGTGATGGTATTTGGGTTTTGTGAAAATGTACTGAATCGAGACTTGAAATGTACTTTTTAAAGGCGGAATGTACTTTTTTCAATTTTACTAAAAAAAAAACTTACGTCTTTTTATTTTTTGTATTATGCTCTACCTGATAATCTTATAGGTCTAAAAAGACATAATATTTGTTCTATATAAAGTGACGTTTAATATGATGTTTACCACTTGAAGAAAGCACTTTTGACGACAAAGATGTCTAGCAAGCAACAAAAAGTCCGCGAACTGATTTTGTCCACATACCTGAAAAATCCAGAGTTAAAATATTCAGCTATAGCAAAAATAGTTGGTGCATCAAAAAAATCTGTCTTTACGGTTATTTCTAATTATAAGAAGGGTCTACCTGTTTCACAAAAAGGTTCAGGCAGAAAACTAGAATTTTTTAACCCAAAGGTAGCGACGAAGGTGAAGCGCTTTTTTAAGTAAAATCCCAACACCTCAGTGCGGAATATGGCGGCTAGAGCAGGTACATCAAAATCTACTGTACAAAAGACAAAGGACAAAAGTAAGCTAAAGATATAAAGAGTTCAAAAAGGACCGTTCTGATGAAAAACAGTTGATGGCTCAGATACGAGCCCGAAAATTGTATGAAAGGTACCTGACTAAATTTGATTGCTGTGTTATGAACGACGAAACTTACGTCAAAGCATATTTTAAGCAGCTACCTGGGCACGAATGTCATACATCACCGAAAAAGGGGCATGTTTCTAGTAAATGCAAAGAAAAAAAATTTCGAAATTTCCGAAGCAACATATGGTTTGGCAAGCCATATGCACTTGTGGTCTCAGAAGCAGAAGCAGTTTATATAGACGACTGCCTCGAAAAACCTCTTTTACCATTTATTCGTTCACATGAGGGTACCGTGATGTTCTGGCCAGATTTAGCAACCTATCATGACTCTAAAGCTACGATGGAATGGTATGCAAGTAAAAAGATCAATTTCGTACCAAAAATAGCTAATACGCCCAACTGTCCAGAGCTTCGCCCAATTGAAAGATATTGGGCTCTAATGAAAAGAGATTTTCGAAGGAGTGGTAAGAATGCAAAAAATTCACAAGACTTCAGACTTAAGTGGAAAAAATCGTACCATAATGTCGATGAAACTACTGGACAAAATTTAATGAAGGGCCTTACGAAAAAAGTAAGAAATTTTTATAAAAAAAAAAATGTTACTTAGTTTTTAGTTATTTAAATTCTGAACAGTAGCCATTATTGATAAAAAACGAAAATAGACCAAAAAAACTACTGGGTATTTTTTTATAACTAAAAAGCAAAACGTAAGTTTTTTTGGAATAGTCCTTACTAAAAATTTCTAAAACAAAAATTAAAAAAAAAGTTCTTTTGCCATCTCAAAACCCTACAAAAATAAGATTAGTTCCACATATTTTCCAAGTGTACCGAATGTACTGAAAACTTGTCGAGTGTACTGACGACGTATTTTCAGGTCGGAAATGTACCGAAAATGCCAACACTAATCTTGACTAGTCTTATTACAGCACATAGTATGTAATTACTTAATTTATACATGTTTACATGGAACAGATTAATAAATCCACCCCTTTTGTGGATTGGCATGATGATATCTTTTTTAAAAGATTCTGGCAAAAGGCTTGACAAAATGCTAGAATTAAACAAGAAAATTAGTACAACAGATATGTGAAATGAAATTTTCTTTGATAATTGACTGGAGATATTATCGAAGGATACAGAACGGGAAGATTTTAGTGATGATATTATTTTGTGAATTTCAGTGGCAGAAAAGAGCTCAAAGGAAACGTTAAATGATTCACTAGCTGGTTGCCATAAGTTGTGAACATATTTACAAGGAGGGCTAATATTATGTAAGTCCTGGTATGAGCTAAGACTAGAAAAAATTTAAATAAAAAGTTTTGTTATATGTGTACGTTCGGAAACAATTGAATTATCGCTAAGCAATATGATATCTGCGTTTGTTGTAATTGATATTTCAGACCGTTAATTTTTTCTATAGCTGAAACATGTTTTAAACATTTTTGGCTATTAGCCTTTTTACTTATTGTACTGGTGCTATTAGAAAAATAGTCTAATAGAAAGAGATCAATGGACAAGGTGAAGAATACATATTTTCCCAAAGTCCTAAACTGAGATAAGGAAATTAAAATTTATTTTATGTATAATATGTATAATGCATTTAGGATGTTTGACTTTAGATATATTGTAATCTAGTCGGATGTTTAATAAAGTTTGGTCCGCCAATTGTAAATCATAAACTGCTGTTTCATAACCATTTTCATGATTTCGGTGAGCCCTGAGAAAGGTTTGGTCCAAACATGAGTCAAGTCGAGTTGGTGCAAAACCATTGACATTTTTACATTCTTGACTTTCTAAAAAATTTGAAAACACATCCGCGAATGCATTTACAGTACATTTGTGCAACCAAATGAAACAATAGACAGAATTACCCATTTCCCAACCAAAACTATGTACTTTTTAATTTTAATTTTACAATTTCTAAAAAATATACCCACGCTACCAGAAGCGTACGAGCTCTTCCAACTTGCATTATATGGATTGGGAACACTAAAGTTAGCAATTGTATATTTGACAGCACGAACGGAACTATTTCTTACATCTAAAAGTGATTTTTTTTTAAGAGCCAAACACAGAATAGTTTTATCGTTTTGTCATCTGAGTACTCCGATAATTAAACATTAAAAATAAACGATAATTTAAGCAATTGTTCAAATCCTGCTGACATTTACCATAAAACCCATAGCACACCCATGCACCATGTGGCAACGCTGCTTGCCTGGCAAGAAATTTACATATTTTATTGAATGCTATCAATACAAAGAACTCTCTTGACTTGAGATGATGGGCTGTTAAACAACGGGTACGCATGGGACGGGTGGCGGTGCTCTGCTTCAATTGTACTACAATTTGTGTGTGAAAACAGAAAAAGGAGGCGAAATTCATTCATTTCACAGCAGTTGCTCCACAGAAGCAACGAACAAGCGAATGAACCCACCGAGAGTGCCTACAATATTGGGGACTTGGCTCCGACGCCGGTGCGTATGCTATGCAATTTTATTTATTAGCGAATTAAGTATGCGAGGAATTCAATACGAATAGTATGATAGCATTACGATACGATACGATACGATACGATACGTTACCATTCGATAGCAATATGGGCTTGGGATACAATCGCAAGAATAAAGAACAATTTTTCTGCTGATCTTGGCAGATTTCAAATATTTTATTAAGATTTTATTTTTATTGTGCTTGTTGTGGAACAAGAACCAAATTGGTGATGGGAGTCATTGCTTTTGTGGGTTTGCCTTTTATTGTTATAGTTGATCCCATTGTTGTTGTTGTTGTAGTTCTGCTGCTGTGTGATGTGTCATTATTGGCCATTATTGTCAGTGACATAAATGAGAATTTATTGTGGCAACAACACAGAAAGTGTCAGCAAAATTACAAGAGCGAATTTCAAGTGCATTAAAATTATAGCTCGGCAATAAGCGCCAAATCGTTGGTATTTAAAGTAAAATTGCGTTCTGTGCTATTGCCCTGCGCTAACTTACCAATGGTTGTCAGCACGGTCAACGAATAAAGAAACGCCTTTGCGAAATTCCACTCATGCGGTCCGTGAACACCATGTTGATGGGAGAGCAGCAGCACAGCCTCCGTTGCTGGACTGTTGCCATTTCCGTTGGCATCGATGTCATGCGATAATTGCAGCAACGCGTCCTCGTTCAGTCTCTTGACTAATTGGTCTTGGAATTTAGCAATTTCCAAGGCGGCTAATCTGAAAAAAGTAGAAATAAAAATAAATTTTGAAAACGATTCAATATTGCATACGGTTATGAGTCTAAGCAATGCTGTCAAAAGGTAAGCGGAAATTTATTGAAGGATATAAAATGTACCGGCAAGTAATTTGCTCAGCATGTGCTGTGAAAGCGAGCGCGGTGATCAAATGATGAAATTAAAGAAAAATTTTATAAAAATGACCGTATAGTTATTGCATGGAAATAGAAATAAAATTTGAGTATGATGTAGCTTACGCCATCCTATATATGGTTACAAGTCTGACTTTTGGCAATTCAAAAATTACGAAGTATCAGCAGTTAAATAATTGGTTGCAGTATGCATAAGGATTTTATGTCTTGAAACTGTACCGAACTCAGACTAGTGTCATAAAGAATTCCAATCCATTAAATGGTTTTGCTAAGTTGATTGAGACTGAGTGTCTTTGTTTGGTCGTGCTTGGTCAGGCACTGAAATCATTTTTTATAATTTTTGAAAATTTTCACTTAACTAAATGCATGTATTAGAGAAATTTGGCAGACATATAATAATATGACAAGCTCTCTAAACTTTGAGCCACTGACTGATTTAAGTGACACTGACTTCAGTTAGGAGTAATATTATAAGAGCTTGTTAGTAACCATCTAACGGGTAATTTCTCAAAAAAAAAAATATATCTTGGTCTATTTAAAACAGAAAAAAGTATTAAAAAGTTAATCACGGCACATGAGAATGAACATGATTGTTTTATCGTGAGGTCGTATGTTCATATTTTGAGCCTTAAGCCTCTTATACCAAAAAAAGTGTTTTATTATTTTCACTGTGAGCTCTCAAAAACAAATAAGGACTGTCCCAGAAAAAACTAGCGTTTTGTTTATTAGTTATAAAAAAATACCCAATAATTTTGTTGGTCTTTTTTCTTTTTTTTTTAATAATTCAGTTCAGAATATAAATAACTAAAAACTAATTAGCAATTTGTTTTATAAAAATTTCTTACTTTTTTCTTAAGGTCCCTCATTAATTTTGCATAGTTGTTTCATCGACATTACGACCTTTGCCACTTAAGTCTGAAGTCTTATAAATTTTTTGCAGTATTGCCACTCTTTTGAAGATTTCTTTTCATTAGAGCCCAATATCTTTCAAATGGGCGAAGCTTCGGGCAGTTGGGTGGATTTGCTATTTTTCAAATTGATATTTTTACTTGCATCCATTCCATCGTAGCTTTAGAGTAATGAGAGGTAGCTAAATCAGGCCAGAATATCACGGTACCCTTATTTGCACGAATAAATGGAAGAATACGTTTTTCGAGGTACTCGTCTTTATACAATTTGGAATCGATTGTGCCTTGCGTAAAAAAGAAGCTACTTCTGAGACCACAGGCGTATATGGTCTGCCATACCATATATTGCTTCGGAACTTTCAAACTATGTTTTTCTTTGAATTTACTAGGCACATGCCCCTTCTTCGATAACGTATAATATTTGTGCCCAGGTAGCTGCTTGCAATCTGCTTTGAAGTAAGTTTCGTCGTTCATAACACAACAATCAAATTTAGTCAGGTACCTTTCATACAATTTTCAGGGTCGCATCTGAGTCATAAACTGCTTTTCATCAGAACGGTTTGGTACTTTTTGAACTCTTTATATCTTTAGCTTACTTTTGTCCTTTGTCTTTTGTACCTGCTCTAGCCGCCATATTCCGCACTGAGGTGTTGGGATTTTACTTAAAAAAGCGCTTCACCTTCGTCGCTACCTTTGGGTTAGAAAATTCTGGTTTTCTGCCTGAAACCTTTTTTTCGTGAACAGGTAGACCATTCTTATAATTAGAAATAACAGTAAAGACAATTTTTTCTGTTACACCAACTATTTTTGCTATGGCTGAATACTTTAACTCTGGGACATTCTTTACGTAGCGTATCAAATACTTAAATTTTTTTTTATGTAAAAAACAATAGAACCAACATTCATTTTATTATATGTCTGCCAAATATCTCTAGTATGCATACAGTGTCGGACAAAACATATTGGACTGACTACACATTTTTGTTAAACCTCTTAAGCATCTTGAATTATCAAAGTTAAATATGAAAAATGCATTTAAATTTAAAAAATATGCTTCATTTTTAAAATAGATACGATATATTTTACATTTTATTCAAAATTCAAACTTTGCATTGAAAAAAAAAAACCAAAATATGTCAAAAACTCACGGGACAAAATATATTGAACTGAACATTGCGATCAATAGTTTGTAGAACATCCCTTGTTTTTAGGACATGTCTTTGGCATGGAAGCAAAAGGCTGCCGTTTTTTCAAAAGCAAACCTAGCCTCTGTCAAAGCACCAAAAAGTGTTTTCTGATCTCTTCCTTCACTTTTTCTTTTGATCTTTTTATTGACTATTTTCCAGTGATTCTCGATTGGGTTAAGGTCTGGAGATTGTGCTGGCCACTTCATAACACGAATTTCTTCCTTTTAAACCAATCATTCAACTCTTGCTATAGTAAGAGTTATATTATTCCATTTGTTGATATAAAAATGCAATCGATTCTTTTAATTGATATAGAACAAATTTTGTTGAAAAAATTATTTTAAATCAAAAAAGATGCTTATATTTACATAAAATTAGTTTTAAAGTGAAAAATTAACCATAGAAATCGGATAAGTTTGCTATATATGTATGTATATGGGATAAAACGCGTCAAACGGATCAGAGCTACGACCAAAATCAAAAGCAGCCAAAAAAATCGACCGAGGACTCTTTGTAAAGCTTAGAGCGTCTACTTTCAAATGCCAAGTGCGCTTTTGGAAAATCGAATGTGGCGGCTCCAAGCCAAAAACTAGTGTCCATCAAAGAAAGCTTGTAAAAATAAAAATTCCAAACAAATTGGGTTATATCATGGCCTTAATTGTAGCTGATGGACGTCTCTAAGAAGCTAGCGTTATAGGCTGACATAATCCACCATGGCGGTCAAAATACAAATATGATGGCGGTATTTTTAAAAATCAACCGATTTGTACCAACTTTGGCATACGGTGGTTTTGGAGTCTCTGATAACTAATACGAGGTCAAATTTTGAAAATTCAAGATGTTGGACCCAATATGGCGGAAACTCAATAGCCCAATCCATGTAAAACATATTTTCCTTAAGAAAATGCTTCATTGCCTTTTTAATCAGGCGTGTGTTAAGAAAAAAAAAAAACCTTTTTGATTGAAAGTAATTTGTAGCGAACTTTTTGTTTAAATTTTTAATGTAAATAGAAAATTTCTCTCTTCGTCTGTTTTTGCATCGGAGGCGGCATGCACATCTCACAAATCGCGCCCACTTTTTCTTTATAGTTTTTATTTGGAGTTGTTTTAAAACTGGACAAGATTCCACTACATTCTCTTCTCAAATTTTCAAGAAATAGCTTGTATGGCAACATCTGTTTCAGAAAGCCTTCCCACTTTTCCTTCATTACATTGTCACTTCAGTTTCTCCAAATATATGTAAATAGCTTATTTTCAATTTTATCTGTATGAGAAATGAAGCATCCACTTGCTTAAATTCTTTCATATTTTGTGCAAAGTATTATTAAAACTTCCTACGTCACGATACCAAGTTTTGTTTCGATAGGTAGCTCAATAGTGTTCACATGGCTAATTCAATCTATAGATACATTTCCTACATTTGACAATCGATGTCTCCAAAAGAAGTCATGAAATTTCGGGATACGGACACATTTTTTATATACCTTTTAAGTTTTATCAAAACCAAAAAAAAATTATCGTCCTGAAAAATCATTTTGCATCGAAACGAACAAATATATATTTGGTTTTATTGATAAGGATTGGTCTTCGCTACAAGAATCTCTCGTACAAAAGTCCTGAAAATGAACGGCTTAAAAGATATTGGGTAAAACGCTTACGATGCCCTTTCTTTGTGCATGACGTGGTCCTACGTTAATTGGCATAATGTGGGAGTTTGATATTGAGATACAAGTGAACCATTTCGCAAGAACAATTTGTTTTGAAATATTCCCTCTAAGAATTACTTATCACTTTCCTTAAATTAGTATATGTTAATAGAGTATATTAAGGACCCATCCGCAGCCTATGTTAAGATGAGAAAGTTCTATATTTTATAAATGTGTATATGCTTATAAAATGAGAAACACATGACAGACTAAGAAGATTTAAAAATAAATAGAGCGTAGATGCACGAAAAGTCAAACTGTGTATTCGAAATTCAGAAATTAAAAGTGTTCAGTCTACCAGGGAAAAATTGTTTCTAAATGAAAACCCCGAAATTGTTTTCTGCAAAGGGTTTGAATTTAAAAAAAAAGGTTAATGAATGACTCGTATGAGAGTATAGGTGGCTTTCGATATGAAAAGTTCAGCTTTGACATTATTCATAGTCAGTCACTCAGTCAGGAGAAAGTTTTTAACTGTGAATCTTATAAGCAGCAGCTGTAGAAAGTACGCTTGACATCACGCAGATTGTATGTACTGGCGTCCCTCGTATAACACGGTACTTGTAAAACACGGTACTTGTAAAACACGGTACTTGTAAAACACGGGTTCGATATTACACGGTACAAGAATTGATATTAATATAACACGATTTCGATATTACACGGTAATATAACACGATTTTAAAAAATTTGCATTGAAAATTTGAATTTTTTTTTCCGTTCAATAAGGGGAATACCCCAAATTCATTGCTACAAAAAATATCTCATTTCGTTTTGAGAAGTGAAAGTACATATGGAGGAAAAAAAGTAGATTAGCTGTAATTTCTGATGAGAGTGATGATGAAAATTAATTTTGTAATCGTAATAAGCTGTTTCTACTTGTTTTATAATATGAAATTATAACTATTAGTCTTTGAATATATTTTTTGTTGTATTTTTTAATTTTTGTATTTCATCATAAAATTGAATTTAATTTATTTTTCTTAATAAAAAGGAAGTTTTTTCATTTATGTAGTATTTGGAACGAAATTTCAGCTATCATAAAATTTTACACCTTAAGATTTGGTTTCGATATAGCACGGTACATATTGCCTTTATTTCTATTATTTCAAGGTTTCGTATAACACGGTTTCGATATAACACAAGACAAGGTCTCGATACTACACGGTATACCTTGTTTCGTATAACACGGTTTCGATATAGCACGGTCCGAATTAACCGTGTTATACGAGGGACGCCTATACATCGTATCTGACTGTTTTCTTTTCAAACTTTTTCGTTGTTAAGGTTAGGGAGACTACGCCGCAATTTTTACAAATTTTTATTCACAATTGATTATTACCTATTAATTGAACTTTCTCATGCCATTTGTCGAGTTTTTGAAGACTTTTCGACACATTTCACATTATTTATGTTATGTAGAAATGCTTTAATTTTCAAAAATTTATAAAAAAACAAATTTAGCTTGGATTGATCTGTTTCAAGTTGTCAAATGACAATTAAAATTTTGTTTAGTTGCTCCCAATTGCCTACGATGAGCATGTGTTGATAATTTCCCAGTAGGCAAGGGCAGAAGCTTGCAGGCCTTTTAGCAGGCCTTACCTGGTAAGAGTAAGGCCTTACTACCTCCTTTCAAACTTACTTTCTTTTTTATATGAAACGTCCCGATAAGTAAGGCCTCATTTAGCAGGCCTGATAGAAGTACTCTTCAAGCAGGTCTTCCCACATCGCTTGCGTCAAGAGCCCTTCTAAGAGCGCTTACCGTAGAAGGGGTCACAGAAGTACTTTGAAAAAATTAAATCTTAATACGTCGTGAGACTCTTAGTTAAAGGTTTTTTTTTTTATCTGCGTCAACCTCCCTTGCGTTGATATTTTTAATGTTTATTTTTTGTGACGTTTTCTTAATTTATAATTTGACATTGAATACACAACACTCTACCACCTTAACATAACATGAAACAGAAGACCAGCGTAGCAACATGCACACCGTTCCTTACTTCTAACCATTTATCTATTTTTGATGTCGTATAAGTACAATCCAATGACAAAAAAGTAATGTCGAATCATAAAACATTGCAATACATGAAATAAAAAAATACATGAATTCATTCTTTTTTGCCTTCTATTATGAGGCCTTATAGCACTGCTGCTGTGGGAAGGCCTTATAGCACTGCTGCTATGGGAAGGCCTTATAGCAGTACATAATAGTATTTCCATGGAGTGTAACTATTCTGCTAATTAAAAATTCACTACTTATAAAATTTACTTATTGTTAATATTGACAGATTGTAAATAAAAACAAAAATCATAGAAAAAAAAAATTTTTTTTTGTTATTTACATGAAAATTTTGTTTTTAAGAGGCCTCTTACAATCGGAGCAGTGCTAGCAGGCCTTCTATGGGGAAGGCCTTGCTCAATTGCCTGCTGGGTTGTTTATCAATTCTATACACGCGCACACTTTCTTACGCTCTTTAACGATTTTTTAAACTCTTCTGATTCTCATTTATACGCTCATTGAGCGCCTGCTCGTTCTTTGGACAGCACCGCTTGTAATCAATTCTTCTGTCCGTTTCCTATGTAGCGGAGCCTTAAGTTGACTCATAACGTCGAGAGTGCTTGGTTTTCGCATTTGTGGGAGGTGGCTGCTTGTTCACTTTACCTCTAAAACAAACTTTGGCTTCTGGCGTCTTTTTGCTCTAACTAATTAGTTCTTTCAATTTTTCCATCTTCCTGAATACCCGTTGTTTTCTTTATAAAAGATGCACGTAAATTTTGGTCTCAAATTCGGTGTCATTACGAAAAGATTCATTTATGAAATAGTCTGGGAGTTCTCTTTTTCTAGCGCGGCCTAATCAATACAACTTTTTTATGATAATAACAACAAATTTTACGGAACAAAACTCACATCATGGACAATGTCTGTGTAGTTCTATGAGATTTCTTACTATGGAAAATGTTGAAACTTTTTTTTCATAGTACAAAAATCTAAAAAGAAAAGAGTTAGCAGTGAATGTGCATAACATTTACTCTGGCAGCAATAACAAAAGAAAAATGTTTTTTTAAAGCAGATAAAACATGAACATAAATGAGCATTCTCGGCGAAAAAAGAAAATGTGTGTTGTATACATCATATCGCAATGACAAAGCTGCCATAAAAGCGAATCCAATCATTATTTTACTATCAATTTACACGCTATCTTTGTTCGCTCAACTCCCATATCTCCGTCCCTTCTGTCCCCTATGAACACTCATACAGCCATGTGTGAGCTAAACCCTTTATCAATACTCACTTTGTCCAATTCTCTTTGTAGAGGATGTTTAAGGATACAGTAATATCCCAGATATTCTCAATGGTACGCTGTCGTACATCAAACGTATCCGCTGATAGTGCCAGCTGCGAGTCAGTGATGCCAAATTCGTGATTGTCATTCAGGGTTGATGTGCCCGCTGAGGATGACAACGATGATGATGATGATGATGAAACGGCGGCGACTGTACCATTGCCCAAATGATGCGGTTGAGTGTGATAAATATTTCTACTTAAGCTCCCTCCCCCACTGTTGCTATCTGCCATTGCAACACGTTTTGTTGAGGCCAAAGTACGCTGTTGATGCAGCAGCGACGTTGAGTCTTCATTCTCAATTGTTAGAAATATGAAAGAACCTGCAAATGACAAAAGGAAATGGAGATGGATTAGAATGAGTACTTACTGTTGGTGCGCACTGTGGTTAATTCAGATTTTGGCAATTACATGCCACAATATTCAATTTTACAGTACACCATATAAAACATTATGCTTAAAGTGACTTAATAATAATACAGAGATATCTCTTCGATAATAGAGATGACGGTATTATGAGTAATAATTTCGAGAATTCAAAGCGTCTGATTTGTAATCCAGAGCGCTATTCGAAACGGCTAGCAATAGAAACACTGTAGTTCAGGACAGCGGAGAAGCAGTGTGAAAGAGGGAGTGTTGTCCAAAGGTTAATAAGTTGTACAGAAGCAATTCCCGGCAATCTAAAAAAAAAATATTTTTCTCCCAAATGGCTTATGGTAAAATTATTCGGAATAGTAGATGACTTTTATTTTTCAAATTTTTGTGTGGAAAAAGCTTGCTGACTTTTTTTATTTTCTCGTTAAACAAAAATTTAAAGTCAATGTCACAAAAATCGTCACATTCCCAACATTTTCCGAAATTTTGGAATTCCTACAAGGTCTCCGGCTTTGAGATGAAACTACAGGCTTAGTCGTGTCTATACAGGTCACTTGGTAATTCTGAAAGGTGAAGAAACTGCGGTAGCTCTAACGGCATGGCAGGTGGCATGATCCGGCATGTTCATCGGAAATTGATTGACTTTTACATGGTTCATTTGCCTTGTCTGGCGTCTTAGATGTCACTCCCCCCTGTCGAACTATACATTTCAGTATACGTGTAAAATTTTATAGAATATGGTCACAATACACAATAAACAATGCCACACTTTGAATCATGGAAAATAAGAATAATATACCGTGCTGAGAAACTAAAAGAATCTTGTGACCAACTGGAGAAATTTGATTTCTCTTACCTTGGCTTTAGCGTAGAAAGATGGAATCAATATAGAAAGGCTACATTGAATAAAGGGCATATTATTGTACAATGCGGATTGCTAAATGCCAGTGATATATATCGGTGATTCTTTACATATCATTGTTTTTTTCTGACTTTTTTGAACGTTCTTTGGAACGAAATATCTCAAAAATTTTGAGGAATAGGATAAGAAACTTGAATTTTTTTTTGTTTAAAATTGCCTTAGTATTATAAATAAAAAAATAAAAAAACTTCTAATTATTTTGTTCAAACGTATATTGTTTTATTTACAAATATGTTTCTCAAAGTACCTTCGACGTAACCAATTTTTTTTTTGTGATTTTTTATATGTTGAAGAACCATTAATCCTAAGAATGTATCTGCTTTCAAATCGAAATTCCTGATATATATATATATATATTTAGAAAATATCGTTCAATTCGTACAATAGGGCTTTTGTGCGCCTTTAATAAAAAAAAAATTCATGTTTTCCAAAGTTAGTCAGTAATTTCGATTTAAAAGCAGATGCATTCTTAAGATTGCGTGAATATACATGTGTATAAAAAATCAAAAAAAAAAAAAAATGTTGCATTGAATCAATGATAATCTGAGTAACATTTCTATGAACAAAACATTAATTTTAGAAACCAAAAAATTAATATTTAAACAAATTTATTTAAAATAAACTATTTTTTTTTTTATAAAATTAAAGCATTTTCAAACAAAACAGGTTCAATGTTTTTCATTCTATTCCTAATAGTTTTTGATATATTCCGTTTCAAAAGATTTTGAAACACACGTAACTTTTTTGAAATTCAAGTATGTTCAAAAGTGTACAGTTACTTAAAAAATGATCGATGTACATCAATATGAAGTAGGCTAATGAGCCACATTCTTTAATGAACATGAAATTAATTATTGCTGCGTTTCAAGGTAATTGATGAAACTTTACTGAAATTCAAACTTTAGTTCAGTGAAATGTGCTGAATTAAGATGAAATATGCTCCTACGATCATTTATACTAAACACGGGTAATTTAAACGGTAAGGTATGAAAAGATACCAACGGACAATGAAGGAGGATGGAAAAATTTTGGCCGATTATGTATAATAAGTGAGCTGCGAATTGGTGCCACGCTATTCCCATATAAAAACAACTGAAAATTTACCTTGGTTTCACCGCATCTACACATGCAAACTTAAATTAATAACAGATGTGTGTGTTAGTGCCAAATGAAGCTACAGACGGATTTGAGAAACAAACGGAGCGCTAATATTAGGCCAGACGTTATATGGACGTCAATATGACAATGTCGCATGTGAAGAGAAAGCAATCTCGTTAAGTAAAATGTTAAAATTCCAAAAAGCCGAAATTTAAATTCCTAACATTTATTAAAATTGACTAAATCTGTAAACTATCTATCATAACTAAAAATATAGTAAAATCGCTTGCAAAGAAAGCTCTTATTCCAGGAGGGTCATTGGCCTTATATATAAAGAGAAGAGATCTGTTAATTTAAAAAAATTTAGATATCTTGGTTTTGAAATAAGATAATGATATACGACGGGATCGGGGGAATAATAATAGGGGCCGATTTTGCAACTTGAAAGTAGAAAATCGGTATTTTCCCGATCAATTTTCAATTTCTTTATAAGGAGAAAGAAGAAGAAGTAAAACGAATTACGGATTGAAATTTCCCGAAGAATGTTTGTTCGAAAACGATGCCCACTTTGTTGGAAAATTTGATAACATCTTTATCTTGCACTAGGTTGTCATACGTACTGATTCCATCAGTACATGTACTGATTTTTACAGACTTTCTTTAAAAATACTGATTTTTCAAGATTTTGAAAGCACTTATTTTTACTAATTGGTACTAATTTTTAGATTTTATTTGAATTACTAAATAATTTTGACATTTAATACGAAATTATTACCAATTAGCATACCTAGGAGGCCGTAAAATGGACCTTGTTTTGTAGCACAATTAATTAATTTTCTGTAGGTTTTTTTTTTAGTAAATGAAAACAGCGAATTGCACTGTGCTGTGTAGGGACCCCTTGACGTTTTCGCAATGTGAAATATACATTATTTTGTTATGGTTTTGTGAAATACAAAAAGTTGTGACCTTATTTTGTAAATAAAAAGTTTTTATGCAAAAAAAAATTTTATATTAAAAGCAATGAATAAGGTAAACAATTTTGTACTGATTTTTTGAGTTGAATATATCTACTTGTATACACTGATTTTTTGCTTCAAAAATCTGAAAACCATATCTTGTACCATTTCTTAAATCTACATTTTTTAAATGTGTAGAAAACTTAAAACAGGAAACGCTATTCCAGTTTTCAATATTAATGAAAATCTTTTTGAAGAGCTTCGTCTAGACATAGAAGGCTATTGCAATCCGCTGACAAGTCGTGAAAAAAAAAATTTTTCCTTGTCGGACAAAACTGTTAGTAACTTTTAGGGCCATTCCAAGAGACAAATACGTTGTACATTTAAAAAAGAAAAATGTTAAGCGCTGAAAAACTTGGTGTTAAAGAAAACTTTGCATTTTACCAAGATAATGAGCCGAAGCACACTTCCAAGGTAGCGCAACTATGGCTGATAAACAACTGTCCCAAGCCATTGTGAACCAATTCTCAGTCCCTTGACATCAACGCTATTGAAAATTTATGGAATGGAGTGGGTAAGAGACTCTACAACGAAACTATTCAAAACATCAATCAGCTAAAGGAAGAACTAGTCATGGAATGGAACCGCATCCAACCGGATGCTTGCAAAAACTTGGTAAAATCCGTGAGAAATCGTTTGCAAGCTGTTGTTGATGCAAAAGAATTCTCGGCAAAGTACTGAAACACCAAGTTTGTATATTTTTTCTAAGTGTTCGGTTAGATGTTTGACTTCTAAAAAGTGTATTTTTAAAAATTATCGCAATTATTTGAAATTGAAACAAAATTTTTTTATTATCTTTGTACCAGTAATGAACTGAAATATATGCTAAGTACTACATGCTTTGTTTCAACTTAAATCTAGTAGTTTCAATTCACTAAGCACTTTAAAAAAAAATATAGCGCTGTCCGATTAGTCGTTTGAACCACTGTATATTCATTATATTTTTTATTTCATGGCCGTAAAGGCGATTGAGACTGGTACCGAAATG
Organism: Meiosimyza decipiens; assembly: GCA_963680825.1. Taxonomy (NCBI): domain Eukaryota; kingdom Metazoa; phylum Arthropoda; class Insecta; order Diptera; family Lauxaniidae; genus Meiosimyza; species Meiosimyza decipiens. The sequence goes on along the minus strand of OY804258.1, from coordinate 84,019,434 downwards.
AAAAAATTGTCTTCACTTTGGCATTATCACGATTTCGCTAACATTAGCTTTCAGTTTTACTTGAAATTATTTATTTGACATTACTTGACTTTTGCTGACTATGGCTTTCAGTTTGTCATTAGCTGACGCATTTTCACCTGACACAAGCTAATTTGATATTAGCTGCGTCAAAATTGTCTCTAAATTAAATATATTTTAATAAATCGAACAAATTGGTGTATCGCTTTGAGATTCCACTATATATTTACTTATTTGTCCGACAGCATACATATCAAATTTTTGACTTAACAGCTGGTAGATATAGAATCTTACGACATATGTGGAAAAATTGAACAGCTCTGACAAATCATTCACAATAGACCCGATTTCCAGCAAAAACAAGTAGATTTATGTAAAATTTACATTCGAGATGATTTGGTTTGACGTTAAATTGGTTTAGAAAACGAGCTGTTTCGTACCATTTTTGGTCGAGATAAATTAAAATGAAGCTGTTTTCAATTTCAGTGTGAACCGCTTATTAGTCCCCTGAAATAATATAAGTTTTTTCTTGCAAATTCATATTCCTTGAGAATTGAATAACACAACTTTTTAACTGAATCACGATATTGGAACAAAGCTGTGAGAACGTATATTAAATTTTTTTCCAAGCCTTATCATTCTCTGAACATTTTAAATCAAGTACTTAATTATGATCTGCGAACGAATCACGATAAAATAAAATCAGATTTTTTTAACATTATTTAGGGATGGGCATCAAGTTTAAAAAAAATTTACTCATATTGTTACGGAAGGAGCATTTAATCATTTTAACAGTCACCGTCGATTTATCAGAGGTATCGCCGGGCTTATATATTAATTAGAGCTTGAAGGCTAGTTCTTTTGAAAAATCTATATTCCTTTGCAGACATTGAACAACATACATAGTTCTCCAAAGAGGTGCTTGCTTTGTCAATTGTCACTACAAAAATTCAGTTCTCTCAACCCTTAAGTGGTCGCATTGAATTTTGTAAAAACAAGACTTCAAATGTTTTTTATTAGAAGTTATAAAAAGAATAAATATTTTTGTTATTACATGAAACTTTTTTAGCAGGCTCTGAAAAACTATTTTTTGTTTATCATATTAAATTTTATTACCAATATTTCGATTACCTTTGGTAGTCATCTAATAACAAAACAAAACAAGTAATATTAGTGGACGAGAGATCACCATTAAGATCAGCTGTGATTTGTTTACAAAAACTTAAAAATTTTGTGCAATATTTCTGTGCAATATTTATGTTTTTGTTTTGTCCACCGTGTTGTTAGTTTTAAGTAATTATTTATTTATTTTCAAAGTAATTATGTATTTGATCCTGACATACGTAAGTTATTATTTGTGCTGTTTTTGTTTATATTATTTTATTTTAATTGTTGTAACATTTTTTTTACAGATTACCCTGAAGATGACTACCAAAGGTAGTCGAAACATTGGTAGTAAAATTTAATATGATAAACAAAAAATAGTTTTTTATTAAATTGGACCTAGAGCCTGCTAAAAAAGTTTTATTTTATAATAAAAGAGGTCGCAAAATCATCACTTATTTTTTTTATTTTTAGAAGAATATGTTTTGTTTGAACTAATAAGACATACATTAATAAATAATAAGTATTTTAATCTTTGATTCCATAGCTATTTAGATATATATAGAAATTAAAAAAAATATTTGGAGTCTATGTTCACCCCATTCGCCCCCAAATCTTTTCTCGCCTACTTAAGGGTTAATTCTCAAAGCCTTTGATATATTGCTCAAAACTTTATATATTTTTCTATTTTTTTGTATGATAAGCTTTAAAGTTGGTTTTTATGGATCTCAATACAAGCTAAAACGAGACGTGGAGCTCAATGTAGAGCTACAGACATTTGCATCAAATTTTGAATAATTTCGAAAAGAAATCTCAAAAACTGCTAAAGTTTCAACAATTGAACATTTTAATTCAATTCCAAATGCGTAACGGCCACTGGTTTTATATTGTCGTCGCTATTTTTGATCAGATTTAATGCTATCTTATAGTACATTAAAAAGTCAGATATTATCCTGGCTTATCCAGAATTTTAGTAACACTTTGGCTCATTCTAAGAAGAAAAAGTAAATTAGTATAACAATTTCTAAATGAAGCCCACTGTGTACCGCTGAATGAGAAGGAAGCAGACTATGGTAAATTAATACAACTCAGTGAGATAGGGTTGAGGAAAACTAATAAACGGCAGTTAGAACAATTGTGGCCAGCATACGGAAAAGTGTTGACAAATGGAATTTGTTTCCTCATTTTAAGCACGGTTCACTCTTGACATAACTTGAGAATAAAAAATAAAATGTTGAAGATAATGATTGTAACAGCGGCAACGAATAAAAAAAACTCAATTGTTGCCGCCCTAAACTATGCTATGAAAAAAGTGTTACAAGTAAAAATGATCAAAATGACGCAAGTCAAACCGCAGGCAGAGAAAAAGTTGTGACTGCTCCTTACATTGTCTCATATAAAAATACTTGCATTGTCTGCTTTTCACTGCTCATACGCCTCCAACATTCTCTTCACCTACTGAGTACTATCGTACATGACGTTAAAGCATGTTTTAAGTGTTAACACAAAGGACGAGAAAAAATCAAAATTTTTTTGTGTTTTTCTTTGTCTTATCGACAAAAAAATTGCACAAAAATGTTACTACTTTGTTAATGGTTACAATTGTTGTGCAGTGCCCTCTGGCTGACAGCAACTTATGATCATGTGGTAAACGTTCTTTTAAGCGTTTGCTTATCCTTCGCTTTCTCACTTCCATTTGTCTATTTCATGAAGAATTGTTAGCAAAAGTCAACGTGAGCGGAAATTGAAAATTCTACGCTGATTGCATTTTGAATGTGTGGCACTGACGCTGGTGGCACCTTTCCCGGGTTAAGCACACATCTGCGCATTTACTTTATCTTGAAAATGTAATTAGGTGCTGACTTCAAGGTTATGAAATCAGTTTCATGAGACTGTGGTCATTTATAGTGACAAAGTCGAAATTTCATATTTAAGTAGTTAACGCAAATATAAATTCCATAATATTATCACTCAATAATACCAGGAGACCAACCATAGTATGGTTCTTCATTTTGAGGTTGAAAAAGTCGAAAAAATATGCAAAATGTTGAAAAAAGTGGAATAAGTTAAAGTAAGTCGAAAACATATATAAAATATTTAAAGAAATGAAAGAGGTTGAAAAACTCGGAAAAGTTTAAAACTGTTGGAAAGAAAGGCTGAAAAGAAAAAACGGAAAATGTTGAATATGGTTGAAAAAGCCGAAAAATGTTAGAAAAGTCGACAAAAATAATTACTAAAAGGCCAATGTAAATTTGTCCCTTGGCCATCGTACGATATATTTAATTGTTTTCAAATAATCCGCTCTAAATAAGTCGCGTTAAAAAAGTTGCAGTATCTATAAAAAGTAGGGGATTGGTTCCACATTTGAAAAATCAACTTAAATCATTAAAGTTAACAAATTATCCTTTTTAAAGGCGCACAGTTATTGGTTTTGTATGAAACGGCGGCCATATATAGTAATAATTGCGCTAGACTCTTGAGATTTGGTACAGATGTTTTAAGGTGAAAAATATGAAAAAAAAAAACGGTTCACGGACACGCCTACCTCGTATACAAAGTTGGGATGTGCTTGAGACATTTTTTTTTAAAATGAGTATTAATTTCCATTAACTAAGCAATGCTGATTTTAAAAATGTTTCAAATTTTGCGATATCTTTTATAGTTTATAAGTAAGTAGAGATAAACAGTTTCAAAAGCTTATCTGTTGTTCTTGAAAAGCATTGCAGTTTATATCTTTTACCACAAGGGGGATAAAAAGTAAAAAAGCCCTTACCTGCTCCCCTCTACTTAAATGAACTTCTTTCGAAACTCAAGCAACGTTGAGTTAAGCATTGCAAAATGTGAAGGAATAAAAATAATTTTATATATTTTATTTTTGATCGCGTTATTTTTAGAAATTTAGTTTTTAATATGTGTAAAGGCTGAGATCGATCTTTTTCGATTTATTAAAATCGAGTTAAAACACAAGAAATTTTTTAAAAAATTATCCCTTGCAGCGCCGTCGTTTCGAGGATTATTTGTCCTCTTCTTCAGGGCGTCAATTTATTAACTGAACATTAAAACATATAACATAATTACAAGTAGTGATACAACAATAATAAATATTACATAAATTTAGTTAACATATTAATTTTTATTATTAAAAATTCAATTTCTAAAAATAGTTTTTCCTTCAAAATTTTGACATTTAGCTAACCATACTTTTTCACAACCCATATGAAAAAAATTTCTGCTAAAGTTTGCGAATTTTCCACTTTTTCCATTTTTAATTCTAATTTTTAAAAAATCCAGACAATTCATATCAAGGCGATAATAAAAATAAATTGTATTTTATAGAGTGGAAACAATACGCTATCCGCCAATATGATACTTTATTGGATTCTGTTTCAAACAAGCTAACTAGAGCGCCCTATCTAACTATTGCTTTTATGGAAAGTTTCACGGAACATTTTTGATGTATAAAGTTCAACTTTGAGCCCACTGTATCACTGAACTCAATACAAATTTAATTTTTTTAAAGCTTATTTTAATTTCCTTAGTATTTTCTGACGATTATCTTAAAAATTTTCCAATCCCTAGCACTTTTATTTTTCCCCTATTTATGGCCATAAAATTCCTCTGTGAGGCGTTGCTAACCATTTTATTTAAATAGCTCATAAAACACATTTTTATTAATACATAATAGTAATACATAGAAAAAATAAAAACAACGTTGTTACTAAATCGTAGTAAAAGTATGCCATTCGTTTTTCCGCTTTTTCGCTTTAGCCATGGTAATTGTAATAGGGAACAAAGTGTTTGTGCCGTTCACAGCTTTGCTCTAGGAAACTGAAATTTTTGGAGAGTTTCTTCAGACCCAGGTCTATGATATAGACCTAAGGAACCACAAAAAACTTAAATGTAAATTGTTTGTGCCAAGCAAATCGTTTAATGTGAACGGGGTTGAATAATGGGACTTAGCTCTTCCCATATTCTTGGATCATATACTAAGTTGTGAAATATGGTACATAGATACCTGTTGATTATATAAATGTTAACGAGAATAATCGAGAAATATCAGCCCTAACGAGACAGAGACGATACAGATCAAATGTATCTCATGCGAGATCGTATACCAGACGATAAGCTTGGCGACGTTGCGAGCATGATGCGATAATTTTTGAACTATCGTATCGTTCTCATATCGGTGAAGCACAAAAGGAAACTGATCTAAAAGGGACCAATGCTTACTACTATTTTAGGAAATATAGCACGTGTTAATTTCGTAGGGTACGAAGAAAAAAGATGTTAAGCAGATCAAAAGATTAATTTTACTCCATTTTTAAATGGAAGTTTTTATCGTTTTTTGTGTTCATAGCATTGTGAAGAAATTTGTTTGATATCATTTTTCGCACGACGCTTTGGTTTAAATTTATTTTAAGCAATAAAAAGCTTATCAATGACAGCTGTGGTCTAGTGAACAGAGTACTGTGCTCACATCAGAGATTTCAAGAGATCGATTTCAACTATATATGTAAAGTTTCAAATTGTGAAAAGAAACGCTTATAAGGTGCTTAACATAATCAATTAATAAAGATCCAAAAATCAGTGAATTATATATTAGGAACATATTGCAGTGAAAAAAAAATTATGTTAGGACACTAAGCCCGTGATCTTACGATTTCCAGACCACACGCTAACAAATTCAGCCAATGTCCGTACTGCTGCGCATTGCCTTAACTTCTGAATACAATATAGCCACAAAACCGCGTTTTATCAACGTGTGTAGCTATACATTTTTTCCTTCCATACTCATTGTATTTGTGCTTAGCCACGTAAGGCAAAAAGGAATGCGGTTGTCTTTTTCCATTTCGAACTTATTTGCATTACCGTGTAAGGCTGAGTGACTTCCTCGTGAGGCTATTTGTTAAGATATATAAGAAACGATGGAAATGGGAAGAAGCCAGCAACCCTGCTTGCTCAGAAAACTATGCTGGCATCAATGGACCCAGCATGCTAGCCGGTCCCACTGTGTATTAAACTTCCGTAGCAAAACCGTTTGAAAACGAAATTTGAAATGCGCTAAACATATTAAATTTTCCTTCCTTTGACTCATATGCACACGTGTAGTTTATTCCAAAATGCAAAATATTAAAATTCGTTATCAACGTCTTCATTCGTTATGCCTCTTTTTTGGATCACACGTGTCACACATGTGCACCGAATCTTGGCATAAATCTAATGCCTGAGGAGCATTTGTGGTTTTAACGCCTAAAACTGTGCTACATTAAATTACACAGATTTGGGGAGGAAAAAAGTCAAAACTAGTTAGTATTGGGTAAGTGTGTGCTTATGTGATATAATGATAAAACTTTTACTCACAGGATATTGAAATATTTATTTAAAGGATAATTGGTTTATGACACAACACATGATGTTGCAAAATGATTTAGAAACCAAACTCTGTGTGCAGTGTGGTTTTAGGCGCTATACAGACTTCAGTAGTAGATAGTGTGAGAATGTAATTTAATTATTAAGAACATGACAACAAAAACGCTGAGAATGCAATGCATAAACTTCAAGGGTTTAAATTTCACCATGTAATGCCCTAAACGAAATTTCAACAATTTGCCACTTAATTAGTTCTGTGAAAATGTATAGCTACCGAACAGTGGGCAACAATAAGAAAAATTTTCCACATAATTAAAATAGTGGGATACATATTTGAGCAATTTTTTACAAAAAATTTTTAATGCCTTAGGGATGCGATTCCAGATACTGTATCAGTTCGTTTTAATATATTTTCATAATTTTTAACTTTATGGTTCAGACAAGTTTTCATAACCAGATCAGACAGTACCACTGTGCATCTTGTTCTTCATTCAACCTTTACATGTCAGGAATATAAGACAACATTTTTGTTTAAGGATAATCTATCACGTAAACACATGCATGTTTTTTGCACATACATACACACATACATATATCTGTGGGATGTTTCATATCAATCGGATAAGCGGACTGTCCAACATTTGACGCAAATTCATTCAGATAAAATGCACTACTTTTGTGAAAAAAAAAAACAATAATTGAGGACCTAAGGAGGACCACCACAAGAACGAATTTTTATTTCCGATATAACTTTTAAAGATCATTTAATATTACAACAGTTATTAATCGAATATGATTAAGAAATTGAACAAAATTTGTACACAGGGTGATCGAAAAACCAAAAATTTTGCTCAGCTTCTTGTTTGTTGATCTTTTTCTTCGTCTCTGTAAGAAATTTGACAACGAAATATTTTAAAAAGAAAAAACCTTCTTGAGGTGGTCTTTTTTGGGCCGCTTTATATTTTTTGCCAAAAGAACCTGAAAAACCTTTATAAAATAATAATCTCAACTCTCTCCCATTTCTATATGCATGTTGCGTCAAATTTAAGGCGGAGCGCTCATCCGGTGGGCATGGAACGTCCTATGTGCATTTATGCATGTGTGCGTTCCAAAAAAAAATATCCTTTAACAAACTTCATAGCAAACAAATAAGACAATTTCGAAACTTTAATGTTGCTCAAGCCTGAAATTTGCCAATCAGCAAAAATAACAGCTTGGGGTAAACTTTGCAACAACCACATATTACAACAACAGCAACAAAATAACAACAATTGGTTCACAAAAAGGTTTTGGGTATATTCAAAATCTATCAACGGCTGCTCAAACAGTCGTTATCCACTTGTCACTTGGCATGACTTGTTGTTGTTTTTAGCTAAGTGTTGTTGTGGAGCGCTACAGAACGCAACACACGGTGAGCTTGAAATACGTTATTATCGAATCACAAATTAATCCGAATTTGGAACTTATTCTACAGTGCATAAGGAAACATTTCCCGTAAAAATTAAAATAGATGACCTGCCCCTTTCGGAGAAACCGGTTTTTAACTTTGTTTTTCATATTTTTCAGCTTTTTATGATTTTAGCCCTTTAACTGACGTTCACTGCAAGTTTTTCCGACCTTGATTAACATTCTTATTTTATTCTGTAATGTATAAATATTGTGTTGCCGTCCAATTACTTTAATTTGGGCACTCCTAAATGTCATGAAGGTCATCTATATGCAATAAAACAAAGTCGGCTTAGTTATCCGCTTCGTAACTTAAGAACGGCTGGGCCGATTTCATTGATCTGTGATTATTTGGATTTATCTTCGCCCCGAAAGTAACATAAGCTATAAAAATTTTATTTAAGGTGCATATATAGGGTGGCCCTTGCACAAAAATACTTTTAAAAAAGCATTCTCACAAAGACCAAGTAATCGATTCACACCAAATTTACACCACATAGCTTTTATATCAAGAAGCATAGCTTAGGCTATAAAACTTTTATTTAGAGTGCATATTTAGGGTGACCTATGTATGTACATATATATGCACATAATCGCTGGTGTGTCTGTTTGTGATTGCGTAAGTTCTGAACGTCTTCACCGATTGAGGTTATGTTAGCCGGGTCGCTTGTTAGTCTACCTTTAGCACAATCGATCAATGTATTTTTGAATTTAGATCTCAAAAATTGAATGCTTTTTATAAGGACATTTTTCAGCTTCATGAGAAAATTTAAATTGATTTGACGAGTTGAAAAATCAAAGTTGATTTGATTTAACGAAATATTAATTTAAAATAGTTATCAAAATGTTTTTTTTAACAAAACAGCAGGATCAATTGATTAATAGTGCTGTAGTCAGAATAAACATATTTCATGAAATTTTCTTTTTGTATTATTTTATTTAACCAAAGAAATATTCCGAAAACCGATCACCTGGACATTAATTGCGTACATTAGGCTTCAGCTTCATCGTCCTTTGCTTTTCAGGGTCCAGGTCCACCGTGGAAAATAGTTCTACCTAATGGGTCGAAAAGCAATTTTCTGCATTAAATAATTGCCTTGGCTAAAGGACTATTTTAATATTAGATAATCACATGGAATATTGAAATAGTAATCAGATGAGAAATCGCTAACTTAATTTATGAAAACTGAAAACTACAAAGTTTTGGAGCTAATATTTTGTGAAGCATTAATTTCAGTAAGTATTGCAAGTTTCTTTAAATAAATTATTTTATTTCTCTTTCTCAAGGCGTAAGAATACTGCATCCCGTTTTCGTTAAGCGAATGGCTTAAGAGAATTTGGCGAAAACCAATTTTGGATCCGACCTCGATCTCACTTAAAAGAGCTATTTCTCAATAAGAAACTTTACACTGACTTATTCTCTTCTCGTAAATTCTTACGACTTGTCGACTGGCTTACGTTGACAATGCAATCTCATACGGAACTCGTAAAGTATCTGCATGAGCTTCAGGGCTTAGCGTAGAACAGGTTAGGGGACACTGCTTCTCACATATTGAGAAGTGGGGAAATATTTTTATTTTTTTTTGCTCATCAATCTGCCTCAATTTCCTTATTGGGAAGTTCAACCCCAACCATGTGAAAATTTATATCTACTTGATTGCTAAGTGGAAACAAAATATAAAACATTTTTTATATTTGATCTATTGTTCCGGGCCAATATTCATTTTTTATTAGTGCCAGCTCCAAATGACAAGTTCATTTACCAAAGGATTGCGTGAGAAAATAAAATTATTTACGATTTCAAACTTCAACAACTACTTCAATGTCCTAAATCAAATCACTTCCAATTTAATATTCAGTGGCATTCAAGTATTCATATGTCCCATGTTGAAAATCTGTCATAAGTCTTTACAAAATATATATATATTTTTTTTTTTTTTAAATTGTAGAGTATTTTTGAAGTCTTTAGCTTCAGTTTTTTCTTTTCACTCTCTTTTGGTCTAAAGATCAACTTGTTTTTCTTGGCATTTGACACGTTTTGAAAAGGTTTTCACATTTTGTTATCATAAACAGACAAGATTGAAATTTCGTACACACCTAATTTCGTGCGAACAATGAACAACAACAAGTTAGCAACAATAAACAATAACTACAACAACAAGGCCAAAAGTTTAAAAGTTTTTCTTAACTTTTTTTCTCATCTTTCATTTGCTTAACATTGAATGAGATTGAATTTCTTATGGTATACGTGTTGGCAAAAGTTGTTTTTGTGTGCGTGCGTGTACTTTGACTGTTTTTGTATGTGTGACTGTGTGCCAAAAATAAATTATTACATATTATGATTATGGTTATAGGGGCACACACTACTACCCATTAGGAATTTTCTGAAATAGTTTTTCTTCCATAAGTGGAAATGATACAAAACAGGAGGAAGAGCTCTTTTTAGCTCAGCCAATGCACAGTGTAGACAGGAAGCGCGGAAGCCGTCATTCTGAAAAGATTGATAAAGTGATACAGGTTACTTCTCATCATTGTCGTGCACAAGAATTGGCAAAAATTCTCAAAAAAGATTTGATTTCTTACTCGTATAGACACAAACCAGGAAAATTACCATCAACGGTCGCGAGATTTGAGTACTCGAGTTTCACAACTCGGTCTAGACGACTATAATTTTTGGCTTTGTTAATAAAAAGAAAAGCCTCTATTGCTTCAGTGAAACCTTCAATTGATACACCAAAGACCACTACACCCTGAATGTGCCATATTTCTTTGGGAATGTTGTGGTAGTCACTGGTGTCCGCTATCGAGACATGATGAAAATCTTTTTTTGTGCCCAATTTGGATCAATTAGGGCAATTTTTCTCACCCAAATAATGACAAAAAGTGGTGATATCAAATAGCTCCACGACATCCTTGTTTGATCTCTTCCAATATCTTCCCATAGGGGCACTTGAAGGAAAATATGTACACGAAGAAATCAAACAAAACGTCGTTGATTGAGGACAATAATCAAAGCGAAATTTCTGAAATAACAACAGAAGTCTACGAAATGGTTATAAAAATGTGCTTAAAAGAAGTCGCCTTTGCTCCATGGCCAGAGGTGACCACTTGACCAACATCATATGCCATACATAATGTTAAAGGCCATATAAACAATCAATAAAGATTACAGAAGATTTTGTACAACGAATTTCCATAACCTTTTTATATAGTAAAATTTTCTCGATTGGCCCCAATTTTTCATATAAATGGCAAAATTTTTGCTATAGAGTAGAGATCATTTCGCCTCCAATGGTCGCGAGCAATGCAATGAGTAATCATTCTTCGCGCTGTGCAGTTGCTGATCCCACATGTATTCGTTCGTTTGTCAAATAAATATGCAAGAGACCCAGTAGGATCAAATGTACAAAAAAAAAATGATATGTGTGCAAATGAAGTACGCAATGCCAGTTGAAAAAAACGGAGTTCGAAAACCTTATTTCTGTGAAACTCAATTTTTTTTGTATATATTATTGACTTGTAAAAAACTGAAGTACTAAAAAAACTGCTCTTGTGTGCGTCATTAATGTCAAAAAAAATTCATATTCATGGAAAAATAGTTCTAATTTTCGGAAAAGTACTTTTTATATATATTGATGAATTTTGAGTTTAAAAATTTTTTGTGTAGCTATGCGATGCTTTCGAATTTTTATTTTTGCTAATATTTATATTTAATTATTTACATCAGTGATGCACGAATTTCTACTGGGTATTGTTCTGTTTACGTTTGAATTTCTGCACATACCAGCGCCAAATACATTTGATGAAACACAATTCGCTGTCGATATTTGAGAAACGAAGTTGAACATTTCTATTACAGAAAAGAGTTTTACACAAATTTTAAGATAAAATCGTGCCAATGGTATAAGTGACATGGCTGTTATAATCGAAAATATGTAAAAAAATTCCTTATTTTCGTTTTTTTTTTTAAACAATATCCAAATTTTAAGCCCAATATCTGGAATAAGATATATGGGTTATAAAACTTAGCCCTTCTGCCTTATAGATTATTTCATTACAAAAACACGTGACCACAGAAAAGTCATAACTTACAAAACTAGAGCACTTTATTAACATCAATGCAAAAACCATTTTTATTTATAAGCTCACACTATTTTTCAAATCGATTGAGGCAGACCCCATTAACAAATTTGCTGGTATCACTCTATGCTTAATTTTAGGAGGCCCATATTTTTATTTGACTGAAAAGCCAAATTTTTCAAAGTTATCGTCATTTGAGCTTGGTTTGTTGAAATTACAATCCTGAAAACAGTTTCTGAAAGGACTGGACTTTTTTCAAAATGTGGGTTTTTCCTTAATAAATAATGGGTTATCATAATTTTTTTCTTTATTTTTTACTATCTTATTGGCTTTATGAAAAGATAACGATTAGTGCAAAATTTAATTTAAAGATTTCTATGAAAATCATAGGTGTCGTTTTTGAGTAGTATTGAATCAAAATTTCAATTATTGTAAAGTGCCACACCCACTTTTGATATGCATCCGTCTATGAATTTTTAACGTAGTTACATATGTATACGAAAAAATGTATATTGTTCACAGCTTAAGTATTTTAATTAAAATTTAAAGTACGTAAATTGATATAAATCTCAGATAGAAAGCTTTCAAAAGTGTTAAATATTTCTATTGGAATTTTAAAATTGCTGAAGTAATTAAAAACTTATATAACTTAAACTAATTAAAAGAACATATAAGGCTCAAATGAGATTACATGCGCACTTGGAATTTACCCGCCTTGGTGTCATATTTTACACCCTTGAAAGGTTTATATTTTTCGCCATACATATCCAATCGATTAACCTTTAAGCCAGACACAGCCAACTGAAAGATTGTAAATTGCACATTTACAGAAGGATTCACATCAATGTTAGTACTACCAGGCGAAATAGAAATAGTTCCCCGTATATTAGGCAGCTTGGTGACATCAATGCGGCCCACGTCCCATGAGAGCGTTTTTGAAACCGAATCAAAAGTATATTTGCCTTGATTTGGCGTTAGCAAGCAATTTAGTACACATTTCGGCATTGCAATCTCTAGCTTCACTTTATCAATGGTACGTCCAAGCGTTGTACGGGGACCAAAAGTTAAATCAAGACGTCCCTGCTCAGCAGTTTTTATAGAAAACATGTGTCGTATATAAATCGGTATCGCAACGACAGATTGTGAACTGATGTGATAGGACATTAGACGAAAATTGCCATCAGGTGATATGAAGGAAAGCAATCGCTCAACTTCCCAACGTTTGAATCGTACACACGGACGAAATGACACGTCATCAAAAAGACGTGGATTCATAAACGACAACGTTAGATCTGACATCCCCGATAGTTTATTGCAACAGTCAATATATCCTTGAATTTCTGCGAAAACAGTCGAACCAGACTTGTCAATAATAGCATCTACTTCTTCAATGAGATCGAAATATGCCTCATTATTCGTGTAGCGAACACCACTGCGACGCCAGGGTATAGCAGATAATTGACCAGACGGCAAAGTAGTGCTTACATTGCTCTTCCCCGTCACTGAGTTGGCAATGGTGCGAAGCATATGTGGTGGTTGTATCAACTCCTTGAGGATATTACTTTCTGTTGCCAGTGGGAAGCCATTGTCAAGCATTTCATCCAACAATTCATAAGCCACGACATATGTAGTTTTCCTTGATAATTGTCTCAGGACAATCACTGAAATAATCTTCGAAAGTATCAATAACGCGATGCAAAAATTCAATAACAAATAGCGGTGGAACTTCATGCTTGCATGCGGCCACTAGGTAGACTCCATTGCGTTGCACTGTTATCAAGTAGTAGTGCGGTGTGGCAATTACCGGAGGTACATCATATGGCGAATTCCTTTGTGCATCCAAAAAATAATCACATACGGAACGTGACACCACGGAGCGCCAGTGCTTCTCCAGAAACACATCACCGCTGCTGTTAACAATAAACAAACTGTGAATCATTTTTTACAAAAATATTCCAATAATATTTGCAAATTTTTCTTTTTTCTACAAAATTTCATTACAATATATTGAATAGTTCGCGAAATATGACGCTATAGAGATTTAAGTTAAGGGCTGTGCCACGCCTTTGTTCGAGTCCTTAAAAACATAAGACCTAACCCAATTTTAATTTTTTTTATTACGACAGTGTTGGCATTTGTTAGCGAGGCTTGTAGCTGGCGGACACTCCTAACAACTGAGACGACTTGACAAATACAATAACTTGATAAGCTCTACTGGAAACCATAACAAGGAAATAGTGTGAATTGGTATATTTTTCAGCTACAAAACGAATAGAACTATAAGTACTATTTATATTTGCTGAAATTAAACTAATAATTTTTTATACATCGCTGATACTTCGATGGAAGAATGGATTGTTGAAAATGGTTTAACCCCAAAATATCGCGATAAGGAAAAAATCTTAAAAAAACTAAAAAAGGATAAATAAAGAAAAAATGGTACAAGTCGAAAGTCATTTGATATCAGCAATTAATATATCAAAAAAAAAGCATTCGAAGAAAAAGCTTCAAATACAATATAATTCAAAATAAATCATTCATCAAAGAAGTATCTAAATCCAGTGCGCAGAAATCATCGAAGGGGGAGTTTTAACTCGGATATTTCATGACAGGCTATGAAGTTCGTAGAAAAAGTATTTTTGACTACAAAGCCAACAAAAATAGAAAGAAAAAACAAAGGGTGTTATTATATATAACGGGTGAATTTTTAAGCGATTGGTTTTTGAAAATTGAAAAAAGTGCAGAAAATTTGCAGCAGCGAATAAAATATTTATTTGAAGCGATACATCAATTCTTTTCATTTACTTTTTAAAGATTATTTCATGTAAATGTTGCCCGCGGCTACGCCTGAGGTGGTTCATCCGTCAGCTCCAATTTTGGCATACTTTTTCCAGCATTTCGGCCGGTATCTCAGCAATGCGACTGTAATGTTGTCTTCCAGGGCTGCAATTGTGGCTGTCTTGTCCCTGTGCTCGAGAGACTTCACGTAGCCCCACAAAAAATAGACTGATGGGGTCAAATCGCATGATCTTAGCGAGCAATGGACTGCTCCAAAACGTGAGATTAATTGCTCATCAAACTCGCCTCTCAATAGGTCCATGGTGTCGTGTGCGGTGTAGCATGTGGCACCGGCTTGTTGAAAACATATGTCAACCAAGTGCAATCCCTCCATTTTTGGCAAAAAAAGTTAGTAATCATCGCACGGTACCTTGCTCCATTGACTGTAACGTTGCGACTTTCATTATTTTTGAAAAACAGCCTACAAATTACATCAAACAGTGAATTTTTCTGGGTGCATTGGCAGCTCTTGAGCTGCCTCTGGCTGCTCTTCAGACCAAATTCGGCATCAAAAAAGTCATCAAAGGGTATGGCAAGAAAATTTTCTTGGGACAACTCTGAGCAATTTTGCCAAAGAAACTATGGGCCTAAAATCAATTTCGAGCCTCCGCATTTCTACAAATAGCTTTTGAACAGTACTTATATTGGAACTTTATGGGAAAAACTACAAAGTATTTCATATTTTAAGCAAAAACTACAATTTTTCGCTTAGATCTGGGTTTTAAAATATCGGCAGTTGCGGATGAATTTTCTAAAAATTTCCAAACCTTTTATCTGATCTCTCCAAAATGGATATAATTTGAAAAGTGGTATGCATAAGTAATCTTTTATGTGTATCATTTGTTATACCTATTATACCCATTTCTATGTGTGAGATTTTATTATAACAAACTAATTAATGCACGGGTCAGTCCAAATATCGTAAAATTGGATATACGAAGTGTTTTTTATTTAAAGAAACTGGCTTTTATTAACGCATATATTTACTCGTATCAAATTTAAGTTAGATTTTGGAATGCTATACTTGCGATCACTTTTACTGGTAAAAAAAAAGTTATTTCAGTTGAACATTTATTGTTGAATTAAACAATGTTCGTTATTTGGAATAGTGATCCTATTTAAGAGACATCAATGGATCAATTCCAATTTGAAAAACTGTTCATTCAAATGAAAATTCGTTATACCATTATAAGTTATATTGGACGTTTTCTGTATTTTCATAGAACTTTTAATTTTTCTTTTCAAATAAGTGAATTTTTGTTGTTTTTTTTTTGTATGAGCTGCAAGTCTTTTTGCTTTTCCATTTACTAAGTCCTGATATATTGCCAATAAAAGCCCATTTGTGAAAATTTTCAATATGGATCAGAACCCCCAAATCCCCCTGCGCTCGGGCTTGAAAATAGGCAAAATCGAGGATACTAATCAAAAAAATAAAAAGAAAAGAAGACACGCAAACCGATATAAGAAGATGAGAAAAAATCGACAAAAAAACAAAAAGAGCATGCATGAAATAATGAAATAATAAATGAAAAATATGATTTGGAGGAAACACACAGTTCTACTTTCGAAAGTGATTTAGAATTAGCAATTAAAATTTCAAAAAAATTCACACGTAGAACAGACATGCAAATTAGAGTTCGCAAACTATCGATAGTCGCCATTATCGTTAGTTGACGATAATTTGTTCGCTAACCATCGATAATATCGATAGTATGGTGGAACAAGTTTACTTTAGCGAAAATCCTCCAAATTTTATTAATTTTTAGAGGGAGTAGCGCTTTAAGAATAAAAACTAGAAACCGTATTTTTTCCAAAAAATGTATGACTACCGTATATTATATATCTCAATTTTTTCTTTTAAATTATGTATCATTTGTACCTATTATCCCTTTTTTTACCGGAATGTAAAACTATATGGATGGATGGATTCATCTATAATGGGCCTATCGTTGCCCTCATGTTTTTTAAATAGGCTGAAACTTTTTTCAGTGATTGGTCTATCATGTAGAAGATATAAAAAAATTGGATAAAATTTTTTTGACCAGTATTAATGCTTAAAAAAAAGTTTCAAATTGAGTTAAAAAAAACTCGTAACCTAAGTTTAAATGTAGAAAATTACAACAATTGAATTACATACTCATAATTAGTGTAATAGCGACACGTTATAAATATTTGGTAGACCTTCAGTCATCCATCTAAACAACTCTTCCGGTGTGCCGATAGGATTATTTGCTCTTTGAAGACTAGCTCTAGCAGCAAGTCATTTTAATGTTCCACTTATTCCGTCACATCGTTTTTTACCATGTGAGGTTTTGAAATATATATATATAATATTTTGAAATATTCTATATGATGCATAAGATTGATGATTTTTTGTTTGTTTTTGTACTGCCCGCTTGCACCAACCGAAAAATATATTATCTTATCTATATCTTTTAAATATTTTTTAATGAATTCCACGAGTTGACTTTGAAAGAGATGAACATCAATAGCATCGTCACCTAATTATTCAGAAATAGAAACAAAGCTTTTGATTTTCAACTCATCATTGTCATCTTTATAGTATATTGAAAAGGGATGTATTGTCACTTGATCATTATTCCAATGTATACCTTGAACAGAATTCTGAATTATGAAAGCGGAATTTTCAGAAAAATCACAAATTACATTGCAAAATTCTCTTGGCTTATTGACTAAAAAGAATGTAGCCATAATTTTCTTAAACTGTTACTCAAAAGTTATAAAAATTCATCAACGGTAGATATCAAGGTTTGTAATGAAGTTATTTCAGTTGTAACCCACTGTCTATACTTAATACTGTCGATTCATTTTTCTTCTAAATTCTGTTCCAACTGCCCAATCACATTACTTATACCAGGGCACTCAGCACACGATCCCAAAAATCAATCAGTAGATTGCACATCACACACCATACGATCCAAACAATCATGAAAATTTTTGATAGGTCGTATTGCATAGGCTGAGATTGATTTAAAATTTGCTCCATCAATTAAAAATCTTATACTTTCACGTATTGGACAGACACACACTGAATGAGTACCATTCGCTCCTGCCAGCACACAATGTTTTGGTTTAAGTTAGTTTTATTGTATACTTGCATTACCCTGCGTGCTTCGCTCCCCCTTAAAATGAAAATTTCATCCTAATTTTTAAAGTGGTCTTTGTGAAAATGGTATTTTAAAAATATTTTTGTGTTAGGCCACCCTAAATAGAAGTTTTGTCCTAAAATGTGCCTCATAATACAACAGCTACGTGGTGTTCGGTGTGAATCGATTAGCCGTCGATATGATATTTTAAAAATATTTTTGAATGAAGGCCATCCTAAATATGTGCCCTAAATAAAGGTTTTATATCCTTTGCTACGCCTGTTAATGTAAAAGACAAGTGGTGTAAATTTCGAGCAAATCGATAAAGTGTTTTTTGTGAAAATGCAATTTTTAATATTTTTGTCAAGAGTGCCACCCTCGACAAAAGTTTAGCCACAGCAATACCTTTTACAATAAAAGCTACATGGTGTAGAGTCGGTGTGAATTGATTAAACGGTCTGCGTGAAAATGAAATATTAAAAATATTTCTGAATGAGGACCACCCTAAAATATGCACCTTCATTAAAGTTTTATTGCATAAGCTACGCCTCTTAACATAAGCACACGTGGTGTAAATTCCATGTGAATCGATTACGTGGTGTTTGTTAAAATCCTATTTGAAATATTTTTTCGTGTTAGGGTCTCCCTAAATAAAAATTTTGTATCCCAAGTTATGCCTCATAATATAAAACCTACGTGATGAGGTGTGAATCGAATAACCGGACTTCGTAAAAATGATACTTTAAAAATATTTTTCTATGAGGGTCACCCTAAATAGTTTTATAGCCTACTCTATACCACTTAATATAAAAGACATGGTGTAAATTCCAAGTGAATCGATTAAGTGATTTTTGTGAAAATGCTATTTCAAAAATTTTTTGCACGAGGGCCACCCTTAACATAAATTTAGCCTAAGCAATGTCTTTTAATATAAAAGCTACGTGGTGTAGATTCGGTGTGAATCGATTAACTGGTCTTCGTGAAAAATATACTTTAAAATAATTTTGTATGTGTGCCACCCTAAATAAGTGCCTGAAATAAAAGTTTCATAGCCAAGGATATGTTTCTGAACATAAAAGACACATGGTGTAAATTCCATGTGAATCGATGAAGTGGTTTTTGTGAAAATTCCATATTAAAAATATTTTTGTATGAGGGCCACCCTAAATAAAAGTTTTGCTTTAGCTATGCTCTTTAATAGAAAAGCAAAATAGTGTAAATTTGATGTGAGTCGATTGATATTTTCCAAATCAAACAGACAAAAACTGAATTTTATATACTTAGTAGATAATGGATTCAAAAACTTTGAAAGGTAGTTTTTGACCAAAACAAAAAGGTGCGCCCATTATTAAAAAAGTGGCGCACTAATTTTCTTTTGTTTAATTAAGACTACTGGTCTTAAAAAAGCATTATTATGCTTTTACGAAATATTCAGTATTTGATTAATTTTTCAGCTCAATTTAGTTTTTTGCAAACTTCAAAAATGTCTCAATTTTGACTAACTGTTAAATCCAAAGCATTGATCCGAATGGGTTGAAATTTTAAATTCATCAGCTCTAGACATTTCTCTATACGATGTTAGTATCAAATTTGTCAAACAAACCCACACCAAAATTTATTTTGCAACAGTTTTCTGAAAAGTTTGCCACTGTGCGTCGCTTGAACGTTGAAAAACAACATGGAGCAATTAAATGAGGCGTGCAATAAAATCCGCGCGTCGATACGACGTGCCGCACTACACAAATTAATTTATTTATAATAGTAATAATAGTTTCTCCATAAAAAAAAAATGTTTTTGATAGGAAATTTGACGTAGAATACGATAGTATGTAATGTTAAAATTTTGGTACAGGGTAGGGGAATTGAAAAAATATTTTTTTTATTAAAATTCATTTACTTGGCTTTAAAATGAAAACAAAATCGATTTTCTAGCTTTAACAGAACCGGAGCTATGAATTTTTGAAAGCGTGTCTCCAAGCCAAAAATCACTAGATTTTCCAAAAAAACCCACGAACGCGTATCTCTTCTTTTTCGATACAGAACCCATAAAAAAATGTTCAGCCAAATCCAAAATGTGTTTGGCAAATTTTTTCAAAATCTGTATGGTTTGTAAGAGGACGTCCCATTTTTAGTAAAAATCGCACTTAGTAAAAATATATTAGAATAGTTCAACTCGGCTTGGACACGTGCCTGTAACGTTTTCTTCTGACGTGACTTAGATGAAACTGTCCATAAATCTTTTTTTAACATGTAATTAGTATGGAACACTAAAAAGTTCAACGAGCCACTTGTAAATATTAATATTATGAGCTCTCCTTGCATTAGAAGTTTTTTATCATATATGTACGTATGTAGACATGCAACAATTGAGCCAGTTTGAATAAAAAAAAGTGGATCAACTTCATAGTATGTTCTTTAATCACCTTAACCCTAGGAGGTTCAAACAGGTCTGTGCAGACCTTTGTATTTAAATGTGTGTATGACTTTTTTGTTTTGCGTGTTCGAGATGCATCCGTCCATGACTTCCTAGAAGCGGCTACGGAGAACAACTTTTTCTTAGCTTTTAACACATTTACACTCACTTTTAGTACACTTGCCTATACAAATCCCATAGACATAGGTCTGCGCAGACTTAGTTGTAGCAGTAGTAAGGGTTAATATGTTTATCTGTCGACTCTGATCCTAAGAACGACAGGTCTGTTAATTTAGAAAAATGCAGATATCTTGGGATTGAAATAAAATTATTATATGCGGCTTATGGCATTCTTCCAAGCGCACAGAAATACATGAAAATTGATGTCACAGGGCTGCGGCGGTGAAAAAAGGGGTTGATTTTGCAATTTTAAAATAGAAAATCCGTATTTTCCATTGTTTTCCGGTTAGTTTTAAAATTTTTTAATAAGAAAAAAAAAATATGAGGAAAAATAATTTCAAATTTCTCGCCTGAAAACTACCCCGATTTTGTTGGGAAACTCGATGTCCTCTATGACTTGCCTAATTTTTAAAATCAATATTTAACTTCAAAAATTGACAACTTCAAACAACCGCACAGTGGGCTGTACGGCGCAACTAGCCTCGCGAAAGTCGCCATCAATTAATTTGGTTGATTTAATGATAGGCTTTCATTAAAATTATATTATTTTTGTTAAAAATTAATTGAAAATATTTTGGAAAAAAAGGAATCAAATTTGGCTTGCGAATTCTCACTAAACGGCTTAGAAGTTACTGATGAGTCCTTCTAGCAGAGGATGAAACTATGATAGTATAACTATAACTTTAGTCCATTATTAATTTTAATTCAACTCTGTTAAGTGTTATTTTTTTTTGGTGTTTCGCCACAAGAGTTATTGAACTGTTTGCTCCATAAAGATAATTATTTGAAAAATTTATTTGCTATCAGCTTGAGAGGTCTTAGAAAAATAATGTTTATGACGAAGCTAATGTTAGAAATCCTATTCCATCCTTTGTAGCCGTTCTAGTAAACAAAAATTCAGTTTTTCCACAAACATTAGATACTTTAAAGTCAACTTGCTAATTTCGTGAATTGATAACATGATTTCTAACAGGGCTTGTTGCTAACGTGTTTTTCGGATTTTCGCCTCCTAATTTCTTACACAAGATCGCAGATCCAACTTTTCTCATGTTGCTGACAGGAACTCGTATGGTTCAATGTATAACACGTTATCAGCATCAGCATTTAAGATTCTTGTCAGGGTGGCTCGTGTACGTGTGTGTGCGCGTAAGGATGTTCTGAAAGAAATTATGAAACAAAAATATTGTCAGTCATATGTCATGGCGGAAACGTGTTGATTACCTACACGAAGCGGCAGCGTTATTATTCTTTTTGCACGTTATTACGTTTATTTTGTTGACTTTATTATTGCAACGCCCTAGGTTTACGTTTTGAATTTAAATTTTCAATTAAATACCATTGACTTTTATTTAGTTTGGCTTTAAGAAAGTATTTCTTATTTTTCAAATATCATTTGGAATCGTAATCAGAAATTCTTGTATTTTTCAAAAATTGATTGCATGTGGTGCTAACAAAGTCACTGCAAAAATTTCCATTGCTTCTAAGGAAATCAATTAAAGCCTTGAATGTGATACTTGAGAGAGTTTAATCCTAACATTGTGGAAAACTTTACTTATCTCGGTAGCTCAGAAGCTGCAGTGTTTGAGAATAAGCCCGAAGTGGTGTCTACAGTTGGACTAGCATTTTAAGTACAATTTTACGTTTTTCAAAACATTGTTTGGATAACGAAGATTGGATTGCTCAATTAACGTATCGCAAATTAAAATGCGTTTTCATATCATAAATTAAATTATTAAAATCCATGATTTCATAGAATTGTTTCAGGTCATTATTTATCGCCAATTTATTTTTACCTTAATGACGAATTTCTTACACATTGCCTATTTCATGAATCGTTTAATTGTGAATAAATACAATGAAGCCAAGTGGATAATAGAATTTGGCTTTCTTATGAATAGCCAATCAAAGCTATGGCATTTGGTCTACGTCCGGGTCTAACTTTACTGTATAAAGATATATGGCACATTTCCTACATGATGTGATGTATGTTACCAAGAGCCCGCTGTAGAAAAATCGAGTGTATAAGATTACAGGACAGGATGTACAGGAAAGGTAGTGAGACGTTTTGATGAAACCAACCAGAGCTGCCATGTTAAAGTCCGTTCCGATGCCCGAAATAGTCCGAATTTTAGCCAATTTTATTGTTTTCATTAAAAGTGTACAATATTGAAGAGTCGTAAATATAATACATAGAGTTGCATTGTTGAATCCTGACCGAAACATGGGTTGGCACTGGTTTTTTAATTCAATTTTCATTAATGAAGATAACAGGTTGAAATGTGTGCCAAAGAGTAGAGCTCGAAGAGCCTAAATAGAATATTTGGGGTTGCCTTGTCGAATCCTGTCGATTCGACTCTTCGAGTTTTATCATCTGGCATATATTTTGAGCTGCAATATTGTACACTTTTAATTAAAGCAACTAAATTTCTGTCATTTTTGGGAATCGGGAAGGGTCTTGACAAGGCAGCCCTGGCTGGTTAGTTTCACCAAAATGCTTCACTACATTTAGTGTACATCTTATTCTGTAATCTTATACACTCGACTTTTCTCCGTCTATTAGAAAATTAAAACTTTAAAATGGAAGCTATGTACATATAGGAAAAAATTGTTACATAATATCGCATGCATTTATCAACAAATACATATGAAACCATATATATAAAAACAAGCTGACGAATATACAGCTTAGAGGTCAAAGTTAAGTCATTTTACCCATCACTCTAAAAACATCGATCTCGCTGGTCCTCGGAACCATAGGACAAAAACCTACATGTAAGGGTTGGTTTTTTGCATTTAGGGGTTGAAACATCCTCCTAAGGGTTGTATTTATTTCTGCTATTTAACTTTTCATTTAATTTTACTTTCCTTTTAATTTAAAGAAACAAACATAAGTTTGCCTCCTTTAAGTATATAGAAGAAGAAGATATTCATTTTGAGGAGTTTTAATTCGAATAATTTCATTTTGAATAACTTTCGATCAGATGGAAGCTTTATCTCACTATTCGATCAATTTTCATTGGTGGGATTCAAAGGGTGGGTTAGTGAAATTTATAAGACAACTAGTTGATAGTTAGAGAAGTTTCTGAATAAGATAAATGAAAAATTCTAGGATGCAATTTTTTTTTAAAACGTTCTCAACCAAATCAAGTTCTTCGATATTTTAAAATTTTTTTTGGTACCATGCTAAGAGTAATGGTAAATGGTTTTGAACAAAATTGGTAAGACAGACATTAATACTTTTCATATCACAAAAAAAAGACCATGCGATTGCGAGCAAGGTACATACTTCGAAGTTTTGTTTTAATTTTCTCCTTTAAATAATAACGCCTTTTTTGAGATATTTTGGTGTGTTAATTAAAGTTTAGCACAAATTTTTTCAAAGCGTGAGTATGAGATTTATTTATTTTTTTTTTATTCCACTCTTCTTTTATTTATTGCATATCTAAGTATCAAAGACTAACAGTAAGTTAGTTATAAGCACTAACAGGATTAATTCCTAATAAAAGGATAATTTCTAATAAAAACTTTTTCAAATTATAAATTATATACAAACTGATATATATAGATATTATAATAAGTAACTAAAATCTATGCGGGACTCCAAAAATTTAAGATGGTTTGGGAGTAGATTTTACCTAAAATCACTTCTTTTCACTACTGCAATTGCGGTAGGTGGGCATGGGATAACCCGCTGGAGCAGTGGCGCACAGTGTAATATTAGCGGCCATAAGAAAAAAAAAAAGTTCAAAATTTTTAAAAAAATAATACATAGGTCGACAAAAAAATCTTCAACTAAGAGTTGAATGCACAGCATGCACGGAAACTTGAAGTTTTATTCATAAAGCATACAATTTTAGTTTTATGAAATTGAATATCACAAGCTTAGCTGTTATTATCTCCAAAATTATTCACCCAATTTACAAACATAAGCAAATTTTTTAAAAAATTGGAGTGTCTTTTTCTCAAAAATAATATTTTTGAGAAGATTGAAGAATCAGTTTGACTTCAAGGTCAGTTGCAAGAAATCTTTCTTAAGAAACAGATCTTTGCAAAAAATTACAAAATTTAGCAACGAGAAGCAAAAAAACATAGCCTTTGATTTTGCATTAACTTCTGTTTAGTGATTTTACATTCAATACAAATAGATGACATAAATATATGTATGAAATTCAATAATTATCTTATGTTTGGTGAATATTTTCGGATATTTGTTTTCACTGATGCAGGTATTGCTATATATTTTTTAAAAATATGGGAAAACATTCTTCCAAATCTGAAAAGTTTGCTCAATTCCGTTGAATAGTTTAAAAGAAGTTGTGCATGTAAAAACATGTTTCGATGTTCTTGATATACATATAGTAAAGTGAGTAGAACTGGAAATGTTTGCTAACTTTAAGTGTGAATACCATAAGAAAGTAGTCTTCGGTTTTGCTTAAACTTCCGTATAGTGATTATACGTTCAATACAAATAGGTGACAACAGAATGGACTTGCACTTTTGCGTTAGATGTACAAAATTCAATAAATACTTATAGCACTTTTTTGAAGAAAATGGCCTTAAATGACCACATAAAAACGATTAAAATTATGCATAGTATATAATATGATTTTAGTTGTGCACTCTCATATTTAGCTGTATCAAATTCGAACGAAAACCACGCCTAACGCCCATACAAAGTTACCACATAAATAGGGTAAATTCTATTTAAAATCCATACAAATTATATGTTAAGCTGTTAACTGGTTTTAAATGGTTTTTTATTTCCTTTTAAAGACGGTAAAAGCTTGACCACATTTTTTTCAGCCTTATTTGTAAAAAAAAATTTTTGTTTGTATGGTAGCTATGCTTGATTATGAACCGATTATGTTCATTAAAATTTCTTGATCTTTGCATAAAAACAGTCCATGCCAAATTTTATTACTCTACGACAACTTCTTATAGTTTTGGCCGCAGCTTATACGAAAGTGTTACACTGTGTGCCCAGTTGTTGACTATTGCGTCTCCTCCGATTCATTTTCAGCCGAGACGAGCGAGGTCCCGGTCTGTGTTGACGTTGTAGCAGAGACGAGCTAGGTCTCTGTCCACCACCATGGACGATTGTGTCGTGATAGCCGAGACGAGCTAGGCCCGGTCTATCACGTTGGGGAGAACTTTTGCCACGAGGACAACTTTAAGGCGGTAGCTGCGATGGGCTTGATCGCGGTCTAGAGCTCCAACGCTTCTGCTGTCGCACTCTCCACTCAACCTTTTTATCAAAATATAATTCTTAAATGTCAACAAGATTTCCCTGAATTAAAGACATCTCGAACTTAATGTGCGTTGAAAATGATATTCAAATTTAGTTCAATTAAATAATACTTTAGGTACAGATTTGCACCACGAAGATCAGCGGTCTAGTTTTTCTCAGCACCATCGATTGTGACCTTCAATGGAGTAGACTTACAACGGCTGCCTGGAATTACGCCAAGCAGTGATTTGAACATTAAGGCCAAAAAGTTTTGGGAACGAGAACCCACATTTCATAAGAAAATATATGCCATCACATTGCACGGAAACTACGCCACAGTTTTGAAAAACAAATCATAAGTTTAATTGGAAACTAAGCCTAAAACTCAAATAAATAGTATTTATCAACTACACAGAGTTTTTGAATTATATAATTTTTGTGTTAACGGACATATTTTGTACAAGCGTAGTACGTAATACTTCCCAAAACAGAAAATTGAAAAACGTTCGACAAGACTGCAACAGCAACAAGAATTTCTTCAGTTACGTTGATTACCAACTGAACGTTGTGACCTTGAGAGTTGTTGTACAGCGCAGAATATTTTGGTATATGTATCTGACAGTTCCTCTCAAGCATTTTTCTGTCCTTTAATTTAAATTAAAAAATGTTTCAAAAATTCAAATGCAGATTTTTCGGCTTTCTTTGACAATTTCAGGTTATCCGAATTGTGGCAAATACAGAAAAGGTCCGAAAATAAAATGTTTAGCTTAAATATCTATTAAATAAATCTCCATAGCACTTGCTTCATTCTCGGAAAAAGATTTTTGTTTTTGCTATATTTAAGTATATTAAAATTGAACCTGCCTTAAAAGGGTTTTTCTTAAGAAAATACACACAAGATAGAGGCGCTCTTAATTGGATGCATTTAACAAACTAAACAGACAAATGGCCAAAATAAACAAAACAAAAGGTAGCGAGGACATTGTAAAAGTTAATGAGTTCATTGGATTATTTTCACACGCACATCTACACTTACATATACAGTGGACCCTCGGTTAACGAACACCTCGCATAACAAACATTTCGCATAACGAACACATTTTTTTGGGAAAAAAAGTTTCGCTTAACGAACGAATTTTCGCATAACGACCAACGAAAAAGGGGGAAACCTTAATTGCATGTAAAATTTCTGTCTGTGTTGAAATTCATCAAAATTCACTTTTTACCTCCTAATACAACCCCATTGCTTCAGCCCATGGATCAGCAAGTTATTTCTAACTTCAAGAAGCTCTACACTAAAGAACTTTTCCAGCGTTGCTTTGACGTGACTGAAAAACCCAATGTCACTCTAAAAGAGTTTTGGAAAGATCACTTCCACATTGTTGGCTGTCTCAAAATTATTGAAAAGGTATGGAAAGGCGTTACTAAGACAACACTCGAGTCTTCCTGGAAAAAACTTTGGCCCGAACGCTTTGCCGAATGCACATTTGAAGGACTCGACGTTGTATCTACGGATCCAATAACCAATGAAACGGATAGCAATGACATCGCTGAGCTTGTGGCAGAGCACAGTGAAGATCTGACTACCGAAGAGCTTGTAGAATTGCAATGTGCTTTACAGCAAGATGTTGAGAAGCAGACTTTATCAGACGAGGAGATAACAAAAGAACAGCAACCGTCTAGTGCAATCAAAGAAATGCTCAATGCATGGGAGGCTGTGGCATCATACGTTAAAAAGCATCACCCCAATCAGACAGAGGCTATACGTGCAACAAAATTATTCAACGATAACGCTGTGTCAAAAACAAACGACTTTAGACAGTTTTTTGTTTAAAAAAAACTAGATATGCATTTAAACATTATAAACAAATTTTATTTTCCAAACTCTTTCTTTTTTCCATTTCAGATTGTCTCCTACCGTCCAATATTCAGTTCCTTAAAAAATTTTATACGTTTCATTTAACTTTCTTTCAATAAAAGCTGAACTTAAAATATTTTGGTGTATTTTTCCAGTTCTTTAAAAGTTTTGATGCATTTTATGTTACTTTCTTTCAATAAAAGTTCAAATTGAAACATATTAGAGTGTATTTTTTTCGGCCTGGAACGCATTATTTTATTTTACATTGGTTTATATGGGAATAATGGTTTCGCTTAACGAACATTTCGCATAACGAACAAGATGCTGGAACCAATTGTGTACGTTAACCGAGGGTCCACTGTATTGTATATTATATACACAGAGGTGAGAAAGACAAAATAAAAAGATGGGGTTACGACAAGTTCCTAACCTGCCTAACAACAACGGCAAATGGTGTAATCTAAAAGAAAAATAAATGAAAGAAATCATTAACGGACATTGTTGCATTTTCTAAGTATATACATATATATATGAAGTGTGCTAGAAAAACTACAGTCAGTCAAAAACGAACAAGCGGAAAATAATTGATGTATTAGTATCACTGATGACAGAATCAGAACACTTGCCCAGGACCGCCGATTGGGGTGCGAGGAAATTTACAAATTTCTCATAAGAAAATTAAAATGTATTAAAAAAACCAAACCATATGTTTTTTTCAAATATCGGAAATCGAGTAGGTATCATCACACAAAAATTTACTATTAAACAAAAACAAAAAGTGATTCGGATAAAATTGAATTCAATTTCTGATCAACTCAAGTATTTAGTATTATTTGCAAACCTCAATGAATACCTAGGATCATTTTGGCGTCCCCTCCTAACCCGTGCGCTTGAGGTGACGGCATATTATCTCCCTTAGCTACGCTACTGGCAGTACAAGTCTGCTATAGGTGAGTGTCTTGGCCTATAAATTGTTTTAAAATAATCAAAAATTAATAAAATAATCGTCGTTCCATGTTCAACGTTCACAGTTCAAAGTATCAGGAAATAAGATTGTATTATTTAACTTGTGTTTACCAACGATTTTCTTAGCCGCACGCTTCAAATTTCGTGGGTCATATTCTTCTCTTAGGTCGAATTGCTCATCAGATGCCGATAAAATTCTATTTCATCAAAATCATACGTCGACAATTGCAATGAATTGTATGGCCATGTACAAATCATTATCTGAAGTCTTCCAAAAATGATCTTGCCGTTTTAAATCGTCTTGGAAACGTTGGCTTGCGAATGAAATCAATGAGTTATGGAAATAATGCAGAGAATTGAAGTCACTTCGACGTCTGCTAAAAAGAGTTTTGCAAAGGCTCTATATGCATTACTTTGGGTGTACCTCAAGGATCTGTACTTGGTTCAATTCTTTTCTTCATATCTATGAACCCTAATTTTATACAAAAAATTAACGGAAAAGTAACTGCGTTCGCAGATGACCTTGGCATAGCTTACACGACTAAAAGTCCTCTAAGACTAGTGACCTTGAAGTGTTAAGAAATTGGTTTATAGCCCATTACAGTAGCAAAACCAAAACAATGTTTCCTAGTCTAACTACAAAGCCACTACCAGATATCGATTTCGTTTTCACTCCTCATCTTGTGATAGATTCAAAGATTCTATCTTTATCAGTTATGATGCTATTAATCTTTGCGATATTAATTGTTTCTCCATTGAAAAAGTTCGACAATTTAAATACTTAGGCATAATAATTGAAGATAATTTGAATTGGTCTGAACAAGCTCGCTATCCTAGAACATATTTTTGTTCGACGCTACGAAACTTTTATTCTTTTGGTCATTGAAAACATTAAAAATGTTCTACTATGGAATTTTTCCATTCAAAACTCCAATACGGAATATGTTGTTATGGTGGAGCTTACCAAAATAAATTACGACATCTTCTCATTTTACAAAAGTGTGTTGTTAAAAAAATATGTGGAAAAATCCGCCTGCATCAATCAATGGTACTTTTCAGACTGCTAATAAAACTTCCTCTAAGGCACCTTTTCTATTGGAAGGTTTTGAAAATTTTTTTCGTAAGAAGTAGATATCTTAATAGTAGGAGTTCTGATAATTATAATTTAAGAGCAAGCTAAGGCTTAATGGTCCATTTTCCAATTTTTCGCACTACTAATTATCGTAACAGCTACTCCATGTTAACCTGTAGACTTTTTAATATGCTTGCGGAAACCTCAAAGTCACTGAGATCACTTCAGACTTTTCTGAGGGAGGTTAAGCTATGGCTTTTTGAAAAAGATCTACATAAGAAAAATCGAGTCACTATTGCAAAATGTTTCCTTATTCAGTGGCTTACAATTAAATCTGATTTCTTGCGGCTTTTGCTTGTGTTAAGTTCCTTTTTGGTTTTTTTATTTGTATCCTTTTCTCTAGTTTAAAACTGATAAACCACAAAATGCTTCTTATTGCCATTTCTTTTATATTCGTCCATATTTTTTGATTGTTTTCTCTTTTTATTATTTATAATTCTAATATTTTGCATAAATTCTAGAATTTGAAATACCCCACTTTCAATCCTTAATTTAGAAATAAAAGGTAATTGTTTAAATTTTAAAGAGGTATTTAACAATGTACTATTTTACTTAGGCCTGTTAACTTATCTATTACCTCAATACTACTTTAATCGGAGATTTTATAAACTGCGATAATATCTTGAATTAAATTTGGTAACTCATCTCTGAATTTATTTAATATTAAGAAATCTCAGTTTAACATAAAATGCGACACAAAAAGTCAATTGTGAATTGTTTATATAGACATTTGAAGTTAATTGAGAATAGCACATTTGACAAATTTAAAAAATATTTCAGAACAGAGAGATGCAGACATGGCAGAAACGCCACCAAAGTCCCCAGCAGCTTGCGAAATTCTTCCAATATCAGAAAATCCCGATGCCAGAAACAGTTTATTCCGAAGTGATAAATCTGGGGCCCTGAGGTTTGTATGAAGGCTTATAAATGCAAGAAAATTAGCACTATTTACCTCCCCTCGCTTTGATATGCAAAAGCGTAGGAAGAACTTTTTTTCAGCTCATTTTGTCCAATTATTGGATCGCGAAATCTATTCATTTCGCTTCTTTTCGCGATTTTGAAAATTTGGACTTCATAAAAGTGTCCACAAAGGTCTATTTGAGATAAAATCTTTTTTTATTGAACCATTTCAATAAAACAAACGTCAAACGTAGTCGAGTTAACTTCGTTAATCGGAGAAATTTCTCATATTAACTTTAATAGACGTTTTGCAGGTTAATTTGTGACTAATCGGCGATTAAGACCAAATCGGAGTTTAATCTACGATTTAATTGAGATAAGTTAACGAGCCTTAGAAGCAAGAAATGCCTCTACTATTCATAACATTTAATGCCAAGTAGGTGAATTTTTTATTGTCAATCGGTCCAATTCTTTTCGACATATTATCAATTTCAACAAAAATTCAAGTTCTGCGCAAATACCAGTACTATTGCATGCAATACAACAAATATTTGCATTTAGTTAACAGATTGCTATGGTACCCTGTGGTCTATGTGAGGCTATGGCCGCCATCAAAACCTAACATACCCAAGTTCAGAGTGTACTGCGAAAAAATGGATGACCACCTGGCAAGTGGACAAAACCTGAACTAAACAGCAAAAACATTCATACTTTGAAAACATAATGGACGACAGGCAGATAGACAAATGGTCACATTAAAGGACTGCAAAAACAATGAGACAGTGAATGAGAGCAGCAGTAAAAGAAATAAATAAATCTGGAACTAGGGAGACAAGCAAATTGGATGAAAAAACCGCTATTGAAAGCAAATCAAAACATCTCATTCTTTCAGTTAGTTGTGATGGTAACAAAAAAGAAAAAGTAAAGAACAGCATAGACAAGTGAAGATGAAAATCGGAAAAATCTGTTTCTCAACGACTAATTTTCATTGTCGCGTAGATATGAAGCAGGAGGGGCCAAGCTTTAAGCTTTTAGCCTAATCACTAAAAATATGCAATGGCTTTTTCGTTGTATTTTACTTGAAATTTTAACGCCATGTAAACGTAATGAATGGAATTGTGGTCACAGGCGTGGGCAACACCGTTATCTGCAACTGTAACTGATGTTATTGTGGGCAGCGTACGTGCGAAATAACCGCGGGCATACATCAATTGGTGCTTCTCTGAGTGGGCTGTTGCATGGAGCTGGATTAAGTTGACTTGGGTTCGCTAACGCTTGTTGGCTTTTGCCTTTTGCATTGTTTGGTAGCTTGCCGGCTTGGTATTTTATGTTATGCCGGTTTTTGCTGTTACACTCCCTCACTACTTTGTAGAGTTTGGTGGTATTCTTTTATGTGTTGCCTTCTTTGTTTGGGGATCCAAACGCTATCGCCGTCGTTGATATATTAAAGGGTTTTTGGTGGCAATTTCTCTTAGTTTTTTTCGCTTCCTAGTAACACTTTTTGGTTGGGTTTGGGCCTTAAGTTTTCATTTCGCATGCCTGACAATTTCAATAGGCTTGGGAGGTGGGTTTTTATTTGGCATACGCTTACGGCTGAGCTGTTTCTTTTTTCTTGCCAATTGTCTGCGTCCCATTTCGAATGTAATGAAAATAATGTGCGGTGGAGATTAAGACAGATTTGAAGCAGCTTTTAAGCTGTTAAAGCTTTTTCTTTGTTTAATTTCATCTTACACCCTGTCTTAATTGTGAATTTTGTGGCATGATAATTTTTTCGGTATTTTTTCCCACCATTTTCAATTAACTCAAGTAATACTTTGTGATTAGTTTTGCAAAGGCGCATAATTTTGTAAGGATTTTCTTAATGTGGTTTTGTTGTTGGGCTTAAAGCCAAACTATTTACGAGTACTAAGAAAAAATAAGTTTTAAGTTTTTTGTGTTAGGAAAGCTAGAGCTATGTATGTGTATAGAGGTTTCGGGAGAAATTATTTCTACATAAAAAATATAGCTATTCTTAGCAATTTTCAAAAAGAGGCATAAAGCTTTTTTAGTACATTACACTTAAGTTTAATAGTACAACACAAAGAAATAAAGAATATTGTGGTCTACCCGTTTTAATTTCATAAAATTGCACAGCCTGATGAAAACTTCATATTTAGTTTATGTATATAATATACAAAAATATATAATAATACAAAAATTTTCTATGATAAAAAGAAAATTTTTATATACATAGACTATTTGTTTAGATCATTATTTTTGTTAATTTCTTGTGAATGGAAATTTTGAATATTTTGTCCATGAAAACATATTTAGTTATGAACATATGTATGTTGCTTAATTGTCATTGAAATAAATTTTTCAAAATTTAGTTCAAAAAGGCGTATGCTCCCTTATAAAAATTTGGTACGTGGTTATCTGATGACTTACAGTTGTGTTCAAAATAATATGAGTGCTTTATTAAAATAACTATGTAACTTATGTCTATACTGCCGAAACTTTTTGAACAGAGCGTAAAATCTAACGGTCAATATTGTAGCGGCATTTTCCATGAAAAATCAACAGTTATCAGTATAATTTTCGCAAACTTTTTAAAAGATTTCATTCAACGAAGTGACTGTGTAGTGTAAAGTGCTGTTCAATATAATAGGAGTCTTTAAAAATAAGTTCAAAAATTTGAGCTTTCAGTGTTTTCAAGCAAAAAATTGCTGAATTTTGAGTAATACCTCATGCACTCTTTATTTTTGGGATAATGTTTTATAACTTTTGATTCCAAATTTGTTATTGTGGAACGAGGAAAGCACACCAGTTCAGTAAAGTGAGAGTACAGATTACGCCAATTGCAACAGATCTATAAAGAAATTCAAGAAACTGTTGGATGTAGTCCTTCAACAATTGCTAATGCCCTTAACCATATTGAAAAACCAGAAATCCATGAACGGAAACGCAAGACCTCCAAAGCAGATGATCGACTTATTACAAGGTCTAATAGGTCTAAAAAGACACAATATTTGTTCTATATAAAGTGACGTCCGCGAACTGATTTTGTCCACATACCTGCAAAATTCAAAATTAAAATATTCAGCTATAGCAAAAATAGTTGGTGCATCAGAAAGAAGTGTCTTTGCGGTTATTTCTAATTATAGGAAGGGTCTACCTGTTTCACGAAAAAGAAGTTCAGGCTGAAAACCAGAATTTTCTAACCCAAAGGTAACGACGAAGGTGAAGCGCCTTTTTAAGCAAAATCCCAACACCACAGTGTGAGATATGGCGGCTAGAACAGGTACATCAAAATCTACTGTGCAAAAGATCAAGAAGAAAAGTAAGCTAAAGACAGAAAGAGTTCAAAAAGTACCACACCGTTCAGATGAAAAGCAGTTGATGGCTCAGATGCGACCCTGAAAATTGTATGAAAGGTACCTGACTAAATTAGATTGCTGTGTTATGAACGACGAAACTTACGTCAAAGCAGATTTCAAAAATGGGCATGTGTCCAGTAAATTCAAAGAAAAAAAATTTCGAAATTTCCAAAGTAATATATGGTTTGGCAGGCCATATGCACTTGTGGTCTCATAAGCAGATTTTTTGTTACGCAAGGCAGAATCAATTCCAAAGTCAATATAGACGAGTGCCTCGAAAAACGTTTTCTACCATTTATTCGTGCACATGAGGGTATCGTGATGTTCTAGCCTGATTTAGCAACCTCTCATTACTCTAAAACTACGATGGAATGGTATGCAAGTAAAAAGATCAATTTCGTACCAAAAATAGCAAATCCGCTCAACTGCCCACAGCTTCGCCCAATTGAAAGATATTGGACTCTTATGAAAATAGATCTTCGAAAGAGTAGTAAGACTGCAAAAAATTTACAAGACTTCAGTCATAAGTGGAAAAGATCGTACCGTACTTGCGATAAAACAATTGGACAAAATTTAATGAAGGTCCTAACGAAAAAATTTTTTTAAAAAAAAAAATGTTACTTATATTCTGAACAGTAGCCATTATTAATAAAATACGAATTAAAACAAAAAAACTACTGGGTATTTTTTTATAACTAAAAAGCAAAACGTAAGTTTTTTCTGGGACAGTCCTTACTTTAGACCGACGAAAGTAAAATTGTTTTGTTTAGTGGAACTGGTTCCCGACAATATGTCCATCATCCGCACAATAAAAAATATTTGCCCAAATATACGGGTCATTCCATCTATAATGAGCCTATCATTACCCTCATGTTTTTTAAATAGGCTGAAACTTTTTTGAGTGATTGGTCTATCAAGTAGAAAATATAAAAATCCACGAATGTTTTTGACCAATATTATTGTTTTAAAAAAAAAGTTTTTAACTGTGTTAAAAAAAAGCTCGTAAGTAAAACAATAACATTCATTGACAACACAATTCAAGTTAGCTTTTATATTATTTTTTGCTAGTTGTGTACCAGTAGATGACAAAAAAAACTGCAAATCTGAATAAATGAATGCCTAAACGTTTTCCATGTGCTAAAAGATAAAAAAATTGACTTTTTCAAGGAAACATCAATTTCCCGAATACTCCATCACCAGTTTCAGCCTTTTTAAGCTCAACATTTTCAGAACATACCGGAGTACCATCTCTGAAAATTTCATTAATTTTTGTTCACCCTATTTCATTTTACAGCACGCAAAAAATCAAATGGAAATGGGAAAAAATGACACTCAAACGAACCTTCCCTTGAGAGCAGATAACTTGATGCAATAAGCTGAAATGTTCTCACCGAAATCGTAGATATGAGCAGGAGGGGTCGAGAAAGACTTAATTCTTTGTTAGATCAAGTTATCAACAATGCAAGGTTTTTGTCGCTATTCATACCAATTTTAAAGTACTTTTTGGTGAAACATAGGTCCTTATTCTGCAGTTCAATTCTCTTAAGTTTATCACAAGCACGAAGTCGATGTTGACGGCACTATTATATTTAATTAAGTACAGTTCTTCACTGTATCACTTAAGTGTGTGCACAAAGTATTTGAACAAACATTTCGGCGTATGGCTGGCAACAAGGTGCAATAAAACGAAGCAACGAACATCAATAACTCACCTAATAACGTGTAGGCCAACAGCAATGCGCAAATTCCCAAATTTGTTAATAAACCCGCCCAAAGTGTTTGTGTTTTCTTGGTCTTCTTTGTCGTCGTCGTCGTTGTTGTTGGTGTCGTTGAGGAATATTTTGTAGATGTTGTTGCTTCATCGGCAGCATCTCCTCCAGCGCCGGCACCGAAACAGGCACAGCATTTTCGTTTGGTCTTGTAACGTTTGCTATTTGCGTTGTTGCTGCCGTTGCCGCCACCCCCACTCCCGCCTGCATTGTTGATGGCACTTGTGCTGCAATTATTGCTGCCAGCAGCAATATTGCTTGCAATGGTACTTGAAGTACTTAAAATCCCAGGTGGTGGTGGTGGCGGCGACAATTGCAGCGGTTGTTGTGTCCCACTTAAAATGCCGCCACCGAGCAATTTATTGTTGCTACTTTTTAATATGTTGCTGCTGTTGACTGTGTCTATTGTGGCGGGTGCTGGTGGGAGTAGTTGGAGTGCCGATGTTGGTGGTGATCCCATGAGTATTGTAGTCGTCGTTGTTGTTGTTGACGGTGGTAGCATGGAAGAGGAATATTTAAGTATGCCAGGTGGCAACATGTTGCTGGTTTCTGGTGCAGCAACAAATATGCTACCAGTGCCCACACCACCACATTCAATATCCTCAAGTGTAGGCATCGGCAGCAGAGGCGTCGTTTTAAAGGAACTCGTTGTTGTTGCTGACATTGCTGATGCTGCTGCTGACGATGTTGCTGTAGCGGAGCTTAGACTATAACCCTGCTGATGCGGTGGCGGTGGCAACAGACCGATTGTCACATATGTTGTGGACGAAGAAAGTTGTGGTGGTGGTGCCGTTGTTGCCAGCAATGCAGTTGTTGCTGCTGTAGTGGCTGTAGCATCGTACTGAAAGTTTTTCTGTTGTTGATGTTGCTGTTGTGTGAAAAATGCATTTGATGTTGGTGGTGGCGGAAATTGTTGTTGATCGACATTCATGCTGTTGTTCTTGTTATTGTTGTTGTTGATAATATTGTCGTTACTGTTGATTTTAATTTGGTCGTTGCTGATGCTGTTGCTGTTGTCATTGGTGTGTATTTTTTATCTTCAACTTTTTGCTGAGTTTTTTGGTTCTCTCTATCTCTGCTTCGTGCTGTTGTTGACTTTTAGTTGTTATTAGGGGTTTTTCTTTCCCCAAATGATATGTGGCCCGGATTCAGTGACTCGTATGGTTTTTTATTTGGATGCATGTAAGCTGGCTTATCTTAATGTCAATTTGAGTAAAGAGCAAATTCGTGTTTCAAACATTTTGCTTTCATTACATCAACATCTTTTTGAACTTTGATTTTATTACATC
The DNA here is from genome assembly GCA_963680825.1 of Meiosimyza decipiens. NCBI lineage: Eukaryota > Metazoa > Arthropoda > Insecta > Diptera > Lauxaniidae > Meiosimyza > Meiosimyza decipiens. The sequence goes on along the minus strand of OY804258.1, from coordinate 83,982,381 downwards.
ATCTGAAAAGAAGGAAAATAAGTACACGGTCAAAAAAAATTTATTCAAAATCAATGTGTCACTATAAAAAATATGTACTATACGGTAGTTTATAGGGAACCTGAAGTTCCTTAATACTGGAACTTTAAGTACTTCTCTGCTCATAACTTATATGGTTTATTGGAATTAAATGTTCAAATTATAATCACACCAGAAAAAAAGCATTTCAACATTTTTCTATAGTTTGGTTCAATTCAAGTGCTCTTGCTGGATTTTGCCAGCTCGTTACAAAAAAATAATAACAAATGGATGTTGTTACGTTCGTTATTAAAATTATAATCCGGGAGGCAGTAATTGCAATTAAATAAGGCTGAAAATGTAAATAAACGTCATTCACCAGAATCGTGGTGGGTCTGGTTGTGACAGACCGACGGAAAAAGTAACGTTTTATAGCTCGGAAAGTAAGTCACATGCAAATAGGCTAAGTCCATGGCAATGGAGCAGATGAAAACAGGTCGATTTCATGTGCGAAAAATCTTCGTATGATAAGATTTGACCGACCTTTCACCGTTTTAAACACTAAAAAATACTATAATTTTGAACAAAAATTGTTATTTTGAACACAACATACCTATTATTTTCAGATTTGAACGAGTAATGTTAATTTTAAACTTTCAAAAAAACCTTTTTTCTAAAAAAAAAATAAAAATTTTAAGACTATGAAAAGTGGGTCAAATCTCGTTATACCGAAATTTTTCGGGTACGAAATCAATGTGATTTCATCTGCTCTACAACATTGGTCCTAACGTAATTTTGAACTTGTGGCTTACGTTGCGATTCTGGTGAAAATCGTTTTTATTTATTATCAGCCTCACTTAAGCTATGAATGGCAAAAATAATTATTAAATTAAAAAATTCATAAGTTTATTTTTTACAAAATTTAACTGTCCGAGTTTATTCGAAATTTTTTGAATTTTCAAGTTTTGTCAACTTTCAACTTTCAAATTTTAAAACTTCTTAAAAGAATTTTTCGACCTTGACGCTTTTTTTACTATCTATTTTTTAAAAATTTTTTCAACCTTAACAACACTTTTGTGACTTTTTTAGCACTTTGTGACTTCAAAATAATTCGTGTTTCCCAATAGTATTCGAATGATTTGACTTTCTGTTTTTATATTTACGTTTGCATGAAATTATTCGACTTTTTCGATAGGTTTTGCGAGATTTTCGATGGTCAAATCAAACCTTTCAGTTCTAAATATTGTCGACTCTTTAATTATCAATAGAAAAAGTGAATGTAAAATCTCTCAAAACTTGAACCAGATTCTGAAAAGATTTAGTCTCTTCCATTTTGAATTTAGAGACGCCTATCTATAGAAATATTAAATATATGTAAATTGAAACTAGCGAAATCGGTTAGTAAAAATCTTCTAGCCATAGATTTGTTCTGCCATGTCTGTGCTCTGAGGTATCTGGACTAAAAAGTCTGACAGCTTCAAACTGCAATTGCTTAAAGAAATAAATTTTTGCTTGTAACAGATATAGGGTGTTTCAGAAAGTGTCTGAAGAAAAACAAAAAATACAAAAATTTTTTCAGAAAATTTGACTCAAGTCTTTGCCTTTTCATGGGGAACAACTTTGCCTCAGACACCAAACCACAAATACTTGAAATAAAAAAAAGTCGCTGAAGAGCGTTTCTAACCGTGCCAAAATTAGGTTATTTACCGTTATCTCGAAACGCGAACATTAAGGTTAAAATCTAATTGTAGATTCGAGTTCGGCAACCTTAAATCACTCTAGCTTGATTTCAAGCGATGTTCCTCAAAGTGTAATGTTTTGGACCCTATACATGAAATTTTTTTAATATAATAAATCCAAAAAAATTCAAAATCAATTTTGGCTGTCACGAAGACATCGCTATTAAGAAATAATTAGAGATCCTCGCTAACTGAGGCGTATGTGGCGCCCGTGGTCAAGTCTAAATCTATTTTCATCTAATTACTTATTTCGCTTTTACATTACATGCTTTTAAAACAACATGAGAAATTTTCCAGATCATTGTATTTTTCAACTTAATTCGTAATAAATTCCGCAATATTCTTTAATTTAACTAAAAAACCAATTTTTTTATTATTATTTTCATTTTTGTGTACAATTATGACGAAAATTTATTGTTGAGGTTTTATAGCAGCTCTAGAACACAACAGGACAAATGAGAGGAGTATCATCTTGTGAATGCAATGCTAACCAACTTAACCAAAAGCTCAACGAAATATTTTGCTCATTTCATACCGAACAGCAGCATACATTTGGGCCACACGCTAGTGCTGTATGAAATGGAATTAACTAATGAACGATTTTTCATGCACAGCTATAGAGAAAGCCTTAAGAACTCATACTGAGCGCTTTGTTTGTCATAGAAATATCGTTTCACAATGTGAAGACTGATGTACTATAAAACATTTATAAACACTTCACTATTAATTGTGTCTCTGATTTTGTTAATCGTGAAAATCGGTATATCAGTGCTTTAAATAAAAAAAATTATTAATTTTTACTTACATAAAACATTCTTTTGTAATTTTTTTTTTGTATATGTTTTTTTTATAGGATTTGCTAGCAAAATACAAATTTAAAATAAGAATTATGTCTTATTTTTCCAAAACTTAGTCTTTTAAACAGAATTTTTATTATTTTTTAATTTGTTTTTAAACGGTCGCTAAAACCAGCCTTTTAGAAACTATTTAACAAAACATGTCTATTTTAGGTTTGTATAACGTTTTCTCGAGCACTTGCTATTTTTGTTTTAATATGTTCTACTTGAAAGCGCGTTGTAGACTTTTTTGTTTAATATTCCAAGAGTTCAACATAAACTAGTAAAAGTGCTACCTTCGGCCAGGCCGAAACTCACATACCCTACACTGCATTGAAATTACTTTTTAAATAGATGTTCGAAAAATGTTGAAGAAGTTGAATAAGTCGAAAATTATGTAAAAAGGTTCAAAAATGTTGGAAAGTGTTGGAAAAAACTGAAAATGTTGAAAATATATGAAAAATGCTGAAAAATAGATGAAAAAGTCGAAAGAATAAAGAAAATGTCGAATGAAATTGAGGGAGAAAGGTAAAAGATTGAAAACGTCAAAAGAATATGGGAAATATTGAAAAAATAGAATAGAAATGAAAAACACGAAATATGCCACGCCCACTTTGCCAATACCGCCCACTTCGTCAATACCGCCCACTTTTGTTTCAATAAATGATATTCGTGATTGACATGCACAAACCAAATTTTAGCGCTATAGCTTGTATAGTTTGCGATATGTGCCATAATTATTCTTAAAATTTAGAGCGGTGACACAACCACTGGTACAATCCAGTCCGATTTTGATCCAAAAATAGCCTTACATAAACAAACCTCGTACACCAAATTTCAGTATGATTGCTCATATATTTCGATAGTTATGCCACTTTAGGTATTTTAATTGTATGAGAGATGCCACGCCCACTTTTGCTATTTCAAAAGCTTTTGATTCATATGTACCTAATACCCAGTAAACCACTTACATCAAATTTCATATCAATTGCTCCAAAAGTTCACTTAAAATAGCACTTACAACTTTATGCTAATAAGGTAGGTGACACGCCCACTGATGCAATCTTGTTAAGATTCATTGAATTTAAAAGCGTATAGTAACCGGCATCTCTACACAAAATTTTATGAAGATTACTCTCATAGCACACTATCTATAGCATCAAACATATTTTGCTTATATTGCAGGTGCCACACCCACCGGCACTATTGTTCCAAAATTTAGCAAGAATACACCTTTTAGCGAGAATATCTGCCATATTAAATGTCATAGTGATTGCGTTGTTAGTTCTCTTTTTATAACGTTTATAAATATTGTAGGCTGTGCCACGCCCTTCAACGAAATTTTCAAGAATATTGACGAAGTTTTTATTGATGACTACTTTCAGTGGTATCATCACTAAATTTTTATGAAAATCGTATGTGCCAATTCGGAGATATACGAAATCCAAATTTTCAATTGCTAAAAAGTGCCACGCCCACTTTTCCAATTCCTGCTACTCAATGCGCAAGTCAAGATTTATAGGATCTGTATTCGTGTACCATATTTCATCACAATATTTTGCACGGTTTACGAGCTATGGCTTTATAAAAGTTAAAATTTAGGGCTGTGCCACGCCCTTTCAAAAGCCCTTACAAACTTAAAACCTAGCCTGATCTTAATTTTGTTCTCATCTTCACTAAATCTTCAAGTTTCATTAAAATCGCAGTAACTTTTTTCAAAATGGACTTGGGTATATTTACATAGAGTATGGGCGGAAGGCGTGACCGTTAACCGATTTCGCCCATTTTTATATGCTAGCAGCTTGCAAAAAGGTTTGACCTGTGCGCCAAATTTCATTTAATTAGCTTGCTTAGTTTTTGCGTATACCTGATTTCAACAGACAGATACACAGACAGATACACAGACAGATACACAGACAGACGGACATAGGTGGTGACGCTGATCAAGAATATATATACTTTTCCATACCTGCCACGCCCCCTTCTATGCGTTACAAACGGAATGACAAAGTGAAGATACCCTCTGTGTAGGGTATAAAAATAAAACGAACTGAGAAAATTTCCTCCCACAATTTTTTCACCGCAGTAAAGAATTGTTTGATTATTTGTCAATTCCCCATCATGAATATCGCTTCAAAAATTACATACTAAAGGCTGAATCACCGCAAAAGTAGTGTTGGGCATATTGGAGGACGTAAGTCCTGAAATGTAACCGAAAGCCGCTTACTTTTCCTTACTCTTAGGTAGAAAAACTGTGGCTTGCGAATACCAAATTGGGCAAACTTAAGGATGTAAATTCTGACCGAAGGCTGCCCACTTGCTGAGCATACGACGAAACTGATAAGTTTGAATTGCATTGCTTTGCTTACCACAGTACTCCTACTTAAAAGATGGAGTATGTGCCAACGGCTTCGGCAGTGGCTCAGGCCTTAAGCTCTATAGTATGTCCAGCACCGGCTTCGCTAGCCACAATGTGCGTATTCTGAGTTCGTTAATTTGAGTAACGGATTTTATTGATTCCACATCTCTAAAATGCACGCACACAGTCACTCTCAATGCGAGGCAGATACGCAATTTGTGCCTAAAGACCACAAATAAATACAAATGCAAATCCCGTAGTTCTCACTAGTGGGCAAAGAGATTTAGTAATGCAATTGCATTGTTTTTGAAATGACGTTACCATCGCCCACCTTTTATCTGCCACAAGCATTAAGAGCTACGGTTGCAGTGGTGCTTGCATTAGGACTCATGGCAATTGCGAACTTACACACACACATGCAGCAGTTGTATTTCAGATCGTAGACAAAACAATGATTTGTCACGTCATCAATTTGTGCAAAGAGGAAGAGCAGGCAGTAGATTACGGAAATCCTTTTTGGTTTTATCATTTGCCTAATGCAATTAATACTTTCGCAACAATAAAATGCTTAAGCGCTTTGATGCTTTTGTGGTCGTTCATTAGTTAGTAATCAGCTTGCTATTTGTTGTCGCCTGCAAGGCTTAACGAATAATGTACCAAGTGACCGAATGCGATTTATATACAGTAGAGTCCCGATAATTCGTAATCGCAATGGAAGTATGTACAGTCGACTCTCGTTAATTCAAACCTGCGATAATTCGAACCTTTCTATAATTCAAAGTAATTACGAGTTCCCTACAAAATCTCTTGATATTTCAAATTAAATCAATATATTTTTATGCACTTGGTAATTCGAACGAAAAAATCATTGCTACGTAAAAAACCAACGCGTTAATTCGAACTCGTCGGCGTCAAACACTCGAAAATTCAAAGTTGCAAAGAGAAAGAGACAGAAAGATTGTAAGTACATTTTGAGACAAGTTCAAACTTGTATCATCGTACTCGAGTTTTTGTTTTTTTTATGATTAGTTTAACACACACCCCTAACGATTTTCAACTGCTTCAAAAATTCCGGTTTCATAAAAGAAAATCAGGAAAATCTTGCAATAATTAAGGATGATGAAGAACCAGCAATAGAACCACTAGTTGACATCAGCGGTGTGAGTTTTTCTGACTTTGTTCAAGTGGATGAAGATGTTGCTGTATCAGGTTCCCTAACCGATGGCAAAATTTTATCTGCGACAGATACGAATGAAAAAGCAACGATGAAGATGAAGACGATACATCGGAACCTTTGGCGGAGGTGTAAGTTAAGGAAGCAAGAGCCTCATTCGATACCTTACAAAGCTTCTGTATACAATACGAAAGTGATGAAAAAGCATTTCAGGCACTTTTTTTTCTTAAAAAGCAGTCTAAGCAGCAGCAATGTGTTTTGAAGCAAATCGGTATAACAGAGTTTTTCAAAAGATTAATTAGTTCACATTATGGATATGTACACGAATGTACCTCTAAACTTTTGTCATTTTTAAAGAATAGCAGTTAATAAATAATAATTAATCAACACTTAATAATGCGAAGTTTTATTTATTTTCTCTCAAAAATTTCGAACCATTTGATATATCAAACACTCGATAATTCGTAATATTTTAAGAGTCCCTCGAGTTTCGAATTAACGAGAGTCGACTGTACATATGTATGTATGTAGGTAGGTACATGTGAACAAATACTATTACAAACTAAATAAGTAAACTTGACTTTCTTGTCCACTCAGTTTTCGATAGTTATCAAAGGGGTTTTAATTTCTCAAATCATGCAAAATCTGCTCTAACTCTTTGCCTGCGACGGCTCTCGTGTTAATTTCACCTCACATGAACAAGGCCTAAGACTAACTAACTTTCTGTCTCTCAGAAATCACTTTATTTATCCTTAAGCTTCTTTACAGAGCAGTAAAGAGTAAACTCATATTAATTAACTAAGCTCCACCAACGACCAATAAGACGTTTTGAAACTTAAATATTTGCAGATCGAATTACTTGCTACTTGATCCTTTCCGAATCGCGTTTAGTCACGTCAAGTAAAAACTAAATTTTATGATTTCAGTAAAATCTTATAAAATACTGAAAAAGCTTCTAGTTCTAGTGCATATGCAACTGTTGACGTATTTCAGAGTATGGATTGCCATCGAAGGTAATTTTTGTCCATTGTTTTCTCTATAGAATAAAATATATTCATATTTGGTAGGCATCAAGGTAAAGACCTTGATGCCTACCAAATATCAACGCTGCATTCCTAAAACGAATAGGCTCGACAAGATGCAAGTAGTTAGACGCTAGCGCGGACAACCATTGCTTAATGTGATACTGATAGATCATTGTTCCCGGTCATCTCGAATATCGAAATTTATAACTCTTATTGTGTCACATGAGGTAACTTAAATTGCATATTTCTTATATTGATTTTGTTCGCAAGAATCGTTATTTGTTTTAGTTTTGTATAACGTGCCTTATTTGTAAATGAATATGAATGAAGTTATTTCTCTTACAAAATAAAACAAAATTATTTTTGTTGCAAACGGGTTAAGACTTAAGTTCATTTCCTTATTTTAGGAAATTGTTCAAAAGTTTCACATATCTGATAGTAACTAATCATATAATTTGCATACCTTTGTTCGGATAATTTCATTATAATTTGAGAATCAAATACCTGCAACTTGCAAATTCCAATCTTTTGTTTTGTGTTATGCATTGACCATATGGACAGTCTTTGCAAATAGCGTTACTCCTCCGGAAGGACTCATAATTACATAGAATCAGGTATGAGAAATGCGTTATAAATTGTAAGGATAAATGCTGATCAAATTGCACAAATGCCAAGCTGATGTCAATGCTTCTTAATGAATTGAAATACTTTAGAGTAAAATAGTTTTGCATCTGATATTTACTCGTTTATACCTTCAGCTACTTAGTATGCAGATTTGTTTAAGAAGAAATGTAATTTTGTGTAAGAATTATTGATGGCACTTGCACTGTAAGCAATTGTGCGGAGTATAAAGTCGGAATGTACTTTTTGTACAAACGAAAAATTATATTTTCATCTTTCTTTGTAAAATATTAGAATTATTTAAGTGAAATTGTTAGAATTTAAAAATTTTAGTCATTATTAAAAAAAATGGAATATCTTTAATTGACAATATAATTTATGAAAAATATTTACGATGTAATGCAATATCATTTTTATTTTGGAGACCTTCTTTCTGTGTTCGAAAGAGAGATTGCACTCTACTTGGCAATACGCCTAATGAAAAATTGATAAAAGACAGTATTCTAAGATTTGAAACTACGTTTCGAGATAATTGATGTTTTATTTATGTCAATTTGTTGAAACACCTCTAAAATTGAGAAAGAGGAAATTTTCTTAGGAGACTTTTCGTGGGTTTGAACTAAGATTTGAAAAAGCTGTTGTCTAACGATTGATTTCGTCGAAAAAAGTTTGCAGCTGTGGATTGAGAGCACTTGGAAAAATTTGTGTTTGAATTAAGTTTCAAATGAAACTTATTTTAACTTTGAAAAATGAATTACAAATCTTGCTGAGATTTCGCTTTGCAAAGATTTGATATAGGCCCAAAGCTGCTGACAGCGTATTGTTACTTGAAATGTTGATAGTTTACTGCCCCAAAGGTAACCCTTAGGTAGCGTACTAACAGCATGCATAAAATCAAGCGATAAACGGAATATAGAAATCATTTCCAATCTACTATATGTTTTGTGATTTTTTTATCGTCAATCGATGCAGTGACAATTTTACTTGCGTTAAGATTATGCTGGTTCAGTGTAAAATTTCGCAGCGTTCTCATTAAATTTAAGTAAACTGATAAAACCCAAAAAACTGAGTTTAGATTGTCCCAGTTTTCAGTATTTTTGATATCAACAATTTTATGCTCAGACAAGCAGCAAATTTTTTCAATAGGATAATAAAGCAAGTCAACGACATTAGCTGTTACGCTAAGGAAAGCCATCATACGATCTGGTTCCTTCTCACCGAGTCCATATTCCATGGCATATTGTATCATCGGTACGTCATCAAATAAACGTAATGTTGCACGTGCTCCAGATACTAAATATTGCATAGCGCTTTGATAAATCTGGATTTCTTGTGGCGTGGTAACCTGCAACTAATTTAGCGCTGTATCAAAGTGCTTTCATCATCTTATCACGACCTCCATAAGTGTCGATAATATCACAGAAGGATCACGATACTTTAAATCAAATATCGTGATCCTACAATACTCAAAATAAGGGCATTCATTTTTACAGTGGGCACGATTTTTGTTATTTTGTTTTGTTTATTCACCATTCAACTTGAATAGGGCACCAATATGAATATTTAAAAACCAATCTGATAAAAGATATGTTAATCTTTAAAAACCGAAATCGATTTTTTACGAATTAAAAAATCATATGTATACGTACATATTTGAATTATTATATTTTTCGTATGTATGCATATTTATATAAACAATATGGTTTTGCTCTGCTCACTTTCACATACTTTTTTATTTAAATTTAATAATTTTCTTATATATCTTAAAAAATTTGGAAAAAATGACTAACTGAACATAAGAGAAAAATGAACTAAAAAAATCCAGCTGAAATAAAGAAATTTAATTATTTTTATAGAAAATTTGTTTTTAATAAAAAATCTTGAAAAGATTAAGTTTTAATATTAGCATTGTTACCAAATTCCAACGTAGCAAATGCAACGTAGCATTTTACGATTTGAATGAAAAGTTGAAATCTTCAAATTCTTGTAAAAGTTTTATTGATCTACATTTTTCTTAACATAAGGAACTAATTGAAAAACACATATAGAAACAAACAAGCGACGTGGTCTAGTAGATTGTGTACTTGCTTTTGAACCTTGTCGATCGATGTTCGAATCCAAGCTCAGGGTATTCTCTTTTTCTTTAGAATGATCATAAGACAAAAAGTAAATTACACAAAAAATTTTTTTTTTTTTATATAAGCACATATTTTATTCATTTTTAATAGAACAAAAGCCAACGTAAACGAAAAATACCCTTGGTCAAATTGTATATTTTTCATACAATAATGTGAGAAAATCCAAATTTGATCAATATAAACCTATGTTCAAATCCCACTGAAGGCATGCACTTTTTTTTTGCATATATTAAAATATGTGGTTAAAACAATAATTAATATGCAAAAATCCAATTTGAAGAAAATGGACCTGCGATTGAATCCCAGTCAGCTAAGGCATTCATTTATTTTTGCATATTTGAATATACGCCAATTTTGGTATTTCTTTGCTTTTTTTTTACAGAAAGGTCAATAAAAGAAAAAGGACATAAATTTTTAATATTTGTTTATATATTTTGCATGATTTATTCAGTTTGCATTAAATAAAAATAAATATAATTGCATAGGAATTAACTTAAACTAATACTTACGACTAGCTAGTACTAGTATAGCATACAGAAACAATTAATATGAACGAAAATAAAAATGAACGAAGTTCTGAATTCGCCAATTTAATTTCCGCTTATTTTAAGGTTAAGGTCTGGACTTTTTAGCCAAGTTCCCTTGTGGATCCAACTGAAACGGCGAAAAATCACCTCCGCACCATTTTCAGCAACATTAAATGTTGCCAGAGCGCGAGTAAACCTCTTTTATATATTTAGTCCCTTTGGTAACGCCAGAGGCTGTTGTAGCGTCTTTTCTATCCATTCTTTGGCTACAAACCGAGCAAATCATGTTTTATATTTGTAAGAATTTTTAATTTATTCACGAGCTACGAGTTACGAGCTACGTGCGCACCCCACGAACGTTCAAATGCAAAACATAAATAGAATTATCAATTTCTATTGGTGGTTTAATATTTCAACTACGCGGGGTATTCACATTTTGATTTTGACTCAAAATTGTCCCTTATGTCTTTACATTTCAGTCCGACCTGTTAGCTTTGCTTTAAGACAAAAATGATTGATATCAAAAATTGGAGACTTACTTACATACATACTTTTATTATTAAGCATAAAAGCCATTATTTACAAAATCTTTTCAAATTCAAAGACACTGCAATCGTACGAAAGCTCAAATCTTTCTTAATAAAAAGAACTAAAATAAATGGCATCCAAACAAACATAATATAGCCAGTAATATGGTGACATAAAGACCGTTTGGATTTTATGGAATCGTAACATAAAACTTTCTCTTCCAAAAAGTAAAAACTACGACAAAACGAATGAGCAGAATCGGTTATAATTTTCTGGTGCTGTGTTTTTTATGCTCCTTGTGATATTTAACTTATAAAATAACTTCTGCAATTTAAAACTAGTAAAGGTGTTATCTTCGGCCAGGCCGAAACTCACATACCCTACACTGCATTGAAAGTACTTTTTAATTAAGTGTTAAAAAAATGTTGAAGAGGTTGAATAAGTCGAAAATAATGTAAAAAAGTTCAAAAATGTTGGGAAGTGTTGGAAAAAACTGAAAATGTAGAAAAAATATGAAAAACCACTAAAGAAAGTTGAAAGAAATTGAATAAGTCGAAATATATGAAAAATGCTGAAAAATTGATGAAAAAGTCGAAAGAATAAAGAAAATGTCGAATAAAATTGATGGAGAAAAGTAAAAGATTGAAAATATCAAAAGAATATGGGAAATGTTAAAAAAAAGGGAATTGAAATGGAATACACGAAATATGCCACGCCCACTTCTCCCATTCGGCCCACTTTTGGTTCAATAAACAAACAAAAATTTTAGCACAATAGCTTGTATAGTTTACGATATGTGCCATAATTATTCCTAAAATTTAGGGCGGTGACAATCCAGTCAGATTTTGATCCAGAAATAGCCTTCCATAAACAAACCTCGCACACCAAATTTCAGTATAATTGCTCATATATTTCGATAGTTATGCCACTTTAGGTATTTTAATTGTATGAGATATGCCACGCCCACTGTTGCTATTTCAAAAGCTTTCGATTCATATGTACCTAATACCCAGTAAACCACTTACATCAAATTTAAGATCAATTGCTTCGATAGTTCACTTAAAATAGCACTTACAACTTTATATCAATGAGGGAGGTGCCACGCCCACTGATGATATCTTGTCAAGTTTCATTTAAATCCGAAGCTTATAGTAACCGACACCTCTACACAAAATTTTATGAAGATTACTCTCATAGCACACTATCTATAGCATTAAACGTATTTCGCTTATATGGGAGGTGCCACACCCACCGGCACAATTGTGCCAAAATTTTGCAGGAAGAGACCTTTTAGCGAGTATATCTGCCATATTAAATTTCATAGCGATTGCGTTGTTAGTTCTCTTTTTAAAACGTTTCTAAATATTGTAGGCTGTGCCGCACCCTTCAACAAAATTTTCCTGAATATTGAATAAACTTGTATTGACGACTGCTTTCAGTAGTATCATCCTAAAATTTTTATGAAAGTCGTATGTGCCAATTTGAAGTTATACGAAATCCAAATTTTCAATTGTTAAAAAGTGCCACGCCCACTTTTACAACTCCGCCCACTTTTACAACTCCGCCCACTTTATGCGCAATTCAAGATGTATAAGATCTGTATTCGTGTTCCTAATTTCATCACAATATTTTGCACGGTTTACGAGCTATGGCGTTATAAAAGTTAAAATTTAGGGCTCTGCTACGCCACTTTAAGAGTCTTTGCAAACTTCCAACCTAGCCTAATCTTAATTTTGTTCTCATCTTCACCAAATCACCAATTTTCATCAAAATCGCAGCAACCTTTTTTTAAAATGGACTTGGGTATATTTACATAGAGTATGGGCAGAAGGCGTGGCCGTCAACTGATTTCGCCAATTTTTACATGTTAACAGCTTGCAAGAAAGTTTGACTTGTGTGCCTAATTTCATTGAGTTAGCTTGCTTAGTTTTCTCGTAAACCTGATTTCAACAGACAGACACACAGACAGACAGACAGACACACAGACAGACAGACAGACACAGCTATATCGACTCAGGTAGTGACGCTGATCAAGAATATATATACTTTTCCATACCTGCCACGCCCCCTTCTATGCGTTACAAACGGAATGACAAAGTGAATATACCCACCGTGTAGGGTATAACAAGAATCCGTTCCAGGCAAACGTACGCACAATCGACATAAATATAAATAAATTTTTTTGACTATCGTACATATTGGATATAAATTATTATTATAAAATAGAATTTATACGTCAACCTATTAACTTATTCCATAGTTTTTAGTTAAAAAAAAAATGATATTCATAACGTGACCAGATATTTGTCAGAAGAACGCGGAGTTCATCAAACTTTTTTTCTGCAAAACGCGGAGTGTATAACAAACAGTGGCGTAAAGTTCACAAAGAGACAAAAATTAAGTTTTTATCTTAACATGCAAAAAAAGGGTCCTTATTTATTTCTACTTACTTACTAAAAAAAGATCCTCACTTTCACATCCCGAAAACCCTAGCAATGTGAGATATATTTCATATCAAATTAGGAAATATTCACATTGAACTTTACTATATGCAATTATTTTTATTCACTAAAATAAAAGATTCCCATTATTTCTCAAATTTTGTAGTTATACTAAAAACTAAATTCTTACGCGGACCATTTATTGTCTTCTATCTTCCTTTGCTCCTTTTTTTTTAAATAGGACCACGCACCGCGCGGAACGGATAATCAGCAACGCGGACTAGTCACGTTAGATATTCATATAAGATTTTATAACTTTGCATCGCATAGAAACGATACGATTTACCTATGGATTTATATGAATGATTGAAAGATATTAACTTTCACTGATGTCTTCAACTGAATATGAAATTAAATCAAATGTAGGAAATTAAAGAATTAAATTAAATTTAAAAAAAATTAATTTAATTCAATTCATTAGTCCATTAAGTTGCAATTGAATTTGCCAGATAGAAATGATTTCAACTGACTCAATCGAACAGCCAGTTATGCTGCTACTGAAGTTATGCACTCAATTTTACATCTACTTTAAAGTTTCTTCTTATTTACTTAAGAATTGTCAATTTACTCAAAAATATAAGAAAAAAGAATAGAAAAACGACGACTGAAATCTGCAATCGAAAAACCACAATTCCAATGTTGCCAACTACGATAAGCGCGTTCTATTTGTCCTGGTGGTGAAACTGCTGGTTAGCAAACAGAAAACCGCAAACGTTTTGCTGCAGCTTCCAAAGAGAATTTTATTCTTTTATTTTTATCTGTAAATTTTTTTGTTTATTTTCCTTACCGCTATGCATTTGACAACTTAATAAATGAAGAAACGATGACTGTTTTTTCTTTGCCTTACCATGTAACTTTTCTGCGCTGCTGCTTTTCGTTGTTACTGCCCTCTTTCGTCTTATTGTATTTCTATGAGTAACTTTTACGCGGGTCTTAACGGTATTATTTGGTTTTGGCTTAAACTTGACGAGTGAGTTTTTGTGTCGTTTTTTCGTCCTTATTTTATTTGAAAAGCGATCTCATTTGTTAAAAAGTTAAAAAGGGACTGAAATCAGGATTATGGCAGCATTTGGTGGCGACGAAAGTCAAGTAAATAGAAAATGCAACAATATAAGCTGAAAGTCATTGAATACGGTTTTGACTCACTAGGAAATGCCTCTTTGGCAAACCTTAAGTCTGTAGTCGTAATAGTCCAAGGGTAATACCCAGTAGGCAAGGGCAGGAGCTTGCAGGCCTTCTAGCAGGCCTTCCTTGCCACCTCCTTTCAAACTTACTTTCTTTTTTATATGAAACGTCCCGATAAAACAGGCCTTCTTTAGCAGGCCTGTTAGAAATACTCTTCAAGCAGGTCTTCCTACATCGCTTGCGTCAAGAGCCCTTCTAAGAGCGCTTACCATAGAAGGGGTCACAGAAGTACTTTGAAAAAATTCAATCTTAATACGTGGTGAGACGACTCTTAGTTAAATGTTTTTTTTTTTTATCTGCGTCAACCTCCCTTGCGTTGATATTTTAAATGTTTATTTTTTGTGACGTTTTCTTAATTTATAATTTGACATCGAATACACAACACTCTAGCACTTTAACATAACATGAAACAGAAGACCAGCGTAGCAACATGCACACCGTTCCTTACTTCTAACCATTTATCTACTTTTGATGTCGTATAAGTACAATCCAATGACAAAAAAGTAATGTCGAATCATTAAACATTGCAATACAAGAAATAAAAAAATACATGAATTCCTTCTTTTTTGCCTTCTATTATGAGGCCTTATAGCACTGCTGCTATGGGAAGGCCTTATAGCAGTACATAATAGTATTTCTATGGAGTGTAACTATTCTGCTAATTAAAAATTCACTTCTTATAAAATTTACTTATTTTTAATATTGACAGATTGTAAATAGTAAAAAAAAAAAAAATTTTTTTTTCGTTATTTACATGAAAATTTAGTTTTGAGAAGGACTCTTACAATCGCAGCAGTGCTAGGAGGTCTTCTTGCCTGCTGGGTAGTGATAGCAAAAGTACTTGTAAAGGTAATGATGATGATGATGACGATAAAAGTAATGGTAATTCTAATGAACAGGGTAATGATAATGGGTATTTTTTAATAGTAGCAATGCTTAAAATAGTCAATAAGATAGAAAAACTCAGAAGTTAGATTTGAGAGCTCTGCTCGTGATCTTATTTGCGTTTCTGAAATCTGTTTCAACCAATGAATGAATGATAAGCTGCTTAAAATACACGATTATTGTATTATAAGGTCGGATATTCGAAGTCATGGGGATGGTGGGCAATATAACTAACCTTGACGATCATAATTTTAGCTTTTTAAATGCAACAATATCAAAATCTAACATGAATATTTACAATAATTCGGTTTAATTTTCACATGTGAATTTGCTAGATGTTCTGCAACGGTTGGTGAATGCAATTGGTTTGGATGACATTAATCCGATGTTTCTCATGGTCTTGCTGCTCAAACAGTTGCCTCACCTTACACAGATATCTAATTCAATATTATGTAAAAAAAAACTGTGTGCTTCATTTCAATATACGATTTCCGAAATATGAAAAAAGATATTCGGACAAATCCAAACAAATTTTGAAGAGGAAAAGAAGTTATTTCGGGTCTTATTAATGTCTTTATAAAAAACTACCTATCTATGCGACATAAATTCAAATTTGTGTTGGATTAAGGTTGGGCTATAGAGGGCTATAACCTCGAGCTCAAGGGGGCCCCAAAATGGGAAGAAGTTACTTGCACTTTTGATTTTTTTTTCTCAATATATGGACGCATGATAAAAGTCTATTGGTGGAACTTTCGCTATTTTGATCTTTTGATCAATATGTAATTTTATATTGTAATGTAGTTTTAGTTGTTAGCCCGGGCCTCGCAAAATCTTAATCCGTCGCTGTCGCAAATATCTCGAATTATACGAAATTGGCCTGATAATGGCGTTATATAGGTACACATGCATTCACAGAGATTTATCTTTACTTAGGGCCCCAAGATTTGTTGAAAATCCTTTTGTATGTATGGAAAGCTACCCATAGTTTTTGTACCCTATCTTCCGCGTTTCGTTTTAAATGTAATTTTCTGTCGAGGACTACGAAGATTTATTTTGTACTCTCTTTAGAATTTAACAAACGCCTAAGCTTGATATTTTGGGCTTATTTATGAAGAACGTAAGTTCAGTTTTCTAAAGGTGAATGCTCAGTCCACATTTTGTGGTAGTTTAAAATGATAATGTCTCTACCAGACATAAGAAAAAAAAAAAAATATCTTCAGCATAAGCAATTGAGGGCTTTTCTGATACCGATTCAGTTGGGAAGCTTAATTGAAGTCCGAAATTGAATGTCAATAGCTCTTCTAAGACGTATGATCGAAATTTTAAACTTCGAACTTAAACTGTAATAGTTTCGACAATGTGACAGATTTACCTTTTAGGTATATCATCTGAAATAAACTTCGAATTTCAGTTTCGTTTCCAAAGCAACACCAAAACGGAAGACTGTCAAGATTAAAGCAACTTGCACCTTATTACGATCGGAGAGCAAGAGCGTAAGTACATATAGTAGAAGCAACTTCTTAAATAATTTTCAACCAATTAAGAAGAATATAGGCGATTCTTAAATGATTGCAGGAATAAAACAATTGATATACTTTTTTTCAATGACAAAATTATTTAACTTCATCCAGAACTGATGCTAAGTCGATTTGGATTTTGTTGTTGTTATTTTAGAAACTGTAGAAACTGTTGAAAATATATTTTTTTCAGAAAAAAATTTTATTATTTTTAAGGTCGTCCATTAATCGGTCATTCCTAATATGATATTATGGGTGTCACATTTTCATACTCAGGTATCAAAAAGTTATTCATAATTTTTGACAATTCAAGGATAAAAGAAAATGTTTGGAACAAAAGGTATTTTCCATTTTGTTCATTTTTTTCGTTACAATAACTGATTTACAGTATTCACTAGAATATTTGTTTTAAGTCCTTAATACTATGATATAAAGAACAAAAGACAAACATTGAGCAATCGATAAAATCTTAAACATCTTGTTAGTCCTGTTAGGCTTTGTTGTTTCGAAAGCTGCAATACCATACTGTCCTGCGAAAAGTCATAAATTGTTGTCAACGGTCGTTGATTACTTGAAGCAAAATGATCAACTTTAAAACCGTTGCCATTTAATTGCAAGATATAGTCCGATGCTAGCAAAAAGCCTTCTAAAAACTTAAGACAAAAACCATCTATACAAGATACAGACGTCTAAAAATCGACTAATTTGCGTCTTTGACTCTTTCCAAAATTTATATTTTCCAAAAACTGAACTAACAAAAAAGTCTAAAAACTTAGTATGTAATGTAATAATACAAAGTTACATTTCGTAACCAAAGAAATTAAAATCACGATCGCACTTCATGAATTACTCTGTTTTGAAGCAAAATAATTCCGATGATGCTGTTACTTATGACAAGGGTTCCGACCGGGTGTGTTTGTTGTGGTGACGTTTGAAAAACTTACAACAATTTTGCATTTACTAGCATTTACTAAGTTGTAGTCAAAATCCAATTTTTTGTAATTTTATGGTTTTATGTTCAAAAACCGGAAGTGCGCTGCAAGTGTGCAAGTTGGCGTTTTTATGCCCATGTGGAACGAGCAAGAAAAAAAAGCACTCGCAACGCCTGCAATTGCATTAAATTTGAACATGTGTTGGTGATGATGTGAAATGACGTGCACGCGTAACAAAAAAGCGCACACACACACACACATACACACACATACTTCTGAGCATTACAGCACACATGTAGTTTTGCTTTTGTGTGAGCGCACAATGAAACGCATTTCCTCCGGAAATCGCTTTAGCGGAAGTTTGAACACTGGCAACATTGTGTGCAGCGGCACAACGTCGTTATTTGATGTTTTCCCTTTTTTTAGGGATTTAATTTTTTATTTTTGGACTTTTTTCTCTTTGCATTTGTTGTTGCTTCACGAAATTCTTTCCAATTCATGCTGGGGTCAGCTTAAGTTTAGCTTACATTTGTGCTTTGTTGTTGGCCTGTGTTCATGTGCTTGTGTCTGCGTATGAGTTGGTGAGCTTAAAAATGCATTCGTTGGATTTTGGTATTTGGCGCGCATATAAATTGTAATTTCCTGCAGTAAAGCGTTTGTGTGCCTTCACATATGAACATACACATACATTGGTATATGTGTGAGCTTGTGCTTATGATAGCAAACTACATGCTTCTACTGTGGCTGCTGTTGGTTGTTGGCATCTATAATGTCGACATCAGTTGGAAAATTCGATTTGTCATGTTTTATTGTCAATAAAAAGCTTTTAGTTTTTGCGAGGCGATTCTGTTTTTTTCGTTTTTCGATGCAGAGCTTTCAAGTTGCATTATATCTGTTGGATTTGTTCATTGATCGATGTAAGGTATTAACAAAAGGTTATTCTTTGTTTTTTGAGTAATAACATCAAGCGGACAGCATTATGGTATTGCTGGAGCTAAGAACATCAAAGGCACAGTAAGTTATAAAATCAACACCTAAATTCATTCTTGAATTATCATCACAGCTACAGATTTGTTTGTGTAAATGAATGGCACAATAAAAAGAACTGTTGACTTCATTTCGTAATCGTGGTAAAATATACTCCGATAACTAAAGAACATTTGCAACGCTTAAAAAGTTCGTATTAGCGACAAAAAAATAATCTTAAGTTTGAGTATTAAGCAGTGAAGAATCACATACATGAATGTGCGAATGTATGCAGAAGTTTCAAATAGCTTCTTAATTTAAAATCTTTTTTTTTCGGAAATAAAGTTCTCGTTCTGGAATCTTTTCAAAGAGTAAGAGTAGAAGTATTTTATTTAATTTACATTTATTATCTTCATCAGCGCACTTGTAACAGGTGATTGTTGTAACCTGGCTCAAAGATAAGCTGCTGCATTGTGCTGCATTTGTGCATTAAACGAAAATGATCTGATGAGGCAGTGAACGTAAGGGAAGGGTGTTCGTTATTCTAAAATTCAACATTTTTGGCAGGGTCAGACTCCAGGATTTGGGATACATAACTCTGTGGAAAGATTTTTGCGCTTACCTTAGTCTAGATAGAAAATTTTGTAATCTATTCAAAGTTATTAAATGTAATCAAAATTGCATTAAAAATCTTTGTAATATTTCGCTTGTATTAAAATTAATTCCAAGATTTCTAACCGTGTAAGAATACTAGGAAGTACAAAAATTTAAACAGCACCCTATATTACGTTTCTTAAAAAAAAATCCCGAACAAAAATATTTTCAACAAGTGCAAAGTTAAATATATGACCTTTAGCTACTTTAACGCTAGATTATATTACCTACAACGAGTGTGACGCGAGTTTTCATATGAGAGAATATTAAAGGTAACTTAAAACAAGGTTCAAGGACTAACAACTTAAGGAAATGAAATTTCATGCAGCTCAAAAGCGCACAAGTGTGTAGTAGCGTAGAAGTACAGAAATAAAACGTAACTCAAGGAGTCTCCTGCTGGCAGTGACAGCGCGCATCTTCTGCGATACTTGAAATTTTAATATTGTACAAATGTGTTGCTCATTTTAGTGAAGTTCTGCTTCTTCTTCACCTACAATATTTCAATTTATTTTATATGCAATTTGCTATGCACATACGTAACTCAAATCCACTTCAGAAATAAAAGGAAAAATTAAAGAAGCAACGAAAAAGTGATAAAAAGTCTTCAAACAGAACACATTACTTTAAATAAATAAAATCAAAATCTTGCACAGTGCGTTTCAAAACGAAGTTTCCTTCCTTTGGGGATACTTTTTCTTACCATTAACTGCGAAGTTATCTACTAACTATACAATGTGGTCCGCTTCTAAGTAGCCATACTAAAGGAGTCTTAAAAATATTCCATCAATAAAGTAAAAATGTCAGGCTTAGAAATTCTTACAATTCGGCTTAAAAATTACTGTTGAATTCATTTAGCAATGGTTGAAACTGATATCTATGAGTAGCCTTAGCACCATATTTTGTTGAATTAATCTTTATTGTGTTAACAATCGCTATACTGGACAGCAACCTCAATAAAAATAATTATAAAATACGATTCACCACAAAGAAATGCATGGAAAAGTGTATGAAACAGGTCAAAACTTTATATGGTGAACTTCTAGTTGGCATTATAGTGCATTGAAATATGGATAAGAAAATTGAAAACTTACAAGAAATTCAAGAACATTTTTTATCTAAATTTTAAGAGAGATAATTCTGAATTGAAAAGACGGCTAGCAACAATGGTACTGCTAAAACGATGTGAGTTAAATAGCTAATGAAACTCACTCACTTTATTCGTCCAGCTACTAAAAAAGTAATGAGATAATCTTTGTTGTATTTACTACTCGAAATGAACTCTATTAAACACCCTGTACACATACATCACATACAATTTTTTACTCACAATTAGCCAGGCAATCCTAAAGTATAACTGCTCGGAACCTGGCCACCTTGCATAAAATTTAATGCTACGCGTATGTACATATATATGTTGACATGTATTTATTTCTGTTTGTTCTTTAAATGCTTAGATTCATCCGATCTTTCACCTATGAATCTTCGTACATTCATTTCAGAGGAGGTCAGAGAGCTATTTGGAGTAACTATATATAGTAGGGGCTTATGAGTTAGAGGACAAACAAGTCAGGTACTTCCTAAAAGTTTTACACTCGCATAATATGCAGTTAGAAACCTACAAGGATTAAGTAGTACGGCATAGCACCTTCAAGTAAACTTAAAAACGATATTCCTTAGATCGGATGATTTTTTAAGCGTTTGGTTTTTGAAAATTAAAACAGAACAGAAAATTTACAAAAGTGAATGAAATATTTATTTAGAGCGAAACATCAATTCCTTTCATTTACTTTTTAAAGATTATTTCATATAAATGTTGCCCGCGGCGACGCCTGAGTTGGTTCATGCGTAAGCTCCTATTTTGGAATGCTTTTTCCAGCGTCTCGGCTGCTATCTCACCAATGGCATCTGTAATGTTGTCTTCCGGGGCTGCAATTGTGGCTGTCTTATCCTTGTTCACTAGAGACTTCACAAAAAATAGTCTAGTGGGGTTAAATCGCATGATCTTGGCTTCCAATGGACTGCTCCAAAACGTGAGATTAATTGCTCATCAAACTCGCTTGTGAATAGTTTCATGGTATCGCATGCCGCGTGACATGTGGCACCGTCTTGTTGAATTCACATGACAAACAAGTCCAATTCTTTCATTTTGGGCAAAATAAAACCGATAATCATCGCACGGTACCTGGCTCCATTGACTTGATAAAGTACGGTCCAATGGCGCCGTACAAAACGCACCAAACAGTGCATTTTTCAGGGCGCATTGACAGCTCTTGAACTGCCTCCGGCTGCTCTTCAGACCAAATTCGGCAATTCTGTTCGTCGCTGCAGAACATTTTTCTATAGAAAATTGAATCTTCATCCAACTTTTCTAACGTCCATTCCCCAAACAAACGACATTGTAATAGGACACCCAGATTCAGTTCTTGCACCAGCTGTATTTTGCTTGGTTTCATACATAGGTCCTTACGTAAAATCTACTAGGTGATCGAATAACACAAGCCCAGTTGTACACAACGGCAGCGAATTGACACATCGTGATCTGCATTGACACTGGCCAATATAGCAGCAATATTCTCGTCGTTACTAAATTTGGTCACAATAGCTAGAATAGCATGTTCGTTGGGTCGATTATAAAATGAAAGAAGTTTGCGAAACACATTTCTCACAGGACGCGAGTTTTGATAGTATAATTCAATGACTTGCAAGCGCTGTTCATTTGTAAGTCTATTTTCGGCAAAATGGCAAATCTTATTGAGCATTTTTAGCCTTAACATATTTTACAAACCACGCTTAAAATATCTAAGAATTTACACTGAAAAAACAAATAGCAAAAAAATCACCCATTGTATAGTAGTAACAGCTGGATTTGGAACATAAATGTACTTTTTTATGAGGGATTGAACAACAGGGCATGGCACCCCCTATACATCAAAAATATATCTTGCGGCATATTACATCTATAAATGTGATATTCTATAACAGGACGTTTACTGTATGTATCAAGTACCTCGTAAAATGTGGACGGGTTTGGACAGCAGAGTGACCGCGGGTAACAGCTAGTATAAGTATAAAAACACTTAATAGTAATACTTAGGCGGCGACGAAAACTGTATTCTCGAAGCTTATCCAGTCGCATACTAAAAGGGTAATCACCAGCTTAATCGACGGACATGCTAACTAGTGTACTCCTCAGCATACCCGAATTTGAACTTATAGCCTGATAAACAAATCTCTAAGGCATTTTGGAAACACAACTATTTGCTTTGTGCACGATCAATTTCCAAGGACAAAAAATTTTACTGCTGTAAAGAATTAAAACGGATCTTATAAATTTATTCGTTTAAGTTAGACTTGATGTTTTTTTTGTTCATATTTAGGATTAAGTGAAACCCCTCAGCCTGAAAATCGTTTGCGCCATACAAACCACATTCCAATTAATTTCGAATAAACATGAAATTGTAATTTGAACACAATTAAAAACTTAATAAAAATCTATGTTTCTGACAAGTTGTAACTTCTCGTCTTTACTTGCAAACTGTTAAAATCTTTATAAAGTTTATCTACAGAAATGAAAATGAAGAAAAAATACGCAATTTGTTTTTCTCCCTTATGCTCTTTACTAATTGCAAAAATGTTACCAAACGCAATAAGAAGTCGGAATGAAGATATAAAAAAAAAGTTAAAGAAAAAGTTCGATTGCAAAAAAACTTTACTGCAACCAACTTTTGTGGTTCTTAACCAAGTTTTCTTGGTGCTAATGTTGATGCTGCAGTGGTTGGTAATGGAGGAGGCAAAGTGTGGATAGAGAAAAATAAAAATCCTTTTAAAAGCTCGTAAATCAAGATGGCGCCAAATAATAAAATATTATGTTCAAATTTAATTTATCCGTACATTTGGAAGACATTCGATATGCTCAATGATATGTAGGTATATCGTGTATTTACCGCACACAGCACTTTTGACATATAGTAGGTGCGTATGTAAAGGGTGTTTTTTTAGAGGTTTGTTTTTCGAATAGAGATAAAACTGGCATTTTATGGTCAAATCTGGCAACTCTAATGTCATTTATGTTCAGTTTGGTTTGCCATTTCATCATGAACAGGTTGACAAAAGAACAACGCTTGCAAATCGTGCAAATTTATTTCGAAAATAATGGTTCAGTTCGCGAAGTTTACCGCAAGCTCCGTCCATTTTATGGTCGACATAATCGTCCATCAGAGCAATTTATTCGGTTAACCATGGATTGTTTTCGCACTACGTTTACTCTATGTGATAATACGCATCCGCAGAGACGTCGAACAGTGCGCACCGAAGAAACAATTGCCGCTGTAGAGCAAAATGTTGAAGAGGACCCGAATGAATCGATTCGCCACCGTGCACAGCAATTGGAGCTTTGTCCATCAACTTTATGGAAGATTTTGCGCAAAGATCTTGGCTTGCGACCTTACAAGATCCAGCTTGTGCAAGAATTAAAGCCGCGAGACCATGCAATGCGTCGTGATTTTGGTGTATGGGCCGAAAATGAGATTGATCTCGATTCCGATTTTCATCGCAAAATTTTGTTCAGTGATGAGGCTCATTTTTAGTTGAATGGCTACGTCAACAAGCAAAATTGCCGCATTTGGAGTGAAGAGAATCCACATGAGACCCTTGAGAAATAATGCTGGAGAGTCAGTTACCGTTAATGGAGACCGGTATAGAGCCATGATAACCGACTATTTTGTTCCCGAATTGGATGGCATGAATGTGGATGAGTTGTGGTTCCAACAAGACGGCGCTACATGCCACACAGCGCACGTCACAATCGATTTATTGAAGGAAACATTCGATGAGCGCATAATTTCGCGGAATGGACCTGTCAATTGGCCACCAAGATCGTGTGATTTGACACCATTGGATTATTTTCTTTGGGGATATGTGAAGTCGCTCGTCTACGCCAACAAACCAGAAACGTTAGGGGACTTGGAAGCCAACATTCGTGGCGTTATTGCCGACATACGGCCCCATATGCTCGAAAAAGTGGTTCAAAATTGGACCTGTAGAATTGGCTTTATTCGAGCCAGCCGCGGCGGCCACATGCCCGAAATCATATTTAAACATTAATGGCATAAAATTATCCTTCCAATAAAGCTAAATTGATGGACATTAAAACGATTTTCTTGTGTTTTATTTCAATTCGAAGCTCTATACCTCTAAAAAAAACACCTTTTATTTATACCAGCTGCAGATTATGATATAAAATTAATTGATAAGATTTTTCAACATATCAGTATGAGCCTTTGCATTTAAAAATTTAATAACTTCTTTGTTTATACGGTAAAGTTTACATAGCGAAATTCTCAAGCGTTTTTTTATTGATCTAAATAGGTTGATATTTGAGTTCATTAATTTGAGGCACTTTTAAATATATGTTCAGTTGAATACACACATTTACGTAAAGCAAAGTTCAAATGCATTTAAGTTTTAGATAGGAGGGACTCAAGAGGATAACGAATGTTCTGAGGGTCAATAACTCTTGAAGCGGCATGGAAAGTAATAAGCGTAATCTATATAAGTACTCCATTTTCTTAAAATATTTTTAAGATATTCAGAAGAGAAATTGAGATTCCATTTTGAATTAGAGATGAATGTACATCTTGTGCTGATCTTTTTAGGATATAAAAAAAAAAAGTTATTAGATGCGCAACTAAGGACTGTCCCAGAAAAAACTTACGTTTGGCTTTTTAGTTATAAAAAAACACCCAGTAATTTTTTTGGTCTTTTTTCGTTTTTTATCAATAATGGCTAGTGTTCAGAATATAAATAACTAAAAACTAAGTAACAATTTTTTTTTATAAAAATTTCTTACTTTTTCGTAACCGACAGTATGGTACGATTTTTTCCACTTTAGTCTGAAGTCTTGTAAATTTTTTGCATCTTTCAATTGGGCAAAGCTCTGGGCAGTTGGGCAGATTAGCTATTTTTGGTACGAAATTGATCTTTTTACTTGCATACCATTCCATCGTAGCTTTTGAGTAATGAGAGGTTGCTAAATCTGGCCAGAATATCACGGTACCCTCATGTGAACGAATAAATGGTAAAAGAGGTTTTTCGAGGCAGTCGTCTATATAAACTGCTTCTGCTTCTGAGACCACAGGTGCATATGGCCCGCCAAACCATATATTGCTTCGGAAATTTCGAAATTTTTTTTTCTTTGAATTTTTCAGACACATGCCCCTTTTTCGGTGAGGTGTAATATTTGTGCCCAGGTAGCTGCTTGAAATCTGCTTTGACGTAAGTTTCGTCGTCCATAACACAGCAATCAAATTTAGTAAGGTACCTTTCATTCAATTTTCGGGCTCGCATCGGAGCCATTAACTGCTTTTCATCAGAACGGTCGGGTCGGGTATTGCTCTAGCCGCCATATCCCGCACTGATATGTTGGGATTTTGCTTAATAAGGCGCTTCACCTTCATGGCTACCTTTGGGTTAGAAAATTCTGGTTTTCTGCCTGAACCTTTTTCGTGAAACAGGTAGACCCTTCTTATAATTAAAAATAACCGCAAAGGCAGATTTTTCTGATGCACCAGCTATTTTTGCTATAGCTGAATATTTTAACTCTGGATTTTTCAGGTATGTGGACAAAATCAGTTCGCGGACTTTTTGTTGCTTGCTAGACATCTTTGTCGTTAAAAGTGCCGTCTTCAAGTGGTATACATCATATTAAACGTCACTTTATATAGGACAAATATTATGTCTTTTTAGACCTATTTATAAGATTATCAGATAGAGCATAATACAAAAAATAAAAAATGTAAGTTTTTTCTGGGACAGTCCTTAAGTTCTCGCTGTTTTTTTGTTAGAAATTGAAACTTTATTGTCAAAAACTAGTTACACATGAGTTAATTAAGGTATTGCCCATTGCTATACCTTTTTTTTCCATCCTTCTGGTAGAGCTCAAATGCCATCACGGTAGAAGTGTTCGTCTCTTGAGGTTATCCACAAATCAAGCCATTTTTTGAGGTCTTCATAGGAATTGAACTGCTGATCAGCCAGACCATGTGCCATTGAACGGAACAAGTAGTAATCTGACGGGGCAATGTCTGGGGAATACAGCGGGTGGTGTAGGACTTCCCATTTTAGAGTTTCCAAGTATGTTTTCACTGGCTTAGCAACGTGAGGCCTCTACGTCTCGTGGTTTCAAATTATAAGGAACCCAATTTCCTTGCTTTTGAATCATCCCCAACGAATGGCTTGTCGGGTAACTCCCAATACTGAAGCAAGCTCTTCTTGCGTTTGGGCCGAATTCTCATCGAGCAATGTCTCCAATTCCGTATCATTGAAGGTTTTTGACATTTCTTTACGTTGTCGATCGTCGATGTCAAAATCATGATCTTTAAAGCGACAAAACCAATCTCGGCACGCTGTTTCAATCAAAACACCATCTCCGTAAACTTTTTGGAGCTCTCGATGTGCGTCAGCCACCGTTTTCTTCGATTGAAAGAAGAAAATCAACACCTACCACAAATGACGATTATCTGGCACAAAATCAGTCATTTTCGAGCACCCACAAACAGACTATGGATACACAAAATCTTAAAAGTGTCAAATCGGTTTGTTTACTGTATGCTTATGCTAGATTCATAACGTTTCGATATGAACCAAATCGATCAGCTCTTATCGCTAGCGCCATCTATTGACAAACAGCGAGAACTTAGTTGGGCACCTAATAAAATTACAGGAATTTTAGTGTTGGCGAACTTTTAAGCTAAACTCAAAACATCATTTAAACATTTTGTGTTCTAAGAACTTAAGAGTAGAGTGGATATTTCCTGAGATCAAATATATTTAAAATTAATTACTTAATTATTCAAAAATTTTGGGAAATTGTAGCTTAAACAATGTTCAACTTAAGCGTATGCTCGAGTCCATCGAGCCGTTGTGCACGAAAACCACAAATCAAATCAAAACAAATCGAAACACCAAGCAAAAGAGGTAAGTGCTGCACTCGCAAATAAAATGTTCTACAAGTAAAAGCACTCGAAGTTTATTGCATTCCGAAGTTTATATGGTGATCGTTTCGAATGCACTCATGCAGATCTCTAGCACATATTTGGTAATTTTGTTTGATGGAACGTTTTGTTTTGTAGAAAAGAAATTTTGATTTCGTAGAAAATTTATGAGGAAAGCTTTAGGAGATTTTCACCGGTGCTTTATTTTCTATAGAACATTTTAGCGATGACTAGGTAAAAATTTAGGAAAGTAATCTGTGGTTATGTTAGTGGTATGTTACAAAGCTCTTTATTTTGTAATTCAATTCTGAAATAAAGGCAAAGGAATCCTTTTTGTGATGAGGTGGAATCAAACCATAATAAGTTTCCTTTGCTTAAATACAAATTTTTGCTACTGTGTAATATTTTGGCGCCACGAAGCGCTTGCGTGAGAATGTCCGTCAAAAGCGGCCAGATTTTTGGAAGGTCAACTCATGCATTTTGCAACACGAAAATACACCATCGCATCATTGTGGAAGAGATTGTAACCAAAAATTCAACGAATGTCATCGAAGAAGCATCATATTCATCTGATACAGCTCCGTTGGTTAAAGCCTTATAAAGAAATACAATGATGGCGCTGAAGGCTATTCCTCAATGAACCTATGGAGTGGTTGCATTGTAAGCGGATCTACTTTCAAGTCGACAAAATAAATTTTGATGAATAAAGAATTTTGTTTCGTTTTATTCAACAATTCCGGAAAGTTTCTACAAAGAATTAAATAGCGAGTGAAAGTTCAGAAATTTAAGAAACACTTCCAATTCTGCAAGCGATTCAGTGTGCAAATTTGCGCAAGCATATGATTGTAAAAAATGAGTCTAATACTGAGTATAAACAAACTAAACTAGAAGTTTTATTCATTTCCAAAAAACAAACTTTGCACTAAAGCTGTGTACTCAGTTTCTGTCATTTGAAACACAAATGAAAGGAAAAATATCTTCAGTGTGAAGCATTCAAAATTAAATTCTCAAGCATAGCAACGGTTAACTACCTTCTGAAATGCGAAGGTTGAAATGCTAAGTGCGTAAAATTGTAAAACGTAGTTTAATTTAGCTCATGCCACTTTCCCTGCCCCATGTTGCTCATGCTGATGATGAATTCCTTATTTGTGTAAAACTCTCGAAAGTGCGAGTACTAATTGTTTTTTGAATTGTGCTTGAAGAAAGTAATCAAAAAGTTAAGATGCATTTGAAAATGTAATACAGTAGTGACTCGATCTTGCGCACACTTGATACCTGCACAACACAAAATCTTTTAACATTGCGTACTCTGTACTTGCGACAGCTGAAAAGTTTGGACTCAATGCTTGCGACATTTTTTTTTTGTCGGGGCTTATGTGCTGCTCTATGTTCACCTTGACCGAATAATGGCAATTAGTTCCTTAAAGTACTATTGGAATAGCGGCGATGAGATTTTTAATGGCAAAAAAGAAATCCACACTGATAACAATTACAGGAAATTCAGTATTTTTAATGAAGTTAAGTGAAGGATTTTCTGATCCGTCGTGTAAGCAAAAAATGAATGCTCTTTAAAAAAAAACTCACAATGTATACTGAATCCGGTCCTGGGAGCAGAGAAGCGTTTAGTAGTACTATGATATTACATTGTAGTCAGGTGATATTGCATAAAGGTCTCTGCCCACAAAACCATAAAACTTTAGTTCATGAAGCATAAATTTACTATTTAAGTGTATTAAAATTCTAATATGATATAAAACTCATATGCTAAAACAGCTGGAAGTGTCTTTCATGGTCTCTAAAAAAATACTCGGTACTTGCGACTGCCTCAAAACTTGCACCGAGTCCGGTTTTCATTGTTACTACTGTAATATGAAATTGAGGCGACTGTGTTTGGAACATGCTAAATTTTTAAATAGTAGGCACTTAATAAAAACTTTTTAATTGTTTCCATAATGGCATTATTCCGATTTTGTTATTCAAAATGACTAAAGTTCTTGTACAAATCCACGTGGATACTTTTTATCTGATGGTCTCACCGTTGGCAAGTTGTAAGTATCAAATATCTGCTTTACAAGCAGGGAATGAAAAAAATCCGCACCTTATCGTAACCTTCAAATCGCACAACGCAAACTTTACTTCTCAAATTCTTTGCATCGGTCTTTGATTCAAACACCAACCCGTACTATAGCAAGCAGAAATTAAAGAGAGAGGAAAAGAATGCTACCTGAACCCGTACCAAATGTAGTGATCGTTTTTGTCGTTAGATTCGTATTAGTGATGCCATGTTTTGGAAGACAGAAACGGGTACCATAAACCGGGGACCCATTTTCGGGTCAAAAATGCTTTCTTCCAAGCTCCCGAGCCTCCTTTAGTGATGTCTAAAATATTTTCTGAGCTATCTTTCATTTGAAAAAAAAAAACACTTTTATACAAATCTAATGACAACTAGTGAAGGTGTTATCTTCGGCCAGGCCGAAACTCACATACCCTACACTGCATTGAATGTACCTTTTCAATAAATGTTAAAAAAATGTTGAAAAGGTTGAATAAGTCGAAAATAATGTAAAATGGTTCAAAAATGTTGGAAAGTGTTGGAAAAAACTAAAAATGTCAAAAGAATATGGGAAATGTTGAAAAAAATAGAATAGAAATGAAAAACACGAAATATGTCACGCCCACTCCTACAATCCCGCGCACTTTTGTTTCAATAAATAATATTCGTGATTAACATGATTAAACCAAATTTTAGCACAATAGCTTGTATAGTTTGCGATATATGCCGTAATTATTCCTAAAATTTAGGGCGGTGACAGACCCACTGGTGCAATCCCTCCGGGTTTGATCCACAAATAGCTTTTTATAAAAAAACTTCTTACACCAAATTTCACTATGATTGTTCATATATTTCGATAGTTATGCCACTTAAGGTATTTTAATTGTATGGGAGGTGCCACGCCCACTGTTGCTATTTCGCCAGCTTTTCATTCATATATACCTATTACCCAGTAAACCACTTACATCAAATTCCAGATCGATTGCTCCAATAGTTCACTTAAAATAGCACTTTCAACTTTATGTGAATGAGGGAGGTGCCACGCCCACTGATGCAATCTTGTCAAGTTTCATTTAATTCTGAAGCTTATAGTAATCGATACCTCTAAACAAAATTTTATGAAGATTACTCTCATAGCACACTATCTATAGCATTAAACGTATTTCGCTTATATGGGTGGTGCCACACCCACCGGCGCAATTGTG